>CM033437.1:8963099-11463099 GCA_019425775.1 Rafetus swinhoei | reverse complement strand
TCACTTTGCTTTTATTGGCCAATAAAACTGTCTGTTTAGCCGCGTAAACTGAGTGAAGTCTTTACTTCTACACAGCCGTTAGTTCGAATTAACTTTCATAGGCGCTACACATACAAACCGCTAGTTCGAACTTAATTCAAACTAGTGGAGCGCTTAATTCGAACTAGGTGAACCTCATTCTACAAGGACTAACGCCTAGTTTGAATTAAGTAGTTCGAATTAAGGGCTGTGTAGCCACTTAATTCGAACTATTTGGAGGCTAGTCCTTCCCAGCTTGCCCTGGTGGCCACTCTGGGCACAACCAGGGAAACTCTTCTGCCCCCCTCCCGGCCCCGGAGCCCTTAAAGGGCCACGGTCTGGCTACGGTGCCCGTGCCAGGTGCAAGACTGCCAGCACCAAGCCTGCAGATCCTGCACCTGGCACGGCATGAGACAGCCACCCACTGCCACCCAGCTCTCCGCCTCTTCCCAGGACCAGGCTGGCGGCTCCCAGGAGCCTGCCCGGGGCCGCAAGAGGCGGGCGCCCGCCTGGTCTAGTGAGGAGATCGTGGACCTCATCCAGGTTTGGGGGGAGGCCTCCAACGTCCACAATCTTCACACTAGGCACAGGAAAGTGGCCGTCTAGGGCAGGATAGCTGTCAGCTGGGCCACCAAAGGCCACATGCAAACCCAGGAGCAGGTTTCCATGAAAATCAAGGTGGTCCACTAAGACCCCCGATCCTGAGCCCTGAGCTTAGAACATAAGAACATAAGAACGGCCGTACTGGGTCAGACCAAAGGTCCATCTAGCACAGTAGCCTGTCTGCCGACAGCGGCCAACACCAGGTACCCCGGAGAGGATGGATCGAAAACAATGACCAAGCCATTTGTCTCGTGCCATCCATCTCCAGCCTTTCACAAACAGAGGCCAGGGACACCATTCCTACCCCCTGGCTAATAGCACTCCATGGATCCAACCTCCATGAATTTATCTAACTTCTCTTTAAACTCTGTTGTAGTTCTAGCCTTCACAGCCTCCTGTGGCAAGGAGTTCCACAGGTTGACTATTTGCTTTGTGAAGAAGAACTTTCTTTTATTAGTTTGAAGCCTGCTACCCATTCATTTCATTTGGTGTCCTCTAGTCCTTATATTACGGGAACTAATGAAGAACTTTTCTTTATGCACCCTCTCCACTCATGATTTTATAGACCTCTATAATATCCCCCCTCGGTCTCCTCTTTTCTAAGTTGAAAAGTCCCAGTCTCTTTAGCCTCTCTTCATATGGGACCTGTTCCAAACCCCTAATCATTTTAGTTGCCCTTTTCTGAACCCTTTCCAAGGCCAAAACATCTTTTTTGAGGTGAGGAGACCACATCTGTACACAGTACTGAAGATATGGCGTACCATAGTTTTATACTTCCCCTCCTCCTTCTTCCCCTGGCTCCCTCCTCCCAGGTTTCCCCCTCCCCTCTCCCACCCTCTCTTCCTCTCTCCCACCTCCTTTTCCCAGTCTCCACAGAGGTTAATTCCCCCCCCCAGTTTTGTTAAATAAAAAGAGTTTCTATTTTTGAACACACGTGTCCTTTATTTTTTACATCAGGAAGGGGGCTAGGAGGGTAAGTGGAAGGAGGTGAGGAGGAATGGGGTACGAGCCCCCGATGGGGAGGACTGGGGTGGCTCTGTGGGCTCCTCGGGCTGGAAGCTCTCCTGCAGGGCTTCCTGGATCCTGACAGCCCTCCAATTGACCCCCCAGATGGCAGCCTGCGGCAAGTGCAGCTGGGCTGATGGCCGAGTGCTGTGATGTGCCGAATGAGGGCACTCAGGGCACTCCAAGACAGGACTGCTTTGCTGTCCCTCATCGAGTTAGACAAGCAAGCGGGGAACCCTGAGAACTCTCTGTCTGGGGTGGGGGTCAGGTCCCTTTAAGCACAGCCCTCGGCTAGCCTGAGGCAGCAGATCCACACTCTAAGTCCTGGTTCCGGCCAGCCGTAACTTCGGTTCAGGGTCCACTCAATGTGGACGTGCTAGTTCGAATTAGCAAAACGCTAATTCGAATTAGTTTTTAGGTCTAGATGCACTAATTCTAATTAGCTTAGTTCGAATTAGTGCTGTAGTGTAGACATACCCTTAAGGCGTCGGAGAAGAATAGGCCATCAATGGGTTAAGAATGAAGGTTTTCTCCTGAATCAATAACTGGTTAAAAATATGGAATGAAGGGTAGGAACAAAAGGCCAGTTTTCAGGAGGGAGAGAGGCAACAGATGGTGTCTCATAGGGATCTGTACTGGGACCAGCGCTGTTCCACGTTTTATACGCTTTCCCAACATTGCTCAGGTCCTTCAGAGCAGGAGGCTGGAGGGGTGGGTGGGTGCAGGAGTCAGGGCAGGAGTTGTGGGGCTTAGGACCAGTAGTGGAGGATACTGGAGTCAGAATAGGGGATGGGAGGCTCAGGCAAGAGGGCTCAGGGCAGGAGGCCGGAAGGCCGGGTGGGACTCACGGAGGCAAGGACTATGCTGCAACTGCCACCTCTGGCTCCTCCTGGGAGGAGCAGAGGGCTGCGTCCGTGGTGCCTGGCCCCAGCCACTTGCTCCTTCGGGAGGGGGGCAGACATGGTTGCGTGCCCTGCTGAATTAGAGCAGCCATTACCTGTAGGCTGTCCTCAGTGTTCTCTGAGACTGACCTAGTGGAGGACAAACTTCTCTTGGGGCCTCTTGTTTCCCCTCGTGGCCCATTACCCTGAATACACCCTTCACAGTCAGCTGTCTGATCTGGAAGCGTTTGACCTAGTGGTATCTCCCAGGTGCAGCTACATTTGAAATACAGATACTTGGTCAATTTGTGTAAATTCAGATACACGCACACAAACAGGATCTGCATGGCCTTCAAATCATAACTTTTCCATAGGCACCTCACAAGGCACATGTTGTACAAGATGCACCATAACTATGTCATAATCCCTTCCCGTATCACGCTGCTCCTCAGCTCCCCTGGAACCTACAATGGCACGTATCAAAAGCTCAGGTTCCCAGGGAAGAGACTAGCGTTTCCAGTGGAGAGGTTTGTCGTCTCAGGAGGGGAGACAAAATGCAGCTGCAGGGGCTCGGACAGACTCCGGGCTCCTCAAAGCAGGGCTGTGTGTGGAGTTGGGGGCTCCAGCCATGGAGGAGAGGGCATGGCTTAGGCAGCAGTGGTTGGGGGGGATGGCTCTAGCCTTCATCCATGTTGGGAATCATCCGTAAAAACATAGTTAACAAGAGAGAGAATATTATTTTGCCTGAGTGTAAATCCGCACCTGGAATGCCGTGGGCAGTTCTGGCTGTCCCCTCTCAAAAAGATATATTTGATTTGGAAAAAGTATAGAGACGTGCCAGAAATGTTGGTGGTTGTGGAACAGCTTCCAGATCAGGTGAGATTAAAAAGACTGGGACTGTTCTTACACCAGTAAGAGTGGTGATGATGATAGAGCTCTATAAAATCATGAGCGGTATGGAGAAAGTAAATCTGGAAGTGTTATTTACCCCCCTCACAAGAGGCAGTTAATAGGAAGTAAGTTTAACACACACACACACACACACACACACACACACACACACACACACACACAAAGAAAGCACTTTATAACACAACACACAACCCATGAAAGTGTTGTGAAGACCAAAAATACAACTGGCCCCCAAAAAGATCCATGTGAGTTCCTGGAGGATAGATGAATTAATGGCTATTAGCCAAGACCGTCTGGGAATCAGCCCCCATGCCTTGGGTGTCTCCGAGCCTGACTGCCAAAAGCTGAGAACAGATGACAGGAGATAGATCTCTGTTGGAAGACAGCACACTGCGCTAGATAGACCATTGGGTTGAACCAATATGGCTGCGCTTACGGCCCAAAATTGCTCCAGTGATGGCTGGGATGCTATTTCGAGTGGATCCCTATGCCACAAAGCTGTCAGAGCTGCCCTAGCAGAGGTCCAGGGTCTGCTGAATCTGGGAGGTTGGCGGGGCTTTGGTGGTACGAGGAAGGGGTGTGGACCTGTGGCATGAATGACAGAGGAGGATGGATTGAGCCAGAGCTGGGCTGGAAAACCAAGGGATTATTCCCCTCCACAAAACACCCTGAGTCAAACAAATATTTCCCCTTCATCCATTTCTGAGGTGAGTTTTCATTGTTTACTGCAGAAAGCGCTGTGGCCAGGATGCAGCCCCGCTGCTTGGACCCCAGAGAGACGCTGGAGATTTAGCACCTGCCTCTCCCTCGTAACGGAAAGGAAGGTGGCACTGAGAATCTAGGGCTGCCCTCTGGGTATGGAAAGGTCAAAACGTCCCCACCAGTCTCGAGCTGGGGTACTGGGCCCATCAGCTACTCCAACCAGCCTTCCCCTCTCTGTGCAGCACCCTCCACCCTGCACAACGCCCCTTCCGCAGATTCTAAGGGCAGTGGCTGCTGTGACCATCACAGATGAATCTAAGTTGGGGATTCCCTGGACCGTGGGTCTGACACCATCATCATTACCACCCATCCACCCCTGCAGGTGCCATGTGACTCATCGGAACCACACAAACAAGCCTGGATTCCAGTGGCGGAGCCTGGTGCAGGGCTGGTGCTGCAGGCCCGTTGTTTAGCATCAACCCTCCCACCGCAACCGCCACCATCCCCTGGAATTTGGCCTCCTGCCATTTGCCTTTGGCTGTGATGGGGTTAAAGCTGGTGCACACAAAGCCAAGCAGCTGGGGTTCCCTGATGGCCAAGTGGCCCCAAGAGAAGGTACAAACATGATGCATAAAGGCAGTTGCCTCCCTAGCTGAACACACACTGCCTGCTGCCCATGTAACCTCACTGATGACTCCTTGTGCTTCAAGGTGAAGACCTCTGGTGCCAGCGGCTCCCTTCTAGCAGGAATTGGGTATGTTGACAGGTGTCACTGCCTGTAACATGCCAAGTGCAGTGCTAAGGCTGCAGGCTGTTTGCATTGGCAGCTGTTCTGTGCAGCAGCAGAGGACTGAGCGGGGCTGTCGAGGTGACTCAGTGTTGAGACTAGAGGGCAGGCAGCACAAGGTAGCTTTGGAAGCCCGCTGGTACAACTGCCCATGCTCCATGATGGGGTATTTCAGTAACATAGAAATTCAAAATAGCATGGAGTGTTACACCCCCAATGTCCAGAGTCAGGATTTCTCAGTGGGTCCCAGTTCTAGAAGGTGAAATGTTGCCAGGGGGTGGGTTTTTAAATAGCTTTGGGTTTATTTGCTCCTGGAAATTTAACCAGCAAATGCAGTTTTACAAATGTTATTCTCTGGCTCAGTTGTGAGGGCAGGAATTCAGAGCTGCGTTGCTCTTTGTCTAACAGGGCATGTTTCTGTTTCCTATCAGGCTGAGGGCTCTAACATTTCTGCCCTTTAGAGACCCCTCAGAGTGACAAGGGCTCCTGGCACCTCAGACCTGTCTCTGAACTGTGAGTCCTAGATGCAGGGGCAGATGATCATTTTGCGGGGCCCAGGGCAGTCCAATTTCGCGGGGCCCCCCTTTGCCATGGTGCATGGGCGGGGCTTCTTGAAGCGCGGGGCCCGGGGCGGCCGCCCCGCTCGCCCTTCCCTATATCCACCCCTTCCTAGATGTTAGGCCTCGTAGCTGCCCTCTGGTGAGGTGCAATCCTGCAACCTTCCCACCCTTTTGTGGGCTCTGGGTTACCGCACACTGTGGTTTGACTGAAGTTGCCCTGTAGCTCCGAGGTGGTTCGGCACCTGTGGTTCTTCCCTTTGGGAGCCTGCCAGCTGTGGGGAGACTCGTGGCCAGCCGGCCTTTTTTCACCAAAATTCTGTGCAATCTGAACAGCGGGAATAAATCATAACATGGGCGAATATGTCTGCTTTAAAATAACAGCCTGTCCACTCAGACCCCACACTCTTCTCTCCAGGTTCCAACCGTCAGTGAATTCACGGACCGTCCGTAAAAAAGAGCTCACATTGGACCTGTCCATAAAATCTATCACAACATGTAGCTATCATAAAGAAACCAACAACACTGAGTTTTGGTGTAGAACTAAGGAGTCCCTCCCCTTGGCCTCGGGGCCATCTCCATGCTGCAGGGCATCTCCCGGGACTCTACCATTTTCAGCACAGGGCCAGAGAGGTGAAGTCTCCTAGCAGGGGCTCCCGCCAATCTGCTGTTGGCTGCAACTCTCTGCCTCCCATTTTAGCTCTTCCTTGACATCTAAAGCATCAGCAGAGCTGCAACTTTTGGTTGGGCTCCCTGCAGCTGGAGGGGGTAGGGAAATGGGACAGCGGGCTGGGCATAGCAGCCTCCCACAGGTTCCCTACCGGCAAGTCACAGCAGCGCGGTCACGGCTGGTGGCCTCCCAGCCGGGAAAGCAGCTTCTGGGTATCTCCCTCTATGCCGCTGCCTTGTCACGATCTGATCTTGTCTGGCGGTGCCTGTCTTCCTATCAGTGGTGCCCATCGCAGACTGTTCTTGCTGATTTTCCTTCATCTCCTGTGTGTATCCAGACTTGTATTGAGAGCAGAGAGACGTGTCTTTAAATATCACTTTGTCTATTCTTGTACCTTTCAGGGAAAAAAGTTCAAAACTCCTCAAACCTGACCAGCACATGATGTCAGCTGTCAATGACACCACACTGAACTATGCCGTGTTCCTTCTCAGCAGGATACCTGGGCAGGAAGATGTTTATCTCTGGATCGCAATCCTCTTCTGCTTCACATATGTAATTTCCATAGTAGGAAATGCAGTCATTCTATTCATTATAAAAACAGACCCAAGCCTCCATCAGCCCATGTACATTTTCCTCTCCATGTTGGCTTTTGCAGATGTTGGCTTTCTGATAACCACCATGCCGACCATACTGGGCGTGTACTTGTTTAACTCTAGGGAGATCGGCCTCCACGCTTGTTTTGCCCAGCTGTACTTCATTGCTGCGCTTCAATGCACTGAATCTGCCGTGCTCTTGTTGATGGCCATTGACCGCTTCATTGCGATCTGCAACCCACTGAGATACGCCTCCATCTTAACCTTGCCGAGAATATCCAAGATGGGGCTGGTGTTTGTGCTAAAATCAGTGGTGCTAGTATTCCCATTCCCCTTTCTTCTGAAGCCGTACCGCTACTGTCGAGCCAATGTCCTCTCCCACTCCTTCTGCCTGAACATGGAGGTCATGAAGATGGCGTGTTCAGACATCACGGTCAACAACATCTATGGCTTGTTCATTAGAATCTCAACAATGGGGTTGGACTTGGTGCTCATTTTCTTCTCTTATGTGATGATCCTCAAAACAGTGCTGAGCATCGCGTCCCATGTGGAGTGCCTCAAGGCCCTGAGCACCTGCATCTCCCACCTCTGCGCTGTCCTGCTGTTCTACACACCAGAGTTCGGCTTGTCTCTCATACACAGATTAGCGAAGGACAGTTCTCCTTTGATTCGGATTCTTCTGAGCTACATCTCCCTGCTTGTCCCACCCCTGCTGAATCCGATAGTGTACAGTGTGAAAAGCACACACCTGCGTGCGAGGATCATCAAAGTGTTCTTCCGGTGAAGAATCTGTTCATCATCTGTCCTCAGCACTCAGGCCATGGGGGAGAAAAAACCACCGGACACGGCCACCTATTACTTCTTCATCTCTTACAGTTGCGACAATGTGGCCTACTGATGTCTGTTCTGTTGACAGAGCATAGGATGAGGTGTAAAGCTTGGAGCAATGGGAACGGGGTTGTGGGAGGAGGACAGAATAATGGCGTGGATGAGGATGGAGACTAAGGCAGGAAGCAGAATTTCCAAGGTGACTGTGTTTCTGGAGAGCCAGGAGACAGGGGGAATGTTGCACATAAAGGGCGATATCGGTGGCTGCCCTGAGCTCACAATTCCTGTTGATACAGTCAGTAAAGAGACGGGAGGTGGCTCTTGTTTCCCGGGACATTTGGCCTGTCACTGTCCTGTCTCTGGTGAAGTATCCAGGGGATATAAAAAAAGCTGCTGAGCTGTTCTGCACTCACAGTCCTGGCCCTTCCTGAGCACTCTGGGTGCTGTGTGATCCATGGGGGGAGGTGCTGGAATCTCCATCCCTAGAGGTGTTTAAGTCTCAGCTTGACAAAGCCCTGGCTGGGTTGATGTAGTTGGGATTGGTCCTGCCTTGGGCAGGGTGTTGGACTTTATGACCTCCTGAGGTCTCTTCCAGCTCTATGGTTCTATGAGACCTGCATCAGCTGTGGCCAGGAGTTATTCGAGGGACACCGACACCCACCCTTCCCCTACGCCCTCAGCCAGGGGTTTGTGAGGAAGTCATGTCAAAGACGTGATTCATGCAGGAGCTCCACAAAAAGCCATTCGGGCAACCCCCCAACCCCACTCTCCGCTGATGGCTCTGCACACCCCACACCTTCACCCTGCACACTGCAGACTCCTACCCACCGAAGCAGGGCAGAGCTGTGTGTGTGCGAGGGAGGGGCTGAGGGCAGGTTCCTTCCCCAGCCCCTCCATTTGTGCAATTCCATCCAGTCTAGTGTCCAGTCTGCCAACAGTGACCCATGGCATGTGCCCCAGAGGGAGCCATCAGAATCTTCAATTATCAAGGGAGCCCTTTCGGAGCGTCTGGCAAACAGAGGTTAGGGGCACCGTCCCTGTGCATCCTCGCTAATCACCGTTCATGGACCTATTCTCCCAGCCTATTCTGGGAAGGAGATCTACAGGTTGGCTGTTGGAAGAAACACTTCTATTTGTTTGCTGCAAATTTGCTTCCTGCTGATTTCATTGGTGAAATGAAATTAACATAAATTCAATGGCCATGCATGATGACAAGGAATTACTAACACTTCCTTATAGACCTTCCCAGACCAGTCACGAGCCAATTGTGCAATTTCTCCCAAGACAAGAATTGACCAGGTTCAGAGTGAACAGAGCAAACAGATACTACATATCCCAGTTTTCCTGAGACAATTCTGATTCTTCTTGGTCGGAGTATATCGGGCTATATCTTTGTGGAGTGACTGCCTATAATTGCTGAAGTTGAAACCAAGATACTGATCCCGCCGGGACAATGATTCACAGATTCATAAACATTAAGGCCAGAAAGGAATAGTGGATTATCTAGTTTGACCTCCTGCAGAACTTCAGCCACTTACCCCTGTACTGAACCCAATGACTTTTGTTGAAGTAATGCATTAACTGTGTTCATCTAAAGCATTTCTTTCAGGACAGTATGGTCTTGATTTAGAGGTAGCAGGAAAATCCATCACATCGCCTGTGAGTTCATTTCACTGGTTCAGCATCCTCACTGATAAAACCCCATGCCTCATTTCCAAATGTAATGTGTTTGACTTCAGTTTGCAGACATTGGGTTTTTTATAATTATCCCTCATTAATTAAAGAGCCCATTATCACCCATGTTTGGTCCCTATGATGGTTCTTCTACTCAATCATCAATTCAGCTCACAATCTCCCTGCTTCTATTCACTACATCCCTGTTTATACAGCTCAGGGTACCTTGGGAAGCACACAAGATGAAAACGACCCTGGTGGTCATTTCATTCCCAGGATGACTGTGAGCCATGATGTGACACAGCTGTGAACAAGGCAAATGAGATCCTAGAACAGTGATCTCCAAACTTCTTAAGCATGAGATCACTTTTTGAACTGAAGTGCAATCCGGGATCCACCTCAGTCCCAAACACCCTTGCCCCACCTTCTCCCCGCCCCTTCTGCAAGGCCCCGCCCTACTCACTCCATCCTCCCTCTCCCAACCTCACTCAGTTTTATCAGGCTGGGGGCTGAGGTTTGGGGTGCAGGGAAAGGGGATGCGGGCACTGGTCTTGGGCTAAAGGATTTGGAGAGTGGGAGGGGCTCAGAGCTGAGCCTGGTGCAGGGAGACGTGGTGTAGGAGGGGGTTTAGGGTGCAGGCTCTGGGAGGGAGTTTGGGGGCAGGGGGACTCAGGGATAGGGCTGGGGTTTGGGGTGCAGGAGGGGTTCAGAACGGAGGCCGGGGTTCAGGATGCAGGCTCCAGCTGGGCACTGCTTACCACAGGTGTCTTCTTGATGGTGGTGCAGTGGGGCTAAGGCAGGCTCACCCCTGCCCTGGCTCTGCACCACTCCCAAAAGCAGCCAGCAAACTCTCTCCATCCCTGCCCCCTTCCCCACTCTGTGGAGGTGGGGTACAGGGTGGAGGTCACCCTGACATCAGCACCCCCTCTTTTACTTCCCGTGCCCTGCAAAGCAAGGAGACTCCCAGGGATGGTGGCCACCTCCAAGGCAGAGGGCAAGAGTAGCACGGCAGTGATAAGGAACAGATGAAGTGCCTGCACTTTACAGCCTCCCGGACAAACCTGTCAGGATCCCCTGTCAGAGGCTCCAAGATCTACCAAGATCCTGACCGACTGGTTGGTGACCACTTCCCTAGAATGTCTCAGGTGACACAGAGCAGTGTTACACGCATTGCAGAGGCCCTGGTGAGACCGGCTCTGGCAACCTTTGTAAAATTTCGCTCATGAGATTCCGGGAGGAATTCAGGCTGGAACAGGTGCAGAGGATAGTCTCCTAGGATGTGCAGGGCAGTAGAGGGACTGTCTATGAGGAGACAAAAGGAGTTTGGTTCGCTTAGTCTAACAAAACACAGGCTGAGCGGGGATAGCATTGGTCTATAAAAACATTGGGAAAGCGGGTCAACACCAAGGAGAGAGCCAAGCACCTATAGCCTAATGTCAGCCTTAGCACAGGAACCAATGGTGAGAAACGAGCCAGGGTTAAACTGCATCTGCAAAGAGAAGGGGGGTATCCCAGTATCTAAGAAGGGCGATTCTGGAATAGCTGCATAACAAGAATTGGGCTTGCGGAGCTCAAACAACCCTGATGGCTTTAAGACAGAGTTTGACAGGTCAAGGCATGAAAATATATGCTGTGGTGACCTCACTGACCCAAAAGGTCCGTTCCATGCCTGTGTCCCTACGGGTCACATTATCCCATTTAGCGCCACACGGAGAGCTCCCGTGGAGTTGTGTATCCACACTGATCCTGCTCTCAGTCCCTGTCGATGGGTTTGACCCTCCGCAAATCCAGGAGGAAGCAGGACTCAGCGTTGTCGTCTGGAACTGGAATTGTTCGGGGGCTCCTGTTTAGTGATCTCACAGGAGTATCATTCCCAGAGTGTCTGCCAATCTCAGCCTGCTGAGCTTCTGGCTGCCTCCTCCCAGCCACGGGACCTAGAGAGGAGAGGGATCAGGGTGAACATGCTGACCGGGGACTCAGAAGAACTGGCGCCAGTTCTGGACTGTGCCACAGATTTCCCCTGTGACCGTGGGCAATTTCCTTAGTCTCACTGTACCTCGGCAGTATGTGTTTAAATACAGCGAATACAGTAAGAGGTTCCATCTAGGAACAAAGGATGCTGGGCATCCTTAATGGATGGGGACACTATTCAGGAAGCGTTTACTCTGAAAAAGACTTGGGGCTCAGAGTGGATAATCAGCTGCATACGAGCTCCCAGTGCAACAGCGAAGAGGATCACCTCATTTTGCTTGGGTACGAGACATGCACAAGTTGGGTTGACATGGCCAGGAAGACTACAAATGCCTGCTGCTAGCTGTCTATAAGACCCAAATAACCCATCTGCCCCCAAATCCAGTTACCCCCAAATGTGATGATTTGGGGAATTTCGTAAGCAGGGTGTGAGGTCCAAACTTCAGCACTATAGCTAGATTTTTTTAAAGAAAGCTACGTGCCCCATAAATAACTAATCCTTGATAGCAACAAAAGCTATCAAATTCAGAATCAAACCATCAATACTGTTTCTTTTATCCTGATTGAGAATTGGCAAATGTTTCAATAAAAAAAAAGGCAAAAAGGGTTAGAAATAGTCCCAAAGGAGCCCAATATGCATACAGTGTGCAAACAGTAATAGTATTGTTATATCATTAATATAATAGCATTTGATGATGGTAGTGACTGTCCATATTTTAACTCAAATTTATTGCTTGTAGTCTCTAAGGCTACGTTTACACGGCATGATTATTTTGGAATAAGCCATGCCAGAAGAAAGACTCCAAAATAGCTTATTTCAAAATAGCACGTCTACACTACAGAAAAGCGTAGACATTAGTCCACGGCTGGCTCCCTACTGTGGATGTGTTACCTTGATATAGAGCCCCAGGGAGCAATGAGGAGTAATTACTTTGAATGGCCTGGGAGATGACCTATTTCGAAATAGCAGAATTGGAGCATCTATACTACTGCTATTCTGAATTCTAGACCATCCCTGTGAGGTGTCTATCTAATCTGCTCTTAAATATCTCCAGTGATGGAGATTCCACAACCTCCCTAGGCAATTTATTCCAGGGTTTAACCACCCTGACCGGCAGGAAGTTTTTCCTAATGTCCTACCTAAACCTCCCTTGATGCAATTTAAGCCCATTGCTTCTTGTCCTATCCTCAGAGGCCAAGGAGAACAATTTTTCTCTATCCTCCTTATCACACCCTTTTAGATACTTAAAAACTGCTATCATGTCCCCTCTCAGTCTTCTCTTTTCTAAACTAAAGAAGCCCAATTCCTTCAGTCTTGCCTCATAGCTCATGTTCTCTAGACCTTTCATCATTCTTGTGGCTCTTCTCTGGACCTTCTCCAATTTCTCCACATCTTTACTGAAATGTGATGTCCAGAACAGGACACAATACTCCAGCTGAGGCCTAATCAGCGCAGAGTAGAGAGGAAGAATAACTTCTTGTGTCTTGCTCACAACACTCCTGGTAATACATCCCAGAATCATTAACATGAATCATTAAGGAGGTAATGTACCTCTTTAATCAGCCTCTGTGCCCAATGACTGGCTAAGAGCAAGTATGATGCTGATTTTTAAAATAGGGCTCCAGAAGTGACCCTAGGAAGTACAGACTAGTAATCCTGGTTTTAGAACCAAAAAAAATCCTTGAAACTATCATACAGTAGAGAATTATCAGTTATCTACACGATCATGGCTTGCCAGTCTAACAGAATTCTTTGAGAGGGTCAACGAAATTTGGGCAATGGTGATCCAGAGGCTATAGTGAACTTGGACTTTCAGAAATTCTTTGACAAGTTCCGTCACTAAAGGCTTTCAAGAATAATAAGCCTTCATTTCTTAAGAAGGAAGGTTTTCTCCTGGATTAGTAACTGGTTAAAAATAAGGAACAAGGGCAGGAAATAACGATCAGTTTTCAGAAGGGAGAGAGGTATCTAACAGTGTTCCACAGGGATCTGTACTGGGACCAGCGCTGTTCTAAATATATATAAATTATCTGGAGAAAGGGGTAAGCACTGTGGTGTCAAACTTAGCAAACAAGACAAAATTACTTGGTGACCACACAATGAAATGGCAGACAAATTTCAGTGTTGACACAAGTAAAGGAATGCACATTGGAAAACCACAATCCCAACTATCCATACAAAATGGCGAGCTCTACATTAGTTGTTATCCCGCAAGAGAGAGTTCTTGGAGTCATTGAGGATAGTTCTCTGAAACCATCTGCTCAATGTGCAGTCACAATCAAAAGAAGCTAAAATAATGGGAACTATAGGTGGTGAATATACGAGGCCAGGAAAGTCTAAGCCTCCCCTGGTACAGCTGTAGCTTCTTGATCCAAGTTGCAGGGTTTGCACAGACAAATTTTGGCTTATTATTATTCACCGTGAATAACACAGGAAGCCAAGCAGTTGAGGTTCCCTGTTGGCCAAGTGGCCCCAAGGGAAGGTACAAACATGCTGCATAAAGGCAGTTGCCTCCCTAGCTGAACACACACTGCCTGCTGCCCGTGCAACCTCTCTGGTGACTCCTTGCCCTTTAGGGGGAAGACCTCTGGTGCCAGCGGCTCCCTTCTAGCAGGAACTGGGTACGTTGGCAGGTTTCACTGTCTGTAACATGCCAGGTGCGGGGTGAAGGCTGCAGGCTGTTTGCATTGGCAGCTGTTCTGTGCAGCGGCAGAGGACACAGCTGGGCTGTTGGGATGACTCAGTGATGGGGCTGAAAGGCAGGCAGTTTTAGGTAGCTTGGGAACCCTCCCCTACCTTTGCCCCATGCTCCATGGTGGGGTACTTATGCTACACAGAAATTCAAAATGAGCATGGAGTGTTACACCCCCAATGCCCAGAGTCAGGATTTCTCAGTGGATCCCAGTTCTACAGGTGCCGTGTATTCTGGGTGAGATCCTGCCAGGAGCTGAGTTTCTAAACAGCTTCAGGTTTATTTGCTCCTGGAAATTTAACCAGCAAATGCATTTTCAAAAATTGTATTCTCAGTTGTGAGGGCAGGAATATAGAGCTATGTTGCTCTGTGGTATTTTGTTTCCCAGACTGGCTGAGGACTCCAGGGTTACTGCCCTATAGATACCCCTCAGAATTACAGGGCTACGGGCATTGCTGCCAACTCTTTGGCCTGCAAGTCCCAAATGTTAGGCCTTCTATGAGACAAGCGGCCAGGCGGCCTCCTAGAACCAAAATACTGTTTAATCTGAACAGGAGGAATAAATCGTAATGTGAGGTGAATAGGTCTGAACACGTCTCTGACCCCAAATCCTCCTACCCGGGTTCCAGAGTCAGTAAATTCATGGTCAGTACATATAAAAGAGCTAACATTGGACCTGTCTGTAAAATCTATAAAAACATGTAGATATCATTAAAAAAAAAACCCACTGAGCTTTGATGTAGAGCTGAGGAGACCCTGCCCCATGGCCATGGGGCCCGTTCTACATTGCAGGGCATCTCCACAGGGTCTACAGTTCCCAAAACCTGTGGTAAATGGTTCCCAGGGCAGAGCCAGAGAGGGCAATTCTATTAGGGGCTCCCTCCAACCTTGATGCTGGCTGGCAGCGGCTGTTCCTCTCCGCCTCCCATTTTGAGGTTTTCCTTAGCGTCTCTAGAATCAGCACAGGTGCAACTTTTGGTGTGTGTGCGTGCAGTACACCCCTGCCACGGTCCTCCCAGCTGGAGGGGGTAGAGGCCGGAATACATTGGGCCGGGTGTAACCGTCTCCCACAGGCTCCAGTAAGTCACAGCAGGGTGGTGAGTTCTGGGGGCTTCTGCTCCCAGCCAGGCTAGTGGCTTCTGGATATGTTCCCCCTGAGCTGCTGCCTTCTCATAAACTGGAGAACCTGGAGGATGCGACTGGGTCCAGTGGGTTGGTTAACGTAACATAATAACATCGCTGTTGTGAAGTATAAATAAGAACGTTGAATATCGTTCACTTTTGTCCTTTTCAGCCATCTTTATATTACACAAGAACTTAAAAAAGTGTTTTTATTACTTAAAAAAAGTATGACCGACTGTCATTTTTCTCTGTCCTGTCCCTTAAAAGCATTTTCAACAGTTGGCAAACCTACCTCCCACTCTGACAGGGACCCAGGCAGGCCGAGGGCCTTTAGCCTTCCCCAGCTGTGTCTGTGCCTGTCGATCTGAAGAGTTTCTCAGCAACAGTGGCCCCACCTCTGGACAGACTCCCAGGGCTGGCAGGACAAGCTGTGGAGCATGGTTGGAGCCTGGAAACAGGCTCTTCCCTGCCTGTAGCTCCGGTGTGCTCTCTCAATCTCTGTGGGCTGGTTACTAAGTGATGGCTTTTATTTTTTGAGCTGCTGCCTCCCTTTCTGCTTGTTTTCCAGCAGCCTGCTATGAAACTAAGAAGAGACAGGCTGGTTTAAGCCAATACAGCCATAACATCAACATCCCAATTGTTAACCCAACATAGCTCTACGGCAAACTATATATTTTTTTGGCTTTCTTGATCTCCTGTGAGCATCTAGATTTGCACTGAGAGCAGCACGATGCCTCTGTAAACATCAGAGGCTTATACTACTGCACATCCTCTAACGTGATCTGTGCCATCAAGTGCCAGCAATGCCCCTCTGCCATGACTATTGGCCAGACTGGACAGTGTCTACGACAAAGGGTAAATGGACACAAGTCAGACATCAGGAATGGTAATACATATAAACCTGTAGGGGAACATTTTAACCTGCGGGCACTCATTAACGGATTTCAAAATAGCCATTCTTCTACAAAGGAATTTCACTAACCAATCAGAGAGAGAGTACAAAATTGACATTCATCTGCAAATTTGAGACTGTTTCCCTGAGCTTGAACAAAGACATTAACCAGATGTCTCATTATAAAGCCAGCTTTCCCTGCATTTAACACCTCATTTACATCGAAAGCTAAATATGCGACCCTTCCAGCCTACTCATTTAGCTTCATTAGCACCAGTCCTACAATTGGCAGGTACCTCTCCCCCCCACTTCTCTTTCTGTTATAAATTCTGGGTTCCTATTACTTCCACTCCAGCTCATTTCATGAAGTGGGTTTTGCCCATGAAAGCTCGTACTATATCTAATCTAGATCTATATCTGTATCTACATCTAGATATATAGATAGACTAGCTAGAGTTACCCAGCATTGCTCGGGAAACTGGAGGAACAAAATGTAGAAAAACAGTAGTCCATTATCTTTTTTTGAATGGTAAAAAAGTTGCACTGATTTCTATAGGGATTAAAATATAGGTCCGCGTCATCCCCGGAGGGGGGGTGCAACCCTGGATGGAGGGGAGGTTACACGTGGGAGGGGTGCCCCAGCTCACACCCAGGGCTGCAGGTGCCACGGGGGGCAGGGCAGGTGCCTGAGCCGTTGTGCACGTGGGGGGAAGAGGGTCGCTTATGTAACCTCGTGGGTGGGAGGGGATGAGTCCCAGATGGCACTGGGGGCCGCAGGCGGCGGGCATGGGACCTAGGGTGGGCGGGGCGGCCCCTGCAGCGCAGCGCAGCGGGTTACTTTTTGATTTTTACAGCTTGAGCTTGGGCCCAGTTGGGTCCAAAAGTCCCTCAAAACCTTCTCCTAGATGAAAGGTTATCCCATGCAAAGTTTGGTTGCGGTAGCTCTTATAGCGTCCAAATTATTATTGCACAAACTTACAAACATTCTCCTTTATATATTAGATATAGATAGATACAGATCTAGATAGATATAGATATACTATGAGTATAGATCTAGATCTAGATACAGATCTAGATCTAGTATGAGCTTTCGTGAACAAAACCCACTTCATATATATTTTGGTTATTCTCTACAGTGCCACAGGACTACTCGTTGATTTTAAAGATACAAACTAACATGGTTGCCTCTCTGAGACTCTGTAAATATAAATTAGTCTACTCTCGTTCCTTTCAGGAAGAAAAGTTCAAAACTCCTTGGACCTGCCCAGTACATTATGTCAGCTGTCAATGACACCACATTCAGCTATGCCGTGTTCCTTCTCAGTGGGATACCTGGGCTGGAAGACGTCCATCTCTGGATCTCCATCCCCTTCTGCTTCATGTATGTTATTTCGACAGTAGGAAATTCAGTCATTCTGTTCATTATAAAAAGAGATCCAAGCCTCCATGAGCCCATGTACATTTTCCTTTCCATATTGGCCCTCACAGACCTCGGCTATTTGATATCCACCATGCCAACCATAGTGGGCGTGTACTTGTTTAACTTTAGGGAGATCGGCCTCCATGCTTGTTTTGCCCAACAGTACTTCATTGCTGCACTTCAATGCACGGAATCTGCTGTGCTCTTGTTGATGGCTGTTGACCGTTTCATCGCCATCTGCAACCCGCTGAGATACGCTTCCATCTTAACCCTGCCGAGAATAGCCAAGATGGGGCTGGCGTTTGTGCTAAGAGGGGTGGCTGTAACATTCCCACTCCCCTTTCTCCTGAAACGGTTCCAATACTGTCGAGCCAATGTCCTTTCCCATTGCTACTGTCTACATCAAGACATCATGAAGTTGGCTTGTGCAGACATCACCGTCAACAGCATCTATGGCTTGACCATTAAAATTTTAACAATGGGGCTGGACTTGCTGCTCATTTTCTTCTCTTATGTAATGATCCTCAAAACAGTGCTGAGCATCGCCACCCATGCGGAGTGCCTCAAGGCTCTGAACACCTGCGTCTCCCACCTCTGCACCGTCCTGCTCTTCTACATTCCTGAGATCAGCATCTCTGTGATAAATAGATTTGTGAAAGGTTCTTCTCCATTGCTTCCGATTCTACTGAGCTACATCTCCCTGATGGTCCCACCCCTGATGAACCCAATTGTGTACAGCATCAAAAGCAAAAACCTTCGTGCGAGTATAATCAAGATGTTTAGCAAGTGAAGGTTTCATTCACTATCAGTCTCCAGTGCTCATGACGTGGGAGACAACATGCACAGGTCACCTTCTCCTATTCCATCCTAGACCCTGACAGCTGAGACAATATGGCCTACTGATATCCACTCGGTAGAGAGAGGTTATGGTGGGGTTTAAAGCCTGGAGCAATGGAAGAGGGGCTGGTGAGTTTTCAGAGAACAATAGGGTGGGGAGGATGGAAACCAAGGCAGGAAGGAAAATTTACAAGGTGACAGTGTGCAGGGAGAGCCAGGGGACAGGTGGGATGTTGCACATAACAAGCCATATCAATGACTGCTGTAACCTTGGAATTCCTGTTGATACAGTCAATAAAGAGAAGGGATGTGGCTGTCGTGTCTTATTGTCTCTGCCCCCATCTCTTATTAGCCATGCATGGGCCACGAAAACAGCTGCAGAGCTGTTGTATGGTCACAATCCTGCCCTCCCCCTGAGCTCTCTGGGTGCTGTGTGATCCATGGGACTACACCAGCTGTGGGCAGGGGCTATTCAAGGTAGCAGACATCCACCTTCCCCCACACCCTCAGCCAGGGGCTTGTGACTCAGTTGTGTGAGAGATGTGATTTATGCAGGAGCCGCAGGAGATGCTGGTCCAGCAACTACCCACCCCCACGCCGCACACCTGCTGAGCCCACTCTGCACAGAGCTGTGTGTGTGTGAGGGAGGGTCTGACACGCAGGAGTCCTGGCAAGAGACTCAGGCTCAAATTCCTTCCCCAGCCCCTCCATTTGTGCAGTTCTATCCAGTCTAGTGACCTGTCTGCCAACAGTGGCCAATGCCCCAGAGGGAGCCATAAGAATCTGGAGTTATCAAATGAGTCCTGCACTGATGCCCACTCTGAGCTTCTGGCAAACAGCGGCTGGGGCACCTGTCCGGCCATCCGTTCATGGACATGGCCTCTGAATTATACAGCTCTCTTGTGAACACTGCTGTAGTCTTGGCCTTCACAAGATGCTCTGGGGTGGAGTTCTACAGGCTGTGCGGCGTGTGAAGAAATACGCCCATTTGCTTGTTTTGCACCTGCTTCCTATTAATTACATGCGGACCCCTCTCCTTCCTGTGTTATGACAAAGAATCAGTAACACTTCCTTATTGGCTGTCCCCACACACGTCCTGACTAAACTGTGAGACTCCCCCTAAGACACAAAAGGCCCAGGTGTCGCATGAAGAGGGAGCACACAGCCCAGTTTTACGGTGACGATTCTGTTCCTCCTTGGTCAGAGTGGGTCTTTGTTGAGTGTCTGTCAGCAATCAGAGCGGCAACCTCTTCCTATGCCCTCCAGAGAGTGATTCACAGATTTATAGAAATTAATGCCAGAAGGGAATATTAGAACATTTAGTCGGACCTCCTGCAGAATTTCATCCAGTTACCCCTTTATTGATTCCAATGGCTTGTCTTGCACAACTGTATTCATCTACAGCAGGGGTCACCGACCAGTCGATCAGGATCTACTGGTAGATCTTGGAACCTTTGACAGTGCTGCTCCTGCCCTCTGCCCTGGAGGTTTCCCCCAGCCCTGGGAGTCTCCAGCTTGCTGTGCAGGGCACGGGAAGTAGAAGAGGGGCTGATGATGTCAGGGTGCCCCTCCACCCACCCTGATTCTCACCTCCACAGAGCAGAGAGGGGGCAGGGATGGAGAGAGTTTGCTGGCTGCTTTTGGGAGTGGTTTGGGCCCAGGGCAGGGGTGAACCTACTTTAGCCCCACTGCACTACCACTAAGAAACCAGTACCCAGCTGGAGCCTGCATCCTGAACCCCAGACTCAGTTCTGAACCCCTCCTGCACCCCAAACCCCGGCCCTATCCCTGAGTCCCCCTGCCCCCAAACTCCCTCCCAGAGCCTGCACCCTAAACCCCCTCCTACACCTCTACTCCCTGCCCCAGGCTCAGCTCAGAGCCTCTCCTACACTCCAAATCCTTAAGCCCCAGACCAGAGCCTGCATCCCCCCTTCCCCGCACCCAACCTTCTGCCCCCCGACCTGATAAAAGTGAGGGAGAATGAGGGAGGAAGAGAGGATGGAGTGAGTAGGGGCGGGGCCTCGGAGAAGGGGCAGGGAGAAGGCGGGGCAAAGGTGTTTGGGTTTTGAGTGGATTCTAGATTGCACTTAAATTCAAAAAGTGATCTTGTGCTTAAGAAGTTTGGAGATCCCTGATCTAGCGTGTCTTCCAGGAAGGCACCTGGTCTTGATTTGAAGATAGCAGGAGAATCTATCACATTACTTGAGAATTCTTTCCCTGCTTCAGCATCCACATTGTTTGCTTTGTCTGCAAATATGATTGCTCTGGCTTCAGCTTCCAGCCATTGGTTCTTCTTATATTTATTCCTGATAGATTAAAGAGCTCATTATTACCTGGTGTTTGGTCCTTATGATGGTTCTTCTACACGGTCATCACATCAGCTTGCAATCTCCCAGCTCCTACTCACTACATCCCTGTTTATGCAGCCAAGGGTAACTTGGAAACAAGAGAGGAGGAGAAAGACCTGGCTGTATTTGCCACTCCCAGGATGACTATGAGCCATGATGTAACACAGCTGTGAACAAAGCAAATAAGACACTAGAACATGCGAGATGAGATAAGGGAGTGTTAAAATGATTATGAGAGGCCTTGATGAAACCTGCTCTGGCAACCTCTGTAAAAATCTGTTCATGCTATTCCAGAAGGAATTCAGGCTGGAACAGGTGCAGAGAAGGGCTGCTAGGATGGGCAGGGTAACAGAGGGACTGTCTTACGAGGAGGTTAAAGGAGTTTGATCAGCTGAGCCTGACAAAATGCAGGCTGAGCGGGGATAGAATTGCAGCAGAAATACGTCGGGTGGGTGGGTAAACATGAGGCAGGGAGATGAGCCCCTGAAGCTATATGTCAGCGTTAGCACAAGAACAAATGGTGAGAAACAGGGCAGGATTAAGCTGAGGCTGGCAAGGAGAGAGGCCGGGTCCATGAGGTTCTGAGAAGGGAGGTTCTGGAATAGCTGCCTAACAGGAGCTGGCCTTGGGGAGGCCAAACAACCCGACTGGTTTTAAGATGGAGTTTGACAGGTTTAGGCAGGCAAGATAAGCTGTGGTGATTGCCATTGATCCAAGAGGTCCCTTTTACGCCTATGGGTCACATTATCCCATTTAGCGTCATGCTTGGAGGTCATGTGGGGTTACCATGACCCTGCTCCGGGCCCTGGCCAATGGATTTGTCCCTCAGCAGATCCAGGAGAAAGCAGGACTCAGCGTTATTGTCTGGAACAGAAATTGTTCTTGGGCTCTTGTTTAGTGATATCACATGAGTTTAATTCCCTGAGTCATTGGTAATGTGGTTGAATGGTTAATGTGCTGGTCTGGGCTTCAGAAGAGCTGGCTTCCGTTCCAGGCTCTGCCACAGAATTCTCCTGTGACCTTGGGCAACTCACTCAGTCTCTCTGTGCCTCAGCAACATGTGTTTTAATACGGCTCATGCAATAAAGTGTTCTCCCTAGGAACTAGGGATGCAAGCCATCCTCAATGGATAGGGGACACCCCCCCAGGAATCTGGGACTCTGAAAATGAGTTGGGTCTCAGAATGGACAATCAGCTGAACATGAGCTCCCAGTGCAATGGTGCAGAGGGTCACCTCAGCTTGTTCAGGTACGAGACATGCACGTGCCGGACAAGCAAGGACATGAACATTCTTAGTAGGCATGGGCATGGCCAGCACCATATGCCTGCTGCGGAGTCTCTATTGGATCCAAAGAAAACCTCTCCCCTCCAGATCCACCTCCCTCCAAAACTTGTTGGGTTTGGAAATTTTGTATCCAGGGTGTGAGTTCTATCTCCAGTGCTGGAGCCTGATTTTTATAAGCTCCTAGCCCTGTGAGGGTGGGGCGGTCACAGTGTGTGCTGGGATGCGGACAAAGCCACTGACATGCACCTTCTTGCTCTCTGGGGCTTCTCACCACTCTGCCCTGCTGGGCCAGCTCACCTGGTCCGCTTCCAGCCAAGACCTCAAGCTGAGATCACCGCCCCTCCCCAAAGAGCAGTACAGACACTGAAACTCTTCAGCTCCAAGGCAAATGTAGTTTAGGGCTCAGTTTCCCGGGATACCACTCAATGAAGGTGGCTCTGACCAAGTCTGTCACTGCACTCTGAGTATGGAGATATCAAAACCTTCCAACCAGGTAATGGCTGGGGTACTGGCCCATCAGCTGCTTTAAGCAGGCTCCCTGTCTCTGTACAGCCCCCTGTACTCTGCACTGCACCCCTTTGGCAGATCCTGCAGGCAGAGGCTACTGTGACAGGCCCTGCTAGCACATCTCTGATTACTGTGACTTTGGGGATCCCTGGATCCTGGGTCGGACAGCATCATCACTGTGACTCATCCACCCCTAAATGAGCCATGCGACCAATCAGAATGATACAAAGTCCAGATTCCATGAACACGGCTTATAGAACAGCTGGTGCTGCAGGCCAGTTGTTTAGCATCATCCCCCATTCCCTGGGATTTGGCCTCCTGCCGTTTGCCATTGGCCGTGATGGGGTTAAAGCTGGTGCACACAAAACCAAGCAGCTGAGGTTCCCCCAAGGGAAGGTACAAACATGCTGCATAAAGGCAGTTGCCTCCTCTATCTGAAGACACGCTACCTGCTGCCCATGCAACCTCTCCGGTGACTCCCTGTGCTTTAGGGTGAAGACCTCTGGTGCCAGCGGCTCCCTTCTAGCAGGAACTGGGTATGTTGGCAGGTTTCACTGTCCCTAAAATGTGAAGTGCAGGGCGAAGGCTGCAGGCTGTTTGCATTGGCAGCTGTTCTGTGCAGCAACAGAGGACTCAGCGGGGCTGTTGGGGTGACGCAGCGAGGGGGCTGAAGGGAAAGCAGTGTTAGGCAGCTTGGGAACCCTCCCCGACATCTGTCTGTGTTCCATGTTGGGGTATTTAAGCTAAACACAGATTCAAAAGGAGCCCGGAGTGTTAAACCCCTGATGCCCAAGTCAGGATTTCCAGTAGGCCCCATTTCTAGAGGTGCTGGGTACTCTGGGCAAGATCCTGCCAGGAGCTGAGTTCCCAGATTGCTTCCGGTTTATTTGCTCCTGGAAATTTGATCAGCCAAAGCGTTTTCAGAAATGTTATTCTCCGGCTCAGTGGTGAGGGCAGGAGTTCAGAGCTGTGTGCCTCTGTGGTAACAGGCGTAAGAGGGCACATGTCTGTGTCCTGACTAGCTGAGAGCTCTAGCATCCCTGCCCTGCAGAGACCCCTCAGTCACCATAGCTGCATCTCATTGCCCACTCTCTGTGCTGTGAGTCCCAGATGTTGGGCCTCAGACCCTCCCTTCTCCTGGGGTAGAATCCCACCCTCTTGTGTGTAAAATCTGTACAAATATGTAGACATTGTAAAAATGCTCAGAGCTTTGCCCTGGAGCTGAGGCATTCCAGGGAGGTTACAATTCCCGGGGAAGGGGTGGAGAAGGGAATTCTCTTGGGGGGGCCTTCTGATCTGCTGCTGGATGCCGGGAACTGCCCCACCTCCCTTTCTGAGCTTTTCGTGGGCATCTCTTGGGTGTGTGTGTGTGTGCAGCACACCCCTGCTGGGTACTTCAGGGGTACAGCAGGCCAGGTGTAGCAGCTTCCCACAAGCTTCACCCCATTAAGGCACAGCAATGCAGGCACTGGTGACGGCCTCTGCTCCCAGCCAGGCAAGTGGTCGCTGGGCATGTCCCCCTGTCCCACTGCTTTGTCGTAGACTGGAGAACTTGGAGGATGCGACTGGGTCTTGTGAGTAGGTTAACGTTACGCAATAACATCGCTGTTGTGCTGTACAAATAACAGCTTTGGATACTGTTCACTTTTGTCCTTTTGGCCCCTCTTTATATTACACCAGAACGTAGCCTTAGAAAAGTTTGGCTGAGTGTCTTTTTGTTCTGTCCTGCCCATAAAATCATTTTCAGCTGTTGGCAAACCAACCTCCCACTCTGACAGGACCCAGGCAGGCCCAGGGCCTTCAGACATTCCCAGCCATGTCTGTGCCCGTCAGTGTGAAGAGCTTCTCAGCAACAGCTGCCCCACCTCTGGACAAACTCCCAGGGTACGTCTAAACTACAGGCTTTTGTCGACAGAGGCTTTGTTGACAGATACTGTCGACAAAGCTTCTGTCGACAAAGAGCTTCTAGACTATATCCAGTTCTGTCAACAAAGCAAGCCGCTTTGTCGACATGAGAGTGTAAACGCAAAGGACAGTGTAGATGCAATAACGCCTTCTGTCGACAGAACTCTGTCGACAAAAGGCGTTATTCCTCGTAGAATGAGGTTTACCGCCGTCGACAAAACTGCCGAGTTCTGTCGACGTTATGTCGACAGAACTCGGCGGTAGTGTAGACGCAGGTATAGTTTTGTCGACAAAAGTCCACTTTTGTCGACAAAACCCTGTAGTCTAGACACACCCCCAGTGCTGGCAGAACAAGCTGTGTAACGTGGCTGGATACAGGCTTTTCCTAGCTTATAGCTCCAGTGTGATCCCTCAACCTCTGTGGGCTGGTTAATAAGCGATGGCTTTTTTTAAGAGAGAGAGATGGACAGACAGACAGACTGCTCTCAGACGGAAAAGGAAGTTCCATTTCCATGAGTACTCAGGCATTTGAATCTGAAACCCACTTCCTGTAAACCCTCATCAAGCCTGCATATCATATACTGGGGTTATTAGAGAGGCAGAGCTCAGGGAACGAATATTTCTTATCTTGACCTCAGTGCCAGTTACCCCTCGGGATACAGGCTACAAGCCAACAGAACAGAACCCGAGAGAACCAATCAGCTATTGATCCCAGGGCAGAGCAGTATGAGACTTTTGGGTAACAGATAGGTGAGCAAATGAGGGCTGAGATACTGTGATCTTCTCAGATTCTAAAGAAATTCAGAGGGGAGAGAATGGGCTGGCGAGTCCATACAAAAGTAGAGATGTTGAAAAGTTATGACAACACTTTCCATTGTAATGTAAATATTACCAGCTAAATGTTGAGGACAGGCATGTGTACTGAAGCAAGCAGCAGAGCTATTGGTATCTCACCCAGATGGAGCAATGGTAACTTTCCTACTTGATGGGTTTTACCTTAGTATTTCTGAAACACCCCACATACACTTTGAAATGGGTTTGTGCCATTAACTGCATGCAGGAACAGTTGCACGGTACTGATAACTGACCTGTGGAACTCCTTGCCAGAAGATGTCATGAAGACTAGGACTTTAACAGGGTTCAAAAAAGAACTAGATAGATTCATGGAGGTTAGGTCCATCAACAGCTATTAGCCAGCATAGGTAGGAATGGTGTCTCTAGCCTCTGTTTCTCTGGAGGTGAGTGACAGAAGAGGGATCACGTGAGGATTACCAGTTGTGTTCCTTCCCTCTGGGGCATCTGGTATTGGCCACTGTCGGTAGAGAGGATACTGAGCTAGCTAGACCTTTGGTCTGACCCAGTATGGCCGTTCTTATGACCAGAAGCTGTTTCTCACACTTACTTTCAGGTTCATGAACATAATCGCTCTGCAATACCTGGGTTAGACTTTCCAAAATAGCCCAAGAGAAGGGAATTGCTGGTCTTTCCCCAATGGTTAGAACTGAGCTGCAGGAAAGGGGAGTGGAAATCCAGTGTTTGCCCTGCTTACCCTTTTGTGATCCCAATCCCTTCCCCGACCAGCTAAGGTCGCTGTCTGCATTAGCTTGTAACTTGTCAGATATCTACAGACACTTGTGTGGCGAGACCAAGGATTAGGGGGCACATCTAGACTGTGTGGGTTTTTCGGGATACCTCCGGTATCCTGAAAAATCTTCACCATATTCAAGGAAAGTGTTTGCTCTTCCACCTTTTTTTGAGGAAGAGCAGATGTGCTCTTTAGGATGCCCTGTGAAGGAATCTTCTGAAAGAGGATTTTTTTTCCAAAATTTGGCCCAGTATAGACAGGCCAAATTTTGGAAAAACCTCTTCTAAAAAAAAAAGTGGAATAAGGTACGCAAAATGTGGAGCAAAAATGTTTAGTCTAGACATACCCTAAGCGAGGATCTGGATGTTTCCCTGGGTAAGCCGGAAAATCCAATTAGGGTAATGAGGAGAGATTTCAATGTCTTTCATGGGTTCTAAATGATCACAAAATATGCCTAAAGAGTGGGTGCCAGGAGAAATATTCCTTGGGAGCAGTTTTTGTTACCCTGCCCATTGCAAAGTTTCTTCCACTTTCCTCCAAAGCATCTGGAACTCACCGCTGGATATTAGGCTAGATGGACTGCAGGTCTGATCCAGTCTGGCGGTGCCTATCGTCCTATCTGTGGTGTAAATCCAAGACTCATTTTTTGCTGATTTTCCTCGAGCTCCTGTGTGTCCAGAGCAGAGAAACCTCTCTTTAAATATAATGTAATCTTTTCTCATTCCTTTCAGGAAGAAAAGTTCAAAACTCCTCCGACCCGACGATCATGTGATGTCAGCTGTCAATGACACCACATTCACCTATGCAGTGTTCCTGCTCACCGGGATACCTGGGCAGGAAGACATCTATCAGTGGATCTCTGTCCCTTTCTGCTTCATGTATTCTATTTCAATAGTAGGCAATTCAGTCATTCTGTTCATTATAAAAACAGACCCAAGACTCCATGAGCCCATGTACATTTTCCTTTCCATGTTGGCCCTCACAGACCTTGGCTTATCAATAGCCACCGTACCAACAATCCTGGGCGTATATTTGTTTAACTCTAGGGAGATCAGTTTCCATGCCTGTTTTGCCCAGCTGTTCTTCCTCCACTCATTTCAGTGTATTGAATCCTCTATGCTTTTGGTGATGGCCTTTGATCGCTATATCGCGATCTGCAACCCGCTGAGATATGCCTCCATCTTAACTCTGCCGAGAATAGTAAAAATGGGACTGGTGTGTGCGCTAAGAGGAATGGGCCTACTATTCCCAATCCCAGTTCTCCTGAACCGGTTCCAATATTGTCGAGCCAACGTCCTCTCCCATTCCTACTGCCTGCACCAGGATGTCATGAAGTTGGCTTGTGCAGACATCACAGTCAACAACATCTATGGCTTGACCATTAAAATCTTAACAATGGGGTTGGATTCACTGATCATTTTCCTCTCTTATGTGATGATCCTCAAAACAGTGCTGAATATCACGTCCCACATGGAGAGCCTCAAGGCCGTGAATACCTGTGGCTCCCACCTGTGCGCCGTCCTGCTCTTCTACACACCAGAGCTTGGACTGACTGTGATTCACAGATTCTGGAAGGGCTCTTCCCCCTTGCTTCAGATTCTCCTGGGCTACATCTCCCTGCTGGTCCCACCCCTGATGAACCCGATCGTGTATAGCGTGAAAAGCAAACACCTTCGTGCGAGGATAAACAAGGTGTTTGTCAAGTGAAGATTCCATTCATCACCCTTCTCCAGTGCTCATGACATTGGAGACAGCACACATTGGTCACCACCAGCTACTCCATCCTGGACCCTCTCTGCAGAATGCTCCTTGTTCTGCTATCTGTCACTACTGAGAACAGCCTTTCTCCATCCTCTTTGGAACCTCCCTTCAGGAAGTTGAAGGCTGCTATCAAATCCCCCCTCACTCTTCGCTTCTGCAGACTAAACAGACCCAGCTCCCTCAGCCTCTCCTCATAAGTCATATGCACCAGCCCCCTAATCATTTTGGTTGTCCTCCGCTGGACCCTCTCCAATGCGTCCACATCCTTTTTGTAGTGGGGGGCCCAGAACTGGACACAATACTCCAGATGTGGCCTCACCAGAGCCAAATAAAGGGGAATAATGACATCTCTGGATCTGCTGGCAATGCTCCTCTTAATGCAACCTAATATGCCATTAGCCTTCTTGGCTACAAGGGCACACTGTTGACTCATATCCAGCTTCTCATCCACTGTAACCCCAGGTCTTTTCTGCAGAACTACTACTTAGCTGGTTGGTCCCAGCCTGTAACAATGCTTGGGATTCTTCCGTCCCAAGGGCAGGACTCTGCACTTGTCCTTGTTGAACCTCATCAGATTTCTTGTGGCCCAATCCTCCAATTTGTCTAAGTCACTCTGGACCCTATCTCTGCCCTCAAGCGTATCTACCTCTCCCCCTAGCTTAGGGTCATCCGCAAACTTGCTGAGGGTGCAATCCATCCCCTCATCCAGGTCATTAATAAAGATATTGAACAAAACCGGTCCTAGAACCGAACCTTGGGGCACTCCGCTAGAAACCGTCTGCCATCCTGACATCGAGCCATTGATCACTAACCACTGGGCCCAGCCTTCTAGCCATCTTTCTATCCATCTTAGTGTCCATTTATCCAACTATCCATTTATATTATGGGAACAAGTAAATAACTTTTTCCTATTCACTTTTTTCACATGAGTCATGATTTTATAGACCTCTATCATATCCCTCCTTACTCTCCTTTTTTCTAAGCTGAAAAGTCCAAGTCTGTTTAATCTCTCATATGGGACCTGTAATGGACAGGAGGAGTACTGACAAGCACCCATTGACTAAGGGGTTAAATGCAGACAGCTAGCAAAGGTGTTGGCCAGGGGGCCGGGAGAACCAATCGAGATAGAGAGTTGAAATTTGAATTGGATAAAGATTCCTTGCCTGCCTTCTTTGTGTGGGAGAGAAAAAACAGGAGTTGAGAGACACAGAATGGTTTAAACCCAGGCAGCCATGTCTCCAAGGAATTCGGAACATGGGAGTGGAGTGAATAAAGATGAGATTGGAAGTAAGTAAAAGGGGAAAAAAGTGAATCTAGTTGTGTTCAGAGTATTTTTCCTTATTTTGTGGTTTGGTTTGAACTGCTCTGTGTGGATCTATGCCTCCCCTCCCCAATTACCACCTAGCATTGTGCCTAGAGATTTTTTCTTTGTTTTAATTTGTTTCCCTTAGTTGCTCTATAACATCTAGCAACCAAGTATGCTTTATCAAGTTGATCTTTTATTTTGTAATAAAAATCACTTTTTTTAAGGTGATGATTTGATTCTTGTGTCCTGGAAGATCTGTCAGTCTGCGAGTATCTGCATGCCTCAGACTGAGGGGTCAGCTACCAGAGACTGCAGCTTGTTTATCTCTTTTCCTTTTTCAAGCTCTTTTGGGGCAAAAGATCTTGGAGTACCCCTGGGGGTGGTTTCAAGTATTCAAGTATTTTTAGGGATAAAAATCACTGGATGGTGGCAGCAACCCTCCCAAATCTGTGTATTGTTATTCTGGAGGGAAGTTTTTTGTAACTAGTGCCTGTAGAGGCCAGGTTTTTAAGCTCTCTTGCGAGCCCTCACCTTCTGTACTCGGTGTGTCAGAATGGGGAACAGCCCTGACAGGACCCGTTCCAAACACCTAATCACTTTTGTTCCCCTTTTCTGAACCATTTCCAATGACAGTATATCTTTTCTGAGATGAAGCGACCACATGCGTACGCATTATTCAAGATGTGGGCGTGCCACGGTTTTATATAGAGGCAATAAGATATTCTCTGTCTTATTCTCTATCCCTTTTTTAACGATTCCTAACATTCTATTTGCTTTTTTGACTGCCACTACACATTGAGTGGATGTTTTCAGAGAACTATTCACAATGACTCCAAGATCTCTCTCTTGAGTAGTTGTAGCTAAATTAGTCCCCA
The DNA here is from genome assembly GCA_019425775.1 of Rafetus swinhoei. Lineage (NCBI taxonomy): Eukaryota > Metazoa > Chordata > Testudines > Trionychidae > Rafetus > Rafetus swinhoei. The sequence goes on along the minus strand of CM033437.1, from coordinate 11,433,362 downwards.
ATCATCTTGTATGTATAATTGAGATTATTTTTTCCAATGTGCATTACTTTACATTTATCAATATTAATTTTCATTTGCCATTTTGTTGTCCAATCATTTAGTTTGGTGAGATCTTTTTGAAGCTCTTCACAATCTGCTTTGGTCCTAACTATCTTGAGCAGTTTGGTATCATCTGCAAATTTTGCCACCTCACTGTTTACCCCTTTCTCCAGATCATTTATAAATAAAGTTGAATAGGATTGGTCCCAGAACAGGGAGCTGGAGAGAGTTCAGAGAAGAGCAACAAAAATGATTAAAGGTCTAGAAAATATGAGGGAAGACTGAAAGCATTGGGCTTGTTTAGCTCAGAAAAGAGAAGACCGAGAGGGGACATGACAGCAGCTTTGAAGTACCTAAAAGGGTGTTACATGAAAGGGGGGGGGGGAATTGTTCTCCTTAACCTCTGAGGTTACGACAACAAGCAATGAGTTTAAATTGCAGCAAGGGAGGTTTAGGTTGGACATTAGCAGGGCTTGACAAACGGCAGCGAAAGCCGCTCATCGGCCCCGCACTGCGCATGTGCAAGACCCGCATTGCACCTGCACGCGCCGCAAATGAACGGGGCGCCCGGCTGAAATCTACTCGCCATGGGCGAGTAGATTCAACACTTTGTCAAGCCCTGGACATTAGGAAAAGCTCTCTAACTGTCTGGAAGGTTAAACCATGGAATAAATTGCCAAGGGAGGTTGTGGAATCTCCATCATAGGAGATATTTAAGACCAGGTTAGATAAGTACCTTTCAGGGATGAACTAGACGGTGATTGGTCCTACTGTGAGAGCAGGGGACTGGACTCAATGATCTCTCGAGGTCCCTTCCAGTCCTGGCATTCTACAATTCTATTTACAACATATATAGGTAGCAACTGAATCTATGTACTTGCATCTTGGGGTATCTGCTCATTCTTGCCTTCAGTGATCATTATCTGACCATACATGACTTCCAGAATGTTGCAAGGGTGTTTTTAATGCCTGTATTCCATGAGCTTGCATTCCTAGTCTTATATCTTCCCCAAATGAATGTTTCTGACCCTTTGTTGCTTGATCTCCCCCCATTGTAATTTTATAACTAGCTTTTCGTAATTGCTACTTGCAGCAAGTCAATTTTTTTGCAAGACCATCAAGACCAATAAAGACTGGATACCTCCCTTTAATTCTTTTGCCTTCCTTCAATTCTTTTGCAAGACCATCAAGGCCAAATCAAAATGGGATGCCTTCCTGAAAAATATGCTTTAGGTGAACACATGTTGTGTGTTAGTCAAACACAAGTCATTGGGCTCAATATAGGGGTCACTGGGTGAAATTCATTTTACTCAGGACAGGCATGGGAAAAGGAAGTAGGGATTTGTTTTTTAAATTCATGGTCATAGCACAGGAATTAGGGGCCACCAAGTGAAATTAACAGGAAGCAAGTTTACAGCAAACCAAGGGAAGTTTTTCTTCACATGATGCAGGGTGTAGAACAGGCCTGCACAACATGCGGCCCACAGGGGCTCACTGTGCAGCCCGTTCTGACTATGGGCAGTGCAGCCCCATCCAATCCGCCGGCCAGGAGGAGGAGCGGAGTGCCACCGGGGAGGGAGAAGTGCGGCAATTCTCGCTGCCGGGCTGCCTGCATGCAGCTCCGGCACGAGGAGGCGGGGCGCGAGCCAGAGGGCAGGATGCCGGCAGACGCCAGGATGCTGGCGTGACGTGGCGTCGTGATGTCATGGCCGGCGACCGCTGGATTCAAAAAGGCTCCGGCAGCCCCAAAACCTGGAAAGCAGAAGCCAAGTCAGGGAAGGGAAGGGGCTTGTGCTGAGGGGAGGGGGACAGGTCAGAAGAAAGGGGAAGGCACCAAGGGGCAGGGTGCAAGAGAAACAAATGCCAAGACCAAGTGGAGACACGCGTGGTCTTTTTTTTTTTTGACAAAAATGTTTAGCCCACATGTTCGGTATTTTCTGGGAAAGCATCCCTACTTGCGGCCCGCAGCTGTTTTCTTTGGATTAATATGGCCTCGCCGCTTTCCGAGTTGTGCAGGCCTGGTGTAGAACCTGTAGAACTCATTTCCAGAGGAGGTTGTGAAATCCCAAGACCACAAGAGTGTTCACAAGACTGCAGTATAACTCACAGAGGGCAGGTCCATGAATGGCAAGCCAGGATGTGCAGGGAGGGTGCCCCAGCCTCTGTTTGCCAGAAGCTCAGAGTGAGCATCCCTGCCGGGCTCATCTGGTAAGTGCGGATTCTGATCATTCCCTCTGGGGCACCTGCCATTGGCCTATGTTGGCGGACAGGACACTAGACTGGATAGAACTGCACAAATGGAGGGGCTGGGGAAGGAACCTGGGCCTGAGTTTCTCACCAGGACTCCTGTGTGTCAGACCCCCCCTCACATGCACAGCTCTGTGCAGAGCGGGCTCAGAAGGTGTGGGGTGTGCAGAGCCATCAATGAGAGATGGGGGTTGGGAGTTGCCTGACTGGCTTCTCCTGGAGCTTCTGCATGAATCACGTCTCTGACACCATTGACTCACAGGCAAGTGAGTAATAGTTGCATATTGATTAAGAAGTCATTCTTCCGCTCTACTCTGCGCTGGTTAGGCCTCAGTTGGAGTATTGTGTCCAGTTCTAGGCACCGCATTTCAAGAAAGATGTGGAGAAATTGGAGAGGGACCAGAGAAGAGCAACAAGAATGATTAAAGGTCTAGAGAACATGACCTATGAAGGAAGGCTGAAAGAATTGAGTTTGTTTAGTTTAGAAAAGAGAAGATTGAGGGGGGACATGATAGCAGTTTTCAGGTATCTAAAAGGGTGTCATAAGGAGGAGGAGAAAACTTGTTCATCTTGGCCTCTGAGGATAGAACAAGAAGCAATGGGCTTAAATTGCAGCAAGGAGGTTTAGGTTGGACATTAGGAAAAGTTCCTAACTGTCAGGGTGGTTAAACACTGGAATAAATTGCCCAGGGAAGTTGTGGAATCTCCATCTGTGGAGATATTTAAGAGTAGGGTAGATAAATGTCTATCAGGGATGGTCTAGACAGTATTTGGTCCTGCCATGGGGGCAGGGGACTGGACTCGATGACCTCTCGAGGTCCCTTCCAGTCCTAGTATTCTATGAGTCTTTGATTCTATAAGTGGCTGAGGGCATAGGGCAGTGGTTCCCAATCTTTTTGATACCGGGGACCAGTAAGCCCATTCACAAGCTTTTGGAGGACCAGTAACATTTATTTGAATATTTGAATATTCATTAAGCAAATGATGAATATGCAAATAAATTGTGTCACTGGCCCTACCTGTCCAGTGGGTTGTTCCACCCTCCCCCCCGACCCCAATCCCAGCTGTTTTATCAGCCGGTGCCAGCTCCCCTGGCTGCGGCCAGTGCCTGGTGTTCTGCGTGGGTGCACACCGCGCCCGGCGGGTTGTTCCGCTCCCCACTCCTGGCCCCAATCCTGGCTGCCTTATTGGCCAGCACCGGCTCTCCTGGCTGCAACCAGTGCCGGGTGTTCTCCCTGGATCCTATTGCCACCAGATCTAGCCGTGCTGCCCAGGATAATGCCCGGCAGAGACGCCGCAGTGGCGGGCCCTCTCCGAAGAAGGCCGTGCCGCTGTGCTCAGCAGTGCGGGGTGCTGCTACCCCATCACACAAATTAATAGGATCGTGTGTGATAATTTTTCTAAGGACCTGTATTTTTTTTCTAAGGACTGGTACTGGGGCCATGGAACACACTTTGGGAAACACTGGCGTAGGGGAAAGGTGGGGGTCCATGGCTTGAAGGCCAATGCAGGACAGCCAATGAAACAAGGCAATCCAGTCGACCTTCCCCTTTAGTGAAGACCAGGCCTTAGAGAATATTAAGGTTACATTGTTCTTTTCAGTAGTTCTTGTAGATAAGGTCACTGCTTATCAACAAGTACAGAGGTGTACTAATTTAGGGATACAAAGCTTGTTCTTCAATAGAACGTAAAAGAAAATAAACAAATATCTTTTTGTAAATTAAAACAAATGTTTCCCTTACTTAAGGAATTTGGGGTGGGGGGAGCGGGAGAAGGACATATGAATTACGGAAATACAAAACCAAATGTCAAAGCTCAATAAAAAATGTAGCAATGACCCATGGATAACCTAAATAATGTGAATGAAGGAGCACAGGATGTTTGTATGCAAATTAACTCTTTGGAATGTGTAAAAGTTATTAATAAACATTCTAAAATAAAAGAATAGGCAACAGTAATGCTAAGAATATTATTCCCAGAACCTTGAGAAAGGTTCAGTTCTACATGAAGGCCTTGTGAGTGATCTCATGCCTATATCTGTACCTTGAGGTAATAATTAATCAGGTGCAATTTATTCACATCCCTGTGGTATCAAACGTATCTAACTGATAAATGAATGACAGCAGTTATGAGAAGAATATTAAGGTCTCATTTTTCTTTTCAGTACTTCTTGTCTATGAGGTCGCTGCTGATCAACAAGTACAGATTATGACTCATTTAGGTATAAAGATGCAAATCAACTTTTATGTTTCCAGAGCAAAACAAGGAATGACTCCTTTTGATGCGTTGAATAGTTTCACAGGTTAAATTCGTACAAATGTGCCAATTTAAAAGCAGGTTAATGTTAAAGAATCAGAAGGCATATCAATGCCATGAGTCAGGTAAACGCAATAATGCCTGGTAATTATTGGAATTGAAAAAAGGTATCCAAATTAATCAGAAATTAACACATTTTAAATCAGTCTTGTCCACACTGGGTTCAAAAACATGGAGAAGAAAAGGCCAAATGCCAAATCAATTATATATAACCTCATTTATTGGGCAACAAAATGGCAAATGAAATTTAATGTGGATAAGTGTAAAGTAATGCACATCGGGAAAAATAACCCCAACTATACGTACAGTATGATGGGGGCTAATTTGGCTACAACAAATCAGGAAAGAGATCTTGGAGTTATCGTGGACAGTTCTCTCAAAACTTCCACACAGTGTGCAGTGGCGGTCAAAAAGGCAAATAGGATGCTAGGAATTATTAAGAAAAGGATAGAAAATAAGACCCAGAATATCTTACTGCCCCTGTATAAAACTATGGTACGCCCACATCTTGAATACTGTGTACAGATGTGGTCTCCTCACCTCAAAAAGATATTTTGGCCTTGGAAAGGGTTCAGAAAAGGGCAACTAAAATGATTAGGGGTTTGGAACGGGTCCCATATGAGGAGAGTTAAAGCGACTGGGACTTTTCAGTTTAGAAAAGAGGAGACTGAGGGGATATGATAGAGGTGTATAAAATCATGAGTGGTGTGGAGAGGGTGCATAAAGAAAAGTTATTTATTAGTTCCCTAAATAGAAGAACTAGAGGACACCAAATGAAATTAATGGGTAGCAGGTTTAAAACTAATAAAAGAAAGTTCTTCTTCACACAGCGTGTAGTCAGCCTGTGCAACTGCTTGCCAGAGGAGGCTGTGAAGGCTAGGAATATAACAGAGTTTAAAGAGAAGCTAGATAATTTCATGGAGGTTAGGTCCATAAAAGGCTATTAGCCAGGGGATAAAATGGTGTCCTTGGCCTCTGTTTGTCAGAGGCTGGAGAGGGATGGCAGGAGACAAATCGCTTGATCATTGTCTTCGGTCCACCCCCGCTGGGGCACCTGGTGCTGGCCACTGTCGGCAGACAGGATACTGGGCTAGATGGACCTTTGGTCTGACCCGGTACGGCCGTTCTTATGTTCTTATTTATATATAACCTCACTAACACAATTACCCAGCATTGCTCGGGTCCTTAACTGTGAGACCTTTTTTAAAAATAAAAGAAAAATGTATAAGCTATATTTAAATGACTGTATAGGGCAGGGGGTTGGGTGGTGTGGGGAGGGCTGAGGGCAGGGGGTCGGGGTGCGGGAGTGAAGGCAGCAGCTTGGCAGAGTGGGGGGCTCAGGGCAGGGGAGGCGGTGCAGGAGTTAGGGCAGAGATTGGGTGTGGGGGCTCAGGGCAGGGGTGGGGATGCAGGAGTTAGGGCAGAGATTGGGTGTGGGGGCTCAGGGCAGGGGGTGGGGGTGCAGGAGTTAGGGCAGAGATTGGGTGTGGGGCTCAGGCAGGAGGGGTGCAGGAGTTAGGGCAGAGATTGGGTGTGGGGGCTCAGGGCAGGGGAGGGGTGTAGGAGTTAGGCAGAGATTGGGTGTGGGGGCTCAGGCAGGGGTGGGGATGCAGGAGTTAGGGCAGGGGCTTGGAGGTGTGGAGGCTCAGGGCAGGGGTGGGGATGCAGGAGTTAGGGCAGGGGCTTGGAGGTGGAGGGGCTCAGGGCAGGGGATATGGGCTGAGGCCAGGGGTTGTGGGTACAAGAGTGAGGGTAGGGGTGGGGCAGAAGGTAGCAGGTGGAGGGTGCAGGGTTGGGTTTGTGATAGGGCTGAGGACAGGGGTAGGTGAGCTGGGTGGGAGGGTCTGAGGGCAGCGGGGCTGGGTATTGTGGGCTTACTGGGGCCTCCCGTGGTGGCAAAGGTGTCGCTGGTCTGGGGGTGGGGGGACAAGGCTTGGGTGCTCTGCCTCAGCATCTACACTGGGCCCTGGTGTCTCCTCCAGGGGTACTGGTGGGGGTAGGCCATGGTGTGATTCCTGGCTCTGGCATCTCCTCTGCAGGAGGGGGGTGGGATAGATCCACAGTTACGGGCCCTGTGGTCTTCTTGGGAGTGAGGTTGAGCTAGACCAATGAGAGCTGTGATCACTGATACCTGCGGAGGTGCCGGTAACTGTAGCACTGACGGCCCACTAGTGACTCTCCCTGGTGGGCTGCTGCTTTTTTATTGCCCACCCCTGCAATAAAGGAAACTTACAGCCCACAGAAAACTGGGGTCCCTTAAGTGTCCATGGACACTTTTAGGGACACACGGGGAATGCAGGTGAAGACAGAATCACAGTATAGACGGGGGCTGCCCAGAATGAGAAAACTGAGCTCCCTATGGGAGCCTCCAGCAGGAGCTGTCCCTTCTCGGATGCTCAAGCCAGGAAAGACCCACCAGTCCTAACGCTATTGTCAAGGGTGTGAATATAACTGTACTTGTGCACAGGTCTATATGGGATTTCTAATTGCTTGGGATAATCATAACTCTAACTAGAACTGTAATGAAAATGGTACAATAGACTAGAGCATGTACTGGTGAATGTATGGGTGGTCATGGCCTTGGGTCTTTCTGTGTTTCTAGGAGTAGTTACAAAACTTAGTTCCAATAAAATTAAAAGCTCCAACGCGACCCCTGTGATTTGGCCTCCTGCCATTTGCCATTGGCTGTGATGGGAGTTAAAGCTGGTGCACATGAAGCCAAACAGCTGAGGTTCCCTGATGGCCAAGTGGCCCCAAGGGAAGGTACAAACATGCTGCATAAAGGCAGCTGCCTCCCTAGCTGAACACACACTGCCTGCTGCCTGTGCAACCTCACTGATGACTCCTTGTGCTTCAGGGTGAAGACCTCTGGTGCCAGCAGCTCCCTTCTAGCAGGAACTGGGTACGTTGGCAGGTTTCACTGTCTGTAACATGCCAAGTGCAGGGCTAAGGCTGCAAGCTGTTTGCATTGGCAGATGTTCTGTGCCGCGGCAGAGGACTCAGCTGTGCTGTCGGGATGACTCAGTGATGGGCTGGAGGGCGGGCAGCGCGAGGTGGGTTGGAAACCCTCTACCACATGTGCCCATTCTGCACGGCGTGTTATGTAATCCACACAGAGACTCAAAATGAGCTTGGTGTGTCAAAACCCCAATGCGCCAGGTCAGGATTGTTCCCTGGGGCCCATTGTTAGGGGCGCCGTGTGCTCTGGGTGAGATCCTGCCAGGGGCTGAGCTCCCAAATAGCTTCAGGTTTATTTGCTCCTGGGAAATGGAATCAGCCACTGAATTTTCAAAAAAAAAAAAGTCTCTGGCTTGATTGTGCAGGCAGGAACTCAGAGCTGCGTTGCTCTGTGGTAACAGGTGTTAGGCCCTAGAGAATTGGGCCTAGTGCAGTTATGTTAAGACAGATCAAGGAAAGAGGTTAACAAAGGTTTCTGGGTAGTTCCTGAACAGAACAGAACTAGAAATATGGCTCAAGCAAGGGGCAATCCCTACGTACTTGCTTAAGTTGCAAAATAAAGTAAGTGAAAGGCTGCGCCTGTGATGGGAACAGCTAGTTTGAGAACTGATAAGGTAACTCCTTGTTTCTGTTCTCACCCTGATCTTAACGAACTGTCTCTGCCCTCTGTTTGTTTTAACTCCCTGTCTCCTTGTTGTTTGGTACTTGCCTTCTAGGCTGATAAGAAAGCTGTTGACGCATTATGAATTGCTTAAGGCCATGAAGTATACGCATTAACACTAGAAGCTTCAAATTAATTAAGGGGGGGGGCTGAGATGCTTGGGCAAATGTTTTATGACGCGACGGAACTGTCTATATAATCTTACTTGTTACTGAAATCAGGGCTGGTTCACTTGGGAGATGGGCTGCTCTCTATTGTAGTGCGCACTATTCAATAAAGAGCTTGTGATTGGATCTTGCTGGTGTTGCCTGTCACTTTGCGGTCAGACAACGAACGGAGGCCGTCCGGGGTTAAAGTCCCCGACAACAGGTCCAACTGGGCTTATTTCCAACTGGCTGAGGGCTCCAGCACGTCTTCCCTTTAGAGACCTCTCAGAGCTGCATTGCTTCCAACATCTGTATCCCACTCTGTTCTCTGAATTCCAGCTGTCGGGCCTCAAAGTCGAACTTCCCATTGAGTAGAATCCTGGGACCCTCCCTCCTTCGGACTGGGTCTTGGGTGCTATAGGTCGACTGGGCCTGCCCTACAGTTCAGCACTGACCTGTGTGTCTGAGACCACAGGTGTGAACGTTTTATTGCCAAACTTTTCATTGGAATGCACATTTTGCAAACCAAACTCCCATGACATGGAAAGGCAGCAGCAGAGGGGCTGGTATCTGCACAGGAAGGAACGGTGGAATCTTTCCTGGCGAATGGTTTTGCTTTAGAACGTGTTTCAGAAGTTCTTCAAACACCGTGTGCAGTGGGTTTGTGCAACTAACTCTTCATACAGAGAACAGTGCGATGCTCTCTCCTGTTAACTGATCAGAAGCAGTTTCTAACAGAGTCAGGCTCATGAACACAATCCCACTGCAATACCTGTGCAAGACTTACCAAAAAGTCCAGAGAGAACAGAATTGCTGGCCTGTTTGTCAGCAGGCACGGGAAAGAGGCATGGAATAGTGGTGCTATGTAATTTATGCCCCTCACTCAGGGCAGAAGTAATTTGCACCCTCAACTGGACATCAGTGGAAATCTACTGTTTGCCCTAGTCACCCATTTGCTTTCCTCACCCCTTCCCCAACCAGCTGAAGTAACTGTCTGCTTTAGCTTGTAACTCACCAGATATCTAGTAGAGGAAGCAGCTCCTGTGAGGATGAAGAGAAACCTGTAGGATGAGCCACATCTCTGGATTCAGACAGCACTGGCCAGGCAAAGCACTTCATCGTCTCTTGGAGGGATTCCTGCGGGCTAGAGTGTAAGACTGGGAGCATTTGGTACAAATCTGCAAATGTGGATCATGAGTGATGTCATTGCAGTCCGTGTTGTTTAGTTAAGGACCTATCTCTAAGGAAATATCCTCTGCACTGCACAGGAGATAATATACAATACATATAATGAGGCAACGAAACACATTTACAAATAGCTTCCATGCAGGACAGATACATAAACTGACCGTTTCCGCCATGCACTTGCCCCGTGTGTGCGCACATGTTGGGCTACAAGGGGCCACACTCAGAAATGAAGGGCCAGAATGGGTGCCTGGGGACAGTCACAACTGTAAAGTCACACAGTGCTCAAGTAGGCTGTGGCAGTCCCACACACAAGACATCACTGGGGCTTAGATCTTAGGAAGAATCAAAGAGGGACTGGATGTTTATATGGGTAACCAGAAAATCCAACTGCAGTAGGGAGGAGATATTTACAAAACTCTTGGAAGGACTCTAAACCTTCTTGGTGTGCACCACAAAATGTGTCTAACTTGTGAGTGTTGAGGGACCAATTCCCTGTGGGTAGATTATGTCCCATCTTCCTGTTGCAGAACTTCTTCCAGCTTCCTTCAGAATATCTGGATGTAGCCACTGGATATGGGGCTAGATGGACTGCAGGTCTGATCCAGTCTGCCAGTGCCTGTCTTCCTATCAGTGGTGTAAATCCAAAACTATGTTTTTGCTGATTTTCCTTGGGTTTGTGGAGACTTGCGGTGAGGGCAGAAAGACGAGATGTCTCTGTCATTATGAATTAGTCTATTCTTGTTCCTTTCAGGAAGAAAAGTTCAAACTCTTCATCCCTGACCAGTGCATGATGCCAGCTGTCAATGGCACCAAATTCAACTCTGCAGTGTTCCTTCTCACTGGCATACCAGTGCAGGAAGACGTCTATCTCTGGATCTCCATCCCCTTCAGCTTCATGTATACTATTTCAATAGTAGGAAATGCAGTCATTCTGTTCATTATAAAAACAGATGAAAGCCTCCATGAGCCCATGTACATTTTCCTTTCCATGTTGGCCCTCACAGACCTTGGTTTATCGATTGCCACTGTTCCAACTGTACTGGGCATATACTTATTTAACTCTAGGGACATCAGTTTCGGTGCCTGTTTTGCCCAGCTGTTCTTCATCCACTCACTTCAATGCATTGAATCCTCAGTGCTCTTGCTGATGGCCTTTGACCGCTTTGTCGCGATCCGTGATCCGCTGAGATACGCTTCCTTTTTAACCCTGCCGAGAATAGCCAAGATGGGGCTGGTGTGTGCAGTGAGAGGAGTGGCTGTCATACTCCCACTCCCCTTTCTCCTGAACCGGTTCCATTACTGTCGAGCCAACGTCCTCTCCCATTCCTACTGCATGCACCAGGAGGTCATGAAGTTGGCTTGTTCGGACATCACCATCAACAGCATCTATGGCTTGTTTACTACACTGTTAACGATGGGGCTGGACTCACTGTTCATCTTCCTCTCCTATATGATGATCCTCAAAACAGTGCTAAGCATCGCATCCCTCACGGAGAGCCTCAGGGCCCTGAACACCTGCGTCTCCCACCTCTGCGCTGTCCTGCTCTTCTACTCACCAGAGATTGCCTTGTCTTTGATACACAGATTTGCGAAGGGCTCTTCCCCCTTGCTTCAAATTCTCCTGGGCTACATCTCTCTGTTGGTCCCGCCCCTGATGAACCCCATTGTGTACTGCGTGAAAAGCAAACACCTGCATGCAAGGATCATCAGGCTGTTCGTCAAGTAACCAGTCCATCTATCAATCAGTTCCAGTGCTGGTGACATGACAGATGAAAGAGCTGGGCCGCAGCCAGGGCCGCCAGTTCTGCTGGGGACCTTACATCCACAACGTACCATGAGCTACTGATCTTCCCTCAGAAGGGAGAGGTTCTGGTTGGGTCTAAGGACTGAAGGAAAGGGAGAGGGGATGGTAGCACAGGCCAGAGCGGGAAGGTGACCAAGTCAGGCAGCAGCAGTTACAAAGTGTTTGTATTGGTGGAGAGCCAGGCGACTGGTGGGATAAACAGCTGCATCAGTGGTGGCTCTGACCCCAGAATTCTTATCTGTACAGTCAATACAGAGAAGGGATGCGGCTGTTGTTTCCCTGGACACCTGCGCTGTCCCCCTCCCGTCTCTGGTAAAACACTCCCAGGCCATGAAACAAGCCGTAGATCTGTCCTGCAGTCTTAGTCCTGGCCCTTCCTGAGCGTTGTGGGTGTTCTGTGATCCATGGGGCTGCCCCAGCCCCGGGCAGGGGCTATTCAAGGGGCCCAGTCACTCATCTTCCCCTTCGCCTTCAGCTATGTAGCTGTGACTGAGTCATGTTAGAGGCATGGATCCCCTGGAGAATCAAGGCAGGCAGCCCCGACCCCTGAGTAGCCCCGCCTCCTGGAGAAAGGTCAATGGGGCGCTAAAGGTCTTCAGGATCAAAGCCTTATTCAGATGCACTCAGCCAGGCCTATCCAGGCTGCTAGGCTCGGCACATGCCCACCCCTCACCCCACAAACAAACATACCACATGGTATCTCTCCATCAAGCAACAGGCACACCACAAACACACACCCTACAAAACAACCAACTTATCCCAAGGGTTCCATAATGTCTCCTCCTTCACCTAGAGAACTCCCTTGCAAAACTCCCTCATTAGCTGCTCCTGTTGCCTATCATTCTTTGTGTAGTTTGAGCAGGGATCACGGTTTGCTTCTGCTCTTATTAAACCTGCTTGTTTTAAGGAAGTGAGGGGGGGAAGGGGGGGTTGACTGTGTAGGTTGGGTCACAAGCATCCTAAAGGAAGAGACTGAGGTGTCCATCAGACCAGCCTGGAGCTAAGTGTTTAGTTGTTCCCAACAAGCAGAATAGGACAACTGCTAGGTTCCCCTGGAGACAGGAAGGGACCTGGTTTAGAGGGTCAAGAGACAAAATACCCCGATTTTATTGTGACAGCCCTGATTCTTCATGGACACCATCTATCCTTGTTGAGTGCCTGTTGGCATTCAGAGAAGCAACCTGTTCAAATTGCACCCAAAATAATGATCTTCTCAAGACGATGATAGAATCGTATCAAGTTCTCTCATGTAGTAGAATTTAATGCCTCTGTATTTTTTTTTTTTTTTTTTTAGAGATATACCTATCTCATAGAACTGGGAGGGACCTTGACCAGGAGTGGCCCTATATGAGCTGCTGGCAACTGGCACCCTAGACAAAACATGCAATCCATGCACCTGCCTCCAAACCCCTCAATGCCCATTTAATTTGGCACCTAGGCGACTCCCTAGTTTGTGCTGCTACTGACCTTGAGAGATTATCAAATCCAGTCCAGTCCCCTGCCCTCACAGCAGGATCAAGTACCATCCCTAACAGATTTGCCCCAGATGGTCCCCTCAAGGATTGAACTCACAACCCTGGGTTTAGCAGACCAATGCCCAAAATAATGAGCTATCCCTTCTCCAGAAGGAGCTGTTAGTTCATCTAATGCAGAGGTTCTCAAACTGGGGGGCAGGCCACCCCCCTTGGGGTGCAGAATTTAATGGGGTATGGGGGTGAGCCGCTTAGAGGAAAAATCTTTCTTGTGCACATTATATTTGCCGTGATGAATAACTAGCAAAGCTGGCAGCCCCGCAGCTCTGTGGGTGGCACTGCGCATTTGGAAGCACTTCTGTTAAGCTTGCCTGGCATTATACAAAGTCACTGCCAGCTGGATCTGTTTGCTATGGGGCAGCGAGCCCATTTCATTGTGAGCAGGGATCACGGTTTGCTTTGCTCTTACTCCAATAGATTGTTGGCTCATTACAAATAACCCCCCCAAAACTCAAGTGAAACAACCAAAAAACCCAACAAACCCTGATTCTGATTCAGTTTAAGCCTCATCCCTACATATACATGCATTTGCGGGGTGAGGAAAAGAGGCCAAACATTCTTACAGGCATAAAGAAAGGGGGGGGGGTGATCAAAAAGTTTGAGAACCCCAGATAGTCGGACCTCCTCTATCTCACAGGCTGCAGAATTTCATCCAGTTACCCCCTGCACTGAGTCCAGGGACTTGTGTTTGACTAGCACATAACTTGTGGTCATGTACAGTGTATTTTCCAGTTAGGCATCCGGTCTTGGTTTGGAATTAGCAGGAGAATCCATCGCCTCCATTGGGAGTTTGTTGCCCTGTTTAAAGACCTTGCTTTTAAAAATGGGTGTGCCGTTTCCAAATTTAATTGATCTGATTAATTTTCCAGCCATTGCATCTTTCCTGCTAGATTAAATAGCCTATTAGTAGCCAGTATTTCACCCCTGAAAGTGCTTATACAGTGTGACCCAGTCAGCTCTCAATCTTCCCTACGTCTACTCACTACGCACCTGTTTACACAGCCAAAGGTAAATTGGAAGTGACAGGGGAGGAGAAAGACCTGAGTGTATTAGTCCCAGGATGACCATGAGCCACCAATGTGATGGGTCTGGTAGCCAAGGAAGCGAGATCCTACAATGCATGAGACATGATAGAGAAGTATTGATATCTTTATAACAAGCACTGGTGAGACTTCCTCTGGCAAACTGTGTCAAATTCTGGTCCCTCGTATTCCAGAGAGAAGATTTCAGACTGCAACAGCTGCAGAGAAGGGCTCCACAGAGGGTCAGGGCAATGAAGAGCCTGGCTTTCGAGGAGACAGGAAAAGCTTGGCTGGTTAGCCTAACACAATCCAGGCCTGGCGGGGATCAGATTCCTTTATAAATACACCGTGGGGGAAAACAGCAGGCAGGGAGGCGAGGTCTTGAATCTAGAGCACAATGGTGGCTCAAGAACAAATGGGGAGAAACTTGTCAGAACTGGAAAGAGGGAGGTCTCTGACCATCTGAAGAGAGAGGTTCTAGAACAGCCACCCGACAGAAGGGGGGACAGAGCAACCACTAGTTTTCAGATGGAGCTTGACAGCTGTCACTTTTGCACCAGGAGGACACAGCAGCAACAGGGGCTGGTTCAATATCTTGGGGTTCCTTTTCAGCCATACAACAGGGAACTGGCTCAGGTCCCACCCAGTATCCTGGGAAAATTAGACCCAGGCCCCACCTCCAACTCCTAAGCACAGAGTCGGAGGGTATGTCTAGACTACATGACTACCGACAGAGGCATGTAAAATAGGCTACCTGACATAGTCAATGAAGCGGGGATTTAAATATCTCCGGCTTCATTAAAATAAAAATGGCCACTGCGCTGTGCCAGCTCAGCTGATCGTCGGCACAGCACGCGAGTCAAGACATGGATCGGTGGACAAGGGAAGCCTTTGTCGACTGCTCCCTTATGCCTTGTGAAATGAGGTTTACAGGAGCAGTCGACAAAGGCTTCCCTTGTCGACCGCACCACGTCTTGACTCGCGCGCTGTGCCGATGATCAGCTAAGCCGGCACAGCGCGGCGGCCATTTTTATTTTAATGAAGCCGAGAATATTTAAATCCCCGCTTCATTGACTATGTCGGGTAGCCTATTTTACCCGACATAGTCGGCAGAGGCATGTAGTCTAGACGTACCCAGGATGTATGAAAAACTTTTAATGAAAGGAGAGAAGTCCCTGGATGTTAATTAGGAGAAATGCCACAAGCAGGACTCTTTAACAAAGCAGTGAGCAGGACACCCACCCCAGAGTGTGGAGTCTTCTGAGTCCTGTTCTAGAGTTCTCCAACCAAAAGTTCCTTTACTCTGTTACTGTGCCCCCTCTGCTCCAACACCTCACCTCGCTCACAGGGATTTTCCTTGGTCAGTGAAGACCGAGGGTTGAGAGACACATCAGTGAGAGTTCCCTTCCCAGCCAGGGAAGATGGAATCTTCCTTGCTCTGCCATCTGAGCCCTTGCTCTGGTTGGCCACCCCACCCGCCATAGTTTCTCTCCATTGGCTGCCCTTACAACTACTCATTCCGCTCCCCTGGCCAATTGCTCACTACTCCCACTGGCCACCTGTCACCTTTGGCCACTCTTGTGTGTTCTCTGCAGGTCAGTCTCTGAGTGATTGTTGGCTTTTAGTTATTTTCAGCTGGTAGCAGTCTGGGCAGAAACTCTGTCCAACCTCCAGGGATTTCAGCGCTCAATTCAGCACTTCACATATCAAAAGATTCTTAATGAAGCCTATTTAGCTTTTTGGACAGTGGGGAGGGACACGGTAAACCAGACTGGGGATCCTTAGAGGAAGTCCACACCTCCTGGCTGGGCCACCTGACCCAAACTCCCTTATTCTCACAGGGGTCTAACATTGGAGCCCCTGGCTTAGTGAGTTCCTTTCAACCGAGGGTGACCCATTCATTTGCGACAGGTGAAGCACCGTTTTGCTCCCTT
The DNA here is from genome assembly GCA_019425775.1 of Rafetus swinhoei. NCBI lineage: Eukaryota > Metazoa > Chordata > Testudines > Trionychidae > Rafetus > Rafetus swinhoei. The sequence goes on along the minus strand of CM033437.1, from coordinate 11,417,515 downwards.
TCATCTAGTCAATAAATGCAATCACACTGATGGGAACAGTTCACTACACTGGCATTCAGTACTACAGAGATTTGTAACCCAACACCAGACAAAGTTGATCAATATTGCAGCATTCAAAAGAAGACTACGTGAATTCATAGAGGATGGGTCCAGCAATGGCGATTAGCTGGGGTGGCCTCCCTAGCCTCTGCTTGCCAGATGCTGGCAACAGGCAATAAGTAACGATAACTTGTTTTGTTCACTCCCACTGGGTCATCTGGCATTGGCCACTGTTGGAAGACAGGATACTGAACTAGATAGAACTATGGTCTGGTCCAGTGTGGCCTTATGTTCTTACTCCATGCAACATTGCTCAGCCTGCTGGAAATCTGGGCAGTGCAGGTATGTTCATGTCAATAAAGTTTCTTCCTGAAGTTTCTCATCCTCCCAGGCTCATGCACCAGACAATATGCCGAGGAAGCCTGCCAGCGCAGGGAACTGGGCTCACTGATTTAGGAGGTCCCTTCCAGGCATGTTTCCCTGTGGGTCACATGAGCCCATTTTGCATCTCTCTGGCAGGTCCTGTGGAGTTTCTTGCCCACTATGACCCTGCTCTGGGCCTGGCCGATGGATTTGTCCCTCAGCAGATCCAGGAGAAGGCAGGATTCAGGAATTGTTCGTGGGCTCCTGTTTAGTGATGTCACAGGAGTGTAATTCCTGAAGTTTCTGGAAATCTCAGCCTGCTGATCTGACAGCTGCCCCCTCCCAGCCACTAGCCCCAGAGCGGAAGGAGGGTTCAGGGGTTAACGTGTTGACCTGGGTCTCAGAAGAGCCAGCTCCAGTTTCAGACTCTTCCACAGGACTTCTCCTGTGACCTTGGGCACCTCAGTCCCTCTCTGCCTCAGCAGCATCTGTTGCGCAAGATAAAGGCGTGTATCTAGGAACAAGGGACACAGGCCTTACCAGAGGTGGGACCCAAACCTGGGAAGCAGGGACTTTGAAAAAAACACAAGTGTCATAATCGACTGAATATGAACTCTTAGGGCGTGTCTACACAGCAAAGTTATTTCGGAATAACGTCCGTTATTCCGAAATAACTATGTGAGCGTCTACACAGCAATTCCATTATTTTGAAATAATTTCGAAATAACGGATGGCTTATTCCAACTTCTGTAAACTTCATTCTACGAAGAATAAGGCCTATTCCAAAATAGCTATTTCAAAATAAGGCGTGTGTAGACCCTCCACTGCTGCTATTTTGAAATAGCCCCTCACCAGGGCCATTCTAAGTTATTCCTCCTGGGGCTCTAAATTGAGATAGCACATCTATATTAGGGAAGCCTGCCTCGGATTAATTTTCAGGCTTCCCTGCAGTGTAGATGTGCTATTTTGAAATAAGCTATTTCAGAATAACTATTCTGGAATAGCTTATTCGAAATTACTGTGCAGTGTAGATGCACCCTTAGTGTGAGGCGACAGCCAAAAAAGTAAATGCAATCTTGGATGTACAACCTGGGGAATGAATCTCAGTAGGAACAGAGAGGTTGCTTTATCTCCACATTTGGCACTGGTGGGAGCACTCTAGTTCAAGAAAGTCATTGATCATTTGGAAGGGGTCCGAGAAGAGGCATGAGAATGATAAAAGGGTTAGAAAACCTGCCATAGAATGATAGACTCAAGGAGCTCTATCAGCTTTGCTTCATGACCAGAAGACAAAGGGGTGACTTACCATAGTCTGTAAGTACCTTTATTGAACAATGGACAGTTCAATCTCAAAGAGAAAGATTTAACACAATCTAATGGCTTGCAGGTGAATTTAGACACATTCAGAGTGGAACTAAGGTGTATTTTTTTTAAAGGAAGGTACTTAACCACAGGGAACAATTAACCGAGGGCTGGGGTAAATTCTCCACCCGTGAGCAGTGTAATATCAAGGCGGGATGTTGATCTAACAGCTCTGCTGTCAGAGTTAGTGTGGGGCAGATTTCTGGCCTGTGCAATACAGGATGTGTGTGTGTGTGGAGGGGGTCAAATTACGTGGTTACATTGGTGCCTTCTGGCCTTGGGATCTGCTCAGTGGGGTTAGTAGCACTTCCCTACTGCATGGGGAGTTGAACTGATGTGACAGATTCCGAGGCGCTCGGACGGAACACACTGGGGCCAGAGCTAAGTGCCTTAGGGAGATGACACCTCTCTACGCCTCCTCAGGATGCTCTGGGGTACTGTGTGGAGACCCCGAACTCTTCCGAACCCATGGCTTGCCATTCGCACAGCAACCTTTGCTGGGGGAGTGCTGGGTCCCTTCCTGCAGCTCGGCCGTAAGAGGGGGAGTCAGGAGGTGCTTTCAGAGAGCGAAGGGTCTGGAGAACATTACCTAAGGAAGCTGGGTGGCTACCTGGTGTCATGCTGAGCTGACCCCCTCCCATGGCATGAGCAATGGGAGCTGTTCTAGTGCTAGAGATAGACCTGCCAGGCTGCATCCACATTTCTGTCATCGCGAAGTTGGCAGGCAGCTGGATCTGGGGCAGGGGGTTGTGTGGTTGCAATAGAGAGCTAGCAGAAGACACCTGGAGCTGAGCTTTGGTCTCACCCCTTTCTATTCATGATGTGCACAGCCTTGCTTGTCCGGTATGCTCATATCTCATGCCTGAGCTAGAGGAGACCCACTGGGCTATGCCTCAAGTCCTCAGGAACTCTGTGAGTCTGTCATTGTTATGTCCAGCTGTCTGTGGTGTAATCCCGCTCCCTACAATTGGGGGCTCTGTAGGCCAGTGCAGAGGGAAACAGGATCAATGATACTGAGCCAGAAAAGTCCCCTAACTAAGTGCTTCATTTGTGGATGCTCCACTTGATATACAGCCAGAGGATTTTATTTCCTCTCTTCCCTAAAGCTCCAGTTTCTGGGCTCAAGACTGTGAGTGACCCTCAGATTTCAGTTTTCTTTAAAAGGTTTATTTTAAAAAGTGAGTGGCAAAAAAGCTTGAAAACCAGAAGCAGGTGGCCCCAAAGGCTCACTAACCGAAAGGAAAGGAAAAAAAGAAGAAACTCACATAAATACATTTTTAAAATCTCATGAAACTAATCTAATGATTTTTGGGAATGTGACTCATTGTTTTTGAACAAGGCTTCATGACACTACATGCCTACTTCAAAAGGTATGAAGAACAAGTAGCAAAACCAGGAGAGCATACCAAATGAGTGGGGCCACAGGATGATAGACTTCCTGAAGGAGAACACAAGGGACATGAAGCTGTTGCAGAGAGACAACCTGTGGAACTCCTTTCCAGAGGATGTGGTGAATACTAGGACTTTAACTGGGTTTGAAAAAGAGCTAGATAGATTCATGGAGGTTAGGTCCATCAAGAGAGGATGAGTAGGAATGGTGTCCCTAGCCTCTGTTTGTCTGGAGATGGATGATAGGAGAGGGATCATGTGATGATTACCTGTTCTGTTCCCTCCCTCTGGGGAATCTGGTATTGTCTGTTGACAGTAGCCAGGATACTGGGCTAGATGAACCTTTGCTCTGACCCATTGTGGCCGTTCTTACATTCTTACGAGGCTAAATGGATTCTTTGCATATGTTTCCGCTACAGAGGATGTGAGGGAGATTTCATCACCTCAGTCATTCTTTTTAGGTGACAGACCTGAGAGTCTGTCCTACATTGAGGTGTCAGTAGAGGAAGCTTTGGAACAAACAGATAAATGAATAGGTAAAAGATCACCTGGACCACATGCTATTCACCCAAGTTTTCTGAAGAAGCTCATATCATATTCCTAAATGATCTGCAGAAAGAGGTAACCAGTGAGGTGGAAAAATTTGGAGATGAGACAAAATTACTCAACATACATAGGTCCAAACAGACTACACAGAGTTACAAAGGGATCTCACAAAAGAGGGTGACTGGATGACAAAATGACAAGTGAAATTCAATGTTGATAAGTACAAAGTAATGCACCTGGGAGAAAATAATCCCAACTATACACACAACATGATGGGATCTAATTTAGCTGTTGCCACCAAAACAGTGATCTTGGTGTCATTGTGGGTAGTTCCCTGAAAAAACCTACTCAGTGTGCCCCAGAAGTTAAAGAAGCTAACACAATATTGGAACCCATCAAGAAAGGGATAGATAATAACACAAAAAATATCATACGGCTGTTATATAAATCCACGGTACAGCCAAACCTTCAACACTGTTTGCAGTTCTGGATGTCCAAAGCAGAATTGTATACTGGAATTGGAAAAAACACAGAGCAAGGCAACAAAAATGATTAAGGGAATGCAACCGCTCCCATGTTAGAAAAGATTAAAAGCCTAGGACTGTTCAGGATGAAAAAGAGATGGCTAAGGGTGCGTCTACACTGCACGGTTATTTTGAGATAACTAGCGTTATTAACTAGCGTCTACACAGCCATACCGTTATTTTGAAATTATTTCAAAATAACGGACGGCTTATTCCGAAATCTGTAAACCTCATTCTATGAGGAATAACGCCTATTCTGAAATAGCTATGTCGAAATAAGGCATGTGTCGACGGTCCACTGCTGCTCTTTCAAAATAACCCCTCCCCCAGGGCCATTCTACGTGATTCCTCCCCAGTGCCTCCTAAATTGAGATAGCACATCTACATGAGGGAAACCTGCCTCAGACTAATTTTGAGGTTTCCTTTGCAATGTAGACGTCCTATTCTGGAATAAGCCTGCACTGTAGACGTACCCTAAGTGGGAATATTCAGGCACGCCGACAGGGCGGGGAACAAAGAGGGCAACTGCCCCAGGGTCTAGCAATACAAAAGGACCCAGAGCTCCTGGCCTCTGTTATTGCTACTGCAGCAGCAATGACGGCTGGAGCCCCTGGCCCTTTAAACCGCTGCTGGAGCCCCACACGGAGTACTCCGGGCAGCATGCAGGGCTGCCTAGGGAAGGCACGCTGCTCTCTGGGTGGTACTGAGAGCTTCCTAGCCCCGGCCCTGCCCCTTCCACCTGAGGCTCCGCCCCTTCCAGGGATGTGGAACAGTCCCCGCCCCCTTGCCCAGGGACCCAGCCAGGCTGTTGGCCCCACTGGGAATAGGATAGAGTTTTATAAAATCAGGCGTGACGTGGAGAAAGAGAACAAGGAAGTGTTATTTACCCCTCCTCAAGAACCACAATGAAAAGTGGGAGCCAGGACCCAGGGATCCCCAAAAGTTAGGCACAGATCTCAGTGATCCACTGGTCGCTCGGCCCAGCCACCCACAATCCCTGGGTGTCCACAGCTGCTCTAGGACTTTCTCCAGCTCCTTGCTAGCACCGTCTGATCAGAGATGTGCTACCAGGGCCTATCACAGTGGCCTCTGCCTGCAGGATCTGCTGACAAGAGGCTGTGCAGGATGGAGGGGGCTGCACAGAGATGGGGAGGCTGGTTAGAGTTGCTGATGGGCCCGATACCCTCCAGAGATCCGTTGGGAGGTTTCAATTGTTCCATACTCAGAGTACAGCCACAGACTCTGTCAGCACCAATCTCATTTGCAGTACGAGGGAGAGGCCAATGAAAAGCCTCCAGTTTCTCTTGGGGATGCAGGCAGCTGCTGTTGGACAGCCTCCTGGCAACCAAGCTATCAGAGAAAAATGAAGCGTTTTCTATCAAAACTGACCTCAGGTTTCCAGCCCAACTCTAGCTCAATCCATGGGACTCCGTCCCTCTTGCTACAGGACCACACCCCTTGGCAGCAACATTTGCCCTACATCGGCCTCCCACGCAGAGCAGAGAAGCCCCTGAGAGAGGCCATATTTCCCCAAAAAGGAAACAGGAGACCCCTAGCCAAGGTTGGCACCTGTCACTGGAGCTCGACTGGGATGCTTCAGCTCCCAGGAAACTGTAACCTTTGGCTGGAATGCTGAACCCCCCCAACACACACACACACACACACACACACACTGTGCCTCACCCCTGTGGGGGGCAGGTATCTCCTCCAGCCTCCCCTGAGCACTCCTCCACTGTTCAGGCCAGTTGTTTAGCATCACTGTGCATCCCCCATGATTTGGCCTCCTGGAGTTGGACATGACGGGGTTAAAGCTGGTGCACATGAAGCCAAGCAGCTGAGACTCCCCGAGGGCCATGCGGCCCCAAGGGAAGGTACAAACATGCTGCATAAAGGCAGTTGCCTCCCTGTCTGAACACACACTGCCTGCTGCCCGTGCAACCTCTCCGATGACTCCTTGTGCTGTAGGGTGAAGACCTCTGGTGCCAGTGGCTCCCTTCTAGCAGGAACTGGGTACGTTGGCAGGTGTCACTGTCTGTAACATGCCAAGTGCAGGGCGAAGGCTGCAGGCTGTTTCCATTGGCAGCTGTTCTGTGCAGCGGCAGAGGACTCAGCGGGGCTGTCGGGGTGACTCAGGGACAGGGCTAGAGGGCAGGAAGCACTAGGGAGCTTGGGAACCCCTTTCCACCAGCTGCCCATGCTCTGCAGTGGGTTGTTCAAGCTACAGACATGTGGCTTTTGAAAGAAGCGCCGAGTGTTAAAACCCTGATGCCCCGTCAGGATTTCTGAGGGGGTCCCATTTCTAGATGCTCTGGGCCCAAACCTGTGGGGGCTTGAGCGAGAGGAGACCCTCTTTGCTCCCCAGAATATCAGTGACTGATTCCTAAATTGCCTCAGGTTTATTTGCTCCTTGAAATTTAACCAGCAAACGTATTTCCAGGGGTTTTACTCTCTGGCTCGATTGTGAAGGCAGGCATTCCGAGCGGCATAGCTCCGTGGTAGCAGGCCCGACAGGGCTTATTTCTCTGTCCTGACCGGCTGAGGGCTCCAGCATTTCTGCCCTTTAAATAGCCTGGGGGGGGGGGGCGGGGTATCAGAATCCCTGCCCTTCTCTAGTCTCCGGATGTCCGATGTCAGGCCTTGTGCCTGGCCGTCTCATGGGGTGGAATCCCATGATCCTCCCACACTCAGATAGGGCGCTGGGCTAAGGCACACTCTGGGTCTGCCCAGCTGTGTTTGCCTTTCAAGGCTGAGGGGGTTCGGGACCTGTGGTTCTTCCCTCTGGGCATCTGACTAGTGCTGAGATAAGAGACCTGCCAGTTTTCTTGAACCGAAATACTGTTTAATAGGACTAGTACAAATAAAGCATAACATGGGGGAATAAAAGAGGGCTTTCAAACAACAGTCTGCCCATGTCTCTGACCCCACTTTGATGGGCAAGCAGGCAGGCTGAGGGTCTTCAGCCTTCCCCATTGGTGTCTGTGCCTGTCAGCCTGATGAGCATCTCAGCAACAGCTGCCCCCCCTCTAGATAGACTCCCAGCACTGGCAGAACAAGCTGTGGAGCGTGGTTGGAGCCTGGAAACAGGCTCTTCCCAGCTTGTAGCTCCGGTGTGCTCTCTCAAGCTCCCTGAGGTACTCGCTAAGCAATGGCTTTTCTTGAGCTGTTGCTTCCCTTCCTGCTTGTTTTCCAGCAGCCTGCTCTTCAGCTAATGGGAGCCAGATGCATTTCACACAATACAGCCATAACATCAGCATCCCAATGGTCTACCCAATATAGCTACCCAATAAATAGAGAAAGAATTGTGGCCGCTCAGCTCCATGTCTGTCACAATGCCCTTACCAGGTGCTACATATTTTATGAATTGAGGGCATAGCTGGCGAGAGGGAGAGAGAGAGAGAGGTCAACTACTTTCATGTGTGAAATGAAATTCCATCTCAGTGAATACTTAGGCATTTCACCTTAAAACTCATTTTCTGCAAGCCCTCATTGTACCTCAATACCAGGTGCTTTTTTTATTATGTCCTAGAGAGTGAGAGCTCAGGGAATTAATATTTTATATCCGAATCCCAAAGCCTGGCATCCCTCAGAATACAGGCTACAGAATGACAGAACAGAATCTGAGGAGAACCATATAGATATTAGTCTCTAAGGTGCCACAGGACTACTCATTGTTTTTACTAGACTTTTGTTTGCTGACCAGGGACTGTTCGAGGGTTGAGATGTTATGATTGTTTCAGGTTCTGATGAAATCCTGAGGACAGACACTACATATGAAAGTTACACTCTCACCTGAGTATTCATCAGATCAGAGGGAAAAAATGGCTTGATACGTGTCTATTAAAGCACAGTTCTGTAAATGTTATGCCAAACTTTTCATTGTAACACACATATTATAACCCAAACATTCACGACGTGAATTTATATTAGAAGCCAGCAGCAGATGTGTTGAAATTTCTCCAGGAAGGAGCAGCAGTAACTTTACTGCTAAATGAGTATGCTTTAGAAAATATTTCAGATGTACTCCAAATTCTGTTTGCAATGGGTATGTGCTAATAACTGTTTTTTCAGTGAACAGTTGTACGATACTGTCTGCTGGTTACACTGTAGAAACAGTTTCTAACACCGTTATTCCTCCTGCAAGGTTTATTCCTGTAAGGAGGAATAACAGTAGTTCAAATTAGGAGCTTTAATTCGAACTACCTAGTCCATGCCGCGTGTAGCCGCAGGCAGGTAGTTCGAACTACGGGGCATTTAAAAATGGCGGCGCCCGGGAACATGCAAATGAAGCCTGGGCTATTTAAATCCCGGGCTTTCATTTGCAAGTTCGAATGCCTACATTAGCCACCCTAGTTCGAACTAGGGTGGCAGAGTAGACATACATACCCTTAGTCTTTAAGGTGTCACAGGACTCCTCATTGATTTTGCAGATACACTAACATTTATTTGGGAGCTTCAGGATGTAGCCGAGTTAGTCTGTTACAGAAAAAAAACAGCAAGCAAATGGTCTGGTAGCACTTTATAGACTAACAAAACATGTAGATGGTATCATGAGTTTTCGTGGGCATAAGCTTTTTCATCAAATGCATTGCAGTGGAAATTAGAGAGGCAGGGATGTCAATAGGTACTAGTGTATCGAAATAATGGAGTCACTTATTGAGTTTAAGACCAGTGTTAATGAGGACAATTCAATCAGGGTGGATGCGGCTCACTCTCAGTAGCTGATATAGATAGATAGATAGATGGGGTGTACATAGATAATACATTAGATTACATTAGATTAGATATAGATATAGATATCTACCTCTGTAATTTCCCACCCCAATACACCTGATGATCCGATGAAGTGGATTTTACCCACGAAAGCTGATGCCTAAATAATTCTGTTAGTCTTTAAGGTCCCACAGGACTCCTCATTGTTTCCAAAATACCTGTCCGAGTCTTTCCAAGAAATCTTGAAAGAACAGAACCCCTGTTCTGTCTTTCAGCAAAGAGTAGAGCTGAGGGGAAGGACAGGGGAGTGGAAGAATGATTGTATGTAATTTATGCCCATGACACATGCACATGGCTGAAGCAACTTGCACACTCACATGAGTATTAGCTAAAAATGAGTGTGTGCATATTTACCCATTCATGATGCTATCCCCTCCCTAATCCAGGTGAAATAGTTTCCTTTTGTCAGTGTGTAGTTTGCCAAATAGCTATAGACCAGAGATGGGGCATCTCGAGGCCAGGAGCCAGATGTGGCTGACCGGCTTGCCTGGATGTGGCCCCTGAGGCTCAGGGCTCCTGCCCCCACTATTGTAGTATCTGCACCCTAATACAGGACTGAAGCACACAAAATCTACCAGCCCAGGCCCCACTAGGCTCTGGTGTGTGAGGGGGGAATGTGGGGAGTGTCTGTCTCCTTCTCAGTTAGGGGCCACGTCAATGAGGGTTTGGCTTTGGGTTTGGCTTCTCCAGACTGATTTTTCTGTGGGTCAGTGGCCCCCACCCAAAAAAAGGTTCCCCACCCCTGCTATAGACCTTTGCTTCCAGGGGAGGATGCAGATCCCATGAGGATGAAGAGAAGCCAGTCGGATGATTGACGTCTCTGGATTCAGTCCCAATTAGCCAAGCAAAACAGTTCAACTTCTCTTGGAGGAAATCCTGGGGGCCAGAGTGTATCACCAGGCGTGTTTGGTAAGGGAGAGTGAATAGAGTCTGGTTCTGATCCCATTTACACATGTAAATCTGGAGTGATGTAGGTGAAGTCAACATTTTTGAGACAAGAACTGAACCCAGAGTGTATCCCACGGTACAATGGGCCACACTCAGAAGCTTTGAAGGTCCATTGTGAGTAGTCTGTGGAACTCCCAGCAACAAGATGTCAGAAGGGCCAAGAGCTTAGCAGTAGTCAGAGAGAGACAGGTTGTTTAAATGGGTAACCAGAATATCCAATTTTAATATTGATTTTTTAAAAAGTTTTGGAAAGGCTCTACAGCTTCCTGATTTACACTACAACGTATGTCTAAATCGTGACTCTCAAAGAGAAATTTTCCCTAGGAGAAGGGCTGCTTTCACCTTCTTCAACAGCATCTTGTACTGGCCGCTGGATACTGGGCTAGATGGACTACAGGTCTGATCCAGTCAGGCAGTGCCTATACTTTTGTTTGTGGTATAAATCCAAGACTATGTTTCTGCTGATCTTCCTGGAGCTTCTGAACATCTCTCGACTTGCACTAAGAACAGAATGATGTCTTCCTAAATTTCATCCAATACCCTGTTCTTTTTCCTTTCAGGAAAGAAAGCTCAAGACTGCTCAGGCCTGCCCAGTACATTATGACAGCCATCAATAACACACAGTTCAGCTCCACAGTATTCCTCCTCACTGGGATAGCTGGGCATGAAGACATCCATATCTGGCTCTCTATTCCCCTCTGTTTAGTGTATGCTGTCTCGATAGTAGGAAATTCAGTCATTCTCTTCATCATCAAAACAGATTCAAGCCTCCATGAGCCCATGTACATTTTCCTTTCCATGTTGGCCCTCACCGACCTTGGCTTATTGATAGCCACAATACCAACGTTCCTGGGCGTATTCATATTTAACTCTAGGGAGATCAGCTTCAATGCCTGTTTGTCCCAGATGTTCTTCGTCCACTCGCTTTCCAAAATAGAATCCTCCGTGCTGATCTTGATGGCCATTGATCGCTTTATTGCGATCAGTAACCCATTGAAATACACTTCCATCTTAACACTGTCAAGAATAGCTAAAATGGGACTGGTGATTGTGTTAAGAGGGGTGGCTGTAATATTACCACTCCCCATTCTTCTGACACGGTACCAATACTGTCAATCCAACATCCTCTCCCACTTCTACTGCCTGCACCAGGACGTCATGAAGTTGGCTTGTTCAGACATCACAGTCAACAGCGTCTATGGCTTGTGTGTTAAAGTCTTTACAGTAGGGTTGGACTCGTTTCTCATCTTCGTCTCCTATGTGATGATCCTCAAAACAGTGCTGGGCATTGCGTCCCGCACAGAGTCCCTCAGGGCTCTGAACACCTGCGTCTCCCACCTCTGTGCCGTCACAGTCTTCTACATATCAGATATTGGCCTTGCGCTGATACACAGATTTGGGAGTAGCTCTTCTCACTTGCTTCAGATTCTCCTGGGCTACGTCTACCTGCTGGTGCCACCCTTGATTAATCCAATAGTGTACAGCGTGAAAAGCAAACACCTGCGTGGGAGAATAATCAAGGCATTTGTCAAGTGAGGGTCAGTTCATTGTCCATCCTTAGGGCTGGTGACACGGGACCAAACCCCCCCCCCCAAAAAAAAACCCCAAGCAATGTCCGTGGCTACATATTCTGTCCTGTATTTTCTTCTCCTCCCTCTGCCCCATCTCTTCCCCTGTTTTGTTCACTCCCTCTGGGGCACCTGGCATTGGCCACTCTTGGCAGACAGGATACTGGGCTAGATGGACCTTTGGTCTGACCCAGTATGGCTGGTATAATGTTCTTATGTTCCCCCCAAGACCTCACCCTTACTACTTCCTTTTATCCTAGATTCTGCCACTCTGCAGCCTGGAAGCCAGAGCTAGGTCATGGTAAGCACTGCCCAGAGAGCTAGAGCCACTATGAAGAGCCCCAAGTCCTCCCCATCTCCTCCCCGCTAGGATGTACAGCCCAAGGAATGTAGAGAATCTGGAGACCTCCAAGGTAGCCTATGTTCACGGGGAAGCTCTTACCATGTACCAACTTTAGCCTGCCTAGGAGGTTGAGGTTGGGGGAAAGTTGAGGAGCAGTGGCTAGGGTTTAGTGGGAAGTGTTCCCAGATGGGAGAGTGGGATGTTTTGAGATTCCCCTCAGGACAGGCAAGGACCTGGTGTGGAGGGTAAAGAAATAATATATACAATTTCACTCCGACAATCCTGATTCTTATTGGCAGGCGTCTGTCTTTGTTGTGTACCTATGAGCATTCCAAGGTGCAACTTGTTCCAGCTGCGTCCTAGAAAATGATCCATGCAATCCAATGATTCAGAGAGCCATCGAATTTAAGGTCAGAATGATCCATTAGATCACGTAGTCCAGAGGTTCTCCAACTGGGGGAGGTGCAGGGTGTATGTGGCCGGTGAGGTGGGCCTGAGAAGCTGTAGGGGGAAAAAGCCTTCCTGTTCGCCTTTTAGCCACAGCAATGATTGACTAGCCAAACTGATTCCTCCAGACAGATCTGGTCTCCAGACAGCACTGTGCCTTTGTTGCTAAGCGGTGCTGTGAATTCTGACTGATTTGTGTCACGGCTGCATCACAGTATAAAAAGTTGTTTCCATCTGAAAGTGAGTCCGTTTGATGTGGTGCGGTGTGCACGTTTCATCGTGAGCAGGCACCACGACCTCCGTTTTGCTTTTGCTCTTATTACAGTGGGTCATTGTTTTATTTGTGCAACAGAAAAACAACAACCCTCAACAGATTCAAGTGATGTAATGGCCCCCGCATAAATCGGTTCATGTCTTTGTGTGGTGGGCTGGGGATACACTCTTAGGCCATGTCTTCACTAAACGGACACTACCACGATTGATCTTCTGGAGTTCGATGTAGTGAATCTAGTTAAGATTCACTAAATCAAACTCAGAGGGCACCCCCATTGGCGGCTGGTACTGCTGCTTCTGTGAGGAGTAAGGGAAGTAAATGCTCCCATCTGACTCCCGCTTTGGGGATGGCGGGGAAACGCGAAACAAGGTACGTTGACTCCAGCTACATAATTAACGTAGCTGGGGTTGGGTATCTTGATTCTCCTTCCGTTTTAGTGTAGACCTGGCCTGAGGGACACAAAGAAGGAGGATTGCAATCATGTAAATTTGAGAACCACTGATCAGGTCTGACCCTCTATACATGAGAGGCGGCAGAATTTCATCCCGTTATCCCAGTATTGAGCTCAATGACTTCTTTTTGACTAATGCACAACTTTTGTTCATCTCATGAGTCTCTTTCATAGAATCACAGAATGATAGAGCTGGAAGAGACTTCAGGAGGTCATCAAGTCCAGCCCTCTGCCCAAGGCAGGACCAATCCCAACGAAATCAACCCAGCCAGGGCTTTGTCAAGCCGAGACTTATAAACCTCTAGGGATGGAGATTACACCACCTTTCAGGAAGGCATCTCATCATGTTAGTTTGTAGATAGCAGGAGAATTCACCACCTCCCTTGAGAATTTATTCCAGTTGTTAAGTGCCTTCGCTGTTAAAAACGTGTGCCTCATTTCCAAATGTTATCTGTCTGGTTTCAGATTCCAGACGTTGGTTCTTGTTGGTAAATTTAAGAGTCCCTTAGCTGGTCTTTTGTCTCTGTGAAAATGCTTGTGCACTGTTACCAAGTCAGCTCTCAGTCTTCCATTCTGTACACGGTGCAGGCTCATGCCTTGAAGTCTCCCAATGTCATGCATGTTCTCAAGACCTTCAGTTATTTTTGAGGCTCTCCCGTTTTTCACTCTAGGCACCAGACCTGGATGCAGCGTTGTTCTCACCAATGCCTTCCACGGAAGTGAGATCCTCTCCCCTAGTTCAACTCACTACCTCTGTGTATCCAACAAAGGCTTTGTTGGAAACAACAGAGGAGGAGAAAGCCCTGGTGGTATTAGTCAGACCCAGGGTGGCTGCGAGCCATGACGTGATGTGGCTGTGAACAAGGTGCATGAGATCTTAGAATGTGCCAGGCACCGGTGAGATTTCCTCTGTCCAGCTGTGCAAATTTATGATCAGTCATATTCCAGAAAGACTAATTCAGGCTGGAAAGGGTGCAGAGAAGGAGTGCTAATATGGTCAGGGTAATGGAGGGCCCCGGCTTCAAGTAGACTGAAAGACTTTGTCTAGTTTAGCCTAGCCCCAGGCAGGCTGAGGGGGGTTGGCTTTCTTGATCAGCAGCAGGGGAGTAAACACGAAGGAGTAGAAGAGTTCCTGAAGGTAAAGGCTGGAGTTGGCAGAAGAACAAATGGGGACACACTGGCCAGCAGTAAACTGAGTCTGGCAAGGAGAAGGAGGTTTCTGACCATCTGTACAGAAAGGTTCTGGAAAAGCCACCCAATGGGGGGTGAACATCACAACTCGTTTTAAGATGGAGCTTGACAGGTTCGTACTCTGGACAATAGGCCAGGGTCACCTGCCATAGCAAGGAACTGACCCAGGATGTCCCTTCTACACCTATGTGCCTATGGGTTGCATTAGCCCATTTTGCATCCCACTAGGATCCCAAGTGGAGTTGCTTAGCTCTGGGCCCTGGCCGATGGATTTGTCCCTCAGTCGATCCAGGAGAAAGCACGACTCAGCGTTGTCATCTGGCAAAGGAATTGTTCTTGGGCAGGGTGTAATTCCTGGAGTGTCTGACAATCTCAGCCTGCTGAGCTTCCGGCTGCCCCCTCCCAGCCACTAGCCCCAGAGAGGGAGGAGGGTTCAGGGGTTAACGTGCTGGCCTGAGACTCAGAAGATCCAGCTTCAGTTCCAGGCTCTGCCATAGATGTCTCCTGTGACCTGGAGGAAACTCATTTTGTTATGCTTATAAGAAGCAGGTGGGATCTTTTTAAGGGAAAAGGCAATATGCCATGTTTATTGAGAACACAAAATAAAAAGCATAAACAACAAAAAGTCCCGTGGCATCTTATAGACGAACAGATATATTGGAGCATAAGCTTTCGTGGGCAAAGACCCGCTTCGTCAGATGCAAGTCTGTTAGGGTACGTCTACACTAGCCCCCTAGATCGATCTAGGGAGGCTAATGTGGCGACCAAATTAAATCAAGCCGGGATTTAAATATCCCGCGCTGATTTGCATGTTCTAACGATCGCCATTTTAGAAATTGACTAGCCCGAAGTAACTGCCCGCGTCTACACGCGGCAGTGAAATGGGATTCTGATTTAAAGCCCCTAAATCGAATTAGCTGGTAAACCTCATTGCAGGAGGAATACCAGCTAATTCGAGTTAGGGCTTTAAATCGGAATCCCATTTCACTGCTGCATGTAGACACGGGCAGTTACTTCCGGCTAGTCAATTTCTAAAATGGCGACCGGCCGGGAACATGCAAATCAAGCACAGGATATTTAAATCCCGGGCTTGATTTGCAATTTTGGTCCCCCACTTTAGCCTCCCTAGATCGATCTAGGGGGCTAGTGTAGACGTACCCTTAGTCTATAAGGTGCCACAGGACTTCTCATTGTTTATGCAGATTCAGACATGGCTACTCCTCTGATACTTGTCAAAATAAAAAGCATATACATATTCTCTCTCTCTCTCACACACACACACACACACACACACACACACACACACACACACACACACGTCCTGTTGATGTAACAGTTACCAATCTGTTGCTTGCATGAGCCTCGTGACCAGTTAGGTTGAAAAATCTCAGAGGAGTATCCATGCTAGTCTGTAACTTTAAAAAAAATGAGTAGTCCTCATTAACACCAGTCCTACAATTGATAGGTATTTTTTGTCTCCTCCTCTCTCTTCTTTTTCTGTCATTTATTGTGAGGTTCCCCCTTTTTTCTCCACTCTCATCTGAGGAAGCGGGTTTTGCCCACAAAACCTTATGATACTATATATATTGTTCAATATGGCTATGTCTAGACTACACCTCTCTGTCGACAGAGAGATGTAGATTAGGCACGTTGAAATTGCTAATGAAGCGGAGATTTAAATACCCCATGCTTCATTAACATAAACATGGCCGACGCTTTTTTTCAACACGGAGTTTTGTCGGAAAAAACAACAGTCTGGATGTGGATCTGTGGAAAATAAACCCTTTTTTGACAGATCCTGTAAACCTCATTTTTTGAGGCATACAGGATCTGTCGAAAAAGGGTTTATTTTCGACAGATCCGCGTCTAGACTGCCATTTTTTTTCGACAAAACTCAGTCGAAAAAAAGCAGTGGCCATGTTTATGCTAATGAAGCATGGGATATTTAAATCCCCGCTTCATTAGCAATTTCGACATGCCTAATCTACATCTCTTTCTTGACAGAGAGGTGTAGTCTAGACATAGCCTATATGTTGTTCAATATCAGTCTACTGACCACTCTTCTGAGTGTTTCCCCACCCTGGTTTTGATGGGGTTTGTTATCTTCACACATTGGGAGTGCTTGCTTCTAACTTCAGTGGTGCCAATCTGCCCCTCATCCGTCACCAAATGGGCACATTCAATAGTTCCTTTGCGCTCCCAGCTCTCTGGCCTCAACTCTGACCATCCGCATGCCGTGCCGGCCTTCAGACTGATCTCTTTTGAAACAAGCACTCACAGTCTTCATTCACACAAACTAAAATAGCATCGTTGCTTGGCACAAGTACGGATTACATAGTTGCTTTTGGTACAACGGATCTAGTGCAAAATATTCTAAGATGAAAATAACTATTACTATTACAAATTCGTCCATAATGCAAAACAAATTCGTATACTCTTACATTAAAGAACAAATCAATCCTAAGCATAGAAGGGTGACAATACTGAGTCACAAGGACTTTTCTGGTCTGTTCCTGCCTTAACATTAATAAGAAACACACACAATCTGCTTCATGGATCTTTACCTACACCACTAGATCGTTCCTTTCTGCTAGTCAGAAAGGACGACTGGCCAGGTACACTGAGGCACATTACATTGCCTAAGGTTACATTTTAGCTACATGGATGGCTGCAACTTAGTCCCTCTCTGCCTCAGCAAACTGTGTTTTAATATAGCTCAATGTGAAGGGGTATGGCTAGGAACAACGGATGCTGGTCGTCCTCATTGGATGGGGAACCCAGTTCTGGGAGGCAGTGATTCTTAAAAAGACTCACAGTCATAATGGATAATCAGCTGGCCATGAGCGCCCAAAATAACTAGTGTAACATGAGATGTAGAACCAGGGGAATCTCGAGGAGGAGCAGAGAGCTTGTTTTACCTCTGGCTGCATCTACAATAAAAGTTTTCTTGGCAAAAAATATGCTAATGAGGGACTCATTTGCATGAGTCATGATCTCATTTGCATATTTTCTGCTGATCCAATTTTGCGCTGGGGTGTTTGTGCAAAAACAAGCAGTGTGGACATTTTCTTTTGGCACAAAACCCCCTTTTTGCACAAGATCCTTATGCCCCAAAAAAGGAGGGAAACCGATCTTGCAGAAAAAGGGGTTTTTGCGCCAAAAGAAAATGTCCACAATGCTTGTTTTTGCACAAAAACCCCAGTGCAAAAATGGATCAGCAGAATATATGCAAAAGAGATCGTGACTCATGCAAATGAGTCCCTCATTAGCATATTTTTTGCCGAGAAAACTTGTAGTGTAGACGTAGCATTTGTGTTTGGCGCTGATGTGATCCCTGCTGAAATATTGCATCCAGTTCTGGGGTCCACAGTTCAAGAGGGATGTTCATAAAGTGGAGGGGGTCAGACAAGAGCTTCTGCATAACTAAAATCATGCTGGATGGCAGATGTTTCTGGACCAGAGAGTTCTGGATGAGAGTGTGCTGGCTCCCTCTCGAAAATATACATTTCAATTGGGAAAAAAAGGACAGAGAAGGACCACAGAAATATTTACGGGTATGGAGCAGTTTCCAGATGAAAAGAGATTTAAAAGATAGGGACTCCTCAGCTTGAAAAGGGATGAATATGGGGGATGTGATAAAGGCCTATAAAATGAGTGGTGTGGTGCAAGTGAATTAGGAAGTGTGATTAAGCCCTTCATGAGAACCAGGGGCCACCCAGTGAAGTTAGTAGGCCAAAGGTTTCAAAAGAATAGAAGAAATTACTTGTTCATAAAACACAGAGTCAGCCTGTGAAACTCCTTGCCAAGGGGCCTCGTGAAGGCCGAAAGAATAACCGGCCCTACCCAGAATTAGGTAAGTTCATGGAGAACAGGTCCATCAATAGCTCTTAGCCAAGACAGTCAGCAATGCAGCCATGTGCTCTGAGTGTCTCTGAACTTCGGAGCCCCAGAAACTGTAAGCAGATGTGGGGGATGGATAACTCAATACTTACACTCTGTTTGTTCCCTCTGAAGTATCTGCATGGGCCCTGTCAGCAGACAGGAAACTGGGCTAGATGGACCATTGCCCTAACAGCACGAGGCAGCTCTTATGTTCTTAAATTATGTCGATGAGCAGTGAGCTGGCGTGTCATGGTGACGGCATGGCGCACCATAGCACATCTCAGGGGATTGCTCAGTGGGGGAACCTGATGGGAGGACTATTGCTGTCGACTAGGGGGATGGTCCTGTCGCAGGAAGGACAGGGAGACCTTGTGTGGAGTAGAGCTCGGCTGGAAAACAAAGAGTTTATTCCCCAACACAAAAAAATTTTGACCCAAACCCTGAGTTTCCTTTTCATCCATCATTTGGGGAGAGTTTTCACAGAAAATGGATCATTTTTCTCCGGACACTCAGCTGCCAGGACGATGCCCGGCTGCACCAGCTTGAATCCAAATGAAGAACTGGAAGCTTTGCATCCCCTGTGATTTGGCCTCCAGCCATTTGCCATTGGGTGTGAGGAGGTTGAAGTTGGTGCACACGAAGCCAAGCAGCTGAGGTTCTCTGATGGCCACGTGGCCCCAAGGGAAGGTACAAACATGCTGCATAAAGGCAGTTGCCTCCCTGTCTGAACACACACTGCCTGCTGCCCGTGCAACCTCTCCGATGACTCCTTCTGCTTCAGGGTGAAGACCTCTGGTGCCAGCGGCTCCCTTCTAGCAGGAACTGGGTACGTTGGCAAGTTTCACATGTGAAGTGCAGGACAAAGGCTGCAGGCTGTTTGCATTGGCAGCTGTTCTGTGCAGCGGCAGAGGACTCAGCTGGGCTGTTGGGGTGACTCAGTGACGTGGTTGGAAGGGATGCAGTGTTAGGAAGCTTGGGAACCCCTCACCCTACAATTGCCCAACCTCCACATTTGTCGGTTCAAGATGTACAGAATTCAGACTTTCAAAGTGAGCTCAGAGCGTTAAAACTCTGATGCCTCCAGTCAAAGTTTCACGAAGGGTCCTATTTCTAGAGGTGACGTGCTCTGGGCTCCATCTGCCAGGGGCTGACCAAGGGGAGACCCCACAGAACATCAGTGACACATTTCCAAATTGCTTTAGGTTTATTTGTTGCTGGAAATGTAATCGACAAATGCATTGTCGAGGTTTTACGTTCTGGCTTTGCAATAAGAATTGGATATGGAATTCAGAGCTCTGTATCAGCTCTGATAGGGGATATTTCTGGTTCCTGACTGGCTGGAGTTCCTGACTCTCAGAGTTACAGGGCTACCCGCATCTCTGATCCTCTCTGGTCTGTGAGTGTCACATGTCAGGCCTCATAGCCTGCTCTCTCATGGGGTGGAATCCATGATCCTCCCGCCCTCACACTGGGCCCTGGGCTACAGCACACTGTGGGTTAACTGTGCTTGACCAGCTGGCGTGAGTGGGTTTGGTACCTGTGGTTCTTCCTTTTGGGAGGCTGTGAAAAGTGGTGAGATGAGACCACCCAGCCATCCTGAACCAAAGTACTGTGCAATGTGAACAGCAGGAAGAAAGTGTAACATGGGAGAACAGGACTGTTTACAAACAACAGTCTGTCCACACCTCTGAACCCAGCCCCCCCATTCTGACAGGGACCCAGGCAGGCCGAGGGCCTTCAGATTATCCCCAGCTGTGTCTGTGCAGGTCAGTCTGACGAGCTTCTCAGCAACAGCTGCCCCACCTCTGGAAAAACTCCCAGCGCTGGCCGAAGAAGCTGGGTAATGTGGCTGGATCCTGGAAATAGGCTCTTCCCAGCTTGTAGCACCAGTGTGGTCTCTCAACCTCTCTGAAGTGCTGACTGAGTAACGGCTTTTCTTGAGCTGCTGCTTCCCGTCCTGTTTGTTTTCCAGCAGCCTGTTCCTAAACGAAGCAGAACCATATTGGTTTCACCTCATACAGACATAACAAACACCCCAATATTATACACCCCATTATAGCTCAACAGCAAACATACCAAGAAGGGGATTTAGCATAGACATTCATTATGTCAGTCTCTCACAGTGCTGAAGCAATCCAAATGTCAAATCTCTATTTTGAGTCTCACTCGAACCCAACACATCGGCTCTGAAATAAGATTCCGGGAGAGGGAACGGGTTAGCATGTGTGTGCTTGAGTACAGGTGTATGGATGGTAGGCCAGATCTTTTAATTGGAATACAAATATTATAAGGCGAGATTTCCTGACATTCTTGATTGTGAAAAGCCAGCAGCAGAGTTGCTGGAAATCTCAACAGTGGTAACTTTAGTGTGTAATGGCTTTTCCTTTAGAAAGTATTTCAGAAGTACTCCATATACTCTTTGCAATGGGTTTATGCAAACTGAGCTTTTTGCCCCCATTTGGGATATAGTTCTTACCCCCACTGAGCTGAAGTAACAGTGTTAACTTGTAATTTCACATATATGTACGGACCCTTCCATGGGGGGAGGTTGTAGGCCCTATGAGGATGAAGAGAAGCCTACAGAATGATCAGCATTTCTGGATTCAGTCAATATAGGCCAGGCAAAGCACTTTAGTTTCTCTCGGAGGGATTCTTGGGGGGTCAGAGTGTATAACCGGGAACATTTCGGGAGGGAAATTTAACAGAGCCCAGGTCTGATCTAATTTATACATGTAAATCTGGAGTGATACTATTGATGACAACTGTATTGAATTCAAAATATAGTGCTCAGCATTTATCTGATGGGCTGTGAAGAGGCAGTGGCATAATTTGTACTTTTTGGTGGGTAGAAAATAAATATATATATAATGAGGCAACGGAACTTATTTATAAATAGCTCCAATGCAACACAGTTAAATATAATGGCCGTTTTCACAGTGCACTTGCCATGCGTTTACACACATCATGATTCAATGGGCCACATCCAGGGCCAGAGAGGTTGTGTGTGGGAAGGTCACACCTGTAAAATCACACCATGCTCAAGTAGGCTGCGGAACTCCCAGCAACAAGTTGTCCATGAGGCCCAGAGCTTAGCAGGATTCAAAGAGGGACTGGATGCGTCAGACCCAGACCGGCTGGCTGCGGTAGTCTGGTCGAAGGTAAGTACACTGATCGCTGGATGAATAATTTCAGTTCCCTGAATGACCAGGGCAGAGGCTGCTCCAGAGCAATCAGAAACGAGCTAGAACCAATGAAGTCAGGCTGACACCACTGGACACCTGGAGCCAGTTAAGAACCTGCTACTAGCGATTAGGAGAGACCCACTAATCAGAACACCTACAGCCTATTGAGAACAGGCTGGGACTTCACGCAGGGTGACACGCGTGGGGCTGGGAGTAAAGCAGAGCACTATGGAAGAGCTGGGAGCTCGAACATGGTCATGTGCCAGGAGCAAGTATGCTGGGAGGGGCCATTTGGGGAAATGGCCCAGGCCAGGGCTATAGGAAAACTACCTGTTACCGTTGCCATTAAGGTCCCTGGGCTGGAATCCAAAGTAGAGCCTGGGCCTGGGTTCCCCCCAACCCTCTCCATACCACAGACACACCCCACCTGAGGGGAGACTAAGATTAAGGAGGGATCTCACCCCAAACCCATTGACTGGCCTACAAGGAAGGTGGCTCAGGATGCTGTGACCCCTGCCTCCTGAAAGGAAGAGAGGCTACGTCGAGGGTCACAGTGAGCCTCTGAGGCAAGCCCTAACCACCTAGAAGTGCAGGATCCCTGAGGCAAAACCGGAGCTTTCCCCCAGTGGTTAACCAGAGAGCCCTGTTACTCTAGAGAAGACTGAAACAAAAGACAGGACTATGCAGCACTTTAAAGACTAACAAGATGGTTTATTAGGTGATGAGCTTTCGTGGGTCAGACCCACTTCCTCAGATCAATTTGTGGAAGAAAATTGGCACGGCCATTTATACCAAAGTGATACAATAAAAAAAAAGTGAACACATATAAAAGTGACAAATCAGATTTTAGAACAAAGGGGAGGTGAGGGGGGAAGGTTAGTGTCCGTGAGGTAATGATATTACGGGTGATAATTGGGGAAGCTATCTTTGTAATGGGTGAGATAATTAGCATCTTTGTTAAGGCCCATACGTAAAGTGTCAAATTTAAGCATGAATGACAGTTCTGAGGCTTCTCTTTGAAGTCTGGAGTTAAAATATTTTTGAAGCAATATGCATGTTTTAAGGTCATTGAGAGAATGGTGAGTCTGGTTAAAATGGCAAGCAACAGTTTTCTCTCTGTGGAAGAGCCTGATGTCTGTTTTATGTGCATTGATTCTTTGGCGAAGTGTCTGAGAAGTTTGTCCAATATACATAGCAGACGGACACGTTAGGCACATGATGGCATAAATTATATTTCTGGATGAACAGGAATATGTGTTCTAGATCTTGTAACTGGCATGGTTAGGTCCAATAATGGTGTCAGCAGAGTAAACATGTGGAGAAAGCTGGCACTGGGGTTTGTTGCAAGGGAAAGTTCCAGGGTTGGTATTAGTGTGGTATATCCTGTGGTTGTTGGTAAGAACCATCCTGAAGTTAGCTGGTTGTCTATAGGAGACTATGGGTCTGTCTCCCAGAGCCTCTCAGAAGGTAGTATCCTGTTCTAGTATAGGCTGTAGTTTATTGATAATGCGTTGGACGGGTTTAAGTTGGGGGCTATATGTGATGACAAGTGGTGTTCTATTGTTGGTTTTCCTGGGTCTGTCTTGAAGTAGATGGTTTCTGGGTATTCGTCTGGCTCTTTCAATTTGTTTTTTTATTTCTCCGGGTGGGTAATTGAGGCTTATAAATGCTTGGTAGAGATCCTGAAGTTTCTGGTCTCTGTCAGTGGGATTAGAGCAGATGCGATTGTATCTAAGGGCTAGGCTATAGACGAAGAATCGTATGGTGTGTCCTGTATGGGAGCTGGAGGCATGTAGGTAACTGTAGGAGTCAGTGGGTTTTCTGTAGAGAGTGGTGTCTAATTTACCATTGGTGATTTGTACTGTGGTGTCCAGGAAATGGATCTCTTGTGTAGAATGGTCCAGGTTGAGATTGATGGTGGGGTGTAGGTTGTTAAAGTCTCTGTGGAATGCATCCAGTGTTTCTTGGCCATGGGTCCAGATCATAAAGATGTCATCGATGTAGCGTAAGTAGAAAAGGAGTAAAAGGGGACGGGATCTGAGGAAACATTGTTCTAAGTCAGCCATAAAGATGCTAGCGTACTGTGGGGCCATGAGGGTACCCATGGCTGTGCCAATGATCTGGAGGTATAAGTTGTTCCCAAATTGGAAATAATTGTGGGTGAGAACAAAGTTACATAGGTCTGCTACCAGATTGGCAGTAGTATCCTCTGGGATAGTGTTTCTAATTGCTTGTAATCCGTCTTCATGTGGGATGTTGCTGTAGAGAGCTTCTACATCCATGGTAGCAAGGATGGTGTTATCAGGGAGGTTATCGATGTTTTGTAGTTTTCTCAGGAAGTCAGTAGTATCTCGGAGATAGCTGGGAGTGTTGGTTGCGTAGGGTTTGAGAAGAGAGTCTACATAGCTGGATAATCCAGTAGTGAGCACCCTCCCTCTGTTCTAAAATCTGATTTGTCAATTTCATATGTGTTCACTTTTTTTTGATTGTATCACTTTGGTATATATGGTCGTGCCAAATTTCTTCCACAAATTGATCTGAGGAAGTGGGTCTGGCCCACGAAAGCTCATCACCTAATAAACCATCTTGTTAGTCTTTAAAGTGCTGCATAGTCCTGTCTTTTGTTTCAGCTAGACCAGACTAACATGGCTGCATCTCTATCACTATTCTAATGAAGTCTGTTTTAAAAAATTCGTAGAAGATGTTTAATTAGTAGGCTTCGGGGGAGACATTGTGAGCAAGCCATCTCATAGCTACCCAGGGTGGGGCCTCTTCTCCTGTCCTCTGCAGCATCTGGAAGTGCCCACTCGATAATGGACTAAGACTACGGGTCTGATCCAGTCTGGCAGGGCCTCTCTTTCTATTGGTGGTGTAAACAGAAGTCATTTTGTCTCATCTTCCTTAAGCTTCTCTAGATTTGCACTGAGAACAGGAAGAGGTCTTGCTAAATTTCAGCGAGTCTCTTGTTCATTTTTCTTTCAGGGAGGAAAGTTCACAACTCATCAGACCTCCCCTGTGCATGATGTCAGATGTCAATGACACCACCTTCACACACGCCGTGTTCCTTCTCACCGGGATACCCGGGCAGGAAGACGTGTATCTCTGGATCGCTGTCCTCTTCTGCACATTGTATGTTATTTTGATAGTAGGAAATTCAGTCATTCTGTTCATTATAAAAACAGATTCAGTCCTCCACGAGCCCATGTACATTTTCCTCTCCATGCTGGCTGTCATAGACCTTTGCTTGTCTATAGCCACCGGACCAACAATACTGGGCATGTTTATCTTTAACTCTAGGGAGATCAGCCTCGATACCTGTTTTGCCCAGCAGTTCTTCATCCACTTCCTTCAAAATGTTGAATCCTCTGTGTTCCTCTTGATGGCCTTTGACCGCTTTGTTGCGATCAGTAACCCGCTCAGATACACATCCATCTTATCCCCATCTAAAATAGGCAAGATGGGGCTGGCGTGTGTGCTAAGAGGGTTGATTGTAATGCTACCACTCACCATTCTCTTGAAACGGTACCGATACTGTCGAGCCAATGTCCTCTCCCACTCCTACTGCCTGCACCAGGAAGTCATGAAGATGGCTTGTTCAGACATAAGTGTCAACGTTATCTACGGCCTGTTTACTAAAGTCTTCACAATGGGGTTGGACTCACTGCTCATCTTCCTGTCCTATGTGATGATCCTCAAAACAGTGCTGAGCATCGCATCCCGCACGGAAACCCTCAGGGCCCTGAACACCTGCGTCTCCCACCTCTGTGCCGTCCTGCTCTTCTACATACCAGATTTTAGTTTGAGTGTGATATACAGATTTGGGAAGAGCTCTTCTCTGTTGCTTCCACTGCTCCTGGGCTTCATCTCCCTACTGATCCCACCCCTGATGAACCCAATCGTGTACAGCGTGAAGTGCAAACAGCTTCGTGCGCGGATCACCAGGGTGTTCGTCAAGTGAAGGGTCAGTTCCTCACGAGGCTCCAGTGCTGGTGACAGGGGAGACAAAAAACTCCAGCCATGGACAAGGTCACTGCTTCCATCCTGGACCCTTACATTGGAGATGGGATAAGCTACTGATCTCTACTCTGCAGAGAGAGGTTCACACAGTGTGTAAGGCCTGAAGCAATGGTAGAAGGGCTGTCCTCACACACTGGTGAGGGAGGACAGAACATTGTTGGAAGGAGACCAATGCTGGCAGCAGCATTTACATAGTGACTGTGCTCATGGACAGCCAGGGGACCGGAGGGACATTGCCCCATAAATAGCCATTTATGTGACTGACCTCACAATTGCCGTCAGTACAGTCAATAAAGAGAAGGGAAGTGGCTGTTGTTTCCCATGGGACTTGGTCTGTCACTGTCCTGAGCTCTCTGGGTGCTGTGTGGCCCCTGAGCTGTGCACAGGAGCTACTCAAGGGGCACAGAGCCCCACCCTCCCCCTACGCCCTTAGCCAGGAGGTTGGGACTGAGTCGTGTCAGAGACAGGATTATATCGTGGTCCCAAGGAGAAGCCAGTCAGGCAGCCCCTGTTGATTGCTCTGCACATCACACACCTGCTGGGCCCACTCCCAGCTGAGGCGGGGTGGGTGTGAGGGAGAGTCTGGCACACAAGAGTCCGGGCAAGAGACTCAGGCC
The DNA here is from genome assembly GCA_019425775.1 of Rafetus swinhoei. Classification (NCBI taxonomy): domain Eukaryota; kingdom Metazoa; phylum Chordata; order Testudines; family Trionychidae; genus Rafetus; species Rafetus swinhoei. The sequence continues at coordinate 11,391,602 of CM033437.1, read as the reverse complement.
CAGGTTCCGTCCTGCTCCTTTGCTGCTCCTGCTTCCTGGAAAGCTCTGGGAACGGTCCTTAGCTCCCCAGCTGGTTCCTATCCTAGCCCGGCGCATTTGGTGTGTGATGACCACATTCTGCAAAAGGCAATATGGGGAGAAATGGAGGTTCCACGTCCTCTCTGGGACTCCGCCCCTGAGCCACAGCTTTCCCATTCAGGTCCCACCCTCAGCCCCATCACTTTCCCCCAAACGCCACCCCCTGCTCCTCCTCATTACCCAAAGCCCCCCCGCCCCCGTTAGAAGCTAGAGCCAGGCCATGGTAAGAGCTGCCCAGGGAGACAAAGCCACTGTGAGGCACCCTTTATGCCCTGGTCATGCGGCTGGAGGGGTCTGAGAGAAGCTCCCAGCCTGTTTCCCTGCTCTCTGGGACTCCATCCAGGGGGAGGTGGAGAGTCCAGGGAACCCAACAGCAGAGTGGTGACCCAGGGCAGCTTTTGCCACGACCTGCCTCTGGCTGGCTAAAGGGTGGAGCCTTGGGAGCAACAGAGAAGCAGGGGGCAGGGTCTAGTGGGAAAAGATGTGGGGAGTCAGCAGAAAAGGAGGAGCAGGGAGTCCAGCAAATCTGAACCAACACTGGCGCCAGGATGCAGGGTAGAGTGGGGCTTCTGTATCAAGGAGGAGGATGGGGCTGGAGGGCAGGAGAGCCTGTGTTTTGGAGCCTCACAAAGGGGACTCATGTTTGAAGTATTCCAGGCTGACAGTCAGCCATTACAAGGGTGGCTGCAGGGCTAACCTTGGCCCCAAAGTGAAAGGGCCCAGGCTCACACAGGTTTCAGCAAAGGCTGCTCCCACAAGAGAGGGACAAACAGGTGGGAAGAGGCTCTCGGAGGGCACATCTACACAGCAGGGCTAAAATCAATTGAAGCTACACAAAACCTCATCGCAGGAGGAATAACAGGTATTTCGGAATAGGGCTTTATTTCGAAATACCATTTCACTGCCGAGTGTAGACGCGGGTAGTTACTTCGGGCTTGTAAATTTCAAAAATGGCACCCGGCTGGGAACATGCAAATCAAGACTGGTATATTTAAATCCCGGGCTGGATTTGCAATTTCAAATGCCTACATTTGCAGCCCTATTTCGAAATAGGCTGCAAGCGTAGACATATCCTTAGAGACTAACAAAAATACATGCGGTGTCTGGCCTGTGCGATCCAAGCCGTCAGACTAGGTGATCATAACAGCACCTGCTGGCCTTGGGATCTGCTAGGGGTGTTAATGGCCCTTCCCTACCACAGAGGGTGTTGGGCTGGTAAATATGTCACAGATTGTCAGGCAGCCAGATGCTACAGTAAGCGCAAAGCGAAGCACCTGAGTGAGATTCCAGTTCTGTGTGCCTCATAAAACCAATATGGGGCACTGGGCGAAGAGCCTGCACTTTTCCCAATGCCCCTTGCTGATGAGGCCCGCCATGAGCTTTGACAAGGCATCTCTGGGCTCCTCTTGCAGCTGTGCAGTAAGACAGGGAATCAGGAGGCGCTTTCAGAGAGTGAAGGATCTGGAGAGCATTGCCTGGCCAAGTAAAGCCCTGACGGGTTGCTCCACACTCTGAGCCTGCCCTCCTACCCACTCCACGAGTAGCGAGAGCCATTCTAGCACCGGACACAGACCTCACATCGAAATTTCCAACGTCACCAAGTTTGCGGGTACCTTGATCGGGAGGAAGGGGATCTTTGTGTGCGACAGGGAGCTAGAAGCAGGCGTGTGGAGCTGGTCTTAGTCCACACCCTTTTCTATTAAGAACATGCATGGCCTTGCTTATCTGACAAACTCATGTCTCATGCCAGAACAAGACAAGGAAATCCTCCGAGCTGTGCCTCAAGTATCCAATGACTCTGGAAGCCCATCTAGCGGTCTGTAACATAACCCTGTTCCTTCCGACCAGGGACTGCGTAGCCCAGAGCAGAGGCAAACAGCATCTCCGCCACGGCTGGACTGCATGACCAGAAATGCCCACAAATTAGCCCTCAGGTCTTCCCTTTGTGAGTGCTCCACTTGAGAGAAAGCCAGCAGCACCACCTCTTGGATTTCACTGCGAGTATCACACTATCGCTTGTCTTTCTTTAAGCCCCAACTTCTGGAATCCACCCACTGTGCAGGGATCTCAGTTCTCCTAAGCAAGTGTTTGTAAGTTAGTGAGTGGCAGGAAAGCTAGAGGATCTGATGTAAGAGACCTCCCCCAAAGAAGCTGAGACACCAAAGACTCTCCAAAAGAACCTCACCTGGATATACTTTTGCATCTCATTATTTCTACACTACTCTCATTATTTTTAATTGACACGACTCATCATTTCAAGTGAGGCCTGGCAATACTCCACCCCTAGCTTGACGCATCTGAAGAGCAGGTAGCAAAAGATAAAAAATGGCAGCAGAATTTTGAAAAGTACATCAGAAGCAGGAAGCCTCCTTCCCTTGCCAGCCTCTGCACTTCTCCCCTTGTTGGGAAGGGCCTGAGGTAAAACACCCCCCATCTGCCATATCTGGACAGGCAGCCTTCCCCTTAGCTGGGCTTGTAGTCTTTCCCTGGAATAGGGAACCAACCTTTCCTTCTGCAAACCCTCACTCTCCTGCTGAGTCTTAAGTGAGTAACTTTTGGTGTTTCTATCTACCTGTCTCTCTTCCCTCCTCCACCCAACAGGCAGGGCTTCTAAAAAGTCTCAGGCAGAAGTGAAATCAACTGACCCTAATTGGGCCAAGATAGCCCTGTACCAGCTGCTCCTAATCTGTGTTAGACAACCCCTTGTCAGCTGCTCCTACCTGACCTGCAGTGACTCAGTTCTAATTAACAGGGGAGTTGGCTTTTTACCCTTCTGGGGCTGCCTTTTCTCCCTCTCCTGAAGCCCTCCACTGTGTCTTATTGGCATGATTTTGTGCAAAAGCAGATGCTTTTGCGCAAAATCGTGCCACCTGTCTACACTGTCCACGAGTACTTGCGCAAGAACACTGACGTTCTAATGTATAAAATCAGTGCTTCTTGCGCAAATACTCTGATGTTCCCTCTCAGGGATAAGCCCGCTTGTGCAACTATTCTTGCGCAAGAGGCCAGTGTAGACAGGCAACATGAATTTCTTGCGCAAGAAAGCCCGATGGCTAAAATGGCCTTCGGAGCTTTCTTGCGCAAGAGAGCGTCTACACTGGCACGGATGCTTTTGAGCAAAAGCACATCTCTTGCACAAAAGCACATGCCAGTGTAGACGCTCTCTTGTGCAAATGCTTTAACGCAAAAATTCTTGCATCAAAAGTATTTGCGCAAAATCATGCCAGTGTAGACGTAGCCCTCTTGTTTGACTTTGTCAGGGCATTAAACCATGATCAAGCTGTGGCTGAGAGGTAAATGAGTTCTTTGCCTTGGTCTTCACTGCAGAGCATGTGAGGTGAAGGAAAAAAAAAAAAAAAAAAAGGAGGCACTGTACCACATTGAGATATCAGTAGAGGAGGTTGTGGAATAATCTGATACATGGAACAGTAATATGTGACCAGTTCCATGTAGGATTCACCAAAGAGTTCTGAAGGAACTCAAATAGCAATTTGCAAAAAGAAACAGTAATTGTGGTATAAAATCTACAACTTATATCAGAAATAGAAATTGTGGTATGAAATCTATGACTTATATCAGAAAAAGTAAAAGTGATATGAAATCTACAACTTATATCAGACCTCTATGCCAAGACGATATTGATTTATAAATAAGTCCCTAGAGATGAGCCTGGCCAATAAGCATAACTTCAGTACCAGACACATTGGTGGGAAAGATACTAAAGACCAGAATTGTCTCTCTCTCACACACACAATTACAGCTTTTCAAAGGGAAATCATGCCTCAGCGATCTATAAAAACTCTTTGAGAGGTTAACAAACATATGGACAAGGATGATCCGCTGCATATATTGAACTTGGACTTTCAGAAAGACTCTAAGGTCCTCCACCTAAGATTCTGAAGAAATGAAGCACTCTGGGGAGAAGAAGGAAGGTTCTATCATGGATCAGTAACGTCTTTAAGCAAAGGAAGCAAAGGGTAGCAATGATCACGGAGCAATTAAGCTTCTAGAGCATCAGTAATGGCCCTCACTAGCACATTTAGAATTATAAACAGATCCACACTTCGTATTTCTAACTCCACATACAAGAATGATCCATGCACAAAAACTGGAGGTACACATTCAGCAGACTGCAACATTAATATTGACTTGTTACAGGAGCTATTTTGACAAAAGTATCTTCAAGTTATGGATATTCATGTTCATAAATCAATTTTCATAAATCATGGGGGGTGACATTCACCCAAACTAAACTAAACTGTTTCCTTTTCATCTGTATTTTTGGGGTGTGATGTCATAGACAATGGTTCATTTCTCTCTGAGATCTTAGCTGCCAAAATGCTGCTCCTCTGTGTCTGTCTGGATCCCAGAGACAAATTGGAGGATTTTCATCTGCCTCTCCCTCGTTACATAAACAAAGGTTACACTGATGGAGTGTATGGCTGCCCTCTGGGTTTAGAAACATCAAAAGTTCCCCACCAGTCTACAAATTGTGTATTGCACCCATCAGCTACTCTAACCAACCTTCCCACCAGTGTGTAGCCCACTCCTTCCTGTACAACACCCCTCGAGCAGTTCCTGTGGGTAGTGACTACAGGCCTTGGTAGCGCATCTCTGATCAGCCTGTGCTAGCAGGGAGCTGGAAAGGGTCCTAGAGCAGCTGTGGAGGCCCAGAGATTGTGGGTGGCTTGGTCTGGCAACCAGTGGGTCAATGAGATCTCTGCCTAAATTTGGGGACCCTTGTTTCTTAGGTTTATCTTTTCACTCCTTAGTATTCATTCCGGAATGATTCAAAGGATGTTTCTATGTATGGAGCCTTGTGGAATCTCCTTTCTCTTGCCTGCACACTGGCTTTGTAATGCAGGAAAGGGGGTTACCAGGCAGAAATCTGGTTTTTTATTATTATGTATTTATTTATTTATTATGTCACAGCTGCGACAGTGTCATTGTTAGCAGTCATCCAGCCTCCAGGAAGCCATGGGAGCATTCAGGTCCACATGAATATTGATCAGAAGCCCAGATTCCAGAAACAGAGTCTGCAGGCCAGTTGCTTAGCATCACCCCCCATCTCCTGGGATTTGGCCTCCTGCCGTTTGCCATTGGCCATGACAGGGTTAAAGCTGGTGCACACAACGCCAAACAGCTGAGGTTCCCTGTTGGCCAAGTGGCCCCAAGGGAAGGTACGAACATGCTGCATAAAGGCAGTTGCCTCCCTAGCTGAACACGCACTGCCTGCTGCCCCTGGAACCTCATTGATGACTCCTTGTGCTTTAGGGTGAAGACCTCTGGTGCCAGCGGCTCCCTTCTAGCAGGAACTGGGTACGTTGGCAGGTTTCACTTTTTGTAACATGCCAAGTGCAGGGCCAAGGCTGCAGGCTGTTTGCATTGGCAGCTGTTCTGTGCAGCGGCAGAGGACTCAGCTGAGTTTTTGGGGTGACTCAGTGATGTGGTTGGAAGGGAGGCAGCATTAGGGAGCTTGGGAACCCCTCACCCTACAATTGCCCAAGCTCTATGTTTGGTGGTTCACGTTATACAGAAATCCGACTTTCAAAGTGAGCTCAGAGAGATAAAACTCTGATGCCTCCAGTCAAAGTTTCACAAAGGGTCCTATTTCTAGAGGTGCCATATGCTCTGGGCTCCATCTGCCAGGGGCTGACCAAGGGGAGACCCCACAGAACATCGGTGACACATTCCCAAATTGCTTTAGGTTTATTTGTTGCTGGAAATGTAATCGGCAAATGCATTGTCGAGGTTTTACGTTCTGGCTTTACAACAAGAATTGGATATGGAATTCAGAGCTCTGTATCAGCTCTGATAGGGGATATTTCTGGTTCCTGACTGGCTGGGAGCTTCAGCATTTATGCCCTTTAGAGACCTCTCAGAGTTACAGGGCTACCCGCATCTCTGATCCTCTCTGGTCTGTGAGTGTCACATGTCAGGCCTCATAGCCTGCTCTCTCATGATCCTCCCGCCCTCACACTGGGCCCTGTGCTACAGCGCACTGTGGGTTAATTGTGCTTGACCAGCAAGCCTGAGTGGGTTTGGCACCTGTGGTTCTTCCTTTTGGGAGGCTGTGACAAGTGGTGAGATGGGACCACTCAGCTGTCCTGAACCAAAGTACAGTGCAATCTGAACAACAGGAAGAAAGCGTAAGATGGGAGAACAGGAGGGTTTTCAAACAACAGTCTGTCCACATCTCTGACCCCAACCCCCCATTCTGACAGGGACCCAGGCAGGCCGAGGGCCTTCAGATTATCCCCAGCTGTGTCTGTGCCTGTCGGTCTGAAGAGCTGCAGACACAATACTCCAACTGAAGCCTAATCAGCGCAGAGTAGAGCGGAAGAATGACTTCTTGTGTCTTGATCACAACACACCTCTTAATTCAGTCAATATAGGCCAGGCAAAGACCTTCAGTTTCTCTTGGAGAGATTCTTGAGGGTCAGAGTGTATAACTTAGAACATTTTGGGAGGGAAATTTAATAGAGCCCAGGTCTGTTAAATTTACACATGTAAATCTGGAGTGATACTATTGATGACAATTGTATTGAATTCAAAATGTAGTGCTCAGCATTTATTCAATAGGGTGAAAAAAGGCAGTGGCATGATTTGTACTTTTTGGCATGTAGAAAATAAATATATATATATATATAATGAGGCAATGGAACTTATTTATACATAGCTCCAGTGCAACATAGTTAAATATAATGGCCGTTTTCACAGTGTACTTGCCATGTGTTTACACACGTCATTGCAGTAAGTTGAGGGTCAGTAACATGGAGTCAGCAGGCGTAAATAGAGGCCTGTAACATGAAAACAGCAACAGGCCTGCAATCTAGTGAGCAAGACTTTGGTTCAGTAACAGGAGCCAAGAAAGGCCCTATTGATAATTGTGTAATTATGTAAATTAGGTAGAGCATGGAAGTACACAGGGAGGTACCAGGAACAGACTGTAAGCCAAAGGGGAGTAACTGAACATCTTAATAAGAAACGTCTTGGTACAAAGACTCCCTAAACACAATGCACATACCGACCTAGGTTCAGGACCAGGTCGGAATTGACAGCATGAAGTAAGCCCCCTTTCCATAAGGTGAGGGGTGGTAACTAGGCAACAGAAGGTGGTAACCTGGTACATAAAGAAGTGATGTAAGCTTTTTATACCTGTCTATAAAAGGACACAGCAAAGGGTGCTCTCCAGCCAACCTGGCAGGGGCGCACTAGGCGCCTGAACGGCAGGTGTCATTGCCTAAACTTACAGAATGCACAGTAGTTTAACTCTGACTAACTGCTGTTAATATCTGATATATGGGAATAGGCCTGCCCAGTGTTGGTACTTTGTCAACGTGGGCCATAGTGCCCAGTGGTGTAACATTGTACTGATCTCTGTTACCAACTGGTAGAGCTTCGCATTTGACAATAAACCTGCTTGACTGATTTCAAACCTTGCCTGCATTTGTCGTTTCTGGGGCATCTCAGAGATCTCCTGTGTTGACCCAGGTGCACAGGGTCTAACACTCTAGATAAAGGGAGTACCGATTGTTACGCACACAGCCGAAAGTTTATCATCAGCAACGGAGTAGAGGTCCTGTCAGGAGCACGCCAGGACGACTCTGACCAGACGACGCTGACACTGACAGTTCAGACCACCGAAGGTACCGAGGTACAGAACACCGAGGTACGACAGTAATGATTCAATGGGCCACATCCAGGGCCAGAGAGGGTGTGTGTGGGAAGGTCACACCTTAAAATAACACTGTGCTCAGGTAGGCTGCGGAACTCCCAGCCACAAGATGTCCATGAGGCCCAGAGCTTAGCAGGATTCAAAGAGGGACAGGGTGTTCACTTGGTGTGACAGACCCAGACTGGCTGGCTGCGGTAGTCTGGTTGAAGGTGAATACGGTGATCACTGGATGAATAATTTTCTGTTCCCTGAATGACCAGGGCAGAGGCTGCTCCAGAGCAATCAGAAACGAGCTAGAACCAATGAAGTCAAGCAGATACCATTGGACACCTGGAACCAGTTAAGAACCTGCTACTAGCGATTAGGAGAGACCCACTAATCAGAACACCTACAGCCTATTGAGAACCGGCTGGGACTTCAGGCAGGGTGACACGCGAGGGGCTGGGAGTAAAGCAGAGCACTATGGAAGAGCTGGGAGCTCGAACATGGTCATGTGCCAGGAGCAAGTATGCTGGGAGGGGCCATTTGGGGAAATGGCCCAGGCCAGGGCTATAGGAAAACTACCTGTTACCGTTGCCATTAAGGTCCCTGGGCTGGAATCCAAAGTAGAGCCTGGGCCTGGGTTCCCCCCAACCCTCTCCATGCCACAGACACACCCCACCTGAGGGGAGACTGAGATTAAGGAGGGATCTCACCCCAAACCCATTGACTGGCCTACAAGGAAGGCGGCTCAGGATGCTGTGACCCCTGCCTCCTGAAAGGAAGAGAGGCTTCGTCAAAGGTCACAGTGAGCCTCTGAGGCAAGCTCTAACCACCTAGAAGTGCAGGATCCCTGAGGCAAAACCGGAGCTTTGCCCCAGTGGCTAACCAGAGAGCCCCTGTTATTCTAGTAGCGACTGCTTTAAAAAACTCCTAGAAGATGTCTAATTAGTAGGTTTCGGGGGAGACATTGTGAGCAAGCCATCTCATAGCTACCCAGGGCAGGGCCTCTTCTCGGGTATGTCTAGACTACATGGCTCTGTCGACAGAGCCATGTAGATGAGTTTACTAGACATAGGAAAATGAAGTGGCGATTTAAATAATCGCCGCTTCATTTACATCAAAATGGCCGCCACGGCCTGCCAATCAGCTGTTTGGTGGCACAGCGGGGCAGGTAAACCTCATTTCACGAGGCATAATGGAGCAGTCGACAGAGCCATGTAGTCTAGACATACCCCTCCTGTCCTCTGCAGCATCTGGAAGTGCCCACTCGATAATGGACTAAGACTACAGGTCTGATCCAGTCCGGCAGGGCCTCTCTTTCTGTTGGTGGTGTAAACAGAAGTCATTTTGTCTCATCTTTCTTAAGCTTCTCTAGACTTGCACTGAGAACAGGAAGAGGTCTTGCTAAATATCATCAAGTCTCTTGTTCATTTTTCTTTCAGGGAGGAATGTTCACAACTAATCAGACCTCCCCAGTGCATAATGTCAGCTGTCAATGACACCACCTTCACACACGCCGTGTTCCTTCTCACCGGGATACCTGGGCAGGAAGACATCTATCTCTGGATCGCTGTCCTCTTCTGCTTCATGTATGCTACTTCGATAGTAGGCAATTCAGTCATTCTGTTCATTGTAAAAACAGATCCAAGCCTGCATGAGGCCATGTACATTTTCCTTTCCACATTGGCCATCACAGACCTAGGCTTATCTCTAGCCACCATGCCGACGATACTGGGCATGTTCTTGTTTAACTGCAGAGAGATCAGCTTTGATGCTTGTTTGGCCCAGCTGTTCTTCATCCACTTCTTTCAATGCATTGAATCCTCTGTGCTTTTGTTGATGGCCTTTGACCGCTTCGTTGCGATCAGTAACCCGCTCAGATACACATCCATTTTATCCCCATCTAGAATAGGCAAGATGGGGCTGGCGTGTGTGTTAAGAGGATTGATTGTAATGCTGCCACTCACCATTCTCCTGAAATGGTACCGATACTGCCGAGCCAACATCCTCTCCCACTCCTACTGTATGCACCAGGACGTCATGAAGATGGCTTGTTCAGACATCAGTGTCAACCTTATCTATGGCCTGTTTACTAAAGTCTTAACAATGGGGTTAGACTCACTGCTCATCTTCCTGTCCTATGTGATGATCCTCAAAACAGTGCTGAGCATCGCATCCCGCATGGAGACCCTCAGGGCTCTGAACACCTGCGTCTCCCACCTCTGCGCGGTCCTGCTCTTCTACATACCAGACATCAGTTTGAGTGTAATATACAGGTTTGGGAAGAGCTCTTCTCTGTTGCTTCCACTGCTCCTGGGCTTCATCTCCCTACTGATCCCACCCCTGATGAACCCAATCGTGTACAGCGTGAAGTGCAAACAGCTTCGTGCACGGCTCATCAGGGTGTTTGTCAAGTGAAGGGTCAGTTCCTCATGAGGCTCCAGTGCTGGTGACACGGGAGACAAAGAACTCCAGACACGGACAAGGTCACTGCTTCCATCCTGGACCCTTACATTGCAGATGGGATAAGCTACTGATTTCCACTCTGCAGAGAGAGGTTCACACAGTGTGTAAGGCCTGAAGCAATTGTAGAAGGGCTGTCCTCTCACACTGGTGTGGGAGGATAGAGCATTGTTGGAAGGAGACCAAGGCTTGCAGCAGCATTTACATAGTGACTGTGGTCATGGAGAGCCAAGGGACTGATCTCACAATTCCTGTCAGTACAGTCAATAAAGAGAAGGGAGGTGGCTGTTGTTTCCCATGGGACTTGGCCTGAGCTCTCTGGGTGCTGTGTGGCCCCTGAGCTGTGCACAGGAACTACTCAAGGGGCACAGAGCCCCACCCTCCCCCTACGCCCTTAGCCAGGAGGTTGGGACTGAGTCGTGTCAGAGACGGGTTTATGTCGTGAGCCCCAGGGGAAGCCAGTCAGGCGGCCACTTTTGATGACTCTGCACATCACACACCGGTGGGGCCCACTCCCAGCTGAGGTGGGGCAGAGCTGTGGGTGTGAGGGAGGGTCTGGCACACAAGAGTCCTGGCAAGAGACTTAGGCCCAGGTTCCTTCCTGCTCCTTTTCTGCTTCCTGGAAATCTCTGGAAATGGTCCTTAGCTCCCCAGTTGGTTCGTATCTTAGCCGGGCCCATTTGGTGTGTGATGACCACTTTTTGTAAAAGGCAATACTGGGAGAAATGCAGGTTCCACGTCCTCTCTGGGACTCCGCCCCTAAGCTGCAGCTTTCCCATTCAGGTCCCACCCTTAGCCCCATCACTTTCCCCCAAATGCCACCCCCTGCTCCTCCTCATTACCCAAAGTTTCCCCTGTTAGAAGGTAGAGCCAGGCCATGGTAAAAGTTGCCCAGGGAGACAGAGCGATTGTGAGGCACCCCAGGCCTGCCCTGATTATGTGGCTGGAGGGGTCTGAGGGAAGCCCCCCAGCCTGTTTCCCTGCTCTCTGGGACTCCATCCAAGGGGAGGTGGAGAGTCCAGGGAACCCAACAGCAGAGTGGTGGCCCAGGGCAGCTTTTGCCATGACCTGCCTCTGGTCGGGCTAAAGGGTGGAGCCTTGGGAGCAATGGAGAAGCAGGGGGCAGGGTCTAGTGGGAAAAGATGTGGGGAGTCAGCAGAAAAGGAGGAGCAGGGAGTCCAGCAAATCTGAACCAACACTGGCCCCAGGATGCAGGGTAGTGTGGGGCTTCTGTATCAAGGAGGAGGATGGGGCTGGAGGGCAGGAGAGCCCGTGTTTTGGAGCCTCACAAAGCCTGAGAATCAGTCATTACAAGGGTGTCTACAGGGCTAACCTCGGCCCCACAGTGACAAGGTCCAGGTTCACACAGGTTTCAGAATAGGCTGCTGTCTCAAGAACGGGGCAAACAGATGGGAAGAGGCTCTCAGAGGGCACATCTACACAGCAGGGCTAAAATCAAATTAAGCTACACAACTTCAGCTACGTCCTTTGCATAGCTGCAATCGAAATAGCTTAATGAGGCATTTTGCGCTGTTGACACAGCAGGAAATAGAAGGAAGAACACTCTTCCTCCAACTTCTCTTACTCTTCATGAAATGAGAGTGACCAGGAGTCAGAGTGAGATGTCCTCCAGCTCATCATGATTTTGAAAAAAAAGTCTTGTGGTATTGATGTGTGCTATGTTATTTCGAAATAACGTCAGTTACTCCGAAATAACGCTGCTTTGTAGACATACCCAGAGACACAGGGAAACTAGGTGGGATCCCAAGAACTCTTTCCCTTGTTTTCCATCCCCAGATTTTGGCAAACATAAGCCAGAGTTATCATTCCTGCCATCCTGGCTAACAGCCATTCTTAGACTTTTCCATTAATTTCTCTAGCTATTTTTGACCTCTGCTATAATCTTGACTTTCACAAAATCCTCTGGCCAGGAGTTCTGCAGTTTCACTTTGCATTGTGTGAAGAAACATATCCATTTATTTATTTGTTTGAAACCTGCTGCCTGTTAATGTCATGTGGTGCCAGCCCTCAGTTTCTTTTTAGGAGAAAGTAAATGGGAATGTGTTATTTACTCTATCTCCACCCCTGTCATGTGGGGAAGGGACCTCGTTTATACAGTAAAGATAGCACACAGCCTGGCTCGATTGTGACAATCTTGATTCTTCCTGGACAGCATCTATTGAATTCCTATCAGCGTTCAGAGGAACAGCTTGTTCAAGTTATATCCAAGATAATGGCCCACTCAAGACAATAATTCATAGATTTGAAAGCCAGCTGGAACCATTCGTTCATCTAGTTGGACTTGTCTCGGGGGTAGCCGTGTTGGTCTCTAACTTCAAAAACAACGAGCAGCCCTGTGGCACCTGAAAGACTAACAAAAATACATGAGATGTCTGGCCTGTGCGATCCAAGCCATCAGGCTAGGTGATCATAGCGGCACCTGCTGGCCTTGGGATCTGCTAGGGGTGTTAATGGCCCTGACCTACCACAGGGGGTGTTGGGCTGGTAAATATGTCACAGATTGTGAGGCAGCCAGATGCTACAGTAGGTGCAAAGCTAAGCGCCTGAGTGAGATTCCAGTTCTGTGCGCCTCGTAAAACCATTATGGGGCACTGGGCGAAGAGCCTGCACTTTTCCCAACGCCCCTTGCTGATGAGGCCCGCCATGAGCTTTGACAAGGCATCTCTGGGCTCCTCTTGCAGCTGTGCAGTAAGACAGGGAATCAGGAGGCGCTTTCAGAGAGCGAAGGATCTGGAGAGCGTTGCCTGGCCAAGCAGAGCCCTGATGGGCTGCCCCTCGCTCTAAGCCTGCCCTCCTACCCACTCCATGAGCAGTGAGAGCCATTCTAGCACCGGACGTAGACCTCACATCGAAATGTCCAACTTCACCAAGTCTGGGGGTACCTTGATCGGGAGGAAGGGGTTCTTTGTGTGCAACAGGGAGCTAGAAGTAGGCGTGTGGAGCTGGTCTTAGTCCACACCCTTTTCTATTAAGAACATGCATGGCCTTGCTTTTCTGACAAACTCACGTCTCATGCTGGAACAAGAGAAGGTAATCTTCCAAGCTGTGCCTCAGGTATCCAATGACTCTGGAAGCCCATCTAGCGGTCTGTAACATAACCCTGTTCCTTCCGACCAGGGACTGCGTAGCCCAGAGCAGAGGCAAACAGCATCTCTGCCACGGCTGGATTGCGTGATCAGAAATGCCCACAAATTAGCCCTCAAGTCTTCCCTTTGTGAGTGCTCCACTTGAGAGAAAGCCAGCAGCACCACCTCTTGGATTTCATTGTGAGTCTCACACTATCGCCTGTCTTTCTTAAAGCCCCAACTTCTGGAATCCACCCACTGTTCAGGGATCTCAGTTCTCCTAAGCAAGTGTTTGTAAGTCAGGGTATGTCTACACTAGCCACCTAGTTCGAACTAGGGAGGCTAATGTAGGCATTCTAAGTTGCAAATGAAGCCTGGGATTTAACTATCCCGCTCTTGATTTACATCTTCCAGGCCGGTCGCCATTTTTTGAAATTTACAAGTCTGGACTAACTGCCCGCATCTACACGCGGCAGGGACCTGGTAGTTCGAATTAAAGCCCTAGTTCGAACTACCTGTTAAACCTCATTCCAGGAGGAATAACAGATAGCTCGAACTACGGCTTTATTTTGAACTACCGGGTCCCTGCCACGTGTAGACGCGGGCAGTTAGTCTGGACTTGTAAATTTAAAAAAATGGCGACTAGCCGGGAAGATGCAAATCAAGCGTAGGAGATTTAAATCCCGGGCTTCATTTTCAACTTCGAATGCCTACATTAGTCTCCCTAGTTCGAACTAGGGGACTAGTGTAGACATACCCTTAGTGAGTTGCAGGAAAGCTAGAAGATCTGATGTAGGGGACCCCCCCAAAAAAGCTGAGACACCAAAAAGACTCTCCAAAAGAACCTCACCTGAATATACTTTTGCATCTCATTATTTCTACACTACTCTCATTATTTTTAATTGACACGACTCATCATTTCAAGTGAGGCCTGGCGATACTCCACCCCTCGCTTGACAAATCTGAAGAGCAGGTAGCAAAAGATAAAAATAGCAGCAGAATTTTGAAAAATACATCAGAAGCAGGAAGCCTCTTTCCCTTGCCAGCCTCTGCACTTCTCCCCTTGGTAGGAAGGGCCTGAGGTAAAACACCCCTCTATCTGCCATATCTGGACAGGCAGCCTTCCCCTTAGCTGGGCTTGTAGTCTTTCCCTGGAATAGGGAACCAACCTCTCCTTCTGCAATCCCTCACTCTCCTGCTGAGTCTTAAGTGAGTAACTTTTGGTGTTTCTATCTACCTGTCTCTCTTCCCTCCTCCACCCAACAAGCAGGGTTTCTAAAAGGTCTTAGGCAGAAGTGAAATCAGCTGACCCTAATTGACCCAAGATGGCCCTGTCCCAGCTGCTCCTAATCTGCCTGAGACAACCCCTTGTCAGTTGCTCCTGCCTGACCTGCAGTGACTCAATTCTAATTAACAGGAGGGGAGTTAGCTTTTTACCCTTCTCGGGCTGCCTTTTCTCACTCTCCTGCAGTTTGACTTTGTCAGGGCATTAAACCATGATCAAGCTGTGGCTGAGAGGTAAATGAGTTCTTTGCCTTGGTCTTCACTGCAGAGCATGTGAGGTGAAGGAAAAAGAAGAAGAAAAAAAAAAAGGAGGCACTGTACCACATTGAGATATCAGTAGAGGAGGTTGTGGAATAATCTGATACATGGAACAGTAATACGTGACCAGTTCCATGTGAGATCCACCCAAGAGTTCTGAAGGAACTCAAATAGCAATTTGCAAAAATAGTAACTGTGCTATGAAATCTATGACATATCAGAAACAGTAACTATGGTATAAAATCTACAACTTATATCAGAAAAAGTAAAAGTGATATGAAATCTACAACTTATATCAGACCTCTGCGCCAAGACGATATTGATTTACTAGCCAATTAGCCCGTCATAAGACGGGATTTCCAGGTCTCTCCTCCACGTCCTATTCCCCTTTCTATCTCGGTCTTCTCTCCTGAGCCTCCGGTCTCTCGCTCCGTCTCTCTCTCTCTCTTCTCCTCCTACTGCCTCCCCCACTCTCTCAGCTCTCCTCCGTCTCCTGCCTCTCTCTCCATCTCTCTTTCTCTTCTCCCCCTCCTGCCTCTCACTCTCTTTCTCTTCTCCTCCTCCTCCTGCATGGGGAGAGCGGAGCCCAAACGGCTGTTTGCGCTGCTTGCTCCCATGTGGGAGCCCAGCTGAGCGGCTGCCTATGAGCTCCAGCTGCCCCCCTGCACCGTTTCCCTTCACCCCAGCACTGATCCTGCAGCCTCGCAGTTGTCCTCCCCCTCCCCCTCGTTTCCCCACCCTTGACCCCAGCCAGGCTTAGCGCCCAGCCCCCACTCACAGGTGCCAACTGGAGGACTGAGCAGGGGGCAGTCATGGAGCTGGCGGCTAGAGAGAAGGGGCACTTTCCCCTTAAAAGCGTTGCTTCTCTCCAGCTGGCTGTGCAGCTCCTTGTTCTCCTCCAGCCCGCACCTCCCTCCCTGGCCCGCTCCAGGTTGCGAACTCTCCCGGGCTGGTTGGACCAGACATCAGCACAGTAAAGACATGACGGAGACTCCAGGACCTGCCCTCTGGCTGTGTACATCAGAGCCCCGCCCCCCTTCACCTCCTGCCTTGGCACTCGGCTGACTTCTGCGCTGCTTAGCCGGGCCACCGCGGGGGAGCAAGCGGCCATTTGGGCTCCCCCGTGGTGGCCTGGCTGAGAGGTGCAGAAGTCAGCCGAGCACCATGGCGGGAGGCAAAGGGGGGCGGGGCGGTGACGTACACGGCCAGGCCCCGCCCCCTGGCCATGTATGTCACCGCCCCATCCCCTTTCCCCTCACGCCGTGGCGCTCAGCTGACTTCTGCGCCACTCATCCGGGCCGCTGCAGGGGAGCAAGCGGCGCAAGCAGCCGTTTGGGCCCCGCACGCCCCATGCAGCCCGGGCCGCCCAGAGGGAACAGCCAGCATTTCAGCAACAGCGCCGCCCAGAGGGCACAGCCAGCATTTCAGCAACAGCGCCCCCCAGAGGAACAGCCAGCATTTCAGGCAACAGCACCGCCTATAGGGCACAGCCAGCATTTCAGCATTTCAGCGTTACAGACTCACAGAAACTGGGCTACTATATATATATGATAAACAAGTCTCCAGAGATGAGCCAGGCCAGTAAGCCTAACTTCAGTACCAGACACATTGGTGGGAAAGATACTAAAGACCAGAATTCTCTCTCTCTCCCTCTCTCCCTCTCGTAGCAATGATCACGGAGTCATTAAGCTTTTAGAGCATCAGTAATGGCCCTCACTAGCACATTTAGAATTATAAACAGATCCACACTTCGTATTTCTAACTCCACATATAAGAATGATCCATGCACAAAAACTGGAGGTACACATTCAGCAGACTGTAACATTAAATTTGACATGTTACAGGAGCTATTTTGACAAAAGTATCTTCAAGTTATGGATATTCATATTTATAAGTCATTTTTCATAAATCATGGGGGGTGACATTAACCCAAACTAAACTAAAATGTTTTCTTTTCATCTATATTTTTGGGGTGTGATGTCGTAGAAAATGGTTCATATCTCTCTGAGATCTTAGCTGCCAAGACGCTGCTCCGCTGTGTCTGTCTGGATCTCAGACACAAATTGGAGGATTTTCATCTGCCTCTCCCTCGTTACATAAAAGAAGGTTACACTGATGGAGTGTATGGCTGCCTTCTGGGTTTAGAAACATCAAAAGCTCCCCACCAGTCTACAAATTGTGTATTGCGCCCATCAGCTACTCTAACCAGCCTTCCCACCAGTGTATAGCCCACTCCTTCCTGTACAACACCCCTCGAGCAGATCCTGTGGGTAGTGACTACAGGCCTTGGTAGCGCATCTCTGATCAGCCTGTGCTAGCAGGGAGCTGGAAAGGGTTCTAGAGCAGCTGGAGGCCCAGAGATTTGAGTGGCTGGGCCTGGCAACCAGTGGATCCCTGAGATCTGTGCCTAACTTTGGGGACCCCTGTTTCCTAGGTTAATCTTTTCACTCCTTAGTATTCATTCCGGAATGATTCAAAGGATGTTTCTATGTATGGAGCCTTGTGGAATCTCCTTTCTCTTGCCTGCACACTGGCTTTGTAATGCAGGAAAGGGGGTTACCAGGCAGAAATCTGGTTTTTTATTATTATTGTTATTATTATTATTATTATTATTATTATTATTATTATTATTATTGTCACAGCTGTGACAGTGTCATTGTTAGCAGTCATCCAGCCTCAAGGTAGCCATGGGAGGATTCAGGTCCACATGAATATTGATCAGAAGCCCAGATTCCAGAAACAGAGTCTGCAGGCCAGTTGTTTAGCATCAACTCCCCATCTCCTGGGATTTGGTCTCCTGCCATTTGCCATTGGCCATGACGGGGTTAAAGCTGGTGCACACGAAGCCAAGCAGCTGAGGTTCCCTGATGGCCAAGTGGCCCCAAGGGAAGGTACAAACATGCTGCATAAAGGCAGTTGCCTCCCTAGCTGAACAGACACTGCCTGCTGCCCGTGCAACCTCTCCGGTGACTCATCTTTTACAGTGAAGACCTCTTGTGCCAGCGGCTCCCTTCTAGCAGGAACTGGGTACGTTGGCAGGTTTCACTGTCTATAACATGCCAAGTGCAGGGTGAAGGCTGCAGGCTGTTTGCATTGGCAGCTGTTCTGTGCAACAGCAGAGGACTCATCTGGGCTGTCGGGGTGACTCAATGACAGGGCTGGAGGGCAGGCAGCGCTACGTAGCTTGGGAGCCCTCCCATATTCCATGGGGAGGCTATTTTAACTACACAGAAATCTGACATTCCAAGCAAGCTTGGAGTGTTCAAATCCCATTGCTCCGAGCCAGGATTTGTAAAGAGGTCCTATTTCAAGAATTTTCATGTGCTCTGAGTTTCATCCTGCCAGGTGCTGAGCGGGAAGAGACCCCGTGGAATATCAGTGACTAGTTTGCAAATCACCTCAAGTTTATTTGCTCCTGCAAATTGAATGAGACTTTATTCTCTGGCTTAATTGTGAAAGCAGGAATTCAGAGTTGGGTTGCTCTGTGGTAACAGCTCAATCAGGTATATTTTAGTTTCCTGAATGGCTGAGGAGATTAGCTTTTCTGCCCCATAGAAACCCCTCACAGTTCAAGAGATACCAGAATTTCTGTCCACTTTCTGGTCTCCTGCTGCCACGTCAGATTTTGTATCCTGCTCTCTCATGGGGTAGAATCCATTGATCCTCCAACAGTCACACTGGTCCTAACCTACAGCACGCTGAGGATTGACTGAGCTGTCCATCAGGTCCGAGTGTGTTCGACACCTGTGGTTCTTCCCTTTGGGAGTCTGAGACTAGTGGTGAAACAAGTGACCAGCCAGCCTTCATGAACCAAAATGCTGTTTAATATGAATGGCAGGAAGGAAGGATTACATGGGAGAACAAGAGGACTTTCAAACAACAGGCTATCTGCATCTCTGACCCCAAATTCTCCCACTCTGATGGGGACCCAGACAGACGAAGGAGCTTCTGATTTCCCCAGCAGTGTCTGTGCCTGGGTCAGGGCTGTTCCCCATTCTGGCATTCCGAGTGAAGAAGGTGGGGACCCACAAAGATCTTAAATACCTTGCCTCTTTAGGCTCTGCTTACAAACCTCCCCCCCGCAAAAAAATAAACTCCCCAGAGCGACCGATGTGCTGGCTCTGAAAAAAAAAATACTAAAAACTGCCACCATCAAGTGATTTCACCCTAAAAATCAGGAGAGAAACACTTGAATTCCTTCTGCAGGGGTACCCTGAGCGCTTTTACCCAAAAGTGCTTGAAAAAAGAAAAGAGAAACAAGCTGCAGTCTCTGGTAGCTGACCACTCGACTTAGGCAGGCAAATACACACACAGACCCCCTGTTTCTTTCCAGGACACAATAATCAAATCATCACCTTAAAAAAGTGATTATTATTAACAAACAAAAGATATACTTGAAAAATCACACTTGGTTGCTAGGTGTACAGAGCAACTAAGTAAAATAAATTAAAACACAGAGAAAATCTCTTGGAACATCTCTTAGATAGGGAATGGGGGAGGGAAATTTAAACCAAACAACCAAAATAAAGAAAAATACCCTGATCGTTACTAGATACACTTTCCCCTTTACTCACGATCCATGCTGATCTGTACTTCAAGCTCCAGTCCACTCCCATGTCCAATATTTCTTATAGGCATGGTAATACTGATCCCTGCATCTGCTCTCTCCAGCCCTTTTCTTAGAAATCCCCCACAAAGGAAGAGCAGACCAGGCGTCTATATCCAATTCAAATTTCAGCACTGTATTCCCATTGGTTCTTCTGGCCCCCTGCCAACACCCTTGCTAGCTACCTGAGTTTAACCCCTTAGTCACTGGGTGCTGGCCAGCACTCCTCCTGTCCATCACAGCCTGTCAGACTGAAGAGCTTCTCTGCAAAAGCTGCCGCATCTCTGGGCAGACTCCAAGTGCTGTCAGAACAATCTGGGTAACGTGGCTGGAGCCTGGAAGTAGGCTCTTCCCAGCTTGTAGCTCTGGTGTTACTTTCAGCTTCTCTGATGAGCTTTACTTAGAGTTGACTATTTTTCTCCTGTTGCTGCCCTTCCTGCTTGTTTTGCAGCAACCTGCTGTGAAACTAAGAAGAACAAGACTGATTTAACCCACTACAGCCATAACATCAACATCTCAATAGTTAGCCCAATATAGCTCTACCGCAATCTCACCCCCACCCCCCCACCACACACACGCACCGATTATTGTAGCAGAGTTGTTGGAATTTATAGAGGAAGGAGCCATGGTATCCTTACTGCTTTTTCTGTAATGCCAGCCCTTTCTGTGTCCTGCTGAAGTAACTGCCTCTCTCAGCTTGTAACTTGCAGGACACCTACAGACAGACCCTTTCATGGGGATAGAATACAGGTCCTGTGAGCAGGAAGAAAAGACTAGACGATGTTTGAATTCTCTGTATTTAGTCAACATTTGCTAGGCAAAGTGCTTCAGCTTTTCATGGAAGAATTATTGGAGGTGGAGAGCGTAACTTGGAGGCTTTGGTGAGGGAAAATTAGTACAGCCCAACTAGGATCTTATTTACATATGTAAATCTGGAGTGATGCCTTTGAAATCCATGTTATTGAATTGAGAAGCACTAAGTATTTATCCTATGTGCTGCAAAGACACAGTGACCTAATTTGGATTCTTCAAAAGAAAGAGAATCAAATATATATAAAATGAGTCAATGAGAAAGATTTACAAATAGCTTCAAATCAGGACAGAAAATTCACTCGCTGCCTTCACCGTGCACTGGCCTTGCATTTATACACATATTATTGTAAATGGGCCACACTCAGAAATAGATGGATAGAAAGTGTGTGAAGATCACACTTGTAAAATGACACAGTGCTCACGTAGGCTGTGGAACTCCCAGCCACAAGATACATAGCTGGATTCAAAGAGGGGTGGGATGTTTACATGGGCAAGCAGATAATGCATTTACAGTAATGAGGGTGTTTGGGAGGAATTCTAAACTTTCCTGATATACATCACAGACTATATCAGGTTATCTCATGGCTGCCTATTGCAGTTCTTTTGCCTTCCTTTGAGGCATCTGAAATTGGCCACTGGATACTTGGGTAGATGGAATATAGGTCTGATCCAGTCTGGCAGTGTCTATCTTCCTATCTGTAGTGTAAATCCCAGATACGTCACCCTTAGAGTCTCAAGATTTGCACTGAGAGCAGAAGGATACATCACTAAATAGAATCTAATCTCCTGTTCTTTCTTTCAGGAAGAAAATTTTGCAACCTCTTGGACCTGGACCCAGTACATGATGTCAGCTGTCAATGACACCAAATTCAACTATGCCATGTTCCGTCTCACTGGGATAACTGGGCAGGAAGACATCTATCTCTGGATCGCTGTCCCCTTCTGCTTAATGTACACTATTTCCATTGTAGGAAATTCATTCATTGTGTTCATTATAAAAACAGATCCAAACCTCCATGAGCCCATGTACATTTTGCTTTCCATGTTGGTCATCACAGACCTCAGCTTATCGATAGCCACCATGCCAACAATACTGGGCATATTCTTGTTTAACTCTAGGGAGATCAGCCTTGATGCCTGTTTTGCTCAGCTGTTCTTCATCCACGCGCTTGGTAAAATTGAATCCTCTGTGTTGTTGTTGATGGCTTTTGACCGCTATGTTGCCATTTGTAACCCACTGAGATATACTTCCATTTTAACCCTGTCCAGGATAGCCAAGACAGGGTTAGTTTTTTTGTTAAGAGGGGTGGCCATCATATTCCCTCTGCCCTTCCTCCTGAAGCAGTTCCGATACTGTCGAACCAATGTCCTCTCCCATTCCTACTGCCTGCATCAGGAAGTCATGAAGTTGGCTTGTTCAGATATTAGTGTCAACAGTGCCTATGGCTTGTTTATTACACTCTCCACGGTGGGGTTGGACTCTCTGCTCATCCTCTTATCTTACGTGATGATCCTCAAAACAGTGCTGACGGTCACATCTCGCACGGAGTGCCTCCAGGCCCTGAACACCTGCGTCTCCCACCTCTGTGCTGTCCTGCTCTTCTACGTACCAGAGATCGGCTTGCCTGTGATACACAGATTCGGGAACAGCTCCACTCACTTGCTTAAAATTCTCCTGGGCTACGTCTACCTGCTGGTTCCACCCTTGATTAATCCAATCGTGTACAGTGTAAAAAGCAAACACTTGCGTGTGAGGATAATGAGGCTACTGTTCAAGTGAAGTATCACACACACACATGCACCAGCCCCAGAGCGGCTGACACATGTACTGTAAAACATGGACCTTAGGTACCTATTCCATCTTGAATCCTTACATCTGAGACCAGATGAGCTGCCCACTCCACTCTCGAGAGAGAGGTTCAGAGCAAAGTCTAAGGTGTGGGGCAATTGGACAGTGGTTGTCCTCACCCACGGGTGTGGGGGGCAGCACATTGGGGAAAGAGACCGAAGCAGGCGGCAGCATGTACAAAATGACTGTGTTTGTGGAGAGCCTGGGGATGTTGGCCCATCAAGAGCCATGTCAGTGGTTGCGCCAACCTTAGAAATCCTGCCTGTACTGTCAATAAAGTGAATGGCTGTGGAAGTTAGGTCCCATGACACCAGGCCTGTCTCTGTCTCATCTCTGGTGAAACATCCAGGGGCCATGAAAAAAGCTGCAGGGCTGTTCTGCAGTCGCAGTCCTGGCCCTTCCTGAACACTCTGGGTGCTGCGTGATCCGGGGGCTGCCCCAGCCGTGGGCAGGGGCTATTCGAGGGGAACAGATGCCCTCCCTTTCCCCATGCCCTCATCCAGGGGCTTGTGACTGAGTCGTGTCAGAGACGTGATTCGTGCAGGAGACCCAGGAGAAGCTGGTCAGGCTCCTTAATATCTCTGCTCACCACATGCCTGCCGAGCCCACTCCCCACTGAGGCAGAGCTGAGCTGTGTGTGTGAGGGAGGGTCTGACACACGGGAGCCCTGGGAAGAGACTTAAGCCCAGATTCCATCCCTGACCCGTCTGTTTGAGCTGCTCCACCTGCTACCACAAGGCTGGAAACAGGCCTCCACTCCTCACAGAGGCATGGCCAGCTCCTGTGGCAGCCCGCCCATTCAGTATAGGGTGGCCCCTTTTCACAAGGCAAACACAGAACATCGGTACGTCCCTACATGGACCCTGAACCGCCACCTCCTTTTCCCCTAAAGACCCAACCCTCTGCTCCTCCGTGTCCACTGAGGGCTTTCTCTGCCCTATCTCTTCCCCCAGACCCCACTCCCTGCGCCTCCTTTCTCCCGGAGACGCCACACCCCTCCAGGCCTGAAGCCAGAGCTGGGCTGAAGTAAGAGCTGCCTCAGGGGGCAGAGATGCTATAAGGAGCCCTAGGTGGGAAAGGTGGCTGGAAGCCCAAGAAAATCCCCCAACTTCTGTCCCCACACTCTAGGACGTACATCCAGGAAAGTGGCAGTCTGAGGCTCCCCACAGCAGCCTGGGCTCCCTATGGCAGCCTGGGCTCCCTGGGTAGCTCCTAGCACAGCCCAGCTCTGGCCCGGCCCAGGAAGAGAGCTGGAGAAATTAGAGGAGCAGTGGGCAGACCCTAGGGGGTAAAGATGAGTCAGGGTGTGTGGCAGGCCTGAGCCAAGCAGGGGGAGGGGCTCCTGAGGAAGTGATGAGATGGATTCGGAGGGCAGCAGAGCCTGTATTTGGGGAAGACTGAATTAATATGCCCCCCCCAAAGGGCCTCTTGTGCTTAGGATTCCAGATTGAGTGTCAGTCATTGCAAGGCCCATAGTGCTACCTCAGGACCAACTGGGTACTCTGCAGGGACTTGGCCAGGGTGGGCTGTGTTCTTGGAATCCATTACCGGAGGATGGAGTCAGCCCAGTCCTCACGCTGCTCTAAACTCCACTGAGGCAGGGGGGGGAAAAACAAGCCAGCGAATCAAACCCCTGTGACTGGCTCCTGCACAATCGCTCTCTGGAGCCCACCAGAGTATCCGGCAGGGTCTGTCACCACGTGGAAGGCTGGTCCTGTGGTCTGGGCACTGCTCTGTGACTCAGGAAGAGCTGGGTTGGCTTCTCTTGCCCTCTGTGAGGCTGTCTCTGAGCCTCTGCACGGGTGAAAAATATCCCTGGCCTGCCTCACAGTGCTAGCTGGATTATAAACATAGGTGCTTAGAGACTCTGAGACCCTAAGATTAGGCCTAGGTCAGGGTTCTGCAGAACAACACCGCTGGTATTTGTCTGAAAATCCACCTTTACCCCAGCCTCTTGTGGCAGCTGGTTTCCTGGAAAGACCCCGTACTCCAGCAGCTGGTGTCTGTGGTAGATGAGGGGAAGGGTGCTCAGAGGAGACAGGGACAGGGAGCTAGTGTATTTCTGAGGGGAGCGCTGATGAGTCACGAGGACACCAGGCATCGCAGCGCATTCACTGGGCACGTGTTTGCAAGCCAGTGAGGCTCAAGGGGTCTAACTGCCGAATCATGGCGCAAAAGGGTCTCATTTTAGATGGTCTGTCTGGGAGAAAGCAGCCTGAGGGCAAAGGTCAGCTTCACACCTTGGCCCTGTAACACAGACACGGCTGAACCGTATGGCAACCAGGCCCAGGCTCACACAGATTCAGCAAAGGCTACTTCCACAAGAATGGGGCAGAAAGATTGGAAGATGCTCTCAGAGACTCAAGGAAATTAGGCTGCGTACCAAGAGTCTCTTGGCTTCCCAAAAGAACATAATTTGGGCCAGTTCTGTTCCCGTACCCTCAGAGCAAAGCCCATCTGACTTAGCTTGTGGGGGTAGGTGAGCTAGATGTGTGACAATTGTCTGTTATTTTACAACCATTTTCTCTAATGCTTTGGGTTCTTTGCTAACAAACCTACTACTTTTAAGGATGCCAGGAGTGACTGTATATCTCAGTCACAAGTACCTAAAGACCGAGGGGTCATGTCGGACTGGTTGGGTTGAAAGCCTTTAGCATAGATGGGATTTTGTTACCAGACTGAAGAATGAGAGAATCATGAGACTCCATGCAAGAGAGGAAAGGACCTAGTCTAGAGGGTAAAGAGACCAGATATCCGGGTTTCATTGTGACAATCCTGATTCTCCTTGGCTAGTGTCTATCTCTTTAGAGTGCCTGTCAACATTCAGAGCAGCAACGTGTTCAAGTTACATCCAAGGCTCCACTGAAGACAATGATTCAGAGAGCCACAGTATTTAAGGCCAGTAGGAGCTATTAGCTCATCTAGTCCAAAGATTCTTAGAATGGAGGGCAGGTCCCTTTTGGGGGGTGAGAAATGGGCATGAGAAACTTTAGGGAAAAAAACCTTCCTGGACCCATTTTACCCACAGCAGTGAATAACTAGAGAAGTTGATTCATCCAGATAGAGCCGGTCCTCAGACACCGCTGTGTGTTTGCCTTTAGTTGGCCCTGCGCGTTTTGGTGGATTTCTGTTATATTTGCACCGCACAATACAAAATGGTATGTGGGTCCATTTGCTACGGCGTGGTTTGCGCATGTCATTGTGTTTGCTCTTATTCCAAGTGACCATTGGCTCACGCCGAGTTACAAACCGTGTACAAACACAACATATATTAAAAACAAGCCCACATACATGGTAAAAGCCCCACTCCTCCAGTTTGGTGCACATGCCAATCAGGAGAAGGGTGCCATCCTAGAATAATAATTAATTGGAGCTGAGTCAATGTCGCAGCTAAAAATAAACATTAATTTCCCCAGTGCATGAGTATCGTACAAGCCATTACTGTAAAGGAGGGAAAGGATGACGTTATTCTAATCCTCATGCGGTTTGAGACTCAAGTGGTAAAAGCAATAAAACCAAAAAAACCAAACCACACTTCTCATGCCAGAGAGCTGGAAACCTGGTGGACAGGTCCGAAATACTAAATGTCTGTGTTAAAAATCCTCTAAATATAGGAATAGCGCAAATTTTGATTGTACTAGAACAGGGCTACTCAACACACGGCCCGCGGTGCGGTTTGGGTTTTACACGGAGCTCAACACATGGCCCACGGGTGGGATCCTTTGAACAAGGCCTCCACTGGGAACGCATTCCACAATGGGGAGTCAATATAATGGTCTTCTGTTGCTATGCATTTTAATAGTTAAATTCCCGGACTGCCATTGCTCATTAAAAGTACTGTTATATGGGTGGAAATTGGGTAAATCTTGCATTTTATTACTATCAGCAGAACTGACTTCAATGGGGCCTGCGTGTTGTGTAGCCTTGCCTGAATCTTTGTATTCATGCCCGTCAGTGTGAACGAAGCTATTTGCATATATTTGCGTATACATTTGCATGTATATGCAACCACACTTGTGTTGCAGCCCTCGGCACGTGCTGTGAGTATCATTGTGGCCCCCGGGGCTTCCAAAGTTGAGTAGCCCTGCACTAGAAGGTGACTTGTTTCCATATGATAAAGAATATCCAATGCCCCCAAACTAAAATAGCACTAAAACCAAAAAACCCCATAAAACAATCTAGAGGTACTCTGCACTTAATTCAGCACCTGTCTAGCCAGTAAAAAAGGCAGATGGAACTTCCTTTGGTAAAGATGGGCACTATGTTTGCCTCTTTTCCAGTCGTCTCGGACCTCCCCCTTCGCCATGACTTTTCAAAGATAAAGGCCAGTGGGTCTGCACTCACATAAGCCAACTCCCTCAGCACCCTCAGATGCATTAGATCCAGCCTCATGGACTCATGCTTGTCCAACTCTGCTAATGAGCAGGGATGGGTGACAAACTCACAAGGGGGGTCATCCTTGGGTGAGCAGCTGGGAATCTCCCATTTCTCCTTGGCACGTATGGTCATGCTAAAGTCCCAGACAGTGTGGGAGTCTGATGAGGAGAGTCTGAGGGGTATAGTCCTATAGCACAAGGGACAAAGACTCAAGAGTTGATCAAGCGATCAGCAGGAAAAGAGAGTTTTCCCCCCAATAATTTTTTTCACTCAAACAAAATGTTTCCTTTTCATCTGTTTTTTCTGGTGTTAGACAGCATAGAAAATGGATCATTTGACCCTGAAAGCTCAGCTGTCACCATGCTGCCCAGCTGTGGCTATCTGGATCCCCAAGACAAGTTGGAGGATTTTCATCTGTTTTTCCCTTGTTACATAAACTGACATAAATCTAGGGCTGCCCTTTGTGTAAGGAAAGGTTGAACCCTCTCAACCAGTATCTGGGGCAGGGCGGGGACCCATCAGCTACTCTAATTTGCCTTCCCGTCTCTGTGAAGCCGCCTCTACCTTGCACAATGCCCCTTTGGCAGATCCTGTGGGCAGTGGCTGCTGTGACAGCCCCCGGTGGGAGGGTGAAGGTGGCCTGGCTACCAGTGGACCACTGTGCCTAACTTTGGGAACCCCTGGATTCTGGGTCTCCCTTTTCATTCCTCAGGATTCATTCTGGAATGATCCAAAGGAAATTTCCATGTATTGAGCCTTGTGGAATCTCTTGTCCCAGGCCTGCACCCAGGCAGAAATCTGGTTGTTTATTATTATTATTATTATTATTATTATTATTATTATTATTATTATTATTATAATTTAATAAGCACGGTCACAGCTTCATTTGTAGCCCTCGGCCCCCCTCTAGGTAGCCATGGAAGTACTCAGACTAATATGAGTACTCACAAGCCCAGATTCCAGGAATGGAGCCTGAAGCAGGGCTGGTGCTGCAGGCCAGTTGTTTAGCATCACCCCCCATCCCTTGGGATTTAGCCTCCTGCCATTTGCCACTGGCTGTGACGGGGTTAAAGCTGGTGCACACAAAGCCAAGTAGCTGAGGTTCCCTGATGGCCAAGTGGCCCCAAGGGAAGGTACAAACATGCTGCATAAAGGGAATTGCCTCCCTAGCTGAACACAGACTGCCTGCTGCCTGTGCATCCTCTATGATGACTCCTTTATCTTTACACTGAAGATTCTGGTGCCAGCGGCTCCCTTCTAGCAGGAACTGGGTACGTGGGCAGGTTTCACTGTCTGTAACATGCCAAGTGCAGGGAGAAGGCTGCAGGCTGTTTGCATTGGCAGCTTTTCTGTGCAGCGGTAGAGGACTCAGCTGGGCTGTCGGGATGACTCAGTGACAGGGTTGGAGGGCACGCAGCCCTAGGTACCTTGGAACCCTCCCCTATACTATCCCACCCCCTATCTGCTCATGCTCCATGGGGAGCTGTTTAAACTAAACATAAATGAGACTTTCATAGTGAGCTTGGATTTTTAAAACTCTGACACACCAAGTAAGGATTTCTACGGGGTTCCATTTCCAGAGGTGTCGTGTGCTTTAGGCCAGATCCTGCCAGAGGCTGAGTGAGAGGATACCCCATGGAATAGCAGTGACTGGTTTGCAAATTGCCTCAGGTTTATTTGCTCCTGGAAATATCATCAGCAAATGAATTTTCAAGGGTTTTATTCTCTGGCTCGATTGTGAAGGCAGGAATTCAGGGCTGAGTTGCTCTGTGGTAACACGCCCAATAGGGCATATTTCAGTTCCCTGATAGTCTGAGAGCACCTGACTTTCTGCCCTGCAGATACTCCTCAGATTTACAGGGCTCTTGGCATCTGTGCCTCTTTCTGGGCTCTGAGTACCACATATCAGTTCTGGTCCTCTGCCCCCTCATGGGGTGGAATCCCTTATTCTTCCCACCCTCAGACAGGGCCCTGGGCTGCAGAGCACTATGTATCGAATGTGCTTGCTCAGCAAGTCTGAGTGGCAGGGAGCCCATCTCACATTTTGGTAGGGGAGGGCGACTTTTGCATGCCGTGATGGGTGAGGGAGCAAGGAGGCCAGATGGAGGACAGCATCTTCCGCAGTGCTACTGAGCATGCTCAGTACAAGCCATGCAGCAAATTGGGGTGGGACGGTGTGGACCAACACTATCTGCTCTCTCACACACACATCACCGCTAAGGCCCTTGAAAACTCTCGGTTTTTGACAGATAAGTGAGCAATTAGCTGACACGAGCACTGTATCTAATTCCTATATAAAAAGAAAATTAAATAACTATTAGACCTACTCAGCTCTAATGCTAACATAGTGTGCCATCTTGTGGTAAGTCACTTAAGGGACACTGGTTACCCTTGACATTGTAATATATATTCTTACTTCATTACTAACTCTGTGGAGAGAGAGAGAGACTGTTAGGATTCCTGGGCTCTTTCTCCGCTCTGGGAGAGGAGTGGGGTCTAGTGGGCACAACAGGGGACAGATACATTTGGGCTCTATAGAAGAACATCATAATGGCCACACCGGGTTAGACCAATGGTCCATCTAACTCAGTATCGTGTCTTCCCACAGTGGCCAAAACCAGGTGCTTCAGAAGGCATGAACAGAAGAGGAGATCATCAAATGATCCATCCCCTGTTGCCCAGTCCCCACTTCTGGAAAACAGAAGCTAAGACACCATCCCTGCCCATCCTGGAACTATCCTCCTTGAACTTATTTTGTTCTTATTGGAACTGTATTATACATTGGGCCTTTCCACCATCCCCTGCCAAAGAGTTCTGCAGGTTGACCAGGAAGAAATAACTTATTTTGCTTGTTTTAAATCTGCTGCCTACAAATTTCACTGGGTGAGCTTCTTGTGTTATGTTAGTGAAGGAGTAAATAATGTTTCCTTACTCTTTTTCTATATCATTCATGATTTTCTAGATTTCTAACATATCCCCCCCATTTCTTTTCCAAGTTGAAAAGTCCCACCAGTCTGGTTAATTTCTCCTCATACGGAAGCTGTTCCTTACCTCTTATAATTTCTGTTGCCCTTTCTGTTCCTTTTCCTAATCCAATACATTTTTAGATGGGGTAACCAGATCTGCATTCAGTATTCAAGATGTAGGCATGCCATGACTTTACATAGAGGCAATATGATATTTTCTGACTTAAACGCCATCTAGTCTGCACTATTCAGTTGGAAAAAAGATACGCAATTTGTCTAAAAAAAAAGCAATGCAGTCTAGAAGCAGCCTTATTCTCTATTCTTTCTTAATGATTCCCAATATGCTGTTAGTTTTTTAGGCTGCCACTGCACATTAAGCAGAAGTTTTCAGGGAGCTCTTCACAGTGATTCCATGATCCTTTTCCTGAGTGCCAACAGCTATTTTAGACCCCATCCTTTTTATATGTATAACTGAGATTATATTTTTTCCATGTGCATTACTTTGAATTGATCAATACTGCATTCTGTCTGCCTTCATGTTGCCCAGTCACCCAGATTTGTGAGATCCCTTCATAACTCTTTGCAGTCAGTTTTGGACGTAACTATTTTGAGTCATTTTGTGTCATCTGCAAATTTTGCCACCTCACTGTTGATCCCTTTTCCAAGACCATTTATGAGGAAATTGAACCTCAGTAGTCCAAATGCAGACCCCTTGAGCACACCACTATTTATTCCTACTCTCTCTTTTTCCTGAATATCTGCCAATGTTTTCATGATCATCTAAGGTTCCTCCAGACACTTGAATGGCCAACCTTTTGTTATCTTCATCACCCTGCCTCCCTCTGTTTATAAACAAACTGCCTGGCCCAAAGGCAAAGCTGGAAGGAGCACAAACTCCTGCAGTTAAGAGCTGCCTCTAGAGCTAGGGCATGTGGTTCAAATAGACCTCAAGTATGAAATCCAGAGGGGTTCAAAATTTAGAGAGAAGGCTACAGATCCCTTTAGTTCCCCTAAATGGGGCCCTCACCAAGTGGGTTTGGCACCTGTTGTTCTTCCCTTTGGGAGTCTGTGAATAGTGATGAGACGAGTGACCAGGCAACCCTCTAGAACCAAAATGCTGATTATTTTGAATAGCAGGAAGAAAGTGTAAAATGAGCAAATAGAAGGGTTTTCAAACAACAGTCTGTAGATTTAGTCAGTTTCTAATCCCAATCTGTCCCGCTCTGATGGGGACACAGGTAGGACGAAGGCCTTCAGACTTCCCAACAGCTGCCCCACCTCTGGACAGATTCCCACTGTAGGCAGAACAAGCTGTCTAAGGTGGCTCTTTCCAGCTCGTAGCTTGGGTATGGTCTCTTAACCTCCCTGAAGTGTTCACTGAGAGCTGGCCTTTTTTTTCTCCTGTGGCTTCCCTTTGTTCTGTTTTCCAGAAGGCTGCAATTAAACTAACAAGAGCCAGGCTGGTTTAACCCACTACAGCCATAACATCAGCATCCCAATAGTTAACACAGCATAGCTCTACAGCAAACATCCCAAAGACTGGACTTAGCTGACACATTGATTCTTGTACCTCAGCTCCATGTTTCTGTTCCCTGAACACATGACATAAACAGTCATAGAATCATAGAGCTGGAAGAGACCCATGAGGTCATCAAGTCCAGCCCCCTGCCCAAGGCAGGACCAATCCCAACTAAATCAACCCAGCCAGGGCTTTGTCAAACTGAGACTTAAAAACCTCCAGGGATGGAGATTCCACTCCCTCCCTAGGGAACCCAGCCCAGTGCTTCACCACCCTCCTGGTGAAATAGTTTTTCCTAATATCCAACCTAGACCTCCCCCACTGCAACTTGAGACCATTGCTCCTTCTTCTGCCATTCATCACTACTGTGAACAGCCTTTCTTCATCCTCTTTGGAACCTCCCTTTAGGAATTTGAAGGCTGCTATCAAATCCTCCTTCACTCTTCTCTTCTGCAGACTAAACAAACCTGAAACCCTCAGTCTCTCCTCATAGATCATGTACTCCAGCCCACGAATAATTTAGGGTATTTCTACACTACAAAGTTTTTTTCGGAAAAACAGCCGTGTTTTCTAACAAAATCTGAGTTACATCCACACTGCAATCGTGTTCTTCCGAAAGCACATCAAAAGAACAGAGGGGTTTTTCCAGCGTTGATAATCCTCTTTCTACGAGGAAGAAGCCTTTTTCTGAAAGAGCTTTTTCGGAAAAAGGCGTGTGTGGATGGAGAAGAGGGAATTCTTTCGAAAGAGGAGGAAAGAGGAAAAAGCACAGGTGCCCTGGTGGCCACTCCGCCCATAGTAATCACAGCTTAAATGCGAGATAGCATCCATTCAGAGTGGGCGCTATCTTTTGAAAAAGCAGATTGCTTTTTTGATGCTCTTTTGTGGGTGGACGCTCTCTTTCGGAAGATCTCTTCCGATATAGGGTTCTTCTGAAAGAAGGCTGCAGTCTAGACATAGCCTTAGAGAGAGAACAATAGACTACTCTCAGGTGTGAAATGAAGTTCCATTTCCATGAATATCCATTGCTTTGACTTTAAAATCAACTTCCTGCACATCCTCCTGACAGAATAACAGGTGCTGGGGTTACTATGTACCAGAAAAGGAGAGCTCGGGCAATGAATATTTTCTATTTTGATCCCACTGCCTGTTACCACTCCAGATACAGGACCTGAGGAGAGCCACTCAGTTATTAATCCACAGAGAGAGATGCTACTAGACATTTATTTGCTAACACATGACCTGAAGAGCACTGAGAGGCTGCGATCTTTTCAAGTTCTGAAGAAAACCATATGGCAGATTCTACTGTTTATGTCCCAGGTTAACCTGAGAAATCCTCTCTGACAGATGGCAGAGAATGGTGTGTGTGTGTGTGCGTGCGCGCTAAAGTAAAAATGTTTAACTATTGTGCCAGAAATGTTTATTGCAATCTGCATATTACAAACCAAACTTTTAGGACATACACGTATACCAAAAGCCAGTAGAGGAGTTGTTAGAATCTCTACAGGAAGGAGAAGTAATTTCATGTGTTTTCTAGAACGCCAGCCCCTTCAGTGCCCTATTGAAGTAACCATCTGTCTTAGCTTGTAATTTGCCAGATACCCACAAACCCTTGTCCGGGGAAAGGACACAGGCCCTGTGAGGAGGAAGAGAAGCCTGAAGGATGTTTGAATTCTCTAGAGTTAGTCAATATTGGTTGGGCAAAGCACTTTAGCTTCTTATGGAAGAATTACTGGAAGTTGAGTGTATAACTGGGAGCATACGCCATTTTCACCATGCACTTGCCGTGCATTTATACACGTTATTGTAAATGGGCCATGTTCAGAAGCAGATGGATAGAAAGTGTGTCTGTGTGAAGATCACACTTGGAACATTACATAGTGCTCATGAAGGCTGCGGAACTCCAAACCACAAGATATCACAGGGGCCAAGGGCTCAGCAGGATTCAAAGAGGGCCAGGATGTTTACAGGGGTAAGCAAAAAATGCAATTACAGTAGTGAGGGTGTCTTGGAAGGGCTCTACGCTTTGCTGATATACACCACAGAATATGTCTAGCAAGTGAGTGTCTGGGGGAAACTTTTGCTGGAAGCAAGTTTTCCCATAGCTGACTATGATAGGGCTTCTTCCACCATCCTCTGAAGCATCCAAATTTGGCCACTGGATATTTGGGTAGATGGACTACAGGTCTGATTTAGTCTGGCAGTTCCTAATTTCCTGTCAGTGGTATAAATCCAAGATACCTCTCCCTTAGAGTCTCTAGACTTGCACTGAGAGCTGAAGAATTTATCACTAGTTCTCGTCTAGTCTCCTGTTCTTTTTCCTTTCAGAGAGGAAATTTCACAGCTCCTTGACCTGCCCACTGCATGATGTCAGCTGTCAATGACACCAAATTCAATTATGCCATGTTCCTTCTCACGGGGATACCTGGCCAGGAGCACATCCATTTCTGGATCGCTATTCCCTTCTGCTTAATGTACGCTATTTCGATCGTAGGAAATTCATTCATTGTGTTCATGGTAAAAACAGACCCAAGCCTCCATGAGCCCATGTACATTTTGCTTTCCATATTGGTCATCACAGACCTTGGCTTGTCACTAGCCACCATGCCGACGATACTGGGCATATTCTTGTTTAACTCCCGGGAGATCAGCCTCAATGCCTGTTTTGCCCAGCTGTTCTTCATCCACACGCTTGCAAAAATTGAATCCTCAGTGCTCCTGTTGATGGCCTTTGACCGCTATGTTGCAATCTGTAACCCACTGAGATATACTTCCATCTTAACCCTGCCCAAGATAGCCAAGATGGGATTAGTTTTTTTGTTAAGAGGGGTGGCCATCATATTCCCTCTACCCTTCCTCCTGAAACGGTTCCGATACTGTCGAACCAATGTCCTCTCCCATTCCTACTGCCTGCACCAGGAAGTCATGAAGTTGGCATGTTCAGATATTAGCGTCAACAGTGCGTATGGCTTGTTTATTACAGTCTCCACAGTGGGGTTGGACTCTTTGCTCATCCTCTTATCTTATGTGATGATCCTCAAAACAGTGCTGACAGTCACATCTCGCATGGAGAGCCTCCGGGCCCTGAACACCTGTGTCTCCCACATTTGTGCTGTCCTGCTCTTCTACGTACCAGAGGTCGGCTTGCCTGTGGTCCACAGGTTTGGGAAGGGCTCTTCTACTTTGCTTCAGATTGTCCTGGGTTATATCTACCTCCTGGTCCCGCCTTTGTTTAATCCAATCGTGTACAGCGTGAAAAGCAAACACCTTCGTGCAAGGATAAAGAGGGTGTTGTTTAAGTGAAGAGTCAATTCACCACGCAGCTCCTGTGCTGGTGACACATGAGTTGTAAAACATGGGACACGGGCACCTATTGCATCCTGGACCCATTCCTCTGAGATAAGACCTGCTGCCCAACTCCCCTTCGCCAAGAGAGGCTCGGAGCGGGATCTAAGTCCTGTGAAAATGGGAGTGGGGTTGTCCCCACCCGCCGGTGACTGACAGCAGCACACTGGGGGAAGGAGACCACAGCAGGTAGCAGCATATACAAAATGACTGTGTTCGTGGAGAGCCAGGGGATGTTGGCCCATCAAGAGCCATGTCAGTGGTTGCTCCAACCTCAGAAATCCTGCCTAGACTGTCAATAAATAGATGTGGCCACGACACCTGCTCTGTCCCTGTCACATCTGTGGTTAAACATCCATCGGACATGAAAAAAGCTGCAGGGCTGTTCTGCAGTCACAGCCCTGGCCCTTCCTGAGCCCTCTGGGTGCTGCGTGATCCATGGGGCTGCCCCAGCTGTGGCCAGGGGCTATTCCAAGGGCACAGACACCCACCCTTCCCCCACACCCTCAGCCCTGTTCTTGTGACTGGGTCATGTGAGAGAAATGATTAGTGGAGGAGCTCCTGCCTGTCTCTGCACATCACACACCCGCCGGGCCCACTCCCCACCGAGGCAGGGCAGAGTTGGGTATGCGAGGGAGGGTCTGACACACAGGAGTCCCAGCAAGAGACCCGGGCCCAGATTGCACCCCTGGCCCCTCTGTGCTGCCCCAGCTGCTTCCAAAGGGGGTGGAAATGGGCCTCAGCCCCCCACAGAGGCACGGCCAGCTCTTGGGCCAGCCCAGCCCACTCAATGCCAGGTGACCCCTGGTTAAAAGGCAAAAGTGGAACACGTGCAAGATCCCTGTCCCCATATTCACTCTGCACCTGCTCCTCTTCCCACCAAGGACCCAACCCCCTACTCCTCCTTGTCCACTGAGGCCTCTCTCTCTGCCCTATCTCTTCTCTCAACTTCCACCCCGTGCTCCTCCTTTGTACTTGAGACTCCACACCCCCTCCAGGCCTGAAGCCAGAGCTGGGCTGGAGTAAGAGCTTCCCTGGAAGACAGAGGCATAGGAAGGAGCCCTAGGCAGGGCAGGTGGCTAGAGAGCCCAAGAAAACCCCTCAGCTGCTGTCCCTGCACACCAGGACACATGTCCAGGGAACTGGCAGAGTCCGGGTCTCCCCACAGCAGCCTGAGCTCCTGGATTGCGCTCACCACAGCCCAGCTCTGGCCTGGCAAGGGAACGGAGCTGCAGGGGAAGTGGAGGCACAGGGGGCAGGGCCTCTGAGGAAGAGATGAGGCCCAGGGTGTGGCAGGCCTAAGCCACTGCTAACCACAGCAAGCAGGGTGGTGGGGGCTCCTGAAGAAGCTTTGATGGGGCTGGAGGGTGGCACAGTCTGTGTTTGGAGAAGACTGAATTCATAGACCCCCACAAAGGGGCTCTTGTTTTAAGTATTCCAGGCTGAGAGTGAGTTATAGAAAGTTTCCTAGAGGGCAGGGCAGGACACCTGCAGGGCTACCTCAAGTCCTGAGGGGGTACCCTTCTGCAGGGGCTTGGCCAGTGTGAGCTGTGCTCCTGGAAGCCGTTACCTCAGGGTGGAGGTACGCCCAGGCCCCAGGCTGCTCTAAACTCTGCTGAGGCAAGGGAGACCTGGCCATCAAATGAAGCTTCTGAGTCTGGCTCCTGGCCATCTCCACGCTCTGCAGCGCAGCAGAGAAGGCATCTGCATCTGTCAGTGCTCAGAGGGTTCAGGGCTGGTCCTGAGGTCTGGGCACTGCTCTGTGACTCAAAGACTCAAAGTCTGGGCACTGCTCTGTGACTCCCTTGCTGTGTGTGACCATGGGCAAGCCATTGGCGGCCTCTGAGGAGGGATGGATAATAGCCCAGCCCTGCCTCACAGCGGTGGCAGGATTATAAACACCCATTCAAACTGCTCGGCTGCTCTGAGACCCTAAAGTCAGGCCTATGCCAGGTTCCACAGAGCAGCACTTCTGACACTTTGTCTAAAAAGGTTTCTTCCACTCTACTCTGCATGGATTAGGCCTCAGTCGGAGTCTTGTGTCTTGTTCTGGGCACCACATTTCACGAAAGATGTGGAGAAATTGGAGCAGGTCCAGAGAAGAGCAACAAGAATGATTAAAGGTCTAGAGAACATGGGCTATGAGGCAAGGCTGAACAAATTGGGCTTGTTTGGTTTAGAAAAGAGAAGACTGAGAGGGGACATGATAGCAGTTTTCAAGTATCTAAAAGGGTGTCAGCAAAGGGGGGGGGGGGGAGGGATTTTTCTCCTTGGCCTCTGATGCTAGAACAAGAAGCAATGGGCTTAAACTGCAGCAAGGGAGGTTTAGGTTGGACATTAGGAAAAACTGCCAGGGTGGTTAAACATTGGAATAAATTGCCCAGGGAGGTTGTGGAATCTCCATCACTGGAGATATTTAAGAGCAGGTTAGACAGACACCTGTCAGGGATGATCTAGACGGTGCTTGGTCCTGCTGGGAGGGCGGGGGACTGGACTCAATGACCTCTCGAGGTCCCTTCCAGTTCTAGTGTTCTGTGATTCTATGATTCTTACCACAGCCTCCCATGGCAGCTACCTTCTGGGGAGCCCCGTGTATCCAGCACCTTGGTGTCCATGGCAGATGTGGAATGCTTGGGGGCATAGGTGACTGGTGCCTGCACTGGTTGAGGGTGTAGGGAATGCCACTCAGGAACAGAGAACTGGGAGGGAAACGAGGGCAATCCCCTTTAGCAATTAGACTCTTGGCAGGAGTACAAGGCTGGAGGGGGGATGCTACACTTCCCGAGTGCTACCACGAGTCACCGAGGCTTGGGGGTGACTGGGGCAGGTAGTGGATTTCTGAGAGGAATGTTGGGGGGTCAGAGGGACACCAGGAATATCAGCTCAGTGACTTGACAGGTGTTGACAAGCCATTGAGTCTGAAAGGGTCTAACTGGCAAATTCTGGCATAACAGATCCTTATCTTAGATGGTCCGGCTGGGAGAAAGCAGTCTGAGGGGAAAGGTCAGGTTTATATCTTGGCCCAGGAACACAGTCCTGTGTGGTTTGCACATTTCATTGTAATCAGGGACCACACTCGATCTTTTGCTTTAGCTCTGATTCTAAGTGCTCATCGGTTCGTATCCAGTTACAGGATGTGTGCAAATATAAAAACTATATAAAAAAACCCAAGTACACGTGTAAGGTAAAAGCACGACTTCTCCACATGGCATTCAGGAGAAGCATTTCATCACAGAAAAAAAAATTAATTGGCACTGCCTCAATATAGCAACTAAAAATATAATAATTCCCCTATCTATGTATCAAACAAGCCATTACTGTAGAGAGGAAAGATTATGTTAATCTAATCCCCACTGGGTTTGCTACTCAAACTGTAAAAGCAATCAAACCAACAAAAGCCAACTCCCATTCTGGAAGGCCGGAAAACCAGGTGGACTGGAAAACAACATGTACAGGCGACAACCCCGCTAAATACAGGAAAAGTACAGATGTTGGTTGTATTCGGAGACATGCCTCCATACGTTCAAAAATATCCAGTACCTCTCAACACACACAAAAGTCATTAAAACAAGTCAGACGAACCGTGCTGACAAGCCCAGATTCCATGAATAAAGCCTGCCGCAGGCCAGTTGTTTAACATCACCCCCATCCCCTGATATTTGGCCTCCTGCTGTTTGCCATTGGCTGTGATGGGGTTAAAGCTGGTGTACACAAAGCCAAGCAGCTGAGGTTCCCTGATGGCCAAGCGGCCCCAAGGGAAGGTACAAACATGCTGCATAAAGGCAATTGCCTCCCTCTCTGAACACACACTGCCTGCTGCCCGTGCAACCTCTTTGACAACTCCGTGTCCTTTTAGGAGAAGACCTCTGGTGTCGGCGGCTCCCTTCTAGCAGGAACTGGGTACGTTGGCAGGTTTCACTGTCTGTAACATGCCAAGTGCAGGGGAAAGGCTGCAGGCTGTTTGCATTGGCAGATGTTCTGTGCAGCGGCAGAGGACTGAGCTGGGTGTGACTCAGTGTCGGGGTGACTCAGTGATGGGGCTAGAGGGCAGGCAGCACTAGGTAGCTTTGGAACACCACCCCTACATCTGTCCATGCTCCTTGGGGAGCTGTTCAAGGTCTCTTGTGCCCTCCTTCCTCCAGCACAGCATTCCACCATCTCTGTGCTTCTAGAACAGAGAGAATACATATGCACCAGCAGCAGACACAATTTTCTACACTCTGTGTCCTAGTGGTGCCCCCTCCCCCCGCCACTGTCTGGCACCTGAGGCGGCTGCCTCAGTTCGCCTCATGGTAGGGCCGGCCCTGCAGAAAGCCTTTGAACAAAGTCCCTCACCAAAGGCTCTTAAATAAAGGAAGCTGTCATGGGATGAAAGGGAAGTTCCTGTCATGGATTGATAACTGGTTAAAAGACAGGAAACAAAGGGTAGGAATAAACGGTCAGCTTTCAGACTGGAGAGAGGTAACTAGTGGTGTCCTCCAAGGGTCTGTACTGGGACCAATCCTATTCAACATATTTATAAATGGTCTGGAAAAAGGGATAAACTCTGAGGTGGAAAAATTTGCAGATGATACCAAACTGCTCAAGATAGCTAAGAAAAAAAGCAGACTGTGAAGAGCTCCAAAAGCTTCTCACAAAAGGTGACTGGGCAAAAAAAATGGCAAATGAATGTTAATGTTGATAAATGCAAAGTAATGCACATTGGAAAAATAATCCCAAATATATATAAAAAATTATGGGGACTAATTCAACTATAATCACTCGAAAGAGAGAGAGAGAGATCTTGGCGTCATTGTGGATATTTCTCTGAGAACATCCACTCAGTGTGCAGCAATAGTCAAAAAATCAAAAAGAATGTGAGGAATTATTTAAGAAAGGGATAGAGAATAAGACAGAGAATATCTTATTGCCTCTGTATAAATAAATGGTACTCCCACATCTTGAATACTGTATACGGATGTGGTTGCCTCATCTCAAAAAAGGCATTGGAAAAGCTTCAGAAAAAGGTAACAAAAATGATTAGAGGTTTGGAAGGGGTGCCATATGAAGAAAGATTTAAAAGACTGGGACTTTTCAGCTTAGAAAAGAGGAGACTAAAGGGGAATATGATAGAGGTTTATAAAATCATGACAGGTATTTACTTGTTCCCATAACATAAGAACTAGGGGTTACCAAATGAAATTAATGGGTAAATGGTTTAAAACAAACAAAAGTTTTTTTTTTCTTCATGCAGCGCATGGTCAACCTGTGGAACTCCTTGCCAGAGGATGTTGTAAAGACCAGGACTTTAACAGGGTTCAAAAAAGAACTTGATCAATTCATGGAGGTTAGGTCCATCAATACTTGTTAGCCAGGATGGGTAGGAATGGTATCCCTCGCCTCTGTTTGTCAGAAGTTGGAAATGGACAACCGGAGAGGGATCACTTGATCCCCTGTTCTGTTCACTCTCTCTAGGGTATCTGGCATTGGCCACTGTTGGAAGACAGGATACTAGGGTAGATGGACCTTTGGTCTGACAGAGTATGTCCATTCTTTTGTTCTGATGTTCAGAGAATTCTGACATTCAAAGCGAGCTCGGAGTGTTAAAACCCCAATACCCTGAATCAGGATTTCTCACCCAGTCCTATTTCTAGAAATGCCATGGGCCTCATCCTGCCAGGGGCTGAGACCCCACAAAATATGAGTAACTACTTCCCAATTTGCCTAAGATGTGTTTGCTCCTGGAAATTTAATTACCCCATGCATTTTCAAAGGTTTTATTTTTTTACGTGATTGTGAAGGCAGGAACTCAGAGCTGCGTTGCTCTGTGGTAACAGTCTCCATAGGGCATATTTCTGTTTCCTGTCTTGCTGAGGGCCCCAGCTCTTCTTCCTCAGATACCCTTAATTGTTGAAGGGTTACCGGTATCTCTGCCCCTCTCTACTCTTTGAGTGCCAGATGTCAGGCCTCCTACTTTGA
Source organism: Rafetus swinhoei (assembly GCA_019425775.1). NCBI lineage: Eukaryota > Metazoa > Chordata > Testudines > Trionychidae > Rafetus > Rafetus swinhoei. Next base: position 11,351,340 of record CM033437.1, on the reverse strand, counting down.
CTTCTCATGGGCTGGATTCCCATGATGTTCCCACCCTATGACTAGGCCCTGGGCTACAGCGAACTGGGGGTCAACTGTACCTATCCAGCAAGGTTTGGGTGAATACAGCCCGTGTGGGTCTTCCCTTTGGGAGGCTGTCAGTAGTGGTGAGACGAGTGACCAGCAGCCTTCTTCAACCAAAACTCCTTTTAATCTGACCAGCAGGAAGAAAGTGTAACATGGGGGAATAAAAGAGTTTTCAAACAACAGCCTGTCCATTTCCCTGAAAGCCCTCCCAGTCTGACAAGGGACCCAGGCAGCCCAAGGGGCTTCTGACTTCCCCAGCTGTGTCTGTGCCTGTCAGCATGTAGACTTTCTCATCTCTTCCCAGCTTGTAGCTACAGTGTGGTCCCTCAGCTTCCCTGAGGTGCTGACTAAGCAGTGGCTTTCCTTGAGCTGCTGCTTCCCTTCCTGCTTGTTTTCCAGCAGCCCGCTATGAAACGAAGAAGAGCCTGACTGGTTTCACCCACTACAGCCATAACAGCAACATCCCAACAGTTAACACAACACAGCTCCACGGCAAACATCCCACCAACTGGGTTCAACAGTCACATTCATTATGGCACCCATGTCTGTCACAGTGCAGCTCCTGGGTGTTATGAACTTTATGTGTAAGAGGTGAGTGAGGGGAGAGAGGGAGCAATAGACTACTGTCAGGTGGGAAATGAGGTTCCAAACCTTCATCCTTCCTGTTTAACATGTGCTGGAGTTACACAAGGGGGGGGGGGGGGGGGGGGGGGGAGAGCGCAATAGACTACTCTTCTGTGGGAAACGAATTTCTATTTTCATGAACGCTCATTTATTTGACTTTGAAATTCACTTCCTGCAAAACCTCATTGTGCCTGAATAACCACTGCTGGTGTCATAGAATCATAGAACTGGAAGGGACCTCGAGAGGTCATCAAGTCCAGTCCCCTGCCCTCATGGCAGGACCAAGCACCATTTAGATCATCTCTGATAGATGTCTATCTAACTTGCTCTTAAATATCTCCAGTGATGGAGATTCCACAACCTCCCTAGGCAATTTATTCCAGTGTTTAACCACCCTGACAGGTAGGAAGTTTTTCCTAATGTCCAACCTAAACCTCCCTTGCTGAATTTTAAGCCCATTGCTTCTTGTTCTATCATCAGAGGCCAAGGAGAACAACTTTTTCTCCCTCCTCCTTGTAACACCCTTTTAGATACTTGAAAACTGCTCTCATGTCCCCTCTCTAGCTTCTCTTTTCTAAACTAAACAAACCCAGTTCTTTCAGTCTTCCCTTATAGCTCATGTTCTCTAGACCTTTAATCATTTTTGTTGCTCTTCTCGGGACCTTCTCCAATTTCTGCACATCTTTCTTGAAATGTGGTGCCCAGAACTGGACACAAGACTCCAAATGAGGCCTAATCAGTGCAAAGTAGGACAGAAGAATGACTTCTCGTGTCTTGCTCAGAACACTCCTGTTAATGCATCCCAGAATCATGTTTGCTTTTTTTGCAACAGCATCACACTGCTGACTCATACTCAGCTTGTGGTCCACTATGACCCCTCAGTCCCTTTCAGCAGTACTCCTTTCTAGACAGTCACTTCCCACTCTGTACATGTAAAACTGATTGTTCCTTCCTAAGTGGAGTATTTTGCATTTGTCCTTATTAAACTTCATCCTATTTACCTCAGACCATTTCTCCAATTTGTCCAGATCATTTTGAATTATGACCCTATTCTCCAAAGCACTTGCAACCCCTCCTAGCTTGGTATCATCTGCAAACTTAATAAGTGTACTCTCTATGCCAATATCTGAATTGTTGATGAAGATATTGAACAGAACCGGTCCCAAAACAGACCCCTGCGAAACCCCACTTGTTATGCCCTTCCAACATGACTCTGAAACATGAATAACTACTCTCTGAGAACAGTTACCTGGCCAGTTATGTACCCACCTTAATGTAGCCCCATCTAAGTTGTATTTCCCTGGTTTATTGATGGGAAGGTCATGAGAGATCACATGGACTCATTCAGAAGGGGAGGGCCAGAAAAGTTTTCTGAGAGAAGGTTACAATTGAAAAATCACATAGTGCTCAACTAGGCTATGGAACTCCAATCCACAAGATACCAATGGGGTGAAGAGCTGAGCAGGTTTCAAAAACAGACTGGTGATTTGCATGGGTGACCAGAAAATCCAATTACAGTAGTGAGGATGATTCTAAAAAAAAGTTTTAAAAGTTCTCTAAACCTTCCTGAATTACACCACAAATTATGACCAAAAATGGGTCTCAGGAAGAAACTTTCCCTGGGAGTAGGTTATAATACAGCTGTATGTTGCAGGGCTTCTGAAGAATCTGGAACTGGCCCCTGGAAACTGGGTTAGATGGACAAGAAGTCTGGTCCAGTCTGGCACTGCCTGATTTCCTATTGGTGGTATAAATACAGGACTATGTTTTTGCCGATCTTCCCTAAGTTCTTGGGAGTCTCTGAACTTGTACTGAGAGCAGAAAGATGTCATGCTATATATCATTTACTCCCCTGTTCTTTTTCCTTTCAGGAGAGAACACTCAAATCTTCTTGGATCTTTCCAGTACATTATGTCAGCTGCCAATGACACTAAATTCAACTCTGCAGTGTTCCTTTTCACCGGGATACCTGGGCCAGAATACTTCCATCTCTGGATCTCTATCCCCTTCTGCTTAATATATGTTATTTCCATTGTAGGAAATTCAGTCATTCTGTTTGTTATAAAAACAGACCCAAGCCTCCACAAGCCCATGTACATTTTCCTTTCCATGTTGTCTCTCACAGACCTTGGCTTATCGATAGCCACTGTACCGACAACTCTGGGTAGATTTTTGTTTAACTCTAGGGAGATCAGCCTCAATGCCTGTTTTGCCCAGCTGTTCTTCATCCACTCGCTTTCATACATTGAGTCCTCTGTGCTCTTGCTGATGGCCTTTGACCGCTTTGTTGCAATCTGCTACCCACTGAGATATGCTTCCATCTTAACTCTACCAAGAATAGTCAAGATGGGACTAGTGTTTGTGCTAAGATCTGTGTCCCTAATACTGCCCCTCCCCTTTCTCCTGAAACGATTCCAATATTGTCGAGGTAATGTCCTCTCCCATTCCTACTGCCTGCACCAGGAGGTCATGAAGATGGCATGCTCAGACATCACAGTGAACAGCATCTATGGTTTGTCTATTAAACTCTTAACAGTGGGGTTGGACTCCGTGTTCATCTTCCTCTCCTATGTGATGATCTTCAAAACCGTGCTGAGCATCGCGTCCCGTGCAGAGAGCCTCAGGGCCCTGAACACCTGCGTCTCCCACCTCTGCGCCGTCCTGCTCTTCTATGTACCCGAGATTGGCTTGTCTGTGGTCCACAGATTTGGGAACAGCTCTTCTCTCTTGCTTCAGGTTTTCCTGGGCTACGTCTACCTGCTGGTCCCATCCCTGATGAATCCGATTGTGTACAGCGTGAAAAGCAAACACCTCCGTGAGAGGATACTCAGGGTGTTTGGCAAGTGAAGAGTCTGTTTATCACCTGGTTACAGCACTGATGACACAGGCCCTGAAAAACACAGGCCACGGTTACGTATTCCATCCTGACCTTATGTCTGAGATGAAAGTGTTGGTGATCTCCACTCTGGTGCTGACTGTGTCTAGGACCTGGACCTACATGTTGTGAAAAAGGAGCAAACAGATCGGAAGAGGCTCTCAGAGATCCAGGGAAACTAGACTGGGTCCCAAAAGCTCCTCGGTGTCCCAAAAGAATGTGAATTGGGCCAGATGTGATCCTGTGTCTCCTGAGCACATCTGTTGAACTTGGTAGCGGTACATGAGACACATGCACATAGACATTTGACGCTTGCCTGTTACTTTAAAACCATTTTCTGTAAGCTCTGTTCAAAAGCACATGAAGGCAAGAGACTGAGGGGTCCATTTGGACCAATTCGGTGGTAAGCTTTTAGTATAGATGAAAGAATGGAACAATTAAGAACATAAAAACATAGGATCAGCCCATTGTTCCATCTAGTTCAATGTGCTGTCTTGCAAAGGTGCTCAATACCACATGTCCCAGAAAGAATGAATAGAACAGGCAATTATCAAGTGATTCACCCCCTGCCATCCTTTCCCAGCCCCGAGCAAAGAGAAGCTAGAGGTACTACACTTGACTATCCTGGCCAATAGTTTTTGATGGATCTATCATCAATAAATGTATCTAGTTCTTTTTGGAAGCATGTTACAGTCCTGGCCTTCACAAGATCCTCTGGCAAGGAGTTCCACAAGTTGTTGTTTTAACCCTGCTCCCTATTAATTTTAAGTGGTGACTCCTAGTGCTTGTATTATGAGGAAGAGTAAATAACACTTCTATATTTACTTTCATCCACAGCAGTCATGATTATACTGTGAGATTCCACACAAGTCAGGAAACAATTTCTTTAGAGGAAAAAGAGACGACAGATCCCAATTTTACTGTGACAATCCCAATTCTTCTGGGGCTAATGTATTTTCTTGTCAAGTTCATATAAGCTTTCAGAATAGCAACTTTTCCAAGTTACATACAAATATATGAGACCAGCCATACTGGATCAGAGCCAAAGTCTATCTTGCACAGTATCCTCTCTTTTGACATTGGCCAACACCAGGTGCTCTAGAGGGAATGAATCAAACAGGCAATCATGAAGAGATATGTCCTGTTGACCACTCCCAGCCTTTGGCAAACAGAGGTTAGGGAGAACAGCAAACAGAGGCTCGGCACACTAAGTTGCATACAAGATAAGGACCTATTAATAACAGTGATTCTTAGAATCACAGAATTTATGGCCAGAAGGGACAATTAGATCATCTGGTCTGACTGCCTGCAGAATTTCATCCAGTTACTTCTGCAGTAAGCCCAATAACTTGTGTCTGAGTGACACATAACTTGAGTTCATCTGAAGTGTATCTTCCAGGAAGACCTCCAGTCTTGGTTTGGAGATATGGGGAGTATCCACCACCTCCCCCTATGGAGGATTAAGCACTCTCACTGTTAAAAAGCAGTGCTTCATTTCCAAATGTAATTTGTCTGGCTTCTGTTTCTAGACACAGGTTCCTTTTATAGATTAAAGATCCCATTAAGAGCTGGTGTTTCATCATTTTGAAAGTGCTCGTACACTGTCATGAGGTCAGTTCTCAAACTTCCCTGCTTTCATGCACTACGCGCCTGTTTATACAGCCAAAGATACATTGGGAATGACAGAGGAGGAGAAAGACCTGGGTATATTAGTCAGTCCCAGGATGACTGTGAGAACATAAGAATGTAAGGAAAGCCATATTATGTCAGATCAAAGGTCCATCTAGCCCAATATACTGTCTTCTGACAGTGGCCAGGGCCAGGTTCCCCAGAAGGAGTGAACAGACCAGGTAATCATTCCCTGTCACTCATTCCCCGTTTCAGACAAATAGAGGCTAGGGACAACATTTCTGCCCATCCTGGCTAATACCCATTGATAGACCTATTTTCCATAGATTTATTTAATTCTTTTTGAAACCCTGTAAAAGTCCTGGCCATCAAAAACATCCTCCGGCAAGGAGTTCCACAGTTTGACTGTGCATTATGTGACTGTGCACAGTTTGACTGTGCATTGTGTGAAGAAAAACTTCCTTTTGGTTTTTTTAAACCTTCTACCTACGAATTTCATTTGGTGACCCCTAGTTCTTGTGTTATAAGAAGGAGCAAATAGCATTCCCGGATCTACTTTATCTACACCATACATGACTTTATAGTCCACAATCATATTCCACCTTAGTCATTTATTTTCCAAGCTGAAGAAAAAACCAGTCTTATTAATCTCTCCTCCTATGGCAGCCATTCCACATTCCTAATTATTTTTCTTGAGATGTGTGCACAGTATTCAAGATGTGGGCATACCATGGATTTATACAGAGGCAATATGATATTCTTTGTCTTATTATCTATATGTTGTTAATGATTCTCAATATTCTGTTCACTTCTTTGACTGTTGCTGCACATTGAGTGGATGTTCTCAGCAAACTATCCAGAATGACTCCAAGATCTCTTTCTTGAGTGATAACAGCTAGCTTAGACCCCCATCATTTTCTATGTGTAGTTGGGTTTATGTTTTTCAATGCGCATTACTTGGTATTTCTAAACATTAACATTCATATGCCATTTTGTTACCCATTCACACAGTTTTGAAAGATCCTTTTGTAGTTCTTCACTGACTGCATGGGACTTAACTATCTTGAGCGGTTTTGCATTATCTGAATTTTTTTCCATCTCACTGTTTAGCTCCTTTTCTAGATCATTTAACATTATGTGGAGGTTGGACCCAATGACCTCCTGAGGTCTTTTCCAAGCCTATGATTCCATGATTCTATGCATAACCGCACTGGTCACACAACAGACCACTGGAAGACACCTCTAGTTTCCTCTCTCCATTCTGAAATCTGGCCATTTATTCCTACCCTTTGTTTCCTATCTATTAACCAGTTATCAATACATGAGAGGACCTACCCTCTTATCCCATGACAGCTTACTTTTCTTAAGAGTTTTTAATGAAGGATCTGGTCAAAGAATTTCTGGAAATCCAAGGGATCCCCCTTGTTCACATGCTTATTAACCACCTGAAAGAATTCTAATAGATTGGTGAGGTATGATTTCCCTTTACAAAAACCATGCTGACTTTCCCCAACAATTTATGCTTATCCATATGTCCAACAATATTTTTAATATAGTTTCAATCAGTTTTCCTGGTATTGAGGTCAGGATTATTGGCCTATAATTACCAGGATCACCCTAGGTGCCCTTTTTTAAAAAAATGGCATCACATTTGCTGTCTTCCAGACATTGAGTAGAAAAGTACTAGTTCTAGAATTTCACATTTGAGTTCCTTCAGAACTCTTGGTGAATTCTGTCTGGTCCTGGTGACCTATTGTTTGTAATTTATCAAGACATCATCCTTGCCCATGTTAGCTAATAACCTTTGGTGGACCTGGCCTATATGACTATATCTAAGGTTTTTGCCCATGTTATGGTCTTGAATTTCAAATTACCCTCTGTCAAGGAGTTCCACAGGTTGATTATGTATTGTGTATTGTGTGAAAAATACTTCTGCATCCTTTCAAACTGATGCCTATTAAATTCATTTGGTGACCTTACTTGTTGTGTTATGAGAAGGAGTAAATAACACTTCCTTATCTACTTTCTCCACAGCACCCAGGATTTTATAGACCTATATCATACCTCCCACTAGTTGTCTCTTTTCCAAGCTGAAAACTCCGAGTCTTATTAATAGCTCCTTCTATGGTAGCTGTTCCATAACCTTAATCAGTTTCATTGCCCTTTTCTGAACCTTTTCCAGTTTCAGTAAATCTTTGTTGAGATGAGCCATGACGGTCAGGGATGCAGCCCATGATCTGGGGGTAACTAAACCTTTGCCTGCCAGAAGACTGGAGGTGGTGAGGAAAGATGGATGTTTTGACAAATGCCCTGTTCTGCTCATGCCCTCTCTGAAGCACTTGGCATTGGCCACTGTCAGGAGAGAGGAAACTGGGTTAGATGGATCTTTGGCCTGAATCCACAAGGCCATTCTTATGTTCTTCAGTGGTTCCTCTGGTTGATGGGATGCTGCAGACCACCTTTTCCAAGAGATCTCCCTGTTACACAGCTGCTGTAGCCACCCTTGAAGATGTCCACGACTGGGCGATTATACGTCCCATTTTGGGTGGGACAGTCCCTTTTGTAAGCCCCCCTCCCGGCCCTCCTGTCATTTTTTAAATAGAGGAGACGTTTCTCCCATTCACAACAGCAATCATTTGGCAGCAGCAAGGGGCACAAATGTCCACTTGTCAAAAAAGTGGGGCTGTGGGAATCAAAGAACTGTTTGGGGGAGGCAAATGGGGAGGCCCCTCCCCTGCAGGGGGAAAGGCAGAGCTGGGGGAGCGGTAGCATTCCGACCAGAGGGGTGACAGCCTCCTGGGACTTAAGGGGGCCCCTGCAAGGTTGAATGATGGGTGACAGACTAGCAAGGGGATGGGTGTGGGGCTTAGCTGAGCAGCTAGGGGTCGCCAGAGTTCTCGTTGGCAATTCTCGTCATCCTAAAGGGGTGGGATGCTGATGGGGGGAGGGCTCGTGCTGCCACCTAGTGGTGTGGCCCTCTAGCACAGCAGACAGAGGCTCATGGTTTGAGCTAGAGCTGGGCTGGAAAAGAAAATCCCCCGCCCACCCCCCAGGAGCAATTCTGATCCCAACGAAAATGATTCCTTTTCTGCCATTTGTGGGATGAGTTTTCATATAACACAAATGCTTTTTCTCACAGCTCAATTGCCATTATTCTGCCCCACGGGAGCTGCCTGGAGCCCAAGGGAAATCGGAGGCTTCTCATCTCCTTTCCCCTCATACTATACATTAAGGTTGCCCTGATAGAGTCTATGGCAAACTCCAAAACTGGGGCATTGTGCCCACCAGCGGCTCTAACCAGCCTCCCCATCTCTGTGCCCCCTCCCCTTTTCAACAGATCCTGCAGGCAGAGGCTGCTGTGATGGGCCCTGGTAGCACATCTCTGATGGGCCCGTATGAGCTGGGAGCTGGACAGGATCCTTGAACAATAGAGGCAGCCCAGAGATTGTGGGTGTCTGGGCTGAGCTACCAGTGGATCATTGAGATCTATGCATAACTTTGGGGCTTCCTGGACCCTGGGGCTCTGTTTTCTCATGGAGAAGTGAAAGGACCTCCCCTCCCGTAACGATCAAAGGGAAGTTTCCATGTAGGAAGCCTTGTGGAATTTCCCTTTCCTGGCTTGCACCCTGCATTTCTAATGCAGGAAAGGGGGCTACCAAGGAGAAATCTAGATTGATATTGTTGTTGTTCTATTTTATCTTATTTCAGAAAATCACATATGTGACAGCATCATTGTTATCACTTGGTAGCCATGTGATTAATCAGAAACATACAAACCGTGATGACAAGCCAGTTGTTTAGAATCACACCCCATTCCCTGTGATTTGGCCTCCTGCCATTTGCCATTGACTGTGACGGGGTTAAAGCTGGTGCACACGAAGCCAAGCAGCTGAGGTTCCCTGATGGCCAAGCGGCCCCCAAGGGAAGTACAAACATGCTGCATAAAGGCAGTTGCCTCCCCATCTGAACACATACTGCCTGCTACCTGTGTAATGTCTCTCCAGTGACTCCTTGTCCTTTACGGTGAAATCCTTTGGTGCCAGCGGCTCCCTTCTAGCAGGAACTGGGTACGTTGGCAGGTTTCACTGTCTGTAACATGTCAAGTGCAGGGCGAAGGCTGCAGGCTGTTTGCATTGGCAGATGTTCTGTGCAGCAGCAGAGGACTCAGCTGGGCTGTCGGGGTGACTCAGTGACGGTGCTGGAGGGCAGGCAGCACTAGGTAGCTTGGGAACCCTCCCCTACCTCTGCCCATGCTCCATGGTGGGCTGCTCAAGCTACTCAGAAATCTGACATTGAAAGCGAGCTCAGAGTGTTAACGCCCCAATGCCCGGAGTCAGGATTTCTTAAAGGCTCCCATTTCTAGAGGTGCCCTGGGCTCTGGACCTGATCCTGCCAGGTGCTGAGTGAGAGAAGGCCCTACAGAATATTAATGACCAACTGACAGATCGCCTCAGATTTATTAGTAGCTGGAAATTTAACCAGCAAATACATTTTCAGAAGCTTTATTCCCTGTCTCAACTGCAAAGGCAGCATCTCAGAGCTGTTTTGCCCTATTGTAACAGGTCTGATAGGGAATATTTCTGTTCTCTGAGGGCTCCAGAACTTCTGCCTGGTAGATACCCCTCAGAGCTACATGGCTACCAGCATCTCTGCCAGATGTCAGGCCTCATCCCGGGCCCTCTCATGAGGTAGAAACGTAAAATCCTCCCACCCTCAGAGTGGGCTTTGGGTTTCTGTGGGCTGACTCTGCTTGCCCAGCAGGTTCAGGTGAGCACAGACCCTGCGTTGCTTCTCTTTGGGAGCCTGATACTAGCGGTAAGACCAATGACCATCCAGCTTTCTTGAACCAAAATACTGTTTAGTCTGAACTGCAGAAATAAAGTGTAACATGGGAGAACAGGAGGGTTTTCAAACCACAGTCTGTACATCTCCGGTCCCAGCCCCTCCCACTCTGAGGGTACGTCTAGACTACAGGCTTTTGTCAACAGAGGCTTTGTCAACAGATACTGTCGACAAAGCTTCTGTTGACAAAGAGCATCTAGACTACATCCAGTTCTGTCAACAAAGCAAGCCGCTTTGTCGACATGAGAGTGTAGATGCAAAGGACAGTGTAGATGCAATAACACCTTCTCTCAACAGAGCTCTGTCGACAAAAGGCATTATTCCTTGTAGAATGAGGTTTACCGCCATCGACAAAACTGCCGAGTTCTGTTGACATTATGTCGACAGAACTCGGAGGTAGTCTAGACGCAGGTATAGTTTTGTCGACAAAAGTCCACTTTTATCAACAAAACCCTGTAGTCTAGACACACCCTGAGGGTATGTCTACACTGCAGTCCCTCTGCATTGCCTGTCCAAGACTTTTCAGACAGTCCTGAGAGAAGAGAATTGGTGGGCTGTACTTTAGCAAAGACTACAGCTAATGCACATGAAAGGGGAGTATAACAGCGGCTATATGTAATTTAGACTCATCATCTCTTACATGAGCATGGTTGAAATAACTTGCACGCTCCGATAGCTATTTGTGCAAATCTATTGCTTGCCATAATCCTGCATGTGTGAAGCCAGTCCTTCCCTGCCCAGCTGAAATAACTCTGGTGTCTTGTAACTCGTCAGATATCTACAGACACTTGTATGGCGAGAGGATGCAGGTCCTGTGAATGAGGATGAATGAGTACTCTGAATTCAATCAATACTAACCAGCAAAGCCCTTCAGCTTCTCTTGGAGGGATTCTTGGAAGTCAGAGTCTATCACCAGGAGCATTCAGTAAGGGAAAGTTAATAGATCCATATAAGTCAATCTGAAGTGATGTTGTTGGTGACAATGTTATTTAATTCAGAGCACAGACCTGAGAGTTTATCCCCAGTGCTGCAAAAAGGTAGTGGCATGATTTTCTCTCTCATGAGTAGGGAAAATTTTTAAAAATGCATATAATTAGGATATGAAACAAAGTTTATACATAGCTTATCCGTACATAAATACAATTATTGTTTTCACCATGCAAGTGCCATTGTGTACACGCATGCCATGATGCAATGGGCCACCCTCAGAAGGGGAGAGCCAGAAAGAGAGTCACAAATGTAAAGTTACGCAGTAACGAAATAGGCGGTGGAACTCCCGGCCACAAGGTATCAATGGGGTCAAGAGCTGAGCAGGATTCTGAGAGGGACTGGATGTTTATATGCATAATAAAAAAATTACAGTAGTAAGAGGGTTTTTTAGAAAAAGTCTTGGAAGGGCTCTAAAACATCCTGATTTACACCCCAAAATATGTCCAACTAGTGAGTGTCCAAGGGAAACGTTCCCTGGGAGCAGGTTGTCTCAAAGTTGTCTGTTGCAGGGCTTCTTCCAACTTCCTCTGCATTATGTGAAACTGGCCACGGATACAGGGCTAGATGGACTGCAGGTCTGATCCAGTCTGGCAGTGCCTGTTTTCCTATCCGTGGCAGAAAACCAAGGCCATGTTTTTTCTGATTTTCCTTCAACTGCTGGGAGTCTCAAGATTTGCACTGAGAACGGAGAGATGTCTCATTAAATAAATGTGGATTCTTGTTCTTTTTCCTTTCAGGAAGGAAAGCTGAAAACTCCTCATACCTCTCCAGTACATGATGTCAGCTGCCAATGACACCAAATCCCATTCTGCAGTTTTCTTCCTCACCGGGATACCGGGGCAGGAAAACGTGCATCTCTGGATCTCTATCCCCTTCTGCTTCATGTATCTGATTTCAATAGTAGGCAATTCAGTCATTCTGTCCATTATAAAAACAGACTCAAGCCTCCATGAGCCCATGTACATTTTCCTTTCCATGTTGGCCCTCACAGACCTCGGCTTATCAATAACCACCATGCCGACAATACTGGGCATATACTTGTTTAATTCTAAGGAGATCAGCCTCAATGCCTGTTTTGCCCAGCTGTTCTTCATCCACACACTTTCATTAATTGAATCCTCCATGCTGCTGCTGATGGCTTTTGATCGCTTTGTTGCCATCTGCATCCCGCTGAGATACGCTTCCATCTTAACCCTGCCAAGAGTAGCCAGGATGGGGCTGGTGTTAGTGCTGAGATCGGTGGTCCTAGTATTCCCAGTCCCTTTTCTCCTGACACGATTCCAATACTGTCGTGACAATGTTCTCTCCTATTCCTACTGCCTACACCAGGACGTCATGAAGTTTGCTTGTTCAGACATCACCGTCAACAGCATCTATGGCTTGTCGGTTAAACTATTAACAGTGGGGTTGGATGCTCTGCTCATTTTCCTCTCTTATGTGATGATTCTCAAAACGGTGCTAAGCATCGCCTCCGGCACAGAGAGCCTCCGGGCCCTGAACACCTGCGTCTCCCACCTCTGTGCTGTCTTGATCTTCTACACGCCAGAGATTGGTTTGTCTGTGATACACAGATTCGTGAGTAGCTCTTCCCACTTGCTTCAGATTGTCCTTGGATATGTCTACCTACTCGTCCCACCCCTGATGAACCCAGTCGTGTACAGTGTGAAAAGCAAACACCTGCGTGCGAGGGTCATCAGGGTGTTCATAAAATGAAGGGTCAATTCATCGCCTGGCTCCATCACTGGTGACATGGGAGATGAAAATTGCTGGGCATGGCTACCTAATATACCCTGGACCCTTATCTCTGAGATGAGATGAGCTACTCACCCCCACTCTATAGGGAGAGCTTCTGACAGAGTCTAATGCCTAGAGCCATGGGAAGGAGCTGTCCCTACTCACTGGTGAGACAGGGTGGGCCACTGGCGGATGGAGAGCAAGGCAGGCAGCAGAATTTACTAAGTGACTGTGATCGTGCAGACCCAGGGGACTGGTGGGATATTGGCTGCACCGATCTCAGAATTCCTGACTGTTCAATCAATAAAGAGAAGGGATGTGAATGTTTTTCTCCCATGACACACGGACTGTCACTCTCCTGTCCCTGCCATGGGCCTGAAAAAAGCAGCAGAGTGGTTCTGCAGAAACAGTCCCGGCCCTTCCTGAGCATGCTGGGTGCCGCGTGATCCATGAGCCCTGCACCAGCTATGGGCAGGGGCTGTTCAAGAGGCACTGAGCCATTGAGGGGACCCCTCCGCCTCCATGGATGACTCTGCTCACCGCACGCCTGCTGAGCCCGCTCCCCACTGAGGAGGAGCCGAGCTGTGAGCGTCTGATACTCGGGAGCCCTGGCAAGAGACTCAGGCCCAGATTCCATCCCTGGCCCGTCTGTGCTGCCTCAGCCACTTCCAACAGGGTGGGGATGGGAATCAGCTTCCCCCACAGAGACACAGGTTGTTCCTGGCCCATCCCAGTCCAGTCAGTGCAGGGTGACCCCCTTTGCAAAGGCAAAAGGGGAACATTTGCAGGACCCTTGTCCCCACATTGACTCCCCCTGCTCTTCCTCTTCCTACACTGCCCCATCTCTTACCCCAAAACCAAACCTACTGTTACTCCTCCTCCAACAAGGCCTCTCCCTCTGCCCCATCTCTTCTCCCAAGCTCTACCCCCTGCTACTCCTTCTCACCCGATGCTCTGCGTGCTCTCTAGTCCCAAAGCCAGAGCTGGGCCATGGTATGAGTTGCCCAGTGAGGCAGAGACACCGTGACGAGTCCTGGGCTCCCCACCTATCCTGAGCAGGTGGCTACGGGGCCTGAAATCAGCCCCACACTCCAGCACATACTCTGAGGGAAGTTGACGAGTCTGGGTCTCTCCCTCAACAGCCTGTGTGCTCTGCACTGCTCTTACCACAGCCCAGCTTGGCCTGGCCGGGGAATAGAGCCTCAGGGGAAGTGGAGGGGCAGGGCCTCAGGGAAGAGATGAGGCAGGGGTGTTGCAGGCTTGAGCCAATGCCCCTCACAGCACGCTGGGTGGCAGGAGCCTGTGCCTGGCTCCTGGCCATCTCCGCTCTCTGCAGCGCATCAGAGAATCCAGCTGGGTCTGTCAATGCTCAGAAGCCGGAAGGCCAGTCTGGGTGCTGCTCAGCAGCTCAGGAGAGCTGGGTTTGATTCCCTGTGTGACCATAGGTACTCCACTGGCTGTCTCTGTGCCTCTGCACAAGTGAATATTTGGCCTGCCCTGCCTCACAGTGGCATCAGGAGGACAAATTCATTCCAGGTACTCAGACACTCTGGGTATGTCTAGATTACATGCTTCTGCCGACAGAGGCACGTAAAATAGGCTACCCAACATAGTCAATGAAAGCGGGGATTTAAATATCCCCGGCTTCATTAAAATAAAAATGGCCACCATGCTGTGCTGGCTCAGCTGATCGTCGGCACAGCGCGCGAATCAAGACGTGGATCGGTCGACAGGGGAAGCCTTTGTCGACCGCTCCTGTAAACCTCGTTCCACAAGGCATAAGGGAGCAGTCGACAAAGGCTTCCCCTGTTGACCGCTCCACGTCTTGACTCGCGTGCTGTGCCGATGATTAGCTGAGCCGGGACAGCACGGTGGCCATTTTTTATTTTAATGAAGCTGGGGATATTTAAATCCCCGCTTCGTTGACTATGTTGGGTAGCCTATTTTACATGCCTCTGTCGGCAGAGGCATGTAATCTAGACATACCCTCTGAGATCAGGCATATGTCAGGGTTCCACAGAGCAGCACCTCTGACATTGGTCTATACAAGGTTTCATAGCACCACCTCCCATGGCAACAGGGAGCCCCTGACTCCATCACTTTGGTGTCTGTGGCAGTTGTGTGGGTGCTCAGGGGTGACACTGAAAGGTAAGTTGTGAATTTCTGAGGAGAGGGTTGGGGGCACTGAAAATATCAGCCCAGTCACGGGACAGGTGTTTGCGAGCCATTGAAGCGGAATGCGCCCAACTTCCAAATAATGGAGCAACGGCCAAGAGGGGCACCATCTTAGACCTCCGACTGGGAGAAAGCAGCCTGAGGGCAAAGGTCAGCATCACACCCTGTCCCTGTAACATGGACACGGCTGAGCACTACATGACTGGGCCCAAGCTCACACCGCTTTCACCAAAGGCTGCTCCCACAAGCACGCAGCAAACAGATGGGAAGATGCACTCAGAGGCACAGTGAACATAGGCAGGGTCCCAAGAGTTCTTTGGTGTCCCAAAAAGAAAGTAACTCAGACCAGTTCTGTTCCAGTATCTCCAGAGCAAAGCCTGTCTGACTTAGTTCATAGTGATGAGTGTAGACATGTGACAGCTGCCTGTTATTTTAAAACCATTTTTCTCTAATGTTTTGTGGGGAGAGAGTGAGGTGTCACTTTACACCGGCTCCATGAATTTTCCAGGGAGGGAAATGATGCTAACCGGTCTGTAGTTCCCTGTATTCTCCTTCTTCAATTTTTTAAAGATGGGCACTAAATTTACCTATTTTTAGTCATCTTGGACCTTCCCTGATCTCCATGAGTTGTTAAAGAAAATGGCCAGTGGCTTTGCAATTATATAAGCCAACTCTCTGAGCATCCTTGGATGCATTCACTCCAGCCCCATAGACTTGTGCATATACAGCTTTTCGAAACACTCCTTAACCTGTTCTTTCACAGCTGATGGCTGCTCACCTCCTCCTCATACTGTGCTGTCCAAAGCAGAACCACAGATTCTGTCCTTTGTGCAGTTGTCTGAGAACTGACCTCAAAGGATAGAATCATAGAATCATCAGGTTGGAAGAGACCTCAGGAGGTCATCAAGTCCAACACCCTGCCCAAAGCAGAACCAACCCCAACTAAATCACCCCAGCCAGGGCTTTGTCAAGCTGGGACTTAAAAACCTCTAGGGATGGAGATTCCACCACCTCCCTAGGTAACACATTCCAGTGCTTCACCACCCTCCTAGGGAAATCGTTTTTCTAATATCCAACCTAGACCTCCCCCACTGCAACTTGAGACCATTGCTCCTTGTTCTGCCATCCATCACTACTGAGAACAGCCTTTCTCCATCCTCTTTGGAACCTCCCTTCAGGTGGTTGAAGAAGGCTGCTATCATATCCCCCCTCACTATTCTCTTCTGTAGACTAAATAAGCCCAAATCCCTCAAGATATGTCTACACTGCAAAGTTAATTCAAAATAACAGCCGTTATTTCGAATTAACTTTAATGCGTCTATACATGCAAACCGTTATTTCGAATTCAATTCAAAATAGCGGAGCCCTTAATTTGAATTTGGTAAACCTCATTCTACGAGGAGTAATGCCAAATTCGAATTAGCTATTTCGAATTAAGTGCCGTGTAGACACTTAATTCGAAATAGGGGGCCTCCAGTCCTTCCCAGGAAACCCTGGTGGCCACTCTGGGCACAACTAAGAAAACTTACTCTCCTCTCCCCCAGCCCCGGAGCCATTAAAGGGGTATATCCTGGCCACAGTGCCTGTGCCAGCTCCAAGCCTGCCAGCCCAGAGCCAGCAGTGGCCACCGGGGGCCCCTGACCCAGTGGCCCCAAAACATGAGCCAGCAAGCCACTGGCAGCCAGCCCTCCACCGCTCCCCAGGAGCAGTCTGCCAGCTCCCAGGAGCCTGACAGGGGCTGGAGAAAGCGGGCGCCTTCTGGTCCAGGGTGGAGATCATGGACCTTATTCAGGGTTGGGAGGGATGCCCCCAATGTCCATGATCTCCACACTAGATGGAGGAATGCGGCTTTCTATGGCAGGATAGCTGCCAGCCTGGCCACCAAAGGCCACATGCGAACCCAGGAGCAGGTTTGCATGAAAGTCAAGTTGGTCCGGTGAGACCCCCAACCCTGAGCCCTGAGCTTCCCCTCCCCCTTCTTCCTCTTGCTTCCCCCTTCCAGCTCCCTCCTCCCAGGTTTCTCCCTCCCCTTCCCCACCCTCTCTCTTCTCCTCGCCCACCTCCTTTTCCCAGTCTCCCCAGAGGTTCATCCCCCCCCCAGTTTTGTTCAATAAACCCAGTTTCTATTTTTGAACATACGTGTCTTTTATTTGACATCAGGAAGGGGGGATAGGGAGGGGTAAGTGGAAGGACATGAGGGAGGAATGGGGCACGAGCCCCCGGTGGGGAGGACTGTGGTGGCTCTGAGGGCTCCTCAGGGTGGACGCTCTCCCTCAGGGCCTCCTGGATCCTGAGAGCCCCCTGATGGACTCACCGGATGGCAGCCTGCAGAAAGTGCAGCCAGGCTGATGGCAACAACCCCACAAGATGCACCGGCATGCACAGGGGCAGCTCTTGCTCCATGTGGCTGAGTGCTGTGGTGTCCCGAGTGCGGGCACTCCGGGCACTCCAAGACAGGACTGCTTTGCTGTCCCTCATCGAGGTAGACAAGCAAGCGGGGAACCCTGAGAACTGTCCAGGGTGGGGGTAGGGTCCCTTTAAGCATGGAGCTCAGTTAGCCTCAGGCAGCAGCCCCACACACTAAGTCCTAACCTGATGCTCTGCTGGCACTGGTTCCGGCCAGCCTTAACTTCGGCTCAGGGTCCACTCAGTGTGGAGGCGCTATTTCGAAATAGTTTTTGTGTGTAGAGATGTTATTTCGAATTAGCTTAATTTGAATTAACTATTTCGAATTAAGTTAATTCGAAATAGCGCTGTAGTGTAGACATACCCTCAGACTCTCCTCATAAGTCATGTGCTCCAGCCCCCTAATAATTTTGGTTGCCCTCTGCTGGACCTTCTCCAATGCATCCACATACTTTCCATAAGGGGGGGGGGGGCAGAATTGGAGGCAATACTCCAGATGTGGCCTCACCAGTGCCGAATAATGTGAACACCTAGGCAAAAAAAGCTCTGAGTACTTTAGCTTGTCCCACATCATCTGTTATTAAGTTGCTTTCCCCAGTCAGTACATGTCCCACATCCACAAGATAACCACAACTAACCACAACTCCTATTGCACTTTGGTCTTCCTGATTACACCCCTGCCTGCTCAAGGAAAGCTTTTATACTCCTCCCGAGTCATCTCTCCAAGTTTCTACTTCTTGTTAGCTTCCTGTCTGTGTTTCACCTCACAGAAGAGTTCTCTGTTAAATCAACCTTGTCCCCTGCCATATTTGCTATTTCTTCTTCACATCGGGCTGGTTTGTTCCCACACCCTCAGTAAGACAAATTTAAAATATAACCAGCACTCTTGGACTCCTTTCTCCAACATATTAGGCTCAAGGAGGAAGGGAGATCGCTGAGTGGTACAAATGAGGGGGCAAGACACACGGGGATGAAGGATGTGGGTACCACTCATACTCAGCAACCCTCCGAGTTCACACCAGGAACCTTTCCAGCAATTTCTTCTCTATCCCTCAGCTCTTCCATTACCCCTGATTCCCCAAAACCTTTGCATTGCTTCGAAGGGGTGCAGAAAATATGGTTCTGAGTTATCATTGGCATGAATTATTACTAAGAGTTCTATATTCATATGTCTAGTAAGGAATCATTTTGCAAAAAAAAAAATCTGAATCTTTTTTATTGCCCGTGTTATTTAGTGAAGTCCCTTGCGCTACTGGCAAGAATAAGCATTATATAGACCAACCCTGACAGGTGTTTGTCTAACCTGTTCTTCAGAATCTCCAGCGACAGTGATTCTACAACCTCCTTCGGCAATTGATTCTAGTGCTCAACTTCCCTGACAGTTAGGAAGTTTTTCCCCTACTGGAATGATCCAAGGGAAATGTCCCTCTACAGGGCCTGGTGGAATTTCCCTTCTCAGGCCTACACTCTGGGTTTGTATTGCAGCAAGATCTCTTGTCAGCCCCCGAGGGAGCCATGTGACCAATCAGGCCCATACATACAGTTCCAACAAGCTTGGATTCCAGGAACAGAGCCTGCAGCAGAGCTAGTGCTGCAAACCAATCGTTTAGCATCCCCCCCATCCCCTGGGATTTGGCCTCCTGCCAGTTGCCATTGGCTGTGACTGGGATTAAAGCTGGTGCACACAAAGCCAAACAGCTGAGGTTCCCTAATGGCCGAGTGGTCCCCAAAGGAAGGTACAAACATGCTGCATAAAGGCAGTTCCCTCCCTAGCTGAACACACACTGCCTGCTGCCCGTGCAACCTCTCCGATGACTCCTTGCCCTTTACGGTGAAGACCTCTGGTGCCAGTGGCTCCCTTCTAGCAGGAACTGGGTACGTTGGCAGGTTTCACTGTCTGTAACATGCCAAGTGCAGGGCGAAGGCTGCAGGCTGTTTGCATTGGCAGCTGTTCTGTGCAGTAGCAGAGGACTCAGCTGAGCTGTTGGGGTGACTCAGTGAGGAGGCTGAAGGGCAGGCAGGACTAGGTAGCTTGGGAATCCTCCCCTATAGCTGCCCATGCTACACAGTGGCCTGTTCAAGCTGCACACAAATCTCACATTCAAAGCGAGTTTGGAGTGTTAATCCCCCGATACCAAAGAGTCCCATTTCTAAAGGTGCCATGTGCACTGATCTTGCCAGGGGCTGAGCGAGAGAAGATAACATGGAATATCGGCAACAGTTTGGCCCGTCACCTCAGGTTTATTTGCTGCTGGGTATTTAATGAGCAAATGGATTTTCAGAGGTTTTATTCTCTGGCTCAAATGTGAAGTCAGGAATTCAGAGCCGTGATGCGCTGTGGTAACAGGTCCATATTTCTGGTTCCTGAGAGGCTGCCAAAATGTCTGCCCTGTAGACACCCCTCAGCGTCACAGGGCTTCCAGCGTTGTTGCCCCTTTCTGGGCTGTGAGTGCCGGATGTCAGGACTTGTAACCTGCCCTTTCATGAGGAGGAACCCCATGATCCCCCAACCCTCAGACTGGTGCTGGGGTTACTATGTACTTGAGAGTGAGAGCACAAGGAATAAATATTCCATACACTGACCCCAGTGCTGTTTACCACTCCTGATACAGGCTGATAGAACAGAACCTGAGGTGAACCAGTCAGCTATTAACTCAGGGACAGAGAAGCTACTCGACTTTTGTTTTGCTGACAAGAGACTAAAAGAGGGTTGAGATGCTATGACCTTCTCAGGGTCTGGAGAAATCCAGATGACTGATGCTACATTTTTAAGTCCCACTCTAGCCTGAGAAATCATCTCTAAAAGAAAATCCGAGGGGAAAGATTGGATAGACAAGTGTACAGATGTGTAAATGTTATGCAAAAACTCAGGCATATGACTAAAAAATTAATCGTGACTAATCACACTGTTAATAATAGAATTCCATTTACTTACACACTTTTGGATATTTTCTACCTTTCCATGCATATTCATTTCAATTGCAACACAAAATATACAAAGCACCATACTCATTTTATATTTATTTTTATTACAAATATTTGCACAGTAAACAACAGCAACAACACGTTTTCAATTCAGCTCACACTAGTATCGTAGTGCAATCTCTTTATCATGAAAACAAACTTACAAATGTTGAATTATGTTCAAAAAATTCTTTCATTCAAAAATAAAGCAATATGAAACTCTAGAGCTTACAAGTCCACTCAGTCCTGCTTCTTGTTCAGCCAATCACTCAAACGAACAAGTTTGGATGCAATTTGCAGGAGATAATGCTGCCTGCTTCTTGTTCACAATGTTACCTGAAAGTGAGAAATGGCATTCAAATGGCACTTTTGTGATGGGTGTTGCAAGGTATTTAAGTGCCAGATGCGCTAAAGATTCATATGTCCATTCATGCTTCCACCATCATTGTAGAAGACATGCGTCTATGCTGGAGTGGATCCTTAATGATAATGAGCTAAAGCGGAGCAAACTGATCCATGTTCATATGCATTATCTGAATCAGATGCCACCAGAGGAAGGTTAATTCTCTTTCTTGGTGTTTCAGGTTCTGTAGTGTCTACATCACAGAGTTGTTCTTTTAAGACTTCTGAAAGCATGCTCCACACCCCAACCCTCTCAGATTTTGGATTATCCTTCTGATTTTTAAACCTTGGTTGAGTACTTGGAGATCTCTTTAGAAATCTCACATTAGTACCTTCTTTGAGTGTTGTCAAATCTGCTCTGAAATTGTTCTTAGAACAAAAATGTACTGGGGCATCATCCAATACTGCTATAGTGTGAAATATATGGCAGGATGAGGGTAAAACAGAACAGGAGCCATTAATTCCCAATTCTCCTCTGAGGAGTTCAGTAACAAATGTTATTAACACATTTCTTAAATGAGCCTCATCAGCATGGAAGCATGTCCTCTGGAATGGTGGCTGAAGCACGATGGGGAGTATGAACGATGAGCATATCTGGCAGTAAATGCCGGCTACAAAAGTGCCATGTGACCACCTGTTCCCACTTCCTGGTGACATTGTAAATAAGAAGCAGGCAACAGGCTTCATGTCAGGTTGGCGGTCGGTTTTTAGCGGAGTACCCCAAGGATTGGTTCTAGGGCCAGTTTTGTTCAACATCTTTATTAATGACCTGGATGAGGGGCTGGATTGCACCCTCAGCAAGTTTGCAGATGACACTGAGCTAGGGGGAGAGGTAGATACACTGGAGGGCAGGGATAGGGTCCAGAATGATCAAGACAAATGGGAGGATTGGGCCAAAAGAAATCTGATAAGTTCAACAAGGACAAGTGTAGAGTCCTGCGCTTGGGAGGGAAAAATCCCAAGTATTGTTACAGGTGGGGGACCGACTGGTTAAGTAGCAGTTCGGCAGAAAAAGACCCGGGGATTACAGTGGATGAGAAACTGGATATGAGTCAAGAGTCTGCCCTTGTAGACAAGAAGGCTAATGGCATATTAGGGTTCATTAGGAGGAGCATTGCCAGCAGATCTAGAGAAGCTATTATTCCCCTTTATTTGGCACTGGTTTGGCCGCTTCTGGAGTAAAGTCTTCAGTTCTGGGCCCCCACTACAAAAAGGATGTGGATGCATTAGAGAGGGTCCAGCAAAGGGCAACCATAATGATGAGGGGGTTGGAGCACATGACCTACGAGCAGAGGCTGAGGGATTTGTGCTTGTTTAGTCTGCAGAAGAGAAGAGTGAGGGGGGATTTGATAGCAGCCTTCAACTTCCTGAAGGGGGTTCCAAAGAGGATGGAGAGAGACTGTTCTCAGTAGTGACGGATGGCAGAACAAGGAGCAATGGTCTCAAATTACAGTGGGGGAGATCTAGGTTGGATATTAGGAAAAAGTATTTCCCTAGGAGGGTGATGAAGTACTGGAACGGGTTACCTAGGGTGGTGGTGGAATCTCCATCCCTAGAGGTTTTTAAGTCTCGACTTGACAAAGTCTTGGCTGGGATGATTGAGTTGGGGTTAGTGCTGCTTTGGGCAGTGGGCTGGACTTGATGACTTCCTGAGGTTTCTTCCAAAGTTAGGATTCTATGATTCTATAACAGCATCTCTTGTTAATATAAACAAACTTTTTTGTCATAGTAATTCTCAGAACAAAAAGCAGGAGTGAGTAGACGTGTAGGCACTAAAATTCTACATTGTTTTGTTTTGGGTGCAATGATGCAAGCAAAAAAAATCTACATTTGTAATTTACATTTTCATGATAAAGATATCAAACACAGGCATTTATAGGAGATGAATTGAAAAAATACTTTATTTGGTTATCATATTTACAGTGCTCATATTCGTAATCCAAATAATAATATCAAGTGAGCACTGGACACATTGTATTCTGTGTTGTAACTGAAAGTATTATTGAAAATGTAGAAAAATGTCCACAAATATTTAATACATTTCAGCGGATATTCTATTGTCTAACAGTGCGATGAATAGGGATAAGAGCTTCGGATTCAAAGAAAGAAAGGTCGATAACATGGCAAACTAGAAAATCCAGTTACAGTAGGGGGGATTGTGTTTAAAAAAGTCTTGGAAGGAGTATAAACCTTCTGGATGTACATGACAAACATGTCTAACTACTAAGTAAACATGACTAGCAACTGGGCATCAGGGAGAAACTTTCCCTTAGAGCAGATTATCTCATGGCTGCCTATTTTAGGGCTTCATCCACCGTCCTCTGAAACCTCTGAATCTGGTCATGGGATATTGGGCTACATGGACTACAGGTCTGATCCACTCTGGCAGTGCCTATCTTCCTATCACTGCTGTAAGTCCACAACTATGTTTTTGCCAATCTGCCTTGAGCTTTTCAGTATCTTTAGGTGTCCATTGAGAGCAGAAAGATGTCTCGTAAAATAACATCTAATCTCCTGTTCTTTTTCGTATCAGGAAAGAAAGTCCAAAACTCCTTGGACTTGCCCAGTACATTATGTCAGCTGCCAATGACACCAAATATGACTCCGAAGTGTTCCTGCTTAGTGGGATCCCAGGACAGGAAGACATTCATCTCTGGATCTCCATCCCCTTCTGCTTCATGTATGCTATTTCAATTGTTGGAAATTCAGTCATTCTCTTCATTGTAAAAACAAATCCAAGCCTCCATGAGCCCATGTACATTTTCCTTTCCATGTTGGCCGTCACGGATCTTGGTTTATCGTTAGCCACCATGCCGACACTACTGGGCATATTCTTGTTTAATTTTAGGGAGATCAGCCTCAATGCCTGTTTTGCCCAGCTGTTCTTCATCCATTCTCTTGAATGTATTGAATCTTCCATGCTCCTGTTGATGGCCTTTGACCGCTTCATCGCAATCTGTGACCCACTGAGATATACTTCCATCTTATCCCTACCGAGAATACCCAAGATGGGGCTGGTGTGTGCGCTAAGTAGGCTGGCTGTAGTCTTCCCACTCCCCTTGCTCCTGAAACGGTACCGATACTGTCATACCAATGTCTTGTCCCATTCCTACTGCCTGCATCAGGATGTCATGAAGTTGGCTTGTTCGGACATCAAAATCAATAGTATCTACGGCTTGTTTGCTAAACTCCTAACGATGGGGCTCGATTCATTGTTCATCCTTCTGTCCTATGCGATGATCCTCAACACAGTGCTGAGCATTGTGTCCCGTATACAGGTCTTCAGGGCCCTGAACACCTGCGTCTCCCACCTCTGCGCCGTCCTACTCTTCTACACACCACAGATCGGCTTATCTGTGATACACAGATTCGGGAAGGGCTCTTCTCCCTTGCTTCAGATTCTTCTGGGCAACATGTCCTTGCTGGTCCCACCCCTGATGAACCCAATTGTGTACAGTGTGAAAAGCAAACACCTGCGTGCCAGGATAATCGACGTGTTTAGCAAGTGAAGGGTCTGTTTATCTTCTGTCTCCATCACGTTGGCAGGGGAGATGAAGAAGACCTGCCAAAGCCACTTATTTTATTCTGTACCCTTACATCTCAGATGGCATCAACTACCAATCTCCACTCTTTAGAGAGAGGTTCAGATGGGGGTGTGAGGCCTAGATCAATGGGAGAAGTGTGTCTCCCCCTCTCTTCTGGTGAGGGAGGACAGAGCAGTGGGAAAAGGAGACCAAGATGGCAGAAACATTTATAAAGTGATTGTATCAGTGGAGAGCCAGGGGACAGGTGGGATGTTGGCCCATAATGAAACCTATTGTTGTTCTCTCTCACCTAGCGCTGTGTGTGCTGTAAGATCCCTGGGGCAGCACTAGCTTTCGACAGAAGTTATGCCGGGGGCACAGACACCCACCTTTCCCCTATGTCCTCTGCCAGGTGCTTATGACTGAGTCATGTCAGAGACAGGACTAACACGGGAAGCCCAGGAGAAGCCATTCGGGCAGCCCCTTTCCAATTGATGGCTCTGAGCACAACACACCTGCTGAGCCCACTGCCCACTGAGGCAGAAGATTGTTGCCTGTGAGTGAGTTTCTGACACACACTAGACTCATGCCCACAGGATGGCATCTATGCATCTATTTGTGCTGCCCCCGCAAGGCAAAGGGATGGCAGAGGCATGGTGAGATCCTAGCGTAGCCCCACCCATTCAGTGCAGGGTGACCCCCTTTCCAAAGACAAAAACGGGATCCATGCGGGAGCCACGCCCCCGTGGGCGGCGGGTGTAACAAGCGGGGGAAGGCATGGCCTTCCCAAACTGCCAGTCTGGCCCCGCCCACACGCCGCCCCTAGAATGCCTACTGTAGGCGTACTGGGACGGAGCGTTGCTGTCCCCAGCGCCCGCCCTCCCCGGTGCTCTAGGACTGGGGGAGTCTGGGGCCATGCACCCACCTGCCCTCCCTGTGGTGGAGGTTGGGGAGGTGGTTTGGCTCTGATTGGGGGGTGGGGCCTCAGCAGAAGGGGCGGGGTTAGGAGTGGGGCTGGGGGCTTGCCCACCACTCATGCACACCCCCACTGTGACCTCTGCCCCTTTTCTTTCCCTTTGAGGCCCTACCAGCTGCTCTTTCTCTCCCCCCTTAAAGTATTCTGGTAGCTTGGTGAGGCCTGATTTCCCTTTACAATAGCCAGGTTGGCTCTTCCCCCATCAAATTACCCTCCTCTGTAGATCCAACAATATTTTTTGGCTACAGTTTCAGCCAGTTTACTGGGTACTGAGGTCAGACTTACTGTCCTGTATTCCTGGGATCACCTGTGGAGCCTTTTTAAAAATTTGGTGTCACATTTTCTCTCTTCCAGTCACTGCGTACTGAAAATGATACAAATGATAGCTTACAGTTAGTAGGTCTTCTGTTTCACATGTGAGTTCCTTCAGAGCTCTTGGGTGAATACTATCTGGTCATGGTGACTTATTACTGTTTAATGTATCAAGATGCCATCTTTGTCCATGTTGGTTAATAGCCCTAGGTGGACCTGTCTGTCCTCCATGAATATAGCTAGTTTGTTTTAATCATGTTATAGACTTGTATTTCACACTGTCCTCTGGCAAGAAGTTCCACAGGTTGATCGTGTGTTGCGTGAAAAAACATTTTTGTTTCCTTTAAAACTGCTGACTATTAAATTCATTTGGTGACCTTTGTTGCCGTGTTATGAGGAGGGGTAAATAACACTTTCTTAGAATCATATAGAACCATAGAAGATTAGGGTTGGAAGAGACCTCAGGAGGTCATCGAGTCCAATCTCTTGCTAAAACCTCCTCCTGATCTACTTTCTACACATCAGCCATGATTTTATAGACCCCTATCGTATCCCCCCTTCCCCTACTTGTCTCTTTTGGAAGCTGAAAACTCCAAGTCTTACTAATAGCTCCTTCTATGGCAGCTGTTCTGTTTCCTTGTCCTTTTCTGAACCTGTTCCAATTTCAATATATCTTTGTTGAGATGAGCCATGATGGTCAGAGATGCAACCCATGCTCTGGGGGGACCCAAACCCTCACCTGCAAGAAGGTTGGAGGTGGTGATGAAAGATGGATGTTTTGTTCTGCTCATTCCCTCTCGGAAGCACTTGGCATTGGCCACTGTCAGGAGAGAGGACACTGGGCTAGATGGACCTTTGGCCGGAATCCACAGGGCCATTTGTATGTTCTTCAATGGTTCCTCTGGTTGATGGGATGCTGCGGATGCGCTTTCCCAACAGATCCCCCTGTTACGTGCCTGCCCTAGCGACCCTTGCAGATGTCCACAGCAGGGTGACTGTACGTCCCATTTTGGGTGGGACAGTCCCTTTGGTAAGCCCCCTCCTGGCCCTCCTGTCATTTTTTAAATAGAGGAGACATTTCTCCCATTCACAACAGCGATCATTAGGCAGCAGCAAAGGGCACAAATATCCACTTCTGTCAAAAAAGTGGGGACGTGGGAAGCAAAGGAATGTGCGGGGGAGGCAAATAGAGAGGCCCCTCCCCTGTGGGGGTGGCACTCAAGCCATCAGTGACAGCCTCCTGAAACTTGAGGGGACCCCTGCAAGGTTGAGTGAGGAGCGACAGCCAAGCAAGGGTGTGGCGGTGGGGCTTGGCTGAACCCCTAGGGGTCTCCAATGTTCTCTTTCCCAATTCTCCTCACCTGAAGACGTTCCTCAATCGTAAGGGGAGCTAGTGCTTCCACCTAGAGGTGTAGTCCTGTAGTACAGCAGTCAGAGGCTCATGGTTTGAGCTAGAATTGGGTGGAAAAGAGAAAGATTCTCCCCTCCCCCCATCAGAAAAATTCCGATGCAAACTAAAATGGATCATTTTTCTCTGACTGTGTCGTGGTTAAAGCTGATGCACAGAGAGTCAAGCAGCTGAGGTTCCCTGATGGCCAAGTGGCCCCAAGGGAAGGTACAAACATGCTGCATAAAGGCAGTTGCCTCCTTAGCTGAACACACACTGCCTGCTGCCTGTGCAACCTCTCCGGTAACTCCTTGTGCTTTAGGGTGAAGACCTCTGGTGCCAGCAGCTCCCTCCTAGCAGGAACTGGGTACGCTGACAGGTTTCACTGTCTGTAACATGCCAAATGCAGGGCAAAGGCTGCAAGCTGTTTGCATTGGCAGATGTTCTGTGCAGAGGCAGAGGACTCAGCTGGGCTGTTGGGGTGACTCAGTGTTGGGGCTGGAGGGCAGGCAGTGCTAGGTAGCTTGGGAACTCTGCCCTACATCTGCCTATGAACCTTGGTGGGATGTTGAAGCTGAGCCTAAATCTGAGATTCAGAGTGAGCTCAGAGTGTTAAAACCCTAATGCCTCAAGTCAGGATTTCTCAAGTGGTCCCATTCCTAGAGGTGCTGAATGTTCTGGGCCTCATCCTGCACCAGGCTAAGCAAGAGGACGCTCCACTGAATATGAGTGGCTAGTTCCCAATTTGCTTCCGGCTTATTTGCTTATTTTGAAATGTAATTACTAAATTCATTTTCAGAGGTTTTATTTTCTGGCTCAGTGGTGAAGGCAGGAACTCAGAGCTGTGTTGCTCTGTGGTAACAGTCTCCACAGGGCTCCAGTTCTTCTGCCACAGATACTCCTCATTGTTGAAGGGCTACTGGCATTTCTGCTCCTCTCTTCTCTTTGAGTGCCAGATGTTGGGCCTCATACCTGCCTTCCTATGGGGTGGAATTGCATGATGCTCCTACCTTATGTCTAGGCCAGTGTGGGTCGGCTGTGCTTGCACAGAAGTTTGGGTGAGTACAGCCCCTGTGTTTCCTCCCTTTTCGGGAGTCTGTGAGTAGTGATGAGACATGTGACCAGCCAGCCTTCCTGAACCAAAGTACTGTGTAATCTGAACAGCAGGAATAAAGTGAAACATGGGGGGTTTTCAAACCACAGTGGGTGTGTCTAGACTACAGGGTTTTTTCGAAAAAAGTGGGCTTTTTTCGAAAAAACTTCCCTTGCATCTAGACTGCTGTTGCATTCTTTCGAAAATAAATGGAAAGAACGCGGCAGTTTTTTTGACCGTGGAAAACCTCATTTTACGAGGAAGAACGCCTTTATTCGAAAGTGCTCTTTCGAAAATAGGCGTTATGTATTGCAAACTGTGCTTTTTCGAAAGAGAGCGGCCAGACTGCCTGGGTGCTCTCTTTCGAAAAAGCGGCTTGCTTTTTCGAAAGTACTGGTTGTAATCTAGATGCTCTTTTTCGAAAGAGGCTTGTAGTCTAGACGTAGCCACTAGTCTGTCCACATCTCTCTCCCCAAACCCTCCCACGGTGACAGGAACCCAGACAGTCCAAGGGGTTTCCATCTTCCCCAGCTGTGTCTGTGCCTGTCAGTCAGTAGAGTTTCTCATCTCTTTCCAGCAACTAGCTACAGATTGGTCTCTCAGCTTCCCTGAGGTGCTCACTGAGCGACGGCTTGTCTTGAGCTGCTTCTTCCCTTCCTGTTTGTTTTCCAGCAGCCCGCTATGAAACTAAGAGAAGCCAGACTGGTTAACCCATTGCAGACATCACATAAACCTTCCACTCGTTAAGCCAAAATAGCTCTGCAGCAAGCATCCCAAGAACTGGGTTTAAGAGACACACACATTCATAATAGCAGCTCAGCCCCATGTCTGTCACAATGCACTTCCCACATGCTACAGATTGTATGCATACAGCTTTGTGTGTCTGTGTGTGTGTGGGAAAGAGAGAGAGAGAGAGCGAGAGAGAGAGAGAGAGAGCAATAGATGTTCTCCAGTGTGAAATGAAGTTCCATTTCCATGAATGCTCATTCATTTGTCCTTGAAATTCACTTTCTGCAAACCCTCATCATGCCTGAATAACCACTGCTGATCTTATAGAATTATAGAACTGGAAGGGACCTCGAGAAGTTATCGAGTCCAGTCCCCTGCCCTCATGGCAGGACCAAGCACCATCTAGACCATCCCTGACATATGTGCTTTTAAATATCTCCAATGATGGAAATTCCACAACCTCCCTAGGCAATTTATTCCAGTGTTTAACCACCCTGACAGGGAGGAAGTTTTTCCTAATATCTAATCTAAACCTCCCTTGCTGCAGATTAAGCCCATTGCTTTGTGTCCTACTTGTATCATACATATTGCTTGTGTCAGTATATACTAGAGCATGAGAGTTCAGGGAATGAGCATTTCAACGAGCCTTCCCACTCCGGACAGAGACTGAGAGGACAGAATCAGAGGGAACCAGTCAGCTATTAACTCCGGGACAGAGCGCCGATTAGACTTTTATTTGCTGACAAGTGACTGAATGAGGGCAGAGATACCGTGATCTTTCCAGGTTCTGAAGAAATCCATAAGTACATTTTAAGTCATGTTCTAATCTGAGAAATTATTTCTGAAGGAAGACTAGTGGGAAAAGAATTAATTACCCGGTGGGTACAAAACTACAGCTGTGCAGAACATTTAATGACATGAATATTTATTGAAACCCAACAGCAGAGCAGTTGGAATTTATATAGAAAGGATGAGTGGGAGCTATACTGTTTAAAGGCTTTTGCTTTACAAAGTATTCCAGAAGAACTCCTCATCCTGTTTGAAATGGGTGCCTGCATCTAACTGTTCATTCAGGGATGCTGTCTTCTGGAACCTGACCAGAAGCTGTTTCTAACACTTCCATTGAGAGTCATGAACACAGGCCCTCGGCCATACCTGTGCAAGGCTTTCCAAAAGGTCCTGAGTGAAAAGAACTGCTGGTCTGTGTTCCAGCACAGAGTGGAGCTGAGGTGCAGGAAAGAGGAATGTAATAGTAGTTCTACATAATTCAAGTCCATCACATTCTGCAGGAGCATGAGTAAAATCACTTGTAGTCTACTGGAACCCTCCTGTTTGCACTATTCACCCTTTTCTCATGCCGTCCCCTCCGCAGCCCCAATAAGTAACTATCTGTGTTAGCTTGTAACTTGCCAGCTATCTACAGACCCTGGCATGGGGAGAGGATATAAGTACTGGCATAACAAATGGCATTGTTTAAAAAGCAGACGTTAAATCCTAGTGAGGAAAATAGAAAGGAGCCTTAACTCCGGCAAATGTAAAAATATAATTAGGAGGGCCAAAAAGGAATTTGAAGAACAGCTAACCAACATTTGAAAAGGTAACAGCCCTTTTTTTAAGTACACCAGAAGCAGGAAGCCTGCTAAACAACCAGTGGGGGCCATTAGACAATCGAGATACTAAAGGAGCACTCAAGGATGATAAGGTCACTGTGGGGAAACTAAATGAATTCCTTGCATTGTTCTTCATGGCTGACGATGTTAGAGAGATTCCCAAACCTGAGCCATTGTCTTTATGTGAGAAGTCTGAGGAATTATCCCAAATTGAGGTGTCATTAGAAGAAGGGTTGAAACAAATTGATAAACTAATCAGTTACAAGTCACCAGGACCAGATGGCATTCATCCAAGAGTTCTGGAAGAACTCAAATATGAAATTGCAGAACTACTAACTGTGCTTTGTAACCCCTCCTATTATACTACCCATCATCTACTCTACCAAATGAGTGTAGAATAGCTAATGTGACAACAATTTTCAAAAAGGGCTCCAGAGGTGATCCTGGCAATTACAGACTGGTAAATCTAACTTCAGTACTGAGTAAAATGGTTGAAAATGTAGTAAAGAATGGAATTATCAGACATATAGATGAACATAATTTGTTGGGGGAAAAGTCAACATAGTTTATGTAAAAGGAAATCATGCCTTACTAATCTACTAGCATTCTTTGAGGGGATGAACTAGCATTTGGACAATGGGGGTCCAGTAGATATAGCGTACTTAGATTTCCAAAATGAGTACTCCTGTGGCACCTTAGAGACTAACAAAAACATATAGTATCATGAGCTTTCATGGGTAAAACCACTTCATCAGATGAGCTTGAGTGGAAATAAACAGAAACCAAGGTATTTATAACAGCAAAAGAAAAGGTACCTGTCAATTGAAGGACTGTGTTAATGAGGCTAATTAAGGGGTCTGGAAGTGCGCTATTCTTAGCTTTTGATGTAAAGATGCAGTTGTTAAAGATGCAGTTGTCAGGGTGGTTAATTACTGGAATAAATTGCCTAGGGAGGTTGTGGAATCTCTATACTTGGAGATATGTAAGAGCAGGTTAGATAGACATCTATCAGGGATGGTCTAGACCCTGGAAGTGGATTATAATACAGCTGTCTATTGCAGGGCTCATTCCACCTTCTTCTGAAGAAGCTGGAACTGCCCACTGGATACTGGGTTAGATGGACAACAAATCTGATCCAATCTGGCACTGCCTGTTTTCCTATTGATGTAAAAATACAGGACTATGTTTTTGCTGATCTTTCCTGAATTCTAGAAAGTCTCTAAACTTGTACTGAGAGCAGAAAGATGTCACACTATATATCATCTGCTCCCCTGTTCTTTTTCCTTTCAGGAAGAAAAACTCAAATCTCCTCGGACTTGCCCAGTACATGATGTCAGCTGCCAATGACACCAAATTAAACTCTGCAATGTTCCTTTTCACTGGGATACCAGGGCAGGAATACCTCCATCTCTGGATCTCTATCCTCTTCTGCTTAATATACGTTATTTCTATAGGAGGAAATGCAGTCATTCTGTTTATTATAAAAACAGATCCAAGCCTCCATGAGCCCATGTACATTTTCCTTTCCATGTTGGCCCTCACAGACCTTGGCTTATCGATAGCCACCATGCCGACCATACTGGGCATATACTTGTTTAAGTCTGAGGAGATCAGCCTCGATGCCTGTTTTGCCCAGCTGTTCTTCATCCACTCCCTTTCATACATTGAGTCCTCTGTGCTCTTGTTGATGGCCTTTGATCGCTTTGTTGCAATCTGCTACCCGCTGAGATACGCTTCCATCTTAACTCCACCGAGAATAGCCAAGATGGGGCTGGTGTTTGTGCTAAGATCTGTGTCCCTAAATTTCCCACTGCCCTTTCTCCTGAAACGATTCCAATACTGTCGAGCCAATGCCCTCTCCCATTCCTACTGCCTGCACCAGGAGGTCATGAAGTTGGCTTGTTCGGACATCACAGTTAATAGCATCTATGGCTTGTCTATTAAACTCTTATCAGTGGGGTCGGACTCTGTGTTCATCTTCCTCTCCTATGTGATGATCCTCAAAACTGTGCTGAGCATCGCATCCCAGGCGGAGTGCCTCAGGGCCCTGAACACCTGCGTCTCCCACCTCTGTGCCGTCCTGCTCTTCTATGTACCAGAGATTGGCCTATCTGTGATACACAGATTTGGGAATGGCTCTTCTCCCCTGCTTCAGATTATTCTGGGCTACATCTACCTGCTTGTCCCATCCCTGATGAACCCAATCGTGTACAGTGTGAAAAGCAAACACCTTCGTGCGAGGATAACCAGGGCATTCATCAGGTGAAGGTGCAGTTCATCATCCATTTCCAGGTCCAGAAACCCAGGGGATCATCACGTGGTTACAGCACTGGTGACAGGCATAAAACACAGGCCTGTTCCATCCTGAAGGAACTGGTGATCTCCACTCTGGTGCTGACAGAGAGCTACATGAAAGGGGCTGTTGAGGGAAGACAGAGCATGGGGGGAAGGAGGCCAAGCCAGGCAACAGAATTTATAAAGTGACTGTGTTCCTGGAGAACAACGGCATCTGTGGGATGTGGGCCTGTAAGGAGCAGTATCAGGGGCTGCTTCCACCTTAGAATTCCTGTTGTTACAGTCAATAAAGACAAAGGATGTGGCTGTTTCCCATGACACCTGACCTGTCACTGTCCTGTCTCTGGTTAAGCTTCCACAGGCCCTGAAAAAAGCTGCCGAGCTGTTCTGCAGTCACAGTCCTCGCCCTTCCTGAGCACGCTGGGTGCTGTGTGACCCACGGGCCCTGCACTAGTTGAGAACAGGGGCTGTTCAAGGGGCCCAGACACCCACCCTTCCCCCACACCCTCCGCCAGGGGCTTGTGACTGAGTCGTGTCAGAGACGTGATTCATGCAGGACTCCCAGGGGAAGCCAGTCAGGCAACTCCCAACCTGCTGGGCCCACTCCCCACGAGGCAGGGCAGAGCTGTGTGTGTGTGAGGGAGGGTCTGACACACAGGAGTCCTGGCCAAAGACTCAGGCCAGGGTTAGGGTTAGGGTTCCTTCCTACTCCCGTCCATTTTTTGTTTTACTCCTGTGGAAATGGTCCTTAATTCCCCCTTGGAGGCACAGACAGCCGCGCTCCGAGCCCATTCGGTGTAGGGTGACCCCTTTACTCAAAGGGTAAAAATGAGACTCATGCAGGCGCGTCATCCTCTCTGTGACCCCACCCACACCGCTCATCTTGTGCATTGAGGCCCCGCCCTCTGCTCCTCCTCCTCCTACAAGGCCCCACCCCCTGCCTCATCTCTTCAGACAAGGCCCCACCCCCTGCCTCATCTCTTCAGACAAGGCTCCACCCCCTGCCTCATCTTTTCAGACAAGGCCCCACCTCCTGCCTCGTCTCTTCAGACAACGCCACACCCCCTCCTCCTCATTATCAAAGGCTCCGCCCCTGTCGACAGGCCAGGAGGCAGAGCAAGGTCATGGTGAAAGCTGCCTAGGGAGCTACAGCCACTCTAAGGTGTACCAGAGCCTCCACCTCCCCCCAAGAAGAGAGAAGCCCCCAGCCTGTGTTACCATCCAGGAGGTTCAGCCCTGGGATGGTGGAGAGTCTGGGGCTCTCCACAGCAGCCTGGGCTTCCCAAGCAACTCTTGCCATGTCCCGGCTCTAGCATAGCTAGGGTGCAGCATGTCAGGGGAAGTGGGGGAGTAGGGGACAGGGTTTGTGGGAAGAGATGTTTGCAGGGAGTGAGGCCACAGGGGAAAAGGAGAAGTAGGGGTGTGGCAAGCCTGCACCAATGCTGACTCCAGAAAGCAGAACTCCCAAGTAAAGTTTCAGGATGGTGGGTAGCAGTGCCTGTGTTTTGGAGGTATGATGAATGGGAGGGTCACTAACCTTTTCTTAACCTCCCACTGTACAGTGACTAAAGGGTTAAACCCAAAATACTGGGGTATGCAGGAGGTGTCGGCAGGGAGCCAGGAGAGCCAATGGGAAGAGAGTGAAAGATTTGTAAAATGAATCAAGTTTTCCCTGCTTGGTTTCCTTTGTGAGAGAGCTGAAAGACGAGCTGGGAGAGGAATGGACTGAGCAAGAATAAGGCCTGGATTTTTCCTTCCAAGGGGTTTTGCATTGGGTTGGTGCCAGTGTACCACCCAGGGTCAGGGAGTTTGTGACCTTTGGGAGTTTTTTTAAACGGAAACTTTAGTAGCAGCATATTTTGAAGGTCTTTTTCGGACTCCCGTGTTCTGCACTGCAAGTGACAGAACGGGGGAAGAGTCTTGAGAAGAGGAGACTGAATTAACGAGACCCCACAAAAGGGGCTCTTGTTTCAAGTATCCCAGGGTGAGCATAAGTCTTTGCAAGGACCTTAGAGAGAAGGGCCGGGCACCTGGAGAGCTACCTCAGTCTCCTTTGTGGCACTCTAGGGTGTCAAATTTCCCCATCGACTTGGCTGGAGCACTCTTGGAAGCTGTTCAGCCCACAAGCTGCTTCAAACTCCACTGAGGCAGGGGGGAGACCAGGCCAGTGAAGCACAGCAGAGAATCCAGCCAGGCCTGTCACCGCTCAGACGGCCGG
Source organism: Rafetus swinhoei (assembly GCA_019425775.1). Taxonomy (NCBI): domain Eukaryota; kingdom Metazoa; phylum Chordata; order Testudines; family Trionychidae; genus Rafetus; species Rafetus swinhoei. The sequence continues at coordinate 11,316,489 of CM033437.1, read as the reverse complement.
AAGGCTGGCCCTGTGAGGTCTGGGCACTGCTCTGTGACTCAAGATGGCTGGGTTTTATTCCTTTGTTGCGTGTGCCCATTGGCAAGCCACTGGCTGTCTCTGAGCTTCTGCGGAGGTGGCTAATAGCCTTGCCATGGGTAAGAGAAGTGGTGGGAAGATAAATACATACAAGGTGCCCAGGTGCTCTGGGACCCTAAGGTCAGGGCTGCGTCAGGGACAGAACAACACCTCAGACATTCGTATGTAAACAACCTCTTACCATAGGCACCTGTGATGCTGGTCAGGGATTTCTGAGGGGAATGTTGGAGTGTCTCTGGGACTTTGGGAGTTTCAGCACAGACACTGGACCAGTGTTTGCAGGCAAAGGAGGCTGGGTGGGTTTTAGTGAAAAGCAGTAGAGCAAAAACCTCACCTTAGAAATCTGGCTGGCAGAGAGCAGGCTGGGGGCAGAGGTCAGCTTCACACCTTGGCCCGGAACAGGGACATGGCTGAACCCAATGGTGACTGGCCCCAGGCTCATGCAAGTTCCGTCAATTGCTGCTTCCACAAGAAGGGGGTCAACAGATGGGAAGATGCCCTCAGAGATACAGGGAACTAGGTTGGGTCATAAGAGCTCCTTGGTGTCCTAAAGGAAAGTAAATGGGCCAGTTCTGTTTCTCTGCCTCTAGAGCAAAGGGAACCTCTCGAGAGCGGGGCTACCTCCTGGATAAATAGCTACCCCGTGTCTTTTAAATGTGCCCGTTATTTCAAAATATTTTTTGAAATAACAGTTGCACTATTTCAGTATCCCTGTAGCCATCGTTCCATGAGGGTCCAGGAATGTGTCGAAATAGCACGTTATTTTGAAATTTGGCTCTATGTAGATGCGCCAAATTTTGAAAGAAGCTATTTTGAAATACAATAAAAATAAAACACGCAATTTCATTTCAATCGCTAGGTTTTGTGTTATAAAAAGGAGCAAATAGCTCTTCCTTTCTTACTTTATTTATGCCATTCATCGTTTTATAGTTCACTACCATATACCCACTTAGTCATCTCTTTTCAAAGCTGAAAAGGCCCAGTCTTATTAATCCCTCTTCATATGGCAGCCGTTCCATATTCCGAATTATTTTTCATGAGCTTTTTGAAACTCTTCTAATTCCAAAATAAATTTGAGATGAGGCGATCCTATCTGAAAGCAGTACTCACAGTGTGGGCTATGTATAAAGGCAATATGATTTTTCTGGTTTACGATCTATACCTTTCTTAATGAGTCTCAGTATTCTGTTCACTGGTTTGAGTGTTGCTGCACATTAAGTGCATATTTCCAGCAAACTATCCAGAATGATTCCAAGATCTCTCTCTCGAGTAATAACAGATAATTTAGACTCCATCACTTTATATGTGTAGTTGGGCTTATGTTTTTCAGCATGCATTACTTTGTATTCAAGAACATTATATTTCATCAGCCATTGTATTGCTCTTTGCAATCTGCAAGGGATTTAGTTACTTTCACTAGTTTTGCATTATCTGCAAAATTTTCCAACTTGCTGTTTAGCCTCCTTTCCTGATCATTTATGAGTATATGGAACAGCACTGGAATAGAAACATACGTACAGGGCTGACAAGCCGGGATTCCAGGAATGGAGCCTTCAGCAGGGCTGGTACTGCAGGTCAGTTGTTTAGCATCATCCCCCCATTCCCTGGGATTTGGCCTCCTGCCGTTTGCCATTGGCTGTGTCGAGGTTAAGGCTGGTGGACACAAAGCCAAGCAGTTGAGGTTCCCTGATGGCCAAGTGGCCCCCAAAGGAAGGTACAAACATGCTGCATAAAGGCAGTTGCCTCCCTAGCTGAACAAACACTGACTGCTGTTTGTGCAACCTCTCCAGTGACTCCTTGTGCTTTAGGGTCAAGACCTCTGGTGCCAGCAGCTCCCCTCTAGCAGGAACTGGGTATGTTGGCAGGTTTCACTATCTGTAACATGCCAAGTGCAGGGCGAAGGCTGCAGGTTATTTGCATTGGCTGATGTCCTGTGCAGCGGCAGAGGACTCAGCTGGACTGTGACGGTGACTCGGTGACGGGATGGAGTGCAGGCTTGGGAACCCTCTGCTACCTTTGCCAGTGCTCCATGGTGGGCTGTTGAACCTACTCAGATATCTGAGGCTGAAACTGAGCTCAGAGTTTAAATCCCTGGTGCCTCAAGTCAGGATTTCTCAGGGATGCATAAGAACCAGCTTCATGGACTTATGCATGTCCAGTTTTTCTGAATAGTCCTTGGTCTGTTCTTTGGCTACTGAGGGCTGCTCCCCTTCCCTCTCTCATGTGCAGCTCAGCACCGCAGCCTGGGAGCTGACCTCATCTGTGTTTCAGCAAAGACTACAGGTGAGGTGCATGCAAGGGGGGAGGGGTAGCTTAGTGGTTTGAGCATTGGCCTGCTAAACCCAGGGTTATGAGTTCAATGCTTGGGTGGGCCACTTGGGGATCTGGGGCAACTCTGTTAAGGAGGGTATGTGGTCCTGCTGCAAACACAGGGGAGTGGACTTGTTGGTTTCCTAAGGTCCCTTCTTGTTCTATGAAGTTAAATATATCTTCCTAAGGGTAGCATAATAGTGCTGTTACAGATCACCTCAAATACAAGCGTGTCTGAAGTCAGTTAAACACTCCACTAGATATTGGTGCACACTTAGAGTTTGCCTTATTGATCCATGTGTGAAGCCAACCCTTTCCCACCTAGCTGAACTAACCATCTGTGTTAGCTTATAACCTGCCAGACTATGTCTACACTGCCCTCTAAACTCAAAAAAGTAAGAGAAGTAATTTGTGCTACCCACAGTTTATTTCAAAACAGGCCACAGTAAAACCTGTGTTATCCGGCACACTTGGGGATTAGGGTGTTCTGCTTATCTAAAAATTCCAGTTATCTGAGGGTCCCATCAACCTAGGAAAAACCAATGAACAATAATAGTAAAACTCAAGTTGGTAGTTTTGTAGTGTGAGGCAGCTGGTCTCTTATTTCTATTTTGAGTTAAAGATGATTAGTACTTCTTAAATAAAAAATTGTTAAGCCAATCATGGTAAACCAAGCCAGGCCTGTGCGCCTGAAGATGTGACAGTATTGTGGCTGGGGGCAATGCCGGTTAACAAAATTTTCTGGTTAACAGAGTGCCGGATAACAAAGCTTTCACTGGATTTTGAAATTTGGTCTGTCTACACAGTGCCAAAACTTGAAATAAAATGCTAGTTCGAGACATCCTTGAACCCTTGCCGAAATAGTGCACCCGTTATTTCGAAAACGGGTGGCTTGTGAAGATGTGGCTATTTCGTGAGCAGGGGATCTCCCCAGGCTGTCCTTACCTGCAGACACCACTCCTGCAGCTCCCATTGATCAACAATGGAGAACCATGGCCAGTAAAAGCTGTGGGGACAGTGCCTATAGATGGGGGGTAGCACATGGCACCATGGCTGTACATGCCAGCTGCTGTCAGGAGTGGTGCAGGGTCAGGACAGGAGTAAGTAGTCAGGATACGTCTGGTATCCTGAAATCACTTTGATATGTAGACATCCCCCCCGGCAGTGACAGACACTTGTATGGGGAGAGGATGCAGGAGAGAGAGAAGCCTGTAAGATGAATGAGTTCTCTGAATTCAGTCAATGCTGACCAGCAAAGCCCATTAGCTGCTCTTGCAGGGATCCTTGGGGGTCACCAGGAGCATTTGGTAAGGGAGAGATAAGAGGTTTCCCTTACACATGTGGATCTGGAGTGATGTGTTTGCAGCAATGATATTTCATTCGAAACCCAGACCTGAGATTTTATCCCGTGGGACAAAGAGGCAGTAGCCTGATTTGGACTCCCAGGAGTAGAGACATTTTTAAAAATGGATATATAACGAGGGGATGAAACCTAGTTATAAATAATTTGCATGCAGAACAGATACCTATAGTGACCATTTTCACCATGCATCTGCCACAGGCTTACACACCTGGCATAATACAAGGGGCCACACTCCGAAGTAGACAGCCAGAAAGAGCATCCGGGGGAAGATCAAAACTGTCAAATCACAAAGTGGTTAAGGGAACTGTGGAACTCCCAGCCACAAGGGGTCAATGGGGCCACACACTTAGCAGGATCCAGAAAGGGACTGGATGTTCATATGCAGGGCTGGGGAACCTCAGGCCCAGGGGCCAGATGCAGCCCCTGGCTTACCTGGATCCGCCCCCAAGGCTCAGCATTAGGGAGCCTGTGCTGGTGTTTCAGTCCTCCCCCCCCGCACCCATAGTCTAGAACACACAAAATCTACTAGCCTGCCCCTGCAGGCTCTGGAAAGCTGGCTAGACTGTCAGGCCCAACAGGTAGTGATCAACAGCTCGATGTCAGGTTGGTGGTCAGTTTCTAGCAGAGTGCCCCAAGGATTGGTTCTGGGACTGGTTTTGTTCAACATCTTTATTAGTGAACCTGGATGAGGGGATGGACTATACCCTCAGCAAGTTTGCAGATGACACTAAGCTAGGGGGGAGAGGTAGATACGCTGGAGGGCAGGGATAGGGTTCCTAGTGACCTGGACAGATTACAGATTGGGCCAAAAGAAATCTGATGAGGTTCAACAAGGACAAGTGTAGAGTCCTGCACTTGAGACGGAAGAATCCCAAGCATTGTTACAGGCTGGGGACCGAATGGCTAAGTAGCAGTTCAGCAGAAAAGGACATGGTGCTTACAGTGGATGAGAAGCTGGGTATGAGTCAAGAGTGTGCCCTTGTAGCCAAGAAGGCTAATGGTATATTAGAGTGCATTAGGAGGAGCATTGCCAGAGAGAGGGTTCTGCGGAGAGTGACCAATATGATGAGGGGGTTGGAGCACATGATCTACGAGGAGAGGCTGAGGGATTTGGGTTTGTTTAGTCTGCAGAAGAGAAGAGTGAGGGGGGATTTGATAGCAGCCTTCAACTTCCTGAAGGGAGGTTCCAAAGAGGATGGAGAAAGGATGTTCACAATAGTGATGGATGGCAGAACAAGGAGCAATGGTCTCAAGTTACAGTGGGAGAGGTCTAGGTTGGATATTAGGAAAATCTATTTCCCTAGGAGGGTGGGGAAGCACTAGAATGGGTTCCCTAGGGAGGTGGTGGAATCGCCATCCCTAGAGGTGTTCAAGTCTCGGCTTGACAAAGCTCTGGCTGGGTTGATTTAGTTGGGATTGGTCCTGCCTTGGGCAGAGGGCTGGACTTGATGACCTCCTGAGGTCTCTTCTGGCTCTACGATTCTATGGTGTTCAAGACGAATGTAAGGAGTGTCTTTCTGCTTCTCAGTCAGGGGCTTCTCACTTTGCTTCTCATTTGTGTTTGCCTGCCCTGCCCTCGAGTTTTCTGAGTCAGTGGCCCCCAACCCAAAAAAAGGTTCCTACCCCAGTTAATATGGATAACAAGAAAACCCAATTACAGTAGTGAGAAGTTTCCTTTAAAGTCTTGGAAGGGCTCTAAAACTTCCTGATTTATGCCTCAAATTGTGTCTCACTATTGGGTGCCCAAGTATAAAGTTCCCTGAGAGCAGGTTGTCTGAGACTTGCCTGTTGCAGGGCTTCTTTCACCTGCCTCTGCATCATGGGAATCTGGCCACTGGCTACTGTGGTAGATGGACTGCAGGTCTGATCCAGGCTGGCAGTGCCTGTCTTCGTACCTATGGCGAAAAACCAAGGCCATGCTTTTCTGATTTTCCTTCAACTCCTGGGAGTCTCTAGATTTGCACCATGTCTCATCTGGATTACTGCTTTTTTCCTTTCAGGAACGAAAGCTGGAAATTCCCTGGACCTCTCGGGTACATTATGTTGGCTGACAATGACACCAAATCCCATTCTGCAGTTTTTCTTCTCACCGGAATACCCCAGCAGGAAAATGTGCATCTCTGGATCTCTCTCCCCTTCAGCTTAATGTATCTGATTTCCCTAGTAGGCAATTCATTCCTTCTGTTCATTATAAAAACAGACTCAAGCCTCCATGAGCCCATGTACATTTTCCTTTCCATGTTGGCCCTCACAGACATCGGCTTATCGATAACCACCATGCCGACAATCCTGGGCATGTACTTGTTTAATTCTAAGGAGATCAGCCTCGATGCCTGTTTTGCCCAGATCTTTTTCATCCACACACTTTCATTAACTGAATCCTCTATACTGCTGCTGATGGCTTTTGATCGCTTTGTTGCCATCTGCAACCCACTGAGATATGCTTCCATCTTAACTCCACCAAGAATAGCCAAGATGGGGCTGGTGTGTGTGCTGAGATCGGTGGCCCTAATATTCCCAGTCCCTTTTCTCCTGAAACGATTCCCATACTGTCGAGCCAACGTCCTCTCCCATTCCTACTGCCTGTATCAGGAGGTCATGAAGTTGGCTTGTGCGGACATCACCGTCAACAGTATCTATGGTTTCTCTGTTAAACTCTTAACGGTGGGATTGGATGCTCTGCTCATCTTCCTCTCGTATGTGATGATCCTCAAAACAGTGCTGAGCATCGTCTCCCGCACGGAGAGCTGCAGGGTCCTGAACACCTGCGTCTCCCACCTCTGTGCCCTCCTGCTCTTCTTCATACCTGAGATTGGTTTGTCTGTGATACACAGATTCGGGAGTAGCTCTTCTCACTTGCTTCAGGTTCTCTTTGGATATGTCTACCTACTCGTCCCACCCCTGATGAACCCAGTAGTATACAGTGTGAAAAGCAAACACCTGCGTGCGAGGGTCATCAGGGTGTTCATCAAATGAAGGGTCAGTTCAGCATCTGGCTTCATCACTGGTGACATGGGAGATGAAAATTACCGGGCATGGCTACCTAACGTGCCCTGGACCCTTCCCTCTGAGATGAGATGAGCTACTCACCCCCACTCCACATGGAGAGCTTCTGGCAGGGTCTAATGCCTAGAGCCATGGGAGAGGGGCTGTCCCCACTCACTCATGAAACAGGGCAGGGTACTGGGGAAAGAGATTGAGGTAAACAGAAAATCCAATTACAGTAGCAAGGGGTTCTTTTTAGAGACTTGAAAGAGCTTTAACCTTCCTGATTTACACCACATAATATGTCTAACCAGTGCATGTTGGGAAAAAGGTAATGCTTAAAAGAAGCACACAGGATCTTTTTCAGGGGCATAAGGCAACATGCCGCATTTATTGACAATATAACAAAGTAGCATATGCATTTTTACACACACACACATACACACACACACACACACACACATCCTACTGATGGAATAGTTACCAGTCTGTTGCTCAGCCCAACCTATTGGCCAGATAGGTCGGGTGTGAGGAAGGATCCAGGTTTATGTCAATCCGGACTGATGCCCCTCCTGGTCTTGATCTTAGCAGGACAGAACCCGAAGAATCGTATAAGACACCCCTTTATAGGACTTTCCTGCAATGCCACTCTATGCATTTTGCCTCATCAGGACTTAGTCAGTCATTTAGCATCACAATCCATCTTCCTAGGACATGTGCTTATTGGGAAGAAGTTGTTCTCCCAGTCATCTGATATCAGTATGCTGACGACCCCTTGGGGGTGTTGTCTTTCCGGCGAAAGTTGTGATTGGTTCCCTATCAAGGGGTGCTTGACGCTAGCTTCAGGTTTCATCAGTCTGCCCAGGTAGTCTGCGTCTTCAGTGTGCTTTGATTATTATTTGGTGCTTTTGAGTCTCCGACCCCTCCTCTGACCATTTGAGCATGCAGTGGTCTTCACACTTCTCTCTCCTAAAACATTCTCTCTCTCATGCACACAAACAGTACATTTACAGAATTGCAGCATGGAACAAAGGGTAACTTCTAAGTCACTTTAACATGCTAACATCAAACAGAGCTGCAGCTAAGTTAACAAAGCTGCTTGTCTGAGGCCTACATCTTGTATTTAATTTAATCCAAACTTTTGCTATAACATACATTTATTACAACTGACTTCTTAGTTACAAAATTCCATCCAGTGCTACAAAAATATCCCTAGGAACAGGTTATCTCAAAGCTGCCTATCGCAGGGCTTCTTCCACCATCCTCTGCAACATGAAACTGGCCACTGGCTAATGGGCTAGATGGACTTTGGGTCTGATCCAGTCTGGCAGCGCCCCTCTTCCTGTCCTTAGGGTGTGGGTCCTCCAAGAGGGTTCACAATCTATTTGGAGATGGACATGGGAATCTTTAGAGAGAAAAGAATAAACCTTCCTGGGCATGGGTTTGTTCCTGTGCCCTCAAGAAGTCTTCTTTAAAATACAGCCAGCTCTCCTGGACTCCTTTCTCCCTCATATTAGCCTCAAGGGGGAAGGCTTAGTGGGGGCACAGAGGCACAAAAAAATAGAGGGCAGGACAGATGGGGATTAAGGATGTGGATGCCTGATGGGTGGTGGAGGGAAATGTATAGGCAGGGCAAGTGTGCCTGACTGAATGAGAGAGGATGGGGTCTGAATGGGATTAACTTCCTAACAGTCCCTCTCCCAAGAAAATCTGTTCCATTCTTTCCCACCCATGCCCAGCAACCCTCTAAGTTCACACCAGACACCTTTTCAGGAATTTCTTCCCTGTCCCTCAGCTCTTCCATTACCCCTGACTCCCCCAAGCCTTTTCATTGCAGGAAATATGGTTCTGTACCATCACTTGCATGAATTATTACTCCAAATTCTGCATTCATATGTCTAGTCAGGAATCATTTTGTCCAAAACATTTTCTGAATCCTTTTGATTGTCCGTGTTATTACAGAAATACTTGCTGACAGGTCATTTGAAATAATTGAGAAAACATAATTGAAATGAGTGTGATTTCATACTGTTTTTGACAGATAAAATATGTAGAATGTTGGATAATTTGAAAATATTCTGTGCAGAATTCTTAAATGTTTGCTTCAGAATGTCCCCAAGAGTAAATTTGAATTGGAGCTGAGCTGGAAAACAGGCTGCAGTAAGATGAGGGCCTAAAATATAAGCCACAGGCCTGGTGTGAGGCCTGAGGCCTGGCCAACAAAGGTCAAGACTTGCTAATATAAAGCAAAGTGAAGCCGTGAGCAACAGGCAGGTGCTAGTAACAGGCTGGAAGCACATTCCAGAGGAATGGTAACAACACCTCATTAAGAAATGTCTTGGTACCAGCACACTCCTCACAGACAACAGGGATATGCTGACTTAGGCTCTGGACCAATTGTAAAATGACAGTATGATGGATAGAGATGTTTTGATCGAACCACTAGGTGCAAGGTAATGGGCGGTATTTAGCTAACCAGGTATATCAGGAGTGATAAGTTGTTTGTATCTGTGTGTAAAGATGTGTCTTGGAGGGGCTGTTTTTGCCCTGCCTGGGGGGCAGTGGGACCTCCCACTGACTGTGCTGAGTCCATTGTAATGAGCATAGATCTGTTAGTCTGACTGTAGACATCTAATCCAGGGAAACTAGGACCTTGTTTTGTTTACTATAATCCTGGACAGGTGCCTTCAATCCTTACCTAATTTTGAGGTCTTTGAGGGCTCAGTTGGAGTCTGCTGCACCTGCACAGAGCCAGCACAATGCACAGGGTGAGCACACCCACAAACACAGCCAAACGGTTATCATCATTGGACATACCAGTTAGCACATCACACGGGTGACTTCTGACCACACAAGATAGCCCCCCCATGAAAAATATTGACTCAAATTAAATTGTTTCTTTATTATCCATATTTTGGGGTGAATTTTCACAGAAAACAGATAATTTTTTTCTGAAAGTTCAGCTGCTAGGATGCTGCTCAGATCCCCAGAGAAATTGGACGCTTTCTACCTGCCTCTCCCTCGAAATATAAATGAAGGTAGCACTGACTGAATCTATTGCAGCACTCTGCTGCCTATAGGGCTAACCAGCTTGCTTACCTATATATGGACACATTGGAAAGGGTCCAGCGGAGGGTAACCAAAATGATGAGGGGGCTGGAGCACATGACCTATGAGGAGAGACTGAGGGATTTGGGTTTGTTTAGTCTGCAGAAGAGAAGAGTGGGGGGGATTTGATAGCAGCCTTCAACTTCCTGAAGGGAGGTTCCAAAGAGGATGGAGAGAGGTTGTTCACAGTAGAGACGGATGGCAGAACAAATTGCAATGGTCTCAAGCTACAGTGGGGGCGCTTTAGGTTGGATATTAGGAAAATCTATTTCACTAGGAGAGTGGTGAAGTACTGGAATGGGTTCCCTAGGGAGGGGGTGGAATCTTCATCCCTAGAGGTTTTTAAGTCTCAGCTTGACAAAGCCCTGGCTGGGTTGATTGCATTGTGATTGGTCCTGCCTTGGGCAGGGTGCTGGACTTGATGACCTCCTGAGGTCTCTTCTAGCTCTATGATTCTATGAATATAACTTTTCTTATGCATTTCCATTGCCTCATGGGTTTAATTCTTAGTTTTATTATAAAAGGTTTTAGTAGATGTATATTCAGATAGTTTGGCTGTAATATGAGGAAGTTACAGGCCATATCCTGTCTGTTGTGCTAAGGCAGGGTTAGCATATATATGTCTGGGACTTTTCATCCAGATAGCAAAGTTGGCTCATGTGTATGTGGGACCTTTCACCAAGGTAGACGGCAATGGATACGGTCCATGGGTTAAAGTAGGTCAGGAGAGGGACTTTCCTAAGTTCACACCCTGTTAAACGTAACAGGCACACCACTACTTGGAAAGAATCAAATTAATCAGTTAGGACGGGACTAACAAATGTGATAGTGAACCACCAAAGGGCCATGGTAGCCAATTGATGTATAAGATAATAAGTTGAGATCAATGATATACTAGCCAACAGAAAAATGAGACTCCAGCTTTACAAAGGTGAGGAAACACAACTCACAAAAAGGGGGGAATCCCTTACTGAACATGCACCAAACATAACAGCGTCGGCAATAACGTACTATAAAAGTGACACCACAGCTTAGGAGCAATAGGAGATGGAGATGCAGTCCCTGGGATGTGCCAGGACGATGGTCACTGGTGATGCTGGTGATGGTGATGGTGAAGAGGAAGATGATGGCTGGCATTTCCGGTTTCTGTACAAGGGATGGTGGGAGTATATGGAATTGCAGACGTGCATTCTGTAGTGTCTATTTTATTAAGCTGGGATGTTTGCGATAGTGCTAAATGTATTACTAAACTATATTAAAAAGAGTTGCTGTAGTATGAGTGTTGCAGCTGGGCACATCGGGGCTCCCAACTACAGAATCATTTCAATAACACCAGGCCTGATCTGGGGACAAGGACCTGTCAACCCACAAAGTGATAAGTGGGGATTCTTAAATAATCTACATAATTAATTCAAAATCTAAAGAGCAGGCAACAACCCTGGAGAAGGAAATATTTACAAATCCTGCCCAGTCCATAGCTGGGGTATTGAGCTCATCAGCCATTCTATCCAGCCTTCCCATTTCTCTTCAGGTCCCTCCTCATTGCCTCTCCAGCAGATCATAGAATCATAGAATACTATGACTGGAAGGGACCTCGAGAGGTCATCAAGTCCAGTCCCCTGCCCTCATGGCAGGATCAAGTACTGTCTAGACCATCCCTGATAGACATTTATCTAACCTACTCTCACATATCTCCAGAGATGGAGATTCCACAACCTCCCTGGGCAATTTATTCTGGTGTTTCACCACCTTGACAGTTAGGAACTTTTTCCTAATGTCCAACCTAAACCTCCCTTGCTGCAGTTTAAGCCCATTGCTTCTTGTTCTGTCCTCAGAGGCCAAGATGAACAAGTTTTCTCCTTCCTCCTTATGGCACCCTTTTAGATACCTGAAAACTGCTATCATGTCCCCCCTCAATCTGCTATTTTCTAAACTAAAATAGAGAGGGAGATGTCATTTAATATAGTCCTCTGGGGCTCCAGGCAGGAATAAGTATTATATAGACCACCCCCGACAGGTGTTTGTCCTAACCTGGTGATTCTCAAGGTGATTCTACAACATACCTTGGCAATTGATTCTAGTGCTTAGATGCCATGACGGTTAGGAAGTTTATCCCCTACTGGAATGATCCGAGGGAAATGTCTCTCTGCAGGGCCTGGTGGCATCTCCCCTCTCAGGCCTGCACTCTGGGTTTGTATTGCAGCAAGATCACATGGCAGCCCCCGAGAGAGCCATGTGACCAATCAGACTCATCAGAAAAGGGCTGACAAGCTCGGATTCCAGGAACAGAGCCTGCAGCAGGGGTGGTGCTGCAAACCAATTGTTTAGCATCCCCACCCGTTCCCTGGGATTTGGTCTCCTGCCATTTGCCATTGCCTGTGTTGGGGTTAAAGCTGGTGCACACGAAGCCAAGCAGCTGAGGTTCCCTGATGGCCAACTGGCCCCACGGGAAGATACAAACATGCTGCATAAAGGCAGTTGCCTCCCTAGCTGAACACACACTGCCTGCTGCCCATGCAACCTCTCCAATGACTCCTTGTCCCTGAAGGAGAAGACCTCCGGTGCCAGCGGCTTCCTTCTAGCAGGAACTGGGTACGTTGGCAGGTTTCACTGTCTGTAACATGCCAAGTGCAGGGCAAAGGCTGCAGGCTGTTTGCATTGGCAGATGTTCTGTGCAGCGGCAGAGGACTCAGCTGGGCTGTCAAGCTGATTCAGTGACAGGGCTGGAGGACAGGAAGAACGAAGGAGTTTGGGAACCCTCCCCTCCATCTGCCCATGCTCTGCAGTGGGTTATTCACAGAAATCTCACATTCTAAGTGTGCTCAGAGTGTTACCACTCTCACCCCCACCCGATATCCCAGAAAGTCTCATTCCCAGAGGGGCTATGTGCTCTGTACCAGACCCTGCCAGGGGCTGAGTGAGAGGGGATAACATGGAATTTTAGTGACTCCTTCCCATATGGCCTCAGATGGATTGAATGCTTGAAATTTAATCAGCAAATACATTTTCAAAGGTTTGATTCTCCGGCTTGATTGTGAGGGCAGGAACTCAGAGCTGCGTTGCTCTGTGGTAACAGGTCCAACAGGGCATATTTCTGGTTCCTGACTGGCTGAGGGCCCCAGCACATCTGCCCTTGAAAGTAGGAATAAGGGATCTTCCGGAAAAGGGCTTATTTTCCGGAAAATCGCGTCTAGACTGGCGCTTTTCTCCGGGCAAAATCCCCGAGCTGGAAAAAAGCGGCAGCCATGTAAATGCAAATGCCACGGGGGATATTTAAATCCCCTGCGGATTTGCAATTCCGAAGTGTCTCATTAGCATCCCTTTTCCGGAAAGGGGTGCCAATGTAGACACAGCCCCCCTGTGGTTCTTCCCCTCTGGGAGGCTGTGGCTAGTGGTGAGACAGGTGACCAGCCAGCCCTTCTAGAACCTAAATACCGTTCAATCTGAGCAGCAGGAGTACAACGCAACATGGGAGGTTTTCAAACAACTGTCTGTACATATCTGTCCCAAGGCCCTTCCACTCTGATGGGGACTCACTCAGGCAGAGGCCCTTTGGACTTCCCAAGAGGTGTCTGTGCCTGTCAGTCTGATGAGCTTCTCAGCAACAGCTGCCCCACCTCTGGACAGACTCCCAGCACTGGCAGGACAAGCTGGGTAATGTGGCTGGAGCCCAGAAACAGGCTCTTCCCAGCTTTTAGGTCTGGTCTGGTCTTCAAACACCCTGAAGTGCTCACGGAGCGATGGCTTTTCTAGAGCTGCTGCTTCCCTTCCTGCTTGTTTACCAGCAGCCTGCTCTTAAAATAGAAGAGCCAGACTGGTTTCACCCCACACAGCCAGAATGTAGACATCCCAGCGGTTAACCCATTACCCCTCGGCAGTAAGCATTCCGTGAAGTGGGTGTAACTCACACATTCATTGTGGCAGTTCAGTGCCATGTCTGTCCCAATGACATTCTGGGGGGCAACATATTTTATGAAAACAGGACATTGGCATTCAAAGAGAGACAAAGAGGGTGAAAGAGAGAGAGAGTGAGAGTGAGAGAGGGAATGGGGGTGAGAGAGCTAGAGAGAGCTAGAGAGAGAGAGAAAGTGGGTGAGAGCGAGAGAAAGAATGAGAGCGCTAGAGAGAGAGAGAGAGAGAGGGTGAGAAAGTATGAGAGTGAGCAACAGAGAAAGGAAGAGTGAGAGAGGGTGAGAGAGAAAGAGAGAGAAAGGATGAGAGAGAGAGAGAGAGAGAGAGAGAGAAAGGTTGAGAGAGGGAGAGAGAAAAAGAATGAGAGAGAGAGAGAGAGAGAGAGGATGAGAGAGAGAGAGAGAGAGAGAAAGGATGAGAGAGGGAGAGAGAGAAAAGATGAGAGAGAGAGAGATGGAGAGAGGATGAGGGAGAGAGAAAAAGGATGAGAGAGAGGATGAGAGAGCGAGAGTAAGAGAAAGAAAAAGGATGAGAGAGAAAGACATAGAGTGAGAGAGAGAGAGCGCGCAGTAGATTACTTTTGTGTGTGAAATGAAGTTCCATGTCCAGGAATACTTGGGCATTTGATCTTGAAACCCACTTCCTGCAACCCACCATCAGACCTGAACAACCGGCCCTGGAGTCACTATGTACTTGACAGTGAGAGCCTACAGGATGAATGTTTTTTATACTGACCCCAGTGGCGGGTATCACTCCGCACACAGGCAAAAGGCCGACTGAACAGAACCTGAGGAGAACCAGTCAGCTCTTAACCCAGGGAGAGAGGAGCTACCCCACTTGTGTTTGCTGAAAAGCGACTGGATGAAGGGTAAAATTACAAGCAGCCAGATAGCACCTTCAAGACTAATTTGTTAGGCCATAAGCTTTTATGAGATGCACCTCACTTCTTCAGATACTTCGAGAGGAAAGAAAAGGTAAAAGTCGGGGACAGAGATGGATGGGAGTGTGACATTAGTGCTAATTAAACCAGAGTGGATGTGGTTCATCTCCAACAGTAATGAGAAGGTGAGAACACCTAGTGGGAAAATCACCCATTGTAACGAGAGAGCCATTCCATGTTTCTGTTTATACCTCTTTGTCCAGTGTCAAATTTGCATATGCATTCCAGCTCAAGAGTTTCTCCTTGCATAGCTGGCATTGCGAGATATTTACGTGCTTCATGCTTCCATCCCCATTCAGTCTGTGCTGAGGTTGGGTTCTTATTGGTAATGATGCAATGCAGAGCGGACTGACACATATTCATTTTCATCATCTGAGTCAGATGCCACCAGCAGACGGTTGATTTTTTGAGGGTGGTTCGGGTTCTGTGATTTCTGCATCAGAGCGTTGCTCTTTTAAGACTTCTGAAAGTGTGCACCAGACCTTGTCCCTCAGATTTTGCAAGGCACTTCAGATTCTTAAACACTGGTGGAGTGTTGGATCTCTCTTTAGAAATCTCACATTGTGTTTTCTCAAATCTACTCTCGAAGCATTCTTAAAACAAACATGTGCTCGGTCATCGCCAAAGACTGCTGTCATGCAAAATATATGGCAGAATGCAGGTAGAACAGAACAGGAGATAAAGAATTCTTTCTCAAGGAATTCAGTCACATTTTTTTTTTAAATATGCATTCATTAAAACAGTATCAGCATAGAAGCTTGTCCTCGGGAATGGTGGCCGAAGCATGAGAAGACATACGAATGTTTCACGTATCTTGCAGAAAATATCTCGTAACACTGGCTACAAAAGTGCCATGCAAACATCTTATCTCACTTTCTGGTGACACTGGAAATAAGAAGCAGGCGGCAGGATCTCCTGCCAATGTAAACAAATTTGTTTGTCTTTGGGTACGTCTACACTGCAACACTGTTTCAAAATAACTAGCACTATTCCAAAATAATTTAGTTTGTGTCTACACAGCAAGCAGTTGTTTTGACACTCCCATCTCTGTATCGCTACCATCAGTTTCTTTTTCTTTCATTTCATGCATCCGACAAAGTGAGCGGCAACTGGAAAAAAGTTATGCCATAATAAAATTGTTAGTCTTTAAGGTGCTGCCAATTCCTAGTTTATATGTTGGCATTGAAGTTAATATTGAAAACAGAAAATATTAGATGTCATTCTATTGTTTAACAGTGTGATTAATCGCAAATAATTTTTTAATCGAGAACCTGGCATAATGCAAAAAGGCACTGACACAATTTGCATTCTGAAGAGTGAAAAATTTGATTGATAGATAGATAGATAGATAGATAGATAGATAGATAGATATAGTGAGTGTTTGAGGATAGATAGATAGATAGATATAATAAGACTATGAAAAATGTTTATAAATATCTTCAAAACAGGACAGATAAATACAATAACTATGCGCATCCCATGTGTTTATATACATGTCGTGAAACAATCTAGCATACTCAGAAGTGTCTGTGAGAAGGTTACAATTGTAAAATCACACAGCGTTCAAGTAGGGTGTGGAACTCACAGCCACAAGATATCAACAGGGCTAAGAGCTTTGTAGGATTTAAAGAAGGAAAGGATGTTCACATGAGGGTAAACAATAGTGAGGATTGTTCCTAAAAAAGTCCCTGAAAGGTTATAATAAACTTTCTTGATTTAAATGATGAAGATGCATACCTACTAGGTGTCAAGTGGAAATTTTCACTTGGAGAAGATTATTTCATAGCTGCCTATTGCAGGGCTGCTTCCACCTTCCTCTAAAATGTCTGCAGCTGGCCAGTGGACAATGGGCTAGGTGGACTGCAGGTCTGACAGTGCTTGTCTTCCTATTGCTGCTGTAAGTTCAAGATTATGGCTTTGTTGATCTTCCTCTTTGTTGTCTTTAGGTAGCCACTGAGAGAGAAAGTTGTCTCACTAGATATCATCTAATCTCCTGTTCTTTTTTGTAGCAAGAAAGAAAGTTCAAAACTCCTGAGGCCTGCCGAGTACATGATGTCAGCTGTCAATCACACCAAACTCAACTCTTCAGTGTTCCTTCTCACTGGGATACCTGGGCAGGAAGACGTCCATCTCTGGATCTCTATCCCCTTCTGCTTAATGTATGCTATCTCAATAGTAGGAAATTCAGCCATTTTGTTCATTATAAAAACAGATTCAAGCCTCCATGAACCCATGTACATTTTCCTTTCCATGTTGGCCACCACAGACATTGGTTTATTAATAGCCACCGTGCCAACAACACTGGGTATATATTTGTTTAACTCCAGGGAAATCAGCCTCCATGCCTGTTTTTCCCAGTTGTTCTTCATACACTCTTTTGAGACCATTGAATCTTCCATGCTCCTGATGATGGCCTTTGACCGCTTCATCGCGATCCGTGACCCACTGAGATACGCTTCCATCTTAACCCTGCCGAGACTACCCAAGATGGGTCTGGTGTGTGTGATAAGAGGGGTGGCCATAATCACCCCACTCCCCTTTCTCCTGAATCGGTTCCCATACTGTCGAGACAATGTCCTCTCCCATTCCTACTGCCTGTACCAGGACGTCATGAAGTTAGCTTGTTCGGACATCACCGTTAACAGCCTCTATGGCTTGTTTGCAAAACTCGTAACGATGGGGTTGGACTCACTGTTCATCCTTCTGTCCTATATGATAATTCTCAACACAGTGCTGAGCATCGCGTCACACACACAGATCTTGAGGGCCCTGAACACCTGCGTTTCCCATGTCTGTGCCGTCCTGCTCTTCTACACACCACAGATCGGCTTATCTCTGATACACAGATTCGGGAAGGGCTCTTCTCCCTTGCTTCAGATTCTCCTGGGCAACATGTCCTTGCTGGTCCCACCCCTGATGAACCCAATCGTGTACAGTGTGAAAAGCAAGCACCTGCGTGCCAGGATATTCGACATGTTCATCAAGTGAAGCAAAAGTTTATTTCCTGTGTCCAGCGCTGTTGACAATTTAAATGAAGAAGACCAGCCACGGCCACCTATTCTATTCTGTACCCTTACATCTCAGACACCATCAGCTCCTGATCTCCATGCTGTAGAGAGAGGTTCAGATGGGGTGTGAGGCCTAGAGCAAGGGGAGAGGTGTGTCCACACCCACTGGTGAGGGAGGACAGAGCACTAGGAGAAGGAGACCAAGGTGGCACAAGTATTCATAAAGTGATTGTGTTCATGGACAGCCAGTGGGACGTTGTCCTTTAACAAGCCCTATCAACGGTTCCTCTGACCTCAGAATTCCTCACGGTACTGCCAATAAAGTAAATGGAGCTGGATGCTGTTTCCCATGGCCCCTCTCCTATCACTGTCTTGTATCTGGTGAAACATCCAGGGGCCATGAAAAAAAAGCTGCAGAGCTCTCCTGAAGTCACAGTGTTGGCCCTTCCTGTGCCCTCTGGGAGCTCTGTGATCCATGGGCCCTGCACCAGCTGTGGACAGCAGCTGCGCAGGGGGCACAGACACCCACCCTTCCCCCACACCCTCAGCCAGGGGCTTGTGACTGAGTTGTGTCAGATACACAATAGAGGCAGGAGCCCCAGGAGAAGCCGGTCTGGCAGCCCCTCTCCACAGCACCCTTTCCGAAGCCCCTGTCCAGCTGAGACAGAACAGAGCAGCCTGCGAATGAGGTAGCAGCTGCTAGGCCGTCAGGACACTCAGACGCCCTGGAGGTGTTAACTCCCTGGAACTCTGGCTCCTGGTGGCTCACTGAGGGTAACAGGCCAACAAACTGGACTCTGGGTCGTTAGGCCCATGTCGCATGTAGCTCTAGCTTCTGCCACCTTTGGGTGAGCTACAGGTCACGCCAGTGCCCTTCTCCAGCGGCTTAAAAATCCAACTTCCTTAGGAAAGTAGAAGGAGACCCAGAGTTCAGTCTCTAAGGATTTACAGCAAGGCTTGTGTAACCTACGCACTTTCTGGGTGTGGGGCACTGGGCCATGTCCTGGCCCTGAGACCATTTCCAGAGAGAGAGAACATGAGTCTGCTCTGAGGGGCAGATGGCTTTTAGCTCATGTGGTTGAGGCTTGTGCACTGAGCTCCAGAAGTGGGCCCCTGTTCCGCCTGGCGGCATGACACTTACACAGGGACAACCTTCCAACATTCCAGGCGCAAACAGAGCTCAAGAAGTGAATTTAATTAAACAACTGTAAATCTTATGGTGAAGAAACAAATAATAGTCTGTCTGTTTGCCACATAACATAGCTCTTTGATAACCCACAGGCCTGTTTTTCATGGCTAAAATACACATAAATAAAGAAAAACCAATTGCAATTTGAACAGTTCAGTCCCCACAGAGCACAGTCAGAAGAAACGGAGAGGTCCCAAACGCTGAGGTTTAGTTCACTGAAGTTTCAGTGCTGAGCATGAGAGTCCAGAGCAGCACTACAGCCAAACATGAGTGCAATCTGGGATGTACAACCAGGAGACTCTCAAATAGGAGCAGAGGGCACTGTGGGGGGACCACTGCTGAAATTCTGTGTCCAGTTCAGGTTTCAGGTGTCTACTAACCTCTGTGCCTTAGAGAGATTTCAGCTCAGTGCTCCACATGAGGATGATTTGGGGTAGCGGCGGGAGGGTGGGGGGAGCAGGATCTGAACCCTTCCCTACACCCCTTGCTGATGAGGCCTGTCACTGGCACAGCCCCCTTTGAGGAGGGAGTTCTGGGCCCCTCCTGCAGCTCAGCAGTGAGGGGAGGAATCATGAGGTGCTTTTGGAGATCAAAGGATCTGCCTGGCCAAGCAGAGCCCTAATGGGTGGCCCTCAATCTGATCCTGATCCCCACCAGCTCCATGAGCACCAAGAGCTGCTCTAGTGCTGGAGATGGACGTCACACCCAGCACCCAAATGTCAACATCACCAAGTTTAGGGCTAGCTGTGTCTAGAGGAGAGGTGTTTTGGGGGCCAATAGAAAGCTAGTAGACAGGACTTTGAGCTGCGCTTGGATCACACCCCATTCTACAAAGAATGTGCCTGGCCTTGCTTACTCGGTGGGTGCATGTCTCATGCCTGAACATGAGGAGGAGACTCTCTGAGCTGTGCCTGAGGTACCCAGGTACACTGCAAGCCCCTCACTGCTTTTTCCTGGTGTCTGTGGAGTTGCCCTGTTCCTTAAAAAGATGGTAGCCCAGTGCAGAGACAAATAGTATCTCTGCCATTGAACAGTGGCACTAGAAGTGTCCCCAGCCTCTCCCTCCAGTAACTTCATTTGTGGGTGTCCTGCTCCAGAGAAGGCCAACAGCACCACCTCCTGGGATTTCATCGAGAGTCTGGCACTAGTTCCTAATTTGATTTGTCCTTTTTATATGTGTTCACTTTTTTTGATTGTATCCCTTTGGTATATATGGTCATGCCAAATTTCTTCCACAATTTGATCTGAGGAAGTGGGTCTGGCCCACGAAAGCTCATCACTTAATAAACCATCTTGTTAGTCTTTAAAGTGCTACATAGTCCTGTTTTTTGTTTGCACAAGTACCTGTCTTTCTAAAAGCCCTGACTTCTGGAGTCAAGAGGCCGCGGAGGAATCTCAGCTTTCAGTTCTAAAGTGAGTTTTCAAAAGTGAGTTGCAGAAAAGCTAGCAAACCTCAGGCAGGTGAC
Source organism: Rafetus swinhoei (assembly GCA_019425775.1). Lineage (NCBI taxonomy): Eukaryota > Metazoa > Chordata > Testudines > Trionychidae > Rafetus > Rafetus swinhoei. The sequence goes on along the minus strand of CM033437.1, from coordinate 11,296,130 downwards.
CCAAAGGCATGGAAACCCCAGGCACACAAAAACGAATCCCCCCCCCCCCCGCATCTGCTTTTAAAACTCATTAACAGTTATGAGGTTGATTTCTCAAACAATCATATATTTTTTGTAAGATGACTTCCAAGTTTAAGTGGGGCTTGGCAGTACTGAATCCATTTTGAAGCACTTGGAAAAGGGAAAAGTGATCAGGAAGAGTCAACATGGATTCACCAAGAACAAGTCATGTCTGAGCAATTGTCTCATTAGCTTCTGTGATGAGGTAACTGGCTCTGTGGACATGGGGAAGTCAGTGGATATGATCTACTTTGACTTTAGCAAAGCTTCTGTTACTGTCTCCCACATAATTCTTGCTGGCAAGTTAAGAAGGTATAGATTGGATAAATGGACTGTACGGGTATGTCTACACTACAGCGTTATTTCGAAATAGCTTATTTCGAAATAACACATCTACACACAAAATGCATTTCAAAATAGCTTTTTGCTTTTTGCTATTTCAAAATAGCGTGTCCACAGTGAGTGGATGCTGAATCGCATTTAAGGCCGTCCGGAACCAGGTCCAGCAGGGCATCAGGTCAGGAGTTACTTTGTGTGGCTGCTGCCTGAGGCTATTTGAGGCCTGTGCTTAAAGGGAACCCCTGCCCCCCCCCGACAGCCACTTCTCAGTTTTCCCTGCTTGCTCGCCTACCTCGATGAGGGACAGAAAAGCATTTTGTCTCTGCGTGCGCTGGTTGCTTTCACTCGAGACACCACAGCACTCTGCAACATGGAGACAGAGCTGCCCCTGGGCACTCTGGTGCTTCTCGTGGACGTGTTGCTGTGAGCCTGGCTGCACTTTCTGCAGGCTGCCATCCGGGAGCTCCATCGGGGGGCTGTCAGTATCCAGGAGGCCCTGTGGGAGAGTTTCCTCCCTGGTCTGCACCACTGGGGGCTTGTGCCTCATTCCTCCCTCACGTCCTTCCACGTACCCCGCTAACCCCCCACCTGATGTTAAATAAAATACACGTATTTTCATGAACACAAACTCTCAATATTTAACCAAACTGGGAGGGTGGGGGGAGATGAAACTCTGGTGAGACTGGGGAAAAGAGGCGGGAGAGGGGAGAAGAGAGGGTGGGAAAGGGGAGGGGGTAACTTGGGAGGAGGGAGCTGGAAGGGGGAAGCAAGGGGAAGAAGCGGGAGGGGAAGCTCAAGGCTCAGGGTTGGGGGTCTCACCGGACCAACTTGATTTTCATGCAAACCTTCTCCTACGTTTGCATGTGGCCTTTGGTGGCCAGGCTGGCAGTTATCCTGCCATATACAGCCGCATTCCTCCGTCTAGTGCAGAGATCATGGAAGTTGGGGCATCCCCCCCAAACCTGAATAAAGTCCATGATCTCCACCCTGGACCAGGAAGGCTTCCACCTTCTCCGGGCCCTGGCAGGCTCCTGGGAGCTGGCAGACTGCTCCTGTGGAGAGGTGGAGGGCTGGCTGCCAGTGGCTTGCTGGCTCATGTTTTGGGGCCACTGCGTCAGCGGCAGTGACTGCTGGCTCTGGGCTGGCAGGCTTGGAGCTAGCACAGGCACTGTGGCCAGAGTCAACCCCTTTAAGGGCTCCAGGAAGGAGGGAGGGAGAGGAGTGTTCTTGGTTGAGGCTGGAGTGGCCACCAGGGCTCCCCTGGGAAGGCTGGAGGCCCCCTATTTCGATATAAGTGTCTACACAGCACTTATTTCGAAATAGCTATTTCGAATTTGGTGTTATTCCTCATGGAATGAGGTTTACCAAATCTGAAATAAGCGTTCCGCTATTTCAAATTACTTTAGAAATGGCTGTTATTTCGAAGAAATAACTTTGCTGTGTAGACATACCCTAAGAAAGCTGGCTAGATTGTTGGGCCCAATGGGTAGTGATCAATGGCTCGATGTCAGGTTGGCGGTTGGTTTCAAGTGGCGTGCCCCAGAGAGCGGTTCTGGGTCTGTTTTTGTTCAACATCTTTATTAATGACCTAGATGAGGGGATGGATTGCACCCTCAGCAAGTTTGCAGATGACACAAAGCTAGGGGGTGAGGTAGTTATTTTGGAGGGCAGGGAGAGGGTCCAGAGTGACCTAGACAGATTAGAGGATTGGGCCAAAAGAAATCTGATGAGGTTCAACAAGGACAATTGTAGAGTCCTGCACTTGGGACGGAAGAATCCCAAACATTGTTACAGTCTGGGGACCGAGTGGCTCAGTAGCAGTTCTGAAGAAAAGGACCTGGGGATTACAGTGGAGGAAAATCTGTGTGCCCTTGTAGCCAAGAAGCTAATGGCATTTTAGGTTGCATTAGGAGGAGCATTGCCAGCAGATCTAGAGAAGTGAATATTCCCCTTTATTCGGCTCTGGTGAGGCCACATCTGGAGTATTGCGTCCAGTTCTGTGCCCCCCACTACAGAAAGGATGTGGACACATTAGAGAGGGTCCAGTGGAGGGCAACTAAAATGATGAGAGGGCTGGAGCACATGACATACAAGGAGAGGCTGAGGGATTTGGGCTTATTTAGTCTGCAGAAGAGAAGAGTGAGGCGGGATTTGATAGCAGCCATCACCTTGAGGAAGGGAGGTTCCAAAGCAAACGTTCTCAGTGCTTACAGATGATAGAATGAGGAGCAATGGTCTCAAGTTACAGTGGAGGAAAGAGTGGCTAGGTTGGTTATTAGGAAAAAGTATGTCCCTAGGAGGGTGGTGAAGCACTGGGATGGATTCCCTAGGCAGGTGGTGGAATCTCTATCCCTTGGGGTTTTTAAGTCCTGGCTCGACAAAGTCCTGGCTGGGAAGATTTAGTTGGAGTTGGTCCTGCTTTGGGCAGGGGGCTGGACTCGTTAACTCCTGAGGTCTCTGCCAGCCTTAGGGTTTTATGATTCTTTGATTGTACCTGGTTGAAAGGATTTGAAGAGCAAGTAGCAAAACACACAAAAATTAAGAGCATTTTTGAAAGGTATATGAGAAGCTGGAAGACAGCCAAACATTGAGTGGGACCACTGAAACATCAAAGCGCTAAACTGGAATGATCTGAGGGAATTTTCCATGTTTTGAGCTGTGTGGAATCTCCCTTCCCTGCTTGTAGCCTGGTTTATTCTTCTTCTTCTTATTATTATTCTTATTATTCTTATTATAGAAAAATCACAGCTGTGTCAGTATCATCGTTAGCATTCAACCACCCCCAAGGGATCCATGTGACTAATGGGAACCATAAAAACAGCGCTGAGAAGCCTGGATTCCAGGAACGGAGCCTGCAGCAGGGCTGGTGCTGCAGGCCAGTTGTTTAGCATCATCCCCATCCCCCGTGACTTGACCTCCTGCTGTTTGCCATTGGCTGTGACGGGGTTAAAGCTGGTGCCCACAACGCCAAGCAGCTGAGGTTCCCTGATGGCCAAGTGGCCCAAGGGAAGGTACAAACATGCTGCATAAAGGCAGTTGCCCCCCTGTCTGAACACACACTGCCTGCTGCCCATGCAACCTCTCCAATGACTCCTTCTGCTTTCAGGTCAAGACCTCTGGTGCCAGCGGCTCTCTTCTAGCAGGAGCTGGGAAAGTTGGTAGGTTTCACTGTCTGTAACATGCCAAGTGCAGGGCAAAGGCTGCAGGCTGTTTGCATTGGCAGCTGTTCTGTGCAGCGGCAGAGAACTCAGCTGGGCTGTCAGGGTGACTCAGTAACAGGGCCGGAGGGTTCTAGGTAGCTTGGGAACCCTTCCCCTTCATCTGCCCCTGCTCCACAGTGGGCTGTGCAAGCTACACAGAAATCTGACCCTCAAAGCAAGCTCAGAGTGCTAAACCCCCAGAACTCCAAATATGGATTTCACAAGGGGTTCCATTTCTAGAGGTGCCCTGTGCTCTGGGCATAGAGTCCTAGGGCTGGAAGAGACCTCAAGAGTCATTGAGTCCAGCCCCCCGCCCAAAGCAGGACTAACCCCAATTAAATCACGTATCCACAGCATGCGCCAGCCGTCTTTGCTAGAAGTCCAAGATACGTTCCAAAAAACTTGGACTTATAGAGAAACAACTTAACATGGGGAATTTTTCTCCCGCAGCTGACTTCCATTTGCGCAAACTGGGGGAGGAGGTGGCGTGAAGTAAGAGCAGGAAATAGGAGGATTTGAGTGCATCAGTTCCTACAAGCATCAAAGACTTTAGTGCAGAATGGATGTATACCGGGGAGATTTATAGCAGGGACGCCCTGTATAGCCACCGCCAGCAGAAGAGTTGTTGGAATCCTCTGTCCCTGGGTGAACAGCTGATTGGTTCTCCTCAGGTTCTGTTCTGTCAGCCTGTCACCTGTATCCAAAGGGGCAACAGGTACTGGGGTGAGTATATGAAATATTTATTCCCTGAGCTCTCACTCTCTAGTACACAGTAACCCCAGCACCTGTTCTTCAGACAACATGAGGTTTTGGAGAAAGTGGGTTTCAAAGTCAAATGCCTGAGGATTCCTGGCAATGGCACTTCATCTCCCACATGGCAGTAGTCTATTGCTCATTGAACAAAGAGTCCATAGTACAGATCCACTGCAAATAATATGAGGAGCACATAAGAAATACTTGTTCAAGCCAATCAGCTGTTCACCCAGGGACAGAGGAGACACTAGATATGTTTGCTGACAAGTGGCTGAATGAAGGCTGAGAGATATTTCCATCTTTTCAGATTCTGAACACACTTAGAGGACAGATGATCCATTATAGGTCCCACTCTCACCTGAGAAATCATCGCTGAAAGAATTTCACCGGGGCCGGAACAGGTTGACATGTGCGTACTCAAGTACAGCTGCATAAATATTATGTCATAACTTTTCATTGTGTTACAAATACGACAAAACAAACTTTCAGGACACGTCTGCATGTGGAAGGCCAGCAACTGTGTTATTGGAATATCTACAACAAGGAGCAGTGGTAACGTTACTGCTTCAAAGCATTTGGCTTCTAAAAAATGTCCAGCAAAGTTCCAGAAATATTGTTTGCAATGAGTTTGTGCTATTAACCCTTTGTTCTATGAATTGGTGTTTGATACTCTCTCCTCGTAACTCACTTAAAGGTATAAACGGCCATAGGCAAAAACCCAGTTCATCAGAGGCATCTGACGAGCTGGAGTTTTGCCCACAAAAGCTTGTGCCCAAATAAATCTGTTCATTTTTAAGATGCCACAGGACTCCTCATTGTTTTTGCAGATACAGACTAACCCAGCTCCCCTTCTGATATGTGACTGGAAGGTGTTTGTGACACTTGCATCAGGGTCATGTACACTGTCCTTCTGCCCTACCTGGGCCAGACGTCCCCAAAAGTCCTGAGATATAAGAACTGCTGGCTTTTCTTTCAGCAAAGACAACAGCTCACATGCAGAAAAGGAGAGTGTAAAGTGGTTGTGTCTAATTTACACACATAACCTGTCACAGGAGCATGGCTGAAGTCACTTGCACATGCAGCTTGATATTAGCACAAACCTAGCATTTGCAATATTTACCCATTTGTGATGTTGTCCCCTCCTCGGCTGAAGTCGCTGTCTGTGTTAGCTTGTAACTTGCCAAAGCCTACAGATGCTTGCGTGGGGATAGCATGCAGGTCTGTGAGGAGAAAGCTGCAGGACAATTACATTCTCTAGATTCAGTCACCATTAGCCATGAAAATACGTCAGCTTCCCTGGGAGTGAATCTTGGGAGCCCACGTGCATCAACATGAGCATTTGGTAGAGGAAAGTTAATTGAGCCTGCTTCTGATCCAGTTGGCACAGCTATATCTGGAGTGACGCAGTGGAAGTCAATGTTGCTGAATTCAGAACCCAGTCCTGTTCTGAAAAGAAACGTAATTTGAACTCTCAGGAGTGGAGAAAATTTTAAAAAATGCATATGATGAGGCAGTGAAACACATTTATAAATAGTTTCAATGGAGAACAGCTAAATACAATGCCTGTTTTCACCATTCCCTTGCCATGTGACTGCACATATCTCATGGTACCTGAGGGGGCACGTTTAGAAGTGGAGGCCCAGAAAGGGTGCCTTTGAGAAAGTCACATCTGTAAACTCAAAGGGTCCTCCACTAGGCTGCAGAACTCAGACATCAACGGGGCAGAGAGCTTAGCAGGATTCAAAGAGGGCCTGGATGTTTATATGGCTAACCAGAAAATCCATTTGCAATAGTGAAGATTTGTTTTTAAATGTCTTAGAAGGGCTCTAAATAGTCCCAATTTATATCAGAAAATATGTCTCACTAGCAGATGTTGGGGAAACGTTTCCTTGGGAGCAGATTATCTCATAGCTGCCTATTGCAGGGCTTCTTTGCTGTGCTCAGTAGCATCTTGGACTGGCCTTTGAAAATTAACATGCATAGGTTATAGCTCTGATCCAGTCCAGCAGTGCCTGACTTCCAATCAGTGGTGTAAATGCTAAACTATACATTTGAGGATCTTCCACAAACACCTGGGAGTCTCTCAACTTCCATTCAGGGCAGACAGATGTTGTGTTAAATATCATCTAGTCTCCTGTTCTTTTTCTTTTAGGAAAGAAGGCTGCTTAGACCTGCCCAGTGCATTATGACACCTGTCAATGATACCAAATCACAATTTGCCGTGTTCCTTCTCACTGGGATACCTGGTCACGAAGACATCCATCTCTGGATCTCCATCCCCTTCAGCTTCATGTATGCTATTTCGATAGTAGGAAATGCAGTCATTATGTACTTTATAAAAACAGACCCAAGCCTTCATGAGCCAATGTACATTTTCCTTTCCATATTGGCCCTCACAGACCTTGGCTTATCAATAGCTACCATACCGACAATACTGGGCATATTCTTGTTTAACTCCAAGGAGATCAGCCACAATGCCTGTTTTGCCCAGCTGTTTTTCATCCATTTTCTTGCAAAAATTGAATCCTCCATTCTCTTGCTGATGGCCTTTGATCGGTTTGTCGCAATTTGTAATCCACTGAGGTACGCTTCCATCTTAACCCTGCCCAGAATAGTCAAATTGGCACTGGTATTTGTGGTAAGAGGGGTGGCTGTAGCATTCCCATTCCCTTTCCTCCTGAAACGATTCCCATACTGCCGAGCCAATGTCCTCTCCCATTCCTACTGCCTGCACCAGGACGTCATGAAGTTGGCTTGTGCGGACATCACTGTCAATGTCATCTATGGCATGTTCACTACAGTCTTCACGTTGGGGCTGGACTCGCTTCTCATCTTCCTCTCTTATGTGATGATCCTCAAAACAGTGCTGAGCATCGCGTCCCGTACGGAGAGCCTTAGGGCCCTGAACACCTGCGTCTCCCACCTCTGTGCCGTCCTGCTCTTCTATGTGCCAGACATCAGCCTGGCTGTGCTACACAGATTCGGGAACAGCTCTTTCCACTTGCTTCAGATTCTCCTGGGCTACGTCTACCTGCTGGTCCCACCCCTCATGAACCCAATTGTGTACAGTGTGAAAAGTAAACACCTTCGTGCAAGGATCATCAGGGCATTTGTCAGGTGAAGGGTCAGTTCATCACTTGCCTCCAGGGCTGGTGACAGAGGAGACAAAAAACACTTGTGATGACACGGCCACATATTCCATCCTGGAACCTTTTCACCTGAAGCTCCTCCCTTCCCTCATCTCTTTGCTCAAGGTTGAATCTCGACTATTCCCCTTTAACTGAGACTCTGCTCCTGGTTCAGGGTGGAATCCAGAGCTGGGCCATGGTAAGAGCTGGCCAGAGAGCCAGGGAGCCCGAGACTTTCCACATGTTGCCCCCAGGATGTACATCCCAGGGAGGATAGTGAGTCCATAACTCCCCAAAGCAGCATGGGCACTCAAGAGGGAGATCTGGGAGCCATCATGGACAGTTTTCTAAAACAACCACCCAAGGTGTAGCAGCAGTGGGGGAAAATCTCAAAGAGAATGTGAGTAATGATTAGAGAAGGGATTGTTATCACAAAAGAAAATATCATATTGCCTCTATGTAAACCCATTGTACTTACACATCTTGAATACTGTGTTCAGTTCTGGTCACCCCATCTCAATAAAGATATATGAATAGTGGAAAAGGTAAAGAGAGGGGCAACAAAATGCTTAGTGGTATGGAACAGCAAACTCATCATGAGAGATTAAAGAGACTAGGACTTTTCAGCTTGAAAAACAGATGGCCAAGTGGGGATAAGACAGAGGTCTATACAATCCTGAGTGGTGTGCAGCAAGTGAGTCAGAAACACTTATTCACACCTTCACATAACACAAAAACCAGTGGTCACCCATTAAGTTAATAGGTAGCAGGTTTAAAAGAAACAAAAGAAATAACTTCTGCACACAACACCTAGTCAGCCTGTGGTGTGAAGGGCAAAAGTATAACTGGTTCCAAAAAAAATCTAGGTAAGTTCATGGAAGATAGGTCCGTCAGTGGCAATTGGGCAGCATGGTCAAAGACACAACCCTATATGCTGGGTGTCTCAAAATCTCTGTCTTTCAGAAGATGGGAGTCAATGACAGAGGAGGAGCGACATAATAATTCTCCTTTTCTGTCTATTCTCTCTGAAGCACCTTGCATGAGGACAGTGGGCTAGATGGACCATTGGTCTGACTCAAAATGGCCAAGCTTATATTCTTATATTGTTCCTCTGATGGATGGGCTGTTGCAGACAAGCCTTTTCCATGGGATCCCGCTGTTATAGGGGTGTTGTAGCCATACCAGGTGACATCTGTGGTAGGGTGACCATAGGTCCTCTTTGGGTCTGGACAGCCAATTTTTTAAGCCCTTTCCCTGCCACCAAAAGTATTTCTTTTCAGAAGAAGTTGTTTGGCCTGGTTCCTCTTGCTGGTGTGATCAGTGGGAAGGGCAAAGAGAACAAAAGCCTGCTTCTGTGGAAAAAGCAGGGCAGTAGGGAGTGGAGGGAAGTTCTGCGGAGATAAGTGGAGATGCCAGCCCCCAAAAGGGGGGGAGACATAGCTCAGTGTGGGGCCAAGGTTCCAGCCGAAGGTTAAAGTTGCCAGAGACGTGAGTGGGCCTCCATAGAGTTCCAGAGAGGGAGGACAGACTCACACAGGGTGATGGTGGGAGACACTCTTACAAATGTACTCGAGTTCTTTGAGGGTGACAAGACACATGTGGATAAGGGGGATCCAGTAAATATAGTGTACTTAGATTTCCAGAAAGCCTTTGACAAAGTCCCTCACCAAAGACTCCGGCTCAAAGTAAGCTGTCACAGGATAAGAGGAAAAGTCCTTTCATGGATTGATAACTGATTAAAAGACAGGAAACAAAGGGTAGGAATAAATGATAAGTTTTCAGAATGGAGGGAGGTAACTAGTCCCCCAAGAGTCCATATTGGGACCAATCCTGTTCAACCTATTTATAAATGATCTGGAGAAAGGGGTAAACAGTGAGGTGTCTGTAAGGGGGTCGTGGAGCCCACGCCCTTTCTCCAGATGCTCCCGACCACCTCTTTACTTTTGCCCTCTCTCTGGGGTCCCCAGTCAGGTCAGACCGGCCAGGAAGGGACCCCTTTTGGCTGAATGACCCCTTGCTGAATGACACCTGTGTTGCCTACGACTGGGGGGTCCAAATTCAATGGAGTTGGGGTTTTTCTCGGTGGGAAAGGGAGACTCGGGCCCTCCCTCTCTCTGAGTCTCAGCCCAGGACCCTAAGGCTACAGGGACCCTTCACCCCTGTGCCGACTGACGGGGCTGCTGCCCTCAACTTGCCAGCCCGGCCCATAGCTCCCGGCCCTGTCCTGGGCTACTTCCTTTTCCTCCATTCCCTCCTTCTGGAGTCTCACTGCGGGCTCCTGGCCTCTGCCTTCTCCCGCGCAGCTGGTTCCCGGCTCGCCCCTCACCAGTCCACCTTCCTCCCACCTCCCTCCTGGCACTCTGCTGGTGCCCTCTTGAAGGGCCCGCTCTTGGCTCACCCCGCCTCTTCTGGCCACGTCAGGGCATTCCTTCACGCCCCGCACCATGGCATCCGGAAGTTACCCCATGCCCGGCCCACCCCCTGATGAGGCGTGCAAGCGTTCCTTCATGCCTGCCCCCTCGTTCCTTTGGCTGCGGTGGACACTGCTTCCTCCAGCGCATCCCCTGCCCCTTGCCCCCGTCCGGCTGGTTGCGGTTCCAGCTTTATGGATGCGCTGCTCTGGCTGCGAGTGCGTGGTCATATCGCTCCGTCACAGTGTCAAAATGTGCAGATGATACTAAACTGCTCGAGGTAGTGAAGACCAAAGTAGACTGTGAAGAGCTTCAAAAAGATCTCACCAAACCAAGTGATTGGGCAACAAAATGGCAACTGAAAATTAATTGATAAATGTAAAGTAATGCACATTGGAAAAAATAACCCCAACTACACATACAAGATGATGGGGGCTAATTTAGCTACAACTACTCAAGAGAGAGATCTTGGAGTCATTGTGGATGGTTCTCTGAAAACCTCCACTCAGTGTGCAGGGGCAGTCAAAAAAGCAAACAGAATATTAGAAGTCATTAAAAAAAGGGATAGAGAATAGGACAGAGAATATCTTATTGTATCTGTATAAAACCATGGTACACCCACATCTTGAATTCTGCATACAGATGTGGTCACCTCATCTCAAAAAAGATATCTTGGCATTGGAAAAGGTTCAGAAAAGGGCAACAAAAATGATTAGGGGTTTGGAATGGGTCCCATATGAAAAGATATGAAAAAGACTTGGACTTTTCAGCTTAGAAAAGAGGAGACTAAGGGAGGATATGAGAGAGGTCTATAAAATCATGACTGGAGTGGAAAAAGTGAATAAAGAAAAGTTATTTACTGGTTCCCATAATATAAGAACTAGGGGTCACCCAATGAAATTAATAGGTAGCAGGTTTAAAATAAACAAAAGGAAGCACCCACGCTAGCTACTGTCGGAAGACAGGACACTGAGCTAGATGGACCTTTGGTCTGACCCAGTGTGGCCGTTCTTATGTTCTTTTGAGGAGCTACACATCTCCACTGCTGTCATTGGTATATATGCTCACCTGAGGGGGCTGTTTTGGATTGGAGGCTGCATGAAGGGGAGGAGATAGCGCTGCAGTCTAGGCCCTGTGGCACGAAGGACAGAGGTGTGTGGGTGGAGCTGGAGCTGAGCTGGGAAGCAGAGGGCTTTTCTTTTCACTCCCTGAAAAATTTTTCTAAAATGTTTCTTTTTCATTCACTTTTTTGGGGCTGAGTTTCCATAGGAAAAAGATCATTTCTCCCTGCAGGCTCAGCTGTCCTGAGGCTGTCCAGCGGCCGCCGCCTGAATCCCCAAGGTGAATTGGACGCTTTGCATCTGCCTCTTCTTTTACATAAAGGTGGCACAGATGGACTCAGTGGCTGCACTCTGGGGATGGGAAGTTTGAAACTTGACAAACCAGTGTCTGGGTGGGAACTAGGCCCCTCAGCGACTCTCACCAGCCTTCCCCTCTCTGTGCAGCCCTGCACAGAGCCAAGGGCCAGCAGGCAGTGGCTACCGTGACAGGCCCTGGTAGCACGTGTCTGATCAGCCTGTGCTAACCGGGACCTGGCGAGGGTCCTAGAGCAGCTATGGAGGCCCAGAGATTGTGGGTGGCTGGGCCGAGCTACCAGTGGAATTTTGTGCATAAGTTTGGGAATCCCTGGATCCTGGGTCCCCCTTATCATTCTTCAGGGAATGGAAGGGACCTCCCCTCCTGGAACAATCGGAGGGACATTTTCCTGTGTGGAGCCTTGCGGAACCTCCCTTTTCTGTTTGCAGCTCGGGTTTGTAATGCAGGAAAGGGAGCAGCTGGGGAGACATCAGGTTTTTTATTATTATCATTCTGATCATCATCATCATTGTCATCATCACTATTTCAGCAAGATCACATCTGTGGCAGCATCACTGTTACCACTCAGCCACCCTTGAAGAAACTACGGGACTAATCAGACCCACACAAACAGGGCTGCCAAGCCTGGATTCCAGGAATGGAGCCTGCAGCAGGGTTGGTGCTGCAGACCAGTTGTTTCACCCCTGGGATTTAGCCTCCTGCCGTTTGCCATTGGCCATGGTGGGGTTAAAGCTGGTGCACATGAAGCCAAGCAGCTGAGCTTCCCTGATGGCCAAGTGGCCCCAAGGGAAGGTACAAACATGCTGCATAAAGGCAGTGGCCTCCCTATCTGAACAGACACTGCCTGCTGCCCGGGAAACCTCTCCGGTGACTCCTTGTGCTGTAGGGTGAAGACCTCTCATGCCAGCGGCTCCCTTCTAGCAGGAACTGGGTACGTTGGCAGGTTTCACTGTCTGTAACATGCCAAGTGCAGGGCGAAGACTACAGGCTGTTTGCATTGGCAGCTGTTCTGTGCAGTTGCAGAGGACTCAGCTGGGCAGTCGGGGTGACTCAGTGATGAGGCAGGAGGGCAGGCAGCGCTAGGTAGCCTGGGAACCCTCCTCGACCTCTGCCCATGCTCATGGTGTGTTGTTCAAACTACACAGAGATTAGATATTCATAACCAGCTCAGTGTGTTAAGCCCCCAAAGTCCCAAGGTCTCTCATTGCTAGACGTTTCATTTCATGAGCTCTGGGCCCGATCCTGCTGGGGGCTGAAGAAGGGGAGACCCCACAGAATAGTAAGGGTTAGTTCCCAATTCACCTCAGATTTATTTGCTCCGGAAAATGTAACCAGGAAATACATTCTCAATGGTTTTACTCTCTGGCTCAATTTAGAGGTCAGGAACTCAGAGCTGCGTGGCTCTGTGGTAACCGCTCCATTTCCTGACTAGGGGAGGGACCCAGGATCCTTTCCAGTAGCTGCCTCTCTCTGGTCTCTGAGTGACAGATGTCAGGCTCCTCCCACCCTCAGACTGGCCCCGTCTCACAGCACACTGCAGGTCGAATGTCCTTGCCCAGAAGCTGTGAGTAGGTTTGGCCTCTATGGTTCTTCCCGTAGGAGGCGGTGATTAGAGAGACAAGTGACCAGCCAGCCTTCCTGAACTAAAACACGGGTCTGTCTGAGCAGCAGGAGTAAAATGTAACATTGGAGAATCAGAGGGTTTTAACCAACGGTCTGTCCACCTCTCTGACCCCAGGCTCCCATTGGGTCCAGGACCCTTGCAGGCTGAAGGCCTCATCATGCCTGAGTAACAATGTCGGGGTCATTGTCTACTGCAGAGTGAGAGCCCTGGGAATCAATATTTAAGATAGTTCCCCCAGTGCCTGTCACTACCCCAAATACTATGGACTGACAGACCAGAACCTGAGGAGAACCAGTCAGCTGTTAATTCGATGAAAGTAAAGTTACGGAATGTTTGTTTGTAGACTTGCGGCTTAATAATGGTGGAGATGCTGCAACCTACTGTGATGAGGTAACTGGCTCTGTGGACATCGGGAAGTCAGTGCATGAGATCTACCTTGACTTTACCAAACTTTTTATATGGTCTCCCTCCGTGTTCTTGCCAGCAAGTTAAGAAAGTATGGATTCGATAAATGGACTGTAAGGTGGATAGAAATCTGGCTAGATTGTCGTACTTAACTTGTCTCAATAAATGTCATGATGTCTGGTTGGCAGTCGGTTTCAAGAAGCATGCCCCAAAGGTCGGTTCTAGGGTCGGTTTTGTTCGACATCTTTATTAATGACCTGGATGAGGGGATGAATTGCACCCTCAGCAAGTTCACAGATGACACCAACGGTGCGTCTAGATTACATACCTCTGTCGACAGAGGCATGTAAAATAGGATACCCGACATAGTCAATGAAGCGGGGATTTAAATATCCCCGGCTTCATTAAAATAAAAATGACCACTGTGCTGTGACGGCTCAGCTGATCGTGAAACGAGGTTTACAGGAGCGATCGACAAAGGCTTCCCTTGTTGACCAATCTGTGTCTTGACTCACGCGCTGTGCCGATGATCGGCTGAGCCGTCACAGCGCGGCGGCCATTTTTATTTTTAAAAAACCAGGGATATTTAAATCCCCGCTTCATTGACTATGTCGGGTATCCTATTTTACATGCCTCTGTCGGCAGAGGCATGTAATCTAGATGTACCCCAAACTACGGGGGAGAGGTAGTTTTGTTGGAGGGCAAGGATAGAGCCCTGAGTGATCTAGACAAATTGAAGGACTGGGCCAAAAGAAATCTGATGAGGTTCAGCAAGGATAAGTGCAGATTCCTGCGCTTGGGACAGAAGAATTCCAAACATTGTTACAGGCTGGGGACCCACAGGCTATGTAGCAGTTCTGCAGAAAAGGACCTGGGGATTACAGTGGAGGAGAAGCTGGATATGAGTCAAAAGTGAGCCCTTGTAGCCAAGAAGGCTAATAGCATATTAGGGTGCATTAAGAGGTGTATAGCCAGCAGATCTAGAAAAGGGATTATTCCCCTTTATTCAGCACTGCTGAGGACACATCTGGACTATTGCATCCAGTTCTGGGCCCCTTACCACAGAAAGGATGTGGACTCTTTGGAGAGGGTCCAGTGGAGGGCAACCAAAATGCTAAGGGGATGGATTACAAGACCAACGAGGAGAGGCTGAGGGATTTAGGCTTGTTTTGTCCACAGAAGGGAGGTTCCAAACAGGATGGAGAGAGGCTGTTCTCAGTGGTGACAGGTGACACAATGAGGAGCAATGGTCTCAAGTTACAGTGGGGGAGGTCTAAGTTGTATATTAGGAAAAACTCATTTCCTAGGAGGGTGATGAAGCACTGGGATGGGTTCCCTAGGGAAGGGGTGGAATCTCCATCCCTAGAGGTTTTGAAGTCCTAGCTTGATCAAGCCCTGGCAGGGATGATTGAGTTGGGGTTGGTCCTGCTTTGGGCAGAGGGCTCGACTCGATGGCCTCCTGAGGGTTCTTCCACCCCTAGGAGTCTATGATTTTAGATTCTGAAGGAATCCAGATGACAAAAACTGCAGTTTAGTCCCACTCTATCCTGAGAAACCACCTCTTTGGCTACATCTACACTGCAGGCTTTTTGCGCAAGAGCGCGTCCACACTGCAAAAGCGCATTGGAAAAGTGATACACTTTTGCATACTTTATGGATGCTCTCTTGCAAAAAAGCTCTGATCGCTATCCACAGAATAGCCACCAGAGCACCTGGGCTTTTTTCAATTGGCAATTTTGCATAAAACCCCCGATTGCCCGCCCACACACATCTTTTTGCACAAAAGCTCTTGCGCAAAAAGGAGTTATTCCTTGTAGAAGGAGGTGTACCAAGACCATAAAAAGCCCTCTCTTGTGCCGTTCTATTGTAATTTTTTATTAGGCTCATGAACACCACCCTTCTGGCCAGCCTGTGCCAGATATCTCCAAAAGCCCTGAGAAATAAGAACTACTGGGTTTTGTTTCAGCATTGAAACAATGAATATAATTGCATTGAATATTGCTGAATTTACAATTCAGCCCTAAGGATTTATCCCTTGTTCTGCAAAGAAGCAGAAGCTTAATTTGAACTCTCAGGAGAAAAGAAAATTAAAAAAAAAATGCATATAATGAGGTTATGAAACTCATTTATCTATAGCTACAATGGAGGACAACTCTATACAGTGACTCTTCCCCATGAATGTGCCATGTGATTGCACCCCTCACCAGGGGACACACTCAGAACTGGAGGCCCAGAAAGGGTGTCTGTGGGAAGGTCACAACTGTAAAACCACATGGAGCTCAAGTAGGCTGCAGAACTCAGAGACACAAGACAGGAAGGGAGCAGAGAGCTCAGTAGGAGTCACAGAGGGACTGGATGCTTTTATGGCTACCCAGAAAATCCAATTACAGCAGTGAAGATTTTCTTTGAAATGTCTTTGAAGGGTCTAAATCTTCTTGATTTAGACCATAAAATATGTGTCACTTGTGGGTGTAAATGCAAATGTAAGTTGTCTGATAGTCCATGGACCCTGGCAGTCTCTCAATGTCCATTCAGTGCAGAAAAATGTTGTGTTCAATATCATCTAGTCTCCGGTTCTTTTTCTTTTCAGGAAGGAAAGCTCAGAATTCCTTGGACCTGCTCAGTACATGATGTCAGCTGTCAATGACACCCAGTCACAATTAGCAGTGTTCCTTCTCACCGGGATACCTGGCCATGAAGACGCCCATCTCTTGATCTCCATCCCCTTCAGCTTCATGTATGCTATTTCAATAGTAGGCAATGCAGGCATTATATTCTTTATAAAAACAGACCCAAGCCTCCATGAGCCCATGTACATTTTCCTTTCCATGTTGGCCTTTACAGACCTTGGCTTATCGATATCCACCATACCGACAATACTGGGCCTTTTCCTGTTTAACTCTAGGGAGATCAACATGGATGCCTGTTTTGCTCAGCTGTTTTTCATTCACTTGCTTTCAATCACTGAATCCTCCGTGCTCCTGTTGATGGCCTTTGACCGCTTCATCGCAATCTTTAACCCACTGAGATATGCCTCCATCTTGAGCCCGCCAAGAATAGCCAAAATGGGGCTGGTGTTTGTGGTAAGAGGTTTGGTTATAGCATTCCCACTCCCCCTTCTTCTGAAACAGTATCAATACTGCCGAACAAATGTCCTGTCCCATTGCTACTGTCTAAACCAGGATGTCATGAAGTTGGCTTGTTCAGACATAAGAGCCAGCAGCATCTACGGCATGTTTGTTGCAATCTCCACCGTGGGGTTGGATGCACTGCTCATCTTCCTCTCCTATGTGATGATCCTCAAAACAGTGCTGGGCATCGCGTCCCGCACAGAGAGCCTCCGGGCCCTGAACACCTGCGTCTCCCACCTCCTCGCTGTCATGCTCTACTACACACCAATGTTGGGGCTGTCTGTGCTACACAGATTTGGGAACAGCTCTTCTCACTTGCTTCAGAGCTTTGTGGGCTATGTCTACCTGATGATTCCACCCCTGATGAACCCAATTGTGTACAGCGTGAAAAGCAAACACCTTCGTGTGAGGGTCATCAGGGTGTTCGTCAAGTGAAGGTTCAGTTTATGACCCGGCTCCAGGGCTAGTGACACAGGAGACAAAAGACTCTTGCGAAGACATGGCCCAATAATCAATCCTGGATCCTTTTCCCCTGAGGCTTTTCCCTTTCCTCATCTCTTCACTCAAGGCTGCCCCCCACCAACTCCCCTTTAAATTAAACTCTGTTCCCTGTTCAGAGAGGAATCCAGAGCTGGGTCATTGTACTCTGAGGAGCTCCAGGCCTTCCATATTTTGCTCCCAGGATTTGTATCCCAGGGAGGGTGTTGAGTCCATGGCTCGCAAAAGCAGCCTGAAGTGCTGTATTAATCTCACCAAGAGCTGACTGGGCTGGGTTGGAGGCTGAGCATCAGGGAAAGGGAAGTGGGGTAGGGGTTTGTGGGCAGAGATGGGGCACGTAAGAGGAGTCAGGGAGTGGCAAGTCTGGTTCATGACTCACCCCTGCAAACAAGGCAGTGAGCATGTGCTATTTGACTATAAACCTCCTACATTAATGACGCCGGCAGTGATGGTTGAGCTCTGGACACAAACACCCAAAAGAGAAGAGACGGGGGTGTCCGATGGGATGTGCTTGGTGTTCACACCTTAGGACGATGGGTGTTGTTCCCAGTTTGAATAGTGGGACAATTTTTAGACTCCCCAAAAAAGGGATTTGGTTTAGACCATACAGCCCAGATGTACTGTACCATCCTGTTTCTTCTTGGTCAGCATCAGTACTTGTTGAGGAGTAAATTGGTCAAGCTGAATCTGAGGTAACAATCCTTGCAAGACAGTGATTCATAGATCTAGAAGTTTCCAGGCCAGAATCTAGTCCCTACCTTTTCAAACGGGGTGTGTGGGCCTCTCTGGGGGTATGTGGCCTATACAGAGGATGGGAGTGAAAAGGTTTTGAAAAAAAAAACATTCCTGTTTGCACATTGCCCTGCTCCAGAGAGATCCCGTGCGCAGACCGGGCCTCGCTTTTGTATCAACATGGTGCTGTGCATTGTGTTGGCCTTTTTATAAGATTGCATAACAATTGTCTGGCCTTTTTCCCCCTCTGGCACTCCCAGTGCAGAAGATGGGGGTCCGCACAAGACCTTCAATCCCGTGCCTCTGTAGCAGGGGTGGGGAACATTTTTTGGGTTGGAAGCCACTGACCCAGAGTAAAATCAGCCACACACAAGTGAGAAGCAAAAACAAAGCAAAACAAATGCTTAAGTGGCCCCTGAATGAGAAGGAGAAAGACCCTTCCCACATTCCCAACGCACACCAGAGCCTAGAGTGGGCCCAGGGTGGTAGATTTTGTGTGCTCCAGCCCTGCAAGGGGGTGGCAGGAGAGGGGTCTGGATTTCCAGTGCGGGCTTCCCAATGCTGCGAGAGGGAGCACTGAGCCTTGGAGGATGGATCCAAGAAAACTGAGGATCTCATCCAGCTCCAAGGCCTGATGTTCCCCAACCCTGCTCTATAGACTCTGCTTACAGAAAAACTCCCCAGAGTCACGGATGCACTGGCTCTGGAAAATAGGCTGTCACCATCAAGTGATTTTTTTTAAAGATCCCTGAAAACCCAGGAAGGAACACTTCCCCAGGGGTACCCCAAGCTCTTCTGCCACAGGAGAGTTAAAAAAAAGAAACAAAAGGAAACACAGAAAACCCACTGTGTCTTCAATAGCCAACCTCTCAGGCGAGGCAGGCACACACACAGACCTCCTGTTGCCTCCCAGGATGTAAGAATCAAATCAACGCCTTAAAAAAGATTGTATTAATAAAACACCAAAAGAAATCTTTAAGAAAGCACACTGGGTCACTAGGCGTTACCTAAAACACAGAGAACAGAATATCTCTGGGTACAGCTTAGCTAGTGAATGTGTGTGTGTGGGGGGGGAGCACATGGATTTTACACAGAGAGGCTTAATCAAACAACCAAAACAAAGAAAAATACCCTGATCACCATGAAATGTACATTCATCTCTCTAGTCACGTCCCATGCCCAGTATTCCTTCTAGGCATAATTCTGACAGATTCCTTCATATTGCTTTCTCCCGCTTATGGTTTAAACTTGTACAAAGGAAGAAGCAGCTAAGTATCTCAATACAATTCAAATGTCAACATTGGGGTTCCTGTCAACACCCCCACTAGCGACCTGAGTGTCACCCTTTAGTCAGAAGGGCCTGCAGAACCTGCAGAGAAGGTGCTGTGAGTGGCTGTCTCAGAAAGTGCTGCCTGGGCAGAGCCCAGCAAACAGACTGTGGGTCCGAAGAGAGGCAGAGTGATCTGCCCAGGGAACCAGAGCAGCTGGATGGCCTGGCTTGGCCTGGCTGTCTGGCTTGGACAGACACGCACACACACCCTGCCCAGGCTGTCTCTTCTCCGGCTGCAGATCTGCAAGTTCCCACGCCAGCAAGTGTCTGGGACTGTGAGAGCCAGAGGAGTGCACTCTGGGAGATGGGATGTATGGGAGCAGGGTAAATGCCAGTTAGACAAGTGTCCTTTATTTCTGTGTCCTTTGTGAAGTGATTGTATTCACTTTTAGTCTGTTAGGCCCTGTTGCTTTAAGTGGGTGAGTAAAAGAGTGTTAATTCTAATGTAATCAATTCAGGTTCTTCCTGGAGGTTCCCAAGGCACAGCATTCAGTGTGTACAGGGCCAGCCAAGTGGAGGCACTGCCATTGTATATTCCTTTAGTAGCAAGGGACTGCAGCAAGCGGGTGGATCGGGGATCCCCAAGTATCCAACACCTCCCTGGTGGTACTCAGGACCTTCTACAATGTTAAAAACATACGGCTCCCTGGCACACAGGTGAGTGTGGCATGCTCCCCAGTAACCCACGGTGGTACGAGGGGGTTACAGTTGTTTCCAAGGGGACCCAAACTTTTCCTTTTCACTTACAAACTCTGCCCTTGTCCTGACCTGCCGTTGAGGCTGCATCCCAGCACGGGGCTCACACTCCTTGCTCGGAGGCAGCAGGAATATCCTGCCCCACACATCGCTTCCCTTTTCTCCTTCCCTCACCATGGTCTGATGGGGATTCCCTGCCTTCCACAGGGCTGTGTGCAGCCTGGCTTTGTTCTGACTCCCCATCATGTTACGCTGCTTCAGTTCCCAGTCGGCATAACAGAAAAGGTCTTGTATCCTAGGGATTGGGTGAACCTAGGGCTGGGGCAGACAACCCTCAGCAGGGAGAGCCCACCTAACTGCAGGGAACACTCCGACGTGCTGGGCTGAGGCAAGCCAGGCCTGCAGGCCTCAGAGAGCCTTTGCTGCGTTCAAAGCTCAATAAGCCCTCCTGTTTGATGCTGGCTGAGAGTCGCTCCAGGCCGGAGAACAGGGCTGCACGATTCCCTCAGGGAGTGGAGTCCCCAGGGGTCCAGGGCGAGTGTATTCCCTGAGGGGGCTTCTGGCAGAGACAGGCTGAAGGCCCTGAGAGGCTCCATCTGGGAGATGGAGCTGGACCCCCAAGGCGAGAGTATGTCTACACTACAAAGTTAATTCAAACTAACAGCCGATAGTTCGAATTAACTTTCATAGGCGCTACACATACAAACCGCTAGTTTGAATTTAAATCGAACTAGCGGAGCGCTTAATTCAAACTAGGTAAACCTCATTCTAGGAGGACTAACGCCTAGTTCGAATTAAGTAGTTCGAATTAAGGGCTGTGTAGCCACTTAATTCGAACTAGTTGGAGGCTAGCCCTTCCCAGCTTGCCCTGGTGGCCACTCTGGGTCAAACTCTTCTGCCCCCCTCCTGGCCCCGGAGCCCTTAAAGGGGCATGGTCTGGCTACAATGCTTGTGCCAGTTGCAAGCCTGCCATCACCCAGCCAGCAGACCCTGCACCTGGCACAGCATGAGCCAGCCACCCGCTGCCACTCAGCCCTCCACCTCTTCCCAGGACCAGGTTGGTGGCTCCCAGGAGCCTGCCCGGGGTCGCAAGAGGCGGGCGCCCACCTGGTCTAGTGCGGAGATCATGGACCTTATCGAGGTTTGGGGGGAGGCATCCAACGTCCACGATCTCCGCACTAGCCACAGGAATGTGGCCGTCTAGGGCAGGATAGCTGCCAGCCTGGCCACCAAAGGCCATATGGGGACCCAGGAGCAGGTCTGCATGAAAATCAAGTTGGTCCAGTGAGACCCGCGACCCTGAGCCCTGAGCTTAGAACATAAGAACATAAGAATGGCCGTCTGGGTCAGACCAAAGGTCCATCTAGCCCACTAGCCTGTCTGCTGACAGTGGCCAGCACCAGGTACCCCACAGGGGATGGACCGAAGACAATGACCAATTGATTTGTCTTGTGCCATCCATCTCCAGTCTTCCACAAACAGAGGCCAGGGACACCATTCCTACCCGCTGGCTAATAGCACTCCATGGCCCCAACCTCCATGAATTTCTCTAACTTCTCTTTAAACTCTGTTATAGTTCTAGCCTTCACAGCCTCCTGTGGCAAGGAGTTCCACAGCTTGACTATGTGCTGTGTGAAGAAGAACTTTCACTTATTAGTTTTAAACCTGCTGCCCATTAATTGCATTTGCCGTCCTCTAGTCTTTATATTATGGGAACTAATGAAGAACTTTTCTTTATTCACCCTCTCCACAGCGCTCATGATTTTATAGACCTCTATCATATCCCCCCTCAGTCTCCTCTTTTCTAAGCTGAAAAGTCCCAGTCTCTTTAGCCTCTCTTCATATGGGACCTGTCCCAAACCCCTAATCATTTTAGTTGCCCTTTTCTGAACCCTTTCCAAGGACAAAATATCTTTTTTGAGGTGAGGAGACCACATCTGTACACAGTACTGAAGATGTGGCATACCATAGTTTTCTACTTCCCCTCCACCTTCTTCCCCTGGCTTCCCCCTTCCAGCTCCTTCCTCCCAGGTTTCCCCCTCCCCTCTCCCACCCTCTCTCTTCCCCTCTCCCACCTCCTTTTCCCAGTCTCCCCAGAGGTTAATTCCCGCCCCTCCCCCAGTTTTTTTAAATAAAGAGAGTTTCTATTTTTGAACACACATGTCCTTTATTTTTTACCTCAGGAAGGGGGGCTAGGGAGGGGTAAGTGGAAGGAGGTGAGGGAGGAATGGGGCACGAGCCCCCGATGGGGAGGACTGGGGTGGCTCTGCAGGCTCCTCGGGGTGGAAGCTCTCCTGCAGAGTCTCCTGGATCCTGACAGCCCCCCGATTGACTCCCCCCCCCAGATGGCAGCCTGCGGCAAATGCAGCCGGGCTGATGGCCGAGTGCTGTGATGTGCCGAGTGTGGGCACTCAGGGCACTCCAAGACAGGACTGCTTTGCTGTCCCTCATTGAGTTGGACAAGCAAGCAGGGAACCCTGAGAACTGTCTGTCCGTGGTGGGGGTCGGGTCCCTTTAAGCACAGCCCTCGGCTAGCCTGAGGCAGCAGCTCCACACTCTAAGTCCTAACCTGATGCCCTGCCGGCACTGGTTCCGGCCAGCCTTAACTTCGGTTCAGGTTCCACTCTATGTGGACATGCTATTTCGAATTAGCAAAACACTAATTCGAATTAGTTTTTAGGTCTAGATGCACTAATTCGAATTAGCTTATTTTGAATTAACTAATTGGAATTAAGTTAGTTTGAATTAGTGCTGTAGTGTAGACATACCCTGAGACAGGGCTGTCTCACTGCAGCGGAGTCCCCGAGGAAGAGCTGTGGTGCTGAAAGGGAGGTTCCACCTGGAGACCAACAGGCCAAGTGTGGGCATGACCTGTGAGACCATGACAATATCACATGGACCTTCTGAATGGATTGACAAGGGCTCTCCCCAAAGGCCTTTAAGGAAAGGAAACCATCATGGAATGAGTGGGAAACTCCCAGTAACTCAATAAAAGATAGGAAACAAAGGTAGGAATAAATGGTCACTTTCCAGAATGGGGAGAGGTAAATATTGGGATTGTTTTGGGTCTGCACCGGGACCAGTGTTGTCCAAAGAGTCATAAATGACCTAGGAACAGAGTATACAGTGAGGCAGCAAAATATGCAGATGAGTCAAAATTACTCAAGATGCTCAACCACAAAGGAGAGTAAAAAGGTATGGAAAGGGGTGTCACAAGGTGGGTGACTGGGTAACAAAATGGCAGATGAAATTCAGTGTTGATCAGTGCAAAGCATTGCCTTTTGGAAGACATATTCCCAATGACACATACCAACTGAAGGCATCTAAATTAGCTCTCAAGAGAGATCTCGGAGTCATTGTGGCTAGTTCTCTGAAAACATCCACTCAACATGCAGCAGCAGTGGGGCAGAGGGGAAGCAAACAGACTATGAGGAACCATTAGGAAAGGGATACATATGAAGAAAGATATACCATGTTGCCTTTGTATTAATCCATTGGACACGCTCACCTTCAATATAAAAGACAGTGCTGATATATTAGAACTGAAGAAACATACGGATGGGTGACAAAATGTTTAGGGAAATGGGGCAGATTCCATATGAAGAGAGATTAAAAGATGGGACATTGCAGCTTGGAAAAGAGACTGTTAAGGGTGGATAAGATAGAGGTCCATAAAACCATTAGTGGTGTGGTGAAAGTCAGTCAAACACTGTTACTTATTCCTTCATGTAACACAGTAACCAAGGGTCACTCACAAAGTTAATGAGCAGGAAGTTTTAAACAAACAAAAGAAAGTATTTCTTCACACAGTGCATAATTAGCCTGGGGAACTCCTTGACCAGGGATTTTGTGAAGGCCAAAATGATAACTTGGTCCCCCAAAGAACTCGATAGTTCTTGGAAGATGCCTCCATTATTGGCTATTAGCCAAAATGGTCAAAGACACCCACCATCTTCTGGGTGTCTCAAAACCTCTGACTTTCAGACGATGGGAGCAGATGACAGAGGGAGAATCTCATGATAATTGGTGTTGTCTACTGCAGACAAGCCTTTTCCATGAGATCCCACTGGTATAGGGGTTTTGTAGCCACCCTAGGAGACATCTGTGGTAGGGTGAACTCTTTGGGCCAGAACAGTCCCTGACTTAAGCCCTCTCCCTGCCACCACAAGTATTTCTTTTCAAAGGAAGGTATTTGACCTGGTTCCTCTTGCTGGAGTCATCAATAGGAGTGGCAAAGAGAACAAAAGCCCGCTGGTGTGGAAAGGGCAGTAGGCAGTTGAGGACAGTTCTGGGGAGGCGAGTGGAGATGCCAACCTGCAAAGGAGGTGAGATAGAGATGGGGTTGGGGATCATGGTTCCAGCCAAAGACGACAGCCAATTGAGACTTGAGTGGGCTCCCGTAGGATTCCGTAGAGGCGGGACAGTCTCACGTGGAGGGGTGACACTCCTGGGTGAGAATCTCCATTAAGAATTTTTACCCAGACTAAAATGCTTCGTTTTCATTCACTTTTATGGGCTGAGTTTTCATAGGAAATGGACCCTTAATCTCTGAAGGCTCAGCTGCCATGAGGCTGCTGAGGGGCAACCACCTGGATCCCCAAGACACAAGCTGGTAGCACATCTCTGACCAGCCTATGCTAGCAGGGTGCTGGAGAGGGTCCTAGAGCAGCTGTGGAGCCCCAGAGATTGTGGGCGGCTGGGCATTGCTGCCAGAGGACATTTGTGTATAAGTTTGGGGACCCCTCAATCCTGAGTCCCCCCTTTCATTCTTCGGGGAACAGGGAAGGGACCTCCCCTCCTGGGACAATCTGAGGGAATTTTCCATGTAGGGAGCCTTGTGGAATCTCCCTTCCCTGCTTGCAGCTCGGGTTTGTAATGCAGGAAGGGGGGCGGCTGGGGAGAAATCTGGTTGTTTATTATTAGTATTAGTATTATTTCAGTAAGATCACAGCCATGACAGCATCATGGTTATCACTCAGCCACCCCCGAGAGAGCCATGTGACTAAACTCAACCAAAAATCCCAGAGCTGACAAGTCCAGATTCCAGGAATGGAGCCTGCAGCAGATCTGGTGCTGCACCCCTTATCCCCTGTGGTGTGGCCTCCTGATATTTTCTATTGGCTGTGATGGGAGGTGCACATGAAGCCAAACAGCTGAGGTTCCCTGATGGCCAAGTGGCCCAAAGGGAAGGTACAAACATGCTGCATAAAGGCAGTTGCCTCCCTAGCTGAACACACACTGCCTGCTGCTCGTGCAACCTCTCTGATGACTCCTTCTGGTTTAGGTTGAAGACCTCTGGTGCCAGCGGCTCCCTTGTAGCAGGAACTGGGTACGTTGGCAGGTTTCATTGTCTGTGACATACCAAGTGCAGGGCAAAGGCTGCAGGCTGTTTACATTAGCAGCTGTTCCGTGCTGCTGCATAGGACTCAGCTGTGGTATCGGGGTGACTCAGTGGTGGGGCTGAAGTCAGGCAGCACTAGGTAGTCTGGGAACCCTCCGGTATGTCTGTCCATGCTCCATGGTGTGATGTTCAAATTACACAGAGATTAGATATTGAAATCCAGCTCAGTTTGCTAAACTCCCAAAGTCCCACAGTCTCTCATTTCTAGAGGTTTCATGTGCTCTCGGACTAATCCTGCTAGGGGCTGAGCCAGAGGAGACCTCACAGAATAGTAGGAGCTAGTTCCCAATTACCTCAGATTTATTTGCTCCAGAAAATGTAACCAGGAAATATATTTTCAATGGTTTTACTCTCTGGGTCAATTCTGAGGTCAGGAACTCAGCTCTGCATGGCTCTGTGGTAACCGCTCTGATTCCTAACTAATCGGGGGGACCCAGGCTTCTTCCCTGTAGATACCCTTCAGAGTCACAGGGCTACCAACATCTCTGCCCCTCTCTGGTCTCTGAGTGACAGATATCAGGCTCCTCCCACACTCAGCCTGTCTCTGTCTCACAGCGCGCACTGCGGGTCGAATGTCCTTGCCCAGAAGCTGTGAGTAGGTTCAGCCTCTGTGGTTCTTGCCTTAGGAGGCAGTGATTAGAGAGACAAGTGACCAGCCAGCCTTCCTGAACCAAAACACGGGTCCATCTGAGTAGCAGGAGTAAAATGTAACATTGGAGAATCAGAGGGTTTTAACCAACGGTCTGTCCACTTCTCCGACCCCAGACCCTCGCAGGCTGAGGGCCTCATCATGCCTGAGTAGCAGTGTTGGAGTCATTGTCTATTGGAGAGTGAGAACCCTGGGAATCATTATTTTACATGGTTCCCTCAGAGCCCGTCACCCCTCCAGATACTACAGACCAACAGACCGGAACCTGATAAGAGCCAGTCAGCTGTTAAACCAATGAAAGAAAAGTTACTGAATGTTTGTTTCTAGACATGCGGCTTAATGAGGGTGGAGCTGCTGCAACCTGATTGCCTTCTGTGATGAGGTAACTGGCTCAGTGGACATGGGGATCTACCTTGGCGTTGGCAAAGCTTTTGGTACAGTTTCCTGCAGTTTTCTTGCCAGCAAGTTAAGGGAGCATGGATTGGATAAATGGACTGTAAAGTGGATAGAAAGCTGGCTAGATTGTCATGCTCAACAGGTAGTGATGAATGTCTCGATCTTTGGTTGATGGTTGGTTTCAAACCAAGTGCCCCAAAGGTCGGTTCTAGGGACGGTTTTGTTCAACATCTTTATTAATGACCTGGATGAGGGGATGAATTGCATCCTTAGCAATTTGACAGCAGCCTTCAACTTTCTGAAGGGGGGTTCCAAGGAGGATGAAGAGAGGCTGTTCTGAGCGGTGACAGATGGCAGAACGAGGAACAATAGTCTCAAGTTGCAGTGGGGGACGTCTAAGTTTTATATTATGAAAAGCTATTTCACTACCAGGGTGGTGAGGCACAGGAAGGAGTTCCTTGGGGAGGTGGTATAATCTCTAACCCTAGAGGTTTTTATGTCCCGGCTTGACACAGCCCTGGCTGGGATGACTTAGTTGGGGTTAGTCCAGTGTTGGACAAGAGTCTGGACAGAATGATCTCCTGAGATCTCTTCCAGCCCTAGGATCCTATGATTTCCCGTTCTGATGACATCCAGATGACAAAAACTGCAGTTTAGTCCCACTCTATCCTGAGAAATCATCTCTGAGAGAAGATTGCAGGTGACCAAATGGACTGACATGCGTGTCCTAAGGTAGAGATGTGTCGATGTTAAGCCAAAACTTTCCATTGTGTTACATGTATCACAGAGCAAACTTTCAAGACATGCCAGTGTGTGGAAAGCCAGTAGCAGAGTTGTGGGCATCTCTAAAAGAAGGAGAAGTGTTAACTTTACTACTCCAAAGCATTGGGCTTATAATATATTTCAGAAGTTCCCCAAATCCTATTGGATACAGAGTAACACAATTCGCCCCCTGACACTTGACCAGAGGGTATTTGTGACACTTACATTCAGGGTCATGAACACTATCTTCTGCACTACGTAGATCAGATGTCCCCCAAACTCCCGAGAGACAAGAACCGCTGGGTTTTCATAGAATCATATAACATTAGAACTGGAAGGGACCTCGAGAGGTCATCGAGTCCAGTCCCCTGCTCCCTCGGTTGGACCCAGTACTATCTAGACAATCCCTGAAAGATGTCTATCAAACCTGCTCTTAAATATCTCTAGAGATGCAGATTCCACAATCTCTCTAGGCAATTTATTCCAGTGTTTAACCACCCTGACAGTTAGGAAGTTTTTCCTTATGTCCAGCCTAAATCTCCCTTCCCATTTAGTTTAAGGCCATTGCTTCATGTCCTATCCTCAGAAGCCCAGGAGAACAATATGTCAACCTCCTCCTTGTGACACCCTTTTACATACCTGAAGACCGCTATCATATCCCCTCTCAGTCATCTCCTTTCCAAACTAAACAAGCCTAATAATTTCAGTCTTCGTTCAGAGCTGTTCTCTAGACCTTCTATGATTCTTGTTGCTCTTCTCTGGACCTTCTCCAATTTCTCCACATCTTTCTTGAAATGTGGTGCCCAGAACTGGACACAATACTCCAATTGAGGCTGATCAGTGCAGAGTAGAGCAGAAGAATGACTTCTCGTGTCTTATTCACAACACTCCTGCTAATGCCTCCCAGAATCATGTTA
This sequence comes from Rafetus swinhoei, assembly GCA_019425775.1. Classification (NCBI taxonomy): domain Eukaryota; kingdom Metazoa; phylum Chordata; order Testudines; family Trionychidae; genus Rafetus; species Rafetus swinhoei. Next base: position 11,268,321 of record CM033437.1, on the reverse strand, counting down.
GCTTTTTTTGCAACAGAATCTCACTGTTGGCTCATATTTAGCTTGTGGTCCACTATAACCCCTAGATCCCTTTCCACAGTACTCCTTCCTAGACAATTGCTTCCCATTCTGTATGTGTGAAACTGCTTATTCCTTCCTAAGAGGAGTATTTTGCATTTCTCCTTGTTAACCTTCATCCTATTTACCTAATACCATTTCTCCAGTTTGTCTAGGTCATTTTGAATAATGACCCTGTCCTCCAAAGTAGTTGCAACCCCTCCCAGCTTTGTATCAACTGCAAACTTAATAAGCGTACTCTCTATGCCAAAATCAAAATCATTGATGAAGATATTGAACAGAACCGGTCCCGGAACAGACCCCTGTAGATCCCCACTTCTTATGTCCTTCCAACAGGATTGTGATCCACTAATAACTACTCTTTGAGAACGATTATCCAGCCAGTTCTACACCCACCCGATAGTAGCACCATCTAAGTTGTATTTGTCTAGTTTATTGATAAGGAGATCATGTGAAACCGTGTCAAATGCCTTACTAAAGTCTAGGTATACCACATCCACCAGTTCTACCTGATCCACAAGATTCGTTATCCTATCAACGAAGGCTATCAGATTGGTTTGACATGATTTGTTCTTTACAAATCCATACTGGCTGTTATCTATCATCTTATTATCTTCCAGGTATTTGCAGATGATTTCCTTAATTACTTGCTCCATTTTCTTTCCTGGCACAGATGTTAAACTGACTGGCCTCTAGTTCCCTGGGTTATTCTGACTCCCCTTTTTATAGATGGGCACTAGATTTGCCCTTTTCCAGTCTTCTTGAATCTCTCCCAACTTCCATGACTTTTCAAAGTTGAGAGCTAAAGGCTCAGACACCTCCTCTATAAGCTCCTTGAGTATTCTAGGATGCATTTCATCAGGCCCTGTGACTTGCAGGCATCTAATTTTTCTAAGTGATTTTTAACTTGTTCTTTTTTATTTTATCTTCTAAACCTACCCCATCCTCACTAGCATTCACTATGTTAGGCATTCCTTCATCAGACTTCTTGGTGAAGACCGAGACAAAGAAGTCATTAAGCACCTTTGCCATTTCCAAGTTTCCTGTTATTGTTTCTCCCTCCTCACTGAGTAATGGGCCTACCCTTTCCTGGGTCTTCCTCTTGCTTCTAATGTATTTATAAAAAAGTCTTCTTGTTATCCTTTATCTCTGTCGCTAGTCTGAGCTCGTTTTGTGCCTTTCCTTTCTAATCTTGCCCCTGCATACTTTATTGTTCATTTATATTCATCCCTTGTAATTTGTCCTACTTTCCACTTTTTATGACTTCTTTTGTATTTTTAGATCATGCAAGATTTCCTGGTTAAGCCAAGGTGGTCTCTTGCCATACCTTCTATATTTCCTACGCAGTGGAATACTTTTCTTTGGGGCCCTTAATAATGTCCCTTTGAAAAACTGCCAACTCTCTTCAGTTGTTTTTCCCCTTAGCCTTGCTTCCCATAGGACCTTACCTACCAGCTCTCTGAGCTTACCAAAATCTGCCTTCCTGAAATCCATTGTCTCTATTTGGCTGTTCTTCCTTCTCCCATTCCTTAGTATCATGAACTCTATGATTTCATGATCACTTTTACCTAGGCTGCCTTCCACTTTCAAATTCTCAACCAGTTCCTCCCTGTTTGTTAAAATCAAATCTAGAACAGCTTCCCCGCTAGTAGCTTTTTCAACCTTCTGAAATAAAAAGTTGTCTTCAATGCAGTTCAAGAACTTTTTGGATAGCCTGTTCCCTGCTGTGTTAGTTTCCCAACGTATGTCTGGATAGTTGTAGTCCCCCATCACCACCAAATCCCACGCTTTGGATGATTTTGTTAGTTGTTGAAAAAAAGCCTCATCCACCTCTTCTGTCTGGGTAGGTGGTCAGTAGTAGACCCTTGGCATGACATCACCCTTGTTTTTTTACCCCTTTTAACCTTACCCAGAGACTCTCAACATGTCTGTCTCCTACGTTAATATTCACCTCAGTCCAAGTGTGTACATTTTAAAATATATAACGCAATACCACCTCCCTTTTTTCCCTGCCTATCCTTCCCGATTAACCTTTACCCATCTATGCAAATATTCCAATCATGTCTCTCTGTGGCTACGTCTAGACTGCATCCCTCTGTCGAGAGAGGGATGCAAATCAAGCACATCAAAATTGCTAATGAAGCAGGGATTTAAATATCCCACATTTCATTAGCATAAACATGGTCACCACTTTTTTTCGAAACAGAGCTTTTTGGGAAAAAAAAGGCAGTCTAGTCACTGATCTGTCGAAAATAAACCCTTTTTCAACAGATCCTGTATTCCTCAAAAATGAGGTTTACAGGATCTGTCAAAAAAGGGTTTATTTTCAACAGATCCACCTCTAGACTGCTGTTTTTTTCGAAAAAGCTCTGTTTTGAAAAAAAAGTGGCAGCCATGTTTATGCTAATGAAGTGTGGGATATTTAAATCCCTGCTTCATTAACAATTTTGATGTGCCTAATCTACATCTCTCTGTCGACAGAGAGGTGTAGTCTAGACACACCCTGTGAGACCAATGATGTCATAGCTGTGCTCATTTATTAGCACTTCAAGTTCTTCCTGCTTATTCCTCATACTTATTGCATTCGTATAGAGGCATTTAAGATACTGATTTGATATTGCCTCCCATTTTTGCCTTCTCCCTCCTTTTTCTGTGCTATTATAGCCCACTCCCCCTCCACTTTCAAGCCCCTCTGCCAGGTCCCCATGTTTTGTTTCAGCAAAGACGAGAGCGGAGGTGCAGAAAAGAGGAGTGTAACGTGGTCGTATGTAACTTACACACATAACCGGTCACAGGAGCGTGACACAATTTTTTTCTGACTCAGCTTGATATTAACACAAGCCTAGTGTTTGCAATATTTACCCATCTGTTAGGCTCTCCCCAACACCCCCAGCTGAAGTCACTGCCTGTGTTAACTTGGGGATAGCATGCGGGTTCTCTAGGGAGAAGGCTGTAGGATTTTCAAATTCTCTGCACTCAGTGAACATTTGCCATGCAAATACTTTAGCTTCTCTTACAGGGAAAGCATCACCATGAATATTTTATACGGAAAATTAACAGATCCTGCTTCTGATCCCATGTACACATCTGTATTTGGAGTGAATATAGTTGTACTGAATATTATACCCAGTCCTAAATATTTATCCCATGTTCTGCAAAGAAGCACAAGCTTAATTGCAGTAGTTTAACTTGAACTCTCAGGAGTGGAGAAAATAAAAAAAAATGCAAGGGGGGCAACGAAACACATTTACCTATAGCTTCAATGGAGGACAACTCTATACAGTGACTCTTCCCCATGCCCTTGCCCTGTGATTGCACACCTCACCAGGGGACACTCCCAGAAGTGTAGGCTCAGAGAGTGTGGGTGGGAAGGTTGCCATTGTAAAACCACATGGAGCTCAAGTAGGCTGCAGAACTCAGAGACACAAGACAGGAAGGGTGCAGAGAAGTCAGCAGGATTCACAGATGACTGGCTGCTTCTATGGATACCCAGAAAATCCAATTACAGCAGTGAAGATTTGTTTTTCAATGTCTTGGAACCATTTTAATCTGACTTATTTAGACCAGAAAATATGTGTCACTTGTGGGGGTCAATGCAAATATAAGTTCTCTGATTTTCCACAAACTCATGGGAGTCTTTCAATCTCCATTCAGCTCAGAAAGATGTCATGTTAGATAGCATCTCGTCTTCTGTTCTTTTTCTTTTCAGGAAGGAAAGGTCAGAACTCCTTGGACCTGCCCGGTATAGGATGTCCGCTGTTAATGACACCCAGTCGCAATTAGCAGTGTTCCTTCTCACTGGGATACCTGGCCATGAACAAGCCCATCTCTGGATCGCTATCTCCTTCAGCATCATGTATGCTATTTCAATAGTAGGAAATGCAGCCATTATATTCTTTATAAAAACAGACCCAAGCCTCCATGAGCCCATGTACATTTTCCTTTCCATGTTGGCCGTAACAGACCTTGGCTTATCGATATCCACCATACCGACAATTCTGGGCTTTTACCTGTTTAACTCTAGGGAGATCAACATGGATGCCTGTTTTGCTCAGCTGTATTTTGTCCACTTATTTTCAATCACTGAATCCTCCATGCTCCTGTTGATGGCCTTTGACCGCTTCATCGCAATCTTTAACCCGCTGAGATACACCTCCATCTTAAGCCCACGCAGAATAGCCAAGATGGGGCTGGTGTTTCTGGTGAGAGGGGTGGCTGTAACAGTTCCATTTCCCGTTCTTCTGAAACGGTACCAATACTGCCAAACCAACGTCCTGTCCCATTGCTACTGTCTAAACCAGGATGTCATGAAGTTGGCTTGTTCAGATATAAGAGTCAGCAGCTTCTACGGCTTGTTTGTTGTAATCTCCACTGTGGCGTTGGATGCGCTGCTCATCTTTGTCTCCTATGTGATGATCCTCAAAACAGTGCTGGGCATCGCATCCCGCATGGAGAGCCTCCGGGCCCTGAATACCTGCGTCTCCCACATCTGTGCTGTTGTGCTCTACTATACACCAATGTTGGGTCTGCCTGTGCTACACAGATTCGGGAACAGCTCTTCTCACTTGCTTCAGACCCTCCTGGGCTACATCTACCTGATGGCTCCACCTCTGATGAACCCAATTGTGTACAGCATCAAAAGCAAACATCTTCGTGCCAGGATCATCAGGGTGTTCGTCAAATGAAGGGTCAGTTTATCGCCCAGCTCCACGGCTGGTGACACGGGAGACAAAAAACACTTGTGTTGACACATCCATATATTCGATCCTGCATACTTTTCCTGTGAGGCTCCTCTCTTTCCTTATCTCTTTGCTTAAGACTGCACCTCGACTACTCCCCTTTTACCGAAACTCTGTTCCCTGTTCAGGGAGGAAATAATAGCTGGGTCATGGTACTCTGAGGAGTCCTTCTACATTTTGCCCCCAAGATGCACATCCCGGGGAGGGTGGCGAGTCCATAGCTCCCCAAAGCAACCTGAACTGCTGTGTTGGTCTCACCATGGGCCGTCTGGCCTGGGTTGGAGGCAAAGCATCAGGGAAAGGGAAGGTGGGCAGGGTTTTTTGGGAAGAGACGGGGCACATAAAGGGAGTCAGGGAGTGGCAAGTTTGGGACACGTCTCAGCCCTGCAAACAAGGCAGTGAACATGTGCTATTTGACTATACACCTTTTACTTTAAGGAGGACAGCAGAGCTCGGGAAACAAACACCTAAAAGAGAAGAGACTGGAGTGTCCAATGGGATGTGCCTGACAATCACATCTTAGCACAGAGGGGTGTTGTTCCCAGTTGGAAGAGTGGGACAATTTTTAGACTCTTCCAAGATGGGACTTGGTTTAGACCATACAGCCCAGATGTACTGTGACAGTCCTGTTTCTTCGTGGTCAGCATCTCTCCTTGTTGAGGAGTAAATTGGTTAAGTTGAATCCGAGGTAACAATCCATGCAAGACAGTGATTCGTAGATCTAGAAGTTTTCAGGCCAGAAGGAGCCATAATCTACTCCCTACCTTTTCAAAGGGGGTGTGTGGGCATCCCTGGGGGTATGTGGCCTGTACAGAGGTTGGGAGTGAGAAAGTTTTGGAAAAAAACCCTTCCTCTTTGCACATTGCCCTGCTCCAGACAATTCCCGTGTGCAGATCGGGGCTTGCTTTTGAGTCTACTTGGTACTGTGTATTTTGTTAGCTTTTTGATAAGATTGCCTAGCAATTGTTTGGGCTGTTCCCCCTCTGGCACTCCCAGATGGACTGGGTGATGCCTTGAGAGCTATGAAGGAAAATGGAAGCTATGGACGTCGTAAGCAATACCCAATCTCGCTAGTCTTGGCTCCAACTAGAGAACTGGCAGTGCAGATCTATGAAGAAGCCAGAAAGTTTGCAAATCAGTCCAAAGTTCATCCTTGGAACTCCCACACAAGACCTTAAATCCCTTGCCTCTCTAGCAGGGGTGGGGAACCTTTTTTGGGTTGGAGGCCACTGACCCAGAGTAAAATCAGGAGCACACAAGTGAGAAGCAAAAACAAACCAAAACAAACGCTTAAGTGGCCCCTGAGTGAGAAGGAGAAAGACCCTCCCCATATTCTCAACTCACACCAGAGCCTAGAGCGGGGCCAGGCTCGCAGATTCTGCTTGCTCCAGTCTTGCAGAGAGAAAGCAGGGGGTGAGTCTGGATTTGCAGCATGGGCTTCCCAGTGCTGTGAGAGGCAGCCCTGAGCCTCAGAGGCCGGATCCAAGCAAACCAAGGATAGCATCCAGCTCCAAGGCGTGAGGTTCCCCAGCCCTGCTCCTTAGGCTCTGCTTACAGAAAAGCTCCCCAGAGTCACAAATGCACTGGCTCTGGAAGATAGGCTGCCACCTATCAAGTGATTTTTTTAAAGAACCCTGAAAAACCCAGGAAGGAACACTTCCCCAAGGGTACCCCAAGCTATTCTGCCACAAAAGAGCTCAAAAAAAGAAACAAAAGAAAACACAGAAAACACATTGTGTCTTCGATAGCCAACCTCTCAGGCGGGGCAGGCACACATTCAGTCCTCCTGTTTCCTTTCAGGACTCAAGAATCAATTCATTGCCTTACAAATGATTGTATTAATAAAAACCCAAAAGAGATCCTTAATAGAACACACTGGGTTGCTAGGCGTTACAGAGCAACTGAGGAAAACAAATTAAAACACAGAGAACAGAATATCTCTGGGTACAGCTTAGATACTAAAAGGGGAACACATGGATTTTACACAGAAAAATACCCTGATCACGATGAAACATACATTCCTCTTTCTACTCATGTCCCATGCCCAGTTTTCCTTGTAGGCAAAATTCTGTCTCATTGCTTCATATTGCTTCCTCCAGCTCCTGGTCTAAACTCGCACAAAGGAAGAAGCAGCTAAGTATCTCAATACAATTCAAATGTCAATATTGGCGTTCCTGACAACATTCTCGCTAGCGACCTGAGTTTCACCCCTTAGTCAGAAGGGCCTGCAGAACCCTGCAGAGAAGGTGCTGTGAGTGCTGGTGGTTGTCTGGGAAAGGGCTGCGTGGGACAGAGCCCAACAAAGAGACTGTGGGTCCGAAGAGAGGCAGAGTGATCTGCCCAGGGAACCAGAGCTGCTGGACAGCCTGGCCTGGCCTGGCTGCGTGGCTTGGACTGACATACACACACCCTGCCCAGTCTGACTCCACTCCTCCCACAGATCTGTAATAGCCCACTCAGCAAGTGTCTGGGACTGTGAGAGCCAGAGGAGTGCACTCTGGGAGGTGGGATGAATGGGAACAGGGCAAAGGCCACTTAGACAAGTGTCCTTTATTTCTGTGTCCTTTGTGAAATAGTTTTATTCACTTTTAGTCTGTGAAACTGTGTTGCTTAATTGGTTGAGTAAAGGAGCGTTAATTCTAATGTAATCAATTGGATGTGTTTTAGTTGTCATGGTTGATTTGGCGTTAGAGGCAGTCTATCACTGGCAGAAGATTATTCCTGGAGATTCCCAAGGCACAGCATTCAGTGTGTACAGGGCCAGCCAGGTGTAGGCATCACCATTGTATATTCTTTTAGCAGCTAGGGGGTGGATCGGGGATCCCCAACTATCCAACACCACCCCATCAGTACTCAGGATCTTCTTGACTGTTAACAACATCCAGCACTCAGGCACACAGGTGAGTGTGGCCTTGTCCCCAGTAACCCAGGGAGGAACGAGGGGGTTACAGTTGTTTCTAGGGGGACCCAAACTTTCCCTTTTCACGTACAAACTCTGCCCTTGTCCTGACCTGCCGGCGAGGCTGCATCCCAGCACGGGGTTCACACTCCTTACTCGGAGGCAGCAGGAAAATCCTGCCCCACACATCGCTTCCCCTTTCTCCTTCCCTCACCGTGATCTGATGGGGATTCCCTGCCTTCCACGGGGCTGGGTGCAGCCTGGCTTTGTTCTGACTCCCCATCATGTCAAGCTGGTTCAGTTCCCAATCGACATAACACATAAGGTCTTATATCCTAGGGTTTGGGTGAACCTTGGCCTTGGGCAGACAACCCTCAGCCCCGTGTCTTCCTCCCGAGGCCTCACTCCCAAGCCACCACCCACAGCAGCAGGGGTTCAGCTCCTCCTCCCCCCTGAAAGCCACTCCCCCAACAGCAGGGACAGATTTCCAGACCCCTGCCCAAGTCCTGGAGCACATCAAGAGCAGGCTCCATGTGAAGTTAGAAATATTAAGTGGAAACCTGTTTTATGAATGAAACAATGAGGAGTCCTGTGGCACCTTAGAGACAAACAGATTCATTTCGGCTCAGGCTTTTTTGGGTCAAACCCCACTTCATCAGATGCAAGAAATGTTTTTGCCTGAGTAGTTGCATAGGCAGAGTTGGCAACACCGGGGTTTCTTGCAGGGATCGGTTCCTGGGCTGGTGTTTCTGTTGTATGGTGGCAGCTAGCAAGTGTTGGCTTAGGGTGGGGGCAGTTTGTCGGCGAGGACTGGCCTCTTTCCCAAGGACAGTGAGAGTGAGGGATGGTTTTCCTGGAGCGGTTGTAGGTCATCAATGTGCTGGAGGGGTTTTAGCTGGGGGCTGGAAGTGGTGACCAATGTTGTTTTCTTATTTTCCTTGTTCTGGAGGAAGTGGGGAATGGGAGGGAAGAGATGACTCTGAAAAATATGGGCCAGGTCAGATTGGCAGAGACCTCGGGGGTAGGGTGTCACTTGCTGGTTTCACCTAGCGTAAATGGTGGGTTCTCTGTAATGACTTCAGTGACTCATACTGTGGGTGTAGGACAGGAGTGGGGATGGGGGTTTAGGGTCTGTGTCCTGCAACATGCAGGTAGTCAGACCAGATGATCGTGATAGTCCCTTCTGCCCTTGAAGTTTGAGTCAACGAGACCTGCCGTTTGGCTGCTCTTGGACTCCTGATCCAGCTCTGCCCCAAGTCTCTGACTGCTGGGCATGACTGCTAAGCTTTGAGTGTAGTGGGGCTTTGTTTGGGGGAGGCCCTCCCTGCCAATTCCCCCTGCTCGGCCATCAGCATCGAGACTCCAAGAGGCGGGAGGCCTCACAAAAGAATGGCCCAGGTCAGGTGGATTCAGTCTCAGAGCAATTCCAGCTCCATCTCTTTGGGAGCCTCCCACACTGCCAGAATGGGCTGGGGCGGGGAGGGCGGGTGTGCTGTCTCTGAGGAAGCCCCTGCTTTGCAACTGTTGTCAGGGGATCTCCATGAGTTCAGCCCCCCCTCCCCCCCAGGCACCTTCCCGAACAGCCTTTTGTCATATCACCCCCAACCCCAAACACTTCTGCAAGGCTCGCTTCCTGCCCCCAGCCCGCCCCTTGGGGCACACAGACAATCAGCACCCAGAGCTCTCCAATGGGCTACAGAGCCACCACTGCTCCTAGCCACCATCCAGCAAGGGGGTGAGAAGCCCTGGCATGTTAGAGAGACTCAGGAACTGCCCAGAGACAAGAATTACAGAGAAGCAGCATGATCAGCCCAATCCATGCTGGCTGGAGACGTATTGGTCTGGTCTTAAAGGGTATGTCTACACTAGCCACCCTAGTTTGAACTAGGGTGGCTAATGTAGTCATTCGAACTTGCAAATGAAGCCCAGGATTAAAATATCCCGGGCTTTATTTGCAGGTTTCCGGGCGCCGCCATTTTTAAATGCCCGGTAGTTCGAACTCCGTGCTCACGGCTACACGTGGCACGGGCTGGGTAGTTCGAACTAAAGCCCCTAATTCGGACTACCGATACTCCTCCTGCAATGAGGAGTAACGGTAGTCCAAATTAGGGCTTTAGTTCAAACTTTAGCCCGGCCGCGCGTGTAGCCGCGCACGGAGTTCGAACTACCGGGCATTTAAAAATGGTGGCACCTAGAACGCAAATAAAGCCCGGATATTTTAATCCCGGGCTTCATTTGCAAGTTCGAATGACTACATTAGCCACCCTAGTTCGAACTAGGGTGGCTAGTGTAGACATACCCAAAGAGAACAAAAGGGCCTGATCCTCCCCTGTCAATAACCACCCACTCGGCCAATCAGCATCCAGATTCTGGGAGCTGGGAGGCAGAGGGATCTCAGCAGAAGTCCAAAAGGATGGCCCAGGTCACCTCTGGCTCTGAGTGTTCTGCCAGCCCCACTTCTGTGTGAGGGCCTCCTTCAGCAACAGCAATTCCCAACACCCACAGACCCCTGCTTGGTGGAGGAGGGTGAATGGAAAAGCAGGGAAGACGCAAGAGAAGACGAGACTGAGGGTGGGTAGGAGGCTAGGAAAGCCAGACTGAACAGGCTCCAAACCTCTCTGAGCCTATGACCTTTTCACCAAGCCCGGCGCAATCAGCAGCAGGGAGGAGAAAACGCCGACGAGGTTCCTCCTCCTGCCCAAGCCCATTCACCCTAATTCTCCATCAGTCCCCCGGGAGAAACACTGAGAAGGAGCCTCGCTGCTGCAGGGCCACGGGAATCTCTGAGCTTGCCCCCTGCCTTGTGCCTCTGTCCTCATTGGCTGCTGTCAGGGTCTCTCTGTGAGGTCGTTACTTTCCCCCAATAAGCTGAAGTCCTGCAACAGGCCTTTGTGATGTCACTCCCACTCCAACCCTCTCCAGCAAGGCTGGTGTCCTGACCCTGGCCAGGCTCTGTGGATATTTGAGCGGCTTCCCCTGGAGCACCCCACCAAATAGCAGTTGAGTCTTGGGACCAAGCTGGCTGGACAGTAACACCCCAGAGGCTGCTCTCTCAGCCACACTCAGCATTTGGTTAATTAATGGAGTTTAAGGCCAGAAGGGCCCATTAGAGCATCAAATCTGATCCCTGCCTGTCCCAGCCCTTCTGTATCTCACAGTAGCTAAGCTCTCACCCAAGCACGCACCAGAAAGTCAGCTCGGCTGCATTAGAAGTCACCAAACAATGGAGAAGCTGTCACTTGGTTTTGGTAGTTTGTTCATATGGTGAATCATCCGCACCGCGAAATATTTATGCCTTATTTCTAATCCGGATTTGTCTGTTTCCACCTGCCAGCCATTGGTCTTGTGCTGCCTTTTTCTGCAACAATGAACAGCTCTTGAATCCCATCGATTTTCTCTCCAGGAAGGCACATGGGGCATGGCTACACTCGGGAGTTACTTCAAAATACAGGGCTTGTTATTCTGAAATAACAACTCCTGCTTGGGCAGAAGAACAGGGCTATCTCCAAATCGTTATTTCAGGGGTTATTATTTGGAAAGAACTTATTTCGAAATAACTCCCTAGTGTAGACGGGCCCTTAGTTACGGCAATGACGTCACCTCTCAGCCTTCTCTGGTAGAAGGGGGTTTTCCTTCAGTCCTCAAAGCATTGGGCTCCTTGTGGCCCCATCTCCAGTTTTGCAGCATCAGTGTTAGCGTTTCCCCTGCCGCAGGCTGCAGCCTCCAATCTCAGTCTCACAGATGCTGTGTCTCTTCCTTGCCCTGCTCACTCCTCTGCTCATGTGTCTAGTGATGGCCATAGCCATGCTCCCCACGGCTTCGCCCGGGGAGTGCCAGGGGAGCAGCTTGCCCAGCGTTCCCCCTGAATCCTTTCCAGAGTCATTGCTGGCCAGGTACAGCTCCCCACTCCAGGGGCTGTGTCCTGTGGGCTTTGGGGTGGGGTAGGACCTTGCCTTTGGCTCTGGGAAAAATCTGTTCTGTTTGCATGGCTCCAGCTTCCCAGTAGATCCAGATCACTTCTTGTCACTGCCCCGGCCTCAGCCTGATTTCCCGCTCCGCTTGTATTTTGTCACCCACACACGTCACCAGCAGCGATTTCATGTTTTCTTCCACTTCATTGACAACAATCATTGAACCAGTTAGTTCCTGAGAGCCTCTTTAGACCCTAATGCCAAGTACCTGCCTTCTCTGAATCTTTTCCACTCCCACTGGCTGCTCCTTGAGATGTCCCCAAAACCGGACACGCTATCCAGGACAGACCTTCTGTGGATTTAGATAGTGGCACGATGGGATTTTGTGTCTTATTGTCTCTCCCTTTCCTGACAATCCTAACAAAGTGATGGCCTTTGTGCTTGTTGCTGCACAAGGAGTAGAAAAGCTTGTAGGGTATGTCTACACTGCCACCCTAGTTCTAACTAGGGTGGCTAATGTAGTCATTCAAACTCGCAAATGAAGCCCGGGATTAAAATATCCCGGGCTTTATTTGCATGTTCCTGAGTGCCGCCATTTTTTAATGCCCGGTAGTTCTAACTCCCTGCCCGCGGCTGCACGTGGCACGGGCTAGGCAGTTAGAACTAAAGCCCCTAATTCGGACTACCTGTACTCCTCCTGCCTAGCCCCTGCCACGTAGTCAGGTTAGGACTGAGTGTGTGGGGCTGCTGCCTGAGGCTAACTGAGCTCCGTGCTTAAAGGGACCCAACCCCCACCCCGGACAGACAGTTCTCAGGGTTCCTCGCTTGCTTGTCTACCTCGATGAGGGACAGCAAAGCAGTCCTGTCTTAAAGTGCCCTGAGTGCCCGCACTCAGGACACCACAGCACTCGGCCACATAGAGCCAGAGCTGCCCCTGGGCAAGCTGGTGCATCTCATGGGGTCGTTGCCATCAGCCCAGCTGCACTTGCTGCAGGCTGCCATCCGGGGGGTCCATCGCGGGGCTGTCAGGATCCAGGAGGCCCTGAGGGAGAGCGTCCAGCCCGAGGAGCCCGAGGAGCCTCCCCGATCCTCCCCACTGGGGGCTCGTGCCCCATTCCTCCGTCACGTCCTTCCACTTACCCCTCCTTAGCCCCCCTTCCTGATGTCAAATAAAAGACACGTATGTTCAAAAATACATAAACTGGGTTTATTGAACAAAATTGGGGGGAGGATGGACCTCTGGGGAGACTGGGAAAAGGAGGTGGGAGAGGGGAAGAGAAAGGGTGGGAGAGGGGTGGAGGAAACCTGGGAGGAGGGAGCTGGAAGGGGGAAGCAAGCGGAGGAAGGGGAAGGGGGAGGGGAAGCTCAGGGCTCAGGGTTGGGGGTCTCACCGGACCAACCTGACTTTCATGCAAACCTGCTCCTGGGTTCGCATGTAGCCTTTGGTGGCGAGGCTGGCAGCTATCCTGCCATAGACGGCCGCATTCCTCCGTCTAGTGCGGAGATCATGGATGTTGGGGGCATCCCCCCCAAAGCTGAATAAGGTCCATGATCTCCACCCTGGACCAGAAGGCGCCCACCTTCTCCAGCCCCTGTCAGGCTCCTGGGAGCTGGCAGACTGCTCCTGGGGAGCGGTGGAGGGGTGGCTGCCAGTGGCTTGCTGGCTCATGTTTTGGGGCCCCTGGGTCAGGGGCCCCGGTGGCCACTGCTGGCTCTGGGCTGGCAGGCTTGGAGCTGGCACAGGCACTGTGGCCAGGGTCTACCCCTTTAATGGCTGCGGGGCTGGGGGAGAGGAGAGTAAGTTTTCCTGGTGGTGCCCAGAGTGGCCACCAGGGCTCCCTGGGAAGGGCTGGAGGCCCCCTATTTCGAATTAAGTGTCTACACAGCACTTAATTCGAAATAGCTATTTTGAATTTGATGTTACTCCTCGTAGAATGAGGTTTAACAAATTCGAAATAAGTGCTCCACTATTTCGAATTTATTTCAAAATAGCAGTTTGGCTGTGTAGACACTATTAAAGTTAATTCGAAATAACTGCTGTTATTTCGAATTAACTTTGTACTGTAGGCATACCCAGGGGGAATAACATAATAATTGGTGTTGTCTACAGCAGACAAGCCTTTTCCATGAGAACCCACTGGTTTTGTAGCCACCCTAGGAGGGGTTTTGTAGCCACCCTAGGAGACATCTGTGGTAGGGTGACCTCTTTGGGCTGGGACAGTTTCTCATTTAAGCCCTCTTCCTGACACCACAAGTATTTCTTTTCAAAGGAAGGTGTTTGACCTGGTTCCCCTTGCTGTTGTGGTCAGTGGGAAGGGCAAAGAGAACAAAAGCCTGCTGGTGTAGAAAGGGCAGTAGGCAGTGGAGGAAAGTTCTGGGGAGGCGAGTGGAGATGCCAACCCCCAAAGGAGGTGAGATAAAGATGGGGTTGGGGATCATGGTTCCAGCCAAAGACGACAGGCAACTGAGACTCGAGTAGGCTCCCGTAGGGTTCCAGAGAGCTGGGAAAGTCTCAGATGGGGGGGGGGGGGGAACTCTTAGGTGAGGAGTTCCATGAAGAATTTTCACCCAGACTAAAATGTTTCCTTTTCATTCACTTTTATGGGCTGAGTTTTCATGTCATTTATCCCTGAAGGCTCAGCTGCCATGTGCTACTGAATGAGAACTGCCTGGATCCCGAAGACGCAACCTGGAAGCACATCTCTGACCAACCTTGGTTATGATGGGAGGTGCACATGAAGCCAAACAGCTGAGGTTCCCTGATGGCCAAGTGGCCCCAAGGGAAGGTACAAACATGCTGCATAAAGGCAGCTGCCTCCCTATCTGAACAGACACTGCCTGCTGCCCGTGCAACCTCTCCGATGACTCCTTGTGCTTTAGGTTGAAGACCTCCGGTGCCAGCGGCTCCCTTCTAGCAGGAACTGGGTACGTTGGCAGGTTTCACTGTCTGTAACATGCCAAGTGCAGTGCAAAGGCTGTAGGCTCTTTGCATTGGCAGCTGTTCTGTGCAGTGACAGAGGACTCAGCTGGGCTGTCAGGGTGACTCAGTGACAGGGCTGGAGTCAGGAAGCGCTAGGTAGCTTAGGAACCCTCCCGGATGTCTGCCCATGCTCCACTGTGTGTTGTTCAAATTATACAGATTAGATATTCAAAACCAGTTCAGCGTGTTAAACCCCCAAAGTCCTATGGTCTCTCATTTCTAGAGGTTTCATGTGCTCTCGGACGAATCCTGCCAGGGGCTGAGCCAGAGGAGACCCCACAGAATAGGAGGGGCTAGTTCCCAATTCACCTCAGATTTATTTGCTCCTGGAAATGTAACCAGGAAATATATTTTCAATGGTTTTTCTCTCTGGCTCGATTCTGAGGTCAGGAACTCAGAGCTGTGAGGCTCTGTGGTAACCGCTCCAATTCCTGACTAGTCTAGGGACCCAGGCTCCTTTCCTGTGGACTCCCCTCAGAGTTACAGGACTACCAACATTTCTGCCCCTCTGTGGTCTCTCAGTGACAGATGTCAGGCTCCTACCACCCTCAAACTGACCCCATCCCACAGCATACTGTGGGTCGAATGTCCTTGCACAGAAGCGGTGAGTAGGTTCAGCCTCTGTGGTTCTCCCCTTAGGAGGTGGTGATTAGAAAGATGAGTGACCAGCCAGACTTCCTGAACCAAAACACAGGTGCACCTGAGCAGCAGGAGTAAAATGTAACATTGAAGAATCAGACGGTTTTAACCAACGGTCTGTCCACCTCTCTTACCCCAGACTCCCATTGGGTCCAGGACCCTCACAGGCTGAGGGCCTTGTCATGCCTGAGTTACAGTCCCGAAGTCATTGTTTACTGGAGTATGAGAGCCCTGGATATCCATATTTAATGTGATTCCCCAGTGCCTGTCACCACTCCAGTTACTATGGAATGACAGACCAGAACCTGAGGAGAACCAGAGGAGCTGTTAAATGAATGAAAGAAAAGTTACTGAATGTTTGTTTGTAGACATGCGGCTAAAGCGGGTGGAGCAGCTGCAATCTGATTGCCTTCTGTGACAAGGTATCTGGCTCTGTTGACAAGGGGAAGTCAGTGGATGTGATCTACCTTGACTTTAGCAATGCTTTTGTTACAGTCTCACACAGTGTTCTTGCCAGCAAGTTAAGGAAATGTGGGTTGGATGAATGGACTGTAAGGTGGAAAGAAAGCTGGCTAGATTGTCATTCTTAACAGGTAGTGATAAATGTCTCAATCTTTGGTTGGCGGTTTGTTTTAAGCTGAGTAGGGCCGGTTTTGTTCAACATCTTTATTAACGGCCTGGATGAGGGGATGAATTGCATCCTCAGCAAGTTCACAGATGACATAAGCTACAGGGGAGAGGTAGCTATTTTGGACGGAAGGAATTGGGTCCAGAGTGACTTAGACAAATTGGAGGACTGAGCCAAATGAAAAATGATGATGTTCAACAAGGACAAGTGTGGAGTTCAGCACTTGGCACAGAAGAATCCCAAGCATTGTTACAGGCTGGGGACTGACTAGCTAAGTAGCAGTTCTGCAGAAAAGAACCAGGGGATTTTAGCAGATGAGAAGCTGGATATGAGTCAGCAGTGTGCCCTTGTAACCAAGAAGGCTAATGGCATTTTAGGGTGCATTCGAGGAGCATTTTCAGCAGATCTAGAGAGGTGATTATTTCCCTTTATTCGGCTCTGGTGAGGACACATCTGGAGTACTCCATCCAGTTCTGGGTTCCCCAAGTATAGAAAAGATGTGGATGTATTGGAGAGAGTCCAGTGGAGGGCCACCGAAATGCTAAGGGGCGAGATCACAAGACCTACAAGGAGAGGCTGTGGGATTTGGGCTTATTGAGTCTGCAGAAGAGAAGAGTGAGGGGGGATCCAACAGAAGCCTTCGACTTCCTGAAGGGGGGTTCCAAACAGGATGGAGAGAGGCTTCTTCTCAGTGGTGACAGAGGCAGAAGGAAGAGCAATAGTCTCAAGTTGCAGTGGGGGAGGTCTAGTTTGGATATTAGGAAAAACTATTTCCTTAGGATGGCGGGCAAGCACTGCAATGAGTTCTGTAGGAAGGTGGTATGATCTCTCACCCAAGAGGTTTTTATGTCCCAGCTTGACACAATGCTGGCTGGGATGATTTAATTGGGGTTGATCCAGCTTTGGGCAGGGGGCTTGACTCGATGATCTCCTGAGATCTCTTCCAGCCCTAAGATTCTATGATTTCAGGTTCTGAAGACATCCAGATGACAAAAACTTCAGCTTAGTCCCACTCTGTCCTGAGAAATCACCTCGAGAGAAGATGGCAGATGACAGAATGGAATGATACGCGTGTCCTAAGGTAGAGATGTGTCGATGTTAAGCCAACACTTTCCATTGTGTTACATGTATCACAAAGCAAACTTTCAAGACATGCCTGTGTATGGAAGGCCAGCAGAAGAGTTGTGGGCATCTCTGTAGGAAGGAGCACTGTTAAGTTTACTGCTCCAAAGAATATGGCTTATAAAATATTTCAGAAGTCCCCAAATCCTGCTGCCACTCAGTTTGTACAATTAACTCTTTTTTTCTATGAACAGTTGTTTGATTCTGGTTCCTGATAACTGACTGGAAGGTAGAAGCTTTCCTGGGGAAAAACGCACTTCATCAGGTGCATCTGACAAAGTGGGTTTTTGCCACAAAAGTTTATACCTTATGCCTTATAGTCTGAGGTGCCACAGGACTCCTTATGGTTTTTGTGGATATAGACTAACACAGCTTCTCTTCTGATACTTGACCGGAAGGTGTTTGTGACACTTACATTCAGGCTCATAAACACCATCTTCTCCCTACCTTGGCCAGATGTCCCACAAACCCCTGAGAGGTAAGAACCTCTGGGTTTTGTATCAGCAAAGACTAGAGTAGAGGTGCAGAAAAGGGGAGTATAGCATGGCTGTATGTAACTTACACACAAAACCCACAGGAACATGTCAGAATTTTTTTCTCACTCAGCTTGATATTAGCACAAGCCTAGTGTTTGCAATATTTACTCATCTGTTAGGCTCTCCCCACCGCACCCCAGCTGAAGTCACTACCTGTGTTAACTTGGAACGTGCCAAAAGACTACAGACCCTTGCATGGGGATACATGTGGGTCTGTAGGGAGAAGGCTGTAGGATGATCAAATTCTTTGCACTCAGTGAACATTTGCCATGCAAATGCTTTAGCTTCTCGTTCAGGGAAAGCATCACCATGAGCATTTTATAAGGAAAATTAGTAGATCCTGCTTCTGATCCAATGTACACATCTGTATCTGGAATGAATGCAGTTGCATTGAATATTGATGAACTCAGAACCAGCCCAAAGGATTTATCCCATGTTCTGCAAAGAAGCAGAAGCTTAACTGCAGTAGCTTAACTTGAATTCCCAGGAGTGGAGAAAATTTTTAAAAAATGCACGGGAGGCTAAGAGGATATGTCTACACTAGCCCCTAGTTCAAACTAGGGTGGCTAATGTAGGCATTCGAACTTGCAAATGAAGTCCGGGATTTAAATATCCCGGGCTTCATTTGCTTGTTCCCGGGTAGGCACCATTTTTAAATACCCTTAGTTTGAACTGACTGCCCGCAGCTACAAGCGGCAGTCAGAAATTAATCCAAACTAAATCCTTAGTTCAGATTAACTGTTACTGCTGCTGCAATGAGGTGTAACAGTTAATCCGAACTAAGGACTTAGTTCGGATTAACTTTAAACTGCCGCATGTAGCCGCGGGCAGTTCGTTCGAACTAAGGGGGATTTAAAAATGGTGGCCGGATAGGAACATGCAAATAAAGCCTGGGATATTTAAATCCCGGGCTTCATTTGCAACTCTGGTTGCCTGATTTGCCTACCTAGCTCAAATTAACGAGCTACTGTAGACATACCCAGAGAGTTTGGGATGGAAGGTTGCCATTGTAAAACCACACGGAGCTCAAGTAGGCTGCAGAACTCAGAGACACAAGACACGAAGTGGGCAGAGAACTCAGCAGGATTCACAGATGACTGGACGCTTCTCTGGCTACCCAGAAAATCCAATTACAGCAGTGAAGATTTGTTTTTCAATGTCTTAGAAGCATCTAACTCTTCCTGAGTTAGACCAGAAAATATGTGTCACTTGTGGGTGTAAATGCAAATATAAGTTCTCTGATTTTCCACAAACTCATGGGAGTCTTTCAATCTCCATTCAGCTCAGAAAGATGTTGTATCAAATAGCTTCTTGTCTTCTGTTCTTTTTCTTTTCAGAAAGGAAAGGTCAGAACTCTTTGGACTTGCCCAGTACAGGATGTCTGCTGTTAATGACACCCAATCACAATTAACAGTGTTCCTTCTCACCGGGATACCTGGCCATGAAAACGCCCATCTCTGGATCGCTATCTCTCTCAGCATCATGTATGCTATTTCAATAGTAGGAAATGCAGCCATTATATTCTTTATAAAAACAGACCCAAGCCTCCATGAACCCATGTACATTTTCCTTTCCATGTTGGCAGTAACAGACCTTGGTTTATCAATATCCACCATGCCAACAATACTGGGCTTTTTCCTATTTAACTCTAGGGAGATCAACATGGATGCCTGTTTCTCTCAGCTGTTTTTCGTCCACTTATTTACAATCACTGAATCCTCCATGCTCCTGTTGATGGCCTTTGACCGCTTCATCGCAATCTTTAACCCGCTGAGATACACCTCCATCTTAAGCCCACGCAGAATAGCCAAGATGGGGCTGGTGTTTGTGGTGAGAGGGGTGGTTGTAGCAGTCCCATTTCCCCTTCTTCTGAAACAGTACCAATACTGCCAAGCCAACGTCCTGTCCCATTGCTACTGTCTAAACCCAGATGTCATGAAGTTGGCTTGTTCAGACATAAGAGTCAGTAGCATCTACGGCATGTTTGTTGCAATCTCCACCGTGGGGTTGGATGCACTGCTCATCTTCCTCTCCTATGTGATGATCCTCAAAACAGTGCTGGGCATCGCGTCCCGCACGGAGAGCCTCCGGGCCCTGAACACCTGTGTCTCCCACATCTGTGCCGTTGTGGTCTACTACACACCAATGTTGGGGCTGCCTGTGCTACACAGATTTGGGAACAGCTCTTCTCACTTTCTTCAGACCCTCCTAGGCTACATCTACCTGATGGCTCCACCTTTGATGAACCCAATTGTGTACAGCATCAAAAGCAAACATCTTCGTGCGAGGGTCATCAGGGTGTTCGTCAAGTGAAGGTTCATTTTATCACCCGGTCCCAGGGCTGATGACACAGGAGACAGAAAAAGTTTGTGTTGACACAGCCACATATTCCATCCTGGATCCTTTTCCCCTGAGGCTCCTTCCTTTCCTCATCTCTTCACTCAAGGCTGCCCTCCTTTAACCAAAACTCTCCTCCCTGTTCAGGGAGGAATCCAGAGATGGGTCATGGTACTCTGAGGAGCCCCAGGCCTTCCACATTTTGCCCCCAAGATGCCCATACCAGAGAGGGTGGCAAGTCCATAGCTCCCCAAATTATCCTGAACTGACATTTTGATCTAAGTGTGGGCCATCTGTCCTGGGTTGGAGGCAGAGCATCAGGGAAAGGGAAGGGGGACAGGGGTTTGTGGGAAGAGATGGGGTACACAAGGGGAGTCTGGGAATGGCAAAGCTGGGATAAGTCTTAGCTCTGCAAACAAGAGAGTGAGCATGTCCTATTTGACTCTACACCTCCTACTTTAATGACACCCGCAGTGATGATTGAGCTCTGGACAAAAACACCAGAAAGAGAATAGAATGGGGTGTCTGATGGGATGTGCTTGGCGATTACATCTTAGCACAGACGGCTGTTGTTCCCAGTTGGAAGACTGGGACAATTTTTAGACTTCCCCAAGATGGGACTTGGTTTAGACCATACAGCCCAGATGTACTGTGACTCTCCTGATTCTTCTTGGCCAGCATCTGTCCTTGTTGAGAATCAAATTGGTCAAGTTGACTCTGAGGGAACTATCCACAATCCAGGGGTATGCCAAGCTCCTCTGCCACAGGAGAGCTCAAAAAAAGAAGCAAAAAACCCCCACAGAAAACACACTGTGTCTTTGATAGCCAACCTCTCAGGGTAGGCAGGCTAGGCAGGCACACACTCAGACCTCCTGTTGCCTCCCAGGACACAAGAATCAAATCAACACCTTAAAAATGTTTGTATTAATAAAAACCAAAACAAAAAAAAATTCTTAATGAAGCACACTGGGTTGCTAGGCATTACCTATAACACAGAGAACAGAATACTTCTGGGTACAGTGTAGTTAGTGAATGGGGGGTTGGGAGCACATGGATTTTACACAGAGAAGCTTAATCAAACAACCAAAACAAAGAAAAATACCCTGATTATGATGAAACATACATTCCTCTCTCAACTCACGTCCCAGTATTCCTTGTAGGCAAAATTCTGTCTCATTGCTACATATTGCTTCCTCCAGCTCATGGTTTAAACTCGCACAAAGGAAGAAGCAGCTAAGTATCTCAATACAATTCAAATGTCCATATTGGCGTTCCTGACAACATCCTCGCTAGCGACCTGAGTTTCACCCCTTAGTCAGAAGGGCCTGCAGAACCCTGCAGAGAAGGTGCTGTGAGTGCTGGTGGTTGTCTGGGAAAGGGCTGCGTGGGACAGAGCCCAACAAAGAGACTGTGGGTCCGAAGAGAGGCAGAGTGATCTGCCCAGGGAACCAGAGCTGCTGGACGGCCTGGCCTGGCCTGGCTGCTTAGCTCAGACTGACACCCACACACACCCTGCCCAGGCTGTCTCCACTCCTGCTGCAGATCTGTAATAGCCCACTCAGCAAGTGTCTGGGACTGTGAGAGTCAGAGGAGTGCACTCTGGGAGATGGGATGAATGGGAACAGGGTAAAGGCCACTTAGACAAGTGTCCTTTATTTCTGCATCCTTTGTGAATTGGTTTTATTCACTTTTAGTCTGTGAAACTGTGTTGCTTAATTGGTTGAGTAAAGGAGCGTTAATTCTAATGTAATCAGTTGGATGTGTTTTAGTTGTCACGGTTGGTTTGGAATTAGATCCAGATGATTACTGGAATAAGGTTGTTCCTGGTGGCTCCCCAGGCACAGCACTGAGTGTGTACAGGGCCAGCCAGGTGCAGCACCACCATTGCATATTCCTTTAGCAGCAAGGGACTGCAGCAACGGGGTATATCAGGGACTCCAACTAACCAACTCAGGATAGTTGGACTCAGGAGCTCCTTTTAATGTTAAAAAAATCCAGCAGCTTGGCACGCAGGTGAGTGTGGCCTGGTCCCACGTAACCCAGGGAGGAACGAGGGGGATGTAGATGTTTCCAGGGGGACTCAAACTTTTCCTTTTCACTTTCAAGCTCTGCCCCCGTCCTGACCTACCGGCGAG
Source organism: Rafetus swinhoei (assembly GCA_019425775.1). Taxonomy (NCBI): domain Eukaryota; kingdom Metazoa; phylum Chordata; order Testudines; family Trionychidae; genus Rafetus; species Rafetus swinhoei. The sequence continues at coordinate 11,246,338 of CM033437.1, read as the reverse complement.
GCTGCATTCCACTCTTCACTCGGAGGCAGCGGGAAAATCCTGCCCCACACACATCGCTTCCCCTTTCTCCTTCCCTCGCCGTGATCTGATGGGGATTCCCCGCCTTCCGCGGGGCTGGGTGCAGCCTGGCTTTGTTCTGACTCCCCCTCGGGTCACGCTGCTTCAATTCCCACTTGGCATAACACATAAGGTCTTGTTTCCTAGGGATTGGGTGAACCTTGGCCTGGGGCAGACAACCCTCAGCCCCGTGTCTTCCGCCAGAGGCCCCGCTCCTAAGCCGTCACCCACAGCAGCAGGGGTTCAGCTCCTCCTCCCCCCTGAAAGCCACTCCACCCACTGCAGGGACAGGTTCCCAGCCCCCTGCCCAAGTCCTGGAGCACATCAAGAGCAGGCTCCATGTGAAGTTAGAAACATTAAGTGGAAACCTGTTTTATGAATGAAACAGCGAGGAGTCGTGTGGCACCTTAGACACAAACAGATTCATTTGGGCTCAGGCTTTTTTGGGTCAAAGCCCACTATATGTGATGCAAGAAATGTTTTTGCCTGAGTAATTGTGTGGGCAGAGTTGGCAACACTGGGGTTTCTTGCAGGGATTGGGTCCTGGGCTGGTGTTTCTGTTGTATGGTGGGTGGCAGCTAGCAAGTGTTGGCTTAGGGTGGGGGCAGTTTGTCGGCGAGGACTGGCCTCTTTCCCAAGGACTGTGAGAGTGAGGGATGGTTTTCCTGGAGTGGTTGTAGGTCATCGATGTGCTGGAGGGGTTTTAGCTGGGGGCTGGAAGTGGTGACAAGTGATGTTTTGTTATTTATCTTGTTCTGGAGGAAGTGGGGAATGGGAGGGAAGAGACAACCTCTGAAAAACATGGGCCAGGTCAGATTGGCAGAGACCTCGGGGATAGGGCGTCACTTGCCATTTGCCATTGGCCATGGTGGGGTTAAAGCTGGTGCACACGAAGCCAAGCAGCTGATGTTCCCTGATGGCCAACTGGCCCCAGGGGAAGGTACAAACATGCTGCATAAAGGCAGTGGCCTCCCTACCTGAACACACACTGTCTGTTGCCCGTGCAACCTCTCCAATGATTCCTTGTGCTTTAGGGTGAAGACTTTTTGTTATTTTGCTTGTTCTGGAGGAAGCGGGGAATGGGAGGGAAGAGACAACTTCTGAAAAACATGGGCCAGGTCAGAGTGGCAGAGACCTCAGAGGTAGGGCGTCACTTGCTGGTTTCACCTAGCGTAAATGGTGGGTTCTCTGTAATGTGACATCTGTCACTCATGATTTGAGGACTTCAGTGACTCAGACTGTGAGTGTAGGACAGGAGTGGTGGGGGGGGGGGAATGTCTGTGTCCTGCAACATGCAGGAAGTCAGACCAGATGATCATGATAGTCCCTCCTGCCCTTATAGTTCGAGTCAACGAGACCTGCCGTTTGGCTGCTCTTGGACTCCTGATCCAGCTCTGCCCCAAGTCTCTGACTGCTGGGCATGACTGCCAAGCTTTGAGTCTAATGGGGCTTTATTTCGGGGAGGTCCTCCCTGCCAACAGCCCCCTGCTCGGCCATCAGCATCTAGACTCGGAGAGGCTGGAGGTTGAGAGGTCTCACAAGACGTCCCAAAGGATGGCCCAGATCTCCACCAGAGGGCTCAGTCTCAGATCAATTCCTGCCCCACCTTTTTGGGACCCTCCTGCACAACCAGAAAGGGGTGGGGGGTGGCTGTTTCTCAGGTAGCCCCTGTCTTGCAACTGATGTCAGGGGATCTCTGTGAGCTCAGCACCATTCCCTACCAGCCCTTTGTCATGTACCCCCACCCTCCCTTGCAAGGCTGGTGTCCTGCCCCAAACCCACTCCTTGGGGCGCACAGACAGTCATCATCCAGCACTCTCCAATGGGCTACAGACCCATCACTACTCCTAGACACCATCCAGCAAGGGGATGAGAAGCCCTGGCAGAACAAAGACTGCAATGGCTAGCCAACTACAAAAGCAGTTTCTCATCTCTTGGGGGCATGTCTACACTAGCCACCCTAGTTCAAACTAGGGTGGCAGTGTAGACATACCCTTGGTGTTCACACCCCCACATCAACTGCTGAAAGTGGGGCACATCATCCCTGACTGAATTTACTTCATTATCCCTGGCCTGCCATCCCTTCCTTTCATGTGCCTGTGTATTTATACCTGCTTCTGGAATTCTACTACATGCATCTGACAAAGTGGGTCTTTACCCACGAAAACTTATGCCCCAATGAATCTGTTAGTCTATAAGATGCCACGGGACTTCTCATTGGTTTTGCAGATTTAGACTAACACGGGCTATCCCTCGGATACATAGTCCCATGCCTGTATTCCTTGTAGGCATAATTCTGTTTGATTCCTTCATATTGCTTCCTCCAGCTCCTAGTTTAAAGTCCCACAAAGGAAGAAGCAGGTAAGTATCTCTATACAATTCAAATGTCAACATTAGCTTTCCTGTCAATACCCCGCTAGTTACTTGAGTTTCACTCTTTAGTCACTGGGTGCCAGCTAGCACTCCTCCGATCCATCACACGGCCCCCAAATCGGAGACATAGGGAGAGTTTTGACTGGCTTAATCTGGGAAACTTTCATGGGAGAGTTCATCAGCTACTTTCTTGGAAGCTTCTGAGATGTGTGGTGTGGCAAAGTGAAAGTCTTGGAAAGCCATACCCACCGAAGGAGTTTCATGTTAGTCTCTTTGATAGTGTGAAGCCACCACAGAGCAGAATGGTCAGTCTGAGGATGAAAGGCTCATCCCTGAATATAAGGTCATAGATTCTCTAGAGCCTGGAGGGAATGTAGCCTGCAGGTTCAAGCTCCATCCCCCAATCCAATGTAAGAATGTTAAAATGCGGTTAATTGACTAGTCGACTAGTTGATGGAATTTCCATTGACTAGTCAACTAGTCGATAGGCACTTCTGCATTCCTCCTTTGAAATCTACAAGAGCCCTATAGGGGCTCTTGTAGATTTCAAAGCAGGAATGCGGAACCTCACAGACAGCCTGGGGTCAGTGGGAAGTCCTGCTTACTCAGAGCTGTACGTGAGTGCCTGCTTTGAAACGCACAAGAGTCCACAGCAGCAAAGAAAACATCTCTTGCCTCTTGTGTTGATTTCTTCAGCAAGGGCAAGAGTCTCTGGGCAGGGTGCCTGCTCAGCGGTGGGAATGCTTGTGATCTGCACCAGATTGACCTGGCAGATGGGCTCCACTGTAACACCTCCTGCTGGGGCCAAGCCACTGCAACATTCTGCCAAGTGAATGGGATTGGGACGGGGACTAGGAGCTGTTCAAACAGGGCAGGTGGTTGAAATCTGAGCTGACACCTGAGGCAGAGGAGATACAGGCCTGGGGTACTCGCAAGTCCCCAGGTGTCACCTTCAAGGAGGCTGCCAACATGCTGGGGAAATATTTCCACAATTGGGGGAAGGATGCTCCTTCCACCACTGCAGAGGACACATAGCAGCTGGTGGGGATGGAGCAGCTGTAGGATAGTTGCCTTCTATTCCTGAAGGTGTGGTTGGCCAACCAGAAGCCCACAGATCTCTGCAGTGTGGGGACACCGGTGGATGAGTTTGTGGCCAACAGATCAAGGGCAGGTGGGTGACTCACATTGAGGACTCAGAAGAGAAGTAACCCAGAGACCCCTCAAAGGTGGGACTTCATAATACACAGCCCAGGAGAGCCCAGGAATGTGGGTGCAGGCCGACCCCCACCATGAGAACTGAGGAACCTGAAATGCTATTTCTGTAGCCAGAAGGAATATAAGGGGGCACAATGCCAGAGAGTGAAGGAAATGGCAACCAAAACAGAGCCCTGGGAGATCTGGAAAGAAAGGGAGATTCCATAAGGCTCCACCCATGGAAAATTTCCTCAGATTGTTCCAGAAGGGGAGGTTCCTTCCCTTTTCCCTGAAGAATGAAAAGGGGGACTGAGGATCCCAGGATGCCCAAACTTCTGCACAAAGCTCCTCAGGCAAGGGGGATTGTGAACAGGGCCATGAGAGAGCAGAGAGAGCCCATCTAGGTGCAGGGAACACTCCGGTGTGCTGGGCTGAGGGGAGTCGGGCCTACAGGCCTGAGAGAGCCTGTGATGCATTCAAAGCTCAATAGACCCTCCTGATTGATGCTGGCTGAGAGTCGCTCCGGTCCTGAGAACAGGGCTGCATGATTCCCTCAGTGAGTAGAGTGCTCAGGGGTCCAGAGCAAGTGGACTTCCTGAGGGGGCTCCTGGCAGAGACAGGCTGAAGGCCCAGAGAGGCTCCATCTGGGAGGTGGAGGTGGACTCCCCAGGCAAGAGTAGACTGCCTGAGACAGGGCTGTCTCACTGCAGCGGAGTCCCCGAGAAGGAGCTGTGGCGCTGAAAGGGAGGTTCCACCCGGGGATCAATGGGCCAAGTGTGGGCACGACCTGTGAGACCATGACAATATCACATGGACCTTCTGAATGGATTGACAAGGGCTCTCCACAAAGGCTTTTATGGAAAAGAAACCGTCATGGGATGAGTGGGAAACTCCCAGTAACTCGTTAAAAGATAGGAAAGAAAGGTAGGAATGAATGGTCACTTTCCAGAATGGGGAGAGGTAAATATTGGGGTTCTTTTGGGACTGCACCGTGAAGACTGTTGTCCAGAGTCATAAATGACCTGGGAAAAGGGTATACTGTGAGGCAGCAAAATATGCAGATGAGTCAAAATTACTCAAGATGCTTAACCACAAAGAAGAGTAAGAAGGTTTGCATAGGGGTGTCACAAAGTGGGTGACTGGCTAACAAAATGGCAGATGAAATTCAGTGTTGATCAGTGCAAAGCATTGCCTTTTGGAAGACATATTCCCAGTGACACATACCAACTGAAGGCATTTTAATTAGCTCTCAAGAAAGATCTTGGAGTCACCGTGGCTAGTTCTCTGAAAACATCCACTCAATATGCAGCAGCAGTGGCGGGGAGGAACAGACTATGAGGAACCATTAGGAAAGGGATTGATATGAAGACAGAAATATCATATTGCCACTGTATCAATCTATGGGACACACTCACCCTGAATATAAAGGAGAGTGCTGATATATTAGAACTGAAAAACATATGAATGGGTGACAAAAATGTTTAGGGGAATGGAGCAGCTCCCATATAAAGACAGATTAAAAGATGAGACATTTCAGATTGGAAAAGACATTGATGAGAAGGAATTAAGATCGAGGTCCATAAAACCATTAGTGGTGTGGTGAAAGTCAATCAAATACTGTTACTTATCCCTTCATGTAACACGGCAACTAAGGGTCAGCCATAAAGTTAATGAGCAGGAGATTTAAAACAAACAAAAGAAAGTATTTCTTCACACAATGCAAAATTAGCCTGGACAACTCCTTGACAGGGGATATTGTGAAGGCAAAAATGATAACTAGGTCCCCAAAAGAACTCGGTAGTTCTTGGAAGATGCCTTCATTACTTGCTGTTAGCCAAAATGGTCAAAGACACCCACCATCTTTTGGGTGTCTCAAAACCTCTGACTTTCAGACGACGGGAGCAGATGACAGAGGAGGAAACACATGATAATTGGTGTTGTCTACAGCAGACAAGCCTTTTCCATGGGATCCCTCTAGTATAGGGGTTTTGTAGCCACCCTAGGAGACATCTGTAGTAGGGTGACCTCTTTGGGCTGGGACGGTTTCTCATTTAAGCCCTCTCCCTGTCATCACAAGTATTTCTTTTCAAAGGAAGCTGTTTGAGCTGGTTCCTCTTGTTGGTGTAATCAGTGGAAAGGGGAAAGAGAACAAAAGCCCGCTGCTGTGGAAAGGGCAGTAGGCAGAGGAGGAAAGTTCTAGGGAGGCAAGTGGAGATGCCAGCCCCCAAAGGAGGTGAGATAGAGATGGGGTTGGGGATCATGGTTCCAGCCAAAGACGACAGGCAATTGAGACTTGAGTGGGCTCCCGTAGGATTCCGTAGAGTCGGGACAGTCTCACGTGGAGGGGTGACACTCTTGGGTGAGAAGCTCCATTAAGAATTTTCATCCATACTAAAATGCTTCCTTTTCATTCACTTTTATGGCTGAGTTTTCATAGGAAATGCATCCTTTATCTTTGAAGGCTCAGCTGCCATGACACTGCTGAGGGGCATCCACTTGGATCCCCAAGACACAATCTGGTAGCACATCTCTGACCAGCCTATGCTAGCAGGGAGCTGGAGAGGGTCCTAGAGCACCTGTGGAGCCCAGAGATTGTGGGCGGCTGAGCATCGCTGCCAGAGGAGCTTGGTGCATAAGTTTGGGAATCCCTCAATCCCGAGTCCCCCTTTTCATTCTTTGGGGAACAGGGAAGGGACCTCCCATCCTGGAACAATCTAAGGGAATTTTCCATGTAGGGACCCTTGTGGAATCTCCCTTCCCTGCTTGCAGCTTGGGTTTGTAATGCAGGAAGGGGGGCAGCTGGGGAGAAATCTGGTTGTTTAATATTAGTATTAGAATTATTCCAGCAAGATCACAGCCATGACAGCAACATGGTTACCACTCAGCCACCCCCGAGAGAGCCATGTCACTAAACTGAACCAAAAAAACCAAAAAGTTGACAAGTCCAGATTCCAGGAATGGAGCCTGTAGAAAGGCTGGTGCTGCACCCTTCATTCCCTGTATTGTGGCCTCCTGATGTTTTCCTTTGGCTGTGATGGGTGATGTACATGAAGCCAAGCAGCTGAAGTTCCCTGATGTCCAAGTGGCCCCAAGGGAAGGTGCAAACATGCTGCATAAAGGCAGTTGCCTCCCTAGCTGAACATGCACTGCCTGCTGCCCGTGCAACCTCTCCAATGACTCCTTGTGCTTTAGGGTGAAGACCTCTGGTGCCAGCAGCTCCCTTCTAGCAGGAACTGGGTACGTTGGCAGGTTTCACTGTCTGTAACATGCCAAGTTCAGGGTGAAGGCTGCAGGCTGTTTGCATTGGCAGCTGTTCTGTGCAGCGGCAGAGGACTCAGTTGGGCTGTCGGGGTGACTCAGTGATGGGGCAAGAGGGAAGGCAGCACTAGGTAGCTTGGGAACCCTCCTGAATGTCTGCCCATGCTCATGGTGTGTTGTTCAAATTACACAGAGATTAGATATTCAAAACCAGTTCAGCGTGTTAAAGCCCCGAAGTCCCAAAGTCTCCCATTTCTCCATTTCTCATCATGCCTGAGTAACACTTTCTGGGTCATTGTGTACTGGAGAGTGAGAGCCCTGCGAATCAATATTTAATTTATTTAACATGGTTCCGCCAGTGCCCGTCACCATTCCTGATGCTATGGACTGATAGACGAGAACCTGAGAAGAACCAGTCAGCTGCTAAGCAACATTCTGTGAATATCTCTGACCCCAGATTCCCATTGGGTCCAGGACCCTCTCAGGCTGAGGGCCTCATCATGCCTGAGTAACAGTCTCAGGGTCATTGTTTACTGGATAGGGAGAGCCCTGGGAATCAATATTTAATGTGGTTCCCCCAGTGCCTGTCACCACTCCACATACTACGGTCTGACAGCACAGAGCCTGAGTGGAAACAGTCAGCTGTTAAACCAATGAAAGAAAACTTACTGAATGTTTGTGTGTAGACATGCGGCTTAATTAGGGTGGAGATGCTACAGCCTGATTGGCTTCTGTGATGCGGTAACTGGCTCTGTGGACACTGGGAAGTCAGTGGATGTGATCTACCTTGACTTTAGCAAAGCTTTTGGTTCAGTCTCCCATAGTGTTTTTGCAGAAGTTAAGGAAGTATGGATTAGATAAATGGACTGTAAGGTGAATAGAAAGCTGGCTAGATTGTCATGCTCAACAAGTAGAGATAAATGTCTCCATCTTTGGCTGGTGGTTGGTTTCCAGCCAAGTACCCCAAAGGTTGGTTCTAGGGCTGGTTTTGTTCAACATCTTTAGTAATGACCTGGGTGAGGGGATGAATTGTAGCCTCAGCAAGTTCACAGATGACACGAAGCTACAGGGGAGAGGCAGTTACGTTGGAGGGCAGGAATTGGGTCCAGAGTGACCTAGGCAAATTGGAGGATTGGGCCAAAAGAAAACTGATGATGGTCAACGAGGACAAGTGTAGAGTCCTGCACTTGGGAAAGAAGAATCCCAAGCATTGTTATGGGGAGTTCTGCATAAAAGGACCTGGGAATTATAGTGGATGAGAAGCTGGGTATGAGTCAAGAGTGTGCCCTTATAGCCAAGACGGCTAACGGTATAGGAGGCGCATTGCCAGCAGATCTAAATAAGTGATTATTACCCTTTATTGGCACTGGGGCGGACACACCTGAAGAATTGCATCCATTTCTGGGACTCCAAGTATAGAAAAGATGTGGATGCATTGGAGAGGGACCAGCAGAGGGCAGCCAAAATGCTAAGATCACGTGACCTACAAGGAGACGCTGAGGTATTTGGGCTTATTTAGTCTAGGGAAGAGAAGAGTGAGGGGGGATTTGTTACCAGCCGTCAACTTCCTGAAGGGAGGTCCCATAGAGGATGGAGAGAGGCTGTTCTGAGTGGTGTCCTAAGTTATAGCTATGTTAATGTTAAGCCAAAACTTTCCATTGTGTTACATGTATCACAGACCAAACTTTCAAGATGTGCTTGTGTATGTAAGGCCAGCAGCAGAGTTGTGGGCATCTCTAAAGGAAAGAGCAGTGTTAACTTTACTGCTCCAATGCATCTGGCTTATAAAATATTTCAGAAGATCCCCAAATCCTGTTCCCACTCAGTTTATACGATTAAATCTTTGTTCTATGAACAGTTTGATTCTGGTTCCTGATAACTGACTGGAAGGTAGAAGCTTTCCTGGGGAAAAACACACTTCATCAGGTGCATCTTACAAAGTGGGTTTTTGCCACAAAAGCTTATGCCCATGGCTAAGGACTCCTCATGGTTTTTGCAGATACAGACTAACACAATTCCCCCCTGACACTTGACCAGAGGGTATTTGTGACACTTACATTCAAGGTCATGAACACTGTCTTCTGCCCTACCTGGGCCAGATGTCCCCAAGCCCCTGAGAAATAAGAACTGCTGGGCTTTCATAGAATCATATAACACTAGAACTGGAAGGGACCTCAAGAGGTCATCGAGTCCAGTCCCCTGCCCCCTCGGTTGGACCCAGTACCATATAGACAATCCCTGACATATATATATCCAACCTCCTCTTAAGTATCTCTAGAGATGCAGATTCCACAACCTCCCTAGGCAATTTATTCCAGTGTTTAACCACCCTGACAGTTAGGTAGTTTTTCCTTATGTCCAGCCTTAACCTCCCTTGCTGCAGTTTAAGCCCGTTCCTTCTTTTCCTATCCTCAGAGGCCCAGGAGAACAATTTGTGTTCCTCCTCCTTGTGGCACCCTTTTAGATACCTGAAGACCGCTACCATATCCCCTCTCAGTCATCTCCTTTCCAAACTAAACAAACCTAATTCTTTCAGTCTTCATTCATAGCTCATGTTCTCTAGACCTTTTATCATTCTTGTTGCTCTTCTCTGAACCTTCTCCAATTTCTCCACATCTTTCTTGAAATGTGGTGCCCAGAACTGGACACAATACTCCAATTGAGGCTGATCAGCGCAGAGTAGAGCGGAAGAATGACTTCTCGTGTCTTGTTCACAACACTCCTGCTAATGCCTCCCATTATCATATTAGCTTTTTTTGCAACAGCATCACACTGTTGGCTCATATATAACTTATGGTCTACTGTAACCCCTAGATCCCTTTCCACAGTACTCCTTCCTAGACAATTGCTTCCCATTTTGTATCTGTGAAACTGCTTGTTCCTTCCTAAGCGGAGTACTTTGCATTTGTCCTTGTTAAACTTCATCCTATTTACCTCAGACCATTTCTTCAGTTTGTCTAGGTCATTTTGAATTAGGACCCTGTTCTCCAAAGTAGTTGCAACCCCTCCCAGCTTTGTATCATCTGCGAACTTAATAAGTGTTCTCTCTATGCCAAAATCTAAATCATTGATGAAGATATTGAACAGAACCAGTCCCAGAACAGACCCCTTCGGAACTCCACTTGTTATGTCCTTCCAGCAGGATTGTGACCCACTAATAACTACTCTTTGAGAATGATTATCCAGCCAGTTCTACACCCACCTGATAGTAGTGCCATATAAGTTGTATTTGCTTTAGTTTATTGATAAGGAGATCAAGTGAAACCGTGTCAAATGCCTTACTAAAGTCTACGTACTACACATCCATCACTTCTCCCTTATCCACAGGACTCGTTATCCTAACAACGAAAGCTATCAGATCGGTTTGACATGATTTGTTTTTTACAAATCCATGCTGGCTGTTACCTATCATTTTATTATCTTCCAAGTGTTTGCAGATGATTTCCTTAATTACTTGCTTCATTATCTTTCCTGGCACAGAAGTTACACTGTCTGGCCTCTAGTTCCCTGGGTTATTCTTACTTCCCTTTTTATAGATGGGCACTAGATTTGCCCTTTTCCAGTCTTCTGGAATCTCTCCCAACTTCCATGAGTTTTCAAAGATGACAGCTAAAGGCGCAGACACCTCCTCTATCATCTCCTTGAGTATCCTAGGAAGCATTTCATCAGGCCCTGTGACTTGCAGACATTTAATTCATTTAATTTTTCTAAGTGATTCTTAACTTCTTCTTTTTTTATTTCATCTTCTAAACCTACCCCATCCCCACTAGCATTCACTATGTTAGGCATTCCTTCATCATCAAACTGCTTGATGAAGACTGAAACAAAGGAGTCATTAAACACTTGCCATTTCCAAGTTTCCTGTTATTGTTTCTCCCTCCTCACTGAGCAATGGGTCTACCCTGTCCTTGGTCTTCCTCTTGCTTCTAATGTATTTATAAAAACTCTTCTTGTTATCTTTTATCGCTATCGCTAGTTTGAGCTCGTTTTTTACCTTTGCATTTCTAATCTTGCCCCTGCATATCTGTATTGTTCGTTAATATTCATTCTTTGTAATTTCTTCTAGTTTCCACTTTTTATATGACTCCTTTTTGATTTTCAGATCATGCAAGATTTCCTGGTTAAGGCAAGATGGTCTCTTACCGTATCTTATCTTTTCTACGCAGAGGAATAGCTTGTTTTTGGCCCTTCATAATGTCCCCTTGAAAAACTGCTAACTCTCTTCAGTTGTTTTTCCCCTTTGCCTTGCTTCCCATGGGACCTTACCTCCCAGCTCTCTGAGCTTACCAAAATCTGCCTTCCTGAAATCCATTGTCTCTATTTGGCTGTTCTTCCTTCTCCCATTCCTTAGTATCATGAACTCTATGATTTCATGATCACTTTCACCCAGGCTGCCTTCTACTTTCAAATTCTCAACCAGTTCCTCCCTGTTTGTTAAAATCAAATCTAGAACAGCTTCCCCCTTAGTAGCTTTTTCAACCTTCTGAAATAAAAAGTTGTCTTCAATGCAGTCCAAGAACTTTTTTGATAGCCTGTTCCCTGCTGTGTTAGTTTCCTAACATATGTCTGGATAGTTGAAGTCCCCTATCATCACCAAATCCCTCACATTGGATGATTTTGTTAGTTGTTGAAAAAAAGCGTCATCCATCTCTTCTGCCTAGGTAGGTGGTCTGTAGTAGACCCCTTGCATGACATCACCCCTTTTTTTAACCCTTTTAATCTAACCCAGAGATTCTCAACATGTTTGTCTCCTACATCCATCTTTTCCTCCTTATTCCGCATAGGTCTTGCATTCGTATATAGGCATTTAAGATACTGATTTGATCTTACCACCCATTTTTGCCTTCTCACTCACTTTTCTCTGCTATTATAGCCCATGCTCCCTCCAATTTCAAACCCATCTCCCAGGTCCCCATGTTTTGTTTCAGCAAACACTAGGGCAGAAGTGCAGAAAAGGGAAGTGTAACATGGTTGTATGTAATTTATACACATAACCCGGCACAGGATCATGTCAGAATTTTTTTTCCTTACTCAGCTTGATATTAGCACAAACCTAGTATTTGCAATGTTTACCCATCTCTTAGGCCCTCCCTGCTCCGCCCCAGCTGAAGTCACTGCCTGTGTTAACTTGGACCTTGCCAAAAGTCTACAGACCCTTGTGTGGGGAGAGGATGTGGGTTCTGTAGAGTGAAGGCTGTAGGATGGTCAAATTCCCTGGATTCCATCAACATTTGCCATACAAATACTTTAGCTTCTCCTTCAGGAAAAGCATCACCATGAGCATTTTATAAGGAAAATTAGTAGATCCTGCTTCTGATCTAATGTACACATCTGTATCCGGAGTGAATATAGTTGCATTGAATATTGCTGAATTCAGAACCAACCCAAAGGATTTATCCCATGTTCTGCAAAGAAGCACAAGCTTAATTGCAGTAGCTGAATAGGAACTCTCAGGAGTGGAGAAATTTTTTTAAAAAATGCATGTGAGGAAATGAAAAACATTTATCTATACAGTGACTCTTCACAATGCCTATGCCATATGGTCGCACACCTCACCAGGGGACACACCCAGAAGTGTAGGCTGAGATAGTGTGGGTGGGAAGGTTGCCATTTAAAAACCACATGGAGCTCAAGTGGGCTGCAGAACTGAGACACAAGACAGGAAGTGGGCAGAAAGCTCAGCAGGATGCACAGATGACTGGATGCTTCTCTGGCTACCCAGAAAATCCAATTACAGCCGTGAAGATTTGTTTTTCAATGTCTTGGAACCATTTTAATCTGACTTATTTAGACCAGAAAATATGTGTCGCTTGTGGGTGTAAATGCAAATATAAGTTCTCTGATTTTTCCACAAATTCATACGATTCTTTCAACCTCCATTCAGTGCAGGAAGATGTCATATTAAATAGCATCTGGTCTCCGGTTCTTTTTCTTTTCAGGAAGGAAAGCTCAGAACTCCTTGGATCTGCCCGGTACAGGATGTCCGCTGTCAATGACACTCAATCACAATTAGCAGTGTTCCTTCTCACTGGGATACCTGGCCATGAAGACGCCCAACTCTGGATCGCTATTTCTTTCAGCATCATGTATGCTATTTCGATAATAGGAAATGCAGCCATTATATTCTTTATAAAAACAGACCCAAGCCTCCATGAGCCCATGTACATTTTCCTCTTCATGTTGGCCCTCATAGACCTTGGCTTAACAATATCCACCATGCCAACAATACTGGGCTTTTTCCTATTTAACTCTAGGGAGATCAGTATGGATGCCTGTTTCTCTCAGCTGTTTTTCGTCCACTTATTTACAATCACTGAATCCTCCATGCTCCTGTTGATGGCCTTTGACCGCTTCATCGCAATCTTTAACCCACTGAGATACACCTCCATCTTAACCCTGCACAGAATAGCCAAGATGGGGCCGGTGTTTGTGGTGAGAGGGGTGGTGGTAGCAGTCCCATTTCCCCTTCTTCTGAAAAGGTACCAATACTGTCAAGCCAACATCCTGTCCCATTCCTACTGTCTAAACCAGGATGTCATGAAATTGGCTTGTTCAGACATAAGAGTCAGCAGCATCTACGGCTTGTTTGTTGTAATCTCCACCGTGGCCTTGGACGTGCTGCTCATCTTCCTCTCCTACGTAATGATCCTCAAAACAGTGCTGGGCATCGCGTCCCGCACGGAGAGCCTCCGGGCCCTGAACACCTGCGTCTCCCACATCTGTGCTGTCGTGCTCTACTACACATCGATGTTGGGGCTGCCTGTGGTACACAGATTTGGGAACAGCTCTACCCACTTACTTCAGAACCTCCTGGGCTACATCTGCGTGATGGCTCCACTCGTGATGAATCCAATAGTGTACAGCGTAAAAAGCAAACATCTTCGTGCAAGGGTCATCAGGGTGTTTGTCAAGTGAAGGGTCCATTCATCACCCAGCTCCAGGGCTGGTGACATGGGAGACAAAAAACACTTTTGTTGACACAGCCACATACTCCATCCTGGATCCTTTTCCCCTGAAGCTCCTTCCTTTCCTCATCTCTTCGCTCAAGGCTGCCCCCTGACTACTTCCCTTTAAATAAGACTGTGCTCAACAAGGAGGGTGAAATTCAGAGCTGGGTCATGGTACTCTTAAAAGCCCCTGGCCTTCCACATTTTGCCCCCAAGATGCACATACCAGGGAGGGTAGCGAGTCCATAACTCCCCAAAGCAGCCTTCACTGCTGTGTTGGTCTCACCACAGACCGATTGGCCTGCATTGGAGGCAGAGCATCAGAGAAAGGGAAGGGGCGGGGGTTGTCGTAAGAGATGGGGCACATAAGAGCAGTCAGGAAGTCGTAAGTCTGGGACAAGTCTTACCCCTGCAAACAAGACAGGGAGCATGTGCTACATGACTATAGTCCTTCTTTAAGGACGCCGGCAGTGATGGTTGAGCTCTGGACACAAAAACCTAAAGGAGAAGAGACTGGAGTTTCTCATGGGATGTGCTTGGCAATCACATCTTAGCAAAAATGTGTGTTGTTCTTAGTTGGAGGAGCTGGACAATTTTTAGACCCCCCCAAGAAGGGACTTGGCTTAGACCATGCAGGCCAGATTTACTGTGATAGTCCTGATTCTTCTTGGTCAGCATCTGTCCTTGTTGAGAATCAAATTGGTCAAGCTGAATCCAAGTTAGCAATCCACCCAAGACAGTGATTCATAGATCTAGAAGATTTCGGGCCAGAAGAAGCCATTATCTAGTCCCTACCTTTTCATAGTGGGGGTGTGGGCCTGCCTGGGGGTATGTGATCTATGCAGAGGATGGGCATGAAAAGGTTTTGGAAAAAAAAAAGACATTCCTGTTTGCATATTACCCTGCTCCAGACAGATCCCGTGTGCAGACCATTCTGTGCATTTCCATCTACATGGTACTGTGCATTTTTGTAATCTTTTTGATAACATTGCATAACAATTGTTGGGGCTGTTCCCCATCTGGCACTCCCATTGCAGAAGATGGAACCTCAAAAGCCCTTAAGTCCCTTGCCTCCGTAGCAGGGGTGTGGAAGCTTTGTTGGGTTGAGGGCCACTGACCCAGAGTAAAATCAGCCATACCCAAGTGAGAAGCAAAAAGAAACCAAAACAATCCCTCACTGATGTGGCCCCTGACTGAGAAGAAGAAAGACTCCCCGCACTTTCCCAGTGCACACCAGAGCCTGCAGGGGGCAGGCTGGTAGATTTTGTGTGCTCCAGCCCTGCCGGGAGGTGGCAGCAGTGGGAGGGGCTGGGCTTCGAGAACCAGCTTCCCTATGCTGGGGTAGGCTGGGGTAGCCCTGAACCTCGGTGGCTGGTTCCAAGTAACCCAAAGTTAGCATCCAGACCCCAGGCCTGAGCTTCCCCAGCCCTGATCTAAAGGCTCGGCTCACAAAACCATTCCCCAGAGTCACAGATGCACTGGCTCTGGAAGATAGGCTGCCACCTGTCAAGTGATTTTTTAAAGAACCCTGAAAAACCAGGAAGGAACACTTCCCCAGGGGTACCCCAAGCTCTTCTGCCACAAGAGATCTTAAAAACAGAAACAAAATAAAACACAGAAAACACACTGTGTCTTTGATAGCAGACCTCTCAGGTGAGGCAGGCTCACACGCAGACCTCCTGTTGCCTCCCAGGACACAAGAATCATATCATCACCTTAATTTAACTAACAAAAACCCAAAGGAGATCCTTAATGAAGCACACTGGATTGCTAGGTGTTATAGAGCAACTAAGGAAAACAAAATGAAAACACAGAGAACATAATATCTTTGGGTACAGCTTAGATAGTGAATGTGGGGAGGGGGATTTTACGCATGGAATTTACACAGAGAAGCTTAATCAAACAACCGAGACAAGGAAAAACACCCTGATCACGATGAAACATACATTCCTCTCTCTACTCATGATCCATGCTGAGCTGTACTTTAAGGCCCAGTTCATTCCCATGCCTGTATTCCTTGTAGGCATAATTCTGTCGGATTCCTTCATATTGCTTCCTCCAGCTCCTGTTTTAAACTCGCACAAAGGAAAAAGCAGCTAAGTGGATAAGGGAGAAGCGGTGGATGCGGTATACCTAGACTTTAGAAAGGCGTTTGATACGGTCTCACATGATATTCTTACCAATAAACTAGGCAAATACAACTTAGATGGGGCTACTATAAGGTGGGTGCATAACTGGCTGGATAACCGTACTCAGGGTATGTCTACACTACAAAGTTAATTCGAACTAACAGCCGTTAGTTCGAATTAACTTTCTTAGGCGCTACACATACAAACCGCTAGTTCGAACTTAATTCGAACTAGCGGCGCGCTTAATTCGAACTAGGTAAACCTCATTCTACGAGGACTAATGCCTAGTTCGATTAAATGGTTCGAATTAAGGGCTGTGTAGCCACTTAATTCGAACTAGTGGGAGGCTAGCCCTTCCCAGCTTGCCCTGGTGGCCACTCTGGGCCAAGCCAGGGAAACTCTTCTGCCCCCCTCCTGGCCCCGGAGCCCTTAAAGGGCCACAGTCTGGCTACGGTGCCTGTGCCAGGTGCAAGCCTGTCAGCACCCGGCCAGCAGACCCTGCACCTGGCACGGGATGAGCCAGCCACCCGCTGCCACCCAGCCCTCCCCCTCTTCCCAGGACCAGGCTGGCGGCTCCCAGGAGCCTGCCCGGGGCCGCAAGAGGCGGGCGCCCGCCTGGTCTAGTGCGGAGATCGTGGACCTCATCCAGGTTTGGGGGGAGGCCTCCAACGTCCACGACCACCACACTAGGCACAGGAAAGTGGCCGTCTAGGGCAGGATAGCTGCCAGCCTGGCCACCAAAGGCCACATGCAAACCCAGGAGCAGGTCTGCATGAAAATCAAGGTGGTCCAGTGAGACCCCCGACCCTGAGCCCTGAGCTTAGAACATAAGAACATAAGAACGGCCGTACTGGGTCAGACCAAAGGTCCATCTAGCCCAGTAGCCTGTCTGCCGACAGCAGCCAACACCAGGTACCCCGGAGGGGATGGACCGAAGAAAATGACAAAGCCATTTGTCTCGTGCCATCCATCTCCAGCCTTCCACAAACAGAGGCCAGGAACACCGTTCCTACCCCCCTGGCTAATAGCACTCCATGGACCCAATCTCCATGACTTTATCTAACTTCTCTTTAAACTCTGTTATAGTCCTAGCCTTCACAGCCTCCTGTGGCAAGGAGTTCCACAGGTTGACTATTTGCTTTGTGAAGAAGAACTTTCTTTTATTAGTTTGAAGCCTGCTACCCATTCATTTCATTTGGTGTCCTCTAGTCCTTATATTATGGGAACTAATGAAGAACTTTTCTTTATGCACCCTCTCCACACCACTCATGATTTTATAGACCTCTATCATATCCCCCCTCAGTCTCTTCCTTTCTAAGCTGAAAAGTCCCAGTCTCTTTAGCCTCTCTTCATATGGGACCTGTTCCAAACCCGTAATCATTTTAGTTGCCCTTTTCTGAACCCTTTCCAAGGCCAAAACATCTCTTTTGAGGTGAGGAGACCACATCTGTACACAGTACTGAAGATACAGAGTACCATAGTTTTATACTTCCCCTCCTCCTTCTTCCCCTGGCTTCCCCCTTCCAGCTCCCTCCTCCCAGGTTTCCCCCGCCCCTCTCCCACCCTCTCTCTTCCCCTCTCCCACCTCCTTTTCCCAGTCTCCCCAGAGGTTAATCCCCCCCACCCCAGTTTTGTTAAATAAAGAGAGTTTCTATTTTTGACCACACGTGTCCTTTATTTTTTACATCAGGAAGGGGGGCTAGGGAGGGGTAAGTGGAAGGAGGTGAGGGAGGAATGGGGCACGAGCCCCCGATGCGGAGGACTGGGGTGGCTCTGTGGGCTCCTTGGGGTGGAAGCTCTCCTGGATCCTGACAGCCCCCTGATGGACCCCCCCAGATGGCAGCCTGCGGCAAGTGCAGCTGGGCTGATGGCTGAGTGCTGTGATGTGCCGAGTGCGGGCACTCAGGGCACTCCAAGACAGGACTGCTTTGCTGTCCCTCAGGGAGGTAGACCAGCAAGCGGGGAACCCTAAGAACTGTCTGTCCGGGGTGGGGTCGGGTCCTTTAAGCACAGCCCTCGGCTAGCCTGAGGCAGCAGCTCCACACTCTAAGTCCTGGTTCCAGCCAGCCTTAACTTCGGTTCAGGGTCCACTCAATGTGGACATGCTAGTTCAAATTAGCAAAACGCTAATTCGAATTAGTTTTTACGTCTAGATGCACTAATTCGAATTAGCTTAGTTCGAATTAACTAATTAAGTTAGTTCGAATTAGTGCTGTAGTGTAGACATACCGTCAAAGAGTAGTTATTAATGGTTCACAAGCCTGCTGGAAAGATATAACAAGTGGGATTCCACAGGGTCTGTTTTGGGACTGGCTCTGTTCAATATCTTCATCAATGATTTACATATTGGCATAGAAATTACGCTTATTAAGTTTGCAGATGATACCAAGCTGGGAGGGGTATCTGCTCTGGAGGATAGGGTCATTATTCAAAATGATCTGGACAAATTGGAGAAATGGTCTGAGGTAAACAGGTTGAAGTTTAATAAAGACAAATGTAAAGTGCTCCACTTAGGAAGGAAAAATCAGTTTCACACATACAGAATAGGAAGCGACTGTCTAGGACAGAGTACGGCAGAAAGAGATCTAGGGGTTATAGTGGACCACAAGCTGAATATGAGTCAGCAGTGTGATGCTGTTGCAAAAAAAGCAAACATGATTCTGGGATGCATTAACAGGTGTGTTGTGAGCAAGACACGAGAAGTCATTCTTCCGTTCCACTCTGCGCTGGGTAGGCCTCAGTTGGAGTATTGTGTCCAGTTCTGGGCATCACATTCCAAGAAGGATGTGGAGAAATTGGAGAGGGTCCAGAGAAGAGCAACAAGAATGATTAAAGGTCTAGAGAACATGACCTATGAAGGAAGGCTGAAAGAATTGGCTTTGTTCAGTTTAGAAAAGAGAAGATTGAGGGACATGATAGCCGTTTTCAGCTATCTAAAAGGGTGTAATAAGGAGGAGGGAGAAAACTTGTTCATTTTGGCCTCTGATGATAGAACAAGAAGCAATGGGCTTAAACTGCAGCAAGGGAAGTTTAGGTTGGACATTAGGAAAAAGTTCCTAACTGTCAGGGTAGTCAGACAGTTGCCCAGGGAGGTTGTGGAATCTCCATCTCTGGAGATATTTAAGAGTAGGTTAGATAAATGTCTATCAGGGATGGTCTAGACAGTATTTGGTCCTGCCATGAGGGCAGGGGACTGGACTCGATGACCTCTCGAGGTCCCTTCCAGTCCTAGTATTCTATGATTCTATCCCTGCAGGAAAGCGGATGCCATCACAGTAGCTAAGAAACTCTGTTGCTAGAACAAGAAGCAATGGGCTTAAACTGAAGCAAGGGAGGTTTAGGTTGGACATTAGGAAAAAGTTCCTAACTGTCAGGGTAGTCAAACACATGAGGGAGCTTTGTGCATAAGTTTGGGGATTCTTGGATCCTGGGTCCCCTTTTTCATTCTTCAGGGAACAGGGAAGGACCTCCCCTCCTGGAACAATCTGAGGGAATTTTCCATGCAGAGATTCCTTGTGGAATCTCTCTTCTCAGCTTGTAGCTCGGGTTTGTAATGCAGGAAGGGGGGGGGGCTGGGGAGAAATCTGATTGTTTATTATTAGTATTAGAATTATTTCAGCAAGCTCACAGCCAGGACAGCATCATGGCTACCACTCAGCCACCCCCCAGAGAGCCGTGTGACTAAACTGAACCAAAAAAACCCTCAGAGCTGACAAGTCCAAATTCTTGGTACAGACCCTATAGCAGGGGTGGTGCTGCAGGCCAGTTGCTTAGCATGAGCCCCCATCCCCTGGCATTTGTCCTCCTGCCATTTGCCATTGGCTGTCATGGAGTTAAAGCTGGTGCACATGAAGCCAAGCAGCTGAGGTTCCCTGTTGGCCAAGTGACCCCAAGGGAAGTTACAAACATGCGGCATAAAGGCAGTTGCCTCCCTATCTGAACTCACACTGCCGGCTGCCTGTGCAACCTCTCCGTGATGGCTTGTCCCTGAAGGAGAAGACCTCTGGTGCCAGCGGCTCCCTTCTAGCAGGAACTGGGTACGTTGGCAGGTTTCACTGTCTGTAACATGCCAGGTGCAGGGCGAAGGCTGCAGACTGTTTGCATTGGCAGATGTTCTGTGCAGTGGCAGAGGACTCAGCTGGGCTGTCGGGGTGACTCAGTGATAGGGCTGGAGGGCAGGCAGCACTAGGTAGCTTAGGAACCCTCCCCTCCATCTGTCCAACCTCCACAGGGAAACAGAAATCTTACCTTTAAAGCCAGCTCAGCATGTTAAATCCCCGTTGACCAAGTCAGGATTTCAAAAGGGCTCCCATTTCATAAGGTGCCATGTGCACTGGGCCTGATCCTGCCAGGGGGCCGAACAAGAGGAGACCCACAGAATATGGGCAATTCTTAGAAATTCAATCACTAAACGCATTTTGAATAATTTTATTCTCTGGCTCGATTCTGAGGTCAGGAACTCAGAGCTGCGTGGCGCTGTGGTAACAGCTCTGTTTCCTGACTAGCTGAGGGCACCCAGGCTCCGTTCCTGTGGATGCCCCTCAGAGTTACAGGGCTACCGACATCTCTGCCCCTCTCTGGTCTCTGAGTGACAGATGTCAGGGCTTGTACCCAGCCCTCTCATGGTCTGGATTCCCATGCTCCTTCCACCTTTCGACTGGGCCCTGTCCCACAGCGTACTATGGGGTCAAATATCCTTGCATGTGAGCTGTGAGAAGGTTTGGTCTCCGTGGTTCTTCCGTTTGGGAGGTTGCGATTAGTGAGACGTGTGACCAGCCAGCCTTCCTGAACCAAACACTGGTCAGTCTGAGCAGCAGGAGTAAAACGTAGTCTGGGAGAAGAAGACGTTTTCAAGCAACAGTCTGACCATGTCTCTGACCCAGGCTCCCATTGTGTTGAGGACCCAGGCAGGCTGTGGGACTCATCATGCTTGAATAACAGGTGTGGGGTCACTGAATAGTGGACGAGAGCTCTGTGAATCAATATTTAATATAGTCCCTCCAGTGCCTCTTATCACTCCCAAAACACGCCACAGGCTGACATAACTGAACCTGGGAACCTATGAGCTACTCATCCAAAGACAGAAGACAGGCTGATTTTTTGTTTGCAGACAAGTGGTTGAATGAGGCTGGAGATGCTGCGACCTTTTCAGGTTCTGAGGAAGTCCAGATGACAAGAACCACATTTCCAGTCCCTCTCTGACCTGAGAAATCATCTCTGAGAGAAGATTGCAGGGGACAGAGTGGATTGACATGTGTGTCCAAAGGTATAGATGTGTGAATGTGAAGCCCAAACTTTCCATTGTGTTACATGTATCACAGACCAAACTTTCAAGCCATGCATGTGCGTGGAAGGCCAACAGCAGAGTTGTGGGAATCTTTAAAGGAAGGAGCAATGTTAACTTTACTGCTTTAAAGCACTTGGCTTATAAATTATTTCATACATCCCTCACATCCAGTTGTCAATCAGTTTGCACAATTAACTCTTTGTTCTATGAACAGTTGTTTGATACTGGTTACTGGTAACTAGCCAGAAGACATAAGTTTTCATGGGGAAAAACCCCCCACTTTGTCATGTGTATCTGACAAAGTGGCTTTTTGCCACAGAAGCTTATGTAACCACCACCAAGGCGGATCTGAACCTGGGACTTCGGGAGCTGACTCTAGGAGCCTCTACCCTCTGAGCTAAAAACCAGCTGGCTCCCAGCCCCTGCTGTAGAGGTCTCTTGATCTTAACTGTTGCAGTGGTCTAGGTGCCACTTGCAGTACTCAGTAACCACACTAGGTGTGTGGGTTACATACTTCCCCTAGCTGAGGAAGCGCGTCCCGAGTTTCCAAGACCCAGTTGAGATCCCGGACGAGCCCCCACTTGTAACCACCACCAAGGCGGATTTGAATCTGGGACCTTGGGAGCTGACTCTAGGAGCCTCTACCCTCTGAGCTAAAAGCCAGCTGGCTCCCAGCCCATGCTGTAGAGGTCTCTTGATCTTAACTGTTGCAGTGGTCTAGGTGCCACTTGCGGTACTCAGTAACCACACTAGGTGTGTGGGT
The DNA here is from genome assembly GCA_019425775.1 of Rafetus swinhoei. Lineage (NCBI taxonomy): Eukaryota > Metazoa > Chordata > Testudines > Trionychidae > Rafetus > Rafetus swinhoei. The sequence continues at coordinate 11,224,330 of CM033437.1, read as the reverse complement.
TACACTTACACCCAAATAAATCTGTTAGTCTGTAGGGGTATGTCTACACTAGCTCGTTAGTTCGAGCTAGGTAAGCAAATGAGGGCAACTGGAGTTGCAAATGAAGCCCGGGATTTAAATATCCCAGGCTTCATTTGCATGTTCCCAGGCGCCGCCATTTTTAAATCCCCCTTAGTCCGAACTCCGTGCCCGGCGGCTGCAGCGACGCGAGTAGGTAGTTCAAATTAAAGATCCTAATTCGAACTACCGTTACTCGTCATGGAAGTTTAATTAGGATCTTTAATTCGAACTACCTACTCCGTGCCGTGTGTAGCCGCAGGCACGGAGTTCGGACTAAGGGGGTTTTAAAAATGGCGGCGCCCGGGAACATACAAATGAAGCCCGGGATATTTAAATCCCGGGCTTCATTTGCAACTCCGGTTGCCCTTATTTGCCTACCTAGCTCAAACTAACGAGCTAGTGTAGACATACCCTAAGGTACCACAGGACTCCTCGGTATATTTGCGAATACAGACTAACCCAGCTCCCCCTCTGATACTTGACCAGAAAGTGTTTGTGACACTTACATTCTGGTTCATGAACACTGTCCTTCTGCCCTGTCTATGCCAGATGTGCCCAAAAGACCTGAGAGACAAGAACCACTGGGTTTTGTTTCAGCAAAGCCTAGAGCAAAGGTGCAGAAACAGGGAGTGTAACGTGGTTGTATGTAATTTACATACATAACCCATTATGAAAACATGACAGAATTTTTTTCTCTCTCAGCTTGATATTAGCGCAAGCCCAGTGCTTGCAATAGTTACCCATTTGTGATGTTCTCCCCACCCCGCCCTAGCTGACATCACTGTCTGTGTTAACTTGTAACTTGCCAAAAGTCTACAGACCCTTGCATGGGGAGAGGGTACAGGTCCTGTGGGGAGAAGGCTGTAGGATGATCCTATTCTCTGCACTCAGTGAACATTTGCCATGCAAATACTTTAGCTTCTCTTTTAGGGAAAGTATCACCATGAGCATTTTATAAGGAAAATTAATAGATCCTGCTTCTGATCCAATGTACACATCTGTATCCGGAGTGAATATAGTTGCACTGAATGTTGCTGAATTCAGAACCCAGCCCTAAGAATGTATCCCATGTTCTGCAAAGAAGAAGTAGCCTAGTTTGAACATTGAGGAGTGGAGAAATTAAAAAAAAAAACCATATAATGAGGCAATGAAACACATGTATAAAGTTTCAATGGAGGACAGCTCAATAGAAAGATACTTCACTATACCCTTGCCATATGATTGCACACCTCACAAGAGGACACACTCACAAGTGAAGGCCCAGAAAGACTGTCGGTGGGAAGGTCACTATAGTAAAACCACACAGAGCTCCAGCAAGTTGCAGAACTCAGATACACAAGATAGGATGGGTGCAGAGAGCTTAGCAAGATTCCCAGACGGACTGGATGTTTGTACGGTTAACCAGTAAATACAATTACAGAAGCAAAGATTTGTTTTTAAATGTCTTGGAAAGGCTTTAAATCTTCCTGATTTGTATCAAGAACTACATATCTCTAGTTTAGTGAGGGTAAAGGCAAAATCAGTGGTGTAAAGTCAAAACTATGTTTGATAATATTCCACGAGCTCCTAACACTCTCTCAACTTCAGTTCAGCATAGAAAGATGTCCTGTTAAATATCATCTGGTCTTCTGTTCTTTTTCTTTTCAGGAAGGAAAGCTCATAACTCTTTGGACCTGCCCAGTACAGAATGTCAGCTGTCAATCACACCCAAACAGAATTTACAGTATTGCTTCTCACTGGGATACCTGGTCACGAAGATGCCCATCTCTGGATCTCCATCCCCTTCAGCTTCATGTATACTATTTCAATAGTAGGAAATGCAGTCATTATGTTCTTTATAAAAACAGATCCAAGCCTCCATGAGCCCATGTACATTTTCCTTTCCATGTTGGCCTTCACAGACCTTGGTGTATCGATAGCCACCGTACCAACGATACTGGGCGTATTCTTATTTAACTCTAGGGAAATCAGCTTCAATGTGTGTCTGGCCCAGTTGTTTTTCATCCACTCACTTTCGTTCATTGAATCTTCCGTGCTCTTGGTGATGGCCTTTGACCGGTTCATCGCAATCTGTAACCCGCTGAGATACGCCTCCATCTTAACCCTGCCGAGAATAGCCAAGATGGGGCTGGTGTTTGTGGTAAGAGGAGTGGTTGTAGCATTCCCACTCCCCCTTCTTCTGAAATGGTATCAATACTGTCGAACCAATGTCTTGTCCCATTGCTACTGTCTAAACCAGGATGTCATGAAGTTGGCTTGTTCAGACATAACAGTCAGCAGCATCTACGGCTTGTTTCTTGCAATCTCCACATTTGGTCTGGACTCGCTGCTCATCTTCCTCTCTTACGTGATGATCCTCAAAACAGTGCTGAGCATTGCGTCCCGGAAGGAGAGCCTCCGGGCCCTCAACACCTGTGTCTCCCACCTCTGTGCTGTCCTGCTCTACTACACACCCATGTTCGGGCTGTCTGTGCTACACAGATTCGGGAACAGCTCTTTCCACTTGCTTCAGATCCTCCTGGGCTACGTCTACCTGCTGGTTCCACCCCTGATGAACCCAATCATCTACAGTGTGAAAAGCACACACCTTCGTGCGAGGATCATGAGGGTGTTTGTCAAGTGAAGGGTCCGTTCATCACTTGCCTCCAGGGCTGGTGACATGGGAGACAAAAAACTCTTCTGATGAAACGGCCTCATATTCCATCCTGGGTCCTTTTCCCCTGAGGCTCCTCATCTCTTCACTCAAGGCTGCATAAGAACATAAGAACATAAGAATGGCTGTACTGGGTCAGACTAAGGGTCCATCTAGCCTAGTAGCCTTTCTGCCGACAGTGGCCAGCACCTGGTGCGCCAGAGGGAGTGGACCAAAGACAATGATCAAGCGATTTGTCTTCTGCCATCCTTCTCCAGCCTCTGACAAACGGAGGCCAGGGACACCATTTCTATCCCCTGGCTAATAGCCTTTTATAGACCTAACCTCCATGAAACTATCTAGCTGCTCTTTAAACTCTGTTATAGTCCTAGCCTTCACAGCCTCCTCTGGCAAGGAGTTCCATAGGTTGACTACGCGCTGTGTAAAGAAGAACTTTCTTTTATTAGTTTTAAACCTGTTACCCATTAACTTAATTTAGTGTCCTCTTGTTCTTCTATTATGGAAACTAATAAATAACTTTTCTTTATTCACTCTCTCCACACCACTCATGATTTTATATACCTCCATCATATCCCCCTTCAGTCTCCTCTTTTCTAAACTGAAAAGTCCCAGTCGCTTTAACTTCTCTTCATATGGGACCCGTTCCAAACCCCTAATCATTTTAGTTGCCCTTTGCTGAACCCTTTTTAAGGCCAAAATATCTTTTTTGAGGTAAGGAGACCACATCTGTACACAGTATTCAAGATGTGGGCGTACCATAGTTTTATACAGGGGCAGTGAGGTATTCTGTGACTCATTTTCTATCCCTTTCTTAATAATTCCTAGCATCCTATTTGCCTTTTTGACCACTGCTGCACACTGTGTGGATATTTTCAGAGAACTATCCACGATAACTCCAAGATCTCTTTCCTGATTTGGCGTAGCCTAATTCGTCCCCATCATACTGTACGTATAGTTGGGGTTATTTTTTCCAACGTGCATTACTTTACACTTATCCATATTAAATTTCATTTGCCATTTTGTTGCCCAATCACTGTTTGGTGAGATCTTTTTGAAGTTCTTCACAGTCTGCTTCTGTCTTGACTATCTTATACAGTTTAGTATCATCCGCAAACTTTACCACCCTCACTGCTTACCCCTTTCTCCAGATCATTTATGAATAAGTTGAACAGGATTGGTCCTAGGACTGACCCTTGGGGGACACCAGTCGTTACCCCTCTCCATTCTGAAAATTTACCATTTATTCCTACCCTTTGTTTCCTGTCTTTTAACCAGTTCTCAATCCAAGAAAGGACCTTCCCTCTTATCCCATGACAATGTAATTTACACAAGAGCCTTTGGTGAGGGACCTTGTCAAAGTCTTTCCGAAAATCTAAGTATACTATATCTACTGGATCCCCCTTGACTGCATGTTTGTTAACCCCTTCAAAGAACTCTAATAGATTAGTAAGACAGGATTTCCCTTTACAGAAACCATGTTGACTTTTGTCCAACAAATTATGTTCTTCTTCGTGCCTGACAATTTTATTCTTTACTATTGTTTCGACTAATTTGCCTGGTACTGAAGTTAGGCTGCACCTCGACTATTCCCCTTTAACTGAGACTCTGCTCCCGGTTCAGGGTGGAAACCAGAGCCAGGTCATGGTACTCTGAGGAGCCCCAGGCTTTCCATATTTTGCCCCCAGGATGTACATCCCACAGAGGGTGGTAAGTGCATAGCTCCCCAAAGCTGCCTGGGCTGCCATGTTGGTCTCACCATGGACCGACTCTGGCCTGGTGTGGAGGCAGAGGATCAGGGAAAGGGAAGTGGGCAGGGATTTGTGGGAAGAAGTGGGGCACATAAGGGGATTCACGGGGCGGCAAGACTGGGACAAGTCTCACCCCTGCTAACAAGGCAGTGGCATGTCCCTGTGGGATGGGGAATGGGGCTGGAGGAGGCAGAACCTGCATTTTGGAGAAGACCAAACTAATGTGACCTCCCCAAAGGGGGCTCCTCTCCGTGTCCCTTACAAGGGTCTCAGAGCAGAGGTTTTTGTGCCTGCAAGGCTACCTCAGGCCCAAGGAGAAAACCAGGGCTGGTGTCTCTCCTCAGGGAAGTGGCTGGTATGTGCCGGCTCTGGGAAGCTGTTACCAGTGGGAGAGCTCAGCCCAGACCCCAGGCTGCTCTGAACTCCAGTGGGGCAGGGTGAGAACAGATCTGTGACACAGCCCTTTGTAACTGGACACCCCCAAACTCCACAGCACAGGGGCGCTCTGCTGGCCCAGCAGGGAATTCGGCCGGGCCTGTCGTCACCCATGTGACTGGAAGGCTGGTTCTGTGCTGCTGGCCCATTGAGCCTGAAAGGGTCTAACGGGCAAACAATTGAGCGGTGGCGGGGAAATCGGGGGTGGGTGTGTCACCTGAGACAGTCTGGTTGGCAGGAAGCAGCTTGAGGGCAGAGATCAGCTTCACCCCTCAGCCTGTAACACAGACACGGCTCTGTGCTACAGTGACTGGGGCTAGGCTCACGCGGGTTCCAGCAAAGGCTGCTTCTGCGAGCAAGGGGGGAAAGCTGGGCAGATGCTCTCAGAGCCACAAGGAATCCAGGCCGTCAAAAGAGCTGTGTAGCTCCCCCAAAGTGTGGCCATGTCTCTTCCTGCATCTGTAGATCAAAACCTCTCTGGCTCTGGTTGTACTGATACGTGAGATAAATGCGTGTAGACGGGCGACAGCTGCCTAGTATTTCCAAACCATTTTCTCTAATGCTTTCTGGTGCCTGACAATAAACTTCCTAGTTTTAAGAACACCAGCAGTGACGGTTTAGCTCTGGACACAAACACACGAAAGAGAAGAGAGTGGGCTGTCCGATGGGATGTGCGTAGTGCTCATCTTTTAGCAGGACAGGTTTTGTTCCCAGTTGAAGAGTGGGACAATTTTTAGACTCCCCCAAGATAGGACTTGGTTTAGAGGGTAAAAAGACCATATAGCCCAGATTTATGGTGACAGTCCTGATTCTTCCTGGCCAGTGTCTGTCCTTGTTGAGGAGCAAATTGGTCAAGTTGAATCCAAGGTAACAGTCTACACAAGACAGTGAGTTGAAGATCTAGAGGATTTCGGGCCAGAAGGAGCCATAATCTAGTCCCTATCTTTTCCCTTTCGGGGTGTGGGCCTCCTTGGGGGTATGTGGCATTAACAGGAGATGGGCATGAAAAGGGCTTGGAACAAAACCTCCTTGTTTGCATATTGCCCTGCTCCAGACAGATGCCGTGTGCAGACTGCGCTGCGCATTGGAATCTACGTGGGGCTGGGCATTTTGTCGGCTTTCTGATAAGGTTGCCTAGCATTATACAAAGTCATCGCCAGCTGTCTGTGGTTCCGTGTGCTGTGCCCATTTCTTTGTAAGCAGCGGCCACCCTTGCAGTTTTTTGGCCTCATGGAGGCACCTGCTCTCACTTCCTCCCATCAGATGGGAGTTCCCCCAAGTAAGAGCCTGTACCCCAACCTCCTGCCCCACCCCCTTCCATATTCTAACTCCCTCCCAGACCCCAGACACCACAACACAACACCTGCCCCCTGCACCTAATCTCATACCCAGACCCCATCCCCACCACCGCCTCCTGCACTGAGCCCCCTCACACACTCCGAATCCATTGACCACAACCTGGAGTGTCCTGGAGCCCCAATGCCACATCCTCAGCCCTACCACAGAGCCCGCACCCCCAGGCAGAACCTGCACCCATCCTCTTGCCTCAACCCTCAGCCCCTTCCCACTCACTGACACCCTATTTTTTGCCTGCACCCCAGAACCTAAGGGCCCCCACAGAATCTAGTGGGCCCGGGCCCCCAGAAGAGTTCAGCCGGTCCTCATCCTGACTCCACCTGCTCCATGAGGAATGAGACCCACTCTAGTGCTGGAGATAAACCTCCCAGCCTGCATCTGCATTTCCAACCTCTCCACGTGTGGGGGGAGCTAGATCTGAGGGAGGGGCTGTGTGGGTCTGTTCACTAACCAACCCTCAGCACCATTGTTTGTAGGTGCTGCACTTGTGAGCTGCCAACAGCACCAGGCCCTCTGACAGGGGGCGGAGTAAAAGGGGCAATTGCCCCAGGACCTGGTGATTCAAAGGGGCCCAAGGCTCACAACCACTGTCGATGCTACTGTGGCAGCAGCAGCCACCAGAGCCCCCGGCCCTTTAAATCGCCGTTGGAGCGCTGCACTGCACACACTGTGCGGCTATGAGGGCTGTGGGAGAGGGGCGTTGTTCTCCATGCACAGTGCAGGTCTGGCTGCCCCTGGCCCTGCTTCTTCTGCCCAAGGCTCCACCCCTTCCAGGAGTGCAGAGCCAGGCCCACCCCATATCTTGTCCAGGGGCCCACAGAGGTTGCCGGCCCTGATGAATAGCACCAACTGTCTCCCTCCCACATGTGGGACTGTCCCATGTCTCTGAAACCCAAAAGGAGCCCACTCAGGTCTCAGGAGGCTGTTGCCTTTGGCTGGAACCCTGACCCCACAAAGCCAGCTCTGTCTCACCCCCTTTCAAGGGCTGGCATCTCCACTCACCACCCAAGAACTTTCCTCCACTGCCTACTGCCCTGCTTTCTCCACATCAGCGGGCTTTTGTCCTCTTTGCCCTTCCCACTGATCTCGCCAGCAAAAGGAACCAGGTCAAACACCTTCCTTTGAAAAGAAACACTTGTGGCAGGGAGAGGACTTAAAAAAGGGACTGTCCAGTCCCAAAGAGGACATATGGTCACCCTATTACAGATTTTTACTATGGAGGCTACAACACACCTATAAAAGAGGGATCCCATGGAAAAGGCTTGTCTGCAACAGCCCATCTATCAGAGGAACAATTTAAGAACATAAGAACGTCCATATTGGGTCAGACCAATGGTCCATCTAGCCAGTGTCCTGTCTTCTTTCAGTAGCCTATGCAAAGTGCTTCAGAGAGAATGAATAGACAAGGGCAGTTACCATGTGAATATAAGAATATATAAGACTATAAAAACAGCCATACTGGGTCAGACCAATGGTCCATCCAGCCCAGTGTCCTCTCTGCCAACAGTGGCCAATACCAGATACCCCAGAGGGAAGGAACACAACAGGTAATCCTCACGTGATCCCTCGCCTGTCACCCACCTCCAGAGAAACAGAGGCTAGGGACACCATTCCTACCCATCCTGGCTAATAGCCATTGATGGACCTAACCTTCATGAGTGTATCTAGCTCTTGTTTGAAATCTGTTAAAGTCCTAGCCTTCAGCGCATCCTAAAAACTTCCTTTTGTTTGTTTTAAACCTGCTGTCTATTAATTTCATTTGGTAACCCCTAGTCATGTGGTACCTACTCTGTCATCTGCTCCCATTCTCTGTAACTCAGTGGTTTTGAGACATCCAGGATATGGGGTGGTGTCTTTGATCAATGATGGAGGCATCTTCCAAGAAATACTTCCTTTTGTTTACTTGTTTTAGACCTACTGCTCATTAACTTCACGGGTGACCATTGCTTGCTGTGTTATAGGACGGGAGAAGTAACAGTGTCTGATTAACTTTCTCTGCACCACTGATGGTTTTATAGACTTCTATCTGATCTCATTGGCCATGACAGGGTTAAAGCTGGTGCACAGGAAACCAAGCAGCTGAGGTTCCCTGATGGCCAAGTGGCCCGGAGGGAAGGTACAAACATGCTGCATAAAGGCAGCTGCCTCCCTAGCTGAACACACACTGCCTGCTGCCCATGCAACCTCTCTGATGACTCCTTGTGCTTCAGGGTGAAGACCTCTGGTGCCAGTAGCTCCCTTCTAGCAGGAACTGGGTACGTGGGCAGGTTTCACTGTCTGTAACATGCCAAGTGCAGGGCGAAGGCTGCAGGCTGTTTGCATTGGCAGCTGTTCTCTGCAGCAGCAGAGGACTCAGCTGGGCTGTCGGAGTGACTCAGTGATGGGGTTGGGAGGCAGTGCTAGGTAGCTTGGGAACGCCTCTTCTTCCTATATCCATACTCCTGCTCAAGGTACACACAAATCTGACATTGAAAACAAGCTCAGAGGCTTAAACCCTGAAGCCCCAAGTCAGGATTTCCTAAGGTCTTTCATTTCTAGAGGCTTCATGTGCTCTGGGCTTGATCCTGTTAAGGGATGAGCAATAGGAGACCCCATAGAATAGGAGTGATTCCTTCCCAAATCACCAAAGGTTTATTTGGTGCTGGAAATTCCATCACTAAACGCATTTTCAATGGTTTTATTCTCTGGCTCGATTCTGAGATCAGGAACTCAGAGCTGCGTGGCGCCGTGGTAACTGCTCTGTTTCCTGACTAGCTGAGGGCACCCGGCTCCGTTCCTGTAGATGCCCTTCAGAGTTACAGGGCTACCGGCATCTCTGCCCCTCTCTGGTCTCTGAGTGACAGATGTCAGGCTTTGTACTCTGCCCTCTCATGGGCTGGATTCCCAGGCTCCTCCCACCCTCAGACCGGGCCCTGTCCCACAGCGCACTGAGGGTCAAATGTTCTTGCCCAGCAGTTCCAAGAAGGTTCAGCCTCTGTGGTCCTTCCCTTTGGGAGGCTGTGACTAGCGATCAGCCAGCCTTCCTGAACCAAAACACTGGTCAGTCTGAGCAGCAGGAACAAAACATAGCCAGGGAGAATTAGAGGGTTTTCAAGTAATAGTCTCTCCATGCCTCCCACTCCAGGCTCCCATTGCGTCAAGGACACAGGCAGGCCTTGGGACTCATCATGCTGGAATAACAGGTACTCAAGTCACTGCATACTGGAGAGTGAGCGCTCAGGAAATCAATATCTAATATAGTCCCTCCAGTGCCTCTTATCACTCCCAAAACACTCCAGAGACTGACATAACTGAACCTGGGAACCTGACAGCTATTCATCCAAAGACAGAAGAGTTATTGAATTTGTATTGCAGACAAGCGGCTGAATGAGGGTGGAGACGCTGCGACCTTTTCAACTTCTGTAGAAATCCAGATGACAAGAACGACATTTCCAGTCCCACTCTGACCTGAGAAATCATCTCTGAGAAGATCGCAGGGGACAGAATGGATTGACATGTGTGTCCTCAGGTACAGATGTGTAAATGTTAAGCCAAAACTTTTCATTTTGTTACATATATTACAACCCAAACTTTCAAGACGTGCCTGTGTATGGAAAGCCAGCTGCTGAATTGTGGGAATCTCTAAAGGAAGGAGCAGTGTTAACTTTACTGCTCCAGAGCATTTGGCTTATCAGATAGTTCAGAAGTTCCCCCCAAACTGTTGCCAACCAGTTTGTACAATTAACTCTTTCTTCTATGAATAGTTGTTTGATACTGGTTCCTGCCTTGGACTAATATTGAGGCTTCTATGTAGTGTGAACACATTATTTGGAAATAGTTATTTCCTAGTGTAGACATTCCCTAACTTGCCAAAAATCTATAGACGCTTGCATGGAGAGAAGATGAAGGTCCTGTAGGGTGAAGGCTGTAGGATGATCAAATTTTCTGGATTCAGTCAACATTTGCCATGAAAATGTTTCAGCTACTCTTGGAGTGAATGCATCACCATGAGCATTTGGTAAGGGAAAGTTAATAGAGCCCACATCTGATCCAATTTATACATCTCTATCTGGAGTGAATATTGCTGAATTCAGAACCCAGTCCTAAGAATTTATCCCATATTTTGCAAAGTAGCTTAATTTGAACTCAGATGAGTGGAGAAGATTTTTAAAAAATTCATATAACGAGGCAGTGAAACACATTTATCAATACATTTCAATGGAGGTGTAATAGACAGGAGGAGTCCTAATGAGCACCCAGTAACTAAGGGGCTAAACTCAGGTACCTAGCAATGGTGTTGGCCAGGGGGCTGGGAGAACCAATCCAGATAGACTGTTGAAATTTAAATTGGATATTGCCTGCTTTCTTTGTGTGGGAGAGAGAAACCAGGAGCTGAAAGACACAGAATAATTTAAACCCAGGCAGGACTACTATGTCTCCAAGGAATTTGGGGCATGAGAGTGGACTGAACAAAGAGAAAATTGGACGTAAGTAAAGGGAAAAGTGAATCCAGTTGCATTCAGGGTAATTTTCTTTATTTTGTGATCTAGTTTGAACTACTCTGTGTGAATCTATGCCTCCCCTCCCCATTTACTACCTTGCATTGTTCCCAGAGACTTTTCTCCATGTTTCAATTAGTTTTCCTTAGTTGCTCTGTAACATCTAGCAACCAAGTACACTTTATCAAGTTTTTTTTTTGTTTTGTAATAAAAATCACTCTTTTTTAAGGTGATGATTGGATTCTTGTGCCCTGGAAGTTCTGCCTGTGTGTATCTGTATGCCTCTGACTGAGGGGTCAGCTACCACAGACTTCAGCTTATAGAAATACAGGACTATGTAGCACTTTAAAGACTAACAAGATGGTTTATTAGATGATGAGCTTTCGTGGGCCAGACCCACTTCCTCAGATCAAATAGTGGAAGAAAATAGTCACAACCATATATACCAAAGGATACAATTAAAAAAATGAACACATATGAAAAGGACAAATCACATTTCAGAACAGAAGCGGGATGCAGGGGGGGGGGGGGGGGAGGTAAATGTCTGTGTGCTAATGGTATTAGAGGTGGGGAAAGGTAAATGTCTGTGAGCTAATGGTATTAGAGGTGATAATTGGGGAAGCTATCTTTGTAATGGGTAAGATAGTTAGCGTCTTTGTTGAGACCGACGCGCGTAGAATGTCAAATTTTAGCATGAATTTTAGCTAGGAGTCTCTTGACGTCCATTCAGCGCAGAAAGATGTCCTGTTAAATATCATCTGGTCTCCTGTTCTTTTTCTTTTCAGGAAGGAAAACTCAAAACTCCTTGGGCCTGCCCAGTACAGGATGTCAGCTATAAATGACACCCAATCACAATTAGCTGTGTTCCTCCTCACTGGGATACCTGGCCATGAAGACGCCCAACTCTGGATCTCCATCCCTTTCAGCTTCATGTATGCTATTTCGATAGTAGGAAATGCAGTGATTCTGTTCTTTATAAAAACAGACCCAAGTCTCCATGAGCCCATGTACATTTTCCTTTCCATGTTGGCTGTCACAGATATTGGCATATCGATAGCTACCATGCCGACGATACTGGGCGTATTCTTGTTTAACTCTAGGGAGATCAGCTTCAATGCTTGTTTGGCTCAGCTGTTCTTCATCCACTTTCTTGCAAAAATTGAATCCTCAGTGCTGTTGTTGATGGCCTTTGACCGCTTCATCGCGATCTATAGCCCACTGAGATACGCCTCCATCTTAACCCTGCCGAGAATAGCCAAGATGGGGCTGGTGTGTGTGGTAAGAGGGGTGGCTGTACCATTCCCACTCCCCTTTCTTCTGAAAAAGTATCAATATTGTCGAGGCAGTGTTCTGTCCCATTGCTACTGTCTAAACCAGGATGTCATGAAGTTGGCTTGTTCAGACATAAGAGTCAGTAGCATCTACGGCTTGTTTGTTGCAATCTGCACCGTGGGGTTGGACTCTCTGCTCATCTTCCTCTCCTATGTGATGATCCTCAAAACAGTGCTGGGCATCGCATCCCGCACGGAGAGTCTCAGGGCTCTGAACACCTGTGTCTCCCACCTCTGCGCAGTCCTTCTCTTCTATGTGCCAGATATTGGGCTGGCCGTGATACACAGATTCGGGAACAGCTCTACTCACTTGCTTCAGATTCTCCTGGGCTACGTCTACCTGCTGGTTCCACCCCTGATGAACCCCATTGTGTACAGTGTGAAAAGCAAACATATTCGTACGCGGCTCATCAGGGCGTTCGTCAAGTGAAGGGTCCATTCATCACATGGCTCCAGGGCTGGTGACACAGGAGACAACAAACACTTCTGGTGACCACAGCCACATATTCACAGCTGGATTCTTTTCTCCCGAGGTTTCTTCCTTTTGTTCTCTCAAGGCTGCACCCCGACTACTCCAATTTAACTTAGACTCTGCCCCACCCCCCTTCACGGTGAAATCCAGAGCTGGGCCATGGTCAAAGCTGGCCAGGGAGCCAGGGCCATTGTGAGAAGCCCCAGACCTTTCACATTTTGCTCTCCAGATGTATATACCAGGGAGGGTGGAGAATGCTGTGGACCAGCCCTGGCCTGGCTGGGTGGCAAAGCATCAGAGAAAGGGAAGGAGAGGTGGGCAGGGACTTTGTAGGAAGAGATGGGATGCAGCTGGGGCTTCAAGGGGAAAACAATGTCACTGGGAAGTCCTCAGGGACTTGGCCAGAGTGTGCCATGCTCTGGGTAGCTGTTACCAATGGGCAGAGCTCAGACCAGCCCTTAGGCTGCTCTGAACTCCACTGAGGTAGGGTCAGAACAGGGTGTGATATTCCCCACCCTCCCCCCTCAACATGCTTTATGAAATGAAAATATGGACACAAATATACATAACTCAAAACTGCTTGGGACAAATTGCTTCAAGTAAACTATCAATCTCCATGTCTTAATTGGCTGGGCCTCTTTATCTTAATTTGGTGTATGGATCATTCTTGTGTGTAAAGTTAGATCAATGGAGTATGGAATACGTTATGATTTCAAATGTGCAAATGGAAAGCCATCAAGGGTGTTTCCAGTGTCTGGGCAATCTTATGCAAACAGCCTTTTCTCCTTAAGTCTTAGCAGTGGTTGGGCTGAGGAAGTCACATGTCCACCCCAACTGGAAGGATGGAATGTAGAAACAGAATTCCCTCCCAAAGGGAATCTTTAACAACAATAGGAAGCTAGCAGGTTTGGTCTTTGGGACTGGCTGGATACACCCGTAGGGAAGGAACCAAAGACTGCAGAGTGAGGAACAGCTCTGGTTTGGAAGGCTTAGTGTGGAAAGGACAGTTTTAGGGTGAGTTTGTACTGAGGTTTCAGTGTTGGAATTAGCTAAACGTTCTCTGTTATTCTGAGTTTGTAACCTACTTTGCTCTGCCTTACTGTTTGTGCTTAATAAAATCACTTAATTACTATCAAGCCCAGTGTAAATAATTGTTACCTGGGGGAGCAATCAGAGTGCATATCCTCCTTTCATTGCTACAGGGGAAGGAGGGTTACCTAAATAATTCATTTGGGGTTCACATCCCATCTGGGGAATGGTATTCCAGGAAGCTGGGCCCTAAACTGCATTTTCCTTGGACCTGGAGATTCAGTGTCTGCACTGCTTCTTGGGGGGAGGAGGGGCAGTGATCTCAGCTTTGTACCTTGGCAGGGGGAGACCAGGGAGCTGGCCCAGAAGGACAGGGCAGTGAGAAGCCCCAGAGTGCAGGAAGGCGAGTGGGAGTGGCCTTCTCAGCACTCCGGGAGGCTCCCACCAAGGGGTCTTCTGTGACTGTACCCTGTCTCACTGCCAACAGCACCAGGTCCACCAATGGAGGAGGTTGCCCCAGGGCCTGGTGATTCAAAGGGGCGCAGGTCTCACAATCACTGTAGCTGCTACTGTGGCAGCAGCAGCCACCAGAGCCCCCGTCCCTTTAAATTGCAGCTGGAGTCCTGCATTGCACACACTGTGTGGCTATGAGGGCTGCGGGGCGCTGTGCTCTGTGCTGGTCTGGCTGCCCCTGGCCCTGCCTCTGCTGCCAAGGCTCCTCCCCACCTGGAAGTGCAGAGCCAGACCAGCCCCACACCTAGTCCAGGGGCCTACAGAGGTTGTCGACCCCCCCCCCCCAAATAGCACCACCTGCTGGGATTTTATTTGGAATCTCACAGAATTTCCAGACTTTCAACAATCCCCAATGTGTGGAATCCAGACACTTCGTGGGGATCTCAGATTTCAGTTTTCCTAAGAAAGTTTATTTGAAAAAGGTGATTTGTAGCAAAGCTAGAAAACCTGAAGCAAGTGACCCCAAACACTCAACAACCAAAGACACATGAAAAGGAGCCCTGCATTCGTATAGGTTTAAGTCTCATCATTTATAACCCACTCTCCGAATTTTAAGCGGGGGTTGGCAGTACTGCACCCCTCATTAAAAAAAAGATTTCAAGAGCAAGTAGCAAAAGACAAAAATAAACAGAATTTTATTTAGTACATGGGAAGTGGTAAGTCTGCCAAGCTATGAGTGGGGTTAGTGGAAGACCAAGGTGCTAAAGGAGCATTCAAGGATAATGAGGCTGTTGTGGAGAAGCTAACGGAATTCTTGTCATTGGTCTTCATTGCAGAGGATGGAAGGAGATTCCCACACCTGAGCCATTCTTTCTAGGTGATAAATTTGAGGAACTGTTTGACATTGAGGTGGCAGAAGAGAAGGTTTTGGAACAAACTGATGATAAATTAAACAATAATAAATAACTAGGACCAGATGGATAGAGCTCTGCATGGATACAACATTTTTTATCTGCATCAGCATCTGTAATAATGAGCCACAGAGAGCCACATCCACCTCCACAGTTGCATATACCCGCAGATATAAAGCAGGTACCTGCACGTTTGCAAGGTTCTAGATACAAAATGTATATCTGCAACTGCATCCGTAGCCACAACAATGAGCCACAGATGTGGATGCGGATACCCGTGGATATAAAGTGGGTATCCACAGTTTTGCGAGGCTGTACAGACGGGAGTCACCAAAGTGTTCCAAGGGAACTCTGGAACAAATTGCAGAATTATTAACTCTAGTATGTGACCTATGGGTGATATTAGTCTCTGTGACTGATGACTAAAGTGATGCTGATTTTTAAACAAGGCTTCAGAGGCGATCCTGGCAATGGAGGCCAGTAATTCTAACTTCAGTACCAAGCATGTGCGCAGCAACTTTAAAAGACATCTGAACAATCGGACATGCAGATGAACATAAATTGTTAGGGAAGAATGAATACAGCTTTCAAAGAGAAATCATACCTCACCAATCTATTAGAATTCTTTAAGCGTGTGGACAATATAACATGGACTTTCTGAATGATTTTGACAAGAGCTCTCACTAAAGGCTTTTAAGAAAAGGAAGCTGTCATGGGATGAGAGGGAAGATCCTCTTAGTAACTGGTTAAAAGATAGTAAACAAAGGTAGGAATAAATGTTCAGTTTCCAGAATGGAGTAAGATAAACATTAGGGTTCTTTTGGGTCTAAACTGGGACCAGTGTTGTTCAACAAAGTCATAAATGACTGAAAAAGACCCTATATTGTGAGGCAGTAAAATTTGAAGACGAGGTAAAATTATTCAATATGCTTAAGAACAAAGCAGATTAAGAAGTTTTCCAACAGGATCTCACAAAAGTAGGTGGCTGGGTAAGAAACTGACAGATGAAATTAGGTGTTGATAAGTGCAAAGCATTGACCTTTGGAAAATATATTCCCAACTATACACACCAACTGAAGGCATCTAAATTAGCTCTCAAGAGAGAGATCTTGGAGTCATTGTGGATAGATCTCTGAAAGCATCCACCGAATGTGCAGCAGCAATAGGGAAAAAAACGCAAACAGAATGTGAGGAATGATTAGAGAAGGGATTGGTATCATGAAAGAAAATATCATACTGCCTCTATGTAAACCCATTGTACTCCCACATCTTGACTATTATATTCAGTTCTGGTCACTCCATCTCAACAAAGATACATGAGTATAGGAAAAGGTAAAGAGATGGTCAAGAAAAATGCTTAGTGGTATGGAACAATTAACATATCACGAGACATTAAAGAGACTAGGACTTTTCATCTTGGAAAAGAGATGGCTAAGCAGGGATAAGATGGAGGTCTATACAATCCTGAGCTGTGTGCACAAAGTGAGTCAGAAACATTTATTTACCCCTTCACATAACCCAAAAACCAGTGATCGCCCATTAAGTTAATAGGCAGCAGATTTAAATCAAACAAAAGGAAGAAGTTCTGCACACAACAGCCAGTCAGCCTATGGTGCTCCTTGCTAGGGAATGTTGTGAAGGGCATAAGTATAACTGGTTCCAAAAAACATCTAGGTAAGTTCATGGAGGAAAGGTCCATCAGTGGCTATTAGCCAGGATGGTCAAACGCACACTCCATATGTTGGGTGTCTCAAAATCTCTGACTTTCAGAAGATGGGAGTCAACAGCAGAGGAAGAACCACATAATAATTGTCCTTTTCTGTTTATTCTCTCTGATGCACTTTGCGTAGGCCACTGAAAGAAGGCAGGACACTGGGCTAGATGGACCATTGGTGTGGCCCAATAAGGCCATTCTTATGTTCTTACATTGTTCCTCTGATGGATGAGATGTTGACAAGCCTTTTCCATGGGATCCATCTGTTATAGGGGTGTTGTAGCCACCCTAGGAGACATCTGTGGCAGGGTGACCATATGTCCTCTTTGGTCCTGGACAGTCCCTTTTTTAAGCCCTCTCCTTGCCACCACAACTATTTATTTTCAAAGGAAGGTGTTTGACCCAGTTCTTTTTGTTGACGTGATCAGTAGGAAGGGCAAAGGGGACAACAGCCCACTTGTATGGAAAAAGCAGGGCAGTAGGCAGTGGAGGAAAGTTCTGGGGAGGTGAGCGGAGATGTGAGCCCCCAAAAGGGGGTGAGATAGAGCTGGGGGCAGAGGTGAGGGTTCCAGCCAAAGGCGACAGCCAATGGAGACCTGAGTGGGCTTCCATAGGGTTCCAGAAAGGTGGGACAGTCTCACATGGACACTCTTGGGTGAGTAGCTGCACGTCTCTATTATTGTCATGGGGAAACAGGCTGACCTGAGGGGGCTGTTCTGGAAGGGAGGCGGCGGGGGGAGGGATAGCACTGCAGTCTAGGGATGTGCTCCGGTAACACGAGAGACAGAGGTGCATGGGTGGAGCTGGGCTGGGAAGCAGAGGGCTTTCTTTCACTCCATGAAAAATTTTCACCCAGACTAAAATGTTTCCTTTTCATTCCCTTTTTTGGGCTGAGATTTCATAGGAAACGGATCCTTTATCTCTGAAGGCTCCGTTGCCAGGATGTTGCCCAGCGGCAGCCGCCTGGATCCCCAAGACAAACTGGAGATAAATGAAGGTGGCACAGATGAGTCTGTGGCTGCTCGCTGGGTTTGGAAAGGTCCTCCTCTACCTCCTCTCTTCACCAGCCAGGTCTGAGAGGCATGCACGGCATGCAAGGATTTTCCCTCGCTCCCTGATAGTGTGAGGAATGAGATTTAAAGAAAGCAGCGTCCCCAGGTGCTTGGCTGCTGCCCTTCTTGCTCTCCTGAGACTCCGCCCTTGCCAGGGGAGTCTTGTGCATGAGTTTGGGCATCCTAGGATCCTAGGTCCCCCTTTTCATTCTTCAGGGAACAGGGAAGGGAACTCCCTTCCCAGAACAATCTGAGGGAATTTTCCATGTGTGGAGCCTTGTGGAATCTCCCTTCCCTGTTTGAGCTTGGGATTGTAATGTAGGAAAGGGGGCAGCTGGGGAGAAATCTCATTTATTCTTATTCTTATTATTATTCTTATTCTTATTATTTCAGCAAAGATCACAGCCATGACAACATCATGCTTACCACTCAGCCAACCCAGAAGGGAGCCATGTGACTAATAAGACCCATACAAACAGTTCTGACAACCCCAGATTCCAGTAATGGAGCCTGCAGCATCCCCACCCATCCCCTGGGATTTGGCCTCCTGCCTTTTGCCATTGGCTGTAATGTGGTTAAAGCTGGTGCACATGAAGCCAAGCAGCTGAGGCTCCCCGATGGCCAAGTGGCCCCAAGGGAAGGTACAAACATGCTGCATAAAGGCAGTTGCCTCCCTATCTGAACACACACTGCCTGCTGCCCCTGCAACCTCTCCAGTGACTCCTTGTGCTGTAGGATGAAGACCTCTGGTGCCAGCAGCTCCCTTTTCGCAGGAACTGGGTACGTTGGCAGGTTTCACTGTCTGTAACACGCCAAGTGCAGGGCGAAGGCTGCAGGCTGTTTGCATTGGCAGCTGTTCTGTGCAGCGGCAGAGGACTCTGCTGGGCTGTCGGGGTGACTCAGTGATGGGGATGTTTTTGAAAATACACAGAGATCCAATGTTCAAAACCATCTCAGAGTGTTAAACCCCCATTGCCCCAAGTTAGGATTTCACAAGGTCTCCTATTTCTACAGGTATCATGTGCTCTGGGCCCGATCCTACCAGAAGCTGCACAAAGGGAAACTCCACAGATTAGGAGGGGCTAGTTCCCAATTCACCTCAGATTTATTTGCTCCTGGAAATTCCATCACTAAATGCATTTTCAATGGTTTTACTCTCTGCCTCAATTTTTAGGTCAGGTACACAGAGTTTCGAGGTGGTAACTGCTCTGTTTCCTGACTAGTTGAGGGCACCTGGGCTTTTTTCCTGTGGATGCCCCTCACAGTCACAGGGCTACCGGCATCTCTGCCCTTCTCTGGTCTCTGAGTGACAGAAGTCAGGCTTTGTACCCGGCCCTCTCATGGGGTGGATTCCTATGACCGCCCCGCACCTTCAGACAGGGTCCTGGGCTACAGCGCACTGTGGGTCAAATATCCTTGCCCAGGAGCTGCGAGAACATTCGGCCTCCATGGTTCTTCCCTTTGGGAGGTTGTGACTAGTGAGACGAGTGACCAGCCAGCCTTCCTGAGCCAAACACTGGTCAGTCTGAGCAGCAGGAGTGAAATGTAGCCTGGGAGAATAAGAGAGTTTTCAAGCAACAGTCTGATCATGTCTCTGGCCCCAGGTTCCCATTGTGTCGAGGACCTTCGCAGTCGAAGGCCTCATCATGCCTAAATAACAGGTGCTGGGGTCACTATTTACTGGAGAGTTGAGCTCTGGGAATCAATATTTAATATAGTGGCCCCAGTGCCTGTTATTACTCCCATTACAAGCTACCGACTGACAGAACGGAACCTAAGGAGACCCAGTCAGCTACTAAGCCAAAGATAGAAGAGAGACCAAATTTTTGTTTGCAGGCAAGCAGCTGAATGAAGATGGAGACGCTGCGATCTTTTCAGGTTCTGAAGAAATCCAGATGACAAGAACCACATTTCCAGTCCCACTCTGACCTGAGAAATCATCTCTGAGAGAAGATTGCAGGGGACAGAATGGATTGACATGTGTGTCCTCAGGTACAGATGTGTAAATCTTAAGCCAAAACTTTTCATTGTGTTACATGTATTACAGACCAAACTTTCAAGACATGCCTGTGTATGGAAGGCCAGCAGCAGAGTTGTGGGAATCTCTGAAGGAAGGAACAGTGTTAACTTTACAGCTCCAATGCATTTGGCTTTTAAAATATTTCAGAAGTTCCCCAAAACAGTTGCCAATCAGTCTGTACAATTAATTATTTCTTCTATGAACAGTTGCTTCATACTGGTTGCTGGTAACTGGCCAGAAGGCATAAGCTTTCATGAGGGAAAAAGAACTCAGGTGCATCTGACAAAGTGGGGTTTTGCACACAAAAGCTAAAGCCTAAATAAATCTGTTAGGGTATGTCTACAGTGCCACCCTAGTTCGAACTAGGGTGGCTAATGTAGGCATTTGAACTTGCAAATGAAGCCCGGGATTTAAATATCCCGGTTTCATTTGCATGTTCTGGCGCCGCCATTTTTAAATGCCGGTAGTTGAACTACCTGCACGTTACACGCGGCACAGACTAGGTAGTTCGAATTAAAGTTTTAATTCGAACTACCATTATTCCTCCTGCAAGGACGTTTAATGGTAGTTCGAATTAGGAGCTTTAATTCGAACTACCTAGTCCGTGCCGTGTGTAGCCACGGGCAGGTAGTTCGAACTACAGGGCATTTAAAAATGGCGGTGCCCGGGAACATGCTTCATTTGCAAGTTCGAATGCCTACATTAGCCACCCTAGTTCGAACTAGGGTGGCAGTGTAGACATACCCTTAGTCTGTAAGGTACCACAGTTTTCCTCCGTGTTTTTGCGAATACAGACAAACACAGCTCCCCCTCTGATACTTGACCAGAAGGTGTTTGTGACACTTACATTCTGGTTCATGAACACCGTCCTTCTATGCTACCTGGGACAGACGTCCCCAAAAGTCCTGAGAAGAGAACTGGTTTTGTTTTAGCAAGGACTAGTGCTGAGTTGCATTAACGGGAAGTATACAGCAGGTGTCTGTAATTTACACACGTAACCTGTCACACGATCATGACTGAAGTTTTTTGCACATTCAGCTTGAAAACACTGTAAGCCTAGTGTTTGCAATATTTATCCATTTGTGATGGTCTCCCCACCCTTCTCCAGCTGAAATCACTGTCTGTTTTAGCATGTAATTTCATAGAATCATAGAATCATAGGTCTGGAAGAGACCTCAGGAGGTCATCAAGTCCAGCCCCCTGCTCTAGGCAGGACCAATCCCAACTAAATCAACCCAGCCAGGGCTTTGTCAAGCCAAGATTTAAAAACCTCTAGGGATGGAGATTTCACCACCTCCCTAGGTAACCCATTCCAGTACTTCATCACCCTCCTAGTGAAATAGTTTCTCCTAATATCCTACCTAGACCTCCCCCACTGTAACTTGAGACCATT
Organism: Rafetus swinhoei; assembly: GCA_019425775.1. NCBI lineage: Eukaryota > Metazoa > Chordata > Testudines > Trionychidae > Rafetus > Rafetus swinhoei. The sequence goes on along the minus strand of CM033437.1, from coordinate 11,203,225 downwards.
GCTCCTTGTTCTGCCACCCGTCACTACTGAGAACAGCCTCTCTCCATCCTCTTTGGAAGCCCCCTTTAGGTAGTTGAAGGCTACTATCATATCTCCCCTCACTCTTCTCTTCTGCAGACTAAACAAACCCAAAGCCCTCAGATGTCTACAGATCCTTGCATGGGGAGAGGATTCAGGTCCTGTGGGGAGAAAGTTCTAGGATGATCCAATTCTCTACATTCAGTCAACATTTGCCATGAAAATCCTGCCACTACTCTTGGAGTGAATGCATCACCGTGAGCATCTGGTAAGAGAAAGTTAATAAAGCCTGATTCTGATCCAATGTATACCTATAAATCTGAAGTGAATATTGTTGAATTGCATGTTGCTGAATTCAGAACCCAGCCCTATGGATTTATCCCATGTTCTGCAAAGAAGCAATGGATTTATTTGAACTCTGAGGAGTGGAGAAAAATAACAAAATGCATGTAATGAGGCAATGAAACACATTTATGAATACTTTCAATGGAGGACAGCTCAATACAATGAATTTACACCATGCCCTTTCCATGGGATTGTATGCATCACAATGGGACACACTCAGAAGTGGAGGCCCAGAAAGGTTATTTTAGGGAAGGTCTCAACTGTAAAGCCACACGGAGCTCAAGTAGGCTGCAGAACTCAGAGACACAAGACAGGAAGGGGGCAAAAGAGCTTAGGAGGATTCACAGAAGGGCCAGATATTTCAATGGGTAACCAGTAAATCCAATTACAGTAGGATTGGAAGGGCTTTAAATGGTCCTGATTTATACCAGAAAATATGTCTCTCTAGTGGGTATTAATGCAAATCAGTGGTGTAAATGCAAAACTGTATGTTTGCTGATCTTTCATGAACTCCTGAGGGTCTCCCAACTTCCATTCTGTTAGCCGGGAGTTTTGGAATATAAATTGGGTATAAGGCTTGCTAAAGCTGACTAGAGATTTTCCTAGGTCGTCCCCCTCCCCCAGTCAAAAAGTTAGAGATTACTGATGATCTCTGTGTCTGAGAGGGAGTTTTGGGAACCACAAAATCTACACACACAGTATGTCTGGTACAAACTAATAACTACCTTTATTGCAACAGGAAATGTAAGTAAACACACTGACACGCTACAGGCAACAATTAGATAGAGTTTCAATAACCACAGGTGGTATCATGAATACAGTCTAAGTATACAATTACAATTACCTAATAGAACACCATATTCATGCCCTCCTGAAGACGTTGAAAAGTTAAAGGAGCAGCCTATTCTGTTGGTATAGCAGGTATCTCAGTGAGAGATGAGAGATTAGGATAGCATAAGAAACGGAAGACTTAGGTAATATTTTTGATAAAAGTTTAGAAAGGTAAGTAAAGAAAGGATGGGAATGCAGATCGTGAACGTGCCTGACACTCTCAGCCGTACAGGTTTATAGGCCTACTCCCGGTCATTTCTAAGCCAACCCTCAAAGCCAAAAACAGATTTCCGCACTCTAAGGTGTTTGTGGGTGATCATGTTTGACTGGAGAATTAAATTAAACTACCTCTTTGAATATGCCTGAGATGTCACATTGTCTTCCCACAAGGAGGGGGTGTTTTTGACTAACATTCAGAGAAATACCGCAAGTCACATGCGGTTCCTACCTTTCTGAGAAAATAGGACGTTTGCCCCTTCAAGATAGGAGGTATTTGGGGCGTACTGCTCTTAAACTCAGACAGGTATGTCGTAACACCTGCACCTGTGAGACTGGTATTAGATGCCAGGTCTGATAATTCTATTTCAGGACATAGAAAAGTGGCTTGGTGCCTTGTACATCAGCATATTGACTTTTGTGCTATTACCTGTCCCAGCCCAATGAGCTAGAAAACCTACTACATATATTCTTCTACATAGATATTTATGGTTGAGCTCTATAATACCATATTACAAGAAAGAACATCTTCTATCTACTATCATTCTTATAATCTACTGCTGAAGTAAAGTTCTAACAGGATAAAATCTCTTTAGGCCTTGTGTGACTACTAAGTTAGAATTAAAACAGTGAAAAGTTCATCAAGAATACATAAGAACATAAGAACGGCCGTACCGGGTCAGACCAAAGGTCCATCTAGCCCAGTATCCTGTCTGCTGACAGTGGCCAGCACCAGGTGCCCCAGAGGGGGGTGGACTGAAGACAATGCTCAAGCAATTTGTCTCCTGCCATCCCTCTCCAGCCTCTGACAAACAGAGGCCAAGGACACCATTTTATCCCCTGGCTAATAGCCTTTATGGACCTAACCTCCATGAAATTATCTAGCTTCTCTTTAAACTCTGTTATATTCCTAGCCTTCACAGCCTCCTCTGGCAAGGAGTTCCACATGCTGACTACACGCTGTGTGAAGAAGAACTTTCTTTTATTAGTTTTAAACCTGCTACCCATTAATTTCATTTGGTGTCCTCTAGTTCTTCTATTTAGGGAACTAATAAATAACTTTTCTTTATCGGCCCTCTCCACACCACTCATGATTTTATACACCTCTATCATATATTAGTTTGCAGACAAGGTTAGACTAATAGGCTACAATTGAGCAGAGAAAGATGTCTTTTTAAATATCTGGTCTCCTGTTCTTTTTCTTTTCAGGAAGGAAAGCTCATAACTCCTTGGACCTGCCCAGTACAATATGTCAACTGCCAATGACACCAAATTCCAATCTGCAGTGTTCCTTCTCACTGGCATACCTGGACACGAAGATGCCCATCTCTGGATTTCCATCCCCTTCAGCTTAATGTATGTTATTTCGATAGTAGGAAATGCAGTCGTCATATACTTCATAAGAACAGACCCAAGCCTCCATGAGCCCATGTACATTTTCCTTTCCATGTTGGCCATCACAGACATTGGCATATCGATAGCCACCATACCGACAATACTGGGCACATTCTTGTTTAACTCTAGGGAGATCAGCCTCAACGCCTGTTTGGCCCAGGTGTTTTTCATCCACTTTCTTTCAAAAATGGAATCCTCCGTGCTCTTGTCCATGGCCTTTGATCGCTTCATTGCGATCCGTAACCCGCTGAGATATGCTTCCATCTTAACCCCACTGAGAATAGCCAAGATGGGGCTGGTGTTTGTGGTAAGAGGGGTGGCTGTAGCATTACCACTCCCCCTTCTTCTGAAACACTACCAATACTGCCGAGACAGTGTCCTGTCCCATTGCTACTGTCTAAACCAGGATGTCATGAAGCTGGCTTGTTCAGACATAAGAGCCAGCAGCATCTATGGCATGTTTGTGGCAATCTCCACCGTGGGTTTGGACTCGCTACTCATCTTCCTCTCCTATGTGATGATCCTCAAAACAGTGCTGGGTATCGCGTCCCGCACGGAGAGCCTCCGGGCCCTGAACACCTGTGTCTCCCACCTCTGCGCTGTCCTGCTCTTCTACGTGCCAGACATTGGCCTGGCCGTGATCCACAGATATGGGAATAGCTCTACTCACTTGCTTAAGATTCTCTTGGGCTACGTCTACCTGATGGTTCCACCCCGATGAACCCGATCGTGTACAGCGTGAAAAGCAAACATATTCGTGCGCGGATCATCAGGGCATTCATCAAGTGAAGGGTCAGTTCATCACCCGGCTCCAGGGCGGTGACATGGGAGACAAAAAACACTTGTGATGACATGGCCCCATATTTCATCCCGGACGGACTCTGGCCTGGCTGAGAGGCAGAAGATCAGGGAAAGGGAAGTGGAGCAGGAACTTTTGTGAAGAGATGGGGTACAACTGGGGCTACAAGGGAAAAATAAAGTCAGGGTGTGGCAAGTCTGGGACAAGTCTCACCCCTGCAAACAAAGCAGTGAGCATGCCCCTGTGGGATGAAGGAGGATGGGGCTGGAGGGGAGTAGCCCCATCCTCCTTCCTGTGTTTTGGAGAAGACTGAACTAATGTGACCCCCTAAAGGGGGCTCCTCTTTTCCGTGTCCCTTACAAGGGTCTCAGAGGGAAGGTTTTTGAGCCTTCAGGGCTACCTCAGGTCCAAGGAGAAAACCTGGGCTGGCATCTGTCCTCAGGGAACTGGTCAGAATGTGCTGTGGTCTGGGAAGCTGTTACAAATGGGCAAAGCTCGGCCCGGAGGACACAGGAGGGGAAGACGCTGGCCATCCTGGACAGGGTAGGAAGTAGCCAAGAGTGGGGAATTGGAATCCCTGAGAGCTCAGTATGTTTTGGATGGATTTCTCACTGGGCTAGTGGTGGGACATGCCCACCACTGACAGGGCCCTGGGCTCGGACCTGGTGGAGAGGGAGGGCCCGGGTTCCCCAGCCCACTCCATTAGCCCCCAAAGGGGTCACTACATCTGGGCTGCTGACTCAGGCCAGAAGGCCTTACTGCCCTGCACTAGGGAATGTTTGTTACTGATTTGGCCCCTAGTGCCCCTCTGACAGGGACTGCTACAGACTTGGGGATGGGAACAATTATGGGGTAGAGCATCCCAGATTGGGAGGCTCTATGCCCTGCCTCTGGGGGGCGGGGCTGGACTTACCACCCCAAATTCCAAATAAATAGCAGAGAAGCAGAGGGAAAGGGGACAGAAAGGAGAGGAGAAAAATAATGGGAAAAGAATAGTCAATTAGAGTTTCATGCTAAATGAAGCTGATAGAGAGGGTTCTAAGTGCTCTTACATACCTGGTGTTTGGCCTTTTTATGTCATTAGAATGTGGAATGTAGCTGGTAAACCAGTTAAGGTCTTTGTTTAAACCTCTATTGTAGGTATCAGACTTGTAAATGAAATTAAGCTCTGCAGCTTCTCTTTCAAGCTGTTTTTTCAAATTATCTTGTAATAATATGGAAACTTTGAGATCCATTCATGAGTGCCCGGGCAGGTTAAAATATTCCCCAACAGGTTCCTGTGTGACTATGGTTGAAATCGGCCTCTGTGTCAGGTGACTAAGAAGATGCAGATTTTTAAACAAGGCTTAGGAGGTGATCCTGGCCATAGAGACCAATAATTCTAACTTCAGTACCAAGCATATGGGTTGAAACTTTAATAGAGATCTGAATTAATGGACATGCAGATGACCATACATTGCTAGTGAAGAATCAATACAGCTTTTCAAAGAGAAGTCATATCTCACCAATCCATTAGAATTCTTTGAGAGTATCAACAAGCATGTGGATAAGCATGATCCAATGCATATATCATGGACTTTCTGAATGATTTTGATTTTGACAAGGGCTCACACCAAAGGCTCAGTAACTGGTGACAAGATGGGAAACAAAGGCAGGAATAAATGGTCATTTTTCAGGGGAGAGATAAATATTCGGGTACTTCTGGGTCTGCACTGGGACCAGTGTTGTTCAACAGTCATAAATGACCCGAATAAAGGGTATATTGTGAGGTAGCAAAATTTTAGTATAACTGGTTCAAAAAAAAAAGAAATCTAGATAAGTTCATGGAAGATAGGTCCACCAGTGGCTATTAGCCAAGATGGTCAAAGACACAACCCCATATGCTGGGTGTCTCAAAATCTCTGACTTTCAGAAGATGGGAGTCGACAACAGAGGGAGGAACCGCATAATAATTGTCTTTTTCTGTTCATTCTCTCTGAAGCACTTTGTGTTGGCCTATGAAAGAAGACAAGTCACTGGGCTAGATGAACCATGGGTCTGACCCAATAAGGCCGTGCTTATGTTCCTAAATTATTCCTCTGATGGATGGGCTGTTGCAGAAAAGCCTTTCCCATGGGATCCCTCTGTTACAGGGGTGTTGTAGCCCTCCTAGGAAACATCTGCGGTAGGGTGATCATACATCCTCTTTAGGCCTGGATGGCAATTTTTTAAGCCCTCTCCCCACCACCACAAGTATTTCTCTTCAAAGGAAGGTGTTTGACCTGGTTCCTCTTGCTGGCGTGATCAGTGGGAAGGGCAAAGAGGACAAAAGCCCACTGGTGTGGAAAAAGCAGGGCAGAAGGCAGTAGAGGAAACTTCTGGGGAGGCGAATGTAGTTGCCAAGCCTTAAAAGGGGGTGAGATAGAGGTGGGGGCAGAGATGAGGGTTCCAGCCAAAGGCATCAGCCTATTAAGACATGAGCGGGCTCCCGTAGGGTTCCACAAAGATGAGACAGTCTAACATGTCGGGGGGGGGGGGGGGGACACTCTTGGGTGAGCAGCTCCACATCACCAATATTGTCATTGATATGTATGCTCACCTCAAGAGGCTGGATGGGAGGCAGCATGGGCAGTGGAGGGGATAACGCTGCAGTCTAGGGATGTGGTCCTGTAACACGAGGGACAGAGGCATGTGGGTGGAGCTGGAGCTGGGCTGGAAAGCAGAGGGCTTTTTTTTATTGCATGAAAAAATTTCATCCAGACTAAAATGTTTCCTTTTCAATTACTTTTTTGAGCTGAGTTTGCAAAGGAAACGGATCATTTATCCCTGAAGGCTCAGCTGCCATGAGGCTGCCCAGCGACACTGCCTGGATCCCCAAGGTGAATTGGATACATGTCTGAGCAGACTATGCTAGCAGGGAGCTGGAGAGGGTCTTAGAGCAGCTGTGGAGGCCCAGACATTGTAGGTGGATGGGCTGAGCTACCAGTGGAGTTTTGTGCATAAGTGTGGGGATCCCTAGATCCTGGGTCCCCCTTTTCAATCTTCAGAAAACAGGGAAGGGTCCTTCCCTCCTGGAACAATCTGAGGGATTTGTCCTGTCAGGAGCCTTGTGAAATCTCCCTTCTCTACTTGCAGCTCAGGTTTGTAATACAAGAAAGAGGGCGGCTGCAGAGAAATCTGGTTTCTTCTTCTTCTTCTCGTCATTATCATTATTTCAGCAAGATCAGATCTGTGTCAGCACCATTGTTACCACTCAGCAGCCCTCAAAAGAGCCACGGGACTAATCAGACCCATAGGAACAGAGCTGCCAAGCCCGGATTCCAGGAACGGAGCCTGCAGCAGGGTTTGTGCCCCGGGCCAGTTGTTTAGCATCACCTCCCCCCATCCCCTGTGATGTGGCCTCCTGCCATTTGCCATTGGCTGTGACGGGGTTAAAGCTGGTGCACACGAAGCCAAGCAGCTGAGGTTCCCTGACAGCCAAGTGGCCCCAAGGGAAGGTACAAACATGCTGCATAAAGGCAGTTGCCTCCCTATCTGAACACACGCTGCCTGCTGCCCGTGCAACCTTTCCGGTGACTCCTTGTGCTTTAGGGTGAAGACCTCTGGTGCCAGCGGCTCCCTTCTAGCAGGAACTGGGTACGTTGGCAGGTTTCACTGTCTGTAACATGCCAAGTGCAGGGCAAAGGCTGCAGGCTGTTTGCATTGGCAGATGTTCTGTGCAGCGGCAGAGGACTCAGCTGGGCTGTTGGGGTGACTCAGTGACGGGGCTGGAGAGCAGACAGTGCTAGGGAGCTTGGGAACCCTCCCCTCCATCTGTCCATGCTCCATGGTGTGTTTTTCAAACTACACAGACATCAGACATTCAAAACCACCTCAGAGTGTTAAACCCCCCAAGTTGCAAATCAGCATTTCTAGAGGTTTCATGTGTTCTGGTCCTGATCCTGCCAGGGGCTGAAGAAGAGGAGAGCCCATGGACTAGGAGGGGCTAGTTCTCAATTCACCTCAGATTTATTTGCTCCTGGAAATTCAATCATTAAATGCATTTTCAATGGTTTTACCCTCTGGCTCGATTCTGAGGTCGGGAACTCAGAGCTGCGTTGCTAGTGGTAACTGCTGTGTTTCCTGACTAGTTGAGGGCACCTGGGCTCCTTTCCTGTGGATGCCCCTCAGAGTTACAGGGCTACCAACATCTCTGCCCCTCTCTGGTCTCTGACTGACAGATGCCAGGGCTTGTACCCGGCCCTTTCATGGGATGGATTCCCAGGCTCCTCCCACCTTCAGACTGGGCTGTGGGCTACAGCACACTGCGGGTCGAATGTTCTTGCCCAGGAGCTATGAGAAGGTTTGGCCTCTGTGGTTCTTCCCTTTGGGAGGTTACAACTAGTGAGACGAGTGACCAGCCAGCCTTCTAGAGCCAAACACTGGTCAGTCTGAGCAACAGCAGTAAAGTGAAACATTGGAGAATCAGAGGGTTTTCAAGGAACAGTCTGTCCACGTCTCTGACCTGAGGCTCCCATTGAGTCGAGGACCCTGGCACGCTGAGGACCTCTTCATGCCTGAATAACAGTGCTGGGGAGAGTGGGAGCCCTGGGACTCAATATTTAACATGGTACCCGCAGGGCCCATCACCACTCCCCATACTACGGACTGACAGACCAGGACCTGAGGAGAACCAGTCAGCTGTTAATCCAAAGAAAGAAAAGTTACTCAATGTTTGTTTGTAGACACGCACCCTTAATGAGGGTGGAGATGCTGCAACCTGATGCCCTTCTGTGACGAGGTAACTGGTACTGTGGACACGGGGAAGTCAGTGGATGTGATCTACCTTGACTTTAGCAAAGCTTTTGGTACGGTCTCCCACAGTGTTCATGCCAGCAAGTTAAGGAGGTATGGATTGGATAAATGGACTGTAAGGTAGACAGAAAGCTGGCTAGATTGTCATGCTCAACAGGTAGTGATAAATGTCTCAATCTTTGGTTGACGGTTGGTTTCAAGCGGAGTGCCCCAAAGGTTGGTTCTAGGGCCGGTTTTGTTCAACGTCTTTATTAATAACCTGGATGAGGGGATGAATTGCACCTTCAGTAAGTTCACAGATGACACTAAGCTACAGGGGAGAGGTAGTTATGTAGGAGGGCAGGAATTGGGTCAAGAGTGACCTAGACAAATTGGAGGATTGGGCCAAAAGAAATCTGATGAGGTTCAACAAGGACAAGTGCAGAGTCCTGCCCTTGGGACGGAAGAATCCCAAGCATTGTTACAGTCTGGGGACCAACTGGCTAAGAAGCAGTTCAGCAGAAAAGGACCTGGGGATTACAGTGGATGAGAAGCTGGATATGATTAGCCATATAAGCATCTAGTCCCTCTGTGAATCGTGCTAAGCTTTCTGTCACCTTCCTGTCTTGTGTCCCTGAGTTCTGCAGCCTACTCAAGCTCTGTGTGGTTTTACCATTGTGACCTTCCCATAAACATCCTTTCTGAGCCTCTACTTCTGAGTGTGTCCCCTTGTGAGGTGTGCAATCACCTGGCAAGGATACGGTCAAGAGTCATTGTATTTAGCTGTCCTCATTTGAAGGGGTTTTCTTTTTTTCCTTATTGTATGCATTTTTTTATTTTCCACACTCCAGAGAGTTCAAATTAAGCTACTGCAATTAAGCTTCTTCTGCTTTGCAGAATATGGGATAAGTCCTTGGGGCTGGGTTCTGAACTCAGCAACACTCAATGGTACTATATTCACTCCAGATAGAGATGTGTAAATTGGATCAGAAGCGGGCTCTACTAATTTCCCTTACCAAATGCTCATGGTGATACAATCACACCAAGAGAAGCTAAAGTATTTGCATGGCAAATGTTGACGGAATCCAGGGAATTTGACCATCCTACAGCCTTTGCCTTACAGAACCAACATCCTCTCCCCATGCAAGGGTCTGTAGACTTTTGGTAAGTTACAAATTAACACAGGCAGGGACTTCAGCTTGGGTGGGTGGCGAAAGCATCACATGTGTAAATGTTGCAAACACTAGAGTTGTGCTAAGATCAAGCTTAGTGTGAAAAAACCTCTGTCATGCTCCTGTGACAGGTTATGTGTGTAGATTACATACAACTACATTACACTCCCCTTTTCTGTACCTCTGCTCTTGTCTTTGCTGAAAGAAAAACCACCACTCAGATGGGTAAATTCCATTTATTTTTGTGTCTTTTGTTACTTGCTCTTCAAATTACAGAAGTGAAGATTTGTTTTTAAATGTTTTGGAAGGGCTTTATATCTTCCTGAGGTATCCCAGAAACTATGTGTCACTCATGAGTGTAAATGCTAAATCAATGTTGTAAATGCAAAACTGTATGTTTGCTGATCTTCCATGAACTCCTGGGAGTCCGTTGATGTCCATTCAGGGCAGAAAGATGTCTTGTTCAATATCATCTGGTCTCCTGTTCTTTATCTTTTCAGGAAGCAAAGCTCATAGCTCCTTGGCCCTGCCCAGTACAGGATGTCAGCTGTCAATGACACCCCATCGCAATTAGCAGTGTTCCTTCTCACCGGGATACCTGGCCATGAAGATGTCCATCCCTGGATCGCTACCCCTTTCAGCTTCATGTATGCTATTTCGATAGTAGGAAATGCAGTCATCATATACTTTATAAGAACAGACCCAAGCCTCCATGAGCCCATGTACATTTTCCTTTCCATGTTGGCCCTCACAGACATTGGCATATCGATAGCCACCATACCGACGATACTGGGCACATTCTTATTTAACTCTAGGGAGATCAGCCTCAATGCCTGTTTGGCCCAGCTGTTCTTCATCCACTTTCTTTCAAAAATAGAATCGTCTGTGCTCTTGTCGATGGCCTTTGACCGCTTCATTGCGATCCGTAACCCGCTGAGATACACCTCCATCTTAACCCCACTGAGAATAGCCAAGATGGGGCTGGTGTTTGTGGTAAGAGGAGTGGTTATAGCATTCCCATTCCCCCTTCTTTTGAAACGCTACCAATACTGCCGAGACAGTGTCCTGTCCCATTGCTACTGTCTAAACCAGGATGTCATGAAGCTGGCTTGTTCAGACATAAGAGCTAGCAGCATCTACGGCATGTTTGTGGCAATCTCCACCGTGGGTTTGGACTCGCTACTCATCTTCCTCTCTTATGTGATGATCCTCAAAACAGTGCTGGGTATCGCGTCCCGCACGGAGAGCCTCCGGGCCCTGAACACCTGCGTCTCCCACCTCTGTGCCGTCCTGCTCTTCTACGTGCCAGACATCGGCCTGGCCGTGATCCACAGATATGGGAACAGCTCTACTCACTTGCTTAAGATTCTCCTGGGCTACGTCTACCTACTGGTTCCACCCCTGATGAACCCAATTGTGTACAGCGTGAAAAGCAAACATATTCGTGCACGGATCATCAGGGCATTCATCAAGTGAAAGGTCCGTTCATCACCCGGCTCCAGGGCTGGTGACACAGGAGACAAAAAAAACTTGTGAGGACACGGCCATATATTCCATCCTGGATCCTTTTCCCCTGAGGCTCCTCCCATTCCTTATCTCTTCACTCAAGGCTGCACCTCGACTACTCCCCTTTAACCGAGACTCTGCTCCCTGTTCAGGGTGGAATCCGTTTCACTTCCTAAGACCTGCTGAAGAACAAAGTGGGACGAAGGGTGGGTTGGAGCAATATTGCGTTTGGGGTTGTTTATTGGCATAGATTCTTAAGAGTAAGATGATACTCACACACACACACGTCACAGTCATGCTGGCAGTTTGGAGGCAGGCTGAAAGGGCAGTATAGATTACTTTTGATTTTGCAGGTGGCTAGAGTGCTGGCCAGATGTCAGCTTCCTGGAGACTCGACCATGATGTTTCTTGGGAGATTCCTTCGGACCTGCAGGAGGCTTTACTTCCTCCGGGCTGGTCCCAGTGTCTGTTGTGATGTTACATTTTGTCTGAGAGAGGGAGCTTTTCTGTCCGCTTCTCAGTTAATGTATCTGCTTGCAGGCTCTTTGTCTGCCTGAAAAGGTCATGGATCCTAAACTGTCTTTTTGGTTGGGTATTTCTCATTCACACCTCACACACATTCCACAGGTTACATACATATTCCTAAGCAATTTGGTTTCTAAGCGAAGTGGGGCCTCATAGCCTTGAGTACAAGAAATTGCATTGTACTACAGATCACATACCAAAGGCATGATAAAAAGCTTCACAAATTATAACTAAGAAAGCCAAGGTCAGGGAAGAAGGGAAAAACAAAGAAGTACGTCTGGTCAGCTGGACAGCAGTGAAGAGCAGGGAGTGGGTCGTGTCCGACTGGTTACAGAATCCAGAGCTGGTCATGGTAACAGCTGGCCAGAAAGCCTGGGCCACTTTTAGGATGCATATCCCAGGGAGTTTGGAGAGTCCCTAGCTCCTCAAAGCAACCTGGGCCGCAGCTCAGATCTTTCAAAGGATTGACTCTGGCCTGGCTGGGATGCAGAGCAAGAGGGAAAGGGAAGGAGAGGGGGTGGGGATTTGTGGGAGGAGATGGGATACAGCTGGGTCTTGAAGCGGAAAAGTCTAGAACTAGTCTCACCCTAGCAAGCAAGATCGTCAGCGTGTTCCAGAGTGAAAGAGCAGGATGGGGGTGAAGGGCAGCAGAGGTTGTTTTGGAGGAGACTGAATTAATGTGAGCGCACAAAGGGGACTCTTGTTTTTAATGTCCCAGGCTGAGAGTCTATCATGGCCAGGAGCTCGGGGGGAAGGTCTGTGCACTGCAGGGCTGCCTCAGGCTTGAAGGGAACACCATGAGGTGACATCTTTCCTCAGGGACTTGGCCAGAATGTGCCATGCTCTGGGAAGTAGATACTAATGGGCAGAGCTCACTCCAGCCCTCCTCCCCCCATACACCACTGCTCTAAACTCCACTGAGGTAAGGTGAGACCAGGCCTGTGAATCAAACCCCTGTCACTGGCTCCTGGCGATCCCCAATCTCCACAGCCTAGAGGGGAGCACTGCCGGCCCAGCAGGGAATTCAGCCGGGCCTCACACCGCTCAGATGGGTGGGAGGGCATTTGTGGGATGCTGGCACATTGCTCTGGGCATCAAGCTAGCTGGGTCTGATTGCCTCGCCCTGTGTCACTGTGGGCAAGCCCCTGGCGGTCTTGGAGCCTCTACACAGGGGGGTAATCGCCCAGTCCTGGCTCATAGCAGTGGCAGGAGTTAAATACATTCTCAGTGCTCAGATACTCTAAGACCCTCAGCTCAGGCCTGCGTCAGGGTTCAACAGAGCTGCACCTCTGGCATTTCTCTGGAAAAGGCCTCTGACTACCGCCTCCTGTGGCATTGGCTTCTGGGGAGCCCCGTGTCTCCAGCGCTTTGGTGTCTGTGGCAGATGTGGGGGTGCTCGAGGATGACAGTGAGGGGGAGGTAGCAGATTCCTGAGGGGGGAGTGGTGCAGTGCCACAGGGATACCAGCACATCACCTGACAGCCATTTCATCTGAATGAGTCGAACTGCCAAACAACGGTGCAGTGGCCAAACGGGCCTCCCCTTAGACAGGGTCAAAAGAGCTTTTGAGCTTCCCCAAAATGTGGCCACTTCTCTTCCTGTCTCTCCAGAGCAAAGCTTGTCTGACTTTGGTTGTAGTGATACATGAGATTCAAGGGTGGAGACAGGCGACAGTTGCCTGGTATTTTAAACCCATTTTCTCTAACGCTTTGTGCTGTTTGACAATGCACCTCCTACTTTAAGGATGCCGGCAGTGATGGTTTAGCTCTGGACACAAACACCCGAAAGAGAAGAGACTGGGGTGTCCAGTCGGGCCTGCTTGGTGATCATCTTTTAGCTTAGATGGGTGTTGTTCCCAGCTGGAAGAGTGGGACAATTTTTTAGACTCGCCCAGAGACAAGAAAGGACCTGGTTGAGAAGGTAAAGACACCATATATCCCAGCTTTACTGTGACAATCCTGATGCTTCTCAGCCAGAGTCTATCCTTGATAAGTGCCTATCAGCATTCAGAGGAGCAACTTGTTCTCGTTGAATCCAAGATAACAATTCCTGCAAGAGAGTGATTCATAGATCTATAGAATTTATGGCCAGAAGGAGACATCATCTAGTCCCTACCTTTTCAAATTGGACTTGTGGGGCTCCTGGGATGTGTGTGGAATATATGGGAGTGGAGGGAGGAAGGGGTATAAACTTTAGGCTATGTCTACACTGCATGCTTATTTTGAAATAACTCACATGATTTCAAAACAACAGAGTGCATGTCTACACAGCAAGCCCAGTATTTCGAAATGATTTTGAACTAACGGGCTTCTTACTCTGACTCCTGTAAACCTCATTTCATGAGAAATAAGGGAAGTGGAAGGAAGAGTGCTCTTCCTTCGACTTCCTGCTGTGTAGATAGTGCCTAAAGCTGAGTTAAGCTACTTCGACTTCAGCTACACAATTAACGTAGCTGAAGATGTGTAGCTTAACTTGACTTAAGACCACATTGTAGATGTACCCTTAGGCTATGTATAGACTACAGGCTTCTTTCGGAAGAAGCTTTTCCTGGAGAGATCTTCCAAAAAATCTTCTTCCAAAAGAGAGTGTCTACACAGCAAAAGCGCATCGAAAAAGCGATCTGCTTTTTCAAAAGTTAGTGTCCACACTGAATGGATGCTATCTCGCATGTCAGCTGTGATTACTATGGATGGAGTGGCCACCAGGACACCTGTGCTTTTTCCTCTTTCCTCTTCTTTCGAAAGAACTCCCTCTTCCCTGTCCACACATGCCTTTACCCGAAAGAACTCTTTTGGGAAAAGGCTTCTTTCCTTTTTGTTTCAAAGCCCCTCTGTCCTTTCAATTTTTTTCAAAAGAACATGATTGCAGTGTGGACGTAAGTGAAGGTTTTTTTAGAAAAATGGCCGTTTTTCCCAAAACAACTCTGCAGTGTAGACATACCCGTAAAGACGCAAAGAAAAGGGGTGATCAAAAAGAGTTTGAGACCCATTGATCTAGTCTAACATCTGTATATCCCGGAGGCAGAAATCACCGATTTCACCCTGTTTTGAGTAACTCATAAGTTGTCTTTCTCTAAAGCCTGTCTTCCACGAGGCCTACATCTTGGAGATACTAGGAGAATCTATGTCTTCCCTTGGCAGATTGTTCCACTGGCAGATTGTTCCACCCTCGCTGTTAAAAATGTGTGCCTCATTTCCATGTTTAATGTATTTAACTGCAATTTGCAGCCATTGGTTCTTGCTATAGTTTTCCTTGCTTGAGTAATTGGCCTGTGAGTAGCTGGTATTTTGCCTCTGTTCCACACTATTATCAAAGCAGCTCTCAATCTCCCTGAATTCTAGTCACTACGCCCTTGTCCGTAGACCACAGAGTGAGTTGGAAACAACAGCGGAGGAGACAGAACTGGGTGTATTAGTCACTCCCATGTTGACCGTGAGCCACCAATGTGACATAGCTGTGAACAAGGCAAATGAGGTCCTAGAGTGTGTCAGGAGAGATAGGAAAGAATTAATGTCCTTATAGCAGACACTGGTGAGACCTCCTCTGGCAAGCTGTGTCAAATTCTGGTCCCTCTTATGCCAGAAGGATGAATTCGGAGTGGGACAGTGCAGAGACAGGCTCCCAGTGCAAGAGCTAACCTGACTCATGAGGGGCCTGAAAGATGTTGTCTTGTTTGGCCTAACATATCGCAGTCTGGGCAGGAATCGGATTGCTCTACAAATACATGTCAGGTTAAACATCAGGGAGCAGACAAGCTCCTGGAGCTAACGGACAGTGTTAGTAGAAGAGTGAACAGGGATAAACTGGCCCAAAGGAAACTGAGCTTGAGAAGAAGAAGAAGGATTCTGACTATCCGAGGAGGAAGGTTCTGGAACAGCCACCCAAGAGGAGTGGAGGGGGCAGTGTGTGTGTGTGTGTGTGTGTGTGTGTGTGCAAACAACACACTGGTTTTAGGGTGGAGCTTGACAGGTTCATGCATTGAATGATATGCCGGGGTCACCTGCTGTAGTCAGGGACTGGGTTCATTCACCCAGGAGGTTCCTTCCAGGCCTTTTGTCCCTATGAGTCGTATTTGCCCACTTACCATCCCACCGGAAGCTCCTGTGCCCTGGCCGATGGATTTGTCCCTTAGGAAATCCAGGAGAAAGCAGGACTCAGCATTATTGTCTGGCAAAGGAATTGTTCTTGGGCTCCTGTTTAGTGATGTCACAGGAGTGTAATTCCTAGAGTTTCTGGCAATCTCAGCCTGCCGGCTGCCCCCTCCCAGCCACTAGCCCCAGAGAGGAAGGAGGGTTCAGGGGTTAACGTGCTGGCCTGGGACTCAGAAGAACTGGCGCCACTTCCAAGCTATGCCACAGACTTCCCCTGTGACCATGGGCAGCTCCCTTAGTCCCTATGTGCCTCAGCAACATGTGTTTAATACGGTTCAGTGTCGGGGTGTACATCTGGGAACAAGGGACACAGGCAGTGCTTCCTGGACGAGGGACCCAATGCTCGGAGGCAGTGACTGTAAAAGAGATTTGGGGAGATCATGGTGGAGGAGCAGCTGAGCATGGAGCACTGTGGATGAGAAAATGAGCACAATCCAGGGTGCACAAACAGGGAATCTCAAAACAGAGCAGAGGGATCGGCTCACCTCAGCATTTGGGCCACCGCTGCTGGAATCCTGTGTCCAGTTGTGGTGCCTACAGTTCAGACAACAGTGTTTATAAATTAGAGGGGAGGTAAGAAAAGAGCCACAGGAATGATTAAAGGGTGTAAAAACCTGTCCTATGGTGACAGGCTCAAGGAGCTCAGTCTATGTAGCTTAGAGAAGAGCAGGAGAGGAGAAGAAGTTGTGGGTGGCTGGGCCGAGCTACCAGTGGCTCACTGCCTAACTCTGGGGACCTGAGATCCTAGGTCCCCTTTTTCATTCTTCATGGAGAAGGCAAGGGAATATATAATATCATATATATAGTAGCCCAATGTCTGAGAGTCTGTAACGCTGAAATGCTGGCTGTTCCCTCTGGTGGGCGCTGTTGCCTGAAATGCTGGCTGTTCCCTCTGGGCGGCACTGTTGCTGAAATGCTGGCTGTTCCCTCTGGGCGGCGCTGTTGCCTAAAATGCTGGCTGTTCCCTCTGGGCAGCCCGTGCTGCATTGGGAGTGCGGGGCCCAAACGGCCGCTCGCTGCTCCCAGCGGCCCGGCTGGGGCGCAGAAGTCAGCCAAGCACCACGGCGGGAGGAAGGGGGCAGGGCGGTGAAGTACATGGCCAGGGGGCGGGGCCTGGCCGTGTATGTCACCTCCCTGCCCCCCTTCGCCTCTCGCTGTGGCGCTCGGCTGACTTCTGCGCCACTCAGCCGGGCCGCCGCGTGGGAGCCCAAACAGCTGCTTGCTCCGTTTGGGCTCCGCAGTCCCCTGGGTGAGAGGTAGGAGGGGGAGGAGAAGAGAAAGAGAGAGACAGAGAGAGAGGCAGGAGGCAGAGGAGAGCTGAGAGGGGGAGAGGGGGAGGCAGTAGGAGGAGGAGAGAGAGAGAGAGAGAGAGAGATGGAGCGAGAGATCGGAGGCTCAGGAGAGAAGTCTGACATGGAGGAGAGACCTGAAAATCCCATCTTATGACGGGCTAATTGGCTAGTATTAATATAAAGATCCCAAGGACATTTTCCTGTGCAGGGCCTTGTGGATTTTCCCTTCCATTTTCTGCACCTGGGTTTCTAATGTAGGAAATGAGGCTACAGGGGAGAATCCAGCCAATTATAATTATAATTATTATTTCAGCAAGCATCACAGTTAAAACTTGGCCGCAACCAAGGGAACCACACGACTAATCAGAACCACATGAACAGAGCTGACAAGCCCAGATGCCAGTAGAGCCTACCTGGGTTGCATCTCTGCCCATCCTTCTGGCACAGGGGTGTGCCCCCACCCCGAATGCAGCAAATGGCAGCACTGTGAAACATGGGTGGGAGCTGCGCTCTCAGGGCTGTTAGCTACTCCCCTCGTTGGGGTGGTTTACACAGAGCGCTGGGAGAGCTCTCACTCAGCGTGCCTGCCCTGGCCACATTTTTTCTTTAAAGTGGCTGCACTTTAGTTTTAGAAATGCTCACAACACTCTAGAAAAGCAGCTGAGGTTCCCCGATGGCCAAGTGGCCCCAAGGGAAGGTACAAACATGCTGCATAAAGGCAGTTGCCTCCCTATCTGAACACGCACTGCCTGCTGCCCGTGTATCTTCTCTGGTGACTCCTTGCGCTTTAGGGTGAAGACCTCTGGTGCCAGCGGCTCCCTTCTAGCAGGAACTGGGTACGTTGGCAGGTTTCACTGTCTGTAACATGCCAAGTGCAGGATGAAGGCTGCAGGCTGTTTGCATTGGCAGCTGTTCTGTGCAGTGGCAGAGGACTCCACTGGGCTGTCGGGGTGACTCAGTGACAGGGCTGGGGGGCAGGCAGTTTGGGAACCCCTTCCTTGCATCCACCCATGTTCTGCAGGAGCTGGTGAAGCTGCACAAAAATCTGACGTTGAAAGTGGCCCCGTGGTGTTAAAACCCTGATGTCCCTCAGCAGGGCTTCTGAAGAGGCCACGATTTCTGAAGGTGGCCTGTGCTCAGGTCCCAATCCTGTCAGGAGCTGAGGGAGAGGGGGCCCCACAGAATATCAGTGACTAGTTCCCAATTGTCTCAGGTTTATTTACTCCTGGTAATTTAATCAGCAAATGCATGTTCATTGGCTTGATGCTGTTTTAGTCTCTGGTTTGATTGTGAGGGCAGCAATTCAGTGCTGTGTTGCTCTGTGGTAACAGGTCTGAAAGGGCGAATTTGTGTTTCCTGACTGGCTGAGGTTACCAGCACTCCTACCCTGTACACACCACTCCAAGTTACTGTTAGATGAGAGCACCTGGACTTCTGCCCTGTAGATACCCCTGAGAGATACAAGAATACCAGCATATCTGCCCCTCTCTGCTCTCTGAGTACCACATATAAGACCTACCCATGAGTACCTACCCCTGATCATGGGTGTAATCCCATGACCCTCTCACACTCAGACTTGCCCCTGGGCTACAGCACACTCTGGGTCAACTGTGCTTGCCCAGCAGGCCCTTGTGGGCTCCACACCTGTAGTTCTTCCTTTTGGGAGCCGGTGATCAGTGGTTAGACGTGTGGCCAGCCAGCCTTCCTGAACCAAAATACAAGTTGAACCTCTCTAGTCTGGCACCCTTGGGACCAGAGCTGTGCCAAACCAGAGAATTTGCCAGATTGTGGAAGGTCAATATTGTCTAGCAGCATTACCAGCACGCCCACAGCTCACTGGACACTTAGAAGACATTTAGGGGTAAATTAGAGCTAAATAACAGCACAGAACACTGAGAGCCAGGACTGGTGGCTGTAAAGAAACTTTATGGGACCTTGGGAAACTTGCCAACACCCATGAAAAGTGGACATCCAGCTAACTAAAATCATGCTGGACCACAGATGTTTCTGGATCAGAGAGTTCTGGACTAGAGAGGTTCAACCTGTACCGTCGAATCGAACAGCAAGAATATACATAATATAGTGTAACATGGGTGAATAAGGGGGGTTTCAAACAAGTCTGTCCATATCTTTGATCCCAGACACTCCCACTGTGACAGGGACCCAGGCAGTGGACGATCTTCAGATTTCCCCAGTGGTGACCGTGGCTGCCAGTCTGAAGAGCTTCTCAGCATTGTGAATTCAGCTACATGTCTGGACCCCAGAAAGAGGCTCTGAGAGCTTTTAGCGCCAGTGTTGATTCATGACCTCCCTCGGGTGGTTTCCAGCTGCCTGATATTAAACTATCCAGAGAAATACTGGTTTCACCTAATACAGCCATAACATAAACATCCTAAACAGTGCACCCAATCTCACTGTGCCGCAAACATCCCATGGGCTGGGTTTAACAGACACATTTACTATGGCAGCTCAGCTCCACGTCTGTCCCAGGGCATTTTCCATGTGCCAGGTACTTTATGAGTAGAGCACGTAGGCAGGCTCAGTGAGAGACAGCACTAGATTGCTCTCAGGTTTGAAACTAAGTGTCCTTTCCATGAATGCTCATCAGTTTGGCTTTGAAATCCATTTCCAGCAAACCCTCATCATGCCTGAATATCAGGAGCTGGGGTCATTGTGTACCAGAAAGTGAGAGGTCAGAGGATGAATATTTCCTATACTGATCCCAGTACCTGTTACCATTCAGCATACAATCTGGAGACTGACAGAACAGAACCTGAGGAGAACCACTCAGCTATCTACCTAGGGACAGAGGAGTTACTAGAGTTGAGTTTGCTGACCTGTGATTGACTGAGGGCTGAGATGCTGGGACTGTCTCAGGTTCTGAAGAACCAGATGGCCGGTGCTACATTTTAAATCACACTCTAGCCTGAGGAATGATCTCTGAAAGAAGACGAGAGGGCAGGGACTGTGTCGATGTCTGTGCCAAAGTATGGGTGTGTAAGTGTTGTGCCAGAACTTTTCATTGTACTACGAATAGCACAGACTAAACGCTCATGACAAGAACGTGTGTTGAAAGCCAGTGGCAGGGCTCTACAGGAAGCGCTACAGGACAGAGCAGCGGTAATGTTACTGCTTACGGGTTTGGGCTTTGGGAAGTATTTCAGAAGTGCAGAATTCTAGACTCCCAGAAGCAGAACGTTCGTGTTGGAAGAGACTGCAGGAGGTCATCCTGGCCAACCCCAACTAAATCATCCCAGCCAAGCCTTAAAAACCTCTAAAGATGGAGATTGTGCCACCTTCCTAGGAATCCCATTCTATTGCCTTAGTACCCTCAAGGGTTTGGTGCTATTAGTACTTTTATTCAGTGAACAGTTTTATCATATTCGTTTGCGGTAACTGAGCAGAAGCTGTTGCTAGCACCTGCATTCCAGGTCATGCATTTAATCGCTCTGCAGGGCTCGTCGAAGATATCCCAAAATCCCTTGAGAGAGCCTACTGGTCTGTGTAGCAGCAAAATGTAGAGAGCTGAGGTTCAGGAAAGTGGAGTGTAATAATGGTTCTTTGTAATTGGCACCCATCACCTCTTACAGGGAGGATGGAGGAAGGAGCTGTCACACTCAACTGGACACTGGTGCAAACCTAATATTTACACTAGTCACCCATTTGAGATGCCTTCCCCTGCCCCCACCCAGCTGAAGTAACTATCTGTGTTGGCTTGTGACTTGCCAGATATCTACAAACACTTGAATGGGGAGAGGTTGCAGGTCTTGTGACGAAGAGATGAGGCCTGTAGGATTATCTAATTCTCTGGAGTCTAAGCAGGCAAAGCCCTTCAGCTTCTCCTGGAGGGATTCTTGGGGGGGAGGGGGGGGTCAGAGTGTGTCACTGGGAGTATTTGGTAAGGGAAAGTGAATAGCGCCTGGTTCTGATCCAATTTGCACAGGGGAAATCTGGAGTGAGGCCATTGAACTCACTGTTATGGAAATAAGATCATGGCCCTAAGAATTTATCACCTGCTCTTCAAAGAAGCAGTGGCATAATTTGAACACTCAGAAATGGAGAAAATAAAATATACATATAAGGAGGCCATCAAACATGTCTATAAGTATAGTCAGTGCAGGACAGATAAATACAAGGGCTGTTCTCACTATGCATTTGCTCTTTGTTTTTACATCCCATGATACAACGTGTCACACTCAGCAGGGGAGAGCCCAGGAAACAGTCTGAGGGGAAGGCCACAACTGTAAGAACATAAGAATGGCCGTACTGGGTCAGACCAAAGGTCCATCTAGCCCAGTAGCCTGTCTGCCGACAGTGGCCAGCACCAGGTGCCCCAGAGGGGGTGGACCGAAGACAATGATCAAGCGATTTGTCTCCTGCCATCCTTCTCCAGCCTCTGACAAATAGAGGCAAGGGACACCATTTCTATCCCCTGGCTAATAGGCTTTCATGGACCTAACCTCCATGAAATTATCTAGCTTCTCTTTAAACTCTGTAAACTCTGTTATAGTCCTATAAAATCACATGGCCCTGAAGCAGGCTGTGGAACTCCCAGCCCCAAAATATCAATGGGTCAAAAATTTAGTAGCATTCAAAGAGAGCCCGCATGCTTATGTGAGTAATCAGAAAATCCCAATACAGTAATGAGAATGGTTTTAAAAAAGACTTGGAAAAAGCCTAAACTTTCCTGATTTGCACCACACAGTATGTCTTACATGTGTGTCGGGGGGAAACTTTCCCTGGGAGCAGGTTTTCTCATAGCATCCTGTTGCAGGGTTTTGTAGACCTGCCTCTGAACAATCTGATACTGGCCAGGAGATACAGGGGGGGTTCCCACTATAAGTCGCCCCGATATATATCCATTCCACATTAAAGTCGTTGACATTTGTAGGAACTGATGCATTATAAGTCCTCCCATTCCCCGTGATAAATCATGCAAAACACCCCCCAATTTGCTTAAATGGAAGTCAGCCACGGGAAAAAAATTCCCCTGTTTAAGTTGTTTCACTATAAGTCCAAGTTTTTTTAAAAGTATCTTGGTCTTATAGAGAGGACCCCCTGTACTGGGTAGATGGACTGCTGGTTTCATCCAATCTGGCAGTGCCTATCTTCCTATCATTGGTGTAAATCCAAAACTATGTATTTGCTGAGCTTTCTTGGGCTCCTGGGAGAATAGACACATGTCTCGTTAAATGTCATCCAGTCTCCTGTTCTGTTTCCTTTTCAGGAAGGAAAGTTCAAAACTCCTTGGAACTGTTGAGTACATTATGTCAGCTGTCAATAACACCAAATTCCAATTTTCATTGTTCCTTCTCTCTGGGATACCTGGACAGGAAGATGTCCATCTCTGGATCTCTATCCCCTTTTGCTTTATATATGTTATTTCAACAGTAGGAAATTCAGTCATTCTGTTCATTATAAAAACAGATGCAAGCCTCCATGAGCCCATGTATATTTTCCTTTCCATGTTGGCCCTCACAGATCTTGGCTTATCAACATCCACCATAAAGACAATACTGGGCATATACTTGTTTAACTCTAGAGAGATCAGCCTTGATGCCTGTTTTGCCCAGCTGTTCTTCATCCACTCGCTTACATTACTTGAATCTTCTGTGCTCTTGTTAATGGCCTTTGACCGCTTTGTTGCGATCCGTGACCCACTGAGATACGCTTCCATCTTAACCCTGCCAAGAATAGCCAAGATGGGGCTGACGTGTGTGCTAAGATCAGTGGCTCTAACATTCCCACTCCCCTTTCTCCTGAAACGGCACCGATATTGTCGAACCAATGTCCTCTCCTATTCCTACTGCCTGCACCAGGACGTCATGACATTGGCTTGCACCGACATCACTGTCAACAATGTCTATGGCTTGTTCGTTGCTATCTTGACCTTTGGGTTGGACTCACTGATCATTTTCCTCTCTTACATGATGATCCTCAAAACAGTGCTGAGCTTTGCATCCTCTCTGGAATCCCTCAGGGCCCTGAACACCTGCGTCTCCCACCTCTGCGCTGTCCTGCTCTTCTACACACCAGTTATTGGGTTGCCTGTGATCCATAGATTTGGGAAGGACGCTTCTCACTTGCTTCAGGTTCTTCTGGGGTATGTCTACCTGCTGGCCCCCCCTCTGATAAATCCAATCGTGTACAGCGTAAAAAGCAAACACCTTCGTGCGAGGATTGTCAGGGCCTTCGTCAAGTGAAGAGTCAGCTCATCATCCATCTCCAGGGTGGGAGACATAGGAGATGAAAACCATGATTGATGTCCATGGCCACCCATTCCATCCTGGATCCTTCTCCTCTGAAGCCCCTTCCTTTGCCCCATCTTTTCTGCCCAACTATACTGTGCCCAACTCTGCCACAACCCTGGACTGGAAATCAGAGCTAGGCCATGATGCGAGCTGTTCAGAGAGCCGGAGGAACTGTGAGGAGTCCCGGAGTCCCCATATTTACTCTCCCTCATCCCCCAACCCCAAGATGTACAACCTAGGGAAGGCAGAGAGTCCAGGCCTCCCCACAGCAGCCTGGGCCTCACTGGCCCAACTCTGGCCTGGCTAGAGGAAGAGCATCAGGGAAAGTGGAGGAGATGGGGCAGGGCTTAGTGGGAAGGGTTGTGGCATGGGGCAGGGAAGGCTTCAAAAAAAGAAAGCTCGTAGGGGGTTTGAACAAACACCGACCCGGCAAAGAGGGCCATGGGGGTGTTCCTAAGTAAAGGAGGAGGATGGAGTCAGTACACCGGAGCACCCATGTGTTTGGGAAACCTGAATTAAAGTGACCTCACAATGGGGGCTCCTCTTTTAGGTATCTCAGGTTGAGTCCTTGCAAGGGTCTCAGAGGGAAGGCCTGTGAGTGCTCAGGGTTACCTCAGGCCTGAAGGAGACACCCTGGGGTAGCACTGGTTCTCAGGGACTTGGCCCGAGTGTGCTGTGCTCTTGGAAGCTCTTCCCAATGGTCTGATGTCAGCCCAGTCTCCAGAAGACGCCAGTGAATGTAGTCTCTGTAATTGGCTCCGGTATCTGTAGCACAGAGGGGAGCTCTGCTGGAGCAGCATAGAATTTAGCCAGGCCCATCACTGCTCAGGTGCCTGGAAGTCTGGCCCTGTGGTCTGTGCTTTGTGACTCAGGACAGCTGGCTTTGATTCCTCGTCGCTGGGGGCAAGCCACTGGCCATCTCTGAGCCTCTGCACAGGCGGATAATTGCCCTGCCACACAGCAGTGATGGGGGCTAAATACATTCAAGGTGCTCAGATACTCTGGGACTCTAAGATCAGGGCTGTTTCCAGGTTCCATAGCACAATGCTGCTTTCACCATTTGTAGCTGTAACTACATTTTAAATGAGTATTCATTTCTTTCTGATTTTACAAAGTGGGTCTTTGCCCGTGAAAGCTTGCGCCCAAATCAATGTTAGTTTTTAAGGTGCCCAGGGACTCCTCCTTGATTGTGCAGAAACAGACATACAGGGCCACCTCTCTGACACTTCTGGTGGCTTGTTTACTGACCAGCCTCTTTGTGCTGTCATTTATGGGCAGTTATCTCCTTCCTCTGTCTGCTAGGTAATTGGCATCCATGTAGATGCTTTCTGGCTTGCTTTATGATGCAAATTGTTTACAGTCAAATGATTTAAATCAGGTTGTTTCTTTGCCTGGAAAATTTACAGACATTCCTTTGGGAAAAGGCCCCTTTTTCCTTCAGAATGGCTGCAAGGAAACCAAGAATTGTCTTAGGCCCGTGGCGTCCAACACGCTAGCTACTAGTCACATGTGGCTATTTGGCCGGTTGAGTGTGGCCAGTTTGCTATAGCTAGTGGCTACTGCTTCAGAACTGGATGGACACCATGGTCTTAAGTTATGTCTACACTGGGAAGGTTTGGGGACAAAAGTGCTGTTGTCGTGGAAAAGTCGACAACTGTGAAAACCAATTAAACTGGATTTTCTGTCTCCCATTGTCGACATTCCATGGCCACATTGATAGCGCCCTGTCGACAGATAGAGCAAAGCAACATGGGTAAGCATCTCACAGTGAAGTGTTGTGGGGAGGCAGAGCTGATCCCCGTGCTTCTTGGGATTCCCTTCTAGTTCTGTGAGCTCTCCATGGTGAGACATGTCAAAGCAACACAGCAGCCTCGCCAACCCTCCCACTGCAAGCAGAAGCCTGCCTACTGCTGTGTTCCTAGCATTGCACAACAGGAGCATATCAATGATTTCTTCTTTGTTCCCCAAATGGAGCAGCTCACTCAGCTGTCAGGTACTTCCTGGAGCTTTGAAAGGGGAGGGCTGCATGCCTGCAGGGCAGCAGAGATTACAGAACACTGAGCACAGACATCAGGGCAAGCATTGTGGGATACTGGTGGAAGGCATGTCTCTTGACAAAACAAACAGCAGAGTCCACACTGGTTCTTTGTTGACAATAAAGGGAGGGGAAAAGACAGAAGTCTGTCATGGGGTAGAAGATTTTTGTTGCCAAAACTGAGTGTTTTCCAAGAAAAAAGTTGCATTCTAGTGTGCACACTCTCACAGTTCTGTTGCCAAAAGGCAGATTTTGGTGACAAAATTGCCAGCGTAGACAAGGCCCAAGGCACCAATGGACTAAGGGATTTGACCAAGGTCACATAAGAACAAAATAACAACAATGGATTTCAAGCGGGGACATTTAGCAAACTCGGGGAGTTGGTAGGCAAGATGCCATAGGAAGTAAATCAAAGAGGAAAAACAACTGAAGACAGTTGTCAGTTTTTCAAAAAGACATTATTAAGGGCACAAGAGCAAACTATTCTACTCTATGGAAAAGAGAGGACATATGGCAAGAAACCACCCTGGCTTACCCAGGAGATTTAGAATGATCTAACAATCAAGAAAAGAGTCTGAGAAAAAGTGGAAACTAGGTCAAAGTACAAAGGATGAATATAAACAAATAACACAAGTATGTAGAGGCAAAATTAGAAAGGTGAAGGCACAAAATGAACTGAATGTAGACAGAGATATAAAGGGTAGCAAGAAAACATTCTACAGATACATTAGAAGCAAGAGGAAGATTAAGGACAGGGTAGGCCCATTGCTCAATGAAGAAGGAGAAACAATAACAGAAAATGTGGAAATGGCGGAGGTGCGTCATGACTTCTTTGTTTCAGTTTTTAACAAGAAGGTTGGTGGTGATCAGATGACTGACATAGTGAACACCAGTGAAAGTGGGGTAGGTTCAGAAGCTAAAACAGGGAAACAGCGAGTTAAAATAATTTACACAAATTAGATGTCTTCATATCACCAGGGCCTGATGCGAAGCATCCTACAACATTCAGGGAGCTGGCTGCAGAGTATCTGAGCCATTAGAATCATACAATCCTAAAACTGGAAGGGACCTTGAGAGGTCATCAACTCCAGTACCCTGCCCTCATGGTGGGACCAAGCACTGTCTAACTCATCCCTGACATGTGTCTATCCAACCTGCTCTTAAATATCTCCAGTGATGGAGATTCCACAAGCTCCCAAGGCAAATTATTCCAGTGTTTGACCACCGTGACAGTTAGGAACTTTTTTCTAATGTCCAACCTAAACCTCCCTTGCTGCAGTATAAGCCCGTTGCTTTTTGTCCTAGCATCATAGGCCAAGGAGAACAATTTTTCTCCCTCCTCCTTGTAACACCCTTTTAGATACTTGAAAGCTGCGATCATGTCCCCTCTCTATCTTCTTTTTTTCTAAACTAGACAAGCCCAATTCTTTCAGTCTTCTCTCAGAGCTCATGTTTTCTAGACCTTTAATCATTTTTGTTGCTCTTCTCTGGACTGTCTCCAATTTCTCCACATCTTTCTTGAAATGTGGTGCCCAGAACTGGACACAGTACTCCAGCTGAGGACTAATCAGTGCAGAGTAGAGTGGAAGAATGACTTCTCGTGTCTTGCTCACAACACTTCTGTTAATGCATCCCACAATCATGTTTGCTTTTTTTGCAAAAGTGTCACAGTGTTGATTCATGCTTATGAACCCTAGATCCCTCTCTGCAGTACTCCTTCCTAGACAATCACTTCCAATTCTCTGTGTGTGAATCTGATTGTTGCTTCCTAAGTGGAGTAGTTTGCATTTTGTCCTTATTAAAGTTTATTAAACTTCATCTTGTTTGTCTCAGACCATTTTTCTAGTTTGTCCAGATCATTTTGAATTTTGACCCTATCCTCCAAAGCACTTGCAACCCCTCCCAGTTTGGTATCTTCTGCAAACTTAATAAGCATACTCTCTGTGCCATCATCTAAATCATTGATGAAGATATTGAACAGAACCGGTCCCAAAACAGACCCCTGCAGAGCCCCACTTGTTATGCCCTTTCAGCATGATTGTGAACCATTAATAACTACTCTCTGAGAATGGTTATCCAGACAGTTATGCAGCCACCTAATAGTAGCTCCATCTAAGTTGCATTTCCCTAGTTTATTGATAAGAAGGTCATGTGAGACCATGTCAAATGCCTTACTAATGTCTAGGTATACCACATCCACAACTTCACCCTTATCCACAAGGCTTGATATCCTATCAAGGAAAGCTCTCAGATTGGTCTGACATGATTTGTTCTTTACAAATCCATGCTGGCTGTTACCTATCACCTTATTATCTTCATTAATTACTTGCTCCATTATCTTCCCTGGCACGGAAGTTAAACTAATTTAACTATTATCATTGAAAAGACATGGAAGATGGAAGAGATTCCAGAAGACTGGAAATCGGCACATGTCCCGCCCAAATATAAACAAGGAAATAAGGGCAACCCAGGGTATTACAGACCAGTCAACTTAATTTCTGGGCCAGGAAAGATATTGGAGCAAATATTTAAGGGATCTATTTGCAAACATCTAGAAAATGATAAGGTTAAAAGAAACAGTCTGCATGGATTTCCCAAGAACAAATCTTGTCAAACCAAGTTGATAGCTTTCTTTAGTGGGATAATAAGTCTTGTGGATGGGGGTAAGCAGTAGATCTGGTATATCAGGATTTTGGTAAATCTTTTGATACGGTCTCATATGACCACTGTAGCCTGCCAAGCTATATCTATTCTCATGCTATTTATTTTTCTAGATTTTAATGGTAATGCCAGAAATGCAAGGTCTGCAGGAATTGGCTTATTCTGTATGAGTTGGCTTTAGCAGCAGTGTAGTGCGATAAGTAATGGTTAATGTATCTTCTAGACATTATATTTCCTTCATATCTTTTTAGAAATTACAAAAAACTTTGTGGCAAAATTTTCAGTTGGGTCAGTACACAGATGGGGTCTGTGACTCAGTGCCTCATGAGACCTAAAATAAGTCCAGAACGGCAAGATCCAGTTAGCCGCCATTTTGAATTAAGGAAACAGGCCTTGTGCACCTAACCACAAAGCTCCCACTTTTTCCATGTGTGGGAATGGATCCAAGGGGGCATCAGATGATTTAATTTATGCATATTCAAAAGATATCACCATCCGATCAAGTATGTGTACCTACAAAGTCTCAGGGTGCGAAATTCTGGTTATGGTTGTGAAGGCAACCATAGTGATGCAAAAAGGGGGATAAAAGCTATGGGAATAAGGAAGCTTAATCAATAATGTCTTTCTCTCATCTAAGCTCTGTGCTTTATTTATTCTTTCTAAGTCTTTGCTTTTAAGTTTTCCATATTCCACTGTGCACCAAAGTCCCACCAGAAAAGGGAGGCTGGTCTTTCCATGCTCAGTCTTCCGGGAGAAGGCGATATGAGTATGGTATTATATTAGGTAACTATCTGTATACTGAGGGTACACCTATACTGCACACTTATTTCAAAATAAGCTATTCCGGAATAGTTATTCTGAAATAGCTTATGTTGAAATAGCACATCTACACTGCAAAGAAGCCTCAAAATTAGTCCAAGGCAGGCTTTTCTAATGTAGATGTGCCATCTCAATTTAGAGCCCCAGGAGGCACTGGGGAGGAATAACGTAGAATGGCCGTGGGGAGGAGTTATTTCAAAACATCAGGTAGAAGGCAACGGACAGGGGAGGGGCTGCTGTAGGGGGTATTGGACGCTCAGCTGGAAGAAGGGGTCTTCAGAACGGGACAGTGATGGAGCAGGCAGAGCCCACCTGGCTGCAGGGCAGACTCAGACATGCCAGGCTGAGAGGGGCCAGGCTGACAGGCCTCAGAGTTCCTTTGCTGCGTTCAAAGCTCAATAAACCCTCCTGTTTGACGCTGCATGATAATCTCTCTGGTCTGGAGAACAGGGCTACACTATTTCCCCGGGAAGTGGAGGCCCTGTGGGTCCAGGGCGAGTGGACACCCCGAGGGGGCCCATGGCAGAGACAGACTGAAGGCCCTGAGAGGTGCCGACCTGGAGGTGGAGCGGTGGAAAGGACTCCCCGAGAAGGGGCTGTTACACTGGAGGGAGTTCCAACCTGTGAGACCATGACAGGCTCACTTCTGTGACCAAAGCAGGGAAGTAGGGAACAAGAGGAAGGCTACTGAAGATGCCGGCCCCCAAAGCGGGTAGGGCAGAAGCAGGGGGCAGGGTCAGTGGTCCAGAAAAGCCAGTGGGATCTCAGCTAAGGCTGTAGAACACACTTACTCCTCTCTCCCAGTGGCTCCAGGGCCACTCGATGGGACAGTGCATCACTCCCAGAAATTGGGTGGGTTGCAAAAGCCCAGCTACAACGGCTGGAGCCCCATAGGAAACGGGAGGCTTTGCGTCTTCCTCTCCCTCAGAAGCAAACGTGGCTCTGAGGGAGTCTATGGCTGCATTCTGGGTATGGAAATGTTGAAACATATTGATAAGTCTCTGGCTGAGGTAGTGGGCCCATCAGCAATTCTAACCAGCCCCTTCAGCAGATTCTCGGGGCAGTGGCTGCTGCGAAAGGCCCTGGTAGCACATCTGTGATCAGCCTGTGCTAGCTGGGGGCTGGAGAAGGTCCCAGAGCAGTTGTGGAGGCCCAGAGATTGTGGGTGGCTGTGCCTGGCTACCAGTGGATCACTGAGACCTGTGTGTAACTTTGGGAATCCCTGGATCCTCTTTTTCATTCTTTATGGAGAACACAAGTGACCCCCCTAATGTAAAGATCCCAGGGAAATTTCCCTGGAATTTCCCTTCTGCGGCCTGTACCCTGGCTTTCTAATGCAGGAAATGGGGCTGCTGGAGAGAAATCAGGTTGTTTATTATTATAATTATTATTATTTCAGCAAGATCACAGGTAGCACAGTTTCACTGTTACAACTTGGCTGCCCCCGAGGGAGCCATCTGACTGATCAGAACCATACAAGCAGTGCTGAGAACCCTGGATTCCAGGAACAGCCTGTAGCTGGGCTGGCCCTGCGGTCCATATGGGTACTATCACCCCCCATCCCCTGTGATCTGGCTCCCTGTAGTTCACCATTGGACATGGCAGGGGTTAAAGCTGGTGCACATGAAGACAAAGTCAATCCTGCTCCTAGTTGGGTTACCCGCAGCCTATTTGGGTAGCAGAAATATCCATCCTTCTGAGTCAAAGGTGGGGAAAAAAGACATCCCCACCCGAGCACAGCAAATTACTGCAGTGTAAAGTATGAACGTCAACCAGGCATAAGGGTCGGGGGCTGCACACCCAGGGATGTTAGCTACTCCCCTCACAGAGGTGGTTCACATGCAGTGCTGGGAGAGCTCTCACCCAGCACTTTTGCCCTGGCCACACTCTCATTTAAAATGCTGCCACGCCTCCACGTTAATGTTAGAGGTGTTGACAACACACTAGACATGCAGCTGAATTTCCCCTGATGGCCAAGTGGCCCCAAGGGAAGATACAAACATGCGGCATAAAGGCAGGTGCCTCCCTATCTGAACACACACTGCCTGCGGCCTGTGCAACCTCTCCAGTGACTCCTTGTTCTTTCAAGTCAAGACCTCTGGTGCCAGCGGCTCCCTTCTAGCAGGAACTGGGTACGTTGGCAGGTTTCATTGTCTGTAACATGCCAAGTGCAGGGCGAAGGCTGCAGGCTGTTTGCATTGGCAGATGTTCTGTGCAGCGGCAGAGGACTCAGCTGGGCTGTTGGGGTGACTCAATGATGGGGATGGAGAGCAAGCAATGCTAGGCAGCTTGGGAACCCTCCCCTCCATCTGTCCAAGCTTCACTGGAGCTGCTGAAAATCTCACATTGGAAGTGCCCCGTGATGTTAAAACCCTGATGTTCCACGTCAGGGTTTCTAAAGAGGTCACAATTTCTGGAAGTGCCTTGTGCTCCTGGCCTGATCCTACCAGGCGCTAAGCAAGAGGAGACCCCCACAGAATATCAGTGACTCGTTCCCAAATTGCTTCAGATTTGCTCACACCTGAATACTTAAATCACAAATGCCTTGTCAAAGGTTTTCTTCCCTGGCTTGACTGTGATGGCAGGAATTCCGAGCTTAACCCTGGGACAGAGAAGCTACTAGAGATGTATTTGCTGATTGAGGGCTGAGACACTGTGCTCAGTCCAGGTTCTGAAGAAATCCAGATGACAGATGCTACATTCTCCATCCCAGTCTAGTTTGAGACATTACCTCTGAGGTTATGTCTACACTACACTTCTTTTTCAGAAAAAGGTGCTCAAATTTCACTCCGCAATTTGTGTACCTTTTTCCTATTCTTTTTTCAGAAGAGGCTTTTACAAAATTTGGTCTGTCTACACTGGGCCACATTTCGGAAAAACCTCCTCTTTTGGAAGAGCCCTTCTTCCTTGTGAAACAAGGTTTACAGGGCTTCCGGAAGAGCGCGTCTGCTCTTCTGAAAAAAAATTCTGCGTTTCCTGTACGTGGCGGAGTTTTTCCGGGATTCCTCCGGTATCCCGGAAAAACTCCGTAGTGTAGACTTAGCCTGAATGAAGATCAGAGGGGAGAAAAGGGGTTGATATTTGTGTGCTAAAGTACTGGTGTGTAAATGTTAGGCAGAAATAGAATAGCATCCTATCACAGGGTTTCTTGCACCTTCCTCTGAAACATCTGGTACTGGCCAGTGGATACTGGGTTTCATGGACTGCAGTTCGGATCCAATCTGACAGTGCCTATCTTCCCAGGAATGGTGTAAATCCAAGACTCTGCATTTGCTCATCTTCCTTGAGCTCCTGAGAGAATAGAAGTATGTCTCCTTAAATATCTTCTAGTCTCCTGTTATTTCTCCTTTTAGGAAGAAAAGTTAAAAATTCCTTGGAACTGTTGAGTAATCATGTCAGCTGTCAATGATACCAAATTCCAGTCTTCAGTGTTCCTTCTCACTGGGATACCTGGGCAGGAAAACGTCCATTTCTGGGTATCCATTCCCTTTTGTTTTATATATGTTATTTCGATAGTAGGAAATTTAGTCATTCTGTTCATTATAAAAACAGATCCAAGCCTCCATGAGCCCATGTACATTTTCCTTTCCATGTTGGCTAGTGCAGACGTTGGCTTATTGGTATCCACCATGCCAACGATACTGGGCATATTTTTGTTTAACTCTAGGGAGATCAGCCGTGATGCTTGTTTTGCCCAGCTGTTCTTCATCCACTCGCTTTCACTAATTGAATCCTCTGTGCTCTTGCTGATGGCCTTTGACCGATTCATCGCGATCTGTGACCCACTGAGATACGCTTCCATCTTAACCCTGCCGAGAATAACCAAGATGGGACTGGCATGTGTGCTAAGAGGGGTCACCATAATATTCCCATTCCCCCTTCTTCTGAGACGCTACCGATACTGTCGAACCAATATCCTCTCCCATTCCTACTGCCTGAATCAGGACGTCATGAAGTTGGCTTGTGCAGACATCACAGTCAACAACATCTATGGCATGTGTACTGCACTCTTCACGTTTGGGTTGGACTCACTGCTCATCTTCCTCTCTTACGTGATGATTCTCAAAACAGTGCTGAGCATCGCATCTCACGCAGAACGCTTCAGGGCCCTGAACACCTGTGTCTCCCACCTCTGCGCTGTCCTGCTCTTCTACGTACCTGTCATTGGCCTGGCTGTGACACACAGATTCGGGAACAGCTCTTCTCTTGTGCTTCAGATTCTCCTGGGCTACGTCTACCTGCTGGTGCCACCCCTGATAAATCCAATCGTGTACAGCATGAAAAGCAAACACCTTCGTGTGAAGATAATCAGGGCACTCGTCAAGTGAATGGTCCATTCATCATGCATCTTCAGGGCCAGACACATGATAGATGAAAAACATAATGATTGACGATAGGTTATTGGCCCCATATTCCTTCCTGGATCATTTCCCCCTGAAAACCCTTCCTTTGCCCCATCTCTTCTTCCAAGGCACCACCTATATTATTCCACTGAGCCCAGATTCTGCCAACTCCCCAGGCTGGAAGCTGGAGCCGGTACTTTGCAAGAGCTGCCCAGAGATCCAGAGACACCATGTGGAGCCCAAGACTCTCCATATTTCACCCCTCACTCAGAATCAGAGAATTATAGAACTGGAAGGATCCTTAAGGGGTCATCTAGTCCCGGACCAAGCACCAACTATACCATGCCTGACAAGTGTTCATCTACCCTGCACTTAAATGTCTCCAATTGTGGTGATTCCAGAACCTCCCTAGGCAATTTATTTCCGTGTTTAACCACCCTGCAGTTAGGAAGTTTTTCTTAATATCCAATATAAACCTCCCTTGTTGCAATTGCAACCCATTGCTTCTTGTCCTATCATCAGAGGTTATGGGGCATAGTTTTTCTCCTTCCTCCTTGTAACACTCTTTTAAGTACTTGGAAACTGTTTTCATTTCTGTCTTCTCTTTTCTAGACTAAACAAACCTAATTCTTTCAGAACTATGTAGCACTTTAAAGACTAACAAGATGGTCTATTAGGTGATGAGCTTTTGTGGCCATCTTGTTAGTTTTTAAAGTGCTACATAGTTCTGTCTTTTGTTTCAGCTAGACCAGACTAACACGGCTGCATCTCTATCACTATTCTAATTCTTTCAGTCTTCTTTCATAGCTCATGTTTTCTCGGCCTTTCATCATTGTTGTTGCTCTTCTCTGGACCTTCTCCAACTTGTCCACATTCTTCCTGAAATGTGACTCCCAGAACTGGACACAGTCCTCCAGCTGAGACCTAATCTGTGCAGAGTACAGCGAAAGAATGACTTCTCGTGTCTTCCTCACCTCACTCCTGTTAATGCATCCCAGAATGATGTTTGCCTTTCTTTTTTGCAACAGTGTCACAGAGTTGACTCATATTTAGCTTGTGGTCCACTATGCACCCAGATCCGTTTCTGCAGTGTTCTTTCCTAGACAGTCATTTTATATTTTGTATGTGTGAAACGGATTGTTCCTTCCTAAGTTGAGTACTTTGCATTTGTCCTTATTACACTTAATCCTATTTACCTCAGACTAGTTCTTCAGTTTGTCCAGATCATTTTGAATTATGGCTCTATCCTCCAAACCACATGCCACCCCTCCCAGCTTGGTATCATCCACACATAAATAAGTGTACTCTCCATGCCATTATCTAAATCATTGGTTAATATTTTTGAATGAAGCCATTCCCAGAGCTGATACCTGCAGAATCCCACTCATTAAGCACTTCTAGCATGACCCTGAGCTATTGACAACTACTCTCTGCAAATGGCTATGGAAGACATTAGTAAAAGCTTTACTATGGTCTTGATATTTCACATCTACTGCTTCCCCCCAGCCATAAGGCTTATTATTCTACCAAGGAAAGCCATAAGGTTGGTTTGATGAGATTTGTTTTGGACAAATCCATGCTGACTGTTACTGGTGACTTGAAGACTTCTACTTTGTATAAAAAAAAATTTAACTTGCTCTTTCCCTGTTTTAGCTTCCAAACCTTCCCTATTTTCATAGTTCCTAACTGTCAGGGTAGTTAAACACTGGAATAAATTGCCAAGGGAGGTTGTGGAATCCCCATCTCTGGAGATATTTAAGAGTAGGTTAGATAAATGTCTATCAGGGATGGTCTAGACAGTATTTGGTCCTTCCATGGGGGCAGGTGACTGGACTCGATGACCTCTCGAGGTCCCTTCCAGTCCTAGTATTCTATGAGTCTATGATTCTATGATTAATTGGCATTCACGAGGTTAGCTGTCTAGTCATCATCAACCTTCTTGGTGAAAACCAAAACAAAGAAGTCATTAGCCACCTTGGCCATTTCCACATTATCTCTTATTCTTTTTCCCTCTTCACTGAGCAATGGGCCTACCCAGTCCTTGGTCTTCCTCTTGCTTCTAATACATTTGTAGAATGTTTTCTTGTTACCATTTATGTCTCTAGCTAGACTGAGCTTGTTTTGCACCTTTGCCTTTCAACGTTTGCCCTTACACACTATAGCTATTTGTTTATATTCATCCTTTGTAATTTGACCTAGTTTCCACTTTTTATAGTTTTTTTTTTTTAATTTTTACATCATCCAAGAGCTCCTAATTAAGCCAGGTGGCCTCTTGTGATCCTGCTTATTTTTCCTATGCAGGGGATAGATTGCTCTTTTGCTTCTAATAATGTCTTTTTGAGAAACTGCCAACTGCCTTCAATTGTTTGTCCTCTGTGACAGACCCAAACCAGCTGGCTGCCACACTCTAATGGAAGGCAGATATTCTGGGCTCTATGTAAACAGCTTCTTCTTCCCTGAGTACATAGGGCCAAGCCTAGTGCAGCACAAGCAGGCAGGCACCTGGGGCCAATTAAGAGCTTTCCAAAAAGCAGCTGGCTAATCAGAGCACCTGCAACCCACTAAGGCCTACTGGGGTTTGTTTAAGAGGTCTCTTTGCAGGGAAGGAAGAAGTCCAAGGTCTGAGAGTGGAGATGTGCAGTGGGTCAGAGCTGAGGACTGCGAGCAAGGCAGAGTGCCATGGAGGAGCAGGACAGACTTCCTCAGTTACCAGAGGAAATGTTCTGGAGGGCAACCAATTGGGGAAGTGACCCAGGGAAGAAGTTGTCAGACTGGAAGTAGAAGAAACCCTGTCTGCTGTCGTAATTCCGCCAAGCCTCCCCATGCCACTACAGAACCAGAAGCACGGGAGCCTTGGGTTATGTCTAGACTACATGCCTCTTTCGAAAAAGAGCGTCTAGATATCATTACGTGGATCAAAAAAAAAAAAAAAAAAAAAAGGCACCTGGAACAGCTTCTGGGCATGGGGGCAGCCTTTACTTCCTGCTGCTGCTGCACGCCCTTTGCAGAGACGTGTGCTTAAAGGGATCCCCCTGGACAGCCGTTGCTCTGCTCCTGCTTCTGACTTGCCTATCTCCTAGAGGGAAAGCAAAGCTGCTGCAGTGCTTGCTCTGGTTGCCCTGCTTTCTTGGACACCACAGCAGTTTATTTTCTGGGGGGTTTTTTTCTGCTTTTCATTGTGTTTTTGGCCATGGAGCCTGAGCTGCCCCTGGGCAGGCGGTGGCCCCACGCTGCCATACTGCAGGTTCTGCTGCAACTTCATGACTCTGTCATGAATCTCCTGCCCCATATGGACCCGGACCAGACCTACGAGACCTTTGTTCAGGATGCAGGAGCTCTGTCCTTGCCTCCAAACTTTTTTGGGAACAGGCAGATTTGGAGGCATGAGACGAGTTCGGACTGGTGGAACTGGCTCATCACGGGGCTCTGGGACGACGACCAGTGGCTCCACAACTTCCGGATGCAGAAGGCCACATTCCAGGAGCTGTGTGCCAGTCTCGCCCCTGCTCCGCGACACCAGGACACCCACCTGCGTCCCGCCATCCCCCTGCAGAAGCAAGTCGCAATCGCCCTTTAGAAGCTGGCCACCTCCAACAGCTACTGGTCCGTGGGACACCAATTCGGCGTGGGGAGGTCTACTGTCGGGGCCATTTTGATGGAGGTAAGTCACTTTCGGGGGATAAGGCCCTGCTGAGTGCGGGTGTTGAGAAAGGGGGACTGCCAGGCAAGGGCAAGAGAGAGTGGGGGATGGAGTGACACTTGGATGTGGCTCCTCATCCAACCCTGCGCTGATGCGGGGGAGGAGGGCATCCTGACAAGGGGAGGGGTGGGTTGGTGGGCGGGGGGGGTTCTCCTCCCAAGCTCTTAGGTAACCTGTCTAACTCCCTGGTTTCTGTCTGTCTATTTGTCTCTTGCTGCAGGTGATGAGGGCCATCAATGTGGAGCTGCTGAAGAGGATCGTCCATCTCGGGGGGTCCTGGACAACATCATTGCTGGGTTTGGTGCCCTTGGCTTCCTGAACTGCGGAGGAGCCCTCAATGGGACACACATCCCAATCCATGCACCGCCCCATAGAGCAGCCCAGTTTATAAACAGGAAGGGCTACTATTCTATGGTGCTGCAGGCCCTGGTCGACCACTGGGGACATTTTATGGGCATTTGTGTCAGGTGGTCAGGGCGGGCACATGATGTCCGCATATTCTGCAACTCCTATGTGTCCCGCAGGTTGCAGGCAGGAACATTTTCCCCCCAGCAGGACCTCGCGCTTGGGATGTGCAGATGCCGGTGTGCATCGTGGCCAATGTGGCCTACCCCCTGGTGCCATGACTCATGAAGCCCTATACCGGCTACCTGGATGCGAGCAAGGAGCTTTTTAACACACATCTTAGCCAGGCTCGCATCCAGGTGGAATGTGCCTTCAGCCAGCTGAAAGGGAGGTTCTGATGCCTCCTAGCACATCTAGAGGTGGGCGAACACCACATCCCGGAGGTGGTGGCTGCATGTTGTGCCCTACATAACCTGGTGGAGAGGAAAGAGGAGGCCTTCCTGCCGGGGTGGGGGACAGGTGCTGATGGTGAGGGGAAGCAATTTGAGCAGCCCCAGACGGCTGCCATCCGCCAGGCTCACCAGTCTGGTGTCCAAATCCGAGAGGCCCTGAGGGGCAAATTCTCGGAAGGAGCCCACTGACTCTCTCTAGGGACTCCCCCATTGGGGATTTGGCCTGGCCCACCTCTACCTGTCCCACCACTACCCTCACCCTCTTCCCATAAAGAATACATACACACCCAGTTTTCTTTGTAAACAGACATTGTTTTTTTATGAGAAACACTATCCGTAAGGAAAATGTGCTAACTGTTAAAAAAAAACTTTCTCTTATTACTGTTCAAATGTTTATAAAGAAGGTAAATCTTTCACTCAAAAATAAAGATTTTGTTATATAACTGAAATGTTCTTTAACTGGGGTGGTAGGGGACTGAAACCTGGAGGGGGGGGAGGGGGCTCAAGTAGGCCACTGCTTCCCTGATCACAGGGTCCTGCCACCTTCTTGTGTCCTGGCACCACCACAACCTTGGGCTCAGGTGGAGTAAGAGCCAGTCCTGGCCTGGGCAGGAGGAGGGCAGGGCAGCTGTTGGGCCTGTGAGGGCTTGGGAGCAGGAAGGGCTGGGGGAGCAGGGGGGGCTGGGGGAGCAGGGGGGGGGCTGGGGCAGAAGGGGCCTGGCATGCAGGAGGAGTGGTGCCCATGACAGGGGCAGGCAAGGCTAGGACCTCCCGCATAGTGGCACAGATGTCAGTGCGCTGCTGGACCAGCTCATCCAGCAGCCTGTTGCACCACTTGGCCTCTGCCTCCGTCCTCTGCTGAAGGGTCCTGTTGAGGTCCTTCAGGGCCACTATGTGCTCTTTCAGCACGCCAGTGTAAACACGCCAGTGCCTGTGGGTGCCACGTGTCCAGGATGATGGTGGGGCAGGTGTGGTGCTCCCCTCTTGGGTGGAGGGTCCAGTTGTGGAGGAAAAGAAGAGGATACAATCACTGTCTGTGTGCACCCCTGCTGTCCCCAAGGGAATGCCATGGCTGTCAGGGCTCCTTTGGACAGGAGACTCAGGGGTGTTACACATGACACCTTGTGTGAGCTGGGTAGCAGCCTGAAAGTATCACAGGGTCCCCACAGTGGCAATGGGACTAGATAGCTCCCCACACTGACAACCCACCCGTGTGTAGTGACCCCTCAAAGCATGCACCGGATGTTCCCTCCCTGATGTCCACGGACACCTGGGAGGCCTCTGGGGTCTGGAGGGCCGGCTCCTGGGAGAGGGTTCCTGCTGTCTCTTCCTCCTCCTCCTCCTCCTCCGGGTGCAGCTCTTCCTCCTCCTCCTTCCTGGTCGTTGTCCCTCAGGGGTTGGTCCACAATATGGTTGGGTAACCCGGACTCCACCACACGCAGTGGAATCTGGGCTTCCTCACTGCCCAGAATCTGCTCCAACTCTGTATAGTATGAGCAGGTCTGTGGGGCTGCCCTGGGGCGGGAGCTCTGGTCTCGGGCCCTGGCATACCCCTGCTGCAGCTCTTTCATCTTGGCCCTCACTTGGTCTATGGTGCGGGGGTGATGCCCTTTCTTGGCCAGTCCCTGGGCCATGCGCCCATATATGTCTGCATTCCTGCGGCTCAACTGCAGGGCCTGCAGGGATTCTTCCTGGGACCAGAGCTCCAGGAGGTTTTTAATTTCTGGCCCTGACCAAGCAGGTGCCCACCTTTTGGTGCCCCTGGGTGAGTTCTCCTCACTGACCCAAGAAGGGCCAGGGGGGCCTTGAGGCTGGGACATGGCTACCTGGGTGCTCTGGTGGGCTTCCTGGCAACAATGCCTGTCTGGGTGCCTTTGCCTTTAAGAGGCTGTGGACAGGAACCATAGAGGTGCTCAGCATGTAAAGGATGGACTGTCCACCAGGGCTTCTTCCTGGAGGCCTTTTTTGTCCAAAAGAACAGGTTCCCTATGTCCACACACACCTTTTTTCGACAGATCTCTGTCGGTTTACCGCCATTGACAGAACCGCGGCGTTCTTTTGATTTACTGTCAACAGAACGCGGCGGCAGTCTAGACGCAGTTTTTTCGAAAAAACCCTGCAGTCTAGACACACCTTTGGGGCATGGTCAGAGCTTTACCACACCTTTTAGTCTTGCTTCCTGTGGGATCTTACTTACCAGCTCCCTGAGGCTTGGTCTACAATGTGAATTTAGGTTGAACTTAGCTACATTAGGTCAATTTTCTAAACAATGAGGCCACTCCAAGAAGCCTCTTCTGTCCACTTAAAGAAATTCAAGTCAATTTCTGTATTCCCGCTTTCATGAGGAGTAACACTGTGATGGATAGGAAGAGTGCTGGCCAGCACCCGGCGACTAAAGGATTAAACTCAGGTAGCTAGCGGGGGTGTTGGCAGAAAGCCAGGGAAGCCAATGGGAAAGACTGTTGAAATGTGAACTGTGTATAGATACCTGCTCTTTGTGTGAGTTCTAAGTTAAGGGCTGAAGGGAGCAATATGCAATAATCAGGACTACCCTGCCTCCAAGGAATTCGGGGCATGGAAGTGGACTGAACCATGAAGGGGTCGTGAGTAAAAAAGGGAAAATGTATATTTAGTTGTGATCAGGGTATTTTTCTTTCTTTTGGTTGTTTGGTTAAACTTCTCTCTGTGAATTCCATGTGCCTTCCCTCCCTGACTCACCATATTTAAGCTACCGCCCAAAGAGATAGTTCTTTGTGTTTTGAGCTGTTCTTTTCTTAGTTGCTTTGTAACACCTAGCAACCAAGTGTGCTTAATCAAGTAGATCTTTTTGTTTTGTTAATAAACCCCCCCTTTTTAAGGCAATGATTTGATTCTTGTGTCCTGGAAGGTAACAGGAGGTCTGTGTGTGTGCCTGCCTAGCCTGAGAGGTCGGCTATCAGAGACAGTTTGATCCCTGTATTTTCTTTTGTTTCTTTTTTCTGTTGTGGCTGAAGAGCTTGGGGTTCCCCTGAGAAAGGAATTCAAGTGTTCCTTCCTGGTTTTTTCAGGGTTCTTTAAAAAAAATCACTTGATGGTGGCAGCCTATCTTCCAGAGTCAATACATCTGTGACTCTGGGGTGTTTTTTTGTTTTGTTTTTATAAGCAGAACTTATAGAGGAAAAGGTATTTAAGGTGTTTTGTGGGCCTCCACCTACTGCACTCGAAGTGCCAGAATGGGGAACATCCCTGACAAACACCATATTCAATCCTGCATGGTTGACTTTATGGTAGTAGAGATGCAGGGCTGTGAATGTTGAAGTTCTCGGCCTAAGGGAGGTGTTCCACAGTGCCCCATGCTGACCGCTCTGGGCAGGACTTGCGACTCTACTGCTCTCCAGGTGAACAGGAAAAGCCTCAGGAAAATTTGAATTTCATTTCCTGTGTGGCCAGAGTGGCGAGCAGACCTCAGAGCAGGTAGCACACCTGAGTAGCACCCCTGACCATGAGTTCCCATGGTTACAGAGGAGCACCAGCATGGAGTATGCAGGAGATCCTGAACTTCATTGTTGTGTGGGGAGAGGAATCTGTTCTTGCAGGATTATGAACCAGGAAAAGAAACACTGATATCTATGCCAACATGGCAAAGGGCAAGGAGGAAAAAGGATAGGCCTGGGACTCCCAGCTGTGCCGAGCAAAAATGAAGGCACTGAGGCAGCCGTACCAAATGACAAAGAAGGAAATGGACACTCTGGAGCGTCACCACAAATGTGCCACTTCTATGAGCAGATGCATATGATCCTTGGGGTAATCTGACCAGCTTCCCTACCCAGTCCATAGATTCCTCCCAAGACACTCCTTCGGCAGCCTCAAGCAGCAGCATGGAGGACAGTGAGGAGGAGGAGAATGGACAGCAAGCGAATGGGGCAATCGATGTCACTGGCAGCCAGAACCTTCTCATAACCTTGGACACAATCCCCTCCTCCCAGGACATCTCACAGGCAGGCACTGATCCAGGGGAGGGCATGGTGAGTCTACATTTTTTTTTATCTTGCTAAAAGTGGGATCAAAACGTCATGGCAAGGTGTCTTGTCTATCTGCTCTTGAGGTTGCTATAGAATAAGTCCTTCTCCTCCTCTGTAGCTTGTTCGGTGAGTGCATAGCATTGAATAATGGTGGTTTTGGCATAGCTGGAAAAGAATCTTGCTCTGATGATATGAGAGTTGACTGGTTCCCATCCCAGAAGGCTCTTCTTAGCCTGAATATCCATGATGATGCCAACCCCTTCTTGAGGCTGTCCATCTGACCTTCCAGAGTAACAGACAGTCTCCCCTGAACCAAGGATCCACCACCCCTCACTCTGGAGGATTCTACAAGCATACGGGTTCCCTGAGAAGGTCATTAACATCCTGAGGGGACCTGTACGCTGAGAATCAATGCTGTGTGCGACATGAAGGACAGCAGAGTGACTGGTTTCACATGAAGACAGGGGCAGATAGGGCTGTGTAATCTCACCTGTTATCTTCCTTGTGGTCATCGACTGGGTGATGCGCAGAGCCAGTGAGGGCAGATCAAGGGGAGTGCTATGGGGACCGACTGCTCGGCTTGAGGACTGCAACTTCGCAGATGACCTGGCACTTCTCACGCATGATCAGCAGGACATCCAAGAAAAGACCGACGTTGTTGACCGGACAGCCAGAAGCGTTGGGCTCAGAATTCACCCTGGCGAGTCCCAAAGTGATGAAACTGAGGACAACTAACACCAATAAAACCACAGTCATGGGTGAAGAGTTAGAGGAAGTAAATGACTTCAGGTATCTCAGCAGTTATATCTCGGCGGACAGCAACATCGACAAAGAGATCTCCGCTAGAATTGCCCTGGCAGCGCAAGCCTTCCAAAAGCTTAACAACATTTGGAAGTCGTCACTGTTGCAGACCAGGACTAAACTGAAGATCTATAGGTCGAATGCGCTCAGTCCTGCTGTATGCCGTAGAGACTTGGAGGACTAACAAGAAGATTGAGAGCAGACTCAGAGGTTTTGAAGGGCGGTGCCTTCGTTATCCTCAGAGTCCGCTGGGAACAGCATGTTACCCAAGGAGATAAGCCAGCGCACTGGCATCAACAATGTTGTGGGCGAGATCAAGCAGAGACGCTGGAGATGGCTGGGGCATGTCCTTCGGATGAGCGAAACAAGACTCCCTCATATGGCACTCAGATGGACTCCACCTGGAAAGCGTAAAAGAGGGAGGCCGTTGGGCACCTGGAGGAGGACTGGAGGAGGACATGAAAAGGAAGGGCACGACCTGGGAAGAAGTCAGCCGGCTTTCTCAGGACTGTGAAGGCTGGAGAAGTTTCGTTGGCGCCTTATGCTCCATCAGGAGTGAAGAGGATTAATAATAATAAAATAAAAGTGGGTTAAAGTAATGGGGCTACCAGGGAGAAACCTGGTTGTATATTATTATTATTATTATTATGATTAGTATTATTAGTATTATTAGTATTATTATTAATATTAATAATAATAATAATAATAATAATAATAATAATAATTTCAGCAAGCATCACAGTTACAACTTGGCCGGCCCCAGCATGGCCATGTGACTAATTAGAACCACCCACATTGGGCTGACAGGCCCAGATTCCAGGCCTTTCTGCATAGCCTAGTTGGGCAGCATCACTACCCATCCTTCAGGCCAGGGGTGTGAAAAAATACCCCCAGGCTAAGTGCAGCAAACTCTAAAGCGTGGGTGTAAACAGGGCTGGGAGCCGTGCTCCCTGTTAGCTATCCCCCCTGTGGGGGTGGTTTACAGAGTGCAGGGAGAGCTCTCTCCCAGTGCTCCTGCCCTGGCCACACTTCCCCTTTCAATGCTCCGGCGGCTGCACTTTAATTTTAGACAACACTCTAGAGAAGTAGTTGAGGTTTCCTGATGACGAAGTGGCCCAAGGGAAGGTACAAACATGCTGCATAAAGGCAGTTGCCTCCCTAGCTGAACACACACTGCCTGCTGCCCGTGCAACCTCTCTGGTGACTCCTTGTGCTTTAGGGTGAAGACCTCTGGTGCCAGCGGCTCCCTTCTAGCAGGAACTGGGTACGTTGGCAGGTTTCACTGTCTGTAACATGCTGAGTGCAGGGCAAAGGCTGCAGGCTGTTTGCATTGGCAGATGTTCTGTGCAGTGGCAGAGGACTCAGCTGGACTGTCGGGGCTGGAGGGCAGGCAGTGCTAGGTAGCTTAGGAACCCTCCTCTATATCTTCCCATGCTCCACCATGGGCTGTTCAAGGAACACAGATATCTGACATTTAAAGTGAGCTGGGAGTGTTAACATCCCAATACCCTAAGACAAGATTTCTCATAGTGCCCAGTTTCTACAGTTGCTGTGGTTTTTGGTTAGAAAATATTAAAGGAGCATTCCCGATACTGCTTGCAATGTGTTTGTGTGATTAACTGTTCAGCTAACAGTTGTATGATACTGTCCTGTAGTAACAGACCAGAAGCTGTTTCAAACACTTAGGCTACGTCTAGACTACATGGCTTTGTCGATGGAGGCACGTAGTCTAGATTTAGCCTTACATTCAGGGTCATGAACACCATCCCTCTGTAATACCTGTGCAAGAGTTCCCTAAAGTCGTGAGAGAACAAAATCGCTAGTGAGTGTTTCAGCAAAGAGTAGAATTGAGTTGCGGGAAAGTGGAGGGTAGTGTGTATTCTACACCAATCACCTGTTCTACAAGCATGGCTTTCACTCTCAAATATTTATTAGTGCAAACCTACTGTTTGCACTTTCCTCTCATTTCTGACACCAACTCTGCTCCCACCCAGCGGACGTAACTGTCTCTGTTTGCAGCTGGGCAAATTCCAACAAACCCTTGCATCATAATTGGATGTGACAGTGAAGACAAGGGTGTAGGATGATCAAACTGTGAATTCAGTCAATACGGGGCTAGCAAAGTGCCTCAGCTCCTCTAGGAGGGATTCTTGGGAGTCAGAATGTGTCACCGGGAGCTGTTGAGGGAAAGTTAATAGTGCCCAGTTGTGATCAAATATACTCCTGTAAATCTGGCGTGTTGCTATTGAAGGCAGTGTTGTTATATTTAGAACCCTACCCTTAGAATGTATCCTATGTACTGCAAAGGGATACTGACATAATTTGGATTCTCAGGAGTGGAGAAAAAATCAGAAAAAGTATAATAGGGGAACAAAACTGATTTATAAATATATTA
This sequence comes from Rafetus swinhoei, assembly GCA_019425775.1. Lineage (NCBI taxonomy): Eukaryota > Metazoa > Chordata > Testudines > Trionychidae > Rafetus > Rafetus swinhoei. Next base: position 11,158,420 of record CM033437.1, on the reverse strand, counting down.
AATGAAGGACAGATAAATAAAATGGTCTGATGCCATGCATTTATTTTATAGATGGAGATTGCCTATCTCCTAGAACTGGAAGGAATGTTGAAAGGTCATAGAGTCCAGTCCCCTACCTTCACAGCAGGACCAAGTACCATCCCTGACAAATTTTTGCCCCAAATCTCTAAATGGCCTTCACAAGGATTGAACTCACAACCCTGGGTTTTAGCAGGCCAATGCTCAAACCACTGAACTATCCCTGCCCCAATACCTAAATGTTGTATAAATGGCCACAATAAATGGAGGAACAAAAGAGATGTCTCTGGGAAGGTCACATTGTAAAATAATTCTGTGCTCAAGTAGGCTGTGGAACTCCCAGCCACCAGGTATCAATGGTGTTAAGAGTTTATCAGGTTACAAAGATGGACTGGATGTTTATATCGGTAATTAGATAATCCAGTTTCAATACTGAGGATTGTTTTTGAAAAGTCCTGTAAGCACTCTAAACCTTCCTGATTCTCACTACACTATATGTGTATATTGCAGGAGTCAGGGGGAACCTTTCCCCTGGGAGCAGATTATCTCATAGGTGTGTACTGCAGGGATTCTTCCACTTTCTTCTGAAACATCTGGAACCATCATTGGCTACTGGGATAGATGTCCTACAGGTCTCATCCAGCCTGGAAGTGCCTATTTTTCTATCCATGGTGGAAATCCAAGACTATATTTTTGCTGATCTTTGAGTTCTTGGGAGTCTCTATACTTGCAGTGAGAGCAGAAAGGTGTCTCGTTAAATATAATCTGGTTTTCTGTTATGTTTTCTTTCAGGCAAGAAAGCACAAAACTTCTTGGACCTGTCCAGGACATTATGTCAGCTGTCAATGAAACCAAATTCAACCACTCAGTGTTCATTCTCACCGGAATACCTGGTCAGGAAGATGCCCATCTCTGGATCTCTATTGCCTTCTGCTTAATATATACTATTTCAATAGTAGGAAATTCAGTTATTCTGTTCATTATAAAAACCGATGGAAGCCTCCAGGAGCCCATGTACATTTTCCTTTCCATGTTGGCCATCACAGACCTTGGCTTATCGATAACCACTATACCGACGATACCTGGCGTTCTCTGGTTTAACTCTAGGGAGATCAGCTTTGATGCCTGTTTTGCCCAGCTGTTCTTCATCCACTTGCTTTTATTAATTGAATCCTCTGTGCTCGTGTTGATGGCCTTTGACCGCTTCATTGCGATCCGTGACCCACTGAGATACACTTCCATCTTAACCCTGCCGAAAATAGCCAAGATGGGATTAGCGTGTGTGCTAAGAGGGGTGGCCGTAATATTACCACTCCCCCTTCTTCTGAAACGGTTCCAATACTGTCGAGCCAATGTCCTCTCCCATTCCTACTGCCTGCACCAGGATGTCATGAAGTTGGCTTGTGCGGACATCACAGTCAACAACATCTATGGCTTGTGTACTGCACTCTTCACATTTGGGTTCGACTCGCTGCTCATCTTCCTTTCTTACGTGATGATCCTCAAAACAGTGCTGAGCATTGTGTCCCGCAGAGAGAGCCTTAGGGCCCTGAACACCTGCGTCTCCCACCTCTTCACCGTCCTACTCTTCTACATTCCAGAGTTCTGCCTGACTGTGATACACCGATTTGGGAAGGGCTCTTCTCCTTTGCTTCAGAATCTTCTGGGGTATGTCTACCTTCTCGTCCCACCCCTGCTTAATCCAATCATGTACTGCATAAAAAACAAACATTTTCGTGCAAGGGTGTTCAAGATGTTCATCAAGTGAAGGGCGAGGGCATCACCAGGTTCAAGGGCTGGTGGCACAGTTTGCAAAACAACTCAGGCCCCAGCCACCTATTCCATCCTGGGCCTTACATCCAAGGTGACACAAGCTACTGATCCTCACTCTATAGAGAAAGGTTTAGACTGGTCTTAAGGCCTGGAGTTATGGGAGAGGGGCTGGTGAGGGAAGTGCACTGGAAAACTTCCTGGTGATACAGTTATTAAAGAGAAGGGATGTAGATGTGGTTTCTCATCATAGGAGGCCTGTCACTGTCCTGTCTCCTGGAAAACATGGGTGGGACATGAAATCAGTTCCAGACTTCTTCTCCAGTTATAGTCCTGGCCTTCCTGAGCACTCTGGGTGCTGTGTAATCCATGGTGCTGCCCCAGCTGTGGACAGGGGCTATTCAAGGGGCACAGATGCCCCCCCTTCCCCCTCCAGTCCACAGCCAGATGCTTGTGATTGAGTCATGTCAGAGACATGATGAATGCGGGAGTCCGGGGAAAGGCCAGTCAGACACACCATGTTATAACTTTCTTTGCCAGACTGGAAAGATAATTGTTCATCCCTTGTGTTCACACAGCCCCTAGGACCGACTTTCCTACCCCAAACAGCTTCGCCGTCAACTAGTAGCAGTCTGGAGTTGCCAGCTTCCCCCCTGTGATCTCCACTGGGCTGAGCTTAGCAAGCAGTGCCAGGAAGACGACTTTCTGCATCCAAAGTTCTGCAGCCAGTGCTCATCCTCCTAGGCCTGCAAAGCGATGCAATCCCTCCGCTCTCCACTTGTTTCCTTCGCCCCAGAGCGAGGCTCTGCTCTGCTCACCACCTCTGTGGATTGCGAAAGCAATCTTGTGCTGCCTTTGTAATGCCAGGAATGACTCCCCTGGCCCTCAGGAGAGGTTAGTGAGAGCCAGCAGATCAGTGTGAAGCTCCGTGGCATTCATTCCCGCAGAGATGTGGTGGGGAAAATAGAAAGCTAGAATTGTTGAAATATGCCTCAAACGTAAGACGGAAACACAATGAATGCTGTGACAGAAAGCAGTTCATCCTGGGGTGCTGAGCCTAGGTGTAACCCACACAACTAGTGTAGATCACTGTCCCATGCAGTGGCACTTAGACCACTTACAGTGAGAGACAAGAACAAGGGAGCTCCACAGCCCAGGCTGAGCAGCCTCTGGCTTTATAGCTCCAATGCTGTAGCTCCAGAAGTCCAAACTTCAAATCTGCTTCGTGGTGGTTACATAGACCCACCATATCCATTGCATGCCATGATTCCCCATAACCTTCCCACAAAACCTAGCAACAGAAGGGGAGAGGAGGATTGTGGGATAGCTACCCACAGTGTACTTCTGTCTTTGTTGAGGTAAGTGCCACAAGTGTGAACGCTACACTGCCCATGGGAGGCAATGTGAACACACAGCTCAGGCTTATCTTTCAGCTCCTTTTTGTCAGAGATGACACCCTGACACCCTTGGCAAACAAACAAACAAACAAAAAACCAACAACAACAAAATACCCAACCTCTGCTAGTGTAGACATTCCCTAAGATGTGTGTGTGTGGGTTAACAATGAGGGAAATTACCAGGGGCCATGGCAGATTCGCCAGCATGGACAATTGTTAAATTATTCCAGGATGGTGTTCAAACAGTTCTTCCTTAGGAGTTATTGTGGGACAGGCCTCTGGGCTGTGCTATCCCAGTGGTCAGACACTAAATCTGGGGCCGGCGACCTTTTCAAACCAAAGAGCCAAACTACACTGAAACGCCGAAGAAGTGGTCGACAAAGAGCCAGTATAAGAACGCCTATCCGCTTGACTGAAAATATACAACTTCATATTAGTGATAATTGACATGATGGTTTGTAATAGCACAGCTGAAACATTGTACTGCCAGACTTTATTTAATGGAACTTTTGCTGCTGCATCTTTTCGCACAGTTCTTTGACGTTTATGTCATAACTGGTCAAATTCAGGTTCATGGCACATTTAAGCTCCGTGAATAATTGCCCGTTTTTTTTAAAAAAAATTGAATTAATTTTTCATTTTAATGTAAAAAGTTGTGTGGATTTTGGGAATGACAGAAGAGCCATATTTGGTTTCTTACCGAGCCATATTTGGTTTGAGAGCCAGAGGTTGTAGACACCCTGCACTAGATGATCACAGTGCTGTCTTCGGGCCTTGTGGGGCTGCCCAGTGGTGTTAAGAGCCATGCTCTACATGTTCCTCACGAGGTGCTCAGACACTGCAAGAACTGCTGCCATAACTAAGGATGTGTCTAGACTACACCTCTCTGTTGACAGAGAGATGTAGATTAGGCACATCGAAATTGCTAATGAAGCCGGGATTTAAATATCCCGTGCTTCATTAACATAAACATGGCCGCCACTTTTTTTCGAAAGAGAGCTTTTTTTAAAAAAACGCAGTCTAGACGCAGATCTGTCAAAAGTAAAGCCTTTTTCAACAGCTCCTGTATTCCTCAAAAAATGAGGTTTACAGGATCTGTCAAAAAAGGCTTTATTTTCGACAGATCCGCGTCTAGACTGCCGGTTTTTTTTTAACTCCATTTAAAAAAAAAGTGGCAGCCATGTTTATGCTAATGAAGCGCAGGATATTTAAATCCCTGCTTCATTAGCAATTTCGATGTGCTTGATTTGCATCCCTCTGTTGACAGAGAGATGCAGTCTAGACGTAGGCTAAAGGCCTTCGAGAGATTTCAGCTGTACGTGCCACAAAAGGACGACCCACACTGAATGCCTGGCCGCTTATTTTGAGGGCTATTAAAGGGGCACTACATGGGGACAATAAGAATCAGGGATGGCTTGAGGGGAAGCTTGAATGTTGAAAACCAATCATGTTTGTTGCTCTGCTTGGGGCTGTCATGCTCTATTGCACCTGTGATGCTGGGAAGCAGTTGCGATTGTTAATGTCTAGGATTCAGTGTACGGAATTAATAAAAGTCCCTGTTGATTTGCAGGTGCCGTAGCCTGTCTCACAATAAATAAGGCGTGCTCACCAATCAACAACACTTGCTGTTATTTCCAAATAAATCACAACCTCTCACAAACACACTCACAATCATGGGGGGGGAGTATTGGGGTTCTTGTTGTCGGAGGTGAGCGTGGTCCCACTTTCATTTGAAAAGCAGAGTTGGTGGGGATGGCGTGTGGAGAACATAAGAACATAAGAACATAAGAACGGCCGTACCGGGTCAGACCAAAGGTCCATCTAGCCCAGTAGCCTGTCTGCCGACAGTGGCCAGCACCAGGTGCCCCAGAGGGGGTGGACCGAAGACAATGATCAAGCGATTTGTCTCCTGCCATCCCCCCTCCAGCCTCTGTCAAACAGAGGCCAAGGACACCATTTTATCCCCTGGCTAATAGCCTTTATGGAGCTAACCTCCATGAAATTATCTAGCTTCTCTTTAAACTCTGTTATATTCCTAGCCTTCACAGCCTCCTCTGGCAAGGAGTTCCACATGCTGACTACACGCTGTGTGAAGAAGAACTTTCTTTTATTAGTTTTAAACCTGCTACCCATTAAAGAGGAAAGTGCAAAGTGTTGGAAAGTTGATAGGAATGTTCAGGGGAGTTTGGGGACCACATGGAAAAGAATTTAGCTGCTGCAGGGCATGGCGGGGGGCACACATCTGCTCAGTCCGGAGCATAAGGAGGAGCTGCATCATGCATGGTGTTTCATGATGTCCTGGTGCAGGCAGTCGGAATGGGAGAGGACATTGGCTCGATGGTATGGGTACAGTTTCAAGAGAAGGAATGGGAATGCTACAGCCACAACTCTTAGTACAGAGACCAGCCCCATCTCGGCTATTCTCGTTAAGATGGAGGCGTATCTCAGTGGGCTACAGATCACAATGAAACGATTAAAGGCCATCGACAGGCTCACAGAGGATCCAGTTTTTGCAAGAGAGTGGATGAAGAACAGCTGGGCAAACCCCCTATGAAACGCATCGTTTTCTTTTCTGTCCCGCTTCTCTCTTCCCCTCCACTCCTTCCATTTAGTCAGTTCCGCCTCTTAGTACAGGAGCTCCACATGGAAGAGGTCTTCCTTGATTCACCTTGGGCATTTTCTTATCCAGCAGAGATGGTCTGCTCCTGCGGAAGGATGGAATTTTAAGGTCTTAGGATGGCATCTTAAGGTCATTTCTGTGGAGTTACATGCAACACTTAACAAAAGTGCTTTGAGTATCTGCACAAATGGCATTGATATACTGCCTTAAAACACATACTTATTGCGTCCTCACTCACCCTAGCAAGCACACAACAACCAGAACACCCCTAGAATTGTAAGTGAACCCAGAGGCTGGGTCCTGGTTTATTGCAGAAAGGTAACAGCAAAAGGTCACATGGAACGTATCAGGGAAACACTAAACTTTCCCAGTGTTTCACTAAATATCTCACTGCTGAAGGTCAGCTGGGAAGCAAGGACACCTCTGCTACATGCATGTGGCTTTCATCCCAAGCCCCGTGCTGCTCGCCTGCCTGTATTTTAGTTCCACACCCCAATAATTATGGATTTGAGCAGGAAAGTGTCCTTCAATAGGATATTTCAGATACTTGATAGCTTGAAAGTGTCCTTCAAAGGGGAAAAACAGGATATGCCAAGAAACCTAGAACAGAAGATTTCAGAGTACCTCTAGAAACATTTCCTAGAGATCTCTGTGGAAGAATTTTGTGAAATCTCAGGGTATGTCTACACAGCAAAGTTATTTCAGGATACCTGAAATATCTTAAAAAAGCTACCCTGCATCTTTTGAACACAACTGCTATTTTGAAATATAGTGGATGCGCTGTTTCGCCATCCCTGTAAGCCTAGTTCTACAAGGAGTAAGGGATGGCTCGAAATAGCACTTTATTTCAAAATTTGGTTCTGTGTAGATAGCGCCATAGAACCATAAAGCTGGAAGAGACCTCAGAAGGTCATCAAGTCCAGCCCCCTGCTCTAGGCAGGACCAATCCCAACTAAATCAACCCAGCCAGGGCTTGGTCAAGCCGAGACTTAAACACCTCCAGCGATGGAGACTCCACTATCTCCCTAGGCAACCCATTCCAGTGCTTCACTACCCTCCTAGTGAAATAGTTTTTCCTAATATCCAACCTGGACCTCTCCCACCACAACTTGAGACCATTGCTCCTTGTTCTGCCATCTGTCACTACTGAGAACAGCCTCTCTCCATCCTCTTTGCAACTCCCCTGCAGGAAGTTGAAGGCTGCTATCAAATCCCCCCTCACTCTTCGCTTCTGCAGACTAAATAGACCCAACTCCCTCAGCCTCTCCTCATAAGTAATATGCTCCAGCCCCCTAATCATTTTGGTTGCCCTCCGCTGGACCCTCTCCAATGTGTCCACATCCTTTTTGTAGTGGGGGGCCCAGAACTGGACACAATACTCCAAATGTGGCCTCACCAAAGCCGAATAAAGGGGAATAATCACTTCTCTAGATCTGCTGGCAATACTCCTCCTAATGCACCCTAATATGCCATTAGCCTTCTTGGCTACAAGGGCACACTGTTGACTCATATCCAGCTTCTCATCCACTGTAACCCCAGGTCCTTTTCTGCAGAACTACTACTTAACTGGTTGGTCCCCAGCTTGTAACTACGCTTGGGATTCTTCCGTCCCAAGTGCAGGACTCTGCACTTGTCCTTGTTGAACTTCATCAGATTTCTTGCGGCCCAATCCTCCAATTTGTCTAAGTCACTCTGGACCCTATCTCTGCCCTCAAGCGTATCTACCTCTCCCCCTAGCTTAGTGTCATCCACAGACTTGCTGAGGGTGCAATCCATCCCCTCATCCAGGTCATTAATTGAACAAAACCGGTCCTAGAACCGAACCTTGGGGCACTCCGCTAGAAACCGACCGCCATCCTGACATCGAGCCGTTGATCACTACCTGCTGGGCCCGGCCTTCTAGCCAGCTTTCTATCCATCTTACCGTCCATTTATCCAATCCACATTCCCTTAACTTGCTGAATATTGTGGGAGACCGTATTGTGGGAGAAAGAATATTGTGGGAGACCGTATCAAAAGCCTTGCTAAAGTCAAGGTATATCACATCCACTGACTTTCCCATGTCCACAGAGCCAGTTACCTCATCATAGAAGCTAATCAGATTGGTCAGGCACGACTTGCCCTTTGTGAATCCATGCTGACTATTCCTAATCACTTTCCCCTCTTCCAAATGCCTCAAAATGGATTCCTTAAGGATCCCTTCCATGATTTTTCCAGGAACCGAGGTAAGACTGACCGGCTTATAGTTCCCTGGATCGTCCTTCTTCCCTTTTTTGAAGATGGGCACTACATTTGCCTTTTTCCAATCATCCGGGATTTCTCCCGATCTCCACGACTTTTCAAAGATAATGGACAAAGGCTCCTCAATGACACTTGCCAACTCCCTCAGTACCCTCGGATGCATTACGTCCGGACCCATGGATTTGTGTACGTTTAGCTTTTCTAAATAGTTCCTAACCTGTTCTTTACCCACCACGGGCTGTCCATCTTCATCCCATCTTGTGTCACTTAGCGCAGAAGTCCGGGAGCCCACCTTGTCCGTGAATACAGAGGCAAAGAAAGCATTGAGTACTTCAGCTTTCCCCACATCATCTGTCACTAGGTTACCTCCTTCATCCAGTAGGGGCCGCACACCCTCTCTGATCACCTTCTTCTTGTTAACATGCCTGTAGAAACCTTTCTTGTTATCCTTCACATCCTTAGCCAGTCGCAATTCCATTTGCGCTTTTGCCTTCCTGATAACCCCCCGGCATTCTCGAGCTATACATTTAAACCCCTCCCTGGTCATTTGTCCAAGTTTCCACTTTTTGTAAGCTTCCTTTTTGTGTTTAAGTTCACCAAGGATTTCCCCCGTAAGCCAAGCCGGTCTCCTACCATGTTTGCCTCTCTTGCTACGCTGCGGGATGGTTTCTTTCTGTGCCTTCAATAAGGCTTCTTTAAAATACTGCCAGCTGTCCTGGACTCCTTCCCCTTCATGTTAGCATCCCAGGGATTCTGTCCATCAGATCTCTGAGGAGTGAAATTCTGCTTTTTGAAGTCCAAGGTGTGTATTTTACTATTCTCTTTTCTTCCTTTGGTCAGGATCCTGAAATCTACCATCTCATGATCACTGCTTCCCAGGTTGTCACCCACCTCCACTTCCCTATTAGTTCCTCCTGTTTGTGAGCAGAAGGTCAAGCTGCACGGCCCTGGTCGGATCCTTCAGCACTTGCGTCAAGAAGTTATCCCCAACATTCTCCAAAAACTTCCTGGATTGCCTGTGTAATGCCGTATTGGTTTCCCAACAGATGTCAGGGTGATTAAAGTCCCCCACGAGAACCAGGGCTTGCAATCCGGAAGCTTCTCTCAGTTGTCCGAAGAAAGCCTCATCTACCTCATCCACCTGATTCGGTGGCCTGTAGCAGACACCAACCACAACATCGCTGCTGTTGTTTGCTCCTTTAAACTTAACCCATAGACTCTCAATAGGTTTTTCTCCCTCTTTATTCTGGAGTTCAGAGAAATCATAGTGCTCTCTTGCATATAGTGCAACTCCTCCTCCTTTTCTCCCCTGCCTGTTCTTCCTGAACAGTCTATACCCTTCCATGACAGCACTCCAGTCATGCGAGTCATCCCACCAAGTCTCTGTTATCCCAATTAAATCCAAATGATAAAATAAGCTATTTCGAAATAGACTCAAAATAAGCTACGCAATTTGTGTAGCGCAAAGTCTGTAGCTTATTTCGAGTTTCAGGTGCTGTGTAGAAACACCCCCAGAGAGCATCAGCTTCCTGTTCTTCCATCCTACCTACCTGCAGGGAAATGCCCAACACACAGAAACAGCTCCAATCTGCTACATTGCTCTGTCCTCAACTCACCTCAGAACGTCTCAACGCAAAACCACTTAAAAGGGTCTGCTCTCCTTCGTCTGGCATGTAAGCCAGCAGTCACGGAGACTGCATAGACACCTCTGGAGTGGAGAACAGCTCCTGACTGGACACACCACTGGGTTTCACATCATCCTCAGCCTCTACTTCTTCCGGTGTGACTACCTCCTCATGACTAGGTCCACTCTCCACCTGTTCCAGATTTGCTCAAGTGTCTACCAGGCTCTTGTGGGTGTAGGGGTGGGGTGGAGATGCCATCACCACCTAGAACTGCATCCAATTCACTATAAAAATGGCAGGTCTGGGGAGCAGCCCCCGAGTGAAGTTTTGCCTCCCTTGCCTTGCGGCCTCCATTCCTCACTTCCTTCCCCTTTGCTCTGCACTGCAGCATGCCCCGGTCATATCCGTTTTCACACAAGCTGTGTGCAGTCTGGTCCTACGGTGTCAGAATTCCTCTGGCTGGATCACAGCTGGCATGTGACAGCCTCCTCCCTGCAAGCACTGACTAGATCTGGTTGCTCAGGAGTTTTCAAAGCAGGAACTCGATTGGTGTGTGGAGACTCCATTGTCCTCTGAAAGGATGAGATGTGAGCTCTCTGTGTGGAGTGAACAGGAAGGGGCATGATGGGGCAGTTCATATCTTTATGAAAATAGGTATAAAGCTGGTTTACTAATAATAGTGTGCTAAGGAAGGGCCATTTAGGATATTTCAGATACTTGATGTCTCATGGGTAAGGAGAACGATCTGTAAATGTGTTTGATTTTCCTATGGACCTGTCTTGAGGAGGGGGCTGAGAGTCCCCACAAGGACATGTTTAGGTCACCTGACTCTGAGATCCATCTTGGTCCTTATATTTTTCCATGGAAGAAGAGAAAAAGTTTAAACTGAACACAAAGGATTCCCACGTTGGACAAAACATACAGTAAAGTGGGAAAACTTTGGCATTGGAAAAGGTTCAGAAAACGGCAACAAAAATGATGAAGGGTTTGGAACGGGTGCCATATGAAGAGAGATTAAAAAGACTTGGACTTTTCAGCTTTGAAAAGAGGAGACTAAGGGGGGATATGAGAGAGGTTTATAAAATCATGACTGGTGTGGAAAAAGTGAATAAGGAAAAGTAATTTATTTATTCCCACAATATAGGAACTAGAGGTCACCAAATTAAATGAATAGGCAGCAGCTTAAAAACAAACAAAGGGAAGTTTTTTTTCACTCAGTGCACAGCCAACCTGTGGAATTCTTTGCCAGAGTATGTGGTGAAGGTTAGGACTTCAATATAGTTCAAAAAAGAGCTAGATAGATTCATGGAGGTTAGGTCCATCAATGGCTATTAACCAGGATGAGTAGGAATGGTGTCTGTAGCCTCTGTTTTTCTGGAAATGAGTGACAGGGGAGAGATCAGGTGAGGATTACTTGTTGTGTTCTCTCCCTCTGGGGCATCTCATATTGACCACTGTCAGCAGACAGGATACTGGGCTAGATGGACTGTTGGTCTGACCCAGTATGGCCGTTCGTTTGTTCTTAAAACCAAACAATAGAAGCTACTGCCAGATGTAAGGATACCCCTGCTTACTGCCCAAGATGATGGTATGAAACATCTGAGACTAAACAGGGAGAAGGATCAGGTCCAGGCTGGGAGACTTTCCAGCCTGTGAGAAAAGATAATTAGAATTACTGTTAGACTAAGGTTTTGCCTGTAACAAGTTTCTCCATGTATTAATCTTAGCTCCCGTGTTTTTTGTGTTTTTGTTTTTTACTAAGTAAGCTACATTGTTCTGTTTGCTATCTCTTATGACTGCTTAAAACTACCATTTATACTTAATGAAATCACTTTTGATTAATAATAAATTCAGTGTAAATAACTGTTATCTGGGTAGGGACAGGCAACTTTATACAGAGCAAGACAGATTGATCTAGGGTTCAGGTCCCATTTTGGTTGTGCATCAGAGTGCTGTATCACGTCCCTTTAACTGAGACTTTCCAGAGCTGAGCTGATCTCTGCATCTGTATAACTTTGCTGCGGGCAGTAACCCCATCTCCGTGTCTATGCCGGAGAGGGCAAGAGGAGCTAGCTCATCAGGACAGGGTGCTGGGGCACCATAAAGGGCAGGATGATGGAATAAATGGTATTTTCAGCGCATCAAGTGACAGTCACAAGGGCATATCTGTGACAAGAGCCATCATTGTTTCCGGCACCCAAGTGCACAGCCCCAGTGGGACCTCTCAATGGCTCAGGCTTTCTGAGAAGCTCTTACCATGTCCCGGGTCTGGCTTCCAGCCTCGAGGGGAGCAGAGTCTCAGGCAAAGGGGATTAGAAAAGGTGCAGACTTGGCAGAAGAGACGGGGTAAAGGGAGAGGTCTCAGGTTAAAAGGACCCAGAATAGAAGAGCTGTATAGGGATATCACTCCTGGTTTTCATTGTCCATGTTTCCAGACTTTCACTTGACGAAGGCCCTGATGATCCTCGCACGAAGGTGTTTGCTTTTCACGCTGTACACGATTGGGTTCATCAGAGGTGGGGCCAAGAGGTTGACGTAGCCCAGGAGAATCTGAAGCAAGTGAGAAGAGCTGTTCCCAAATCTGTGTGTTGTGGCCAGGCCTACAATTGGTAAGTAGAAGACCAGGACAGCGCAGAGGTGGGAGACGCAGGTGTTCAGGGCCCTGAGGCTCTCTGTGCGGGATGCGATGCTCAGCACTGTTTTGAGGATCATCACGTAGGAGAGGAAGATGAACAGTGAATCCAATCCAAACGTGAAGAGGGTGGTGAACATGCCATAGATGTAGTTAACTCCGATATCTGAACAAGCCAACTTCATGACATGCTGGTGCAGGCAGTAGGAGTGGGAGAGGACATTGGCTCGACAATATCGGTACCGCTTCAGGAGAAGGGGGAATGGTAATGCTACAGCCACCCCTCTTAGCACAAAGACCAGCCCCAACTTAGTTATTCTCACTGGTGTTAAGATGGAAGTATATCTTAGAGGGTTACAGATTGCAATGAAACGGTCAAAGGCCATTAAGAGGAGCACGGAGGATTCAATTTTTTCAAGAGAGTGGATAAAGAACAGCTGGGCAAAGCAGGCATTGAGGCTGATCTCCCCTAAAGTTAAACAAGAATATGCCCAATATTGTCGGTATGGTGGCTATCAATAAGACAAAGTCTGTGACAGCCAACATGGAAAGGAAAATGTACATGGGCTCATGGAGGCTTGGGTCTGTTTTTTACAATGAACAGAATGACTGAATTGCCTACTATTGAAATTACATATATTAAGCAGAAGGGGATGGAGATCCAGAGATGGATGTCTTCATGGCCAGGTATCCCGGTGAGAAGGAGCACAGCAGATTGGATTTTAGTGTCATTGGCAGTTGACATATTATACTGGGCAGGTCTGAAGAGTTTTTAATTTTCCTACCTGAAAGGAAACAGAACAGAAGAGTGGATGATATTTAACAAAACATCTTTCTCCTCCCAGTGGAAGTCTAGAGTCCCCCAGGAGATCGAGCTCAAGGAAGCTACATCTAGACATTAGCTTGGATTTGCATCCCTCATAGCACAATAGGCACTGCCAGACTGGACCAGACCTGCAGTCCATCTAGCCCAGTCTCCCCTGGCCACTGCTAGATGTTTCAGCCATGAGATAATCTGCTCCCAGGGAAAATTTCCCTTTGACACCCACTTGCTTCTGAACTGTGTTTGCAGTTGTGACCTTTCCACAGACAGTCTTCCTGGCCCTCTGGTTCTGAGTGTGGTACATTGTGTCATGACGTATCTACACAGAAGACGTGGTGAAAACAGTCACTGAAGTTCCTTGTCCTGCATTAAAGCTATTTATTAGCATGTTTGGTGTTTTTATTCATTGCCCTTCAGTGTTCAATTTATGCCACTGTCCTTTTGCAGGCCATAGGATACATTCTTAGGGCCTGGTTCTTAATTCAGTAACGTTGACTTAACGGCCTTACTCCAGATGTAAACATGCAAATTCAAACAGAACTAGGCTCTATTCATTTTCCCTTACCGAATGCTCCCAGTGACACACTCTGACCCCCAAGAGAAGCTGAAGTGATTTGAGTGGCCAATGTTGTAGCCACAGATGTGGCTCATGCTACAGGCTTCTCTTCACCCTCACAAGTGCTACATTTTCTCCTCAGACAAAAGTCTATACCTATCTGCTCACATGGGCAATTACTTCAGCTGGGCAGTGGAAGGGGTTGGTGTTGCAAATGGATGAATATGTAAGTATGAGGTTTGCACTAATATCCACCTATGAACATAAGAACATAAGAAGGGCCATACTGCATCAGACCAACGATCCATCTAGCCCAGTATCCTGTCTGACAATAGTGGCCGATACCAGATGCCCCAGAGGGAGGGAACACAACAGGCAATCCTCATGTGATCCCTCCCCATCACCCACCTCCAGAGAAATAGAGGCTAGGGACCTAATCTTCATGAATCTATCTATCTCTTCTTTGAACCCTGTTAACGTCCTAGCCTTCATCACATCCTCTGGCAAAGGGTTCCACAGGTTGACTCTGTGTGTAAGTTCCTTCAGCTATACTCATGTAGGAAGTGATGAGGAAAAAATAACATAGGATCACCATTATACTCCCCTTCTCCTCCACCTCAGCTCCATCCTTTGCTGTACCACAGACCAGAGGTTCTGGTCTTCCAGGACAATTTGGAAGGTCTTGCTCTATCTTACAGAGAGACTGAATTCATGGCCCTGCATGCAAGTGCTAGAAACAACTTCTGACCTGTTGCCATGAGACTATATGATAAAACTGTCCACCGAGCAAAAAGTTAATAGCAGAAACCCATTGAGGTCATGAAACACTGCAATAGGTTACTTAGGGAGGCGGTAGAATCTTCATCCTTACAGGTTTTTAGGACCCAGCTTGACAGAGCCCTGTCTGGGACGATTTTGTTGGAGTTGGCCACGATGAACTCTGTAAGTCTATTCCAACATGAATATGCTGATTCTAAGATTTTATACTTCTGAAACCCTTTCTGAAGCCAAAGCCATTAAGCAGTAAAGATACCACTGCTCCTTCTAATAGAGATTCCAACAGCTCTAATGCATGTCATGAAAGTTTAACATTTACAATAGCGGTATTACAATGAAAAGTTTTGGCATAACATTTACACAGCTGTACTTTTGCACAGACCTCTGATCTTCTTTCAGAGATGATTCCCCAGAGTAAAGTGGGACTTAGAATGTAGCGTCTGTCATCTGGATTTCTTCAGAACCTGAGAAGATCACACCATCTCAATGCTCATTCAACTGCTTGTCAGTAGACAAAAAAATCTAGGAGCGTCTCTGTCCCTGGGTTCATAGCTGACTGGTTCTCCTCAGGTTCTGTTCTGACAGGCTGTTGCCTGTATCTGGAGTGGTAACAGGCATTGGGGTCCCTGCAGGAAATATTAATTCCCTGAGTTTTCACTTTCTAGTACATAATAACCCCAGTGCCTGTAACTCAGGCATGATGAGGTGTTGCAGGAAGTGAGTTTCAAAGTCAAATGCCTGCATATTCTTGGATTGGAACTTCATTTCTCACCTGAGCACAGTCTGTTGGCCTCTTTCTCTTGGGGGGTACGTCTACACTAGCTCCTTAGTCCGAACTCCGTGCCCGCGGCTACACGCGGCACGAAGTAGGTAGTTCAAATTCAAGATCCTAATTCGAACTACCGTTACTCCTCGTGGACTAAGGGGGATTTAAAAATGGCGGCGCCCAGGAACATGCAAATCCCGGACTTCATTTGCAACTCCGCTTGCCCTCATTACCCGACCTAGCTTGAACTAACGAGCTAGTGTAGACGTACCCAGACTGCCTACATCTTCTGTTCATACATTGCTTAGCACACGGAAAATGCCATGTGACAGACCTGGAGGTGAGCTGCTTTTGTGAATTTCTCTGTTACACCACGGTTTTGGGGTGTTTGCTGTAGAGCTCTATTGAGTTAACAATTGGGATGTTGATGTTATGGCCATAGTGGGTTACATCTGTCTGGCCCTTCTTAATTTCACAGCAGGCTGTTGGAAAATGAGTGGCATCAGAAGCAATGACTCAAGGAAAGCCATCTCTCAATAACCCCACATCCCCTCCAAGGAGCCTAAGAGACAACACAGCAGATACCTGCAGTTAAAGCCAATTTCTGTGACACAGGCAGGTCACAAAACTCACAATGCTGAAAAGTTCCACAGACTGACAGCCATAGCCACCGTTGGAAAAGTCTGAAGGCTCTCTGTCTGCCAGGGTCAGAAGTGTACACCGAAGGTGAACCTCTCTAATACAGCACTTTCTGGTCTGGCAACATCCGTGGTCTAGCATGATTTTAGTTCGCTGGGTGTCTACTGATCCTGGATGTGGCCAAGTTTCCCGCAGTCCCATAAAGTTTGTTTACAGCCGCCATTCCTGGCTCTCAGGGTTCTGTGCTGTTATTTCGCTCTAATGTACCCCTCAATGTCATGGAGCCCAGGGAGCAGTGGAAGTGTTGCTAATGCCGCTAGGCAATATTGACCTCCCGTAGTCCAGAAAATTCTCTGGTTCAGCACCGGTCAGGTCCCGAGGATGCCGGACTAGAGAGGTTCAACCTGTGCTATTGTTTGAAAACCCTCTTTTTCACCCATGTCACACTGTATTCCTCCTGGTTGCATTGAACAGTGTTTTGGTTCAGGAAGGCTGGCTGGTCACTCATCTTCCCATGAGTCACAGACTCCCAGCGAGAAAAGCACAGGATGTCAAGCCCACCCGGATGTGCAGGGCAAGCACAGTGTTCGGTAGCCCAAGACCCAATTGGAGGGTGGGAGAATCGCAGGATTCCTCCCCGGGAGAGGGCAGGGTACTCAGCCTGATGCCTAGTTTTGAGAGTCCAGAGAGGGGGCAGACATGTATTCTGAGTGGTGTTTACAGGGCACAAATGCTGGAGCCCTGTTGCACCTGTGACCACAGAGCAAGGCAGCTCTGAGTTGCTGCCCTCACCCCTGAGCCAGAGAACAAAGCCTTTGTAAATGCATTGGCTGTTTGAATGAACAGGAATAAAGAAACAAACCTGAGGCCACTTTGGAATTAGTCACTGACGTTCCAGGAGGGTCTTTGCTTACTCGGCCCCTGGCAGGATCAGGCCCAGAGCACATGGCCCCTTCAGAAATCCTGAGGAGGGTTTTGTGGGTTTTAACACTACGAGCTCACTTGCAATGTGGGATCTGTGTGCAGCTTCAGCAGCTCCCTTGGAGCATGGGCCGAAGGAGGGGGGAGGGTTCCCAAGCTGCCCAGCACTGCCTGCCCTCCAGTCCGTCACTGACTCACCCCAACAGCCCTGTCACCAGCCCAGCTGAGTCCTCTACCGCTGCACAGAACATCAATAAATAGTAACTTTGAGTGGTGTAGACAGGGTAGGAGCGCTGGTGTCCGCAGACAGTAAGAAAACACAAATTCACCCTTTCAGACCTGTTACTGCAGAGCAACACAGCTCTGAATTGCCCTCACAGTCAAGCCAGTGAACATACATTTGCTGATTAAATTTCCAGGAGTAAATAAACCCAAGGCAATTTGGGAACGAGTCCCTGATATTCTGTGGGGGGTCTCTTCTCACTCAGCTCCTGGCAGGTTTGGGATCTGAGCACAGGGTGCCTTTAGAAATCATGGACATCAGGGTTTTAACATACCAGGCCACTCTCAATGTCAGATTTTTGTGAAGCTTCAGTAGCTACACACCATGGAGCATGGGCAGATGGAGGGGAGGGTTCCCAAGCTGCCTAGCACTGCCTAGCACTGCCTGCCCTCCAGTCCATCACTGAGTCACCCCAACAGCCCAGCTGAGTCTTCTGCCACTGCACAGAACATCTGCCAATGCAAACAGCCTGCAGCCTTTGCCCTGCACTTGGCATGTTACAGACAGTGAAACCTGCCAACGTACCCAGTTCCTGCTAGAAGGGAGCCGCTGGCACCAGAGGTCTTGACGTGAAAGAACAAGGAGTCACCGGAGAGGTTGCATGGGCTGCAGGCAGTGTGTGTTCAGATAGGGAGGCAACTGCCTTTATGCAGCATGTTTGTATCTTCCCTTGGGGCCACTTGGAGCTGCTTGGCTTCGTGGGCACCAGCTTTAACCCCGTCACAGCCAATGGCAAATGGCAGGAGGCCAAATCCCAGGGGATGGGGGATGATGCTAAACAACTGGCCTGCAGCGCCAGCCCTGCTGCAGGCTCCATTCCTGGATTCTGGGCTTGTCAGCTCTGTACGTATGGGTCTGATTAGTCACATGATGGTGAAGTCACAGCTGTGTTCTTGTTAAAATAAAATAAAATACAATAAAATAGCAATGTAGGACCAGATTTCTGCCCAGCAACCCCTTTCCTGCATTTCAGACCCAGTGTGCAGGCCAGGTTAAGGAGATTCCACAAGGCTCTGCACATGGCCATTTTCCTTGGATTGTTCCAGGATGGGAGGTCCCTTCTCTTCTCCATGGTGAATGAAAAAGGGGACCCAGGATCTTAGGATCCCCAAAGTTAGGCACAGACCTCAGTGACCCACTCGTAGCTAGGCCCAGACACCCACTATCTCTGGGCCTCTACAGCTGCTCCAGGACTCTTGACAGCTCCCTGCTAGCACCATAAATGTCCTCGAATGGCCCAGTAAGCACTGAAAGTGTTGGAAATGCTGCTAGATGATATTGACCTTCTGTGGTCCCGAAAATTCTCTGGTTCAGAACTGGTCAGGTCCCGAGGGTGCCAGACTAGAGAGGTTCAACCTATAGCAGGGCAAGTTACAGGAAGAAGCAATCGCTGAGCATTGAAACTGGACAAATGAAATGTGGAAATGAGGTGCACATTTTTAACAGAGAAGAACAGACTCCTAGGGGAAGTGGTGGAATTTCCTGCTGTCTCCAAACCAGCCCTGGATGCCATTCTGGAAAATACATTTTAGATGAACAACAGGTTATGCCTTAGACAGACACCAGTCAATGGGCATAATACAGGGGTAACTGGGTGAAATTCTGCAGCCTGTGCTAACGAGAGCTCAAACATATTGGATCACCCTCCCCCGCCCCGCCTTGTGACTGTAAGAGTGTACTTCCCCCTACCTCCCAAGTACATACAGTGATATATGCAGCGGCGGGGTACCACTTGAATCCTTTGAGGGTTTTCTTTTTCTGTTGCACAAATGGGTCACTGATCCATTGTAATAAAAACCAAAGTGAAAATGTGATTGTGGTCCCCGCTTACAGTGAAACGTGCGCAGCAGGCCGTAGCAGGGACTTTCAAGTACAGATGGCAACAATTTTGTATAATGCAATGCATGCGGGCAAGGCTGCTCCCCACTCTGGTATTTTGAGTGCAGAAGGTGGGGGCCTGCAAGAGATCTTAAAAGTACTCTGCCATTAATGGCCTCTGCTTAAAAACTCCCCAAGGTCACAGACTCCCTGAACTTGGGTGGGATGCTATAACTACCCAAATGAAAAAAACGCCTTTTGGAACGGAGGAAGACACACTAGGGCATTTCTTCTTGTGGGGTTACCCCGAGCTTTTTAACCCTCCCTCAGGAGAGAGCTGATAAACAACCTGCAATTTCTTAATAACAGACCTTCAGTCTGAGGCACATGGACACAGAACCTCCTGCTTTCTAGGACACAGGAATCAGATCATAGTTTTAAAAAAAGATGATTTTATTAACAAGACAAAGAGGACATGCTTGATAAGTCAGGCTTAGTAGCTAGATGTTACAGAGCAACTAAAAAAAAAGATTAAAGCACAGAGAATTGCTTCCCTGGGATTCAGTTTCAGTCACAGTGTACAGGGGTGTGTGTGTGTGTGAGGGGGTTGGGGTTGCAGAGAGGAGTTCTACCAAACCTAACAAAAACAAAGAAAAGGACCTGATTGTGTCTAACTAAACATTCTTTGTTCATGCACATGTCCTTTGTTTCAGGGTTCAGTCTTTCTTTACATGTGGATATTGCTGAAAAATCTGTGCCTTTATTCCTGGCTTAGTCCATCACTTTCCCCAGCTCCTGCTTTGAACTCATACACAAAAACTGAAGTAGGGAAAAAATGTTTAATTTCACATTTCTCACGCTCTTCCCATTGGCTCTCCAGCCAACACTTCCCACATACCCACTTTTCTAGGTTTAACCCTTTGCAGTCAATTCAGTCAGCTGAACGCTGGGATCTCAAAAACAGACCAGCACCCCTCCCATCCATCAATATACAAAATCTCATCATATATATAGTAGCCCAATGTCTGTTACTCTGTAATGCTGAAATGATGGCTGTTGCCTTTGGGCGGGGCTGTTGCCTCAGTCACTTCCTTTGCCTCCCGTCGTGGCGGTCGGCTGACTTTTGCGCCGCTCAGCCAGGCCGCCGCGGGGGAGCAAGCGGTGCAAGTGGCCGTTTGGGCTCTGCACTCTCCATGCAGCACGGGGGTGCTGCATGGGGATCGTGGCACCCATACAGTCGCTTCCGCCACTAGCTCCCCCGCTGTGGCCCGGCTGAGCAGTGCAGAAGTCAGCTGAGCGCCACAGTGGGAGGGGAAGGGGGCGGGGCAGTGACATACACTGCCAGAGGGCGGGGCCTGGCCGTGTATGTCACCGCCCCGCCCCCCTTTGCCACCCGCCGTGGCGCTTGGCTAACTTCTGCGCCGCTCAGCTGGGCTGCCGTGGGGGAGCCCAAACGGCCGCTTCCGCAGCTCGCTCCCCAGCAGTGGCCCGGCTGAGCAGCACAGAAGTCAGCCAAGCACCACGGCGGGAGGTGAAGAGGGGCGGGGCAGTGACGTGTGGCATGACAGCAGCTCCAGGCCCCACCCTCTGGCCGTGAACGTCACCACCCCACCCCCCTTCACCTCCTGCCATGGTGCTCAGCTAACTTCTTCGCCACTGAACCGGGCCGCCATGCGGGAGCAAGAGGCGCAAGCGGCCATTTGAGCTCCATGCTCCCAATGCAGCACGAGGCGCTCAGTGCCCAAACAGCCGCTTTACGCCGCTTGCTCCCCAGCGGTGGCCCAGCTGAGCAGCGCAGAAGTCAGCCGAGTGCCACGGCGGGAGGCAAAGGGGGGCAGGGCGGTGACGTGCGGTGTGACAGCAGCTCCAGGCCCCACCCCCTGGCCGTGAACGTCACCGCCCTGCCCCCCTTCGCCTCCCTCCGTGGTGCTCGGCTGACTTCTGCGCCACTTAACCGGGCCGCCGTGCAGGAGCAAGAGGCGCAAGCGGCCGTTTGGGCTCCACGCTCCCCCTGCAGTACGAGGAGTGTGGTGCCCAAATGGCCACTTGCGCCGCTTGCTCCTGCATGGGGACCACAGAGCCCAAATGGCCGCGTGCGCTGCTTGCTCACACATGGGGAGCGTGGAGCCCAAACAGCCATAGTTGTTGTTGACTCTGATATCTGAACAAGCCATCTTCATGACATCCTGGTGTATGCAGTAGGAGTGGGAGAGGACACCGGTTCGACAGTATTGGAACCGTTTCAGGAGAAAGGGAAGAGGGAATATTACGGCCAGCCCTCTTAGCACAAACACCAGCAACATCTTGGCTATTCTCAGCAGGATTAAGATGGAAGTGTATCGCAATGGATTACAGAGAGCAATAAAGCAGTCAAAGGCCATCAACAACAGCATGGACAACTCAATTTTCACAAGAAAGTGGATGAAGAACAGCTGGGCAAAACAGGTATCAAGGGGTATGTCTACACTAGCTCGTTAGTTCGAGCTAGGTAGGGTAATGAGGGCAAGCGGAGTTGCAAATGAAGCCTGGGATTTAAATGAAGAGGGGGGGAGTATTGGGGTTCTTGTTGTCATAGGTGAGCATGGTCCAACTTTCATTTGAAAAGCAGAGTTGGTGGGGATGGCGTGTGGAGGAAAGTGCAAAGTGTTGGAAAGTTGATCGGAATGTTCAGGGGAGTTTGGGGACTCCATGGGAAAGAATTTAGCTGCTGAAGGGCATGGGGGGCACACATCTACTCAGTCCGGAGCATAAGGAGGAGCTGCATCATGTTTGGTGCTTCAGGACATCCTGGTGCAGGCAGTCGGAATGGGAGAGGACACTGGCTTGACCGTATGGGTACGGTTTCAGGAGAAGGGGGAATGGGAATGCTACAACCACTCCTCTTAGCACAGAGACCAGCCCCATCTCTGCTATTGTCGCTGGTGTTAAGATGGAGGCGTATCTCAGTGGGCTACAGATCACAATTAAATAATCAAAGGCGGTCAACAGGCACACGGAGGATTCAATTTTTGCAAGAGAGTGGATGAAGAACAGCTGGGCAAACCCCCTATGGAACGTATCGTTTTCTTTTCTGTCCCGCTTCTCCCTTCCCCTCCACTCCTTCCATTTAGTCATTTCCAGCCCTCAGTTCAGGAGTGCCACATTGGAAGAGGACTTCCTTGATGCAACTTGGGCATTTTCTTATCCAGCAGAGACAGTCTGCTGGTGCGGAAGGATGGCATCTTAAGGTCATTTCTGTGGAATTACACGCAACAATTAACACAAGCGCTTTGAGTATCTGCACACACGGCATTAATACACTGCCTGAAAACACACCCCTGGGAACATCCCTATTGCTTCCTCACTCACCCAAGCAAGCACACAACATCCAGAACTCCCCCAGAATTGTGAGTGAACCCAGAGGCTGGGTCCTGGTTTATTGCAGAAAGGTAACAGCAAAAAGTCACATGGGACATATCAGGGGCAACACTAAACTTTCCCAGTGTTTCACTAAATATCTCACTTCTAAAGGTCAGCTGGGAAGCAAGGGTGCCTCTGGTACATGCGTGTGGCTTTCATCCCAGGCCCCATGCTGCTCCCCTGCCTGTATCTTAGTTCCACACCCCAGTAATTATGGAAAGGTGCAGCAAAGTGTCCTTCAATGCGGCAAGGGGAAAAAAGAGGATCTGTCAAGGAACCTAGGGCAGAAGATTACTGGGCATCTCCAGAAACGTTTCCTAGCGATCTCTGTGGAGGAATTTTGTGAAATCTCAGGGTATGTATACACAGCAAAGTTATTTCAGGATACCTGAGATATCCCGAAATATTTACCCCGCATCTTTTGAACGCATCTGCTATTTCGAAATATAGTGGACGCACTATTTCACTATCCCTGTAAACTTCGTTCTACCAGGAGTAAGGGATGGCTTGAAATAGTGCTTTAGTTTGAAATTTGATAGCGCCAAATGATGAAATAAGCTATTTCAAAATAGTCTCGAAATAAGCTACGCAATTTGTGTAGCGCAAATTACATAGCTTACTTCGAGTTTTGGGTGCTGTGTAGATGCACCCCCAGAGAGCATCAACCTCCTATTCTTCCATCCTACCTAGCTGCAGGGAAATGACCAACACACAGAAACAGCTCCAATCTGCTACATTGCTCAGTCTGTAACCCACCTCAGAATGTCTCAGAAGCAAAACCACTTACCAAAAGTCTGCTCTCCTTCATCTGGCATGTCAGCCAGCAGTCACTGAGACCGCCTAGACACCTCTGGAGTGGAGAACAGCTCCTGACTGGACACACCACTGGGTTTCACATCTTTCTCAGCCTCCACTTCTTCCTGTGTGACTCCCACCTCATGTCTAGGTCCACTCTCCACCTGCTCCAGATCTGCTGAACTATCTATCAGGCTCTGGAGGGTGGAGGGGAGAGATGCTGTCACCACCTAGAACTGCATCCAACTCACTATAAAAATGGTAGGTCTGGGGAGCAGGCCCCGAGTGAAATTTTGCCTCCCTTTCCTTGCAGCCTCCGTTCCTCCCCCTTTACTCCGCACTGCAGCATGCCCAGGTCATATCCGTTTTCACACGAGCTGCGTGCAGTCTGGCCCTACGGTGTCAGAATTCCTCTGGCTGGAGCACAGCTGGGATGGGATAGACTCCTCCCTGCAAGCACCAATCAGATCTAGTCGCTCAGGTGTGGTCCAAGCAGGAACTCACTTGGTGCACGGAGACACTGTTGTCCGCTGAAAAGATGAGATGTGAGATCTGTGCGTGGAGTAAACAGGAAGGGGCGTGATGGGGCAATCCATATCTTGATGGAAATATTCATAAAGCTGGTTTACTAATAATGGCATGCTAAGGAAGGGCCATTAAGGATATTTCAGAAACCTGATGGCTCATGGGTAAGGAGAATGATCTGCAAATGTGTTTGATTTTCCTATGGACCTGACTTGAGGAGGGGGCTGAGAATCCCCACAAGGACATGTTTCGGTCACCTGACTCTGGGACCCATCTCTGTCCTTGTACTTTTCTATAGAAGGAGAGAAAAAGTTTAATCTGAACACAAAGGATTCCCACTTTGGATAAAATATATCGTAAGGTGGGAAAACCAAGCAACAGAAGCTATTGCTAGATAGGAGGACGCCCCTGCTTATAGCCCAAGATGATGGTTGGAAACATCTGAGACTCAACAGCAGAAAGGATCAAGTGCAAGCTGGGAGACTTTCCAGCCTGTGAGAAAAGACAATTAAATGACCGTTAGAGTAAGGTTTTGCCTGTAACAAGTTTCTTCATGTATTAAGCTTAGCTTCCATGTTTTTTTTTTTTTTTTTTTTTTTGCGTAGTAACCTACATTGTTCTATTTGCTATCACTTATGACCGTTTAAAGCCTACCATTTATACTTAATAAAATCACTTCTGATTAATAATAAATCCAGTGTAAAGAATTGTTACCTGGGTAGGGACAAACAACTTTATACAGGGCGAGACAGATTGATCTAGGGTTGAGGTCCCATTGTGCTGTGTATCAGAGTGCTGTATCATGTCCCTTTAACTGAGACTTTCTAGAGCTGAGCTGATCTCCGCATCTGTATAACTCCGCCAGGGGCAGTCACCTCATCTCCATGTCTAGGCTGGAGAGGGCCAGAGGGCCTGGCTTAGTAGGACAGGGTGCTGAGGTGCCCCAAAGGCCAGGGTGGTGGGATCAATGGTATTTTCAGCACATCAAGAGACAGTCACAAGGGCATATCTGTGACTCGGCCCATCACCATGTCCTGCCCCCAAGTGCACAGCCCCAGTGGGACCTCACAATGGCTCTGGCTTTCTGAGAAGCTCTTACCATGTCCCGGGTCTGGCTTCCAGCCTCGAGGGGAGCAGAGTCTCAGGCAAAGGGGATTAGAAAAGGTGCAGACTTGGCAGAAGAGACGGGGTAAAGGGAGAGGTCTCAGGTTAAGAGGACCCAGGATAGAAGAGCTGTACAGGGATATCACTCCTGGTTTTCATCGTCCATGCTTCCAGACTTTCACTTGACGAAGGCCCTGATGATCCTCGCACGAAGGTGTTTGCTTTTCACGCTGTACACGATTGGGTTCATCAGAGGTGGGGCCAAAAGGTAAACGTAGCCCAGGAGAATCTGAAGCAAGTGAGAAGAGCTGTTCCCAAATCTGTGTGTTACGGCCAGGCCGACATTTGGTAAGTAGAAGACCAGGACAGCGCAGAGGTGGGAGACGCAGGTGTTCAGGGCCCTGAGGCTCTCTGTGCGGGATGTGATGCTCAGCACTGTTTTGAGAATCATCACATAGGAGAGGAAGATGAACAGTGAATCCAATCCAAACGTGAAGAGGGTGGTGAACATGCCATAGATATAGTTGACACTGATATCTGAACAAGCCAACTTCATGACATCCTGGTGCAGGCAGTAGGAGTGGGAGAGGACATTGGCTCGACAATATTGGTACCGTTTCAGGAGAAGGGGGAATGGTAATGCTACAGCCACCCCTCTTAGCACAAAGACCAGCCCCAACTTAGTTATTCTCACTGGTGTTAAGATGGAAGTATATCTTAGAGGGTTACAGATTGCAATGAAACGGTCAAAGGCCATTAAGAGGAGCACGGAGGATTCAATTTTTGCAAGAGAGTGGATAAAGAACAGCTGGGCAAAGCAGGCATTGAGGCTGATCTCCCTAAAGTTAAACAAGAATATGCCCAATATTGTCGGTATGGTGGCTATCAATAAGACAAAGTCTGTGACAGCCAACATGGAAAGGAAAATGTACATGGGCTCATGGAGGCTTGGGTCTGTTTTTACAATGAACAGAATGACTGAATTGCCTGCTATTGAAATTACATATATTAAGCAGAAGGGGATGGAGATCCAGAGATGGATGTCTTCATGGCCAGGTATCCCGGTGAGAAGGAGCACGGCAGATTGGATTTTAGTGTCATTGGCAGTTGACATATTATACTGGGCAGGTCTGAAGAGTTTTTAATTTTCCTACCGGAAAGGAAACAGAACAGAAGAGTGGATGATATTTAATAAAACATCTTTCTCCTCCCAGTGGAAGTCTAGAGTCCCCCAGGAGATCGAGCTCAAGGAAGCTACACCAAGACATTAGCTTGGATTTGCATCCCTCATAGCACAATAGGCACTGCCAAACTGGACCAGACCTGCAGTCCATCTAGCCCAGTCTCCCCTGGCCAGTGCTAGATGTTTTAGCCATGAGATAATCTGCTCCCAGGGAAAATTTCCCTTTGACACCCACTTGCTTCTGAACTGTGTTTGCAGTTGTGACCTTTCCACAGACAGTCTTCCTGGCCCTCTGGTTCTGAGTGTGGTACATTGTGTCATGACATATCTACACAGAAGACGTGGTGAAAACAGTCACTGAAGTTCCTTGTCCTGCATTAAAACTATTTATTAGCATGTCTGATGTTTTTATTCATTGCCCTTCAGTGTTCAATTTATGCCACTGTCCTTTTGCAGGCCATAGGATACTTTCTTAGGGCCTGGTTCTTAATTCAGTAACGTTGACTTAACAGCCTTACTCCAGATATAAACATGCAAATTCAAACAGAACTAGGCTCTATTCATTTTCCCTTACTGAATGCTCCCAGTGACACACTCTGACCCCCAAGAATCCCTCCAAAAGAAGCTGAAGTGATTTGAGTGGCCAATGTTGTAGCCACAGATGTGGCTCATGCTACAGGCTTCTCTTCACCCTCACAAGTGCTACATTTTCTCCCCAGGCAAAAGTCTATACCTATCTGCTCACATGGGCAATTACTTTAGCTGGGCAGTGGAAGGGGTTGGTGTTGCAAATTGATGAATATGTAATTATGAGGTTTGCACTAATATCCACCTATGAACATAAGAACATAAGAAGGGCCATACTGCATCAGACCAACGATCCATCTAGCCCAGTATCCTGTCTGACAATAGTGGCCAATACCAGATGACCCAGAGGGAGGGAACACAACAGGCAATCCTTATGTGATCCCTCCCCATCACCCACCTCCAGAGAAACAGAGGCTAGGGACCCTATTCCTACCCATCCTGGCTAATAGCCATTGATGGACCTAATCTTCATGAATCTATCTATCTCTTCTTTGAACCCTGTTAATGTCCTAGTCTGCATCACATTCTCTGGCAAAGGTTGACTCTGTGTGTAAGTTCCTTCAGCTATGCTCATGTAGGAAGTGATGAAGAAAAAATAACATAGGATCACCATTACACTCCCCTTCTCCTCCACCTCAGCTCCACCCTTTGCTGTACCACAGACCAGAGGTTCTGGTCTTCCAGGACAATTTGGAAGGTCTTGCTCTATCTTACAGAGAGATTGAATTCACGGCCCTGCATGCAAGTGCTAGAAACAACTTCTGACCAGTTACCATGAGACAATATGATAAAACTGTCCACGGAGCAAAGAGTTAATAGCAGAAACCCATTGGCTGTGTCTACATTGGCACCCTTTTCCGGAAAAGGGATGCTAATGAGACAAATCGGAGTGCAAATGCAGCGAGGTTAAATTTTCCCAGCATTTGCATAATTTATAACTGCCCTTTTTCTGGCTCGGGGCTTTGACGAAAGCGCCAGTTTAGACGGCTCTTGCGAAAATAAAGCCTTTTTCAGAAGATCCCTTATTCCTCTTAAAATCAGGAATAAGGGATCTTCCGAAAAGGCTTTATTTTCCGCAAGAGCCGCGTTTAGACTGGAGCTTTCCGTCAAAGCCCCGAGCCAGAAAAAGCGCAGTTATGTTCATGCAAATGCCGCGGGGAAAATTTAAATCCCCGCTGCATTTGCAATTCCGACTTGTCTCATTAGCATCCCTTTTCCGGAAAAGGGTGCCAATGTAGACACAGCCTTTGAGGCCATGAAACACTGCAATGGGTTACTTAGGGAGGTGGTAGAATCTTCATCCTTACAGGTTTTTAGGACCCAGCTTGACAGAGCCCTGGCTGGGACGATTTTGTTGGGGTTGGCCACGATGAACTCTGTAAGTCTCTTCCAACATGAATATGCTGATTCTAAGATTTTATACTTCTGAAACCCTTTCTGAAGCCAAAGCCATTAAGAAGTAAAGATACCACTGCTCCTTCTAATAGAGATTCCAACAGCTCTAATGCATGTCATGAAAGTTTAACATTTACAATAGCGGTATTACAATGAAAAGTTTTGGCATAACATTTACACAGCTGTACTTTTGCACAGACCTCTGATCTTCTTTCAGAGATGATTCCCCAGGGTAAAGCAGAATGTAGCATTTGTCATCGGGATTTCTTCAGAACCTGGGAAGGTCACACCATCTGAATGCTCATTCAGCTACTTGTCAGCAGACAAAAATCTAGGAGCTCCTCTGTCCCTGGGTTCATAGCTGACTGGTTCTCCTCAGGTTCTGTTCTGACAGGCTGTTGCCTGTATCTGGAGTGGTAACAGGCATTGGGGTCCCTACATGAAATATTAATTCCCTGAGTTTTCACTTCTAGTACATAATAACCCCAGCGTCTGTTACTCAGGCATGATGAGGTGTTGCAGGAAGTGAGTTTCAAAGTCAAACGCCTGCATATTCTTGGACTGGAACTTCATTTCTCACCTGAGCACAGTCTGTTGGCCTCTTTCTCTCAGACTGCCTACGTCTTCTGTTCATACATTGCCTAGCACATGGGAAATGCCATGTGACAGACCTGGAGGCAAGCTGCCTTTGTGAATTTCTCTGTTACACCACGGTTTTGGGGTGTTTGCTGTAGAGCTCTATTGAGTTAACGATTGGGATGTTGATGTTATGGCCGTAGTGGGTTACACCAATCTGGCCCTTTTTAGTTTCATAGCAGGCTGTTGGAAAATGAGTGGCATCAGAAGCAATGACTCGAGGAAAGCCATCTCTCAATAACCCCTTATCCCCTCCAAGGAGCCTAAGAGACAACACAGCAGATACCTGCCGTCAGAACCTATTTCTGGAATATAGGCGGGCTGCAAAATTCACAGTGCTGAGAAGCTCCACAGACTGACAGCCATAGCCACCGTTGGGAAAGTCTGAAGGCTCTCTGTCTGCCTGGGTCCCTGTCAGAATGGGAGGCTTGGGGCAGAAGTGTACACCCAAGTTGAACCTCTCTAATACAGCACTTTCTGGTCTGGCAACATCCGTGGTCCAGCATGATTTTAGTTTGCCGGATGTCCACTGATCCTGTGTGTGGCCAAGTTTCCCGCAGTCCCATAAAGTTTGTTTACAGCCGCCATTCCTGGCTCTCAGGGTTCTGTGCTGTTATTTAGCTCTAATGTACCCCTCAATGTCATGGAGCCCAGGGAGCAGTGGAAGTGTTGCTAATGCCGCTAGGCAATATTGACCTCCCGTAGTCCAGAAAATTCTCTGGTTCAGCACCGGTCAGGTCCCGAGGATGCCGGACTAGAG
This sequence comes from Rafetus swinhoei, assembly GCA_019425775.1. Classification (NCBI taxonomy): domain Eukaryota; kingdom Metazoa; phylum Chordata; order Testudines; family Trionychidae; genus Rafetus; species Rafetus swinhoei. The sequence continues at coordinate 11,129,149 of CM033437.1, read as the reverse complement.
AGGTTCAACCTGTGCTATTGTTTGAAACCCCTCTTTTTCACCCATGTCACACTGTATTCCTCCTGGTTGCATTGAACAGTGTTTTGGTTCAGGAAGGCTGGCTGGTCACTTATCTCCCCATGAGTCACAGACTCCCAGCGAGAAAAGCACAGGATGTCGAGCCCACTCAGATGTGCAGGGCAAGCACAGTGTTCAGTAGCCCAAGACCCGGTGGGAGAATCATGGCATTCCTCCCCGGGAGAGGGCAGGGTACTCAGCCTGATGCCTAGTTTTGAGAGTCCAGAGAGGGGGCAGACATGAGGGAAGTTCTGTTATTCTGAGTGGTGTTTACAGGGCACAAATGCTGGAGCCCTGTTGCACCTGTGACCACAGAGCAAGGCAGCTCTGAGTTGCTGCCCTCACCCCTGAGCCAGAGAACAAAGCCTTTGTAAATGCATTGGCTGTTTGAATGAACAGGAATAAAGAAACAAACCTGAGGCCACTTTGGAATTAGTCACTGACGTTCCAGGAGGGTCTTTGCTTACTCGGCCCCTGGCAGGATCAGGCCCAGAGCACACGGCCCCTTTAGAAATCCTGAGGAGGGTTTTGTGGGTTTTAACACTACGAGCTCACTTGCAATGTGGGATCTGTGTGCAGCTTCCGCAGCTCCCTTGGAGCATGGGCAGAAGGAGGGGAGGGTTCACAAGCTGCCCAGCACTGCCTGCCCTCCAGCCCTGTCACTAGCCCAGCTGAGTCCTCTGCCGCTGCACAGAACAGCTGCCAATGGAACCAGCCTGCAGCCTTCGCCCTGCGCTTTGCATGTTACAAACAGTGAAACCTGCCAACGTACCCAGTTCCTGCTAGAAGGGAGCTGCTGCCACCAGAGGTCTTCACCCTAAAACACAAGGAGTCATCGGAGAGGCTGCACGGGCAGCAGGCAGTGTGTGTTCAGATAGGGAGGCAACTGCCTTTATGCAGCATGTTTTTTACCTTCCCTTGGGGCCACTTGGCCGTCAGGTGACCTCAGCTGCTTGGCTTCCTGTGCACCTGCTTTAACCCCCATCGCAGCCAATGGCAAACGGCAGGAGGCCAAATCCCAGAGGATGCATTTTGATGGTAAACAACTAGTCTGCAGAGCAAGTGCTAATGCAGGCTCCATTCTTGGAATCTGGGCTTGTGGTCACTGCTGTGAGGTTCTGATTAGTCCCATGGCGACCTCACTGGCAGGCAAGTGGCAGCAAAGATTCCACCACAGCTTTGATGTTGCTGAATCATCATCATCATCGTCATCATCCCTCTTTTCCTGCATTTGAAACCCTGGGTGTGGGAAAGAGAAAAGAAATTCCACAAGCTTCCATACATGAATCTGACCTGCCATCACTCCAGGAGGGGAGGTCCCTCTTCCCTTCTCCATCAGGAATGTAAACCGGTACACAGGATCCAGGACTCCCCAAAGTTACACACCGATCTCAGTGATCCACTAGTAGGTAGACCCAGCCACCCACAATCCCTGGGCCTCCACAGCTGCTCTAGGGCCTCTCCAGCTCCTGGCTAGCACAGGCTCATCACAGATGTGCTAGCAGGGCCTGTCACTTCAGCCTCCTTTTTTGGGGCATAAGGATCTTGTGGAAAAAGGGATTTTTGTGCAAAAAGTAAATGTTCACACTACTAGTTTTTGCACAAAAACCCCTAGCGCAAAAACGGCTCAACAGAAAATATGCAAATGACATTGTGACTCATGCAAATGAGTCCCTCATTAGCATATTTTTTGTGGTGAAAACTCGTAGTGTAGACGTAGCCTGAGTGCATTTGTGAGGAGAATTTTTGTATCTGCATAGTGCTAAAATCTGAAGTACAAAATGGCTCTGATTATGTGGGTGATAGCGTACTTTAATTCACCCAAACCCCAAATATATAATTAAATGAAAGCTTATGCTAAGATTCCAAGGAGGTATTGAACACATTGGACTCAAGGACAAATTGTCTAAATAACAGGCATAGTATTGACACAATACTTATAAACACCCATTTGTAATAGATTTGATGCTAAGGTCATTGTTAATGTTAAGTTATTCAGTTATTAATATTCATTTAATAAGTGAGTGGTGGAATAATTCACTCTAAACCCTTATAAAGTAGAAACCATTGAAACCTGGGCTACCCAGAGAACAAAAACACAGGAAAGTGTGAGGGTAATAACTTTGTTTTTCTTGCAATCCGCAAAGATATTTGTTAAAAAAGAGAAAGAATTTTAAGCAATGATCTGCCGCAAAAAAATTTTTTTTTAGAGCTTTAGGAAAAGCTAGGTCTGATGGAAGAGCATCTCAGAATGCCAGGAATCTACTAACGCGATGATGATTGTGTTTTACCTTTTGTGTTGTTTGGCCTCTTGTTCCTAGCACTGCTGGGTATTGTGGGTTTTTTTTTCAAGGATACTGCATTAGGAAGAAAAGAATTAAGAAGCATTTAAACTATATTTACAGGTACAAATGTTGCAGACGGGGGATGGAGGTACTGTTCTGTGGAACACTGACAAAGCCCTGATCTTTGGAGCTCTGAATATATTTATCCACCCACCACTGCTATGTGGGAGTGCAGGGCTATTATCCACCTGTGCAGAGGCTCAGAGACAGCCAGTGGCTTGCCTACAGTGACAGGTAACCAAACCCAGTAGTTCTGAGTCACAGAGTAGTGCTCACCCCACTGGACCTGACTTCCAGGACAGTGAGCGGTTATGGGCCTTGTTAAATTCTATGCTGCTATGGCAGAGCTTCTCCTCTGGGTATACAGGGGATGCCCAGGAGCCAGTTAGAGTGGTTAAATTCACTGGTCTCTCCTCAGTCTATCTCCATGGGGTTCAGAGCAGGCTGGAGATTGGTTTGACACCAGACCATTGGGAAGAGCTTCCAAGAGCACAGCACACTCGGGCCAAGTCCCTGAGGAGAGACGCCACCCCAGGGCGTCTCCCTCAGGCCTGAGGTAACCCTGAGTACACACAGGCCTTTCCTCTGAGACCCTCACAATGAATGTCAATCAACCTACGAGACCTAAAAGAGGATCCCCTGTTGTGAGGTCACTTTAATTCAGGTTTCCCTAAAATAAGGGCTCTCTGGCCTCCTGACCACATTTTCCTCTTTACTTAGGATCACCCTCATGGTCCTGCTTGCTGGGTCATTGTTTGTTCAGGCCTGTCAAGTCCTCTATGCGCTGCCGCCTTCTGAAGCCCTGCCCCATAGCACAACCCTTCCCACTAAGTCCTGCCCCTGCTCCTCCACTTTCCCCGATGCTCTGCCTCCAGCCAGGCCAGAGCTTGGCCAAGGTTAAAGCTGCCAGAGAGACTCTGGGTCCTGTGGGGAGCCCTTGACTCCCCACTTTGTACATCAACAATGTAGACAACGATATAGAGAGTACTCTGATTAAGTTTGCAGATGATACCAAGCGGGGGCGGGGGGGGAGATGGCAAGTGCTTTGGAGGATAGGGTTAGAATTCAAAATGGTCTGGACAAACTGGAGAAATGGTCTGAAGTACATAGGATGAAGTTTAATAAGGAAAATGCAAAGTACTCCTCTTAGGAAGGAACAATCAGTTTCACACATAGGGTACGTCTACACTGCACAGTTATTTCGGGATACTGGAGGTATCCCGAAATAGTTACCCCACATCTACACAAAGCCGCCAGTTATTTCAAAATATTTTTTTATATCACGGGCATACTATTTCGGGCATCTCGGTAACCCTCGTTCCACAAGGGTTAAGGGATGTCTTGAAATAGTGTCTTATTTCGAAATTTGGTGCTCTGTAGATGTGCCAAATTTCGAAATAACTTGTTTTGAAATAGATTCAAAATAAGATACACAATTTATGTAGTGCAAATTGCTTATCTTATTTCGAGTTTATGGTGCAGTGTGGACACACCCATACAGAATGGGAGTAGGTTGGAATACTGCAGAAAGGGATCAGGGCTCACAGTATACAAACTAAATATGAGTCAACAGTATGAAACTGTTGCAAAAAAATAAATAAATAAAGCAAACATCATTCTGAGATGCATTAACAGCAGTGTTGTAAGCAAGACGAGAGGAAATTCTTCTAAGCTACTCTGTGATGAATAGGCCTCAACTATAGTATTGTGTCCATGTTGAGTGCTACATTTCAGGAAAGAGGTGGAGAAATTGGAGCAGGTCCAGAGAAGAAGCAACAAAAATGATTAAAAGCCTGGAAAACATGGCCTATGAAGGAAGACTGAACAAATTAGTTGTGTCCAGTCTAGAAAAGAGAAAATTGAGAGAGGACAAGATAACAGTTTTCAAGTACCTGAAACATTGTTACAAGGAAGACGGAGAAAAATTACTGTCCTTAACCACCGACGATAGGACAGGAAGCACTAGGCTTAAACTCCATCAAGGGAGATTTACATTGGACAGTAGGAAAAACTTCCCAACAGTAAAGGTGGTTAACACTGGACTAAATTGCCTTGGGAGGTTGTAGAATCTCCATCACTGGAGATATTTAAGAGCAGGTTGGGTAGACATCTATCAAGGATGGTCTAGTTGGTGCTTGACCCTGCCGTGAGGGCAGGAGACTGGATCTGATGACCTCTTGAGGTTCCTTCCAGTTCTATGATTCTATGATTCTATCTTGGGGGTAGTGAAACATGGGGAGTGTGTGGCCCCCTTATGGTGGCTCTGGCTGTCTGGGCTGCTCTGACAGTGTATTAGCTCTGGCTTCTAGTCTGGGGAGGTGGCAGAGTCTGGGCACTGTGCAATACTACAGGTATGGCCTTGGGAAAAGAGATGGGGCAAAGAAAGGGGCTTCAGAGTTAAAGAATCCAGGGTGGCATAGGTGGCCGTGGCTGTCAATTGTGTTCCAGCCCTGGAGATCAGCAATGGACTGACCCTTCACTTGGCGAAGACCTTGATTATCCTTGCACGAAGGTGTTTGCTTTTCACGCTGTACACGATTGGGTTCATCAGCGGTGGGGCCAGCAGGTAGATATAGCCCATGAGAATCTGAAGCACGAAAGAAGAGCTATTCCCAAATCTGTGTGTCACAGCCAGGCCGATGTTAGGTATGTAGAAGAGCAGGACGGCACAGAGGTGAGAGACACAGGTGTTCAGGGCCCAGAGGCTCTCCGCTCGGGAAGCGATGCTCAGCACTGTTTTGAGAATCATCACATAAGAGAGGAAGATGAGCAGCGAATCAATCCCAAACGTGAAGAGTGCAGTACACACACCATAGATGTTGTTGATGGTGATGTCTGCACAAGCCAACTTCATGACGTCCTGATGCAGGCAGTAGGAATGGGAGAGAATGTTGGCTCGACAGTATTGGAACCATTGCAGAAGAAATGGGAATGGGAACATTAGGACCACTCCTCTTAGCACACACACCAATCCCATCTTGGCTATTCTTGGTGGAGTTAAGATGGAAGTGTATCTCAGCGGGTCACGGATCGCAATGCAGCGGTCAAAGGCCATCAACAACAGCACGGAAGATTCAATTAATGAAAATGTGTGTATGAAATACACCTGGGTAATACAGGCATTGAGGCTGATCTCCCTAAAGTTAAACAAGAATATGCCCAATATTGTCGGCATGGTGGTTATTGATAAGCCAAGGTCAGTGAGGGCCAACATGGAAAGGAAAATGTACATGGGCTCGTGGAGGCTTGGATCTGTTTTTATAATGAACAGAATGACTGAATTTCCTACTATTGAAATACCATATATGAAGCAGAAGGGGATAGAGACCCAGAGATGGATGTCTTCCTGGCCAGGTATCCCAGTGAGAAGGAACACTGCATGTGTGAATTTGGTGTCATTCACAGCTGACATCATATCCTGGACAGTTCCAAGGAGTTTTGAACTTTTCTTCCTAAAAAGAAATAGAACAGGAGATGAGACGACATTTAACGAGACATGTTTCTGTTCTCCCAGGAGCTCAAGGAAGATCACCAAATGCATAGTCTTTGATTTATACCACAGATAGGAAGATAGGCAGTGCCAGACTGGATCAGACCTGCAGTTCATCTGCTCAATATCCAGTGGTCAGTACCAGATGGTTCAGAGGAAGATCCAAGAACCCTGCAATTGGATGTTATGAGATAACGTGCTCTCAGGGAATGTTTCCCCCGGACATCCACTTTTGAGTCACATTTTGTGGTGCAAATCAGGAAAGTTTGGATTTTCTGATTGCTCATGAGCACATCCAGACCCTCTTTGAATGCTGCTAAATTTTGGGCCCAATTGATATTTTGTGGCATAGTGTTCCATGTCCTGCTTCAGTGTCATGTGATTTTACTATTGTGACTTTCCCCACAGGCAGCTTTCCTGGCTCTTCCTTGCTGAGTGTGACTTATTGTATCACAGCATATATAAACAGAGAGCAAATGCATGGTGTGATGGCTAGAAGGAGTGCTGACCAGCACTCAGGCACTAACGGGTTAAACTCGGGTACCTAGGGGGGGTTGGCAGGAAGCCAGGAAAGCCAATGGGAAAGATTGTTGAAATTTAAATTGAATAGATATACCTGCCTGCTGTTCTCTTTGGGTACGTCTAGACTACATGGCTCCGTCGACGGAGCCATGTAGATTAGTGTACTCGAAAAAGGGAAATGAAGTGGCAATTTAAATAATTGCCACTTCATTTACATCAAAATGGCTGCCGCGCTGTGCCAATCAGCTGTTTGGCGGCACAGCACGGTTGTCTGGATGCTCCACAGTCGATGAGGGAGCCCTTGTCAACCACCCCGGTAAACCACTGCAAGACAGCTAACATAACGCCAATATTTAAAAAGGGCTCTAGAGGCGACCCTGACAATTACAGACCAGTAAGTCTAACGTCAGTACCAGGCAAATTAGTTGAAACAATAGTAAAGAATAAAATTATCAGACACGTAGTAGAACATAATTTATCGGGCAAAAGTCAACATGGTTTCTGTAAACGGAAATCATGTCTTACTAATCTATTAGAGTTCTTTGAAGGGGTTAACAAACATGCAGACAAAGGGGATCCAGCAGTTATAGTGTATTTAGATTTCCAGAAAGCCTTTGACAAGGTCCCTCACCAAAGGCTCTTGTGTAAATTAGGTTGTCATGGGATCCTTTCATGGATTGAGAACTGGTTAAAAGAAAGGAAACAAAGGGTAGGAATAAATGGTAAATTTTCAGAATGGAGAGGGGTAACTAGTGGGGTTCCCCAAGGGTCAGTCCTAGGACCAATCCTGTTCAACTTATTCATAAATGATCTAGAGAAAGGGGTAAACAGTGAGGTGGCAAAGTTTGTGGATGATACTAAACTGTTCAAGATAGTCAAGACCAAAGCAGACTGTGAAGAACTTCAAAAAGATCTCACCAAACTGAGTGATCGGGCAACAAAATGGCAAATGAAATCTAATGTGGATAAGTGTAAAGTAATGCACATTGGAAAAAATAACCCCAACTATACATACAATATGATGGGGGCTAATTTAGCTACAACTAATCAGGAAAGAGATCTTGGAGTTATCATGGATAGCTCTCTGAAAACATCCATGCAGTGTGCAGCGGCACTCAAAAAAGCAAATAGGATGATACGAATTATTAAAAAAGGGATAGAAAATAAGACGAAGAATATCTTACTGCCCCTATATAAAACTAGAGTACGCCTACATCTTGAATACTGTGTACAGATGTGGTCTCCTCATCTCAAAAAAGATATATTGGCATTAGAAAAGGTTCAGAAAAGGGCAACTAAAATTATTAGGAGTTTGGAACAGGTCCCATATAAGGAAAGGCTAAAGCGACTGGGACTTTTCAGTTTAGAAAAGAGGAGACTGAGGGGGGATATGATAGAGGTACATAAAATTATGAGTGGTGTGGAGAGGGTGAATAAAGAAAAGTTATTTACTTGTTCCCATAATATAAGAACTAGAGGACACCAAATGAAGTTAATGGGTAGCAGGTTTAAAACTAATAAAGGAAAGTTCTTCTTCACACAGCTCATAGTCAACCTGTGGAACTCCTTGCCAGAGGAGGCTGTGAAGGCTAGGACTATAACAGAGTTTAAAAATGAGCTAGATAAATTCATGGAGGTTAGGTCCATAAAGGCTATTAGCCAGGGGATAAGGTATGGTGCTCCTGACCTCTGTTTGTCAGAGGCTGCAGAAGGATGGCAGAAGACAAATTGCTTGATCATTGTCTTCGGTCCACCCCCTCTGGGGCACCTGGCACTGGCCACTGTCAGTAGACAGGATACTGGGCTAGATGGACCTTTGGTCTGACCCAGTGTGGCCGTTCTTATGTTCTGTCCTAACGTTTACACACTTGTACTTTGGCACACACACATCAGCCCGTTCCTTCCCCTCTGATCTCCTTTCAGAGATGATTCAACAGGTGAGGGTGGCATTTGAAATGTAGCACTGGTCACCTGGATTTCTTCAGAAACTGAAAAGATCGCAGTGTCCCAGCCCCCAGTCAATCACTTGTCAGCAAACTAAATTCCTAAATTCTGGCATTGGAAAAGGTTCAGGAAAAGTCAACAAAAATAATTAGGGGTTTGGAACAGGTCCCATATGAAGAAAGCTTAAAAAGACATTAGGTTGGACATTAGGAAAAACTTCCTAACTGTCAGGGTGGTCAAACACTGGAATAAGTTGCCTAGGGAGGTTGTGGAATCTCCATCACTGGAGATATTTAAAAGCAGGTTAGACAGACATCTATCAGGTACGGTCTAGATGGTACTGGCTCCTGCCATGAGGGCAGGGGACTGGACTCGATGACCTCTCGAGGTCCCTTCCAGTTCTAATGTTCTATGATCCTAAGACTTGGACTTCTCAGCTTAGAAAAGAGGAGACTAAGGGGTGATATGATAAAGGTCTATAAAATCATGACTGGTGTGGAAAAAGTGAATAAGGAAAAATAATGTATTTATTCCCACATTATAAGAACTAGGGGTTGCCAAATGAAATTAATAGGCAGCAGGTTTAAAACAAACAAAGGGAAGGTTTTTGTCACTCAGCGCACAGTCAACCTGTGGAACTCCTTGCCAGAGGATGTGGTGAAGACCAGGACTTTAACAGGGTTCAAAAAAGAGCTAGATAGATTCATGGAGGTTAGGTCCATCAATGGCTATTAGCCAGGATGGGTAGGAATCGTGTCCCTAGCCTCTGTTTGTCTGGAAATGAGTGACAGGAGAAGGATCACGTGAAGATTACCTGTTGTGTTCCCTCCCTCTGGGGCACCTGATTTTGGCCACTGTGGGCAGACAGGATACTGGGCTAGATAGACCATTGGTTTGACCCAGTATGGCCATTCTTATGTTCATATAGTTTCTCTATCCCTGGGTTAACAGGTGACTGGTTCGCTCTAGGTTCTGTTCTGTTGGTCTGTAGCTTGAATCTGGAGTGGTAACAGATACTAGGGTCAGTATATGAAATATTCATCCCCTGACCTCTCACTCTCTAGTACACATGACCCCAGCACCTGGCATGATGAGAGTTTGCAGGAAGTGGATTTCAAAGCCAAATTGCTGAGAATTCATGGAAATGACACTTTGTTTCACACCTGAGAGCAATCTATTGCTGTCTCTCCATCAGACTGCCTACGCCCTGCATTCATAATATACCTGGCACATGGGAAATGCCCTGTGACAGACATGGAGCTGAGCTGCCATAATGAATGTGTCTGTGAAACCCAGCTCCTGGGATGCTTGCGGCACAGTGATACTGGCTGAACTCTTTAGGATGTGGGTGTTATGGCGGTCTTAAGTGAAACCAGCATGGCTCTGCTTAGTTTAATATCAGGTGGTGGGAAACCACCCCCCCAGGAGGTCCAGAGACAGCACTGGAGCTAGCGGCTGTCAGAGCCTATTCCTGGGACACAGCCATGTAGGGGAATTCACAATGCTGGGAAGCTCTTCAGACTGACAGGCACAGCCACTGCTGGGGAAGTCTGAAGGGCCTTGGCCTGCCTGGGCTCCCATCAGAGTGGGAAGACTTGAGGTCAGAGACTTGGACAGACTGTTGCTTGAAAACGTGCTTATCCCCCCATGTCATGCTTTGTTCCTGCTGTTCGTATTACACAGCATTTTGGTTCAGGAAGGCTGGCTGGTCACACGTCTCATCGCTACTCACAGACTCCCCAAAGGGGAAAGAAAAAGAGCAGCTGTACTCACCTGAACCGGCTGGGCAGGCACAGTCGGCCCACAGTGTGTTGTAGCCCAGGGCCCAGTCTGAGGGTGGAGGATTGTGGGATTTTACCCCATGAGAGGGCAGGATAAATACCAGGCCGTATATGTGGTGCTCAGAGACCAGAAAGGGTCAGAGATGCCAGTAGCCATGTATCTCTGAGGGGTATCCACAGGGCAGAAGTTCTGGTGTCCTCGTCAAAGCAATAAACAGTAACTTTGAGTGGTGTAGACAGGGTAGGAGTGCTGGTGTCCTCAGCCAGTCAAAAAATTCAAATTCACTCTTTCAGACCTGTTACCGCAGAGCAACACAGCTCTGAATTGCTGCCCTCACAGTCAAGCCAGAGACGAAAACAGCATAAAGCCAGTGAAAATGCATTTGCTGATTAAATTTCCAGGAGTAAATAAAACTGAGGCAGTTTGGGAACTAGTCCCTGATATTCTGTGGGGTCTCCTCCAACTCGGCTCCTGGCAGGTTTGGGACCTGAGCACAAGGTGCCTTTAGAAAGCATGGACATCAGGGTTTTAACACTACCAGGCCACTCTCAATGTCAGATTTTTGTGAAGCTTCAGTAGCTACAGTGATTCATGGGCACATGTAGGGGAGGGCTCCCAAGCTACCTAGTGCTGCCTGCCCTCCAGCCCCATCACTGAGTCACCCTGACAGCCCAGTTGAGTCCTCAGCCACTGCACAGAACAGCTGCCAATGCAAACAGCCTGCAGCCTTTGCCCTGGCATGTTACAGACAGTGAAACCTGCCAACGTACCCAGTTCCTGCTAGAAGGGAGCTGCTGCCACCAGAGGTCTTCACCCTAAAGCACAAGGAGTCACCTGAGAGGCTGCACGGGCAGCAGGCAGTGTGTGTTCAGCTAGGGAGGCCACTGCCTTTATGCAGCATGTTTGTACCTTCCCTTGGGGCCACTTGGCCATCAGGGAACCTCAGCTGCTTGGCTTCATGTGCACCAGCTTTAACCCCATCACAGCCAATGGCAAACAGCAGGAGGCCAAATCCCAGGGGATGGGGGAAGGCGGATGCAAATAACTGGCCTGCAGCGCCAGCCCTGCTGCAGGCTCCATTCCTGGAATCTGGGCTTGTCAGCGCTGTACATACGGGTCTGTGATCTTGTTAAAATAAAATAAAATAAATAGCAATGTAGGACCAGATTTCTCCCCAGCAACCCCTTTCCTGCATTACAAACCCAGGTTGCAGGCCAGGTTAAGGAGATTCCAGAAGGCTCAGTACATGGATATTTTCCTTGGATGGTTCCAGGAGGGGAGGTCCCTTCCCTTTCTCCATGAGGAATGAAAAAGGGGACCCAGGATCTCAGGATCCCCAAAGTTAGGCACAGAACTCAGGGATCCACTGGTAGCTAAGTTCAGCCACCCACACTCTCTGGACCTCCGCAGCTGCTCTAGGACTCTTGACAGCTCCCTGCTAGCACCATAAAGGTCCTCTAACAGCCCAGTGAGCAGTGAAAGTGTTGGCAATGCTGCTAGATGATACTGGCCTCCTGTGGTCCAGAAAATTGTCTGGTTCAGAACCAGTTAGGTCCCGAGGGTGCCGGATTAGAGAGATTTAACCTATAGCAGGGAAAGTTACAGGAAGAAGCAATAGCTGGACATTGAAACTGGACAAATGAAATGTGGAAATGAGGTGCACTTTTTTAACAGAGAAGAACAGACTCCCAGGGGAGGTGGGGGATTCTCCTGTTGTCTCCAAACCAGCCCTGGATGCCTTTCTGGAAAATACGTTTCAGATGAACAACAGGTTGTGTATTAGACAGACACCAGTCAATGGGCACAATACAGGGGTAACAGGGTGAAATTCGGCAGCCTGTGCTATAGAGAGCTCAAACATATTGGATCACTTGCCCCATTGTGACTGTAAGAGTGTATTCCCCCCTACCACCCAAGTACATACACTGATATATGCAGCGGCGGGGTACCACTTGAATCCTTTGAGGGTTTTCTTTTTCTGTTGCACAAATGGGTCACTGATCAATTGTAATAAGAACCAAAGTGAAAATGTGATTGTGGTCCCTGCTTACAGTGAAATGTGTGCAGCAGGCCGTAGCAAGCACTTTCAAGTACAGATGGCAACAACTTTGTATAATGCTACGCATGCAGGCAAGGCTGCTCCCCACTCTGGTATTTTGAGTGCAGAAGGTGGGGGCCCGCAAGAGACCTTAAAAGTACCCTGCCACTAATGGCCTCTGCTTAAAAACTCCCCAAGGTCACAGACTCCCTGAACTTGGGTGGGATGCTATAACTACCCAAATGAAAAAAACGCCTTTTGGAACAGAGGAAGACACACTTGGGAATTTCTTCCTGTGGGGTTACCCCTGTCATGATTATGAGGGTTAGCCAGCAGCCTGGGGATTAAGGAGTTAACTACACCTAGCCAGGTGAAGTGACCAGTAGGAATGTAGGTGGGACTTTCAAACTGGGACAAAGGAATTTGGGTTTTTTCCTTTCTCCTTTTGTCTCTCTGAGTGAGTCCTCTGCAGCTATAGGGAGGGACAAGCAAGTCTCTGTCTCTCCAAGAAACAATTCTTCACTTTCTGTAAGTAGGGTAAAGTTTATGTAGTTTCGATAGGCTTTATTGTTTTAAGGGTTGGGTATGGGATCTGATATCTGGCATTGTTTAAGAGATGTTTGGCTTTTCTTTTTAACTAAGTTTTAGCTCATGGTGTAATTCCTCCATGAGTATATTTTGTTACCTTTCCATCTGATCCTTATGCTTGCAACAGGAATATTGTTGTAATAATAAAAGTTTTCTCCTTTCTTTTTATTAACCTGCCATTGGTTACTGTGTGTCCTGATTTTTATAATAGGGGTGAGATTTCCCAAATGATCTTTCCCCTAATCTCGTTATTAATATTTGGGTGGTGGCAGTGGAAGTTTTATTCCCAAAATCTAGGGTTTTAAGATTTTGGGGGAAGTTTTATACCAAAGCCTGGTAGATAAGGCTTTGGGGTACACTTGCTGGCCCCCACTTCTGCATTTATCATGCCAGAGTGGGGAAGGAGCCATGACAACCCCGAGCTTTTTAACCCTCCCTCAGGAGAGGACTGAAAAACAAACTGCAATCATATATATAGTAGCCCAATGTCTGTGAGTCTGTAACGCTGAAATGATGGCTGTTCCCTCTGGGCGGCCCGTGTTGCATGGGGAGTGTGGGGCCCAAATGGCCGCTTGCTCCCCCGTGGCGGCCCGGCTGAGTGGCGCAGAAGTCAACCGAGCGCCACGGCAGGAGGGGAAGGGAGGCGGGGTGGTGATGTTCAGCGTGACAGCGGCTCCAGGCCCTGCCCCCTGGTCGTGAATGTCACCGCCCCGGCCCCCTTCGCCTCCCGCCGTGGCGCTTGGCTGACTTCTGCACCGCTCAGCCAGGCCGCCGCGTGGGAGCAAGTGGCACAAGTGACTATTTGGGCTCCATGCTCCCCATGCAGCACGAGGGGCGCGGAGCCCAAAAGGCCATTTGGGCTCCGCGGTCCCCCGAATGAGAGGCAGGAGGGGGAGGAGAAGAAAAAGAGAGAGACAGAGAGAGAGGCAGGAGGCGTAGGAGAGCTGATGGGGGAGGGAGGCAGTAGGAGGAGGCGAGAGAGAGAGAGAGTGAGACCGGAGGCTCAGGAGAGAAGACTGACATGGAGGAGAGACCTGAAAATCCCATCTTATGATGGGCTAATTGGCTAGTCATATATATAGTAGCCCAGTGTCTGTGAGTCTGTAACGCTGAAATGCTGGCTGTTCCCTCTGGGGGGCGCTGTTGCTGAAATGCTGGCTGTTCCCTCTGGGTGGCCCATGCTACAGGGGGAGTGCGGGGCCCAAACGGCCGCTTGCGCCACTTGGTCCCCCACGGCGTCTCGGCTGAGCGGTGCAGAAGTCAGCCGAGCGCCACGGCGGGAGGGGAAGAGGGGCAGGGCAGTGATGTACATGGCCAGGGGGCGGGGTCTGGCCATGTACATCACCGCCCTGCCCCCCTTCGCCTCCCGCCATGGTGCTCAGCTGACTTCTGCGCCGCTCAGCTGGACCACCACGGAGGAGCCCAAACGGACACTTGCTCCCCTGTGGCGGCCCGGCTGAGTGGCGCAGAAGTCAGCTGAGCGCCACGGCGGGAGGCAAAGGGGGGGCAGGACGGTGACGTGCGGCGTGACAGCGGCTCCAGGTCCTGCCCCTGGCCGTGAATATCACTGCCCCGGCCCCCTTCGCCTCCCACCCTGGCGCTCGGCTGACTTCTGCGCCACTCAGCCAGGCTGCCGCGTGGGAGCAAGTGGTGCAAGCGACCGTTTGGGTTCCACGCCCCCCCATGCAGCACGGGGAGGGCAGAGCCCAAACGGCCATTTGGGCTCCGCGGTCCCCCGAGTGAGAGGCAGGAGGGGGAGGAGAAGAGAAAGAGAGAGACAGAGAGAGAGGCAGGAGGCAGAGGAGAGCTGATAGAGGGAGAGGGGGAGGCAGTAGGAGGAGGAGAGTGAGAGAGAGAGATGGAGCGAGAGACCAGAGGCTCAGGAGAGAAGACTGACATGGAGGAGAGACCTGAAAATCCCATCTTATGACGGGCTAATTGGCTAGTTTCTAAATAAGAGACCTTCAGTCTGAGGCACATGGACACGGAACCTCCTGCTTTCTAGGACACAGGAATCAGATCATAGTTTTTAAAAAAAGATGATTTTATTAACAAGACAAAGAGGACATGCTTGATAAGTCAGGCTTAGTAGCTAGATGTTACAGAGCAACTAAAAAAAAAAGATTAAAGCAAAGAGAATTGCTTCCCTGGGATTCAGTTTCAGTCACAGTGTACGGGGGAGCGGGGGGGCGGGAGGGGGTTAGCAGAGAGGAGTTTTACCAAACCGAACAAAAACAAAGAAAAAGACCTGATTGTGTCTAACTAAACATACTTTGTTCACACACAAGTCCTTTGTTTCAGGGTTCAGTCTTTCTTTACACGTGGATATTGCTGAAAAATCTGTGCCTTTATTCCTGGCTTAGTCCATCACTTTCCCCAGCTCCTGCTTTGAACTCACATACAAAACTGAAGTAGGAAAAAAATGTTTCATTTCACATTTCTCACGCACTTCCCATTGGCTCTCCAGCCTACACTTCCCGGATACCTGCTGTTCTGGGTTTAACCCTTTGCAGTCAATTCAGTCAACTGAATGCTGGGATCTCCAAAACAGACCAGCACCCCTCCCATCCATCAATATACACAAACTCATCTATAGATAAACATTCAGCCCCATCTGAGGACCAGATCTGTCTGGAGGAATCAGCTTTGCTAGTTATTCATTGCTGTGGGTAAAATGCACACAGGACGCTTCTCATGACCTCCCCCCCCCAATATATTTTGCACCTCACCCAGAAGGTCAAGGTTAGTCAAGCCCCAGAGGCTCAGCCTGCTGTGGAGAGCACTGGATTCTACACCCTCCCTGGGTTGTACATCCTAGGGGGTCAAATATGGAGAGTCGGGCTCTTCACAGTGCCCTCTGGCCCTCTGGGAAGCACTTACAGTGGCCTGACTCTGACTTCTAGTCAGGAGAGGGGTCAGAGTCTCAGTTAAAGGGGAGTAGTAGGAGTGAGATGGGGCAGATGGAAGAGTTTCAGGTGAAAGGGACCCAGGAGAGAAGAGATAGCATGGCCATCACTTGTGATTTTCACCTCTTGTATCACCAGCCCTGGAGATGGGTGATGAACTGACCCTTCATTTGACAAAGGCCCTGACTATCCTCACACGAAGGTGTTTGCTTTTCACACTGTACACAATTGGATTTATCAGGGGTGGGACCAGAAGGTAGACATAGCCCAGGAGACTCTGGAGCAAGTGAGATGAGCTATTCCCGAATCTGTGGATCACAGCCAGGCCGATGTCCGGTATGTAGAAGAGCAGGACGGCGCAGAGGTGGGAGACGCAGGTGTTCAGGGCCCGTAGGCTCTCTGTGTGGGACGCAATGCTCAACACTGTCTTGAGGATCATCACATAAGAGATGAAGATGAGCAGCGAGTCCAGCCCCAATGTGATGAGGGTAGTAAACAAGCCATAGATGTTGTTGACTCTGATATCTGAACAAGCCATCTTCATAACGTCCTGGTGTATGCAGTAGGAGTGGGAGAGGACACCGGTTCGACAGTATCGGAACCGTTTCAGGAGAAAGGGAAGTGGGAATATTACAGCCAGTCCTCTTAGCACAAACACCAGCAACATCTTGGCTATTCTCGGCAGGGTTAAGATGGATGTGTATCTCAGTGGATTACAGATAGCAATGAAGCGGTCAAAGGCCATCAACAACAGCACGGATGACTCAATTTTTGCAAGAAAGTGGATGAAGAACAGCTGGGCAAAACAGGTATCAATAGTGATTTCTCTAGCATTAAACAAGAATATGCCCAGTATCGTCGGCATGGTGGCTAACGATATGCCAAGGTCTGTGATGGCCAATATGGAAAGGAAAATGTACATGGGCTCATGGAGGCTTGGATCAGTTTTTATAATGAACAGAATGACTGAATTTCCAACTATTGAAATAACATATATAAAGCAGAAGGGGATGGAGATCCAGAGATGGATGTCTTCATGGCCAGGTATCCCAGTGAGGAGGAACACGGCAGATTGGAATGTGGTGTCATTGGCAGCTGACATCACGTATTCGGCAGGTCCAAGGAATTCTGAACTTTCCTTCCTAACAGGAAAAGAACCCCAGACGACTAGATGATATACAGCGAGACATCTTTCTACATTCAATGCAGTTCTACAATCTCTCAGGAGCTAAAGGAAAATCAGGAGAAAAAAAAAACCTTAATTTTGGATTTACCCCACTGATAGGATGACAGGCACTGCCAGACTAGATCATAGAATCATAGAATCATAGAGCTGGAAGAGACCACTGGAGTCATCGAGTCCAGCCCGCTGCCCAAAGCAGGACCAACCCCAACTCAATCATCCCAGCCAGGGCTTTGTCAAGCCGAGACTTAAAAACCTCTAGGGATGGAGATTCTACCACCACCCTAGGGAACCAATTCCAGTGCTTCACCACCCTCCTAGCGAAAAAGTTTTTCCTAATATCCAACCCAGAACTCCCCCACTGTAACTTGAGACCATTGTTCCTCGTTCTGCCATCCGCCACTACTGTGAACAGCCTTTCTCTATCTTCTTTGGAACCCCCTTTCAGGAAGTTGAAGGCTGCTATCAAATCCCCCCTCACTCTTCTCTTCTGCAGAATAAACAAACGCAAATCCCTCAGTTTCTCCTCATAGGTCACGCGCTCCAGTCCCCTAATTATTTTGGTCGTCCTACACTGGACCCTCTCCAATGCATCCACATCCTTTCTATAGTGGGGGCCCCAGAACTGGACACAATACTCCAGATATGGCTTCACCAATGCTGAATAAAGGGGAATAATCACTTCTCTAGATCTGCTGGCAATGTTCCTCCTAATGCAACCTAATATGCCATTCGCCTTTTTGGCTACAAGGGCACACTGTTGACTCATATCCAGCTTCTCATCCACTGTAATCCCCAGTTCCTTTTCTGCAGAACTGCTACTTCGCCATTCGGTCCCCAACCTGTAACAATGCTTGGGATCAGACCTGCTGTCCATCCAGCCCAGTGTCCAGTGATCAGCGTGAGATGCTGCAGAGAATGGTGGCAGAAGCCCTGTGACAGCAAGCTATGAGATAACCTGCTCACAGGAAACACTTCTCCCGACACCAACTAGTTAGACTCAGTTTGTGGTATAAATCGGGAAGGTCTGGAACCTTCAAAGATTTTTTTTTTTTTAATTCTCACTAACGTGATTGAAATATATGGTTACCCATACGGATATCTACTCCCTCTCTGAGCTTTTGGACCCATTAATATCTTGTGGGTAGGAGTTCCGCAGCCTACTTAAGGACGGTGTGATTTTACCACTCTGACCTTTATACAGAAACCCTTTCTAGTCTGCCACTTCTTATTTTGCCCCACTGTCTCAGGGCATGCATGTTAACAAATCACAGGTGCGTAGGGAAAACAGTCCTTGTTTTTATCTGTCTTGCACTGACGCTATTTAAACACATGCTTAATTCAATAACAGTGATGTCAATTGCCTCACTCCAGGGCTGTGTCTACACTGGCACCCTTTTTCGGAAAAGTAGGAATAAGAGATCTTGCGGAAAAGGGTTTATTTTCCGCAAGATCGCGTCTAGACTGGCGCTTTTCTCCGGCAAAACCCCGAGCCGGAAAAAAGCGGCAGCCATGTTCATGCAAATACCGTGGGGATATTTAAATCCCCCGCGGATTTGCAATTGCGCTGTGTCTCATTAGCATCCCTTTTCCGAAAAAGGGTGCCAGTGTAGACACAGCCCAGATGTATATGTGTAAATGTGATCAGACCCAGGTTCTATCAACTTTCCCTTACCAGATACTCCTGGTGACCCACACTGACCCCCAAGAATTCCTCTAAGATAAGCTGAAGTGCTTTGCCTGGCCAGTGTTGACTGCATCCAGAGAGTTCGATCATTCTGTAGGCTTCTTTTCCTCCTCACAGGATCTGCATCCTCTTCCCATCCAAGGGTCTGTAGCTATATTGGAAGGTACATGTTCACACAGGCTATGTCTACACTACAGGGTTTTTGCGCAAAAACAGTTGCTTTTGTGCAAAAATCCGCAGAGCGTCCACACCTCAAACGTGTTTTTGTGCAAGAAAATGTATAGTAAAATGGCAGAACAGAGGGCTTTTTGAGGTGTAGATGTACCTCTTTCTATGAGGAATAACTCCCTTTTGTGCAAGAGTTCTTGTGCAAAAAGGTGTGTGTGGATACTCACCAGGGGTTTCTTGTGCAAAAAGAGCCTATCCAAAAAAAGGACAGGTGATCTGATGGCCATTCTGTGAATGGCCATCAGAACTTTCTTGTGTAAGAGCATCCATGCAGTGTGGATGCTCTCTTGTGCAAAAGCACATCACTTTTGCGATGCACTTTTGAGGTGTGCACGGCTTTTACGGAAGAAGTTTTTGCAGAAGATCTCTTCCACAAAAAGCTTCTTGCACAAAAACCCCTGCAGTGTAGATAAAGCCACAGACAGTTATTTCAGGTGGGTGGGGGAATGGTTTGCATCACACGTGTGTGGACAGTGCAAACATTAATTTTCAACTCATATCCCATTGAGTGCACAAGTTACTTCACCTATACTCACTATTACACTTCCCTTCACTGCACCTCAGCTCCACGCTGGAAATGGCTTTTGTTCCGTTACCAGGAGATCGTACCATACCACTGTTCACTGAACAAGTTAACAGCACAAAACCATTGCAAACAGTTTGTGAAGTACTTCTGAAACACTTTCTGAACCAAAAGCCATTGAGCAATGAAGTTACCACTGGTCCTTCCAGTAGCGAGCTGGCTTTCAACTCAGCGGCTGGCTTTCAACATGCATTCATGTCCTGAAAGTTTCCTTTGTAACATTTGTATTACAATAAAATATTTTGGCATACGATTGACCCATGAGCTCCTTTCAGAAATGAGTTCTGAGGTCACAACGGGACTTAGAATGCAACATCTCTCATCTGGATTTCTTCAGAACCTGAGAAGGTCACCCCATCTGAGTGCTCATTCAGTGGCAAACAAAAATCTAGGAGCTCCTCTGTCTCTGGGTTAAGAGCTGACTGGTTCTCCTCAGGATCTGTTCTATTCTGTCAGCCTGTCGCCTATGTCCCGAGTGCTAACAGGCACTGGAGTCAGCATATGAAATATCCAGTCCCCAAGCCCTCACTCTCTGATAGACAACAACCCCAGCACCTGTTCTTCAGGCACAATGAGGGTTGGCAGGAATCATAGAAACATAGAACACTAGAACTGGATGGGACCTCAACAGGTCATTGAATCTAATCCCCTGACCTCACAGCAGGACCAAGCATTGTCTAGACCATCCCTGACAGGTGTCTGTTCTAGCCTGCTCTTAAATATCTCCAGTGATGGAGATTCCACAACCTCCCTAGGCAACTTATTCCAGTGTTTAACCTTAGGAAGTTTTTCCTAATGTCCAACCTAAACCTCCCTTGCGGCAAATTAGGCCCATTGCTTCTTATCCTGTCCTCAGAGGCTAAAGAGAGCAACCCCCCCCCATGACACCCTTTTAGATACCTGAAAACCACTATCATGTCCTCCCTCAGTCTTCTCTTTTCCAAACTAAACAAGCCCAATTCTTTCAGTCTTCCTTCATAGCTCGTGTTCTCTAGACCTTTAATCATTCTTGTTGTTCTTCTCTGGACCTTCTCCAATTTCTCCACATTTTTCTTGAAATGTGGTGCCCAGAACTGGACACAATACTCCAATTGATGCCTAATCACTTCAGAGTAGAGTGGAAGAATGATTTCTTGCTCACAAAACTCCTGTTAATGCATCCCAGAATCCTGTTTACTTTTTTTTTGCAACAGTGTCACACTGTGAATTTCAAAATCAAATGCACAAGTATTCATGGGGAAAGAACTTAATTTCCTACATAGTTGTGACCTATTATTGCTCTCTCTCTCTCTCTCTCTGTCTACACTGCAGAGTTTTTGCACAAAAAAGCCCTCGCGGAGCATCCACACTTCAAGCACGTTTTTGTGCAAGCAAATTTACAGTAAATCAGAAGAACAGAGGGGTTTTTGCGCAATAGTTGTTCCTCTTTCTATGAGGAAGAAGCCTTTTTGCACAAGCACTCATGGGCGAAAAGGTGTGTGTAGATAGGGGAACTGCTTCTTTTTGTGCAAAAATCCCCTATCGAAAAAACATAGGTGCCCTGGTGGCCATTCTGTGGATAGCTATCAGCACGTTCTTTCAAGAGAGCATCCTAGGAGTGTGGACACTCTCTTGCGCAAGAAGTTTTTGTGGGAGATCTCTTCCACCAAAAGTTTCTTGCACAAGAAGCCTGCAGTATAGACAGAGCCTAACTGTCTGTGTCCTGTGTTTATAAAATGTCTAGCACATGCGAACAGCACTGTGACAGACATGGAGCTGCGCTGCCTTAATGAATGTGTCTGTGGAACCCAGTTCCAGGGATGTTTGCAGCGGAGCTAGATTGGGTTAACTCTTGGGATGGAACAGACTGGCTCGGTTTGGGGGAATCCAGTCTGGCTCTTCCTAGATTTGGAGCTGGCTGTTGGAATATAAGCAGGAAGGGAAGCCACGGCTCAAGGGCTCAATCAATTAGTAAGCCGTGCAGGGAGGCGGAGAGACCACACTGCAGCTAGAAGCTGGCAGCCACATTGCTGAGTTCACAATGCCAACAAGCTCTTCACACAGACAGGAACAGACATGGCTGGGGAAGGCTGAAGGCCCCTGGCCTGCCTGGGTCCCTGTCAGAGTGGGAAGACCTGGGGTCAGCAGTGTGTACCGACAGTGGTTTGAAAACCCTCCTGTTCTCCCATGTTACGCTTTATTTCTACAAGCCGGATTAAATGTTTAACGTTAATTTGGTTGAAGAAAGCTAGTCAGGGGCTCTGAAAGGGATTTGCTATTGGTGCTGAATGCACTGGGACCTGCAGGGCAAGCATGGCTGACCCATAACGCTGTCCAAAGACCAGTTTGGGGGGGTGTGAGAAAGGTAGGATTCCGCTTCATGAGAGGGCAGGGTATGAGGCCTGACATCTGGCTCTCAGACACGTGAGAGGGGGCAGAAAGATTTGTAACTATGAGGGGTCCTTGCAGGTTAGAGGTTCTGGAGCCTTAGTCCAGTCAGGAAACAGATATATGCCCTGTTGGACCTGATATCACAGGGCCACACAGGTCTGTATTCCTGCCTTCACATTCGAGCCAGAGACTAAAACACATTTGCTGAGTACATTTCATAGAATCATAGAATACTAGGACTGGAAGGGACCTCGAGAGGTCATCGAGTCCAGTCCCCTGCCCCCATGGCTGGACCAAATACTGTCTAGACCATCCCTGATAGACATTTATCTAACCTACTCTTAAATACCTCCAGAGATGGGGATTCCACAACCTTCCTGGGCAATTTATTCCAGTGTTTGACTACCCTGACAGTTAGGAACTTTTTCCTAATGTCCAACCTAAACCTCCAGGAGCAAATAACTGTAAGTCGATTTGGGAACTCGTCATCTCTAGTCTGTGGGGGTCTCCTCTCACTCAGAGCCTAGAGAGATTGGGCCCCGACCATACTGCATGTTGACAAATCCTGACCTGTTCAGAAATCCTGAAGCTATTTGAGCAGCCCACTGTGGCGCATGGAGAGAGGTAAGGGAGGGTTCCCAAACTAGCTAGCGCTGCCTGCCCTCCAGCCCCATCACTGAGTCACCCCGACAGCCCAGCTAAGTCCTCTGCTATGGCACAGAACACCTGCCAATGCAAACAGCCTGCAACCTTTGCCCTGCACTTGGCATGTTACAGACAGTGAAACCTGCCAACGTACCCAGTTCCTGCTAGAAGGGAAACGCTGGTACCAGAGGTCTTGACTTGAAAGCACAAGAAGTCACCAGAGAGGTTGCACAGGCAGCAGGCAGAGTGTGTTCAGCTAGGGAGGCAACTGCCTTTATGCAGCATGTTTGCACCTTCCCTTGGGGGGCCATCAAGGAGTCTCAGCTGCTTGCCTTCCTGTTCACCAGCTTTAACCCCATCATAGCCAATGGCAAATGGCAGGAGGCCAAATCCCAGGGGATGGAGGATGATGTTAAACAACTGGCCTGCAGTGCCAGCCCTGGTGCGGGCTCTGTTCCTAGAATCTGGGCTTCTCCGCACTGTTCCTACAGGTCTGATTAAGCCCAAGGCTACTTTGTGGGCAGCCAATTGTCATGACAACAATAACGGCTGTGATCTTGCTGAAATAATAATAATAATAATAATAATAATAATAATGTCTTAGGTAGACCCTGTCCTGCATTATCAAACCAGGAGGCCAGACAGTAAAGGGAGGTTCCACGGGGCTACGTACACGGAAATTTTGTTTGGGTCGTTCCACGTCCCTTCCCTTGTCATTGGAAACTGGAAATGGGGAAAGTGGTGGGTTCCCCTGCTTGGCGCTGGCTGAGACGCTGGGGCTGACTGCAGCCTGTCTCTCTCTGGAGGAGTGAGCTTGGCTAGATATTCATGGCTCTGGGTAAAGTGGGCACAGGCACACAACCTTCCCCCCAGCCTCCTGAAAAGAAAGCGGTTTAGTCGTCAAGAGCACGAAGCATCGGAGAAAAAGGTTTGAAAATGACAGGCGGCTGTCAAAGATCTACACTCATCTATCTCATGCATCACAAGACCGCCCCCCATTTTTGCCTGCCTACTCTGCAATCTAGCTTCTAGGTGACTCTGCCACCTGGGACCCAGTCACTCCGCCTTTGTGGGGTCTCAATTATTCAGTCTTCTCCAAAGCACCGGCTCTTCTACGCTCTTGCCCATCTTCCGCTTTGACTCATGAGTCCCCCTCGCCACCTTCTTTCTATGGTCTGCACTGGTTTGGGCCTGCAGTACCCCCTGCTCCTCCTTCCCTGAGGGCCATTCCCTGCCCAATCTCTGCCCCTGCTCATTCTCTTCCCCTGAAGCTCTGCTTCTCTGGTCAGACCTAAGCTTGGCCTTGGTCAGAGCTGCCCAGGGACTCACAGTCACCAGCTTGCCTGTGTTGAACTTCCTGGGGGACAGGGTGGATGCTTCTCTCATGGCCTCCAGCCTCCTGCCCAAGGCAGGCGGTGGATCTGGGCCTCCTCACAGTGGTTCTTGCTCCCTCTGGCAGCTTTTATCCCTGCCTGGCTCTGGCTTCTGGCCTGGGCAGAGTATGGAGTCCCAGCTAGTGAGTAGAAGTGGGGCAGAGGGAACTCAATGGGAAACAGAAGGCGTAGGACAGGTCACAGATTTAGAATATGTCCCGTGTTTGCCTTTTGAATGGGGCTCACTTGGAAACCAAAGGGCTGGCTGGGATAGGAGCGAGCTGTGACTCTGTGGGGGAGATGATGACCATTTCCACCCCTTTGCATGACTGGGGCAGCACAAACCAAGGCGAGGGCAGGAGGGAATCTGGGCCTGAGTCTCCTGCCAGGACTCCTGTGTGTGTCAGAGCCTCCCTCCCCCACACAGCTCTGCTTTGCCTCAGTGGGGAATGGGCTCCGCAAGTGTGTGGTGTGCAGAGCCATCAGTGGGGCAGAGGGTTGGACTATGGGTGTGTCTAAACTACATCCCAAATTAGACGTATCGAAAGTGCAAATGCAGTGGGGATTTAAATATCCCACCCTTCATTTGCATAATGGCAGCCGCCGCTTTTTTTTTGAAACGGGGCTTTTCGGAAAGAAATGGCAGTTTAGAAGAGGCATTTTCGACAGAAATGCCCCATTTCGAAAGATCCTGGAGTATAGAGGCATTTTTTGAAATGGGGCATTTCTGTCGAAAATGCCCCTTCTAAACTGCCGTTTTTTTCCAAAAAGCCCCATTTCGGAAAAAAGCAGCGGCCGCCATTATGCAAATGAAGCATGGGATATTCAAATCCCCGCTTCATTTGCACTTCCGATACGTCTAATTTACATCCCCTCTGCCGACAGAGGGGTGTTGTTTAGACGTAGCCTTTGTGAATGGCTTCTCCTAGATCCCCAGCATTAATCATGTCTCTGTCATCATGCAGCCACAGACACCTCTTTGAGGACCTCAGTGAGGGGTGGGTGACCATGTCCATTGTCCATAGCTGGGCCAGGCCTCATGGATCATTCAGCACCAAGAGCCCTCATGAGAACATAATAGTGGTCACATTGGGTCAGACCAAAGAGTCATCTAGCCCAGTGTCCTGTCTTCTGACAGTGGCCAATGCCAGGTGCCCCAGAGGGAGTGAACAGAATAGGTACTCATCAAGTGATCCCTCCCCTGTCACCCATTCCCAGCCTCTGATAAACAAAGACTAGGGATACCATCCCTTCCTATTCTGGCTAATACGTATGGATGGACCTAACCTCCATGAATTTATCTACCTCTTCCTTGAAACCTTTTAAATTACTGGCTTTCACAGCATCCTCTGGCAAGTAGTTCCACAGGTTGACTGTGCTCTGTGTAAAGAAATACTTCCTTTTCTTTGTTTTAAACCTGCTGTCTATTAATTTCATCTGGTGACCCCTTCTTCTGATGTTATGGGAACAAGTACATCTTTTCCTTATTCACTTTTTCCATGCCAGTCATGATTCTATAGACCTTGATCATCTCCTGCCTCAGTCTCCTCTTTTAGTCCCAGTTCTCTTAATCTCAGGATTGCCACTGCACAACAGCTCTGCAGCTTTTCCAGGCCCATAGCAGTTTAACCAGAGACAGGACAATGACAGGTCAAATACACAACATCCACATCCCTTCTCTTTATTGATGGTACAGAGAGGAACACTGAAGTCGACAGAGCCACTGTTAAGGTTCTTTATGACCCACCGATCCTTTGATTTTCCATGAACCCAATCACTTCGGAAATGTAGCTGCCTGCCTTTGTCTCCTTCCCCAGGGCTCTGTCCTCCCTCACCCATGGGTGGGGACAACCCGTCTCACCCAGCTCCAGGCCTTACACCTCATTGGAACCTCAATGTAGAGAGTGGAGATGAGTAGCTCACTTCATGTTGCATGTAAGTGTCCATCACGGTGTGAGTGGCTGTGGCCTGCGTTTTCCATGTTTCAAGGCACCAGAGCTGGAGCAGGTAGAAGAACTCACCCTTCACTTGAAGAACACCCTGAGTATCCTTGAACGAAGGTGTTCGCTTTTCATGCTGTACACTATTGGGTTCATCAGGGGCGGGACCAGCATGTAGACATAGCTCATGAGAATTTGAAGCAAGTGAGAAGAGTTGTTCCCGAATCTGTGTACCATGGACAAGCCAATATCTGGTAAGTAAAAGAGCAGGATGGCACAGAGGTGTGAGACACAAGTGTTCAGGGCCCTGAGGCACTCTGTAGAAGATGCAACACTCAACACGGTCTTGAGGATCATCCCATAGGAAAGTAAAATGAGCAGTGAGTCCAACCCTATAGCTAAGATTTTGATAGCCAAACCGTAGATGATGTTGACAGTGATGTCCGCACAAGCCAGCTTCATGACGTCTTGGTGCAGGCAGTAGGAATGGGAGAGGATATTACATCGACAGTATTGGAACCGTTTCACGAGAAAGGGGAGTGGGAGTACTAAGGACACTGATCTTAGCACAAACACCAGCCCCATCTTGGCTATTCTCGGCAGGGTTAAGATGGAAGCGTATCTCAGCGGGTTGCAGATTGCCATGAAGCGGTCATAGGCCATCAACAGGAGCATGGAGGATTCAGTGTGTGAAAACAAGTGGACAAAGAACAGCTGGGCAAAACAGGCATCCAGGCTGATCTCTCTAGAGTTAAACAAAAATACACCCAGTGTGGTTGGCATGGTGGATATCGATAAGCCAATGTCTGTGATGGCCAACATGGAAAGGAAAATGTACATGGGCTCATGGAGGCTTGGATCTGTTTTTATAATGAACAGAATGACTGAATTTCCTATTATTGAGATAGTGTACATTATGCAGAAGGAGATAGAAATCCAGAGATGGATGCTTTCCTGCCTAGGGATCCCAGTAAGAAGGAACACCGTAGAATTGAATTTGGTGTCATTAGCAGCTAACATGATGTACTGGGCAGGTCGGAAGAGTTTTCAGCTTTAATTTCTGAAAGGAAATATAACATGAGAGTAGATGATATTTTACTAGATAGCTTTCTGCTCCCAAGAGCTCAAAGAAGATCAACAAAAACATAGACTTGGGTTTACACCACAGAAAGAAAGATAGGCCCTGCTAGACTGGATGAGGCTGCAGTTTATCTGTCCCAGTATCCACTGTCCGGTCCCACATGCTGCAAGAGAAAGGTGGAAGACACCCTGTAATAAGCAGCTATGAATTTTCCTACTGCCAGGGAAAATTTGTCCCTCACACTAACTGGTGAGACATATTTTGTTATGCAAATCAAGGTTTAGAGACCATCCAAAATTTTTAAAACAATCCTTTTGACTGTATTTGTAACTGGATTTTCTGGTTACCATATAAACATCCAGCCCATCTTTGAATCCTGCTAATCTCTTGGCCCCAAGAATATCTTGCGTTTAGGACTTCCACAGCCTGCTTCAAAGCACTGTGCGATTCTGCAGTTGTCACTTTCCCACAAACACTCTTTCTGTGTCTCCATATCTGAGGGTACGGCTACACTACTAGAGTTTTTCCAGGATACCTCCGGTATTCCCGGAAAAACTCTTCTGATGCCAGGGATGTGTTTGTTCTTCCACTTTTTTCAGTGGAAGAACAAATGCACTCTTTTGGCAGCTCCTGTGTTCCTCGTTCTATGAGGAATAAAGGGGCTTCTGAAAGAGGGTTTTCCCCCCCCCCCCGACATTTGGCCCAGTCTAGATGGCCAAATGTCGAAAAACCCTCAAAAGATTTGAAAAAATGCAGAGTGCATCTTTGTGCAGCTTTTTTTCAAAAAAACAGTATAGTCTAGACATACCCTGAGTGTGGCCCTTTGTACCTTGTTGTGTGTAAACACCTGGCAACTACATGGTGAAAATGGTCATTGTGTTTATCTATGTTGCATACCAGCTATTTATAAACATATTCCAGTGTGTCACTATACTCATTTCTAACAAATTTTCTAATTTTCTCCTCTCCAAATTGGGCTTCTTCCCAGTAGAATAAATAAATTCAAAGATCTAGATTCTGAATTCAATACAATTTATGTCTACCATATCACTCCAGATTTATGTGTGTAATTTGATCAGTACCAGGCTCTGTTAAAATTTCCATCACCAAATTCTCCCAATGATGCACTCTGATCCCCATGAATACCTCAAGAGGTTATAAAGTCCAGTCTCCTGCGCACTGAGCCTACATCTGGACTGCAGGCTTCTTTCAGAAGAAGTTTTTCTGGAAGAGATCTTCTGAAAAAACTTCCAAAAGAGTATGTCCACACTGTCTAAGTGCATCGAAAAAGTGATCTGCTTTTTTGAAAGAGAGCATCTCAACTGAATGGACGCTATCTCGCAATTCACTGTGATTACGATGGATGGAATGGTCACCAGGGCTCCTGTTCTTTTTCCTCTTTCCTCTTCTTCCGAAAGAACTCCCTCTTCCCCGTCCACACATGCCTTTTTCTGAAAGAGCTCTTTTGCAGAAAGGCTTCTTCCTCATAGAAAGAGGTTTACCAATGTCAGACAAACCCCTCTGTTCTTTTGATTTTTTTTCCGAAAGAACACGATTGCAGTGTGGCGTAAATGAAGGAGGTTTTTTTCGGTAAAACAGCCATTTTTCTGAAAAAACTCTGTAGTGTACACATAGCCTGAATGTAAGTGTTTGAAGCAGCTTCTGGTTAGTTACCAGGAGACCATATCATACAACTGTTCCCTGAACAAAGATTTAATCACAGAAACCCATTGCAAAAATATGTGGAGTACTTTTATCATACTTTCAATAGCCAAAGCCTCTAAGCAGTACAGTTACCTGCTTGATCATTGTCTTTGGTCCACCCCCTCTGGGGCACCTGGCACTGGCCACTGTCGGCAGACAGGATACTGGGCTAGATGGACCTTTGGTCTGACCCAGTATGGCCATTCTTATGTTCTTATGTACTTACCTCTGCTTTTTCCTGTAAAGATTCCAAGAATTCTGCTGCAACCTTTTGATATACCTGAATGCCAGGAAGGCTTGTTCTGTAATATTTTTATGGCAAAGAAAAATGTTTGGCATCACATTTTCACATCTGTATGTTAGCACACAGGTATCAACCCAGCCACTGATGTTCTTTTAGCAGTGATTGCTCCAATTGGAGTGGGACTTAAAATGGAGCATATGTCACAGGCGGTACGTCTACACTGCATTCCTCTTTTGAGAAAGGAATGCAAATGCAACCGAGCGAAATTGCAAACGAAGCGCTGTTTTGAATTTCCTGCACTTCATTTGCATAATTGCATCTGGCCGCTATCTTGAAATACCCTATTTTGAGATTAAAAAAGGTGTGTAGACGCGGTTATTTTGAAAAAAAAACACCCTTCTTTCAAAATAACTGTTAAACCTCATTTTTTAAGGCATAAGGATTATTTCGAAGGAATTGCTTCATTTGCAATTTCGCTCGGCTGCATTTGCATGCCTCTCTCGAAAGAGGAATGCAGCGTAGACATACCCTTCGATTTCTTGAGAACCTGGAAGAAACACAACATCTCAGTCCATTGTCACAATGGAAAATAGTCTATTGGGCTACGCCTTCACTACAGTGTTCTTGCGCAAGACGTCTGTAGCGCTAGTTTTTTGGCGCAAAGGCTTCTTGCACAAGAGAGTGTCCACACTATTGGACACTCTTGTGCAAGAAAGCTCTGATGGCCATTCACAGAATGTGCAAGGAACTCCTCTGGAGCGTCCACACTTGCCTT
Source organism: Rafetus swinhoei (assembly GCA_019425775.1). NCBI lineage: Eukaryota > Metazoa > Chordata > Testudines > Trionychidae > Rafetus > Rafetus swinhoei. The sequence goes on along the minus strand of CM033437.1, from coordinate 11,099,664 downwards.
TTTGCACAAGAGCTGTCGCACAAAAGGGAGTTATGCCTCAGAAAAGGAGGTTTACCTACGGTGGAAAAAGCCCTCTCTTCTGCCGTTTAACTGTCCATTTAACTGAGCAAAAGCCCATTTGAGGTGTGGACGCTCCACGGGTTTTTGCACAAAAACAGCTGGTTTTGTGCAAAAACCTTGCAGTGTAGACGTAGCCTTGTTTTCTCTCTCTTTCTGTCTATCTGTCTCTACGGTATGTTTACACCACAGTGTTTTTTCAGAAAAAAGGCCATATTTCCAGAAAAAAAACCCTGTACTTATGTCCACACTGCCACTGAGTTCTTTCAACAGAAAGTTACTAGAACGGCAAGGTTTTTCTGACACTGGTAAACCTCTTTCTATGAGGAAGAAGCCTTTTTCGGAAAAAGCTTTTTCGGAAAAAGGCGTATGGGGACACAGAAGAGGGACTTCTTTCCAAAGAAGAGGCCTCTAAGAAATAACAAAGGTGCCCTGATGGCCACTCCGTCCAGACTAATCACAACTGAAATGCGAGACAGCATCCAATGAATGTGGACACTCTCTTTCAAAAATGCACATTGCTTTTTCATTGTGCTTTAGCTGTGTTGACGGTCTCTTTTAAAAAACGTTTTTCTGGAAGTTCTCTTCTGGAGAAGCTTCTTCTGAAAGAAGCCTGCAGTCAAGACATAGCCTCTATAATTCTTCTGACATTTGCTATATAACTGCTTTGGGTTAACTCTTGGGCTACGTCTACATCTGGTGCGTTCTCACGCAAAAACTCTTGCGGAAGAGTTCTTCTGCAAAAACTCTTCCAGAAGAGAGCGTCTACATTGGCATGTGCTTTTGCGCAAGAGATGTGCTTTTGTGCAAGAGCATTCATGCCAGTGTAGACGGTCTCTTGCGTAAGAAAGCTCTGATGGCCATTTTAACCATAGGGCTTTCTTGCACAAGAAATTCATGTTGCTTGTCTACACTGCCCTCTTCTGGAAGAGCTCTTGCGCAAGAGGGCTTATTCCTGAGAGGAGCGTCAGAGTTCTCGCACAAGAAGCCCTGATTTTATACATTAGAACGTCAGTTTACTTGCACAAGAACATGCGGCCAGTGTAGACAGGCAGCAAGTTTTTGCGCAAGAGCAGCCGCTTTTGTGCGATATCACGCCAGTGTAGACACAGCCTTGGGGTTTTTCTATTATGGTTATATCAGTTTAAATTAGTTTGGCTCATCTTAGTTTACTAGCAGGTTGCTGGAAAACAGGTAGGAAGAGAAGCAGCCGCTGAAGAAAAGCCATCGCTCAGGCTACGTCTAGACTGCTGCTTTTTATTGCAAAAAGGTATGCAAATTGTGCTCTGCAATTTGCATACCTTTTTCTGATAGTTTTGTCAGAAGAGGCTTTTCTGAAATTTGGCCTGTCTACACTGGGCCAGATTTCAGATGAACCTCCTCTTTTGGAAGAGCCCTTCTTCGTGGCTCGAGGAAGACAGGGCTTCCAAAAGAGCGCATCTGCTTTTCCGCAAAAAATGTCGGAAGAGCAGATGCGTTCCCTGGATGTGGTGGTTTTTCCGGTATCCCAGGAAAATCCTGGAGTCTAGACATAGCTTCAGTGAGCACCTCAGGAAGGATGCCAGACAACACCGGAGCTACAAGCAGGGCAGGGTCTGTTTTGGGCTCTAGTCACGTTACCCAGCTTGTTCTGCCAGCGCTGGGAGTCTGTCCAGAGATGAGGACACTGTTGCTGAGAAGCTCTTTAGACTGACTGGCACAGACATGGCTGGGGAAGGCTGAAGGCCCTCGGCCTGCCTGGGTCCCTGTCATACCGGGAGGGCCGTGTCAGAGACGTGGAGAGACTGTTGTTTGAAGCCCTCTTCTTCTCCCATGTTACGCTTTATGCCTGCTGTTCAGATTAAACAGCATTTTGGATCTAGAAGGTTGGCTGCTCATTGGTCTCCCTGCAGCTCACAGCCTTCCAAAAGGAAGAACCACAGGTGCCGAACCCACTCAGACCTGCAGGGCAGGCCCAGTCCACCCGCAGTTTTTTGAAGCCCAAGGCCCTGTCTGAGGGATGGAGGATTGTGGGATTCCACCCATGAGAGGGTAGAGCCCAAGCCCTGTTGTCTGGGACTCTGGCAGGAGCTGGCAGGGATTCCGATGGCCCAGTAATTCTTAGGGAATTCTTCTACATGGAAGAATTGCTGGAGCTCTGAGTCAGTCAGGGAAAATAGAAATTAGAACTACGTCCCATTGGACTTGTTACCACAGGGCAACGCAGCTCTGAATTCCTGCCCTCACAACTGAGCCCGAGAAGAAAACCCTTCCCAATGCATTTGCTGATTACATTTCAAGGAGCAAATAAATCTGAAGCAATTTGGGAACTAGTCATAGATGTTGCGCGAGGTTGCTTCTCACTCAGCCCTTGGCAGGATCAGGCCCAGAGCACCCACATCTCTGGAGATGGGAGCTCTTGAGAATCTGACTCAGGGCACTGGGGATTGAACACTCTGAGTTCCTATTGAAAATGACACTCCTATGTAGCTTAAACAGCCCACTGTTGGCATGTCTATGTAAACCACACACCTAATGTGATTCACTGTCCATGGAATGGCACTTAGACCATTTACAGCCAGAGATGACAAGAAGGGAGCTCTACAGCATAAAGTAAGAGAAAGCTGGCTTTATAGCTCAAGCTGTAATGGCTCCTACAGTAAGCTCCAAAGTTCAAATCTGTCTGGCGGCAGTTATATCTACCCCAGGAGATTATTTCAAAGTAACTTATTTTGAAATAATAGCTGCCAAAATAACTATTTTGAAATAGCATCTCCACACTACAGGAAAGCCTCACAATTAGTCTGAAGCAGGCTCCCTCTATGTGGATGCATGACCTCCACTTAGAGCACCAGGAATCACTGGGGAGTAATACTTTGAAGAACTCTGGGAAGTAGTTATTTCAAAAAAGTGGCACCAGAGCGACCACCCTACCACTATTTTAAAATAACTATGTTAAAATAATAATAGAGATGTAGCCGTGTTAGTCTGGTCTTGCTGAAACAAAAGACAGGACTATGCAGCACTTTAAAGACTAACAAGATGGTTTATTAGGTGATGAGCTTTCATGGGCCAGACCCACTTCCTCAGATCAAATTGTGGAAGAAAATTGGCATGACCACATATACCATAGTCACACGGCTACCTCAGGGGTAGAAGAGGGCTAATGATGATGATGTCACAGCTGCAATAATACAGAATATTAATGCTAATAGTGTTGGACCAGATTTCTTCCCAGAAGTCCACTGTCCTGAATTACACACTTAGGGTGTAAGCCAAAGCTCTGTGTATGGGGATTTCCCTCAGATTGCTCCAGAATAGGCAGTCCTTTGCCTTCTCTCTGAGACATGAAAAATGGCTCCTGTATCCAGAGATCCCACAGTTAGGAACAGATGTCAATGATCCATGGATCTAGTCCCACACGCGCACCCTCCAATCTCTGGGCCTCCTCAGCTGCGCTAGGACCCTCTCCAGTGCCCTGTTCACACAGGCTGCTCAGAGATGTGCTACCAGGGTCTGTCACAGCAGTCACTGCCCCCAGGAACTGCTCAAGGGGTCTTGTGTCGGGAGGAGGGGGCTGCACAAAGAAAGTTGGTTAGATGGGACATCTGGCTCTCAGATAACAGAGACGGGGCAGAGAGATTTGTAACAGGGGCTACATGTAGACTACAATATTCTATCGGAAAAAGATATGCAAATTGCACTCCACAATTTGCATACCTTTTTCTGATGGTTGTGTTGGAAGAGGCTTTTCAGAAATTTGGCCCATCTACACTGGGCCAAATTTTAGAAAAAACCTCCTTTTTCAGAAGAGCCCTTCTTCCTCATGGAAGAAGGAAGATGGGGCTTCTGAAAGAGCGTGTCTGCTCTTGCACAAAAAAAAGCGGAAGAGCAGACACGTTCCCTGTTCATGGAGAAGATTTTTCAGGATACCTCCAGTATGTAGCCTGTGAGGGGTCCCTCCAAAATAGAGGTTCTGGAGCCCTCAGCTGGTCAGAAGACGGAAATATGCTCTGTTGGGCCTGTTACTAAAGAACAACGCAGCTCTGAGTTCCTGCCTTCATAGTCGAGGCAGAGAATAAAAACTTTGAAAAGGCATTTGCTGAGTAAATTTCCAGGAGCAAATAAATGTAAGTTGGTTTGGGAACTGGTCATCTATATTCTGTGGGGTCTCCTCTCACTCAGACTCTAGAAGGACTGAGACCAGACCACACTGCAAGTTGAAAATTCTTGACCTTTTCAGAAATTCAGGTTTTAACATTAGAAGGTCGCTTTCAAAGTGAGATTTTTCTGCTGTTTGAGCAGCCTGCCGTGGAGCATGGGCAGATGTAGGGGAGGGTTCCCAAGCTACCTAGCGCTGTCTGCCCTCCAGCCCTGTCACTGAGTCACCCCGACAGCCCAGCTGAGTCCTCTGCCGCTGCACAGAACAGCTGCCAATGCAAACAGCCTTCAGCCTTCACCCTGCACTTGGCATGTTACAGACAGTGAAACTTGCCAACATACCCAGTTCCTGCTAGAAGGGAGCCGCTGGCATCAGAGGTCTTCACCCTACAGCACACGGAGTCATCGAAGAGGTTGCACGGGCAGCAGGCAGTGTGTGTTCAGATGGGGAGGCAACTGCCTTTATGCAGCATGCTTGTACCTTCCCTTGGGGCCACTTGACCATCAGGGAAACTCAGCTGCTTGGTTTTGTGTGCACCAGCTTTAACCCTGTCACAGCAGGAGGCCAAGCCACAAGGGATGCATTGTGATTCTACCCTCTAGGGCTTCGGTGACCGCCCTGCTGCAGGCTCTGTTCCCACAAAGTGGGCGTCTCATTACTCTTGGTATGGTCCTGATTAGGCACATGGCTCCCTCGGGTAACGATATGGCAATGATGATGCTGTGACAGCTGGGATCATGCTGAGATAGATAGATAGATAGATAGATAGATAGATAGATAGATATAGTGTGTGGGGATAGATAGATAGATTTCTTCCCAGCAGTCCCCTTTCATGCCTTATAAACCCAGTGTGCAAGCCAGCGCAGGGATGTTCCACAAGGCTCTGTATATGGAAATTTCCCTCGTCTCATTCACTTACCTTCTTTCTGAGGAATGAAAACGGGGACCCAGGACCCCCCAAGTTAGGCAGAGCTCTCAGTGATCCATTCGCTAGTGGCTCAGTCCACTCATCCACAATCTCTGGGACTCCACATCTGCTTGTCGGGCCCTCTCCAGTGTCCTGCTCACACGAGTTCATCAGAGATGCGCTACCAGGGCCAGTCCCAGCAGTTACTGCCCATACAATCAGCCAAAGCAGTGGTGTGCAGGGGCTGCTCAGAGTTGGGAAGGCTGGTTAGAGTAGCTGAGGGGTACAGGTCCCCAGCCGTAGGTTGCTCTGGAGGTAGTTTGCTCTGCTCTTTCCACACCTAGAGTGCACCCTTATGCTCGGTCAGGCAACCTCCATATTTGTTGGGAGGAAGAGGTAGATGCAAAGCTTCCAGTTCTTCTTTTGGATCCAAGCAGGTTCAGCCAGGAACCATTCTGGCAGCTGAGCGTTCAGAGAAAAATGATCCATTTTCTATGAAACCCTCCTCAAATAATGGAAACTCAGAGTTTGGGTCACAATTTTTGTGTGTGGGAAATAAACTCTTTGTTTTCCAGCCAAGCACTAGTCCAAATAATGTCTCTCTGTCCTTCATGCCACAGGACCATACCCCGCATGGACAGCACTAGACCTCCCATCAGGTTCTCACCCAGAGCAACCCTGAAGGTGCGCTACGGTGCACCATACAGTCACTATGACACGGCAACTCACTGATCATTGGCATAATTTAGGAACATAAGCGCTGCCTCATGGGGTCAGACCAATGGTCCATCTAGCCCAGTTTCCTGTCTGCTGACAGTGTCCCATGCAAATACTTCAGCGGGAGCAAACAGAAGAGTGTAACAAACAAAACCAAAAAGTCCCGCAGTACCTTAGGGCACGTCTAGACTACATGGCTCCGTCGATGGAGCCATGTAGATTTGTTTACTCGGCAAAGTGAAATGAAGCGGTGATTTAAATAATCGCCGCTTCATTTAAATTAAAATGTCTGCTGCGCTGTGCCGAGCAGCTGTTTGGCGGCACAGTGCTGTAGTCTGGACGCTCTGTGGTCGACATCAAAGGCATTTGTCGACCTCCCCGGTATGCCTTGTGGGATGAGGTTTACCGGGGAGGTCGACAAATGCCTTTGATGTCGACCGCGGAGTGTCCAGACTACAGCGCTGTGCTGCCAAACAGCTGATCAGCACAGCGCGGCAGCCATTTTAATTTCAGTGAAGCGGCGATTATTTAAATCGACGCTTCATTTCCCTTTGCCTATAACCCTAATCTACATGGCTCTATCGACGGAGCCATGTAGCCTAGACGTGCCCTCAGAGATTAACATATACACATATATATATATATAGAGAGAGAGAGAGAGAGAGAGAGAGAGGTAAATATATATATATTAGCTAATTGGCCCGTCATAAGACGGGATTTTCAGGTCTTCTCTCCTTAGCTCTCTCTCTCCGTGTGTGTGTGTCTCTCCTCCTACTGCCTCCCCCCCTCTCTCAGCTCTCCTCCGCCTCCTGCCTCTCTCTCCGTCTCTTTCTTTCTCTTCTCTCCCTCCTGCCTCTCTCTCCCCTCCATCTCTCCCTGCCCCCTTCTCCTTCCCCTTCCCTCCCACCATGGCACTTGGCTGAGTGCTGCCTGCTCAGCCAGGCTGCCGCGAGGCAGTGGGGCGGCGCGGTGACGTACAAGGCCAGGGGACAGGGCCGTGTATGTCACCGCCCTGCCCCCCCTTCCCCTCCTGCCGCAGGGGAGCTCAAATGGCCCCTTGAGCTGCTAGCTCCCCCGGCGCCCCAGCGGAGGGGCTCAGCACTCAGTTGAGCACCACAGCAGGAGGGGAAGGGGGGGCCGTGACGTACACGGCCCTGCCCCCTGGCCGTGTACATCACCTTCCCACCTTTCCTCCCCCACGGTGGCCCGGCTTAGCGCGCAACACTCAGCCCAGCTGCCATGGAGGGAGGAGAAGGGGGGCGGGGCGCTGACGTACACGGCCAGGGGGTGGGGCCATGTATGTCATAGCCCCCATTCCCTCTCCCGCCGGGGCCTGGCTGAGGGCCGCAGCACTCAGTGCCACGGCGGGAGGGGAAGGGGGGGCGGTGACATACATGGCCATGCCCCCTGGCCGTGTACATCAGCACCCCGCCCCCCTTCCCCTCCGTCTGGGGCCCAGCTGAGTGGCGCAGCGCGAGCGCCACTCAGCTGGGCCCCGGCGGGGGAGCAAGCAGTGGCAAGCGGCCGTTTGGGTCCACGCCCCATCTATGGGGAGCGTGGACCCCAAACGGCTGCTTGCCGCCGCTTGATCCCCTGCCAAGGCCCAGCTGAGCGGTGCAGAGTCCACAGCAGAAGGGGAAGGGGGGTGGGGCGCTGACGTACACAGCCAGGTGGCGTGGCCATGTACATCAGCATTACAGACGCACAGACACTGGGCTACTATATATATGAGAGAGAGAGAGAGAGAGTATCATGAGCATTCATGGGCAAAATGTACTTCCTCAGATGAGAGTGGAGAAAAAAGGGGGAACCTCACAATAAATGACAGAAAAAGAAGGGAGAGGGGGAGACAAATACCTGTCAATTGTAGTAGTGGTGTTAGTGAGGACTATTTGGTTTTGGGTTTTTTTTAAGTTACCGACTGGCACGGGTACCCCTCTGAGACTTTTCAACCTAACTGGCCACTAGGCTGATGTAAGCCCCAGACAAAGGGAGTTGCCCAAGATTAGAGAAAAATTCTGTGGAAGATCCAGGAACTGGAGCCAGTTCTTCTGCGTCCCAGGCCAGCACGTTAACCCCTGAACCTTCCTTCTGCTCTGGGGCTAGTGGCTGGGAAGGAGCAGCTGGCAGCTCAGCATGCTGAAATTGGCATAAACTCCAGGAATTACACTCCTGTGACATCACTAAAGAGGAGTCCAAGAACAATTCCTTTGCCAAATGGTAACGCTGAGTCCTGCTTTCTCCTGGATCTTCTGAGGGAGAAACCCATTGGCCAGGCCCAGAGCAGGGTCATAGTGGGCAAGTAACGCCACTTGGGATCCTAGTGGGATGCAAAATGGGCTAATGTAACCCATAGGCACCTAGTCGTAGAAGGGACCTCCTGGGTCAGTGAGCCTAATACCCTGCTATGGCAGGTGACCCTAGCATATTGTCCAGAGTGTGAACCTGTCAAGCTCCATCTTAAAATGAGTTGTGTTGTTTGCCCCCAATTGGACAGCTTTTCCAGAACCTTTCTATACAGATGGTCAGAAACTTCCTTCTCCTTGCCAGCCTCAGTTTACTGCTGCCTGTTTCTCACCACTTGTTCTTCTGCCAACTCCAGTCTTTACCTTCAGGGGATCTTCTTCTCCCTTCTGTTTACTCCCCTTCTGTATTGCTCGAGAAAGCCAACCCCTGCTCAGCCTGCCTGGGGCTAGGCTGAACCAGACAAAGTGTTTCAGTCTACTTGAAGCTGGGGCCCTCCAGTGCCCTGACCATCTTAGCGCTCCTTCTCTGCACCTGTTCCAGCCTGAAGTCATCTTTCTAGAATGTGAGTGATCAGAAATGTGCACATTTGCACACAGGAAATCTCACTGGTGCCTGACACATCCTAAGATCTCATGCACCTTGTTCAAAGCCGCATCACATCATGGCTCAGAGTCACCCTGGATGTGACTCATTCCCCCTGGGCTTTCTCCTCCTCTGTTGTTTCCAACATGGCCTTTGCTGGATACATACGGGTAGTGAGTTGAACTCGAGGAGAGGATCTCACTTCCGTGGATGGCGCAGGTGAGAACAAAGCTGCATCCAGGTCTGGTGCTCATAGTGAAAAATGGGAAAGCCACAAAAATGACTAAAGGTCTTGAGAACATGCCTGACATTGGGAGACTTCAAGGGCTGAGCCTGCTCCATGTACAAAAAGGAAGACTGAGAGCTGACTGGATAACAGTGCACAAGCATTTTCACAGAGACAAAAGACCAGCTACTAAGGGACTCTTGAATTTACCAACAAGAAGCAACGTCTGGAAACTGAAAACAGATAGAGAAAATTTGGAAATGAGGCACATGTTTTTAACAGCGAGGGCACTTAACCCCTTTTAGCCAAGAAGGCTAATGGCATATTAGGTTGCATTAAGAGGAGCATTGCCAGCAGATCCAGAGATGTCATTATTCCCCTTTATTCGGCTCTGGTGAGGCCACATCTGGAGTATTGTGTCCAGTTCTGGGCCCCCCACTACAAAAAGGATGTGGAAGCATTGGAGAGGGTCCAGCGGAGGGCAACCAAAATGATTAGGGGGCTGGAGCATATGACTTATGAGGAGAGGCTGAGGGAGTTGGGTCTGTTTAGTCTGCAAAAGCGACGAGTGAGGGGGGATTTGATAGCAGCCTTCAACTTCCTGAAGGGAGGTTCCAAAGAGGATGGAGAAAGGCTGTTCTCAGTAGTGACAGATGGCAGAACAAGGAGCAATGGTCTCAAGTTGTGGTGGGAGAGGTCCAGGTTGGATATTAGGAAAAACTATTTCACTAGGAGGGTAGTGAAGCACTGGAATGGGTTACCTAGGGAAGTAGTGGAGTCTCCATCCCTAGAGGTGTTTAAGTCTCGGCTTGACCAAGCCTTGGCCGGGTTGATTTAGTTGGGATTGGTCCTACCTAGAGCAGGAGGCTGGACTTGATGACCTTCTGAGGTCTCTTCCAGCTCTGTGGTTCTATGATTCTATGATTTTATGATAAATTCCCAAGGTGGTGAATTCTCCTGCTATCTACAAACTAACATGAGATGACTTCCTGAAAGAGACTTGTGAGAGGACCAAAGTTGTGCATTAGTCAAAAAGAAGTCATTGAGCTCAATACCTGGATAACGGGATGAAATTCTGCATCCTGTGATGTCCAGGAGGTCGGACTAGGTTAGTGGTTCTCAAATGTGTATGATGCAATCCTCCTTCTTTGTGTTTCCCAGGCCAGGTCTACACTAAACCAGAAGGAGAATCAAGATACACAACCCCAGTTATGTTAATTTTGTAGCTGGAGTCAAAGTACCTTCTTTCGAGTTTCACGGCCATCCCCACAGCAGGAGGCAGATGAGAGCATTTGCTTCCTTTACTCCGCACAGAAGCAGCTGTACCGGCTGCCAATGGGGGCACAGTCTGAGTTTGATTAAGAGTATCTTAACTAGACTCACTACATCGAACTCCAGAAGATTGATTGTGGTAGCATCTGTTTAGTGAAGACATGGCCTAAACGTTTATCCCTACCCCACCACACAAAGGCATTTATGTGGGGGCCATTCTATCAGTTGAGGGTTTTTTTTTCTGTTGCACAAATAAACCAATGACCCGCTGCAAAAAAAGCAAAAAGCAAAATGGAGGTCATGGTGTCTGCTCATGATGAAACGTGCATACTGTGCCACATCAAATGGATTCACTTTCAGATGGAAACAACTTGTTATACGGTGCTGCAGCCTTGACACAAATCAGTCAGAATTCACAGCACCGCTTAGCGACAAAGGCTCAGTGCCGTCTGGAGACCAGATCTGTCCGGAGGAATCAGCTTGGCTAGTCATTCATTGCTGTGGCTAAACGTGAACAGGAAGGTTTTTTTCCCCCTACAGCTTCTCAGGCCCACCTCACCGTCCACATACACTCTGCACCTCCCCCAGTTGGAGAACCTCTGGACTACGTGATCTAATGGATCATTCTGGCCTTAAATTCGATGGCTCTCTAAATCATTGGCTTGCATGGATCATATTCTAGGATGCAGCTGGAACAAGTTGCACCTTGGAATGCTGATAGGCACTCAACAAAGACAGACGCCTGCCAATAAGAATCGGGATTGTCAGAGTGAAATTGTATTTATTGTTTCTTTACCCTCCAAATGAGGTCTTTGCCTGTCTTGAGGGGAATCTCACAACATCCCACTCTCCCATCTGGGAACACCCCACTCTTTTCCCACTAAACCCTAGCCACTGCTCTTCAACTTTCCCCCAACTTCAACCTCCCAGGCAGGCCAAAGTTGGTACATAGTAAGAGCTGCCCTGTGGACATAGGCTACCTTGGAGCTCTGCAGATTATCTACATTTCTTGGGCTGTACATCCTAGTGGGGAGGAGATGGGGAGGACTTGGGGCTCTTCATAGTGGCTCTAGCTCTTTGGGCAGCGCTTACCATGACCTAGCTCTGGCTTCCAGGCTGCAGAGTGGCAGAGTCTAGGATAAAAGGAAGTAGTAAGGATGAGGTCTTGGGGGACCATGAGAAAATTAGAACGGCTATAGTGGGTCAGACCAAAGGTCCACTTACCCCAGTGCCCTGTCTGCCGACAGTGGCCAATGCCAGGTGCCCCAGAGGGAGTGAATACAACAGGGGAAGAGATGTGGCAAAGGGAGGAGAAGAAAATTCAGGACAGAATATGTAGCCACGGCCATTGCTTGGGGTTTTTCTTTGTTTTGTTTTGTTTTTTTGGTCCCGTGTCACCAGCCCTGAGGATCAACAATGAACTGACCCTCACTTGACAAATGCCTTGATTATTCTCCCACGCAGGTGTTTGCTTTTCACGCTGTACACGATCGGATTTATCAGGGGTGGTATCAGAAAATAGATGTAGCCCAGAAGAATCTGAATCAAGTGAGAAGAGCTGTTCCCAAATCTGTGTAGCAATGTTAGGCCGATATCTGATGTGTAGAAGAGGAGGACGGCGCAGAGGTGGGAGACACAGGTGTTCAGGGCCTTGAGGGATTCCGTGCGGGATGCAATGCTCAGCACTGTTTTGAGGATCATCACATAAGACACGAAGATGAGAAATGAATCCAACCCTACTGTAAAGACTTTAACACATAAGCCATAGATGCTGTTGACTGTGATGTCTGAACAAGCCAACTTCATGATGTCCTGATGCAGGCAGTAGGAATGGGAGAGGACATTAGATTTACAGTATTGGAACTGTTTCAGAAGAATGGGGAGTGGTAACATTACAGCCACCCCTCTTAGCACACACATTAATCCCATTTTAGCTATTCTCGGCAGGGTTAAGATGGAAGTGTATTTCAATGGGTTATTGATTGCAACAAAGCGATCAATGGCCATCAACAACAGCACAGACGATTCTATTTTGGAAAGAGAGTGGATGAAGAACAGCTGGGCCAAGCAGGCATGGAGACTAATCTCCCTAGAGTTAAACAAGAATATTCCCAGGATCGTCGGCATGGTGGCTATCAATAAGCCAAGGTCTGTGAGGGCCAACATGGAAAGGAAAATGTACATGGGCTCATGGAGGCTTGAATCTGTTTTTATAATGAAGAGAATGACTGAATTGCCTACTATCGAGATAGCATACACTAAACAGAAGGGGATAGAGAGCCAGAGATGGATGTCTTCGTGCCCAGCTATCCCAGTGAGGAGGAATACTGCAGAGCTGAATTGTGTGTCATTGATGGCTGTCATAATGTACTGGGCAGGTGTGAGCAGTCTTGAACTTTCTTTCCTGAAAGGAAAAAGAACAGGAGGTTGGGTGATATTTAGCAAGACATCATTCTATTCTTAGTGCAGGTTGAGAGACGTTCAGAAGCTCCAGGAAGTTCAGCAGAAACATAGTCTTGGATTTCTACCACAGACACAAGAATAGGCACTGCCTGACAGGATCAGACCTGTAGTCCATCTAGCCCAGTATCCAGTGGGCAGTACAAAATGCTGTTGAGGAAGTTGAAAGCAGCCCTTCTTCTCGGGGAAATTTCTCCCTGAGAGTCACAAGTTAGATATAGTCTGTGGTGTAAATCAGGAAGTTTTAGAACACTTCCAAGACTTTAAAAAAAATCTGCACTGTTAAAATTGGATATTCTGGTTACCCATCTAAACAACCTGTCCCTCTCTGACTACTCTGCTAAGCTCTTGGCCCAACTGACATCTTGTTGGTGGCAGTTCCACAGATTACTTGAGAACTATGTGAATATACAATGGACCTTCAAAGCTTCTGTGTGTGGCCCATTGGGATACATTGTGGGTGTGTCTAGACTACAGGGTTTTGTCAACAAAAGTGGACTTTTGTCGACAAAACTATACCTGCGTCTACACTACCGCCGAGTTCTGTTGACATAACATCGACAGAACTCGGCAGTTTTGTCGACGGCGGTAAACCTCATTCTACGAGGAATAATGCCTTTTGTCGACAGAGTTCTGTTGACAGAAGGCGTTATTGCATCTACGCTATCCTTTGCGTCTACACTCTCATGTCAACAAAGCGGCTTGCTTTGTCGACAGAACTGGATATAGTCTAGAAGCTCTTTGTCGACAGAAGCTTTGTCGACAGTATCTGTCGACAAAGCCTCTGTTGACAAAAGCCTGTAGTCTAGACGTACCCTCAGGGTTCATGTCTCAAAAATGAATGAAAATGTTGACTTCACCTACATCACTCCAGATTTACATGTGTGAATGGGATAAGGACCAAACTCTGTTCACTTTCCCTTACCAAACATGCCTGGTGATACACTCTGACCCTCAGGATTTCCTCCAAGAGAAGCTGAACTGTTTTGCTTGGCTAATGTGGACTGAATCCAGAGACGTCAATCATCCGACTGGCTTCTCTTCATCCTCCTGGTACCTGCAATCTCCCTGGAAGCAAGGATCTATAGCAGGGGTGGGGAACTTTTTTTGGCTGGGGGCCACTGACCCACAGAAAAATCAGTTGGGGGCCAAACACAAGTGAGAAGCCAAAACCCTCCCAAACCCTCACTGACGTTGCCCCTGACTGAGGAGACAGACACTCCCCACATTCCCCTCACACATCAGAACTTAGTGGGACTCAGGCTGGTAGATTTTGTGTGCTCCAGTTCTGCATTAGGGTGCAGATACTCCAATACTGGGGGGGAGCCCTTAGCCTTGGGGGCCGCATCCAGGCAAGCCGGAGGAGAGAAGGGGGGGAGCACATCTGGCCACTGGCCCTGAGGTTTCCCACCCTAATCTATAGCTATTAGGCAAACTGCACAGTGACATAAGGAAGTTATTTCACCTGGACTGGGGAGGGGATAGCATTAGGAATGGGTGAATATGCACACACTCATTTTCAACTAATATCCATGTGAGTGTGCAAGTTGCTTCAGCCATGTGCATGTGACAGGTTATGGACATAAATTACATACAATCATTCTTCCACTCCCCTGTCCTTCCCCTCAGCTCTACTCTTTGCTGGAAGACAGAACGGGGGGGGGGTTGCTCTTTCTGGACTTCTTGGAAAGACTCAAACAGGTATTTTGGAAACAGTGAGGAGTCCTGTGGCACCTTAAAAAATAACAGAATTATTTAGGCATCAGCTTCCGTGGGTAAAATCCACTTCATCCTATCATCAGATGCATTGGGATGGAAATTACAAAGGCAGATATCTATATCTATATCTATCCCCATATACCCTATCTATCTATCTAGCCCCATATACACGCTCTCTCCCTCTCTTTCTCTCTCTCGACCCTAGGGTACGTCTAGATTACAGGCTTTTGTCGACAGAGGCTTTGTCGACAGATACTGTCGACAAAGCTTCGGTCTACAAAGAGCATCTAGACTACATCCAGTTCTGTCGACAAAGCAAGCCGCTTTGTCGACATGACAGTGTAGACGCAAAGGACAGTGTAGATGCAATAATGCCTTCTGTCAACAGAACTCTGTCGACAAAAGGCATTATTCCTCATAGAATGAGGTTTACCGCCATCGACAAAACTGCTGAGTTCTATCGACATTATGTCGACAGAACTCAGAAGCAGTGTAGACACAGGTATAGTTTTGTCGACAAAAGTCCACTTTTGTCAGCAAAACCCTGTAGTATAGACACACCCCTAGCATATAAAAAGTAGGGAATACTCTTGTTATTCACACCTCCCCATCAGCCACAGCCACCCTAATGGAATTGTCCTCCTTAACACTGGTCCTAAACTCAACAAGTAACTCCATTGTTTCAATACACTACTACCTATGAATATCCCTGCCTCTCTAATTTCCACTCCAATGCATCTGATTAAGTGAGTTTTACCAACAAAAGCTTATGCCCAAATAAATCTGTTAGGGTACGTCTACACTAGCCCCCCTAGTTCGAACTAGGGAGGCTAATGGGGGCAACTGAAATTGCTAGTGAAGCACGGGATTTAAATATTTAAATATTTAAATCCCGTGCTTCATTAGCTATTTCGGTCGCCCCCATTAGCCTCCCTAGTTCGAACTAGGGGGCTAGTGTAGACGTACCCTTAGCCTTTAAGGTGCCACAGTACTCTTCATTGTTTTTACAGATCTCACAGGTACCCCTCTGAGACAAGTATTTCAGTGAGTACACAACCCTGAATGTAAGTGCTAGAAGCTGTTTCTAGCCTGTTACCAGCAGACAGTATCATGCTACTATTCACTGAAGAAAGAGTTATTAGCAGCCACTCAGGAGAGAGAAATAAGCCCAGTCAGACCTGTTACCACATAGCAACACAGCTCAGAATGCCCACGTCACAATCGAGCCAGAGAGTAAAACTAGCAGAAATATGTTTGCTGGTTAAATTTCAAGGAGCAAATAAACCTGAGGCAATTTGGGAATCTGTCACTGATATTCCAGGGAGGGAAAAGGTGAGTGTGGGGCTCTCCTCTCACTCAGGCCCTGGCAGGATTGGGCCCAGAGCAAGCAGAGCATCTAGAAATGGGAACCCCTGAGAAATCCTGACGGGGGAATAAGGGTTTTAACACTGGGAGCTTGTTTTGAAAGCCACATGTCTGTGTAGCTTGAACAACCCGCAGTAGAGCTTAGGCAGAGGTAGGAGACAGTCCCCAAGCTCCCTAGAGCTGCCTGCCCTCCCATCCCATCACTGAGTCACCCCAACAGCCCAGCTGAGTCCTCTGCCTCTGCAAAGAACAGCTGCCAATGCAAAGAGCCTGCAGCCTTTGCCCTGCACTTGGCATGTTACAGACAGTGAAACCTGCCAACGTACCCTGTTCCTGCTAGAAGGGAGCCGCTGGCACCAGAGGTCTTCACCCTGAAGCACAAGGAGTCATCAATGAGGTTGCACGGGCAGCAGGCAGTGTGTGTTCAGCTAGGGAGGCAACTGCCTTTATTCAGCATGTTTGTACCTTCCCTTGGGGCCACTTGGCCATCTGGGAACCTCAGCTGCTTGGCTTTGTGCACACCTGCTTTAACCCATATGACAGCCAATGGCAAACAGCAGGAGGCCAAATCCCAGGGGATGAGGGATGATGCTGAACAGTGGGATAGAAGCACTAGCCCTGCTGCAGGCTCCATTCTTGAGCTGGTCAACCCTGTTTGTACAGGCCTGATACGTTCCATGGCTACCTTGTGGCTGGCCAAGTGTCTTGGCAATTACGAAGCTGTTAGAACTGCAGTTGTGCTGAAATATTATTATTATTATTATTACTACTACTACTACTACTACAAATAATAATAACAATAATACTAATATTAATAATTTCTCCTAGGCAGTTCCCTCTCCTTCATTATCAAACAAGGATGCCAGGCAGTAATGGACACTGTACATGAAAATTTCCCCAGAGTCAAGTGAGCCTGGCTAGATATTCATGGCTGTGGGTGAAGTAGGTAGAGGAACACATTCCCCACCCACAGCCTCTTGAAAAGAAAGAGGTTTAGTCATCAAGAGTACAAAGCAGCCAAGAAAATGGTTTGAAAATAACAGGCAGCTGACGCACGTCTACACTCATCCATCTCATGTATCCCAAGATCAGACAGGCTTTGCTCTGGAGATACAGGGACAGAACTGATGTGATTTACATTCTTTTGGGAAGCCAAGGAGCCCTGGGAACCCAGCCTAGTTTCCTTGTGTCTATGAGAGCATCTTTCCATCCGGCTGGCACATTCTTGGGGAAGTCGCCTTTGCTGAGACCTGTGTGAGCCTGGGCCCTGTCACCGTAGTGCTCAGTTGTGTCCATTTTACAGACCGAGCTGATCTTTGCCCCCAGGCGGCTTTCCCCAAGCCTCTCATGGACGTTGCTTCATTGTTGGGGAGATTGATCCACTCAGTCTCAATGGCTCCCAAACACTGATCGGGTGACTGTGCTGAAACTGCTGATGACTCGGAGACACTCCAATGCTCTTCCCAAAACTCCACCACCTCCTCCTATGGTCACACCTCAGCACCCCACCTCTACCACAGACACCAAGCTGCCAGAGTCACAGGGCTCCCCTGAAGCCAACTGTCACAGGAGGCGGTGGTAAGAGGCCTATGCAGACAAGAGTCAGGCATGTTGCTCTGTGGGACCCTGACAGAGCCCTGATTTAGGTGTTTCTGAGTATACGAGCATCTCAGAGGTGTTTATCTTTCCACCACTGCTGTGAGGCAGGGCAGGGCTGTTATCCATCTGTTGTGAGGCTCAGAGACGGCTGGCAGTTTGCCCATGGGCACACAAGGCAAGGGAACGAAGCCCATCTCTCCTGAGTCACAAACGGTGTTCAGACCACAGTTCCAGCCTTCCTGCCATCTTAGCAGGGACAGGCCCAGCTGGATTCTCTGCTGTGCCAGCAGAGCTCCCCATCTGTTGCAGAGCGTAGATGACCAGGAACCAGTTACTGGGGCTTGATTCAGTGGCATTAGAGCATCCCAGAGGTTGGGATGACCTCCATCCATTGGTAACAGACCACCCTGGCCACGTCCCTGCAGACAGGCTCCACCCAAGAGTGCTCCCTTTGGGGTCTGAGGTAGCCCTGCAGGCAGCCTGCCCTTCCCTCTATGGTCCTTGTGGTGACTAACTCTCAGTGTGGGGTACTTCACAAAAGATCCCCCTTGTGGGGAGCAGAGAAAGGAGGGCCTGGAGTCCAAGGGATTAAAGAAAGCCTCTGAGTCCAGCTAGCTGTCCCCGATTTACCTGCAGCCAACACCAGGCCTGCAGGGAAAAGAAAAGGTAGTAGCCTGGCTCAGTTAGGTGTGACTAGCCAGGAGGTTCATCAGTCTGTCACAGGAGCAAGTACAATCCCCACTCTCTGGGAAAAGGGGGGAAGCAACTGAGAAGCCCCAACTAAGGGGAATCTGGACTCTTGTGGCCATGCCCCAAACTGAAGTGTTATATGGTTTGGAATTACAGAGTTGAGAAAGAAATCACTTGAAACACAGAAAGCTGAAGCAGTTGCAAGCTTCCATTTATTGCCTAACGGAATTAAGCAGAGCCAGCGAAATCCAGCTGGGCTGACCCCTAATGAAACATCTCAGTTACTATAACATCAAGGTCTACAACAACCAAAAACACATGTTCCTCATCCCTTAATAAGAATGTCCCTTTAATAAAATAAAAACTAAACTAGGGAATGAGGGTAGACTGCCTTAGTTCCTGGCTAACCCTGGGGATTATTTTGCCCCATAACCATGGGTTAACCTAAAAAAAAAGTCCAGATATTGAGGAGGCCTTCTTTCTCTTGGTGGATTACAGCGGACATCTGGCGTTCTTACACCTGAAGGTGTTATTTTGAAATAACAAGTCCATTATTTGAATTAACAGGCTTGATAAGATACGTCTACACTGTGGCACTATTTCGGGATACATCCGGTACCACAAAATAGCTATTCCACATTTTAACAGCATGCCTATTACTTCAAAAATATAACAGCCTTGCTATTCTGACATCCCGGCAAACCTCGTTCCACGACGATTAAGGGACTTTTCGGAATAGCGGTTTATTTCAAAATTGGGCACTATGTAGACAACGCTAAATGACAAAATAAGCTATTCTGAAACTGACTCGAAATAAGCTTTGCTACGCAATTCGAGATAAGGGTGCACCCATAGTGTGGACGCTTGCCTTGTTATTCCAAAATAAGGGGTGTTATTTCAGAATAACTCCCCAGTATAGACATGCCATCAGGTAATAAGTAGGGTTGTGGAAGTGGGAACTCGAGAGGAAAGAGAAGGTGTGGGAGGAGAGCACAGAGGGGATTGAGCATATGTCCTGTGTTTGCCTTTTGAATGGGGCTCACTCTAAAATAAATGGGCTGGGCTGGGGTGTGATAGGAGCGATTCATGACTGTGGGGGAATTGACAACCATTTCCACCCCTCTGCGTTACTGTGGCAGCATAAACGGAGGTGGGATCAGGGGGGAATCTGGGCCTGAGGGTCGTGTCAGGACTCCTGTGTGGTGTGCAGATCCGTCAACAGGGCAGGGGTTGGACTACGTGAATGGTTTCTCCTAGATCCACAGTATTAATCATGTTTCTGGCATCACACAGTCACTGGTACCTCTTTGAGGACCTAAGTGAGGGGTGGGTGACTGTGTCCATGGAGAAGCCCTGTCCAGAGCTGGACCAGTCCTTATGGATCAGTCAGCACCAAGAGCTCTCATAAGAACATAAGAATGGCCATACTGGGTCAGACCTAAGGTCCATCTAGCCCACTGTCCTGTCTTCCCACAGTGGCCAATGCCAGGTGCCCCAGATGAAGTGAACAGATCAAGTGATCGATCCCTTCCCAGTCACCCATTCCCAACCTTTGACAAACAGAGGTTACAGGAATCCTCCCTGCTCATCCTGGCTAATAAGTATTGAAGGACCTAATCTCCATAAATGTATCTGGTTCTTTTTTGAACCCTTTTAAATTCTCAGTCTTCCAATCCTCTGACAATATCCTCTGGCAAAGAGTTCCACAGGTTGACTGTGTGCTGTGTGAAAAAATATTTCCTTTTGTTTGTTTCAAATCTGCTACTTATTAATTTCATTTGGTAACCCCTAGTTCTTGTGTTATGGGAACAAGTAAATAATGTTCACTTTGGAAGACCCAGGATTGCCACTGCAAAACTTTTTCATGGGTGACAAGCCAGGTGTCATGGGACACAACATCCACATCCCTTCTCTTTATTGATGGTACAGAGAAGAATACTGAAGTTGGAGCAGCCACTCTTAAGGTTCATTATGACCCTCCCATTCTTTGGCTCTCCATGAACCCAATCGTTTTGGAAATGCGGCTGCCTGCCTTTGTCTCCTTCCCCAGGGCTCTGTCCTCCCTCACCCATGGGTGGGAAAACCCATCTCACCCAGCTCCAGACCTTTCACCCCACTGGAACCTCAATGTACATAGTAGAGATGAATAGCTGATTTCATGCTGCATGTAAGTGTCCATCACGGTGTGAGTAGCTGTGGCCTGCGTTTTCCATGTTTCAAGGCACCAGAGCTGGAGCAGGTAGAAGAACTCACCCTTCACTTGAAGAACACCCTGAGTATCCTTGAACGAAGGTGTTTGTTTTTCACGCTGTACACGATTGGATTCATCAGGGGTGGGACCAGTATGTAGATGTAGCCCATGAGACTCTGAAGCAAGTGAGAAGTGCTGTTCCCGAATCTGTGTACCACAGACAAGCCAATGTCAGGTATGTAGAAGATCAGGACAGCACAGAAGTGGGAGACACAAGTGTTCAGGGCTCTGAAACACTCTGTAGAAGATGCAACACTCAGCACAGTCTTTAGGATCATCCCATAGGAAAGTAAAATGAGCAATGAGTCCGACCCCACAGCTAAGAGTTTGATAGCCAAACCGTAGATGCTGTTGACAGTGATGTCCGCACAAGCCAGCTTCATGACATCCTGGTGCACGCAGTAGGAATGGGAGAGGATGTTGCATTGACAGTATTGGAACCGTTTCACAAGAAAGGGTAGCGGAAATACTAGGGACATAGTTCTTAGCACACACACCAGCCCCATCTTGGCTATTCTCGGCAGGGTTAAGATGGAAGCGTATCTCAGTGGGTTACAGATTGCCATGAAGCGGTCATAGGCCATCAACAGGAGCATGGAGGATTCGGTGTATGTAAACAAGTGTACAAAGAACAGCTGGGCAAAACAGGCATCCAGGCTGATCTCTCTAGAGTTAAACAAAAATATGCCCAGTGTGGTTGGCATGGTGGATATTGATAAACCAATGTCTGTGATGGCCAACATGGAAAGGAAAATGTACATGGGCTCATGGAGGCTTGGGTCTGTTTTTATTATGAACAGAATGAGTGCATTTCCTATTATTGAAATAGAGTACATCATGCAGAAGGTGATAAAGATCCAGAGATAGACATTTTCCTGCCCAGGTATCCCAGTGAGAAGGAACACTTCAGAGTTGAATTTGGTGTCATTGGCGGCTGACATCATGCACTGGGCAGGTCAGAAGAGTTTTCAACTTTTATTCCTGAAAGGAAAAATAATATGACAGTAGATGATATTTTACTAGACATCTTTCTGCTCCCAAGAGCTCAAGGAAGATCAGCAAAAACATGGACTTGGGTTTACACACTGAAAGACTGGATGAAGTCTGTAGTCTATTTGTCCCAGTATCCCCTGGTCGGTCCCACACGCTGCAGAGAAAGGTGGAAGATGCCCTGTAATAGGCCGCTATGAATTTTCCTGCTACCAGGGAAAATCTGTCCCTCATACTAATTGGTGAGACATATTTTGTTATGGAAATCAAGTTTTAGAGACCTTCCAACAGTTTTAAAGCAATCCTTTCGATTGTATTTGTAACTGGATTTTCTGGTTACCCATATAAACATCCAGCCCATCTTTGAATCCTGCTAATCTCTTGGCCCCAAGGATATCTTGTGGTTAGGACTTCCACAGCCTGCTTCAAAGCACTGTGCAATTTTGCAGTTGTCACCTCCCCACAGACACTCTTTCTGTGTCTCCAAATCTGAGTGTGGCCCCTTGTATCATGTCATGTGTGTAAACACCTGGCAAGTGCATGGTGAAAATCATAGAATCATAGAATACTAGGACTGGAAGGGACCTTGAAAGGTCATCGAGTCCAGTCCCCTGCCCCCATGGCAGGACCAAATGGTCACTGTGTTTATCCATGTTGCATACCAGCTACTTATAAGCAAATTTGACTGTCTTACAGCACTCATTTCTAATTTTCTCCACTCCAAATTGTGCCGTTGCTTCTTTCTGGTAGAATAGATAAATTCAAAGATCTAGATTCTGAATTCAATACAATATATGTCTACAACATCACTCTGGATTTATATGTGTAAGTTTGATCAGTACCAGGCTCCTTTAAATTTCCATCACCGAATTCTGCCAATGATGCTGTGACGGACCGGGCCGGGTCTGGGCATAGCTGAGGGTGTCCGCTCAGGGCGAATTGCTCACATTCAGGGCTCTTTACAGCCCCTGACTGGAGGCCCTTCACAAAGAGGTCACAAACCAGTCCCACAGAGCACTTCAGCTGCCAATCTGGCCAGCCAGAAGCCTCATGAGCAAAACTCCTCTGACACCCTGCTCTCCCTGTGCCGCAATCAGCCCCAGGCCTAACACAGAGGTGAGGGGTTATAGAACCCAATCTCACCTTTCCCGAATGGGTTCTTCCAGTCTCAAGAAACCAGCCACAGATCCTAATCAATTTACACTCTGGATCTTACCCACAAGATCACGCTGAGCCAACCCTTTAGAATCTAAAATCTAAAGGTTTATTACTAAAAGAAAGAAAAGCATGAGCATAAGGTTGTTAAAGGATAATACATTACATGCATCGAATCACCCAGTTCTCTATGCAGTCTTTTAGCAGAGATATTATAAACTGTTATCTTAAAAGTCTCTGGTGTACATCCTATGTCAGGATGGGTCCACGGTTCTTCCCGGCTCGTTCCCTGCAGGGTTGCATCTGGGATCAGGAGCTAAACTGAAGACCAGATGGAGGGTGCCACATGGCCTTTATATGCCTCCCCTGGTATCTTCTTGGTCCGAGCAGGTTACTGCAGGTCACCTGGTCAGACAGCGTATCCCTGCGTCCCATGCTGGTAACCCTTTGGCCCTGGCTGGTTTGCAGGTATCAGTCACATTCCTGAGGTGTGTACTGGCACCTAGAGCCTCATTGTCCCCTTGCTAATTAGCATAGCCATTGGCTGAGCATTCCTTGCACATTGCTCAGCCACAGACAGAGAATTTTCCAGCATCCCTACAGAGTACATGTTTATAACTTCACATACAGATATTATACAAGTACATGGATAGCATATACAGAATCAGTAGAACAGAAGCTTTCATGTGACACCTCACATGGCCCCCTTTGTATAGATTTTGGGGCAAATACCCCCCCATGGGTGCAGCAGTGATCTGGCTGCTCCCCTTAAAATCCAGTAACATGACAGATTCACTCTGATCCCCACAAATACCTTAAGAGGTTGTCAAGTCCAGTCTCCTGCACCCATGGCAACACAAAGCACAGCTAAATCATACCTGACAGTGTTTGTCTAACCTGCTCTTTAATTTCTCCAATGATTCCACAACCTCCCTAGGCAATTTATTCCAGTGTTTAATCACCCTGACATCTCGGAAGTTTTTCCTAATGTCCAACCTAAACCTCTTTTGTTGCATTTTAAACCCATTGCTTCTTGTCCTCACCTGAGGTGTTGAGAATATTTTTTTCTCCCTATTTATTAAAATGAAATCTAGAACAGCTTCCCAGGTGGTGGCTTTCTCCACCTTCTGAAATGAAATAAAACAAAAATGTCCCCAGTACATTCCAAGAAATTGTTGGAAAATCTGGTCCCTATTGTGCTATTATCCCAACAGATGTTTGGAAGGTTGAAGCCCCCCATGACCACAAAATCATGTGCTTTGGATGGCTGTAATAGTTGTTTCAAAAAAGCTTCATCCAATTCTTCTTCCAGCTGATATGTTCTGTAATAGAAACCTACCATGACATTACCCTTGGTTTTCACCACTTTTACATTTACCCAGAAACTCGCAACAAGTCTGTCTCCTCTGCCCATCTCAACCTCAGGACAAGTAGACACGTTTTTAATACATAAGGCAACAACTCCCTCCCTTTTCCCCAGCTGAATGTTTCTGTGCAAGCTCTACACTTTTATGCTAATATCATCCTCTGTTTTTTTATAGAATCTGTATCTTCTCCCCATTAGAGAATCATAGAACCATAGAGCTGGAAGAGACCTCAGAAGGTCATCAAGTCCAGCCCCGTGCTCTAGGCAGGACCAATCCCAACTAAATCAACACAGCCAGGGCTTGATCAAGCCGAGACTTAAACACCTCTAGGGATGGAGACTCCACTACTTCCCTAGGTAACCCATTCCAGTGCTTCACCACCCTCCTAGTGAAATAGTTTTTCCTAATATCCAACCTGGACCTCTCCCACCACAACTTGAGACCATTTCTCCTTGTTCTACCATCTGTCACTGCTGAGAACAGCCTTTCTCCATCCTCTTTGGAACTTCCCTTCAGGAGGTTGAAGGCTGCTATCAAATCCCCCCTCACTCTTCACTTCTGCAGACTAAGCAGACCCAACTCCCTCAGCCTCTCCTCATAGATCATATGCTCCAGCCCCTTAATCATTTTGGTCTGTGGATATCTGGCAAATTTCAAACTAACACAGACAGTTACTTCTGCTGGGTGGGGAAGAGTTGGTTTCACACATGGGTGAATAGTTCACTCAGTTTCCACTAATATCTAGTTGAGTGTGGAAATTACTTCAACCTTGCTTGTGTAAGGGGGGATGGGCATAAATTATATAAAAGGATTCTTCCTTTCCTGCACCTCAGCTCCACTCTTGGCTGAAACACAGAGCTGTGGTTCTTTCCTCTCAGGTCTTTTAAGAAAGCTTTCAACAGGTACGGCAGAGAGATTGTGTTCTCACACCAAATGTAAGTGTTTGAAGCAGCTTCTGGTTGGTTACCAGGAGACCGTATCATACAACTGTTCCCCAAACAAAGATGTAATCTTCAGAAACCCATTGCAAAGAATATGTGGAGTACTTTTTGTCATACTTTCTACAGCCAAAGCCTCTAAGCAGTAAAGTTACCTCTGCTTCTTTCTGTAAAGATTCCGAGAATTCTGCCGCAAACTTTCGCATGCCATGAAGGCTTGTTTTGTAATATTTTTATGTCAAAGAAAAATGTTGGCATCACATTTTCACATCTGTACGATAGCACACAGGTATCAACCCAATTTCTCTCTGCTGATGTTCTTTCAGGCTGTGTCTAGACTGCAGGGTTTTTTCCAAAAAAGTTGCCTTTTTTCGAAAAAACTTCACCTGCGTTTAGACTACAGCCGCGTTCTTTCGAAATTAAATCGAAAGAAAGCGGCTTTTCTTTCAACGGCGGTACTCCTCATTTCATGAGGAATAACGCCTTTTTTCGAAAGTGCTCTTTCGAAAAAAGGCGCTATGTAATGCAAACTGTGCTTTTTCGAAAGAGAGCATCAAGACTGCCTGGGTGCTCTCTTTCGAAAAGCAGCTTGCTTTTTCAAAAGTACTGATTGTAGTCTAGATGCTCTTTTTTGAAAGAAGCTTTTTCGAAAGCATCTTTCGAAAAAGCCTCTTTCGAAAAAGGCTTGCAGTCTAAACATAGCCCAAGTGATCATTGCTCCAGTTAGAGTGGGACTTAAAATGTAACATCTGTCACTTAGATTTCTTCAGAACCTGGAGGAAACACAGCATGTCAGCCCATTTTCACAATGGAAAATAGTCTATTGCTTTCTCTTTCTGTCTCTCTCTATAATACCCATTTCTTCTATCATTTGCTATATAACTACATTGGGTTAACTATTGGGGGTGGTTTTGTTATGGTTGTATTGGTTTGAACCAATCTGGCTATCTTTGTCTGGAAGTAGGTGACAGGGGAGGGATTACGTGAGGATTACCTGTTGTGTTCCCTCCCTCTGGGGCATCTGGTATTGGACACTTTTGGCAGACAGGACGCTGGGCTAGATGGACTGTTAGTCTGACCCAGTATGGCCGCTCGTGTGTTCTAATGCTCTTAGTTTACTAGCAGGTTGCTGGGAAACAAGCAGGAAGGGAAGTAGAAGCTAAAGAAAAGCCGTCGCTCTGTGAACAGACTGTTGTTTGACCCCCCTCTTATTCTCCCATGTTACACTTTCTTCCTATTGTTCAAATTACACCGTATGTTGGTTCTAAAAGGCTGGCTGGTCACTAGTCTCAACACTAGTGATAAACTACCAAAGGGAGGAACCACAAGTATTGGCCCTCTCACACCTACAGGGCAGGCCCGGTCAACCTGCCGTTTGTTGAAGCCCATGGCCCAGTCTGAGGGTGGGAGAATCATGGGATTCCACCCATCAGAGGGTAGGGCCCAAGCCCTGACCTCTGGGACACTTATACCAGAGACTGGCAGGGATTCTGGTGACCCAGTAATTCTGTGGGGTTTCTACCAGGAAGAATTGCTGGAGCCCTCAGTCAGTCAGGGAAAATAGAAATAGAAACATGTCCCATTGGACTTGTTACCACAGAGCAATGCAGCTTCTGAATTCCTGCCCTCACAAGTGAGCCTGAGAAGAAAACCCTTTCCAGTGCATTTGCTGATTACATTTCAAGGAGCAAATAAATCTGAAGCAATTTGGGAACTAGTCACTTAGCAGGATCAGCCCAGAGCACACGGCACCTCTGGAAATGGAAGCTCTTGAGAAAGTCTGACTCAGGGCATTGGGGATTTAATATGCTGTGCACCTCTTGAAAAATCACACTCCTGTGTAGCTTGAACAGCCCACCTCGGGCATGTCTACACTATGAGATTGTTTCGAAGTAACTTAGTTTGAAATAATAACTCCCAAAATAACTATTTAGAAATAGTGTGTCCGCACTACATGGAAGCCACAAAATTAGTCCAAGGTAGGCTCCCCCTATGTGGATATGTAATCCACACACCTAGTATGGGTCACTGTTCCTTGTAGTGGTATTTAGATTACTTACATAAAGAGATAAGAACAAGGGAGCTCTACAGCCTAGGTTGAGAGGCAGCTGGCTTTATAGCTTAAGCTGAAGCGGTTCCTACATTAAGTTCTAGAAGTTCCAGGTTCATATCTGTCCAGTGGTGGTTACAGATGCATCACCTCCACTTAAAAAAAGCAGTCATGTAGCACTTTAAAGACTAACAAGATAGCCTCCCCACCTTTTGATATTCGTAGTGACCCAATTAGCCACTACTGGCTAAGTAGCAGTTCTGCAGAAAAGGACCTGGGGATTACAGTGGACAAGAAGCTGGATATGAATCAACAGTGTGCCCTTGTAGCCAAGAAGGCTTATGGCATTTTAGCATGCATTAGGAGGAGCATTGCCAGCAGATCCAGAGATGTGATTATTCCCCTTTATTCGGCTCTGGTGAGGCCACATCTGGAGTATTGTGTCCAGTTCTGGGCCCCCCACTACAAAAAGGATGTGGACGCATTGGAGAGGGTCCAGAGGAGGGTGACCAAAATGATTAGGGGGCTGGAGCATATGACTTATGAGGAGAGGCTGAGGGATTTGGGTTTGTTTAGTCTGCAGAAGAGAAGAGTGAGGGGGGATTTGATAGCAGCCTTCAACTTCCTGAAGGGAGGTTCCAAAGAGGCTGGGGAGAGGCTGTTCTCAGTAGTGACAGATGGCAGAACAAGGAACAATGGTATCAAGTTGCGGTGGGAGAGGTCCAGGTTGGATATTAGGAAAAACTATTTCACTAGGAGGGTTGTGAAGCACTGGAATGGGTTACCTAGGGAAGTAGTGGAGTCTCCATCCCTAGAGGTGTTTAAGTCTCGGCTTGACAAAGCCCTGTCTGTGTTGATTTAGTTGGGATTGGTCCTGCCTTGGGCAGGGGGCTGGACTTGATGACCTTCTGAGGTTTCTTCTAGCTCTATGATTCTATGATTAATTGACTTTTACGGTAAGTAATTTCCTCCTTCCTTGTTGGTTCCCCTCCTCGCCCCCACCTTCTGTTCTATGTAGTTGATTTGTCAATTTGTAATTTTTTTACCTTCTTTCATTGTATCCCTCTGTTATAAAATGGTCATGTGTCATGCCTATTCACTTTCTGACTATGATCTGAACAAGTGGGTCTGTCCCAGGAAAGCTCATCACTTAATAAACTATCTTGCTAGTCTTTAAACTGCTACATGACTGCTTTTTTTGTTTTACCAAGATCAGACTCACACGGCTACCTCTGCGTGACTACCTCTCCTTAGAGCCCCGGGAATCACTGGGGAATAATACTTTGAAGGACTCTGGGAAGTAGTTATTTCAAAAAAGTAGCACCAGAATGCCCACACTACCAGTATTTCGAAATAACTATGTTGAAATAAGGGTTATTCCCTGTGGAAAGCAGGAGTTATTATTTCAAAATAACCAGCCCCTTATTTCGAAATAACAGGCTTGGTAGTGTGGATGCTCCACTTGTTATTTCAAAATAAGGGGGGGTCACTTTGAAAAAACTCCCTACTGTAGACCAGGTCTGTGATGCTTTGGCAGATGGACTGGGGTTTTGAAGCTGCCTAGTGTTACCTGGCTTCCAGGTACATCACTGAGTCACCCCAACAGCCCACTGAGTCCTCTACTGCTACACAAAACATCTGCCAATGCAAACATTTCTCTTCACATTTTAAAGGCAGTGCAACCTGCCAACATATCCAATTCCTGTGAGAAGGGGACCACTGACACCACAGGACTTCACCTGATGTTACACGGGCAGCAGGCAGTGCGTGTTCAGCTAGGGAGGCAACTGCCTTTATGCAGCATGTTTGTACCTTCCCTTGGGGCCTCTTGGCCATCAGGGAACCTCAGTTGCTTGGCTTCATGTGCACCAGCTTCAACCCCCATTACAGCCAATGGCAAACAGCAGGAGGCCAAATCACAAGGGATGGGGGCTGATGCTAAATAACTGGCCTGCAGCACCAGCCATGCTGCAGGCTCCGTTGCTCCCGGAATTTAGGCTTGTCAGCCCTGTTTTGATGATTCTCATTAGTCACACGGCTACCTCAGGGGTAGAAGAGGGCTAATGATGATGCTGTCACAGTTGTAATAATACAGAATATTAGCGCTAATAATGCTGGACCAGATTTCTCCACAGAAGTTCCCTTTCCTGAATTACACACCCAGGGTTTAGGCCAAAGCTCTGTGTAGGGGAATTCCCCTCAGACTGACCCAGAATGGGCCGTCCTTTCCCTTCTCCCTGAGAAATGAAAAGTGGCCCCTCTATCCAGGGATCCCAGAGTTAGGCACAGATGTCAGATCCCTAATCTGGTGTCCCCCCCGCCGATCTCTGGGCCTCCACAACTGTTCTAGGACACTCTCCAGCTCCCTGCGAGCACTGGCTGATCTCTGGGCCTCCACAACTGTTCTAGGACACTCTCCAGCTCCCTGCGAGCACTGGCCGATCTCTGGGCCTCCACAACTGTTCTAGGATGCTCTCCAGCTCCCTGCGAGCACTGGCCGATCTCTGGGCCTCCACAACTGTTCTAGGACACCCTCCAGCTCCCTGCGAGCACTGGCCGATCTCTGGGCCTCCACAACTGTTCTAGGACACCCTCCAGCTCCCTGCGAGCACTGGCCGATCTCTGGGCCTCCACAACTGTTCTAGGACACTCTCCAGCTCCCTGCTAGCACAGGCTCCTCAGAGATGGGTGACCACAGCAGCCTCTGCCCACAGGAACTGCTCAAGGAGTCTTGTGCAGGGAGGAGGGGGCCGCACAGAGAAAGTTGGTTAGAGTAGCTGATGGGACATCTGGCTCTCAGACACCAGAAAGGGGGCAGAGAGATTTGTAACTATGAGGGATCCTTGCAGGGTAGAGGTTCTGGAGCCCTAGTCCAGTCAGGAGACAGAAATATGCCCTGTGGGATCTGTTACCACAGGGCAACACAGGCCTGAGTTCCTGCCTTCACATGGGAGCCACTATAAGTCAATTTGGGAATTAGTCATCTATATTCTGTGGGGTCTCCTCTCACACAGAGCCTAGAGGGACTGGGCCCCGATCACACTGCGTGTTGACAAATCCTGACCTTTTCAGAAAGTCTGCTATTTCAGCAGCCCACCATGGAGCATGGGCAGAGGTAGGGTAGGTCCCAAGCTCCCTAGCACTGCCTGCCCTCCAGCCCCAACACTGAGTCACCCCGACTGCCCAGATGAGACCTCCGCCGCTGTACAGAACAGCTGTCAATGCAAACAGCTTGCAGCCTTTTGCCTGCACTTGGCATTTAATGATAGAATCATAGAATCATAGAATACTAGGACTGGAAGGGACCTCGAGACGTCAACAAGTCCAGTCCCCTGCCCTCATGGCAGGACCAAATACTGTCTAGACCATCCCTGATACACATGTATCTAACCTACTCTTAAATATCTCCACAGATGGAGATTCCACAACTTCCCTGGGCAATTTATTCCAGTGTTTGACTACCCTGACAGGTAGGAACTTTTTCCTAATGTCCAACCTAAACCTCCCTTGCTGCAGTTTAAGCCCATTGCTTCTTGTTTTATCCTCAGAGGCCAAGATGAACAAGTTTTCTCCCTCCTCCTTATGACACCCTTTTAGATACCTGAAAACTGCTATCATGTCCCCCCTCAATCTTCTCTTTTCTAAACTAAACAAACCCAATTCTTTCAGCCTGTTTGCATTTACAGACGGTGAAACCTGCCAACGTACCCAGTTCCTGCGAGAAGGGAGCCGCTGGCACCTGAGGTCTTCACCCTGAAGCACAAGGAGTCATTGCAGGGGCAGCAGGCAGTGTCTGTTCAGATAGGGAGGCAACTGCCTTTATGCAGCATGTTTGTACCTTCCCTTGGGGCCACTTGGCCATCAGGGAACCTCAGCTGCTTGGCTTTATGTGCACCAGCTTCAGCCCTGTTACAGCCAATGGAAAATGGCAGGAGGCCAAATCCCAGATGATGGGAGGTGATGCTAAACAACTGGACTGCAGCACTAGCCCTGCTGCGGGCTCTGTTCCTTGAATCTGGGCTGCGATCAATGTTCTTACGGGTCTGATTAATCCCATGGCTACTTTGCGGGTGACCAATTGTCATGGCAGCAATGATGCTGTTATGGCTGCGATCTTGCTGAAATATAATAACAATAATAATAATAAGAAGAAATTCTCCTAGGTAGACCCTCTCCTACATTATCAAAACAGGATGCCAGCCAGTAAAGGGAGATCCCACAAGGCTCCATACATTGAAATTTCATTTGGGTCATTCCCCCGTCTATTCCCTTCTCATTGGGAAATGGAAATGGGGAAGTTGGTTGGTTCCCCTGCTTGGCGCTGGCTGAGGTGCTGGTGCTGACTGCAGACTGGATCTCTCTGGAGGATTGAGTTTGGATAGATATTCATGGCTCTGGGTAAAATGGGCACAGGAACTCAATCCCTCCCTCTTTGCTGCCCCCCCCCCCCCCCCAGCCTCCTGAAAAGAAAGAGGTTTAGTCGTCAAGAGTACAAAGCACTGGAGGAAACAGTTTGAAAGTAACAGGCAGCTGTCACACGTCTACACTCCTCCATCTCATGTATCCCAAGATCAGACAGGCTTTCTCTGGAGACACAGGGACAGAACTGATTGGATTTACATTGTTTGGGAAGCCAAGGAGCCCTGGGGACCCAACCTTGTTTCCCCTGTGTCTGTGAAAGCATCTTCCTATCCGTTTGGCCCATTCACACCTTTTCTGGAACCTGTGCGAGCCTGGGCACTGTTACCGTAGAACTCAGCTGTGTCCGCGTTACAGGCTGAGGTGTGAAGCTGACCTTTGCACCCAGGCGGCTTTCCTCCAGTCCCTCATGGACACTGCTTCATTGTTTGGGAGATTGATCCATTCAGTCTCAGTGGCTCCCAAACACTCATCTGGTGAGTGTGCTGAAACTCCTGGCGACTCCGAGACACTCCACCGCTCTCCTCAGAACTCCACCACCTACCCCTACGGTCACCCCTTAGCGCCCCCGCATCTACCACAGACACCAACATGCTGGTGTCATGGGGCTCCCCAGAAGCCAACTGTCACAGGAAACTGTGGAAAGAGGCCTGTGCAGACAAAAGTCAGGGCATAGCTCTGTGGGACCATGACATAGCCCTGATTTAGGTGTTTCTGTGTATCTGAGGCTATGACTACACTACAGAGTTTTTCCAGGATACTGGAGGTGTTCTGGAAATTTTTTTTCGAAAGAGTAGATGTGCTTTTTTGGCATCTCAATAAACCTTGTTTAACAAGGAAAAAGGGATCTTCTGAAAATGGGTTTTTTCCCATAATTGCAGATAACCATCCTCCTAAACTCCATTCCTCAGATTGGTGTACCCGAATGGCTTCCTTTCTGATATGGTCTGCCAAATCATGGATTTGCTCTGATTTGTCTGGCATATATATGCAACATTCCTTCCCAATCAGGACACACACCCCTCCCTTGCTGGCTAACATGAAATCCAAAGCCATGCGATTTTGTAATGTCATGGTTCTGATGGCTATCATTTCTGTGGTCATCTGATCAAGTGCACTAGCAGTAGCATTACTGACTTTTTCTAAAACATTTGCTAAGAGCCTGACTTCCTTGATAGTCCGTCCAACTCCATACGTAGGGAACATTATGGCCCAATATTGTTCATTCTCAGTGATTTCTCGTTTTATTCTATTAACTTGAGGCAGACTACTTAAATGCCTTATGGCTGGGATAACATACCCCATGTAGCAGGATCCAGACCAGTGGCTTGGTAACCAGAAATAGACCCTGTTTCCACAGATCCAATAAGTTGAGTTAAAAGAGGACATTCGGTACTTTGCTATATGGGTTCTATTGATTTTTTGTATGGTGGACAGTCTGGAACAATTTATAATAAAGCTTCTCTTTTCATCTATTGTTATAGTCTCATTATGTTTCAAGGTAGAGCAGTCAATAGTGTAATTACAGGAACTATTTCCCACCCATCTGTTTCCTAGAAAT
Organism: Rafetus swinhoei; assembly: GCA_019425775.1. Taxonomy (NCBI): domain Eukaryota; kingdom Metazoa; phylum Chordata; order Testudines; family Trionychidae; genus Rafetus; species Rafetus swinhoei. The sequence goes on along the minus strand of CM033437.1, from coordinate 11,066,951 downwards.
GTATAACACTTAAACCCCGGAGTATGTTTTGACAGTGTAAGAAATGGAATTGGGTCATTGGGTATGGATGGGTGATCGGGGTTTTGCCATATGTCAGGTCGTTGGATAAAGGTCTGATTGGCCCAGTACCCTTGGCAATCTGCGGAGGCATTGTTTTTATCATATAGATCACAAAAGTCAATCCAACTAAAGGGAACCGCTGTCATTGGTATACCTCCTTGAGAATGGTGTGAAACATGTGCACAGGCCCAACATTTAGAAACTAGCCAATTAGCCTGTCATAAGACAGGATTTTCAGGTCTTCTCTCCTGAGCTCTCTCACTCTGTCTCTCTCTCCCTCTTTCTCTTCCTACTGCCTCCCCCCCAGCTCTCCTCCGCCTCCTGCCTCTTTCTCCGTCTCTTTCTTTCTCTTCTCCCCCTCCTGCCTCTCACTCTCCCTTTCTCTTCTCCTCCTCCTCCTGCCTCTCCCTCCCCTCCATCTCTCCCCGCCCCCCTTCCCCTTCCCCTTCCCTCCCGCCGTGGCGCTTGGCTAAGTGCTGCCTGCTCAGCCGGGCTGCCGCAAGGGAAGGGGGCGGTGTGGTGACGTACATGGCTGGGGGCGGGGCCATATACATCACCGCCCTCCCTTCCCCTCCCACCCCGGAGGAGCCCAAACAGCCCCTTGCGCTGCTGGCTCCACCGGCAGCCTGGCTGAGGGGTGCAGCACTCAGCTAAGTGCCACAGCGGGAGGGGAAGGGGGGCGGTGACGTACACGGCCCTGCCCCCTGGCTGTGTACGTCACCGCCCCACCCCCTTCCCCTCCCTCTGTGGCGGCTCGGCTGAGTGTTGCACGCTCAGCCGGGCCGCCGCATGGGAGGAGAGGCGAGGCAGTGATGTACACGGCCAGGGGGCAGGGCTGTCTACATCACTGCCCCCCCTTCCCGTCTCCCGCGGCGGCCTGGCTGAGGGGCGCACCACTCAGCGCCATGGCGGGAGGAGGAAGGGGTGGTGGTGACGTACACGGCCCCACCCCGTGGCCGTGTATATCACCGCCCCGGCCCCCTTCCTGGGTCAGACCAAAGATCTATCTAGCCCAGTATCGTGTCTTCCAACAATGGCCAATGCCAGGTACCCCAGAGGGAGTGAACAGATCAAGAGATCCCTCAATTGTCAGCCATTCCCAAACTTTGACAAACAGAGTCTTGGGGCATATTCCCTGCCCAACCTGGCTAAGCATTGATGGACCTAACCTCCATGAATTTATCTTGAACCCTTTTAAATTCCTGGTCTTCACAACATCCTCTGGCAAGGAGTTCCACAGGTTGACTGTGTGCTGCATGAAGAAATATTTCCTTTGGTTTGTTTTAAACCTGCTACCTATTAATTTCATTTGGTGACCCCTAGTTCCTGTGTCATGGGAATGCTCACTCATGAAGGGCCAGAAGTGCCACTGCACAATAGACCTGCAGCTTTTTCATGGCGTATAGCAGATTAACTATAGACAGGACAGTGATAAGCCAGGTGTCTTGGGAAACAACATCCACATCCCTTCTCTTTATTGACGGTACAGAGAGGAATACTGAAGTTGAAGGAGCCACTGTTAAAGTTCTTTGTGACCCACCCATCCTTTGGCTCTTCGTGAACCCAATCACTTTGGAAATGCGGCTGCCTGCCTTCATGTCCTTCCCCAGAGCTCTGTCCTCTCTCACCCATGGGTGCGGACAACCCATCTCATACAGCTCTAGGCCTTACACACCACTGGAACCTCAATATAGAGAGCAGATATCAGTAAGTCATTTCATGTAGGATGTAAGGGTATGACTACACAGCAAAATTATTATGGGATACCAAAGGAATCCCGAAATAGCTACCCTGAATCTTTTGAAAGCATCTGCAATTTCAAAATATAGCAGACGTGCTATTTCACCATCTCTGTAAACCTCATTGTATGAGGAGTAAGGGATGACTCGAAATAGCGCTTTATTTTGAAATTTGGCACTGTGTAGACAGCGCCAAATGATGAAATAAGCTATTTTGAAATAGACTTAAAATCAGCTATACAATTTGCGTAGCACAAATGGCGTATCTTATTTCGAGCTTTGGGTGCTGTGTAGACGCGCCCTAAGTGTCCATCATGGGGTGGGTGGCCGTGGCTTGACTTTTTCATGTTTCAAATCACCAGAGCTGGAGCTGGAAGAGGAACTGACCCTTCACTTGAAGAACACCCTGAATATCCTTGAACGAAGGTGTTGGCTTTTCATGCTGTACACGATTGGGTTCATCAGGGGAGGCACCACCATGTAGATGTAGCCCATGAGACTCTGAAGCAAGAGGGAAGAGCTATTCCCAAATCTGTGTACCACGGACAAGCCAATATCTGGTAAGTAGAAGAGCAGGACAGCACAGAGGTGTGAGACACAGGTGTTAAGGGCCCTGAGGCACTCTGTGGAAGATGTGACACTCAGCACAGTCTTGAGGATCATCACATAGGAAAGAAAAATGAACAATGAGTCCAACCCCACTGCTAAGAGTTTGATAGCAAAACCATATATGCTGTTGACAGTGATGTCTGCACAAGCCAACTTCATGACGTCCTGATACAAGCAGTAGGAATGGGAGAGGACATTGGATCGACAGTATTGGAACCGTTTCAGGAGAAATGGGAGTGGGAATACTAGGGACATTGATCTTAGCACAAACACTAGCCCCATCTTGGCTATTCTCGGCAGGGTTAAGATGGAAGCATATCTCAGTGGGTTGCAGATTGCCATGAAGCGGTCAAAGGCCATCAACAGGAGCATGGAGGAATCACTGAATGAAAACAAGTGGACGAAGAACACCTGGGCAAAACAGGCATTGAAGCTGATCTCCCTAGAGTTAAACAAGAATATGCCCAGTGTGGTTGGCATGGTTGATATCGATAAGCCAATGTCTGTGAGGGCCAACATGGAAAGGAAAATGTACATGGGCTCATGGAGGCTTGGGTCTGTTTGTATAATGAACAGAATGACTGAATTTCCTGTTATTGAGATAGCGTACATTATGCAGAAGGAGATAGAGATCCAGAGATGGACGTTTTCCTGCCCGGGTATCCCAGTGAGAAGGAACACTGCAGAACTGAAATTGGTGTCATTGGCAGCTGACATGATGTCCTGGGATTTTCTGAGGAGTTTTAAACTTCAATTTCTGAAAGGAAAAATAACATGAAAGTAGATGATATTTAGCTAGACTACTTTCTGCTCTGAGTGCAAATTGAGAGGCTCCTAAGAGGTCAAGGAAGATCAGCAAAAACATGGACTTGGGTTCACACCACTAATGGTAAGATGATATTTTATGAGGCACCTTTCTGCTCTCAATGCAGAGACTCCCAAGCACTGAAAGAAGATCAGCAAAAATAGTGTTGGAAAATAAGCCCTGCCAGATTGGTTGAGACCTGTCATCTATCTAGCCTAACATCCATTGGCCAGTCCCACATGCTTCAGAGAACTATGGAAACGGCCCTTTAACAGGCAGCTCTGAGATTTGCAGCTGCTAGGGAAAATTTGTCCCTGATACCTACTGATACCTACTGTTGAGACATACTTTGTTATGCAAATTAAGCAGGTTTAGAAACCTTCAAAAATTGTAAAACAATTCTTTCCACTGTATTTTTAACTGTATTTATTGGTTACCCATATAAACATCCAGCTTATCTTTGAATCCTGCTAATCTCTTGGCCCCATTGCTATCTTGTGGTTAGGAGTTCCACAGCCTGCTTCAAAGCACCGTGCAATTTTGCAATCGTCACCTTCCCACAGACTCTTTCTGTGCCTCCGTGTCTGAGGCTATGTCTACGCTACAGAGTTTTTCCAGAATACCGGAGGTATCTCAGAAAAACTCCGCCACGTCCAGGGAACACGTCTGCTCTTCTGAAATTGTTTTATGAGGAATAAGGGCTCTTCCGAAAGAGGAGGTTTTTCCCACATTTGGCCCTGTGTAGTTGGTTCAAATGTCGAAAAAGCCTCTTTCGAAAAAATGCGTATCTTTTTCCGTTAAAACCCTGCAGTGTAGACATAGCCTGAGTATGGCCCCTTGTATCATGTCACGTGTGTAATCACCTGGCAAGTGCATGGTGAAAATGGTCATTGTGTTGATCGGTGTTGCATACAAGCCATTTATAAACATATTTCACTGTCTTACTATACCCATTTTTAATTTTCTCCACTCCATATTGTGCCATTGCTTCTTTCCAGTAGAATAGATAAATTCAAATATCTGGTTTCTGAATTCAATAAAATTGATGTGTGTAAGTTTGATCATTACCAGGCTCCAGATTCTCCCAATGATGCACTCTGATCCCCAAGAATCCGTCTAACAAAGGATGAAGTCCTTTGATGGTCAGCATAGACTGAATCCAGAGAATGCAATCATATAATTATGGAAACACAGAAGTGAATGCAACTTCAGCCTTGCTTGTGTAAGGGGGGATGGGCATAAATTATATACAAGCACTCTTCCTTTCCTCAACCTCAGCTCCACTCTTGGCTGAAACACAGAGCAGCGGTTCTGTTCTCTCAGGACTTTTCAGAAAGCCTTGCACAGATACAGCTGAGAGATTGTGTTCTCAACACTGAATGTAAGTGTTTGAGGCAGCTTCTAGTCAGTTACCAGGAGACTGCATCATACAACTGTTCCCCGAACAAAGATTTAGTCACCAAAACCCATTGCAAAGAGTATGTGGAGTATTTTTGCCATACTTTCTATAGCCAAAGCCTCTAAGCAGTAAAGTTACCTCTGCTTCTTTCTGCAAAGATTCTGGGAATTCTGCTGCAACCTGTTGATATACCTGCATGCCATGAAAGTTTGTTTTGTAATATTTTTATGGCATCACATTTTTACATCTGTACGGTAGCACATAGATTCCTCCACTTAGAGTGGGACTTATAAATCAGCATCTGTTACTTGGGCTTTATCTAGACTACACAGTTAAGTTGGAAAAAGATACGCAATTTGCGGTCTGCAGATTGCGTATCTGTTTCCGACTTACTTTCGAAAGAGGCTTTTTCGAAATTTGGTGCATCTACATGGTGCCAAATTGTGGAAAAAAGTGCTCTTTTGAGCCATCCCTTATGCCTTGTAGAATGAAGTTTTCAAGGATGGCAAAAGAGCGCGTCCGTTCTTTGGAAAAAATTTTTGAAATAGTGGACACGTTCCTTGGACACGGCATTGCTTTTTCGGGATACCTCTGGTATCCCGAAAAAGCAATGCAGTCTAGATGTAGCCTTAGATATCTTCAGAACCCAAAAGTGTCAGAGCATCTCAGCCCACATTTAGTCATTTGCTAGCAAATAAAATCTAGTAGCTCTTTTATTACTGGCTTAATAGCTGACTATTTCTCCTGAGGTTCTTTTCTGTCAATCTGTAGCCTGTATCCAGAGTGCTAACAGACTTTGATATAAAATATATTAAGTGCTTATTCCCAGAACTCTCACTCTGTGGTACATTATTTAGCTTGGGTGCATCTACTCTGCACCCGTAGCTCGAAATAAGCTATGCACATTGAGCTACGCGCATTTCTTAGCTTATTTTGAGTCAATTTTGAAATAACTAATTTCCTAATTTGTTTTGAAATAACTGGCTATTCTGAAACATCCCTTACTCCTCGTGGAAGGAGGGTTACTGGGACATCGGAATAGCAAGCTCATTATATTTCCAAATAACGGGCTTGCTGTTAAGACGCAGGATAGCTATTTCGGGATACCTCTGTTATCCTGAAATAGTGCTGCAGTGTAAACATAGCCCTACAGTGAGGGTTTTGCAGAAGTTGCATTTCAAAGCAAAATGCCTGAGTTTTCATGGACATGGAGTAGGGGGTACGTCTACACTGCAACACTGTTTTGAAATAACTAGTGCTATTCTGAAATAACGTATTCTGTGTCTACACAGCAGACAGTTATTTCAAAATATTGCCAAAATACTGTCAAGCTGGAGGACTTCTGACTCAGATTCCTGTAACCCTCACTGTACGAGGAATAAGGGAAGTCAGAGGAAGAGTGCTCTATTTCAAAATAAGTGCTGTGTAGACGCTCCCTGTTTCGAAATAAACTATTTTGAAATAAGATACGCAATTGATGTAGCTCAATTTGCGTAGCTTATGTTGAGTTAAGCCCTAGGTATCTCTCTCTGTCTCTCTCTCACACACGGTCTGTGTCCTGTATTCATAAAATCTGTAGCACACAGGAACAGCACAGTGACAGACTTGGAGCTGAACTGCCTTAATGTCTATGTATATTAAACCCAGTTCTTCTGATATTTGCTATTTATCTACATTGGGTTAACTATTGGGGTGTTTCTGATATGGTTACATTGGTTTAAACTAGTTTGGATCATCTTAGTTTAAGAGCAGGCTGCTGGAAACCAAGGAGGAAGGGAAGCAGCATATGAAGAAAGATCGCTCTGTGAGCACTTCAGAGACAACACCAGAGCTACAAGCAGGGCCGAACCTGTATCTGGGCTCTAGCCAGGTTACCCAGCTTGTTCTGCCAGCACTGGGAGTCTGCCCAGTGGCGGGGCAGCTGTTGCTGAGAAGCTCTTCAGACTGACAGGCACAGACATGGCTGGGGAGGTCTGAAGGCCCTCAGCCTGCCTAGGTCCCTGTCAGAGTTTGGAGGGCCTGAGGGCACAGACATGGACAGACTGTTGTTTGGAACCCCTCTTATTCCCCCGTATTACACTTTCTTCCTGCTGTTCAGATTACACAGCATTTTGGCTAAAGAAGGTTGGCTGGTCACTCGCCTCACCACTACTCACAGGCTCTCAAAGGGAAGAACCACAGGTGCTGAACCCACTCACTCCTGCTTTGCAAGCTTCAGAGGGGTAGCCAAGTTAGTCTGTACCAGGAAAACTTAAAAAACAAGAAACAGTCTAATAGCACTTTAAAGACTAACAAAACATGAACATAAGAACATAAGAATGGCCATAATGGGTCAGACCAATGGTCCATCCAGCCCAGTATCCTGTCTGCCGACAGTGGTCAATACCAGATGCCCCAGAGGGAGGGAACACAACGGGTAATCCTCACATGATCCCTCCCTGTCACTCACCTCTGGAAAGTTAGAGGCTAGGGACACCATTCCTACCCATTCTGCCTAATAGCCATTGATTAACCTAACCTCCATGAATCTATCTAGCTCTTTTTTTAACCCTGTTAAAGTCCTAGCCTTCACCACATCCTCTGGCAAGGAGTTCCACAGATTGACTGTGCACTGAGTGGAGAAAAACTTCCTTCTGTTTGTTTTAAACCTGCTGCCTATTAATTTCATGTGATGACCCCTAGTTCTTATATCTTCATGTTTTGTTAGTCTTTAAATTGCTACTAGAGTATTTGTTGTTTTTTAAGTTTTTACGTTTTTTAAGTTTTTCCTGCTTTGCGAGGAACTGCAGTGCGCTGTAGCCCAGGTCCCAGTCTGAGAGTGGGAGGATCATGGGATTTCACCTGATGACTGGGCACAAGGCCTGACATTGGACATTCAGAGACTAGAAAAGGGCAAGGATTCTGGTAGCCAAGTAATTTTGAGGTGTTTCTACAGGGCTGAAGTGCTGGAGCCCTGAGTCAGTCAGGAGACAGAAATATTCCCTATTGGACTTGATACCACAGAGCAACACGGCTCTGAATTCCTGCCCTCACAGTTGAGCCAGAGAATAAAACCTTCTCAAATGCATTTGTTGATTAAATTTCCAGGAGCAAATAAACCTGAAACAATTTGGGAACTAGTCACTGATATTCTGTGGGGTCTCTCCTTGCTCAAGCCCTGGTACAATTGGTCCCAGAGCACACGGCACCTCTGGAAATGGGAACTCTTGAGAAATCCTGATTCAGGGCATCAGGGTTTAACACTCCGTGCTTGTCTTGAAAATCACATTTCTGTGTAGCCAGAACAGCCTCCTGTGGCGCTTGGGCAGGAGAAGGGCAGGGGTTTTGAAGCTCCTTGCCTCCACGTCTGTCACTCAGTCACCCCAACAGCCCAGGTGATTCCTCTGCTGCTGCACAAAACATCTGCCAATGGAAACATTTCACATTGCATATTGCAGACAGTGAAACCTGCCAACGTACCCAGTTCCTGCTAGAAGGGAGCTGCTGGCACCAGAGGTCTTCACCCTACAGGATAAGGAATCAGTGCTGAGGTTGCACAGGCAGCAGACAGTGTGTGTTCAGATAGGGAGGCAACTGCCTTTATGCAGCATGTTTGTACCTTCCCTTGGGGCCACTTGGCCATCAGGGAACCTCAGCTGCTTGGCTTTGTGTGCACCAGCTTTAACCCTGTCACAGCCAGTTTTCCTAAAAATATGTGTGTTACACTCCATTCTAAATCTCCATTCTAAATCCATTATAGTCCATGAAACACCCACAGGGATCCACAAGCTCCTGCTAAACCATGGAGAAGCACACCTTCCGATTGATGTACTTGGTTACAAGAAGATCTAGTGCCAGAATTGGAACATCCATAAAGTTATGCATGGTGTCAGTAGTCAGGTCTCTCACAATAAGATGCAATTAATGCCCTGGCACACTTAGAACATAAGGACATAAGAACGGCCATACTGGGTCAGACCACAGATCCATCTAGACCAGTGTCCTCTCTTCCAACAGTGGCCAATGCCAGATGTCCCAGAGGGAGTGAACAGGTCACGATCAAGTGATCCCTCTCCTGTCACCCATTCCCAACCTCTGACAAAGACCAGGGATACCATTCCTACCCATCCTGGCTAATAAGTATGGATGGAGCTAACCTCCATGAATGTATCTAGGGTTTTTTTTTTTTTTTAGCTTTTCTACCTAATGACGGGAAGATAGCTAATGTGACGCCAATATTTAAAAAGGGCTCTAGAGGTGATCCTGGAAATTACAGACTGATAAGTCTAACATCAGTACTGGGCAAGTTAGTTGAAACTATAGTAAAGAATAAAATTGTCAGACACACAGATGAACATAATTTGTTGGGGAAAAGACAACATGGTTTCTGTAAAGGGAAATCACGTCTTACTAATCTATTAGAGTTCTTTGAAGGAGTCACGTGGACAAGGGGGAACCGGTGGATATAGTGTACTTAGATTTCCAGAAAGCCTTTGATAAGGTCCCTCACCAAAGGCTCTTAAGTAAAGTAAGTTGTCATGGGATAAGAGGGACGGTCCTCTCATGGATTGATAATGGATTAAAAGACAGGAAACAAAGGGTACAAATAAATGGTCAGTTTTCAGAATGGAGTGTGGTAACTAGTGGTGTCCCCAAAGGGTCCGTACTGGGATGAATCTTGTTCAACCTATTAATAAATGATCTGGAGAAAGGGGTAAATAGTGAGGTGGCAAAGTTTGCAGATGATACTAAACCGTTCAAGATAGTTAAGACCAAAGCAGACTGTGAAGAGCTTCAAAAAGATCTCACCAAATTAAGTGATTGGGCAACAAAATGGAAATGAAAATTAATGTTGATAAATGTAAAGTAATGCCCTTTGGAAAAAATAATCCCAACTATACTTACAATACGATGGAGACTAATTTAGCTACAACTACACAAGAGAGCAATCTTGGAGTCATTGTGGATAAGGTCTAGGTTGGATATTAGGAAAAACTATTTCCCTAGGAGGGTGGTGAAGCACTGGGACGGGTTATCTAGGGAGGGGGTGGAATCTCCATCCCTAGAGGATTTTAAGTTTCGGCTTGACAAAGCCCTGGCTGGCATGATTTAGTTGGAATTGGTCCTGCTTTGGGCAGGGGGCTGGACTCGATGACCTTCTGAGGTCTCTTCCAGCCCTAGCATTCTATGATTCTATGGATAGTTCTCTGAAACCATCCACTCAATGTGCAGCAGCAGTCAAAAAAGCAAACAGTATGTTAGGAATCATTAAAAAAGGGATAGAGAATAAGACAGAGAATACTGGATTGCCTCTCTACAAATCCATGTTTTGCCCATTTCTTGAGTACGGTGTACAGATATGGTCGCCTCGTCTGAAAGAAGGTATATTGGCACTAGAAAAGGTTCAGTAAAGGGCAACAAAAATGATTAGGGGTTTTGAATGGCAGCTATATGAAGAGACATTAAAGACTTGGACTTTTCAGCTTAGAAAAGAGGAGACTAATGGGGGATCTGATAGCGGTCTATAAAATCATGACTGATGTGGAGAAAGTGAATAAGCAAAAGTTATTTACTTATGCCCATAGCATAAGAACTAGGGGTCACCAAATGAAATTAATAGGTTTAAAAAAAAAAAAAAAGGAAGTTTTACTTCACGCAGTGCACAGTGAAGGCTGGAGATGGATGACAAGAGAGGGATCACATGAGGATTACCTGTTGTGATCCCTCCCTCTGGGGCATCTGGTATTGGACACTGTGGGCAGACAGGATACTGGGCTAGTAACCTTAGGTCTAACCCAGTATGGCCATTCTTATGTTCTTATCCAACATCTAGAAGCTGAAGGCTGATAAATTCAGACTGGAAATAAGGCTGGAAATAATGGCAATTCCCCCCAACAAGACAGCTTCTGTGCTGAAACTCCTATGTTTAGTCTCTGTAATAAAACCACCCCGAGGAGAGTTGTAAGGGCTTTTGGGGATGATGCTGTAGCACCATAGTGCCAGTATAGACCCCATGATTAATTTCAGCATTATAATTGGCCTCTGGTAGGTGTCCGACAATGGATCTCCAAACTGCTACTAGTCAGCTGCGAACCAGTTTGGAGTGGGGAAGTGAAGAGCAGGGAGCAGGAAGTGAAGAGTTGTGTTAACCCAAGCGTGCTAGGCCAATCATTTCCTCTTACTGTGAAAGATGTGATTCTAGGCAAACATGCATGTCCCATATGAAGAGAGGCTAAAGCGACTGGGACTTTTCAGTTTAGAAAAGAGGAGACTGAGCGGGGATATGATAGAGGTATATAAAATCATGAGTGGTGTGGAGAGCGTGAATAAAGAAAAGTTATTTATTAGTTCCCATAATAGAAGAACTAGAGGACACCAAATGAAATTAATAGGTAGCAGGTTTAAAACGAATAAAAGAAAGTTCTTCTTCACGCAGCACGTAGTCAACATGTGGAACTCCTTGCCAGAGGAGGCTGTGAAGGCTAGAACTATAACAGAGTTTAAAGAGAAGCTAGATAATTTCATGGAGGTTAGGTCCATAAAAGGCTATTAGCCAGAGGATAGAAATGGTGTCCCTGGCCTCTGTTTGTCAGAGGCTGGAGATGGATGGTACGAGACAAATTGCTTGATCATTGTCTTCGGTCCACCCCCTCTGGGGCACCAGGCGCTGGCCACTGTCAGGAGACAGGCTACTGGGCTAGCTGGACCTTTGGTCTAACCCAGTACAGCCATTCTTATGTTCTTATGTTCTTATTGCTTTGTGAAAATGGGTTTCCATGCCTATGGAGGTACGATAGGTGGCATTGGGTTGTGCCCACAACATTTCATGATACCATCTAAATTTTTTGTTAGTCTCTATGGTGCTTCAGGAACATTCATTTTTTTAAAGATATTCCAGTTCTGTCACTGGATCACCTGGGGACTATGTACATCAATCAGAGTCATGTACTCCATAGTTTTGCAGGTGCTTGTGTATCCATGTTGGTGCTTCACGGACATTGACATAGGCTGGTCTGTAAAGGTGCATGACAAACATATCTTTAGAACACTAGCCATACATTACAGTAAGCAGGGAATTTCATTCCAGACTAGAAGATCACCATGGGAATAATTGAACTGCTCAGTGATCCCGGGAGACCTGGCATACCCCTTAATGCAACGACTCATGGGAGACTTGACGTACCCCTTAGTGAAACAGTTCCTGACGTCATATAAGGGATGCATGGATAGCAGTAAGAAATGATTCAACAGAAGTATGAATAGGTTTAGAATGGGGATTGAATGTGCATTTGGATGATTAACGGCACACTGGCGATGCCTTTATCTCTGACGAGACCTGAATGACAACAATATTCCCATGGTTATAACTACATGCTGTACTCTGCATTATATTAGCGAAGGGAAGAGCGAAAGGTTTAGTCAGGGGTGGGCTGCTGAGGGTGAACACCTAGCTACTTATTTTGAGCAGCCAGATACCAGGGTTATTAAGAAGGCTCAAGATCTGGCAAAAAGAAACAGGGATGCCTTAGAAATATGCTTGAAAGATGAAATGTTTGCCGCTATACTTGCAACTGCAACGTTTATTTGCATTTGATATGCTTGGAAGCTATTGTGATTGATAAGGCCTAGAATCCAATGTAAGGAATTAGTAAAAGTACATTTTGATTGGCAGGTGCCTCAAGGTATCACTGTTTGTGTAGAAACAAATAAAAAGTGCTTACAATGTAAAATGCCTTTATTTCCAAATAAACGATACCAACACATAGACACACACACACATTGACCCTGACAGAGGGCAGTGAACATATTGGGGGGTGCTTATTATCATAGGGGAAAGCAAATTCTGCTTTCATTTCAAAAGCAGTTGGCCGGGATGGAGTGTGAAGGAAAGTGCAAACGGTCAGAAAGTGGATAGGAATGCTCAGGGGAGTTCTGGGGACTCAGTCATAGAATCATAGAATACTAGGACTGGAAGGGACCTCGAGAGGTCATCGAGTCCAGTCCTCTGCCCTCATGGCAGGACCAAATACTGTCTAGACCATCCCTGATAGACATTTCTCTAACTTACTCTTAAATATCTCCAGAGATGGAGATTCCACAACCTCCCTGGGCAATTTATTCCAGTGTCTGACTACCCTGACAGTTAGGAACTTTTTCCTAATGTCCAACCTAAACCTCCCTTGCTGCAGTTTAAGCCCATTGCTTCTTGTTCTATCCTCAGAGGCCAAGATGAACAAGTTTTCTCCCTCCTCCTTATGACACCCTTTTAGATAACTGAAAACGGCTATCATGTTCCCCCTCAATCTTCTCTTTTCTAAACTAAACAAACCAAATTCCTTCAGTCTTCCCTCATAGGTCATGTTCTCTAGACCTTTAATCATTCTCGTTGCTCTTCTCTGGACCCTCTCCAATTTCTCCACATCTTTCTCAATGAGAAAGAATGTATCTGCTGAAGGGGAGGGTGGGTGCACAACTGCTCAGTCAGGAGCATAAGAAGGGACTGCAGCATTTTGGTTTGATTCTCCAAAACTGTTATCGGCTTCTCTTTGGCAACCCTATGGGACACATCGTTTTCTTTTCTGGCCCACTTCTCATTTCCCTCCACTCTTACCTGTCTTTTTTGCCTCTGAGTACTGGAGTGCCACATGGAACATGTCTTCCTTGATGCATGTTAATTGTTTTTTGTTCAGCACAGATGTTCTGCTGTTGGGGGAGGTTGGCTTCTCCAGGTCATTACTGTGTCCCCACAAGCAATGATTAACACAAGCATTGTTGCTATCTGCACTCACAGCATCGATACACTGCCTGAAAATACACCTCTGGTGACATACCTTTCGCATCCTCAGTGCCCGTAATCAAACACTCATGAGCCAGAAGACCCCGAGAATTGTGGCCTTGTCAGAGGCCTTGTTTATTGAATGAAGGCAATGTGAAAAGGTCACATGACACGGATGGGGGTCAACACTCTAAACATTCCCAATGGTTTTCATTGACAGTGGCATTGTGGAAGATGTCTCACGCCTGAGGGTAAGGAGAGAAGCAATGACCTTGCCTCTGCTACACACTTGACCCCTTTGCCCCATCCTTATACTCTCACCTGAGTGCAGCATTGGTCGCTGTGCAAGTTATTGCAGAATAGCTCAGGAAAGTGCCTCGCAATGGGGCAAGGAACAAGGCCATTCTGCCCAGGATTCCCCCACGCAATTCTGTCTTGTGTCTCCTTTATCCCTGCTCTAACTGTCTTCCCAGATTGTGACCCTTCTCCCAGGCCTCCATGTTTTTGACTTATCTGTGTGCATTGGTCACCTGCTCCCTTCAGGTGTCAATAGAGTAGGCTTGGGAACAAACTGATCAATTATAAAGTAATAAGGCACGAGGGCCAGATGGGATTCAGCAAGAGTTATGAAGAAACTCAAATGTGGAACTGCAGAACTGCTAACTGTGGTGAGCAATCTCTCACTGAACTCAGCCTCCGAACCAGATGACTGGCACATACCTAATGCGATGCTCATTTTCAACAAAGGCTCCAGATGCAATCCTGGCAATACAGCCCAGTAAGGCTAATTTCAGTATAAGATCTCAAAAGGGTATCTGTGTCAGTCTGTTTCTCCAAAAACAATGCAACAATTTGCCTTATACTGAAAAAACAAACAATGAGGAGTCCTGTGGCCCCTTAGAGATTAACAGATTTATTAGGATATAAGATTTCATGGTTAAAACAAACTTCATCAGATGATTTGGAGTGGAAGTACAGAGGCAGGTATATATATGAACAACAAAAGAAAGAAATTACTTGCAACGTCTTGTAACTTCTTTCTTTTATTGTTCTTATATATAGATAATTTAATGGAGCACAGGTCCATCAACAGCTATTATCCAAGATGGTTTGGGACACAGCCACATACTCACTCTGGGTTTCTATGAATCTCTGGCTGACTGCCAGAAGCTGGGAGCAGACAACAGGGGATGGGTCCCTCCATAATTGCCCTATTTTGTTTGTAGCCTCTCTGACAGCAGCATTATTAACCCTCTCTAGGCCCAAAAGGAGCCATGGGATTAATCAGACCCATACGTACAGGGCTGACAAGTCTGGATTCCAGGAACGGAGTCTGTAGCAGGGCTGGCGCTGCAGGCCAGTTGTTTAGCATCATCCTCCATCCCCTGGGATTTGACCTCCTGCTGTTTGCCATTGGCCGTGATGGGGATAAAGCTGGTGCACACAAAGCCAAACAGTTGAGGTTCCCAGATGGCCAAGTGGCCCCAAGGGAAGGTACAAACATGCTGCATAAAGGCAGTGACCTCCCTATCTGAACACACACTGCCTGCTGCCCATGCAACCTCTCTGATGACTCCTTGTCTCTGTCAGCGGCTCCCTTCTAGCAGGAACTGGGTACGTTGGCAGGTTTCATTGTCTGTAAAATACCAAGTGCAGGGTGAAGGCTGCAGGCTGTTTGCATTGTCAGATGTTCTGTGCAGCAGCACAGGACTCAGCTGGGCTGTTGGGGTGACTCAGTGATGGGGCTGGAGGGCAGGCAGTGCTAGGTAGCTTGGGAACCCTCCCCTCCATCTGCCCATGGTCCATGGTGGCTTATTCAAGGTACACATAAATCTGTCATTGAAAGGGAGCTAGGAGTGTTAATAGCCCAATAGCTTAAGAAAAGATTTCTCATGGTGTCCAATTTCTAGAGGTGTTGTGCGCTCTGGGCCCAGCCCTGCCAGGGGCTAAGTGAGAGGAGACCCCACAGAATATCACAAATCTCCTCAGGATTATTGTTCCAGAAAATATGATCAGCAAGCGCCATTTGAGCTGTTTTGTTCTCTGGTTTGGTTGTGAATTCGGAGCTGTGTTGTTCTGTGGTTAGAGATCCCATAAAGCACACTGCTGTTTTGTGACTGGCTGAGGGCTCCTACATTTCTGCCTTGCAGACACCCCTCAGTGGTACAGGGCGACCAGCATCTCTGCCCCTCTCTGCGCTGTAAGTGCCACATGTCAAGCCTTGGACCTGGCTCTCTCATGGGGTGGAATCCCACGATCCTCCCACCCTCAGAGTGGGCCCTGGGCTACAGTGCCCTGTGCGTCGACTGGGTCTGCCCAGCAAATCCAGATGTGTTCAGCACCTGGGGTTACTCCCTCTGGGAGGTTGTGACTAATGGTGAGACATGTGACCAGTCAGTCTTCCTCATCCAAAACACTGTGTACTCGGAGCAGCAGGAAGAAAGTGTAACCCGAGGGAATAAGAGGGTTTTCACAGTAATGTCTGTACACATCTCTGACTCCAAGCCAACCACTCAGACAGGGACCCTAGCAGGATGAGATTTTTCAGCTTTCTCCAGCCGTGTCTGTGCCTGTCAGTGAATTGCTTCTTGGCAACAGCTGCCCCAACTCTGGACAGACTCCCAGTGCTGGCAGAACAAGCTGGGTAACGTGGCTGGAGCCTAGAAACAGGCTTTTCCCACCTTGTAGCTCCGGTGCGCTCTCTCAATCTCCCTGAAGTGCTCACTGAGCGACGGCTTTTCTTCAGCTGTTGCTTCCCTTACTGCTTGTTTTCTAACAACCTGATGTCAAACTAAAACAACCGGGACCTAATGTAACCCTGACATACATATCCCAATAGTTAACCCAATATGGCTCTATAGCAAACTTCCTAAGAACTCAGGTTGACATTCACATTCATCAGAGCACTTCAGCTCCATGTCTCTCACAATTCCTGTCTGGGGTGCTGTGTATTTTATGAATACAGGACATTGAGAGTAAGAGGGAGCAAGAGAGCAGGAGAGGACTTTCGTGTGTGAAATGCTCTCCTGTGTCCATCAATACTCAGGCATTTGACTTTGAATCTGTTTCCTCCAAACTCCCATCATGCCTTAAAAAGAGGTGCTGGAATCACTATGTCCTATAGAGTGAGAGTCCCGAAATAAATATTTCATGTGTTGACCCCATTGCCTGTGACCCCTCCAGATACAGGCATGATACTGCCAGAACAGAACCTGGGGAGAACCAGTCAGCTGCTAACCCTGGGACAGAGGCGCTCCTAGACTTTTGTTTTCTGAGAAGAAATCCATGGAGGGCTGAGATGCTACAATCTTTTCAGAATCTGAAGCTCTCCAGATGACAGAAGCTGCATTATATCTCCAGCTCTAACATAAGAAATTATCTCTGAGGGGATGTCTACACTATGGAGCTATTTCAGGATACCAAAAGTATCCCGAAATAGCAACTCTGCGTTTATTTAAGCATCCTGTTATTTCGAAATAATGGGCAGCTTATTGTGACATTCCAGTAACCCTTTTTCCATGAGGGCGATACACCTATCTCATAGAGCTGGAAGGGACCTTGAGAGGTCATTGAGTCCAGTCCTCTCCCCCCATGGCAGGACCAAGTACTACCCCTGACAGATTCATCCCAGATAGCCCCTTCAAGGATTAAACTCACAACTCTGGATTTAGCAGCCTAATGCTCAAACCACTGAGCTATCCTTGGGAACCAGGATAGCTGGCCTACAGGTCTCATCAAGCCTGGCAGTGCCTATTTTCTTATCTGTGGTGGAAATCCAAGAGTATATTTTTGCTGAGCTTTTAATTCTTGGGAGACTCTAGACTTGCACTGAGAGCAGAAAGATGTCTTATTAAATATCATCTAGTCTTCTGTTGTATTTTCTTTCAGGAAAGAAAGTTCAAAACTCCTTGGACCTGTCCAGCACATTATGTCAGCTGTCAACGACACCAAATTCAACCATGCAGTGTTCCTTCTCACTGGGATATCTGGGCAGGAAGACATCCGTCTCTGGATTTTCATCCCCTTCTGCTTAATATATGCTATTTCAATAGTAGGAAATTCCTTCATTCTGTTCATTATAAAAACTGATGCAAGTCTCCATGAGCCTATGTACATTTTCCTCTCCATGTTGGCTCTCACAGACCTTGGCTTATTGATAACCACCATGCCAACGATACTGGGTGTACTCTGGTTTAACTCTCGGGAGATCAGCCTTGATGCCTGTTTTGCCCAGCTGTTCTTCATCCACTCCCTTCAATTCATTGAATCCTCCATACTTCTGTCGATGGCCTTTGACCGCTTTGTCGCAATCCGTGACCCACTGAGGTATGCTTCCATCTTAACCTTGCCGAGAATAGCCAGGATGGGACTGGTGTGCGTGCTAAGATCGGTGGCTGTAATATTCCCACTTCCCTTTCTTGTGAAACGGTTCCAATACTGTCGAGCCAATGTCCTCTCCCATTCCTACTGCCTGCACCAGGAGGTCATGAAGTTGGCTTGTGCAGACATCACAGTCAACAACATCTATGGGTTGCTTATTACCCTTTTTAACGGTGGGGCTGGACTCACTGCTCATCTTCCTCTCTTACGTGATGATCCTCAAAACAGTGCTGAGCATCGCGTCCCACACGCAGTCCCTCAAGGCCCTGAACACCTGCGTCTCCCATCTCTGTGCCGTCCTGCTCTACTACATACCAGAGTTCTGCCTGACTGTGATACACAGATTTGGGAAGGGGATCTTCTCCTTTGCTTCAGATTCTCTTGGGCTATGTCTACCTATTGTTCCCACCCCTACTTAATCCAATTGTGTACAGTGTGAAAAGCAAACACCTTCGTGCGAGGGTAATCAAGGTGTTCATCAAGTGAAGGGTCAGGTCATCACCTGGTTCTAGGGCTGGTGGCACAGATTACAAAAAAACCTCAGGCCCCGGCCACCAAGATGACACAAGCTACTGATCCCCACTCTACAGAGAAAGGCTTAGAAGGGGCGTAAGGCCTGGAGCTGTGGGAGAGGGGCAGTTCCCACCCACTGGTGCGGGAGGGCAGCTCACTGTGGGAAGGAAACCAAGGTAGGCAGTTGCATTGACAATCTGATACTGTTTGAGTAGAGCCAGGGGACCGGTGAGATGCTGGCCATATGAAGCTGTTTTGGTGGTTGCTCCAACCTCAGAATTGCTGGCGAGACCGTCATTAAAGAGAAGGGATGTGGATGTTGTTTCTCATCATAGGTGGCCTGTCACTGTCCTGTCTCCCGTAAAACATCGATGGGCCCTTCCTGAGCATGTTGAATGCTGGATGATTCATGGGACTCTGTAGACAGGGGCTATTCAAAGGGCACAGACACTGACCCTTCCCCCACACCGTCAGCCAGGTGCTTGTGACTAAGTCATGACAGAGACATTGTGAATGTAAAACCGTTGGGAAAAGCTGGTCAGACACATACACCCCCGTCTGTTAATAGCCCTGCAAACCACACACCTGCTGAACCCTCCCTAGCTGACTGTAATGCCCCAAGGCAGAGCAGAGCAGTGGGTGAGGGAGGGTCCAGGCCCATATTTCCCTCCCTATAATTTGTGCTGCTCCCACAATGCAAAGGGGTGGAAACAGGCCTCAATTCCCCCACAGAGGCACATCTAGCTCCTCTCCCAGCCTAGCCCATGCAGTGTTAGGTGGCCCCTTTTTCCAAAGGCAAAAGCAGGACAAAGGTAGGAGCCCCACCTCTGCCCCTCTTCTTTTCCTGGACCACCACTTCCCACTCTTCTTCCCCTCTCCCAGCAAGCCCCTCCCTCTGTCCAAGATGGAAGCCAGAGCCTGGATGTGATTAGAGCCACACAGTCAGCAAGGGATTCTGTGGGGAACCCGAGAGTCTCTATATTCCTGGGGTGGAGGGGCCTGGCCTCTGGGGAAAGAGGAGGAAGGACTAAGCTTCATATTGAGGGGGTCTAAGTGACACCTCAACTCCCATGCAAGGAAAAGGGTGACGAGGCTCATAAGCCTGTCTCAGGCGAGGAGCCTCTCTGCAGGGAACTCGGAACAAATGCTGCTGCAGAGTCATTTAGTCCGGGACTGGGACTTTGAATTCTGCATTTCGGGGGGAAGGAGTCCACCCTAATTCAGTGGCCATAAGAGGTGGTGTGTTGGGGACTGTGACCTTTCAAGTTAAGAAAGATTAAAGGCATCCCTGAACCCCTAATCCAGGTGTGGTCCCTTAAGGTTCCTGGGGCCTTCTGGAGCTGACAGAGGCCTAGCAGAGGCAGCTAGCGGGAGAGAGAAAGCTAGTAGCAGGAAATAGGTCTGCTTTGAGAAATCCCAGGTGACCATGTTTGCCGCTATACTTGCGACTGCAATGCTTATTTGCGTTTGGTATGTATAGGAAGCTATTGTGAGTGTTAAGGCCCAGTATTAAATGTAAGAAATTGCTAAAAGTACCTCTTGATTTGTGGGGCCTGAAGGTATCACAGCTTGTGTAGAAACAAATACAAAGTGCTCACAATGCTTTTATTTTCAAATAAATGACTGCATCACACAGACAAATATACACACTGACACTGAGGGGGCAGTAAGCATATTGGGAGGAACTTATTATCGTAGGTGAGTGCAAATTCTGCTTTCGTTTGAAAAGCAGTTGTCCAAGATGGAGTGTGGAAGAAAGTGCAAAGAGTCAGAAAATGGATGGGAATGCTAAGGGGAGTTCTGGGCATTCCATGGGAAAGAATTTATTAGCTGAAGGGGATGGTGGCCACACAACTGTTCAGTCTGGAGCATAAACATGGGAATAAATTGCCTAGGGAGGTTGAGGAATCTCCATCACTGGAGATATTTAAGAGCAGGATAGACATCTATCAGGTATCATCTAGACAGTGCTTGGTCCTGCCACGAGGGCAGGGGGCTGGACTTGAAGATCTCTCCATGTCCCTTCCAGTTCTATGAGTCCATGATTCCATCAGAAGGGACTGCAGCATGTTGGTTTGGTTCTCCAAAACTTTTATCGGCTTCTCCTTGGCAACCCTATGGGACACATACTTTTCTGGCCCGCTTCTCACTTTCTCTCCACTCCTACCTATCTTTTTTGCCTCTGAGAACAGTAGCATCACATGAAACATGTCTTCCTGGATTCATTTTAGATGTTTGTTTTTTTTTAATTCCACAGAGATGTTCTGCTGTTGGGGGAGGTTGGCTTCTCAGGGACATTTCTGTATCCCCCCACGCAATGATTAACACAAGCATTGTTGTTATCTGCACACACAGCATTGATACACTGCCTGAAAATACACCTCTTGTGACATACCTATTGCTTCCTCACTGCCCATAATCAAACACTCATGAGACAGAAGACCCCAAGAATTGTGAGTGAGCCCAGAGTCAGAGGCCTTGTTTACTGAATGAAGGCAATGTGAAAAGGCCACATAGCACGGATGGGGGTCAACACTCTAAACACTCCCAATGGTTTCCACTGACAGTGGCATTGTGGAAGACGTCTCACGCCTGAGGGTAAGAAGAGAAGCAAGGTTGCTTCTGCTACACGCTTGTGGCTTTTGCCCCTGTCCTTATACTCTCACCTGTATGCAGCATTAGTCCCTATGCAAATAACAGCAGAATAATGCAGGAAAGTGCCATTTATTGGAGCAAGGAACCAACCCACTCTTCCCAGGATTCCCCTATGCAATTCTGTCTTGTCTCTCCTTTATCCCTGCTCTAACTGTCTTCCCAGATCATGACCCTTCTCCCAGGTCTCCATGTTTTTCATTTATCTGTGTGCATTGGTCACCTGCTCCCTTCAATAGAGTAGGCTTGGGAACAAACTGGGCTAGATGGGATTTACCAAGAGTTATGGAGACACTCAAATGTGGAACTGCAGAACTGCTGACAGTGGTGACCAACCTCTCACTGAAATCAGCCTCCGAACCAGATGACTGGCACATAGCTAATGTGATGCTCGTTTTCAACAAAGGCTCCAGAGTCAGTCCTGGGAATACAGACATTAAGGATAATTTCAGTACAGTAAAACCTGTGTTATCCGGCACGCTCGGGGATTAGGGCATTCCAGTTACCTAAAAATTCCTGTTATCTGAGGGTCCCATCAACCTAGGAAAAACCAATGGACAATAACAGTAAACCTCAAGTTTTTAATATTGGTAGTTTTGTAGTGTGAGGCAGTTGGTCTCACATTTCTATTTTGAGTTAAAGATGATTAGTACTTCTTAAATAAAAAATTGTTAAGCCAGTCATGGTAAACCAAACCAGGCCTGTGTGCCTGAAGATGTGACAGTATTGTGGCTGGGGGCAATGTTGGTTAACAAAGTTTTCTGGTTAACAGAGTACCAGATAACAAGGGTTTCACGTATATGGACTCAGAGGGGTAGCTGTGTTAGTCTGTATCTGCAAAAACAATGCAACAATTTGCCTTATACTGAAAAAAAAAAAGAGTCCTGTGACAACTTAGAGACTAAGGGTGCGTCTACACTGCACCCTTATTTCAAGATAACTAGCATTATTTTAACATAACCATGTGAGCGTCTACACAGCCATTCCATTACTTTGAAATAATTTCAAAATAATGGACAGCTTATTCCAAAATCTGTAAACCTCATTCTACGAGGAATAACACCTATTCAGAAATAGCTAGTTCGAAATAAGGCATGTGTAAATGCTCCACACCTGCTATTTCGAAATAGCCCCTTACCTGGGCCATTCTAAATTATTCCTCCCCAGTGCAACCTGGGGTTCTAAATCGAGCTAGCACGTCTACATGAGGGAAGCCAGCCTCGGACGAATTTTGAGGCTTCCCTGCAGTGTAGATGTGCTATTGGAAATAGGCTATTACGGAATAACTATTCTGGAATTTCTTATTTCAAAACAAAAGGAAAAATTATGTAGCACTTTAAAGACTAACAAGATGGTTTAATAGGTGATGAGCTTTTGTGGGCCAGACCCACTTCCTCAGATCATAACCCACTTCCTCAGATCATATATGAGCTGAGGAAGTGGGTCTGGCCCACGAAAGCTCATCACCTATTAAACCATCTTGTTAGTCTTTAAAATATTAGGGTATGTCTACACTACAACAGCACTAATTCGAACTAACTTAATTCGAATTAGTTAATTCGAACTAAGCTAAGTCGAATTAGTGCATCTAGACCTAAAAACTAATTCGAATTAGCATGTTGCTAATTCAAACTAGCATGTCCACATTGAGTGGACCCTGAACCGAAGTTAAGGCTGGCGAGAACCAGTGCCGGCAGGGCATCAGGTTAGAACTTAGAGTGTGGAGCTGCTGCCTCAGGCTAGCCGAGGGCTGTGCTTAAAGGGACCCGACCCCCACCCCAGACAGACAGTTCTCAGGGTTCCCCGCTTGCTTGTCTACCTCGATGAGGGACAGCAAAGCAGTCCTGTCTTGGAGTGCCCTGAGTGCCCACGCTCGGCTCATCACAGCACTCGGCCATCAGCCCGGCTGCACTTGCCGCAGGCTGCTATCCGGGGGGAGTCAATCGGAGGGCAGTCAGGATCCAGGAGGCCCTGCAGGAGAGCTTCTACCCTGAGGAGCCCGCAAAGCCACCCCAGTCCTCCCCATCGGGGGCTCGTGCCCCATTCCACACTCACCTCCTTCCACTTACCCCTCCCTAGCCCGCCTTCCTGATGTAAAAAATAAAGGACACGTGTTCAAAAATAGAAACTCTCTTTATTCAACAAAACTGGGGTGGGAGATGAACCTCTGGGAGAGACTGGGAAAAGGAGGTGGAGAGGGGATGAGAGAGGGTGGGAGAGAGGAGGGGAAACCTGGGAGGAGGGAGCTGGAAGGGAAGCCAGGGAAGAAGGAGGAGGAAGTATCAAAGTATGGTACGCCATATCTTCAGTACTGTGTACAGATGTGGTCTCCTCACCTCAAAAAGATGTTTTGGCCTTGGAAAGGGTTCAGAAAGGGCAACTAAAATGATTACGGGTTTGGAACAGGTCCCATATGAAGAGACGCTAAAGAGACTGGGACTTTTCAGCTTAGAATGGAGGGGACTGAGGGGGGATATGATAGAGGTCTATAAAAACATGAGTGGTGTGGAGAGGGTGCATAAAGAAAAGTTCTTCATTAGTTCCCATAATATAAGGACTGGAGGACACCAAATGAAATGAATGGGTAGCAGGCTTCAAACTAATAAAAGAAAGTTCTTCTTCACAAAGCAAATAGCCAACCTGTGGAACTTCTTGCCACAGGAGGCTGTGAAGGCTAGAACTATAACAGAGTTTATAAAGAAGTTAGATAAAGTCATGGAGGTTGGGTCCATGGAGTGCTAATAGCCAGGGGGTAGGAATGGTGTCCCTGGCATCTGTTTGTGGAAGGCTGGAGATGGATGGCACGAGACAAATGGCTTGGTCATTGTTTTCGGTCCATCCCCTCCGGGGTACCTGGTGTTGGCCTCTGTCGGCATACAGGCTACTGGGCTAGATGGACCTTTGGTCTGACCCAGTACGGCCATTCTTATGTTCTTATGTTCTAAGCTCAGGGCTCAGAGTCGGGGGTCTCACTGGACCAACTTGATTTTCATGCAAACCTGCTCCTGGGTTCGCATGTGGCCTTTGGTGGCCAGGCTGGCAGCTATCCTGCCCTGAGGCGGCCACTTTCCTGTGCCTAGTGCGGAGATCGTGGGCGTTGGAGGCCTCCCCAAACCTGGATGAGGTCCACGATCTCTGCACTAGACCAGGCGGCGCCCGCCTCTTGCGGCCCGGGCAGGCTCCTGGAGCTGCCAGCCTGTCCTGGGAAGCGGAGGGGCTGGGTGGCAGTGGGTGGCTGGCTCCTGCCGTGCCAGGTGCAGGGTCTGCTGGCTGGGTGCTGGCAGGCTTGCACCTGGCATGGGCACCGTAGACAGACCGTGGCCCTTTAAGGACTCTGGGGCCGGGAGTGGGGCAGAAGAGTTTCCCTGGCTTGGCCCAGAGTGGCCACCAGGGCAACCTGGGAAGGGCTAGCCTCCAACTAGTTGGAATTAAGTGGCTACACAGCCCTTAATTCGAACTACTTAATTCGAACTAGGCGTTAGTCCTCGTAGAATGAGGTTTACCTAGTTCGAATTAAGCGCTCCGCTAGTTTGAATTAAGTTCGAACTAGCGGTTTCCATGTGTAGCGCCTATTAGTTCGAATTAACTTTGTAGTGTAGACATACCCTTACATAGTTTTTCCTTTTGTTTTAGCAAGATCAGACTAACACAGCTACCTCTCTATTATTTTTTCAAAACAAGTGTGCAGTGTAGATGTGCCCTAATAGATTGATTAGGGTGTAAGCTTTCATGGATTAAACCCCCTTCATCAGATGTATTGGAGCAGACATTGCAGAGGCAAGTGAATACATATTTAAAAGTTGCTGTTTACTTCCTGTAACTTCTTTCTTTTGTTGTTCTTATATGTAGAGAATTTAATGGAGCATAGGTGCATAAACAGCCTTTTTTGGTTAGTCTCTCATGAGGCCATGTCTACACAAGGAAAGTATTTCAAAATTACTAAATTCGACTTCATAACTCCGGATTTAACAAAATCGAACTAGCGAGTCCACACTATGGGGGAGCCTCGAAATTAGTCCAAGGCAGGCTCGCTTATTGTGGATGTGCTACCTCAATTTAGAACCCCAGGAAACACTAGGGAATGATTAGTTTGAATTGATCTGGGGAGTAATTAATTTAAAAAAGCAGCACTGGAGCGTCCACACTAACAGTATTTCAAAATAACTATTTCAAAATAAAGGTTATTCCTCAAGAAAAGGTGCCTGGATTCCCAGGAGCAATTGGAGGCTTTTCATCTGCCGGCCCCTCCCTTGTACCACATGTGAAGGGGGCACTGATAGCGTCCGTGGCTGTAGTCTGGGTATGGCTGGGGGCTTGTGCCCATCGGCTACTCCAATAAACCTTCCCATCACTCTGCAGCCCCCTACACTCTGTACAACACCACCTCAGTAGAACCTCTTGTCAGTGGCAACTGGTAGCACATCACTGACCAGCCTGTGCTAGCTGGGAGCTGGTGAGGGTCCTAGAGCAGCAGAAATTGTGTTGGGTGGGACTAGCTGCCAGGGGATCACTGAGCTCTGGGTCTAACTTTGGGGATGGCTGGATCTAAGGCAGGGTGGGGGCTGGCAGGAAGAAATCTCGCTTCGTATTACTAGTATTAATATTCTGTTTAACGTTAGCTATATTACAGCTGTGGCACCAGCATCAATCGCACTCTTTGGACCCCAAGGGGGCCATGCGACTAATCAAACCCATAGGAACAGCGCTGACAAGCCCAGATTCTAGAATGGAGCCTGCAGCAGGGCCAGTTGCTTAGCATCATCCTCCATCTCCTGTGATTTGGCCTCCTACTCTTTGCCATTGGCTGTGACGGGGTTAAAGCTGGTGCACAGGAAGCCGAGCAGCTGAGGTTCCCTGATGGCCAAGTGGCCCCAAGGGGAAGGTACAAACATGCTGCATAAAGGCAGTTGCCTCCCTCTCTCAACACACACTGCCTGCTGCCCCTGCAATCTCTCCGATGACTCCTTGTGCTTCAGGGTGAAGACCTCTGGTGCCAGCGGCTCCCTTCTCGCAGGAACTGGGTACGTTGGCCGGTTTCACTGTCGGTAACATGCCAAGTGCAGGGCGAAGGCTGCAGGCTGTTTGCACTGGCAGCTGTGCTGTGCAGCAGCAGAGAACTCAGCTGGGCCGTTAGGGTGACTCAGTGATAGGATGGAAGGCAGGCAGAATTAGCACTAAGTAGCTTGGGCATCTTCCCCTAACTCTGCCCCATCTCCACTACAAAGAAATGTCACTTTCAAATCAAGCTCAGAGTGTTATAACCCAAAGCTGTGTCAGGATTTTTCAATGGGTCCCATGTCGAGAGACTATATTCTCTGGTCTCATAAGATGTCATCGGATTCGAGGGAAGGTCCTCTCATGGATCAATAACTGGTTAAAAGGCAGGAAACAAAAGATAGGAAGAAGTGATCAGTTTTCAGCATGGGTTAGGTAACCCATTCTGGGTCCCATCTTATTTAACACATTCATAAATGATCTGGAGCAAGGGGTGAGCAGTGAGCTGGCAAAATGGGCTGATAACACAAAATTGTTCAATATAGTTAAATCTAAGATAGAGAAGAGATTCAAAAGGTGACTAGGTAGCTGGGCAACAAAATGCAGATGAAATTCAATGTTGAAAAATGCAAAAGAAAGCGTACTGGAAAGCACAGTCCCACTTATGCATATGAAATGATGGAAACTAAATTAGCTATTATCACTCAAGAGAGGACGGTTGGATCGTTTTCTGAAAGCATTCACTCGTCAGTGGTAGCCAAGAAAAAGCAAACAGAATGTCAAGAATTATTAAAAAAAGGAATAGAGAGTAAGAGAATAAAGTATTGCCTCTACAGAAAGCCATGTTACACCCATATATAGAACACTGCAAACAGATGTGGTCACCTCATCTCAAAAAAGGTAACTTGGCATTGGAAAAAGTTCAGGAAAGGTCAACAAAAATGAGTAGGGGAATAGAATGGCTGCCATATGAGGATAGATTAATAACACGGGGACTTTTCAGATAGGAAATAAGATGACCACGGAAGGGATATGGCAGAGATCCATAAAATCATTATTGGTGTAGATAACGTAGATAAGTGAGAGCTTTTTATTCCTTCTTATAACACAAGACCCAGGGATCACCAAATGAAGTTAGTAGGTAGCAGGTTTAAAACAAACAAAAGGAAGTATTTCTTCACACAAGGCATTGTCAACCAGAGGAACTCCTTGCCAGAGGACATTGTGAATGCCAGGACTATAACACGGTTCCAAAAGAGCTAGATAAATTCATGAAGGATGGATATATCGATGATTATTACCCGGGATAGAGAAGGATGTTGTCCCTAGTCTCTCTTTGTGAGAAGCTGGGAATGATGATTCCCGGTTCTGTTCACTCCCTCTGGGGCACCGGGTATTGGCCACTGTCAGAAACAAAAGACTTGGCTAGGTGGACCTTTGATCTGACTCAATATAGCCTTTCTTATCATCTTGTCCCTATTGTGAGACTGAGAGAGAGAACACCCGACAGAATAGATTCCCAAATGGCCTGAGGTTCATTTGCTCCTAGAAATGCAATGATCAAATGCATTCTCAAAGGTTTTATTCTCTGGCTCAGTTATGAGGGCAGAAATTCAGTGGTGCGTTGCTGTGGCACAATGGGTCTGATGGGGGCATATTTTTGTTTCCTGACTGTCTGAGGAGTCAAGTGCTTTTGCCTTGTAGAAACCCCTCACTGTTCCAGAGCTACCAGATTCGCTCTGCCCTCTTGGATATCTTAATATCACATGTCAGACCTTATAGCCTGCCCCCTCATAGGATGGAAACCCACAATTCTCCAACAATCACACTGGGCAATGGTCTACAACACCCTGAGGGTTGGCTGTGCTTGCCCGGTACTTCTGACTGGGTTTGGCACCTGTGGTTCTTCCTGTTGGGAGTCTGTGAGCAGTCGTGAGACGAGTGACCAGCCAGCCTTCTCGAACCAAAATACTGTGTGTAAACCGTATATCGGGACTAAAGCGTAACATGGGAAAATAAGAGGGTTTTTGAAACAATAGTCTGTCCTCATCTCTGCCCCCCCGGCTCCCCACTCTGACAGCTCCCTTGTGCTACATTGTTTATGAATACAGGACATAGGCAGTGAGAGAGAGAGAGAGCAATAGGTTTCTTTCCAGTGTTAAATGAAGCTCTATTTTCATGACTACTCACATATTTGATTTGAAACGCACTTGTTGAAAACCCGCATCATGGCTGAATAAGAAGGAATGAGGTCACTATGCACTAAAGAGTGAGAACGTATGTTCTATATATTGATCCCAATATCCGATACCACACCGGACACAGGCTACATACAGACTGACAGACAGAACCCGAGAGAACCAGTCAGCTCTGAAACCAGCTACAGCAGAGCTACTAGACTTTTGTTTGCTGACAAGTCATCAAATGAAGTTTCAAACATTGCAATCTTTTTGGATTCTGAGGATATCCAGGTGACATACACTATATGTTAAAGTCCTATTTTAATTGGAAAATCATGTGTGAAACGCATTGGAAGGGTAAGAATGGGTTGGTACCTATACGCTAAAGTACAGATGTGTAAATGTTATCCCAAAAATTCTGTCTCATGACATGCAGATATATCGAAAGGGAGTGGAAGAGTTCAGTCTCTCTACAGGAAGAAGCAAAGGTAACTTTACCACTTTTTTGAAAGTATGACAAAAATCGCTACCTACTGTTTGCAATGGCTGAATCTTTGTTCAGGGAACAGTTATTATGATGCTGTCTCCTGATATGAAAAAAATGGTAAACAGTGAGGTGGCAAAATTTGCAGATGATACTAATCGCCTCAAGATAGTTAACACCAAAGAAAACTGTGAAGAGCTTCAAAAAGATCTAATAAAACTAGATGACTGGGCAACAAAATGGCAAATAAATTTTAATGTTGATAAATGCAAAATAATGCAGATTGAAAAACATAATGCCAACTATACAGACAAAATAATGGAGAGTAAATTACCTGTTACCACTCAAGAGAGAGGTCTTGGAGTCACTATGGATAAGTCTCTGAAAACATCCTCTTAATGTGCATCGGCAGTCAAAAAAGCAAATGGAATGTTTGGAATAACGAAAAAAACAACGAATAGTCTAGCAGTACCTTACAGACTAACACAACTTGTAGATGGCATCGTGAGCTTTTGTGGGTACAACCCATTTCTTCATATAAATGGAGTATGAAAAGTCCAGTTCCAAAATAAATATGGAATAGGGGGAAGGGCAGGAAAAAAGAAGGGAAAAAATATTGAATTAGAGTGTTTGTCTTACATGAAGCTGAGAGAGAAGATGTCAATTGCTCTTCAGTACCCATTGTTTGGAACCTTTGTGATGGTTCCCAAATGTGTAAATGAAGTTAAGTTCCAGCTCTTCCCTGTGTATTTGGCTCATGATACCATCTACACGTTTTGTTAGTCTTTAAGGTGCTGCTAGATTATTTGTTAATTTTTAAGTATCTCCAGTTACAGAATAACTCAGCTCTCCCGCTGAAGGAATAATTTAAAAAGGGATAGAGAATAAGACAGAGAATACCTTATTGCCTTTCTATACATCTATTTTATGCCCACTTCTTGAATAATGTGTATAGATGTGGTCACCTCATCTCAAAAAAGATATCTTAGCATTGGAAAAAATTCAGTAAAGTGCAACAGAAATGATTAGGGGTTTCGAATGAGAGTCATAGAAGAGAGATTAAAAAGACTGGGACTTTTCAGATTAGAAAAGAGGAGACTAAAGTGGAATATGACAGAGGTCAATAAAATCATGACTGATGTGCAGAAAGTGAATAAGCAAAAGTAATTTACTTATGTCCATAACATAAGAACTAGGAGTCACCAGATGAAATTCATAGGTTTGAAACAAAAGAAAGTATTTCTTCATTCAACAAAGACACATCCTGTGGAACTCCTTGCCATAGGATGTTGTGAAGAACAGCACTTTAACAGGGTTAAAAAAAAAACTAGACAAATTCAAGGAGGATAGGTCCATCAATGGCTATTAGCCAGGAATGGTGTCCCTAGCCTCTGTTTGTCAGATCCTGGGAATGGGTAACAGAGGAGGGATCACTTGATTATTCCCTGTTCTGTTCATTCTCTCTCGGGCACCTGGCATTGGCCACTGTCAGAAAACAAAATACTTGGCTAAGAGGACCTTTGGTCCGCCCCAGTATGGCCGTTCTTATGTTCCTATGAAAATTAAAAGACAGTTCTGAATGAATTTACACATGTAAATATGGAGTGATACAGTTGACATGAATTTAATTGAATTCAGAACCTGGACCTGAGAATTGATCCCATTTACTGGAAGGAAGCAGTGGCAAAATTTGGACTGTCAGCCATGGAGAAAATAATATTGTGTACAGTGAGACAATAAAATGTCTTATATGCGGGAGTGATGAACACAATGGCTGTTTTCACCATGCACTTGCCATGCATTAACACACGTGTCTTGATGCCATGGACAACACTCAGCCATGGAGGGACAGAAAGGGTGCCTGTAGGAAGGTCCAAATTGCCAAATTCACAGTGTTTTCCAGTAGGCTGCGGAACTCCCAGCCACAGGACGTCAATGAGGGAAAGGACTCAGCAGGATTCAGAGGGACTGGATGTTTACATGGGCAACCAAGAAATCCCATTACAGCAGAGAGTGTTGTTGTTTTGTTTAAGTATTAGAAGTTCTCTGCACTTTCCTGATTTACACAGCTAAATATGTCTAGTTAGTGGGTGTCATAACCAGGAGAGCTGACCAACACCTGGGGACTAAAGAGTTAACTAGGTCTCCTGTCCCTAGCCAGATATCGGGATAGCCAATAACAATGCAGGTAGGGATTGCAAATTGGGATAAAGGAATTTTTATCTTTTCTCTCCTTTGTCTGGGTCAGAGTAGTTTTCTTCCAGGTAACAGGGAGATGGGAGGCCATCTCTTTCTCCAAGAAAAGTCTTCTCACAATATATAAGTAGGGCAAAGATTAGTTAGCCCATCAGGTTTTATTGTTGTCTGGCTTGGGAATTTGGAACTGAGGTCTGTGCTGTTAAAAATGTTTTTTCCCCTCTCCCTCTTTTGTAATAAAGCTTTCTAACCCAGGGAATTTTCTCTCAGTATATCAATTTGTGGCTTTTACCATCTAGCCACCTCAACTATGCTTCCAAGGGTAGTTTTGTTTTGATAATAAAAGTTTGTTTTCTTTTTCTAATTAACCGATATTGGTTCATTTTTGTGTCCTGGGAGGTCAATCTGTCTGTCTGACTAAGGAGTCAGCTAGCACAGACTGCAGTTTGTTTTCTCTTTTCTTTTTCAAGCTCTTTGGGGAAAAAGAGCTTGAGGTACCCCTGAGGTTTTAGGGAGGAGGTTTCCCAAGTGATCTGTTCCCTTGTTTTCTTCAGTGGTGGAAGCAGATATTCCCCAAAGTCCGGGTATTAGGATTTTGGGGGGAAGTTTTTGTACCAAAGCCTGTAGAGACAAGGTTTTGGGGTGCTCTTGCAGGTGCCCACTTCTGCTTTTCTTGTGCCAGAGTGGGGAACAGACTTGACACTGGGTGAAAGGGGGAATTTTCTCTGCAAGCAGGTTAACTCATGGCTATTGTAGGGCTTCTTCCACCTTCCTTTGCTGTGTCAGGGAATGGCCACTGGGTACTGGGATAGATGAGCTCCAGATCAGATCCAGTCTGGCGGTGCCAGTCTTCCTTCCTATCAATGCTGTAAAACCAAGACTTTATTGCTGGTGATCTCTCCTGAGCTCCTGGCACACTGGCGACGTGCCTTGGGAGCAGAAAGACGTCTTGCTACATTTCAACTCGTCTTGTGTTCTTTCTCCTTTCAGAAAGGAAAGCTGCAAACTCCTCGGACGAGCTCAGAACATCATGTCAGCTGTTAATGACACCAAATTCACACATGTTATGTTCCTTCTCTCCCGGATACCTGGGACAGAAGATGTCTGTCTCTGGATCGCTATCCCCTTCTGCTTCATGTATGCTGTTTCAATAGTAGGCAATTCAGTCATTCTGTTCATTATAATAACAGACCCAAGCCTCCATGAGCCCATGTACATTTTCCTTTCCATGTTGGCCCTCACAGACCTTGGCTTAGTGATAGCCACCATGCCGACAATCCTGAGCGTATTCTTGTTTAACTCCAGGGAGATCAGCCGCGATGCCTGTTTTGCCCAGCTGTTCTTCATCCACTCACTTTCAAACATTGAGTCTTCTGTGCTCTTGTTGATGGCCTTTGACCGCTTCATTGCCATCTGTAACCCGCTGAGGTACACGTCTATCTTAACCCTGCCAACAATAACCAGGATGGCCCTGGGGGTTCTGCTAAGATCTGTGGCCCTTATATTCCCTCTCCCCTTTCTCCTGAAACGATTCCAATACTGTCGAAGGAACGTCCTCTCCCACTCCTACTGTGTGCATGCAGAGGTCATGAAGCTGGCTTGTTCGGCCATCACAGTCAACAGCATCTATGGCTTGTGTGTTAAAGCCTTAACAGTGGGGTTCGACTCTTTGTTCATCTTTCTTTCCTACATGATGATCCTCAAAACTGTGCTGAGTGTCACATCCTCCACGGAGTGCCTGAAAGCCCTGAAAACCTGCATCTCCCACCTCTGCGCCGTGCTTCTCTTCTACATACCAGATATTGGCTTATCCATAGTACACAGATTCGGGAATGGCTCTTCACTCTTGCCTCAGATTCTCCTGGGCTACATCTCCCTGTTGGTCCCGCCCCTGATGAACCCGATCGTGTACAGCGTGAAAAGCAAATACCTGCGTGCGAGGATCATCAGGGTGTTATTCAAGTGAAGGACGAGTTCATTGCCCAGCTCCAGCAGTATTCACATGTGCCATGAAAATAGCCTGCCATGGACTCCTGGGCCCTTACATAGGAACTAGGACCCTCACTCTGTAGCTGGGGGTTCTACTGGAGTGTGAGGCCTGGAGCCACGTGAGAAGGCCTGTCCCCTCCCACTGGTGAGGAAGTACAGTGCATTCAGTGAAGGAGCAACAGTTAAAAGTGACTGTGTTTGTGGAGAGCCAGGGGACTGTGGGCTGCTGGCCCATAAAGAGCCATATCGGTGGCTGCACCAATCTCAGAATTTCTGTCGACACTGTCAATAAGGGGAAGGGATGTTGATGCTGTTTCCCAAGGTACCTGTCCTGCCTCTGTCCCGTCTCTTTCCAAACATTGATGGGCCATGAAAAAAAATATAGGGATGATGTTCAGTCACAGTCCTGGATTTCCTGGGCGCTCTGGGGGGAGGCATGTTCCATGAGCCTTCCCCTCAACTATGGATGGGGGATAGTCAATGGGTACTCTCACCAGGGCCATCCTCAGTGGGATGTAGGGCCCAGGACAATCCTCCCCATGAGGCCAATTTCCAACCCCATCTCTCCTCTTCCTGCCCCTGATCCACCTCCTCCCCATCTTTTTCCCCAAACTCCATCCCTCAGATGACATGGTCTGGGGGAATAGCAGCAGGCCAGGTGCAGTGTTTCCTCTCATTTTTATCTCCGTGTGCAGAATAATGTTATGCGCACCAATACGGAGGGGAGGTGTGACACAGTCCATCCATATTGGTGCACACAACCACATTCATTCTGCACATGAGCTGTGGCTAGGGTGGGACTCATGGGTTCAGAGTGTGGGAGGGAACT
This sequence comes from Rafetus swinhoei, assembly GCA_019425775.1. Taxonomy (NCBI): domain Eukaryota; kingdom Metazoa; phylum Chordata; order Testudines; family Trionychidae; genus Rafetus; species Rafetus swinhoei. The sequence continues at coordinate 11,033,366 of CM033437.1, read as the reverse complement.
CTGTGTTGCGGGATGAGAGCTCTAGCTGGGGGTGTGGCCTATGGGTTTGGGTTGGGGCTGAGGTTTTGCGGGAAAAGAGGGGCCCCCAGGCTGGGACCACGGGCTTTGGAGTGTGGGGTGGGCTAAGGGCAAAAGGGTGGGATGCGGGTGCAGTGTCTGGAAGGGAGTTAGGGTGCAGGTTCAGGTGGGGGTATTGGGCGGGGCAAGGGTGCTAGAGTGGCCTGGGTTCTGGGTTAGGAGTGTGGGGCGATTTCTTGGAGCTGCGCCCATCTTGGGGGGGAACAGGTCCCTGCAGCCCTGCAGGCACCATCCCCCACAGCTCCCATTGGCTGTGATTGCCAGCCAATGAGAGTTGTGGGGACAGAGCCTCCCCTCAAAGGGAGGAACACTGCACCATTGTTTCAAGATAACCAGCATTATTTTAACATAACCATGTGAGCGTCTACACAGCCATTCCGCTACTTTGAAATAATTTCAAAATAATGGACAGCTCATTCCAAAATATGTGAACCTCATTCTACGAGGAATAACACCTATTCAGAAATAGCTATTTCGAAATAAGGCATGTGTAAATGCTCCACTGCTGCTATTTCGAAATAGCCCCTTACCCGGGCCATTCTAACTTATTCCTCCCCAGTGCCACCTGGGGTTTTAAATCGAGCTAGCACGTCTACGTGAGGGAAGCCTGCCTCGGACGAATTTTGAGGCTTCCCTGCAGTGTAGATGTGCTATTCGAAATAAGCTATTATGGAATAACTATTCTGGAATTTCTTATTTCAAAACTAAAGGAAAAACTATGTAGCACTTTAAAGACTAACAAGATGGTTTAATAGGTGATGAGCTTTCGTGGGCCAGACCCACTTCCTCAGATCATAACCCACTTCCTCAGATCGTATATGATCTGAGGAAGTGGGTCTGGCCCACGAAAGTTCATCACCTATTAAACCATCTTGTTAGTCTTTAAAGTGTTAGGGTATGTCTACACTACAGCACTAATTCGAACTAACTTAATTCGAATTAGTTAATTTGAACTAAGGTAATTCAAATTAGTGCATCTAGACCTAAAAACTAATTCGAATTAGCGTTTTGCTAATTCGAACTAGCATGTCCACATTGAGTGGACCCTGAACCAAAGTTAAGGCTGGCCCGAACCAGTGCCGGCAGGGTATCAGGTTAGGACTTAGAGTATGGAGCTGCTGCCTCAGGCTAGCCGAGGGCTGTGCCTAAAGGGACCCGACCCCCAACCCGGACAGACAGTTTTCATGGTTCCCTGCTTGCTTGTCTACCTTGATGAGGGACAGCAAAGCAGTCCTGTCTTGGAGTGCCCTGAGGGCCCACACTGGGCACATCACAGCACTTGGCCATCAGCCCGGTTGCACTTGCCGCAGGCTGCCATCCGGGGAGGTCAATCGGGGGGCTGTCAGGATCCAGGAGGCCCTGCAGGAGAGCTTCCACCCCGAGGAGCCCGCAGAGCCACCCCAGTCCTCCCCATCGGGGGCTCGTGCCCCATTCCTCCCTCACCTCCTTCCACTTACCCCTTCCTAGCCCCCCTTCCTGATGTAAAAAATAAAGGACACGTGTGGTCAAAAATAGAAACTCTCTTTATTTAACAAAACTGGGGGTGGGGGGAGATGAACCTCTGGGGAGACTGGGAAATGGAGGTGGGAGAGGGGATGAGAGAGGGTGGGAGAGGGGAGGTGGTAACCTGGGAGGAGGGAGCTGGAAGGGGAAGCCAGGGAAGAAGGAGGAGGAAGTATCAAAGTATGGTACGCCATATCTTCAGTACTGCGTACAGATGTGGTTTCCTCACCTCAAAAAAGATGTTTTGGCCTTGGAAAGGGTTCAGAAAAGGGCAACTAAAATGATGAGGGGTTTGGAACAGGTCCCATATGAAGAGAGGCTAAAGAGACTGGGACTTTTCAGCTTAGAAAAGAGGAGACTGAGGGGGGATATGATAGAGGTCTATCAAATCATGAGTGGTGCGGAGAGGGTGCATAAAGAAAAATTCTTCATTAGTTCCCATAATATAAGGACTAGAAGACACCAAATGAAATGAATGGGTAGCAGGCTTCAAACTAATAAAAGAAAGTTCTTCTTCACAAAGCAAATAGTCAACCTGTGGAACTTCTTGCCACTGGAGGCTGTGAAGGCTAGAACTATAATAGAGTTTAAAGAGAAGTTAGATAAAGTCATGGAGGTTGGGTCCATGGAGTGCTAATAGCCAGGGGGTAGGAATGGTGTCCCTGGCGTCTGTTTGTGGAAGGCTGGAGATGGATGGCACGAGACAAATGGCTTGGTCATTGTTTTCGGTCCATCCCCTCCGGGGTACCTGGTGTTGGCCTCTGTCGACAGACAGGCTACTGGGCTAGATGGACCTTTGATCTGACCCAGTATGGCCGTTCTTATGTTCTTATGTTCTAAGCTCAGCGCTCAGGGTCGGGGGTCTCACTGGACCAACTTGATTTTCATGTAAACCTGCTCCTGGGTTCGCATGTGGCTTTTGGTGGCCAGGCTGGCAGCTATCCTGCCCTAGACGGCCACTTTCCTGTGCCTAGTGCGGAGATCATGGATGTTGGAGGCCCCAGGCAGGCTCCTGGGGAGCCGCCAGCTTGGTCCTGGGAAGAGGCGGAGGGCTGGGTGGCAGCGGGTGGCTGGCTCGCGCCGTGCCAGGTGCAGGGTCTGCTGGCTGGGTGCTGGCAGGCTTGCACCTGGCACGGGCACCATAGCCAGACCGTGGCCCTTTAAGGGCTCTGGGGCCAGGAGGGGGGGCAGAAGAGTTACCCTGTCTTGGCCCAGAGTAGCCACCAGGGCAACCTCTTAAGGGGTAGCCTCCAACTAGTTCGAATTAAGTGGCTACTCAGCCCTTAATTTGAACTACTTAATTCGAACTAGGCGTTAGTCCTCGTAGAATGAGGTTTACCTAATTCGAATTAAGCGCTCCGCTAGTTCGAATTAAGTTCGAACTAGAGGTTTGCATGTGTAGCGCCTATGAAAGTTAATTTGAACTAACGGCTGTTAGTTCGAATTAACTTTGTAGTGTAGACATACCCTTACATAGTTTTTCCTTTTGTTTTAGCAAGATCAGACTAACACAGCTACCTCTCTATTATTTTTTCAAAACAAGTGTGCAGTGTAGATGTGCCCTAATAGATTGATTAGGGTGTAAGCTTTCATGGATTAAACCCCCTTCATCAGATGTATTGGAGCAGACATTGCAGAGGCAAGTGAATACATATTTAAAAGTTGCTGTTTACTTCCTGTAACTTCTTTCTTTTGTTGTTCTTATATGTAGAGAATTTAATGGAGCATAGGTGCATAAACAGCCTTTTTTGGTTAGTCTCTCATGAGGCCATGTCTACACAAGGAAAGTATTTCAAAATTACTAAATTTGACTTCATAACTCCGGATTTAACAAAATCGAACTAGCGAGTCCACACTATGGGGGAGCCTCGAAATTAGTCCAAGGCAGGCTCGCTTATTGTGGATGTGCTACCTCAATTTAGAACCCCAGGAAACACTAGGGAATGATTAGTTTGAATTGATCTGGGGAGTAATTAATTTAAAAAAGCAGCACTGGAGCGTCCACACTAACAGTATTTCAAAATAACTATTTCAAAATTAAGGTTATTCCTCCAGAAAAGGTGCCTGGATTCCCAGGAGCAATTGGAGACTTTTCATCTGCCGGCCCCTCCCTTGTACCACATGTGAAGGGGGCACTGATAGCGTCCGTGGCTGTAGTCTGGGTATGGCTGGGGGCTTGTGCCCATCGGCTACTCCAATAAACCTTCCCATCACTCTGCAGCCCCCTACACTCTGTACAACACCACCTCAGTAGAACCTCTTGTCAGTGGCAACTGGTAGCACATCACTGACCAGCCTGTGCTAGCTGGGAGCTGGTGAGGGTCCTAGAGCAGCAGAAATTGTGTTGGGTGGGACTAGCTGCCAGGGGATCACTGAGCTCTGGGTCTAACTTTGGGGATGGCTGGATCTAAGGCAGGGTGGGGGCTGGCAGGAAGAAATCTCGCTTCGTATTACTAGTATTAATATTCTGTTTAACGTTAGCTATATTACAGCTGTGGCACCAGCATCAATCGCACTCTTTGGACCCCAAGGGGGCCATGCGACTAATCAAACCCATAGGAACAGCGCTGACAAGCCCAGATTCTAGAATGGAGCCTGCAGCAGGGCCAGTTGCTTAGCATCATCCTCCATCTCCTGTGATTTGGCCTCCTACTCTTTGCCATTGGCTGTGACGGGGTTAAAGCTGGTGCACAGGAAGCCGAGCAGCTGAGGTTCCCTGATGGCCAAGTGGCCCCAAGGGAAGGTACAAACATGCTGCATAAAGGCAGTTGCCTCCCTCTCTCAACACACACTGCCTGCTGCCCCTGCAATCTCTCCGATGACTCCTTGTGCTTCAGGGTGAAGACCTCTGGTGCCAGCGGCTCCCTTCTCGCAGGAACTGGGTACGTTGGCCGGTTTCACTGTCGGTAACATGCCAAGTGCAGGGCGAAGGCTGCAGGCTGTTTGCACTGGCAGCTGTGCTGTGCAGCAGCAGAGAACTCAGCTGGGCCGTTAGGGTGACTCAGTGATAGGATGGAAGGCAGGCAGAATTAGCACTAAGTAGCTTGGGCATCTTCCCCTAACTCTGCCCCATCTCCACTACAAAGAAATGTCACTTTCAAATCAAGCTCAGAGTGTTATAACCCAAAGCTGTGTCAGGATTTTTCAATGGGTCCCATGTCGAGAGACTATATTCTCTGGTCTCATAAGATGTCATCGGATTCGAGGAAGGTCCTCTCATGGATCAATAACTGGTTAAAAGGCAGGAAACAAAAGATAGGAAGAAGTGATCAGTTTTCAGCATGGGTTAGGTAACCCATTCTGGGTCCCATCTTATTTAACACATTCATAAATGATCTGGAGCAAGGGTGAGCAGTGAGCTGGCAAAATGGGCTGATAACACAAAATTGTTCAATATAGTTAAATCTAAGATAGAGAAGAGATTCAAAAGGTGACTAGGTAGCTGGGCAACAAAATGCAGATGAAATTCAATGTTGAAAAATGCAAAAGAAAGCGTACTGGAAAGCACAGTCCCACTTATGCATGAAATGATGGAAACTAAATTAGCTATTATCACTCAAGAGAGGACGGTTGGATCGTTTTCTGAAAGCATTCACTCGTCAGTGGTAGCCAAGAAAAAGCAAACAGAATGTCAAGAATTATTAAAAAAAGGAATAGAGAGTAAGAGAATAAAGTATTGCCTCTACAGAAAGCCATGTTACACCCATATATAGAACACTGCAAACAGATGTGGTCACCTCATCTCAAAAAAGGTAACTTGGCATTGGAAAAAGTTCAGGAAAGGTCAACAAAAATGAGTAGGGGAATAGAATGGCTGCCATATGAGGATAGATTAATAACACGGGGACTTTTCAGATAGGAAATAAGATGACCACGGAAGGGATATGGCAGAGATCCATAAAATCATTATTGGTGTAGATAACGTAGATAAGTGAGAGCTTTTTATTCCTTCTTATAACACAAGACCAGGGATCACCAAATGAAGTTAGTAGGTAGCAGGTTTAAAACAAACAAAAGGAAGTATTTCTTCACACAAGGCATTGTCAACCAGAGGAACTCCTTGCCAGAGGACATTGTGAATGCCAGGACTATAACACGGTTCCAAAAGAGCTAGATAAATTCATGAAGGATGGATATATCGATGATTATTACCCGGGATAGAGAAGGATGTTGTCCCTAGTCTCTCTTTGTGAGAAGCTGGGAATGATGATTCCCGGTTCTGTTCACTCCCTCTGGGGCACCGGGTATTGGCCACTGTCAGAAACAAAAGACTTGGCTAGGTGGACCTTTGATCTGACTCAATATAGCCTTTCTTATCATCTTGTCCCTATTGTGAGACTGAGAGAGAGACAGAATAGATTCCCAAATGGCCTGAGGTTCATTTGCTCCTAGAAATGCAATGATCAAATGCATTCTCAAAGGTTTTATTCTCTGGCTCAGTTATGAGGGCAGAAATTCAGTGGTGCGTTGCTGTGGCACAATGGGTCTGATGGGGCATATTTTTGTTTCCTGACTGTCTGAGGAGTCAAGTGCTTTTGCCTTGTAGAAACCCTCACTGTTCCAGAGCTACCAGATTCGCTCTGCCCTCTTGGATATCTTAATATCACATGTCAGACCTTATAGCCTGCCCCTCATAGGATGGAAACCCACAATTCTCCAACAATCACACTGGGCAATGGTCTACAACACCTGAGGGTTGGCTGTGCTTGCCCGGTACTTCTGACTGGGTTTGGCACCTGTGGTTCTTCCTGTTGGGAGTCTGTGAGCAGTCGACGAGTGACCAGCCAGCCTTCTCGAACCAAAATACTGTGTAAACCGTATATCGGGACTAAAGCGTAACATGGGAAAATAAGAGGGTTTTTGAAACAATAGTCTGTCCTCATCTCTGCCCCCCGGCTCCCCACTCTGACAGCTCCCTTGTGCTACATTGTTTATGAATACAGGACATAGGCAGTGAGAGAGAGAGAGAGCAATAGGTTTCTTTCCAGTGTTAAATGAAGCTCTATTTTCATGACTACTCACATATTTGATTTGAAACACTTGTTGAAAACCCGCATCATGGCTGAATAAGAAGGAATGAGGTCACTATGCACTAAAGAGTGAGAACGTATGTTCTATATATTGATCCCAATATCCGATACCACACCGGACACAGGCTACATACAGACTGACAGACAGAACCCGAGAGAACCAGTCAGCTCTGAAACCAGCTACAGCAGAGCTACTAGACTTTTGTTTGCTGACAAGTCATCAAATGAAGTTTCAAACATTGCAATCTTTTTGGATTCTGAGGATATCCAGGTGACATACACTATATGTTAAAGTCCTATTTTAATTGGAAAATCATGTGTGAAAACGCATTGGAAGGGTAAGAATGGGTTGGTACCTATACGCTAAAGTACAGATGTGTAAATGTTATCCCAAAAAATTCTGTCTCATGACATGCAGATATATCGAAAGGGAGTGGAAGAGTTCAGTCTCTCTACAGGAAGAAGCAAAGGTAACTTTACCACTTTTTTTGAAAGTATGACAAAAGTACGCTACCTACTGTTTGCAATGGCTGAATCTTTGTTCAGGGAACAGTTATTATGATGCTGTCTCCTGATATGAAAAAAATGGTAAACAGTGAGGTGGCAAAATTTGCAGATGATACTAATCGCCTCAAGATAGTTAACACCAAAGAAAACTGTGAAGAGCTTCAAAAAGATCTAATAAAACTAGATGACTGGGCAACAAAATGGCAAATAAATTTTAATGTTGATAAATGCAAAATAATGCAGATTGAAAAACATAATGCCAACTATACAGACAAAATAATGGAGAGAAATTACCTGTTACCACTCAAGAGAGAGGTCTTGGAGTCACTATGGATAAGTCTCTGAAAACATCCTCTTAATGTGCATCGGCAGTCAAAAAAGCAAATGGAATGTTTGGAATAACGAAAAAAACAACGAATAGTCTAGCAGTACCTTACAGACTAACACAACTTGTAGATGGCATCGTGAGCTTTTGTGGGTACAACCCATTTCTTCATATAAATGGAGTATGAAAAGTCCAGTTCCAAAATAAATATGGAATAGGGGGGAGGGGCAGGAAAAAAGAAGGGAAAAAATATTGAATTAGAGTGTTTGTCTTACATGAAGCTGAGAGAGAAGATGTCAATTGCTCTTCAGTACCCATTGTTTGGAACCTTTGTGATGGTTCCCAAATGTGTAAATGAAGTTAAGTTCCAGCTCTTCCCTGTGTATTTGGCTCATGATACCATCTACACGTTTTGTTAGTCTTTAAGGTGCTGCTAGATTATTTGTTAATTTTTAAGTATCTCCAGTTACAGAATAACTCAGCTCTCCCGCTGAAGGAATAATTTAAAAAAGGGATAGAGAATAAGACAGAGAATACCTTATTGCCTTTCTATACATCTATTTTATGCCCACTTCTTGAATAATGTGTATAGATGTGGTCACCTCATCTCAAAAAAGATATCTTAGCATTGGAAAAAATTCAGTAAAGTGCAACAGAAATGATTAGGGGTTTCGAATGAGAGTCATAGAAGAGAGATTAAAAAGACTGGGACTTTTCAGATTAGAAAAGAGGAGACTAAAGTGGAATATGACAGAGGTCAATAAAATCATGACTGATGTGCAGAAAGTGAATAAGCAAAAGTAATTTACTTATGTCCATAACACAAGAACTAGGAGTCACCAGATGAAATTCATAGGTTTGAAACAAAAGAAAGTATTTCTTCATTCAACAAAGACACATCCTGTGGAACTCCTTGCCAAAGGATGTTGTGAAGGACAGCACTTTAAGAGGGTTCAAAAAAGAACTAGACAAATTGAAGGAGGATAGGTCCATCAATGGCTATTAGCCAGGAATGGTGTCCCTAGCCTCTGTTTGTCAGATCCTGGGAGTGGGTAACAGAGGAGGGTTCACTTGATTATTCCCTGTTCTGTTCATTCTCTCTCGGGCACCTGGCATTGGCCACTGTCAGAAAACAAAATACTTGGCTAAGAGGACCTTTGGTCCGCCCCAGTATGGCCGTTCTTATGTTCTTATGAAAATTAAAAGACAGTTCTGAATGAATTTACACATGTAAATATGGAGTGATAAAGTTGACATGAATTTAATTGAATTCAGAACCTGGAACTGAGAATTGATCCCATTTACTGGAAGGAAGCAGTGGCAAAATTTGGACTGTCAGCCATGGAGAAAATAATATTGTGTATCTTGAGACAATAAAATGTCTTTATATGCGGGAGTGATGAACACAATGGCTGTTTTCACCATGCACTTGCCATGCATTAATACACGTGTCTTGATGCCATGGACAACACTCAGCCAAGGAGGGACAGAAAGGGTGCCTGTAGGAAGGTCCAAATTGCCAAATTCACAGTGTTTTCCAGTAGGCTGCGGAACTCCCAGCCTCAGGACGTCAGTGGGGGAAAGGACTCAGCAGGACTCAGAGGGACTGAATGTTTACATGGGCAACCAAGAAATCCCATTACAGCACAGAGTGTTCCTGTTTTGTTAAAGTATTAGAAGTTCTCTGCACTTTCCTGATTTACACAGCTAAATATGTCTAGTTAGTGGGTGTCATAACCAGGAGAGCTGACCAACATCTGGGGACTAAAGGGTTAACTACGTCTCCTGTCCTTAGCCAGGTATCGGGATAGCCAATAGCAATGCAAGGTAGGGATTGCAAACTGGGATAAAGGAATTTTTCTCTTTTCCCTCCTTTGTCTGGGTCAGAGTGGTTTTCTTCCAGGTAACAGGGAGATGGGAGGCTGTCTCTTTCTCCAAGAAAAGTCTTCTCACAATATATAAGTAGGGCAAAGTTTAGTTAGCCCATCAGGTTTTATTGTTGTCTGGCTTGGGAATTTGGAACTGAGGTCTGTGCTGTTAAAAGTGTTTTTTCCCCCCCCTCTCTCCTTTGTAATGAAGCTTTCGAACCCAGGGAATTTTCTCTCAGTATATCAATTTGTGGCTCTTACCATCTAGCCACCTCAACTATGCTTGCAAGGGTAGTTTTGTTTTGATAATAAAAGTTTGTTTTCTTTTTCTAATGAACCGATATTGGTTCATTTTTGTGTCCTGGGAGGTCAATCTGTCTGTCTGACTAAGGAGTCAGCTAGCACAGACTGCAGTTTGTTTTCTCTTTTCTTTTTCAAGCTCTATGGGGAAAAAGAGCTTGAGGTACCCCTGAGGTTTTAGGAAGGAGGTTTCCCAAGTGATGTCTTCCCTCGTTTTCTTGGAAATACTTGGGTGGTGGCAGCGGATATTCCCCAAAGTCCGGGTATTAGGATTTTGGGGGGAAGTTTTTGTACCAAAGCCTGTAGAGACAAGGTTTTGGGGTGCTTTTGCAGGCCCCCACTTCTGCATTTGTCATGCTAGAGTGGGGAACAGCCTTGACAGTGCGTGAAAGGGGGAATTTTCTGCGGTAGCAGGCTAACTCATGGTTATTGTAGGGCTTCTTCTACCTTCCTCTGCTGCATCTGGGAATGGCCACTGGGTACTGGGATAGATGGACTCCAGGTCTGATCCAGTCTGGCGGTGCCAATCTTTTTTCCTATCAATGCTATAAAACCAAGACTCTATTTCTGGTGATCTCCCTTCAGCTCCTGGGTCACTGGTGACGTGACTTGAGAGGAGAAAGACGTCTTGCTACAAATCAACTCGTCTTGTGTTCTTTCTCCTTTCAGAAAGGAAAGCTGCACACTCCTCGGACGAGCTCAGAACATCATGTCAGCTGTTAATGACACCAAATTCACACATGTTATGTTCCTTCTCTCCCGGATACCTGGGATGGAAGATGCCTGTCTCTGGATCGCTATCCCCTTCTGCTTCATGTATGCTATTTCAATAGTAGGCAATTCAGTTATTCTGTTCATTATAAAAACAGACCCAAGCCTCCATGAGCCCATGTACATTTTCCTTTCCATGTTGGCCCTCACAGACCTTGGCTTAGTGATAGCCACCATGCCGACAATCCTGAGCGTATTCTTGTTTAACTCCAGGGAGATCAGCCGTGATGCCTGTTTTGCCCAGCTGTTCTTCATCCACTCGCTTTCAAACGTTGAGTCTTCCTTGCTCTTGTTGATGGCCTTTGACCGCTTCATTGCCATCTGTAACCCGCTGAGGTACACGTCCATCTTAACCCTGCCAACAATAACCAAGATGGCCCTGGCGGTTGTGCTAAGATCTGTGGCCCTTATATTCCCTCTCCCCTTTCTCCTGAAACGATTCCAATACTGTCGAAGGAACATCCTCGTCTACTCCTTCTGTGCGCATGCAGAGGTCATGAAGCTGGCTTGTTCGGACATCACAGTCAACAGCATCTATGGCTTGTGTGTTAAAGTCTTAACAGTGGGGTTCGACTCTTTGTTCATCTTTCTTTCCTACATGATGATCCTCAAAACTGTGCTGAGTGTCACATCCTCCACGGAGTGCCTGAAGGCCCTGAAGACCTGCGTCTCCCACCTCTGTGCTGTGCTTCTCTTCTACATACCAGATATTGGCTTGTCCATTTTACACAGATTCGGGAATAGCTCTTCACTCTTGTTTCAGATTCTCCTGAGCTACATCTCCCTTTTGCTCCCATCCCTGGTGAACCCGATCGTGTACAGCGTGAAAAGCAAACACCTGCGTGCGAGGATTATCAGGGTGTTATTCAAGTGAAGGACGAGTTCATTGCCCAGCTCCAGCAGTATTCACATGTGCCATGAAAATAGCCTGCCATGGACACCTGTTCCCTCCTGGGCCCTTACATATGAACTAGGACCTCCACTCTGTAGCTGGGGGTTCTACTGGAGTGTGAGGCCTGGAGCCACGTGAGAAGGCCTGTCCCCTTCCACTGGTGAGGAAGTACAGTGCACTCAGGGAAGGAGCAACAGTTAAAAGTGACTGTGTTTGTGGAGAGCCAGGGGACTGTGGGTTGCTGGCCCATAAAGAGCCATATCGGTGGCTGCACCAATCTCAGAATTTCTGTCGACACTGTCAATAAGGGGAAGGGATGTTGATGCTGTTTCCCAAGGTACTTGTCCTGCCTCTGTCCCGTCTCTTTCCAAACATTGATGGGCCATGAAAAAAATATAGGGATGATGTTCAGTCACAGTCCTGGATTTCCTGGGCGCTCTGGGGGGAGGCATGTTCCATTAGCCTCCCCCTCAGCTATGGGTGGGGGATATTCAATGGGTACTCTCACCAGGGCCATCCTCAGTGGGATGTAGGGCCCAGGACAATCCTCCCCATGAAGCCAAGTTTCCACCCCCATCTCTCCTCTTCCTGCCCCTGCTCCTCCACCCCCCCATCTTTTTCCCCAAACTCCATCCCTCAGATGACATCGTCTGGGGGAATAGCAGCAGGCCAGGTGCAGTGTTTCCTCTCATTTTTATCTCCGTGTGCAGAATAATGTTATGTGCACCAATATGGAGGGGAGGTGTGACACAGTCCATCCATATTGGTGCACACAACCACATTCATTCTGCACATGAGCTGTGGCTGGGGTGGGACTCATGGGTTCAGAGTGTGGGAGGGAACTCTATGTTGCGGGATGAGGGCTCTAGCTGGGGGTGTGGCCTCTGGGTTTGGGTTGGGGCTGAGGTTTTGAGGGAAAAGAGGGGCCCCCAGGTTGGGACCACGGGCTTTGGAGTGTGGGGTGGGCTAAGGGCAAAAGGGTGGGATGCGGGTGCAGTGTCTGGAAGGGAGTTAGGGTGCAGGTTCAGGTGGGGGTATTGGGCGGGGCAAGGGTGCTAGAGTGGTCTGGGTTCTGGGTTAGGAGTGTGGGGTGATTTCTTGGAGCTGCTCCCATCTGGGGGGGAACAGGTCCCTGCAGCCCTGCAGGCACCATCCCCCACAGCTCCCATTGGCTGCGGTTACCAGCCAATGAGAGTTGTGGGGACGGAGCCTCCTCTCAAAGGGAGCACAGGGAAGGAGCTTCCCTGTGCTTATGGCGACCTGGCTGCAGACAGGGCGAAGGAGCCAGCAGTGCGCAGAGCCACCTCCTCCCCACCCAGGATGGGCTGCCCAGAACAGAGGCTTGAGGGCCTGCAGGCCAGGGTGCTGAACTAAGCTGCCCCCTTTAGTCTAGGGCCCAGCACTACAGACCCTAAATCCTCTTATTTTCTCCTTCCCCCGCTCCTGAGGCCAGAGGATGACATATCTCTCCCGGCTGCTGCAGGCTCCTCCGTCCCCGTCAGGGAGCTGCCATGGCCGGTGGGGGACAAGGCCACAGCAGCTCTGTGCATGGCATCCCTGAGGCCCCACACAGGGCTTATTAAGCAAATCATCTGTGAGCTGGGGGGGGGGCAACATCTGCTGCCAGTGTCAGGCCCTTTTCTAGTCTCCCAGACCTCGATGGGCCCCACAGGGCCCCCAAAGCACATGGCCCACGGGGGTTGCCCCAAAGCATCCAGTGGACGGTAGGTCTCAGTCACCCACCCCTCACTTATACCCCTCCAACAGGTGCTTGTGACTGAGTGAAGGCAGAGACTTGATTAATTGCAGAGACCTACTCAAGCAGCCTCCTTCCCCTTCCCCTGTTGACGGCTCTGCATGCCTCACACCCGCTGGGCCCACTCCCACAAGGCAGGGCAGAGCTGTGTGTGTGAGGGAGGGTCTGACGCACAGGAGTCCTGTCCAGAGACTCAGGCCCACATTCCTTCCTTCTCTCTTTGGCTTGTGCTGGCTACAGGGAGGGGATGCTTTGGAAAAATACCTCATGTAACCTGTCAGTTTTCACATTGCAATCTGCTGGATCTGTATGTCCTATTTGGCGCGTCTCTCATTCCTGTAGATACAGTTAGAAATACGACGTATGAGACCATGTATAGTTTGAAATGTCCTGATGTTCAGGAAGCCTCAATGACTGGTGACCAGTTTAATGACTTTTAAACAGCTTTGTTTGTCCTGTGTGTCCAGCGGGTGATTGGACTAGTGAGTCACGTGACCATACCACCTGGTACTAGGATTCCATTTTTAGCCAGGTCATTTTCCATGGAAGAGGGAATGGAGAACAAAAGATTCCCACCCCAGGGGAAAGACTATGTAAGCAAGGGGCAGGGATCAGGTCTTTGTCTTCCTTGAATCTTTTGTCTCTGTTTAATCTTTTCTGCCTCCGAGAATGGGAGCACCACACAGATAAGAACACCAAAGAAAGAAGTTGCTTGTAACTTGTAACTTCTTTCTTTTGTTGTTCTTACATACACACTTGCCTTGGTAACTTCCACTCCAATTCCTCTCATGAAGTGGGTTTTACCCAATAAAGCTTATGCCCTAATAAATCTGTTACTCTAAGGGCACATTTACACAGCAGCATTATTTTGAAATAGATAATAGCCCTGATAGCACTGTGACACGTAGGAGCAGGGGTGGCCCATGAGCCTAGGGTGCCGCTGGCCCGGATGCCTGATGATGACGTCATGGCCATTGACGGCCGTGCAGGCAGGGGCGCCGATTGCACCGCCCCGCTTAGGGTGTGGGCCGCTCCTGCATAGGAGCTCCCAGCTCTGCCTTCCCTGCTGCCTTTGCAGACCCCAGCATATCACCTGAGCCCCCCATCTCTGCCAGCACAGCTGCGGGCAGCTCCCAAGCCCATGCCTGGGGGGGGCGGAAGAGATGGGCCCCATCCTGGACTGGTGTGGAGATCCTGGATCTCATTGAGGTCTGGGCAGAGGAGGCAAACCTCCAAGATCTCCGCACCAGGTGCAGGAATGCCGACATCTACGGCCGGATGGCTAATAGCCTGGGCCAGAGGGGACACGTGCACCCAGGAGCAGGTGCGCAGGAAAGTCAAAGAACTCAGGCAGGCCTACACCAAGGCCAGGGAGAGCAGCTCCCACTCAGGGCTGGCACCCCCAGACCTGCCCTTACTTCGACCAGCTCCACCACATCCTGGGAGTGGGGGGTTAATCCCTTCCCCTCCTTGTTGTGGTCTCTGGGCTGGAGATCAGGCGTGTGGCTGACGAGGAGGAGTGGAAAAAGAAGCAGGACCAGGTCACTGAAACCACAATGTCTGCCAGCCAGGAGCTCAGCCTGTCCCTGGAGCTGTTACCCCTCCTCCCCCCCTGTGCCACCAGGATGTTGCCTAGGGTTTGGACAAAGCTGGGGAAGGCCCATCAGGTGAGTTCCATTACTTTCTCTAGACACACACAGGGGGAGGCGGTGGTCAGCAAGGGTCTGTGAGCTCTTCCCTCAGCCTTCTCTGCCTGGGGATTGCACAGCAGCCTGTGCACGTGGGTGCACGTAGAGTTCCAATCCAGAGCACACAGCCCCAGGCGGCTGCAACAGAGGACACTTGTGCTCCTGCTCACGGGGTTTCTGGAGAGGCCTGCCTTACTCCTGACTCTGTGGTGGGACACCCTCCCACCACAAGCCACCACTAAGGAGGTTGGGGTCATGGACACACACACACACATACACACACACACACACACACAGCAGTGCCACGCACGGCACATGGTCAGGCCAATACTCTTGGGGTAGCATCCGCTCCTGGGCATAAGAACATAAGAACGGCTGTACTAGGGCAGACCAAAGGTCCATCTAACCCAGTGTCTTCTCTGCCAACACTGGCCAATGCCTGATGCCCCAAAGAGAGTGAACAGAACAGGGAATCATCAAGTGATCCTTCCCCTGTCACCCATTCCCAGCCCCTGACCAACAGAGGCTAGGGACACCATTCCTACCCATGCTGGCTAATAGCCATTGATGGACCAAAACTCCATGAATTTATCTAGCTCTTTTTTTATAGCGCAGGGAGGCAGTGGGTGCTGCGTCCCTTCTAGGGGAGCCTACTGGGAGGGGAAGGAAGTGGAGGGGACCCCAGCAGCACCCTCCCCAGAAAGCAGCACCTACCACTCATACACACCTCCCCCACCAACTCCCCCCCTCCTCCAGCAGGCAGGGATAGAAATCCTCTTCTTGCGGGATGCCACCGCTGCCAGACTCAGCATGTCCACAGCATGGAGAGAAGCTGAGCTGCCCCGTTGCCCTCCTCCCGCCCACAGGCTCCTGGCCTGGCCAGCACCTTCCCATGCTTGCTTGTCCCCAGGACGTGGGTCCCTGCCACTGAGCGATCCAGCAGGTGCCCCCCTGCACCCGCTCCTGCTCTGGTCCCTCCAGCTTTTCCACAAGCCCATCCCCTGTGGCTGCTGATGGCCGCGCACAAGAGGAAATGGGACCACCCGAGGCAGGCCACAGCCCCATCCCTGAGCCACCCCTTCCCCTTCTCTTTCCCTCCTCCCCCCTCCCAGGTTCTTTTCCCAGCCCCTCCCCAGTTTTATTTACCCCAAATAAAAAAAGAGAGTTCATTGTTTCAAACCAGAAGGTCTACTTTATGGTATCTGCAGGGGAAGGGAGGGTGAGAGGGGAGGAACAGAGGGAAGGAGGGCAGGAGAAGGGAAGGGCAGGGAAAGGGAAGGGAAGGGTGGGGGAGGAAAAGGTACTGCAGAAGTCCCCTGTGGGAAGGCCCAGAGGAGAGTCTCACAGGTGTCCTTGTCTGAAACTCTCCCTCAGGGTCTCCCAGATGTGCACAGACCTCTGATAGTCCTGTTTGATGGCAGCTGTGTGCAGCTGCTCAAAAAGCCTGGCGAGCCACTCGTCCTCTGCCCCCCACTCTGGCCGGATCGTCTCCCCCTAGTTCTCGCACAAGTTGTGCAGGACACAGCAGGCCGCCACCACTTGTGGAACATTCCGGTCGCCGAGGTCCAGACGAGTGAAGAGACAGCAGAACCTCCCTTTCAAATGGCCAAAGGCGCCCTCCACCATGATGCAGGCCCTGCGGAGCCATTGAAACGTTCCTTGCTTTGGTCCAGGTGTCCAGTGCAGCCCTCATAAGCAAGGGGAGCAGAGGGTAGGCTGTGTCCCCCACAATGCATATGGGCATGTCCACGTCCCCAACCCTGATGTGGAAAAAAGTGCAAAAAAGTGCAGCTTGTGGTAGAGGCTGAAGTTGCGGAAGATGCAGGCATCGTGTGCCTTCCCTGCATTAATATCCATGAAGTGGCTGCAGTGGTCCACAACGACCTACAGGACATTGGAAAAATACCCCTTCCACTTGATGTAGTCAGATGCCTGGTAGTTGGGGGCCCGGAAGGGGATGTGGGTACCATACATGCAGGGGGCACTGATAGTGTCGGTGGCTGCACTCTGGGTATGGCAGGGGGCTTGTGCCCATCGGCTACTCCAGTGAGCCTTCCCATCACTGGGCAGCCCCCTGCACTCTGTACAACACCCCTTCAGTAGAACCTGGTGTCAATGGCAACTGTGACAGGCGCTAGTAGCACATCACTGACCAGCCTGTGCTAGCTGGGAGCTGGAGAGGGTCCTAGAGCAGCTCTGGAGGCCCAGGGGTTGTGGGTGGCTGGGACGAGCTGCCAGGGAGGATCACTTATATCTGTGCCTAACTCTTGGGATCGCTGGATCTAGTGCAGGGTAGGCGGCTGCCAGGGAGAAATAATGTCCCATATTCCTAGTATTAATATTCTATTTTATTCAATGTTAGCTGTATTACAGCTGTGACAGCTCCATCATTAACCCTCTTTGGACCCCAAGGGGGCAATGTGACTAATCAGACCCATAAGTCTGGATTCCAGGATTGGAGCCTGCAGCAGAGCTGGCTCTGCAGGCCAGTTGTTTAGCATCATCCCCCCATCCCCTGGGATTTGGCCTCCTGCCATTTGCCATTTGCTGTCATGGGGGTTAAAGCTGGTGCACACGAAGCCAAGCAGCTGAGGTACCCTGAGGAGCAAGTGGCCCCAAGGGAAGGTACAAACATGCTGCATAAAGGCAGGTGCCTCCCTAGCTGAACACACACTGCCTGCTGCCCATGAAACCTCTCCGGTGACTCCTTGTGCTTCAGGGTGAAGACCTCTGGTGCCAGCGGCTCCCTTCTAGCAGGAACTGGGTACGTTGGCAGGTTTCACTGTCTGTAACATGCCAAGTGCAGGGTGAAGGCTGAAGGCTGTTTGCATTGGCAGCTGTTCTGTGCAGCGGCAGAGGACTCCGCTGGGCTGCCGGGGTGACTCAGTGATGGGGCTGGAGGGCAGGCAGTGCTAGGTAGCTTGGGAACCCTCCCCTCCATCTGCTCATGTTCAACTGTAGTCTGTTCTTTCTATGCAGAAATGTGACTTTTAAATCAGTCTTGGAGTGTTATAATCCTAGTGCTGTGTCAGGATGTGTTAATGGGTCCCATTTCTAGAGGCGCATGTGCTCTGGTCTCATATCATATCATGGAATTAGAGGGAAGGTCCTCTCATGGATCAATAACTGGATAAAAGACAGGAAACAACAGGTAGGAATAAATGTTCAGTTCTCAGCATGGGGGGAGGTACTCAGTGGTAGCTTGCCAGGGTCCGTACTGGGTCCATTCCTATTCAACACATTCACAAATGATCTGGAGTAAGGGGCAAGCAGTGAGGTGGCAAAATTTGCAGATGACACAAATCTAGTCAAGATAATTAAATCTAAAGCAGATTGCAAAGAGATTCAAAAGGGTCTCGCAGAACTAGATGACTGGACAACAAAATGGGAGACGAAATTCAGTGTCGAGAAATGCAAAGGAAAGCTAATGGAAAACACAGTCCCAATTATGCATGTGAAATGATGGAAACCAAATTAGCTATTACCACTCAAGAGAAAGGTTGGATAGTTGTCTGAAAGCATCCACTCCTCAGTGGTAGCCAAGAAAAAGCAAACTGAATGTCGAGAAGCATTAAAAAAGGGATAGAGAGGAAGAGATAATGTATTGCCGCTATAGCAATCCATGTGACACCCACATCTCGAACACTGCATGCAGAAGTCGTCCCCTCATCTCAAAAAAGATGGGAGAATACACGTAACATGGGGGAACAGGAGGGTTTTCAAACAACAGTCTGGCCACGTCTCTGACCTCAGAACCTCCCACTCTGAAAGGGGCACAAACAGTCTGGGGACTTTCAGACTTCCCCAGCAGTGTGCCCAGCAGCTGGACCACCTCTGAACAGACTCCCAGCACTGGCCAAACAAGCTGTGTTATGTGGCTGGAGAGTGGAAACAGGCTCTTCCCAGCTTGTAGCTCCAGTGTGATCTCTCAGCCTCCCTGAGCGACGGCTTTTCTTGAGCTGTTGCTTCCCCTTGCTATGTATTTTATGAATACAGGACAGAGAGAGTCAGAGAGGAAGAGAGCGAGAGCACTAGGTTACTTTCCAGTATTACATGGAGTTCCATTTTCATGAATAATCAGATATTTGCTTTGAAACCCCCTTGTTGAAAACCCTCATCATGGCAGAATTAGAAGTAATGAGGTCACTCTGTGCTAGAGAGTGAGAGCTCGGAGAACAAATATTCAGTATATTGGTCCCAATGCCTATTACCTCTCTGGGTACAGGCAACAGGCTAACAGAACAGACTCTGAGGAGACCCAGTCAGCTAGTAAGTGAGCAATAGAGAAGTTACCAGACTATTTGTTTGCTGACAAGTGATCGAATGACATCGCAAACGCTGCAATCTTCTCCGGTTCTGAGGCTATCCAGGTGACAGACACTACATTTTAAACTTCCATTTTAATTGGAAAATCATCCATGAAAACACATTGGAAGGGTAAGAATGGGTTGGAAGCTGAACGCTAAAGTACAGATGCTTACATGTTACATAAAAAAATTGGCAAAAAACATTACAAAGCAAACTTTCATGATATACAGGGAGTGGCAGAGTTTGTAGACTCACTAGAGGAAGAAGCAGGGGTAACTTTAGCACTTAACGGCATTAGATTTTGAAAGTCTGACAAAAGTATGCCACCTACTGTCTGTGATAGCTAAATCTTTGTTTGGGGAACAGTTGTATGATACTGTCTCCTGATCTGGAGAAAGGGGTAAAGGGCAGGGTGGCAAAATTTGCAGAGGATACTAAACAGCTCAAGATAGTTAAGACCAAGGAATCATGATATGATAGAACACTAGAACTGGATGGGACCTCAAGAGATCATCAAGTCCAGTCCCCTGCCCCCATGCCAGGACTAAACACCTTCTGAATCATCCCTGAAAGATATCTATCTAACCTGCTCTTAAATATCTCCAGAGATGGAGATTCCACAACCTCCCTAGGCAATTTATTCCAGTGTTTAACCATCTTGACAGTTAGCAAGTTCTTCCTAATATCCAACCTAAACCTCCCTTGCTAGAATTTAAGCCCATTGCTTCTTGTCCTATTCTCAGAGGCCAAGGAGAACAAATTTTCTCCCTCCTCCTTGTAACATCCTTTTAATTACTTGAAAGCTACTATCATGTCCCCTCTCAGTCTTTTCTTTTCCAAACTAAGCAAAAGTCCAGTTTTTTCAGTCTTCCTTCATAGCTCATGTATTCTAGATCTTTAATCATTTTTGTTGCTCTTCTTTGGACCTTCTCCAATTTCTCCATGTCTTTCTTGAAATGTGGTGCCCAGAACTGGACACAATACTCCAACTGAGGACTAGTCAGCGCAGAGAATAGCAGAAGAATCACTTCTCTTATCTTGCTCGCAACACTCCTGTTAATGCATCCCAGAATCATGTTTGCTTTTTTTGCAACAGTGTCAGTGTTGGCTCATACTGAGCTTGTGGTCCACTATAACCCCTAGATTCCTCTCTGCAGTACTCCTTCCTAGACAGTCACTTCCCATTCTGTATGTACTATAGATGGATTATCTATGACTTTGTGTTGTCCAGAAGCAGACAGCAGAATACAGCTGAGAATGATTTACATGCTGCAGGCTAAGTGGAACAGACTTGAAATGGTGGCTCATTCAGCAAAGCACTGTGTGGAACTGAGGGACTCAGCTTTTCAACAGTCCAGACTATAACCTGGGGACTGTCCCCATGACACCTCAGACTGGGACAGCATGCCAGATCTGTCACAGAAAGGAAAACTGTGAAGAGCTTCAAAAAGATCTAAAAAAACTGGGTTACTGGGCAACAAAATGGCAAATGGATTTTAATGTTGATAAATGCAAAGTAATGCACATTGGAAAACATAAGCCCAACTCTACAGACAAAATAATAGAAACTAAATTAGCTGTTACCACTCAAGAGAGAGCTCTTGGAATCATTGTGCATAGGTCTCTGAAAACATCCAGAAATGTGCAGCATCTGTCACAAAAGCAAATGGAATGTTGGGAATAATTTAAAAGGGGATAGAGAATAAGACAGAGAATATCATATTGCCTCTCTGTAAATCCATGTTATGCCCACATCGTGAATACTGTGTACAGATGTGTCACCTCATATAAAAAAGATATCTTGGCATTGCAAAAATCCCAGAAAAGAGCAACATAAATGATTAGGGATTTTGAATGGCAGCCATATGAAAATAGATTAAAAAAACTGGGACTTTTCAACTGAGAAAAAGGAGACAAATGGAGAATATGATAGAGGTTTATAAAATCATGTCTGGTGTGTAGAAAGTAAATAAGGAAAAGTTATTTACTTGTTCCCATAACATAAGAACTAGGGGTCACCCAATGAAATTAATAGATAGTAGATTTAAAACAAACAAAAGGAAGTATTTCTTCACAGAGTGCAAAGTCAACCTGCGGAACTCATTGCCAGAGGATGTTGTGAAGACCAGGACTTTAATAGGTCCAAAAAAGAACTAGATAAATTCATGCATAGGTCCAACAATTCTTATTTTCCAGGATGGGCAGGGATGGTGTCCCTTGCCTCTGTTTGTCAGAAGCTGGGAATGGGAGAAAGAGGAAAAATCACTTGATGATTTCCTGTGCTGTTCAGTCCCTCTGCGGCTCCTAGCATTGGCCACTGTTGGAAGACAGGATACCGGGCTTGATGGACATTTGGTCTGACTCAGTGTGTCAGTTCTGATTGAATTTACGCATGTAAATATGGAGTGATGCAGTTTACATCAATTTAATTGAATTCAGAACCTGGAACTGAGAATATCCATTTTGCTAGTAAGAAGCAGTGGCATAATTTGGACTGTCAGTAGTGGAGCAAATAATATTGTACATCATGAGACAATTAAATATGTTTACATGCTGTACTAATAAACACGACTGCTTTCACCATGCACTTGCCATGCATTAACACACACGTCCTGATACCATGGAGAACACTCAGCCACGGAGGGTCAGAAAGGGTGCCTTTCGGAAAGTCCCAATTGCCAAATTCACAGTGTTTTTCAGTAGTCTGTGGAACTCCCAGCCACAAGATGTCAATGGGGGAAAGAGTTCAGCAGGATTCAGAGGGACTAGATGTTTATGTGGGCTACCAAGAAATCCCATCCCAGCAGTGAGTGTTGTTATTTAAAGTATTAGAAGTTCTCTGCACTTTCCTGATTTACATAGCTAAATATGTCTACTTAGTGGGTGAAAAGGGAAATTTTCTCTGGGAGCAGGTTAACTCATGGCTATTGTAGGGCTCCTTCCACCTTCCTCTACTGCATCTGGAAATGGCCACTGGGCACTGGGATAGATGGGCTGCATGTCTAATCCAGTCTAGCAGTGCCAATCTTCCTTCCCATTATTGCTGTGAAACCAAGACTATATTTCTGACAATGTCCTCTGAGCGCTTGGGACACTAGTGACGTGTCTTGAGAGCAGATAGATGTTTTGCTACATATCATCTTGTCTTGTGTTCTACTTTCAGAAAGGAGAGCTGCACACTTCTCGGATGAGCTCAGAACATGATGTCAGTGGTTAATGACACAAGACTCAACTCGGCCGTGTTCCTTCTCACCGGGATACCTGGGCTGGACGACGTCCATCTCTGGATCGCTGTCTTTTTCTGCTTAATGTATGTTGTTTCAATAGTAGGCAATTCAGTCATTCTATTCATTATAAAAACAGATCTAAGCCTCCACGAGCCCATGTACATTTTTCTTTCCATGTTGGCCCTCACAGACCTTGGCTTATCGATAGCCACCATACCGACAATCCTGAGCATATTCTTGTTTAATTCGAGGGAGATCAGCCTGGATGCCTGTTTTGCCCAGCTGTTCTTCATCCACTCGTTTTCATACATTGAGTCCTCCGTGCTCTTGTTGATGGCCTTTGACCGCTTCATCGCCATCTGTATCCCACTGAGGTACACGTCCATCTTAACCCTGCCAACAATAACCAAGATGGGACTGGTGTTTGTGATAAGATCTGTGGCCCTAATATTCCCTCTCCCATTTCTCTTGAAACGATTCCAATACTGTCGAACCAACGTCCTCTCCCACTCCTACTGCTTGTATCAGGAGGTCATGAAGATGGCCTGTGCGGACATCACCGTCAACAGCATCTATGGTTTTGCTATCAAACTCTTTGCAGTGGGCTTGGACTCTTTGTTCATCTTTCTTTCCTACGTCATGATCCTCAAAACTGTGCTGAGTGTCGCATCCTCCACGGAGTGCCTGAAGGCCCTGAAGACCTGCATCTCCCACCTCTGCGCCGTGCTTCTCTTCTACATACCAGATATTGGCTTGTCTGTCGTTCATAGATTCGGGAATAGCTCTTCTCTCTTGCTTCAGATTCTCCTGGGCTACATCTCCTTGCTGGTCCCACCCCTGATGAACCCGATCGTGTACAGCGTGAAAAGCAAACACCTGCGTGCGAGGATCATCAGGGTGTTATTCAAGTGAAGGGCAAGTTCATTGCCCAGCTCCAGCAGTAATGACACGTGCCATGAAAATAGCCAGCAACCGACACCTGTTCCCTCCTGGGCCCTTACATATGAACTAGGACCCTCACTCTGTAAAAGAAGGTTCTAATGGGGTGTGAGGCCTGGAGTCATGTGAGAAGGCCTGTCCCCTCCCACTGGTGAGGAAGTACAGTGCACTCGGTGAAGGCGCAACAGTTAAAAGTGACTGTGTTTGTGAAGAGCCAGGGAATTGTGGGTTGCTGGCCTGTAAAGAGCCATATCAGTGGTTGTACCAACCTCAGAATTCCTATCAAGACAGTCAATAAGGAGAAGGGACATTGATTCTGTCTCCCATGACAGCTGGCTTGTCACTCTCCCATCTGTGATTAAACGTCCACGGGCTATGAAAAAATCTTAGGGATAATATTCAGTCCCAGTCCTAGATCTTCTTGAATGCTCTGATAGTCATTGGAATGGGAAGAAAACAAGCCAAATTCCGGTGTGCATGGCTGCTGCGTCCCCCTCTCCCCGCTCTCCCGAAATGGCGCCTTTGAGGGGACCACGGGGAGAGCGCTACCTTTAGCCCTCATGGTAACATGGCTGCAGACAGGGGTCAAGGAACGACGGTGAACAGAGCTGCCTCCTTCCCACCCAGGAAGAGCTGCCAAGAACACAGAGGTTTATGGGGGCAGCCCAGGATTCTGAGCTAAGGTGCCCCCTTTAGTCCATGGCCCAGCACTATGCCCCATAAAGTCCCTTATTTAATCCAGCCCTGCTCCTGGGGCTTGCAGAGCATGTCTCCCCCGTGGCTGGTTCAGTCAGCTGCTGCAGCCAGGGGAGGGATGCACTTCTCCGCCCGAGCCGGGAGCAGCTGAGACTGGGGGTAAGAAGGCCGCAGCAGCTCTGTGCATGGCAGCCCTGAGGCCCTGCACAGGGCTTATTAGGCAATGCAGCTTGGAGCCAGGGGAGAGACACGGGCTCTGATTGAGTCCTTTGCTTCCTGCAGCTGCCAGTGAGTGCAGGGGGTCTGCTATTAGTCTCCTGGGTCTCCTCAGGCCCCACAGGACCCCCAAAGCACAGGGCCTACAGGGGTTGCCCCAAAACTTCCAGTGGACAGTAGGTCTCTGTCACCCACCCCTCACTTACACCCTCCAATAGGTGCTTGTGACTGAGTTAAGACAGAGACTTCATTTATGCCAGAGACCCATTCAGGCAGCCTCTTTCCCCTGTTGATGGCTCTGCACACCTCACACCCGCTGGGCCCACTCCCCACGGAGGCAAGGCAGAGCTGTGTGTGCGAGGGAGGGTCTGTCACACAGGAGTCCTGGCCAGAGACTCAGGGCCTGATTCCCTCCTTCTCTCTTTGGTTTGTGCTGGCCATAGGGAGGGGTTGCTTTGGAAAAATATCTCATGTAACCTGTACATGTTTCTGTTACAATCTTCTGGATCTGAATGTCCTATTTGGTGCATGTCTCATTCTTGTAGGTACAGTTAGAAATATGAAGTATGAGACCGTGTATAGTTTGAAATGTGCTTACGAGAGCCATTCCTGATGCCCAGGAATCCTTAATGACTGGGCAATCAACTTGTCGACTTGTAAACAGCCTTGTTTGCCCTGCCTTGGACTAGTAAATCATTTGACCATACCTCCTGGAACTGGGATTCCATTTTTAGCCTGATAATTTTCTATGGAAGGGTGAATGGAGAACAAAAGATTCCCACCCTGGGGAAGATTATTTAAGCAAGGGGAAGTTATCAGGCCTTTGTCTTTGGCTTGCCTGAGGAACGGCCTGACACACTAGGATACAAACAAAACAGAGATGTGGAGACCCAAGTCAGAGTGAAAGATCAATTTTGAGTTGAAGACTTACCTAAAATAAGAACAGCTCCTTAGGCTAAAACACTATTTGCAATAAGTGATTTTAGTGAATTAGAACTAACTATGTGTTTTCTTTTCATTTGTAGTAACTTTCTTTGATTTGTTTTCACTTGCAACCACTTAAATCTTACCGTTTGTACTTGTTCAAAACACTTTTGTTTACTATCAGGCCCAGTGTAAATTATTGTTTCTTGGGGGGAAGGACCAATGAGTGTGGGTATATCTCTTTCATTGAGGAAGAACATCCTCATGATCTTTCCTTGTGTAAAACTTTTACACAGAGAAAGACGGATTCATCGGCGGTTTTGATCCCTTTCGAGGGTTGGCTTCGTGGATGCTATGCCAGAGGACTGCATCTCCCCTGAGCTGGAGTGGTTCAGTGTCTGCATTGCTCTCTGAGAGGGTGGAGGGTGGTTACCCCAACTCCATGCCTTGTCTAGGGGAGACCTGAGAATCTGTTGTAGTCCCCTTACTAAAGGTGCCTCTGACTTTTTCTGAGAGGATCCTGTGTGCAGCAATCTAACCCTGGAAGCTACAACTCCCATGAGCCCTTGAGGAAGATAAGGCTTGTCTGGGCATGTTGAGAGGGTCTCAGCAGTCTGGGGCTCTCCATTTTGGGAGAGGGGAACCAGACTGCTATGGAAGAGCCTTATATCCAGCCCAGGAGCTGTTGTGTTGCGGCTACAGCCTGGGACTGAAAGTCTGCGGCGCTTGGATCTAGCAGGCTGCTGATTGCCCTAGAGGGGAGACTCTGGCTGTGCCTGTGGCTGAGGAGGACTACACAACAACCAGCACACAGGAGAAGGCTGTAACTAACTGGGCTCTTTGGGAAAGTGCTTCCTGGGACAGACCTCAGAGATATAGACTAACTTTGGGTCCAAAGAGAACCAGAGCTACTGGCGTTTGGTGGAGCCTGCTCCAGTGGCAGAGGGAGTTTGCAGCTGGCTGCACAGCTTGGACTAACACACACACAACCTCCAGAGAACCTCCACTCCAGCTGCAGATCTTCAAGCGTGCCCACGCACTCGTCTGGGACTCTGAGTCCAGAGGAGGGCACACTCTGGGGTGGGATAAATGGTGGCAGTGCAAATGCCAGATAGATACATTCCTATTGTTTCTGTGTACTTTGTAAATCATAGAATCATAGAACCACAGAGCTGGAAAAGACCTCAGAAGGTCATCAAGTCCAGCCCCCTGCTCTAGGCAGGACCAATCCCAACTAAATCAACGCAGCCAGGGCTTGGTCAAGCCATGACTTAAACACGTCCTGGGATGGAGACTCCACTACTTCCCTAGGTAACCCATTCCAGTGCTTCACTACCCTCCTAGTGAAATAGTTTTTCCTAATATCCAACCTGGACCTCTCCCACCACAACTTGAGACCATTGCTCCTTGTTCTGCCATCTGTCACTACTGAGAACAGCCTCTCTCCATCCTCTTTGGAACCCCCCTTCAGGAAGTTGAAGGCTGCTATCAAATCCCCCCTCACTCTTCGCTTCTGCAGACTAAACAGACCCAACTCCCTCAGCCTCTCCTCATAGGTCATATGCTCCAGCCCCCTAATCATTTTGGTTGCCCTCCGCTGGACCCTCTCCAATGCGTCCACATCCTTTTTGTAGTGGGGGACCCAGAACTGGACACAATCCTCCAGATGTGGCCTCACCAAAGCTGAATAAAGGGGAATAATGACATCTCTGGATCTGCTGCCAATGCTCCTCTTAATGCAACCTAATATGCCATTAGCCTTCTTGGCTACAAGGGCACACTGTTGACTCATATCCAGCTTCTCATCCACTGTAACCCCCAGGTCCTTTTCTGCAGAACTACTACTTAACTGGTTGGTCCCCAGATTGTAACTGTGCTTGGGATTCTTCCGTCCCAAGTGCAGGACTCTGCACTTGTCCTTGTTGAACTTCATCAGATTTCTTGTGGCCCAATCCTCCAATTTGTCTAAGTCACTCTGGATCCTATCTCTGCCCTCAAGCATATCTACCTCTCCCCCTAGCTTAGTGTCATCCGCAAACTTGCTGACGGTGCAATCCATCCCCTCATCCAGGTCATTAATAAAGATATTGAACAAAGCCGGTCCTAGAACCGAACCTTGGGGCACTCCGCTAGAAACCGACTGCCAACCTGAAATCGAGCCATTGATCACTACCCGCTGAGCCCGGCCTCCTAGCCAGCTTTCTATCCATCTTACTGTCCATTTATCCAATCCGCATCCCCTTAACTTGCTGGTAAGAATATTGTGGGAGACCGTATCAAAAGCCTTGCTAAAGTCAAGGTATATCACATCCATTGACTTTCCCACGTCCACAGAGCCAGTTACCTCATCATAGAAGCTAATCAGATTGGTCAGGCACGACTTGCCCTTTGTGAATCCATGCTGACTATTCCTAATCACTTTCCTCTCTTCCAAGTGCCTCAAAATGGATTCCTTAAGGATCCCTTCCATGATTTTTCCAGGAACCGAGGTAAGACTGACCGGCCTATAGTTCCCTGGATCGGCCTTCTTCCCTTTTTTGAAGATGGGTACTACATTTGCCTTTTTCCAATCATCCGGGATTTCTCCTGATCTCCACGACTTTTCAAAGATAATGGCCAAAGGCTCCTCAATGACATTTGCCAACTCCCTCAGTACCCTCGGATGCATTAAGTCCGGACCCATGGATTTGTGTACATTTAGCTTTTCTAAATAGTTCCTAACCGGTTCTTTACCCACCACGGGCTGTCCATCTTCATCCCATCTTGAGTCACTTAGCGCAGAAGTCCAGGAGCCGACCTTGTCCGTGAATACATTGGCAAAGAAAGCATTGAGTACTTCAGCTTTCCCCACATCATCTGTCACTAGGTTACCTCTGCACCCCCTCTCTGATCACCTTCTTCTTGTTAACATGCCTGTAGAAACCTTTCTAGTTATCCTTCACATCCTTAGCCAGTCGCAATTCCATTTGCGCTTTTGCCTTCCTGATAACCCCCCGGCATTCTCGAGCTATACATTTAAACCCCTCCCTGGTCATTTGTCCAAGTTTCCACTTTTTGTAAGCTTCCTTTTTGTGCTTAAGTTCACCAAGGATTTCCCTCGTAAGCCAAGCCAGTCTCCTACCATGTTTGCATCTCTTGCTTCGCGTCGGGATGGTTTCTTTCTGTGCCTTCAATAAGGCTTCTTTAAAATACTGCCAGCTGTCCTGGACTCCTTTCCCCTTCATGTTAGCATTCCAGGGGATTCTGCCCATCAGATCTCTGAGGGAGTCAAAATCTGCTTTTTTGAAGTCCAAGGTGTGTATTTTACTACTCTCTTTTCTTCCTTTGGTCAGGATCCTGAAATCTACCATCTCATGATCACTGCTTCCCAGGTTGTCACCTACCTGTTAATGTTATTCACTGTTAATCTGTTAAACCCCGTTTAAATTAAGTAAAAGTGGGTTCATTCTAATGTAATCAAGTAGATGTATATTATTTATAATTTGTAATTGTTGTCCTGGAGCTAGATCCAGATTATTGCTGGAATGACTTTATTCCTGGAGGCTTCCAAGGCACACCATTAAGTGTGTACACGGCCAGCCAGGTGGAGGCACCACCATTGTATATTCTTTATGAGCCAGGGACTGCAGCAAGGGGGTGGATAGGGAATCCTCAGCTAAACAACATCACCACTGGGGTACTCAGGACCTCCTTTTATGTTAAAACCATCAGGCACCCAGACACATCTATGAGTGTGACTTGCTCCCAAGTAACCCGGGGAGGAAAAAGGGGGTTACACTGTCCAGCAGGACCAGGTGGTGGGGAGCTCCGGAGAGCAAGAAGACGGGTGTCAGTGTTATAATCAGCACAGTAGAGAACAATCGTGTAACCCACACACCTAGTGTGGTTACTGAGCAATGCCAGTGGTACTTAGACCACAGCAACAGTTAAACTCAAGGGACCTCTACAGCAGAGGCTGGAAGGCAGCTGGCTTTTAGCTCAGCGGGTAGAGGCTCTTATACTAAGCTGTAGAGGTCCCGGGTTCAAATCCGCCTGGTGGTGGTTGCAATCGCGAGCGTTAGAACATTGCCTGGCCAAATAGAACAGGGCTGCCTCGTGGTCTGATCCTGACCTCTATCCATTCATGATCAGCAAGAGCCGCTCTAGTGCTGGAGATGGACCTCACACCCTCCATCATCACCAGTTTGGGGGGGTAAATGGATCTGGGGGAGGAGGGGGTTGTTTGTGTTCAACAGAGAACTAGGAGCTGGGGTTGGGTCATGCTCCTTTCTGTTTAAAATGTTCATGGCCTTTCATATGTGCATGTCTTACGTCTGAACAAGAAGAGGAGACCCATGGAGCTGTATCTCAGGCACCAGTGTCTCTGGGAGCCTGTCACTGTTATAGCTGGATGTCTGTGGCATAACCCTATTCCTTTCAAGGGTCTCTGTAGCCCATGGTAGAGATACACAGCATCTCTGTCACTGAAGATCTGTGTGACCAGAAATGTCCACTAACCAACCCTCAGAGCCTTCATTTGCGGGTGCTATGCTTGATTTCACTGGGAGTTCTCCATTTTTCCCCATCTTCCTTAAAGCCCCTACTTCTGAGATCAAGACATGGTATGGAAATCTGAGCTTTCATTTAAAAAAAAGGCTTATTTCAAAAAGTGTGTTGGAGAACAGCTAAATATTGAAGCCGTTGCACACCTATGTCTCAGAAACCAAAGGGAAATGGAAAAGAGGCCCCCATTAGACTGTTGCAAAGTCTCATCCTTTTGCGCACAGGGCTTGGCAAAACTAGGCACCCAGCTCAAAGAACCAGACAGAAAAGAGCAGAGCAAGACACAAACGATAAAAGAAATTATCAGCATTGTTTTAAAAATACATGAGAAGCTCATGGTTTAAATCAGAGCTAGGCTGGAAAGCAGTCCTTGCACCCCCAGCAAAAAAAAAAAAAAAAAAAAAATCCAAATTAAATGTTCCCTTTTCACCCATTTTTTGGGTGAGTTTTCATAGAAAATTGATCATTTTTCTATGAATGCTCAGCTGCCAGGAAGCTGTCTGGTTGCAGCTGCCTGGATCCCCAAGAGAAATTCAAGGCTTTTCAGCTACCTCTCCCTTGCAACACAACTGAAGTTTGCCCTGGTGGAGTCTGTGGCTGCACTATAGGTAAGGAAAATTCGAAACCATCTCACCAAGCTACGCTTGGGTATTGTACCCATCTGCCACTCTAACCAGCCTTCCCATCCCTGTGCAGCTCTGTCCACCCCCTACAACACCCCTGCAGCCAATCCTTCGGGCAGTGGTTGTTGTGACAGGCCCTGGTAGTGCATCTCTGATGAATCTGTGCTAGCAGAGGTGATGGAGAGGATCAAAAGCAGGTGTAGAGGCCTAGAGATTGTGGGTGGGAGGACCAAACTACCAGTGAATCAGTGAGATCTATGCTTAACTTTGGGGATCTCTGGATCCTGGGGACACTTGCTTGTTCAGAGAACTGTAGGACTGGAAGAGACTTCTAGAGGTTAAAGAGTCCAATCCCCTGCACATATAGAAGGACTAACCATTATCTAGAGTCCAGACCAACCTAACCTGCTCTTACCTGCCCTTAAACCCAATGGTAGGGATTCTAGAAACTCCCTGAGAGATTTATTCCAGTCATTCACCACTCTGAAAGTTTGGGATTTTTCAAGTTAGATTTGTGACTTTTCAGTTTAGAAAAGAGAAAAGGGGGGATATGATGGAGGTCTATAAAATCATGACTGCTGTGGAGAAAGTACATAAGGACAAGTTATTTACTTGTTCCCATAACACAAGAACTAGGGGTCACCAAAGGAAATGAATAGGTAGCAGGTTTAAAACAAACAAAAGGAAGTATTTTTTCACACAATGCACAGTCGACCTGTGGAACTCCTTGCCAGAGGATGTTGTGAAGACCAGGACTTTAACAGGGTTCAAAAAAGAACTAGATACATTCATGGAGGATAGATCCATCAATTGCTGTTAGCCAGGATGGGGAGCAATAGTGTCCCTAGCTTCTGTTTGTCAGAGGCTGAGAATAGGTGAAGGGATCACTTAATGATTATTTGTTCTAGTTATTCTCTCTGGGGTAACTGGCATTGACCACTGTCAGAACACAGGATACTGGCCTGATCCAGTATTGCCATTCTTATGGTATTATGTTCAGTTAGGAAGTTTCTTCCCCTATGAAAACAATCTAATGATTAAAGCTGATGCACAAGAAGCCAAACAGCTGAGGTTCCCTGATGGCCAAGTGGCCCCCAAGGAAATGTACAAACATGCTGCATAAAGGCAGTTGCCTCCCTAGCTGAGCACACACTGCCTGCTGCTTGTACAACCTCTCTGATGACTCATATTTTACAGTGAAGACCTCTGGTGCCAGCGGCTCCCTTCTAGCAGGAACTGGGTACGTTGGCAGGTTTCACTGTCTGTAACATGCCAAGTGCAGGGCAAAGGCTGCAGGCTGTTTGCATTGGCAGATGTTCTGTGCAGCAGCGGAGGACTCAGCGGGGCTGTTGGGGTGACTCAGTGATGGGGCTGGAGGGCAGGCAGCGCTAGGTAGCTTGGGAACCCTCCCGGACGTCTGCCCATGCTCCATGGTGGGTTATTCAAGCTACAGACAAAATCTAACATTCCACCTGAGCTCAGTGTTAAAACCCCACTGCTGTGAGTCAGGATTTCTCCATTGCTCCCATTTTTTACGACAGTTACCCCAGAGAGAATAACCAGAACAAATAATCATTAAGTGGTCCCTTCTCTGTCACCTATTCTCAGCCTCTGACAAAGAGAAGCTAGGGACACTATTGCTACCCCTCCTGGCTAATAGCCATTGGTAGATCTATCCTCCATGAATGTATCTAGTTCTTTTTTTAACCCTGTTAAAGTGGTGCTATGTGCCCACACTATATCAGTGACTAGTTACCATATCCTCTCAGGTTTATTTGCTCCCGGAAATGTCATCAGTAAATGCATTTTCAAAAACTGTATTCTCTTTCTCCATTGTAAACACAGGATTTGAGAGCAATATTGTTTTCTAGTAACAGATCCAATAAGCTATATTTTTGTTTCCTCACCAAGGACTAGAATTTCTGCCCTGTAGATTTCCCTCACAGTTACAGTGCTACCGGCATCTCTGCTCCCTCTCTCGTCTCTCAGTACCATGTCAGGCTAGATAAACTTCCATCACGTGGGACGGAATCCCATAATTTTCTCACCATCAGCGTTCTGCTCCTGTGGTTCTTCCTTTTGGGAGTCTGCGAGTAGCAGTGAGAAGAGAGACCAGCCCCCCTTCTTCAACCTAAATACTGTTTAATCTGAACTGTAGGAAGAAAGTGTAACATGGGGAATAAGAGGGTTTTCCAAACAACAGTCCGTCCACGTCTCTGACCCCAGCCCCACACTCTGACAGGGACCCAGGCAGGCTGGGGGCCTTCAGCCTTCCCCAGCCATGTCTGTGCCTGTCAGTCTGAAGAGCTTCTCAGCAACAGCTGCCCCACCTCTGGACAGACTCCCAGGGCTGATAGAACAAGCTGGGTAACGTGGCTGGACAGTGGAAACAGGCTCTGCCCAGCTTGTAGCTCCGGTCTGCTCCTCTCAACCTGCCTAAAGTACTCACTGAGAAATGGCTTTTCTTCAGCTGCTGCTTCCCTTCCTGCTTGTTTCACCCAATGTAGCCATAATACCAGCATACTGATAGTCAACCCAGCACAGCGAATATCCCAAGAACTGTGCTCCATGTCTATTCAGTGCTTTTTCCTGGGGGGTATGGCTTTTGTGCATACAGGAGATAGACAACTGTAGATTACTTTCACGTGGGAAATGAATGTCCTCATGCATTTGACTTTGAAATCCATTTTCAGCAAACGCTTTCTGCGGCTGAAGAATATGTGCCATTCAGAATGTATTAGTGCTCCACAAATGGAGAAAGTGTGAAATCCACAGTATTAGAGACTGAGAGCCAAGGGGAGGAATCTTTAGTATCCTGATCCTGATGCCAATCCGATTACAGAACAGAACCTGAGGAGAACCAATCAGCTGTTAACCCAGGGACCGAGGAGCTACACAGACTTTTGTTTGCTGACAAGTGGTTGAATGGTGGTTATTATGCTATGATCTTTTCAGGTTCTGAAGAAATCCAGGTAACACATGCTACCTGAGAAATCATGGAATCATAGAACTGGAAGGGACCTCGAGAGGTCATCAATCCAGTCCCCTGCCCTCACGGCAGGGCCAAGCACCATCTAGATCATCCCTGATAGATGTCTATCCAACCTGCTCTTAAATATCTCCAGTGATGGAGATTCCACAACCTCCCTAGGCAACTTATTCCTGTTCTTAAATATCTTCACTGTTGGGAAGTTTTTCCTAATGTCCAAACTAAACCTCCCTTGCTGCAATTTAAACCCATTGCTTCTTGTCCTATCATCAGAGGCCCAGGAGAACATTTTTTCCCCTCCTCCTTGTCACACCCTTTTAGCTACTAGAAAGCTGTTATCATGACCCCTTTCAGTCTTCTCTTTTCTAAACTAAACAAACCCAATTATATCAGTCTTCCCTCATAGGCCATGTTTTCTAGACCTTGAATCATTTTTGTTGCTCTTCTCTGGACCTTCTCCAATATCTCCACATCTTTCTTGAAATGAGGTGCCCAGAACTGATACAATATTTCAGTTGAGGTCTAATCAGTTCAGAGTAGAATGGAAGAATGACTTCTCGTGTTTGCTTATAATACTCCTGTTAATGCATCCTAGAATCATGTTTGTTTTTTTTAATTTTTGTTTTTTTTCAAATGCCACACTGTTGACTCATATTTAGATTGTGGTCTACTATGACTCCTAGATACCTTTCTACAGTTCTCCTTCTTAGACAGTCACTTCACATTTTGTAGGTGTGAAACCCTAAGTGGATAACTTTGTATTTGTCTTTATTGAACTTCATCCTATTTACCACAGACCTTTTCTCCAGTTTGTCCAGATAACTTTGAATTATAACCCTATTGTCCAAAGCACTTACAACCCTTCCCACCTTGTCCAGGGCGGTTGTGGAATCCCCATCTGTGGAGATATTTAAGAATAGGTTAGATAAATGTCTATCAGGGATGGTCTAGACAGTATTTGGTCCTGCCATGAGGGCAGGGGACTGGACTCCATGACCTCTCAAGGTCCCTTCCAGTCCTAGTATTCTATGATTCTATGATTCTATATCACCCACAAAAATATTAAGCATACTCTCTATGCCATTATCTAAATCGTTGATGAAGATATTGAACAGAACCTGTCCCAAAACTAATCCCTGCAGAAAACCTTCCAGCATGATTATGAATCATTAATAATTACTTCTGAGAATGGCTATCCAACCAGTTATGCACTCAGCTTAGAATAGCCCCATCTATGTTGTATTTCCCTAGTTTATTGATAGCAACATCATGCAAGATTGTATCAAATGCTTTACTAAAGTCTAGGTATACTATGTCTACTGCTTCCCCCTTATCCACAAGGTTTGTTATCCGATCAAAAAAGTTATGATGTTGGATTGACATGATTTGTTCTTTACAAATCCATGCTACTTGTTACTTGTCACCTTATTCTCTTCCAGATGCTAGCAGATGGATTCCTTAATTATTTGCTTCATAATCTGTAAAAGGAGATCAGAAAGGAAAGATTGGGTTGATATGTGTGTGTTACATGATACATGTACTCATCACCTGTTGCTCATTCCCAACTTCTGACAGAGACCCCGTAGTTTTGCCTATCTGGCTCTGTGCATTGAACGTGAAACATTTCAGAGAGTGCTAGCAAAGAAGTCCCACACTTCAGTCTCTGACCTAACACTTGATCCCTCTGTAATTCCTGTGCAAGACTTTGCACAAAGTCATGAGAGCTCAGAACAACTGGTCTGTGTTCCTGCAAAGAACTGAGGAAAAGGGAGAGTAATAGCAGGTGTATATAATTTATTTCCAAGACTTCTTACATGAGAATGGCTGACTTAACTCACACACCCAGCTGGATATAAGTGCAACACTAGTGTTTGCACTATTCGCCCATTTGTGAAACCAACCCCACCCCTGCCCAGCTGAAGTAATCTTCTGTGTTTGCTTCTGACTTGCCAGATATCTACAGATTCTTGTGGGGGGGGAGGATGCGGGTCCTTTGAGAATGAAGAGATGCCTGTATGATTATTCATGTCTATGAATTCAGTCAATATTGGCCAGGCAAAGCACCTCAGCTTTTCTTGGAGGTATTGCTGGCAGTTGAGTGTATCACTGGAAACAAGTGGAAAGGGAAAGTTAATAGAGCCTGAGTCGGATCTAATTTGCCCATGAAAATCTCGAGTGCCGTCATTGAAATCACTGTTACTGAAATCAGAACCTGGTCCCAAGAGTGAGTGAATAAAGCACATTTATAAATAGCTTCCATGCCTAATGGGTAAATATGATGACCAGGCATGCCCCATGTTCAGAAGTCCAGAAAGGGTGTCTGTGGGAAGATCACATGTGTAAAATCACACTGGGCTCAAGTAGTCTGCAGAACTCCCAGCCAACAGATATCAGCTGGGCAAAGAGTTTAATAAGATTCAAAGAGGTACTAGATGTTCATAGCAATAACACAAAAAACAAACAAAAAACCAATTCCAGGAGACAGGACTGTTTTAAAAAGATTAGGAAGAGCTTTAAACATTCCTCATGTATATCACAAAACATGACTAACTAGTGGGAGTCAGGGGAAACTTTCTCTGGGAGCAGGCCATCTCATAACTGCCTAATGCAGGACTTCTTCCACCTTCCTCTGCAGCCACTAGGATTGGACTTGACACACCGGGCTATATGGACTTCAGGTCTGATCCAGGCTGGCAGGACCTATCTTTGTATTGGCGGTGTAAATCCAAGACTATGATTTTGCTGATCTTCCTTGTGCTCTTGGGAGTCTCCAGGCATCTTGTTAAAGATGACATGGGCTTCTGTTCTTTTTCCATTCAGGATGGAAACTTCACAACACCTCGGACCTGCTCAGTACATGATGTCAGCTGCTAATGACACCACATTCAACTATGCTGTGTTCTTTCTCACCGGGATACCTGGGCAGGAACACGTCTATCTCTGGATCTCTATCCCCATCTGCTTTGTGTATGTTATTTCGATAGTGGGCAATTCAGTCATTCTCTTCATTATAAAAACTGATGCAAGTCTCCATGAGCCCATGTACATTTTCCTCTCCATGTTGGCCATCACAGACCTTGGCTTATCGATAGCCACCATTCCGACAATACTGGGCATTTTCTTATTTAACTTTAGGGAGATCAGCTTGGATGCCTGTTTAGCTCAGGTGTTCTTCATCCACTCGCTTTCGTTCACTGAATCCGCTGTGCTCCTGTCAATGGCCTTTGACCGATTCATCGCGATCTGTGACCCTCTGAGATACACGTCCATCCTAACCCCACCGAGAATAGCCAAGATGGGACTGGTGCTTATGCTAAGAGGGGTGTCGGTAGCATTCCCGCTCCCCTTTCTCCTGAAACGCTACCGATATTGTCGATCCAAAATCCTCTCCCACTCCTACTGCCTGCACCAGGAGGTGATGAAGCTGGCTTGTTCAGACATCACCGTCAGCAGTGTCTATGGCTTGTTCATAATACTTGGTACGGTGGGGTTGGACTCGCTGCTCATTCTGCTCTCCTATGTGTTGATCCTCAAAACAGTGCTAAGAATCACATCCCATGCGGAGTGCCTCCGGGCCCTGAGCACCTGTGTCTCCCATGTCTGCGCTGTCCTGCTCTTCTACATACCAGTGATCGGCCTGTCTGTGTTACACAGATTTGGGAAGAGTGTTTCCCCCTTGTTTCAGATTCTCCTGGGCTACGTCTACCTGCTGGTCCCGCCCCTGATGAACCCGATCGTGTACAGCATGAAAAGCAAACACCTGCGTGCACGGATCATCAGGATGTTCGTTAGGTAAAGGATCAGTTTGTTACCGCACTTCAGCACGGGTGACACGGGGAGACAAAAACCAGTGGCCACCCATTCCATCCTGGACCCTTACAGCTCAGCAAGTATACGCTACTGATCTCCACTGTGTAAAGAGAGTTTCTGAGAAGGAGGAAGGCCTGGAGTCGGGGAGGCTATCCCCACCTGCTGGTAAGGGAGGAGAGGACAGTGGGGGAAGGAAACCAGGCCAGGCATTTACAAAATGACTGTGAGACCCACAGAACCAGGGGGGATGTTGGCTTAGAAAGAACCACATTGGAGGATGCTCCAACCTTAGAATTCCTGTCAGTACCGTCAATAAAGAGAAGTGATGTGAATGTTGTTTCCCCGGCCACCTGAGCGGTTACTCGCCTGTCTCTTGTTCAACCTCCACGGGCCATAAAGAAACTGCACAGCTGTTCTGCAGTCGCAGTCCTGGCCCCTCCTGAGCACTGTGGGTGCTTGTGACCCAGGAGCTATGGACAGGGGCTATTCAAGGGGTACAGAGGCCTGCCCTTTCTTTAACCTTGCGACTGAGATGTAGCAGGGACAAGGTTAGTGCAGGATCCTCCCACTGCCTGTTGATGGCTCTGCGCACACACACTGCCTGAGCCCCAATCAGACAGAGCAGAGCTGCGAGTGGGAGGTCTGACCCCAGGAGTCCTAGAAAGAGATTCCCTCCCAGGTTCCCTCCTCCCCCGCTTTGTGTAGCCCCAGCTGCTTGCAAAGGGATGGAAATGGGCCTCAGCCCCCACACAACGCATAACTAGCTCCTCTCTCAGCCCAGCTCATTCGCTGTAGGAAGACACCCTCCCCCCTTTCCTAATGGCAAAAGTGGGACACAGGCTGGAACCTTGTCCTCTCTCTGGTCACAGTCTTACCCCTCCTGATTACTGTGAGGTCCCACCCCCTGCCCCACCTCTTCCCCTGAGGCCTCTGCCTCTTCTTAATCATGGAATTATAGAACTGGAAGGGACCTCAAGAGGTTATCTAGTCCAGTCCCCTCCCTCACAGCAGGACTCAGTAAGATCTGGCCCATCCCTAACAGATGTTTGTCCAGCCTGCTCTTAGAAATCTCCAGAGATGGAGATTCCACAACCTCCCTAGGCAATTGATTCCAGTGTTTAACCACTGTGACAGGAAGTTTTTCCTAATGTCCAGCCTAAACCTCCCTTGTTCCATTTTATGCCCATCTACTTGAAAACTGTTATCATGTCCCCATTTCAGTCTTCTCTTTTAGGTTTTGTCTACACTGCAGGGTTTTTGTGCAAGAATCTTTTTGAGAAAAATTTCTTGTGCAAAAGTGTATCCACACCTCAAAAGCACATCACAAAAGCGATGTGCTTTTGCGCAAGAGAGTGTCCACACTGCATGGATGCTCTTGCGCAAGAAAGCTCTGATGGCCATTTACAGAATGGCCATCAGAGCACCTGTGCTTTTTCCAATAGTCTCTTTTTGCGCAAGAAACCCCTGCGGAGTGTCCACATATGCCTCTTTGTGCAAGAGTTGTAGCGCAAAAAGGAGTTATTCCTCGTGGGGAGAGGAATAACTCTACCAGCAAAAGCCCTCTGTCCTGTCGATTTACTGTATTTTTTTTTTGTGCAAAAATGCACTTTAGGGGTGGATACACCACCAGTTTTTGCGCAAAAACCTTGTAGTGTAGACATAGCCTTACAGACTAAACAAACCCAGTTCCTTCAGTCTCCCCTCATAGGTCACATTTTCTAGACTGTTCAGCATTTTCCTTGCTCTTCTCGGGACTTTTGCCAACTTGTCCACCTGTTTCCTGTGATGTGGTGGCCAGAACTGGACACAGTACTCCTATTGAGGCCTATTCTGCACTGAGTAGAGCAAAAGAATGACGTCTTGTGTTTTGGTCACAATACTCCTGCTGACAAAATTCAAAAATGGTGTTCCCCCCTTTTTTTGCAACATTGTTACACTGGAGCATCATATTTATCTTATAATCCAGCATTACCCCCTCAGGTCTTGGGGCCCCGATACCCCACCTGCTGCTCATTTTCTTCCCCTGAGGCCCTGCCCCTTTGCCACACCAGATGCCAAAGCTGGGCCACTTTACCAGCTGCCCTGGAAGCCAGAGACACTGTGAGGAGTCCCAGATCCTCCACTTGCCCTGTGTGGCGGAGAGGGAGCCTGGGGAATCCCAGAGTAGCCCATAGCCTATGTTCTTGCCCCCAACATGCATCCCCCAAGGAAGGTGGAGAGTCCAGGGCTCCTCACGATGGCCTGGGCTTTCTGAGCAGCAGTCAACATAGCCCAGCTCCATTTTGGCTAGTGGGCGGAGCCTTGGAGAAGTGGAGAAGCAACAGGCAAGGCCTCAGGAGAAGAGATGGGAGTGGATGGGTCCCTAGGAGAGACATGGGGCAGAAGAGGAGGCAAGTGTGGACCAAAGCTGACCCTAGCACGCAGGCTGGTGGAGCTCCTCAGTAATAGAGGAAGATGGGCTGGAGGATAGGAGACCTTGGGTGTTTGAGAAGGCTAAAGATCCCGTTGCCTCCCTATGTTCTTCCATGCTAGACCTAACTTACACAATTATCAATAGAGCCTCTTTCTGGGCTGCCGTGTTACTGAACCAAAGTCTTGCTCACTAGTTTCCAGGACTGTTGCTGTTTTCATGTTACAGGGCTGCTGACGCCATGTTACTGACCCTCAACTTACTACAGTGGCGTGTTCACACCAAGGGAGCCTGCCTCGGACTAATTTTGAGGCTTCCCTATAACGTGGACATGCTATTTGGAAATAGTTATTTTGGGAGTTATTATTTCGAAATACCTTATTTTGAAACAATCTTGTAGTGTAGACATAGCCTTCCAGTCCTAAGGTTCGGTGATATTATAAATGCGTACAGCCTCTTCCCGACTTACGAACCAGTTACGGACCAAGCAATTGTAAGTTGTAAGTGAATTGGGGTTCGTAAGTTGGACCCCATAGAGTTACACGCGACCGCGCTGTTCGTAAGCACGGATCACGTTCGTAACTTGGGGTCCGCCATTTACGACAGCTTTGGTCATAACTGCGAACGGTTGTAAGTCGACCGTTCGCAACTCGGGGACTGGCTGTATCTGCATAAAAGTGCCGAACACCTTTATAGCTTATTCCTCTTGTTACACTGGTGTAAATTCCCTTGATACTGATACAACTGTGTCCATAGTAAGGGGATTGCAATGTACAGCTGGTACAGCTCAATCAAAACAACTTTCTAGTATAAACAAGACCTTACTCTCTAAGCAGCTTTAGACTGAATGAAAAAATAAGGCCAGGCTCCTGTGAAGATAGAAGAGAGATTTCCTTCCCACGTGGCAAATGTCACTTTCAGATACTTGGTGTAGTAAGTTGAGGGTCAGTAACATGGAGTCAGCAGGCCTAAATAGAGGCCTGTAACATGAAAACAGCAACAGACCTGCAATCTAGTGAGCAAGACTTTGGTTCAGTAACACAGGAGCCAAGAAAGAGGCCTTACTGATAACTGTGTGATTGTGTAAGTTAGGACACAGAAGGGCACTGAGAACAGACTGTAAGCCAAAAGGGAGTAACAGAATATCTTATTAAGAAATGTCTTGGTACAAAGACTCCCTAAAAACTAATGCACATACCGACCTAGGTTCAGGACCAGGTCGGAATTGACAGCATGAAGGATAGTAAATAAGCCCCCCTTCCATAAGGTGAGGGGTGGTAACTAGGCAACAGAGGGTGGTAACCCGTACGTAAAGAAATGATGTAAGTTGTTTGTACCTGTCTATAAAAGGACACTGCAAAAGATGCTCTCTGGCCGACCTTGGGGCGCACTAGGCGCCTGAACGGCAGGTGTCATTGCCTAAACTTACAGAATGCACAGTAGCTTAACTTTGACTAACTGCTGTTAATATCTGTTATATGGCAATAGGCCTGCCCGGTGTTGGAACCTTGTCAACGCGGGCCATAGTGCCCAGTGGTGTAACATTGTACTGATCTCTGTTACCAACTGATAGAGCTTCACATTTGACAATAAACCTGCTCGATTGATTTCAGACCTTGCCTGCATCTGTCGTTTCCAGGGCCTCTCAGAGATCTCCTGTGTTGACCCAAGTGCACGGGGTCTAACACTCTAGATAAAGGGAGTACCGATTGTTACGCACGCAGCCGAAAGTTTATCATCACCGACGGAGTAGAGGTCCTGTCAGGAGCGCGCCAGGACGACCCTGACCAGACAACGCTTACACTGACAGTCCAGACCACCAAAGGTACCGAGGTACGAAGACACCGAGGTACGACACTTGGCCCTCACCTGCTGTGGTGATGGGCGCCAAGTGAAAAACCTAGCTAAATAGCTCCCATCATCCATGTGGGTGACTGAATGTTAGTGCAGGGGTGTCATGGGGGTACGGGTCCATTTTAGGGGAGTCTGGGCCCAAGCTATATATGGGATCTCATCTGAAAACCAAGAGCCCATGTCAAGTAATTGACTGCCTATCAAGCACCCAGCCCTGATCAAAGGCCCTCTGGACTCAGTTGGAAGAAGGAGCTCTTGGGGAAAGGAGAGCTCTATTCCTGGAGGAGGGGAAATCCGAGAGCCTGTTAAACTGTCCAAGCTGTCAGGTAAATTCAGGCTCGGCCAAAGGGTTTGCGGGGCCCAAGGCAGGACAATGGGAGCGGGGCCCCAGGCCCTGGGGCGGATGGTGAATACTCGTTAGTGTGGGGCCCCAAAAGCGTGAGGCCCAAGGCATTTGACTTGCTCGCCTTGCCCTAGGGCTAGGCCTAAGTAAACTGATGGAGTAGAAAAGATCCAGCTTTAGCCTCTAGCTCAGTCAATCAGTGTTGAGACTCTGAGGTGGGATGCTGAGGGCTCCCGCCCAGCTTCTCTTGAGGATGGCTCGAGTCACCAGCGGGGATCACTGTCAGAGCTTTGACACCTCTTTGTGAGGGTCTCCCTAAAGAGAGCTGGAGACCAGCGCCTGCCTCGCCAGTGCCGGGAGAGAAGCAGAGGAAAGGGAAACCAGACAAAAACCCAAAGACAATAGACAAAACCCAATGTCCCCACCAAGTCTAAGGGACAAAGAGTTCAGACGGGGAAAAAAATCTCCCACCTTAACCAAGTGTTTTCCATGCCTCAAATTTGCCTAGCACCAGGTGGGCCAGGCTGCAAACCAGGTACCAAACCTCCCTGAATCTCGTCCCTTCTCACCATCAGCGTTCTAGTGAAATTAGTAGGGAGGAATAAAGAAGTCTCCCAAGTTGCTCCTCCTCACGCTCACATAAGGGAACCTAAATTCTCTCGGTCCTCAAGGAGAGACCTCCAGAAGGAGACCTCCTGCAGCAAAGCCACGGGGGGCTCTGAGGTGGCCTCTGCCCTGCAGACTCTCTTACCTGCCTGTTGTCATGGAATCTCTGTGAGGTCACCGCCTCCTTTGACCAATAAGCTGAGGTGCTGCAAAAGGCCCTTGTGATGTCATCACCGTACCGACCCCTGCCCTGCTGGGCTAGTGTCCTGCCTCTGACCAGCCCCTGTACATGTTTGAGCCGGTCCCCCTTCCTCACTGCAAGTTCTGGGGGTCAAGCAGGCTCCACCTGAAAACATCAGAGGCTGCTCAACCTGCCACACTCATTTTTGCATAGTTTTGTAGGTTTTATGGCCAGAAGAGGCCATTAGATGATCTAATCTGAACCCTCCCACTCCCCGCAGAACACAGGCCTCCTGTAGGGTGCAGCAGGGAGTTGTGGACCATGCATGCTCCAGAAAGACATGGAGGAGCCACCCCTTCCCGTGGCAGTTTGGAGGAAATGGAGGCAGTGAGGGAAAGGGAACTGACCACAAGGCCACACTTGTGAGTCTGTATCATAATGCGTACTAATAATGGGACAACTGTCCCCTTGTGTCCAAAAAGTGGGAGTGTGGGGGGTGGAGGAATATTCAGTGAGGCTAGTCACAGTTGAGGGGCACGGCACTCAAGCCTCATGCAATAGCCTCCTCAGGCCTGAAGGGGGCGCTGCAGGGCTCCAGCAATAGACAACTACCTTGCACAAGCAACTGGGGGGTCTCCTGCTTTTTCCTTGGAAATATGATCACCCTAAGAACCAGTGTGGGGGAGGCTGATGGGGGCTGAGTGCTGCCATCTAGGGGTGGGGTCCTGTGGCACAAGGGGCAAAGGCTCATGGCATAAGCTGGCCTGGAAAACAGGGAGGTTTCCCCCATGAAAAATTCTGACCCAAATTAAAATGTTTCCTTTCCATCCACTGTTTGGGGGACAGCTTTCCTCTCTTGGAAAGCTCAGCTGCCAGGGTGCTGCCCAGCTGCAGCTGCCTGGATGCCCATGGGAAATTAGAGTTTTTTCTTCTCCCCCTCCTCGTAACACAAATGAAAGTGGCACTGTCAGAGTCTCTGGCTGCTCTGTGGGCTTGGAAAGGTGGAAACCTCCTGACCAGTCAGCTACTGCAACAAGCCTTCCCATCTCTGTGCAGCCCCCTCCTCCCTGTACAATGCCCCCTCAGCAGATCCTGCAGGCAGTGGCTGCTGTGACAGGCCCTGGTAGCGCATCAGTGAATAACCTGTGCTAACAGGGAGCTGGAGAGGGTCCTAGAGCAGCTGGGGAGGACCAGAGATTGTGGGTGGTTGGGACTAGCTGGATCACTGAGCTCTGTGCCTAACTTTGGGGATCCTGAGATCCTGGGCCCCCCTTATCATTCCTCAGAGAGAAGGGAAGGGACCTTCCCTTCTGGAACCATCTGAGGGAAATATCCTTGTACTGAGCCTTGTGTAATCTGCCTTCCCTCACCTGCACCCTGGGTTTGCAATGCAGGAATGAGAGCTACTGGGGAGAAATCTGGTCATATTACTATTACTATTACTAACTTATTTATTTCAGCAGGATCTCTGCTGTGACAGCATCATCATGACCACTTGGCTGCCCTCACAGTAGCCATGTGATTAATCAGATCCATACAGATAGTGAGGACGAGCCTGGATTCCAGGAATGGAGCCAGCAGCAGGGCTGGTGCTGCAGGCCAGTTGTTAAGCGTCACCCCCCATCCCTTGGGATTTGGCCTCCAGCCGTTTGCCATTGGCTGTGACGGGGTTAAAGCTGGTGCATACAAAGCCAACCAGCTGAGGTTCCCTGATGGCCAAGTGGCCCCAAAGGAAGGTACAAACATGCTGCATAAAGGCAGTTGCCTCCCTAGCTGAACACACACTGCCTGCTGCCCGTGCAACTACACTGATGACTCCTTGCATTTTAGGGTGAAGACCTCTGGTGCCAGCGGCTTCCTTCTAGCAGGAACTGGGTACGTGGGCAGGTTTCA
The DNA here is from genome assembly GCA_019425775.1 of Rafetus swinhoei. Lineage (NCBI taxonomy): Eukaryota > Metazoa > Chordata > Testudines > Trionychidae > Rafetus > Rafetus swinhoei. The sequence goes on along the minus strand of CM033437.1, from coordinate 10,989,087 downwards.
CTGTCTATAACATGCCAAGTGCAAGGCGAAGGCTGCAGGCTGTTTGCATTGGCAGATGTTCTGTGCAGTGGCAGAGGACTCAGCTGGGCTGTTGGGGTGACTCATCTGCCTGTAGTGGGCTGTCTAAACTACAAGGAAATCTGACATTCAAAGTGAGCTCACAATGTTAAAACACTGATGCCCTGAGTCAGAATTTCTCAGTGGGTCCTGTTCCTAGGGGTATCCTGTGCTTGGATTCTGCCAGGGGCAGAGTCAGAACTGACCCCACAGAATATCAGGGACTTGATCCCAAAGTGCATCGGGTTTATTTGTTCCTGGAAATTGAATTATAAAATGTTTTTTAAAGGTTTAATTCTCTGGCTTGAGGCTGAGTGCCGGAATTCAGAGCTGGGTTGTTCTGTGATAATAGGCTCAATAGGGTATGTTTCTGTTTCCTAAGAAGCTGAGGACTTCCAAATGTAGGTACCCTCAGATTTATAGGGCTACCAGCATCCCTGCCCCTCTCTGGTCTCCCGATCCCTCCTCTCTCATGGGGTAGAATCCCATGAACCTCCCATCCTTAGATCAGGTCCTGAGTCACAGCACACTGTGGGTTGACTGTCCTTGCCCATAAGGTCCCAGTTTGTACAGTACCTGTGGTTCTTCTCATTGGTAATCTGTGACTAGTGGGGAGACGAAAGACCAGCCAGCCTTCTTCCCCCGAAATACTGTGTAATCTGAACAGCAGCGGTGAAGCATCACAAGGGAGAGTCAGAGGGTTTTCAAACAACAGTCAGAACACGTCTCTGAGCCCTTGTTCCACTTAGTCAATGACTCAGGCATGTCCAGCCCTTTCAGACTTCCCGGGCACTGGAAGAATGTTTACATTGAGGGTGCTGAGAGCCTAACCGTAAAACCTGCATATCATGGAAACCACTTCAAGCCAAGGGATGCTGGAGCCCTTGTTCTAGCCTCCGCATCCCTAGTTCCAGCACCTGTGGGTTTCTCTGCCTGTCAGTCTGAAGAACTTCTCAGCCACAGCTGCCCCACCTCTGGGCAGACTCCCAGCACTGGCAAGACAATCTGAGTAACGTGGCTGGAACCGGAAACAGGCTCTGTCCTGCTTGTGGCTCCAGTGTGGTCTCTCAGCCTCTGTGGGCTGGTAGCTAAGTGATGGCTTTTTTTGAGTTGCTGCCTCCCTTCCTGCTTGTTTTCCATCCACCGGCTCTGAAATTAAGACAAGCCAGACTGTATTCACCTAATTTAGCAATAATATAAACATCCCAATAGTTAACCCCATCTAGCTCTGCAGGAAACATCCCAAGAAGTGGTAAAATGCACATTCCTTGTTGCAGCTTGGTTCCCTGTCACAGTGATGTTCCCAGGTGGTACGTGTTTTATAAACACAGGGCATAGACAGTCAGAGAGAGAGTGAGCAAGAGAAAGAGAGAGCACAAGAGTCTATTTTCCTGTGTGAAAAGTTCCATGTCCAGGACTTCTCAAGCGTTTGACTTTGAAATCCACTTCCTGCAAACTCTTAAATTTCAGGTGCTGAGGTTACAATGTACTAGAACAAGAGCTCAGGGAATGAATATTTCTTATCTTGACCCCAGTGCCTGTTAGCACTCCGGATACAGGCGACAGGCTGGCAGAACAGAACCTGAGGAGAACCAGTCAGCTGTGAACCCAGGGAAAGAGAAGCTACTCGATTTTTGTTTCCTGACAAGTGATTGAATGCAGGTGGATGAGGTGCTGCATGTTAAGTCCCACTCTAACCTGAGAAATGATCTCTGAAAGAAGAACAAAGGGGACATGTGGGTTGACATGTGTGTGTGTGCTAAGGTACAGATCAGTAAATGTCATGCTACACTTTTCATTTGTAGTAGAACTATTAGAAACCAAACTTTCATGTCATCCAAATATATAAAAAAGCCAGCTGCAGAGTGCTTGAAATCACTACAGGAAGGAGCTGTGGTATCTTAACATCTGCATGGATTTTACTTTAGAAAGTATTACTAAAGTACTGCAAATACTGTTTGCAGTCAGTTTGTGCTGTTCACTTGGGGTATGTCTACACAGCAAAGTTATTTCAGGATACCAGAGGTATCCCAAAATAGCTACCCCACATCTTTCAAGTAGGAATAAGAGATCTTCCGGAAAAGGGTTTATTTTCCGAAAGATTGCGTCTAGACTGGCGCTTTTCTCCGGCAAAACCCCGAGCCGGAAAAAAGCGGCAGCCATGTTCATGCAAATGCCGCGGGGGATATTTAAATCCCCCGTGGATTTGCAATTCCGAAGTGTCTCATTAGCATCCCTTTTCCGCAAAAGGGTGCCAGTGTAGACACAGCCAGAGTGTGTGGGGAGAGAAAGAGAGAGAGAGAGAGATGGAGTATGTGGGGATAGATAGATAGATAGATAGATAGATAGATAGATAGATAGATAGATAGATAGATAGAATGGGCATTCTCACTATGCACCTTCCATGTGTATACACAAATCATGATACAAGGAGCCACACTCCAGCTCCACAAAGGGTATCTGTGGGAAAGTCACAACTGTAAAATCAAACATTGCTCAAGCTGTCTGTAGAACTCCCAGCCACAAGATATCAATGGGGCCAAGAGCATTGTAGGATTTAAGGGGAAGGGTGTGTGTGTGTGTGGAAGTTTATATGGGTAACCAGAAAATCCAAATCCATTGGACCAGGTTGTTTTAATAAGATTTTGGAAGGGTTCTAAACATTCCTGATTTACATCAGAAAATATGTCTGACTAGTGGGTGCTGGGGGAATCTTTCCTTTGGAGCAGGTTCACTCACAGCTGCCTATTGCTCCTTCCACCCTCCTCCGAGGCGTGTGGGACTGGCCACTAAATACTGGGCTAAATGAACTGCAGGTCTGACTTAGTCTGGCCAATCCTATTCTCCAGTTGGTGACATCAATCCGAAACGACATGTTTGCTGATCTTCTTTTAGCTCCTGTGAGTCTCTAGATTTGCACTGAAAGCAGAGCGATGTCTCTTTGTACAGCAGCTAATCTCCTGTTCTTTTTCCTTTCAGGAAGGAAAGCTCATAACTCCTTGGACCTGGCCAGTACATGATGTCAGCTGCCAATGACACCAAATTCAAATTTGCAATGTTCCTTCTCACCGGGATACCTGGGCAGGAACACGTCTATCTCTGGATCTCCATCCCCTTCTGCATCATGTATGTTATTTCAATTGTAGGAAATTCTGTCATCATATTCTTTATAAAAACAGATACAAGCCTCCATGAGCCCATGTACATTTTTCTTTCCACGTTGGCCGTCACAGACCTTGGCTTATCGATAGTTACCATGCCAACGATAATGGGCGTATTTTGGTTTAACTCTAGGGAGATCAGCCTAGATGGCTGTTTTGCCCAGCTGTTCTTCATCCATTCCCTTCAATGCATTGAATCCTCTGTGCTCTTGTTGATGGCCTTTGACCGCTTCATTGCGATCTGTAACCCACTGCGATACACGTCCATCTTAACCCTGCCGAGAATAGCCAAGATGGCTTTGGTGTGTGTGGTAAGAGGGGTGGCCCTAATATTCCCACTCCCTTTTCTCGTGAAACGGTTCCAATACTGTCGAGTGAATGTCCTCTCCCACTCCTACTGCCTGCACCAGGAAGTCATGAAGATGGCCTGTGCGGACATCACTGTGAACAACTTGTACGGCTTGTCTGTAGCACTCTTAACAATGGGGTTGGACTCGCTGCTCATCTTGCTGTCATATGTGATGATCCTAAAAACTGTGCTGAGTGTCACATCCACCATGGAGTGCCTCAAGGCCCTGAACACCTGTGTCTCTCACCTCTGCGCTGTCCTGCTCTTCTACATACCAGAGATCGGGCTGGCTCTGATACACCGATTTGGGAACAACTCTTCTTACTTCCTTCAGATTGCCCTGGGCTACGTCTACATGCTGGTCCCACCCCTGATCAATCCGATCGTGTACAGTGTGAAGAGCAAACACCTGCGTGTGAGGATCGTCAGGGCATTTGTCAAGTGAAGGGTCGGTTCACCACCCGGCTCCTGGACTGGTGCCACAGGAGAGGAAAAACACACGTGGAGACTTATTTCATCCTGGATCTTCTTCCCTTTGTGCCTCCTCTCTTTGCCCAGGTCAACGCTCCCTGATCCTCTTTACCTCAGACTCTATTCCCTCTCCAGGCTAGAAGCCAGAGCCAGGCCTTTTTAACTTCCACCCAGGAAACCAGAGCCACTGCGATGTTCCCAGACCTGCATTTTATCTCCCAGGGTGTACAACCCAGGAAAACTTGGTGTGGCTCATGGCTTCCTTGGCTCCTGAGGCAGCTTCTACCATGGCCTGGCCCTCGCCTGGCTGGGAGGGAGGCAGAGCCTGAGGGAGAAAAGTGCAGCAGGGGCAGGGCCTAGTGAGGGGAGATGGGGCAGTGGGTGGGGACTCAGAGGAAAAGGGGATGTGCACAGAGTGCAGAGCGGTGGTGGGTTCCTGAGGGGGCAGGAGACCTTGTGTTTGGGGAAGACTGAATAAATGTGACCCCACAAAGGGGCTTTTGTTGTACATATCCCAGGCTGAGAGTCAGTCACTGCAGGACCGAGGAGGGAAGGGCAGGGTGCGTGTAGGGCTACCTCAGGCCTAAGGAGGGTGGTACCCATCTGCAGGGACATGCCCAGACAGGGCTGTGGTCTTGGAAGCCATTACCATCCGGCCTGGGTTGGCCCAGCCCCCAGGCTGCTCTAAACTTCGGTGAGACAGGGGGAGACAGTACCGGCGAATCAAACCCCTGTGACTGGCTCCTTGCCCTCCCCGCTCTCTGCAGTGGGGTGGGAGCTCTGCTGGTGTGGCAGAGAATCCAGCCAGGCCTGTTCAGGTGCCTGGAAGGCTGGTCCAGTGCTCTGGGCATGACTCTGTGCCTCTAAGGAGCTGTGTTTGATTCCCTTGCTGTTCCTCTGTAACCCATGCAGCTGGGCGTGGCACACTGTCCCATGCAGAGAAGGCATCTGCTGAGTGCCCACTGGCTTTCAGCTCAGGCTTGTGCACTAAGCTCAGAGGTCCCTGGTTCAATTCCATCTGTTGGTGTTACAAGTAGGGGTTCAGGTGGAATGCCTTTAACTTCAGGATGTGCTTCTTCAGCTAGGGGAAATGTGTAACTTGCACACCTACTGGGGTGACGGTCACTGTCCCATCTAGTGGCACTGCACCCACTTACGGAGAAAACAATGAGTCTACTCTACAGCCTTAGCTGAGAGCCAGCTAGCTTTTAGCTCCTGCTGTAGAGGCTCATACACTAATCTCCAGAAGTCCCAGGTTTGATTCTGACTGTTGGCATTATACATGTCCATCGGCAAGCCACTGGCTGTCTCTGAGGGTGTGTCTAGACTGCCGGGTTTTTTTTTGGAAAAACAGGCACAAATTGACGTCCACACTGCTATTGCGTTCTTTCGGGAAAAAAAATCGAAAGAACGTAGGGTTTTTCTGACATTGGTAAACCTCTTTCTACGAGGAAGAACACCTTTTCTGAAAGATCTCTTTCGGAAAAAGGCGTGTGTAGACACGGAAGAGGGAGAATTTTTTCGAAAGAAGAGGAAAGAGGAAAAAGGACAGGTGCCCTGGTGGCCATTCCACCCATAGTAATCACAACTTAAATGCGAGATAGCTATCTTTCAAAAAAGCAGATCGCTTTTTCAATGCGCTTTGGCAGCGTGGACACTCTCTTCTGGAAGAAGCTTTTTTTTGGAAGATCTCTTTCGGAAAAGCTTCTTCTGAAAGAAGCCTGCAGTCTAGATGGACCCTGAGCCTTTGCACAGGTGGATAAGACCCCACCCCTGCCTCAGAGCAGTGGTGAGGAGATAAATACGTTCCAGGTGCTCCAATACTCTGAGGCCTAGAGATCTTGCCAGTGTCAGGCTTCCACAGAGTGGCACCTCTGACATTTGTCTGCACCATAAAGGGGTAGCTGGCTTCTGGGAATTCCCATGATGCTGGCACCTGCATTTCTGAGGCAGATGTGGGGTGCTCAGACCTGACAGGGAGGGGTAGGTAGTCGGATTCTGAGGAGAACCAAACAATGAAGCAGCAGCAATGTGGCGGGGGAAGGGGAGCAATCTTAGAAGGCCTGGCTGGCAGAAAGCAATCAGGTTCACATCATGGCCCTGTCACACGGACACAACTGAGCCCTATGGTGACTGGGCCCAGGCTCACACAGGTTTCAGTAAAGGCTGCTTCCATGAGAAAGGGCCGAACAGATGGGAAGATGCTCTCAGCAACCCAGGGAAACTAGGCGGGGTCCCAAGAGCTCCTTGGCGTCCCACAAGAATGGAAGTTGGGCCAGTTCTGCGCCTGTATCTCCAGAGCAAAGCCCATGTGACTTATATTGTATTGAGATGCGAGAGAGACCCGTGCCCACTGCTTTTTATTTTAAAACCCTTTCCTCTACTGTTTTGTGATGTTTTTCCAATGTATAATATAGTCTCTGTAATAATGACCCTTATTCAACGTAAAGGTCCGTAGTGTACCCTGCCAGCCACCCAAGCAGAAAGGAATTGCCTTGAGCTGTTGGTAAAGATGCTTCAGTCAAGCTGTTTGTGTCTGTTAGTGATCTCAAAGGAGGAACAGACCAGAAGAGACCTCCTGATTCACTATGGTCACTCTTCGGCCCTTAGCTATGAAAACTTTTAATCCACTAGGAGAAGCACCTAAAGAGAAGAAACTGAAATGCCTTGTCACACCTGCTTTGGTGTTAAGTGCTTGGCATAGATGGGGCATTGTTCTGCAGGAAGATTCCCCCACCAAAGAGAGGAAAGAATCTAGCTGAGAGGGTAAATTTCTAGTGTATCATTCCCGATTCTTCTTGGCCACCCTCTCATCTTGTTTAGGGCCTATCAGTCTTCCGAGGAGCAACTAGTTCACCAAGATTTGGATCCACGCAAGACAATGATTCCCTAGATGCATAGAATTTAAAGTGAGAAGGAGCCATTGGATCATTCATTCCAGAAGTTCTCAATATAGGGGGTGGACCTTGTTGGGGTGTGTTGAATGTATTTGGAGGGGGTGAGGATAAGAAAATTTAGTGAAGAAAAAAATCCTGTGCACATTTTAAGGCATAGCAGTGAATAACTAGCCACGTTGATTCATCTAGTCAAATCCAGTCCCAAGATGACCCTGGGTGATCTATTCTAGGAGGTGCCATGCAATTTTGGAGGATTTCTGTTAAGCTTGTGCGGCATTATGCCAAGTTGTTGACATCTGTACATGGATCCATTTGTTACAGCACAGTTTGCACATTTTGTTGTAAGCAGGAGCCACACTCCTGGGGTTTCGTTTGCTCTTTTTTTCCAGAGGATCATTGGCTCATTCAATCAAGAAATAAAAACCTCAAGTAAAAAGCAAAGAAGCAGAAATGGATTCAGCTGAAGCCCCGTCCCTACATATATCAGTGCATGCATCTGCGTGGCAGAAAGGAGGGCATAAACTCATATAGACACAAAGAAGGGGACGTTGTAGCCGTGCAGCTAAAATGTAGCATTTTAGTGTTGCTATAAGAATATAGTCAATGTAACATGCCTTAGTGCAGTGTTTCTCAACCAGTGGTATGAGTCCCCTTAGGGGTACTCCAGAGGAGTCTAGGGGGTAGGTCAACACAACTGAAATTTGGAGGAAACTGAATGTTTGTTTTAAGTTTTACTGCATTTTATTATTTTTGTACTTTTTACACCCAAAAATTTCATCGCCCGCCTGGCTACGTTTAAGTTTTTTAAACAAATGTGTTGCAACGGTAGGAAAAAAATGGTGTGTCTGAAAACTGTAGGTACTGGGGGTACTTATAATTTTTTTAAAATGGTACTTTCTAAAAAAAGGTTGAGAAACACTGCCTTAGTGTACCCTGCCTGCCACCCTCTCTGATTAGCAGAAAGGAACCGCCTCGTGCTGTTGCTAAAGATGCGTCAGACAGGTTGCTTGTGTCTGTTACTGATCTCAAGGGAGGAACAGGCCAGAAAGGTTTCTCTGACTCACTGTGGTCACCCTTTTGCCCCTAGGACAATTCATTTGGTATAAGATTTAAGAATGTTAAAATGTTCTGAAATCCAGGACCTCTATGGTGGCATTCTCGGAAATGCTTCCAGTTCCATGCGCAGGGCCAGGTAGGCAGGCAGAGATTCAGAATCTCAATGCGTGGATGAGACGATGGTGTAGGGAAGAGGGTTTGGATTTATTAGGAACTGGGGACACTTTTGGGAGAGGAGCCTATACAGGAAGGATGGGCTCCACCTAAACCAGTGGAACCAGACTGCTGGCACTAAACATTAAAAGGCCGTAGAGCAGTTTTTAAACTGAGAGATGGGGAAAGCCGATTGGTGTGGAGATGCACGTAAATCGGAGGAGACTTCTCTTAGAGGAGAATCCATTGATAGAGATTCTCTAAGCTGTAGTCAGAAAGAGAGGAGGAGAGGGCAAACCATGGGCCAGAGCAGACAAACAACCACGTACAAAGGAATCCAATGCATCAGGAAGGGCAGACAAATAAGCAGTGGCAAATTTTTAAAGTGCTTCTACACAAATGCTAGGAGTCTGACTAATAAGATGGGTGAACTAGAGTACCTAGTATTAAATGAGGAGATTGACATAATAGGCATCACTGAAACCTGGTGGAATGAGGAAAATCTGTAGGACACAATCATACCGGGATATAAAATATATCGAAAGGATAGAGCAGGCCGGGTGGGTGGGCGGAGTGGCACTGTATGTGAAAGATAATGTAGAATCAAATGAAATAAAAATATTAAATGAATCAACATGTTCAATAGAATCGCTATGGATAGTAATTCCATGCTCCAAAAATAAGAAATTAGCAGTAGGGATATATTGACCACCTGACCAGGACAGGGATACTGACATTGAAATGCTGAGGGAGATTAGAGAGGCTACCAAAACAAAGAACTCTATAATAATGGGGATTTTAATTACCCCCATATTGACTGGATACATGTCACCTCAGGAAGAGAAAGCGGAGATAAAATTTCTCAATGGCTTAAATGACTGCTTCTTGGAGCAGCTGGTGCAGGAACCCACAAGGGAGAGGCAATTCTTGATTTAGTCCTGAGTGGAGCGCAGGATCAGGTCAGGAAATAACCGTTACAGGACCGCTTGGGAATAGTGACCATAATATAATAACATTCAACATTCCTGTGGTGGGAAGAACACCTCAGCAGACCAGCACCCTGGCATTTAATTTCAAAAGAATTACACAAAAATGAGGAGGTTAGTTAAACAGAAATTAAAAGGCACAGTGACTAGAGCCAAATCCTGCAAGCTGCATGGAAACTTTTAAAGACACCATAATAGAGGCCCAACTTAAATGTATACCCCAAATTAAAAAACATAGCAAGAGACCTAAAAAGTCACCGTGGCTTAACCACCATGTAAAAGAAGCAGTGAGGACAAAAAGGTATCTTTTAAGAAGTGGAAGTCGATCCTAGTGAGATAAATAGAAAGGAACATAAACACTGTCAAATCAAGTGTAAAAATGTAATAAGAAAAGCAAAAAAGATTTTGAGGAACAGCTAGCCAAAAACTCAAAAGAAATAACAAAATGTTTTTAAGTACATTAGAAGCAGGAAGCCTGCTAAAAACCTGTGGGTCCCCTAGGCGATCGAACTATAAAAGGCGCAATCAAGGGCGATAAAGCCATTGCGGAGAAACTAAATGATTTCTTTGCTTCAGTCTTCACGGCTGAGGACGTTGGGGAGATTCCCAAATCTGCACCGTCCTTTGTGGGTAATGAATCTGAGGAACTGTCCCGGATTGAAGTGTCATTAGAGGAGGTTTTGGAACAAATAGAAAAACTTAATGTTAACAAATCTCGGGACCGGATGGCATTCATCCAAGGGTTCTAAAAGAACTCAAATGGGAAATTGCTGAACTATTATCTGTGGTTTGTAACCTATCCCTTAAATCGGCTTCCATACCTAATGACTGGAAGGTAGCCAACGTGACACCAATATTTAAAAAGGGCTCTAGGCGATCCGGGCAATTACAGACCGGTAAGTCTAACTTCAGTACCTGGCAAATTAGTCGAAACAATAGTAAAGAATAAAATTGTGAAGCATGTAGAAGAACATAATTTGTTGGACAAAAGTCAACATGGGTTCTGTAAAGGAAATCCTGTCTTACTAATCTATTAGAGTTCTTTGAAGGGGTTAACAAACATGCGGACAAGGGGATCCAGTAGATATAGTATACTTAGATTTCCAGAAAGCCTTTGACAAGGTCCCTCACCAAAGGCTCTTGTGTAAATTACATGGCCATGGGATAAGAGGAAGGTCCTTTCTTGGATTGAGAACTGGTTAAAGACAGGAAACAAAGGGTAGGAATAAATGGTAAATTTTCAGAATGGAGAGGGGTAACTAGTGGTGTCCCCCAAGGGTCAGTCCTAGGACCAATCCTGTTCAACTTATTCATAAATGATCTGGAGAAAGGGGTAAGCAGTGAGGTGGTAAAGTTTGTGGATGATACCAAACTGTTTAGGATAGTCAAGACAGAAGCAGACTGTAAGGGACTCCAAGAAGATCTCACCAAACTGAGTGATTGGGCAACAAAATGGCAAATGAAATTTAATGTGGATAAGTGTAAAGTAATGCACATCGGGAAAAATAACCCCAACTATACGTACAGTATGATGGGGGCTAATTTGGCTACGACAAATCAGGAAAGAGATCTTGGAGTTATCGTGGACAGTTCTCTGAAAACTTCCACACAGTGTGCAGCGGCGGTCAAAAAGGCAAATAGGATGCTAGGTATTATTAAGAAAGGGATAGAAAATAAGACCAGAATATCTTACTGCCCCTGTATAAAACTATGGTACGCCCACATCTTGAATACTGTGTACAGATGTGGTCTCCTCACCTCAAAAAGATATTTTGGCCTTGGAAAGGGTTCAGAAAGGGCAACTAAAATGATTGAGGGTTTGGAACGGGTCCCATATGAGGAGAGGTTAAGCGACTGGGACTTTTCAGTTTAGAAAAGAGGAGACTGAGGGGATATGATAGAGGTGTATAAAATCATGAGTGGTGTGGAGAGGGCCGATAAAGAAAAGTTATTTATTAGTTCCTAAATAGAAGAACTGGAGGACACCAAATGAAATTAATGGGTAGCAGGTTTAAAACTAATAAAGAAAGTTCTTCTTCACACAGCGTGTAGTCAGCATGTGGAACTCCTTGCCAGAGGAGGCTGTGAAGGCTAGGACTATAACAGAGTTTAAAGAGAAGCTAGATAATTTCATGGAGGTTAGGTCCATAAAGGCTATTAGCCAGGGGATAAAATGGTGTCCTTGGCCTCTGTTTGACAGAGGCTGGAGAGGGATGGCAGGAGACAAATCGCTTGATCATTGTCTTCGGTCCACCCCCCTCTGGGGCACCTGGTGCTGGCCACTGTCGGCAGACAGGCTACTGGGCTAGATGGACCTTTGGTCTGACCCGGTATGGCCGTTCTTATGTTCTTATGTTCTTATGTTGTCATAATTACTTTTTTATTCTTAGAATGTGCTGTACTAGTTCTGTCTTTACCAAAAACAAAAAAAACAACAAAAAAAACCCCACCCATGTAATTCTTGTTTGTGTGAGTGAGAAATAGAGTAATAAAAAAGATAAGCCAAAATGCCATCGCTGCACTGAAATGGTCAAAGGAGGAGCTGGAGACTATCAAATGTGCCCACTGTCCCTGATAACCAACGTGGGGCAAACTGATGAAGACAACACCCTTCCAAAAAAACCATAAAATCAACTGAAACCCTAATGGGACAACACCCAAAAAGAGTCATCAAAATGCTCCTAAAAATAATAATAAAAGCTTTCTTTAAATAATTATTTGTTGCAAAGTAACCGATTACAACATGACGCAGCAAAGCTCATAGACATGTATGAAGAAGAACTCCTGCAAAAGATGGAGCGTCTTGCCATGAGTCATTGGGTTCCCTTGTGCAAAGCCTCAGAGCATTGGCCCGCAATTGACAAAACCTGGATCCCCCACAAAGGCCCGATCCAAATGGCCATTAGATTTGTCCAAGCCATAGACTGGTAACTATAACATCAGCAGAAGTGGGGTGTATGGGGGTGGGTATTTGAATAAATGAATGTATATGTAACCCACACACCTAGGCTACGTCTAGACTACATTCCTCTTTCGAAAGAGGAATGTAAATGAAGGAAATCGAAAATGCAACTGAAGTGCAGATTTACAAATCTCGTGCTTCATTTGCATAATTGTGTCCGATCGCTTTTTCAAAAAAAAAAAAGCAGTCTAGATGAGGTTCTTTCGGAAAAAAAATCCTTTTTTCAAAAGAACCTATAAACCTCATTTTTTGAGGAAGGACGGTTATTTCGAAAAAAGGGTGGGTTTTTTTTTGAAAGAACCGCATCTAGAGTGCTTTTTTTTCCCTGAAAAAATCTTTTTTGAAAAAGTGATTGGATGAGATTATGCAAATGAAGCATGAGATTTGTAAATCTGCACATCATTTGCATTTTCAATTTCCTTCATTTACATTCCTCTTTTGAAAGAAGAATGAAGTCTAGACAGAGCCCTGGTGTGGTTCATTGTCCCGTGTAGTGGCAGACTCCTTACAGTTAGAGATAAGAACAAGGGAGCTCTACAGCCTAGGCTGAAAGCCAGCTGGCTTTTTAGCCTACCCTAAACTCCCAAAGACCCAGGTTTGAATCTGCCTGGTGATGGTTACAAGTGGGGGCTTATCTGGCATCTCAATTGGGTTTCTGAAGCTTGGGGTGCACTTCCTCAGCTAGGGGAATTATATAACCCACACACCTAGACTATGTCTACACTACAAGATTTGCCACAAGAGCCTATGCAAATGAAGCATGGATTATCATTTTCTCATGCTTCATTTGCATACTCTCTTCCAATCCGTTTTTGTGCTAGGGATTTTTACACAAAAACAAGCAGTGTGGACATTTCCTTTTTGCGCAATACTGATCTTGCGCAGAAAGGGTTTTTTGCACAAAAAGGAAACGTCCACACTGCTTGTTTTTGCGTCAAAACCCCTAGCACAAAAATGGATCGGAATAGAGTATGCAAATGAAGCTCGAGAAAATGCTAATCCACGCTTCATTTGCATAGGCTCTTGAGGCAAATCGTGTAGTGTAGACGTAGCCCTAGTGTGGTTCAGTGTCCCATGTAGTGGCACTTACAGCAAGAGATAAGAACAAGGAAGCTCTACAGCCTCAACTGAGAGCCAGCTGGTATTATAGCTCAAGCTGCAGAAACTCCTATACTAAGCTCTAGAAGTCCCAGGTTCAAACCCTCCCCAGTGGCAGTTAGACATAGGTATAAATTTCTGGCCTACTTTCTCCTCCTAGGCTACATTTACACTACAGGGTTCTTGTGCAAAAACCCGCGGAGCGTCCACACCTCAAGTATGTTTTTGCACAAGTAAATTTACAGTGAATTGACAGAACAGAGGGGGTTTTGCGGTACAGGTATTCCTCTTTCTATGAGGAATAACTCCTTTTTGCACAAGAGCTCTTGTGCAAAAAGGTGTGTGTGGATGGGAAACGGGTTTTTTGCGCAAAAACAGCCTATCAACAGAAGCACAGGTGCCCTGGTGGCCATTCTGGTCATGGCAATCAGAGCTTTCTTGCGAGAGAGAGTCTGTGCAGTCTGGACACTCTCTTGCGCAAAAGCCCATCGCTTTTCCGATGCGCTTTTGCAGTTTGGACGCGATCTTACACAAGACGTTTTTGCGGAAGATCTCTTCTGCAAAAAGCTTCTTGTGCAAGAAGCCTGCAGTGTAGATGTAGCCCTAGATAGCACAGGCTGCAGAATTCTCCCATTTACCCCCTACTGTGCCCAATGACTTGAGTTTGATTAATGCAAAACGTTTCTTCATCTAAAATGGACCTTCCAGGAAGGCATCTAGTCTTGGAGTGAGTTCCACTGGCAAAGCACCCTCTCCATTTGAAATGCGTCGATCAGTGACAGAGACGCTGTGCCCCTCTGTACAGGGTGTTCGTGACACTGTGCAGCCCCGTCCAGCCTGTAAAATGCCCCCTCAGCAGATCCCATGGCAGAGGCTACTGTGAGGGGCTCTGATAGAAAATCAAGAACATAAGAATGGCCATATTGGGTCAGTCCAAAGGTCCATCCAGCCCAGTGTCCTGTCTGCCGACAGTGGCCAATACCAGATGCCCCAGAGGAAATAAACAGAACAGGCAATCATCAAGTGATCCATCCCTTGTCGCCCATTCCCAGCTTCTGACAAACAGAGACTATGGACACCATCCCTGCCCATCCTGGCTAATAGCCATTAATGAACCTATCCTCTATGAATGTATCTAGCTCTTTTTTGCACCCTGTTAAAATTCTGGTCTTCACCACAACTTCTGGCAAGGAGTTCCACAGGCGGACTGTGCGCTGAGTGAAGAAAAAAAAAAAACTTCATTTTGTTTTTTTTAAACCTGCTCCCTATTAATTTCATTTGGAGACCCCTACTTCTTATATTATAGGATGAATATTCTGGATGAACTTGTGCTATCAGGGAGCTGGAGAGAGTCCTAGGGCAGCTGTGGAGGCCCAGGGATTGTGGGTGGGCCTAGCTTGTAGAGGATCACTGAGATGTCTGCTGAATTTAGGGGACTGTTGTATCCTGGGTCCCCCCTTTTCATTCCTCAGAGACAAGGGAAGGAAATTCCCATATTGAGACCATCTGAGGAAAATTTCCCATTGTGGAGTCTCCCATCCCTGGCCTCTACTCTGAGCTTGCAATACAGGAAAGGGGGCTGCCAGGCAGAAATATATTATTATTTTTAAATTTTAATATTATTTTCAGCAGGATCACAGCTGTGACAGTATCATTCTTACTACTCAGTTGCCTCCAAGGGAGCCGTAGGACTAATCAGAGCCACACAAACAGGGCTGAGAAGCCTGGATTCCAGGAACGGAGCCTGCAGGAGGGCTGATGCTGCAGGCCAGTTGTTTAGCATCATCCCCTCCCTCCCTCATCCCGTGGGATTTGTCCTCCTGCCGTTTGCCATTCGCCGTGGTGGGGTTAAAGTTTGTGCACGCAAAGCCAAGCAGCTGAGGTTCCCTGATGGCCAAGTGGCCCCAAGGGAAGGTACAAACATGCTGCATAAAAGCAGTTGCCTTCCTAACTGAACACACACTGCCTGCTGCCTGTGCAACCTCTCTGATGGCACCTTGTTCTTTGCAGTGAAGACCTCTGGTGCCAGCGGCTCCCTTCTAGCAGGAACTGGGTACGTTGGCAGGTTTCACTGTCTGTAACATGCCAAGTGCAGGGCGAAGGCTGCAGGCTGTTTGCATTGGCAGATGTTCTGTGCAGTGGCAGAGGACTCAGCTGGGCTGTCGGGGTGACTCAGTGACAGGGCTGGAGGGCAGGCAGCACTAGGTAGCTTGGGAACCCTCCCCTACTTCTGCCCATGCTCCATGATGGGCTGCTCAAATAGCAGAAAAATCTCCCTTTGAAAGCGACCTTTTAGTGATAATGTAACCCACACCCCTAGTGTGGTTACTGAGTAATGCAAGTGGCACCTAGACCACTGCAACAGTTAAGGTCAAGAGACCTCTACAGCATGGCCTGGGAAGCAGCTGGCTTTTAGCTCAGAGGGTAGAGGCTCTTATAGTCAGCTCCCAAGGCCCCAAGTTCAAATCCGCTTGCTGGTGGTTACAAGTGGGGGCTTGCCTGGGATCTCAACTGGGTCTCCGAAGCTCAGGACATGCTTCCTCACCTAGGGGAAGTATGTAACCCACACACATAGGCTATGTCTACACTTGTGGCTTCTTACGTGAGTAATATGCAAATGAGGCTAAGCATGGAATATTGCTGAGCCTCATTTGCATACCTAATGAGCCACTTTTTTTTCAGAAGAGGCTCTTGCGCAAGAAGGAGCGTCTACACTGCCCCTTCTTGCGCAAGAAAAACCCTCTTGCGCAATGCCATTCTTCCTGAAAAGTAATAGGTTTAACGGCATTGCGCAAGAGGGTTTTTCTGCGCAAGAAGGGGCAGTGTAGACGCTCCTTCTTGCGCAAGAGCCTCTTCTGAAAAAAATGGTGGCTCATTAGGTATGCAAATGAGGCTCGGCGATATTCCACGCTTAGCCTCATTTGCATATTACTCGCGCAAGAAGCCGCAAGTGTAGACATAGCCCTAGTGTGGTTACTGAGTAATGCAAGTGGCACCTAGACCACTGCAACAGTTAAGCTCAAGAGACCTCTACAGCATAGGCTGGGAGCCAACTGGCTTTTAATGTAGAGGCTCCTAGAGTCAGCTTCTGAGGTCCCAGGTTCAAATCTGCCCGATGGTGGTTACAATAACACTCCAATGTCCCCAATTCAGAATTTCTGAGAAGGTTGGGATTTGTCAACATGCAGTGGGGTCAGGGCCCAGTCCCTCTAGCCTCTGAGTGAGAGGAAACCTCACAGACTATAGATGACAAGTTCCCAAATTGACTTACAGTTATTTGCTCCTGGAAATTTACTCAGCAAATGCCTTTTCAAAGGTTTTATTCTCTGGCTTGAATGTGAGGGCAGGAACTCAGAGCTGCATTGCTCTGTGGTGACAGGCCCAACAGGGCATATTTCTGTTTCCTGACTGGCTGAGGGCTCTTTGGCCCTGTAGACACCCTCTTCGAGTTACAGGGGTATCGGCATCTCTGCCCCAGACATCAAGCCTCAAAGCCACCTTCTCATAGCTTCTCATGGGGTGGAATCCCACAATCTTCCCACCATCAGACTGGGTGCCAGCATGCTACAGGTCGACCTTGCTTGTCCAGAAGCTCTGAGTGGGTTTGGCACCTGTGTTCCTTCCTCGGGGCGTAACCATGGGCTGGTTGCTGTGAGCTGGCTTTTCTTGAGCTGTTGCTTCCCTTCTGGATTCTTTTCCAGCAGCCTGGAAAGCTGACTGATGTAACCTAATACAGCCGTGACATAAACAGCCCAGTTGTTAACCCAGCATCGCTCTAGAGCAAACATCCCAAGAACTGGGTCTGACATGCACATTCATAATTGCAGCTTAGCTCCATGTCTGTGATGGTGCTGTTCCTGGGTGCTATTTATTTGATGTATACAGGAGATGGGGGAAGGGGAGGCTGAGAAGGAGAGAAAGAGAGAAAGCAACAGGCTGAATTCATGTGTGAAATGAAGTTCCAGGTCCATGAATATTTATGCATTTGACTTTGAAATCCAGTTTCTACAAATCCTCATTACATCTGAATATCAGGTGCTGGGGGTCACTATATACAATATACACTATATACTATATATACCAGTGAGAGCTCATGGAGTGAATATTTCATATACTGACCCCAGAGACACCTCACCAGAGACAGGCTACAGATAGACATAGCTGAACCTGAGGAGAACTTATCTGCTATTAACCCAGGGACAGAGGACCTACAAACATCTGCTTGTTGACAAGCAACTGGATAAGGGCTGAGGGCATGCGTAACATTGAAAGTCCCACTCTACTGTAGGAAACCACCTCTGAAAGAAGATCAGAGAGGAAAGTCTGGGTGGACATGTGTGTATATTCAAGTTTAAATGTTATGCCACAACATTTTAATTTGAATACAAATATTGCAAATCAAAGGTTGATTTCATGTATCTTGAAAGGCAGCAGCAGTGTTGTCGGCATCTCTAGTGGAAGGGGTAGTGGTAAATGTTCTGCACTCCAGACACAATTTGTAGTGGGTTTGTGCTATTAACTCTTTGTCCATTAAACAGCTGTGTGATATTGTCTCCTGGTAACTGACCAGAAGCGGTTTGGGACACGTATATTCCGGCCCATGAACATAATCTGTCTATAGTAGTTGTGCATCCTTTCCCAAAAAGCGCTGAGGGAACACAATTGCTGGGGTGTGTTTCAGTAAAATGTAGAGCTGAGGTGCAGGAAAGGGATCGTGCTACTTAATTTATGCCCATCATATGCAGTATGAGCATGGCTGAAGTAACTTGCACTAATCACTCTTTTCTGATGCCAGGTTTGCCAACCCGCCTCCACACAACTGAGGTCACGGTGGGTACGTCTACACAGCAGCGTATGTTATTTCGGACTAACGTACACTGGCGTCATTCCGAAATACAGTGTTCTCACCTAGTCCTAGAGCTGGGCTGCATGGACTACAGGTCCCAACCAGTCTGGCAGTGCCTACCTTCCAATCAATGTTGTACATCCAAGACTGTTTTTGCTGAGCTCTGGGGCACCTCTAGAGCAGAAAAATGTTTCACTAAATATCGGCTAGTTCCCTGTTCTGTTTCCTTTCAGGAAGGAAAGTTGAAAACTCCATAGACCTGCCCAGTACATGATGTCAGCTGTCAATGACACCAAACTCAACCATGCCGTGTTCCTTCTCACTGGGATACCTGGACACAAAGACGTCCATCTTTGGATCTGTATCTCCTTCTGCTTAGTATACATTATTTCAATAGTAGGCAACTCAGTCATTCTCTTTGTTATAAAAACAGACCCAAGCCTCCATGAGCCCATGTACATTTTCCTTTCCATGTTGGCCCTCACAGACCTTGGTGTATCGATAGCCACCGTGCCGACAATACTGGGCATATACTTGTTTAAATCTAGGGAGATCAGCCTCCATGCCTGTTTTGCCCAGCTATTCTTCATCCACTCCCTCCAATTCATTGAATCCTCCATACTCTTGCTGATGGCCTTTGACCGTTTTGTCGCGATCCGTGACCCACTGAGATACGCTTCCATCTTAACCCTACCAAGAATAGCCAAGATGGGGCTGGTGTTTGTGCTAAGAGGAGTGGCCGTAATATTCCCACTCCCCTTTCTCCTGAAACGGTTCCAATACTGCCGATCCAATGTCCTCTCCCACTCCTACTGCTTGCACCAGGAGGTTATGACGTTAGCTTGCGCAGACATCACAATCAACAGTGTTTATGGCCTGCTTATTACCCTTTTAACAGTGGGGTTGGACTCACTCTTCATCACCCTCTCTTACGTGATGATCCTCAAAACGGTGCTGAGCATCGCATCCCGTGTGGAGTGCCTCCGGGCCCTGAACACCTGCGTCTCCCACCTCTGTGCCGTCCTGCTCTTCTACGTACCAGAGTTCAGCCTGACTTTGATGCATAGATTTGTGAAGGGCTCTTCTCCCTTGCTAGGGATTCTCCTGGGCTACATCTCCCCGCTGGTCCCACCCCTGATGAACCCCATCGTGTACAGCGTGAAAAGCAAACACCTGCGCACGAGGATCATCAGGGTGTTCGTCAAGTGAAGCTCGACACGGCTCCAGTGCTGGTGACAGGGGAGATGAAAAATGAGGGTCTCACCAACCTGTTCCATCTTGGTCTCTTACATCTGAGAGGAGAGGGGCTGGTTATCTCCAATTGGTAGCAAGAGGGTCAGATGGAATCTAATGCCTAGAGCAATGGGAGAGGGGTAAGGCCATATCCGGGTGTAGGACAGTGCGCTGGGGAAGGAGACCAAGGCTGGCAGGAATATGCACAAAGTGACTGTGTTTTGGAGAGCCAGCTGGGATACTGGCCCATAAGGAGCTGGATCAGTGGCTTTGCTGACCTCAGAATTCCTGTCGATACTGTCAATAAAGGAATCTGATGTGGATGCTGTTTCCCGTTGTACCTGCTCAAACATCCAGAGGCCGTGAAAAAGGCTGCAGAGCTGTTCTTCAGACACAGTCCTGGCCCTTCCTGAGCACGCTGGCAGCTGGGCGATCCATGGGGCTGAGAGTAGGGGCTACTTTAGGGGCACAGACACCCACCCTGTCCCTATGCCCCCAACCAGGGCTTGTGACTGAGTCGTGTCACAGACATGATTTTGTCGTGAGCCCAAGGAGAAGCCATTCAGGCAGCCCCCACTGACGGCTCTGCACATCACACACCTGCTGAACCCACCCCACCCCCACCGAGGCAAGGGAGAGCTCTGTGTGTGAGGGAGGGTCTGACACACAGGAGTCCCGGCTAGAGACTCAGGCCCAGGTTCCCTCACCAGCCCCTTGGTGTGTACTGCCTTGTCTGCTCAGAAAGGAGACAGGCCTCAGGTTCCGCAGAGAGGCACGTCTGGCTCCAACCCCAGCCCACCCCAATCAGTGTAAGGGGACCTCCTTTCCAAAGGCAAGAGTGGGGCCCTTGCAGCAGCCCATCCCCTCTCTGACCCCACCTATCTCTTTCCCCCCAGAGGCTGTTCCCTCTCTCCCATCTCTTTCCCCAAGACTCCTCATGATCAGAATCTCTGCCCTTTCCAGGCCACAAGCCAGAGCAGGGCTGTGGTAAGAGCTACAAAGGGAGGAAGAGACACCGTGAGGGGCCCTAGACCCTCCTTCTGCCCGGGGAGGAATGGGGGTTGGGGGCAAGAGCAGCCCCCAGTGGGGGATGTGGCAAGCCTGAGCTAAGGGTGACCCCAGCAAGCAGGGTGATGGGGTCCCTCAGTAAAGGATGAGGATGGGGCAGGGGGTTAGCACAGCCCACGTTCAGGAGGAGTCTGAATTAATGTGAGCCCACAAGGGGGCTCTTGTTTTAACTATTCCAGGCTGAGCGTCAGTCAAGGCAAGGACCTTAGAGGGAAGGGCAGGTGCCTGCAGCGCTACTTTCACCCCCTAGGGGGTACTCTGAGGTGGTACAGAGATGTTCCCAGAACAAGTGCTGCTGCAGGAAGCTGTCACCACCAGGTCAGCCCAGCCCTGTAGCTGCTCTAAACTCTGCTGAGGCAGGGGGAGACCAGCCCACCAAATCAGACCCTTGTAACTGGCTCCTGGCCTCCCCCGCTCTCTGCAGAGCCTGTCACTGCTCAGACGGCAGGAAGGCTGGTCCTGGGGTCTGGGCTCTGTCACACCCCCCCCCCCAGCTTTATGAAAATTGGCTTATGAAAATGAATGTGCATAACCTGCAGCTGCTTTAGGCACAGTGCTTCATGTAACATACACTGTGCAAAGTTACAGTCTGCTGAATGTGTCCATTTTAATGCGTGCGTGGATCATGAGGTGCATTTGTGTGGCAGAAAGCAGGGAAACTCTTACAGACATTGTGGCCGTGTAGCTTAAAATTTAGTATTCTAGTGTCTCTATAAGAATGTAATAATGAGCCCTATTCAATGTAAAGGGCCGGAGTGTACCCTGCCAGCCACCCAAGCGGAAAGACATTGCCTTGTGCCGTTGGTAAAGATGCATCAGTCAGGCTGTTTGTGTCTGTTAGTGATCTCAAGGGAGCAACAGACCAGAAGAGACCTCCTGACTCACTATGGTCACTCTTCGGCCCTTAGAATAATTCTTTTAATATAAGATTGAAGAAAGTTGGTATTAGCCTTTTATTACGAAAAAAAAAACTCTTATGAAAGATGGAGGGTGTTGCTGTGAGTCATTGGGTTGACACAGCCTGGATACTCCGCTTCAGTCCAATCTAACTGGCCATGAGATTAGTCCGAGAACAGAGTGGTAGCTATAATGTCAGCAGGACTGGGGGGGTGTGCGCGTGCGCGCGCGCGTGTGTGTGTGTGTGTGAATGCATATGCTGCCTTTTATGCTGTATTCTCACTAAAGTAAAGGTAAAGTCTCTAATGTCCTTGTGGCTCTGTGAACCCTCATTCGAGTCAAGAGAGAGGTCACTGCTAAACCAGTGTCCAAACTGGACAGGGCTGACACATGTTTTCATTAAAAACAAAGAAACAAACATGAGGGCTAAAATCACTTTCGAACAGAGAATTAATTGCCTGAGTGCAAACTCCCCGTGTCTATCTCTGCATACTAGCTCACTTACCCGACGTTGCTCAGGTCCTTAACTGTGATGATAAGGTTTTTTTAAATAAAAGAAAAATGTCAGGGATTGGGGGTACAGGAGTCAGGGCAGGAGGTTGGGTGAGGGGAGGACTCAGGCCAGGGGTGGTGGTGCATGAGTTAGGGCAGGTGGTGGGAGTGCAGGTGGCTTGGAGGGGTAGGGAGCTCACGTCAGGGGTGAGTGGTGCAGGAATGATGGCAAGGGTGCGGTGTGGGTGAGGCTCAGTGCAGGAGTCAGGTCAGGGGGTGGGAGATGTGGAGGGACTTAGGGCAGGGAATGGGCTGTGAGGAAGTCAGGGCAGAAGATTGGTTCTGAGGGGCAGGGCAGGAGATGGGGGCTGAAGACAGGGGTGGGAATGTAGGAGTGCAGGCATGGGAGACGTGGGGGCTGAAGACAGGGGTGGAGGCGCAGAATGAGGACGGGGCTGGGAGGGCGGGGGCCTGAGGACTGGGGGTGGGGTACAGGAGTGATGGCAGGGGCTGGGGGCAGAAGATAGGAGATGGAGGGTGCAGGGTTGTGTATGTGATGGGGCTTAGGGCAGGGGTGAGGGGTCTGAGCAGGGGGCTCAGGACAGGGGTCTGGGAGGTATGGGGGAGTTACGAGGCTCCCCTGGTAGCAAAGGTGTTGCTGGTTCTGGGAGGTGGGGGGGAGGGGCAGAGCTGTGGCCTCTGCCCCAGTGTCTCCTCCGGGTCCTGGTGTCTCCTCTGAGGGTGCAGTGGGGTGGTCATGGCATGGTTTCTGGCTCTGGAATCTTATCTGGGGGGGTCCACATTTCCCAGCCCTGGGCTCTTCTTTGGGGAGTGCTGGGCCAGGCTGTGGCTCCCCCACCCATGGGTTCCTGCCTCTCACAGTGTCTGCTGCGAGCCTGAGGGGGCCGAGCCACACTCCCCAGCCCTGGCCTGTTGTCTGAGTACAGGGGGCCAAGACAGGCCATGGGTCACGGCCCCGGCCTGAGCTCAGGGTTGGTGGGGGTGGGTTGGGGGTGGGGACGGGCTGTGTTTCCCCACCCTGGCTTCATTTAGGGTGCCGGGGCCAGAGCCAGGGCTGGGCTGCCTTCCCCGCCCCAGTTCATATGGCAGGGGGCTGAGTCTGGAGCCGGGGCTGGGACTCATTCCCCGGCTCTGGTGTGAATTAGGGGGCCAGAGCTGGGCCACTTTCCCCAGCAGGCTGGGGGGCATTTACCTGCTGAGCTGGGGCTGGGCAGCCGGGTGCTCAGGCCCATCTGCAGGTGGCCACAGTGTCCCTGCCAAGGTCACCCGCAGGAGTCACTTTGCAGTGTCGGTGCTCCCTGTGCGCACTGCCTCCAGGGGTGGGGCTGCAGTATGGCAGCCCTCCTCTCTAGGCCCCTCCCTTGCCATGTTGTGGAAAACCATTGGGTTTCAGGCACTTCCCTTTTCCCTGCCACAACCAAACCCTGGCCTTGTGTTAAGTTAGGGTAACAGGAAGCTGCATCTCAAATTTGGTGGCCCTAGCTCTTACAGTTTAGGAGAAGCTCTTGAACAAACGGAAAGATACACAGACAGATGGATGCACACACTGTAATAGAATCATAGAACACTAGGACTGGAAGGGACCTTGAGTGGTCATCGAGTCCAGTCCCCTGCCCTCACAGCAGGATCAAGCACCATCTAGATCATCCCTGATAGGTGTCTGTCTAACCTACTCTTAAATATCTCCAGTGATGGAGATTCCACAACCTCCCTAGGCAATTTATTCCAGTGTTTAACCACCCTGACAGGTAGGAAGTTTTTCCTAATGGTCAACCTAAACCTCTCTTGCTGCAGTTTAAGCCTGTTGCTTCTTGTCCTATCCTAAGGGGCCACAGAGAACGATTTTTCTCCCTCCTCCTTGTAACACTGTTGGAAATAATCCAGGACACTCTGGATGCAGGTGAAAACAAGCGGAGGATTTATTATACACCAGCTGATGGAGTGACACGCAGGGGTTACCCTGGTGAACACTGGTTAATTGAAACAATACAATAGGTTATATAGTCAGCAGGTGGACGGAGGGGAAATGATTTGATAGGTCTAGCAGCAAGATGAAATGAGCAGATAAGCCAATCGAACTACTAAAGATTACATAATATCTCCGCCCCTTGCAAAGTAACAACTCATTAATTAATATACAGGTAGTTACTGTTCAAATGCCAAAGCATGTCAGCAAAATAGTAATAACATTTTAGTCTGCATAAATGATGATGATGATGTTTCTATAGCAGGAGGGTATGGTACAGCCTTGAGTTGGTGCAGCGCTTGGTTCTCAGGCTCATTATCTAGGAGCGAAGCAAGACAGTTGAGCAAATTTATGAATGTTATCTTAAGCAAAATGTGTTACATTACTTAACTAAAGTTCTGTTCGAGTGTCTTAGAAGGTGGTTGCTATGGTGCCCAGGGTCTTTTCACTGCCTGCAGTTCTTATCCTGGCTGTGGTGTTCCCAGGCCTAAGTTCAGGATGGAGTCATGCTGTTAGGAGGCCTACTAGCACATTTATGGTTGCCTCAGTTTACCCTACAAACACCCTTTCGGATACTTGAAAACGGCTATCATGTCCCCTCTCAGTCTTCTCTTTTCTAAACTAAACAAACCCAGTTCTTTCAGTCTTCCCTCATAGCTCATGTTTTCTAGGCCTTTAATCATTTTTGTTGCTCTTCTCTGGACCTTCTCCAATTTCTCCACATCTTTCATGAAATGTGGTGCCGAGAACTGGACACAATACTCCATCTGAGGCCTAATCAGCGCAGAGTAGAGTGGAAGAATGACTTCTCGTGCCTTGTTCACAACACTCCTGTTAATGCCTCCCAGAATCATGTTTGCTTTTTTTGCAACAGTGTCACACTGTTGACTCATGTTTAGCTTGTGGTCCACTATGACCCCTAAGTCCCTTTCAGCAGTACTGGTTCCTAGACAATTGCTTCCCATTCTGTATGTGTGAAACTGCTTATTTCTTCCTACGTGGAGTACTTTGCATTTGTCCTTATTAAACTTCATCCTGTTTACTTCAGACCATTTCTCCAATTTGTCCAGATCATTTTGAATTTTGACCCTGTCCTCCAAAGCACTTGCAACCCCTCCCAGTTTGGTATCTTCTGCAAACTTAATAAGCATACTCTCTATGCCTTCATCTAAATCACTGATGAAGCTATTGAACAGAACTAGTCCCAAAACAGACCCCTGCAGAACCCCACTTGTTATGCCCTTCCAGCATGATTGTGAACCATTAATAACTACTCTCTGATACTCGTTATCCAGCCAGTTATGCACCCACCTTATAATAGCCCCATCTAGGTTGCATTTCCATAGTTTATTGATAAGAAGGTCATGCGAGACTGTGTCAAATGCCTTACTAAAGTCTAGATATACCACACCCATCGTTTCTCCCTTAACCATAAGGCTTGATATCCTATCAAAGAAAGCTATCTGATTGGTTTGACATGATTTGTTCTTTACAAATCCATGCTGGCTGTTACCTACCACCTTATTATTTTCCAGATGTTTGCAAATGGATTCCTTAATAACGTGCTCCATTATCTTCCCTGGCACAGAAGTGAAACTGACTGGTCTGTAGTTTCCTGATGCCATGTTCCAGATGAATTTGTGCTAGCAGGGAGCTGGAGAGGGTCCCAGGGCAGCTGTGGAGGCCCAGAGATTGTGGGTAGGCCTAGCTTGGTGAGGTTCACTGAGAAATCTGCCTAACATAGAGGATCCCTGCATACTGGATCCCCGTTTTAAGGAAAGAAAATTAACATATTGGAACCATCTGAGGGAAATGTCCCCCTGGTGGACTCTCCCATCCCACGCCTGCACCCGGGTTTGTAATGCAGGAAAGGGGCTGCCGGGGAGAAATTATGTAAGAAAACCTGCAGCAGGGCTGGTGCTGCAGGCCAATTGTTTAGCATCACCCCCCAACCCCCATCCCCTGTGATTTGGCCTCCTGCCGGTTGCCATTGGCTGTGATGGGGTTAAAGCTGGTGCACACAAAACCGAGCAGCTGAGCTTCCCTGATGGCCAAGTGGCCCCAAGGGAAGGTACAAACATGCTGCATAAAGGCAGTTGCCTCCCTATCTGAACACACACTGCCTGCTGCCCGTGCAACCTTTCCGGTGACTCCTTGTGCTTTAGGGTGAAGACCTCTGGTGCCAGCGGCTCCCTTCTCGCAGGAACTGGGTACGTTGGCAGGTTTCACTGTCTGTAACATGCCACGTGCAGGGCGAAGGCTGCAGGCTGTTTGCATTGGCAGCTGTTCTGTGCAGCGGCAGAGGACTCAGCGGGGCTGTCGGGGTGACTCAGTGACAGGGCTGGAGGGCAGGCAGCTCTAGGGAGCTTGGGACCCCTCCTCTCCATCTGTCCGTGCTCCATGGGGAGCTGTTTTAGCTAAACTGAAATCTGACATTCAAAGTGGGCTCAGAGTGTAAAGACCACAATACCTCATATCAGCATTTCTCCGGGGGTCCCATTGCTAGGGGCTGAGCGAGAGGAGTCCCTCACGGTGCTTCAGTGACTAGTTCTCAATTTGCCTCGGGTTAATTTGCTCCAGGCCATGTATTTTCAAAAGATTTATTCCCTCTCTCAACTCCAAAGCAGGAACTCAGAGCTGCGTTGCTCTGTGGTAGCAGGTCCAATGGGGCACATTTCTGGTTCCTCATTGGCTGAGGGCTTTAGTGCTTTGGCCCTGTAGAGACCCCTCAGCTTTACAGGGCTACTGGCATCACTTCCGCCTCTCTGGTCGCTGAGTGCCAGATGTCAGGCATCATACCCTGCCTCTCATGGGGTGGATTCCAGTGAGTCTCCTGCCGCACAGCTGGGCCCTGGGCTACAGCACACTGTGGCTCGACTGAACCTGTGCTTATTCCTCTGAGAGGCACCGGGGGCCGGTCAGTTGGAGATGGCTTTCCTGGAGCTGTTGCTTCCCTTCTGGATTGTTTTCCAGCAGCCTGCTGTTAAACCCAGGAAGGTCTGACTGATGTAACCTAATACAGTCCATTCTCAAGCCAATATAGCATTAGAGTAAACATCCCAAGAACTGGGTTTCACATGAACATTCACTGTTGCACATTAGCTCAAGGTCTGTCATGGTGCCATCCCTGGGTGCTGTTTATTCGATGTATACAGGAGACAGACAGACAGACAGAACAATGGGCTCCATTCATGTGTGAAATGAAGTTCCATGCCCATGAATATTTATGCATTTGACATTGAAATCCACTTCCTGCAAAATCCTCGTCACACCTGAAGAACAGGTGCTGGGGTCACTCTACTTGAGAGCTCAGGGAATGAATATTTCATATACTGACCCTAGTGCCTGTTACCACACCAGAGACAGGCTACATACAGACACAGCTGACTCTGAGGGGAACTTATCAGCCATTAACTCAGGGACAGAGGGCCTAAGAAACATTTGTTTGTTGGCAAGCGACTGAATGAGGGCTGAGGACACATGTAACATTGTTAAGTCCTGCTCTAATGTGAGAAATCATCTCGGAAGAAGATTAGAGGGGAAAGACTGAGTGAACATGTGTCTATATTAAAGTACAGATGTTTAAATATTATGCCCAAACATTTCATTTTAATACAAATTTTTGCAAATCAAATGTTGGTTCTATGTATGTTGAAAGGTGGTGGCAGTGTTGTTGGCATTTTGTGCTGGAAGGAGCAGTGGTAAATCTACTGAATTCCACATATTGCTTGTAATGGGTTTGTGCTGTTCACTCGACAGTGAACAGTTGTATGATACTGTCTCCTGGTAACTGACCAAAAACTATTTGGGATTTCTGTTCAGGTCTGCAACACGGGTGTATCACTTTCCAAAACGTGCTGAGAGAACCAAACCACTGGTCTGTGTTTCTGAAACATGTAGAGCAGAGGTACAGGAAAGAGAACTTAGTGTTTGCATGAATTATCCCTTTCTGACACCAAATTTGCCAACCCTGCCTCTACACAGCTAAGGTCACTGTCTGAATTAGCTTCTAGCTTGCAAAATATCTGTAGACTGCTGATTGCATAGAGGATGCAGGTCCCATGAGGATGAAGAGAAGCCAGTAGGATGCTCGAATTCTCTGGATTCATGCAACATTGACCAGGCAAAGTGCTTCAGCTTCTCTTGCAGGAACTCTTAGGGGTCAGAGTGTGTCACTAGGGGCATTTGGTAAGGAAAAGTTAATAGAGCCTGGGTCTGATTAAATTTCCATATGTAACTCTGGAGTGATGCTGTTGAATTCAATGCTAGTGAACTAAGAAACTGTCCCAATGATTTAACCCACATTCTGCAAAATGGCTATCTGAAGGGAGAAAAAATATATATAGCAATGAAACATACTTATAAACAGCTTCTGTGCAGGGCAGATAAATACAATGACCATTTTTACCATGCACTTGCCATGTATTTACACACATGTCATGGTACAGTGAGGCACACTGAGAAGTGAAGGGGCAGAAAGGGTGTCTTTGGAAAAGTCACAGCAGTAAAATCACATGGTGCTCAGATAGGTGGTGGACCAGCCTACCCCACAATATCAATGGGGACAGGAACTTAAGAGGATTTAAAGAGGAGCTAGCTGTTTAAATGGCCAACCAGAAAATCCTGTTACAGTCATGAGGATTGTACTTATAAAGTATTGGACGGGCGCTAAAAAGTCATGTTTTACACCATGTACTATGACTCAATGGAGGGTGCCTGGGGGAATCTTTCCATGAGAGCAGGTTATCTCATAGCTAATTATTGTAGTGTTTTTTTTTCCACCTCCCCATACCGCTTTTAGCCCTGGCCACTGGATGCTGAGATACATGGAGTACAGTTTCATTCAGTCTGGACGTGCCTAACTTCCTGTTGGTGGTGTAAATCCAAGACTATGTTTTTGCAGAAACTCCTGGGCATCTCTAGACTTTTCCTGATTGCAGAAAAATGTCTCACTAAACATCATCTAGTCTCCTTTTCTGTTTCCTTTCAGGAAGGAAAGCTCTAAACTCCTTAGATCTGCCCAGTACATTATGTCAACTGTCAATGGCACCAAATTCAACAACGCAGTGTTCCTCCTCACCGGGATACCTGGGCAGGAAGATATCCAGCTCTGGATCTCTATCGCCTTTTGCTTCATGTATGCTATTTCAATAGTGGGAAATTCAGTCATTCTGTTCATTATAAAAACAGATCAAACTCTCCATGAACCCATGTACATTTTCCTTTCCATGTTGGCCATCACAGACCTTGGCGTATCAATAGCCACCATGCCGACAATACTGGGTGTGTTTTTATTTAGCTCCAGGCAGATCTGTCTCGATGCCTGTATTGCTCAGCTGTTCTTCATCCACTCCTTCCAATTCATTGAATCCTCCGTGCTCTTGTTGATGGCCTTTGACCGCTTTGTTGCGATCCGTGACCCACTGAGATATGCTTCCATTTTAACCCTGCCGAGAATAGCCAAGATGGGGCTGGTGTGTGTACTAAGCAGGGTGGCTTTAATAATCCCAATCCCTTTTCTCCTGAAACGGTTCCAATACTGTCGAGCCAATGTCCTCTCCCATTCCTACTGCCTGCACCAGGAGGTTATGACCTTGGCTTGTGCAGACATCACAATCAACAGTGTCTATGGCCTGCTTATAACTCTCTTAACGGTGGGGTTGGACTCGCTCTTTATCACCCTCTCTTACATGATGATCCTCAAAACAGTGCTGAGCATTGCATCCCATGTGGAGTGCCTCCGGGCCCTGAACACCTGCGTCTCCCACCTCTGTGCCGTCCTGTTTTTCTACACACCCGAGTTCAGCCTGACTATGCTGCATAGATTTGCAAAGGGCTCTTCTCCCTTGCTAGGGATTCTCCTGGGCTACATCTCCCTGCTGGTCCCACCCCTGATGAACCCGATCGTGTACAGTGTGAAAAGCAAACACTTGCGTGCGAGGATCATCAGGGTGTTCGTCAAGTGAAGCTCAACACAGCTCCAGCGCTGGTGACAGGGGAGATGAAAAACGAGGGCCACAACAACCTGTTCCATCTTGGTCTCTTACATCTGAGAGGAGATGGGCTGATTATCTCCAATTGGTAGTGAGAGGATCAGATGGAATCTAATGCCTGGAGCAATGGGAGAGGGGTAAGCCCGTATCCGGGTATAGGACAGTGCGTTAGGGAAGGAGACCAATGCTGGCAGGAATACGCACAAAGTGACTGTGTTTGTGGCGAGGCAGGAGACCGGTGGGATATTGGCCTGCAAGGAGCTGCATTAGAGGCTGCTCTGACCTCAGAATCCCTGTCAATAAAAACAATACAATAAATTGAGGTGCAAGTTGTTTCCCATTGTACCTGGCCAGTCACTGGATTCTGGTTGATACAGGAGCTGTGTGCAGGGGCTACTCCAGGGGCACAGACACCCCCCCCTTTCCCCTACACCCCCAACCAGGTGCTTGTGACTGAGCCACATCACACGTGATTATGCAGGAAGCCAGTCAAGGGCCTCTATTGCAAGGTCTGCACACAGCTGGGCCCACTGCCCACTGAGGTGGGGAACAGAGCTGTGTGTGTGAGGGAGGGTCTCACACATGGGAGTCTTGACAGGAGACTTGGGCCCAGATTTCCACTAGCCCAGGGGTGGCCAACCCATGGCTCACGAGCCGCATGTGGCTCTTCAAAGAAAAAATTGTGGCTCCTGCACCCACAGCTCTTCAAGGGGCAGCCATGTGAAAGAGACAGAGCCACGGCATCCCGTGCATCCTTCAAAATAGCCACGCAAAATGGCCGCCAGTCAAAGGGCTCTTCGCCTGTAACTGGTTGGCCACCCCTGCACTAGCCGCTCAGTGTGTGCTTCCCCATCCACTCAGAAAGGGGTGCTCAGACTGAGGAAGGGAAGCGGCAGTCCCTTGGACAGCTCAGTGTGGGGAGTTTATTACCAACCAGGCTGAAGTTCAAAGTTGGTTATGGAAGGCCAGGCATGGCCACTAGGAGGAGAATGCTGCACAGGGGGCTGCTGGGACTTTGAGACAAAGTCCTGAAACGGGGAGAGTGCTGACCCAGGGGGAAGTGACCCAAGCAAGAAGAAGAGCACTGAAACCTCAAGGACTTGCACTCAGCAGACAACTGCTAGTTACAGGGTCCCTGGGCTGTGACTCAGAGGAGTGGGTGGGCGTGAGTCTCCTCCCCCAATGGCCAAGGAGCTGCTAGAGGGGAGCAAAAAAAAAGGCCTGGCCCTAGGGAAGCCGGAAGAAGGGGCATATGTGATACCATTCACTCCTGGAGCCAGGAGAAGGCGTAGGAGCATGTTGACTGGGGTGAGGAACCTGTAGCTGCGGGCAGTTCGTTCGAACTAAGGGGGATTTAAAAATGGCGGCTGGACGGGAACATGCAAATAAAGCCCGGGATATTTAAATCCCAGGCTTCATTTGCAACTCCGGTTGCCTGATTTGCCTACCTAGCTCGAATTAACGAGCTAGTGTAGACATACCCTCAGAGTTTTGCCGGAAGAGCCTATGCAAATGAAGTGCAGATTAGCATTTTCTCATGCTTCATTTGCATACTCTCTTCACATCCATTTTTGCGCTAGGGGTTTTTGTGCAAAAACAAGCAGTGTGGACGTTCTCTTTTTGCACAAAACCCCCTTCCTGCCTTATGCCTCAAAAAAGGAGGTATACTGATCTTGCGGAAAAAGGGGGTTTTGCGCAAAAAGAAAAAGTCCACACTGCTTGTTTTTGCACAAACACCCCTACCGCAAAAACGGATAGGAAGAGAGTATGCAAACACAGCACGAGAAAAGGCTAATCTGCACTTCATTTGCATAGGCTCTTGCCGCAAAACTCTTTGTGTAGACGTAGCAAAGGTGTGTGACTCAGCTGGAGTGATGAGTTGTGGAAGAGGCTTAGCATGAGAAAGTGCAGGCCCACGCACTCGGCCAGAGAAGTGAGAATTGAGTGCCACTCCATCTCAATAACATGAAGTAAAGGGTTCATTTGAAGATGGGCATTCAGGTTCAAGGCCATAGCAAGCTGCAAGTTTCTGCTCATTTGAATGGGGGGAAGGGACAGACACCTAAACAACGGAAACTCAGAAAAGTTGGTGCATCTTCTAACCCTATTGCTTCTGTTTATGTGTGCTTCAGCCTGATAAACTGCAAGGTTAGACCATGTTTACCATATTCACTACTTGATCAGACAGAATCACTGAGTTTCTAACACTGCCGGCAGTGAAGAAGTTAAGTTGCCCCTATTGGGGGTTCTGAAAATCCCAGGTAAGTGTCTAGGAATTATCGAGGGGCAGATCTCTGGCCTGTGCTCTGCAAGCAGGCAATCTAGGTGATCACAGTGATATTTTGTGTTCTGCAGATCTGCCCAGTGGGATTAATAGCCACCACATGGGGTGTTATACTGATCAATATGTTACAGATTGTGAGGTTCTCTGATGGTGCAATACTGGGGTCCAAGCTAAGTGCTATAGGGAGATTTCAGCTCTGCGTGCCTCCTAATTATGATTTGGGTGGAGAACCTGAACCCCTCCCCCGGCCCCTGGCTTCCGAGGCCTGTCATTAGTTGAGAATCCTTTGACGAGGGAGTTCCAGGCCCCTCCTGCAGCTCCGCAGTATGAGGAGGAGCCAGGGTGTGATTTTAGACGGCAAAGGGGCTCGAGAGCCTTGCCTGGCCAATCAGAGACCGGCTAGGGGTGAGACTCAGAGACCAGCTGGACAGGCTTGTGGTCACTCCCCTTCCCCATGTGGGCATGAAAAGGTTGAACAGTCCTACCAGGTCTTGGGCTGGGGTCTTGTGTCCATCAGCTACTCTAACCAGCCTTCTGGGCTCTGTGCAGCCCCTACACTGTGTACAACCTCTCTTTAGCAGATCCTGCCAGCGGA
The DNA here is from genome assembly GCA_019425775.1 of Rafetus swinhoei. NCBI lineage: Eukaryota > Metazoa > Chordata > Testudines > Trionychidae > Rafetus > Rafetus swinhoei. The sequence continues at coordinate 10,956,502 of CM033437.1, read as the reverse complement.
GGAGGCTGTGGCCGACCCTGGTAGCACATTTCTGATGGGTCTGTGCTAGCTGGGAGCTGGAAGGGGTCCTGGAACAATAGAGGAGGCCCAGAGATTGTGGGTGGCTGGGCCGAGCTACCAGGGAATCACTGAGATCTGTGCTTATATTTGGGGATACCTGAATCCTGCCCCCCCCCCTTTTCATTCCACAGAGAAAGGAAAGGGACCTCCCCTCCTGGAGCCACCCAAGAGAAATTTCCCTGTACAGAGCCTTGTAGCATGTGGACTACAGGGCCTGCAGGGGAGAAATCTAACCCTGTTCTTATCCTTAGTCTTAGTCTTAGTCTTCAATTAATTTCAGCAGGGCCACAGCTGTGACAGCACCATTGTTATGACACAGCCTTCGCCAAAGTAGTGTTTTTATTACTCAGAACTTTACCAATAGTGATACATCCAGATTTCAGGAACACAGCCTACAGCAGGGCTGATGCTGCAGATGAGCTGGCTCGAATCACCACCCATCTCTATGATCTGGCCTTTTGCCATTGGCCATAACATGGTTAAAGCTCCTGCACACGAAGCCAAGCAGTGGTTCCCCTGATGGCCAAGTGGCCCCGAAGGGAAGGTACAAACATGCTGCATAAAGGCAGTTGCCTCCCTAGCTGAACACACACTGCCTGCTGCCCGTGCAACCTCTCCAATGACTCCTTGTGCGTTAGGGTGAAGACCTCTGGTGCCAGCGGCTCCCTTCTAGCAGGAACCGGGTACGTTGGCAGGTTTCACTGTCTGTAAAAGGCTGCAGGCTGTTTGCACTGGCAGATGCTCTGTGCAGCGGCAGAGGACTCAGCTGGGCTGTCGGGGTGACTCAGTGATGGGGCTGGAGGGCAGGCAGCGCTAGGTAACTCTGGAACCTCTCCCCTCCATCCGCTCATGCTCCACAGTAGAAGATTTAAATTACTCAAAAATCTGACATTCAAACCAAGCTTGTAGGGTTAAAACTCTGATGCTCTGCATCAGGATTTCTCCCGGGGCTCCCGTTTCTAGAGGGCTCCAGGCTCAACCCAGCCAGGGGCTGAGGAAGAGGACGCCCCACAGAAAATCAGTGTCTAGTTCCCAGAACAACTCGGGTTTATTTCCTCCTGGAAATGTAACCCACAAATGCACTTTCACAAGTTTTATTCTCGGGCTTGATTATAGGGGCAGGAATTCAGAGCTGTGTTACTCTGCGGTAAAAGGCCTGATAGGGCCTATTTCTGGTTCCTGACTGGTTGAGGGTTCCAGCATTTTTGCCCTTCAGAGCTACAGGGCTGCCGGCATCTCTGCCCCTCTTTGTCTGGAAGTGCCAGCTATCAGGCATTTTACCCAGCCCACTCATGGGTGGAATCCTGTAATGCTCCCACCCTCAGACTGGGCCCTGGGCTAAAGTGCCCTTTGGGGCGACTGTATATGTCCAGTCAGTCTGACTGGCTTCGGCACCTGTGTTTCTTCCATTTGGAAGTGGCGAGACAAGTGACTAACCAGCCGTCTAGAACCTAAATACAGTCTAATCCAAACACCAGGAATTATGTGTAGCATGGAAGAATAAGAAGGTTTTCAAACAACAGTCTATCCACACCTATGCCCCAAGGTTCTCCCGCTCTGATAGGGACCCAGGCAGGCCGAGGGCCTTCAGCCTTCCCCAGTCATGTCTGTGCCTGTCCGTCTGAAGAGCTTCTCAGCAACAGCTGCCCCACCTCTGGACGGACTCCCAGCGCTGGCAGAACAAGCTGGGTAATGTGGCTGGAGCCTGGAAACAGGCTCTTCCAGCTTGTAGCTCCGGTCTGGTCTCTCAGCCTCTCTGAAGTGCTCTGAGCGACGGCTTTTCTTCAGCTGCTGCTTCCCTTCCTGCTTCTTTTCCAGCAGCCTGCTCTTCAACAAAGGGGATCCAGATTTGTTTCACCTAACGCAGCCATCATATCAACACCCCAATGGTTAACCCAACGCAGCTCTACAGCAAATATCCCCAGCACTGGGTTTAACAGACACAGGCCGCCTACAGCAATTTCAGGCTCCAGGGCAGAACTGTCAATAGGTGCCTGGCATTTTGGCAGTGCCTGGCAAGCTGCCATCAGCTAAGCTCCTGGTATGTGCCCTCTTATTTTTTCCATGCACGTGAGCAATGAATTTTGTTCTGTGCGCAGATGCATGTGCAGATGTGCACCACAAGTAGAAATAAAAAGCCTAGCTATAATTGTTCTTTTTAGAAAAGTTACCCCAAGGATATTTACTCTAGCCAGGGCAGTTTAGGCATTTTTGAACTCATTACTCAAAGAATTACATTTTAAATGTAATAGAAATATAAATCGGACATTTTCAAAGAATATTACAAATAATTCAGAGGGGTAGCCAAGTTCGTCTGTAACTTGCAAAACAATTAATAGTCTAGCAGCACCTTAAAGGCTAACAAAATATGTAGATGGTATCATGAGCTTTTGTGGGTACAACCCATTTCTTCAGATGGCTGGAGTATCTGGACTTTTAATACTCCTGTCATCTGAAGAAGTGGGTTGTACCCATGAAAGCTCATGATACCATCTACATGGTTTTTTTTAGTCTTTAAGGTGCTGCTAGATTATTACAAATAATATATGTGCATTTTATGAAGTAACAGCAACAATAATACATTTGTGTTGGTAGGGGAGTGTGAAAGAGACTTGTGTGTATGTTTGTCTGCATATGTGTGTGACACAGAGACAGTGGGGCTACGTCTAGACTGCATCCCTCTGTCGAAAGAGGGATGCAAATCAAGCATGTCGAAATTGCTAATGAAGCCAGAATTTAAATATCCCACACCTCATTAGCATAAACACGGCCGCCGCTTTTTTTCAAAATGGAGTGCTGGCTGCTGAGGATGTTTGAGAGATATCTGTGCTGTCTTTTTAAGACACTCACCAAAAAACTGGGCTGTTCTGTTCCTGAGCCTTGCTGCCTCCCATCCCACACTATGTATCAAAGTGTGAGAGCTCAGGGAATGAATATTTCACATACTGATCCCAATGCCTGTAACTGTTCCAGACATAGGCTCCAGGCTGACAAAACAGACCCTGGGGACAGCCAGTCAGCTATTAATCCAAGGACAGATAAAGTGACTGAATGAGGGTTAAGAGGCTGCAAACTTTCTAGGTTCTAAAGAAATCCAGATGACAAATGCTACATTTTAAGTCCTACTTTAATCTAAGAAATCATTTCTGAAAGAGCAGAGGGTAAAGAATGGATTGTCATGTGTGTATCAAAGCACAGATGTGTAAATGTTACGCCAAATCTGTTCATTTTAATACACTTATTACAAACCAACCTTTCCTGATGTGTGCATATCAAAAGCCAGCAGCAGAGCTGTTGGAATTTCTGTAGGAAGGGGCAGTGGCTAACATAACTGCTTCGTGGCTTTTTCTTTAGAAAGTGTTTCAGAAGTTCTCCACATTCTGTTGCCATCAGTTTGTACTGTTCCTGGTAAATGACCATATGCTGTTTCTAACACATTCAGGCTGTGTCTACTTGAAAGTAGGAATAAGAGATCTTGCGGAAAAGGGTTTATTTTCCGCAAGATCGCGCCTAGACTGGCGCTTTTCTCCGGCAAAACCCCGAGCCGGAAAAAAGCGGCAGCCATGTTCATGGCTTAGTTAATTTGAACTAAGCTAATTCAAATTAGTGCATCTAGACCTAAAACTAATTCAAATTAGTGTTTTGCTAATTCGAACTAGCATGTCCACATTGAGTGGACCCTGAACCGAAGTTAAGGCTGGCCGGAACCAGTGCCGGCAGGGCATCAGGTTAGGACTTAGAGTGTGGAGCTGCTGCCTCAGGCTAGCCGAGGCCTGTGCTTAAAGGGACCCGACCCCCACCCCGGACAGACAGTTCTCAGGGTTCCCCGCTTGCTTGTCTACCTCGATGAGGGACAGCAAAGCAGTCCTGTCTTGGAGTGCCCGGAGTGCCCACACTCGGCACATTACAGCACTTGGCCATCAGCCCGGCTGCACTTGCCGCAGGCTGCCATCTGGGGGGGTCAATCGGGGGGCTGTCAGGATCCAGGAGGCCCTGCAGGAGAGCTTCCACCCTGAGGAGCCTGCAGAGCCATCTCAGTCCTCCCCATTGGGGGCTCATACCCCATTCCTCCCTCACCTCCTTCCACTTACCCCTCCCTAGCCCCCCTTCCTGATGTAAAAAATAAAGGACACGTGTGTTCAAAAATAGAAACTCTCTTTATTTAACAAAACTGGGGGCGGGGGATTAACCTCTGGGGAGACTGGGAAAAGGAGGTGGGAGAGGGGAAGAGAGAGGGTGGGAGAGGGGAGGTGGAAACCTGGGAGGAGGGAGCTGGAAGGGGGAAGCCAGGGGAAGAAGGAGGGGAAGTATCAAAGTATGGTAGGCCATATCTTCAGTACTGTGTACAGATGTGGTCTCCTCACCTCAAAAAAGATACTTTGGCCTTGGAAAGGGTTAAAAAAAGGGCAACTACAATGATTAGGGGTTTGGCACAGGTCCCATACGAAGAGAGGCTAAATAGACTGGGACTTTTCAGCTTAGAAAAGAGAAGACTTAGGGGGGATATGATAGAGGTCTATAAAAGCATGAGTGGTGTGGAGAGGGTGAATAAAGAAAAGTTCTTCATTAGTTCCCATAATATAAGGACTAGAGGACACCAAATGAAATGAATGGACAGCAGGTTTAAAACTAATAAGCAAAAGTTCTTCTTCACACAGCACATAGTCAACCTGTGGAACTCCTTGCCACAGGAGGCTGTGAAGGCTAGGACTATAACAGAATTTAAAGAGAAGTTAGATAAATTCATGGAGGTTGGGTCCATGGAGTGCTAATAGCCAGGGGGTACGAACGGTGTCCCTGGCCTCTGTTTGTGGAAGGCTGGAGATGGATGGCACGAGACAAATCACTTGGTCATTGTCTTCGGTCCATCCCCTGTGGGGTACCTGGTGCTGGCCGCTGTCGGCAGACAGGCTACTGGGCTAGATGGACCTTTGGTCTGACCCAGTACAGCCGTTCTTATGTTCTTATGTTCTAAGTTCAGGGCTCAGGGTCGGAGGTCTCACTGGACCAACTTGATTTTCATGCAAACCTGCTCCTGGGTTCGCATGTGGCCTTTGGTGGCCAGGCTGGCAGCTATCCTGCCCTAGACGGCCGCTTTCCTGTGCCTAGTGCAGAGATCGTGGACGTTGGAGGCCTCCCCCCAAACCTCGATGAGGTCCACGATCTCCACACTAGACCAGGTGGGCGCCCGCCTCTTGTGGCCCCGGGCAGGCTCCTGGGAGCTGCCAGCCTGGTCCTGGGAAGAGGCGGAGGGCTGGGTGGCAGCGGGTGGCTGGCTCGTGCCGTGCCAGGTGCAGGGTCTACTGGCTGGGTGCTGGCAGGCTTGCAACTGGCACAAGCACTGTAGCCAGACCGTGCCCCTTTAAGGGCTCCGGGGCCGGGAGGGGGGCAGAAAAGTTTCCCTGGTTTGGCCCAGAGTGGCCACCAGGGTAAGCTGGGAAGGGCTAGCCTCCAACTAGATAGAATTAAGTGGCTACACAGCCCTTAATTCAAACTACTTAATTTGAACTAGGCGTTAGTCCTCGTAGAATGAGGTTTACCTAGTTCGAATTAAGCGCTCCGCTAGTTCGAATTAAGTTCGAACTAGCGGTTTGTATGTGTAGCGCCTATGAAAGTTAATTCGAACTAACGGTTGTTAGTTCGAATTAACTTTGTAGTGTAGACATACCCTCAGAGTTGCGCCTTCAATCGCTCTGCAATATTTGTGCAAAACTTTCCAAAAAGTCCTGAGCGAACAGAATCACTGGTCTGTGTTTCAGCAAGGGGCAGAGATGAGGTGCAGGAAAGGGTGTGTGTGAAAGTGGTTGTATGTAATTTACACACATCACTTCTCCCACGACCATGGTTGAAGTAACTTCCCCACACAAATGGATATCATGCAAATGTCATGTTTGCACTATTCACCCGTTTGTCATGCCAGCCCCTCCCCTGACCATCTGAAGGTACTGTCAATGTTATCTTGTAAATTGCCAGCTAACTGGACACCCTTGCATGGAGAGAGGATGCAGATCCTGTGAAAATGGAGAGAATCCTATTGGTAGATTGAACTGTCTAGAGTCAGTCAATGCTAAGCAAGTAAATGCTCAGCTTTTCTTGGAGAGATAGAAGGGGGTCAGAATGCATCACCAGGATCAATTAGTAAGGGAAAGTTACAGCCCAATTCTGATTGAATTTTGACACACACACACATATGTGCAATGAGACTGGTTTACGCATAGCTTCAATCCAGGGAAGATCGATACAGTCACCTTTTTTCTGCCATGTGATTGCACACATGTCATGAAACAATGGGACGTGAAGGGCCAGAAAGGCTGTCTGGAGCACAGTCACAATTGTAACATCAGGGGGTGCTCAAGTTGGCTGTGTAATTTCCAGACCCATGACATCAATGGGGCCAAGAGCTTCAGAGGATTCAGATAGGGACTGGATGGTTTTATGGGTAACCAGAAAAATCCAAATACAATAGTGAGGATATTTTTAAGAAGTTTTGGAAGGGCTCTAAAACTTCCTGATTTACACTACAAAATATGTCGTGTGTGTGTGTGTGTGTGAGCGTGCATGTGAGAAACTTTCCATGGGAGCACAATTCCCCATAGCTGCCTGTTGCAAAGCATTTTCTATGCCTTCTGCAGCATTTTGCACTGGCTTGGACACTGGGCTGGATAGACTGCAGGTCTGTTCCAGTCTGGCAGTGCCTATCTTCCAGTCATTGATATAAATCCAAGACTAGAGGTTTGCTGCTCTTCCTTCATAGAATCCTAGGGTTGGAAGAGACCTCAGAAGGTCATCGAGTCGAGCCCCCTGCCCAAAGCTGCACCAACCCCAACTAAAAATCATCCCAGCCAGGGCTTTGTCAAGCTGGGACTTTAAAACCTCTAGGGATGGAGATTCCCTCACTTCCCTGGGTAACCCATTCCAGTGCTTCACCACGCTCCTTGTGAAATAGTTTTTCCTAATATCCAACCTCCACCTCCCCCTTAAGCTCTTGAGAATCTCCAGACTTGCACTGAGAGTAGAAAGATGTCTCACTAAATGTCACATAGCCTTCTGTTCTTTTGCCTTTCAGGAAGGGAAACTCGCATCTCCTGGGACCTTCCCAGTACATGATGTCAGCTGCCAATGACACCAAACTCAGCTCGGCATTGCTCCTTCTCACTGGGATACCTGGGCAGGAACACGTCTATCTCTGGATCTCTATTCCCTTCTGCTTCATGTATGTCATCTCAATAGTAGGCAATTCAGTCATTCTGTTCATTATAAAAACAGACCCAAGCCTCCATGAGCCCATGTACATTTTCCTTTCCATGCTGGCCCTCACAGACCTTGGCTTATCCATAGTCACCATGCCAACAATACTGGGCATATTTTTGTTTAACTCTAGGGAGATCAGCTTCAATGCCTGTTTTGCCCAGCTGTTCTTCATCCACACACTTTCATTCATTGAATCTGCTGTGCTCTTGTTGATGGCCTTTGACCGCTTCGTCGCCATCCATGACCCGCTGAGATACGCTTCTATCTTAACTCCACTGAGAATAGCCAAGATGGGATTGGTGTTTGTGCTAAGAGGAGTGGCCCTAATATTCCCACTACCCTTTCTCCTGAAACGGTTCCAATACTGTCGCATCAACACCCTCTCCCACTCCTACTGCCTGCACCAGGAGGTCATGAAGTTGGCTTGTTCGGACATCACCATCAATAGCATCTATGGCTTGTTCACCATAGTCTGTACAATAGGGTTAGATTTACTGTTCATCTTCCTCTCTTACATGATGATCCTCAAAACAGTGCTGAGCATCGCGTCCCACGCAGAACGCCTCAGGGCCCTGAACACCTGCGTCTCCCACCTCTGCGCCGTCCTGATCTTCTATGCATCATTGATCAGCCTGGCTCTGATACACCGATTCGGGAATCACTCTACTCACTTCCTTCAGATTCTCCTGGGCTACGTCTATATGATGGTTCCGCCCCTGATTAACCCGATTGTGTACAGTGTGAAAAGCAAACACCTCCGTGCGAGGATCATCAGGGCGTTTGTCAAGTGAAGGGTCCGTTCACCGTAGGGTTCCAGCACGGGTGACATGGGAGAAGAAAAATTATGAGTGGTCACTTATTCTATCAAGGATCATGTTCCCCTGAGGATCCTCCCTCTATCCCATCTCTCCCCTAAGGCTGGCCTGTGGTAAGAGTTGGTCAGGGAACAAGGCCACTGGGAGGAACTCCAGACACCCCCATGTTTTACTTCCCATGGCAAACAACCCAGGGAGGTGGAGAGTTCGGGGCTCCCCTTAGCAGCTGCTGCTCCTGGGGCATCTCTTTCCATGGTCCCGCTCTGGCTTGGCTGGGAGTTGGAGCCTTAGGGGAAGTGGGGAAACAGGGGTTTGGCAAATATGAATCCTTGTGGACTCCAGCAAACAGGGCGGGGAGGTTCCTGTGTCCAGGACAAAGATGGGGCCAGAAGGTAGGAGAGCAAGTGCTTCAGAGAAGACTTATTGTGATCCCACAAAGGGGGCTCTGGTTTTTAGTATCCCGGAGTGTGAGTAAGTCAGTGCAAGGACTTTCCAGGAAGGAAAGAGGGTCTGTGAGCCTTTTCACAGGTGGATAATAGCCCTGCCCCATCTCACAGCGGTGGCTGGAGGAAAATACATCCCAAGTGCTCAGATACTCTGAGACCCTAAGATCAAGGCTCCTCGGAGCAACACCTTTGACATTCGTCTATAAAAGCCCTCTTACCACAGCCTCCTGTGGCAGCTGGGAAGCCCCATACCTCCAGCAGCTCAGAGTGTGTGGCCGATATGGGGGTGCTCGGGGTGATGGTGAGGGGCAGGTTCTTGGTTTCTCAGGGGAGTTTCAGCACAGACTGGGGTTTCTACAGACTGGTGTTTGCGAGCAGAATGTATCTAACCACCAAACAAGGGAGCAACAGACACAGGGGCTTCATCTTAGGTGGTCTGGCTGGGGGAAAACAGTCTGAGGGCAAAGGTCAGCTTCACACCTCCACCCTGTAACCCAGACCTGGCTGAGCACGATGGTGACTGGGCCCAGACTCACACAGGTTTCAGCAATTGCTGCTGCCAGAAGAATGGGGCAGATGGGAAGATGGTCTCAGAGACATGGAAATGTGGCTGGGGCCCAAGAGCTCCTTGGCTTCCCAAAAGGATGTAAGTTGGGCCGTGTTTGTTCCTGTATCTCCAGAGCTACGCCTCTCCGACTTGCTGTGATAGATGCTCAGTTTCTAAAAAAAAAATTTCTCTACAGCTTTGAAAAAAAAATTCTCTAGAGCTTTGTGTTGTTTCTTATTAAACTTACTAGTTGTAAGGAGCCTGGGGCTGAGTGTGTAGCTCTGGACACAAGCACCCCAAGGGAAAAGACCTTGGTGCCCACTTGGAGCTGTTTGGTGGTATGCGTTTGGCCAAGATAGGGTGCTGTTCCCAGCTTGGAGAGAGGGCCAATTAAGAACATAAGGAATTAAGAATGGCCATAATGGGTCAGACCAAAGGTTCATCTAGCCCAGTATCTTGTCTTCCAACAGTGGCCAATGCCAGGTGTCCCAGGGGGAATGAACAAACCGTGTCTGATTGATTCCCTTTCTCCCATTTCCAGATTCTGGCAAGCAAAGGCGAGGCACACCATCCCTGAGTGGATGGACATATCTTCCATGAATGTACCTCGTTCTTTTTTTTAATTCTGTTATATGCTTGGTCTTTGGAACATCCTCTCCCCGGCAGCCCCCTTTCCTGCATTGCAAACCCAGGGTGCAGGTGAGGGATGGGAGGGTCCACCAGGCTCTGTGTGGGGAAATTTCCCTCAGATGGTTCCAACATGTTAATTTTCTTTCCTTAAAAGGGGGATCCAGCATGCAGGGATCCTCTAAGTTAGGCAGACATCTCAGTGAACCTCACCCAGCTAGGCCCACCCACAATCTCTGGGCCTCCACAGCTGCCCTGGGACCCTCTCCATCTCCCTTGTAGCACAAGTTCATCCGGATCATGCCCCCAGAGCCGCTCTCAGTAGCCACTACTGTGGGATCTAGCGAAGGGGCATTTTACAGGCTGGACGGGGCTGCACAGTGATGGGAATGCCCAGCACAGAGGGACACAGCGTCTCTGTCACTGATGGACACATTTCTAATGCTTCAGGGGGTAGCCGAGTTAGTCTGTACAGGATAAACTAAAAAAAAACAACAAATGGTCTGGTAGCACTTTAATGGTGAGGGTGCTTTGCCAGTGGAACTAACTTCCCAGGGAAGTAATGGATTATCCTGATACCTCCGATCCAAGACCAGATGCCTTCCTGGAAGATGCAATTTACTGTTTTAAAATGTGCTTTTGCATGTCAGATTTGTAATTGATTACAATTATTTATAATTTACAAATAAATTTGTTTTTTTTTAAATAAGCAATATTTGTACTTGCTGCTTTTTATTTATTTATTTATTTATTTATTTATTTTTGCGAATATATGTAATGCTGTGTGCAGCATTAAAAATTAAAAATTTACCCTGAACGCGCCTGGACTCACATTTCCCTGGTACTCACTTCTAATTTTCTCTTTGTTCAGCCCACGTCCATGCCCTGAATTCCATGGGGTGGGGAGGCATAGCAGTCCTGCCTGGGTTTAAATCATTCAGTGTCTCTCAACCCCTGGTTTAACTCTCCCACACAAAGAACGCAGGCAGGGAACCTATATCCAATTCAAATTTCAACCCTCTGTTTCGATTGGTTCTCCCAGCCCCCTGGCTGACACCTTTACTAGGTACCTGAGTTAACCCCTTAGTCGCTGGGTGTTGATCAGCACTCCCCCTGTTCATGACAGGGACAATTGGCCTGTTTTATAGAAAAATACAGGACATCTGCAGGAGGGAATAATATGGGACTGTCTCCTTAAAAATGGGATTCCTCATCACCTTGCACTTCACAACATCTTGCCAGCAGAAGCTACTATGACTGGCCCAGGTAGCTCATCTCTGATCAGCCTGCGCTAGCAGGGAGCTGGAGAGGGTCTTAGAGCAGGAGAGGAGGCCTAGAGATTGTGGGTGGCTGGGCCTGGCTACCAGTGGATCCCTGAGATCTGTGCCTAACTTTGGGGATCCTGAGATCCTGGGTCCCCCTTTTCATTCCTCATGGAGAAGGGAAGAGCCCTCCCCTCCCACAACGATCTGAGGGAAATTTACGTCAATGGAGCCTTGTGGAATCTCCCTTCCCTGGGCTCCACCCTGAGTCTGTAATGAAGGAAAGGGGCTGCCAGAGAGAAATCTGGCCCTATATCATAATTATCATTATTTAGTTTAATTGGTTGAAATCACAGCCATGACATAATCATTATTACCGCTCAGCTGCCCCCAACAAGCCTGGAGTCCAGGAATGGAGCCTGTAGCAGGGCTGGTGCTGCAGGTCAGTTGTTCAGCATCACCCCCATCCCCTGTGGTTTGGCCTCCTGCCGTTTGCCATTGGCTGTGCTGGGGTTAAAGCTGGTGCACACGAAGCCAAGCAACTGAGGTTCCCTGATGGCCAAGTGGCCCCAAGGGAAGGTACAAACATGCTGCATAAAGGCAGTTGCCTCCCTATCTGAACACACTCTGCCTGCTGCCCGTGCAACCTCTCTGAAGACTCCTTGTGCTTCAGGGTGAAGACTTCTGGAGCCAGCGGCTCCCTCCTAGAAGGAACTGGGTACGTTGGCATGTTTCACTTTCTGTAACATGCCAAGTGCAGGGCGAAGGCTGCAGGTTGTTTGCATTGGCAGATGTTCTGTGCAGAGGCAGAAGACTCAGCTGGGCTGTTGGGGAGACTCAGTGATGGGGCTGGAGGGCAGGCAGTGCTAGGTAGCTTGGGAACTCTCCTCTCCATCTGCCCATGTCCGCAATGGGCTGTTCAAGCTACACAGAAATCTGATATTCAAAGTGATCTTGGAGTCTGAGTCTGGATTTCTCCTGGGGACCCCCACAGAATATCAGTGACTAGTTCATGAAATTGCAGATTTATTTGCTCCTGGAAATGTAACCAGCCAATGCATTTTGAAAGGCCAATTCTCTGGCTTGATTGTGAAAGCAGCAATTCAGAGCTGCGTTGCTCTGTGTAACAGGTCCAACAGGCACATTTCTAGTTCCTGACTGGCCGAGGGCTCCAGCACATCTGCCCTGTAGATGCCCCTCAGAGGTACAGGGCTACCAGCATCTCTGCCCCCTCTCTGGTTTGCAAGGGCCACATGTCAAGATCCGTAGCCTGCCCTCTCATTGGGTGCACTCCTGGGATCTGCCTCCCCCCTCAGACCAGGCCCTGGGTGACAACACACTGAGGGATGGTTGTGTTTGCCCAGGCGGTGAGATGAATGACCAGCCAGGCTTCTTGAACCAACATATAGTTTTCTGTGAACAGTGAGAATGAAGTGCAACATGGGGGAATAAGAGGGGTTTCAAACAAGAGTCTGTCCATGTTTCTGACCCCAGACCCTCACTCTGACAGAGACCCAGGCAGGCCGAGGGCCTTCAGCTTTCCCCAGCCGTGTCTGTGCCTGTCGGTCTGAAGAGCTTCTCAGCAACAGCTGCCCCACTTCTGGACAGACTCCCAGCGCTGGCAGAACACGTTGAGTAACGTGGCTGGAGCCCAGAAACAGGCTCTCCCCAGCCTGTAGCTCTAGTGCGGTGTCTCAGCCTCCCTGAGGTGCTTACGGAGCGATGGCTTTTCTTGAGTGGCTGTTTCCCTTCCTGCTTGTTTTCCACAGGCCTGTTCTTAAACTAAGAAAAGTCAAATTGGTTTTAACCCAGTATCGACATCCCAATCGTTAACCCAACACAGCCCTACAGCAAACATCCCAGGAACTGGGTTTAACACAGACATTCCTTTTGGCAGCTCAGCTCCATGTCTGTCACTGAGCTATGTAAGGACATAGTGTGTGTGTGTGTGTGACGGGGGTGGGGGGGGGGGCAGAGAGAGAGAGAGAGAGAGAGACTATTTTCATGTAGGAAATGAATTTCTATTTCCATGAATACCCATCCATTTAACTTTGATCCAGGTCCTGGGAACCCTTATCATACCAGAAAAATATGTGTTGGGGTTATTATGTACTAGAGAGTGAGAGCTCAGGAAAATAATATTTCATATACAGTCCCCAGGAGCTATTATCACACCAGACACAGACTACAGACTGACAACAGAACCTGAGGAGAATGAGTCAGCTATTATCCAGGGTCCGACCAAAGGTCCATCTAGCTGAGTATCCCGTCTGCCAACAGTGGCCAATACCAGATGCCCCAGAGGGAGGGAACACAACAGGTAACCCGCATGTGATCCATCTCCTGTCATCCATTTTCAGACAAACAGAGGCTAGGGACACCAGTCCTACCCATACTGGCTAATAGCCATTGATGGACCTAACCTCCATGAATTTATCTAGCTCTTTTTTGAACCCTGTTAAAGTCCTATTCTTCACAACATCCTCTCGCAAGGAGTTCCACAGCTTGACTATGTGCTGTGTAAAGAAAAACTTCCTTTTGTGTGTTTTAAACCTGCTACCTATTTATTTCATTTGGTGACCCCTAGTTCTTGTATTATGGGAACAAGTCAATAACTTTTCCTTATTCACTTTCTCCACACCACTCATGATTTTACATACCTCAATCATATCCCCCCTTAGTTTCCTCCTTTCTAAGCTGAAAAGTCCAAGTCTTTTTAATCTCTCTTCATATAGGACCCATTCCAAACCTTTAATCATCTTTGTTGCACTTCTCTGAACCTTTTCCAATGCCAATATATCTTTTTTGAGATGAGGTGACCATATCTGTACGCAGTATTCAAGATGTGGATGTACCATGGTTTTATATAGAGGCAATAAGATATTTTCTGTATTATTCTCTATCCCTTTTAAAATTATTCCCAACATTCTACAGTATTTGCTTTTTTGACTCCTGCTGCACAATGAGTGAATATTTTTAGAGAACTATCCACAGTGACTCCAAGATGGCTCTCTTGAGTAGTTGTAGCTAAATCAGTCCCTATCATATTGTATGTATAGTTGGGATTATTTTTTCCAATGTGTATTACTTTACATTTGTCAATATTAAATTTCATTTGCCATTTTGCTGCCGAATCACTTAGTGTGGTGAAATCTTTTTGAAGCTCTTCACAGTCTGCTTTGGTCTTAACTACTTTGAGCAGTTTAGTATCGTCGGCAAACATTGCCACCTCACTGTTTACCCCTTTCTCCAGATCATTTATGAATATGTTGAATAGGACTGGTCCTAGAACTGACCCTTGAGGAACACCACTAGTTACCCCTCTCCATTCTGAAAATTTACCATTTATTCCTACCCTTTGTTTCCTGTATTTTAACCAGTTAACAATCCATGAAAGGATCTTCTCTCTTATCCCATGACAACTTACTTTACTTAAGAGCCTTTGGTGAGGGACCTTGTCAAAGGCTTTCTGGAAATCTAAGTACACTATGGCTGTGTCTACACTGGGCCACTTATTCCGGAAAATCAGCCGCTTTTCCGGAATAAGCTGCGAGCTGTCTACACTGGCCCCTTGAATTTCCGGAAAAGCACTGATGATCTACTGTAAGAAATCAGCTGCTTTTCCGAAAACTATGCTGCTCGCTCGCAAAAGTCCTTTTTCCGGAAAACTGTTCCGAAAAGGGCCAGTGTAGACAGCACAGTAGTCTTTTCAAGAAAAGCCCCGATTGCAAAAATGGCAATCGGGCTTTTTCTCGAAAGCGCGTCTACATCGTTATGGATGCTTTTCCGGAAAAAGGGCTTTTCCGGAAAAGCATCCTGCCAATGTAGACGCTCTTTTTCCAGAAATACTTATAACGGAAAACTGTTCTGTTTTAAGCATTTCCGGAAATTCATGCCAGTGTAGACGTAGCCAATAGGTACTGGATCCCCTTTGTCCACATGTTTATTGACCCCCTCAAAGAACTCTAGTAGATAAGTAAGACATGATTTCCCTTTACAGAAACCATGTTGACTTTCCCCCAACAATGTATGTTCATCTCTGTGTCTGAACATTTTATTCTTTACTATAGTTTCAACTAATTTGTCCAGTATTGGCGTTAGACTTACTGGTCTGCAATTGCCAGGATCTCTTCTTTTTAAATATTGTCATCACGTTAGCTATCTTCCAATCATTAGGTACAGAAGCTGATTTAAAGTATAGGTTACAAATCACACTTAATAATTCTGCTATTTCACGTTTGAGTCCTTTCAGGACTCTTGGGTAAATGCCATCCGGTCCTGGTGACTTATTACTGTTCAGTTAATTCATTTGTTCTGAAACTTCCTCTAATGACACCTCAGTCTGGGACAATTCCTCAGATTTGTCACCTAAAAAGAATGGCTCAGATTTGGGAATCTCCTCAATATCCTCAGCTGTTAAGACTGAAGCAAATAATTCATTTAGCTCCTATGCAAAGACTTTATCATCTTTGAGTGCTCCTTTACAATCTCGATCGTCCAAAGGCCCCACTAATTGTTTTGCAGGCTTCCTATTTCTGATGTATTTAAAAAACATTTTACAATTACTTTTTGAGTTTTTGGCTAGCTGGTCTTCAAACTCCTTTTGGCTTTTCTTATTATATTTTTATACTTAATTTGACAGAGTTTCTATTTTCCTCTCTAGGATTTGACCTCTACTTTTTAAAAGATGTCTTTTTATCTCTCACTGCTCCTGTTACTTGGTTGTTAACCCACACTTTTTTGGTAGAACTTTTTTAGTTTTCTTACTGATTTTTTAAAATTTGGGGTATACATTTAATTTGGGCCTCTATTACGGTGTCTTTGAAAGTTTCCATTCATCTTGCAGGGATTTTACTTTTGTCACTGTACCTTTTAATTTCTGTTTAACTAACCTCCTTGTTTTTGTGTAGCTCTCCTTTCTGAAATTAAATGCCTCAGTGTTGGGCTGCTGAAGTGTTTCTCCCACCACAGGGATGTTAAATTGTACTGCATTATGTTCATTATTTCCCAGTGGTCCAGTTATATTAACCTCTTGGACCAGATCCTGTGCTCCACTTAGGACTAGAATTGACTCTCCCCTTGTGGGTGCCAGAGCCAGGTGCTCCAAGAAGCAGTCATTTAACGTATGAAGAATTTTTATCTCTGCATCCTGTCCTGATGTGAAGTGTACCTAGTCAATATGGGAACAGTTTAAATCCCCCACTATAATTGTTTTATTTTTTATTTTTATAGCCTCTCTAATCTCCCGTAGCATTTCATAGTCACTATCAATGTCCTGGTCCGGTGGTTGATAATATATCCCTACTGCTATAGTCTTATTATTGGAGCATGGAATTACTATCCACAGGGATTCTATGGAATATTTTGGCTCATTTAAGATTTTTACTTCATTTGATTCTACATTTTCTTTCATATAGAGTACCATTCCTCACCAGCACGACCTGTTCAGTCCTTCCGATAGATTTTGTACTGTGGTATAACTGTGGCCTATTGATTGTCCTCATTCCACCATGTTTCTGTGATGCATGTTATATCAATATTTTTCTTTAAAGTTATAGACTCATAGACTCATAGACTTTAAGGTCAGAAGGGACCATTATGATCATCTAGTCTGACCCCCTGCACAATGCAGGCCGCAGAATCTTACCCACCCACTCCTGGAATAATCCTCTCACCTATATCTCAGATACTGAAGCCTTCAAATAGTTTAAAGACCCCAAGATGCAGAGAATTCTTCAGCTGTGATCTGTGCCCCATGCTACAGAGGAAGGCGAAAAACCTCCAGGGCCTTTGCCAATCTACCCTGGAGGAAAATTCCTTCCCGACCCCAAATATGGCGATCAGCTGAACCCTGAGCATGTGGGCAAGACTCACCAGCCAGACACCCAGGAAAAGTTCTCTATAGTAACTCCTATCATCCCTCCATTGGCCTATTTACCACTGATAATGAAAGGTCAATTAGTTACCAAGATCACATTATCTTATCAAACCATCCCCTTCATAAACCCATCTAGCTTAATCTTGAAGCCAGATAGGTTTTTTGCCCCCACTACTTCCCTTGGAAGGCTGTTCCAGAACTTCACTCCTCTAATGGTTAGAAACCTTCGTCTAATTTCAAGTCTAAACTTCCTACTAGCCAGCTTATATCCATTTGTTCTTGTGTCCACATTGGTATTAAGCTTAAATAATTCCTCTCCCTCCCTGGTATTTATCCCTCTAATATATTTAAAGAGAGCAATCATGTCTCCCCTCAGCCTTCTTTTGGTTAAGGTAAACAAGCCAAGCTCCCTGAGTCTCCTTTCGTAAGGAAAATCCCTGCAAGATGAATGGAAACTTTCAAAGACACCGTAATAGAGGCCCAAATTAAATGTATACCCCAATTTTTTTTTAAATTTAAATTTTTATCACTTTAAAGTAACTTGACTTTTGTTTTCCAAAAAGCGACTGAATGAGGACTGATGACAGAGTCTTACCTGAGAAATCCTCCCTTAAGGAAGTTCAGAGGGGGAAAAATGGGCTGACATGTGTGTGCTAAATCACAGATGAATACAGATTATGCCCAAGCATGCCAATGAAATTCAAATATTACAAACCAAACTTTCATGGCATGCCTGTGTTTTGCAGACCTGTTGGAGTCTCTTCAGGAAGGAGCAGAGGTAACTTTACAGCATAGAAGCTTTTACTTTAGAAAGCGTTTCAGATATACTCCACGCTCTGTTTGCAGTGGATTTGTGCTATTAACTCTTTGTTCAGTGAACGCTTGTATGATACCCTCTCCTACCTAGAAGCTGTTTCTATCACTTGTGTTCATGAACACAATCACTTTCCAAAAAGTCATGAAAGAAGAGAACCACGGGTCTGTTGCTTCAGTAAAGAGTAGAGGTAATGTGTAGGAAAGGGACATGTTACAGTGGTTGGATATAATTTATGCCAGTCATATCTTACCCAAGTATGGTTGAAGTAACTTGCACCCTCAACTACATATTAGGGCAAATCTAGTGTTGGCACAATTCATCCATCTGTGATTACCACCCCACCAGCCCCAGTTAAAATGACTGTACACATTGTCTTATGACTTGTCAGCTATCTATAGACTCTTCCGTGCAGCACATATGGCAGCTGTTCCATACCCCTAGTTATTTTTGTTGCCCTTTTCAGAGCCTTTTCCAATGCCAATATCTCTTTTTTGAGAAGAGGTGACCACATCTATACGCAGTATTCAAGATGTGGGTCTACCATGGATTTATATAAAGGCTCTATTTCTTTCTGTCTTTTTATCCCTTTCTTAATGATTCCCAACATCCTGTTTCCTTTTTCAAGTTCTGCTGCACGTTGGGTGAATGTTTTTGGACAACTATCCCCAATGACTCCAAGAGCTTTCTCTTGAGTACTAACAGCTAATTTAAGACCCCATCATTTTCCTATATGCATTACTTGGAATTTGTCAACAATGAATTTCATTTGTATTTTGTTGTCCAGTCACCAAGTTTTGTGGGATTCTTTGGAAGCACTTCCTAATCTCCTTTGGAATTAACACTCTTGAGCAGTTTTATATCACCTGTGAATTTTGCCACCTCACTGTTTATCCCTTTCTCCAGATCATTAGGAATATGTTGAACAGGATTGTTCCCAGTATGCACCTTTGGGGGACCCCACTAATTACCTCTCTCCATTTTGAAAACTGACCATTTATTCCTATCCTTTGTTTCCTATTTTATAACCAGGTAACCATGACAGGACCTTCCCTCTTATCCCACGGTTGTTTACTTTGCTTAGGAGCCTTTGGTGAAGGACCTTGTCAAAGGCTTTCTGGAAATCTAAGTACACTATATCCACTGGATCCCCCCTTGTGCACAAGGTTTTTGATCCCCATCAAAGAATTCTAGTAGATTGGTGAGGCATGATTTCCCTTTACAAAAACCATGTGGGCTCTTCCCCAACAGATTATGTTCTAAATTCTGATTTTTACTGTATTTCAACCAGTTTGCCCAGTACTGATGTTAGGCTTCCCGACCCATAAGTCACTGGGTACAGAAGCTGATTGGAAGGATAGATGACAAACCATTGTTAGTAGTTCCAGAATTTCACATTTGAGTTCCTTCAGAACTCTTGCGTAAATGCCATCTGGTCCCAGTGACTTATCACTATTTTCTTTATCAATTTCAAACCTCCTCTAATGACACCTCAATCTGGGACAGTTCCTCAGATTTGTCACCCAAAAAGAATACTTGTTTTCAGAGTCTCCCTCACACCCTCACCGTAGAAGACCAATGCAAAGAATTCATTTAGTTTCTGCATAATGGCCTTCTCATCACTCAGTGTTCCTTTAGCACTTGGATCGTCCAGTGGCTTCGTTACTTGGTTAGCAGGCTTCCTGCTTCTGATGTACTTAAAAGTAATTGCTATGCCTTTGTCTCTCACTTCTTCTTTTACTTTGTTGTTTAGCCACAGTGGCACTTTTTTGGTGTTTTTAATTTCAAAGTGTACATTTCAGTTGAGCCTTGATTATATTTTTCTGCAGTATGCCTTTAAATTTTGTGTTGTTGCCACTTTCTGAAATTAAATGCTACAGTGTTGGGATGCTCTGATGTTTTCTCTGTCAAAGGGATGTGAAATATAATTACCATGTGTCCCAGATACATTCACCTCTTGGACCAATCCTGTGCTTCAATTAAGACTAAGTCAAGAATTGTCTCTCATATTATGGGTTCCAAGACTAGTGGCTCCAAAACAACAGTAATTTAAGGTGTCAAGAACCTTTATCTCTGCTTCCCATCCTGAAGTGACGTGCATCCAGTCAGTGTTGGATAGTTGAATTCCCCCATTTGTATTCATTTTTTAAAATCTTTATAACTGCTCCAAACTCCCTGAATATTTCACAGCCACTATAACCGTCCTGGTCAGGTTGTCTGTAAAATATTCTTATTAGTCGAGAATGAAATTACTATCCATACAGATGCTCTGGCAGTTTACTTCACAATTTTTTTTACTTCGTTTGATCAATTGAATGTTTACATGGGTAAGCAGAAACCCCCAATTATACTAGTGAGGATTGTTCAAAAAAAACTCTTGGAAGGGGCTCTCAACTTTCCTGGTTTACACCACAAAATATGTATAACTAATAGATGTAGGGGGAAATCTTCCCTGGCAGAAGAATATTTCACAGCTGCTCATACAAGGACTTCTTCAGACTTCCTCTACAGCATCTGGACCTGTCCATTGGATGCTGGGGTGGATGGACCTGAGAGTACATAACTTCCTATCAGTGGTATGAATCCAACTCTATATTTTTGCTGATCTTCCTTGAGCTTCTGGAAGACTCTAGAGTTGCACTGAGAATGGAAACAAATGTTTTGTTAAATATCACCTAGTTTCCTGTTCTGTTTCCTTTCAGGAAGGAAAATTCAAAACCCTTTGGACCTGCGCAGTACATCATGTCAGCTGTCAATGACACCACATTCACACATGCCGTGTTCCTTCTCACCGGGATACCTGGGCAGGAAGACATCTATCTCTGGATCGCTATTCCCTTCTGTTTAATTTACATTATTTCAATAGTAGGAAATTCAGTCATTCTGTTCATTATAAAAGCAGATCCAGGCCTCCATGAGCCCATGTACATTTTCCTTTCCATGTTGGCCATCGCTGACCTCTGCTTATCGATAACCACCATGCCGACAATACTGGGCATATTTTTGTTTAACTCTAGAGAAATAAGCCTTGATGTCTGTTTTGCCCAGTTGTTCTTCATCCACTCGCTTTCTTTCATCGAATCCTCTGTGCTCTTATTGATGGCCTTTGACCGCTTTGTTGCAATCTGTAACCCACTGAGATATTCTTCCATCTTAACCTTGCCAAGAATAGCCAAAATGGGACTGGTGTTTTTGCTAAGAGGATTGGCTATAGTAGTGCCACTTCCCATTCTCCTGAAACGGTACCGGTACTGTCGAACCAATGTGCTCTCTCACTCCTACTGTCTGCACCAGGAGGTCATGAAGTTGGCTTGTGCAGACATCATAGTGAACAGCATCTATGGCTTGTTTATTACACTCTTAACCGTGGGGTTGGACTCGTTGCTCATCTTTCTCTCTTATGTAATGATTCTGAAAACAGCGCTAAGCGTTGCTTCCCGTGTGGAGTGCCTGAGGGCCCTAAACACCTGTGTCTCCCACCTCTGTGCCGTCCTGATCTTCTACACACCAGAACTTGGCCTGTCTCTGATGCACAGATTCGGGAAAGACTCCTCTCACTTGCTTCAGTTACTTTTGGGCTTCATCTACCTGCTGGTCCCGCCCCTGATGAACCCGATTGTGTACAGCGTGAAAAGCAAACACCTGCGTGCGAGGATCATCAGAGTGTTTGTCAAGTGAAGGTTAGCTCATCACCTGGCTCCAGCTCTGGTGATATTAAAGACACAAAACATGGGCAATGACCCCCTATTCCATATTGGACACTTCCATCTGAGACAACATGAGCTACTGATCTCCACTCTGGAGAGAGAGGCTCCGACTGGGTCTAATCATACATACTGAGGCCACTGTGATGAACATGGGGACAATGTTATGATGACCTCCTCAGCTGCCCTGATACTTGCATAGTGCATATGAAAACTCAGGTTTTTTGGGAAGAGAAAAGATTTTCCTGTGCAGGGGGGGGGGGAAGGGAAGGAGTTGGCCCTGGGATCTTAAGAGAGCTAGTGCAGTACAGAGGAGGAGTCTGGCTTGCCGGCAGTAAGAGAGGGGGCCGGTGGTTGCTCAGGACTCCAGCCACAGGGGCTGGGGTAGCACTGAGCTCTTTCTGGAAAAGGAAGGGCATTTCTAGAAGTGGAGGAGGGTGGTACTGCAGGCAGAAAAAGGGGTAGCGAAGCTAACATCCCCGAAGTGGGACTCCACCTTGTGCCCATGTTGGGAACTTTTAGGAAACGGATAGATAATGAAAGAGAAAAAAAACAATAACACCATGGTCACTCAATAATTGCCCAGGTTTGTGCTTTCCCTCGGAGGTATCTGCACTGGCCACTGCCAGGAGGTAGGACGCGGGGCTAGATGGACCATTGGTCTGACCAGCAAGGCTGCTCTGATGTTCTCCCATTGTTCCTCTGATGGAGGGGCTGCTGCACAAAGGCCTGTTCCAGGGACCACTATGGTCTGGGGATGGCAGAGCCACTCTTCAAGGACAGCTCAGCATGGGAAGCTGATTAGCGGCTGCCACCTATGGGTGTGGTCCTGGAACACAAGGCCAGATGCTCATGGAATGAGCTGGGTTGGAATACAGAGACTACCCCCAGCCCCTCCACCCCACAATATTATAACTCCAAATAAATGTTTTCTTTTCAGCTGTTTTCTGGGGGTTCGTCTTCATGCCAAAGGGATCGTTTTTCTCTGAAAACTCAGCTGCCAACAGGCTCCTCAGCTGCTGCTGCCTGGACCCCTCCAACAGCAATGGGAGGCTGTTCATCTGCCTCTCCCTTGTAACGTCAATGAATGTCGCATTGGCAGAGTCTCTGGCTGCCCTCTGGGTAGGGGAAGGTCCACACCTCCCGACCTGTCCCTGGCTGGGGTCCTGTGCCCATCTGCTACTCTAACCATCCTCCCTATCACTCTGCGGCAACCTCTGCTCTGTGGAGCACCCCTTCAGCATATCCTGCAGGCAAAGGCTACTGTGACAGGCCCCTGTTGTAGGGGCCAGGAGAGGGCCCTAGAGCAGTTGTGGAGGCTCACATTGTGGGTGGGCGGGCGGGTGTAGCTGCCAGTGGATCAGTGAGATCTGCTCATAACTTTGGGGATCCCTGGATCCTGGATCCCTCTTTTCATTCCTCAGAGAGAAGAGAAGGGATCTCTCCCTCTGAACAGATCTGAAGAAAATGGACATGTAGGGAATCTCCCTTCTCTGTCCTGCACCCTGGGTTTGTTAGGCAGGAGAGGGGGCTGTCGGGGAGAAATGTGCTCCTACATTATTATTCTTGTTTACTTTACTTCTGCAAGATCAAAGCTTTCACAGAATCATAGTTACTATGTGGCTGCACCTGAGGGAGCCATGCAACTAATCAGACCCAGAGTAACAGAGACAACCCAGTTTCCAGGAACAGTTAACAGTATCCCTCAAGATTTGTCCTGAAACAGGGATTAAAGCTGGTGCACAGGAAGCAGGAGAGGTGACATGATGGTGAAGTGGCCCCCAAGGGAAGATACAAACATGCTACATAAAGGCAGTTGCCTTCCTATCTGAATAGACATGGGCTGCTGCCTGTACAACGTCTCCAATGACTCCTTCACAGTGAAGACCTCTGGTGCCAGCGGCTCCCTTCTAGCAGGAACTGGGTACGTGGGCAGGTTTCACTGTCTGTAACATGCCAAGTGCAGGGCGAAGGCTGCAGGCTGTTTGCATTGGCAGATGTTCTGTGCTGCGGCGGATGACTCAGCTGGGCTGTTGGGGTGACTCAGTGACAGGGCTGGAGGGCAGGAAGTGCTAGGGAGCTTGGGAGCCCTCTCCTATATCTTCCCATGGTCTGCAGTGGGTTATTCAAGGTTCACAGAAATGTGACCTTCAAAGCAAGCTCAGAGTATTAAAAAACCAATGACCCAGGTCAGGTTTTTTTCAATAGATCCCCTTTCTAGAGGAGCCACGTGCTCTGGGACCAATCTTGCCAGGGCTGTGAAAGAGGAGACCCCATGGAATAACAGTGACTGTTTCCCAAATCACGTCCATTTTTTTAAGCAAACACATTTTACATGGTTTTAATCTCTGGCTCAATTGTGAGGGCAGGAACACAGACCTGCGTTGCTCTGTGGTAACAGGTCCAACAGGGCATATTTCTGTTTTCTGACAAGCTGAGGGCTCCAGCATTTCTCCCCTCAGAGTTACAGGGTGACCAGCATCCCTGTCCCCCTCTGGTCTGTGAGTCCCACATTTCAGACCTTGTAGCTTTCTCCTTGGGGTGGAATCCGATGATCCTCCCACCCTCAGACTTGGTTCTGGGCTACAGTGCAGTGCAGCTCAGAATGGGTTCCACTCCTGTGGTTCTTCCCTTTGGGAGGCTGAGTAGTGGCGAGACTGACCAGCCGGCCTTCTTCAGCCAAAATGCTGTGCAATCTGAACTGTCGGAAGAAAGCGTAACGTGGGGGAACAGGAGGGTTTTCAAACAACAGTCTGTCCACTTCTCTGATCCCAGCCCCTGACTCTGACAGGGACCCAGGCAGGCCGAGGGACTTCTGAGTTCCCCAACTGTGTCTGTGCCTGTCGGTCTGCAGAGCTTCTCAGCAACAGCTGCCCCACCTCTGAGCAGACTCCCAGTGCTGGCAGAACCAGCTGTGTTATGTGGCTGGAGCCTGGAAACAGGCTCTGCCCAGCTTGCAACGCCAGTGTGATCTCTCAGTCTTCTTGGAGTGCTCACTGAGCAGTGGTTTTTCTTCAGCTTTTGTTTCCATTCCTGCTTGTTTTCCCACAGTCTGCTCTTAAAATAAGAAGAGTCAATACTTTCACGCTGTACACATTGGTTTCACCTAACACAGGCATAACAGCAACACTCCAATAATCAGTGCAATATAATTCTGGTGGAAATATCCCAAGAATTGGGTGTAACACTCATTCCTTATGGCAGCTCAGCTCCATGTCTGTCTCTATCGCACTCCTGGGTGTTATATATTTTATGAATACAAGGCTTTCACAATGAGAGAGAGAGAGACAAAGAGAGAGAGAGAGCAGTACACTACTCTCATGTGCAAAATAAAGTTCCATTTCCATGAATACTCAGGCTTTGACTTTTAAATTCACTTCCTGCAAGTCTTCATCATGCTTGAATATCATGTGCTGGGGTTACTATGTACTAGAGAGTGACACACTGAGAGCTCAGGGAATTAATATTTCCTATATAGCCCCTAATGCCTTTTACCACTCCAGAGACAGGCTACAGAGTGAGGAGAACTACTCAGCAATTAACTGAGGGACAGAGGAGCTACTAGACATTTGTTTAATGACAAGTGATTGAATGACGGCTGGATGCTGTATTCTTTTCAGAGTCTGAGGAAATCCCGATGATGAACACATTTTAGATCCCTGTAACCTCAGAAACCATCTCCGAAAGAAGATCAGAGGATGAAGAATCAGTTCATGTGTATGGACTAAAATACAGATGTGCAAATTGTATTCCAAAAATGTCTTTATTATAAAAATATGACAAAGGAACCCATCATGGTTTGCCAGTATATCAAAAGCCAGGGGCAGAACTGTTGGAGTGTCTTCAGGAAGGAGCAGTGGAATTCTTGGAAGAATTCCTGGAGTCAGAGAGTATCACTGAGAGCAGGGAAAGTTTATAGAGCCCAGTTCTTCTGGAATTAACACTGGTGAATTTGGAGTGACAGGAACGCAGTTGAAGTCAAATTTACTGAATTAGTAACCTGGTCCTAAGAATTTATCCTAAGTGTTGCAAAGAGGCCGGAGCATAATTTAAACTCTCAGGCGTGGAGGAAATAAATCTATGTAACAAGGCAGATAAACATATTTATAAATAATGGGGGTAGAGAAATACAAAGACCGTTTTCACCATGCTCTTCCCATGCTTTTATATACACACCGTGACACAGTGGGTCAACCCAGAAGTGGAGGGACAGTCCGTGGGAAGGTCACAGCTGTAGAACAATAGACCACTCCAGTAGACTGTGGAACTCACGGCCACAAATTATCAGTGAGTAAACAGCTCAGCAACCTACAGAGAGGGACAGGATGTTTGTATGGGTAACCAAACAATCTAAATACTGTAGTGAGGATGGTTGTTTTGAAAAGTCTTGGAATGGCTGTAAACATTCCTGATTTATTCCACAAAATGTACAACCTCATGGCTGTCTGAGGGAATCTTTCCCTCAGAGCGGGATGTCTCTTAGCTACCTATGGAAGGTCTCTTTCTATCTTCCTCTGCAGCATCTGGATCCAGCCACTAGATACGCTAGAGGTCTAATCCAGTCTGACAGTGCCTCGCTTCCTACTGGGCTTTAAACGCAAACCATTTTTTTTGTTGGTCTTCCAGTGGGTCCCGGTTGTCTGTAGACTTGCACTGGGAGCATAAAGAGGTCTCACTGAATACCATCTAGTCTCCTGTTCTTTTTCTTTTCAGGAAGGAAACCACGGAACTCCTCAGACCTGCCCCAGTACATGATGTCAGCTGTCAATGACACCACATTCACACATGCAGTGTTCCTTCTCACCGGGATACCTGGGCAGGAAGACTTCCATGTCTGGATCTATCGCCTTCTGCTTACTATATGCTATTTCGATTGTAGGAAATTCAGTCATTCTGTTCATTGTAATAAAAGACCCAAGCCTCCACGAGCCCATGTACATTTTCCTTTCCATGTTGGCACTCGCGCAGACCTTGGCTTATCGATAACCACCATACCAACAATACTGGGCATATACTTGTTTAACTCTAAGGCGATTACCCTTGATGCCTGTTTGACCCAGCTGTTCTTCATCCACACACTTCAATGCATTGAATCCTCCATACTCTTGCTGATGGCCTTCGACCGCTTCATCGCCATCTGTATCCCACTGAGATACACGTCCATCTTAACCCTGCCAAGAACGCTGTTGATGGGACTGGTGTGTGTGCTCAGAGGTGTAGCCT
Organism: Rafetus swinhoei; assembly: GCA_019425775.1. NCBI lineage: Eukaryota > Metazoa > Chordata > Testudines > Trionychidae > Rafetus > Rafetus swinhoei. Next base: position 10,929,875 of record CM033437.1, on the reverse strand, counting down.
CTATGTTTCCACTCCCACTTCTCCTGAAACGGTACCGATACTGTCGAGCCAATATCCTCTCCCATTCCTACTGTCTGCACCAGGCAGTCATGAAGATGGCTTGTTCAGACATTCAAGTCAACAATATCTATGGCTTGTTTATTACACTCCTCACGATGGGTTTGGACTCGCTGCTCATTCTCCTGTCTTACGTGATGATCCTCAAAGCAGCACTGAATGTGGTGTCCCTCGGGAAGTGTCTCAGGCCCCTGAATACCTGTGTCTCCCACATCTGTGCTGTCCTGCTCTTCTACACTGCAGAGTTGAGCCTTGCCGTGATACACAGATATGTGAAGGGCTCTTCTCACTTGCTTGCAGTTCTCGTGGGCTATGTTTCTCTGCTCGTTCCACCCGTGATGAACCCCATCATATACAGCATCAAAAGCAAACAGCTTCGTGCGAGGATCGCCAGGGTGTTCATCAAATGAAGGGTCAGTTTGGCACCCATCTGCAGTGCATTTTACACGGGCCATGAAAAGCAAAAACACGAGTTACCTAACCCATCCTGGACCCTACTTCTGGGGTGACATGAAATTCGTTTTACCACTGAGCGGAGACAGCTTTAGGTGGGACCCAAGGCCAGGATCAATGGTAGAGTGACTGTCCCCACTCATTTAGGTTTAGGTTGGACATTAGCAAAAACTTCCTAACTGTCAGGATGGTTAAACACTGGAATAAATTGCCTAGGGAGGTTGTGGAATCTCGATCTCTGGAGATATTTAAGAGCGGGTTAGATAGACATCTATGAGGGATAGTCTAGACGGTGCTTGGTCCTGCCGTGAGGGCAAGGGACTGTACTTGATGTCCTCTTGAGGTCCCTTCCAGTTCTAGTGTTCTATGATTCTATGATTGATCAGAACTCAGGGGGAAGGAGACGAAGGCAGAGAGCAATACTGGAAAGTGTCCATGTTCAAGGAGAACCAGGGACTGGTGGGGTGTTGGCCCATGGACTGATGTATTAGTGGGTGCTCCAGCCTCAGTATTCATGTTGACAGAGTCAATAAAGAGAAGTGATGTGAATGTTGTTTCCCATTTCCTCTGGATTATCACTGTCTCATCTCTGGTTAAACCTCCCAGGACCATGAAAAAAAGCCACAGAAGTGTTTTTCAGTCACACTCCTGGCTTTCCTGAGCCAGAGTATTCCGCACACCTGGAGCCAATGACAAATTAGTGGAGATGGGTTAAAAAGGGCTCCCCTTCCGTTAGCAAGGAGCTGAGGAGAGAAGGTGCCATGCAGGGTCTGGGAGGAGGAAGCACACACAGGTACGAGGAGGAACAGCCTGCAGTAAGGAAAGTGCTGGGGAAGACCGTGAGGAAGTAGCCCAGGGGATGATAGTTGCCACGCAGCTGATACTGGACATATTAAAGATAGCTGATATCACAGGGTCCCTGGGCTAGAACTCAGGGTAGAGGGTGGGCTTGGGTCCTTCCCTCCACCAACTCCCCATTTTAGCACTGGAAAAGGACTAGTGTTTTGATAAAGGGGTCTGCCCTGCCCAGAAGGAGGGGCCACAGGGACTCTGGAGTTTGATCTCCCCTTTTTTTTCCCTATGCTGGCCAACGATGAGAGTGGTTCAACAAAGAGCAAGCTGGTGCCCTCAAGAAAGTGTCTAAAGTGAGGGCTTTTGTGAGCCTCTGAGGCAAGCCATCCGCCTGAAAGCGCAGGACCTGCCAAGGAGGAGTTTTTGACACAGAGCCTATTGCTGGATCAACATGCAGTTACTCTCAAAAACATATATTCAGTTCCTCAAAGCTTCACACGCATCGCTTATAATAACTGACAAGATAGTAGAATGTAAGAGCATGGAAAAGAATGATGTTTGGCTGGCAGTTGCCTGTGAGGCCTGTAGTAAATGAAATGAACAAAGTTTATTACAAAAAATGACCGTTGAAGATTTTCACAGGGATTTCAACAACTTCCACCCCTCCGTTAACCATAGCCTGGACCAGTCCACACGGGAAATCCACTTCCTGGCACTACAGTACAGTTACATGAGGGACACATTTCCATCACCTTATACTGGAACCCTACCAACTTACATGCCTCCAGCTTCCCTCCAAGACACATTTCCAAATCAACTGTTTACAGCCAGCCCTAAGATACAGCCGGATTTGCTCCAATCCCACAGACTGAGACAAACACCTACAGGATCCATATCAAGCATTTGTAAAACTGAAATACCCACTCGGAGAAGTGAAAAAACAGATTGACAGAGCCAGATGAGTACCCAGACATCAGCTTCTTCAACAGAGGCCCTACAAAGAAAGCAACGGGACACCACTTATCATCACCTACAGCCCTCAACTTAAACCCCTTCAACACATTATCAACAACCTACAACCAATTCCGGAAAATGACCCTCAGGGTATGTCTACACTACATGGCTCCATCAAAGGAGCCATGTAGATTTCCTACCTTTGTAGACATAGGAAAATGAAGCAGTGATTTAAATAATTGCCACTTCATTTAAATTAAAATGGCTGCTGTGCTGTGCCGATCAGCTGTTTGTCGGCACAGCGCTGTAGTCTGGACGCTCCGCGGTCAACATCAAAGGCATTTGTCGACCTCCCCGGTAAACCTCATCCCACGAGGCATACAGGGGAGGTCGACAAATGCCTTTGATCTCGACCGCGAAGTGTCCAGACTACAGCGCTGTGCCGACAAACAGCTGATCAGCACAGCGCGGCAGCCATTTGAATTTAAATGAAGCGGCGATTATTTAAATCTACGCTTCATTTTCCTATGTCTACAAAGGTAATCTACATGGCTCCATAGACATATCCTCACTCTCACAGGCCTTGGGGGACAGGCCAATCCTCGCCTACAGACAACCCCGGAACCTTAAACAAACTCTTTCCAATAACCACGCACCTCCATCATACTCACCCAGGAACCCACCCCTACAATCAACCCTGATGCCAACTCTATCCACACAACTAGACAGGCGATATCAACACAGGACTTAACCACGTAAACCACCACATCAGAGGCTCATACAACTGCACATCCACCAATGTGATTTATGCATGTCTGCCATGGACATTGGTCAAACTGGACAGTCTCTACGAGAAAGTATTAATGGACACAAATCAGATATCTGGAAAGGCAACAGACAGAAATCTGTTGGGGAATATTTTAACTTGCCTGGTCACTCACTAATAGATCTCAAAGTCACCGTATTGTTTCAAGCCTATTTCAAAAGCCAGATCAATAGGGAAGCTACAGAACTTAATTTCATTTACAAATTTGATTCTTATAACAGAAGTCTTAACAAAGACATTGTGTGGATGGCCCACTATGTTCCACATCCTAGTGACATAAAAAAATGATCAAAGGGTACTTAAAGTGGGCACTAAGTATTCTTATCTGCTTAATTTATCATGGACACTATAATTGACAATTTCTTTCCTCTTTTTTCTTCTTTTTCCTCCTCTTCCCCCACCCCATCCCCTCTATGTAATATTTATTTGAAAACTGGGCCCCTTAAACTCCATTCATTTGAAGAAGTGGGTTGTGCCCACGAAAGCTCATGATACCATCTACGTTTTTTGTTAGTCTCTAAGGTACTGCAAGACTATCTGTTGTTTTTTAAGTTTTTCCAGTTACAGACTAACTCAGCTCCCCCTCTGAAAGTTTATTACAATTAGAGCTACAGAACTGGTCACAAGTATTTTAAAAGAAACGCAGAGACAAGAAGTAAGCAATAATTCTTCTGTGGTCCTAAAAGTTGCCAAATTAAATAAGGTTTAAATCTCAGACAGTAAAAGCCTGATGACAGTAAAAGCCATCAAATCATGATGGCCATCCCACTAAGCGTTATGGTTTTCTGGGATGATGGGTAAATATCCTCCCCATAAAACATCCTCCCATAAATAATGGAGGCATGTAGTAGGAAGAGGACCTGAAATATAAGTTGTAACAGAGTTCTGGTGTGAGGCCTTAGGCCTGAACTAAAGTACCCATCAAGCTTTACTTCTATAAAGCAAAAGTCAGGTTCTGCCTGCTTGCAAGCATAGAGCATTGGGCAAGAACAGGGTGATGTTGCAGAAACACACATTCCTAAGTAATGTTGGGCACAAGAATATACAGGCCAACACATTCCACAAATGTGGCACTAGAACACCTCAATACCAACTCTACTCCCTAAGGGTAACAGAACACTCTGACCAGTGCTGAAGATAAAGTCAGCCCAACAGCATGATGGATAGAGGGGTTTTGATCAAACCAACATGTGCAAAGCAATGGGCAGACCTTGGATACTTCAGTGTGTGGCACCCTAATATATCCAGAGAGATGTGTAACTTGTCTGTATCTGTGCATATGAATGTATCTCAGGGCACGTCTAGACTTGCTTTCACTTTCGAAAGAAGATATGCAAATTTGGTGTGAATTTGCGTATCTTCTTTCGATTGCTTTTTCGAAAGAGGGTCTTTCGAAAAAGAAAGTAGTCTAGATGCGGCTCTTCCGAGAAAAAAACCCTTTTTCGAAAGAACCGTTCTTCCTAAAAAAATGAGGTTTACACGGTTCTTTCGAAAAAAGGGTTTTTTTCTCAAAAGAACCGCATCTAGACTACTTTCTTTTTCGAAAGACCCTCTTTCGAAAAAGCGATCGGAAGAAGATATGCAAATTCACGCCAAATTTGCATATCTTCTTTCGAAAGTGAAAGCAAGTCTAGAAGTGCCCTCAGAGGGAACAGATTTGTCTGGCCAAGGGGGGAAAGGAAAGTTCTTCCATTCACTAAACCGGTGCATTGTCATGGGCATACATGTATGAGTGTAACTGTAGACATTGATCCAGAGAGCTAGGGCTGTGCTTCTCTAACAACATACCTGGCCAAGTGCCTTTGCATCTTCACGGATCTTGTGGTCGTTGGGGTCTTTGCTCAGGGTCTGTTGTGCCCATAGCACTGAGACAGCACCCAGGGAGAATGCAGCCATGCAGCCGAACATCTTCCAACTTCTCTCAACATCACCCAGGCGTAACTACATTTGACTACTCAGGCATACTCAATATTCAGAACTTCACATGCAAAAAATGATACGTGCACACAAATTGAACTTTTATATTCCCTCAAATCATAACTTTTCCACTGACACCTCACAAAACCCATTTTGTACAAGATGGATTATAATTTTTTCATAATTATAACATTCTGAGGCCATTATGATGTACATGATGGCAATGTTATGACAGCCTCCTCTGTTGACCTGTTACCTGCCTCATGCATATAAATATCTCAGGTTCTTCAGGAAGAGAAAACTTTTTCCCTGGAGGAGGAGGCCCTAGGGTCTCAAGAGAGCAGGTGCAGTGCAGCTAAGGGGGGCTCTGCATAGCCTGGCATGGTGGGTGGAGCTCAGGGCTCAAGCCACAGGGACTGCAGGGTGCTCAGAGCTTAATTTGGGAAAGGGAGGCATTTCTAGAGGTGAGGGGGTATCCTGTATGCAGAAGAGGGGGCAGGGAGGCTAACATCTCTGAAGTGGGGCTCCAGCCTGTGCCCATGTTGGGAACTTTTAGAAAAGGGATAGATCATGAGAAGGAAAATAACATAGCACCGCTTTATACATCCATGGTACAGCAACATCTCGAAAACCGAGTGCAGTTCTGGTTGCCCTATCTCCCCTCAGCAGATCCTGCAGCCTGCAGCTCTGTGTTCCTGTGCTTACAATTGAGCCAGAGAATAAAAATATTTGAAATGCATTTTCGATAGATAAATAAATAAATAAACGGAGGTGATCTAGGAACTAGTCACTGTTATTCCATGGGGTCTCCTCTTGCACAGCCCTGGAAGAACTGGGCCCGGAGCACGTGGCTCCTCTAGAAATGGAACCTATTGAAAAACCTGACCTGGGTCATTGTCTGTTTAATGCCCTGAGCTTTCTCTGAAAGTCACATTTCTGTGAACCTTGAATAACCAACCCACCATGGAGCATGGACAGATGTAGGGGAGGGTTCCCAAGCTCCCTAGCACTGCCTGCCCTCCAGCCCTGTCACTTAGTAACCTTGGACAGCCCTGCTGAGTCCTTTGCCGCTGCACAGAACAGTTGCCAATGCAAACAGCGGGCAAAGGCTACTGTGACAGGCCCCAGTTGTAGGGGCCTGGAGAGGGTCCTAGAGCAGTTGTAGAGGCTCAGCTAGTGGATGGGTGGGTCAGTGAGATCTGCTCATAACCTTGGGGATCCCCGATCCCCCTTTTTCATTCCTTAGAGAGAAGAGAAGGGATCTTTCCCCCTGAACTGATCCAAAGAAAATTTCCATGTGTGGGGCTTGTGGAATCTCCCTTCTCTGTGCTACACCCTGGGCTTGTTATGCAGGAAGTGGGGCTGCTGGGGAGAAATCTGTTTCTATATTATTATATGTGTTCACTTTATTTCAGCAAGATCACTGCTATGGCAGCATCATAGTTACCATGTGGCTGCACCCAAGGGAGCCATGAGACTAATCAGACCCAGAGTAATAGGGCTGATGAGCTCAGCTTCCCGGAACAGAAGCGGGATTTCTGTTCCTGGGATTTGTCCTGTGACGGGAGTTGAAACTGGTGCCCACAAAGCCAAGCAGCTGAGGTTCCCTGATGGCCAAATGGCCCCAAGGGAAGGTACAAACATGCTGCATAAAGGCAGTTACCTCCCTAGCTGAACAGACACTGTCTGCTGCCCGTACAACTACACTGATGGCTCTTTGTTCATTGGGGTGAAGACCACTGGTGCCAGCGGCTCCCTTCTAGCAGGATCTGGGTACGTGGGCAGGTTTCACTGTCTGTAACATGCCAAGTGCAGGGCGAAGGCTGCAGGCTGTTTGCATTGGCAGCTGTTCTGTGCAGCGGCAATGGACTCCGCTGGGCTTTTGGGGTGACTCAGCAATGGGGCTGCAGGACAGGCAGTGCTAAGTAGCTTGGGAACCCTCCCCTACATCGGCCCATGCTCCATGGTGGGTTATAGAAGGTTCACAGAAATGTGACTTTCAAAGAAAGCATTAAACAGCCAATGACCCAGGTCAGGTTTTTCAATAGGTTCCATTTCTAGAGGAGCCATGTGCTCTGAGCCCAGTTTTTCCAGGACTGTGCAAGAGGAGACCCCATGGAATTATAAAGACTAGTTCCCAGATCACCTCCATGTATGTATGTATTTATAGAAAATGCATTTCAAATACTTTTATTCTCTGGCTCAATTGTGAGGGCTGGAACACAGACCCGCGTTGCTCTGTGGTAACAGGTCCAATAGGGCATATTTCTGTTTTATGACAAGCTGAGGGCTCCAGCATTTCTCCCCTCAGAGTTACAGGGTGGCTAGCATCCCTGCCCCCCTCTGGCCTGTGTGTGCCACATTTCAGACCTTGTAGCCCTTCCCCATCATGGGATGGAATCCGATGCTCCTCCCTCAGACTTGGCCTTGGGCTACAGCACAGTGCAGCTCAGAGTGGGTTCTGCTCCTGTAGTTCTTCCTTTGGGAAGCTGAGTAGTGGTGAGACGAGTGACCAGCCTGCCTTCTTCAGCCAAAATGCTGTGTAATCTGAATCATAGGAAGAAAGCATAACATGGAGGAATAAGAGGGTTTTCAAACAACAGTCTGTCCACATTTCTGCCCCCTGACTTCCACTCTCACAGGCTACATCTAGACTGCATCCCTCTGTCAACAGAGGGATGCAGTCTAGATGTAGCCACAGGGACCCAGGCAGGCCAAGGCCCTTCAGACTTGCCCAGTGGTGTTTGTGCCTGTCGGTCTGAAGAGCAACAGCTACCCCACCTCTGGACAGACTCCCAGGACTGACAGAACAAGATGGGTAACGTGGCTGGAGCCCGAAAACAGGCGCTTCCCAGCTTGTATCTCTGGTGTGATTGCTCATCCTCCTTGAGTTGCTCACTGAGCGACATCTTTCCTTGAAAAAGCAGCGAGGAGTCCTGTGGCACCTTATAGACTAACCGAAGTGTTGGAGCATAAGCTTTCGTGGGCAAAGACCCACTTCGTCAGATGCATGTAGTGGAAATTTCCAGAGGCAGGTATAAATATGCAGGCCAGGATCAGGCTAGAGATGACGAGGTGGATCCAATCAGGGAGGATGAGGCCCACTTCTAGTAGCTGATCTGGAGGTGTGAATACCAAGAGAGGAGAAGCTGCTTTTGTAGTTAGCTAGCCATTCACAGTCTTTGTTTAATGGCCAGACTGCTTTAATCTAACACAGTCATAACAGCAACATCCCAGTAGTTAATGCAATATAGCTCTGGAGGAAATAGCCCAAGAATTGAGTGCAACACTCATTCCTTATGGCAGCTTAGCTCCATGTCTGTCTCTATCGCACTCCTGGGTGTTATATATATGAGAGAGAGAGAGAGAGAGAGAGAGAGACTACACTCATGTGCAAAATAAAGTTCCATTTTCATGAATACTCAGGCTTTGACTTTTAAATTCACTTCCTGCAAGCCTACATCATGCCTGAATATGAGGTGTTGGAGTTACTATGTACTGGAGAGCAAGAGTTTGCGAGCTCAGGGAATCAGTATTTTCTATACAGCCTCTGACGCCTGTTACCACTCCAGAGACAGGCTGTCGACTGACAGAACAGAGACTGAGGAGAACCAGTCAGCTAGTAGCCCAGGGATAGAGGAGCTACTAGGCTTTTGCTTGCTGACAAGTGATTGAATGAGGGCTGGGCGCTGTATTCTTTTCAGGGTCTAAAGAAATGCAGATGACAGACACATTTTAGAACCCACTCGAACCTCAGAAATCATCTCTGAAAGACGATCAGAGGATAAGGAATCAGTTCACATGTAGGGTCTCAAATACAGAGGTGTAAATTTTATGCCAACATTTCTTTATTAGAAAATATGAGAAAGGAACCCATTGTGGCTTGCCTGTATATCAAAAGGTGGGGGCAGACCTGTTGGAATGTCTTCAGGAAGGAGCAGTGGTACTTTTACTGCTTAATGCTGTTTGCTGCAGAATGTATCTCAGAAGTACAAATATCGTTTGCAATGGGTTTGTGCTATTAACGCTTTGTTCAGTGAAACATTGTATGGTACTGTCTCCTGACAACGGAAGAAAGTCTGTTTCTAACACATTCAGGGTACGTCTAGACTACAGGCTTTTGTCGACAGAGGCTTTGTCAACAGATACTGTCGACAGACCTTCTGTCGACAAAAAGCGTCTAGACTACATCCAGTTCTGTTGTCAAAGCAAGCCACTTTGTCGACATGAGAGTGTAGACGCAAAGAACAGTGTAGATGCAATAACGCCTTCTGTCGACAGAACTCTGTCGACAAAAAGGCGTTATTCCTCGTAGAATGAGGTTTACCGCCATCGACAAACCTGCCGAGTTCTGTCGATGTTATGTCGACAGAACTCGGCGGTAGTGTAGACACAGGTATAGTTTTGTCGACAAAAGTCCACTTTTGTCGACAAAACCCTGTAGTCTAGACACACCCCTAGAGTCATGCACCCAGTCCCTCTGCAACACCTGCTGAAGACCTTTCAAAAAGGCCTGAGAGAAAAGTACTGCTGACCTGTGTTTCAGCAAAGGTAGGTAAGGGTGATTCAATGTAATGTATACCCAGCACCTGTAGTAAGAGCATGGCTGACGGAATTTTCACATTAAACTGGATGTTAGTAAAAACTCTGTGTTTGCGCTATTCACCCATTTGTGACAGCAACTTCTCCTTTGCCAGCTGCCATAATGGGGTTAGCTTTTATCTTGGTGAATATCCCAGACCCTTCTATAATGTGAGGATGCAAGTCCTGTGAAAATTATAGGCTGACTGCCCCGTCCACAAATTTCACAGGGGTCGCCAAGTTAGTCTGTAACAGGAAAAACTTAAAAAATGATGAAAAGTCTAGTAGCACCGTAAAGACTTACAAAACATGTAGATTGTCCCAAGAGCTTTCGTGGGCACAACCCATTTCTTCAGCTGACATTCAGTCTATGTTGGCCAGACAATGCATGTTAGCTTCTCTTGAAGGAATTCTTGGGATAGGAGTGTGTCACCGAGAGCATTTAGCAGGGGGAAGCTAATTGAGACTGGTTCTGATCGAATTTACCCATGTGCATGTGAAATGACAGGGACGCTGTTAAGTTAGCATTACTGAATTAGTAACCCAGCCCTCGGAATTTATCCCATATGCTGCAAAGAGGCAAGAGCAGAGATATGGAGAAAATGAACAAATGTATGTGATAAGGCAGAGAAACACATGAATAAAAAGCTTCAATGGGGGGACAGAGGAACACAAAGACCATTTTCACGGTGCACTCCCCATGCTTTCGTACACACATCATGATACAGTGGGCAACCAGAAGTGGAAAGACAGAAAAGGAGTCTGTGGGAAGCTCACAACTGTAGAACGATAGACCACTCTAGTTAAGTACTAACTCATGGGTGTCTGAGGGAATCTTTCCCTTGGAGCAGGATATCTTTATCTACCTATTGGAGGTCTCTTTCTATTTTCCTCTGCAGCATCTGGATCCAGCCACTGGATAGACTACAGGTCTGATCCAGTCTGGCTGTGCCTTGTTTCCTACCTGGGCTTTAAACACAAAACACTGTTTTTTGTTGCTCTTCCTTTCAGCCCTGGTGTCTTTATACTTGCACTGGGAGCATAAAGAGGGCTCACTGAATACCATCTGGTCTCCTGTTCTTTTTCTTTTCAGGAAGCAAAGCACAGAACTCCTCAGACCTGCTCCGGTACATGATGTCCGCTGTCAATGACACCACATTCACACATGCCGTGTTCCTCCTCACTGGGCTACCTGGGCAGGAAGACTTCCATGTCTGGATCTCTATCGCCTTCTGTTTACTATATGTTATTTCTATCATAGGAAATTCAGTCATTCTGTTTATTGTAATAAAAGACCCAAGCCTCCACGAGCCCATGTACATTTTCCTTTCATTGTTGGCCCTCACAGACCTTAGCTTATCGGTAACCACCATGCCGACGATACTGGGCATATATGTGTTTAACTCTAAGGAGATCACCCTGGATGTCTGTTTGGCCCAGCTGTTCTTCATCCACACGCTTCAGTGCATTGAATCCTCTGTGCTCTTGCTGATGGCCTTCGACCGCTTCATCGCCATCTGTATCCCACTGAGGTACACTTCCATCTTAACCCTGCCAAGAACCCTGCTGATGGGACTAGTGTCTGTGCTGAGAGCGGTGGCCTCTATGTTTCCACTCCCACTTCTCCTGAAACGGTACCGATACTGCCGATCCAATGTCCTCTCCCATTCCTACTGCCTGCACCAAGATGTCATGAAAGTGGCCTGTTCAGATATTGCAGTCAACTACGTCTATGGCATGTTTACCACACTCTCCACAGTGGGTTTAGACTCGCTGCTCATCCTCCTGTCTTATGTGATGATCCTCAAAACAGCGCTGAGTGTGGTGTCCCACGGGAAGTGTCTCAGGGCCCTGAACACCTGCATCTCCCACATCTGCGCCGTCCTGCTCTTCTACACTGCAGAGATCAGCCTTGCCATTATACACAGATATGTGAAGGGCTCTTCTCACTTGCTTGCAGTTCTCGTGGGCTATGTTTCTCTGCTTGTGCCACCCCTAATGAACCCCATCATATACAGCATCAAAAGCAAACACCTTCGTGCAAGGATCATCAGGGTGTTCGTCAAATGAAGGGTCAGTTTGGCACCCATCTGCAGTGCATCTTACACGTGCCATGAAAAGCAAAAGCATGGATCTCCCAAGCCATCCTGGACCCTACTGCTGGGGTGACATGAAATTCATTTTACCACTGCGCAGAGATAGCTTCAGATGGGACCCAAGGCCAGGAGCAATGGAAGAGAGGGGCTTTCCCCATGTGCCAGTCAGAGCTCAGGGGGAAGGAGACGAAGGCAGAGAGCAGTACGGGGAAGTGTCTGCGTTCATGGAGAGCCAGGGGACCGGTGGGATGTTAGCCCATAGACAGATGTATTAGTGGGTGCTCCAGCCTCAGAACTCATGTTGATACGGTCAATAAAGAGAAGTGATACGAATGTCGTTTCCCATTTCCTCTGGCTTGTCCATGTCCTGTCTCTGCTTAAACATCCAAGGATCATGAAAAAAACACGCAGAGCTTTTTTCAGTCATACCTCTGGTTTTCCTGAGCACTCTGTGTACTTCACGGTCCCTAAGCACTCCCCAGCTGTGGGCAGGGGCTATCCAAGGAGGAAGGCCCCCCACCCTTTCCCCACACTCTCTGCCAGATGCCTGCAATTGAGTCATGCGAGAGATGTGATTAATGCAGAAGTCACAGGCGAATCCATGCAGGTATCACCCTCCTCCTCCCCGCAGTTGGTGGCTCTGCATACAGCCCACTCTGTACCGAGGCAGAGCAGAGCTGTGTGTGAGGGAGGATCTGACACACAGGAGTCCCGGCAAGGGATTCAGCTCCACATTTCCTTCTCCTCTCTGTCTGTGCAGCCTCAGCTACTAGAAAGTTCTGGGAAGAGTCTTCTGCTCCCCCACAGGGTCACCGCTACCTCAGCCCAACCCCGTCAGTGTAGGGTGAGCAGCGTTTCAAAAGGCAAATGCTGGACACATTCAGAAGCCCTGTCCCTTCTGTGTTCCTGACCCATCCCCCTGGAGGCCCAACCTTCTTCTCCTTCTCTGCACATTACACAGCTTGTTCTGCCACCACTGGGAGTCTCCCCCCAAGTCTACCCTCACTGCTCCTCCTCTGGCCCCACTCCAGGTTAGAAACTAGAGCCGGGCCATGACAACTGCCCAGGGAGCCCCAGAGCCACTGGGAGGAACCCCAGACCCTTTACGCTCCTTCTCGTCAGCAATGAAGCTCTTGTAGATGTGGCATGAAGAAAATAAATTTTAAAAAATTTCATTTCCCCCTTCACCAGAAGCTGGCATCACCCGATGAAGTTATTAGGCAGCAGGAATAAACCAAACAAAAGGAAGCACTTCTCCACACGAAATACAGTCAGCCTGTAGAATTCCTTCCCAGGGGATATTGTCAAGGGCAAATGTATAACTGGTTAAACAAACAAACAGACAAACAGAATTAGATACATTTATGGAGGATAGTTCCATCAATGACTATAACCCAAAATGGTCAGGCAACTGCATGGTCTCGGTGTCTCTAAATCTCTCCCTGCCAGAAGCTAGGAGCACATGATGGAGGATAGATCCCTCTATAATTGCCTTGGTTTGTTCTTTCACTCTGAACTGCCTACACTGGATACTGTCAGAAGAGAGGACACTGGGCTAGATGGACTATAGTCCTGAATCAATATGGCCCTTCTTATTTTCTTAATTCGTTCCTCTGTTGGATGGGCTGTTGCAGAGAAGCCTTCTCCAGGCGATGCCTTTACCTCAGACCTTCTGTATTAGCCTTTTAATTTCAGGTGCCATCAATGTGGTTCTAATATGGTTTAGGGAGATCCTATCCTTCTTGTGTAGGCTCTCCCTTTCCCCCACGTTTCCCCAGTTCCTATTAAATCTAACCCCCTCCTCTCTAAGATTTTGTTTCTTTGCTTTCTATCAGAAAAGCTTGACCATTACTTTAGTGCAGGCCTCAGGCTGCACACCAGGCCTCAGATACAAAGGCTTATGTTTCAGGCCCTCTTCCTACTACAGAGATAGAGGGGAGCTTGACAATAGACATTTTTCCTCCATGAAAATTTTTGACCTGATCTATAATGTGTAATTTTCATGCATTATTTGGGCTGAGATTTCATAAAAAAAGGAGATTTTTTTCCCCCAAAGCTCAGTTGCCAGGATGCTGCCCAACTGCAGCTACCTGAATCCCCAAGAGAAATTGGAGGCTTTTAATCTCTCGCCTCCTCATAAAATATGTTTGCACTGATTGAGTCTATGGCTGAACTCTGGGAATGGAAAGGTTGAAAACTCCCACACAGTTTCTGGCGGGGGTATTGGGCCCAACGGCTACTCTAACAATCCTTCCCGTCTCTGTGCAGCAACTTCCCATCTTTACAAGACCCATCAGCAGATCCTGGGGGTAGTGGCAACTGAGACAGGACCTGCTAGCATATCTCTGATCAGCCTATGCTAGCAGGGGGCTGGAGAGGGTCCTAGATCAGTTGTGGAGGCCCAGAGATTGTGGATGGCTGGGTCTTGCTACTAGTGGGTCACTGAAATCTGTGCCTAACTTTCGGGATCCTGGATGCTGGGTCCCCCTTTTCTTTCCTCAGGGAAAAGGAAAGGGAATTTCCCCTTCGGGGTGTTGAGCCAAAAGAAACTTCCATGTATGGAGCCTTGCAGAATTTCCCTTCCCTGGCTTAACCCCTGGACTCTTAATTCAGGAAAGGGGGCTGCCGGGGAGAAATCTGGTCTTATATTACATTCTATTTTGTTTCATTTCAGCAGTATCACAGATACGACAGCATCATCGTTACCACTTGGCCAGCCTCACAGTAGCCATGTAATGAACAGAGCTGACAAACCCGGATAACAGAAATGTAGCCTGCAGCAGGGCTGGTGCTGCAGGTCAGTTGTTTAGCATTTCCCTCCACCTCCCCACCATCCCCTGTGATTTGGTCTCCTGCTGTTTGCCATTGGCCATGATGAGGTTAAAGCTGGTGCACACAAAGCCAAGTAGCTGAGGTTCCCCGGCAGTTAAGTGGCCCCCAAGGGAAGGTACAAACATGCTGCATAAAGGCAGTTGATTCCCTAGATGAACACACACTGTCTGCTGCCCGTGCAACCTCTCCGATGACTCCTTGTGCTTTAGGGTGAAGACCTCCGGTGCCAGCGGCTCCCTTCTAGCAGGAACTGGGTACGTTGGCAGGTTTCACTGTCTGTAACTTGCCAAGTGCAGGGTGAAGGCTGCAGGCTGTTTGCATTGGCAGCTGGTCTGTGCAGCAGCAGAAAACTCAGCTGGGCTATGGGGGTGACTCAGTGATGGGCTGGAGGGCAGGCAGCTCTAGGTAGCTGGGGAACCCCTTCCTTCCATCTGTCAATGATTCACAGTGGGCTATTCAAGCTACACAGAAATCTGACACTCAAATCCAGCGTAAAAATACTAATGTTCTGCATCATCATTTCTCAATAAGTCCCATTTCTAGAGGTGGTGTGTGCTCTGCGCCCAATTGTGAGTGTGAGGAGACCCCACGGAATATCCCAAATCATCTCAGGTTGATTTGCTCTTGTAAATTTAATCAGAAAATGAATGTTCAACTACGTTATTCCCTGGTTCAGTAGTGAAAGTGAGAAGTCAGAGGTGTGTTCCTCTGTGGCAACAGCCCTGATATGGCATGTTGCTGTTTCCTGACTGGCTGAGGGCTCTGGAGTCTCTTCCATGTAGACACCCCTCACCCTGGTGTCTGGGCTATAGAACTATATGAGTCTCTGTGCTGCCCTTCAGATCCAAGTAGATTCAGCACCTGCGGTTCTTCCCTCAGGGAGGCTGTACCTAGCGGTGAGAAGAGTGACCAGCCAGCCTTCTTCAACCAAAATACAGTGTAATCCAGAGTTGTTAACTCAAGTCCCACAACTTGAACTCGAGTCCGACTTAAGTCACCTAGGTGACTCGACTTGAGACCCAACTCGGGTTCATTGTCTGTGACTTGAGACTCGACTTGAGACTTGCTAATTTTGTTAAATCGACTTGGTGAAAAAATTGTCCGAAAATGCCGATATTGATGGCTTGTACAAAAGTGACTTGACATTTTTTAAATTAAGCCTTGAGACTCGACTTGGGACTTGACTCGAAAGTGACTTTAGGGACTCGAGACTCGACTTGAGACTTGAACTGTAGTGACTTGAGACTCGACTTGGACTTGACAATGACGACTTGAAGACAACACAGGTAATATGAAGAGACTCAATGAAGCATAGCATGGGAGAATTAGTGGGCGATATTCCCTCTAATCTTTTCTATCCATTTGAGGATGTTTTCTATCCATGTGTAGAATAATTTTATATTCATGGAGGTATGTGTGAATGTGCACCAGTAGCAGAAATTTTAAAAAAACTAGCTGCAGGTGCTCTGTTAGTCAAGAGTGCAGCTTTTGAATCTCTCCTGAGTGGCTGCACTAGTGCACAGTTTACAGGGAACACTGACTGAGGGTCTTCAGATTTGCCCAGTGGTGTTGGTGCCTGTCAGTCTGAAGAGCTTCTCAGCAACAGGGGTCCCACCTCTGGACAGACTCCTAGCACTGGCAGAACAAGCTAAGTAACATGGCTGGAGCCTGGAAATAGGCTCTGCCCAGCTTGTAGCTCTGGTGTGGTCTCTCAGCCTCCTGAGCGATGTGGCTTCCTTTCCTGCTTGCTTTCCATCATCCTGATATCGAACTAAGACGAGCCAGGCCAGTTTAACCCAGTACAGCCATACCATAAACAGCCCCATAGTTAACCCAATAGAGTTCTACAGCAAAAATCCCAAGAACCAAGTTTCACACACATTCCTTATGGCAACTCAGCTACATCTGTCACAGTGCCATCTCTGACACTAAGGAATTTATGAATACAGATCATAGATGCTCAGCGAGAGAAGAGAGAGAGAGAGAGAGCGCACAACAGACTACTCTCTTTTACTTTTCCATATGCAAGGGTCTGTAGATATTTTTCAAGTACCTAAAAGGGTGTTACAAGGAGGAGGGAGAAAAAAAATTCTCCTTGGCTTCTGATAACACAACAAGAAGCAATGGGCTTAAATTGCAGTAAGAGAGGTTTAGGTTGGACATTAGAAAAAACTTCCTACCTGTCAGGGTGGTTAAACACTGGAATAAACTGCTGAGGGAGGTTGTGGAATCTCCATCACTGGAGATATTTAAGAGTAGGTTAGATAGACATCTATCAGGGATGATCTAGATTGTGTTTGGTCCTGCTGTGAGGGCAGGGGACTGGACTTGATGACCTCTCGAGGTCCCTTCCAGTTCTAGTGTGCTGGGATTCTATATGGGAAATGAAGTTCCATTTCTATGAATACTCATATATTTGACTTTGAAATCCACTCCTGTAAACCTGACAGGTGCTGGGATTACTAGACAGTGAGAGCTCTTAGAATGAATATTTTATATACTTATTGCATTGCCTGGTACCACTCCAGATGTTGGTTACAGCTGGACAGAACAGCCCCTGAGAAATCGCTGGTGTAGATGTGTGGGCAGAGTTGGCACCGGGGCTGATTCCTGGATGATTATGATGTAGCTGTGTTGAGTGGTTACTGGAAAGAATTTGTTTGAGGTTAGGGGGTTGTCTGTAAGTGAAAATAGGCCTTTCCCCCAAGGCCTCTGAGAGTGAGGGGTCATTTTCCAAGATAGGTTGTAGATTGTTGATAATGCGTTGGAGGGATTTAAGTTGTGGACTGTAGGTGATCACAAGTGGAATTCTGTTGTTTTCTCTTTTGGGCCTGTCTTGAACTATTTCATGTCTGGGTATTCTTTTGGCTCTGTCAATCTGTTTTTTCACTTCTCCGGATAGGTATTTCAGTTTTAAGAATGTTCTATATAGATCCTGTAGGTGTTTGTCTCTGTCTGTGGGATTGGAGCAAATCAGGTTGTATCTTAGGGCTTGGCTGTATACAATAGATTGAGAAATGTGTCTGCGATGGAAGCTAGAGACATGAAGGTAAGTGTAGTGGTCGGTAGGTTTCCAGTATAGGGTAGTGGAAATTTGTCCATCATTTAATTTTACTGTAGTGTCAAGGAAGTGGATCTCTCATGTGGACTGATCCAGGCTGAGGTTGACACTGGGGTGGAAGTTGTTGAAATCCCTGTGAAATTCTTCAAGGGTCTTTTCTCCGTTGGTCCATAGGATGAAGATGTCATCAATGTAGTGTAAGTAGAGTAGTAGTGTTAGGGGGTGAGAGCTGAGGAAACGTTGTTCAAGGTCAGCCATAAAGACGTTGGTATAATGTGGGTCCCTGCAGCTGCCCATGGCTGTGCCACTGACTTGAAAATACAAATTATCTCAGAATCAGAAGTAGTTGTGGATGGGGACAAAGTTGCAGAGCTCTGTAACCAGGTGTGCAGTGCTGTCAGTGTGGATGGTGTTTCTGATAGGCTGCAAACCGTCTTCATGTGGAATGTGGTGTAAAGAGCTTCTACGTCCATGATGGCCAGGATGGTGTTTTCAGGAAGTTTACTGATGTTTTGTAGTTTCCTCAGGAAGTCGGTGGTGACTCCAAGATAGCTAGAAGTGCTGTAGCATAGGGTCTGAGGAGAGAGTCAATATAGCCAGATAATCCTGTTGTAAGTGTGCCAATGCTTGAGATGATGGATCGTTCGGGATTTCCAGGTTTGTGTATATTGGATAGCAGATGTCTCTCTCTCTTTTTTCCCTCCCCTCCTTTTTTCCTCCTTCCCCCCTTCCCTTATTTATTCTTGGATCTGGACTTCTAATACTCCTGTCATCTGAAGAAGTGGGTTGTGCCCACGAAAGCTCATGATACCATCTATATGTTTTGTTAGTCTTTAACGTGCTACTAGACTATTTGTTGTTTTTAAAGTTTTTCCTGTTACAGACTAACTTGGCTACCCCGCTGAAGCTTTTGAATGAGGGTTGTGATATTTTCAGGTTCTGAGAAAATCCAGAGGACTGATACTACATTTTATGTCCTACTTGAACCTGAGAAATCATCTCTGAAAGCAGATCTCAGGGGAAAGAATTGGTTTACATGGGTGTCCTAAAGTCCAGATGTGTAAATGATACACCAAAAATGTGTCTTTTTAATACAAATGTTACAAGCCAAAGACTTAAATTGAGAGCCAGAAGCAAAATTGTTGGAATCTTTACAGGAAGGAGAACGGGTAACTTTACTGCCCACTGGCTTTGGCTTTAGAAAGAATTTCAGATGTACTCTACATAGTGATCGCAATGGGTTTGTGATATTAACTTTTTTTCAGTGCACACTTGTATGGCATTGTTTCCTGGTAACAGGCAATGAGATGTTTGTAGCATTTACATCCAGGGTCATGAGCACAATGCCTCTGCAATACCGGTGCAAGACTTTCAATTTGGCCTGAGAGAAGAGAATTGCTGGTCTACATTCAGAAAAGAGAACATCTGAGTTGCAGAAAAGGGGAGTGTAATAGTGGTTGCTTGTAATTTATGCCTGTTATAAAAGCATTGTTGAAGTAACTTGCATGCTCAGATGGGTTATCAGTGTAAACCTAATGCTTTTACTTTCATCCATTTTTGGTGCCAACTTCTTTCCCGCCCAATTGAAGAAACTGTATGAACTTCTGACTTGCTAATATTTACAGACGCTTGTATGTGGAGAGGATGTGGGTCCCGTGAGGATTAAGGGAAGTTTGTAGCATGATCTAACTCTGTGGAGTCAGTAAACACTGGCCAGGCAAAGCACTTCAGCTTCTCTTTGGCTATGTCTACACAAAATTTGACGCTGTGTAGACAGCGCCAAATGACGAAATAAGCTATTTTGAAATAGCATCAAAATAAGATATGCAATTTCCATAGCTCAAATTGCGTAGCTTATTTCGAACTACAGTGCAGTGCAGATGCACCCTTAGAAGGAACGTTGATTGTCAGAGTCTGCGTCTAGACTGGCATGATTTTCTGCAAATGCCAAGTTTTTCCGTTAAAAGCATTTGCGGAAAAGAGCATCTAGATTGGCACGGATGCTTTTGCGCAAAAGCACTTTTTGCGGAAAAGCATCCGTGCCAATCTAGACGCGGTTTTGCGCAAGAAAGCCCCAATCGCCATTTTCGCCATCGGGGCTTTTTTGCGCAAAACAGTCCTCCCCTGTCTACACTGGCTCTCTTGCACAAATACATTTGTGCAAGAGGGCTTATCCCTGAGTGGAAGCATCATAGTATTTGCGCAAGAACACTGACAATCTTACATTAGATCGTCAGTGTTCTTGCGCAAATTCAAGCGGCCAGTGTAGACAGCTGGCAAGTTTTTCTGCAAAAGCAGCCGCTTTTGCGGAAAAACTTTGCCAGTCTAGACGCAGCCAGAGTGTTTCACTGGGAGCAGTAGGCAAAGGAAAGTTAATAGAGCCCCATTCTCATCAAATTCAGACATAGAAATATGGAGTAACATTATTCAAATCAATGCTAATCAAGTCAGAACCTGGACCTAAGACCTTATCCCATGTGCTGCAAAGTCACATCGTTTGGATTCTTAGGAGTGCAGAAAATGTATATAATAAGGCAGTGAAACAAGTTTATAAATAGATTCAGTGCAGGACAGAGAAACGCACTCACTATTTTCCCAATGCACTTGCCATGTTTTTATTTACACGTCATGATAAAATGGACCGTACCCACGTGTCCATGGGAACATCACAAATGTAAAATCACACAGAACTCAGGTAGGCTGCACAACTCCCAGTCACAAGGTATAAATGGGGCCAAGAGCTTAGCAGGATTCCAAAAGGTAGCCAGAAAATTGATGGGTAGCCAGAAAAAAAAAAAAATATTTTGGCCTTGGAAAGGGTTCAGAAAAGGGCAACTAAAATGATTAGGGGTTTGGAATGGGTGCCATATGCGGAGATGTTAAAGCGACTGGGACTTTTCAGTTTAGAAAAGAGGAGACTGAGGGGGGATATGATAGAGGTATATAAAATCATGAGTGGTGTGGAGAGCGTGAATAAAGAAAAGTTATTTATTAGTTCCCCTAAATAGAAGAACTAGAGGACACCAAATGAAATTAATGGGTAGCAGGTTTAAAACTAATAAAAGAAAGTTCTTCTTCACACAGCGTGTAGTCAACCTGTGGAACTCCTTGCCAGAGGAGGCTGTGAAGGCTAGGACTATAATAGAGTTTAAAGAGAAGCTAGATAATTTCATGGAGGTTAGGTCCATAAAAGGCTATTAGGGGATATAATGGTGTCCTTGGCCTCTGTTTGTCAGAGGCTGGAGAGGGATGGCAGGAGACAAATCGCTTGATCATTGTCTTCGGTCCACCCTCTCTGGGGCACCTGGTGCTGGCCACTGTCGGCAGACAGGATACTGGGCTAGATGGACCTTTGGTCTGACCCAGTACGGCCGTTCTTATGTTCTTATGTTCTTATGTAACCCAATTGCAGTAGTGAGCAATTTAAAAAAATAGACATGGAAGGGGTCTTCCTGATTCATATCACCACATATATGTAACTATGGGTGCTGGGGGGAAACTGTCCCTTGGAGCAGGTTTCCTCATACCTCCCTATTGCAGGGCTTCTTCCACCTTCCTCTGAAGCATAAGGAACTATCCACTGGATACTAGGCTATATGGAATTAGAAAAACTTAGATGGAATTAGAAAAACGTCTAATTAAATATCATCTAGTCTCCTGCTCTTTTTGCTTTCAGGAAGAAATGACAAGAGCTCCTCCGACATTCTTTGTACATTATGCCAGCCGTCAATGCCACCAACTCTAACTCAGCAATGTTTCTCCTCACTGGCATACCTGGGCAAGACGACTTCTATCTCTGGATCTCTATCCTCTTCTGCTTCATGTATGCAATCTCGATAGTAGGAAATGCAGTCATTATATTCTTTATAAAAACAGATCCAAGCCTCCACGAGCCCATGTACATTTTCCTTTCCATGTTGGCTGTCACAGACCTTGGCCTATCGCTAGCCACCATACCAACGATACTGGGCGTATTTTTGTTTAAATCTAGGAAGATCGGCATTGATGCGTGTTTGGCCCAGCTGTTTTTCATTCATTCACTTCAATGCACTGAATCCTCTGTGCTCCTGTTGATGGCCTTTGACCGCTTTATCGCCATTTGTAACCCGCTGAGATACGCTTCCATCTTAACCCTGCCAAGATTACCTAAGATGGGGCTGGTGTTTGTTCTAAAGGGGGTGGCCATAGTATTCCCCCTCCCCATTCTCCTAAAACGGTTCCAATACTGTCAAGCCAATGTGCTCTCCCATTCCTACTGTCTGCACCAAGACGTCATGAAGTTGGCTTGTTCGGACATCACAATCAACAGCATCTATGGCTTCTTTGGTAAAATCTTCACGATGGGGTTGGACTTGTTGCTCATCTTCCTCTCTTATGTGATGATCATCCACACAGTTATGGGCATTGTGTCCCTTACAGAGAGCCTCCGGGCCCTGAACACCTGTGTCTCCCACCTCTGCGCAGTCCTGATTTTCTACACACCAGAGATTGGTTTGTCAGTGATACACAGATTCGGGAAAGGTTCTTCTCCCATGCTTAGTATTCTCCTTGGCTACATGTCCCTTCTGGTCCCGCCCCTGATGAACCCAATTGTGTACAGTGTGAAAAGCAAACACCTTCGAGCCAGAATTATCAGGGTTATCGTCAAGTGAAGGGTCAGTTTATAAGTCAGCTCTAGCACTGTTGACCAGGATGATAAAAATCCCAGGACACTGCTACCTATTCTATCCTGGACTCTTGAACATGAGCCAACATGAGCTGCTGATTTCTACTCTGTAGAGAGAGAGTTAGATGGGGACCAAGGCCTGGGGCAATGGGAGAGGGGTTGATGAGGGAGGAGAGAACAGTGATAGGTGGAGACCAAGGCCACGCAGGCAAGTGTGCTCACAAAGTGACACTGTTCGTGGAGAACCAGGAAACAGGTGGGATATGGATCCATAGAGAGATGTATCAGTGGATGTTCCCAACTCAGAATTCATCTGAATACAAACAGTATAGAGAAAGGGATGTGGATGTTTTGGTTTGTTTTTTCCTATGACACCTGGCCTGTCACTGTCCCGTCTCTGGTGAACATCCAAGGGTGGTGAAAAATGTTGCAGACCTGTTCTGCAGTCACAGTCCTGGCCCTCCCTGAGCACTCTGGGTGCTGTGTGATCCATGAGCTGGGCAGAGGAGCTACTCCAGGGGCACGGATGCCCACCCATGCCCTACCCCCTCAGCCAGGTGCTTGTGATTGAGTCGTGTCAGAGACATGATGAATGCCAGAGCCCTAGGAGAAGGCGGTCATGCACCACCAGCCCCCCTTCCCCACTAATGGCTCTGCACATCACACACCCTGCTGAGCCCACCAAAACAGAGCAGAGAAAAACATGGTGGGGCTGAGACACAAGAGTTTTGGCAAGGAGCCCAGGCCAAGGTTCCCTTCCCTGCCCTCCAGTTGTGCTGCCCCACCGTCTTGGAAAGGGGCAGAAACCATGCTCGGCTCCTTCCCACAGGGGTGTCTCGCTCTTCTCCCAGCTCAGCCCATTTGGCAGAGGGTAACCAGCTTTTCACAAATCAAAAGCAGGACATATGCAGGAGCCCCATCTGCCCTGTGACCCCAGCCCACCTTTCCCCTTGGGTCCCAAACCTTGGCTTCTCTCCTCCACTGAGGCCCCTTCTCTCTTCCTGAAAGACCCCACCCCTTGCTCCTACTCTATATCTGAGGCTCTGCCCCCTCTCCAGGCTAGAAGCTACAGCCAGGCTGTGGGGAAAGGTGCCCAGGGAGCCAGAGCCAATGTAAGATATCCCAGATCCTTCAATTGTAGGGGTTGGAGGGCCTGAGAGAAGCCCCGAGTCTGTTTCCTCAACCCAGGGAACCATCCCCACGGAAGGTGGAGAGTCTGGCTCCCAGAATGGCCTTGTGTCCGTGGGCTGCTCTCACCAAAGCCCAGCACTGGCTCCATGAGGCCAGAGTCTTGAAGGATATGGAAGAGCACAGGGAAAGACCTAGTGGCAAGAGATGGGACACTGTGGGGAGAGTTAGCAAAAAAAGATGGAGTAGAGGGTGAGGCTAGCAGTGCGAGGGGAAGGGGAAGGAACTCTCAAATAAAGTTTGAGGACGGGGCTGGATGGTTGTGGAGCCTGTGTTTTGGAGAAGATGGATGTAACGTGACCCCACAAAGGGGGCTCTTGTTTCAAGTATACCAAACATTTGGGCTGCATCTAGACTGGCATGATTTTGCACAAAACCAGCCGCTTTTGCGCAAAATCTTGCCGCCTATCTACACTGGCTGCGAGTATTTGCGCAAGACACTGACTTTATAATGTACAAAATCAGTGGTTCTTGCGCAAATACTCCAACGCTCCCACTCAGGGATAAGCCCTCTTGCGCAAGTATTCTTGCACAAGAGGGCCAGTGTAGACAGCCATGTTAATTTCTTGCGCAAGAAAGCCCGATGGCTAAAATGGCCATTGGAGCTTTCTTTAAGAAGAGACGTCTACACTGGGCACGGATGCTTTTGCGCAAAAGCAAATCTTTTGCGCAAAGGCACATGCCAGTATAGATGCTCTCTTGCACAAATACTTTCAACGGAAAAACGTTTCCGTTAAAAGTATTTGCGCAAAATCTTGCCAATCTAGACGCAGCCAGAGTCAGTAATTCCAAGGACATTAGAGAGAAGGACAGGGTGCCTGCAGGGCTACCTCAGGCCACAAGGGGCACTCTGAGGTGGTACTCATCCACAGTGACTTGGCCAGAGTGTGCTAATCTCTTGAAAACTGTTACCAACAATTACCATTATGTGGAAGTCAGCCCAGCCCCCAGGCTGCTCTAAACTCCACTGAGGCAGGGGAAGAACAGGCCAGTGAATCAAACCCCTGTAGCTGGCTCCTGGCCTTCCCCCATCTCTGCAGAGCAGAGGAGAGCTCTGCAAGGACAACAGAGCATCCAGCCAGGCCTGTCATCCCTCAGATGGCTGTAAGGTTGGTCCTGAAGTCTGAGAAGAGCTCTGTGACTCAGGAGAGGTGGGTTGGATTCTCTTGCCCTGTGCAACAATAGACAAGTCATTGGCTGTCTCTGAGCCTCTGCACAGGTGGATAATAGCCCAGCCACACCATGGTAGTGAAAAGATACATTCAGTGAAGGTTCTCAGCTACTCGGAGACCCTAAGGTCAGGGCTGTGTCAGGGCTCCACATGTCAAAGTTAGACTCAGGACTCACAATTTTCGTAGACCACTCTGTTTTATTAGCAAAGCGCTTCACTAATACAACCAGAAAAAATGAGCCCCCCACAGAAACCCAAGTCACCTTATTTATACAGATATAAGAGGAGAGCAGACAAAGGATTGAAAAAGGGCGTGAACTGACAAGGTTACCTGGGGTCAGTCAAGTACCTCATTTCCTTATTAACTCTTACCAATCTCCTGTTAATGTCTCACTATCACCCTTAAGTGGAACCATTGTCCTCTGCCTTAACACCCTCCTTCCTGTTTACACACAAACAACTTTACCTTAACGTCTCTCTTCCTGCTAGAGGAACAAACAACATTTCTTTAATACATTCTACTTTTACAATATAATTCAGTCTACTTTCACACACAAAACCTCATCTCTCTCATTTCCCAATAAAAGGCCTCTTACCACAGCCTCCCATGGGAGAGGGCTACTGGGAAGCCCCCTGACTCCATCCCTTAGGGCTACGTCTACACTGCAGGGTTTTTGTGCAAGAAGTCTTTTGCAGAAGAATTCTTGCGCAAAAACTTCTTGCACAAAAGTGCATCCACACCTCAAAGCACATCGCACAAGCAATGTGCTTTTGCGCAAGAGAGTGTCCACACTGCATGGATGCTCTTGCAGAAGCAAGTTCTGATGGCTATTCAGAAATGGCCATCAGAGCACCTGGGCTTTTTCCCATAGGCTCTTTTTGCGCAAGAAACCCCCTGCAGAGTGTCCACACCTGTCTTTTTGCACAAGAGCTATAGCACAAAAAGGTGTTATGCCTTGGAGAAGGAAGTATACCTACACCGCAAAAAGCCCTCTGTTCTGTCGATTGACTGTAGATTTTCTTGCGCAAAAATGCGCTTGAGGTGTGGATGCACCGCAGGCTTTTGTGCAAAAAACTTGTAAAGTAGACATAGCCTTGGTGTTCATGGCATATGTGAGTTGGCTTGTGGTGACAGTGAAAGTCAGGTAGTACATATCTGAGGGAATGTAGGACTGTCATGGCAACACTCCTAAATGCAAAAAACTGCTTTGAGAACCCAGGAAGATACACTTGGGAATTTCTTCCTGTGGGGCACCCCCAAGCACTTGAACCCTCCTTCAGGAGAGAGCTTGGAAACAAACTGCAATTTCTTAATAGCTGGCCTTCAGTCTCAGGGATGTGCCCACAGAACCTCCTGCTGTCTAGAACACAGGAATCAGATCATGGTCTTAAACAGGTGATTTTATTAGCAAACCAAAGAAGACATACTTGGTAAAGCATACTTGGTTGCTAGGCGTTACAGAGCAACTGAAGCAAGGCAGATTAAAAGCACAGAGAATTGTTTTCCTGTGATTTAGTTTAAAAGTTACAGTATATGGGGGGGGGGGTGTTCATAAATCAGCTCAAAGGACTTATACAAAACAAAAAATAAAGAAAATAACCTGATCACATCTAACTAAACATTCCCTGCTCACTTACATATTTGTTGTTCCATGGTTCAGTCATTTCTAGGCTTGAGAATTGCTGGAAATTCCGTGCCTGGTTTCTGGTTTAATCCATCTCTCCCTCTCTCCTCTCTCTCTCTCTCCCTCCTCCTCCGGCCACAGAAAAAATTGCCACAGGGAGATCACTGCTTTTGAAATCAAATCTCACACTTTCCTCCATTTGGCTTTCCTGGTTCCCTGACATCACTTCCTGGAGACCCACTCTCTCAGGGTTGAACCCTTTATAAGCAACTTAGTTTTCTGAATGGCTGGGATGTCTAGAAAAGGGTAGTACCCCTCCCATTAATCACACCCATTAATCACACCTCCACTGGAAAACTGCGTAAAATTCTGATCACTCCCATTCCAGAAAGAAGAATGCAGTGTGCAACAGGTGTGGGGGGGGGGGAGGGTTCTATGATGGTCAGGATAATAGAGGGCCTGATTTTCAAGGAGACTTTGACTGGTTTCGCATAACACAGCACAAACTGTGCAGGAATCAGTTGCTCTATAAATACATTGGAAGGGGGTAAACCCAGGGAGGGAGATGAGCTCCTGAAGCTAAATGACAGTGCTGGCATTGCTTGAGTCCTTCAGGGCAGGGGGATAAGGCTGTGGCAAGGTGAAGAACTCAGGGCTGGGGGGGGGGGGGGGGTGAGAAAGAGCTCACAGCAGTGTGTGGGGTTGCAGAATTCAGGGCAACGGGTGGGGGCTCAGAGCAGTGACACACACAATGCAGAAGTTTCAACTGTAATAAGATGAGAGCCTGAAACATAAGCCCACGTATCACAGGCCTGGTATAAGACCTGAGGCCTAGAAAGCAATGGTCAAGACTTTGCTATTATAGAGCAAAGTAAAGCTCCAAGTAAGAGACGGTCCATGCTCGCAGAAGTTGGGAAGAACAGGGCTGATATTACAGACATGCTGATTCCAAAGAGGTACTAGGCACAGGCCATAAGCACATTCTAGGGTGGTTGTAACAGAACATCTTGTGTAGTAACATTTTGGTACCCACACACACTCCACTGATAACAAGAACTTACCAACCCAGGTTCAGGACAGGGTCTACACTGACAGCACAATCGATAGTTATCGAATCCCCATGTCCATGGTAATGGATGGATTTAGGTAATGTCAGAGGGTGGCAACCTGATACGTCAGGAGTGATGTGTCACTTGTTTGTACCTCTGTATAAAATGTATAAAAAATGTCTTTGTCTGGCATAGGGGCCTTGATGGACTCCCATATCATTGAATGGGTTGGTCCATTGTTAGGAGAGTACATATACATAGTGGTTCAGTTGAGTCTACGGACAACTATTATTGTACATTGTTTAACAACAAACCTGACCAGTGGCCTTCGATCCTTATCTGATCTTCTGGTCTTTGGGGGCTCTCTTGGGGTATGTCTACACAACAGCATTATTTCAGAATAACTGATGTTATTTCGAAATACCATAGTGTGTATCTACACTACTGACTTTATTTTGAAATAACGTCGAGCTGGAGGACTTCTTACTTGGACTCCTGGTAACCCTCATTTCATGAGGAGAAAGGGAAGTCAACTTCCTGCTGTGTAGACAGTGCCAAAAGCTGAATTAAGCTATTTCAACTTCAGCTACGCAATTGAAATAGCTGAAGTTGCAAAGCTTACTTTGACTTTAGCTATGCTGTGTAGATGTACCCTTGTAGTCTGCGGTGGTGACTATTTGCTCAAGCCAACCCATCATAGAGAATGTGGAATGAGGTGTAACAGTTAACTCGAACTAAGGACTTAGTTCAAGTTAACGTTTGACTGCCGCGTGTAGCTGCGGGCAGTTAGTTTGGAGTAAGGGGATTTTAAAATGGCGCCCGGACGGGAAGATGCAAATAAAGGACATTTAAATCCTGGGCTTCATTTGCAACTTTGAATGCCTACATTAGCCTCCCTAGTTCGAACTAGGGGGCTAGTATAGACATACCCTTAGTCACTTATTTTTACTGTTCTCAGTGTGTGGTATTAATCAAATTAAGAGCTGACATCCCAGAGAAACTATATAAGCCTGAGTGAATACCTTTCATACTCCTGTCCAGTATCAGAAAATATTGTATTAAAATTTGTAATGCGAGTATAACAAGTGTTTAGGCAGATGCTTCATTTTTTTTTTTTTGAGATTTAATGGTCAGACTGTACAGTAGGAGTCGATTGCTAATTTGGATCTCCGGTGCATAGTTTTTATGGTTTTACTTAATGGCCTTATTTATATACAGTAGTTGTTTTCAGTATGCCACGTTTGGGTGTGTTTACTAGCTTGAGTTGTTAGAAAAGAAAGTTTCCATGTATGGAGCCCTGTGGAACCTCCCTTCCCTGGCCTGCACCCTGGCTGGGTAATGCAGGAAATGGGGCAGCAGGGGAGAAATCTGATACTGTATTATTGTTATTATTATTATTATTATTATTATTATTATTATTATTATTAATAATGATAATGATAATGATAATGACAACATACATAAATAAAGAAATAAGTAAATAAAGAAATAAAGAAATGATAACAGCTATGACAGCATCACTGTTGCCATGTGGCTGCCCCCAGGTACCCATGTGATTTACTGAAACCACACAAACAGGGATAATGATCCTGGATTCCAGGAACGGAGCCTGCAGCAGGGCTGGTGCTGCCAGCCAGTTGTTTAGCATCATCCCCCATCCCCTGGGATTTGGCCTCCTGCCGTTTGCCATTGGCCATGATGCGGTTAAAGCTGGTGCACACGAAGCCAAGCAGCTGAGGTTCCCTGATGGCCAAGTGGCCCCAAGGGAAGGTACAAACATGCTGCATAAAGGCAGTGGCTTCCCCATCTGAACACACACTGCCTGCTGCCCATGCAACCTCACCTTATACTTTAGGGTGAAAACCCCTTGTGTCAATGGCTCTGCTTCCATCTGGAACTGGGTAGGTTTCTCTGTCTTTAAAATGTGACAGGCAGGGCAAAGGCTGCAAGCTGTTTTCAGTAACAGATGTTCTGTCCAGCTGCGGAGCATTAAGGTAGGTTGTTGGGATGACTCAGTGGCTGGGTTGGAGGGCAGGTACGATTAGGAAGCTTGGGAACCAATCCCCTACATCTGCCAAAGGTCCGCAGTAGGTTATTCAAACTGCAGGAAAATTTGATATTCAAATAGAACTTGGAATATTAAAAGCCCAGTGCCCTGAGTCAGGATTTCTCAATGGGTCCCATGTCCTTTGGGCCTGGTAATGCCAGGGGCTGTGTGAGAGAAGACCCCACAGAATATCAGAGACTCATTCCCAAAACATCTCAGGTTTATTTGCTCCTGAAGATTGAATCAGCAAATGCAATTTCAAATGTTTTCTTCTCTGCCTCGATTGTTATCGCTGATACGTTTAAGTAGCTTTGCTGCCATACCAATTAACATGCTTTCCTTGGGTTGATTGATACAAATTCATTATCCTATTCAGTATATAAACATAGTGGCTGTGTCTACATTGGCATGATTTTCCACAAAAGCACCCGCTTTTGCGCAAAAACATGCTGCCTGTCTACACTGGCGGGGAGTTCTTGCGCAAGAACACTGACCTTCTAATGTGTGAAATCAGTGCTTCTTGAGCAGGAACTATGATGCTCCCACTCAGGAAAAAGCCCTCTTGCGCAACTGTTCTTGCGCAAGAGGCCAGTGTAGACAGGCAACATGAATTTCTTGCGCAAGAAAGCCCGATGGCTAAAATGGCCATCAGAGCTTTCTTGCGCAAGAGAGAGTCTACACTGGCACGGATGCTTTTGCGCAAAAGCACATCTCTTGCGGAAAAGCACATGCCAGTGTAGACGCTTTCTTCTGGAAGAGTTTTTGCAGAAGAACTCTTCCGCAAAGGAGTTTTTGTGTGAGAACGCGCCAGTGTAGACCTAGCCAGTAGGTATTCATTATAAGGTATTCATTGTAAGTATTCATGGTTATCCATTGCATTAAGCTGTAGTGTAAGAAGCCTAAAAGCCTATATGAACAGCCAAAGCGTATTATTAGAGGAAGTTAGCATAATACTTACTTGGATGCCCCTCTGCTTTGGGAGCCACATAGGGGAACTAAACCTACAACTGTGCTAGTTCATTCGGTGCCCAAACTGGTCGGTTACCACAAAGGGACAGAAGAACAGAAGAATGGCCATACTGGGTCAGACCAATGGTCCATCTAGTCCCGTATCCTGTCTGCCAACAGTGGCCAATACCAGATGCCCCAGATGGAGGGAACACAACAGGTAATCCCTCCCCTGTCACCCATTCCCAGACAAACAGAGGCTAGGGACACCATTCCTTACCCATCCTGACTAATAGCCATTGATGGACGTAACCTCCAGGAATCTATTTAGCAACTCTGGCAAGGAATTCCACGGGTTAACTGTGTGCTGAGTGAAAAAAAAACATCCTTTTGTTTGTTTTAAACCTGATGTATATTAATTTCATTTGGTGACCCCCTAGTTCTTATATATTCCTTATTCACCTTTTCCACACCAGTTATGATTTTATAGACCTCTATCATATCCCCCCCTTAGTCTCCTCTTTTCTAAGCTGAAAAGTCCAAGTCTTTTTAATTTCTCCTCCTAAGGGACCCATTCCAAACCCCTAATCATTTTTGTTGCCCTTCTCTGAACCTTTTCCAATGCCAATATATCTTTTTTTGAGATGAGGTGACCACATCTGTATGCAGTATTCAAGATGTGTATTCTGTATACAGTATTCAGGACTGAAGATGTTAGGGAGATTCCCAAACCTGATCCGTCCTTTGTAGGTGACAAATCTGAGGACTTTTCACAGATTGAAGTGTCATTAGAGGAGGTTTTAGAATTAATTGATAAACTTAACAGTAACAAGTCACCGGGACCAGATGGCATTCACCCAAGGGTTCTGAAAGAACTCAAATGTGAAATTGCAGAACTATTAACTATGGTTTGTAACCTATCCTTTAAATCAGCTTCTGTACCCAATGACTGGAAGATAGCTAATGTAACACCAATATTTAAAAAGGGCTCTAGAGGCAATCCTGGCAATTATAAACCAGTAAGTCGAAAGTCAGTACCAGGCAAATTAGTTTAAACAATAGTAAAGAATAAAATTGTCAGACACATAGAAGAACATAATTTGTTAGGCAAAAGTCAGCATGGTTTCTGTAAAGGGAAATCATGTCTTACTAATCTACTAGAGTTCTTTGAAGGGGTCAACAAACATGTGGACAAGGGGGATCCAGTAGACATAGTGTACTTAGATTTCCAGAAAGCCTCTGACAAGATCCCTCACCAAAGGCTCTTACGTAAATTAAGTTGTCATGGGATAAGAGGGAAGATCCTTTCATGGACTGAGAACTGGTTAAAAGACAGGAAACAAAGGGTAGGAATAAATGGTAAATTTTCAGAATGGATAGGGGTAACTGGTGGTGTTCTCTAAGGGTCAGTCCTAGGACCAATCCTATTCAACTTATTCATAAATGATCTGGAGAAAGGGGTAAATAGCTAGGTGACAAAATTTGCAGCCGATAATAAACTGCTCAAGGTACTTAAGACCAAAGCAGACTGTGAAGAACTTCAAAAAGATCTCACCAAACTAAGTGACTGGGCAACAAAATGGCAAATGAAATGTAATGTGGATAAATGTAAAGTAATGCACTTTGGAAAAAATAACCCCAACTATACATATAATATGATGGGGGCTAATTTAGCTACAACTAATCAGGAAAGAGATCTTGGAGTCATCGTGGATGGTTCTCTGAAGATGTCCACGTAGTGTGCAGCGGCGGTCAAAAAAGCAAACAGGGTGTTAGGAATGATTAAAAAAGGGATAGAGAATAAGACGGAGAACGTCTTATTGTCCTTGTATAAATCCGAGGTACGCCCACATCTGGAATACTGCGTACAGATGTGGTCTCCTCATCTCAAAAAAGATATACTGGCATTAGAAAAGGTTCAGAAAAGGACAGCTGAAATGATTAGAGGTTTGGAACGGGTCCCATATGAGGAGAGATTAAAGAGACTGGGACTTTTCAGCTTGGAAAAGAGGAGACTTTGAAACGAGGTTTACCGGAGCGTCTAGGCTGCCGTGCTGTGCCGGATCAGCTGATTGTTGGCACAGCGCGGCAGCCATTTTTATTTTAATGAAGCGGGGACTATTTAAATCCCTGCTTCATTGACTATGTAGAGTAAACTACTTTACATGGCTCCATCGATGGAGCCATGTAGTCTAGACACACCCAGAAAGAAAGAGAGAGAGAGAGAGGGAGCAACAGACTACTTCCTAGGGATGTAAGTGATAAATTGACTAGCAGACTACCCGAAAAGCATGTTTATTGGGTAGTGTAGTAGTGACTCGACTAATCGCTCCCCCGCCTTGCTGCCTTGATCAGAGAGAGGCAGCAACGGGGAGAGCAGGAGCTGGTGCTGGGGGGAGCCGGCTTAAAGCTGGTTCCCCCCCAGCATCATCTCTGAAAGGGGAAGGGGAGGCAGAGGTGTCCCAAGTTCTGAGCTTCTCCCTTTGAAATGTACAAGATCCGCCTGAGGGAGAGGTGCAGGGGGGAACCCACGTGAGCTGGGACCTAAGCAGTCCTGCTGCTCCCCTTCCCGCTGCGGGTGGCTCTTGTACATTTCAAAGGGAGAGGCGCAGTGGGATAGCGAGTGCTCCCCTTATCGACTAATCGAGTAGTCGATGGAAATTCCATCAACTACTCGATTAGTTGATTAATCGAAATTTAACATCCCTACGACTTTCATGTCCACAGTTACTGATCCATTTGACTTTGAAATCCCCTTCCTGCAAACCCTCCTTGTGCCTGAATAACAGGTGCTGGGTCATTACGTACAGAATAGAAAGGGAGGCGAGCGAGTCAGCTACCACCTCCCCTCCTCCCAAGTACAGAAGAGTGACTAGACTTAGGTATGCTGACAAGCAACTGGCTGAGGGCTGAGATGCTGCGAGCTTTTCTGATTCTGAAGAAATCCAGATGTCACACGTACTATGTGAGACAGGTCGATCTGTGTGTCCTAACGTACAGACAGGGAAATGTGATGCCAAACCTTATTGTAAGACAATTATTACAAACCAAATTTTCACAGCGTCCATGCCAGCTGCAGAGTAACTGAAATCCCTCCAGGAAGGAGCAGTGGTAACTTTACGGCTTAATGGTTTGGGCTTAGAATTTATTTCGCATAGACGGCCCATACTGATTGCAAAGGGCTTGTGCTACTACTAACTCAGTGAACACTTCTTTGGTGCTGTCTCCTGGTAACTGAGAAACTTTTTGTAACACTTCCTTTCAGGGTCATGACCACAATCCCTCTGCGATACCTGGGCAAGTCTTTCCAAGAAGGCCCGAGAGAACAGAACCACCATTTAAGAAAAGAGTAGAGCTGAGGTCAGAAAAGTTGAGTGTGGCAGTGGCTGTATATACTTTATGCCCATCAGCTGTTATACAGACATAGCTGAAGTAATTTCCACACTGAATTGGATATTATTGTAAACTTTGACTTTGCATTTTTTCACCTATTTGTAATGCTGACCCCCAACCCCACCCAACTGAAGTCACTGTCCATATTACTTCTAACTTGCCAAGTATCTAAAGACTCTTGTGTGTGGAAAGGATGAGGAGCCTGTGAGGATTAAGGGAAATCTGTAGCATGATCAGATTATGTGGAGTCAGTCAACACTGGCCAGGCAAAGTACTTGAGTTTCTCTTAGAGGGAATCTTGAATGTCAGAATGCATCCCTGAGAGTAGGCGGTAAAGGAAAGATAATAGCACCCAGTCCTGATCAAATTCAGACATGGAAATATGGAGTTTCACCACTGAAGTCATATATATAAAATGAGGCAATGAAACGTTTATAAATGGCTTCAGTACAGGAGAGAGGAATATACCACCCTGACAGCTAGGAAGCTTTTTCCTAGGCTATGTCTAGACTGAAGCTCTTTTCCAGGATACCTATCCCGGAAAAGTACTGCTGCATCCAAAAAATGTGTTTGCTTTACCAACAAAAATTGGAAAAGCAGACACGTTCTTTCGCCATCCCTGTAAACTTCATTTTGCGAGGAAGAAAGGGTAGCTTGAAAGAGAAGGTTTTTCAGAAATTTGGCACTGTGTAGATGTGCCAAATTTCAGAAAAGCCTCTTTAGAAAGCGGTTCGCAATTTGCGTATCTTTTTCTGACTTTTCTTTGTAGTGTAGACGTAGCCCTAATGTCCAACCTAAACCTCCCTTGCTCTTCTCTGGACCCTCTCTAATTTCTCCTCGCTTCTTGAAATGTGGTGCCCAGAATTGGACACAATACTCCAACTGAGGCCTAATCAGCACAGAGTAGAGCGGAAGAATGACTTCTAGTGTCTTGCTCACAACACACCTGTTAATGCATCCCACAATCATGTTTGCTTTTTTTGCAACAGCGTCACACTGTTGACTTATATTTAGCTTGTGATCCACTGTGACCCCTAAATCCCTTTCGGCAGTACTCCTTCCTAGACAATCACTTCCCATTCTGTATGTGTGAAACGGATTATTCCTTCCTAGGTGGAGTACTTTGGATTTGCCCTTATTAAACTTCATCCTGTT
This sequence comes from Rafetus swinhoei, assembly GCA_019425775.1. Classification (NCBI taxonomy): domain Eukaryota; kingdom Metazoa; phylum Chordata; order Testudines; family Trionychidae; genus Rafetus; species Rafetus swinhoei. The sequence continues at coordinate 10,895,064 of CM033437.1, read as the reverse complement.
TACCTCAGACCATTTCTCTAGTTTAGCTAGATCATTTCCAATTATGACTCCATCCTCCAAAGCACTTGCAACCCCTCCCAGCTTGGTATCATCTTTCATCTGCAAAATTAATAAGTATACTTTCTATGCCATCATCTAAATCGTTGATGAAGATATTGAACAGAACCAGTCCCAAAACAGACCCCTTTGGAACCCGACTTGTTATGCCCTTCCAGCATGATTGTGAACCGTTAATAACTACTCTCTAAAAACTATTATCCAGACGGTTGTGCATCCACCTTATAGTAGACCCATCTAGATAGTATTAGCAGGATTCCAAAAGCTGATGTGATGATTATATAGGTAACCAGAAAATCCAATATAAAAGTACTTGGAAGGACTCTAAGCCTTCTAGATTTAGCACACAATATATATCCAGCCAGTGGGTGTCAGGAGGAAACAGTCCCTTGTAGCAGGTTGTCTCACAGATGCCTACTGAAGAACTTCTTCCATCTTCTTTTGAAGCATCTAGAACTGGCCAGTGGATACTGGGTTAAATGGACTTCAGGTCTGCTCCAGTTTGGCTGTGCCTGTCTTCCCACCGGTGGTGTAAATGCAAGACAATATTTTTGTGATCTTCCTTGAGTGCCTGGAAGTTTCTGGACTTGAACTCAGATCTGAAAGATGTTTAGCTACAAATTATCCACTCTTATGTTCTTTTTGCTTTCAGAAAGGAAACTTCAAAACTCCTTGCACCGGCCTTGTACTTTATGTCAGCTGTCAACGACACCAAATTCAACTCTGCATTGTTCCTTCTCACCGGGATACCTGGGCTGGAAGATGTTCATGTCTGGTTTTCTATCCCCTTCTGCTTCATGTATGTTATTTCGATAGTAGGAAACTCAGTCATTCTGTTCATCATCAAAACAGACCCAAGCCTCCATGAGCCCATGTACGTTTTCCTTTCCATGTTGGCCATCATAGACATTGGCTTATCGATAGCCACCATCCCAACAATACTGGGCATATATTTGTTTAACTCTAGGGAGATCAGACTCAATGTGTGTTTTGCCCAGCTGTTCTTCATCCACTTCCTTCAGTGTATTGAATCCTCAGTGCTCTTGTTGATGGCCATTGACCGCTTCATCGCCATCTGTAACCCGTTGAGATACACATCCATCTTAACCCTGCCAAGAGTAACCAAGATGGGGCTGATGTGTGTGTTAAGAGGGGTGGCTATGATTCTCCCACTCCCCCTGCTCCTGCAACGTTTCCAATACTGCCGATCCAATGTCCTCTCCCATTCCTATTGCCTGCACCAGGACGTCATGAAGATGGCCTGTTCGGACATCACAGTCAACAGCATCTATGGCTTGTTTGCTAAAATCCTAACGATGGGATTGGACTCCTTGCTCATCTTCCTCTCTTATGTGATGATCCTCAAAACAGTGGTTAGCATTGTGTCCCCCACAGAGAGCCTCCGGGCCCTGAACACCTGCGTCTCCCACCTCTGCGCTGTCCTGATTTTCTTCACACCAGAGATTGGCTTGTCTGTGATACACAGGTTCATGAAGGACTCTTCTCCTATGCTTAGTGTTCTCTTGGGCTACATGTCCCTTCTGGTCCCACCCCTGATGAATCCAATTGTGTACAGCGTGAAAAGCAAACACCTTCGTGCGAGGATCATCAGGGTGTTCATCAAGTGAAAGGTCAGTTGATCAGCCAGATCCTGCTCTAGTGACATGGAAGACGAAAACCATGGGCCACGGCCAGCGATTCCATCCTGGAGCTTTACATTCAAGACAACATAAACGATTGATATTCATTCTGTAGGGAGAGATTCTGACTGGGTCTAAAGCTGGGGACAATGGGAGAAGGGCGGGTGAGGGCAGAATGTGCAGTGGGGTAAAGTAACCAAGGAAAGCAGCAGCATTTACAAAGTGCGTGGAGAGCCATAGTTCAGTGGGATATTGGCCCACAAAGAGAAGGGTTGGTGGCTCCTCCCACCTCAGAATTCCTGTTGCTACAGTCAATAAAGGAAAAGGGCCTGGCTGTGGTTTCCCATGACACCTCGCCTGTCACTGTTCCATCTCTGCTTATACATCTGTGGGCCATGAAACAAGCTGCTGAGCTGTTCTGCAGTTGCAGTCCTGGCCCTTCCTGAGCACTTGGGGTGCTGTGTGATCCAGGGGCTGCACCGGTTGTGGGCAGGGGCTATTATAGAATCATAGCATCCTATGGTTGCCAGAGACCTCAGGAGGTCATCAAGTCCAGTCCCCTGCCCAAGGCAGGAGCAATCCTTTCCCACTGCAACTTGGGAAAAGGGGCTCAGATGCCCACCCTTCCCCCACACCCTCAGCCTGGTGTTTGTGACTGAGTCGTGTCAGAGGCATGATGAATGCAGGTGCCCCAAGCAATGATCCCTCTAATCCTTTCCATCCACGTCTGGAATGTTTATTCCATCCCTGTGAAGACTCAATTTTTACATGCACTGAGACATGTGCGAATGGGCACCACTGGTAGAACCCAAACACCCAGCCATGGCTGGGCTGCTCTGCTAATCAGCGGGCAGCATCTGATTTGCTCCTGTGCAGCCACACAATACCCAACTTACAGGGTACACCAGTCCCAGGAGAAGCCTTCCAGGCAACTCCCACCCTCCACTGGTGGCTCTGCTCACCACACCCCTGCTGGGCCCACTCCCCACCGAGATGGGGCAGAGCTGTGTGTGCGAGGGAGGGTCTGACACGCAGGAGTCCTGGCAAGAGGCCTACCCCCCTGTTTGTGCTGCCCCAACTCGTTGGAATGGGGAGGAAACCGCCCTCAGCTGCCGCTCCCAATGGGCACGTCTAGCTCCTATCCCAGCCTGGCTCATTCAGTGTAGTGTGGCCTTCTTTTTCAAGGGGCAAAGTGGGACATATGCAGGAGCCCTGTCCCCTCTGTGACCCTAACCCTTACCTCATCTTTCACCTGGAGCTCCCACCCTCTGCCCCCTCTCTTCCTCCAAGATCACACCCCCGTCTCCTACTCTTTACTGGGGACTCCGCCCTCTCTCCAGGTCAGAAGGGAGCGTTGGGCAGTGGTCAGAGCTGCCCAGGGAGCCAGAGCCACTGTGAGATTCCCAGACCCTCAGCTTTGAAATGGGAAAGGGGCTGGAGGCCTGACAGAATCCCTGAGTCCATGTCCCCATCCCAGAGAACCACCCCCCAAGGGAAGTGCAGAGTCTGGCTCCCATGGCTGCTGGGTGTCCTTCACCCACTTTTATCAAAGCCCCATCTGTGACGTACTGGGGGAGTGCTGTTTCATTCACTGCTGTATTGTGTGTGTGTGTGTGTGTGTGTGTGTGTGTACCTCATTCCCCCTCCTCCCCTGCAGTTCTCTTTGCATGAGGGGGGAAGAGGCCAGGCATGACTCATTCTGGAAGTATGTTAGTGTCTCACCTTCTGTGGACCAGGTGACAACAGATGTTGGGTCTGAGAGCAGGACAATGCAGGAGGTGGGGCTGCCTGGGGCCAGTGACCAGTTGCTGGGAGGGAGAGTTACTCTCGGCTGGGCTAGGAAGAGTGAGGATGTTTTAGACCAAGGAAGGGGGGTTCAGGGCCCATGAGCCCTTCCCCCCAAGAGGAATAAGGCTGCCTACCCTGGCGCCAGTGTTAATATTGATCCTAAGCTACGCCGTGTCTCTGGGAACCAATAAACCTTTTACTCTACTGGCTGTATGAGAGTCACATCTGGCTGAGGATGGGGGTGCAGGGTCAAGAGCTCCCCGATGCGCTGTCACACCAACTCTGGCCTCACTAGGATGGAGCCGAGGGGGATGTGAAAGAGCAGGAAATAGGGCCTAGTGGCAAGAAATGGGGCACGAGACAGGGCCTGAGCAAAGGAGATGGAGACAAGCCTGAGCCAATGCTGACCCCAACAAGCAGTGCCCAGTGGGAGCGCAAGTAAAGTAGGAGGATCAGGCTGCAGGGCAGGATGGTTTGTGCTTTGGAGAAGACTGAATTCATGCAACCCACAAAAGGGCACTTGGTTTAAGTGTCCCAAGCTGAGAGTCCGTCATTGCCAGGACCTGAGAAGGAAAAGCAGGGTGCGGGCAGGGCTACCTCAGACCCATGGGGCACCCTCGCGAGGCACTCACACGCTGGGACTTGGCCGGAGTGGGTTGTACTTTGAAGACATTACCACCGGACAGAGGTCAGCCTGACCCGCAGGCTGCAGGGGCAGAGGGAGAACAGGCCAATGAATCATACCCGTGGGACTGGCTACTGGCCACAACCGCTCTCTGCGGCACAGCAGAGAAGCCAGCCGGGCCTGTCGCCGCTCAGATGGCTGGAAGGCTGGTCCTGTGTCGGTGACTGGGTTTGATTCCCTTGCTGCGTGTGGCCATGAGCCAGCCACTAGCTTGCTCTGAGCCTCTGTGCAGGTGAATAATAGCACGGCCTGCCTCCGAGCAGTGGCAGGAGGACAGTCACATTCAAGGTGCTCAGGAGCTCTGAGACCCTGAGGTCGGGGCTGCGTCAGGGTTCCACAGAGCAACACCGCTGACAGTTCTCTATAAAAGGCCTCTGACTGCAGCCTCCTGCGGCTTCTGGGAAGCCCGTGTCTCCATCCCCTGGGTGTCTGTGATGAATGGGGTGCTCAGGGGTGAGAGCAGGGGTAGGTAGTGGATTTCTGAGGGGAATGTTGGAGTGTCATGGGAATGCTGGGAGTTTCAGCACAGCCCCTGGCCTGGTGTTTGCAAGCCATGGAACTTGAGTGGGCCTCACAAACAATGGAGCAACAGGGGGGCTTATCTGACATGTCTGGAAGCAAGAAAGCCATTTGAGGGCGAAGCTCCGCTTCATGTCGTGGCCCTGTCGCACGGACACGGCTGAGCACGATGGTGACTGGGCCCGGGCTCAGGCAGGTTTCAGCAAAGGCTCCTTGCACAAGAAAGGGGCGAGGGGATGCTTTTTGGAGACACAGTGATCTAGGCTGGGACCCAACAGCTCCTTGGCTTCCCACAAGAGTGTAAGCTGGGCCCGTTCTGTTTCTCCAGCTCCAGAGCCAAGTCTGTCTGTCTTAGCTTGTAGCGACACATGAGATGGATCAGCCTAGGTGTGTGGCAGCGGCCTGCCCCTTTTAAATCATTTTCTCTAACACGTTGTGCTATTCCCTAATAAAGTTACTTGTTTTAAGGAAACTGTGGAGCTCCCCGGTCACAAGCACCCCAAGGAGAAAACCTGAGGTGTTTAATTGGGTCTGCTTGGTGATGTTTAGCAATTATGGGATGTCATCCCCATTTTAAAGAGTGGGACAATTGTCAAACCTCCCCTCCCCAAGACAAGAGAGGACCAGTTTTAGAGGGAAAAGGGAACATCTATCCCAGTTTTACAGTGACAATCCCCATTCTTCTTGGCCAGTGTATATACCTGGGATGCTCCAGCACTCCCCTCCGAAATCCACTACCCAGCCCTCACTGTGACCCCAGAGCACACCTGCTTAGGCCACAGGGACCAACTCTCACAGGAAGCTGTGGTCAGGTGCATTGCTCTATGTAAACCTCCCATAGCCAGGATCTCGGATCACAGAGTATCCGAACTCCTGGGATTTATTGATTCTCCCTCCACCCCTGTGAGGGAATTAAATCCAGCTGGCCCGAGTCAGAGAGCTGCACCCACACCACAGCATCAACCATCTGAGGGGTGACAGGCCAGGCTGGGTCCTCTGTTGTGCCAACAGAGCTCCCCCCTGTGCTGCAGAGTGCAGGGATGGCTGGGGTGGGGGGGGAGCTCTGCTCGTTACAGGGGTCTGCTTCTCTGGCCTGTTCTCCCCCTGCCTCAGTGGAGCTTATAGCAGCCCGGGAGCTGGGCTGACCTCTCCCTGTTGGTATCAGCTCCCAAGAGCACAGCCCACCCTGCTCTTCCATCTAAGGTCCTTGCCATGACTGACTCTCTTCCTGGGGTACTTAAAGCAACAGCCCCCTTTGAGGGGCTGCATTTATTTGTCTTCTCCAAAACACGGGCACTCCTGCCCACCAGCTCCACTCTCCTCCTGCACTCAGGATCCCCCTCCCGCCCAGCGTGCTGGGGTCAGCTTTTGGTTCAACCCTGCTGCGCCATCTTTTCCCCTCAGATCCCACAAACTGCCCCATCTCTTCCCAGGAGGCCCCTTCCCCCTGCTCCTCCAGTTCCCCTGAGGGTCTCATCCCCTGCCAGGACAAGGCCAGGCTGTGGTAAGCGCTGCCCCAGCTCTTCCCACCAGGCCTTGGCATCTGCCTGTACACTTCCCCACAGGCTCCATCCCCCTGGCCATGTCAGAGGGAGGCTGTGGGAAAGGATGCTGTGGGGTGGGCAGGCTGTTGTGTGGAGCTTCAAATTTTTCACCTTCCCTCAATTGCACACCCTGAGGGGGGTGAAAATGGCTGTGGGGGCTTCTCTGCCCAGGACACAAGTAGGGCCTGATACTCCACATAGTGGCTCTGGTTCCCCGGGCAACCCTTACTATGGCTAACTCTGGCCTCAGACCTGGAAGGGGGGGGGGGCACCTCAGGTAATGAGGAAGATGAAGTCTTGGGGAAAGAGAGGAGCAGAGGGTGGGGACTAAAGGGGAAAGCCAAGGGGTGGGCCCAGGTCACAGAGGGGATGAAGCTCCGGTAGGTGTCCTGCTTGGCTTTTGAAAAGAGGGTCACGCTACACTGACTGGGCCGGGTTGGGAGAGGAGCTAGCTGTGCCTCTCTTGGGGAGCTGGGGAATGTTTCCAACCTTTCCAACCATCTGGGGCAGCACATAGTCAGGGAGGTGCATGGAATCCGGGCCTAAGTCCTTTGCCGGGACCCCCCATGTCTGTATGCCAGACTCTCCCTCGCACACACAGCTCTTCTTGGCCTCGGTTGGCTCAGAGGGTGGGTGGTGGGCCGAGCTGTCACTGGGGTTGACTTGCCTGCCATATTCCTGCGCTAATCACATCTCTGGCACCACTCAGTCACAAGCACCTAGCGGAGATCATAGGGGAAGACTGGGCGTCTCTTCCTCTGAAGAGCCCCCATCAACAGCTGCTGCAGCGCTAATTCATCAGGCACCCTCCAGAGGGCTCAGGAAGGGCCAGGACTGTGACTGCAGAACAGCTCTGCATCTTGTTTCATGGCCCCTGGATGTTTAACCAGAGATGGGCCAGGGACAGGTCAGGTATCATGGGAAACAACAGCCACCTCCCGTCTCTTTATTGTCTGTAGCATCTGGAATTTTGAAGTTGGAGCCACCGCCAAGATGGCTTTTTATGTGAACATCGCACTGCTCACCTGGCTCTCCATGAACACACTCACTTTGGAAACCCTGCTGCCATCTAAGATCTCCTTCACCCCCTCGCCCTGTGCTGTGTTCCCACACCAACCCCTCTCCCATTTCTCCAGGCCACACAGCCCATCTGATGATCTCTCTACCGAGTAAATCTCACCCTGATAAAAGGGTCCAGGGTGGAACAAGTGATGGTGGCCTGTGTTTTCCATGTCCTGTGTCACCAGACCTGAGAGTTGGTGTTGAACCGACCCTTCACTTGACAAACACCCTGATGATCCTCGCACGAAGGTGTTTGCTTTTCACGCTGTACACAATCGGGTTCATCAGAGGCGGGACCAGCAGGTAGATGTAGCCCAGGAGAACCTGAAACAAGTTAGAACCGTTCCCAAATCTGTGTAGCAAAGACAGGCCAATGTCTGGGGTGTAGAAGAGCAGGACGGCACAGAGGTGGGAGACACAGGTGTTCAGGGCCCTGAGGCACTCTTTGTGGGATGCGACACTCAGCACTGTTTTGAGGATCATCATATAAGAGAGGAAGATGAGCAGTGAATCCAATCCCACTGTAGAGACTGTAAGAAACAAGCCATAGACATGGTTGACTCTGATATCTGAACAAGCCATCTTCATGACGTCCTGGTGCAGGCAGTAGGAGTGGGAGAGGATATTGGATCGGCAGTATTGGAACCGTTTCAGGAGAAAAGGAAATGGGAATGATACAGCAACCCCTCTGAGCATGCAAACTAGTCCCAACTTTGCAATTCTCGGCAGAGTTAAGAGGGAAGTATACCTCAGTGGGCTACAAATTGCCACAAAGCGGTCAAAGGCCATCACCAAGAGCACTGAGGATTCAATGAATGAAAGTGTGTGGATGAAGAACAGCTGGGCAAAACACGCATTGATGCTGATCTCCCTAGAGTTAAATAGGAAAAAGCCCAGTATCGTTGGTATGGTGGATATCGATAAACCAAGGTCTGTGAGGGCCAACATGGAAAGGAAAATGTACATGGGCTCATGGAGGCTTGGATCTGTTTTTATAATGAACAGAATGAAGGAATTTCCTACTATCGAAATCACATACACAAAGCAGAAGGGGATGGAGATCCAGAAATGGACGTCTTCATGCCCAGGTATCCCGGTGAGGAGGAACACTGCATGTGTGAATGAGGTGTCATTGACAGCTGACATCATGAACGGGGCAGGTCTGAGAAGTTTGGAACTTTCCTCCCTGAAAGGAAAAAGAACGGGAAACGTTTAGGCATCTTTCTGCTCTCGGCACATGTCTAGAAAGTCCCTGGAAGTCAAGGAAGATCAGCAAAAACCTAGTCTTAGATTTACACCACAAATGGGAAGAGTCACTGACAAACTAGATTAGGTGTGAGGAGGGTTGGCAGGAAATGGATTTCAAAGTTAAGTGCATGAGTATCCCCGGAAATGGGACTTATTGCTCATCTCTCTCTCTCTCTCTCTCTCTCTCTGTCAATCTATGGTATTCATAAATTGTGTACCACCTAGGAGAGGCCTTAGGACAGATACAGAGGTGAGCTCTACTAATGAATGTGTATGTTAAAATCTATGTTTGAGATGTTTGCTGTAGTGCTACTTTGGATGTTCATGTTGGAGCTATATTGGGTTAAATCAGTTTGGCTCTTCTTAGTTCAAGAGCAGGCAACTCTGTCCTTAGTTCAAGGACAACAAGCAGGAAGGCAGAAACAGCTTAGGTAAAGCCATTGCTCAGAGAGCCCATAAGGGCGGATGAGAAACAACACCGGAGCTACAAGCTGGGAAGAGCATTATCTTGGATCCAGCCATGTTACCCAGCTTGTTCTGCCAGCGCTGGGAGTCTGCCCAGAGGTGGGGCAGTTGTTGCTGAGAAGCTCTTCAGACTGACAGGCACAGAAACGTCTGGAGAAGGCTGAAGGCCCTTGGCCTGCCTGTATCCCTGTCAGAATGGGAGGGGTTGGGAACAGAGACTTAGACTGTTGTTTGGACCCCCTTTAATTCTCCCGTGTGACGCTTTATTCCTGCTGTTCAGATTACACAGTATTTATGTTCTAGAAGGCCGACTGGTCACTTGTCTCACTGCTAGGCCTCCCAAAGGGAAGAACCACAGGTGCCAAACTCACCCAAACCTACAAGCAAACACAGTCGACCCACAGGATCTAGTCTGACTGCGTTTTAGGATTACATCCCACGAGAGGGAAGGCTACGAGCCTGACATCAGGCACTCCCAGATCAGAGGGGTAGTGATGCCGGTAGCCCTGTAGCACTGAGGGGTACCTACAGGGCAGAAATGCTGGAGTCCATAGTCAGGAAAGAAGAAATCCGCCCCTATTGAACCTGTCACAACAGAGCAACTCAGCTCTGAATTCCTGCCTTCAAATCAAGGCAGAGATGAACACCTTTTCAAATGCATTTGCTGATTAAATTTCCAAGAGGAAATACTGGCAAGAGGATTTGGGAAATGGTCACCCATATTTTGTGTGGTCACCTCTTCCTCAGTCCATGGCAGGACTGGGCACAGAGCACACAGCATTGCTAAAAGTCAGACCCACTGAGAAATCCTGACCTGGGGTATCAGAGTTTTAACACCCTGAGCTTACTTTGAATGTCCGATCTCTGTGTAGCTTGAAAAACACACCATGATGCATGGGCAGAGCAGATGTACGGGAGGGTGCCCAAGCTACCTAGCGCTGCCTGCCCTCCAGCCCTGTCACTGAGTCATCCTGACAGTCCAGCTGAGTCCCCTGCCGCTGCACAGAACATCTGCCAATGCAAACAGCCTGCAGCCTTTGCCCTGTACTTGGCATTTTACAGACAGTGAAACCTGCCAACGTACACAATTCCTGCTAGAAGGGAGCCGCTGGCACCAGAGGTCTTCACTCTAAAGGACAAAGAGCCATCAGTGTAGTTACATGGGCAGCAGGCAGTGTGTGTTCAGATAGGGAGGCAACTGTCTTTATGCAGCATGTTTGTACTTTCCCTTGGGGCCACTTGGCCATCAGGGAACCTCAGCTGCTTGGCTTCGTGTGCACAAGCTTTAACCCCACCATGGCCAATGGCAAATGGCAGGAGGCCAAATCACAGGGGATGGATGGGGAGGCTAAACAACTGGCCTGCAGCGCCATCCCTGCTGCAGGCTCCATTCCTGGAACCCGGTCTTGGCCGCACTATGCGTATGGGTCCAGTTAGTCACATAGCTCCCATGGGTGTGACCACATGATAGCAATGATACTTGCACAACTATGCTTCTGCTGAAATAAATTAAAATAATATGGAGTAATAATATAGGACTAGATTTCTCCATCACAAGCAAACCCATCGTGCAGGCATGGGAAAGGCTAGTCTACAGTGGGAATATCCCTCAGAATGTTCCAGGAGGGGAGATCCCTTCCCTTCTCCCTGAGGAATGAAAAGGAGGATCCAGAGATCCCCAAAGTTAGGCACAGAGCTCAGTGAACCACTGATAGCCAGGCCCAGCCACACACAATCTCTGGGCTTTCTGAGCTGCTATTGGACCTTTTGCAGCTCCCTGTTAGCACAAGCTGATCACAGATGTGCTACCAGGGCCTATCACAATAGCCTCTGCCTGTAGGATCTCCTGAAAGGGTGTTGTACAGGGTGTAGGGGTCTGCACAGAGATGGGAGGGCTACTTAGAGTAGGTGATGGACACACTCGCCCAGACATACTCTATGGGAGATTTCCACCTTTCCATATCCAGAATGCAGACAGTGACTCGGTGACAGCCACCTTCATTTATGTTTCAAGGGGAGAGGCGGATGAAAAGCCTCTCACTTCTCGTGGGGATCCAGGCAGCTGGGCAACATCCTGGCCCCTGAGATTTCAGAGAAAAAAGAAATACCCATTTTCTATGAAAACTCATCCCGAAAAAGGAGGAAAAGGAAAGATCTGGATTGGATCCCAATTGTTCGTGGGCTGAAAAAACTCTGTTTTCCAGTCCAGCTCTAGCTCAGCCCATGAGACTCTATTCCTTGCCGTACAGCACCACACGTCTAGGTGGCAGCACTTGTCTCCATCTGCCTCCCACACTGGGCGGCCCCTGAAAGCCTGCTGCGGGGGTAGGGGGCCTCTGCCAGCTCTATAACACTGGGACCCCATGGAAATGGCCTGTCTGTAGCAGCCCAAACATCCGTGGAATCATTTAATACTATGCAAACAGCCATATCATTCAGACCAATAGTCTATCTAGCCCGGTGTCCTGGCTTCTGACACTGGCCCATTCAGATACAGTAATTCCTCATTTAACACGATAGATGCATTTCTGAAAATGTTCGTGCTAAGCAAAAAACGTGCTATGTGGGGTCAATTTTCCCATTAAAATATTGGAAAAGGTGGGGGTTGCGTTTCAGGTGGTGGTGGCGAAGTCCATTTTTTGTTGGTGCTGGGTTGTCAACGTCAACATTAGATATCTAGCAACACAAGTCGCCGCGGTTTGTTTGTCCCTGTATATAACGTGGTGTCTTGGGGGACAGTCTTTGAATGGCCATGGAGACAATGGAAGTGTTCCATTGTGTTGAGCCATTCCATTGTTACGGGGGGTACAAATGCACAGTGGTTCAGTAGAGTCTATTGACTTCGCTTAACAATAAACCTAGCCTGGCGCCTTCAATCCTTACCTGATTTGTGGTGTTTGGGGGCTCTCTTGGAGTCTGCTGTGGAGACTAAGTGCACTAGTCTACACAAGACACATCACTGAGCACACACGCAAGCAGCCTTCTGGTTATCATCATCGACAGAAACAGAGATGTGTGAGGACATCGTGACAGTGAATCCTGGCCCCTGATAACTAACAGCATTGCTGAACTGCTGCCTGAGTAACTACAATTTAAAATGTATTTAAAATGTTATTACAGCTGGGTGACAACCAATAGGCAAAATACTTGCAGTCTGGTTATGAAGGGCCTACTCAGGGTAATGTGCCATTAGTGGAAATAAGGCCCCAGCAGTCTATGGATAATGGCTGATATTACCCTGCTGGGCATGCAAGGGCACGTGACCAGATCACATGACACTGAACTCCATTTTCGTACCTGTATTTATTCACACTCTAATGTGGGGTGTGACATCACCTTTCGGTCTCACTCCCCACACAAGATAATTCATGGAAACACCAGAGGAATAGAAGAATGAACTGAGGGAGAAGAAAGGGGTCCCGGGCTAAGTGATTTCTAATCCACATGTGAAAAGTTGGTGAAATGTTTGCATCAGTCAGGGTGCAAAATTACTAATCAAAGTTTATCTGTATAATAGGTTAGGCTTATTTCGTGTTTTGTTTATTGCTAGGTAATCTGGCAAGCTGCAAAATGGGCTGTTGTCTCCTGCTTGTCCAGAGTGGTTTGGTACAGCGCTGAGGTAGCCCAATTGGGTATATAGCAAGATCTGCTGTCACGTGGGGTGATAGCAGAACCTGGAGAGCCTGGCTGTGTCAACAGCAGAGCAGTGTGAGAGAGGCCACCTCAACTGACCAGTTAGGGGACTCAGCATTACCAAGGGCTCCCACCATGGGACAAACTGGTATTTGGACAGTAGTAAGTAATCAGGACCAGACGATATCCACCTCAGAGTTACAACAGAACTCAAATATTGAATTTCAGAATTACTAATTGTGGTGCGTGACCTATCACTTACAACAGCCTCCGTACCAGATGACTGGCAAAGAGCTAATGTGATGCTGATTTTTAAAATGGCTCCACAGGCAATCCCATTAATTACATGTGTGTAATCCTCATTTCAGTACCAGGCAAATTGGTTGAAACTATAGTAAAGAACAGAATTACCTGACACATGTACAGTTTGAACCTCCCTGGTCTGGCACCATCCGGACCTGAGTGGTCCTGAACCACAGAGTTTGCTGGACCGGGGGAGGTCAAAACTCCTCTGTTGGCTGTCAGCCCCACTGTGGGCTCTAAACCTTCCTGGCTGGGTTCACAGCCACTGCCTCCCCTCTGCCACTTGGGTTACACCTTCCTGCCTGGCCGGGGCTCCCAGCTTCAGCTTCCTGGCCCCTACTCACTTGCTACCAGCCTGACTGGAGCTCCCCTGCAGCCAATCTGACTGTGGGCTTCCTGTCCGCCGCCGGCCCCTCCTCAGCTGGTTCGGTGTAGGGCTTCCCAGCCACTGCTGGCCTTCCCTGGCACTGGCCCCACTGCAGCTGACCTGTCAGTCCTCCTGCCACTTGGCTCCTAGTGGGCCCCATTCCCATGGATGATGCCAGACCAGAGAATTCTGGATTTTGGAGGTGCAACCTATATTAACAAAATTTTCTGGAGAAGTGTCAATATGTCGTTTGTGTGGGAAATCACGCCTTGTCTAATCTTTCTCTGTACAATTTTCATATAGAGTAAGACCAATTGAATTGGGGTTTTGGTCCCATTGGGGCTGTGTTCTTGGATGTTGTTGGAGCCCTCCCAGAGCTGAGCTGTTCTCAGAGTCTGTGTTACTCTACTGGGGCGCTATTACCTCAATTCTATGATTTTGCTGGGGAAGAGCAGAGATTCTGAACCACAGGAGGAGGTGGTGGGTTCCCTGAGCAGGCAGGTAGGCAGGCAGGCGGTATGACCAGCCCCTCAGGTGACAGTCTCAAGGGAATTTCTGTGATTCAACCTGTCATACACATCCCTTCTAGTTAACGAGTGTATCAACAGGAATTCTAAGATTGGAACAGCCACCAATATGGTTCTTTTTGGGTCAACATCCAACCAGTCCTCCAAATCCCTGTAAACACAGTCACTTTATAAATGCTGCTGCCTGCCTTGCTCTCCTTCCCATATTGCCCAGTCCTCCCTCACCAGTGGATGTAGATAGAACCCTTACCCATTGTCTATGCTTTAGACCTCATGTGAAACTATGTTTACAGAATTGAGATCAGTTGCTCTTGTCATCTGCAATGTATGGGTTGAGAATGGAACAGGTGGCCCTGGCTCAGGTTCTTTGTCTCCTGTGTCATGAACACTGGAGCTGAGTGAGGAATTGACCCTTCACTTGACAAACACCCTGATGATCCTCACACGAAGGTGTTTGCTTTTCACGCTGTACACGATCGGGTTCATCAAGGGTGGAACCAGCAGGCAGATGTAGCCCAGGACAATCTGAAGTGCCTGAGAAGAGCTATTCCCAAATCGGTACATCACAACCAAGCTGATGTCTGGGGTGTAGAAGAGCAGGACAGCGCAGAGGTGGGAGACACAGGTATTCAGGGCCCTTAAGGTCTCTGCGTGGGACGCAACGCTCAGCACTGTTTTGAGGATCAACACATAGGAGAGGAAGATGAGAAGCCAGTCCAACCCCATCGTTAAGAGCTTAGTAAACAAGCCCAAGATAATGTTGACTCTGATATCTGCACAAGCCAGCTTCATGACCTCTTGGTGCAGGCAGTAGGAATGGGAGAGGACATTGGATCGACAGTATTGGTACCTTTTCAAGAGAAGGGGAAGTGGGAGTATTACAACCACCCCTCTTAGCACACACACCAGTCCCATCTTGACAATTCTCGGCAGGGTTAAGATGGACGCGTATCTCAGAGGATCACGGATTGCGATGAAACGGTCCAAGGCCATGAGCAAGAGCACAGAGGATTCAATGCATTGAAGTGAGTGGATAAAGAACAGCTGGGCAAAACAGGCATCCCGGCTGATCTCCCTGGAGTTAAACAAATATATGCCCAGCATTGTTGGTATGGTAACAATCGATAAGCCAAGGTCTGCGATGGCCAACATGGAAAGGAAAATGTACATGGGCTCATGGAGGCTTGCATCTTTTTTTATAATGAACAGAATGACTGAATTGCCTACTATTGAAATACCATACATGAAGCAGAAGGGGATGGAGATCCATAGATGTGCATCTTCATGCCCTGATATCCCAGTGAGAAGGAACACTGCAGAATTGAGTTTGGTGTCATTGACAGCTGACATGATGTAGTAGGCAAGTCAGAGGAGATTTGAATTTTCCTTCCTGAAAGGAAGAGGAACAGGAAGATTAATTGATAATGAACTTGACATCTTTCTGTTCTCAGTGCAATTCTAGAGACTCCCAGGACCGCAAGAAAAAACAGCAGAAACCTAGTGTTGGATTTACACCACCGATTGGAAAACAGGTACTGCCAGACTACTTCAGACCTGTAGTCCATCCAGGCCAGTATCCAACACCTGACTGGTGTTTTTCTAAACTGTTCTTAAATATGTCCAAGGATAGGGATTCCACAACCCCCCTTGGCAATTTATTCCTGTACTTAACCATCCTGACCATTAAGAAATTTTTCCTAATGTCCAACTTAAACCTCCCTTGCTGCAATTTAAGCCTGTTGCTTCTTGACCTATCATCAGAAGTCAAAGAGAATAATTTTAAACCCTACTCCTTGTGACAATCTTTTAGATACTTGAAAACTGCTATCATGTCCCCTCTCCGTCTTCTCTTTTCCAGACTAAACAAATCCAGTTCTTTCAAACTTCCCTCATAGCTCATATTATCTAGACCTTTAATCATTTTTGTTGTCTTCTTTGGACCTTCTCCAATTTCTCCACATCTTTCCTGAAATGTGGCGCCCCTCAGAACTGGACATAAAACCCCACTGAAGCCTAATCAGTGTATAGCAGAGTAGAAGAATTACTTCTGGTGTCTTACTTACAACACTCCTGCTAATGCATCCCAGAACCATGTTTGCTTTTTTTTTTTTTGCAACATCATTAGCTTGTGCTCCATTACGACCTCTAGATCCCTCTCCTTAATACTCTTTCTTGGGCAGTCATTTCCCATTTTTTATGTGTGAAACTGGCTGTTGCTTTTTAAGTAGAGTACTTTGCATTTGTCCTTATTGAGTTTCATCCCGTTTATCGCAGACCATTTCTCCAGTTTGTCCAGATCATTTTGAATTATGATCTTATCCTCCAAAGCACTTGCAGCCCTCCCACCCAGCTTCATATCATCTGCAAACTTAATAAGCGTAGTCTCTATGCCAATATCTAAAATCATTGACGAAGCTATTGAATAGAACCCTCCCAGAACAGATCCCGGTGGAACTCCATGCATTATGCCCTTCCAGCATGACTGTGAACCATTGGTAACTAGTCTCTGGGAATGGGTGACCAGTAATGTATCCATGTAATAGTAGCTCCATCTAGCTTGTATTTCCTTAGATTGTTCATGCAAGACTCTATCAACAGCTTTACTGAAGGCCAGATTATGTTACATCTACCACTTCCCCTCCTGTCCACAAAACTTGTTACCCTGTCAATGCCCCCCCCCCCCCAAAAAAAAAAACAGGTTGGTTTGACAAGATTTGTTCTTCAAAAATCCATGCTGATTCTTATGTATCACCCTATTATCTTCCAGATATTTGCAAATGGCTGGGGATGGCTGAAGGCTCTCGGCCTGCTTGAGTCCCCATCTGAGTGGGGGGGCTGGGGTCAGAGACAAGTACAGACAGTTGTTTGAAAACCCTCCTATTCTCCCACGTTAAACTTTCTTCTCCCTGTTGAGATTGACCAGAACTTTGGTTGCAGAAGGCTGGCTGGTCATTGATCTCACCACTACTCACAGGGGCCAAAACCATGTGCAGCAGCTGTCTGGTAGCCCAGGACCCATCCCAAGACTGTGAGGATCAAGAAGGAAAGCGACAAGGCCTGATATTTAGTGCTTGGAAAGGAGAGTAGAATCAGAGATATCGGTAGCAAGTAACTCTGAGGGGTGTCTACAGGGCACAAATGCTGGAGCCCTCAGGCAGTCAGCAAACAGAAGCATGCCCTATTGCATCTGTTACTACAGATTAACAGAGCTCTGAGTTCCGGCCTTCACAACAAAGCCAGGAGAAAAACCTTTTCAAAGGCATTTGTTGATTAAATTTCAAGGAGCCAATACACTTGGTGTGATTTGGAAGCTAGTCACTGACATTCCACAGTGTTTCCTGGCTACAGAGCACTTGGCACCCGTAGAAATGGCACCACTTGAGAAAGCCTGACTCAGGGCATCAGGGCTGTCAGTCTCCGAGCTCTGTGTGAGTGTCAGATTTCTGTGTGGCGTAAACAGCCTACTGCAAATCATTGCCAGATGTCAGAGAGGGATCCCAAGCTCCCTAGCGCTGCCTGCCCTCCAGCCCCATCACTGAGTCACCCCGACTGCCCAGGTGAGTCCTCTGCCACTGCACAGAACAGCTGCCAATGCAAACAGCCTGCAGCTTTTGCCCTGCACTTGGCACGTTACAGACAGTGAAACCTGCCAACGTACCCAGTTCCTGCTAGAAGGGAGCCGCTGGCACCAGAGGTCTTCACCCTAAAGCACAAGGAGTCATCGGCGAGGCTGCATGGGCAGCAGGCAGTGTGTGTTCAGCTAGGGAGGCAACTGCCTTTATGCAGCATGTTTGCACCTTCCCTTGGGGCCACTTGGCCATCAGGGAACCACAGCTGCTTGGCTTCATGTGCACCAGCTTTAACCCATCTCAGCCAATGGCAAACAACAGGAGGCCAAATCCCAGGGGATGGGGGCTGATGCTAAACAACTGGCCTGCAGCGCCAGCCCTGCTGCAGGCTCCATTCCTGGAATCCGGGCTTGTCAGCACTGTTCGGTATGTGGCTACTATGAGGCTGGCCAAGTGGTAACGATGATGCTGTCGTATCTGTGATGCTAGTGTAATAAAGTAAAACAGAAGAGACATAATATAAGACCAGATTTCTCCCCGGCACCCCACTTTCCTGAATTAAGATTCCAGGGGTTAGGCCAGGGAAGGGAAATTCTTCAAGACTCCATAGATGGAAGTTTCTCTTGGAGGGTTCCAGGAGGGGGAAATCCCTTCCCTTTTCCCTGAGGAATGAAAAGGGGGACCCAGCATCCATGGATCCCCAAAGTTAGGCACAGAGCTCAGGGATCCTCTAGTAGCCAGGCCCACCTAGCCATACTTTCTGGACCTCCACAGCTGCTCTAGGACCTTCTCCAGCGCCCAGCTAGCCCAGGCTGATCAGCGATGTGCTACCAGGGCCCGTCACAGCAGCCACTGCCCACAGGATCTGCCAAAGGGGCATTGTGCATGGTGGAAGGCATTACATAGGGTTTGGAAGGCTGGTTAGAATCACTGATGGGCACAATCCTCCAGCCATGGAGTAGTCAGGAGTTTTCGACCACCCCATACCCAGAGTGCAGCCACAGACAATGATGGAGAAGATGAATGAAAATGGTGAGAAGCATCAGAACCTCCTCTCTTGGCCCTCCATGTGGGACAGTCCTTCCAGTTCCGCATCTAACAAGAGTGGCTCAAGTGTGGAAATCTCCCTCAGCTCCCCTGCAGCGAAGTCCAATACACAGCACTTACAGAGGCTCTCTGCCACACTGGCCCCTGTCTTGTTTGATTGTTCGACAGACCTCTTTAATTGAAGAGAAATTAAAGAGACTAGGACTTTTCAGCTTAGAAAAGAGGAAACTAAAGGGGGATATGACAGAGGTCTATAAAATCATGAGTGGTGTGGAGAAAGTGAATAAGGAAAAGTTATTTACTTGTTCCCATAATATAAGAACTAGGGGCCGCCAAATGAAATTAATGGGCAGCAGGTTTAAAACAAATAAAAGGATTTCTTCTTCACACAGCGTGTAGTCAACCTGTGGAACTCCTTGCCTGAGGAGGTTGTGAAGGCTAAGACTATAACAGGGTTTTAAAAAGAACTGGATACATTCATGGAGGTTAAGTCCATTAATGGCTATTAGCCAGGATGGGTAAGGAATGGTGTCCCTAGCCTGTTTGTCAGAGGCTGGAGATGGATGGCAAGAGAGAGATCACTTGATCAGTACCTGTTCAGTTCCCTCCCTCTGGGACACCTGGCATTGGCCACGGTCAGCAGACAGGGTACTGGGCTAGATGGACCTTTGGTCTGACCCAGTATGGCCATTCTTATGTTCTGAGGTACTTTAAAAAATTGCTGTTAGCTATTGACAATGAATATGACTCATACATCCTAAAAATCACGAGAAAGGTTACAAATAATTAGTTTTAAATATATACTCAGGTGGGGGCTTTTTGCTTCTAAGCCTCTGAGGCGCATCAGCTTCAGATTTTCTGGATTTCCAGGCAGCTTCTGACCCATGAGGGGGGCCCTGCTGGCGTCCAGCAATGGGCGACGGTGTCACACGGGGAAGGGGGTGAGTGGGGCTTGAATGGGCGTCTGTATGTTTCCCCTCTATTGTGTGGGAAATGGGGTCACTCGAAGAGTGGGTTCAGGATGGGAGGCTGAGGGGGGACCTAGCGCTGCCCCCCCCCAGAGTGTTATTCAACCAAATTGAAATGTTTCCTTTTCACCCCATCTGGGGGGAGAGTTTTCATAGAAAATGGATCATTTCTCTCTGAGAGCTCAGCTGCCAGGAGGCTGCCCAGCTGCAGTGGCCTGGATTCCCCAAGACAAACTGGAGGCTTTTCAGCTGCCTCTCCCTCGTAACGTAACTGAAGGCTGCACTCACTGAGTCTGCGGCTGCACTCTGGGCATGGAAAAGTCAAAAACTCCCGACCAGTCTAGCCCATCAGAGTAGCCCATCAGCTACTCTAACCAGCCTTCCCGTCTCTGTGCAGCCCCCTCCAGCCTGTACAACGCCCCTTTCGCAGATCCTGTGGGCAGTGGCTGCTGGGACAGGCCCTGGTAGTGCATCTCTGACCAGCCTGCGCTAGCAAGGAGCTGGTGAGGGTCCTAGAGCAGTTGTGGGGGCCCACAGATTATGAGTAGGTAGGCCGAGCTACCAGTGGATCACTGAGATCTGGGCCTAACTTTGGGGATCTTGATATCCTGGGTCCCCCTTTTCATTCCCCATTGAGAAGGGAAGAGACCCTCCCCCCTGGAATGATCTAAAGGAAATGTCCATACATGGAGCCTTGCGGAATGTCCCATCCCAGACCCGCACAATGGGTTTGTAATGTAGGAAAGGGGAGAAATCTGACCCTATCTTCTTCTAATTGACTTTACTGCAGTAAGGTCACAGCCGTGAGAGCATCACCATTCTCCTGTGGCCTCCCCTGAGGGAGCCAGGGAGTTAATGAGATGCATGTGAAGTGTGATGAAAACCCCAGATTCCAGTAACAGACCCTGAGCCAGGATGGCACTGCAGGCCAGTTGTTTAGCGTCACCCCCCATCCCCTGTGATTTGACCTCCTGCCGTTTGCCATTGGCCGTGGTGGGGTTAAAGCTGGTGCACACGAAGCCAAGCAGCTGAGGTTCCCTGATGGCCAAGTGGCCCCAAAGGAAGGTACAAACATGCTGCATAAAGGCAGTTGCCTCCCTAGCTGAACACACTCTGCCTGCTGCCTGTGCAACCTCTCCGATGACTCCTTGTGCTGTAGGGTGAAGACCTCTGGTGCCAGCAGCTCCCTTCTAGCAGGAACTGGGTACGTTGGCAGGTGTCACTGTCTGTAACATGCCAAGTGCAGGGCGAAGGCTGCAGGCTGTTTGCATTGGCAGCTGTTCTGTGCAGTGGCAGAGGATTCAGCTGGGCTGTCGGGGTGACTCAGTGATGGGGCTGGGGGACAGGCAGCACTAGGTAGATTGGGATCCCTCCTCTACATCTGCCCATGCTCCACAGTGGGTTATTCAAGATACACAGAAATCGGACATTCAAAAAAGCTTGGAGTATTAAAAACTCTGATGCCCCAAGCCAGGATTTCTCCAGGAGTCCTGTTTCTAGAGGTGCCGTGTGCTCTGGGCCCGATCCTGCCAGGGACTGAGCAAGAGGACACCCCATGGAATATTAGTGACTAGTTCCCTCATTGGCTCAAGTGGATTTTCTCCTGCAAATTTAAGTAGCAAACACATTTGCAATGGTTTTATTTTCTGACTCAAATGGGAAAGAGAGAGAGTGCAAATGCAACAGGCTACTTTCTTGTGTGAAACATAGTTCCATCTCTATTAATACTCATGCATCTGGCTTTTAAATGCACTCCCTGCTAACCCGAATGTGCCTGAAGCACAGGTGCTGGGGTCACTATGTCCTAGAGCGTGAGGGCTCAGGGAATGAGGATTTTCTATACTAGCCCCAATGCCTGTTACCACTCCAGGTAGAAGCTCCAGACTGTCAGATCAGAACCTGCAGAAAACCTGTCAGCTCTTAACCCAGGACAGAGGTGGCACTAGACTGTGACAAATGACTGAGATGGCTGAATTCATTTTAAATCCAACTCTAACCTGAGAAATCATTTCTGAAAGGAGGATGGGGGTAAGGGTCAGTTGACATGTGTGTTCTGAAGAACAGCTCTCTACATGGCATGCCAGACTTTTCATTGTATTAATAATACTGCAAACCAGACTTCCATAGCATGCATGTGTATCGAAAGTCAACAGCAGAGATGCTAGAATCTGTAGCAGTTGGGTCTTTTCTGGTTAATGGCTTATTATTTAGAAAGTATTTCAGAAATACTCTATATTCTGTTGGCAATGGGTGTGTTCTAATAACTCTAGCTTGATACTGCCTCCTGGTAACTGACCACAAGCTGTTTCTAACACATTTAGAAACCTTAGAGGGGTAACGGTGTTAGTCTGTGACACCTGAGTCTAACCAAAATATATAGAATCAGGAGCTTCATGGGCAAAACCTGCTTCATCAGATGAATTGGAGTGGACATAACAAACCAATATAACAGCAAAAGTACCTGTCCATTGTAGGATCTGTGTTAATGATGCTAATTAAGTGGGCCAATTTATCTACCATTAATATCTGCATTTCTACATAAAAAAGTATGTATGGGACACATCCAGACTACTTAATTAACCTCCTTAACATGAGTCATACAATTGAGAGGTACTTCTGCTGTTATATAGATTGCTTGGTTTCTGTTATTTCCACTCCAAATCATCTGATGAAGTGATTCGATATATTTTGGTTATTCCCTAAGGTGCCACAGGACCACTTACATTATGGATCAGGAATACAGTCCTTCTACAATACCTGTGCAAGACTTTCCAAGAAGTCCAGAGGGAACAGAACTGCCGGTCAGGGTTCTAGCAAAGAGCAGAGCTGAGATGCAGGAAAGGAGACTGTAATAGTGTTTGTATGTAATTTACACCCATCACCTCTTACAGGCACATGACTGAAATAACTCATAGTGGATATTAGTGCAAAGCAAATCTTGGCACTCTTCACCCATTTGTGAAGCCAGCTGCTCCCCTGCCGAGCTGAAGGACTTCTCTGTGTTAGCTTGTAACTTGACAAATATCTACGGATTTTTGCATAGGGAGAGAGTGCAGATGAAAAATGAGGAAAACAATGGGGGACAATTGGTGAAGGTCCACAGAAGAGCAACAAAAATGATTAAAGGTCTAGAATACTTAACCTATGAGGGAAAGCTGAAAGAACTGGGCTTCTTTAGTGTAGAAAAGAGAAGACTGAGAGGGGGCATGATAGCAGCTTTTAAGTATCTAAAAGGGTATTACAGGGAGAAAATTGTTCTTCATGGCCTCTGGTGACAGGACAAGAAGCAATGGGCTTAAACTGCAGCAAGGGAGATTTAGGTTGGACTTTAGGAACTTCCTACCTGTCAGGGTGGTTTAACACTGGAATAAGTTGCCTAGGGGGCTTGTTGAATCTCCATCACTGCAGATATTTAAGAGCAGGTTAGATAGACATCTATCAGGGATGGAGATGGTACTGGGTCCTGCCGTGAGGGCAGGGGACTGGACTCGATCTTTCTAGGTCTCTTCCAGTTCTAGTGTTCTATCATTCTATGATTTTATACAAATCTGGAGTGACACTGTTGAAGTCAATGTTTTTGACCTAAGAATCTGGTCCCAGGAATTTATCCATGGTTTTGTAAAAAAAGCAGTAGCATAATTTGAAACTCTGGGGAATGAAATTCAGAGAATGAAATACATTTATAAATATATTCAGTGCAGGACAGATACATTCAATATAGTTTTCACCATCCAAATTTCTTGTGTTTATACCCTGACCGATAGAATGGGCCACACTCAGAATTGAAGGGCCGGATATTGTGTCTGTGAGAGGGTCAAAACTGTAAAGTCACATAGTGCTCACAGAACCTGTGGAACTCCCAGTCACAAGATATCGACGGGGTGGAAAGCTTTGCAGGATTCAAATAGGGACTCGCTTTTTATATCGGTAAAAGGGAAAATCTAACTCCTGCAGTGAGGGGTTTTCCAAAAGTGATGAAGGGTTCTAAACCTTCCTGATTTGCAAAAGAAAAAAAAGGCATGATTTGTGCAGTGACTGTCAAACTGTTCTATTGGTGACTCCTTTCACAATGCAACCCCTCTTATAAATTAAAAATAATTTTAATACGTTTCCAGCATTATACAAGATGGAATCAAAGTGGGCTTTGGGGTGGAAGTTTCATAATGAAGCTTGCAGCACCACATGCAGTAACATTGGGGCTATGTCTAGACTGCAGGTCTTTCAGAAGAACCTTTTCTGGAAGAGATCTTCTGAAAAACTTTTTCTGAAAGAGAGCTTATACTCAGCAAAAGCACATTGAAAAAGCAATTTGCTTTTTCTAAAGATAGTGTCCATTCAGTGAAAAAGCAATTTGCTTTTTCTAAAGATAGTGTCCATTCAGTGAGGATGCTATCTCACATGTAAGCTGTGATTACTATGGGTGGAATGGCCACCAGGGCACCTGTACTTTTTCCTCTTTCCTCTTCTTCCAAAATAACTCTCTCTTCCCCGTCCACACACGCCTTTTCCTAAAAGAACGCTTTCGCAAAATGGCTTTTTCTTCATAGAAAGAGGTTTACTAATGTCGGAAAAACCCCCTCTGTTCTTTCGATTTTTTTCCCGAAAGAACACGATTGTAGTGTGGACGTAAGTGAAGTTTTTTTCGGAAAACAGCTGTTTTTCCGAAAAAACCTCTGCAGTGTAGACATAACCCGAGACTGCCTGAAGGGCCCTGACAGGATATAAGAGAATCCCAAACCGCTGAGGGGGAAACATTCCCTGGGAGACAATTAAGTCATTTCTGCCTTTTGCAGGGATTCTTACACCTTTTCCTGCAGCATCTAGAATTGTCCGCTTCATAGGGGGCTATGGGGATTGTAGGTCTGATCCAGTCTGGCAGTGGTGTAACTCCAAGACTAGTATTTTTGCAGTTCTTCCTTGACCTCCTGGGAAGCTCTAGATCTGCACTGGGAGGAAAGGAGGCCTACTTCAATATCATTTACTATCCTATTCTTTTTCTTGTCAGGAAGGAAAGTTCAAAACTCTTCAGACCCGCCAAGCACATTATGTCAGCTGCCAATGACACCAAATTTAACCGCTCAGTGTTCCTTCTCACTGGGATACCTGGGCAGGAAGACGTTCATCTCTGGATCGCTATCCCCTTCTGCTTCATGTATGTTCTTTCACTAGTAGGAAATTCAATTATCCTCTTCGTTATAAAAACAGATCCAACCCTCCATGAGCCCATGTACATTTTCCTTTCCATGTTGGCCAGCACAGACCTTGGATTAATGATGGTCACCGTACCGACTATACTAGGCGTATACTTGTTTAACTTTAGGGAAATCAGCCCCAATGCCTGTTTTACTCAGGTGTTCTTCATCCACACTCTTCAATGCATTGAATCCTCTGTGCTCTTGTTGATGGCTTTTGACCGCTATGTTGCCATCTGTAATCCCCTGAGATATACGTCCATCTTAGCCCAGCCGAGAATAGCCAAAATGGGGCTGGTGTTTGTGCTAAGATCGGCGGCCCTAATATTCCCCCTCCCCTTTCTCCTGAAACGGTACCACTATTGTCGAGCCAATGTGCTCTCCCACTCCTACTGCCTGCACCAAGACGTCATGACGATGGCTTGTGCGGACATCACCGTCAACAACATCTATGGCTTATCTGTTGCATTCTCAACAATGGGTCTGGACTCGCTGCTCATCTTCCTCTCTTATGTGATGATCCTCAAAACAGTGCTGAGCATCGCGTCCCACACAAAGTGCCTCAGAGCCCTGAACACCTGCGTCTCCCACCTGTGCGCCGTCCTGCTCTTCTACATACCAGAGATCGGACTGGCTCTGCTACACAGATTTGGGAGTAGCTCTTCTCACTTGCTTCAGGTTGTCCTGGGCTATGTCTACCGGCTGGTGCCCCCTCTGGTCCATCCAATCGTGTACAGCGTGAAAAGCGAACACCTTCGTGGGAGGATAATCAAGGTTTTCCTCACGTGAAAGCTCAGTTCATCACCCAGCCCCAGCGCTCGTGACATGGGAGACAAAATCTAGGACAACAGCCATTTAATCCCTCCTGGATCATCTTCCCCGAGGTCCTTTCCTCTGCCCCATGTCTTCCTACAAAGCTAACCGGCCTCCTCCTCCTGTTTATCCAAGGCTCCATGTCCCGAGCAGGGTGGGGAACCTAAGGCCTGGGGGCTGTATGCGGCCCCAAGGTTGCATGGATCCAACCCCCAAGGCTCAGGGCTCCCTCCTCCTAGCATTGGAGAGGCCATGCTAGCACTCCAGCTCCCCTGCTGCCCCACTGTGGGGCTGGAGCACAGAAAATCTAGCCTGGGTCCCCCTGAGTTCTGGTGTGTGAGAGGAATGTGGGGAGCATCCTTCTCCTTCTCAGTCAGGGGCTACGATAGTGAGGGTTTGGATTTTGTTTGATTTTTTTTTTTTTTGGCTTCTCATTTGTGTTCAGCCCCCGAATGATTTTTCTGTAGGTCAGTGGCCTCTGACCCAAAATGGGTTGGTTCCCGACCTCTGTCCTAGAGCTAGGCCTATCACATACGGAAGAGCTGCCCAGGGAACCAGAGTCACTGTGAGGAATCACAGGCACTTCAACTGCCCTGGACAGGTGGTTTGGAGGCCCAAGAAAAGCTTCACGCCATGTCACTGCCCCCATAACATACAACCCAGGAACAGGGGAAAGTCTGGGTCTCCCCACAGCTGCCTGGATTCCATGGGTAGCTCTTGCCACAGCCCAGCTCAAGGCTGGCCAGGGGGCAGAGCCTCGGGAAAGTGGAGGAGGGGACTGGGCCTAGTGGAAAGGGATGGGGTAGGTGGAGCCTCAGAGGAAAAGGAGGGGTAGAGGGTGCAGCAAGAGTTAAGCCAAGTTGACCACAGCAAGCCAGGTGATGGAGGCCCCTAAGTAAAGGAGGAGGGTGGCCACCATCTTTGGAGACTTTGTCGGGGGTGGGGTGGGGCGCTCTGTGCTCTTGGAAGCCATGACTTATGGGCATTGGTTTGCCTGGACCCCAGGCTGCTCTAAACTCCACTGAGGCTTGGGGAGAACAGGCTGGAAAAATCAACCCCCGGTAACTGGCTCCTGGCCATGCCTGCAGCACAGAAGGGGCACTGGTAGGGCAGCAGAGAATCCAGCTGGGCCTGTCACTGCTTAGAAACCTGCTCCTATTCTCTGTGTTTCTCAGGTCAGGAAAGCTGGGCTTGATTCCCCTGCCGTGTGTGAGTGTGGGCAAGCCACTGGCTGTGTGAAAGCCTCTGCACAGATGGGTAATAGCCCCGCCCTGCCTCACAGCGATGATGGGAGGATACATATATTTGTGGTTCTCTGAGACCTGATCCTGATCCCCACCCACGCCGTGAGGAATAAGAGTCACTCTAGTGCTGGAGATAGACGGCAAACACTGCCTCCAAGTCTCCTTCATCACCAAATTTGGGGGGAGCCAAGTCTGAGGGAGGAAGTAGTTTGGGTCAATTGCAGTAATAGCAGCAGCCCCATGGAGCTAGGTTTGAATCATGCCCCTTTCTATTAATGGAATCCTAAGGTTGGAAGAGACCTCAGGAGGTCATTAAGTCCAACCCCTGCTCAGAGCAGCACCATATTATGAATACGCATTGTCGTTCTGACACGGCTTGTTCATGTCTCGTGTGAGGGAGATGTAGATCACCTCATGTGCCAAGTGATTCGCAAACACTTCATGGTTGTGTCCAGCTGTCTGGGACATAACCCTCTTCCTTGCAATCAGGGGCTCTTTAGACTAGTGTCTCTACCTCCAATGGACCAGAAATATCGACTTACCAGCCCTCAGTTCCTTTGTTTGTGGATTCTCTGCTTGTGATAAACCCAGCAGCAGCAATTCCTGGGATTTTCTTGGGAGTCTCACATTATTTCCTGTCTTTCTTACAGCCCAAGTTCTAGGACCAAGACTTTTTGTGGGAATTTCAGCTTTCAGTTTCCTTGAAAAGGGTTATTTGAAAAAGTACGCTACTGAAAAGTTGAAAATCTGAAGTAGGTACATCGTAAAGGCTCAGAAATGAAATGCAAATGGAAATGAGAGCCATATTAAAATATTTAAAAATCTCATTATTGTAAATGAATCTCATTTTGAGGGGCGGTGTAACTGCTACATTTAGTATAGGGCTTTGGAATACTGCATCCATAGTTTAAAACATCTGAAGAGCCACTAACAAAAATCACAAAAATTCATGGCAATTTTTTCCCCAAGTGCATTCAACCAGTAAGAATGTGAATCAATGAGAGGGCCACTGGACAATGAAAATGTGAAAGGAGCCTCAAGGAAGATGAGGCTGTTGCAGACAGGCAAAATGAATTCTTTGCCTTGGTCTTTACTGCAGAGGATGTGAGGGAGAGTCCCACAACTGAGCCTCTCTCACACGGTCAATTGTACTTGAAATTACGAATATTGACTGTGTCTGTGGCTATGTCTACAGTACACTGTTCTTCCAGAAAAAGCTACGAAAATTGCGAACCACAATTTACATAGTTTTTTTCCACTTCTTTTTTCCAAAGAGGCTTTTCCAACATTGGGCCCCATCTAAGAGGGAAGGTCCTTTGATGGATTGAATACTGGTTAAAAGACAGGAAACAAAGGGTAGGAATAAATGGTAAATTTTCAGAATGGAGAGGGGTAACTAGTGGTGTC
This sequence comes from Rafetus swinhoei, assembly GCA_019425775.1. Taxonomy (NCBI): domain Eukaryota; kingdom Metazoa; phylum Chordata; order Testudines; family Trionychidae; genus Rafetus; species Rafetus swinhoei. Next base: position 10,866,986 of record CM033437.1, on the reverse strand, counting down.
CCCCAAGGGTGAGTCCTAGGACCAGTCCTGTTCAACTTATTCGTAAGTGATTTAGAGAAAGGGGCAAGCAGTGAGGTAGTAAAGTTTTCAGATGATACTAAACTGTTCAAGATAGTCAAGACAGAAGCAGACTGTGAAGAACTTCAAAAAGATCTCACAAAACTAAGTGATTGGGCAACAAAATGGCAAATGAAGTTTAATGTGGATAAGTGTTAAGTAATGCACGTTGGAAAAAATAACCCCAACTATACATATAGTATGATGGGGGCTAATTTGGCTACGACAAATCAGGAAAGAGATCTTGGAGTTTTCGTGGATAGTTCTCTGAAAACTTCCACACAGCGTGCAGCGGCGGCCAAAAAGGCAAACAGAATGTTAGGAATGATTAAGAAAGGGATAGAAAATAAGACACAGAATATCTTACTGCCCCTGTACAAAACTATGGTACGCCCACATCTTGAGTACTGTGTACAGATGTGGTCTCCTCACCTCAAAAAAGATATTTTGGCCTTGGAAAGGGATCAGAAAAGGGCAACTAAAATGATTAGGGGTTTGGAACAGGTCCCATATGAGGAGAGGCTAAAGCGACTGGGACTTTTCAGTTTGGAAAAGATGACACTGAGGGGGGATATGATAGAGGTCTATAAAATCATGAGTGGTGTGGAGAGGGTGAATAAAGAAAAGTTATTTATTAGTTCCCATAATATAAGGACTAGAGGATACCAAATGAAATTAATGGATTGCAGGTTTAAAATCAGTAAGCGAAAGTTCTTCTTCACACAGCGCATAGTCAGCCTGTGGAACTCCTTGCCACAGGAGGCTGTGAAGGCTAGAACTATAACAGAGTTTAAAGAGAAGCTAGATAAATTAATGGAAGTTAGGTCCATAAAAGGCTATTAGCCAGCGGGTAGGAAAGGTGTCCCTGGCCTGTTTGTCAGAGGCTGGAGATGGATGGTACGAGACAAATTGCTTGATTGTTGTCTTCGGCCCACCCCCTTCGGGGTACTTGGCATTGGTCACTGTCGGCAGATAGGCTACTGGGCTAGAAGAACCTTTGGTCTGACCCAGTACGGCCATTCTTATGTACACTGGGCCAAATGTTGGGAAAAAAAAACCCTTTTTTGGAACATCTGGTCTTCCTCGTAAAACGAGGTTTACAGGGATGCTGAAAAAGCACGTCTGCTCTTCTGAAAATTTTTTTGGAAAAGCAGATATGTTCCCTGGACATGGCAGAGTTTTTCTGGGATACTTCCGGTATGCTGGAAAAACTTTGAAGCGTAGACATAGCCTGTGTAAATCGAAGGAGTTTACTCGGGGTAACCCCCTCAGCTAGCCTTTCTGATATAACACTGACAAAACTAGACAGTACTGATGCTTCATCAACAGAGATAATGGATCATGGAAGGACTTAGTCTTCCTCTGAATGATTGATCCAGCCTACAGAGGCATGACACCAGACCAAATGGCACCGGACTCCATGTTGGTACCTGTATTTTTCTACAAACAGGGCTGGAAACTTAGCTTGAAACATAGCATTCCCACCATAGGGGAAAAATATATAAGGTGACTGTGGGGGAGTGGACTCACCCCCCTGCCTCATTGAGCCTCTGACAGTCTTCATCTAGCCCCCAACTCGGAGCAAACTGCAGTCTGTACGGGCCGCTCATCACCAGCGTAGGGGTGCGGACCTGCTACCCCTGCTTACCACGGCTGCCTCTCTACAGCCCTCCTACCCCTGGGCTGTGCTCCAGGCCCTACAGCCTGGGAGCTCGCTTAGCCAGAGCTCTCCAGGCCTTGCCTTGCTGCCCCAGCATGCCTTCAGCTCCTGGGAGCCTCCTGCTTTCCCAGCTGCCAGCTCCTTACTGCTCTTCCTTTGAGCGGGGAACTACTCTCCTTTATATAGCCCCCAGCTGGGCCCTCATTAGCCAGAACTGCCTCAGCTGGGTCTTTGCTTCCAGCCCCGGCTCCCGGCCTGGGTTTTGCCCTTAAAGGGTCAGTGCAGGGCAAGCGCTCTGTCACACGATCTCCCCTTTCTGTTCGGGCTTCCCTCACCCCACCTGCCTCCATTCCGGGCCTGCGGCTTACTCTCACCCCGGATCTGGCTTCCCCCCAGGACCCGAGCTACCGCTGGGTTCTTTCTAGCCACCTCTGAGCATGCGCAGCAGAGGTGGCGTCCCGGCTGACGTGCCCCCCCCCCCAGAGAGTTGCGGCTGTGCAGCTGTCAGTGCAGGGCAATGGTGCCCCTTCACAGGTGGGTACTGTCATCAGCACTTGGCCTCCCCTCCCCATACAAGAGACATTCTGGAAATACCTGAGAAACAAAGATTGAACTTGGGGAAGTGGTGGTCCCTTATCAGAGATTTCTAGCCTGTGTATGAAAATATGGTGAGCAGCTTGTACCATCCGTCAGGATGAGAAATTACTAATTCATATCCTAGTATGTTATGCATGGTTTGCAGTTTTGCATTTATAATCCTGTAAAATCTGCCTTTCTGAAGTTAATAAGCTTGTTTTATGTTTTATCATAACCAGCATGAAGTATTAGGGAAAATCTCAGCTCTGTAAACAGTGTCTGTTCCATATCTAACCTACACTGAGAGGAAAGCAACCGACACTCATGAGAAAAATTGAAAGACAACAAATAGTCTAGTGGCAGCTTAAAGACTAACAAAACATGGAGATGGTATTATGAGCTTTCGTGGGCATAACCCACTTACGAGTTACCATTGCACAGATTAAGTGCAGGGCGAGGTGGTATAATTTTGGATTTCTAGTCCAGCACACAGAGCCTTGTGGAATCTCCCTTCTCTGGCTGTGCCCTGGGTTGGTAATGCAGGGAAGGTCGCTGCTGGGGAGAAATTTTCTTTTATGTTATTATTATGATTCATCAGTACCAATTGGCCACCCTCATGACAGCCATGGGACGCATCAGACCCATACGAACAGTGATCGCAAGTCCAGATTCCAGGAACAGAGCCTGCAGCAGGGCTGGTGCTACATTTCAGTTGTTTAGCATCACCCCCTACTGTGATTTGGCCACCAGCAATTTGTCATTGGCTGTGAGGAGGTTAAAGCTGGTGCACAGGAAGCCAAGCAGCTGAGGTTCCCTGATGGCCAAGTGGCCCCAAGGGATGGTACAAACATGCTGCATAAAGGCAGTTGTCTCCCTGTCTGAACACACACTGCCTGCTGCCTGTGCAACCTCTCCGATGACTCCTTGCACTTCAGGGTGAAGACCTCTGGTGCCAGCGGCTCCCTTCTAGCAGGAACTGGGTACGTTGGCAGGTGTCACTGTCTGTAACATGCCAAGTGCAGGGCAAAGGATGCAGGCTGTTTGCATTGGCAGATGTTCTGTGCAACAGCAGAGGACTCAGCTGGGGTGTCTGAGTGACTCAGTGACAGGGCTGGGGGGCAGGCAGTGCTAGGTAGCTTGGGATCCCTCCCCTACATCTATCCATGCTCCACAGTCCATTATTCAAGATACACAGAAATCTGACATTCAAAGAAAGCTTGGAGTGTAAAAATCTCTGATGCCCCAAGCCAGGATTTCTCCAGGAGTCCTGTTTCTAGAGGTGCCGTGTGCTCTAGGCCCGATCCTGCCAGGGGCTGAGCGAGAGGACACCCCATGGAATATTAGTGACTAGTTCCCTCATTGGCTCAAGTGGATTTTCTCCTGCAAATTTAATTAGCAACACATTTGCAATGGTTTTATTTTCTGACTCAAATGGGAAAGAGAGAGAGTGCAAATGCAACAGGCTACTTTCTTGTGAGAAACAAAGTTCCATCTCTATTAATACTCATGCATCTGGCTTTTAAATACACTCCCTGCTAACCCGAATGTGCCTGAAGCACAGGTGCTGGGGTCACCATGTCCTAGAGAGTGAGGGCTCAGGGAATGAGTATTTTCCATACTAGCTCCAATGCCTGTTACCACTCCAGGTAGAAGTTCCAGACTGTCAGATCAGAACCTGTGGAAAACTAGTCTGCTCTTAACCCAGGACAGAGGAGGCACTAGACTGTGACAAATGACTGAGATGGCTGAATTCATTTTAAGTCCAACTCTAACCTGAGAAATCATTTCTGAAAGGGGGACGGGGGTAAGGGTCAGTTGACGTGTGTTCTGAAGAACAGCTCTCTACATGGTATGCCAGATTTTCATTGCATTACTAATACTGCAAACCAGACTTCCATAGCATGCATGTGTATCGAAAGTCAACAGCAGAGATGCTCGAATCTGTACAGGAAGGCGCAGTTGGGTCTTTCCTGCTTAATGGCTTTTGATTTAGAACAGTAGTCTCCAACCTTTTCACACCCAAGATCACTTTTTAAATGACAGAACAAGCCAAGATCTACCACCCCGCCCCTTCCTTGAAGCTCCACCCTCTCTGTTCTCCTCCCCTCCATTACTTGCTATCCCCAACCCTTATACCGCTGCTTTTCCCCCCAATTCTTCTGTAGGAAGAGGTTTTTACAACATTTAGCCTGTCTAGACTGGACCAAATGTCAGAAAACCCCCTTCTTTTGGAAGCCCCCTTATTCCTTGTGGAAAGAGGAATATAGGGGTGACCGAAAGATCATGTTTGCTCTTCCACTAAAAGAAGTGGAAGAACAAATGCATCCCTGGATGCAGAAGAGTTTTTCTGGGATATCTCCGGAATCCTGAAAAACTCCTGCAGTCTAGCCGTACTCTCGCTGGGTTGAGACAGGATGTGTAGGCTCCGGGGTGTGAATGATGGATTTGGGTGTGGGAAGAGGTGAGAGGTGCAAGCTCTGGGAGGAAATCTGGATGCAGGAGGAGGTGGATAAGGGGACGCTGGCTCGGGGAGGGGGCTCCAAGTTGGGCAGTGTTGGGGTCAGATGTAGGGTTAGGGTACTAAGCAAGTCACAGACTTCTGGATGTGAGGGTTCAGGAATTTGGGTTGGGGTATGTGAGGGGCTCAGGGCAGGGGGTTCCAGTGTATGATAGGCTCCGATGTACGGTCTGGGGGAACAGGGAGTGCAGGACTGTTATGATGCTGTGGCCAGATGGGTTCTTAGCCCCAATTTGGGGTTTGTTGGCCAGGCTTCATTTTTAAATAAAATACTGTGTCAAACAAAAAGTTTCTGCATTGTCTTTATTTCTGAGAAGGGCAGGGAACCTGTCTTGAGTCAGGGGTCACTGACCCAAGAAAAGTCAGGTGGGGTCACACAAGTGAGATGCAAAAAAACCCTCCTCCACCCTCCCCCCCCCCCAAGCTTCACTAATGTGGCCCCAACTGTGTTGGTGGAAGCAGGGGACATAGTACGGGGGAAGGGTGCTAGTGGGTGCTTTGGCAGGGGACAGGGTGCCAGTGGGGACAGAGTTCTGTGGCTCAGGACAGGGGAATGGGGACAGAGTTCAAAAAGTGGGGATGAGGATGGGGACAGAGTTCTGTAGCTGGGGACAGGGGAGTGGGGACAGAGTTCTGTGACTAGGGAGAGGGAACTGGGCAGTGGGGAGTGGGAATGGGGGAATGGGGACAGGAGGCGGGGGGGCAGTGGAGGCAGAGAGTCCCCTGCATCTGCCTCCTCCCAGGATTCTCCCCCACGGGAAGCCAGCGCGTGCCTCCTCCGGGCCCAACTCACCTCCCCCCAACCCCGGTGTAAGGAAACCCTGCGCGCGCCTGCCCTGGGGCCGACCCCCCTGCCCCCCCGGTGCACGGAAGCCCCGCGCACGTACCTGCCCCAAGGCCAACCCCCGCAGCGCGGGGAAGCTCCGCGAGCGCCTGCCCCGGGGCCGACCACGCAGGGAAACCCCGCGCACGCCTGCCCCGGGGCTGACTCACCCCTCCTGTGCGGTGCAGGGAGCCAATGCTCCCTCCCGCAGTATGCCCGGGAGAGCAGCTAGCGCACTTCCGGAATCACCGGAAGTGGCGCTAAGCTGCGGGACTTCTGTCCATCCCCGGGAAGCCGACACTTCCTCCATTTTCACTTGAGGTAGGTAGTGGGGCTTCTCGGGGGCAGGAGGGAAATGGGGGCGGGGTGGACAGGACTCCTCGCAATCGACCAGTCGATCGCGATCGACCTGTTGGTGACCACGGATTTAGAAAGTATTTCAGAAATACTCTATATCCTGTTGGCAATGGGTGTGTTCTATTAACTCTTTGGTCAGTGAGCAATAGTTTGTGTGTTCTAATAACTCTAGCTTGATACTGTCTCCTGGTAACTGACCACAAGCTATTTCTAACACATTTCGAAACCTTAGAGAGGTAACCGTGTTAGTCTGTGACACTTGAGTCTAACCAAAATATATAGAATCAGGAGCTTCAGTGGGCAGAACCCACTTCATCAGATGAATTGGAGTGGACATAACAGAAACCATCAGATGAATTGGAGTGAATATAACAGCAGAAGTACCTATCAACGGTAGGACCTGTGTTAATGAGACTAACTAAGTGCGCCAGTTTCTCTGCTGTTAATATCTGCATTTCCACATCAAAAGCTATTTATGGGACACACCCAGGCCACTATATCTATATCTATATCTATCTATATATATATATTCTGTTATTTCCACTCCATTTCATCTGATGAAATGAGGTCTGCCCATGGAATTCATGATTCTATATATTTTGGTTACTCCCTAAGTTGCCGCAGGACCACTTACATTCGAGATCATGAATACAGTCCTTCAGCAATACCTGTGCAAGACTTTCCAAAGAGTCCAGAGGGAACAGAACTGCCGGTCAGTGTTCTAGCAAAGAGCAGAGCTGAGATGCAAGAAAGGAGACTGTAATAGTGTTTGTATGTAATTTACACCCATCACCTCTTACAGGCACATGGCTGAAATAACTCATAGTGGATATTAGTGCAAAGCAAATCTTTGCACTATTTGTGAAGCCAACTGCTCCCCTGCCCAGCTGAAGTAACTCTCTGTGTCAACTTGTAACTTGACAAATATCTTTCGACTTTTGTTTAGGGAGGGAGTACAGATACTATGAGCATGGGAAGATGGCTGGAGGATGATGTCATCTCTGGATTCAGTCAATGGTAGCCAGGTAATGCACTTTAGCTTCTCTTGGAGTTATTTTTCAGAGTGGGAGCATTTGGTAAAGGAAAGTTAATAGAGCTTCATTCTGATCTAATTCAGATAAGTCTTGTGGGTAAGGGAGAAGTGGTGGACGTGGTATACCTAGACTGTAGTAATGCATTTGATATGGTCTCGCATGACCTTCTTATCAATAAACTAGGGAGATGCAACCTAGATAAGGTTATTGTAAGGTGGGTGCATAACTGGCTGGGTAATCATTCTCAGAGAGTAGTTATTAACAGTTCACAGTCATGCTGGAAGAATAAAAAGTGAGGTTCCGCAGGGGTCTGTTTTGGGACCGGTTCTATTCAATATCTTCATCAATAATTTAGATATTGGCATAGAGAATACACTTATTAAATTTGTAGATGATACCCAGCGGGGTGGGGTTACAAGTGGTTTGCAGGATAGGGTCAAAATTCAAAAGGAACTGGACAAACTGGAGAAATGGTCTGAGGTAAATAGGATGAAGTTCAATAAGTACAAATGCAAAGATCTTCTCTTAGGAAGAAACAATCAGTTTCACACATACAGAATGAATCTAGGAAGGAGTACTGCAGAAAGCAACTAGAGGGTCATAGTGGACCACAAGCTAAATATGAGTCAACAGTGCGACTGTTGGAAAAAAAAGCAAACATGATTCCGGGATGCAATAACAGAAGTGTTCTGAGCAAGACATGAGAAGTCTTTCTTTCTTTTTACTCTCCACTGATTAGGCCTTATTTGGTATTGTGTTCAGTTCTGGGCATCACATTTCAAGAAAGGTGTGGAGAAATTGGAAAAGGTCCAGAGAAGAGCAACAAAAATGATTAAAGGTCTAGAGAACATGAGCTATGAGGGAAGGCTGAAGAAATAGGGCTTGTTTAGTTTGGAAAAGAGAAGACAGAGGGCGCATGATAGCAGCTTGCTAGTGTCTAAAAGTGTGTTATAAGGAGGAGGGAGAAAAATTGTTCTCCTTTGCCTCTGATGACAGGACAAGAAGCAAAGGGCTTAAACTACAGCAAGGGAGGTTTAGGTTGGACATTAGGAAAAACTTCTTGCCTGTCAGGGTGGTTAAACACTGAAATAAATTGCCTAGGGAGGTTGTGGAATCTTCATCACTGGAGATATTTAAGATCAGGTTGGATAGACATCTATCAGGTATGATCTAGGTGATGTTTGGTCCTGCTGTGAGGGCAGGGGACTGGACTTGATGAACTCTCCATGTCTCTTCCATTTCTAGTGTTCTATCATTTTATGATTTTATACCAATCTGGTGTTACACTGTTGAAGTCAATGTTTTTGACCTAAGAACCTGGTCCCAAGAATTTATCGCTGGTATTGTAAACAGGCAGTGGCATAATTTGAACTCTGGGGAGTGAAAAATATAAACAAAAATTCAGAGAATGAAACACATTTATAAATAGATTCCGTGCAAGACAGATACATTCAATACAGTTTTCACCCGGGAAAATTTCTTGTGTTTATACACTGTCTGATAGAATGGGCCATGCTCTCAAGTGAAGGACCAAATATTGTGTCTGTGGGAGGGTCAAAACTGTAAGATCACGCAGTGCTCACGGAGCATGCGGAACTCCCAGTCACAAGATATCAACGGGGTGGAAACTTGGCAGGATTCAAATAGGGACTCGCTTTTTGTATGGGTAACCAGAAAATCTAATTCCTGTATTGCAGGGTTCTTCAAAAGCTTTGAAGTTTTCTAAATCTTCCTGATTTGCAAAAGAAAAAAGGCATGATTAATGCAGTAACCGTCAAACTGTTCTACTGGTGACCCCTTTCACGTAGGAAGCCTCTGAGTGCAACCCCTCTTATAATTTAAAAATACTTTTAATACATTTTCCAGCACTATACAAACTGGAATCAAAGTGGGCTTTGGGGTCGAATTTTTTTTCATTAATCTCGCAGACCCACATGCAGTAACAGTGAAACTTCCTGAGGGGCCCTGACAGGATGTAAGATAATCCCTAAACCACTGAGGTAAGGGGGAAACGTTCCCTGGGAGACAGTTACGTTGTTTTTGCCTTTTGCAGGGATTCTTCTACCTTTCCTTGCAGCATATAGAACTGGCCACTGAATAGAAGGCTACGTGGACTGCAGGTCTGATGCAGTCTGGCAGTGATGTAAATCCAAGACTATATTTTTGCAGATAATCCTTGACCTCCTGGGAAGCTCTAGTCATACTGGGAGGAAATGAGGCCTATTCAAATATAATTTACTCTCCTATTCTTTTTCTTGTCAGGAAGGAAAGTCCAGACTCTTCATACCTGCCCAGCACATTATGTCAGCTGCCAATGACACCAAATTTAACCGCTCAGTGTTCCTTCTCACCGGGATACCTGGGCAGGAAGACGTTCATCTCTGGATCGCTATCCCCTTCTGCTTCATGTATGTTCTTTCACTAGTAGGAAATTCAATCATCCTCTTCGTTATAAAAACAGATCCAACCCTCCATGAGCCCATGTACATTTTCCTTTCCATGTTGGCCAGCACAGACCTTGGATTAATGATGGTCACCGTACCGACTATACTGGGCGTATTCTTGTTTAACTCTAGGGGAGATCAGCCCCAATGCCTGTTTTACTCAGGTGTTCTTCATCCACACGCTTCAATGCACTGAATCCTCTGTGCTCTTGTTGATGGCTTTTGACCGCTATGTTGCCATCTGTAATCCCCTGAGATATACGTCCATCTTAGCCCAGCCGAGAATAGCCAAAATGGGGCTGGTGTTTGTGCTAAGATCGGCGGCCCTAATATTCCCCCTTCCCTTTCTCCTGAAACGGTACCGTTACTGTCGAGTCAATGTCCTCTCCCACTCCTACTGTCTGCACCAGGACGTCATGACGATGGCTTGTGCAGACATCACCATCAACAACATCTATGGCTTATCTGTTGCATTCTCAACGATGTGGCTGGACTCACTGCTCATCTTCCTCTCTTATGTGATGATCCTCAAAACAGTGCTTAGCATCACGTCCCACACAAAGTGCCTCAGAGCCCTGAACACCTGCATCTCCCACCTCTGTGCTGTCCTGCTCTTCTACATACCAGAGATCGGACTGGCTCTGCTACACAGATTTGGGAGTAGCTCTACTCACTTGCTTCTGGTTGTCCTTGGCTACGTCTACCGGCTGGTGCCCCCTCTGGTCCATCCAATCGTGTACAGCGTGAAAAGTGAACACCTTCGTGGGAGGGTAATCAGGGTGTTTGTCAAGTGAAGGCTCAGTTCATCACCCAGCGCTGGTGACATGGGAGACAAAACCTAGGACTACAGCCACTTAACCCCTCCTAGATCATGTTCCATGAGGTCCTTTCCTCTGCCCCATGTATTCCTACAAAGCCGACTGGCCTCCTCCTTCTGTTTATCTGAGGCTCCATCTCCTAAGCAGGGGTGGGGAACCTAAGGCCCAGAATGTGGCCTGGAGCTTGCATGGATCCAGCACCCAAGGCTCAGGGCTCTCTCCCCCCAGCATTGGAGAGGCTGTGCCAGCACTCCAGCTCCCCTGCTGCCCCACTGTGAAGCTGGAGCACAGAAAATCTACTAGCCTGGGTGCCCCTGAGTTCTGGTGTGTGAGGGGAATGTGGGGAGCATCTTTCTGCTTCTCACTCAGGGGCCACATCAGTGAGGGTTTGGATTTTGTTTCTGATTTTTTTTTTGGCTTCTCATTTGTGTGCTGGTTTTTCTGTGCGTCAGTGGCCTCTGACCCAAAAAAGGTTCCCCACCCCTGTCCTAGAGCCAGGCCTATCACATAAGGAAGATCTGCCCAGGGAACCAGAGTCACTGTGAGGAATCACAGACACTCCACCTGCCCTGGACCCACGGCTTGGAGGCCCAAGAGAACCCTCAAGCCATGTGGATGTCCCCATAACATACAACCTAGGAACAGGGGAGAGTCTGGGTCTCCCCACAGCTGCCTGGATTCCATGGGTAGCTGTTGCCACTGGCCAGCTCTGGCTTGGCCTGGGAGCAGAGCCTCGGGGAAGGGGAGAAGGAGGGGACTGGGCCTAGTGGAAAGGGATGGGGAAGGTGGCGCCTCAGAGGAAAAGGAGGTGTAGGGGATGCAACAAGAGTGAATCAAGTTTGACCGTAGCAAGCTGGGTGATGGAGGCCCCTAAGTAAGAGAGGAGGATGGGACATAGGATGGGAGAGCCTGTGCTTTGGAGAAGACTGATTAATGCAACCCCGGCAAGGGGCTTTTCTCAGTCATTGCAAGGACCTGAGAGGGAAGGACATGGTGCCGAGAGTTCTATCTCAGGCCCAGGGAGGGGGAGTCCTCTGGGATGGCCACCATCTTTGGGGTCTTTTTTGGGTGGGAGGTGCAGGGGGGCTGTGCTCTTGGAAGCCATGACCCATGGGCATTGGTCAGCCCAGCCCCCAGGCTGCTCTAAACTCCACTGAGGCTTGGGGAGAACAGGCCAGAGAATCAACCCCTGGTAACTGGCTTCTGACCATCCCTGCTCTCTGCAGCACAGAAGGGTCACTGCGAGGGCAGCAGATAATCCAGCTGGGTCTGTCTCTGCTTGGAAGGCTGATCCTATTCTCTGTGTTTCTCAGGTCAGGAAAGCAGGGCTTAATTCCCTTGCTGTGTGTGAGCGTGGGCAAGCCACTGGCTGTCTGAGAGCCTCTGCACTGATGGGTAATAGCCCTGCCCTGCCTCACAGGGATGGTGGGAGGATAAATATATTTGTAGTTCTATGAGACCTGATCCTGACCCCGCTCGAGCAATGAGAGTCACTCTAGTGCTGGAGACAGACCACAAACACTGCCTCCAAGTCTCCTTGATCACCAAATTTGCGGGGAGCCGGGTCTGAGGGAGGAAGTAGTTTGGGTCAATTGCAGTAATAGCAGCAGCCCCGTGGAGCTAGGTTTGAATTATGCCCCTTTCTATTAATGGAAGGTTGGAAGAGACCTCAGGAGGTCATTAAGTCCAAGCCCTGCTCAGAGCAGCACCATATTACGAATATGCATTGTCGTTCTGACACGGCTTGTTCATGTCTTGTGTGAGAGAGATGTAGGACACCTCACATGCCAAGTGATTTGGCAAACACCTCATGGTTGGGTTCAGGTGTCTGAGGCATAATTCTCTTCCTTGAATCAGGGGCTCTTTAGACTAGTGTCTCTACCACCAATGGACTACATGACCAGAAATATCCACTTACCAGCCCTCAGTTCATTTGTTTGTGGATTCTCCGCTCGAGATAAACCCAGCAGAACCAATTCCTGGAATTTTCTTGGGAGTCTCACATCATTTCCTGTCTTTCTTAAAGCCCCAACTTTTAGGACCAAAACATTTTCTGGGAATTTCAGCTTTCAGTTTCCTTGAAAAGGGTTATTTGAAAAAGTAAGTTACTGAAAAGTTGAAAATCTGAAGTATGTACATCGTAAAGGCTCAGAAATTAAATGCAAATGGAAACGAGAGCCATATTAAAATATTTAAAAATCTCATTATTGTAAATGAATCTCATTTTTGGGGTGGTGTAACTCATACGTTGAGTATAGGGCTTTGTGATACTGCATCTACAGTTTAAAAAATCTGAAGAGCCACTAGCAAAAATCACGAAAATTCCTGGATTTTTTTTTCCGAAGTATATGAGAACTAGTAAGAATGTGAATCAATTAGGGTATGTCTATGCTGCCGACTTTTGCTGGCAGAGTGTACGCAAATGAAGTGCTGATTAGCATTTTGTCGCACTTCATTTGCATAATCTATTGGAGCTGTTTTTGCACAAGGGTGTTTGCACAAAAACAAGCAGTGAGGATGTTTCCTTTTTGTGCAAAAAAAAACTTTTTGTGCAAGTTCCTTATGCCTCTCTCAGAGAGGCTTAAGGACTGGAGAGGCATAAAGATCTTGCACAAAAGGGGGGGTTGCACAAAAACCCCATGTGCAAAAACGGCTCAAATAGATTATGCAAATGAACCATGACAAAATCCTAATTAGTGCTTCATTTGCATACTCTGCAAGCCGGCAGTGTAGACAAAGCCTGAGTAGGGCCACCCTACAATGAAAGTGGTAAGGGAGCCTCAAGGAAGATGAAGCTGTTGCAGACAGGCTAAATGAATTTGCCTCAAGCCCACAACCCTGCGCTCCAGATGCTGATGCCCAATCCCCTTGGCCACTCCAGAACCCAGTCAACCTCTCTACCTTCAGCTGGTCCCTTATCCTGCCTTCCTAATACGGGAGCCAACTCCATCACTGGGGCAGCCTGTGTTGGGCTGTGAGGGAGAGGAAGTGAGGGAGAGTCCTAAAACTGTGCCATTCTCTTTAGGTGACAGATCTGAGGAAGTGTCCCACAATGAACTGTCAGTTGAGGCTGTGATACCAACCCCCCTATTCATCACAATGATATGATTATGAAATGGTTATGGCAAATCGCTGTTTCTACTCACCTGTGGCGAGTTAGATTTCAGCCTGTCACCCCATTCACCGGCGACGCACACATGCGCAATGCGGGTCTTGCGCATGCGCAGTGCAGGGCTGATGAGTAGATTTCGCCACCGTTTGTCAAGCCCTGGTTATAGGGCATAATTGTGTTGTGAAGGTCACAAGATATGCCTTGTGAGATGTCACTGGAAAAGTTATGATTTGTGTCATACGTTTTCCCTATTTGTCTGCATGCATTATTTTTGTACTTGAAATAATGAATATTGACCACATACGTGTAAATTGAAGGAGTTTACTCTGGGTAACCCCCTCAACTAGCCTTTCTGGTGCCACAGTGACAAAACTAGACAGTGCTGATGGTTCATCAAGAAAGATAATGGACATTGGAAGGGCTTAGTTTTCCTCTAGGGGTCTGTCTACAACATAGTTTTTCTGATAAAACTTGAGGAACATCCACACTGCAATCACATTCTCCCACAAGAAAATTGAAAGAACTGAGGGGGTTTTCCAGCATTGGTAATCCTCATTCTACAAGGAAGAAGCTTTTTTGTGAAAGAGCTCTTTCGCAAAAAGGCATGTGTGGACGGGGAAGAGGGAGTTCTTTCTGAAGAAGAGGAAAGAGGAAAAAGCACAGGTGCCCTGTGGCCACTCCATCCATAGTAATCACAGCTTACACGCGAGAGAGTGTCCATTCAGTGTGGATGCTCTCTTTCAGAAGAAGTTTTTTCGGAAGATCTCTTCCGACAAAAGCTTCTTCCAAAAAAAGCCTGTAGTCTAGACGTAGCCTGGATGTTTCATCCAGCCTACAGAGGCATGACACAAGACCATATGACACTGAACTCCATTTTGGTACCTGTATTTTTCCACTTACTGGGCTGGAAACTTAAATTGAAACAAAGGGTTCCTGCCATATGGGGAAAATATATATGGTGGGGCCTCAGTCCCCATATAAAAGAACTTCTGGAAACACCTGAGGAACAAAGATTGAACTTGGGGAAGTGGTGGTCCCTTATCAGAGATTTCTAGCCTGTGTATGAAAATATGGTGAGCAGCTTGTACCATCAGTCAGGATGAGAAATTACTAATTCATATCCTAGTATGCTATGCTTGGTTTGCAGTTTTGTGTATTTTCTTGGCAATCAGCTTTGATCTGTGTGCTAGCATTTATAATCCTGTAAAATCCGTCTTTCTGAAGTTAATAAACTTGCTTTATGTTTTATCACAGCCAGTGTGAAGTGTTTGGGAAACTCTTAGCTCTGTAAACAGCATCTGTTCCATATTTGTCCCATATTGAGAGGAAAGCAACCTACATTAATGAGTTAGAATTGCACAGATTGAGTGCAGGGTAAAGTGGTAGAATTTTGAGTTTCTACACCAGCACACAGAGCCTTGTGGAATCTCCCTTCTCTGGCTGTGCCCTGGGTTTGTAACACACGAAAGGGGGCTGCTGGGGAGAAATTTTCTCTTATGTTATTATTATTATTCATTGGTACCAGCTGGCCACCCTTGTGGTAGCCATGTGACTAATCGCACCCATACGAACAGTCATCACAAGCCCAGATTCCAGGAACAGGGCCAGCAGCAGGGCTGGTACTGCAGTCCAATTGCTTAGCATCACCCCTCATCCCCTAGGATTTGGCCTCCTGCTGTTTGCCATTGGCTGTGGTGGGGTTTAAGCTGGTGCACACGAAGCCAAGCAGCTGAGGTTCCCTGATGGCCAAGTGGCCCCCAAGGGAAGGTACAAACATGCTGCATAAAGGCAGTGGCCTCCCTAGCTGAACACACACTGCCTGCTGCCCATGCAACCTCTCTGATGACTCCTTGGGCTTTAGAGTGAAGACCTCTGGTGCCAGCGGCTCTAGCAGGAACTGGGTTCGTTGGCAGGTTTCACTGTCTGTAACATGCCAAGTGCAGGGCGAAGGCTGCAGGCTGTTTGCATTGGCAGCT
Source organism: Rafetus swinhoei (assembly GCA_019425775.1). Classification (NCBI taxonomy): domain Eukaryota; kingdom Metazoa; phylum Chordata; order Testudines; family Trionychidae; genus Rafetus; species Rafetus swinhoei. The sequence goes on along the minus strand of CM033437.1, from coordinate 10,851,611 downwards.
GTGCTGTGCAGCGGCAGAGGACTCAGCTGGGCTGTTGGGGTGACTCAGTGATGGGGCTGGAGGGCAGGCAGTGCTAGGTAGCTTGGGATCCCTCCCCTACATCTGCCCATGCTCCCTGGTGGACTATTCAAGATACTCAGAAGTCCCACATTCAAAACAAGCTTAGAGTGTGAAAACCCCAATGTCCTGAGTCAGGATTTCTCAAGGGGTCCCATTTCTAGAGGGGCCATGTGCAGTGGGCTGGATCTTACCTGGAACTGAGCTAGAGGAGACCCTCCTTCCCCCTACATCACTAGCTCCCAAATCACCTCAGGTTTATTTTCTCCTGGAAATGTAGTCAGTAACTGCATTTGAAAAGGTTTTATTCTCTGGCTCCATTGTGATGTCCCGAATTCAGAGCTGCCTTGCTCTGTGGTAATAGGTCCAATAAGGCGCATTTCTGTTTCCCCACTGGCTGAGGGCTCAGAGTTACAAGTGTACTAGCGTTTCTGCCACCTCTCTTTCCTCTGAGTATCACAGGATTTGTTTTTTCAGTGCAGTTATGTAACAAAAATAATCTAAAATTGTAAATCGTACTTCCAAGAGAAAGCGATTGCACCACAGTCCATGCAGGAGGTGGAGTGAAATTACTATTTCTTTCGTTTGTCTTTTTACAGAATATTTGTAATATCTATACTAAAAGTAACGTGAAAAGAGTCCCATACACTTTGTATTCTCTGTTGTAATGGAAATCGATATATTTGAAAATGAGGAAAAACATCCCAAAATATTTACTAAATTTCAGTTGATAATTTATTATTGTTTAACAGTGCGATTAAAACTCTGATTCATCCTGATTGATTTTTTAATCACGATTAATTCTTTTGAATTAGCCATGCGAATTAACTGTGATGAATCAACACCCCTAGTTTAAAATAAAAAACAGCGTTCTCATGTATCTGACCATAAGCCCTCCCACTGTGAGGGATCCACGCTGACCAAGGCCTTCAGACTCTGTCAGCAGCATCTGCAGAGACTGTAGCAAGAGCTGCCCCACCTCTGGCCAAACTCCCAGTGCTGGCAGAACAAGCTGGGTAACTACGACACTCAGCTGGATATGAGGGCAAACACAGACTCTGAACTATTGAGCTATTTGCGATGCCTCTTCCACCCAACTGAGGTATGTGTCTGTGTTTTCTTGTATCTTGTGAAGTGTTATAGAATTACAGAACACTAGAACTGGAAGGGACCTTGAGAGGTCATCAAGTCCAGTCCCCTACCCCCACGACAGGACTGAGCACTTTCTGGATCATTCCTGATAGATGTCTGTCTAAACTGCTCTTAAATATTTTCAGTGATGGAGATTCCACAACCTCCCTAGGCAACTTATTCCAGTGTTTAACCACCCTGACAGTTAGGAAGTTTTTCCTAATGTCCATCCTAAACCTCCCTTGCTGCAGTTTATGCCCACTGTTTCTTCTCCTATAATCATAGGCCAAGGAGAACAATTTTACCCCCTTTACTCTGTGACACCCCTTTAGATACCTGAAAACTGCAATCCTGTCCCCTCTCAATCTTCTCTTTTCCAAACCAAACAAGCCCTATTTCTTCAGCCTTCCCTCATAGCTCATGTTCTCTAGATCTTTAATCATTTTTGTTGCTCTTCTCTGGACCCTCTCCAATTTCTCCACATCTTTCTTGTAACGTAGTGCCCAGAACTGGACACAATACTTCCGCTGAGGTCTAATCATTGCAGAAGAGAGTGGAAGAATGACTTCTAGTGTCTTGCTAAAAACACACCTGTTAATGCATCCCAGAATCATGTTTGTTTATTTTTGCAACATTGTCATACTGTTGACTCATATTTAGCTTGTGGTCCACTATGACCCCTATATCCCTTTCTGCCGTACTCCTTCCTAGACTGTCACTTCCCATTCTGTTTGTGTGAAATGGATTGTTCCTTCCTAAGTGGAGCACTTTGCATTTGTCCTTATTAAACTTCATCCTATTTACCTTAGACCAGTTTCTCCAGCTCATTTTTAGTTATGACCCTATCCTCCAAAGCACTTGCAACTCCTCCCAGCTTGGGATCATCCACAAACTCAATAAGCGTACTCTCTACGCCAGTATCTAAATCATTGATGAAGATATTGAACAGAACCAGTCCCAAAACCGACCCCTGTGGAACCCTACTTGTTATACCCTTCCAGCATGTCTGTGAACCATTAATAACTACTCTCTGACAACGGTTATCCAGCCAGTTATGCACTCACCTTACAGTAGCCCCATATAGGTTGTATTTACCTAATTTATTGAAAAGAAGGTCATGCGAAACCTTATCAAATGCTTTACTAAAGTCTAGGTATACCACATCCACCGCTTCTCCCTTATCCACAAGACTTGTGATCCTATCAAACCAAACTATCAGATTGGTTTGAAATGATTTGTTCTTTACAAATCCATGCTGGCTGTTACCTATCACCTTATTATCTTCCAGATGTTTGTGGAAGAATTCCTTAATTACTTGCTCCATTATCTTCCCTGGCACAGAAACTGACTGGTCTATAGTTTCCTGGGTTGTTCTTATTTCCCTTTTTATAGGTGGGCACTATATTTGCCCTTTTCCAGTCTTCTGGAATTTCTCCCGGCTTCCATGATTTTTCAAAGATGATAGCTAAAGGCTCAGATACCTCCTCTATCAGCTCCTTGAGTATTTTAGGATGCATTTAATCAGGCCCTGGTGAACTGCAGACATTTAATTTTTCTAAGTAATTCATAACTTTGTTTTATTTTAACTTCTAAACCTACCCCATTTCCACTAGCACTCACTATGTTTGTCACCCTGTCACCATCCATCTTCTTGGTGAAGACCAAAACAAAGAATTCATTAAGCACTTCTGCCATTTCCAAGTTTCCTGTTATTGTTTCTCCCTCTTCACTGAGCAATGGGCCTACCCTGTCCTTGGTCTTCCTCTTGCTTCTAATATAGTCGTAGAATTTCTTCTTGCTACCATTTATTTCTCTAGCTAGATTGAGCTCATTCACTTTTCCAATGTTGCACCTGCATACTTGTGTTGTTTGCTTATATTCATCCCTTTTAATTTGACCTACTTTCCACTTTTTATATGACTCATTTTTTATTTTAAGATCATGTAAGATCTCCTGGTTAAACAAAGGTGGTCTCTTGCCATACTTTCTATCTTTCCTGTGCTTTTGGGCCCTTAATAATGTCCTTTTCAAAAAACCTTCAACTCTCTTCAATTGTTTTCCCTCTTAGTCTTGCTTTGCATGGGACCTTACCTACCAGCTCTCTGAGTTTACTAAACTGTGCCTTCCTGAAATCCAATGTCTCTGTTTTGCTGTTCTTTCTTCTACCATTCCTATGAATCATGAACTCTATGAGTTCATGACCACTTTCACCCAAATTTCCTTCCACTTTCAAATTCTCAACCAGTTTCTCCCTATTTGTGAATATCAAATCTATAATATCTCTCCCCCCCCCCCCTCGCCCCGTACCTTTCTCAGCCTTCTGGAATAAAAAAAAAGTCTCCTATGCAGTCCAAGAATTTATTGAATAATCTGTTCCCTGCTGTGTTAGTTTCCCAACATATGTCTGGATAGTTGAAGTCCCCCATCACCAGCAAATCCTGTGTTTTGGATGATATTGTGAGTTGTTTTTAAAAAGCCTGATATCCACAGGCTCTTGCATAGGCAGAGGGCACAGAGAAGCCTGTAGGATGATCAGTCTCTCTGGATTCAGTCAACAATGGCCAGGCAAATCACTTCAGCCTCTCTTTAGGGGATTCTTCGGGGTTCAGACTATGTCACTAGGAACACTAGTCAAGAGATACTTAATAGATCCCAGTTCTGATCATACTGACACATGTAAATCTGGAGTGGCGCCGTTGAAGTCACTTGTATTAAAATCGGAACCTGGCTCTGGGAATGTATCCCATGTGTTTGAAAGAGGTGGTGACACAATTTGGACTCTCAGAAGTGGGGAAAATTATTAAAAAAGGGAGACAATTTTTTTTTTAAATAGCTTCAAGGCAGGACAGATAAATGCAACGACCAGTTTCACCATTCACTTCTTATTGCATAATTCAGTAGGGGAAGGCCAGAAAGGGTCTCTGAGGGAAGGTCACAATTGTAAATCACACAGTGCTCAAGGAGACTGTGGAACTCCCAACCACATGATATCAAGGGGGTCAAGAGTTTAGTAGGATTCAAAGCGGAACTGGATGTTTAAGGGTAACCAGAAAAATCTAATTACATTAGTGAGGACTGTTTTATAAAGTTTTGAAAAGGCTGTAAACCCTCCTAATTAACACAAGAAAATAGGTCCAATTAGTGGCTGTCAAGGGAAAACATTCTCTAGGAGGAGGTTACCTCATATCTGGTTAGTGCATGGCTCCTTGTGACTTCTTCTGAAGCACCTCGAACTGGCCACTGGATACTGAGATAGATGTACAACAGATCTGATCCAGTTTGTCTGTGCTTGTTTTCTTATCTGCCGTGTAAATTAGATTTTTTTCCTGGACTCCTTGGAGCTGCTGGGAATCCCCCAGACCTGCATTCAGAGCAGATTGGTGTCGCATTAAATATCATCTCATCTCCTGTTCTTTTTTCTTTCAGGAAGGAATGTTCAAAACTCCTCAGACCTACTGAGCACATGATGTCAGCTGTCAATTACACCAAATTCCAATCTGAAGTGTTCCTTCTCACCGGGCTACGTGGGCACGAAAATGTCCATCTCTGGATCTCTATCCCTTTCTGCATCATGTATGCTATTTCGATAGTAGGCAATTCAGTCATTCTGTTCATTATAAAAAGAGATCCAAGCCTCCATGAGCCCATGTACATTCTGCTATCCATGTTGGCTCTCACAGACATTGGCATATCAATAGGCACCATACCAACAACATTGGGCGTATTCTTGTTTAACTCTAGGGAGATCAACCTCCATGCCTGTTTTGCCCAGCTGTTCTTCATCCACACATTTACATTCATCGAATCCTCTGTGCTCTTCTTCATGGCCTATGACCGCTTTGTTGCTATTAGATACCCGTTGAGATACACTTCCATTTTAACCCTGCCAAGAATAGCCAAGATGGGGCTGGTGTCTGTGCTAAGAGGGGTGGCCGTAGTATTCCCACTCCCCCTTCTCCTGAAGCGGTACCAATACTGTCAAGACAATGTCCTTTCCCATTCCTACTGCCTGCACCAGGAGGTCATGAAGTTGGCTTGTTCAGATATCAGAGTCAGCAGCATCTATGGCTTGTTTGTTACAGTCTCCACAGTGTTTTTAGATTCACTGCTCATCCTACTCTCCTATGTGATGATTCTCAAAACAGTGCTGAGCATTGCGTCCCAAGCAGAGTGCCTCAGGGCCCTGAACACCTGCATCTCCCACCTCTGTGCCGTCCTGCTCTTCTATGTACCAGGGATTGGCTTGTCTTTAATACAGAGATTTGGGAGCAGCTCTTTTCCCCTGCTTCAGATTCTCATGGGCTACATCTACCTGCTGGTCCCACCCACGATGAACCCAATTGTGTACAGTGTGAAAAGCAAACACCTTCGTGTGAGGATCATCAAGATGTTCATCAAGTGAAATGTCCGTTTGCCAGCTGACCCCAGCGCTGGTGAAATAAAAGATGAAAACCGAGGAATATGGTCACCTATTCCACACCATCCCCTTCCATCCAAGAAGACATGAGCTACTGATTTCCAATCTCTAGAGAGAGAGGTTCAGACAGGGTTGAAGACCTGGCAGAATGGGGGAGGGACTGGTGTGGAAGGACAGCGCACTGGGAGAAATTGACCAAAGCAGGCAGCAAAATTTACAAAGTGATTTTCTTTGTGGAGAGCCAGAGGACCGGCAGGAGGCTCGCCCATAAATACAATCGGTGGCTGTCTGACCTCGGAATTCCGGTTGATATTGCCCATAAAGAGAAGGGATGTGAGTGTTGTTTCCCACGACACCTGACCTGTGCAATCACAGTCCTGGCCCAGTCCTGGCCCTTCCTAGGTGCTGTGTGTCCCATGGGCCCTGCAGGAGAAGCTATTCAGGCAGCTCCCCCCCCGAAACACACACACTGATGGCTCTGCACACAGCACACTTGCTGAGTTCACACCCCACTGAGGCAGAGCAGAGCTGTGTGTGTAGTTGAGGGTGTGACATGCAGGAGCCCTGGCAAGAGAGTCAGGCCCTGGTTCCCTTCTCTCACCCTCTATTTGTGCTGCCCCAACAGCGTAAAGAGGTGGAAATGGGCCTCGGCTCCCCCCACAGAGGCACCTCTAGCTTCTGTCCCGGCCCAGCCCATTCCATCTCTGCAAAAGGCAAAAGTGGGGCACAGGCAGGAGCCCTGTTCCCACTGTGGCCCCTCCCCTACCTCTCTACTTCCCCCTTCAGGCCCTACCTTTATTCCTCCTCTTCCCACAACCCCCCTCACTCTGCCACATCTCTTCCCCTACCTCTAGATCTGGGTCATGATATGAGTTGCCCAGGGAGCTAGAGCCGCTGTGAGGAGCCCCAACACTCTCCCTTCCCTGGACAGGGCACTGGGGGAACTTAAGGGAAGCCCCACCCCACAGCACTTACAACCCAGGACAGTTGGAGATTCCAGGGCTCCCCACAATCACCTGAGATCCTAGCATAGCTCTTACTGCAGCCTAGCTCTGATGCAGCTGGGAGCGGCATCCTCAAGGGAAAATGGAGGAACAAGTGGCAGGGAGCTTCTAGGAAGAGATGGGGAGGAGGGAGGACGCTCCTGCGTAAAGAATGAGGATGGGGCTGAGTGGTAGCAGAGCCTGTGTTTTGGCAGAGACTGAATTAATGAGACCCCAAAAAGGGGGCTCTTATATATCCCAAGCTGAGAGTCCGTCATCACAAGGGCCTTAAAGGGAAGAGCGTGGTGCCTACAGAGCTACCTCATGCCCCAATGGGGCGGGCTGGGGTGACCTCTGTCTGCAGTGATGTGCCCAGAGTGCGCTGTACTCTTGGAAGCTATTAGTATCGTGTGGAGCTCAGCCCAGCCCCAGGCTGCTCCAAATGCCAACGAGGCAGGTGTTATATAAGAAGCCAAACCCGGGGCTGGAAGTGTCTACCCTTGGGGTACACAGCGTAGTAAAGCCTTGAATCCTGCAAATGCAGACACCCGATGGCCCTTATTGGCCGCAGCCCATGCAGCTGAGCTGGGAATGTAGTGAGGAATAAATCACGTCGACCTCGATTTCAACTTCATGAGACTGCTGAGAGTGGCGTGGGGCAAGTACGCACACACCCAGTAAACAACCGTGATATAACTGGTGTGGGAGTCCCATGCCTGGTGAGTTTCACCAGGGACCTAGATCTTGGAGGGTGCCCTGGATTCCCCCTAGCTGGAGCCACGTTGACCATGGCCATTGAAGCGACGATCAGGCACGGGACTTCCCGCAGTAGAAGGGACGTAAGCATTCCAAGTGCCTTTTACTCTCATATGCATTGCTCTGTAGCGCTTGCTGTCTAATAAAATGGACGATCCCTGATCGGCTCTGTGTTGAAGCGAATCCATAATCCTGTTCATCCGTGACCCTGTGAGTTCACAGCAGGGAGAGACCAAGCCAGTGAATCAAACCCCTGCAACAGACTCCTGGCTCCCTGCTCTCCACAGCGCAGGGTGTGCTTTGCTGGTGCATCAGGGAGTCCAGCCAGCATGGATTCTCAGATGGCTGGAAAGCTGGTGTTGCACTGGCTGGCTGTGAGCCTCTGCACAGGTGGGCAATAGTCCTGCCCTGCCTCATGGTGGTGGCAGGAGGAGACATACAATCCAGGGGCTGAGATACTTGGATGAGGGCTGCATCAGAGTTCCACCTCGGCCATGTGTCTGTAAATGGCTTCTTACCACAGCCTCCTGTGGCAGCTGGGTTCTCAGACGGCCTGTGACTCCAGCTCTCTGGTAGATGTGGGGGCTCTCAGAGGTGACGGTGAGGGTTAGGTGGTGGATTTCAGAGGAGAGTGGGAGGAGCATCACCGGGACCCCTGGAGTTTCAGCACAATTGCAGGACGGGTGTTTGCAAGTCATTGAGTCTGAATGGGTGTAACTGCCAAACAACTGAGTAACGGCCACATGTGGTGCATCTTAGACAATCTGGTTGGGAGAAAGACGTCTGAGGGCCATGGTCAGCTTCACACCTAGGCCCTGTAACATGGACATGGCTGAGCTCTATGGTGACTGGGCCGAGGCTCACACAGGGAGCTTTGAGCAAAGGCTTCTTCCACAAGAAAGGGTGGTAGGTTAATTAGGCATCCCTCCTTCTCAGTCTCCCCTCTGTCACATTCCTGTGAAGATGAGCTTGGAAAGGGGAGCATTAGCTACACCTCGTGGAGAATTAGCTACGGCCGAGCAGAGCAGAACGCAGCCAGCAATTGGCAGGCTCTGACTGGTGAGCAAGCCGGATCAATGAGGGAAGCTTTTAGGCCCAGGCCATGCCACAGTGGGGCAGTGTCCGGTGAGTGGCCTATATCCTGTATTGAGGGCAGAGCAGCTAGGAAGTCTATGAACTGTAGGCCAGTAATGGCAGAGCAGCAAAGCGAAGGGTAGGCGCTGGCCTGCAATCAAGGCAGCTAGGATAAGCATTCTAGCGGCCTACCAACAAGGTCTAGGGGTAAGAGTGTGCAGGAATGGGGCCCAAGGAGCACAGGCCCACTGGCCTAATGAGAGGGAGCAAGGCCACTGCTGGGGAGGGGTGGCAGGAGGGATGTGGACCCTCCCACTCCACCCCAGCCAACAGCCCTAAAGCAGTTGGAGCGGCCCACCGCTGAATCCGTAGGTGGCAATTTCAACAGCTCCTTGGGGACTCGGTCCACCGACTATCTAGGGAACAGTCCTCAGGAGGCAGCCCTGGCAGCGGCTCTGCAGCCTCCAGCAGAAGGTGGGATCATAGACTCATAGGACTGGAAGGGATCTCTAGAATTCATCTAGTCCTCTGCCCTAACAGCAGGACCAAGCACCATCTAGCTCATCCCTGACAGGTGTCTGTCCAACCTCCTCTTAAATATCTCCAGTAACGGAGAGTCCACAAGCTCCCTAGGTAATTTATCCCAGTGCAGACCCACCCTGATGGTTAGGAAGTTTTTCCTAATGTCCGACAGCCTAAGCAGTGTCTCAGTGTGGGTGGCTGATGGGGGAATACCACTGGTGCCCAGTTGTAGGGTCCTGTGCTGAGAGAGGCTCCTGGTTTGAGCTGGAGCAGGGCAGGGAAACAAAGAACGTTTCCCCACATGGAAAAAAAAGATCAAAACTAAAATGTTTCTTTTTCATCCATTTTTGGGTGAGTTTTCCTAGAAAACGGGTTTTTCTCTGGACACACAGCTAGCTGCCAGGTTGCTGCCTGGCTGCAGCTTCCTGCATCCCAAACAGAAACTGGAGGCTTTTCATTTGCCTCCCTCTTGCAACACAAATGAAGGTGGCCCTGATGGAGTCTATGGCTACACCCTGAGCATAGGAAGGTCCAGTCTAGGGCTGCATTTCAGGCACAGAGCCTGCAGGTGCGCTGGCGCTTCAGTCGAGTTGCTTAACATCCCTGCCCCTCCACCTGTAAGAGTTGGCCTCCTGCCATTTGCCATTGGCTGTGATGGGGGTTGAAGCTGGTGCACACGAAGCCAAACAACTGAGACTCCCCAATGGCCAAGTGGCCCCCAAGGGAAGGTACAAACATGCTGCATAAAGGCAGGTGCCTTCCTATCTGAACACACACTGCCTGCTGCATATGCAGCCTCTCCGGTGACTCTTAGTCTTTTATGGTGAAGGTCTCTGGTGTCAGCAGCTACTCTTCTCCCAAGAACTGGGTACGTTGGCAGGTTTCACTGTCTTTGAAAAGTAACGTGTAGTAGAAAGTCTGTTTCCTTTTTCAGTTGTGCTGCGTAGCAGCAGAGAACTCCGCTGGCCTATCGGGTGACTCGGTGATGGGGCTGGAGGGCAGGCAGTGCTAGGTGGAAGGGAATATCCACCCATGTTTCACAGTGGGCTGTTCAAGCCACCTAGAAATGTGACTTTGAAAGGAATCTTGGAGTGTTAAACCCTGATGCCCCAAATCAGGATTTCTCAGGGGTCAATTTCCAGAGGTTCAGTTGGCTTTGGGCCTGATCCTGACAGGGACTGAGCTACAGGAGGACACCATGGGATATCAGAGACTAATTCCCACATCTCTTCAGGTTTATTTGCTCCTGGACATTTAATCAGCAAATGCATTTTCAGTTATTTTATTCTCTGGCTCGATCATGCAGGAAGGAATTCAGGGCGGTGTTGATCTGTGGTAACAGGTCTGACAAGACATATTTCTGTTTCCTAATTGGCTCCGGGCTCCAGCTTTTCTGCCTCATAGATACGCCTCAGTGTTATATGATTCTCAGCATCTCTGCCCCCTCTCTGGTCTCTGAGCACCCCATGTCAAGGCAGGCCTGGCCCTAAAGCAAGGCGAGCAAGGCATATGCCTTAGGCCCTGTGCTTTTTGGGCCCCACACTGCTGAGTATTCACCATCCAGGCCCAGGACCCCACTCCCAGTGTACTGCCTTGGGCCCCACAAACCTTTTGGCCAGGCCTGTGTCAAGCGGCCTTACCATGACGTGGAGGACTGCAATGCTCCCACCTCAGACTGGGCTCAGGGCTACCGCAGTGTGGATCGATGGTGTTTGCCCAGCAGTCCTGTTTGGTTGCTGGACCTGTGGAGCCTGTGAGCAGTGGTGAGACGAGTGACCAGCCAGCTGACATCAACCAAAATTACTGTTTAACCTGAACACCAGGAATACAGCGTAACATGGGAGAACAAGAGGGTTTTCAAACAACAGTCTGAATACGTCACTGACCCCAGGCTCTGCCACTCTGACAGGGACCCAGGCAGGCCAAGGGCCTTCAGCCTTCCCCGGTGGTGTCTGTGCCTGTCAGTCCGAAGAGCTTCTCAGCAACAGCTGCCCCCCCTCTGGACAGACTCCCAGTGCTGGCAGATCAAGGAGCCCAGACAAAGGCATCAGCTTCCCGGAAATGTGTACTGAAGGATGGCTGTCCTTCATCTGTTGCTTCCATTTACAGCAGGTAAACTGTAAAGAGCCAGTCTGGTTTTCTCTAATACAGCCACACTATAAATCATAGAACACTAGAACTAGAAGGGAACTTGGGAGGTCATCAAGTCCTCACGGCAGGACCCAACACTGTCTAGACGATCCCCAGCAGGTGTCTGTCTAACCTGCTCTTAAATATCTCCAGAGATGGAGAACCCACAACCTCGCTAGGCAACTTATTCCAGTATTTAACCACCCTGTCAGTAGCTGTATAGCAAACATCCCAAGAACTGGATTTATTCATGCATTTGTCCTTCAAATTCAGTGTCATGAACAGCATCCCTCTGCAATATCTTTGCAAGTCTTTCCAAAACATCCTGAGTAAGAAGAACTGCTGGCCTGTTTTCCAGTGAAGAGGACAGATGAGATACAGGAAAGGGGAGTGTAATAGTGATTGTATTTAAGACTTGTCCATCTATTACATGAGTGTGCGTGAAGGCACTTGACACTCAAATGGATACTAATGCAAAGCTAGGGTTTCCACTATTCATCCATTTGTGATGCAAACACTGCCCTTCTGTGTTACACCCTTGCATGGGGAGGGTCCTATGACATTGAAGAGAAACCTGTAGTGTGATTGAACTCTCTGGATTCAATCAATACTGGCCAGGGAAAGCATCTCAGCTTCTCTTGCAAGAATTCCTGGGAGTCAGAGTGTATCACCGGGAGCATCTGGTAAGGTGAGAGTTAATAGAGCCTTTTTAAATTCAGACATGGACATAAGGAGAAATTAGGAGAAATGCTGCTGAATTCAATGTTATTGAATTATGAAATTGGCCCTAAATTTATTTCCTGTTCTGTATAGGAGCAGTGGCACAATTTGGATCCTCAGGAGTGGAGAAAACAAAGCAAAACAAGACAGAAAACCCTATCTGTAACAATTTTCATGATGCACTTCCCATGTTTACACGTCATGATACAATGCACCGTACTTAGAAGGAGAGGGCCAGCACGGTGTCTGAGAGAAGACCATAATTCTAAAATCAATCAACACTCAAGTAGGCTGTGGAACTCCCAGCCACATGATACCAATGGTGACAAGAGCTTAGCAGGATTCAAAAAGGGACTGGATGTTTATATAGATAACCAGAAAACCAAGTTAGGGTGTGTCTATACTGCACCCTTAGCTCAAAATAAGCTACGCAGTTTGAGCTACGCAAATTGCAGAACTTATTTTGAGTTAATTTCTAAATAGTTTATTTCGTAATTTGGCACTGTCTACAAACTGTTATTCCAAAATGTCCCTTAATCCTTGTGGAACAAGATTTACAGGGGCATCAGAAGAGTGAGCCCATTATATTTCAAAATAACGGGCTTGCTTAAAAGACGTGGAATAGCTATTTCGGGATACCGGAAATTACCCAAAATAGCACTGCTGTCTAGACGTTCCCTTATAGTAGTGAGGGTTGTTCTAAAAACTCTTGCAAGGAATATAAACCTTCCTGATTTACATCAGAAAATACCTAACTAGTGGATGTCGAGGCAAACTCTCTCTAAGAGTCACATATAGCATGACTTCTTCCACCTTTCTCTGAAGCATACAGGACTGGCCACTGGATACTGAGCTAGATGGACTATAGGTCTGCTCTAGTCTGTCAGTGCCCAATGTCCTATCAATTGTGTAAATCCAAGACTATAGTTTCTTTTTAACCTTCCCTGAAGTGCTGGGACTCTATAGATTTCCAGTGAGAGCAGAAAGATGTCTCGTTAAATATTGTCTTGTATTGTGTTCTTTTTGCTTTCAGGAACGAAAAGTCTAAACTCCCCAGTATATGATGTCAGCTGTCAATGATACCAAATCCACACATGCCGTGTTCCATCTCACCGGGATACCTGGGCAGGAAGACTTCCCTCTCTGGATTGCTGTCCCCTTCTGCTTCATGTATGTTATTTCGATAGTAGGAAATTCAGTAATCATATTCTTTATAAAAACAGATCCAAGTCTCCATGAGCCCATGTACATTTTCCTTTCCATGTTGGCCATCACAGATATTGGCTTATCCATAGTCACCATGCCAACAATACTGGGCATATTCTTGTTTAACTCTAGGGAGATCAGCCTGGATGCCTGTTTTGCCCAGTTGTTCTTCATCCACTTTCTTCAATGCACTGAATCCTCTATGCTCTTGCTGATGGCTTTTGACCGCTTCATCGCCATCTGTAACCCACTGAGATACGCTTCCATCTTAACCCTGCCGAGAATAGCCAAGATGGGGCTGGTGTTTGTGCCAAAAGGGGCAGCTGTAATATTCCCACTCCCCTTTCTCCTGAAACGCTACCGATACTGTCGATCCAACGTCCTCTCCCACTCCTACTGCCTGCACCAGGATGTCATGAATTTGGCTTGTTCAGACATCACCGTCAACATCATCTATGGCTTGTCGGCTAAACTCTTAACAATGGGGTTGGACTCAGCACTGATCTGCCTCTCTTATGTGATGATCCTCAGTACAGTGATGAGTGTCACGTCCCCCACAGAGTGTGTGAGGGCCCTGAACACCTGCATCTCCCACCTCTGTGCAGTCCTGCTCTTCTATACACCAGACATCAGCTTGAGTATGATATACAGATTTGGGAAGGGCTCTTCTCCCTTGCTTCAAGTTCTCCTGGGCTATATGTCCCTGCTGGTCCCACCCCTGATGAACCCGATCGTGTACAGTGTGAAAAGCAAACACCTTCGTGTGAGGATCATCAAAGTGTTCATCAAGTGAAAGGGCAGCTCATCACCAGCCTCCCATGCTGGTGGCACGGGAAACGAAGAACTCTGGCCACTGACATCTATCAGTCCTGGACATCCACGACAACAATAGCTACTGACCTACACCATGCAGAGAGAAGTCCGTATGGGGGCTAAGACCTGGAGTAGTGAGGAGTGCTGGTGACAGAGCACAGTTCAGTGAGAGAAGGGCATCCGGGCAGGCAGCAGAATTTACAAAATGACCGTGTTTGTGGAGAGCCAGGGGACCGCTGGGATGTTAAACAACAATGCTGTCTGACCTCAGAGTTCCTGTCACTTCAGTCCCCAAAGACAAGGGACGTGGGTGTTGTTGTCCATTAACTCTGGCCTGTCACTCTCCCTTGGCTGGTTAAAGATCTGGGGATATGAATGAAGCTGTCGAGTGGTTCTGCAGTCACAATACTGGCCCTTTTTGAGCTCTCTGGATGCTCCACAAGCCATGAGTGCTAAAACCATTGTGTGTAGGGGAGGTTTAGGGGCATCAGCACACTTTGTTCCCATAGGCCTTCATCCAGGCCTTCGTTCCCATAGGCCTTCATTCCCAGCTCCATCTGGCAGAAGGGTTACATTTATACACTCGTACGAACAAATTACACACCACTTGTCATGTCGTGGGAGCACAGAACCGTGCTACATTGTTCCACAGGAAAGGGCTCACGGTTAGCAGAAAGCACCTTGATAATGCTGGCCCTAGGAAGGGAAGTGGGGAGGTGACCCCTAACCCGCTGGTCAGGAGCTTCCCCTGCCTGGACTAGTTGGACCTGTTCTCCCCCTTCCCCACTGTTCAAAGAACAGAGCTAACTAGGCATTGCTCAGTGCCTCTTTTCCTCTGTTGGTGGTGTTGGAGTCGTGTTTCTTCTCCCCTGATCGCGAAAAGCTGAAATCACTGGGGGTACGGCTACACTAGCTCGTTAGTTCGAGCTAGGTAGGGTAATGAGGGCAAGCGGAGTTGCAAATGAAGCCCGATATTTAAATCCTGGGCTTCATTTGCAACTCCACTTGCCCTCATACACTACCTAGCTCGAACTAACGAGCTAGTGTAGCCGTACCCTGGGAGCTGAAATCACAAGGGGGAAGTCACAGCCACACAGTGGATGGCAGCGGATGGGGACTGAAGCCTGCAGGGTGGTGGTGGAGAGCTATGATGAGTGGCCAGGAGAGCCACGGCAGCATGGCGAGCCACCAACAGGGCAGCGCCAGAGAGCAGCGAGTAAGCGGATGGCGAGTAGCCGGCGGAGTGAGTAAGATGCCTCTTTATTTCCCCCTGCTCAGGATGGGAGGGGGACTCTGTGGATGCCCCTCTCAACTCTGGGTTGGCTCTGGCCAAGGGAAGTGAGCAGAGGAGGGTTGGGCATGTGAAGGGGACTGGACTTAAGAACCTGAGAGGAAAGAGGGCATTGCCCAGCCTACTTGGGGTGGGACTGTAACTCATGGTTCTGTTTATGAGCCCTGTTTGTGGTGTTTTTCCAAATTAATGATCTAGTATTTCCCTCCCTTTTATTGGATTTCTTTTCTACTCTAAGACTCCATGCTTGCAAGTGGGAAAGCATTGCCTCTCAGAGGCACCCAGGGGTGTTGTGTGAATTTTCCAGGTTATTGGGTGAGGGCTCGAGCCAGTTCTGTGTTGGATGGATGGAGAGAAACCCCTAGATATTGAACCCGATCCTGGCTGCAGCTGGCTGCACCTGAAGGAACGGTCACATTTATACACAGGCACGAACCAATTACACATCACTCCTGACGTATCAGCTTGCCGTCTTCTGAGGTATTTAGCTACCATCCACAACGACCTTGTCCATGGTAGTTCAATCAAAACATCTTCATCCATCATACTGTTCTCTTAGACCCTGTTCTGAGCCTGGGTCAATATATCCCTATTATCTGCGGGGAGTGTCTGGGTACCAAGATGTTTCCTAAGGCGGTGTCCTGTTACCATCGCTCTGGAATGTGCTCATGACCTGTGCCTAGTACCTCTTAGGTCTGAGAGTTTCTGCACTATCAGCCCTGATTCTGCCAATGTCTGTGAGCAGGGCCTGCCTCTGGCTCACAGCTTCACTTTGGTTTATATTAGCAAAGCCTCGACCATTGTTGTCTAGGCCTCACACCAAGCCTGTGAGACAAGAGCTTATCTTTTAGGCCTCTTCTTACTACATTCAAGGAGTCCCTTCTGCTCCCTGTGGATGGCTTTGCACACAACACACCTGCTGACCCCTCTCCACATCGAGGCAGAGCTGCTCTGCATGAGCGAGTGAGCATCTGACACAAGAAAGGCCTGGCAAGAGACTCAGGCCCACATTACTTCCTCCTCCCCTCTGTTTGTGCTGTCCCAGCTTCTGGGGGGAAAGAGGTGGAAACAGTCTATATCTCTCCAACAACTGTACAACTTGCAGTTTTCAACAGACAGCAGGCTATAGGCAGTAGTCCATTCCCTGAGGTGACTCCTCTCCCTGTGTCTTCCACCACAAGGCCCCATCCTCTGCTCCTCTCTTCTCCTGAGGCCTATCCCTCTGCCCCACCTCTTATTCCAAGGCCCCACCCACTACACCTCCTATTTACCTGAGGCTCCACCCTCACTCCAGGCCAGAAGCCAGAGCCATGTGATAAGAGCTCCCCAAGGAGCCAGATCCACTGTGAGATGTCTCGGATCCTTCAGTTGGCCAGGGCAGGAGTTGGGGGGGCCCAAGTGAAGCCCTGATCTTTGTCCCAAACCCCAGATCCAAGGGAAAGTAGAGAATGAATGGTTCCCCACAGGGGCCTGGTGTCCCACAACCATTCTAACCCCATGCACAGACTGGATAAGCAAGGCCATGAACATCATTAAGATGAAGACATGTGACCCATGCCCAGTTCCAAATGCCTGTTGCCTGTTCTTTACTGATCTGAACAACCTTACTCCCACAGATTTAGCTAAAACTTGGTTGGTGATGGAAAATTAGATGCGGGATATGATGCTCATCTCTCAGGTTAGAGCAGCCCTCCTTACTCATGGAGTAGGTAGAGACCTGGATCAGATGGAAGGGCAGCCCTGCAGGGCTCTCTTAGGCCAGGCAACACTCTCCAGACACTTTTAAATCTGAAAGCACGTCCTGGGTTCCCCCCTACTGCTGAGCTGCAGGAGGGCCCCGGAACTCCCTCACCAAAGGGGGCTCTGCTAGGTCAAGGCTGTTCCCCACTCTGGCACTTTGAGTACAGAAGGTGGGGGCCTGCAAGAGACCTTAAAGTACCAGGCCCCTAAAGGCTTCTGCTCAAAAAAGCTTCCCACAGTCACAGACTCCCTGACGTTGGATGGTTCGCTGCCTCCACCCAAATGTAAAGCCCCCTTGATAGCCAGGAAGAAGCACTTGGGCAATTCTCCCTGTGGGGTAATTGCAAGAGTCAACTCACAGGGGCAGGGCCCAATCCGGTTGTGGATTTGCTTCAGGATAGAGTCGATTAGGGATAGTTGCTTTTATTAATCTCACTATGTCACTACAATTACAGACTTAATACTGCCAGATGGTTACACAGGTACTGCAAAGTAATACACCAATAAGCACAGGCAGTGCAATGCATAAAAGAGTAACAGGTACTGGGAAATGCTTATGCCCCTTCAGGTCTGCAGGGAGTCCTGTTCTAGACACCTCGCACCAGGCCGCAGTGGACGTGGCTCCAGCTGGGGGACCCAGGGCATCCTTCGAGGTCTAGGTCCCTGGTGAGACTCAGCAGGCACAAGATTCCCAACACTAGTAATACTACAGTTGTTTACCCGGTGTGCCCGAGTTGGCCCAGTGGAACTCTCAACATTCCCACTGGGCTGAGAACCGAGGTCATGTTATTTATCCCATACTCAGCTCTCAGCTAGCAAACATAGGGAATTGTGGCTGATGAAGGCCGTGTGATAAAGAACACCTGATATCTTCACCATCAGGGCTCGTGGCTGGCCTAGAGGAATACAGATTTAACCGCTGCAGGCCTACATATGGCTTTTTATGTAATAGCAAGCTCTTCATCCTTCTCTTAGGAGAGAGCTTAAAACCAAACTGTAATCTCTTAATAGCAGACCTTCAGTCTCAGGCACATGCGCACAGAATTTCCTGCATTTTAGGACACAGGAATCAGATCGTAGTCTTAAAAAAGGGACATTTATTAACAAAACAAAGAAGGCCTCCTTCGTAAAACATAGTTGGTTGCTAGATGGTAATGAGCAGCAACAACAAACAAGAAAAGATTAAAGCATAGAGAATTGCTCTCCTGGGTTTCAGTTTCAGTTACTGTGTGCAGGGGGGGTTAGCACAGAGAAGTTTAACCAAACAAAAAAAAATTAATAAATAAATAAAAAAACAACAACAAAGAAAATAACCTGATCGCGTCTAACTAAACATTTCCTGTTCTACTTATATCTGCTGCTCTATTGTTTAGGCTTCTTCCCTTAGACATGGATATTGCTGGGAAATCCAGGCTTTATGTTAGCTCAGACCATTTTCTCTGCCAACTCTGCTCTGTCTTCCACACAACAGAGAATGAAGCAGACAACAACTTATTTCATTTAAAAAACCTTTCTCTCTCTTCCCATTTGCTCTCCTGGCTCCCTGCCAACACTTGCTACCTACCTGCTGTTCTGGGTTTAACCCTTTAGTTACTGAACGCTGGGATGGTTATGTAGCCCAAGATCCAGTGTATTTTAGAAGCAGCCTTGGGATCTGCCACTTTTGAATGAAAAACTGCTGTATGTTGGGAGAACTTCTTATTTCCTTCCAGGATGTTCCCTCTGCACTTCGTCCCCCCCGTACCCTCTCCCTCAGAGGGTCTCAGCCCTGACTAAGCCCACAGGCTGCAAGCAGAGGGGAGGCTGCAAGACAGGAATCCAGTTCGGTGTTCTGTATAAAATAAAGCCTGTTCCTGGTAGTTTGTCTGAGAGTGTCTGGTCTGAGGTGCACATATTGACACACAACACAGAGCACACCAAGGAGCCTCAGGCCTAGTCTCCCAGAGTCATGTAAAATGTCACAAGGCTTCCTTTATGTTGAATAATCTCATACTGGGCCAGTGAACAGGAGGAGATACATGTAGAAAAGGGTCATACCCCTCCCATCCAGGGCAACAAGCCTCATTGCTAAACAGTGTTAGGAAGAAGTTTTCCACACAGTGCTCGTGGTGGGAGTCCCTTTGTTCCACACCAAATTCCCAGCCCAGTTTGTGGGAATGGAGTGCAGCATTATGGGATCCAGTCACATGCCCTGGCATGCTTTTGAGTCATGGTAGCCATTATCCACAGCCTGACTGAGGCATCTTGGGAGCCTCTCTCTGGGTAAAATTAAGCTTTCTCTGTGGCTCACTATCTTTGTGGATAAGCTGTTCAACTTTAAGGGTGTGTCTAGACTACATGGCTCCGTCGACAGAGCCATGTAGATGAGTTTACTCGGCAAAGGGAAATGAAGCGGCGGCGATTTAAATAATCATCGCTTCATTTACATTAAAATGGCTGCCGCGCTGTGCCGATTAGCTGTTTGTTGGCACAGCACGGCAGTCTAGATGGGAATCTGTCAACCCCAGAACTCTTTGTTGGCAGATCCTGTAAGCCTCGTTTCACACCCTAACAGACATAAGAAAGGCCAGACTGGGTCAGACCAAAAACCTAACTAGCCCAGTATGCTGCCTTCCGATAATGGCCGATGCCAGTGTCCTGGGGGAATGTAAACAACAAGGACTCATCAAGTGATCCCTCCCCCATCACCCATTGCCATCCCTGACAGATATTGTCTAAGATCTCAGAACAGATCTTGACATATGGCCCAACGGCAACTCCAAGCCTGGTCAGAAGCCTCAGGGGGAGAGAAAGGGTGAGGGAAGAGCCATTATGGAGGCAGGGGAGGGGATAAAGAGAGGATGGGGTTCCCGCATGGGTCCTACCTTTGCCTCTTGAAAATGTGGTGACTCTACTCTGAATGGGCAGGTCTGGGACTGGGGTTAGAAAGGCCTCTGTGGGGGAGAAAAGGAGCATTTCCAACCCTTCGCAGTGCTAAGGAAGCACAAATACAGAGGCTGGGGAGGGAATCTGGGCTTGTGTTTCCTGCCAGGACTCCTGCGTGTCAGACCCTCCCTTACACACACAGCTCTGCTCCCCCTCGGCAGGGAATGGACTCAGCCAGAATGTTGTGTGCAGAGACATCAACTGGGAAATGTGAATGACTTCCGCTAGGCTCCAGCTCCTCTAGGCCCCCTGTGTTAATCACATCTCTGACACAACTCAGCCACTCCCTTGTCACAAGGGCTAGATCCATGTGATGAACTGACCCTTCACTTGACAAACACCTTGATTAGCTTGGCACGCAGGTGTTTGCTTTTCACGCTGTACATGATTGGGTTCATTATGGGAGGCACCAGCAGGTAGATGTATCCTAGGAGAATCTGAAGCAAGGGAGAAGCGTGCTCCCCGAATCTGTGTGTCACAGACAAGCCGATCACTGGTATGTAGAAGAGCAGGATGGCGCAGAGGTGGGAGACACAGGTGTTCAGGGCCCTGAGGCTCTCCGTGTGAGATGCGATGCCCAATACTGTTTTGAGGATCATCACGTAAGACAGGAAGATGAGCAGAGAGTCCAACCCCACGGTGGAGACTATTATGAACAAGCCATAGATGCTGTTGACTCTGATATCCGAACAAGCCATCTTCATGACCTCCTGGTGCATACAGTAGGAATGGGAGAGGACATTAGTTCGGCAGTATTGGTACCGTTTCAGGAGAAAGGGGACTGGCGATACAACAGCCACACCTCTTAGCACAAACACGAGCCCCATCTTGGCTATTCTAGGCAGGGTTAGGATGGTAGAGTATCTCAGTGGGTTACAGATCGCAATGAAGCGGTCAAAGGCCATCAACAGGAGCACAGAGGATTCAATGAATGAAAGAGAATGAATGAAGAACAGCTGGGCAAAACAGGCATTGAGGCTGATCTCCCTAGAGTTAAACAAAAACACTCCCAATATTGTCGGTATGGTGGCTATAGATAAACCAAGGTCTGTTATGGCCAGCATGGAAAGGAAAATGTACATGGGCTCATGGAGGCTTGGATCTGTTTTTATAATGTACAGAATAACTGCATTTCCCATTATCGAAATAGCATAAATAAGGCAGATGGGGATAGAGATCCAGAGATGGACGTCTTCATGTCCAGGTATCCCGGTGAGAAGGAACATTGCAGGTTTGAATTTGGTATCGTTGGCAGCTGCCATTAGGTGCTGGGCACGACCAAGGAGTTTTGAATTTTCCTGAGAGGAAAAAGAATAGAAGACTGAGCAATATTTTATTAGACATTGTTCTGCTCTCAGAAAGTGGAAGGTCATTATTTATGAGAATCCCCGTAGCTCCAAGACGATGAGCTGAAATGTAGTCTTGGATTTACATCACTGATAGGAAATTAGGGGCTGTCAGACTCGGTGAGACCTGTACTCCATGTAGCCCAGTGTCCGGTGGCTAGTACTTGGACCTGCAGATGAAAAGGAGGAAGCCCTGAAATTGGCAGCTATGGGACGACTTGTTCCCAGGGACCCACAAGTTTGACTTATTTTGCTGTGTAAATCAGGGCTGTTTATAGACCTTCTAAGTCCTTTAAAAATATTCACTCCTATAATTTGATTATCCCGCTAAGCTCTTGCCCTATTGAAATATTTTGGCTGGGAGTTCCACAGCCTACTTGAGAACTGTGCGATTTTAACATTTTAACCTTCCTAAACTCACATTATTAAGGCACATTGTCACGTCATAGCTATATAGCACAGAGGAGATTAGCCAAATTAAAAGAAACAAAGAAAATATCCGCATCACATCTAACTAAACATTTCCTGTTCTACTTACTTCTGTTGCTGCAATGTTTAGGTTTCTTCCTTTAAACATGGATATTGCTGGGAAATCCAGGCCTTATTCCTCCTCAAATCAATTTCTCCACCAGCTCTGTTCTGACTCCCACACAAAGGAGAATGAAACAGGCAACAACTTATTTCATTTCAAAAATCTTTCCCTCTCTTCCCACTGGCTCTCCTGGCTCCCTGCCAACACTTCCTGGATATCCATGTTCTGGGTTTAATCTTTTAGTTACTGAACAACGGGATGTTTATGTATCCCAAGGTCCAGTGTACTTCAGCAGCAGCCCAGGGAACTATAAGTGGTGAACTACAAACTGTGGGATGTTGGAGGAACTTCCTGGTTCCTGACAGGATGTATCCTCTGCTCTCTCAGCAGGGTCTCAGCATGGACTGAGCTGGGAGCCCATAGGCTGCAAGTAGAGAGGAGGCTGCTAGACTGGAATCCTGTTCTGTATTCTTTGCAAAATAAAGCCTGTTCCCTGTGGTTTGTCTGAGATGGTCTGCTCTGAGGCGCACATAATCTGACACACAACACAGCGCACATAAAGGAGCCTCCGGCCTAGTCTCTCAGACTTGTATAAAAAGTCGCAAGGCTTCCCCTATTTTGAATAACCACATACTGAGCTAGTGAACATTATGTTCAACAGGCATCAATTCAGATTTGCATATGTAAATTCTAATACAGCACTCTGTCAACTTGCCCTTATTAAATGTTCCCAGTGATACCCTCTGAGCCCCAAAATCCCTCTAAAGGAAACTGAAGTATTTTTCTGGTAATTATTCACTAAATCTAGAGAGTCAATGAACCTATAGGCTTCTCTTCACCCTCACAGGTCCTGCATACTCTCCCCACGGAAGGATCTGCAGAATTCGGGCATGTTAACAAGATAACGCAGACAGTTACTTCAGTTGAGAAGGAAATAGGATGGCATCTAAAATGAGTGAATAGTGCACACACTAAATTTGCACTAATATCCAGTTGAATGTGTACATTTGAGCCATGCACATTCAACAGGTGATGGATGTAAATTGTATACAGCCACTATAACACTCCCCTTTTCCACACCTCAGTGTTTAGTCCTGGGGGGATTCTGAACTATTACTATGGCTCCAAATACAACTAGTGGAGAATTCCCAGTGGACTAAGCTCTACTCTTTTCTGAAACACAGACCAGAGGATCTGTTTCCTGAAGACTTTGTGGAAATTGTTGCAGAATTATACATAGAATCATAGAATCCCAGGGTTGGAAGAGAACTCAGAAGGTCATTGAGTCCATCCCCCTGCCCAAAGCAGGACCAACCCCAACTAAATCATCCCAGCCAGGGCTCTGTCAAGCCGAGACTTAAAAACCTCTAGGATGGAAATTCCACCACCTCCCTAGGGAACCCATTCCAGTGCTTCTCCGCCCTTCGCAGGAAATTGTTTTTCCTAATATCCAGCCTAGAGCTCACCCACTGCAACTTGAGACCATTGCTCCTTGTTCTGTCATCTGTCATCACTGAGAACAGCCTCTCTCTATCCTCTTTGGAACCTTCCTTCGGGGAGTTGAAGGCTGCTATCAAATCCCCCCTCACTTTTCTCTTCTGCAAACTAAATAAGCCCAAATCCCTCAGCCTCTCCTCCTAGGTCATGTGCTCCAGCCCCCTCATCATTTTGTTTGCCCTCTGCTGGACCCTCTGAAATGCATCCACATCCTTTCTATAGTGGGTGGGCCCACAAATAGATGCAATATTCTGGATATGGCCTCACCAAAGATAAATAAAGGGGAATAATCAAGTCTCTAGATGTGCTAGAAATGTTCCTCCTAATGTACCCTAATTAGCCTTCATGGGTACAAGGGCACACAGCTGACTTATAACCAGCTTCTCATCCACTGTTATCTCCAAGTCCTTCTCTGATGAACTGCTACTTAGCTAGTCGGTCCCCAGCCTATTGCAGTGCTTCGGATTCTTCCGTCCCAAGTGCAGGACTCTACACGTGTCCTTGTTGAACCTCATCAGATTTCTTTTGGCCCAATCCTTCAATTTGTCTAGGTCACTCTGGACCCTGTCCCTGCCCTCCAAAGTATCTACCTCTCATCCTAGCTTAATGTTATCCGCAAACTTTCTAAGGGTGCAATCCAACCCCTCATCCAGGTCATTAATAAAGATTTTGAACAAAACCAGACCTAGAACCAATCCTTGCAGCACTCCGCTTGAAAGAGACGGCCAACCAGATATCAAGCCATTGATTACTACCCATTGGGCCCAACAGTCTATCCAGCTTTCAGGCTACCTCACAGCCCATTTATCCAGTCCATACTTCCTTAACTTGCTGGCATGAATATTGTGGGAGACCATATCAAAAGCTTTGCTAAAGTCAAGGTAGATCACATCCACCAACTTGCCCATGTCCACAGAGCCAGTTTCCTTGTCATAGAAGTTAAAATCATGTTTGTCAGGCATGATCTGCCCTTGCTGAGTCCATATTGACTATTCCTGATCACTTTCCCCTCTTCCATGTGTATCAAAAATGACTTCATGACCCTGAATGCAAGTTTTGGAGATGGCTTCAGCTTGGTTACTAAGGGACAGTGCCACACAACAGTCTGCTAAACAAAGAGTTCATATTGCAGATCCATTGCAAGCAGTGCCTCTGAAGTACTTAGTTTTAATATGTGTGAAGAACAAAGGCCAAAGATGCCGTGTGGTGTATTTCCCACAACCAGGCGAGGCTTTCGGTACAACGAGACAGAGGAGGAATGGAACAGAAAGCGGTGCAGGTTACGGGAGATGGTAATAGATGGGCAAACGCTTGGTGACTGCCTCAACTTGTTATTTCAAAGCAAAATACAGCAAGACGGTGTGTGGCAAAGGTGGATAGCAACATTTCTGTGTACCTAGAAATGTTGGTGCAGCATGGGCAGAGGTAAGGGATGGTTCCCAAGCTACCTAGCACTGTCTGTCCTCCAGCCCTGTCACTGAGTCACCCCAACAGCCCAGCTGAGTCCTCTGCTGCTGCACAGAACATCTGCCAATGCAAACAGCGTGCAGCCTTCCCCCTGCACTCAGCATGTTACAGACAGTGAAACCTGCCAACGTACCCAGTTCCTGCTAGAAGGGAGCCGCTGGCACCAGAGGTCTTCACCCTGAAGTGCAAGGAGTCATCGGAGAGGTTGCACAGGCAGCAGGCAGTATGTGTTCAGCTAGGGAGGCAACTGCCTTTATGTATCATGTTTGTACCTTCCCTTGGGGGCCACTTGGCCATCAGGGGACCTCAGCTGCTTGGCTTTGTGTGCACCAGCTTTAACCCCCATCACAGCCAATGGCAAACGGCAGGAGGCCAAAACATGAGAGATACACAGGGATGCTAAACAACTGGACTCCAGCGACAGCCAGACTGCAGGCTCTGCTCTTGGTACCTGGGCTTTTGATCACTGTTTGTATGGTTTCAGTTAGACACATGGCTCCCATCAGGGTGGCTGAATAGTAACAATGCTGTTGTTGAATTTAATAATAAATAAATAAATAAACAATAATAACATAGGGATGCCTGTTTAATAAATATAATATAATATAATATAATATAATATAATATAATATAATATAATATAATATAATATAATCACCAACATTATGAGTTTATTTCTTTTCAAATCCCTTTTGGTTTTAACTGTTTAGGCCGAAACTGCTTTAGGTTTTTAATTAGTTCTGCCACTCATTTGTTAAACTGAAAGCTGGGATTTCCACGTGAGGCCTTCAATTCTGAAGTTGGGGCTTTCAGAATGACAGGAACTTGTGTGAGACTTCCAACACAATCCCAACAGTTCCTGTCTCAAGCAGAGCATCCACAAATGAAGCCCCTGAGGATTAGTTAAATGACATTTCTGGTCCCACAATCCATAGGGGAAGACGCTGTTTCCCTCTGCATTGGGCTACAGAGCCAGTGGGGGGAAGGAACCACGTTACGCCACTGACAGCCAGATGTAAACGTGACTGGGTCACAGGGGTATGTCTAGACTACATGCCTCTGGCGACAGAGGCATGTAGATTAGGCTACCCGGCATAGGAAAATGAAGCGGCGATTTAAATAATCGCCGCTTCATTTAAATTAAAATGGCTGCCGTGCTGAGCCGGTCAGCTGTTTGTCGGCTCATCGTGCTAGTCTGGACGCTCCGCGGTCGACATCAAAG
Organism: Rafetus swinhoei; assembly: GCA_019425775.1. Taxonomy (NCBI): domain Eukaryota; kingdom Metazoa; phylum Chordata; order Testudines; family Trionychidae; genus Rafetus; species Rafetus swinhoei. Next base: position 10,825,782 of record CM033437.1, on the reverse strand, counting down.
GCATTTGTCGACCACCTCATTATGCCTCGTGGGATGAGGTTTACCGGGGCGGTCGACAAATGCCTTTGATGTCAACCGCGGAGCATCCAGACTAGCACGCTGAGCCGACAAACAGCTGATCAGCTCAGCACGGCAGCCATTTTAATTTAAATGAAGCGGCGATTATTTAAATTCATTATTTAAATTCATTTTCCTATGCCGGGTAGCCTAATCTAGCCTAATCTAGTCTAGACATACCCAGAGTTACTGATTTCTCAGGTCCAGCTCAGAGGGTTTCCTTACCTTGTATAGACATGAGACATGCACACACTGGATAAGCAAGGCCATGAACATTCTTAATATGAAGAGGTGAGACCCATGCCCAGTTCCAGATGCCTCCTGCCAGTTCTCTATTGGTCCGAACACCCCCTTCCCCAGACACAGCTAAAACTTGGTGGTGATGGAAATTTAAATGCAGGGTCTGATATTGATCTGTAATGTTAAAGCAGCCCTTCTTACCCCTGTAATAGGTAGGGGTTGGTATTCAATGGAGGGGTAGCCCTGCAGGACACTCTTTATCCAGGCAACGCTCTCCAGGTACTTTAAAATCTGAAAGCATGTCCTGGGTTCTCCTCTTACTGATGAGCTGCAGGAGGGGGCCTGGAACTCCCTCACCCAAGGGTGCAGTGCTAATGACATGTGTCAAGGCTGTTGCCCACTCTGGCACTTTGAGTGCGGAAGATGGGGGCCTGCAAGAGATCTTAAATCAGGGGTGGAGAACCTAAGACCCGGGGGCCAGATGTTGCCCCTGGCTTGTCTGTATCTTGCTCACGGCTTGCTTGGATCTGGCCCCCGAGTCTCAGGACTCCCCCCAACTCGCTCCTGTGCTCTCCCTCTTGCTCAGACAGTTCAGCCCAAGCTTACTTCCCAGATGCCCCCTTCCACACACTGAACCCCTCATTTTTGGTCCAACTCCACAGCCTTGGGGGGGCACAAAATCTACAAGCCTGGACCCCCCTATTCATATGGGGTGTGTCTTTCTTCCTCTCAGTCAGGGACCGCATCCATGAGGGGATTTTGTTTGTTTGTTTGTTTTCCACTTTTGTGCAGCTCCTGCCTGATTTTCCTGTGGGTCAGCAGCCCCCAAGCCAAAAAAGGTTCCCCACCCCTGCCTTAAAAATACCCTGTTGTTAAAGGATCCTGCATAAAAAAAACTCCCTGACCTTGGGTGGTACGCTGCTAGCACCCAAATGCAAAAACCCTTCAAGCCAGGAAGAAGCATTTAGGAACTGCTTCCTGTGGGGTAACCCCAAACACTTTCATATTCCCTTAGGAGACCGCTTGAAAACAAACAGTAATTTCTTAGTAGTGGCTCTGCAATTTCAGGCACATGCCTACTGATCCACTTGTAGCCTGTCAAGTTACTTGCCTATCATGCTGATAAGATGGTTGTGTTAATTTAGATGAATTAGGCAATAGTTAAGAGCAGAGCTGGCCCGAGCCATTTTGGCGCCCCCGGGAGCACGGCGCATGCGTGGACCCACCTGTGGGGCGTGGGCCTGCCCCCCTAGGGAGCACGGGCCCACCCCCGGGGCGCATGGTGCATGCGCTGCCCAGCCCGGCCCGGCCACCGCCGCTGGTGCGCAACCCAGGGCAGGCCGCGCCTGGCCGTGCAGGGCCCCGCGGCCGTGGGGGGAAGGGCACTGCTGGCCGGTGCCGTGGGGATGGGGGGGGGGCCAGCACTGCGGGAGCCAGGCACACATCACCTGATGGCAGCTATAAGGGACGCTGCGTGCCCTTTATAGCTGCCATCAGGTGCCCCCCATAGGTTGGTGCCCTGGGCAGCTGCCCGGCTAGCCCACCCCTTAGTCCAGCCCTGGTTAAGAGCTGTAATGCAAAAAAAAATCTGCTAAAGGCTGGTCTGCAGCTCAATGTGCCCTGCCTGCCCAGTGCCTCAGACTGTAGCAACTGGGGGGTGGCATATCTACCTGGCCGGAGGGCTACACTCGGGGGCGTGGGAAACAGGCGTTGTAAAACTGCCCTCAGCATTCCTGCAGGCCCTTTGTGTTAGCTTGACTGATGTCTGGTTCGGGTGTAATACACTAGGCCTTATGTCTGCCCATTGCAGTTTGTGAAGGCCTTCTGAATACTAGCACAGCAGCACTCAACTCCTTGGGGGTCTCTGCCATTGACCTACCTGGGTATAGGTCTGTGCCCTTTCTTGGCTGGGGCCAGGACACATTTGTATATAAGAGTCTAGCAAGATCTCCAAATTAGTGGTCCTGCTGCTTGTTCCTGTCTGTGTGCATATGCTGCTTGCCTCCCCCCACATAGCCAACCACAAGACTGTTGGTACCGTGCCCTAACTGGGCTGTGTGGCAGTTCAGATGCCATTAGGCATAGGAGCAGCATGGGTACAGTACAGCCCAAGCCAAGAGCTGTCTGGTTAATTGGGTTCCCCTGCATGGCATACCCTGCTCTAGGGTTTAACAAAATGGTTCAGCCTCTGAATGCACTTTCCAATGAGTGCCATGTCTGCATTAGGGCAGGGTTGCTCTTGAATGAAGGAACACACATAAGCTCACAGTCCAGGTCAGGTAATATGGGGTTATATTTTATCTTTTGTCCATGCTGTAACAGGCCGTTTGCAAGATTAGCAGAAGCTAAGGTATCAGATTTTTGTGGTTGAGACAGTCTCACCCAGATACTGGTCATAGCTTATTTATGGTTTCCTGGGACTGAAAAGGGGAACTTATGTTTGGGACTTTTTGCCCACATAGGATGGTAGAAAAAATACCCTCGAACTCAGCAGTTGTATCATTATATAAAAGTCCACAAATAATTGGTTCAGGCTGAGTTGAGTAATCAGGACACAGGATGTAATAATGATCGTAAAGGCCCATGGCAACAAATTGATGTATATGTTAATAAGATGAGAGCAATGATACATTGACCTATAGGAAAAGAACACTTCAGCATGTTATGGTCAGTGTCACTTAGTATAAAAGTGGGATCCCAGCCAACGGGCGATAGTGGGGAGAAGATGTCGTCCTTGGTACGGCTAGAATGATGGCCCCTGGTGATGGGGAAGGCAAAGGTAATTAGGAAGATGATGGCCTAACACCTAAGATTGTTCTAGAAGGAATGATGTAAGTATATGTACGGAAATATGAATGTACATTCCCTGTCTTATGAAATTGGGGTGTTTGTGACTGTGCTAACCTTATTAATAAACTATAAATATTGTAAGTATACACGAGTTTCTATAGTGTGAGTGTTGCAATCGTGCACATCAGGGTTCCCAATCATAGTATAATTGAATACTGGGCCTCATCCTGGGACAGAGGACCTGTCAACCCTAAACATGGGTAATTAGAATTTAAACATAATCTTAGACCAGGCTACACACATTCTTCTTTAGGACACAGGAATCAGACCCTAGTATTAAAAAAGTTATTTTTTATTTACAAATCAAAGACATCCTTGGTAAAGCATAGTTGGTTTCTACAAGTTAGGGAGTAGCAATAACACTAAAAAAGAAAAGACTGAAACCCAGGGAAATAATTCTCTGTGCTTTAGTTTCAGTTACAGGGGGGTATAGCACAGAGGAGTTTAACCAAACTAAAAGAAACAAAGAAAATAACCTAAAGGCATCTAACCAAAAATTTCCTGTTCTACTTACATCTGCTGCTCTAATGTTTAGGTTTCTTCCCTTAGGCTATGTCTACACTACAAGGTTTTTGCACAAAAATGGCCATTTTTGTGCAAAAACCCGTGAAGTGTCCACACCTCAAGCGCTTTTTTGTGCAAAAAAATCTACAGTCAGTCGATAGAACAGAGGGCTTTTTGCAGTGTAGGTATACTTCCTTCTACGAGGCATAACTCCTTTTTGCACTACAGCTCTTGCGTAAAAAGCCATGTGTGGACGCTCCACAGGGGTTTCTTGCATAAAAAGAGCCTATCTGAAAAAGCACAGGTGCTCTGATGGCCATTCTGTGAATGGCCATCAGAGCTGTCTTGTGCTAGAGTGTCCATGAAGTGTGGATGCTCTCTTGTGCAAAATCACATCGCTTTTGCGATGCGCGTTGAGGTCTCGATGCGCTTTTGCGCAAGCAGTTTTTGCACAAGAACTCTTCCACAAAAGGCTTCTTGCGCAGAAACCCTACAGCATAGACAAAGCCTCAGACATGGATATTGCTGGGAAATCCAGGCCTTATTCCTGCTCAGATCATTTTCTCTGCCAGCTTCATTCTGACTCCCACACAAAGGAGAGTGAAACAGGCAACAACTTATTTCATTTCAAAAATCTTTCCCTCTCTTCCCACTGGCTCTCCCAGCTCCCTGCCAATACTTCTTGGATATCCACTGTTCTGGGTTTAATCTTTTAGTTACTGAATGGTAGGATATTTATGTATCCCATGGTCCAGTGTGCTTCAGCAGCAGCCCAGGGAACTACATGTTGTAGACTACAAACTGTGGGATGTTGGGGGAACTTCCTGGTTCCTGCCAGGATGCACCCTCTGCTCTCTCAGCAGGGTCTCAGCATGGACTAAGCTGGGAGCCCATAGGCTGCAAGTAGAGAGGAGGCTGCTGGACTGGAATCCTGTTAGGTGTTCTTTACAAAATAAAAGCCTGTTCCCGGTGGTTTGTCTGACATGGTCTGCTCTGAAGTAGGTATAAATTGACACTCAACACAGAGCACACAAAGTAGCCTTCGGCCTAGTCTCTCAGACTTGTGTAGAAAGTCACAAGGCTTCCCCAATGTTGAATAAGCTCATACCGAGCTAGTGAACAGGAGGGGTACATTTAGAAAAGGGTTGTACCTCTCCCATCCAGTGCAAGAAGCCTCCTTACTAAGAGGTGTTAGTGTAACCCATGCAGCTAACAGGGAGCTATCTCTTTAAGAGACCCCTGTGGGGGAGGTAGGAGTGAGTTGAGTGTTGCTGTTGCTGGGCAGATTTGGCCCTCCACCCAGAAGTTTCCGGAGTTGGGTCCAGTAGTTTGGGGTCAGACTTCATGAGCCAGCAGGCAGGGCAGATGCTTTTCTAAGGCCTGTGTGAGCTGGGAGAAGCTAAGCCAGGAGCAGAGAGCAGGCTGTTGTTCCTCACTCTGCAGCACTTTGCAGCAGGTAGTGATGTTGTTAACCCTCTACCAGGGACCATGGGCAATGCTACTTAGAGCAAGGAGAACCTGGGAGGGAAAATACAATTAACACAGAAAAAGGGTTTTCTTTAAATCTGTTCACTTGTGAGCTAACTGACTGGTTAATCAGTGAGCTGGTTGCCGAGCAGTGATCCACATCAGAGGAAGAGTCTGCTGGGACTCCCACTGAGGATTTCCTACAACCAAGTGGAGAGATGGTTCAGACATAGCACATGGTGCAGATTTGATGATCAGAGGCACAAACTGAGACTTTGGCGAACTAAATCTAAGCTCTTGGGGCCTCTCAGTCTTTTCTTACTGTTTCTGTGGATGGAACTGTTCAAATTTCATTTTTAGTTTTCTCTATACTTATGTTTACTGTAACTGTGGACATTATTTGTGGGTTGTAAAAGAGCTGTGTTCTGTCGTAAGAATTAGATTCTTTGTTTCTTCATAAGATTGTATAAAGTTATTTAATTAAATTCATTTCTTTAGTTTCTTTTGGAACTTGAATGTAGGGAGGCTGACATTGGGCAGTCCTTGTTGGAATTCCCTACAGACTGAATTCTGGGTTTCCAGTACTGCTGTGGGAGTGGGGGGGGTTTTAGACACGGAAGAAGAGCAGTGAAGTCTAGCCCACCCAAGGTTACATTAGGAAGAGTTGAATTTCTCCACATGGTGCCCACATAATGGGAGTCCCTTTGTTCCAGGCCAGCCCAGATTGTGGCACAATGTATGTGCGGAAATTGAGCAGTATTATGTGATTCAGTCACATGCCCTGGCATGTTTTTGAGTCATGGTAGCCCAGTGTTTCTTAAAATTTTTAAGATTGAGGAACACCAAACAATATTTTTTTTTATGAGGAACACAAAGGATTTTTTGTTGAGAAAATAAAAAGGGGCGGGGGGGGAGAGTTATTGAGAAAAAAACCACAAAAAGGTTGCCTGCCCCTTTAAGGGCAACCATTTTGAACACTGTTGTTCTCTGCATGCTCACTGGAACATCTCCAGAGCAGCTCGCCTACACAGCAGGGCTTCACTTGAAATAAGCTAAGTAAATTGAGCTACATCAATTGTGTAGCTTATTTTGAAATGGGGAGCATCTACACAGTACTTATTTTGAAACAGAGCACTCTTCCTCTGGCTTCCTTTACTCCTCGTACAATGAGGGATACAGGAGTCAGAGTAAGAAGTCCTCCAGCTTGACAGTATTTCGACATTATTTCAAAATAACTGCCCGCTTTGTAGACGTGGACTAAGTTATTTCAAAATAACGCTAGTTATTTCAAAATAATGTTGCTGTGTAGACGTGCTCCAGGTGAAAATAAGCTTTCCCCAGGTCCTGCTGTCTTTGTTGATGAGCTGTTCAACTTCCATAGACCTAAGAACATAAGAACGGTGAACATATCTGGTGAGACCAAAGGTCCATCTAGTCCACTATCCTGTCTTCCAACAGTGGCCAATGCCAGGTGTCCCAATGGGAATGAAAAGAACAGGGAAGTGCACCTTTCCCTTTGGGGCAGCTGGCATTAGCCACTGTCAGCAGACAGGATACTGGGATAGATGGACCTTTGGTCTGACTCAGTATGGCCGTTGTTATGTTCTTATGGAATCAACAAGTGGCCCATCCCATCTTGTCAGCACAGACAGACAGAGTCTAGGCTAACTGGGCAGCTCTTATCATGGCCCAGCTCCAACACAAAAACTGGTCAGGGGGAGGAGCTGAGGGGAAAGTGAGGATTGCGGGGGATCTGGAGCTTTGGAGGGAGAGAAAGGGCGAGGGAAGAGCCATGAAGGAGGCAGGGAGGGGATAGAGAGTGGATGGCGTTCCTGCGTGGGTCCTGCCTTTGCTCTTTATAAATATGGTCACTCTAATCTAAATGGGCTGGGCTGGGAGAGGACTTAGAAGAGCCTCGGGGTGGGGAGGGAAGGAGCATTTCCCACGTTTTACATTGCTGGGGAAGCACAAATGCAGAGGCTGGGGAGGGAATCTGGGTTTGAGTGTCCTGCCAGCTCTCTGGTTGTCAGACGCTCACTCACACACCCAGCTCTTCTCTGCCTTAGTGGGGGGAGGATGGGATGGGGTGAGGTCACAGAAGACCTCTTGGGGCTGCTTCCCGGAGTGTTGAAAAAGCCACTGCCACTCACCTTCCTGCTCTCTGGGGCTTCTCACTACTCTGTCCAGCTGACCCATCACTGTTCTCCCGCAGCCACGGCACAGAGCTGGAATCACTGCCCCCCTGCAAAGTACAGACACTGAAACTCTTCTGGTCCAAGGAAAATGCAGATTTGGGACCAGCTTCCTGGGTTTACCACTCCCCAGATGGGATCAGAACCCCCAATGCATTATTTAGGTGAGCCCCTTTTAACAATGAAAGGGAGAATGTGCACACTGATTTCTTCCCCGGGGAACAGTAATTTACACTGGGCTTGATAGTAAATAAAAGTGCTTTTAATAAGTAGAAGCGGTAGGATTTAAGTGGTTGTAATTGAGAACAGGCAGAGCAGAGTAGATTACGAATTTAAAATGACAGAAAATGCTTAGCTAATTCTAACACTGAAACTTCAATACAAACCTATTACAAAGTCAATCTAAAATTCTTCTTATTCCAGCTAAGCCTCCAAATCAGGGAAGTCTTCTTTTTTCTGGGGTCTTTGGTTCATCTTCTTGGGTGCTACCCCAGCCAAAGACAAAGAAACTATTAGCTTTCCATTGTTTTATAGAGACGACATTGCCATGGACAATTACTTGGTTCACCGCTACCAGTTGGGGTGGACATGACACTTCCTAAGACCACCCACTGCTAAGACCTAAAGGACGAAAGAGAGTTTTACTGTTGGTCATCTGGACATTGACGGTAACACCCTTGATGGCTTTTACTTGCACAGCTAAAACCATAAACCATTCCATGCTCGATTGGTCTATCTTTACACCCAAGAATGATACAGGCACCAAAGTAAGATTAACAGACCCAGTGGATTATGACGTGAAGATTGAAAGGATACATGAGTGCATTTGTCCAAAGCAACTTTGAGCTAGTCATATCTGTGTCCACAAGTCCATTTGCTAAAGCATGGGAGGGCGGTGGCTGTCAGAGTGGGCTAAGCAGGTGTGTGCTGCTCTGAGACATCAATGGGAGAATGTGAATACATAAGTATTTGTGTCCCCTGAATATCCCCTGTTTACAGATGTCATGGATCACATAGTACCCAGAGAGCTCAGGAAGGGCCAGGACTGTGACAGCAGAAAAGCTCTGCAGCTTTTTCCTTGGCATATGGACATTTCAGTAAAGGCGGGACTGTGGCAGACCCTGTGTCATGGGAAACAACATCCACACCCCTTCTCTTTATTGCTTGTATCAATTGGAATTCTGAGGTCACAGCTGCCACCCATCTGGGTTTTTCTGGGACAAACTCTGACTTTTCACACTTACACAGTCACATTATAAATGCTGCTTCTTGCCTTGGTCAAATTCCCCCAGTGCAATTTTGACCCTGAAAAGCACCCCTCCCATGGGTCCAGATTAAAGCCCATCTCAACCTCTCTCTACAGTGTCGAGATCAGCAGCTCATATCATCAAAGATGCAGGGGCCAAATACGGAAGAGGGGCATTTGGACAATGTTTTTCATCTTCCTTGTCACCAGAACTGGATCCATGTGATGAACTGACCCTTCACTTGACGAAGAGCTTGATTAGTTTGGCACGCAGGTGTTTGCTTTTCACGCTGTACACGATTGGGTTCATCATGGGAGGCACCAGCAGGTAGATGTATCCTAGGAGAATCTGAAGCAAGGGGGGAGTGTGCTCCCCAAATCTGTGAGTCACAGACAAGCCGATCAATGGAATGTAGAAGAGCAGGACAGCGCAGAGGTGGGAGACACAGGTGTTCAGGGCCCTAAGGCACTCTGTGTGGGATGCAATGCCCAACACTGTTTTGAGGATCATCACATAAGACAGGAAGATGAGCAGAGAGTCCATCCCCACAGTGCAGAGTATTGCAAAGAAGCCATAGATGCTGTTGACGGTGATGTCCGCACATGCCATCTTCATGACGTCCTGGTGCAAGCAGAAGGAATGGGAGAGGACATTAGCTCGACAGAATCGATACCGTTTCAGGAGTAAGGGGATTGGGATTTCAATGGTCACCACTCTTAGCACAAATACCAGTCCCATCTTGGCTATTTGTGGCAGGGTCAAGATGGAAGTGTATCTCAGCGGGTTACAGATCGCGATGAAGCGGTCAAAAGCCATCAGCAAGAGTACAGAGGATTCAATGAATGAAAGTGAGGGGAGGAAGAACAACTGTGCAAAACAGGCATCAAGGCTGATCTCCCTAGAGTTAAACAAGAATACACCCAGTATTGTTGGTGCGGTGGCTATTGATAAACCAAGGTCTGTGAGAGCCAACATGGAAAGGAAAATGTACATGGGCTCATGGAGGCTTGGTTCTGTTTTTATAATGTACAGAATAACTGCATTTCCCATTACTGAAATAGCATAAATAAGGCAGATGGGGATAGCAATCCAGAGATGGATGTCTTCATGTCCAGGTACCCCAGTGAGAAGGAACATGGCAGGTTTGAATTTGGTGTCATTGACAGCTTCCATTAGGTGCTGGGCACAACCAAGGTGTGTTGAATTTTCCCTCCTGAGAGGAAAAAGAATAGAAGACTGGGTAATATTTTATTAGACATAATTCTGTTCTCAGAAAGTAGAAGGTCGTTATGTATGAGAATCCCCGTAGCTCCAGGAAGATGAGCTGAAATGTAGTCTTGGGTTTACATGACTGATAGGAATTTAGGGGCAGCTATGAGGTGACTTGCTCCCAGGGAGAGCTCTCCAATTCCCAAGACCCACAAAGTGAGACTTACTTTGTTGTAAAGTAACAGCCATGTTAGTCTGATCTTGGTAAAAGAAACAAACAAACAAAAAACCCAGTCATGTAGCACTTTAAACACTAACGAGATGGTTCATTAGCTGATTAGTTTTCTTGGGGTGGACCCACTTCCTCAGATCATATTCTGAAAGTGAATAGGCATGACCATTATGTAACAGAGGGATACAATGAAAAAGTAAACAAAATATACAGTAAGAAATCAGATACATACCATAGAAGGGGGGTTGGTGGAAAGTGACAAGGAAGGAGGAAATTGCTTATTGTAAGCATCAGTTAAGTGGCTTATCTGGAGCTACTGTGAATATCAAAAGGTGAGGAGGCTATCTTTGAAATGTATAAGGTAATTATCTAAATTAAGGCCCATTCGCAACTTGTCAAAACTGGTCAGTCACTTCACCAGAGAATTAATGCTCACAAATAAGACATAAGACATCTCCACACAGAAAAGCCTGTTAGCTGACATTTAAATCAAACTGGCCATCCCCTTAAAGACATAACAACATGTGTCTTACTGCAAAGAGACTTTAACTCCAGATGACAGAGACTTCAGAACTCTTTTTTATGCTAAAATTTGAAATGTTGTGAATGGGCATTAATTTAGATGATAATTACCTTACACATTACAAAGACAGACTCCCCACCTTTTGATATTCGTAGTAACTCCAGATAAGCCACTTAATTGAGGCTTACAATAAGCAATTTCCTCCTTCCTTGTCACTCCCCTCTTCGCCTCCACCTTTTATGCTATGCATCTGAATCGTTACTGAATATTTTGTTTACTTTTTCATTGTATCCCTCTGTTACATAATGGTCATGCCTATTCACTTTCAGAATATTATCTGAACAAGTGGGTATACCCCACAAAAGCTCATCACCTAATAAACCATCTTGTTAGTCTTTAAAGTGCTACATGACTGGGGTTTTTTTTATTTTGCTATGTAAACCGGGGCTGTTTATAGACCTTCCAAGTCTACTAAAAATATTTACTCCTGTAATTTGATTATCCGGTTAGCCATATAAACATTCAATCTCTTTTTGAATCCCGGTAAGCTCTTGGCCCCACTGAAATATTTTGGCTGGCCGTTCCATAGCCTACTTGACAACTGTGTGATTTTAACCTTCCTAAACTCACACTTATAAGGCATTTTCATTGATGGATTATAGTGCATGTTCTCCACTCCGGAGAGTACAAAATATGCCCCAGCCCCTCTGCTGTACATGCGATCAATTCTTAGGATCAGGTTCTGGATTCAATAACATGTTCAACAGGCATCTATGCAGATTTGCATATGTAAATTCGAATAGAATGTGCTGTGTCAACTTGCCTTATTAAATGCTCCCAGTGATACACTCTGAGGTCCAAAATCCCTCCAAGGGAAGCGGACGTGTTTTTCTGGTCAGTATGAACAGAATCTGGAGAGTCACTGATCCTACAGGCTTATCTTCACCCTCACAGGCCTTGCATCCTCTCCCCATGCAAGGATCTGCAGAATTCTGGCATGATAACAAGATAATAGAGACAGTTACTTCACTTGGGAAGGAAATAGAATGGTATCTAAGGGTATTTCTACATTACAGAGTTTTTCCAAAAAAACATCAATTACATCCACACTGCAACCGTGTTCTTCCGAAAGAAAATCAAAAGAACAGAGGGTTTTTTTCCAACTTTCGTAAGCCTCATTCTATGAGGAAGAAGCCTTTTTCCGAAAGAGCTCCTGGCCAAACCAGTCAGGATCACTGGGCAGAGGCTCCAATATCTACCCATAGATTCCAATCTACTGGTTGGAGACCACTGTGCTAAACCAAAACCCATTCAGCGGTAAAGTTCCACTGCCCCTTCCTATAGAGATTCCAAGAATTCTGCTGCTGCATCCCAGTATGCACGAGTAATGCCAGGCAGAACCAAAACTGGGACCTCTTAAGTTTAGTGCATGAGTCTCTGCATTTGAGTTATAGAGCCAGCGGCTCTGAGCTAAGAATGTAGCGCACTCTAAGTTTCTCTTCCTGTAAGAGGGCTACATGCCTGTACGTGGGGCAGTGACGCACACCCAGAAGGTGGGCGGGTCACACGTGCATGACATCCACATTTGGCTTGTAATACTTCTATCCTGATGAAATGTTTGGCATAAGATTTCACCTCTGTACATGAGCCCGCACCTGCCCGCCCACTTTCCCTCTGATCTCTCAGAGATGATTTCTCCGGTCAGAGAAGGATCTTAGCATCGGAGCCTGTTTCTTCACCTGAGATAGAATTGGGGGCTCTGACTTTTCATATGTGTGAAGAACAAAGGCCAAAGATGCCGTGTGGTGCATTTCCCACAACCAGACGGGGCTTTCAGTACAACGAGACAGAGGAAGAATGGAACAGAGAGCAGTGCAGGTTAAGGGGGATGGTAATAGATGAGCACACACTTGGGGACTGCCTCAACATGTTATTTCAAAGCAAAGTAAAGCAAACAGTTGGGTGTGGCAAAGGTGGATTGCAACATTTCTGTGTAACTAGAGTAACCCACGGTGGAGCATGGGCAGAGGTAAGGGAGGGTTCCCAAGCTACCTAGCACTGCCTGCCCTCCAGCTCCATCACTGAGTCTCCCCGACAGCCCAGCTGAGTCCTCTGCTGCTGCACAGAACAGCTGCCAGTGCAAACAGCCTGCAGCCTTTGCCCTGCACTTGGCATGTTACAGACAGTGACACCTGCCAACGTACCCAGTTCCTGCTAGAAGGGAGCCGCTGACACCAGAGGTCTTTACCCTAAAGAGCAAGGAGTCACCGGAGAGCTTCCAGGGGCAGCAGGCAGCATGTTTTCAGCTAGGGAGGCAACTGCCTTTATGCAGCATGTTTATACCTTCCCTTGGGCCCACTTGGCCATCAGGGAACTCAACTGTAATCATGAGGGATACACAGGGATGCTAAACAATTAGACTCCTGCACTATCCAGACTCTTCTCCTGGTACCTGAGCTTCTGATCACTGTTTGTATGGTGCCAATTAGACACATGGCTCCAAGCAGGGTGGCTGAGTAGTAACAATGCTGCTGCTGAAATAATAATAATTAAATTAATGGAGATTGCCTATCTCCTAGAACTGGAAGGGACCTTGAAAGGTCATTGAGTCCAGTCCCCTGTCTTCACAGCAGGACCAAGTACCTATTGCTGACAAATTTTTGCCCCAAATGGCCTCTGCAAGGATTGAACTCACCAGCTTGGGTTACCAGCCCAATGCTCAAACCACTGAGCTATCCCTCCCCCCCTTTTTGATAAATAATTAGTAGTAGTAGTAGTAGCAGTATTGTTGTTGTAGCTTTTATTATTATTTTATTTGAATAACATAGGTACATATAATATAATATAATAAAATATAATAAAGATCCACCATTATGAGATTATTTCTTTCTAAATCCCTTCTGGTTTTAAATGTTTAGGCTGAAACTGCTTCAGGTTTTTCAATTAATTCTGCAACTCATTTGTTAAAATAATTTTTTAAGGAAACTGAAAGCTGAGATTTCCATGTGGGGCCTTCAATTCCAAAGTTGGGGCTTTCAGAATGATAGCAAACTGTGTGAGATTTCCAATACAATTCCAACAGTTCTTGTCTCAAGTGGAGCACCCACAAATGAAGACCACAAGAATCACATAATGGCCATTTCTGACCCCACAACCCATAGGGGAAGATGCTGTTTACCTCTGCACTGGGCTACAGAACCAGTGGGTTTAAGGAACAACCTTCTGCCACCGACAGCCAGATGTAACACTATTTCAAAATACCTAGTGCTAATCTGAAATAACTTAGTCTGTGTCTACACAGCAGGCAGTGATTTTGAAATTGTGTCAAAATAACTTCAAGCTGGAGGTCTTCTTATTCCGACTCCTGTAACCCTCATTGTACGCGGAATAAGGGGAGTCAGAGGAAGAGTGCTCTATTTCAAAATATGTGCTGGGTAGACTCTTTGTATTTCAAAATAAGCTATTTCGAAATGTCCCCTATTTCCCCTATTTTGATGAACCTCATAAACAGCTAGTAAACATGAGGGGCTACATTTAGAAAAGGGTCATACCCCTCCCATCCAGCACAACATGTCTCATTACGAAGGGGTGTTAGGAAGAGTTGAATTTCTCCACACGGTGCCCACATGGAAGGAGCCCTGTTGTTCCAGGCCAGCCCAGATTGTGGCAGAATGCACATGCGGAAATGGAGTGCACTATTATATGGTTCTGTCACACGCCCTTGCATGCTTTTCTGTTATGGTAGCCACTATGCACATGCTCACTGAAACATCTGCAGAGCAGCTCCCCAGGTGAAAATAAGCCTTCCCCAGGCCCTGCTGTCTCTTCTGATGAGCTGTTCGATTTCAGTGGAACATAAGAACAGTGAACATATTTGGTGAGACCAAAGGTCCATCCAGCCCAGGATCCTATCTTCCAACAATGGCCAATGCCAGGTGTCTCAATGGGAATGAAAAGAACGTAATCAACAAGTGGCCCATCCCGTCTTGTCAGCCCTGACAAAGAGAATCTAGGCTAACAGGGCAGCTCTTACCATGGCCCAGCTCCAACACAAAGCCTGGTCAGGGGGCAGAGCTGAGGGGAAAGTGAGGACTGGGGAGATCAGGGCTTCAGGGGGAGAGAAAGGATGAGGGAAGAGTCATGAAGGAGGAAGCGAGGGGATAGAGAGTGGATGGGTTCCTGCATGGGTCCTGCCTTTGCTCTTTATATATATGGTCACTCTAATGTAAATGGGCTCTGCTGGGAGAGGACTTAGAGGGGGCCTCTGAGGGGGAGAAAAGGAGCACTTCTCATATTTTTCCATTGCTTGGGAAGCACAAATGCAGAGGCTGGTAAAGGAATCTGGGCTTGAGTGTCCTGCCAGCTTTCCTGATGTCAGATGCTCAGTCGCACACCCAGCTCTTCTCTACCTTAGTCGGTGGAGGATGACACGGGGTGAGGTCACAGAATACCTCTTGGGGCAGCTTCCTGGAGTGCTGAGAAAGCCACTGCCACTCACCTTCCTGCTCTCTGGGGCTTGTCACTGCTCTGTCCAGCTGACCCATCACTGGTCTCCTGCAGCCACAGCAAAGAGCACTGCCCCCACACTGCCCCCCTGGGAAGTACAGACACTGAAACTCTTCAGATCCAAGAAAAATGCAGGTTAGGGCCCCGCTTCCTGGGATACCACTGCCCAGATGGGATCAGACCCCACAATGAATTATTTAGGTAAGTCGCCTTCAGCAATGGAAGGAGGATGTGCACACTGATTGCTCCCCCAACAGCTAACAGTCAATAACAGTGATTTTATTACGTACATGCAGTAGGATTTATGTGGTTGTAATTAAGAACAGGCAGAGCAGAGTAGGTTATGAATTTACAATAATAGAGAACGCTTAGCTAATTTTAACTTTAAAACCTCAGTACAAACTGATTACAAACTCACCCTAAAATAGTTCTTTTTCCAGCTAAACCTCCAAAATGGGGAAGTCTCCTTTTCCCTGGGGTCTTTGGTTCATCTTGGGTGTGCCACACCAGCCAAAGACAAAGAAAAACCGAGCTTTCTATTGTTTTATAGAGACTACCTTTCCATGGACAATTACTTGTTCCGCCCCTACCAGTTGGGGTGGACATGTGATTTCCTAAGACCAACCACTGCTAAGACTTAAGGAGAGAAGAGGGTGTTTATCATCTAGACATTGATGGTAACACCCTTAATGGCTTTCACTTGCACATCTAAAACCATAAACCATTCCATGCTCAATAGGTCTATCTTTACACCCAAGAGTGATACAGGCACCAAAATGAGATATACAGACACAGCGGATTATGACATGACATCTGAAAGGATACAAGGGACAATTTGTCCAAATCACCTTTGAGTTAGTCATATCTGTGTCCACAAGTCCAATGGCTAAAGCATGGGTGGAGTACGGGGGCTTTGTCCATCACAGTGGGCTCAGCAGGATTCTGAATGGATTCCTTTGGGGCTCCTCCATTAATCCTGTCTCTGACATGACTCAGTCACAAGCCCCTGGCTGAGGACGTAGGGGAAGGGTGAGTGTCTGTGCCCATGGCATAGCCCCTCTTTAGAGATGTCATGGATCACGTAGCACTCAGAGTGCTCAGGAAGGGCCAGGACCGTGACAGCAGAAAAGCTCTGCCGCTTCTTCCTTGGCATATGGATGTTTAAGGTGAGTCGGGACCGTGGCAGACCCGGTGTCATGGGAGACAACATCCACAACCCTTCTATTTATTGCTTGTATAAAATAGGAATGCTGAGGTCACAGCTGCCACCCATCTGGCTATTCACGGGACAGCCTCAGACTTGTCGCACTTACACAGTCACTTTATAAATGCTGCTTCCTGCCTTTGTCAATTTCCTCAAATGCAATTTGCACCCTGAAAACCACCCCTCCCACAGGTTCAGGCCTAAACTAAATTTGTCACTAAATTTGTGACTCTACAGTGTCATAGAATCATAGAATCATAGAACCATAGAGCTGGAAGAGACCTCAGAAGGTCATCAAGTCCAACCCCCTGTGCTAGGCAGGACCAATCCCAACTAAATCAATGGTCACCACTCTTAGCACAAATACCAATCCCATCTTGGGTATTCGCAACCGGGTAAAGAGGGACGTGTATCTCAGTGGGTTACAGATCATGATGAAGCGGTCAAAAGCCATCAGCAGCTCAAGTCACCTAGGATGCAGGAGCCAAGTATGGAAAAGGTGCATTTGGCCAATGTTTTTCATCTCTCTTGTTACCTGGATCCATGTGATGAACTGACCCTTCACTTGACAAAGACCTTGATTAGCTTGGTACGCAGGTGTTTGCTTTTCACGCTGTACACGATTGGGTTCATCATGGGAGGCACCAGCAAGTAGATGTATCCTAGGAGAATCTGAAGCAAGGGGGGAGTGTGCTCCCCGAATCTGTGTGTCACAGACAAGCCGATCATTGGAATGTAGAAGAGCAGGACGGCGCAGAGGTGGGAGACACAGGTGTTCAGGGCCCTGAGGCACTCTGTGTGGGATGCAATGCCCAACACTGTTTTGAGGATCATCACATAAGAGAGGAAGATGAGCAGAGAGTCCAACCCCACTGTGTAGAGTATTGCAAAGAAGCCATAGATGCTGTTGAGAGTGATGTCCGCACATGCCATCTTCATGACGTCCTGGTGCAGGCAGAAGGAATGAGAGAGGACATTATCTCGACAGTATCGATACCGTTTCAGGAGTAAGGGGATTGGAATTTCAATGGTCACCACTCTTAGCACAAATACCAATCCCATCTTGGCTATTCGCGACCGGGTAAAGATGGACGTGTATCTCAGTGGGTTACAGATCATGATGAAGCGGTCAAAAGCCATCAACAAGAGTACAGAGGATTCAATGAGTGAAAGTGAGGGGAGGAAGAACAACTGTGCAAAACAAGCATCAAGGCTGATCTCCCTAGAGTTAAACAAGAATACACCCAGTATTGTCGGTGCGGTGGCTATTGATAAACCAAGGTCTGTGAGAGCCAACATGGAAAGGAAAATGTACATGGGCTCATGGAGGCTTGGTTCTGTTTTTATAATGTACAGAATAACTGCATTTCCCATTATTGAAATAGCATAAATAAGGCAAATGGGGATAGAGATCCAGAGATGGATGTCTTCATGGCCAGATATCCCGGTGAGAAGGAACACGGCAGGTTTGAATTTGGTGTCATTGGCAGCTTCCATTAGGTGCTGGGCACAACCAAGGTGTGTTGAATTTTTCTTCCTGAGAGGAAAAAGAATAGAAGACTGGGCAATATTTTATTAGACATCATTCTGTTCTCAGAAAGTAGAAGGTCGTTATGCATGAGAATCCCCGTAGCTCCAGGAAGATGAGCTGAAATGTGGTCTTGGGTTTACATGACTGATAGGAATCTAGGGGCAGCTATGAGGTGACTTGATCCCAGGGAGAGCTCTCCAATTCCCAAGACCCACAAGTTAGACTTATTTTGCTGGGTATACCAGGGCTGTTTATAGACCTTCCAAGTCTGCTAAAAATATTCACTCCTGTAATTTGATTATCCGCTTAGTCATATAAATATTCAGTCCCTTTTTGAATCCCAGTAAGCTCTTGGTCTTGTTGGAAATAAGTCTGGACACTCTGGATGCAGTGAAAACAGGCAAGAGAATTTACTACACACAACGCTGGTGGAGTGCTACGAGTGGTTAGGCTGGTTAATACTGCTTAAGCAAAACATTACAATAGATTATATAGGGGGCTGATGGGCAAAGGAGAAACAAGTGGATAGGTTATAGCAGCAAGATGAAATAAGCACGTTAGCCAATAGGCTAAGAAAGATTACAGAGCGCCTCTGCCCATCGTTAGTCAAACACCTTTTTTCTAATCTGGGTGGTTTTCCTTTCAAGCTAAGTAAGCCGGCATAAACAAAACAAACAATTTAATAGAAACTTTTGTCTAATTGAGTTATGATGCGTCTACAAAGAGGCTGGTGCCGCCTGCACTGTCATGACCCTTGGGTCATGGGCCCATTATCTAGGATTAAAGCAAAACTATAAGAACATATCACACTGACTAAATTAAAAAGGTTGTTTTCGTACAAGTCTATGTGTCTTATCTGGTGCGGCCCCTTGGAATGTGGTTGCCAGGGCGACCATGCCTTTCCCAAGGTCCCTCCGCTCATGCTAACTGCCCGTTTGTGAGGTTTGCAGGGTTTAGAGGTTAGAGGCCTCTAACGGACTTCAGAATTTGAACAGGGTGACAGCGAGATATCATGGCCTGCCTAGGATGAACAATTTTAGCCTACAATTCCCTCCTCTTGACCTGAAGGTTCCCGAAGCCGCCAGTTTAAATATACAGTCTTAGGGTTTTTAATTTGCCTCGGGAGTGCCAGTACAGCACCAGCACTATTATAATGTTAAAATCGAGACTCCCCACATAACTTGGCAAAACAGTGCCCAAATCCATCTCCAAGGTATTTCGTCACCAGTAAAGGTGCTGCCCATGATTATGGTTTTGACCTCTACTGCCTGGTTGAGTGCCTTAGCGTATTTGGTTTTGGCCTGGTCCACGGTTTTCCCTTTCTTTGTGTACCTCAGACGGCCAATTCCGATATGCCTTTGGGCCTCAGCCACCAACTCCTCTATCTTTGCCTGCAGGGCCAGTAGACCCTCCTCTAGGTACTTACTTCCGCCATGCCACTCAGGATCCCATGTTAGGTTAGCCGTCATTGCCGGCATACGGTAGAGCCGCATCCCGTCAATGGTCAGGATTGCCCGGCGTGGGACCATTATGCACACAGAGGGATATGTGGAAGGGCAGGGCTTTCCATTTAGTTTGATGGAGTGGCCAGTCTGGGCAGTCAAACACCAGTAGGTACCGTTCATTTGGACCGGCTCTGTATGTATTTGTTTCTTAGTGACAACCACTTCAAACCTAGACAGATCCATCAAGATATTATATGGGCAGGTACATAAGATTTCCCTATTGGTATGGGTACAACATTCCCTGGGGTACAATATACCCCCCGCACTCTCGGGATAGGTGATTCCCTCTATTCTAATAATATGACCCTGCTTTCACATAGACAGGGAGGTTACCATCCTAGCTCGTTGTAAGTGGAGAATACCCTTGGGGACCAAGAGACCAAAAGTTATACTATGATCTGTCCATGTAGGCCTCTGGATTTTCATAGATTTCTTGGTATGAGGTGGATGGTATGACATAGATGAAGACTCACTACCTCCATAAGGGCTGGGGGGTGGTGGGTAAGGCTTCTCCAATTCTCCAACACTGGTCTTTTAATTTCTTTAATTTAGTACCATCACTTAGCAGCCCCATTAATTTTTTGTTTAAGTAGTTGGTTCTATCTAATGAGGTGGACATAGAGCTGGATAGATCCGTTAAGCTGTTTAGGATTAACTGATTAGCTTGGCTGGTGTCTAGATCTTCTTGGGCATTGGATATTACTGCACCTGCTAGCCTAGATTCAATACGGTCCCTTTCTTCAGCCTGTTGTGCGTTGACATAAGAGTTGCTGACAGAGTTTCCAGCCCCAAACCAGCCTGCGATGGTATCTGCTAAACCCTGTCCCTGCCGAATTAGACGCTTACCAATTTGATTGGTCAGTCTGGTCATGTTAATACCTTGAGGGGAGGGAGAGCTCAGTGGTTTGAGCACTGGCCTGCTAAACCCAGTGTTGTGAGTTCAGCCCTTGAGGGGGCCATTTGGGGCCAATCTGTTGGGGATGGTACTTGGTCTTGCTGTGAAGGCAGGGGACTGGACTGATGACCTCTCAAGGTCCCTTCCAGTTGTAGGAGATTGGTGTATATCTCCATTATTAACCTTGCTGGGTTATACCTTCTAGGGCAATGCACACCTCAACTCTGTAAGTGTGAAACACCACAGAGGTGAGGACTGGTAGCACTGATTCTATCATTACTGGTTCTGGGACAGGGGTTTGTTCTGGACATGATGTACAATTAGGAGGCTCTATCCTATCCTTCAGAACTTGGTTGATAGTGGTCACATTAGTGATGGCCATGGTTTAACAAATGATTGCCAGGCCTCAGAGGTAACCTTGGTTTGGGCCTTGAGTGGTAAACCCCAGTGGGAGTTAATAGGCCCCACTTCACTGGGTACCTTGCCAGTATACTAGGCACATGACCTGATGTTAGCATTTGGCTTCTTTTTCACAATATTCTATACAAATGTTAACACCGAGGACTGTGTGTTTCTGGTCCTCGGAGTCTCTGTGTTATTACAGTAGGTGAAGTAATTATGTGAATGAGGGGCGGGCCAGGGCCTTGTATTTTCCTTGGTTGTTAATACGCAGCTATCCTTCTTTAAAGGTGATTTGGATGCCGGTTGCATTAATTGCAAATACCACCCCCCACCCCCAAGAGGACCACAGCATGGTTCAAGGATGTCTTTTATTATAAATGGAAACCCATGCAATTCCATGAGTCTTTCCAGGTGTTCTCGAGGCCTTTTAAGGCATCAGGTACCTGGTACCAACGGGCAATTGGCAGTTATTACAATGTTGAGGTTACTAGTATTTTTATTATTGTAATTACCGGTGTATGACCTTTACCCAAATATTTTACTCTCCCACTTGCCCATGTCCTAGTTGCAGATTTATTGTTACCTCTGACCAAACCCATTTCACAGTTAGTGTGTGAGATTCTGCAAAAGCTAAATATTTCATTAGTGTGGCAATTAAAGCAAAGCAAACCCAGTGGAAGGGGGTTGGTATCCCACTTCCAGTCCTCCACTTAACATGGCACGCTCCGTGCTCCCTTTCTCCGGCTCCATAGGGGTAGCAGGAGCTGCAGCAGGAACAGCCTTATTGTTATCTTCCAGTTGCCTTTTCTTGTTTACCTGTGGAGACATTGTTAGCATTCACCTAGCTTAAACAATTGCAACAATAAACTATTATCTTGTCACTACATTTCCTAGAGTTGCGTTTCATTGGGCCAAATCCTCTTTTTTTTTAAGCTTATGCTTTTGCTTCACTTAGAATGTCCTTTCATTAAAAAAAACTAAACAATACCCAACAATGTTTACAATACATGTGCCACAATACAAGACAAGACAAACAGGACACAAAACACAAAACACAACTCGTTATGTCATGACAGTAGAACCCTGGTTTTCTTTTCAGTTGCCCTTCAGCTGGTACCAGTGCTTTCTGATTTTCTGAACAACAAGAAAACATTTCTACTCCCATGGGGGTGGCAAATTTTATTTTAGAATACTTTTTTTTTACAGGTGTTCTTGCTGATTTCTTGATCTGCCTGCTGTTACCCAATAATATGCTTTTATTTTGTACACCCGCTTCAGAGGGTTTGGGTGAACTACTTCCCTGTTCAATTATTAAGTTAAAGGTGGTATGCCTCAGTTTCCCTCTTTGGAAAATTAGACAATTAGACAGTGAGAACATATCACACTTACTAAATTAACAAGGATGTTCTGGTACCAGTCTGTGTGTCTTATTTGGTGCGGCCCCTTGGAATGTGGTTGCCAGGATGACCATGCCTTTCCCAAGGTCTCTCTGCTCATGCTAACTTCCCATTTGTGAGGTCTGCAGGGTTTAGAGGTTAGAGGCCTATACCAGACTTCAGAATTTGAACAGGCTGACTTAGTGAGATATCATGGCCTGCCTAGGATGGACAATTTTACCCTACAGTAACATTGAAATATTTTGGCTGGGAGTTCCACTGCTTACTTGAAAACTGTGTGGTTTTAACATTTTAAAGTCCCTGAACTTACTCTTATAAGGCATTTTTATTGATGGATTATAGTGCATGTTCTCCACTCCGGAGAGTACAAAATATGCCCCGGCCCCTCTGCTGTACATGCGATAAATTCTTAGGATCAGGTTCTGGATTCAATAACAATATGTTCAACAGGCATCTATGCAGATTTGCATATGTAAATTCTAATAGAATGTGCTGTGTCAACCTGCCCTTATTAAATGCCCCCAGTGATACATTCCGTGCCCCCAAATCCCTCCAAGGGAAGCGGACGTGTTTTTCTGGTCAGTATGAACAGAAGCTGGAGAACCAATGATCCTACAGGCTTCTCTTCACCTTCATAGGCCTGGCATCCTTTCCCCACACAAGGATCTGCAGAATTCTGGCATGTTAACAAGATAATAGAGATAGTTACTTCACTTGGGAAGGAAATAGAATGGTATCTAAGGGTATTACAAAGTTTTTCCGAAAAAACTTCATTTATGTCCACACTGCAATCACGTTCTTCCGAAAGAAAATTGAAAAAACAAAGGGTTTTTTCCAACTTTCATAATCCTCATTCTATGAGGAAGAAGCCTTTTTCCGAAAGAGCTCTTTCAGAAAAAGGCGTGTGTGGTTCGGGAAGAGGGAGTTCTTTCGAAAGTAGAGAAAAGAGGAAAAAGCACTCTGTCCATAGTAATCGCAGCTTACATGTGAGATAGCATCAGTTCAGTATGGATGCTATCTTTTGAAGAAGCAGATCACTTTTTTTGATGTCCTTTTGTAGTGTGGATGTTCTCTTTTGGAAGAAGGTGGGTTTTTTCTTTGAAGATCTCTTCCAGAAAAGCTTCTTCCAAAAGAAACCTGCAGTCCAGACATAGCCTAAAATGGGTGAATAATGCAAACACTAAATTTGCACTAATATCCAGTTTAGAGTGCAAATTTCAGCCATGCACATACAACAGGTGATGGATGTAAATTGTATATACCCACTACAACATCCCCCTTTTCCTCACCTCAGCATTTAGTCCTAGGGGATTCTGAATTATTCCTATGCTCCAAAAGCAACTAATGCAGAATTCCCCTCGGACTAAGCTCTACTCTTTTCTGAAACAGAGACCAGCGGATCTGTTTCCCCTAAACTTTGGAGAAATTGTTGCAGAATTACTGACTGCCAGTCCCTGAATGTAAGTTGTGGAAATGGCTTCAGCTCGGATACTAAGGGACTGAGCCACACAACAGTCCGCTGAACAAAGAGTTCATAGTGCAGACCCCTTCCAAGCAGTATTTGGAGGACATCTGAAATGCTTTCTAAACCAGTGGTCTCCAACCTTTTTAACCACAAGGTCACTTTTTCAATTTAAGGGCAATGTAAGATATACCTCAAACCCAAATACCCTTGCCCCACTTCCTTCCTCCCCTTCTTTGAGGCCCTGCCTCTGCTCCACCCCTTCTCTGAGGCCTCAGCTTACTCACTGCAGCCCCCTTCCTCCCTCATCCTCACTCACTGTCACTAGGATGAGGTAGGGGGTTGGGGTGCCGGCTCTGGTGTTGGGCCAAGGGATTCCGAGTGTGGGAGAGATTCCGGGATTAGCCCAGGGTGGAGGATCGGGGTCCAGGAGGGGTTTCAGAGTGCAAGCTCTGGGAAGAAATTTGGGTGCAGGGGGACTCACATATGGAGCAGGAGGTTGGATACAGGAGCAGGTTCAGGGCTGAGACAGGGGTTCAGGATACAGGCTCTGGCTGGGCATCATTTAACTGAGATGGCTTCCAGGTGGTGGAGCAGTGGGGCTAAGGCAGGCTCGCTCCTGCCTTGGCCCTGCACCACTCCTGAAAGCAGCTGGTGTGTACAGCAATGGCTCCATGGCACCATGTGTTGGACCTCGTCTACAGGCACTGAGCCCACAGCTCTTACTGGCCACGGTTCCCCATTACTGATCAATGGGAGCTGCAGGAGCGATGTCTGCAGGCAAGGACAGCATGTGGAATCCCCCTGCTCTGCCTTTCTCAGGGGCTGCAGGGACATGCCAGCCACTTCCAGGAGCAGCAATTACCACAGGGATAATGACTCCAGCCATAACATGTTCAGCATTTTAGAACTTACGACTCAAAGAATTAAATTTAATCATGAGAGAAATGACAATGATGAAATGCACAGACCAGTCAAAAAACTAAAATAACCCACCTTGCAAGCAGTAAAAGAAGCAAAAACAACAACCCACGTATGTGGGTTGGGTCAGGAGATGAAGGAAGGACAGTGTGTGTTTGTGAGCATGACAGAGACACACACAGTGTCACACACACATGGAGACTCCCTGTGCTGACACTTCTAGGGGCTGCAGGAACATGCCAGCCACCTCCAGGACCACAACCACCATCAGGACTATTACTCCAGATTTGCATTGCCAAACTCCCTCCATCCCCTTCTCTCTGTATGGAGATGGGGTACAGGAATGGGGGAGGAGAGGCACCCTAACATAAGCACTCCCCCTCTTCTCCTTTCACACCCTGCACAGCAAGCAGGAGGCTCCTGCAAGGGCAGCTCCAAGGCAGAGGGCAGGAGCAGCAGGGCAGTGGGTGGAGGGGCAACTGAACTGTGAGTGCTTGAGAACTTGCTGGCCAAACCAGTCAGGATCACCTGTCAGAGGCTCCAAGATCTACCGGTAGATCCCGACCTACTGCTTGGTGACCACAGTTCTAAATCAAAACCCATTCAGCAGTAAAGTTCCACTGCTGCTTCCTATAGAGAGTCCAAGAATTCTGCTGCTACTTCCCAGGATGCAAGAGTTACACTGACAGGCGAAACCAAAACTGGGACCTCTCGACTTTAGTGCATGAGTCTCTGCAGCTTGAGCTATAAAGCCAGCTGGCTCTCAGCTAAGAATGTAGCGCACACTCAGTCTCTCTCCCTGTAAGAGGACTAAGTGCCTGTCCATGGGGCAGTGATGCACACCCAGAAGGTGGGCGGGTCACACGTGCATGACATCCATGTTTGGTGTGTAATATTTCTATCCTGATGAAACGTTTGGCGTAAGATTACACTTCTGTACATGAGCCTGCACCTGCCAACCCACTTTCCCTCCGATCTCTCAAGATGATTTCTCCGGTCAGAGAAGGATCTTAGCATCGGAGCCTGTTTCTTCACCTGAGATAGAATTGGGGGGGGGGGTTCGGGGGGGGTTCTGAATTTTCATATGTGTGAAGAACGAAGGCCAAAGATGCCGTGTGGTGCATTTCCCACAACCAGATGGGGCTTTCGGTACAACGAGTCATAGGAGGAATGGAACAGAGAGCGGTGCAGGTTAGGGGGATGGTAATAGAAGAGCACACACTTGGTGACTGCCTCAACTTGTTATTTCAAAGCAAAGTAAAGCAACCAGATAGGTGTGGCAAAGGTGGATTGCAACATTTCTGTGTATCTAGAGAAATCCACAGTGGAGCTTGGGAAGATGTAGAGTAGGTTTCCCAAGCTACATAGTAATGCCTGACTCCAGCCCTGTCACTGAGTCACCCTGACAGCCCAGCTGTGTCCTCTGCCGCTGCACAGAACATCTGCAAATGCAAACAGCCTGCAGCGTTCACCCTGCACTTGGCATGTTACAGACAGTGAAACCTGCCAACGTACCCAGTTTCTGCTACACTGGAGATGCTGGCACCAGATGTCTTCACTCTAAAGCACAAGGAGTCATCACAGAGGTTGCATGGGCAGCAGGCAGTGTGTGTTCAGACAGAGAGACTACTGCCTTTATGCAGCATGTTTGTACCTTCCCTTGGGGGCCACTTGGCCATCAGGGAACCTCAGCTGTAATCATGAGGGATACACAGGGATGCCAAACAACTGGACTCCTGCACTAGCCAGACTGCATTCTCTGCTCCTGGGCTTGTGATCACTGTTTGTATGGTTTCAGTTAGACACATGGCTCCCATCAGGGTGGCTGATTAATAACAATGCTGCTGTTGAAATTATTATTAGTATTGATAATAATAATTAATAACAACACAGAAACATATAATATAATATAATATAATTAGTAAAGTCCCACTGTTATGAGATTATTTCTTTCCAAATCCCTTCTGGTTTTAAATGTTTAGGATGAAATTGCTCAGGTTTATCAATTAGTTCTGCAATTCATTTGTTAAAATAATTTTTTAGGAAAACCGAAAGCTGAGATTTCCATGTGCGGCCTTCAGTGCAGAAGTTGGGGCTTTCAGAATGACAGGAAATTGTGTGAGATTTGCAACACAATCCCAACAGTTCCTGTCTCAAGTAGAACACCCACACATGAAGGCCCGTGGATCAGTTAATGGCCATTTCTGGCCCCACAATCCACAGGGGAAGATGTTTCCCTCTGCACTGACCTACAGAGCCAGTGGGTGTAAGGAACAACCTTCTGCCACTCACAGCCAGATGTAATAGTCACCGGCTCACAGAGCTTACATCTAGACTGCAACATTATTTAAAAATACCTAGCACTAATCCGAAATAACTTAGTCTGCGTCTACACAGCAGGCAGTGATTTCAAAGTAGTGTCAAAATACTGTCAAGCTGGAGGTCTTCTTACTCCAACTCCTGTAACCCTCATTCTACGAGGAATAAGGGGAGTCAGAAGAAGAGCGCTCTATTTTGGAATACGTGCTGGGTAGACGCTTCATATTTCAAAATAAGCTATTTTGAAATTTCCCGTATTTCCCCTATTTTGATGAACCTCATATGGAGCTAGTGACCAGGAGGGGCTACATTTAGAAAAGGGTAATACCCCTCCCATCTAGCCCAACAAGTCTCATTACGAAGGGGCGTTAGGAAGAGTTGAATTTCTCTACACGGTGCCCACATGGAAGGAGCCCCGTTGTTCCAGGCCAGCCCAGATTGCAGCAGAATGCACATGGGGAAATGGAGTGCAGTATTATATGGTTCTGTCACATGCCCTTGCATGCTTTTGAGTCATGGTAGCCACTATCCACATGCTCACTAAAACATCTGCAGAGGAGCTCCCCAGGTGAAAATAAGCCTTTCCCAGGCCCTGCTGTCTCTGTTGATGAGCTGTTCAATTTCAGTTTAACATAAGAACGGTGAACGTATTTGCTGAGACCAAAGGTCCGTCCAGCCCAGAAGGCTGTCTGCCGACAGTGGCCAACACCAGTTGTCCCAATGGGAATGAAAAATCAGGGAATCAGCAAGTGGCCCATCCTGTCTTATCAGCCCTGACAAAGAGAATCTAGGCTAACAGGGCAGCTCTTACCGTGGCCCAGCTCCAACACAAAGCCTGGTCAGGAGACGGAGCTCAGGGGGAAAATGAGGATCAGGGGGGATCAGGGGTTTCGGGGGGAGAGAAAGGATGAGGGAATAGCAATGAAAGAGGCAGGGAGGGGATAGAGAGTGGATGGGGTTCCGGCATGGGTGCCCCTTTTGCCTTTTAAAAATATGATCACTCTACCCTGAAGGGGCTGGGATGGGAGAGGACTTAAAAAGAGCCTCTGACTGGGAGAAAAGGAGCATTTCCCACATTTTGCATTACTGGGAAAGCACAAATGCAGAGGCTGGGAGGAAATCTGGGTTTGAGTGTCCTGCCAGCTCTCCGGTTGTCGCTCACTCGCACACCCAGCTCTTCTCTGCCTTAGTGGGGGGAAGGTATGATGGGGCGAGTTCACAGAAGTCCCCTTGGGGCTGCTTCCCGGAGTGCTGAGAAAGCGACTGCCACTCGCCTTCCTGCTCTCTGGGGTTTCTCACTACTCTGTCCAGCTGACCCATCACTGGTCTCCTGCAGCCACGGCACAGAGCTGGAATCACTGCGCCTCTGCGAAGCACAGACACTGAAACTCTTCAGGTCCAAGGGAAATGCAGGTTTGGGCCCAGCTTCCTGGGACACCACTGCCCGGATGGGATCAGAACCCCCAATGAATTATTTACGTTAGCCCCCTTTAGCAATGGAAGGAGGATGTGCACACTGATTGCCCCCCTCCTTCCCCAGTTAACAATTATTTACACTGAGCCTGATTGATATTAAATGAAAGTGATTTTATTAAGTACAAGCAGTAGGATTTAAGTGGTTGTAATTGAGAACAGGCAGAGCAGAGTAGGTTACGAATTTACAATAATAGAGAACGCTTAGCTAATTGTAACGTTAAAACCTCAGTACAAACTGATTACAAACTCACCCTAAAATTGTTCTTTTTCCAGCTAAGCCTCCAAACTGGGGACGTCTCCTTTTCCCTGGGGTCTTAGGTTTATCTTGGGTGTGCCACACCAGCCAAAGACAAAGAAAAACCGAGCTTCCTATTGTTTTATAGAGACCACATTTCCATAGACAATTACTTGGTCCGTCCCTACTAGTTGGGGAGGACATGTGACTTCCTAAGACCAACAACTGCTTATACTTAAAGGAGAGAAGAGGGTGTTTAGAGTTGGTCATCTAGACATTGATGGTAACACCCTTGATGGCTTTCACTTGCACATCGTAAACCATTCCATGCTCGGTAGGTCTATCTTTACACCCAAGAATGATACAGGCACCAAAATGAGATATACAGACCCAGCGGATTATGACATGAAGTCTGAAAGGATACAAGGGACAATTTGTCCAAATCACCTTTGAGTTAGTCATATCTGTGTCCACAAGTCCAATGGCTAAAGCATGAAGTGGGGAAGGGTTGTCCTTCACAGTGGGCTCAGCAAGACTGTGAATGGATTCTTTTGGGGCTCCTCCATTAATCCTGTCTCTGACATGACTCAGTCACAAGCCCCTGGCTGAGGATGTAGGGGAAGGGTGAGTGTCTGTGCCTATGGCATAGCCCCTCTTTAGAGACGTCATGGATCACACAGCACTCAGAGTGCTCAGGAAGGGCCAGAACTGTGACAGCAGAAAAGCTCTGCCGCTTCTTCCTTGGCATGTGGATGTTTAAGGAGAGATGGGACTGTGGCAGGCCCGGTGTCATGGGAAACAACCTCCACACCACACCCCTTCTCTTTATTGTTTGTAGCAATAGGAATTCTGAGGTCACAGATGCCACCCATTTGGCTTTTCATGGGACAGCCTCTGACTTGTCGCACTTACACAGTCACTTTATAAATCCTGCTTCCTATCACGGTCAATTTCTCCAAATATAATTTGCGCTCTGAAAACCACCCCTGCCACAGGTTCAGGCCTTAGAGCCCATCTCAGCCTCTCTCTACAGGAAGGAAATCAGCAGCTCATGTCATCTAGGATGCAGGAGCCAAGTATGGAAGAGGTGCATTTGGCCAATGTTTTTCATCTTCCTTGTCACCAGAGCTGGATCCATGTGATGAACTGACCCTTCACTTGACAAAGACCTTGATTAGCTTGGCACGCAGGTGTTTGCTTTTCACGCTGTACACGATCGGGTTCACCACGGGAGGCACCAGCAGGTAGATGTATCCTAGGATAACCTGGAGCAAGGGAGAAGTGTGCTCCGCGAATCTGTGAGTCACAGACAAGCCCATCATTGGAATGTAGAAGAGCAGGACGGCACAGAGGTGGGAGACGCAGGTGTTCAGGGCCCTAAGGCACTCTGTGTGGGATGCTATGCCCAACACTGTTTTGAGGATCATCACATAAGAGAGGAAGATGAGCAGAGAATCCAACCCCACTGTGTAGAGTATTACGAAGAAGCCATAGATGCTGCTCACTGTGATGTCTCCACAAGCCTTCTTCATGACCTCCTGATTCAGGCAGAAGGAATGGGTGAGGACATTAGCGCCACAGTATCTATACCATTTCAGGAGAAAGGGGCCTGGGATTTCAACAGTCACCACTCTTAGCACAAATACCAGTCCCAACTTGGCTATTCGTGGCAGGGTTAAGATGGAAGTGTATCTCAGCGGGTTACAGATTGCGATGAAGCGATCAAAAGCCATCAACAAGAGTACAGAGGATTCAATGAATGAAAACAAATGGATGAAGAACAGCTGTGCAAGACAAGCATCAAGGCTGATCTCCCTAGAGTTAAACAAGAGTACACCCAGTATTGTCGGTGCGGTGGCTATTGATAAGCCAATGTCAGTGATGGCCAACATAGAAAGGAAAATGAACATGGGTTCATGGAGGCTCGGATCTGTTTTTATAATGTACAGAATAAGAGCATTTCCCATTATCGAAATAGCATAAATAAGGCAGATGGGGATAGAGATCCAGCGATGGACATCTTCATATCCAGGTATCCCGGTGAGAAGGAACATGGCAGGTTTGAATTTGGTGTCATTGGCAGCTGCCATTAGGTGCTGGGCACGACCAAGGAGTGTTGAATTTTCCTTCCTGAGAGGAAAAAGAATAGAAGACTGGGCAATATTTTATTAGACATCATTCTATTCTCAGAAAGTAGAAGATGGTTATGCACGAGAATTCCCGTAGCTCCGGGAAGATGAGCTGTAATGTGGTCTTGGATTTACATCACTGATAGGAATTTAGGGGCAGTCACATTGGGTGAGACCTGTACTCCATGTAGCCCAGTATCCAGGGGCTAGTACTAGGACCTGCAGATGAAAAGCAGGAAGCCCTACAATAGGCTGCTATGAGATGACTTGCTTCCAGGGAGAGCTGCATCACCCCAAGACCCACAATTTAGACTTACTTTGCTGGATACACCGAGGCTGTTTGTACACCTTCCAAGTCCTTTAAAAATATTCACTCCTGTGATTTGATTATCCTGTTAGCCATATAAAGATTTAATCCGTTTTTGAATCCTAGTAAGCTCTTGGCCCTATTGAAATATTTTGGCTGGGAATTCCACAGCCTACTTGAGAACTGTGTGATTTTAATATTTTAACCTTCCTAAACTCACACATATAAGGCATTTCATTGTCACATTATAGATATATTCTGTAGGTTCTCCATTCCGGAGGGTACAAAATATGCCCCTGTCTGTCTGAGGTAGATGTGATTAATTATTAGAATCAGATTCTGGATTCAATAACATTATGTTCAACAGGCATCAATGCAGATTTGCATATGGAAATTCTAATAGAGCACACTGTGTCAACTTGCCCTTATTAAATGCTCCTGGTGATACACTCTGAGTCCCAAAATCCCTCCAAGGAAACTGAAGTGTTTTTCTGGTCAGTGTGCACCAGAGCTGGCCAGTTCTCTTCACCTCCATGGGACCTGCATCCTCTCCCCATGAAAGGATCAGCAGAATTCTGGCATGTTAACAAGATAATACAGACAGTTACTTCAGCTGTGTGGGAAATGGAGTGGCACCTAAAATGGGTGAATAGTGTGAACACTAAATCTGCACTAATATTGAGTTGAG
Source organism: Rafetus swinhoei (assembly GCA_019425775.1). Taxonomy (NCBI): domain Eukaryota; kingdom Metazoa; phylum Chordata; order Testudines; family Trionychidae; genus Rafetus; species Rafetus swinhoei. The sequence continues at coordinate 10,794,284 of CM033437.1, read as the reverse complement.
TGTGTACATTTCAGCCATCCACATACAACAGGTGATGGATGTAAATTGCATACAACCATTATAACACTCCCTCAGCATTTAGTCCTGGGGAGACTCTGAACTATTACTATGGCTGCAAATGAAACAAATGCGGAACTGCCCCAGGACTTAGCTCTACTCTTTTCTGAACCACCGAGCAGAGGATCTGTTCCCTCAAGACTTTAGGGATGATTTTAGCAGAGATCCTGAATGCACGACCCTGTAGAGATGGCTTCAGCTCGGTTACTAAGGATATCACTCAACAGTCTGCCGAACAATGAGTTCAAAGCACAAACCCATTGCAAGCAGTATTTGGAGTACATCTGAAGTGCTTTCTAAACCAAAACCCATTCAGCAGTAAAGTTCCACTGCTGCTTCCTATAGAGATTCCAAAAATTCTGCTGCTGCTTCCCAGTATGCATGAGTAAGGCCGACAGGCGGAACCAAAACTGGGACCTCTCGACTTTAGTGCATGAGTCTCTGCAGCTTGAGTTATAAAGCCAGCTGACTCTCAGCTAAGAACATGGCATACACTCAGGGTACGTCTACACTAGCTCCCTAGATTGATCTAGGGAGGCTAATGAGGGCAGCTGGAATTGCAAATCAAGCCCGGGATTTAAATATCCCGCGCTTGATTAGCATGTTCCCGGCCAGTCGCCATTTTAGAAATTGACTAGCACGAAGTAACTGCCCGCGTCTATGCGGCAGTGAAATGGGATTCCGAAATAAAGCCCTAACTCGAATTAGCTGGTATTCCCCCTGCAATGAGGTTTCCCTCTAATCTCTCAGAGATGATTCCTCTGGTCAGAGAGGGATCTTAGCATTGAAGCCTGTTTCTTCACCTGAGATAGAATTGGGGGTCTGACTTTTCATATGTGTGAAGAACAAAGGCCAAAGATGCTGTGTGGTGCATTTCCCACAACCAGACGGGGCTTTCGGTACAACGAGACAGAGGAATGGAACAGAGAGAGGTGCAGGTTACGGGGGATGGTAATAGATGAGCACACACTTGGCGACTGCCTCAATTTGTTATTTCAAAGTAAAGTACAGGAATCAGCTGTGTGTGGCAAAGGTGGATTGCAACATTTCTGTGTATCTAGAGTAACCCATGGTGGAGCATGGGCAGATGGAGGGGAGGTTTCCCAAGCTACTAGTACTGCCTGACTCCAGACCCATCACTGAGTCACCCCGACAGCCCAGCTGAGTCCTCTGCCGCTGCACAGAACAGCTGCCAATGCAAACAGCCTGCAGCTTTTGCCCTGCGCTTGGCATGTTACAGACAGTGAAACCTGCCAACGTACCCAGTTCCTGCTAGAAGGGAGCTCCTGGCACCAGAGGTCTTCACCCTAAAGCACAAGGAGTAACCGGAGAGGTTGCACAGGCAGCAGGCAGTGTGTGTTCAGGTGGGGAGGAAACTGCCTTTATGCAGGATGTTTGTACCTTCCCTTGGACCCACTTGGCCATCAGGGAACCTCAGCTGTAATCATGAGGGATACGCAGGGATGCTAAACAACTAGACTCTTGCACTAGCCAGACTGCAGGCTTTGCTCCTGGGCTTTTGATCACTCTTTGTATGGTTTCACTTAGACACATGGCTCCAAGCAGGGTGGCTAAGTAGTAACAATGCTGCTGTTGAAATTATTATTATTATTTATTAATAATAATTAATAATAACACAGGAACACATAATATAATATAATATAATATAATATAATATAATATAATTCATTCATTCATTCATTTATTCATTCATTAATAAAGTCCCACCATTATGAGATTAGTTCTTTCCAAATCCCTTCTGGTTTTACACGTTTAGGCTTAAACAGCTTCAGGTTTGTCAATTAGTTCTGCAACTCATTTGTTAAAATATTTTTTTAGGAAAACCGAAAGCTGAGATTTCCATGTGCGGCCTTCAGTTCAGAAGTTGGGGCTTTCAGAATGACAAGAAATTGTGTGAGATTTCCAACACAATCCCAACAGTTCCCGTCTCAGGCAGAGCACCCACACATGAAGGCCCGTGGATCAGTTAATGGCCATTTCTGGCTCCCCAATCCATAGGGGAAGATGCTGTTTCTTTGTGCACTGGGCTACAGAGACAGTGGGGGGAAGGAACCACCTTATGCCACCGACAGCCAGATGCAATAGAATCATAGAATCACAGAACTGGAAGAGACCTTAGAAGGCCATCAAGTCCAGCCCCCTGCCCAAGGCAGGACCAATCCCAACTAAATCAACCCAGCCAGGGCTTTGTCAAGCCGTGACTTAAACACCTCTAGGGATGGAGACTCCACTACTTCCCTAGGTAACCCATTCCAGTGCTTCACCACCCTCCTAGTGAAATAGTTTTTCCTAATATCCAACCTGGACCTCTCCCACCGCAACTTGAGACCATCTTTCCTTGCTCTGCCATCCCTCACTACTGTGAACAGCCTTTCTCCAGCCTCTTTGGAACCTCCCTTCAGGAAGTTGAAGGCTGCTATCAAATCCCCCCTCACTCTTCTCTTTTGCAGACTAAATAGACCCAACTCCCTCAGCCTCTCCTCGTAGATCATATGCTCCAGCCCCCTAATCATTTTGGTTGCCCTCCGCTAGACCCGCTCCAATGTGTCCACATCCTTCCTGTAATTGGGGGCCCAGAACTGGACACAATACTCCAGATGTGGCCTCACCAGAGCCCAATAAAGAGGAATAATCACATCTCTGGATCAACTAGCAATGCTCGTCTTAATGCAACTTAGTATGCCATTAGCCTTCTTGGCTACAAGGGCACACTGTTGACTCATGTCCAGCTTCTCATCCACTGTAACCGTTAGGTCCTTTTCTACGGAACTGCTACTTAGCCAATTGGTCCCCAACCTGTAACAATGCTTGGGATTCTTCCGTCCCAAGTGCAGGACTCTACACTTGTCCTTGTTGAACCTCTTCAGATTTCTTGTGGCCCAATCCTCCAATTTGTCTAAGTCACTCTGGACTCTATCCCTTCCCTCCAGCGTGTCTGCCTTTCCCTCTAGCTTAGTGTCATAGTGACTGGCTCACCGAGAGTATGTCTACACTGCTACACTATTTAAAAATAACTAACGCTAATCCGAAATAACGTAGTCTGCGTCCACACAGCAGGCAGTGATTTCAAAATAGTGTCAAAATACCGTCAAGCTGGAGGTCTTCTTACTCCGATTCCTGTAACCCTCATTCTACAAGGAATAAGGGGAGTCGGAGGAAGAGTGCTCTATTTCGAAATACATGTTGGGTAGATGCTTTGTATTTCAAAATAAGCTATTTCAAAATTTCCCGTATTTCCCCTATTTTGATGAACATCATAAGGAGCTAGTGAACCGGAGGGGCTCCATTTAGAAAAGGGTAATACCCCTCCCATCCAGCACAACAAGTCACTATAGGAAGGGGCGTTAGGAAGAGTTGAATTTCTCCACACGGTGCCCACGTGGCAGGAACCCCATTGTTCCAGGCCAGCCCAGATTGCGGCAGAATGCACATGTGGAAATAGAGTGCAGTATTATATGATTCTGTCACATGCCCTTGCATGCTTTTGAGTCATGGTAGACAGTATCCACATGCTCACTGAAACATCTGCAGAGCAGCTCCCCAGGTGAAAATAAGCCTTCCCCAGGCCCTGCTGTCTCTGTTGATGAGCTGTTCAATTTCAGCTGAACATAAGAACAGTGAACATATTTGGTGAGACCAAAGGTCCGTCCAGCTCAGGAGCCTGTCTGCTAACATTTGCCAACACCAGGTGTCCCAATGAGAATGCAAAATACAGGGAATCAGCAAGTGGCCCATCCTGTCCTGTCAGCCCTGACAAAGAAAATCTAGGCTAACAGGGCAGCACTTACCATGGCCCAGCTCCAACACAAAGCCTGGTGTGACGGACCGGGCCGGGTCTGGGCACAGCTGAGGACGTCTGCTCAGGGCAAATTGCTCAAATTTGGGGCTCTCTCTAGCCCCCAGACTGGAGACCTTCCCAAATAGGCCACAAACCAGTCCCACAGAGAGCTTCAGCTGCCTGCCTGATGCCTCACGAGCAAAACCCCTCTGGCACCCCAGCAATATCCGTGCCCCAGATGGGCCCAGGCCTCATACACAGGTGAGGGGTCTTAGAACCCAATCTCACCTACCCCAAACAAGTTCTGTCCGGTTCCAAGAAACCAGACACAGTTTCCAGGTCAATTTACACTCTGGATCTTACTCACAAATCACGCTGAGCCAATCCTTTAGAATCTACAATCTAAAAGTTTATTACTACAAGAAAGAAAAGCATGAGAGTAAGGTTGTTAAAGTATCATACATTACATGAATCGAATCTCCCAGTTCTCTATGCAGGCTTGCAGCAGAGATGTTATAGCTGCTGGCTTAAAAGTCCTTGGTGTACATCCTATGTCTGGATGGGTCCACAGTTCTTCCCAGCTTGTGAATCCCTGTGAGGCCGCATCTGGGGTCAGGAGCAGATCTGGAGACCTAGATGGAGTCGGACACATGGCCTATTTATACCTCCTTCCTGGCTTCTTCCAAGCTGGAGACAGTCACATGGTCTCTGACCAGGCACCTAGATTCCTTCATAGGTGGGTCTTGGGTACTTAAGAGACCTATTGTCCCTGGAGCCTTTTTAATTAGCATGTCCATAGGCTGAGCCCATCGCTCAACCACATACAGAGGAACTTCCAGTCTTCATACAGAGTACATATTCATAACTCCACACACAGACATTATACAGATATATGAAGGGCATATACAGAATCAGAAGAAAGTAAACTTTTGTTTGACACCTCACATGGCCCCCTTTGTACCACTTTTGGGGCGAACACCCCCCATGGGTGCAGCAGTGACCCGGCTGCTCCCCTCAAAATCCAATAACGTGACACCTGGTCAGGAGGTGGAGCTGAGGGGAAAGTGAGGATCAGAGTGATCAGGGGCTTTGGGAGGAGAGAAAGGGTGAGGGACGAGCCATGAAAGAGGCAGGGAGGGGATAGAGAGTGGATGGGGTTCCTGCATGGGTGCCCCTTTTGCCTTTTAAAAATATGATCACTCTACCCTGAAGGGGCTGGGTTGGGAGAAGACTTAGAAGAGCCTCTGTGGGCGGGGGGGGGGCCGGGGGAAAGAGCATTTCCCACATTTTGCAGTGCTGGGGAAGCACAAATGCAGAGGGAGGGAATCCGGGCTTGAGTGTCCTGCCAGCTCTCCAGTTGTCAGACGCTCCCTCGCACATCCAGCTCTTCTCTGCCTCTCTGGGGCTTGTCACTACTCTGTCCAACTGACCCATCACTGGTCTCCTGCAGCCACGGCACAGAGCTGGAATCACTGCCCTCCTGCGAAGCACAGACACTGAAACGCTTCAGGTCCAAGGGAAATGCAGGTTTGGGCCCAGCTTCCTGGGACACCACTGCCTGGATGGGATCAGAACCCCCAATGAATTATTTACGTTAGCCCCCTTTAGCAATGGAAGGAGGATGTGCACACTGATTGCCCCCCTCCTTCCCCAGTTAACAATTATTTACACTGAGCCTGATTGATATTAAATTAAAGTGATTTTATTACGTACCTACAGTAGGATTTAAGTGGTTGTAATTGAGAACAGGCAGAGCAGAGTAGGTTACGAATTTACAATAATAGAGAACGCTTAGCTAATTGTAACATTAAAACCTCAGTACAAAGTGATTACAAACTCACCCTAAAATTGTTCTTTTTCCAGCTAAGCCTTCAAACCAGGGAAGTCTCCTTTTCCCTGGGGTCTTTGATTCATCTTGGGTGTGCCACACCAGCCAAAGACAAAGACAAACCGAGCCTCCTATTGTTTTATAGAGACCACATTTCCATGGACAATTACTTGGTCCATCCCTACTAGTTGGGGTGGACATGTGACTTCCTAAGACCAACCATTGCTAACACTTAAAGGAGAGTAGAGGGTGTTTAGAGTTGGTCATCTAGACATTGATGGTAACATCCTTGATGGGTTTCACTTGCACATCTAAAACCGTAATCCATTCCATGCTCAATAGGACTATCTTTACATCCAAGATTGATACAGGCACCAAAATGAGATACACAGACCCAGCGGATTATGACATGAAGTCTGAAAGGATACAAGGGACAATTTGCCCAAATCACCTTTGAGTTAGTCATATTCGTGTCCACAAGTCCAATGGCTAAAGTATGCGGGGGGGTGGTGTCCTTCACAGTGGGCTCAGCAGGATTCTGAATTGATTCCTTTGGGGCTCCTCCATTAATCCTGTCTCTGACATGACTCAGTCACAAGCCCCTGGCTGAGGACGTAGGGGAAGGGTGAGTGTCTGTGCCCATGGCATAGCCCCTCTTTAGAGATGTCATGGATCACACAGTACTCAGAGAGCTCAGGAAGGGCCAGGACTGTGACAGCAGAAAAGCTCTGCCACTTCTTCCTTGGCATGTGGATGTTTAAGGAGAGACAGGACCATGGCAGTCCCAGTGTCATGGGAAACAACCTTCACATCATAGGCGTGCTCACGGGGTGTGCCAGGTGTGCCCAGGCACACACTAATGTATCAGGCCGGCTAGCAGGTGCTGGATGAGGAAGGGGATTTGTGATGGGGTGCCACAGCCCCTGACTTTAACTTCCCTACGGCCATCTACGGGGCACTGTGGGGCAGAAAGAGCACATGCGTGGCGTGCTTAAACACCATGCAGCAGGTGAGAGGAAAGACGGCTAGGCAGGGCATGACGTCACGGCCCAGGACTTTAAAACCGTGCGGCCCAGCTCCAGAAGTAGCTGGGGCCAGAGCCATTTTTGTGCCCCAGGCTTCGCCCATTCCGGCAGCACCGCACGGTGCCCCTTATGCACCCAGGGGCCCGCCCGCCCGGCCCGGCAGCACTGTGCGGCACCCTGGGGGTGCCCCCGTCCAGCCCAGCAGCACCATGCAGTGCCCCGGGGGTGCCCCAGGCTAGGGCCTGGCCAGCCTGTAGCTTGGGCCAGCTCTGACTCCAGCCCCAAGAACTGGAAGGCAGAAGCCGAAAGTAAGGGAGAGGAGGGAAGGGAATGGGAAGGGAAGGGGAAAAAATAAGAGGAAGGGGTGGGAGAGGAAGGGGCTTGTGCTGAGGGAAGGGGGGCAGGTCAGGAGAAGAAAGGGGAAGGCACCAAGGGACAGCGAGGAGGAGAGACAAATGCGGGGGTGGGAGGGCAAGTGGAGACAACGAGGAAAAGGGCAGGAGGGGAGGTGTGAGTGGGAGTAGGGACAGGCTGATGCTGGGAGAGGAGAGGGTAAGGGCATTGGGGGTTATAGTGGGGAGGGGAAGATACTGGGAGAAGGCTTGAAAGAACGGGTGGGCATGAGGAAGGCAGGGATGGAGCAAGGCATGTGTGAGGGCACAGGGGCATGAGGGGAATGGAGGCAGAGGGTGGTGAGGGGTGGGCATCAGGAAAAAGAGGGCAAAGCGGCAGGGGCAGTGAGAGAAGGGGAGGCACCAGGAGGTGCAGGGCTAAGGGAAGGTGCAGGTGCCAGGGGATTCTGGGGGTGAAGCAGAAGAGCAGACACCTGCAGGGGAAGGACCAGCACCAGAGGAGAGAGGTTACTCCACGAGGAGTAGCCATTAATTCGAACTAAGGAGTTAGTTCGAATTAACATTCAACTGCTGCGTCTAGCTGCGGGCAGTTAGTTCAGACTAAGGGGGATTAAAAAATGGCGGCGCCCGGGAACATGCAAATGAAGCCCGGGATATTTAAATCCCGGGCTTCATTTGCAACTCCGGTTGCCCTCATTTGCCTACATAGCTCGAACTAACGAGCTAGTGTAGACATACCGATATTTATTAATAACTTGGGTGCCACAGTGGCACATCCAAACAAGCCACATGAACTCATTACTGGTGCACAACACAAAATTCATTCTGCTCATGGGAGGAAACTCTTAGAGGGAACACTTCCCTCAGTCTCTCTGCTCCCGAGTTAATGTCACACATATTGGGGTAATGCAATTTCAGGATGGTTGCATGAGGGAGGTTGAGGGGTGGGCAAACTAATCCCTGTTTGTAGGAGGATGGTGGGAAAAGTCCTTAGAGGGGGGTCACATGACACCTTTTACTTCTGGTCATGTGTCCATCTTGCCCAGAGAGTGTTACCTCCAGAGGTGTGGCCAATGGGGGTCAGAGGCGTGGTTAACAGGGGTCAGGTGTGTGGCTAATGGGGGTCAAAGTATATTTAAAAAAAATTCTTTGGGTGCACACCCTAATGAAATATGCTGCGCACGCCTATGATCCATACCCAATCTCTTTATTGTTTGTAGCAATAGGAATTCTGAGGTCACAGCTGCCACGCATCTGACTTTTCATAGGACAGCCTCTGACTTGTCGCACTTACACAGTCATATTATAAATGCTGCTTCCTATCATGGTCAATTTCTCCAAATGTAATTTGCACCCTGAAAACCACCCCTCCCACAAGTTCAGGCCTTAGAGCCCATCTCAACCTCTCTCTACAGAGAGGAAATCAGCAGGTCATATCATCAAGGATGCAGGGGCCAAGTATGGAAGAGGTGCATTTGGCCAATGTTTTTCATCTTGCTTGTCACCAGAGCTGAGTCCATGTGATGAACTGACCCTTCACTTGACAAAGACCTTGATTAGCTTGGCACGCAGGTGTTTGCTTTTCACGCTGTACACGATCGGGTTCATCACGGGAGGCACCAGCAGGTAGATGTATCCTAGGATAGCCTGGAGCAAGGGAGAAGTGTGCTCCGCGAATCTGTGTGTCACAGACAAGCCGATCATAGGAATATAGAAGAGCAGGACGGCACAGAGGTGGGAGACGCAGGTGTTCAGGGCCCTAAGGCACTCTGTGTGGGATGCTATGCCCAACACTGTTTTGAGGATCATCACATAAGAGAGGAAGATGAGCAGAGAATCCAACCCCACTGTGTAGAGTATTACAAAGAAGCCATAGATGCTGTTAACTGTGATATCTCCACAAGCCTTCTTCATGACCTCCTGGTTCAGGCAGAAGGAATGGGTGAGGACATTAGCTCGACAGTACCGATACCGTTTCAGGAGAAAGGGGACTGGGATTTCAATAGTCACCACTCTTAGCACAAATACTAGTCCCATCTTGGCTATTCGTGGCAGGGTTAAGATGGAAGTGTATCTCAGCGGGTTACAGATCGCAATGAAGCGATCAAAAGCCATCAACAAGAGTACAGAGGATTCAATGAATGAAAGTGAGTGGATGAAGAACAGCTGTGCAAGACAAGCATCAAGGCTGATCTCCCTAGAGTTAAACAAGAGCACACCCAGTATTGTCGGTGCGGTGGCTATTGATAAGCCAATGTCAGTGATGGCCAACATAGAAAGGAAAATGAACATCGGCTCATGGAGGCTTGGTTCTGTTTTTATAATGTACAGAATAACTGCATTTCCCATTATTGAAATAGCATAAATAAGGCAGATGGGGATAGCGATCCAGAGATGGATGTCTTCATATCCAGGTACCCCGGTGAGAAGAAACACGGCAGGTTTGAATTTGGTGTCATTGGCAGCTGCCATTAGATGCTGGGCACAACCAAGGAGTGTTGAATTTTCCTTCCTGAGAGGAAAAAGAATAGAAGAGTGGGAAAATTTTTATTAGACATTGTTCTGCTCTTAGAAAGTGGAAGGTCATTATGTATGAGAATCCCCGTAGCTCCAGGAAGATGAGCTGAAATGTGGTCTTGGATTTACATCACTAATAGGAATTTAGGGGCTGTCAGATTGTGTGAGACCTGTACTCTATGTAGCCCAGTATCCAGGGGCTAGTATTTGGACCTGCAGATGAAAAGGAAGAAGCCCAGATATGAGGTGACTTGCTCCCAGGGAGAGCTGCCCAATTCCCAAGATCCACAAGTTAGACTTTTTTTTCTGTGTAAACCGGAGCTGTTTATACGCCTTCCAAGTCCTTTAAAAATATTCACTCCTGTGATTTGGTTATCCGGTTAACCATATAAACATTCAATGCCTTTTTGCATCCCAGTAAGCTCTTGGCCCCATTGAAATATTTTGGTTGGGAGTTCCACAGACTACTTGAGAACTGTGTGATTTTAATATTTTAACCTTCCTAAAATCACACTTATAAGGCATTTCATTGTCACGTTATAGATATATTTTGTAGGTCCTCCACTCCGGAGGGTACAAAATATGCCCCTGCCTCTCTGCAGTAGATGCAATAAATTGTTAGGATCAGGTTCTGGATTCAATAACATTATGTTCATCAGGGATCAATGCAGATTTGCATATGTAATTTCTAAGATAATGCTCTGTGTCAACTTGCCCTTATTAAATGCTCCCGGTGATACACTCTGAGTCCCAAAATCCCTCTAAGGATGATGAAGTGTTTTTCTGGTCAATGTGCACTAAATCTAGAGGGTCAACGATCTTTCTCTTCACCCTCATGGGACGTGCATCCTCTCCCCATTAAAAGATCAGCAGAATTCTGGCATGTTAACAAGATAACACAGACAGTCACTTCAGCTGTGTGGGAAATGGAGTGGCACCTGAAATGGGTAAATAGTGCAAAGCCTAAATTTGCACTAATATCAAGTTGAGTGTGTACATTTCAGCCATGCACATACAACAGGCGATGAATGTAAATAGTATATAACCAGTATCACACTCCCTTTTCCACACCTCAGCTTTTTCGTCCTGGGGAGACTCTGAACTATTACTATGGCTCCAAATGGAACAAGTGTGGAACTGCCCCAGGACTTAGCTCTATTCTTTTCTGAAACACAGAGCAGAGGATCTGTTCCCTCAAGACTTTGCGGAGATTTTAGCAGAGTTCCTGAATGCTTGGCCCTGTAGAGATGGCTTCAGCTCGGTTACTAAGGGATAGTATCACTCAACAGTCTGCCGAATAAAGAGTTCAAAGCACAAACCTATTGCAAGAAGTATTTGGAGTGCTATCTAAACCAAACCCCATTCAGCGGGAAAGTTTCACTGCCCCTTCCTATAGAGATTCCAGGAATTCTGCTGCTGGTTCCCAGGATGCACGAGTAAGGCCAACAGGAGGAACCAACCTGGGCTCTCTCGAGTTTAGTGCATGAGTCTCTGCACTTGAGTTATAAAGCCAGCCGGCTCTGAGCTAAGAAAGTAGCGCACACTCAGTCTCTCTCCCTGTAAGAGAGCTAAGTGCCTGTCCATGGGGCAGTGACGCACACCCAGAAGGTGGACGGGTCACATGTGCATGACATCCACGTTTGGTGTGTAATATTTCTATCCTGATGAAACGTTTGGCGTAAGATTTCACCTCTGTACATGAGCCCGCACCTGCCAATCCACTTTCCCTCTGATCTCTCAGGGTATGTCTACACTACAAAGTTAATTCGAAATAACAACCGTTATTTCGAATTAACTTCAATAGCGTCTATACATGCTAACTGCTATTTCGAATTTAATTCGAAATAGCGGAGCCCTTAATTCAAATTTGGTAAACCTAATTCTACGAGGAGTAACATCAAATTCGAAATAGCTATTTCAAATTAAGTGCTGTGTAGACACTTAATTCGAAATAGGGGGCCTCCAGCCCTTTCCAGGGGAGCCCTGGTGGCCACTCTGGGCACAACCAGGAAAACTTACTCTCCTCTCCCACAGCCCCGGAGCCATTAAAGGGATAGACCCTGGCCACAGTGCCTGTGCCAGCTCCAAGCCTGCCAGCCCAGAGCCAGCAGTGGCCACCGGGGCTCCTGACCCCAAAACATGAGCCAGCAAGCCACTGGCAGCCAGCCATCCACCGCTCCCCAGAAGCAGTCTGCCAGCTTCCAGGAACCTGCCAGGGGCCGGAGAAGGCGGGTGCCTTCCTGGTCCAGGGTGGAGATCATCGACCTTATTCAGGTTGGGGGGGGATGCCCCCAAATTCCATGATCTCCGCACTAGAAGGAGGAATGCGGCCGTCTATGGCAGGATAGCTGCCAGCCTGGCCACCAAAGGCCACATGGGAACCCAGGAGCAGGTTAGCATGAAAGTCAAGTTGGTCTGGCGAGACCCCCAACCCTGAGCTCTGAGCTTCCCCTTCCCCTTCTTCCCCTTGCTTCCCCCTTCCAGCTCCCTCCTCCCAGGTTTCCCCCTCCCCTCTCCCACCCTCTCTCTTCCCCTCTCCCACCTCCTTTTCCCAGTCTCCCCAGTGGTTCATCCCCCCCTAGTTTTGTTCAGTAAACCCAGTTTGTATTTTTGAACATACGTGTCTTTTATTTGACATCAGGAACGGGGGCTAGGGAGGCGTAAGTGGAAGGACGTGAGAGAGGAATGGGTCATGAGCCCCTGGTAGGCAGCCTGCAGCAAGTGCAGCCGGGGCTGATGGCAATGACCCCACGAGATGCACCGGTTTGCCCAGGGGCAGCTCTGGCTCCATGTGGCCGAGTGCTGTGGTGTCCCAAGTGCGGGCACTCAGGGCACTCTGAGACAGGACTGCTTTGCTGTCCCTCATCGAGGTAGACAAGCAAGTGGAGAACCCTGAGAACTGTCTGTCCGGGGTGGGGGTAGGGTCCCTTTAAGCACAGAGCTTATTTAGCCTCAGGCAGCAGCCCCACACACTAAGTCCTAAACTGATACCCTGCCGGCACTGGTTCCGGCCAGCCTTAACTTCAGTTCAGGGTCCACTCAGTGTGGACACGCTATTTTGAAATAGCAAAAAGCTATTTTGAAATAGTTTTTGTGTCTAGATGAGTTATTTCGAATTAGCTTAATTCAAATTAACTATTTTGAATCAAGTTAATTCGAAATAGCAGTGTAGTGTAGACACACCTTCAGAGATGATTTCTCCGGTCAGAGAGGGACCTTAGCATCGGAGCCTGTTTCTTCACCTGAGATAGAATTGGGGGTCTGACTTTTCATATGTGTGAAGAATAAAGGCCAAAGATGCCGTGTGGTGCATTTCCCACAAGCAGACGGGGCTTTTGGTACAATGAGACAGAGGAAGAATGGAACAGAGAGCGGTGCAGGTTACGGGGGATGGTAATAGATGAGCACACACTTGGTGACTGTCTCAACATGTTATTTCAAAGCAAAGTAAAGCAAACAGCTGTGTGTGGCAAAGGTGGATTGCAAGATTTCTATGTACCTATTGTAACCCACGGTGGAGCATGGGCAGAGGTAGGGGAGGGTTTACCAAACTACCTAGGACTGCCTGACCTCCAACCTCATCACTGAGTCACCCCCACAGCCCAGCCGAGTCCTCTGCCACTGCACAGAACAGCTGCCAATGCAAACAGCCTGCAGCCTTTGCCCTGCACTTGGCATGTTACAGACAGTGAAACCTGCCAACGTACCCAGTTCCTGCTAGAAGGGAGCCGCTGACACCAGAGGTCTTTACCCTGAAGCGCAAGGAGTCATTGGAGAGGTTGCACGGGCAGCAGGCAGTGTGTGTTCAGATAGGGAGGCAACTGCCTTTATGCAGCATGTTTGTACCTTCCCTTGGGGCCACTTGGCCATCAGGGAACCTCAGCTGTTTGGCTTTGTGTTCATCAGCCTTAACCCTGTCACAGCCAATGGTAAATTGCAGGAGTCCAAATCATGAGGGATACACGTTGATGCTAAACAACTGGATTCCAGCGACAGCCCTTCTGCAGGCTCTGCTCTGGGTACCTGGGCTTTTGAACACTGTTTGGTATGATTGCAATTAAATACATGTCTCCCATCAGGGTGACTGACTAGTAATAATTGTGCTGTTGAATAATAATAATAATAATACACAGGGCTACCTGTTATAATAATACTCTAATAATCAGGGCTCACTGAACTGCGGTGAGCCCGCTCATCAGCCGTGCTGTCCGGCGATCTGCGCATGCGCAGATTGTTCTGCGCATGCGCAGATCGCCCGAACCCGGCTCTTCCGGGTTGCAATCTACTCGCCACGGGCGAGTAGATTGCATTATTTGTCGAGCCCTGATAATAATATCATATTTATCATGGTATAATAATAATATAGTCCCAACATCATGAGATTATTTCTTTCCAAATACCTTTTGATTTTAACCATTTAGGCTGAAAATGCTTCAGGTTTTGTTATTAGTTCTGCAACTCATTTTTTAAAATATTTTTTTTAGGAACACTGAAAGCTGCGATTTCCATGTGTGGTCTTTAGTTCAGAATTTGAGGCTTTCGGAATGACAGGAAATTGTATGAGACTTCCAACACAATCCCAACAGTTCCTGTCTGAAGCAGTGCACCCGCACATGAAGGCCCGTGGATCAGTTAATGGCCGTTTTCAGCCCCACAATCCATAGGGGAAGATGCTGTTTCCCTCTGCACTGGGCTACAGAGACAGTGACTGGAAGGAACAACATTACGCCACGAACCGGCGGATGTAATAGTGACCGGCTCACAGAGTTACTGATTTCTCAAGCCCAGCTCAGAGGGTGTCCTCACCTTGCATAGACATGAGACATGCACACACTGGATAAGCAAGGCCATGAACATTCTTAATATGAAGAGGTGAGACCCATGACCAGTTTCAGATGCCTGCTACCAGTTCTCTATTGGTACGAACAACCCCTCCCCCAGACACAGCTAAAACTTTAGATGATGGAACTTTAGATGCAGCATGTGATGCTTATCCCTCAGGTTAGAGCAGCCTTCCTTACTCATGGAGTAGGTAGGGGTCTGTATTAGATGGAGGGGCAGCCCTGCAGGGCTCTCTTTGACCAGGCAGCACTCTCCAGGTACTTTAAAATCTGTCCTGGGTTGCCCTCTTACTGCCGAGGTGCAGGAGGAGCTGGGAAGTCCCTCACCACAATGGGTACTCTGCTAATGACAAGACACATTAGTAAGGAGTGTAGGGAAGAGCCGAGGTTCTCCACACAGTGCCCACTAGGAACCCTCCGAGTTCCATGTGGGATTCCCAGCCCAGGTAGTGGAAGAATTCATGTGCCAAAATGGAGTTCAGCGTTATGTGATCCAGTCACATGACCTTTCATGCCTTTGAGTCATGGTAGTGATTGTCCACCGGCTAACTCATGCATCTCTAGGACAGCTCTTCAGGTGAATATAAGCTTTCAGCAGGACTCACTGTCTATTTGAGCACCTGTTCAACTCAATAGACATAAGAATATAAGAACAGCCAAACTAGGTGTGACAAAAGATCCATCTAGCTCACTATCTTGTCTTCCAACTGTGGCCAATGCCAGAGAACAAAAAGAACAGACAATCAGCAAGTGATCCATCCCCTGTTGTCCCTTCCAAGCCCTGACACACAGAGTCTAGGGGCACCATTCTTGCCCATCTTGGGTAATAGCCATTGATGGACCTATCCTCAAAGAATGTATCTAGTTCTTTCTTTGAACTCTGTTAAAGTCTTGGCATTCACAGCAGCCTCTGGCAAGGAGTTTCACAGGTTGGTTGTGCTTTGTGAGAAGAAATGCTTCTTTTTGTTTGTTTTAAACCTTCTGCCTATTAGTTTCATTTTGGTGACCCCTGCTCCATTCATCTGAAGAAGTGGGTTATGCCCACAAAAGGTCATGATATCATCTACATTTTTGTTAGTCTCTAAGGTGCTGCAGGATCATTCATTGTTTTTTTTAAGTTTTTTCCCTAGTTCTTTTGTAACTGTCTCTTTTTCAACATGAAAAGACCCAAACATATTAAGCTGTGTTCATATGACATCCATTCCATATCCCTAATTGTTGTTGCCCTTTACTGAACCTTTTCCAATTCCAATGTATCTTGGGTGAAGATGTGGGCATATCATGTATTTATAAAAAGGAAATATGATATTTTCTATTTTATTATGTGTCCTTTTCTTAATTATTTCCTATATTCGGTTTGCTTTTTTGCCTGCTGCTTCATATTGAGTGGATGTTTTCAAAGAACTAATTACAAAGAATCCAAGACCTCTTTCTTCAGTGGTAACAGCTAATTAAGACCTCATCATTTTATAAGCATAGTTGGGATTATGTTTTCCGACATGTAATACTTTGCATTTATCAACAGTGAATTTCATCTACTGTTTTCATGTCCAGTCACCCAGTTTTGTCATATACTTATGGAGCTCTTCACAGTCTGCTGTGGACTTAATTATCTTGTGTTAGCTGATTGTGTATAAAAATTTGTGAGTTTTACCAAAGTGCAAACACATTTGAAATACAAATCCATAGTCCATTTTTTAATCTCCAGAGACAAAATGATACATGCACAAAAGGATCATCATATTGAGCAAACCAGTTTTGCCATAGACACCTCACATGACATATCTTGTACAAGCTGAATCATAATTACATCACAATGTAATTACATCATAATGACATAATTACATGCCACAGTGTTTGGAAAGAAAACTGATCCTCATTCAGCCAGCATTTACTTCAGCTAAAAGAGAAGCTTGTTTAGTCTTTGTATGAAACAGGACCTCCATTGTCTTGAGTGTTGTAGGAACCTTTCTACATACCTGTTCCGATCTGAATTCAACGTTCTTCAACATAAGTGACCAGAGTTTTACAGGGGAGATCTTGTCACTGCCTTGTGTAAGCCTGTAAATATTCCCTATCTTGCCTGACATGTTGTAGAACCTGAAGTGTCTTGATCACTGCCACATTGTATTCATGGTTCACAGTCGTCCTTTCTCCTCATGTGATGTTTCCAACTTACCCTTGGCTGTTACATGCAGGGTTGCAGTGAGTAGAATTTGGAAGATTATTTTACTTGTGTAGATGGCTTTGGTGAGACCAATATGGAATACTGCATCCAGGTCCTGTGTCCAAATTGAAAAAATGGGGAGGAAGCAATAAAGAGTCATCAAAATGACTGAAGGGCTGTAGAAAATTCCACAGAGTGAGAGACTTGAAGATCTAACCCTGTTTAACTCACCAAAAGGAAGACTAGGCGCTGATTTGATGGCTGTGTACAAGCATCATCAGGGGGACCAAATATGAGGTACAAATGGTCTCTTTGATCTATCAGGTAAAGTTATGTCAAAAGGTATTTGTTAGAAACTAAGCCCAGACACGTGAAGTGTGGAAATGAGGCACACATTTTTCACAGCAAGGGGTCCAGGGCTCAAATAAATAGCAGACAAAGAGAGGAGTAGGGGAGGGAAACAGAAGGAAAAATCCGGAAAAAAATCTTGCCAGTTATAGAGTGCCTATGCTAAATGAGGCTAATAGAGTGGACAGAGTTGGCACCAGGGTTGATTGCAGGGCTGTGTTTCTGGGGGAGTGTGATGCGGGTGTGCTGTGTGGTTGCTGGAAAGAATTTGTTTCAGTTTCTGGGGCTGTCTGTAGGTGAGGACTGACCTGTCCGCCAAGGCCTGTGAGAGTGAGGGATCATTTTCCAGGCTAGGTTGTAGATCGTTGACAATGCCCTGGAGGGGTTTAAGTTGGGGCTGTAGGTGAAGCCCAGTGGTGTTCTGTTATGTTCTTTGTTGGGCCTGTTTTGAAGAAGCTGATGCCTGGGTACTCGTCTGGTTCTGTAACCCTGTTTTTTCACTTCCCTGGGTGAGTATTTAGGTTTTAAAAATGCCTAAATGCAGGTTCTTCGTCTGAAGAAGTGGGTTGTGCCCACGAAAGCTCATGATACCATCTATATGCTTTGGGAGACTCCAAGGAGTGTTTAACCAGCAGAAATAAACTCCCAAGGCAGGTGGTGGAATCTCCCAATAGGTCCAAATCAAGCCTAAATGTCTTCCTTGGAAGATACACTTTAGATGAACATGAGTAAAATACAAGTCATTACTCCAAATACTGGAGTAACTGGGGAAATTCTGCAGCCTGTGGTTGACAGGAGGTTTCACTAGATGGGTTAAAGATCCTGACTGAATGCAGAGAATTGGATCATGCTACAGCCTTCACCCTACAGAACCTGCGTCTTTTCACACAGACAGAGACGTCAGCTGAGTCAGGGCAGGGAAAGCATCACACATGAGTAAGTATTGAAAACATTAGTGCTAATATCAAGCTGAGTGTGGAAAAACTTCAGTCATGCTCCTCTGACAGGGTAGGTGCGTATACTTTATGCAATGATTTGTATCTTTTGTTACTGGCTCTTCATGTCTTTTTTTCACGAGGGGTGCAGTACTGCCAAACCCCGCTTACAGTTCTGAGAGTGGGCTATAAGTAATGAGATTCAAACCTATACAAATGCGGGGCTCCTTTTCATGTGACTTTGGTTATTGAGTGCTCCGGGTCACTGCTTCAGGTTTTCTAGCGTTGCTACAAATCACCTTTTTCAAATCAACTTTCTTAGGAAAACTGAAATCTGAGATCCCCACGAAGTGTCTGGATTCCATGCATTGGGGACTGTTGAAAGAGAGGAAATCCTGTGAGATTCCAAATAAAATCCCAGCAGGTGATGCTGTTCAGGGGCGGTGACAACCTCTATGGGACCTTGGTCGAGCACACACCCAGAAGGGGCGGAGCCTTGGTCAGAAGGGGCAGGGCCAGGGGGAGCCAGACCTGCACTGTGCACAGAGTGTGACACCCTCCTTCAGTCCTCACAGCCGCACGGTGTGTGCAGTGCAGGACACCAATGGTGATTTAAAGGACCAGGGGCTCTGGTGGCTGCTGCTGCCACAGTAGCAGCTACAGTGGCCGTTAGTCCTGGACCTCTTTGAATTGTCAGGCCCCCTGTTTCCCCTCCCCCCGTCAGCGGACCTGGTGCAGCTCTCAAGCGCAGCACCCAAAAATGAAGGTGTTGAGGGTGGGTTAGTGAACAGTTCTGGTCACACAGTCCATCAGTGGCAGAGAAGCTGTTTCCCTCTGCAGTGGGCAACAAAGCTTCCTCCTGTAAGGGACAGAGTTAGGTCACAGACAGACGGACATGATTGTAAGGGGCTTGCGGAGCCACTGGGTACCTGAGGTACTGCTCAGAGAGTCTCCTCCTCATGTTCAGGCATGAGACAGGCACTCACTGGGTTAGCAGGAACAGGCACATTCTTAGTCGAAAGGGCCATGACCGAAGCCCAGCTCCAGAGGCCTGCTGCTCACTCTCCATGGGACCCACACAGCCCCTCCTTCAGATCCAGCTCCCCCCACATGCGGAGAGGTTGGAAATGTGGATGCAGGCTGGGAGGTTTATCTCCAGCACTAGAGTGGGTCTCATTCCTCATGGAGCAGGTGGGGTCAGGATGAGGACCAGCTGAACTCTTCTGGGGGTCTGGGGCTACTAGACTTTGATGGAGCCCCAAGGCTCTGGGGTGCAGGCAAAAATTAGATTGTCCGTGTGTGGGAGGGGGCTG
This sequence comes from Rafetus swinhoei, assembly GCA_019425775.1. Lineage (NCBI taxonomy): Eukaryota > Metazoa > Chordata > Testudines > Trionychidae > Rafetus > Rafetus swinhoei. The sequence goes on along the minus strand of CM033437.1, from coordinate 10,775,101 downwards.
AGACTGGGAGCTGGGCGTAGTACAGGAGTGGGTGAGGGCTGTGTGGTGGGGCTGAGGATGTGAGCAAAGGGGGAAAGTTGGGAAGGTGCTCTTTCCCCCTTTGCTCGCAGAAGCAGCCTTTGCTGAAACCCGCAGGAGCCTGGCCCCAGTCACTGTAGCACAGAGCTGTGTCCGTGCTATAGGGCCAGGGGGTGAAGATGACCTTTGCCCTTAGGCTGCTTCCTGTCACCCAGCCTGACTAACGTGCCCCCCCCCCGGCCATCGCTCGATTGTTTGCCAATTAGACCCTTTCAGGCTCAATGGGCCAGCAGCACAGAACCAGCCTTCCAGTCACATGGGTGACCTCAGGCCTGGCCGAATTCCCTGCTGGGCCAGCAGAGTGCCCCTGTGCTGTGGAGTTTGGGGGTGTCCAGTTACAAAGGGCTGTGTCACAGACCTGTTCTCACCCTGCCCCACTGGAGTTCAGAGCAGCCTGGGGTCTGGGCCGAGCTCTCCCACTGGTAACAGCTTCCCAGAGCACGGCACGTGCCGGCCAGGTCCCTGAGGAGAGACGCCAGCCCAGGTTTTCTCCTTGGGTCTGAGGTAGCCCTGCACGCACAAAAGCCTCCCCTCTGAATCCCTTGTAAGGGACACAGAGAGGAGCCCCCTTTGGGGAGGTCATATTAGTTCGATCTTCTCCAAAATGCAGGTTCTGCCCCCTCCAGCCCCATCCTCCATCCCACAGGGACATACCACTGCCTTGTTAGCAGGGGTGAGACTTGTCCCAGTCTTGCCACGCCCTGAATCCCCTTATGTGCCCCATCTTTTCCCACAAGTCCCTGCCCACTTCCCTTTCCCTGATCTTCTGCCTCCCCACCAGGCCAGAGTCGGTCCATGGTGAGACCAGCACGGCAGCCCAGGTGGCGTTGGGGAGCTATGGACTCGCCACTTTCCCTGGGATGTACATCCTGGGGGCCAAATATGGAACGCCTGGGGCTCTTCAGAGTACCATGACCTGGCTCTGGTTTCCACCCTGAACCGGGAGCAGAGTCTCATTTAAAGGGGAGTAGTCGAGGTGCAGCCTTGAGTGAAGAGATGAGGAAAGGGAGGAGCCTCAGGGGAAAGGATCCAGGATGGAATATGGGGCTGTGTCATCACAAGTGGTTTTTGTCTCCTGTGTCACCAGCCCTGGACCCAGGTGATGAACAGACCCTTCACTTGAAGAGCACCCTTATTATCCTCACACGTAGGTGTTTACTTTTCACGCTGTACACGATCGGGTTCATCAGGGGTGGAACCAGCAGGTAGACATAGCCCAGGAGGATCTGAAGCAAGTGAGAAGAGCTGCTCCCAAATCTGTGTAGCACAGACAGCCCAAACATGGGTGTGTAATAGAGCAGGACAGCGCAGAGGTGGGAGACGCAGGTGTTCAGGGCCCTGACGGTCTCCGTGCGGGACGCAATGCCCAGCACCGCTTTGAGGATCATCACATAGGAGAGGAAGATGAGCAGTGAGTCCAACCCAAATATGGATATTGTAAGAAGCAAGCCGTAGATGCTGCTGACTCTTATGTCTGAACAAGCCAATTTCATGACATCCGAGTTTATACAATAGCAATGGGACAGAACACTAGCTCGGCAGTATTGATACCGTTTCAGAAGAAGGGGGAGTGGAAATGCTACAACGACCCCTCTCACCACAAACACCAGCCCCATCTTGGCTATTCTTGGCGGGCTTAAGATAGAGGCGTATCTCAGTGGGTTACAGATTGCAATGAAGCGGTCAAAGGCCATCAATAAGAGCACAGAGGATTCAATGAATGAAAGAGAGTGGATGAAAAACAGCTGGGCCAAACAGGCATGGAGGCTAATCTCCCTGGAGTTAAACAAGAATACACCCAGTATCGTTGGTACGGTGGCTATCAATACACCGAGGTCATTGACGGCCAGCATGGAAAGGAAAATGTACATGGGCTCATGGAGGCTTGGGTCTGTTTTTATAAAGAATATAATGGCTGCATTTCCTACTATCGAAATAGCATATATGAAGCTGAACGGGATGGAGATCCAGAGATGGACGTCTTCATGGCCAGGTATCCCAGTGAGAAGGAACACTGCTAATTGCGATTGGGTGTCATTGGCAGCTGACATTCTGTACTAGGCAGGTCCAAGGAGTTCTGAGCTTTCCTTCCTGAAAAGAAAAAGAACAAGAGATCAGATTATATTTAACACGACATCTTTCTGCCTTGAATGAGCATTGAGAGACTCCCAGGAGTCCATGGAAAATCAACAAACTTATATTTGCATTTACACCCATTATTGAAATAGATTTTGTGGTCTAAATCAGGAAGATTTAAAGCCCTTCCAAGACATTTAAAACCAAATCTTCATTTCTGTAATTGGATGTACTGGTTATCCATAGAAGCATCCAGTCCCTCCTTGAATCCTGCTGAGCTCCCTGCCCCTTTCCTGTCTTGTGTCTCTGAGTTCTGCAGCCTACTTGAGCTTCGTGTGGTTTTACAGTTGTGATCTTCCCCCAGATACCCTTTCTGGGCCTCCACTTCTGGGTGTATCGCCGGGTGAGGTGTGCAATCACATGGCATGGGCATGGTGAAGAGTCACTGTATGTAGCTGTCCTCCATTGAAGCTGTAGATAAATGTGCTTCAATGCCTCACATGCATTTTTTTTTAATTTTCTCCACTCCTGGGAGTTCAAATTAAGCTACTGCAATTAAGCTTCTGCTTCTTTGCAGAACACGGGAGAAATCCTTAGGGCTGGGTTCTGAATTCAACAACATTCAATTCAACTATATTCACTCCAGATATAGATGTGTGAATTGGATCAGAAGCGGGCTCTACTAATTTCCCTTACCAATTGCTCATGGTGATGCTTTCACAGCAAGAGAAGCTAAAGTATTTGCACGACAAATGGTGACTGAATCCAGAGGATTTGACCATCCCACACCCTTTGCCCTACAGAACCCACATCCTCTCCCCATGCAAGGGTGTGTAGACTTTTGGCAAGTTACAAGTTCACACAGACAGCGACGTCAGCTGTTTTCCAGATGCATCTCATACAGTGGGGTTTGTCCCATGAAAGCTTCCGGGCAGTTATCAGGAACCAGTATCAAACAACTGCTCTTACAACAAAGAGTTAATTATACAAACTGATTGGCAACTGTTTGGGGGAACTTCTGAAATAATTTATAAGCCAAATGCTTTGGAGCCAAGACAGTCTTGAAAGTTCGGTCTGTAATACATGTGACACACTGAAAAGTTTTGGCTTAAGATTTACACATCTGTAGCTTAAGACACACGTGTCAATCCATTCTGTCCCCTGCGATCGTCTCTCGGAGATGATTTCTCAGGATAGAGTGGGACTGACAATGTAGTTCTTATCATCTGGATTTCTTCAGAACTTGATATCACAGAATCTTAGAATCCTAGGGCTGGAAGAGACCTCAGGAGGTCATCGAGTCCAGCCCCCTCCCCAAAGCAGGACCAATCCCAACTAAAGCATCCCAGCCAGGGCTTTGTCAAGCCCAGACATAAAAACCTTCTAGAGATGGAGATTCTACCACCACATCAGGGAACCCATCCCAGTGCCTCACCACCCTCCTAGGGAAATAGTTTTTCCTAATATCCAACCTAGACCTCCCCCACTGTAACCTGAGACCCTTGCTCCTTCTTCTGCCATCTGTCACCACTGAGAGCAGCCTCTCTACATCCTATTTGGACCCCCTTCAAGTAGTCAAAGACTACTATCAAATCCCCCCTCACTCTTTTCTTCTGTAGACTTAATTAGCCCAAATCCCTCAATCACTCCTCTTAATTCATGTGCTGCAGTCCCCTCATCATTTTGGTTGACCTCCGCTGGACCCTCTCCAAAGCATCCACATCCTTTCTATAGTAGGGGGCCCTGAATTGGATGCAATACTCCAGATGTGGCCTCACCAGAACTGAATAAAAGGGAATAATCATTTCTCTAGATCTGCTGGCAATAATCCTCCTAATGCACCCTAATATTCCATTAGCCTTATTGGCTACAAGAGCACACTGTTGACTCATATCCAGCTTCTCATCCACTGTAACCCCCAGGTCCTTTTCTGCCAAACTGCTACTTAGCCAGTCGGTCCCCAGCCTGTAGCAATGCCTGGGATTCTTCTGTCTCAAGTGCAGGACTCTGCACTTGTCCTTGTTGAACCTCATCAAATTTCTTTTGGCCCAATCCTCCACTTTGTCCAGATCACTCTGGACCCCATCCCTCCCCTGCAGTATACCTACCTCTCCCTAGCTCAATGTCATCCACAAACTTGCGGAGGGTGCAGTCCATCCCCTCATCCAGCTCTTAATAAAGATGTTGAACAAAACCAGCCCTAGAACCGACCCTTAGGGCATGCTTCTTGAAACTGACCGCCAACCAGATTGAGACATTGAGCACTACCTGACAATCTAGCCAGCTTGCTGTCCACCTTTCAGTCCATTTATCCAATCCATACTTCCTTAACTTGCTGGCAAGAATACTGTGGGAGGCAGATCAAAAGCTTTGCTAAAGTCAAGGTAGATCACATCCACTGACTTCCCCGTGTCCACAGAGCCAGTTACCTCATCACAGAAGGCAACCAGGTTGCAGCATCTCCACCCTTATTAAGCTGCATGTCTACAAACAAACATTCAGTAACTTTTCTTTCATTGATTTAACAGCTGACTGGTTCTCCTCAGGATCTGTCCTGTTGGTCCGTAGTATCTGGAGTGGTGACGGGCACTGTGGGAACTACATTAAATATTGATTCCCAGGGCTCTCACTCTCCAGTATACAGTCAGCCAGCACTGTTATTTAGGCATGATGAGGCCTTCGACTGGGAGGGTCCTCAACACAATTGGAACCTGGGGCCAGAGATGTGGTCAGACTGTTGCTTGAAAACCCTCTTATTCTCCCAGGCTACGTTTTACTCCTGCTGCTCAGACTGACCAGTGTTTGGTTCTAGAACGCTGGCTGGTCATTCGTCTCAGTAGTCACAACCTCCCAAAGGGAAGAACCACAGGGACCAAACCTACTCACAGCTCCTGGGCAAGGACATTTGACCTGCAGTGCGCTGTGGGACAGGGCCAGTCTGAGGGTGGGAGGAGCATGGGAATCCAGCCCATGAGAGCTCAGGATATGGGGCCTGACGTCTGTCACTCAGAGACCAGAGAGGGGCAGAGATGCCCGTAGCCCTGTAACTCTGAGGGGCATCCACAGGAAGGGAGCCCGGGTGCACTCAACTAGTCAGCAAACAGAGCAGTTACCACAGAGCCACGAAACTCTGTTCCTGACCTAAAAATCGAGGCAGAGAGTAAAACCATTGAAAATGCATTTAGTGATTGAATTTCCAGGAGCAAATAAATCTGAGGTGAATTGGGAACTAGCCCCTCCTATTCTGTGGGGTTTCCCTTTGTGCAGCTCCTGGCAGGAACAGGCCCAGAGCACATGATACTTGTAGAAATAGGAGACTTTGTGAAATCCTGACTTGGGGCATCGGGGGTTTAACACTCTCAGATGGTTTTGAATGTCGGGTCTCTGTGTAGTTTGAACAACACACCATGGAGCATGGGCAGATGTTGGGGAGGGTTCCCAAGCTCCCTAGCACTGCCTGCCCTCCAGCCCCATCACTGAGTGACCCCGACAGCCCAGCTGAGTCCTCTGCCGCTGCACAGAACAGCTGCCAATGCAAACAGCCTGCAGCCTTCGCCCTGCACTTGGCATGTTACAAACGGTGAAACCTGCCAACGTACCCAGTTCCTGCTAGAAGGGAGTCGCTGGCACCAGAGGTCTTCACCCTGAAGGGCAAGGAGTCATCGGAGAGGTTGCACGGGCAGCAGGCAGTGTGTGTTCAGCTAAGGAGGCAACTGCCTTTATGCAGCATGTTTGTACTTTCCCTTGGGGGCACTTGGCCATCAGGGAATCTCAGCTGTTTGGCTTCATGTGCACCAGCTTTAACCCCGTCACAGCCAATGGCAAACAGCAGGAGGGCAAATCTCAGGGGATAGGGGGTGATGCTAAACAACTGGTCTGCAGCACCAGCCCTGCTGCAGGCTCCATTCCTGGAATCTGGGCTTGGCAGCCCTGTACGTATGGGTCTGAACAGTCCTATGGCTCCCTTCACGGAGGCTGAGTGGTAACGATGCTGCTGCAAGAGCTGTGATCTTGTTGAAATAAGAATAAGAATAAGAATAATAAACCAGATTTCTCCTCAGCTGCCCCCTTTCCTGAGCTGCAAGCAGAGAAGGGAGATTCCACAAGGCCCCAGACAGGAAAAATTCCCTCAGATTGTTCCAGGAGGGGAGGTCCCTTCCCTTTGCCCTGAAGATTGAAAAGGGGGACCCAGGAACCCCCAAACTTAAGCACAATGCTCCACTGGTAGCTAGGCCCAGCCACTCACAATCTCTGGGGCTCCACAGCTGCTCTAGGACCCTCGCCAGCTCCCGGCTAGCACAGGCTGATCAGACACGTGCTACCAGAGCCTGTCACGGTAGCCACTGCCTGCTGACCCTTGGCACTGTGCAGGGAGGAGGGGGCTGCACAGAGAGAGGAAGGCTGGTGAGAGTCGCTGAGGGGCCCAGTTCTGAGCCAGACCCTGGTTTGGGAAGTTTCGAACGTCCCATCCCCAGAGTGCAGCCACAGAGTCCATCTGTGCCACCTTTATGTACAAGGAGAGGCAGATGCAAAGCATCCAATTCGCCTTGGGGATCCAGGCGGCTGCTGCTGGGCAGCCTCAGGGCAGCTGAGCCTGCAGGGAGAAATGACCCATTTCCGATGGAAACTCAGCCCAAAAAAGTGAATGAACAGGAAGCATTTTACTCTGGGTGAAAATTTTTCACGGAGTGAAAAGAAAAGCCCTCTGCTTCCCAGCCCAGCTCCAGCTCCACCCATGTGCCTCTGTCCTCCGTGCTACAGGACGCGGCGCCCCTCCCCCACAGCCCTCATAGCCACACAGTGTGTGCAGTGCAGCACTCCAGCGGCGATTTAAAGGGCCGGGGGCTCTGGTGGCTGTTCTGCCACAGTAGCAGTGACAGTGGTTGTGAGCCCTGGGCCCCTCTGAATCACCTGGCCCTGGAGCAACCTCCCCTGTCAGAGGACCTGGTGCTGTTGGCAGCACTCAAGCGCAGCACCCACAAACGAAGGTGCTCAGTGTTGGTTAGAAAACATTTCTGGTCACACAGTCCATCAGTGGCAGAGATGTTGTGTCCCCCTGCACTGGGCAACAAAGCCTCCTTCTTTAAGGAGCAGGGGGGTACGTCTACAGAGCAGCATTATTTAGCAATAACTGTTGTTACACCTAAACAACACAGTGTGCATCTGCACTACAAGCCTTTATTTCCAAGTAATGTCCAGCTGGAGTACTTCTTACACTGACCCCTGTAACCCTCATTTCACAAGGAGTAAGGGAAGTCGAAGGAAGAGTGTTCTTCCTTCGACTTCCTGCTGTGTAGACAGCGCCAAAAGCTGAATTAGGCTATTTCAACTTAAGTTATGCAATTGACACAGCTGAAGTTGTGTAGCTTAATTCGACTTTTGCCCTGCTGTGTAGACATGCCAGGGTTAGCCCACAGACAGACGGACATAAAAGTGATGGGCTCACAGAGCCACTAGGAATCTGAGGCCTTACACTTGACTAATTAAGTGTGGCCTGGGGAGCAGTCTCTGGGGAGTTTCTGCCCAGCCAGCTTAGTCCCCAGACTCAGCTGCCATTCAGTGGGGTGATCCAAGGGAAGCCACTCAAACATCCACAGAAACTCGCCAGGGTCAGGACACCAGCCTTGCTGGGTAAGGTGGAGGTGGCAGTGACATCACAAAGGCCCATTGCAGGACCTCAGCTTATTGGGGGAAAGTGATGACCTCACAGACAAACCCTGACAACAGCCAATCAGGACACAGGCACAAGGCAGGGGGCAACTTCAGAGATTCCCGTGGCCCTGCAGCAGCGAGGCTCCTTCTCAAGATCTCTCCTGGGGGGCTGGGGGAGAATTAGGATCAATGGACGTGGGCAGGAGGAGGAACCTTGTCGGCTTTTTCTCCTTCCCTGCTGCTGATTGTGTCGTGCGTGGCGAGAAGGTGAGAGCCTCAGAGAGGTTTGGAGCTTGTTCAGTCCCTTTTCCTCCTTCTCATCTTCTCCTGTGTCTTATCCCCCTTTTCCATTCCCTCCACCCCACCAAGCAGGGGTGTGTGTTTATTCCGGGGCGGGGGGAGGGGGGGTTGCTGTTGCTGGAGGAGGCCCTCATGCAGAGGTGGAGCTGGAAGAGCCCTCGGAGCCGGAGGGGACCTGGGCCATCATTTTGGACTTCTGCTGAGACCCCTCTGCCTCCCCGCTCCCAGAGTCCTGATTCTGATTGGCCAAATGGCTGGTTATTGATGGGGAGCCTCGGTTCCTTTTGTTCTCTGTAAGACCAGACCAATACATCTCCAGTCAGAATGGATCATGCTGCTTCTCTTCAATTCTTGTCTCTGGGCAGTTCCTGAGTCTCTCTAACATGCCAGGGCTTCTCAGACATTTACTGGATGGTGGGCAGGAGCAGTGGTGGGTGTGTAGCGCATTGGAGAGTGCTGGGTGCTGATTGTCCATGTGCCCCAAGGGGTGGGCTGGGGGCAGGACTCAGCCTTGCATGGGAGGGTGGGGGCAACATGACAAAGGGCTGGTGGGGAAGCTGCTGGGGAGGTGCTGAGCTCATGGAGATCCCCTGACATCCGTGGCAAGGCAGGGGCAGCCTCAGAGACAGCCCCCCCCCACCCCTTTCTGGCAGTGTGGGAGGCTCCTAAAGAGGTGGGGCTGGAGTTGCTCTGAGACTGACCCCTCCTGACCCGGGCCAGCCTTTGGGACGTCTCATGAGACCTCTCAGCCTCCCGCCTTGGCGAGTCTCGATGCTGATTGGCCGAGCAGGGGGCTGTTGGCAGGGAGGAGTTTTCCCAGTTTCCCAGCTGTCCTGCCTTCTGTGCCCCTGCTGGTGGCAGCTTGGTCTGCCATTGTGGGCAGCTGGAAAGGCAGCGCCACCCCCAGACAGAAGGCAGGGTGGCATGGTGTGGTGTTGCCTCCTTTACTTCTGCACCATTACTAGTGGGGGCATGGCCTTTTAAGGGAGTGGAGGGTGGCTGAGAATCAGTGCAATTGGTCAGACACCTGGCTTGGGTGGCAACTCTGGCTCCAGCAGCAGCACAGAAGGAAAGTGGCATGGTCTGCTCCTACTATCCTTCTTCCATGCCTCGTGCTGGGGGCAGACCTGCTTTCTACGCTGGGGGATGGAGAGCGGTGGCTGCTGGCAGGACACCCAGCTCAGATGGCAATACCGCTGCCAGCAGCAGCGCAGAAGGAAGAGTGGTGTGATATGTCATTGCCACCTTTCCTCTGCACTGCAGCTGGAGGTGGCTGGCCAGAGAGTGGGTGCCACTGGGCAGGTGCCCACCTGAGAAGGCAGTGCCGCTGCCAGCAACAGCACAGAAGGGAAGGTGGCACTGGACGGTGGTGTCACTCTGCTTTCTGCACCATTGCTGGCGGTGGCTCTACCTTTCAAGCAAGGCAGCTGGAAAGGCAGCACCATCAACCAGCAGCAGTGGAGAAGGAAGGGTGACCTGCTGCGGTATTGCTTCCCTTCCATCTGTGCCACTGCTTGGTGGCAGTGCTGAATTCCATGCTGGGAGGCTGAAGAGTGGCAGACACTGGCCAGGCATCTGGCTTGGAAGGAAGCATGGCCACCAGCAGCAGCGCAGAACATAGGGTGGCATTTGATGGCATTGCTTTCCTGCCTTCTGTGCCCCTGCTGGTGGCAGCTTGGTCTGCCAATGTGTGCAGCTGGAAAGGCAGCACCACCCCCAGCAGCAGTGCAGAAGGCAAGGTGGCATGACATGGTGTTTCTACCCTTCCTTCTGTGCCACTGCAGGTGGTGGCACTGCCTGTGGATCTGGGTGGCAGCAGAGCAGTGGCCTCTGGTGAGGTGCCCAGCTTGGCTCTGGGTGGCAGCACCAGCAGCCCAGAAGGATGGTGGCATGGCATGGCATTGCTACCCTTCCCTCTGCCCCGCTGCTGGTGGCATCTCTACTTTCCAAGCTGGGTGGCCCGAGAGAGCGGGAGCCCAGCTGTGAAGTCAATGCCACCAGCAGCAGCGCAGAAGGAAGTGTAACAAGCTGTGGTATTGCCACCCTTTCTCCTGAGCTGCTGCTGGCAGTGGCGCTGCTTGCCAGGCTGGGTAGCAGAGAGCAGCTGCCACGCCAGCCCCCAGCTCTGAAGGCAAGAAGAAATCAGGGACATTTTTTCCTATCTCCAAGGTTCAGAGACCTGAAGGCTGAAGAAGAGGCATGGCCTGGAAAGCCCAAACATATGGTGACCCTATGAGTGACCCTCCTGCACTCACCTTGCCACCCCCTTTTGGGGCGGGATCCCCCCAGTGTGAGAAACGCTGCACTACGGGGTTTCTCTACAACCCCGAGGTCGCTCTTGGCAGACCCTTTCCCACAGCTCCCATGGAAGGGGTTGTAGATTCTCAGGGACGTTTCCCCTATTTCAAAGATCTGCCTGGATGGAGATTGGAGGACCAAAGGGAGGTCCTGTCCAGGAAAACCCAGGTGCACGGCATGTCTCTCAAACATCAGCATCCCTGGCATTCAGTGGCCAGATACTTGTTTGTACAGACTTGTGTATAAAGAAACCTGTTACAATGTTTTGTTCCTGGGTAAGTGTCTACTTGCCACTGGTATCAGCCAGTAGCTACCCAGCCTTCTATGAAGTCTGTAATCTCCTGCTGCCTGCTCCTTCATTTCCTGAATGGCTTGTCCGGGGGCTCCTGCATTAATCATGTCTTTGAAACAACTCAGTCACAAGCACCTGGCTGAGGATGTACGGGAAAGGGGTGTGTGTGCGCCCCTTAAACAGCCCCTGTCCACTGTGTGTGCAGCCATGATGTGTCACATAGCACAAAGAGTGCTCAGAAACTGTGACAGCAGAACCGCTCTGCAGCTTTTTTATACTCTGGGGACAGGATCCGGAGATTGGAGAGTGACAGGCCAGGTGTCATGGGAAACAACATACCAATCCCTTTTCTCTAGTGCTATATGGAGAGGAATACTGAGGGCAGGGCAGCCACCAAGATTTCTTTTTATAGGTCAACATCCCACCCATCCCGGAGCTCTCCGTGAACACAGTCACTTTGTAAATACTGATGCCTGCCTTGATCAAATTCCCCTGGTCCAGTTTTCACCCTTGGAATCACCCATCCCATGGGTCCAGGCCTTAGAGCCCATCTCAACCTCTCTCTACAGAGAGGAGATCGGTAGCTCATGTCATCTCGGATACAGGAGCCAAAGAGGGAAGAGGGGCTTATATTTTTAATCTCCCCTCATCACCAATGCTGGATCCCTATGTTCAAATGACCCTTCACTTGACGAACACCCTGATGATCCTCACACGCAGGTGTTTGCTTTTCACGCTGTACACGATTGGGTTCATCAGGGGTGGCACCAGAAGGTAGACATAGCCTAGGTAAATCTGAAGCAAGAAAGTGTGCTCCCCGAATCTGTGTATCACAGTCAGGCCGATCATTGGTATGTAGAAGAGCAGGACAGCGCAGAGGTGGGAGATGCAGGTGTTCAGGGCCCTGAGGCTCTCTCTTCGGGACGCGATGCTCAGCACCGTTTTGAAGATCATCACATAAGAGAGGAGGATGAGCAAAGAGTCCAACCCCACCGTGGAGAGTATCACGAAGAAGCCATAAATGCTGTTGACGGTGATGTCCGCACAAGCCAGCTTCATGATGTCCTGGTGCACACAGTAGGAATGGGAGAGGACATTGACTCCACAGTATGGGAACCGTTTGAGGAGAAAGGGCACTGGAAATGTCCCAATCAGACCTCTTAGCACAAACACCAGCCCCATCTTGGCTATTCGTGGCAGGGTTAGGATGGAAGCGTATCTCAGTGGGTCACGGATCGCAATGAAGCGGTCAAAGGCCATCAACAGGAGCACAGAGGACTCAACGATTGAAAGTGAATGGATGAAGAACAATTGGGCAAAACAAGCTTCAAGGCCGATCTCCCTAGAGTTAACCAAGAATACACCCAGTATTGTTGGTGCGGTGGCTATTGATAAACCAAGGTCTGTGATGGCCAACATGGAAAGGAAAATGTACATGGGCTCATGGAGGCTCAGGTCTGTTTTAATAATGTACAGAATAACTGCATTTCCCATCATTGAAACAGCATAAATAAGGCAGAAGGGGATGGAGATCCAGAGATGGATGTCTTCATGTCCAGGTATCCCTGTGAGAAGGAACACGGCAGGTTTGAATTTGGTGTCATTGGAAGCTGCCATTAGGTACTGGGCAGGTCTGGGGAGTTTTGAATTTTCCTTCCTAAGAGGAAAAAGAATAGAAGACTAGGCAATATTTTACCATGCAACATTCTTCTCTCAGAAACTAGAGGGTAGTTATGACACGAGAACCCCAGTAGCACAAGGAAGATGAGTAGAAACCTCGTGGATTGACACATATGATAGGAAGTCAGGGACCATCAGACTGAGTGACACCTGTAGTCCATGTAGCCCAATATCTAGTGGCTAGTTCCTGGCCCTGTAGATGAAAAGGAAGAAGCCCTGCAGCAGCCAACTTATGACTTGCTTCCAGGGAAAACTCCCCGGTTCCCGAGACCCACAAGTTAGACCTATTTTGTAGTGTAAATTGGGACCGTTTATAGACCTTCCAAATGTTCTAAAAATATTCACTCCTGTAATTAGATTTTTTGGTTACTCATATAAACTTCCAGGACTCTCCTTGAGTCCCGGTAAGCTCTTGGCCCTATTGATATACTGCGATTAGGAGTTCCATAGCCTACTTGAGCACTGTGTGATTTGAAAAGTTTGACATTCCAAATTCACATTTATAAAGATGTTTGTTACATTATGTATTTATGTTTTGTACGTTCTCCACTCCTGTGAGTACAAAGTATGCCCCAGCCTCTCGACAGTACATGCAATAAATTATTAGGATCAGGTTATGCGTTCAACAACATTGTGCTCAACAGGCATCAATTAAGATTTGCATACGTAAATTCTATGAGAACAGGGCTCTATTAACTTTCCCTTGCTGAATGCTCCAACTAATACACTCTGACCTCCCCCGCCACTCTCCCCCAAAATCCCTAAAAGAGAAGCTGAAGTGCTTTTCTGGTCAGTATTCGCTAAATCTGGAGATCCTACAGACTACTCTTCACCCTCACAGGACCTGCATTCTCTGCCTATGCAAGGAGCTGCAGAATTCTGGCATGTTAACTAGCTAAGACAGGCAGTTACCTCAGTTGGGCAGAAAATGGATGGCATCAAGAATGGGTGAATAGTGCAAACACTAACATTGCACGAGTATCCAGTTGAGTGTGGAAATTTCAACCGTGCATATGCAATAGGCGATGGATGTAAATTGCATACAACCACTTTAATATTCCAGACCTCAACTTTTAGTCCTGGGACAATTCTGAACTATTACTATGGCTCCAAGTGCAACAAGTGCAGAATTGCCCCAGGACTAAGCTCTACTCTCTTCTGAAACATAGACCAGAGGATCTGCTCCCTGAAGACTTTGGGGGAATTTTAGCAGAATTCCTGAATGCATGACCTCATAGAGATGGCTTCAGCTCAGTTATTATAAGGGACACTATCACACAACTAATATGAACAGAGATTCATAGCACAGACCCATTGGAAGCAGTATTTGGAGCACATCTGAAGAACTTTCTGAACTGAAATCCATTAAGCAGTAATGTTACCTTGGCTCCATTATATGGAGAGTCCAACAATTCTGCTTCTGGCTGCTGATGTGCATGAGTATATCCAATAGGCAGAACCAAATCTGGGATCTCTGGAGCTTAGTACACGTGTCTCTGCAACTTGAGCTATAAAGATAGTTGGCTCTTAGCTAAGTCTGTAGAACACACTCTTTCTTTTCCTCTAAAAGGGTGCATCTACACTAAACCCGGAGCTCAAAATAAGCAAAGCAATTTGAGCTATGCAAATTGTGTAGCGTATTTCAAGTTAATTTTGAAATAGCTTATTTTGAAGTTTGAGATTGTCTATAGAGCACTTTTTTTTAAATAAATCCCTATTCCGAAACATCCCTTACTCTTCATGGAGACTGTTACATTTTGAAATAATGGGCACACTCAAAAGATGCAGAATAGCTATTTGAGAATACCTCTGATATCCCGAAATAGTGCTGCAGTGTATAGGCTGCACTCTAAAATCAACAAAAGATACGCAATTTGTGCTACGCAAATTGCGTATCTTTTTTTAATTTAATTTCAAAAGAGGCTATTTCAAAATGTGGCATGTCTACATGGCACCAAATTTCAAAATAAAGTGCTCTTTCGAGCCATCCCTTATTTCTCGTAGAACGAAGTTCACAGAGATGGTGAAAGAGCACGTCCGTTATTTCAAAAAAAATGTTTGAAATAGCAGACGCATTCCGTGGATGTGGTGTTGCTATTTTGGAATACTTCTGGTATCCCAAATTAGCAATGCAGTCTAGACGTACCGCTAATAGCCTAAGTGCCACTAAACAGCACAGTATATCACACAGAGAAGTTGTGTGGGTTACACATACATGACATCAAAGTTTGGCTTTTAATATTTCTGTCAGGATGAAAAGTTTTGGCGTAAGATTTCACAACTCTACATGAGTACACACGTCAACCCATTTTCCCCCATCTCGTCTTCTTTCAGAGCTGATTTCCCAGATCAGAGTGAGATCTTGGTCTGAGACAGAATTTTGAGTTTGACTAATATGTGCGAAGAACAAAGGGCAAAGAAGCCTTGTGCATTTCCCACAACCAGAAGGGACTTTTAGTACAGTCAGACAAAAAGGGGATGGAGCTAAAAGTATTATAGGGCAGAGGCGTACTGTAATACGTGAGCACACATTTGATGACTGCTTCCGCTTGTTATTTCAAAGCAAAGTCCAGCAAAGAGCTGGGGAGTGGCAAAGATGGATTGATAGGTTTCTGTGGATCTTGAGTAACCCACTGTAAAACAAAGGCAACCACCCCGACAGCCCAGCTGAGTCCTCTGCCGCTGCACAGAACATCCGCCAATGCAAACAGCCTGCAGCCTTCACCCTGCACTTGGCATGTTACAGACAGTGAAACCTGCCAACGTACCCAGTTCCTGCTAGAAGGGAGCTGCTGGCACCAGAGGTCTTCACCCTACAGCACCAGGAGTCATTGGAGAGGTTGCACAGGCAGCAGGCAGTGTGTGTTCAGATAGGGAGGCAACTGCCTTTATGCAGCATGTTTGTACCTTCCCTTGGGGCCACTTGGCCATCAGGGAACCTCAGCTGCTTGGCTTCATGTGCACCAGCTTTAACCCCATCACAGCCAATGGCAAACTGCATTGACAAATCACAAGGGATGTGCAGTGTTGCTATAGAACTAGCTTGCAGGCATCTAACTTTTCTAGGTGATTTTTAACTTGTTCTTTTTTTATTTTACCTTCTAAAACTACCCCCTTCTCACTAACATTCACTATGTTAGGCATTCCTACAGACTTCTCGGTGAAGACTGAAACAATGAAGTCATTGAGCATCTCTGCCATTTCCAAGTTTCCTGTTACTGTTTCTCCCTCCTCACTGATCAGTGGGCCTACCCTCTCCTTGGTCTTCCTCTTGCTTCTAATGTATTTATAAAACATCTTCTTGTTTCCCTTTATTCCTGTAGCTAGTTTGAGCTCATTCTGTGCCTTTGCCTTTCTAATCTTGCCCCCTGCATTCCTGTGCTTTTTGCCTGTATTCATCCTTTGTAATTTGTCCTACTTTCCATTTTTTATATGACTCCTTTTTTATTTTTAGATCATGCAAGATCTTGTGGTTAAGCCAAGGCGGTCTTTTGCCATATTTTCTATCTTTCCGACACATCAGAATAGCTTGCTTTTGGGCCCTTAACAATGTCCCTTTGAAAAAACTGCCAACTCTTCTCAGTTGTTTTTCCCCTCAGTCTCGATTCCCATGGGACCTTACCTATCAGCTCTCTGAGCTTACCAAAATCCGCCTTCCTGAAATCCATTGTCTCTATTTTGCTGTTCTCCTTCTACCCTTCCTTAGAATTGTGAACTCTATGATTTCATGATCACTTTCACCCAAGCTGCCTTCTACTTTCAAATTCTCAACCAGTTCCTCCCTATTTGTTAGGATCAAATCTAGAACAGCTTCCCCCCGGTAGCTTTTTCAACCTTCTGAAATAATATATATTATAATATATATTAACTAGCCAATAGCCCGTCATAAGATGGGATTTTCGGGTCTTTCCTCCACGTCCGTCTCTCTCTCTCTCTCCTCCTCCTCCTCCTACTGCCTCCCCCTCTCGCTCCCTCAGCTCTCCTCTGCCTCCTGCCTCTCTCTCTTTCTCTTCTCCTCCCCCTCCTGCCTCTCACTCGGGGGACCACGGAGCCCAAATGGGAGCAAGCAGTGCAAGTGTCCGTTTGGGCTCCGCGCTCCCCGTACTGCATGGGGAGCATGGAGCCCAAATAGCCGCTTGCTTCTGTGCAGCAGCCCAGCTGAGCGGCGCAGAAGTCAGCTGAACACCACAACTGGAGGCAAAGGGGGGCAGGGCGGTGACATTCACGGCCAGGGGGTGGGGCCTGGAGACGCAGTCACGCCACACGTCACCACCCCACCCCCCTTCGCCTCCCGCCATAGTGCTCAGCTGACTTCTGCGCCGCTCAGCCGGGCCGCCACGGGGGAACAAGCGGAGCAAGTGGCCATTTGGGCTCCCCCATGGCGGCCCGGCTGAGTGGCGCAGAAGTCGGCCAAGAGCCATGGCGGGAGGCGAAGGGGGGTGGGGTGGTGAAGTACACGGCCAGGCTCCGCCCCCTGGCCATGTACGTCACCGCCCCACCCATTTCCCCTCCCGCTGTGGTGCTCTGCTGACTTCTGAGCCTCTCAGCCGGGCCGCTGCAGAGGAGCAAGTGGCGCAAGAGGCTGTTTGGGCCCCGAGCTCCCCATGCAGCACAAGGGTGCTGCATGGGGAGTGCGGGGCCCAAACAGCCACTTGCACCGCTTGCTCCCCTGCGGCGGCCCGGCTGAGCGGTGGAAAAGTCAGCTGAGAGCCACTGCGGAAGGCAAAGGATGTGACTGAGGCAACAGCACCGCCCAGAGACAACAGCCAGCATTTCAGCGTTACAGAGTCACAGACATTGGGCTACTATATATATGATATAATAATATATCAATAATTAAGGGCCAACATTATGAGATTATTTCTTTCCATGATTCTTTTGTTTTTAAGCTTTTAGGCTGAAACTGCTTCAGGTTTTCTAGTTTCTCTGCAACTCGATTTTTAAAATAAATCTTTTGGGAAAACTGAAAGCTGAGATTTCCATGTTGTGTCTTGAATACAGAAGTTGGGGCTTTCACAATGACAGGAAGAAGTGTGAGACTTCCTATGAAATCCCAATAGTTCCTATCTCAAGCAGAGCACCCTCAAATGAAGGATTAATTAATGGCTGTTTCTGGTCCCACAATCCATAGGAGCAGATGCTGTTTTCCTCTACAATGGGCTACAGAGCCAGTGGTTGTAGGGAACACCATTACGCCACTGATAGCCAATTACTGATACTGACCTGCTCAAGAGTTACTTATTCCTCAGGCACAGCTCAGAGGGTGTCCTCACCTTGCTTATATATGATACATGCACACATTGAATAAGCAAGTCCATAAACATTCTTAATATGAAGAAGTGTGACCCATACCCAGTTCCATATGCCTGCTGCTAGTCCTCTATTGGTCCAAACTTATCTTCAAAGAATGTATCTAGTTTCTTTTTAACCATGTTAAAATCATGGCCTTCACAACATCCTCTGGCAAGGAGTTCCGCAGGTTAGCTATGCTTTGCATGAAGAAATGCTTCCTTTTCTTTGTTTTAAACTCACTGCCTATTAATTTCATTTTGGTGACCCCTAGTTCTCTTGTTTTAGCATATCTACCATCGTCTCTTCTTTTCTAAGCTGAAAAGTCCCAATCCTATTAATCTCTCCTCATATGACACACATTTCATGCCCCCTAATAATTGTTGTTGCAAAGTACTGAACCTTTTCCAATTCCAATATGTCTTGGGTGACCACATCTGCACACAGTGTTCAAGATGGGGGCATACCATGTATTTATAAAGAGGCAAAAAAATATTTTCTTGTTTAGTATGTATCCCTTTCTTAATGATTCTCTACGTTGTGTTTGCTTTCCTGACTGCTGCTTCACAATGAATGGAACTATCAGACAACTATCCTCAATGAATTCAAGACATCTATGCTGAGTGGTAACCGCTAATTTAGACCCCACCATAGTTGGGATATGTTTTCCAATATGCATTACTTTGCAATTATCAACATTCAAATTCATCTGCCGTTCTGTTGCCCAGCCACCCAGTTTTGTGAGATATTTTTTAAGCTCTTCACAGTCTGTTGTGGACTTGACTATCTTGTGTTGG
Source organism: Rafetus swinhoei (assembly GCA_019425775.1). Taxonomy (NCBI): domain Eukaryota; kingdom Metazoa; phylum Chordata; order Testudines; family Trionychidae; genus Rafetus; species Rafetus swinhoei. The sequence continues at coordinate 10,756,639 of CM033437.1, read as the reverse complement.
CTGACTGTGCATAAAGCTCTATGGGTAATACCAAAGTGCAAACACATTTGAAATACCAATCCATAGACAATATTTATATCTCCAGATACAAAGTGATACGTGCACAAATAGGATCATCATATTTAGCAAGCCAGAGTTTTTCCATAGATGCCTCACATGACATATCCCATACAAAATGGATCATAGTTATGTCCAGGGCTTGACAAACCGCGGCGAGACCTACTCGCCAGCCCCGCATCGTGCATGCGCCAGACCGGCACTGCGCATGCGAGCAGCACCTGTGAACGGGGTGAACAGAGTGACCGGCTGAAATCTACTCACCACAGGCAAGTAGAAACAGCGGTTTGTTGAGCCCTGGTTATGTCACATTCATATTATTATGGTGGATATGGTCTACAGAGTGTCACAGCATTTCCAGAGAAATTTGATCCCCATTCAGCTGACATTTTCTTAGGCTAAACCAACCAAGCTTGTTTAGTCACTGCATGAAACAGGACCTCCATTCTCTTGAGTACCATAGGAGCCCTTCTACTCACCTGTTCCAGTCTGAATTCAACTGGAATGTTCTTCAACATGAGTAACCAGAATTTCATACATTGTACAGGGGAGATCTCATCACAGTCTTGTATAAGCCTATAAATACTTCCCTATCTTGCCTGATCATTATAGGGCCTGATGGGCCTTGTTCACTGCCACTTCATATTGGTGGCTCACAATCATCCTGGGACTTATTAATGTACCCAGCTCTTTCTTCACCTTTGACCTTTCTAACCTGCCCTTGTCTCTATATGCAGGGTCATAGTGAGTAGAATTTGGAAGATGTGCATATGGCTTTGGTTAGACCAATGCTGTAATTCTGCATCCAGATCTGGTGTTCAAATGAAAAAAAAAATGGAAGGAATGCAATGAAGAGCCACCAAAATGACTGAAGGGCTGGAGAAAATGCCAGAGAGTGAGGAACTTGAATTGCTAAATCAGTGTAACTCAAGAGAAGGAAGACAAAGAGCTGACTTGATGGTCATGTACAAGCTCCTTCAGGGGCACAAAATACTGGGTACAAATGGTCTCTTTAATCTATCAGGGAAATGTACAACAAAAAGCAACAGCCAGAAACTGAACCCAGACACATTAAGTTTGGAAATGAGCATAGCATTTGGAAATTATGGTGGAATCTCTCAATAGGCCCAAATGAAGCCTAGATGCCATCCTGGAAGATAGACTTGAGATGAACAAATGTTAATCTTCTATGAAATAAAAGTCATTGGGCTCAGTACAGGAGTAACTGGGAGAAATTGTGCAGCCTGTAATATACAGAGGGTAACTAGAGGATTTAAAGTTCAATTCTGGCCTGAAATTCTAAGGCTGTATAAGAACATAAGAACTGCTCTATTGGGTCAGACCAAAAGTCCATCTAGCCCACTGTCCTGCCTTCTGACAGTTGCCAATCTCAGGTGCCCCAGAGGGAATGAACAGGACAGGCAATCATTAAGTGACGCACTCACTGTCGACAAATTCCCAGCTTTTGTCAAACAGAGGCTAGGGACACAATCCACACCCAGCCCAGTTAATAGACTTTGATGGACCTATCCTCCACGAATGTATCTAAGGCTGCGTCTACACAGCAGTGTTATTTTGGAATGGGAAGGAGACCCTTGAAGAATTCCACAGGGATTTCAACTACTTACACCGCATCATCAGCCTTAGCCTGGACCAGTGCACACAACAGAGCCACTTCCTTGACACTACAATACAGTTACATGGCAGACAAATTTCCACCACCTTATACTGACCATTACACTTACCTACATGCCTCTAGCTTCCCTCCAAGACACATTTCCCAATCAACTGTTTACAACCAGGCCCTAAGATACAGCTGGATTTGCTCCAAACCCACACACAGAAGCAAACACCTACAGGACTTATATCAAGCATTCTTAAAACTAAAATACCCACCTGGAGAAGTGAAAAGACAGAGCCAAACAAGTACCCAGACATCAACTTCTTCAAGATAGGCCCAACAAAGAAAACAAGACATCACTTGTCATCACCTACAGCCCCCAACTTAAACCCCTCCAACACATTATCAACAACCTACAACCTATCCTGGAAAATGACACCTCACTCACACAGGCCTTGGGGGACAGGCCAATCACACCTCCATCATACTCATCCAGGAACCCATTCCTGCAATCAACCCTGGTGCCAACTCTGTCCTCACATGTATACAAGCGACATCACAGGATCTAACCACGTAAACCACCACATCAGAGGCTCATATAACTGCACACCCACCAACGTGATCTATGCCATCAAGTTCCTGCAAGCCCCTGTGCCATGTATATTGGCCAAACTGGACAGTCTTTACAAGAAAGGATTAATGGACACACATCAGATATTCAAAAAGGATAAGATACTAGGGAACATTTTAACTTCCCCAGGCACTCACTAATGGATCTCAAAGTTACCTCTGCCTTCCTCCCTCCCGCTGCCCGCAGCAGGGAGCCCAAGCTGGCGCTCACACTTCGCTTCCCGCCTGTGAGTCTGGAGCACCAGTGCCAGCTTCCTGCTGGGGTAGGAAGAAATCCCTGAGCCTCTCTGCCAGATCCAGCTTGCAAGGAAGAAGTGGTGCCAGAAACAGCTCTGCATGCTTCCACTCCCCGTTCCCTGACTGGCCGGAATCCAGCCAATGGGAGCAGTGGGAGGCCATAGAATCATAGAATCATAGAATACTAACGACTGTAAGGGACCTCGAGAGGTCATCGAGTCCAGTCCCCTGCCCTCATGGCAGGACCAAGAATGGAAGAGGTGCATGTGGTTCATATTTTTCATCTCCCTCAACACCACAACTGGATCCATTGGATGATCTAACCCTTCACTTGATGAACACCCTGATTATCCTCATACGCAGGTGTTTGCATTTCATGCTGTACACAATCGGATTCATCAGGTGTGGCACCAGCAGGTAGATGTATTCAAAGAGTAACTGAAGCCACTGAGATGAGCTATTCCCAAATCTGTGTATCGAAGACAGACCGAGCATTGGTATGTAGAAGAGCAGGACGGCACAGAAGTGGGAGACGCAGGTGTTCAGGGCCCTGAGGCTCTCTGTGCGGGATGTGATGCTCAGCACTGTTTTGAGGATCATCACATAAGAGAGGAGGATGAGCAAAGAGTCCAGCCCCACTGTGGAGAGTATTACGAAGAAGCCATAGATGCTGTTGACTATGATATCCGCACAAGCCAGCTTCATGATGTCTTGGTGCATACAATAGGAATGGGAGAGGACATTGCCTCGACAGTATGGGAACCGTTTCAGGAGAAGGGGGAATGGGAATGCTACAGCCACCCCTCTTAACACACACACCAGTCCCATCTTGGCTATTCTTGGTGTGGTTAAGATGGAGGCGTATCTCAGCGGGTCACGGATTGCAATGAAGCGGTCAAAGGCCATCGACAGGAGCACAGAGGATTCAATGTATGAAAGTGAGTGGTTGAAGAACACCTGGGCCAAACAGGCATCAAAGTTGATCTCCCTAAAGTTAAACAAGAATACGCCCAGTGTTGTCGGCATGGTTGTCATTGATACGCTAAGGTCTGTGAGTGCCAACATGGAAAGGAAAATGTACATGGGCTCATGGAGGCTTGGATCTGTTTTTATAATGAACAGAATACCTATATTTCCCATTATCACAGTAGCATAAATAATGCACAAGGGGATAGCGATCCAGAGATGGATGTCTTCGTGACCTGCTATCCCAGTGAGAAGGAATGTTGCAGGATTGGATTTGCTGTTGTTGGCAGCTGACATCATGTACTTGGTAGATCCGAGGAGTTTTGAATTTTCCTTCCTGAAAGAAAAAAGAATAAAAGACTAGACAATATTTTACTAGACATCATTCTCTTCTCAGAAAGTGTAGGGTAATTATAACACAAGAAACCCCAGTAGCTCAAGGAAGATGAGCAAAAACAATCTTGGAATTACACCTCTGATAGGAAGTTAGGGGCTGTCAGATTGGGTGAGACCTGTAGTCCATGTAGCCCAGTATCCAGTGGCTAGTACTAGAACCTGGAGATGAAGTGGTGGACACCCTGCAATAGGCAGCCATGAGATGAAGTGTTCCCAGGAAAGCTACCCCCTCCTAAGACCCAGAAATTAGACCTGTTTTGGGTTGCAAATCAGAACTGTTGATAGACCTTCCAAGACTTCGCAGAAAATCCTCACAACTGAAATCTGATTTTCTGGTTACCCATATCCAGCCTCTCTTTGAACCCCAGTAAGCTCTTGACCCTGTTGAAATATCGTATCTGGGATTTCCATGCCCTACTTGAGCACTGTGTGAGATACAAATGATAACCCAAACATACAATTTCTAGCTATCCATTTCTGAGAGTGGCCCATTTTATGAAGTCATGGAAAGTGAATGGAGAGAACTGTTATGTTAGGAGCAGCAGGATGATCCAGTTATGTTGATTCTTTCCTCAGACCCTATGCTATCAACACTCCTAGATATCTTCCAGACACCACTGATTTCCCGAGGAAACTACAGGATATCAATAATCCTCCTGAAAACACCATCCCTGCAATCATGGATGGAGAAGCTCTTTACACCAACATTTGTAGCCAGACAGGAACCCCCCATGTAACATCCATCTTTGCTTGCCTGGATATGGCAGGCTGCTGTGGCCCTGAATGGCTGTAAACAGAGATACGCCAGTTGCTGACCAAGAGGCTGCAGAGGAGTGTCCTTGACTTAACCCATATTGATACGAACACACAGCCGTCCGCGGGGGGAGGAATCTCTCGCCCAGTAAAAAATGTCTAGTACTCACAATTTAGTTATCTCTCTTGCAAGTGTAAATTAAGTTGAAACTTGCTTGTAAGAACTAGCGTCACAAAGACGAACCAACACAATTTGGCATCTTAGATAAGAAAGAGGATACGGCCCCTATGGGTATAAAGATGGGTCCAGCAGCACATTTACTCTGAGTGTCAATCTACCATCTATCTGCTGGTTGGGTTAGGGTGTTTGACCTCCCAAGGTTCCACGGCGACGCCCACCTCGTATTCGTCTTTCCTAGGAATTGAGGACCGGCCCTGGCTTGACCGCTGGAGTCGAGAGGCACAGAAGGGGGTAAAATTGTACCTGTATGTGTCCTTTGTCTTAAGTGTACACATAGATTTAGAGCTCTTTAAAGATTAAGCTGTCACTTGGTACCATTATTTCTATTTTCTATCTTTATTTTCTTTGTAACCATTTTTAAGATCTATATTTGCTAGCAGTTAAGAAATAGAGCAATAGCCATTGTAACCATATGATTTATAAGCTTGTTTAATAAACCTGTAACTGTTTAAGTTTTAACCTGACTCCTTCAGTTGCTGTAACAGAACCAAGCACAATTTAAAAGAACTTCAGCCGGTCATAAGGGACAGGTATAGGAAGAGCTTGGGCGTTTGGAGCTGTGTCACTCCCAGGTGACAGGTCCGTTGGGGCACCTCTCAGTCTGTCCTAGGCTGCCCGCTGCGAAGGGATTTTTGTATCCTAGCAGCTAAAATCTGAGGTGTAATAAGCTCTTCCTATAAACAGGGGCGTCTGTTGGCCTGCTGGCTACTCTCTGCGACGGGACCCCGGTCCTAGCAGTAAAGACACGGACGTTAAACCTTTTCTTGGAAACACACACACACACACACTGCCCTGACCGTCGGCTGACAACATTCCACATGATGATGGGTTACTAGCTGTTAGGAACGCTATCCTGAATGATGCCACAGCACACCTGGTGACTGAGCTCTGTGATTTTCTCCTCACCCACAACTATATCTGATTTAAAACCCCACAAATAGTCTGGTAGCACCTTAAAGACTACCAAAACATGTAGATGGTATCATGAGCTTTTGTGGGCACAACCCACTTCTTCAGAGGACAGGAGTGTAGAAGTCCAGATCTGAGAATAAATAAGCGGGGGGGGGGGGGAGTAAAAAAAGAAAAAAAGTGGGGGGAGGAAGAAAAAATAGAGACAGTGAGTAGATAAGCTTCAGAGGGGTAGCCAAGTTAGTCTATAACAGGAAAAACTAAAAAAAAACCCAACAGTCTAGTAGAACCTTAAAGACTAATTAATGACAAGAGGCTAATAAGAACCGTTAGCACTTTCATTGTTTGGTTGGTTGGTTAAGTCATATCTGATTTGGGGGAAAATTTATAACTTCAGGTCAGCTGCACAACCATGGGCACCTGCATGGCCCCACAATACTCCAACATCTTCATGGCTGACCTCGAACAATGTTTCTTCAGCTCTGGTCCCCTAATGCCAATCCTCTACTTACGCTACATTGATGACATTTTCATCATATGGACACCTGGGAAGGAGACCCTTGAAGAATTCCACAGGGATTTCCACAACTTGTAGATCACCATCAACCTTAGCCTGGACCACTCCACATAAGAGATCCACTTCCTTGACACTACAGTACAATTAAATGATGGCCACGCTACCACCACCATGTATCGGAAACCTCCTGACCGTTATTCTTACCTACATGTCTCTAGCTTCCATCCAGGGCACATCACACGATCAGTTGTTTAGAGCCAGGCCCTACAATACACTTGCATTTGCTCCAATCCCACAGACAGAGACAAACGCCTACAGGATCTTTATCAGGTATCCTTCGAACTTAAATACCCCACCCGGGGAAGTGAAGAAAGAGATTGACAGAGCCACACAGTACCCAGGAATCTGCTTCTTCAGGAACAGCCCAACAAGGAAAATAATAGAACACCACTAGTCATCACCTACAGCCGCCAGCTTAACCTCCTCCATCGCATCATTGACAATCCACAACCGATCTGCAGCCCAAGGCCCAGTGGGCTTCAGCAGCAGCTCTGGGAGTTACAAGTTGTGGACGACAAAACACAGTATGCGAGAACTTCCTGGTTCCTGGCAGGATGTAGCCTCTGCCCCTAGCAGGGTCTCAGCAGGGACTGAGCTGGGAGCATGTAGGCTGCAGGCAGAGGAGGGGCTGCTGAACTGTGATCCTGTTCGGTGCTCTATACAGAATAAAACCTGTTCCTGGTGGTTTGTTTGAGTGGTGATGTTCTGAGATGCACACACACTGACACGCCACAGAGCACACAAAGGAGCCTCAGGCCTAGTCTTCCAGAGTTGTATAAAAAGTCACAAGGCTTCTCTTATGTTGAACAACCTCATTCTAGGCTAGTGGACAGGAGGGGTTACATATCCTTGAAAAGGATTCCTCACTTTCACAAGCTTTGGGAGACAGGCCAAACCTTGCCTACATTCAACCCCCAAACATGGAGGCAATTCTTTCTAGCAGCAACATATCATGCCTCTGAAAAACTCACCCAGGAACCTACCCCTGCAAGAAACCCCATTGCCAACTCTGCAGACACATCTACACAAGTGGCACCAACACAGGACCTAACCCCATAAGTCACAACATCAGAGACTCATACAACCTCACATTCTCTAATGTGATCTGTGGCATCAAGTGCCAGCAATGCTCCTCTGTCGTGTATATTGGCCAAACTGGATAGTCTCTACAACAAAGGATAAATGGACACAAGTCAGATATGAGAAATGGTAATACACAAAAAACATGGCTTGAACAAAGATATGAACTGGTTGGGCCAGTAGAAAACCTGTTTTTCTTTCATTCAGCACAGCTAAGCATGGGATATTTCCATCCCACTGAGCCCACCGGGTCTACAACTGACAGGTGTTTTCCCCCCTCCCTTCTTTTTCAGTTATAAATTGAGAGGGTCCCCCTTTTGTCTCCACTATACTCATCTGAAGAAGTGCATATTACCCATGAAAGCTCATGATACTCGATATATTTTTGTTAGTCTCTAAAGGGCTACAGGACTACTTGTTGTTTACTAAGGGACCGTATCATACCACTGTTTCCCGAACAAAGAGTTCATAGCACAAACCCATGGCAGGCAGTATTTGGAGCACTTCTGCTACATGTCCGAAACCAAAACTCATCAAGAAGTAAAGTTACCACTGCTCCTTCTTGTAGAGATTCCAACAGTTCTGCTGCTGGCTTCCAATATGCATGCATGACATCAAAGCTTGGCTTATAATATTTGTATCATGGTGACAAGTTTTGGCGTAAGATTTCACATCTGTCCATTAGCACACACATGTCAACCCATTTCCCCCTCTGATCTCTCAGAGATGATTTCTCCGGTCAAAGAGGGATCTTAGCAGTAGACTTTTCTAAGCCTGAGATTGGATTTGGGGGTTGACTTTTAATACTTTTACATCCTACTAATAAGTGGGAAAAGCAAAGATGCTGTGTGGTGCATTTCCCACATCCACATGGGGCTTTTAGTACAACAAGATAGATAAGGAATGGAACTAAAAGTGTTGCAGGTTGGGGTGGGAGGCTAATATATGAGCACACACTTGATGACTGTGGCAGCTTCTTATTTGAAATCAAAGTCAAGCAAATGGGACAGGGCAAGGGAACAGTGGATTGCCAGATTTCTGAGTCCTTGAGTAATCACTGTGAAGCATGGCACCACTTAGGAAATCCTGAAACAGGGCATCTGGGTTTTAACTCTCTGAGCTCTGGTTGAGTGCCAGATTTCTGTGTAGCTTAAATAACCTACAGTCAATCATGGACAGAGGTAGGGGAGGGTTCCCAAGCTCCCTAGCACTGCCTGCCCTCCAGCTCTGTCACTGAGTCACCCCACCAGCCCAGCTGAGTCCTCTGCCGCTGCACAGAACAGCTGCCAATGCAAACAGCCTGCAGCCTTTGCCCTGCACTTCACATTTTACAGACAGTGAAACCTGCCAACGTACCCAGTTCCTGCTAGAAGGGAGCCGCTGGCACCAGAGGCCTTCACCCTAAAGCACAAGGAGTCACCAGAGAGGTTGCACGGGCAGCAGGCAGTGTGTGTTCAGATAGGGAGGGAACTGCTTTTATGTATCATGTTTGTACCTTCCCTTGGGGACACTTGACCATCAGGGAGTCTCAGCTGTTTGGCTTTGTCCGCACCAGCTTTAACCCCATCATGTCTGATAGCAAACTACAGATGCCAAATCACAGGAGATGAATCTTTGTAGCAGGCAACATTCTTGGAATCCGGGCTTGTCATAACGATTCTTATGGTTCCGATTAGACACATCGCTCCCTTGCGGCTGATGAGTGGTAACGAGGATGCCATCGCACCTCTGACCTTGCTGAATTAAAATACAATATAATAATAATTATTAATACTACTAAGATACTGCGAAAATACTACTACTACTACTACTACTACTACTATTATAGGAGCAGATTTTATCCCCAGCATCCTCATTTTCCTGCATTACAAACCCAAGATGCAGGCTGGGGAAGGGAGATTCTACAAGGCTCCATACATGGAAATTTCCATTGGATGGTTCCAGAAGGGGAGGTCCTTTCCCTTCTTCCTGAAGAATGAAACAGAGGACCTAGGACCCAGGAGTCCTCAAAGTTAGGCCTAGACTTCAGTGATGCACTTGCAGCTATGCTCTTCCTCCCTTCCCCCCCACATTTCTCTGTGTCCTCCACTTTGCTAGGACTCTCTCTGGCTCTCTGCTAGCACAAGCTCAGCAGACATGTGCCTCCATAGCCTGTCGCAGTAGCCACTGCCTGCGGGGACTGCTGAATGGGGATGTGCAGGTTTGGGAAGAGTGTCTAGAGGAGCTGATAGGCAAAGGATCCCAGCCAAAGACTGGGGAAGTTATTGTCCCTTCTCCAAATGCATCCCTAGATTATGTCAGTGCAACCTTCATTTCTCTTGACAGAGGGAAGCAGACCAAAAACTACCCATTTCTCTGGCACGTTGAGGTGGCTGCAGGAGGGTAGCACTCTGGCAGCTGAGCTTTCAGAGACAAATGATCCTTCTTCCATTAAATGGACCCCCCCCAAAATGGATGAAAAGGAAACATTTGAGTTCGGTCACAAGTTTCTCTGGAGGGGTTGGAACTCTCTGTGGTCCAGCCCAGTTCTAGTTGAAACCATGAGCCTCTGTCACTGGCGTTACCGGACCCTACCCTTTAGTGCTACCAGGCCACACTCCTGTCCTGGTCCTGGTGCTACCAGTCATGGTGCTATCGGCCCACACTCATCCTCCATCAGCCTGCCACTCACCAGGCCCTGCACATCTGCTACCGGGCCCATTTCAGCTCTAAAACCAAGGGGTCACCTGGAATAGGCTCCTCTGCAGCTGCCTGTCCAGCAGTGGAGAAAATTAAGAACATAAGCATGGCCCATGGTCCGTCTAGCCCAGTGTCCTGACTTATGAAAGTGCTTGGGCAGATACGACCAAAGCTATTTTGACCCTGTTCCCCATATTTATCATGGCGGTGTCATTATATTAGGATACTTCAGAGGGAATGAACAAAGTAGAGCAATTATTGAGTGATCCATGCCCTGTTGTCTGCTCCCAGCTTCTGGCCAGTAGAGATTCAGAGACACGGGGTTGCTTCCCTTCCCTTCCCTTTGTGGGTAATAGCAACTAATGGAATTCTCAAAATTACCTCTATCATATCCTGCCTTGATCCTCTTTTTTTAAAGCTGAACAGTGCCGGTCTTTTCAATCTCTTTCAGCCAGACACATTAAGTTTTGAAATAAGGCATCAATTTTTAAAGAGAGGGTGCTGAACCAGTGGGAGAAAAACTGCCATGGGAGATGGTGGAATCTCCCAGTAGATACAAATCAAGCCTAGAAGCCTTGATGGAAAATAGTTTTTAGATGAACAAATGTTAAGCATCAAATAAAAGTCATTGGGCTCAATACAAGAGTATATGGGGGAAATTCTGCAGCCTGTGATATACAGTGGTTCAGAGTAGATTTGTTGACCTGAAATTCTATGGCTTTATAAGAACATAAAATGGTCCTCTTGGGTCAGACCAAAGGTCCATCAAACCCAGTCTCCTGTCTTCCGAGAGTTGCCAATCTCAGGTGCCCCACAGAGAATGAATAGAACAGTCAATCATCAAGTGATCCATCTGCTGTTGCCTGGTTCCCGTCTTCTGTCAAACATCTGCTAGTGACAACTTCCCTGCCCATCCTGGCTAATGGCCTGTTATAATCTTGGCCTTCACAATGTTCTCTGGCAAAGAATTCCTCAGGTTGATTGTGTGAAGCAATATATTATTTAGTTTGTTTTTAACCTTCTGCCTATTAATTTACTTGGTTGAGATCTAGTTCACTTGCGGTGAAAAAGAGTAATTAAATGTCCTTCTCTATATTCACCACACCAGTCATGATTTTATAGCCCTCTATCATATGAATCACATCATATGGCTGTATGAATCATTGTCCGGAGTGGATTGGTATCTTGGATGCAACTAGAAAAAGTTGTTACTCTCAACATTTATATACACTCAAAGCCAGTATTTGCTGCCTAAGAAGAAATGGGATTTTCACAGAAAAACAAGGATATATGGTCTCTTTTTCTGCAAAACCTGGTCCATTCCTGTCATTGGGGGAATATCACAATTGTTCCACTCCTTGAGCAGGGTACAACACCCCATATGTGCTAGATGATTATCTCTAGACAGGTCTGAATGGACACCTTATTCTCTTCCCTTAGAGTGGTTGTGACCACAGATATACAGTCACCCGTAGTCTTTCTAAAACAAGTAGGTTTATTAACACAGAGCCCAAAGCATTAGAGCAAATGGGTGTAAAATAACAGGCCACTGTCACATATCTCGCCTTTGACTATAGGCTAAGACAAGCTTTGCTCTGAAAATACAAAAACAGAAGAGGGCCAACTTATTTTGTTTTGGGAAACCAAGGAGTCCTTGCAACCCAACCTAGTTCCCTATCTCCAAAAGCATCTTCCCATCTGTGTGGCCCTTTCTCATGGAAGCAGCCTTTGTTAAAACCTGAAGGAGCCTGGGCAAAGTAACCATGGTGCTCAGAATCTGCATATTCTAACACGGCTACCCCTCTGATACATGGTGCTCAGCTGTGTCCGTGTTACAGGGCCAGGTAGTGAAGCTGCCCTTTGCCTTGAGACTGCTTTCTCCCAGTCAGGCCATCTGAGATGAGCCCCCTGTGGCCATTGCTCCATTGCTAGTTCCAGAATGCCAGCCTCCCATTACACTCAGCGACACCAATCTCCACACAGTGGTCTCTTTTTGTTACCTGGGAGTTCTTATGAACCAGAACTTGTCATTGGATGAGCCGTTGGACATGCCCATTAGGAAGGCAGCCACCAACGTGGGTTGCCTCACAAAACCCGCAGGGGAAATCAAGATTCATAAAATGAAGGCCAAAATCTTGATTTGCGGAGTCTACACAGTCAGCATCCATCTTTCTCGCAGCGAGACATGGTCTTCAGGTAGCAGGCAAGAAAAGAGATTTAATAACTTCCATCTGTGGTGCTGGAGATCCACTGTAGGCATTTTTCGAGAACACAAAATCATCAACCAAGAAGTGCTAATGAGGACACAAGTCTCCTTCCTGACAGCACAACCATCTGCATTGCTCAGAGGGTGACAGACCCGGCTGCATTTGTTGCAGCACTAGCAGATTCATCCTACCCCCCTCCTCCCATGCTGCAGGTAGAGAGGTATGGCAAGAAGCCAGTTACAGGGTTAACAATACCACTCACCTCCTCTAAAATGCTTCAGAGTTCAGGGAAAACAGCCTGCTTTTTGGATCCTGGGTTCAGCATACCCCAAATCACCAGAACACATGGCCCTTTGGGAAGTAGCTGCTGCCCTGACCACTTGGCATTATGGAGAGAGCCCTGCGTGGATACAAAATGTGTATCCACCTCTGCATCCATGTCCACCAAAATGACCCGCAGATAGCCACATGCATAGCCGTGGATGCGGATATCTGCAGGTATAAAGAGGATCTCCATGGATTTGTGCGGCTCTAATTATGGAGTTGGGGCCCAGCAAGAGGGAACATATTGGGGCAGACTGTAAAATTACCACACCCAGTTCCAGGTGCTTCTTGGGTGTGGAGTGCTAAATCTGCCTAACAACAATGACCCAGACACATCTTAGGGTCCAGCTCCAGGTCCAAGCCTGGTCAGAGGGCGGAGCTTGGGGGAAAATGAGGATGGGGGGGGGGGGATCAGGAGCCTCAGGGGGAGAGGAGGTGTAGGGAAAGAGCAATGAAGGAAGCAGGGGAGGGGATAGAGAGTGGTTGGGGTTCCGGCATGGAACCTGATTTTGCCTTTTAAAAATGAGATCACCCTCCTCTGAACGGGCTGGGAGAGGACCTAGAGGGGCCTCTGTGAGAGAGAGAAAAGGAGCATTTCCAACCCTTTGCAGTGCTGGGGAGGCACAGACAGAGGGGTGGGCAGGGAATCTGCTTGAGTCTCCTGCCAGGACTCCTGTGTATCAGACCCTCCCTCCCACCTTCTGCTCTCCCAGTGGGGAGCAGGCTCAGCAGGTGCACTGTGTGCAGAGCCATCAACGGGGATCCCTGAATGGCTTGTCCTGCAGCTCCTGAACTAATTGTGTTCCTGACTCGACACAGTTGCAGGCACCTGGCTGAGAGTGTGGGGGAAGGATGAGTGTCTGTGCCTCTTCAATACCCCCTGCCCACAGTGGGTGCAGCCATTGTGGATCACATAGCCCCCCCAAGTGCTCAGAAAGGGCCAGGACTGTGACTGCAGAACAGCTCTGTAGGTTTTTCATAGTTTGTGGATCAGATTCACAGCTGGGACTGGACCAGGCCCGGTGTCATGGGAAACAACGTCCACATCCCTTCTCTATAGTGCTGTATCGAGAGGAATACTGAGGTCAGAGCACCCACCAAGATGGCTTATTGTAGGCTACACACCTAGCTGTCCCCTGCCTCTCCTGGAACGCTACCACTGTGTAAATGCTGCTGTTTGCCTCAGTGAATTTCCTCCGGTGCAGTTTCCACCCATCCCTCCCATGGGTCCTGGCCCTAGAGCCCATCTGAATCCCTCCCTACACAGTGCTCAGTAGCTCATGTCATCTCCGATGCAAGGTCCAAGGAAGGAAGAGGTGCATGAGGACTATATTTTTCATCTCCCTCATCACCAGAGCTGGATCCATGTGATGAACTTCACTTGCCTTAACAAACCTTCACCTGACAAACAGCCTGATGATCCTCGCACGCAGGGGTTTGCTTTTCACGCTGTACACGATCGGGTTCATCAGGGGCGGAACCAGCAGGTAGATGTATTCAAAGAGAATCTGAAGCAAGTGAGACGAGCTATTTCCAAATCTGTGTATCACAGACAGACCAATCATTGGTGTGTAGAAGAGTAGGACAGCACAGAGGTGGGAGACGCAGGTGTTCAGGGCCCTGAGGCTCTCTGCACGGGATGTGATGCTCAGCACCATTATGAGGATAATCACATATGAAAGGAGGATAAGTAGAGAGTCCAACCCCACCGTGGAGAGCATTATGAACAAGCCATAGATGCTGTTGACTGTGATGTCCGCACAAGCCAGCTTCATGACCTCATGGTGCATACAGTAGGAATGGGAGAGGACATTGGCTTGACAGTATAGGAACCGTTTCAAGAGAAAGGGGTATGGGAATGCTAAAGCCACCCCTCTTAGCACACACACCAGTCCCATCTTGAATATTCTTGGCGGGGTCAAGATGGACGTGTATCTCAGTGGGTCACGGATCGCGATGAAGCGGTCAAAGGCCATCGACAGGAGCACAGAGGATTCAATGTATGAAAGGGAGTGGTTGAAGAACACTTGGGCAAAACAGGCATCAAAGCTGATTTCCCTAGAGTGAAACAAGAACACACCCAGTGTTGTCGGCATGGTGGTCATTGATAAGGCAAGGTCTGTGGTGGCCAACATGGAAAGGAAAATGTACATGGGTTCATGGAGGCTTGGATCTGTTTTAATAATGAACAGAATGCCAGTGTTTCCTATTATCAAAACGGCATAAATAAGGCATAAGAGAATGGAGATACAGAGATGGATGTCTTCATGTCCCGCTATCCCAGTGAGAATAAACACTGCAGGCATGGATTTGGTGTCATTGACAGCTAACATGATGTACTGGGTAGATTCAAGGAGTTTTGAATTTTCTTTCCTGTGTGGAAAAAGAGTAGAAGACTTGACATTATTTTATTAGATGTCATTCTGCTCTGAGAAAGTAAAGGGTAGTTATGACATGAGAACCCCAGTATCTCAAGGAAGATGAGTAGAAACTCTTGGATTGACACTTCTGATAGGAAGTTAGGGGCTGCCAGATTGGGTGAGACCTGTAGTCCATGTAGCCCAGTATCCAGTGTCTAGTACTAGAAACTGCAGATGAAGTGGAAGAAGTACTGGAATAGGCAGCTATTAGATGACCTACTCCTAGGAAAGTTCCCCCCTCCCAAGACCCAGAAATTCAACCTATTCTGGGGTGTAAATCATGACCTTTTATTGACTGTATTATTATTTATTTGTCCCTTCACTAGCGCTATTGATTATAAACATTCTATATTTTCTTCATACTGAGCCTCTAAATTATGCCTCTATATCTCTGCAGTACATGGGATTAATTCTTTGGTTCAGGTGCTGGACTCAATAACATCACATTCAACAGTGACAGATTTATACAGATAAATTTGAACAGACCCAGGCCCTATTAACTTCCCCTTTCCAAATGCTCCCAGTGGTACACTCTGACCCCCACCAGAAGTTGAAGGGTTTTCTCTGACCAGTATTGGCTGAATCCACAGCATTCAATCTTCCTATAGGGTTCCCTTCATTCTCATGGGACCTGCATCCAATCCCCATGCAAGGATTTGTAGATAACTGGCACGTCAACAAACTAAGAGATATGAAACAAAAGACAGGACTATGCAGCACTTTAAAGACTAACAAGATGGTTTATTAGGTGATGAGCTTTTGTGGGCCAGACC
This sequence comes from Rafetus swinhoei, assembly GCA_019425775.1. NCBI lineage: Eukaryota > Metazoa > Chordata > Testudines > Trionychidae > Rafetus > Rafetus swinhoei. The sequence goes on along the minus strand of CM033437.1, from coordinate 10,740,769 downwards.
CACTTCCTCAGATCAAATCCTCAGATCAAAAAAGAGAGATGGTTACTTCAGCTGAGTGAGGAATGGGGTAGTGTCAAAAACGTGTGAATAGTGCAAACACTAGATTTACGCTAAAATCCAGTTGAGTGTGCAAGTTACTTAAACCAGGCATGTTTAGAAGGGTGATGGGATTAAATAACGTTTAACCTCTCTTAGGCTATGTCTACACTGCACAGTTATTTCGGAATAAGGTGTTCCGGAATAGTTATTCCAAAATAGCTTATTTCGAAATATCACGTCTACACTGCAGGGAGGCCTCAAAATTAGTCTGAGGCAGGCTTCCCTAATACAGACATGCTAATCTAGATTTAGAGCCCCAGGAGAAATAACTTAGAATGGCCCTGGTGAGGGGCTATTTCGAAATGGCAGAAGTAGAGTGTCTACACATGCCTTATTTCAAAATAGCTATTTTGGAATAGGCGTTATTCTTTATAGAATGAGGTTTACAGAAGTTGGAATAAACCGTCCATTATTTTGCAATTATTTCAAAATAATGGAACTGCTGTGTAGACACTTGCATAGTTATTTCAGAATAACGGCCGTTATTCTGAAATAACTTTGCTATGTAGACACACCCTCAGACTCTCTTTCCCTATACCTCAGCTCCACTGTTTTTGAAACATGCACCGGTGGTTCTGTTCTCTGAGGACTTTTTGAAAAGCCTTGCACAGGTATTGCAGAGTTAGTGACTGCGTGACCCTGAATGTCATTTGTAGAAATGGCTTCAGCTCAGTTACTAAGGGACAATCTCAGAGGGGTAGCCATGTTAGTCTGTAACTTTAAAAAACAACAAGTAGTCCTTAGCGCCTTGGACGCTATATACATAGTACTGTGAGCTTTCGTGGGCTAAACCCACTTCCTCAGATGAGCAGAGTGGAGAGATATGGGGGGACTCACAATTTATAACAGAAGGGAGGGGTGAAAAAGTACCTGCCAATTGTAGGGCTGGTGCTAATGAGGCTAATTGACGGGGCTGGAAGTGTCCCATAATTAGCTTTTGGTGTCAGTTGGGTATTGAAAGTAAGAAAAGCTGGTTTTCTAATGGCCCATCCACATAGGCCACAACATCAGAATCTCATAGAACTGCACATCCTGTAATGTGATCTGTTCCATCAAGTACCAGCAATGTCCCTCTGCCATGTGCATTGGCCAAACTGGACAGTCTCTATGACAAAGCATAAATCAATACACATAAACCCATAGGAGAACATTTTTACTTACCTGGGCACTCATTAATGGATTTCAAAGTACCAATTGTTCTACAAAGGAATTTCAAAAACCAACTACAGAGAGAGACTGCGGGAACTGGCCTTCAAATGCAAATTTGATACTATCTCTCATGGCTTGAACAAAGAAATGAACCGGATGGGCCATTATATTCCACACCCAACTGACAGCAAAAGCCAAATATGGGACACTTCCAGCTCACTCAATTAGCCTCATTAGCACCGGCACCACAACTGACAGGTATTTCCCCCCTTTCCCTTCTTTTTCTGTAATAAAGTAAGCGGGTGCCTCTTTCCTCTCCACTCTGCTCATTAGACGGTATGTCCAGACTACAGAATTTTGTCAGAAAAGTGGCCTGAGTTATGTCCACACTGCAAGCACATTCTTTCAACAGTAAATTGAAAGAACAGGGGGGTTTTGTGCAATTGGTAATCCTCATTTTATGAGGAAGAATCCTTTTTGGTGAAAGAGCTCTTTTGCAAAAAGGTGTGTGTGGACAGGAAAGAGGGAGTTTTTTTGGAAAAGGGAAGAGGAAAAAGCACAGGTTGCCCTGGTGGCCATTCTGTTCATAGCAATCACTGCTTACATGCAAGAGAGCACCCAGGCAGTCTGGACGCTCTATTTCACAAAAGCACATCGCTTTTTCAATGCGCTTTTGCAGTGTGGATGCTCTCTTTCTCAAGAAATTTTTTGGAAGATCTCTTCCGAAAAAAGCTTCTTGCGCAAAAAGCCTGTAGTCTAGATGTAGCCTGAGGAAGTAGGTTTAGCCCACAAAAGCCCATGATACTATACATTTTTTTTTTACTCTCTAAAGTGCTATAGGGCTACTCGTTGTTTATGAAGGGACAGTATCATACAACTGTTGGCTGAACAAAGAGTTCATAGCATAAACCCATTGTAGGCAGTATTTGGAGTACTTCTGCAATACTTTCTAAACCAAAACCAATTAAGTAGTAAAATTACCACTGCTGCTCCCTGTACAGATTCCAAAAATTATGCTGCTGGCTTCCGATATGCATGCATAACATCAAAGTCTGGCTTGTAATATTCCTATTATGATGAAAAGGTTTGCATGAGGTTTCATATCTCTTCATGAGCACGCAAATGTCGACCCATTTTCCCCTCTGATCTTTCAGAGATGATTTCTCAGGTAAGAAAGGGATCTTACCAGTAGAGCCAGTTAAACCTGTTGGGTTTGACTTTTAATACTTCTAAATCCTTACTAATATGTGTGTAGAACAAAGTCACTGTGTGGTGCATATCCCACAAGCAGATGGGGCTTTTAGTACAACAAGACAGAAAAGGAATGGAACTAAAAGCGTTGGTGGTGATGGGGGACAGTTTAATATAGGAACACACACTTGATGACTGACTCAGCTTCTTATTTCAAATCAAGGTTAAGCAAACAGGGCAGGAAAAGGGAACAGTGGATTGTTAGATTTCTGTGTATCTTGACTTACACACTATGGAGCATGGCATCACTTGAGAAATCCTGACTCAGGGCATCAGAGTTTTAATACTCTGAGCTTTCTTTGAATGTCCGATTTTTGTGTAGCCTACAGTGAAGCATGGACAGGTGTAGGGGAGGGATCCCAAGCTACCTACTGCTGCCTGCTCTCCAGACCCATCACTGAGTCTCCCAATAGCGCAGGTGAATCCTTTGCTGCTACACAGAACATCTGCCAATGCAAACAGCCTGCAGCCTTTGCCCTGCACTTCGCATTTTAAAGCCAGTGAAACCTGTTAACATACCCAGGTACCTGCTAGAAGGGAGCCGCTGGCACCAGAGGTCTTCACTCTACAGGACAAGGAGTCATCAGAGAAGTAGCAGGGGCAGCAGGCAGTGTGTGTTCAAATAGGGAGGCAACTGCCTTTATGAAGCATATTTGCACATTCCCATGGGGGCTACTTGACCATCCAGGAGTCTCAGCTGTTTGGCTTTGTCTGCAGCACCAGCTTTAAAGCCATCACATTCGATAGCAAACTACAGAAGCTAAGTCACAGGGGATTCAAACTTGCTGCAGGCTCCATTCTTGGAATCGGGGATTGTCTTTATGTTTGTCATGGTTTCGATTAGTCACATGACTCCCTTGGGGGCAGCTGAGTGGTAACGATGATGCTGTCACATCTCTGATCTTGCTGAATTAAAATACAGAATAATAATAATAAATAACAATATAGGACCAGATTTCTCCTCAGCAGCTGTATTTTCCTGCATTACAAACCCAACATGCAGACTGGGAAATTCCCAACAGATTCCACAGTGCTCCATGTTTGGAAATTTCCTTGGTATTGTTGCTGGGAGCAGCCAACAGGGCACAGATCGCTCATTAATTATCCTACTTCGTACATTCCCTCTGAGGCATCCTAATATAATGAAAGCACTATGATGAATATGGGGGACAGGGTCAAAATAGCTTTGGAAGTGTCTGCACAGGCACTGTCATAAGACTGGGCTGGATGGACCATAGGCCATGCTTATGTTCTTAATTTCCTCCACTAGTGGACGGGCTGCTGCAGACAGGCTTATTCCAAGGGATACCTTGGTTTTAGAGCTGACATGGGCTCCCTAGCAGATGGCCAGGGCCTGAGGAGTGGAGGGCAGATGGGAGATGAGGGCTGCCACTTAGGGGTGTGGTCTGGTAGCACCAGAGAGAGAGGCTCATGGTTTCAACCAGAGCTGGACTGGACAACAGAGAGTTCCACCCTCGCTCCAGAGAAACTTGTGACTGAAAGTAAAATGTTTCCTTTTCACCCGTTCTAGGGGTAAATTTTCATGGAAGAGGGATCATTTGTCTCTGAAAGCTCAGCTGCCAGGGTGCTGCCCTCCTGCAGGTGCCTTAATGTGTAAGAGGTTCAGAGACATGGGGTTGCAAAAACTCTTCCAGAAGAGAGCGTCTACACTGGCATGTGCGTTTGCGCAAGAGATGTGCTTTTGCACAAGAGCATCCATGCCAGTGTAGACGCTCTCTTGCGCAAGAAAGCTCTGATGGCCATTTTAACCATAGGGCTTTCTTGCACAAGAAATTCATGTTGCCTGTCTACACTGGCCTCTTGCGCAAGAACAGTTGCACAAGAGGGCTTATTCCTGAGCGGGAACATCAGAATTCTGGCGCAAGAAGCACTGATTTCATACATTAGAATGTCAGTGTACTTGCGCAAGAACTCGCGGCCAGTGTAGACAGGCAGGAAGTTTTGGCGCAAAAGCAGCCGCTTTTGCGCAAGATCGCGCCAATGTAGACACAGCTTTCGTGGCTAACAGCCACTGATGGAATTTTCCTCAAAATGTATCTTGTTGTTTGGTTTGATCAGTTCATACTTTTGATTTTCACAACATCCTATGGCAATGAGTTCCACAGGCTCACTGGGCAATGGCTGAAGAAATACTTCCTTTGGTTTGTTCTAAACTTGCTGCCTGTTAACTTTGTTGGGTAACCTGTGATCTTTTTCAAGGGGTAAACAACACGGCCTTATTTGCTTTCTGCACACCACTCATAGTTTCATTATCTCTGTCGTATCCTGGAGTAGTCCTCTTTTTTACAACCCGAACAGTCCTCGTCTTTTCAATCTCTCTTCACCCAGACACATTACGTTTGGAAATGAGATATAAATGTTTAACAGCAAGAGTGCTTAACCAGTGGGAGAAAAACTCCCATGGGAGATAGTGGAATCTCCCAGTTGGTCCTAATCAAGCCTAGATGCCTTCACTGAAAATACTTTTTAGAATAACAAATGTTAAGCATCAGATAAAAGTCATTGAACTCAATGCAGAGGTACTAGGGGAAATTCTGCAGCCAGTGATGTACAGTGGTTCAGACTAAATTATTTAAAGTTCCATTCTGACCTAAAATTCTGTGGCTGAATAAGAACAAAAAATGGCCCTATTGGGTCAGACCAAAGATCCATCCTTCCTAGTATCCTGTCTTCCAACACCTGCCAATCTCAAGTGCCCTACTGAGAATGAACAGAACAGACAATCATCAAGTGAACCACCTGTTGTTGCCCAGTTCCCGTCTTCTGACAAACAGAGGATAGGGATATCTGCCCATCCTGGCTAGTAGCCATTGATGGACCTAACCTCCATGAATTTATCTAGTTCTCTCTTGAACCCTGTTATATGTTTGGCCTTCATGATTTTTTTTGTTTGTTTTAAACTTTCTGCCTATTCATTTCACCCTCAAAACTATCCGTTCCATGTGTCCAGGCCTTAGAGACCATCTGAGTCTCTCTCTACAGAGTGGAGATCAGTAGTTCATGTCACCTCAGATGTCGGGGCTGTGATAGGGTGCAGTCACAGAAGACCCCTTGGGGGTGCTTCCCAGTGGGTTGACAAAGCCACTGACACTCACCTCCTTGTTCTCTGGGGCTTCTCACCACCCTGTCCTGCTGGGCCAGATCCTCTGCTCTCCCCCAGCCAAGGCACAGAGGTGAGATCAACATCCCCCGGAGGAGCAGTACAGACACTGAAGCTCTTCAGGTCTGAGGAAAATGCAGTTTCAGCCCCAGCTTCCAGGGAAACCACTCCCCAAATGGGATCAGAACCCCAAAAAAATCATTCATGTAAGCGCCCTTTAACATGAAAGGAGGATGTGCACACTGATTGCTCCCCCAATTAAATCATTCACACTGGGCTTGATAGTAAATAAAAGTGATTTTATGAAGTGCGAACAGTAGGATTTAAGTGGCTGCAAGTGAAAACAGGCAGAACAAAGTAGGTTACAAATTTAAAATAATAGGACTAGCAATTCATTTTCTAACATAAGCACAGTACAAACTTCCCCTAAAACTGTTCTTATTTCAGCTAAACCTCCATTCCAGGAGAGTTCCTTCTTCCCTGGGGTCTCTGGTTCATTCTCCTGGGAGGGACATGCCAGCCAAAGACCAAGAACTGAAAAGCTTTGCATCTTAAATAACCTCAATTTTTAGGGGGGAATTCTGTTTCTACATTCCACCCTTCCATGGAAAATTACCTGGTCAGACCCTACCAGTTAGGTGGGGTCATGTGACCTCTTAAGACCAACCACTGCTTAGACATAAAGGACAAAAGTTGCTGTATACAGGTGATCACCTAGACATTGAGGGAAACACCCTTTATGGCTTTCATTTGCATATTTAAAACCAGAAAGCATTCCCTACCCTATATCTCTAACTTTACATACAAGAATAATACATACACCAAAATAAGATATACAGATCCAGCAGACTGAGATGTTAAAATTGATAGGTTAAAAGATGCTTTTGTACAAAGCATCTTCGATTTATGCATATAGATATACATAGGTCAATTTCATACAGCAAGCAGGAGGGAAGGGCAGTCCATTACAGGGGACCAATGATGGAAGAGGTGCATGTGACCCATATTTTCCATCTCCCTCGTCACCAGAGCTGGATCCATGTAATGAACTGACTCTTAACTTGACAAACAGCTTGATTATCCTCATGCGCAGGTTTTTACTTTTCACGCTATACACAATCGGGTTCATCAGGGGCGGAACCAGCAGATAGATGAATCCAAGGAGAATCTGAAGCCAGTGAGAAGAGCTATTTCCAAATCTGTGTATCACAGACAGACCAATCATTGGTGTGTAGAAAAGCAGGACGGCGCAGAGGTGGGAGACACAGGTGTTCAGGGCCCTGAGGCACTCTGCATGGGATGTGACGCTCAACACCATTTTCAAGATCATCACATATGAGAGGAGGATGAGCAAAGAGTCCAACCCCACCGTGGAGAGCATTATGAATAAGCCATAGATGTTGTTTACTGTGATGTCCGCACAAGCAAGCTTCATGACCTCATTGTGCACACAGTAGGAATGGGAGAGGACATTGGCTCGACAGTATCGGTAGCGTTTCAGGAGAAATGGATATGGGAATGCTAAAGCCACCCCTCTTAGCACAAACACCTGTCCCATCTTGGCTATTCTCGGTGCGGTTAAGTTGGAAGTGTATCTCAGCGGGTCACGGATCGCAATGAAGCGGTCAAAGGCCATCGACAGGAGCACAGAGGATTCAATGTATGAAAGCGAGTGGATGAAGAACAACTGGGCAAAACAGGCATTGAGGCTAATCTCCCGAGAGTGAAACAAGAAAACACCCAGTGTTGTCGGCATAGTGGTTATGGATAAGCCAAGGTCTGTGATGGCCAACATGGAGAGGAAAATGTACATGGGCTCATGGAGGCTTGGGTCTGTTTTTATAATGAACAAAATACCTGTATTTCCCATTATCAATATGGCATAAATAAAGCACAAGGGGATAGCGATCCAAAGATGGACGTCTTCGTGCCCTGGTATCCCAGTGAGAAGGAAGACTGCAGCCATGGATTTGGTGTCATTAGCAGTTGACATGATGTACTGGGTAGATTTGGGGAGTTTTGAATTTTCCTTCCTGAGAGGATAAAGAATAGAAGACTAGACAATATTTTACTAGACGACATTCAGCTCTCAGAACGTAAAGGGTGTTTATGACACAAGAACCCCAGTAGCTCAAGGAAGATGAGCAAAAATATAGTCTTGGATTTACACCTCTGATAGGAAATTAGGGGCTGTCAAACTGGGTGAGACCAGTAGTCCACGTAGCCCAGTATCCAGTGGCTAGTACAAGAACCTGCAGATGAAGTGGAGGAAGCCCTTAATAGGCAGCTATGAGATGACCTGCTCCCAGGTAAAGCTCCCCCCTCCTGAGTCTCAGAAATTAGAGTATTTTAGGGTGATAATCATGAGTGTTGATAGTCCTTCAAAAACTTCTCAGAAAATCCTCACTTGTGAAATTTGATTTTCTGGTTACCCATATAAACATCCAGCTCCTTGCTGAATCCCTGTAAGCGCTTGGCCCCATGGAAATATTGTGGCTGGGATTTCCATGGCCTACTTGAGTTCTTTGTGATTTTACAATGTTGACCTTCCCAAAACCACACTTTCTACTTCTCCATTTCTGAGTGTGGCCCGTTTTATAATGCCATCGAAAATGAATGGGGAGAATTTTCATGGCAGTTATCTGTCCTTCAGATAAATTTATTATAGATGTTCCATATTTTCTCCAGTCCTGAGACTGCCAATTATGCCTCTGCATTTCTGCAGTACATGGGATTAATTCTTAGGCCCGTTTTCAGGACTCAATAACATTGCATTCAAGAGTGCCGAGCCTATATGTATAAATTAGATCAGAACCAGGCTCTATTAACTTTCCCTTACCAAATGCTCCCAGTGATACCCTCTGACCCCCAAGAACCCCTCCAAGTGAAGCTGAAGTGCTTTGCCTGGCCACTCTTTACCCGGGAATAGTGCAAACACTAGGATTGCATTAATATCCATTTGAGTGTGCAAGTTACTTAAACCAAGCTTGTTTAAAAGGGTGATGGGATTAAATAATATTCAACAACTGTTAGACTCTCCTTCCCTACACCTCAGCTCCACTCTTTGCTGAAACACAGATCAGTGGTTCTGTTCTCTGAGGGCTTTTGGAAGACCTTGCACAGGTATTGCAGAGTTACTGACTGTGTGACCCCAAATGTCATTTGTAGAAATAGCTTTAGCTCAGTTACTAAGGGACACTAACATACAACTGTTTGCTGAACAAAATGTTCATAGCACAAACCCATTGCAAGCACTATTTGGCATACATCTGAAATACTTTATAAACCAAAACCCATTAAAGCACCATTTACGTTAACAATGCTCCTTCCTGTACATATTCCAAGAATTATGCTTCTGGCTTCCGATATGCATACATGACATCAAACTTTGGCTTGGAATATTTCTATGATGATGAAACATTTTGGCATAAGATACCACATCTCTACATTAGCATACACATATCAAAGCATTTCCCCCTCTGATCTTTCAGAGATGATTTCTCAGGTTAGAGAGGGATCTTAGCACTAGAGACTGTTTCTTAGCCTGGGAGAGAATTTTGGGTTTGACTTTTACTACTTCTACCCCCTTGCTAATATGTGTGAAGAACAAGGATGCCACATGATGCATTTCCCACAAGCAGATGGGGTTTTTAGTACAATGAGACAGATAAGGAATGGAGCTGAAAGTGTTGCAGGTGATGGGGGGCAGTTTAATATAGGAACACACACTTGATGACTGTCGCAGCTTCTAATTTCAAATCTAGGTTAAGCAAACAGGGCAGAGGAAGAGATTAGTGGATTGCCAGATTTCTGAGTTTCTAAAGTAACATATTGCGGAGCATGGCACCACTTGAGAAATCCTGAATCAGGGCATCAGGGTTTTAACACTCCAAGCTTTGTTTGAGTGCCAATTTCTATGTAGCTCAAACAACCTTCAGTGAATCATGGACAAATGTAAGGGAGGGTTCCCAAGCTCCCTAGCACTGCCTGCCCTCCAGGTCATCACTGAGTCATCCCAACAGCCCAGCTGAGTCCTCTGCCGCTGCACAGAACAGCTGCCAATGCAAACAGCCTGCAGCCTTCGCCCTGCACTTGGCATGTTACAGACAGTGAAACCTGCCAACGTACCCAGTTCCTGCTAGAAGGGAGCCGCTGGCACCAGAGATCTTCACTCTAAAGCAGAAGGAGTCATCGGAGAGGTTGCGCGAGCAGTGTCTTTTCAGATAGGGAGGCAATTGCCTTTATGCAGCATGTTTGTACCTTCCCTTGGGGGCCACTTGGCCATCAGGGAACCTCAGCTGATTACCTTTGTGTGCACCAGCTTCAACCCCATCACACCTGACAGCAAATCACAGAGGAAGGAATCTTGTTGAAGGTTCCATCCTTGGAATCTGGGTTTATCCTCATGATCCTTATGGTTCCAATTAGACACATGACTCCCTTGGCGGGGGGGGGGGGGGCTGCTAAGTGGTAACAGTGATGATATCACAGCTGTGATCTTGCTGAATTAAAATACATAATAAAATACTACTACTACTACTACTACTACTACTACTACTACAAGACCAGATTTCTCCCCAGCATCCTCATTTTCCTGCATTACAAACTGAACGTGTGAGCCGAGGAAGGGGAGATTCCACAAGGCTCCATGTACGGAAATTTCCCTTGGATTGTTCCAGAAGGGGAGGTGCCTTCTCTTCTCCCTGAAGAATGAAAGAGGGGACCCAAGATCCAGGGATCCCCAAAAGCAGGCACAGGTCTCAGTGACCCACTGCTAGTGATCCCCTCACCTTCGCCCAGTTTCTCTGTCTCCTCTACTGATCTAGGACCCTCACTGGCTCCCTGCTAGCACAGGGTCCATAGAGATATGCTTCCATAACCTGTTGCAGAAGCCACTGCCCGCAGGGCCTGCTGAAGGAGGCTGTACTTAGTTGGGAAGAGTGTCTAGAGTAGCTAATGGGCACAGGAAACCAGCTGTAGCCTGGGCAGGAGATATTGTCTCTTCCCAGAATGAGTCCCTAAAGTATGTCAGTGCAACATTCATTTATCTGAACAGAGGCAGATGAAACACTTCTAATTTCTCTGGCACGTTAATCAATCTTGTGTTAGGGTTAGCTTGGATGTTTAGTTATTAGGTAAACTGCTTTGATCTGTTTGCTATCACTTAAAATCCATCTCTCTGAAATTAATAAACTTGTTTTATGCTTCATCTTCACCCGTATGTTTTGGGCTAAGTGTCGGGGGGATAATCACAGCTCTGTGTACAAAGGCTATTGCAAATCATTCCCACATCAAAGGAAAAATACTCTATATTAATTAGTGTACGCTATACAGACACTGTGCCATGCAAGACAGTATCATCCTTGGTTTAAAATCCAGCAAGGGTTCAAGGAGGAAGAGCTGTGAAATAGGCTGTTATCTCCTCCCTGTCTTTGAGTGGCTTAGGTAAAGCACTGAGGTAGGTCAGTGAGGTGTGTGGTGCAATCTCCTCTCATGTTGGTTGATAACAGGGCTTGTAGAGGCTAGCAGTGTTACCAACAAAGCAGTGTAAGATTGGGCAGCCTAGCCTGAGATTTCGGGGGCACAGCAGTTCCATGGACTTCCAGACTGCCCCCGTGGGTGTCACAGTGGCTCATGTTCCTCAGCTTCCTGGTTTATCAGTAATCTGCATGGAGGCAATGCATCTGGATAGTTGTGTAAACCTAGGCTATGTCTACACTGACGCGATCTTGCGCCAGAGCTATGCAAATGAGGCTAAGCGTGAAATATCGCCGAGCCTCATTTGCATATCTAATGAGCCGCCATTTTGTGGAAGAGGCTCTTGCGCAAGAAGGAGCTGTCTACTCTGCCCCTTCTTGCGCAAGAAAAACCCTCTTACGCAATGCCGGTATTCCTGAAAATAATCAGCGTAACAGCATTGCGCAAGAGGGTTTTTCTTGCGCAAGAAGGGGCAGTGTCGACAGCTCCTTCTTGCACAAGAGCCTCTTTCGCAAAATGGCGGCTCGTTAGATATGCAAATGAGGCTCAGCGATATTCCACGCTTAGCCTCATTTGCACAGCGCAACATCGCGCCAGTGTAGACATAGCCCTAGTGCTTGTTCTATTCTATGGCCTCAAACCCTCTCCCACCCAACCAAACTAATTGTGTTAGCTTGGATCTCGCCAGGCATCTGCAGACAGTTGCAGGGGGAGAGGATGCTGCCCGTGTGAGGACAAAGAGAAGCCTGTAGGATGACCAAACTCTCTGGTTCCAGTCAACATTGGCCACGCAAAGCACTTCAGCTTCTCTTGGGGGGATCGTGGGGATCAGAGTGTTTCACAGGGAGCATTTGGTAAGGAAACGTAAAGAGAGCCTGGTTCTCATTCAAGAGCTACAGAGATGTTCTGTAAGCGCAGTGCTGCCCTTCCTGAGCACTCTGGGTGCTGTGTGATCCATGGGGCTGCACCAGCTGTGGGCAGGGGCTGTTCAAGGGGAACAGCCACTCTTCCTCCATGCCCTTAGCCAGGGGCTTGTGCCTGACTCTTGATTGTCCCAGAAGCCCCAAGAGAAGCCATTCAATTAGCCCTGCCCCCCATTGATGGCTCTGCTCACCACACATCTGCTGAGCTCACTCCCCACCGAGGCAGGGCAGAATACACGACAAAGATCTGACACACAGGAGTCCTGGCAAGAGTTTCAGGCCCAGATTCCCTCCTGCTCCCCTCCATTTGGGCTCCCCTCGCTCCCAACCCAGCTCAGCCCATTCAGTGTAGGGTCACTCCCTTTTCAAGACAAATGTAGGACACATGTCGGAGCCCCACCCCCTCAGTGGCCTGGCACCTGCACCCTTCATCACTCTTCCCTTGGCAGTGCTTAGAACAGTCCGTCTCTAGCCGGGGGCTGAGGCCTGGGGGTAGAGATGGGGTGTGGGCAGGGCCTCAGGGGAAAAGCATGAGCAGAGGATGCAGGAAGGCTGAACTCGCGCAGACCCCAGCAAGCAGGCTGGTGGGGGTCCTGCATCAAGGAGGAGGGATGGGGAAGGGGAGACTTTGTGTTCTGGAGAAGTCTGGAGAAGTGTGTGTGTGTGTGTGGGGGGGGGGGGGCGCTCTGGTTTTCAGTATTCAAGGCTGAGAATAGATCTTTGCAAGGGTGACCTATGTTCCTAATAGGGAGATATCTCTTTAAGAGACCTATGTGGGGGAGGTAGGAGTGAGTTGTGTCTGTGTCATTGTTGCCAGGCAGATTTAGCACTGCACATCCAGAAGCTTCTGGAATAGGGTGTGGCAGTTTTGGGTCTCTTGGAAAGGTCCCCTGTTGCTAGAATCATTCTCCCTGAGGGCAGCTGCTTTGCAGGGAGCCACCTGTGGGTGTGAGTTGGGAGGGGCTGAGGCCCGAAGGAAAAAGCAGGTTATTTTCCCGAATGCTGCATTTTGCAGCAGGATAGTGCTATTATTAATCTCCTAAGAGAGAAGCATGCGGTGTGTGTGTGTGTGTGTGTGTGTGTGTGTGTGTGTGTGTGTTAATTTTAGCAAGGGCAAATTGGAAGAGGATCATCATTTCTTCCGTGTTTAATTGCATACTTTAAATCTTGAGCCAAAGGCTGTCTCTACACTGGCGTGATCTTGCGCAAAAGCGGCCACTCTTGCGCAAAAACTTGCTGCCTGTCTACACTGGCCGCGTGTACTTGTGCAAGTAAACTGACATTCTAATGTATAAAATCAGGGCTTCTTGCACGAGAACTCTGATGCGCCCGCTCAGGAATAAGCCCTCTTGCGCAAGAGCTCTTCCAGCAGAGGCCAGTGTAGACAGGCAACATGAATTTCTTGCACAAGAAAGCCCTATGGTTAAAATGGCCATCAGAGCTTCCTTGTGCAAGAGAGCGTCTACACTGGCATGGATGCTCTTGCGCAAAAGCACATCTCTTGCGCAAAAGCACATGCCAGTGTAGACGCTCTCTTCTGGAAGAGTTTTTGCAGAACTCTTCCGCAAAAGAGTTTTTGCATGAGAACGCGCCAGTGTAGACGTAGCCAAACTGTTTTAGTTAAATTGTCTCAATTAGTGTAATTCATCAACTTGCCTTAAATTAAGTAATGTGGAAACAAATCATTTATCTTTTGCTAAGGTCAGTTTTGTGTTTTCTTGTACCAGGCTTTTTGGTTATCTATATGCTTAAATGAGTGGTGGGTGAAACTGTTAGCTTACTGGCCAACAGTGATTTCAGCTGAAAAAGAATCTGCTTGGATTTCCAAATAAATATTCCCACAAGCAACTGGAGGGAAGATGTTGATTTAGACTCAGCAGACTGGATAGATGCAGTGCTCAAATACTCTACTTGAGACTCAGGGGAACCCAATCTTATCTTTTGAGAGCTCTTAGTTTCTTCTCCCTGTGTTGTTGAGGGGTAGAGATGTTCAGACTTAGCTTGAGTTCTTTATGTATATGTATAGATGTAAGTTTGGAGACAATGTCTATGGATTATAAAATAGGCAGGTTGTGCTATAAAATAGATTTGTTTCTTTATCATAAAATGTCATCGTTATCTAATTCATTTCTTTAGCTCTTGTGGGATTTGAATGAGGGAAGGCTGGCCCTGTGCAATCCTTGCTGAAAATCCATAGAGGCTGAACTTAGGGTCTCCAAGGCTATGTCTACACTCGCGGCTTCTTGCGCAAGTACGGCCGTTCTTGCTCAAGAATCTGCAGAGCGTCCACACTGCCTGCCCGCTCTTGCGCAAGTAAATGTACAGTACGGCGTGGTAAGAGAGGGTTTCCTTGCGCAAGAGCTACGCTCTTTTTAACAGGTGTAAGCTCTCTTGCGCAGGGCTCTTGTGCAAGAGGGCAGTGTGGACGCTCGGCAGGGATTTCTTGAAAGCCCTATGTCTAAAATTGCCATCAGAGCTTTCTTGCAAGAGCGTCACATTGCCATGGGCGCTCTTGCGCAAAAGCACAGCTCACACATGGCAGTGTAGACGTTTTCTTGCGCAAGACTTCTTGCACAAGAACACTTGCGCAAGATGTTCTTGCGCAAGAAGCCGCGAGTGTAGACATAGCCAAACTGTTTGTGTGGGAGCTGGTTTTTTTTAGGCGCTGGAGAAAGTCGATGAAGTAAATTCTAGTCCACCCAAAAGTTACACAAACACCCTGAGCTTCCTTCCAAGTCCCATTACAAGGGGTCACGCTGGGGTGACAATCATGTGCTGGGATGTGGACAGAACAGGCTGTGCTCTTGGAAACCACTGCCAATAGGCAGAAGTCAGCTCAACCCCCAGGCTGCTCAAAAGTCCATTGAGACAGGCCAGATAATTAAAATACTGCATCTGGCTACATATTTTACATATCTGCTGGCATAACAGAGAATCCAGCTGCACTTGTCACAGCTCAGAGGTCTGGTCCTGTGGTCTGGGCACTGGCCTGTCACTCAGGACAGCTTGGTTTGATTCCCTGTGGTGCTTGGGGCAGCGAGGGTTAGACAGTGAATTTTTGAGGGGAATGTTATAGTGTTATGGGGATGCTAGAAGTTTCAGCACAGTCACTGGGCCAGTGTTTGTAAGCCCTTGTGTCTGAATGTGTTTAACTGACAAACAGTGGAGCAACGGCTATGACAGCTTGTGGGCAAGGAACAGCTTCACACTTTGGCCTTGTAACATGGACATAGCTGAGCACTATGGCAATTGGGCCCAGCTGGAGAAAATCTGCTTCCACAAGAATGGAGCAAACAGATGGGAAGATGCTCTCAGAGCCACAGGGAAACTAAGCTGGGTCCCAAGAGCTCCTTCACTTCTCAAAAGGATGCAAATTGGGCCACTTCTGTTTTCTCTATCTCCATAGCAAAGTGTCTGATATGTCAGATGACGGTAGATGTATGCAGTGCTGTTTGCTAGTGAACATTTGTTTTAAGCAGGCTGGGAATGATTGTATACCTCAGGACCAGTGTTCCCTCTAAGCTGTGGGGGCAGCACAGCTTCACAGGTGTTTTAATCAGCCCCACCCAGTCAGAGGCTCAGGCTCCATGCATGGATCTAACTGAGTGGGTGGGGCTGATTAATCACCTGTGAAGCTGTGCTGCAGCATAGCTTACAGGAAACACTGCTCAGGATCCAAGCACCCAAAGGTTAGAGACTGAAATAGGCAGTGTGCCCTGCTTGGTGATAAGCATGTAACATAAACTGAGCTTTGTACCCTGCTCAAAGAGTGCAAAAATTGTGAGATTTCCCCTCAAGACAGGAAAGAATCTTGGTTAGAGGATAAAGAGACCATATATCCTGGTTTTCATATGACAATCCTGATTCTTCTTAGCCAGCACATATTTTTATCCAGTGCATATAAACATTCAGAGTAGCATTTTTTTTTCAAATTTCATCCAAAAGAACAATACCTTCAAGACAATGATTCATAGTCCTATGATATGTTTCATGTGATAGAGGTCTGTGAAAATCATGACTGGTGTAGAGAAAGTAGATAAGCAAGTGTTATAAGAAGGAGTAAATAACACAAGAACTAGATCAAGGCAGGTGTTAGTAATGGGGGATTCAATCATTAGAAACCTTGATAGCTGGGTTCGCAATGACAGGGAGAACCATATGGTGACTTGCCTGCCTGGTGCGAACATTGCGGATCTCTCGAGACATCTAGATAAACTTATGTGTAGTTCTGGGGATGAGCCTGTGGTCGTGGTACATATAGATACCAATGACATAGGGAAGGGTAGCAGAGAGGTTCTGGAGGCCAAATTTAGGCTGCTAGGAAAGACACTGAAATCCAGGACCTCTATAGTAGTGTTCTCTGAAATACTTCTAGTTCCACGCTCAGGGCCGGGTAGGCAGGCAGAGCTTCAGAATCTCAATGCATGGATGAGATGATAGTATAGAGAGGAGGGGATTAGATTTATTAGGAAAGGGAAAACTTTGGGGTTAGGGAGAGCCTATACAGGAAGGATGGGCTCCATCTAAACCAAAATGGAACAAGATTGCTGGCACTTAAAATTGAAAAGGTTGTAGAGCAGTTTTTAAACTAAGGGCTGCAGGAAAGCAGACAAGTGTGGAGGAGCACATGGATCAGACAGAGACATCTATTAGGGGAGGGTCTATTAATAGAGATTCTCTATGTTCCAGTCAGGAGGAGAGGATGGAAGTACGGGTCAGATCAGATGAGACACAATCAAATAAATGAGTCTGTCACATCAGGAAATGGCGGACAGATAAATAGTGACAAACGCTAGAAGTCTAAATAATAAGATGGGTGAACTAGAGTGCCTCATTTTAGAGGAGGATATTGATATAATAGGCATAACGGAAACTTTGTGGAATGAGGAAAATCAATGGGACACAGTCATATCAGGGTACAAAATATATGAGAAGGACAGAACAGGTCTCACTGGTGGGGGAATGGCACTATACGTGAAAATGTAGAATCAAATGAAATAAAAATCTTAAATGAGCCAAAATGTTCCATAGAATCTCTATGGCTACATCTACACTGCAGGCTTTTTGCGCAAGAACACCTGTTCTTGTGCAAAAACTTGCAGAGCATCTACACTGCAAGCACATTCTTGCACAAGTAAATTTACAATAAAGTGTCAGAAAAGAGGGCTTCTTACGCAAGAGTTATTCCTCTCCTCATGAGGAATAAGCCCTCTTGCACAAGAGCTCTTCCACAAGAAGGCAGTGTGGACAGGCAACAGGGGTTTCATGTGCCAGAAAGCCCTATGGCTAAAATGGCCATCAGAGCTTTTTTGCGCAAGACAGCATCCACACTGCCATGGGCGCTCTTGCGCAAAAACACATCTCTTGTGCAAAAGCACATGGCAGTGTGGATGCACTCTTGTGCAAGACCTTTTGCACAAGAACTCTTGTGCAAAACAGTTCTTGCGCAAAAAGCCTGCAATGTAGACGTAGCCTATAGGTATTAATTCCATTCTCCAATAATAAGAATATAGCAGTAGGGATATATTATCGACCACCTGATAAGGACAGTGATAGTGACTATGAAATGCTAAGGGAGATTAGAGAGGCTACGAAAATAAAAAAAACCCTCAATAAAAGTAGGGGATTTCAACTATCCCCATATTGACTGGCTACACGTCAGGATGAGATGCAGAGATAAAATTTCTTGATACCTTAAATGACTGTTTCTTAGGGCAGCTGGTTCTGGAACCCACAAGGGGAGAGGCTATTCTTGATTTAGTCCTAAGTGAAATGCAGGATCTGGTCCAAGAGGTAAATATAAGTAGACCACTTGGAAATAGAGACCATAATGTAATAAAATTTAATATTCCTGTGGTGGGAAAAATACTTCAGCAGCCCAACATTGCAGCATTTAATTTTAGAAGGGGAAATACACAACACTGAGGAGGTTAAACAGAAATTGAAAGGCACAGTGACAAAAGTAAACTTGGCAAGCTGTATGGAAACTTTTCAAAGACACAATAATGGTGGCCTAACTTAAATGCATACCCCAAATTAAAAAACATAGTAAGAACCATAAAAGTGCCACCGTGGCTTATCCACCAAGTAAAAGAAGCAATGGGAGTTAAAAAGTGGAAGTCAAATCCTAGTGAGGAAAATAGAAAGGAACATAAACTGTCAAATTAAGTGTAAAAATATAATAAGAAAAGCCAAACAGGAGTTTGCAGAACAGCCAGCCAAAAGCTGAAAAGATAATAACAAAATATTTTTTTAAGTACATCAAAAGCAGGAAGCCTGTTAAACAACCAGCGGGGCAAAAAAAAGCAGAAGAGCAAACACATTCCCTGGACGCGGCAGAGTTTTCTTGGGATACCAGAGGTATCCCGAACCTCCCCCCCCCCCCCCGCAGTCTAGCCGTACCCTTAAAGTGCTTGTGACCAGAGACACACAGTCACACGTAGCCTTCTTAAAACAAGTAGGTTTATTAGCAACAAGCACAAAGTGTTAGAGCAGATGGTTGTAAAATAACAGGGAGCTGTCACATCTCTCCTATCACTACAAGCTAAGTTAGACAGACTTTGCTCTGGAGATACAGAAAGACAAGGGACCCAATTTAGTTTCTTTTGAGAAGCAAAAGGAGCTCTTGGGACCCAGCCTAGTTTCCATGTGTTTCAGAGCATCTTCCATCTGTTTGGCCCTTTTGCATGGAAGCAGCCTTTGTGGAAACTTGTGTGAGCCTGGGCCCTATCAGGTCTGTGTTCAGGGTCAATGTGTGAAGCTGACCTTTGTCTGACTGCTTTCTCCCAGCCAGACCATCTCAACCAGTGGTTCTCAAACGGCGGTCAGCGGTCCACTTCTGCGGCCAACTTGCAGGTGGTCTGTGGCGTTCTAGCCTTGCGGTCCCCCTGTGAGGTTACAGCACAAGTGTTGGCTTCCCATTGGAGCAGGGGAGGGAGCAGGAGAAAGCTCGGAGCCTCCCCGCTGGATCCGCCTTACGGGGACTAAGCGGAGCCAGAAGCGGCTCCACATACTGGTGCTCTCCCTTCTCTAGTTGGGGTCACAGCAGCACATGGATGTGCTGCCTGGAGTCGTTCCAAACTGCTACAATTGGCCAGATTCTGGCCAATGGAAGCAGTGAGAGGTCATGCTTGGGATATGGTGCCTGGAGTGACTGGGGGTGCAGAAGCAAGTAAGGTCTCCCCCTTCCTCTCATGCCCAGAGCGTGCACACCCCCCACACACATGCATCCCCAGCTGAAACCCCATATCCCCAGCCCACTCCTGCAACTTCCCCTCCTCAGAAACCCTACCCCCGTCCTGCTCCTGCACCCTTCCCCATCCAGACAGCCTACCCTCTGTCTACTCCTGAACCCTCCCCCTTGCAGACACCCTACTCCCTCCCTGCTCCTGCACCCTACCTCCCATTCAGACCTTGCACCCTCACCTCTCCTCCACCCCACCTCCAGCCCAGATCCTGCACCCCCATCCCTACCCTACTTGCTGGCAACCTCCTCTGGCACACTGTATCCCTCTTTTTTGTCTCCACTCCAGAGCCTCCATTTTTAAGTGGGAATTCTGTTTCTATTTGCCACCCTTCCATGGAAAATTACCTTGTCATCTGAAGAAGTGGGCTATGCCCACAAAAGCTCATGATACCATCTACATGTTTTGTTAGTCTAGAAAGTGCTACCAGACCATTTGTTGTCGTTTTCCTCCTATTTAGGTGGATCACATGACTTTCCAAAACCAACCTCTGTTTAGACTTAAAAGACAAATGAGGCTCTTTACAAAATATTACCCTGGTATTGCAGGAAACACCCTTGATGGCTTTCATTTTCACATTTCAAGCCAGAAAAATAACCCCATATTTTTAACTTTACACACAAGAATGATACATACACCAAAATAAGATAAACAGATCCAGCAGATTGAGACATTAAAATTGTTAGGTTACATGAGATACTTTGTCCAAAGCATCTTCGAGTTATGCATATTGGTATTCATAAGTGAATTACATACAGCATGGGGGCAGGATCAGTCACAAGAGCCAATGATGGGAGATGTGGATGTGGCCCATAGTTTTCTCCCGCATCACCAGAGATGAATCTATGTCTTGAACTGATTCTTCACTTGACGAACACCCTGGTAATCCTCATACGCAGGTGTTTGGATTTCACGCTGTACACGATTGGGTTCATCAGAGGTGGCACCAGCAGGTAGATGTATCCAAAGAGAATCTGAAGCCAGTGAGAAGAACTATTTCCAAATCTGTGTATCACAGACAGACCAATCATTGGTGTGTAGTATAGCAGGACAGCACAGAGGTGGGAGACACACGTGTTCAGGGCCCTCAGGCACTCCGTGCGGGATGTGACGCTCAGCACAGTTTTGAGTATCATCACATATGAGAGAAAGATGAACAAAGAGTCCAGTCCCACTGTGGAGAGCATTATGACCAAGCCATAGATATTGTTGACTGTGATGTCTGCACAAGCAAGCTTCATTACCTCCTGGTGCCTACAGTAGGAATGGGAGAGGACATTATCTCCACAATATGGGAAGCGTTTCAGGAGAAAGGGGAATGGGAATGCTGCAGTCACCCCTCTTAGCACACACACCAGTCCCATCTTGGCTATTCTTGGCAGGTTTAAGATGGTTGCGTATCTCAGTGGGTTACGGATCGCAATGAAGCGGTCAAAGGCCATTGACAGGAGCACGGAAGATTCAATGTATGAAAATGAGTGGTTGAAGAACACCTGAGCAAAACAGGCATCGAGACTGATCTCCCTAGAGTTAAACAGGAATACACCCAGTGTTGTTGGCATAGTGGTTATTGATAAGCCAAGGTCTGTGATGGCCAACATAGAAAGGAAAATGTACATGGGTTCGTGGAGGCTTGGATCCGTTTTTATAATGTACAGAATGCCTGTATTTCCCATGATCAAAATAGCATAGATAAGGCACAAAGGGATGGAGATCCAGAGATGGACAGCTTCATGCCCTGATATCCCAGTGAGAAGGAACACTGCAGCCGTGGATTTGGTGTTATTGTCAGCTGACATGTTGTACTGGGTAGGTTCAAGGAGTTTTGAATTTTCCTTCCTGAGAGGAAAAAAAAAAAAGAAGACTAGACAATATTTTACTAGACGTCATTCTGCTCTCGGAACATAGAGGGCAGTTATGACATGAGAACCAAAGTAGCTCAAGGAAGATGAGCAAAAATATATTCTTGGATTTACACCTCTGATAGGAAAGTAGGGGCTGTCAGATTGTACGAGACCTGTAGTCCATGTAGCCCAGTATCCAGTGGCTAAATTCTAGAACCTGCAGATGAAGTGGAGGAAGCCCTGCAATAGGCAGCTATGAGATGACTTGCTCCCAGGAAAGCTCCCCCATTTCTGAGATCCAGAAATTAGACGTATTTCGGCTTGCGAATTATGACTATTTAAAGACCTTCCAAGATTTCTCCACTAATCTGCATGACAGAAATTTGATTTGCTGGTTACCAATAAAAATATCCAACCCCTCTCTGAATTCCAGTAAGCTCTTTGCCCCATAGAAATATTGTGGCGGGGATTTCCATTGCCTGCTTGAGCACTGTGTGATTTTACATTGTTGGCCTTCCCAAACACCCAGGCTGTGTCTACACTGGCAAGATTTTGCGCAAATACTTTTAAGGGAAGAGTTTTGCTGTTAAAAGTATTTGCGCAAAAGAGCATCTACACTGGCATGTGCTTTTGCGCAAGAGATGTGCTTTTGTGCAAAAGCATCCATGCCAGTGTAGACGCTCTCTTGCGCAAGAAAGCTCCAATGGCCATTTTAGCCATCGGGCTTTCTTGCGCAAGAAATTAACATTGCTGTCTACACTGGCCTCTTGCACAAGAATACTTGTGCAAGAGGCCTTATCTCTGAACGGGAGCGTCAGAGTATTTGCGCAAGAAGCACTGATTTTGTACATTACAACGTCAGTGTTCTTGCGCAAATACTCGCGGCCAGTGTAGACAGGCGGCAAGATTTTGCGCTAAAGTGGCCGCTTTTGTGCAAAATCTTGCCAGTGTAGACACAGCCACAGTTTATAGCTATCAATTTCTGATTGTGGCCCATTTCAAAAAGCCATGGAAAATGAATGGGGAGAACCTTCATAGTATTTATTTGTCCTTCACTGGTGCTATATTATCGGTATTCCATATTTTCTCCAGTCCTCCTACTCCACATTAAGCCTTTGCCTTTTTGTAGTACATGGAATTAATTCATAGGCTCAGATCTGGACTCAATAACATTACATTCAACAGTGCCAGGTTTATATGTATAAATTAGATCAGAACAAGGCTCTATTAACTTTCCCTTACCAAATGGTTCCAGTGATACCCTCTAACCCCCAAGAATCCCTCCAAGCAGAGCTGAAGGGATTTGCCTGGCCAGTGTTGACTGAATCCAGAGCTTTTAATTGTCCTACAGGCTTCTCCTCATTCTCATAGGAACGGCATCCAATCCCCATGCAAGTATTTGTAGATATTTGGTATGTTAACATACTACGACAGACAGTTACTTCATTTATGTGAGGAATGGGATAGTGTCAAAAACGTGCGATTAGTGGAAACACTAGGGTTTACACTAATATCCAATTGAGTGTGCAAGTTACTTAAACCATGCATGTATAACAGGCGATGGGATTAAATCCCATTCAACCACTGTTCGACTCTCCTTCCCTATACCTCAGCCCCACTCTTTGCTAAAACACAGACCAGTAGTTCTGTTCTCTGAGGACTTTTTGGAAAGACTTGCACAGGTATTGCAAAATTAGTGACTGTGTAACTCTGATGTAAGTGTGTCATTGCTTGTGATAGATACGCTTGATTCATAACCCTAGAAATGTCAGACGTCCCATCATCCCGAATATCAGCGCACTTAAGCAGGATGGTCCGGTGATGTTCAGCTCTGGTGAGGCCATATCTGGAGTATTGTGTCCAGTTCTGGGCCCCCCACTACAAAAAGGATGTGGACGCATTGGAGAGGGTCCAGCGGAGGGCAACCAAAATGATTAGGGGGCTGGAGCATATGACTTATGAGGAGAGGTTGAGGGAGTTGGGTCTGTTTAGTCTGCAGAAGAGTGAGGGGATTTGATAGCAGCCTTCAACTTCCTGAAGGGAGGTTCCAAAGAGGATGGAGAGAGGCTGTTCTCAGTAGTGACAGATGGCAGAACAAGGAGCAATGGTCTCTAGTTGTGGTGGGAGAGGTCCAGGTTGGATATTAGGAAAAACTATTTCACTAGGAGGGTAGTGAAGCACTGGAATGGGTTACCTAGGGAAGTAGTGGAATCTCCATCCCTGGAGGTGTTTAAGTCTCGGCTTGACCAAGCCCTGGCTGGGTTGATTTAGTTGGGATTGGTCCTGCCTAGAGCAGGGGGTTGGACTTGATGACCTTCTGAGGTTTCTTCCAGCTCTATGGTTCTATGATTCTATGATTCTGTGTTGACTCTCTCCTCAAAACCTATGTTTTCAGCACCGCTAGCTACCTTGAAGATAGCACTGACTTCCTGAGGAAACTACAGAATATCAGTAATCCTCCTGAAAACACCATCCAGGCCACCATGGATGTAGAAGCTCTTTACACCAACATTCTACTCGATGGATTATTAGCTGTCAGGAGCACTATCCCCGATCATTCCACTGCACACCGGGAGACTGAGCTCTGTGACTTTGTCCTCACCCAGAACTATTTCAAATTTTGGGAACAATTTATACCTTCAAGTCAATGGCACAGGTATGGGCACTCACATGGCCCCACAATATGCCAACATCTTCATGGCTGACTTCAAACAACTTTTCCTCAGCTCTCGTCCCCTAGTATCCTTACTCTATTTATGCTACATTGAAGACATCTTCATCATATGGACTCACACCATGAAGTATATGTAGTGGGTGCTGCTTCTGATCTCTTACATTGGTATTACACCATTGTGCTCCTGCTGATTTCAGTGACATTACTACTGATTTATACTCAGGTGAGCAAGAATTCACATGAGATCTACCTTTTTGACATTGTAGTACAATGAAATGATGGCCACATTACTACTACCCTATACTGGAAATCTCCTGGACATTGTTCTTACCTACATGCCTCTAGCTTCCATCCAGGACCCATCGCACAATCAATTTATTTATAGCCAAGTCCTAAAATACAACTGGGTTTGCTCCAATCTCACAAAGAGAGACAAACTCCTACAGGATCTTTCTCAGGAATTCTTAAAACTTAAATATCCACCTGAGGAAGTAAAGAAACATTGACAGAGCCTGATGAGTACCGTGGAATCTGCTTCTTCAGGACAAGCCCAACAAGGAAAATAACAGAACACCCCTAGTCATCATTTACAGCCCCCAACTTATCATTGATAGTCTAAAACCTGTCCTGGAAAATGATCCCTCACTCTCACAGATCTTAAGAGACAGGCCAATCCTCGCATACAGATAAGCCCCTAAACTGAGGCAAATTCTTTCCAGCAGCTACACATCACACCTCTGACATACACACTCAGGAACCTATCCCTGCAATGAACCCTGTGGCCAACTTCGTTCACACATCTATACAAGCAACACCATCCCAGCGCCTAAACACATAAGCCACAATATGAGAGGCTCATACAACTGCACATCCTCTAATGTGATCTATGCCATCTAGTACCAGCAATGTCCCTCTGCAGTATATAGTGGCCAAATTGGACCATCTCTAGAACAAAAGATAAATGGAAACAAGTCAGATATCAAAAATGGTAATACACAAAAACCTGTAGGAGAATATTTTAACCTACCTGGGCACTCATTAATGGATTTAAAAGTAGGCATTCTTCTACAAAGCAATTTCACAAGCCAACTATCCAGTGAGTGTGGAATTCACCTTCATACGCCAATTTGACATTTTCTCTCATGGCTTGAACAAAGACATGAACTTGGTGGGTCATTATAAAACCTTCTTTCCTTATACACAATACCCAATTGACATCAAAAGCTAAGTATGGGACACTTCCAGTTGATTCAGTTAGCCTCATTAGCACCAGCACTACAACTGGCGTTAACGTTTTTCTGCCTCTCCCTTCTTGTTCTGTAATAAATTGTGAGGTTCTCATCTTTTCTCTCCACTCTGCTCATTTGAGGAAGTGGGTTTAAGGTGCCACAGGACTACTCTTTGCTTACTACGTGACAATATCATACAACTGTTTGCTGAACAAAGAGTTCATAGCACAAGCAGTATTTGGAGTACTTCTGTACTATTTTCTAAACCACAACACGGTAAGCAGTAAAGTTTCCACTGATCCTTCCTGTATAGATTCCAACAACTCGGCTGCTGGCTTCTGATATGCATGCATGATATCAAAGTCTGGCTTGGAATATTTCTATTATGAGACCAAGTTTTGGCATAAGATTTCATATATGTACGTGAGCGTACACGTCAGCCCATTTTCCCCTCCAAACTTTCAGAGATGATTTCTCACATCAGAGAGGGACCTTAGCAGTAGAGCCTGTTTCTTAGCCTTAGAGAGAACTTTGGGTTTGGCTTTTAATACTTCTACATCTTTACTAATATAAGAACAAAGATGCTGTGTGATGCATTTCCCACAACCAGATGGGCAGATGGGGCTTTTAGTACACTGGGACAGATAAGGAATGAAGCTAAAAGTGTTGCAGGTGAGGGGGGAAAGTATTACATGAGCACCCACTTGCTGACTGAATTGGCTTCTTATTTCAAATCAAGGTTAAGCAAACAGAGCAGGGGAGGGATTAGTGGATTGCCAGATTTCTGAGTACCTTGAGTAATATATTGTGGAGCATGGCACCACTTGAGAAATCCTGACGTCAGGGTTTTGACACTCAGAGCATTTTTTGAGTGCCAGCTTTCTGGCTTAAATAACCTTTAATGAATCATGGGCAGATGTAGGGGAGGGGTTCCCAAGATAGCTAGCAATAGCTGACCTCCAGCCCATCAATAAGTCACCCCAACAGCCCAGCTGAGTCCTGAGTTTGCTGCACAAAATATCTGCCAATGGAAATATCTTGTAGCCTTTGCCCTGCACTTCACATTTCAAAGACAGTGAAACCTGCCAACGTACCCAATTCCTGCTAAAAGGGAGCCGCTGTCAACAGAAGTCTTCACCCTAAAGGACAAAGAGTAAGCAGAGAGTTTGCACGGGCAGCAGACAGTGTGTGTTCAGATAGGGAGATACCTGCCTTTATGCAGCGTGTTTGTACCTTCCCTTGGGTCCACTTGTCCAACAGGGAACCTCAGTTGTTTGGCTTTGTCGGCAGCAGCTTTAACCCCATCACGTCCGATAGCTAACTGCAGAGGTCAAATCACAGGGGATACAACCTTCCTGTAGGTTCCATTGTTAGAATCCGGGCTTGTCGTCATGGCTCTTATGGTTCCAGTTAGATGCATGACTCCCTTGGGGGGCTGTTGAGTGGTAACAATGATGATATCACAGATGTGATCTTGCTGAATTAAAATACAAAATAATAATAATAAATAATTAATAATAAAAAAGGACCAGATTTCACCTCAGCAGCCTCATTTTTCTGCATTACAAACCCAATTTCCAAGCTGGGGAAGAGGGAAAAAATTGTTCTCCTTGGCCTCCGATGATAGGACAAGAAGCAATGGGCTTAAATTGCAGCTAGGGAGGTTTAGGTTGGACATGAGGAAAAACTTCCTGTCAGAGTGGTTAAACACTGGAATAAATTGCCTAGGGGGATCGTGGAATCTCCATCACCGGAGATATTTAAGAGCAGGTTAGATAGACACCTGTCAGGGATGATCTAGATGGTGCTTGGTATTGCTGTGAGGGCAGAGAACTGGACTCGATGACCTCTCGAGGTTCCTTCCAGTTCTATGATTCTATGAGATTCCACAAGGCTTCATGTATGGAAATTCCCCTTACATAGTTCCAGGAGGGGAGGTGCCTGCCCTTATCTCTGAAGAATAAAACAGGAGACCCAGGAACCAGGGATCCCCAAAGGTAGGCTCAGGCATCAGTGATCCACTGGCATCTATGTCCTTCTCCTAGTTTCTCTGTGTCCTCCACTTTTTTAGGACCTTCTCTGGCTCCCTGCACGCACAGGCTCATCAAAGATGTGCTTCTGCAACCTGTCACAGTAGCCACTGCCCACAGGGTCGACTGAAGGGATCTGTACAGAGTTGGGAAGAGTAGCCAGAGTGGCTGATGGGCACAGGACCCCAGCCATAAACTGAGTGGGAGATTTTGCCTCGTCCCAGAATGCATCCATTGATTATGTCAGTGCAGCCTTAACAAAGAGAGGCAGACGAAAAACTTCCCATTTCTCTAGCATGCTGAGGCAGATGAAGGAGAACAGCATCCGGGCAGCTGAGCTTTCAGAGACAAATGATCTATCTTTCATGAAAATTTACCCCCAAAAATGAATGAAAAGGAAACATTTTAGTTTGTCACAATTTTCTCTGGGGGGAGAGTGGAACTCTCTGTTTCCAGCCCAGCTCTAGCTCATGATCATAAGCCTCTGTCATTGTTGTTACCAGACCACAACCCTAGGCGGCAGCACTCATCTCCCACTCACCAGGCCCCTGGACATCTGCTAGGGAGCTCATGTCAGCTCTAAATCCAAGGGATCCCCTAGAACAGGCTTGTCTGCAGCAGCCCGTCCATCAGTGGAGAAAATTAAAAATATAAGCATGGCCCATGGTCCATCTAGCCCAGCGTCCTGTCTTATGACAGCACCTGGGCAGATACGACCAAAGCTATTTTGACCCTGTCCCCCATATACATCACAGTGGTGTCACTATATTAGGCTACTTCAGAGGGAATGAACAAAATCGGGTAATTCATGAGCAGTAAGTGTCCTGTAGTCTACTCCCAGCTTCCGAAATTAAAGTTTCAGAGACATGGGTTTGCTTCCCTGCCCTTAGTGGCTAATAGCCACTGATGGAACTCTCCTCAAATTGTATCCAATTGTTTCTGATCAATTTTACTTTGGACTTTCACAATATCCCAGTTCAATGAGTTCCACAGACTCACTGGGCATTGTTTGAAGAAATAGTTTTGTTGGTTTGAAACCTGCTACCTCTTAACATTCTGGGGTACCCCTTAGTCTTTTCCAAGCAATAAACAAAATCTCCTTATTCACTTTGTCCACAACACTTAGGCTACGTCTACACTGCCAAGTCTTGCACAAGAACATATGTAAATCAGGTGCAGCAATGAATATCGCCACACCTCATTTGCATACTTAATGTGCCGCCATTTTGTGCAAAGGGCTTTTGCGCAAGAGCCGTTCTGCCTGAAAATAAGCAGCAGAACGGCTCTTGCACAAGGGGGTTTTTGCGCAAGAAGGAGCAGTGTAGACTGCTCCTTCTTGTGCAAAAAAGCCCCTTATTAAAAAATGGCGGCTCATTAAATATGCAAATGAGGCACAGTGATATTCATTGCCACACCTCATTTGCATATGTTCTTGCGCAAGACTCGGCAGTGTAGACGTAGCCTTATGGTTTTATTATGTCTGTCATATCCTTCCTTGATCCTCTCTTTTCCAAGATGAACGGTCCCAGTCTTTTCAATCTCTCTTCAGCCAGACACGTTGGCTACGTCTAGACTGGCGCGCTTTTGCGCCAGAGCTATGCAAATGAGGCTCAGCCTTGGAATATCGCCAAGCCTCATTTGCATAGCTAATGAACCGCCATTTTCGCGGAAGAGGCTCTTGCGCAAGACGGGGCTGTCTACACTGCCCCTTCTTGTGCAAGAAAAACCCTTTTGCACAAAGCCGTTATGCCGATTATTTTCAGGCATAACGGCTTTGTGCAAAAGGGTTTTTCTTGCAAGAAGGGGCAGTGTAGACAGCCCCCGTCTTGCACAAGAGCCTCTTCATGAAAATGGCGGTTCATTAGCTATGCAAATGAGGCTCGGCGATATTCCAATGCTGAGCCTCATTTGCATAGCTCTGGCGCAAAAGCGCGCCAGTCTAGATGTAGCCATTCAGTTTTGAAATAAGGCATCAATTTTAAAAAGAGACGGTCCATGTAGCCCAGTATCCTGTCTTCTGACAGTTGCCAATCTGAGGTGCTGCACAGAGAATAAACTGAACAGGTAATCATCAAGTGATCCCCCTGCTGTTGCCCAGTTCCTGTCTTCTGTCAAACAGAAGCTAGTGACAGCTTCCCTGCCCATCCTGGCTAATAGCCACTGATGGACCTATTCTCCATAAATTTCTCTAATTCCCTGTTGTATTCTTGGCCTTCACAATGTCCTATGGCAAAAAATTCCACAGGTTGACTGGGTGAAGCAATACATTATTTTGTTTTAATCCTGTCTATTCATTTCCTTTCTTGAGATCTAGTTCATTTGTTGTGAAAAAGAGTCATTAATGCTTCCTTCTGTATTTTCACCACACCAGTCATGATTTTAAAGCCCTGTATTGCAGCAATCAGATCATATGGCTGTATGAATCATTGTGTTGTGTAGATTGCTATTATGGATGCAACTAGAAAAAGTTGTTACTCTCAATATTCATATGCACTCAAAACCAGTATTTGCTGCCAAAGAAGAAATGGAATTTTCACAGAGAAATGGAGGGTATGTGTAGACTGAGGGCGGAGAGAGAGGGGAGGGGGGCAGGGTTTAGGATACCGGAAGTATCTCGAAAAAATTCCATCGCGTCCAGGGAACGCATTTGCTCTTCCGCTTTTTTTTGCGGAAGAGCAGAAGCACTCTTTCGGAAGCCCTGTCTTCTGAAAGAGGGTTTTTCCCTGAAATTTGGCCTAGTGTAGACAGGCCAAATTTCGGAAAAGCCTCTTCTGAAAAAAAAAGAGAGGAAAAAGGTATGCAAAATGAAAAAAAGGTGTAGTTTAGACATACCCAGAGATACAGTCTCTTTTCCCCCAAAACCAGTTCCCCTCTTTGTCATTGGGAGAATATCACAATTGTCCCACTCTTGGAGCTGGGCACATCACTTCATCTGTGCTAAATGATTATTACTAAACAGGTCCGAAAGGACACCTCATTCTCTTCCCTTCCAGAGCTTGTGACCAGAGAAACACAGTCACTCATAGTCTTCTTAAAACAAGTAGGTTTATTAATAACAAGCACAAAGCATTAAAGTAAATGGTTGTAAATAACAAGCAACTGTTACATATCTCACCTATGACAATAAGCTAAGTTAGGCAGGCTTTGCTCAGGATATACAGAAACAGAACAGGCCCAGCTTACTTTCTTTTAGGAAGACAAGGAGCCATTGGGACCCAGCTTAGTTTCCCCGTGTCTCTGAGAGCATCTTCCCATCTGTTTGGCCCTTTCCCATGGAAGCAACCTTTGTTGAAACCTGTGTGAACCTTGACCCAGTCACAGAAGGGCTCAGCCATATCCCTCTAATGGACCATGGTGTGTAGCTGACCTTTGCCCTCAAACCGCTTCCCCCCAGCCAGACTATGTAAGATACACCCCCTGTGGCCATTGCTCTCTTGCTAGTCAGTTAGACTCTTTAGAATATTCCCTTTAAAAACTTTCAGAGCAAGTTCCTTCTAATTGATTTCCATATTGTCATGGAAAGGAGTGTGAGGAGCTTTGCGAGGCATCCAGTTTATTGAAGTACTTTGTACCGACTGGATCTACTAAGTGCATCACAAGCTTTGGTCAGGTCCAAGAAGGCAATAAGAAGTGGTTTCCCTTTTTCTCTACTTTTCCCCTGTGGTGTTTGAAATATTCGATTCAGTTCCTTTGAGCGAGGCATTCAAAAATGCAGAAGGTGATGTTTTTCTTCATACGTGATCAGATGAGAAGCTGTTCTGCCTTTCTGCACTGATAACAGAGACCAAAGTGCAAGTGGTTGCTCTCAGAGAATCCCTTTATGCTGACTTTGCTGCTCTTGTCTCTCATAGTGAAGCTCAGCTACAAGAGCTCGTAAATATCCTCCAAGAGGCACGTTGAAAGTTCTCACTCACCATAAGTGTGAAGAAGACAGTATTCATGAGGCAAGGCACAGAATGCCAGCCTCTCATTACACTCCATAATACCAATCTCCACACAGTGGGCTCTTTTTGTTACCTGGGAGCTACTATTCACAAGAACATGTCATTGGATGAGCTGTTAGACATGCCAATTGGGAAGTCAGCCAACAACCTTGGTTACCTCACCAAGTGAGCATGGAAGATCAAGAAGCTTATGATGAAGACTAAGATCTTGACTTTTGTAGTGAGTCGTCACAGTCAGCATCCTCCTTTCCAGCAGTGAGACATGGACATCATATAGCAGGAAGGAAAAGAGATTCAATAGCCTTCATCAGTTGTGCAGGAGATCCATTCTAGGCATGTCCTGTGAAGACATTAACCAAGGAGTACTAAGAAGGGCACAAGTCTCCTTCCTGACAGCACAAACATCTTCATTTCTTAGAGGGTGACAGACCCAGATGCATTTGCTTCGGCTCTAGCAGAGTCATTCCTCCCTCCCCGCCCCATGCTGCAGGAAGTGTTTATGGCAAGAAACAAGTTACAGGTTTAACAATGTCACTCACCTCCTGCAAAATGCTTCAGAGTTAGGGAAAACAGCCTGCTTTAAGATCCTGGACTGAGCGTATACCAATTTGTGCAGAACACATGGCCCTTTGAAAAGCACTGTCCTCATCTAGACAGTATTTGGTCCTGCCATGAGGGCAAGGGGCAGGACTCGATGACCTCTCAAGGTCCCTTCCAGTCCTACTATTCTATGATTCTATCTCTTGCCATTACGGCCAGAGCTCTAATTTGTATCCGCCTCCACACCCATCTCCACGGATATAAAGATTTTCACAGATTTGCAGGGCTCTAATTATGGAGTCTGTGCCAAGCAAGATGGAACGTATTGGAGCAGATTCTTCTAAATCAACCACAACCAGTTCCATGTGCTTCTGGGCATAGGGTGCTAAATCTGCCAAGCAAAAATGACCCAGATACAACTCACTCCTATCTCCACGCTTGGGTCTCTTAAAGACCTGCCTATTAGGAATATGGGTCACATGTGCAATGACTTACTCCAGCTTCAAATACTGAAAACCAGAGCCCCCCTTATGTGGTCATAGGAATTTAGTTTTCCCACGATGCAAAGTCTCCTCTTCCCCAGCCCAATCTTCCTCCTTGATTCAGGATGCCCACCGTCCTGCATGCTGGGGTCAGTGTTAGTTCAGCCCTGTCACATCTCCTGCTCCTACTTTTCCCCTGAGATCTGACCCCATACCATTTCTTCCCCTGAAGCCCCCGCCCCCGTCCCCCCTCCTCTTCCCCTGAGGTCCTGGTTCCCTGCAGGGCCAGAAACTGTCCATTTTAGGAGCTGCCCAGGGAAGCCAGCCTGCTGTGTGGAGCCCCAAACTCTCCACATTCCCATGGTGGTGTGCCATGGGGGGGGGTAAGAAGATGGGCTAGGGGCTGCTCTTGTGCCTGCTAATCTCCATCCAAGGCAGGTGGAGGATCTTGAGTCCCTGGGCAGCTCTTACCATGGCCTAGTTCCAGATTGAAGCCTGGTCAGAGGGCAGAGCTTGGGGAAAGGTGAGGAGCAGGAGGGTCAGGAGCCTCGGGGGGAGAGGAAGAATAAGAAAAGAGCATGAAGGTGTCATGGGACGGGATAGAGAGTAGATGGGTTTCCTGCACGAGTCCCACTTTTGCCTTTTTCAAAAATGGTCACCCAACTTAGAATGGGCTGGGCTGGGAGATGACCTAGAAAGGCTTTTTTTAAAGTAGAAAAAGAGAATTTCCAATCCTTTTCATTGCTGGGGAAGCACAAATGGAGACATTGGGGAGGGAATCTGGGCTTGAGTCTCCTGCCAGGACGCCTGTGCGTCAGACCTTCCCTCCCACCTTCTACTCTCCCTGTGGGGCTGCGATCAGCAGGTGTGCTATGTGCATAGCCATCAGTGGAGACCTCTATTGGCTTGTCCTGTAGCTCTTGCATTAAGCAAGTCTCTTTCAAGACTCAGTCACTAGAACCTGGCTAAGGGCATAGGGGGGAAGGCGAGTGTCTGTGCCTCTCGAATAGCTCCTGTCCATAGTGAGTACCGCTATTTTGACTCACTCACAGCCCATAGTCCTCAGAAAGGGTCAGGACTGTGATGGCACAAAAGCTCTATAGGTATTTTCATAGTCTGGGCATGAGATCCACAGACGGGACCAAGTCAGGGGAGGTGTCATGGGAAACAAGAGGAATCCTGAGGTAAGAGCAGCCACCAATAAGGCTTTTTATAGGCCAACTAATTAGACATCCAGTTTCCACCTTAAACACTGCCCCTCCCTTGGGTCCAGCCCATCTGAACCTCTCTCTGCAGAGTGGAGATCAGTAGATCATGTCATCGTGGATGTTGGGGAAAGGATGTTGGGGAAAGGATGGAAGAGGTGCATGTGGTCCATAATTATCATCACCTGGACCCATGCGATGAGCTGACTCTTTACTTGACGAACACCCTGATTATCCTTACACGTAGTTGTTTGCTTTTCACGCTGTACACAATCGGGTTCATCAGGGGTGGCACCAGCACGTAAATGTATCCAAAGAAAATCTGAAGCAAATGAGATGAGCTATTTCCAAATCTGTGTATGACAGCCAGACTGACCATTGGTATATAGAAGAGCAGGACAGCACAGAAGTGGGAGACACAGGTGTTCAGGGCCCTGAGGCTCTCCATGCGGGATGCGATGCTCAGCACTGTTTTGAGAATCATCACATATGATAGGAGGATGAGCAGAGAGTCCAACCCCACCGTGGAGAGTATTATGAAAAAGCCATAGATATTGTTGACGGTGATGTCCGCACAAGCCAGCTTCATGACATCATTGTGCATACAGTAGGAGTGGGAGACGACATTCGCTCGCCAGTATTGGAACCGTTTCAGGAGAAAGGGGAATGGGAATTGTAAAGCCACCCCTCTTATCACACACACTAGTCCCATCTTGGCTATTCGCGGTGGGGTTAAGATGGAAGCATATCTCAGTGGGTCACGGATTGCAATGAAGCGGTCAAAGGCCATAGACACGAGCACAGAGGATTCAGTGTATGAAAACGAGTGGATGAAGAACACCTGGGCAAAGCAGGCATCAAGGCTGATCTCCCTAGAGTTAAACAGAAATATGCCCAGTGTTGTCGGCATGGTGGTCATTGATAAGCCAAGGTCTGTGACAGCCAACATGGAAAGGAAAATGTACATGGGCTCATGGAGGCTTGGATCTGTTTTTATGATGAACAGAATACCTGTATTTCCTATTATCATAATGGCATAAATAAGGCACAAAGGAATGGAGATCCAGAGGTGGACATCTTCGTGGCCTGCTATCCCAGTGAGAAGGAACACTGCAGTAGTGGATTTGGTGTCATTGACAGCTAACATGATGTACTGGATAGATTCATGGAGTTTTGAATTTTCCTTCCTGAGCGGAAAAAGAGAAGACTTGACATTATTTTACCAGTCATCATTCTACTCTGACAACATAGAGCGTAGTTATGACGCGAGAACCCCAGTAGTTCCCAGAAGATGAGCAAAACCATAGTCTTGGATTGACACCTCTGATAGGACATTAGGTGCTGTCAGCAGTGTTCCCTTCAAACTCCACAGCAACACAGCCCCACGTACAGATCCCTGACCCTTTGACTGGGTGGGGCTGATTAACCAACTGTGGGGCTGTGCTGCCACGCAGTTCAGAAGGAACACTGGCTGTCCGATTGGGTAAGACCTATGGTCCATATAGCCCAGTTTCCAGTGGCTTGTACTAGAACCTCCAGATGAAGTGGAGGAAATCCTGTAATAGGCAGCTATGTGATGACCTCATCCAAGGAAAGCTCCGCCCCTCCCAAGAACCAGAAATTAGTCCTATTTTAGGGTGCAAATCACAACAATGTATGGATCTTCCAGGACTCCTCAGAAAATCCTCATGACTGGAATTTGACTTACTGGTTACCCATATAAATATCCATCCCCTCCTTGAATCTTGGTAAGCTCTTGGCCCCATTGGTAAATTCTGGTTGGGATTTCCATGCCCTACTTGACCACAGTGTGATTTTTTTACAGTCTTGACCTTCACAAACCTACAATTCCTAGCTCTCCATTTCTGAGTGTGGCCCATTGTGTAATACCATGGAAAGTGGATGGGAAGAAGTGTCGTTGTATTTATGAGTCCTTTTCTAGAGCTGTTTATTATAGATATTCTAATAGTTTATTATAGATATTCTAATAGTTGCTCCTGTCCTGAGATTCTCAGTTATGCCTCTGCCTCTCTTCAGTACATGGGATTAATTCTTAAGGTCAGCTTCTGGACACAACAACATTACATTCAGCAGTGCCAGGTTCATACATGGAAATCTGATCAGAATAAGCTTCTATTAACTTTCCCTTACCAGATACTCCCAGTGATATACTCTGACCCTCCAAGAATCCCTCCAACTCAAGCTGCTGGGCTTTGCCTGGCCAGTGGTGACTGAAATCAGAGCATTCAATCGTCCTAACGGTTTCTCCTCATTCTCATAGGATCTGTATCTAATCTCCATTCCAGGATTTGTAGATATCTGGCGTGTTAACAAAAATGAGACAGACAGTTGCTTCAGCTGGGTGAGGAATGGGATAATGTCAAAAATGTGTGAATAGTGCAAACACTAGGTTTGCACTAATACCCAGTTGAGTGTGAACATTACTTAAAACAGGCTTTTTAACAGGTGATGGGATTAAATCACATTTAACAACTGATAGATTCTCCTTCCCTGCACCCCCATCCACTGTTTGCTGAAACACAGACCAGTGGTTCTGTTCTCTGAGGACTTTTTGGAAAGACTTACACAGATACTGCAAAGTGAGTGACTGCGTGACCGTGGATGTAAGTGTGCCATTGTCCTGAAAATCCCAGATGTCTGTTCATCGCAGACATCTTCACTCTTACAGCAGGATTATCTCTTGATGTCGACTCTTTCATCCGACCCCATGCTTTCAGAACTCCTAGCTACCTTCCAGACACCACTTGATCCCATTAATATATTGTGGCTGGGATATCTATCTCCTACTTGAGCACTGTGTGATATGCAAATGGTAACCCAAACATACAATTTCTAGCTCTCCATTTCTGAGTGTGGCTCATTTTATGAAGCCATAGAAAAGGAATGGGGAGAACTGTTATGGTAGCAGCAGGATGATCCGGTTATGTTGACTCTCTCCTCAGACCCTGTGCTATCAGCACTTATAGATACCTTCCAGACACCACTGATTTCTTGAGAAAACTACAGATTATCATTAATTCTCCTGAAACACCATCCAGGCCACCATGGATGTAGAAGCTCTTTACACTAGCATTCCACATGATGATGGATTATTAGCTGTGAAGAAAACTATCCCCGATGATGCCACAGCACACCTGGTGACTGAGCAACATGACTTTGTCCTTACCCACAACTATTTCCAATTTGGGGAACAATTTATACCTTCAAGTCAGTGGCACAGCTATGGGTACCTGCATGTCCCCACAATGTGCCAACATCTTTATGACTGACCTCAAACAACATTTCCTCTGCTCTCCTCCCCAGCACGCTTCCTCTACTTACGCTACATTGACAACATCATATGGACACACTAAAAGGAGATCTTTAAAGAATTCCACAGGGATTTCCACAACTTCCACCCCACCCACAATCGTAGCCTGGTCCAAGCCACACAAGAGATTTCCTTCCTTGATACTGCACCATTAAATGATGGCCACCTTATACTGAAAACCTACTGACTGTTATTTTTACCTACCTTCCTCTAGCTTCCATGCAGGACACATCACACAATCAATTGTTTACAGCCAGGCCCTTAGATACATTGAGATTGGCTCCAATCCCACAGACAGAGACAAACACCTACTGGATCTTTCTCAGGCATTCTTAGAACTTAACCCTGGACATTGATAGAGCCAGATGAGTACTCAGAGGCTACCTACATCAAGACAAGGCCAACAAAGAAAATAAGATACCACCACTAGTCATCACCTACAGCACCGCAGTTTAAACCCCTCCAACACATCACTGACAATCTCCAACCTATCCTGGAAAACTCTCTGTCATTTGCACAGGCCTTGGGAGACAGGCCAGTTATCACCTACAAACAGTCCCCTAACCTGAAGTCAATTCTTTCCTGCAGCCACACACCACAACTCAAACGCTTTCATCCTACAATACACTCGTTGCCAACTCTGTCCACATATCTATACAAGTGAAATCATCACAGGACCTAACCACATAAGCCGCCACATCAGAGGCTTATACAAGTGCACATCCTCTACTGTGATCTATGTGATCAACTACTAGCAATGCCTCTCAGCAATGCCCCTCTGCCACACTGGACCATCTCTACGACAAAGGATAAACGGACACTAGTCAGACATCAGAAATGATGCTACATAAAGCCATGGCTGGAACAAAGACGTGAACTGGATGGGCCATTACAAAACTTGTTTTTCTTACATTCAACACCCAATTGACATCAACATCTAAGTTTGGGACATTTCCAGCCCTCTCAGTTAGCCTCATTAGCACCAACACTACAATTAACAGATACTTTTCCCTCCTCTCCTCTTTTCTGTTATAAACTAAAAAGGCCTCCCTTTTCTCTCTAAGATGCCAGAGGGCTACTTGTTGTTTACTTCATGACAGTATCATACAACTGTTGGCTGAACAAAGAGATCATAGCACAAACCCATTGCAGGCAGTATTTAGAGAACATCTGCAATATTTTCTAAACCAAAACCCATTAAGCAGCAAAGTTACCACTGATCCTTCCTGTAGAGATTCTAACAACTCTGCTGCTGACTTCCGATATGCATGCATGACATCAAAGTTTGGCTTGGAATATTTCTATTATGATGAAAATGTTTGGCATATGATTTCACCTCCGTACATGAGTGCACACACGTCAACCCATTTTCCGCTCTGATCTCTCAGAGATGATTTCTCAGGTCAGAATGGGATCTTAGCATTAGAGCCTGAGTTTTAGCCTGAGATAGAATTTTGGGTTTGAAATTTAATACTTTCACGTACTTACTAATATGCGTGAAGACCAAAGATGCATTTCCCACACCGAGATGGGGCTTTTAGTACAATGAGACAGGTAAGGAATGGAACTAAAATTGTTGCAGGTTGGGGGTGGGGGCAGTTTAATGTCTGAACACACACTTGATGACTGTCTCAGCTTCTTATTTCAAATCAAGGTTCAGCAAAGGATGGGCAGGGAACAGTGGATTCCCAGATTTCTGTGTACCTTGAGTAATCCACTATGGAGCATGGCACCACTTCACTCAGGGCATCAGGTTATCAATACTCCGAGATCTGTGTGAGTGCCAAGTGTCTATGTAGCTTAAATAACCTACAGGGGTAAATGTAGGGGAGGGCTCCCAAGCTATCTAGCGCTGCCTGCCCTCCAGCCCCATCACTGAGTCACCCCAATAGCCCAGCTGAGTCCTCTGTCACTGCACAGAACATCTGCCAATGGAAACAACTTGCAGCTTTTGCCCTGCATGTCACATGTTACAGACAGTGAAACCTGCTAACGTACCCAATTCCTGCTATAAAGGAGCCACTGATACCAGAGGTCTTCACCGTAAAGAGTAGGAGTCATCAGAAAAGTTGCACGAGCAGCAGGCAGTGTGTGTTCAGATAGGGAGACAACTGCCTTTATGCAGCATGTTTGTACCTTCCCTTGGGGCCACTTGGCCATCAGGGAACCTCAGCTGCTTGGATTTCATTGCATCATCTTTAACACCATCACATCAAATAGCAAACTACTTAATCCAACTCACAAGGGATGCCACTTTGCTAGACTCCATTCTTGAAATTCAGGCTTGTCATCACAGTTCTTATGATTCCAATTAGTCACATGACTCCCTTGGGGGCAGCTGAGTAGTAATGGTGATGCTGTCACAGCTCTGATCTTGCTGAATTAAAATACAATATAATGAAAATAATGAATAATAAAAATATAGGACCAGATTTCTCCCTAGCAGCCTTATTTTCCTACATTGCAAACCCAAGGTGCCGGCCGGGGAAGGGAGATTCTACAAGGCTCTATATCTGGAAATTTCCCTCGAAACGTTGATGGGAGCAGACAGCAGGCACAGATCCCTCAATAATTACCCTACTTTGTTCATTCCCTCTGAAGTATCCTAATATAATGACACCACTCTGATGAATATGAGGGACAGAGTCAAAATAGTTTCAGAAGTATCGGCACAAGCACTGTCATAAGACAGGACACTGGGCTAGAAAAGTCA
Source organism: Rafetus swinhoei (assembly GCA_019425775.1). NCBI lineage: Eukaryota > Metazoa > Chordata > Testudines > Trionychidae > Rafetus > Rafetus swinhoei. The sequence goes on along the minus strand of CM033437.1, from coordinate 10,701,512 downwards.
TTGGCCATGCTTATGTTCTTAGTTTATTCCATGATGGACAGGCTGCTGCAGACAAGCCTGTTCCAAGGGACCCCTTGGTTTTAGAGTTGATACACACTGGCTAGCAGATATCCAGGGCCTAGGAAGTGGGAGGTTCATGTGAGGCGAGTGCTGTCATGTAGGGGTGTGGCCCAGTAACACCAATGACAGAGGTTCATGGTTTCAGCTACAGTTGGGCAGGACAACTGAGAGTTCCACCCTCCCCTTAGAAAAATTTGTGACCGAAACAAAAATGTTTCCTTTTCCTTCATTTTAGGGGTACATTTTCATGGACATGGGGTTGCTTCCCTGTCCTTTGTGGCTAATAGCCACTGATGGAATTCTCTTCAGAATTTATCTAATTATTTTTTTAATCAATGTATACTTTTGACTTGCACAACATCCCATGGCAATGAATTCCACAGGGTCAGTGTACATTGTCTGAAGAAATACTTCCTTTGGTTTGTTTGAAACCTGTTGCGTATTAGCTTTTTTGGGTAACCCTGGATGTTTTTGAAGGGGTAAACAACATTAATCACTTTCCCCACACCACTCACGGTTTTATTACCTCCATCGTATCCCACCTTAATCCTCTCTTTTCCTGCTGATAAGTCACAGTCTTTTTAGTTTCTCTATACCTAGACCAGTGGGTATGCCACCACTGCCTGGACTGCACAGCACCGAGGCAAGCATAGCCAGCCCAAGCCCCTCCCCACCCCCCCCCGCCCACTGGATCCCAGTGTGGTTGGCAACTTCCCATGCCTGCTTGTCCCTGGGATGTGGGGAGGGGAGAAGCATGCTCCCCTGGGGACATCCGGGCCCCTGTAAGAAAGGGCCTGCTGTCCAGGCCACACGTGGCCTTGCTCCGAGGACATCACCTTAATCTGACCCGGTAACTGTCGGTCTCGGCTCACATATGAGAGCAAGGCTTCAGGGATAGTGTCTCCAGGAATGACTGACCATCTCTCTTTCTTCTCCCCAGCTGGACCAGCCGTGACGGGGGGCAGGCAACACCACCCGAGATAGACCAGGGGAGCTGTACGCACTGGAGGATCCAGGAAGACCTGATGTGGGAACACATCTCCATACTCTGGGTCCTGCAAGAGATACTGGTCCAGAAGGTCCGGGAGGACACGCAGTGGAGGAGAGAGACGTGGATGGAGTTGCTGCAGCAGGGACGGAACATGTGCACGACCATGCAGGTGCTCCTCACCCACCCAGAGCCAACTCCTGCTGCCGCTCCTGCCCCAGTCCCAGTTCCTGGTCCTGCCCCCACTCCCATGCTTGACCCTGCACCCCCCATGCCAGACCCTGCTCCAGCCCACCCTCCTGCTTCTCCCACTAGTCTCCCCAGACCTCTCCATTCCCGTGGTCACTGAATTCCCCGCACATGAGGCAGAGGAACCACCTGAGCCATGTGCCACTCACAGCCCCAGCCCTGAGCCTCTCCTCCCCCTTTCAGCTCCCTCTATCCCTTTCTGCTCCCTCCCCCCTCCAAGGTTATCATCCCCGCTCCTCCCCCCTCTCCTCTCCCCATTTCCAGGTTCTTTCCCTGGTCCTTCTCCATTGACTTCTATCCCAAATAAATAACCAAACAGTACTTTTTTTCAAAACAAATCAGTTTTTTTAATGGTCTCTGCAGAGGAGAGGGGTGGAGGGGGAAGGGAGGGGTTGTTGGAGGAAAGGCAGAGAGGGGCATGGCACACACCCATAGTGGGGGGGCCCTAGGGAGAGTGTCACTGGGGACCTTGTGAGAAACTCTCCCTCAGGGCCTCCTGGATGCACACCCCCACCTGATGGTCCTGATGGATGGCAGCTGTACATGGTGGCTCAAAGGTCCTGCCCTCCTGGCCAGCCTCAGCCCCCCACCCTAAAAGGAAGGCCTCCCCCTTCCTCTCAACTATGTTGTGGAGCACACAACACATGAACACCGCCAGGAGGATGTTCTGCTCCCCCACATCCAGGTAGGTCAGGATGCATCTGAATGATGCCTTGAGACACCCAAAGGCGCACTCCGCCTGCATGCAGGCCCTGCCCAAGCGGGTATTAAAGCAGTCCTTGCTGGGTTCAAGATATCCAGTAATGGCTTCATTAGCCACAGCATGAGAGGGCAAGTTTTGTGCCACATCTCCTGCTTCTCCTTTTCCCCTGAGATCTGACCCCATACCATTTCTTCCCCTGAAGCTCCCTCCCCCTGCCCCTCCTCTTCCCCTGAGGTTCTGGTTCCCTGCAGGGCCAGAAATTGTCCATTTTAGGAGCTGCCCAGGGAAGCCAGCCTGCTGTTCAGAGCCCCAAACTCTCCACATTCCCATGGAGGTGTGCCTTGGGGGTAAGAAGATGGGCTAGGAGCTGCTCTTGTGCCTGCTAACCTCCATCCAAGGCAGGTGGAGGATCTTGAGTCCCTGGGCAGCTCTTACCATGGCTTAGTTCCAGATTGAAGCCTGGTCAGAGGGCAGAGCTTGGGGGAAGGAGAGGAGCAGGAGGGTCAGGAGACTCGGGGATAGAGGATGAATAGGAGAAGAGCATGAAAGTGTCAAGGGAGGCGATAGAGAGTAGATGGGGTTCCTGCAAGGGTCCCACTTCTGCCTTTTAAAAAAATGGTCACTCTACTCAGAATGGGCTGGGGTGGGAGATGACCTAGAAAGGCCTTTGTGAGGGAGAAAAAGAGCATTTCTGACCCTTTTAATTGCTGGGGAAGCACAAATGGAGACACTGGGCAGGGAATCTGGGCTTGAGACTCCTGCCAGGATTCCTGTGTGTCAGACCCTCCCTCACACCTTCCACTCTCTCTGTGGGGGTGGGATCAGCAGGTGTGCTATGTGCATAGCCATCAGTGGAGACCTCTATTGGCTTGTCCTGTGGCTCCTGCATTAAGCAAGTCTCTTTCATGACTCAGTCACTAGAACCTGGCTGAGGGCATTGGGGACCTCTCAAATAGCCCCCGTCTATAGAGAGTACAGCCATTTTGGATCATACACTATCCAGAGCCCTCAGAAAAGATCAGGACTGTGACGGCACATCAGTTATGTAGGTATTTTCATAGTCTGTGGGTGAGACACAGAGATGTTATCAGTGCAGGTGTCATGGGAAACAACATACAAATCCCTTCTCTATTTTGCTGTATCAAAGAGGAATCCTGAGGTCAGAGTAGCTGCCAATACGGCTTTTTGTAGGCCAACTAATTAGCCATCCAGTTTCCACCCTAAAAACCACCCCTCCCATGTGTCCAACCCATCTGAACCTCTCTGTATAGAGTGCAGATCAGTAGATAATGTCATCACAGATGTTGGGGAAAGGATGGAAGAGGTGCATGTGGTCCATAATTATCATCTCCTTCATCATCACACCTGGACCCATGCGATGAGCTGACTCTTTACTTGACGAACACCCTGATTATCCTCACACGTAGTTGTTTGCTTTTCACGCTGTACACAATCGGGTTCATCAGGGGTGGCACCAGCACATAGATGTATCCAAAGAAAATCTGAAGCCAGTGAGTTGAGCTATTTCCAAATCTGCGTAACACAGCCAAACTGACCATTGGTATATAGAAGAGCAGGACGGCACAGAGGTGGGAAACGCAGGTGTTCAGGGCCTTGATGCGCTCCCCATGGGATGCAACGCTCAGCACTGTTTTGAGAATCATCACATATGAGAGGAAGATGAGGAAAGAGTCCAACCCCACAGAGGAGAGTATTATGAAAAAGCCAAAGATATTGTTAACAGTGATGTCCGCATATGCCAGCTTCATGACATCATTGTGCATACAGTAGGAATGGGAGATGACATTGGCTCGCCAGTATTGGAACCGTTTCAGGAGAAAGGGGAATGGGAATTGTAAAGCCACCCCTCTTATCACACACACCAGTCCCATCTTGGCTATTCTGGGCAGGGTTAAGATGGAAGCGTATCTCAGCGGGTCATGGATTGCAGTGAAACGGTCAAAGGCCATTGACAGGAGCACAGAGGATTCAACGTATGCAAGCGCGTGGATGAAGAACACCTGGGCAAAGCAGGCATCGAAGCTGATCTCCCGAGAGTTGAACAAGAATACGCCCAGTATTGTTGGCATGGTGGTCATTGCTAAGCCAAGATCTGTGACAGCCAACATGGAAAGGAAAATATACATGGGCTCATGAAGGCTTGGATCTGTTTTTATAATGAACAGAATACCTGTATTTCCCATTATCAGTATGGCATAAATAAGGCACAAGGGGATAGCGATCCAGATATGGACATCTTCATGCCCCTCTAGCCCAGTGAGAAGGAACACTGCAGGCATGGATTTGGTGTCATTGAGAGCTAACATGATGTACTAGGTAGATTTGAGGAGTTTTGAATTTTCCTTCCTGAGAGGAAAAAGAATAAGAGTTTAGATAATATTTTACTAGACGTCATTCTACTGTGAGAACGTAAAGCGTAGTTGTGACACAAGAATCCCAGTAGCTCAAGGAAGATTAGCAAAATCGTAGTCTTGGATTGACACCTCTGATAGGAAGTTAGTGACTGTCAGCAGTGTTTCCTCCCAGCTATGTGTCAACACAGCCCCACACACAGAGCCCTGAGCCTCTGAGTGGGCGGTGCTAATTAATCAGCAATGGGGCTGTGTTCTGGCGCAGCTTAGAGTGAACACTGGCTGACAGATTGGGTGAGACCCGTTGTTCCATGTAGCCCTGTATCTATTGGTTTGTACTAGAACCTGCAGATGAATTAGAAGAAGCTCTGCAATAGATAGCTATGGAATGACCTTCTCCAAGGAAAGCTCCCTCTCTCCCGAGACCCATAAATTTGAGCTATTTTGGGAGGCAAATCACAACTGTTGATAGACCTTCCTGGACTCCTCAGAAAATCCTCTTACTGAAATTTGATTTACTGGTTACCCATATAAATAGCCAGCCCCTCTTTGAATCCCAGTAAACTCTTGACCCCATTTATATATTGTGGCTGGGATTTTCATGGCCTATTTGAGCACAGTGTGATTTTACAGGATTGACCTTCCCAACCCCCCAATTTCTAGCCCTCCATTTGTGAGTGTGGCCTATTGTATAATACCATGGAGAGTAAAAGGAGAGAAGTGTCCTCGTATTTATGAGTCCTTCTCTACAGCTATTTATTACAGATATTCTATATTTTCTCCAGTCCTGAGATTCCCAATTATGCCTCTGCTTCTCTTCAGTACATGGGATTAATTAGGCTCAGGTTCTGTACTCAATAACATAACATTCAACAGTGCCAGATTTATATATATAAATTTGATCAGAGCCCCCCTCTATTAACTTGCCCTTTCCAAATGCTCCCAGTGATATGCTTTAACCCTCCAAGAATCACTCCAAGTGAAGCCAATGGGCTTTGCCTGGCCAGTGTTGACTGAAACCAGAGCATTCAATCATCCTACAAGCTTCTCCTAATTCTCATAGGACCTGCATCCAATCTCCATGCAAGGATTTGAAGATATCTGGCACGTTAACAAACTGAGACAGACCATTACTTCAGCTGGATGAGAAATGGGATTATGTCAAAAGTATGTGACTAGTTCAAATACTAGGTTTGCACTAATATCCAGTTGAGCGTACACGTTACTTAAAGCAAGCTCATTTAACAAGTGGCAGGATTTAATCACATTCAACCACTGTTAGACTCTCCTTCTCTACACCTCAGCTCCAGTATTTGCTGAAACACAGACCACCAGTTCTGTTCTGAGGACTTTTTGGAAAGACTTACACAGGTATTGCAAAGTGAGTGACTGTGTGACCATGAATGTAAGTGTGCCATTGCCTGAAATGGATACTGTAGATCCCGGAAATCCCAAACGTCCCATCATCTCAAACATCAGCACACTTACAGCAGGAGATTATCCCTTGATGTTGCCTCTCCTCTGACCCTACGCTCTCAGAACTGTTAGCTACCTTCCAGACACCCCTGATTTCCTGAGGAAACTACAGAATATCAATAATCCTCCTGAAAACACCATTCTGGGCATCATTTTTACCTACCTTCCTTTAGCTTCTATGCAGGACACATCATATGATCAATTGTTTACAGCCAGGCCCTTAGATATGCTCGGATCTGCTCCAATCCCACAGACAGAGACAAACACCTACAGGATCATTATCAGGCATTCTTATAACTTAAATACCCACCTGGGGAAGTGAAGAAACAGATTGACCGAGCCAATTGAGTACCCAGAAGTCACCTACATCGAGATGGGCCAACACAGAAAATAGGAGAACACCACTAATCATCACCTACAGCACCCCAGTTTAAACCCCTCCAAGACATCATTGACAATCTCCAACCTATCCTGGAAAACTATTCCTCGCTCTCACAGGCCTTGGGAGACAGACTAGTCATCGCCTACAAACAACCCTCAACCTGAAGCAAATTCATTCCAGCAACCACACTCCACACCTCAAACACACTCACCTAGGAACCTACTCCTACAATACACCCTGTTGCCAACTCTGTCCACATATCTATACAAGTGAAACCACCACAGGACCTAAGCACGTAAGCCACTACATCAGAGTCTCATACAACTGCACATCCTCTACTGTGATCTATGTCATCAACTACCAGCAATGCCCCTCCACCATGTATATTGGCCAAACTAGACCGTGTCTAAAACAAAGGATAAATGGTCACAAATCAGATATCAGAAATGATACTACACAAAAACTATGGCTGGAACAAAGGTGTGAACTGCATGGGCCATTACAAAACCTGTTTTTCTTTCATTCAACACCCAACTGACATCAAAATCTAAGTTTGGGATACTTCCAGCCCACTCACTTAGCCTCATTAGCACCAGCACTTTAATTGACGGGTACTTTTCCCTTCTCCCTTCTTTTTCTCTTATAAATTGAGAGGGTCCCTGTAAGAGTTTTTGCTCAATCCTGGGCTCCTGTCCGGTGCTTGGGCCTGTACTTCCTAGCCTGGTGGGCCCTTTAAAACCAGGGTCCCGAAGGCAGGCAGGCAAATAAATATTCTCAAAGTTCAAATGGTGGCCCAGGCTGGTTCAGGGTGGGGCAGGCAAACAAACAGCTTTCGTGGCACAGGTGGGAAAGGGGAGACTGCCACCCAATATGGAGGTAGGAGGGGGGACGCGGGCCGAGGGCCCTAACAGTGGCTGCCTTGGCAGCCACTGGCGTCAGCAGGGAATCCATCCCGGAGCATGTTGACGTGCCTTAAAGGGTGATCAGGTCCACCTGACCATCCTCTGCTTCCTCTGGGACATTTCCAGACTCCCCCTCAGTTTGTACCTGGCTCCCAGGCAGTGGCCAGTTCACAGGGTCTGTCTGGTCCAGGTGTAGGCGTAGGGAGAAAAGGGTCTCCTCCTCAAGGCCCTGGCCTGGTGGCCTGGGCCAATTGTCCACCTCGGCCAACTCCTCAGCATCCTCAGGGTAGGCCTTTCCTCCCTCCAACAGCTGGCTCCCCTACTGAGCTTTTATACTTCCTGCCCCTCCCCCTAGGTCTCTATGGGCTTAAAGGGTCAGGCTCCATCTCAGCCCACCCAGGCTCAGAGAGGGGTTCTTCCTCCTCAGGGTCAGTGAGCAGCCAACCCTGCTCACTACCAGTCCCCCTTTTCTCTCCACTCTTCTCACCTGCGGGGGTGGATAGGGCTACTCGTTGTTTACTAAGTGACAGTATCATACAACTGTTGGCTGGATTCGTTCCAATCCCACAGAGGCAAACGCCTACAGGATCTTAGTCAGGCATTCTTAAAATACCTAGCCGGAGAAGTGAAGAAACAGATTGTTAGAGCCAGACGAGTAGCCAGGCATCAGCTTCTTCAGGACAAGCTCCACAAGGAAAATAACAGAACACCCTGAGTCATCACCTACATCCCCAGCTCAAACCCCTCCATTGAATCAATGACAATCTACACCCTGTCTCCACTCTTACAGACTTTGGGAAACAGGCCAATCCTCACCTATAGACAACCTGCTAATCTGAAACAAATTCTTTTCAGCAACCACGCATCACACCTCAATTGTACTCACCCAGGAACCTATTCCTGCAATAAACCCTAGTGCCAACTCTGTCCACACATCTACACAAGAGACATCATGAGAGGGCCTAACCACATAACCCACAAAATCAGAGGCTCATACAACAGCACATCCTCTAATAGTGATCTGTGCCATCTATTACCAGCACTGCCCCTCTGCCATGTATATTGGCCAAACTGGACAGTGTCTATGACAAAGGTTAAATGGACACAAGTCAGGTATCAGAAACGGTAACACACAGAAACCTGTAGGAGAAACTTTTACCCTACCTGGCACTCATTAATGGATTTAAAAGTTGCCATTTTTCTACAAAAGTATTTTCAAAGACCAACTCCAGAGAGAGAATGGCCTTAAACAAAGACATGAATTGAGTGGCCATTATAAAATCTGGTTTCCTAACATTCAACACCCAATTGACATAAAAAATTAAGTATGGGACCCTTTCGGCCCATTCAGTTAGTCTCATTAGCACCGACACTACAATTAACAGTCACTTTTTTCTCCCTCTCCCTTCTTTTTCTCTTATAAATTGAGAGGGTCCCAGCTTCTCTCTCCACTCTGCTCGTCTGAGGAAGTGGGTTTTGCTCATGATACTATGCATATATATTTCTTAGTCTCAAGGCGCTACAGGATAACTCGTTTATTACGTAACAGTATCATACAACTGTTGGCTGAACAAAGAGTTCATAGTACCGGGCAAATTAGTCAAAACAATAGTAAAGAATAAAATTGTGAGGCATGTAGAAGAACATAATTTGTTGTACAAAAGTCAACATGGTTTCTGTAAAGGGAAATCATGTCTTACTAATCTATTAGAGTTCTTTGAAGGGGTCAACAAACATGCAGACAAGGGGGATCCAGTAGATATAGTATCCTTAGATTTACAGAAAGCCTTTGACAAGGATCCTCACCAAAGGCTCTTGTGTAAATTACATTGTCATGGGATAAGAGGGAAGGTCCTTTCATGGATTGAGAACTGGTTAAAAGACAGGAAACAAAGAGTAGGAATAAATGGTACATTTTCAGAATGGAGAGGGATAACTAGTGGTGTCCCCCAAGGGTCAGTCCTGGGAGCAATCCTGTTCAACTTATTCATAAATGATCTAGAGAAAGGGGCAAGCAGTGAGGTGGTAAAGTTTGCGGATGATACTAAACTGTTTAAGATAGTCAAGACAGAAGCAGACTGTGAGGAACTTCAAAAAGATCTCACCAAACTGAGTGACTGGGCAACAAAATGTCAAATTAAATTTAATGTGGATAAGTGTAAAGTAATGCACGTTGGAAAAAATAACCCCAACTATACATACAGTATTATGGGCGCTAATTTGGCTACGACAAATCAGGAAAGAGATCTTGGAGTTATTGTGGATAGTTTTCTGAAAACTTCTACACAGTGTGCAGCGGCGGTCAAAAAGGCAAATAGGATGCTAGGAATTATTAAGAAAGGGATAGAAAATAAGACACAGAATATCTTACTGCCCCTGTATAAAACTATGGTACGCCCACATCTTGAATACTGTGTACAGATGTGGTCTCCTCACCTCAAAAAAGATATTTTGTCCTTAAAAAGGGTTCAGAAAAGGGCAACTGAAATGATTAGGGGTTTGGAACGGGTCCTGTATGAAGAGAGGCTAAAGCAACTGGGACTTTTCAGTTTAGAAAAAAGGAGACTGAGGGGGGATATGATAGAGGTATATAAAATCATGAGTGGTATGGAGAGGGTGAATAAAGAAAAGTTATTTATTAGTTCCCATAATAGAAGAACTAGAGGACACCAAATGAAATTAATGGGTAGCAGGTTTAAAACTAATAAAAGAAAGTTCTTCTTCACATAGCGTGCAGTCAACCTGTGGAACTGCTTGCCAGAGGAGGCTGTGAAGGCTGGGACTATAGCAGAGTTTAAAGAGAAGCTAGATAATTTCATGGAGGTTAGGTCCATAAAAGGCTATTAGCCGAGGGATAGAAATGGTGTCCCTGGCCTCTGTTTGTCAGAGGCTGGAGATGGATGGCATGAGACAAATCGCTTGATCATTGTCTTCGGTCCACCCCCTCTGGGGCACCTGTCACTGGCCACTGTCAGCAGACAGGCTACTGGGCTAGATGGACCTTTGGTCTGACCCAGTACGGCCATTCTTATGTTCTTAGTACAAACACATTGCAGGCAGTATTTAGAGTACATCTGCTATATTTTCTAAACCAAAAACCCATTAAGCAGCAAACTTACCACTGATCCTTCCTGTAGAGATTCTAACAACTCTGCTGCTGGCTTCCAATATGCAATCATGACATCAAAGTTTGGCTTGGAAAATTGTATTATGATGAAAATGTTTGGCATATGATTTCACATCTGTACATGAGTGTACACACGTCTACCCATTTTCCGCTCTGATCTCTCAGAGATGATTTCTCAGGTCAGAGTGGGATCTTAGCATTAGAGTCTGTTTTTTAGCCTGAGATAGAATTTTGGGTTTGCAATTTAATACTTTCACGTACTTACTAATAAGTGTGAAGAACAAAGATGCCGGGTGGTGCATTTCCCACACCCAGATGGGGCTTTTAGTACAATGAGACAGGTAAGAAATGAGACTAAAGGAGTTCACTTGATGACTGTCTCAGCTTCTTATTTCAAATCGAGGTTAAGCAAAGGGGGCAGGGCAAGGGACAGTGGACTGCCAGATTTCTGTGTACCTTTAGTAACCCACTTTGGAGCATGGCACCACTTGACTGAGGGCATGAGATTATCAGCACTCCGAGCTATGTGTAAGTGTCAGAATTCTGTGCAGCTTAAATAACTTACAGTGAATCATGGGGCAGATGTAGTGGAGGGTTCTTTAGTTACCAAGCACTGCCTATCCTCCAGCCCCATCACTGAATTACCCAAACAGCCCAGATAAGTCCCTTGCCGCTGCACAGAAAATCTGCCAATGAAAACAGCCGGCAGCCTTCGCCCTGCACTTGGCATGTTACAGACAGTGAAACCTGCCAACGTACCCAGTTCCTGCTAGAAGGGAGCTGCTGGCACCAGAGGTCTTCACCCTAAAGCACAAGGAGTCACCCGAGAAGTTGCACAGGAAGCAGGCAGTGGCTGTTCAGGTAGGGCAGCAACTCCCTTTATGCAGCATGTTTGTACCTTCCCTTGGGGCCAGTTGACCATCAGGGAGTTTTAGTTGTTTGGCTTTGTCTGCAGCAGCTTTAACCGTGTCACGTCTGATAGCAAACTAAAGAGGCCAAGTCACAGGAGATACAGCCTTGCTGCAGGCTCCATCTTTGGAATCCAGGTTTGTCTTCGCGGTTCCTACGGTTCTGATTAGTTACATAGCTCCCTCGGGAGCAGCTGAGTAGGTAACGATGCTGGCAATTGCTCTGATCTTGCTGAATGAAAATACAATATAATTATAACCACAACAATAATAATGGTAATAGTAATATAATATGATAGTATAAATAATAGCAATAACAGAGGACCAGATTTCTCCCTAGAATCCTCATATGTTGTATTACAAACCCAGGGTGTAGACCAGGGAAAAGAGATCTCACAAGGCTCCATGTACTGAAATTTCACTTGGATTGTTCCAAAAGGGGAGGTGCCTTCCCTTCTCTCTGAAAAATGAAACAGAAGACCCAGGTTCCAGGGATCACCAAAGTTAGTCACGGGCTTCAGCGATCCCTTGGCATCTCCTCCCCCCTAGTTTCTCTTGTGTCCTCTATTTTGCTAGGACCCTCTCTAGCTTCTTGCTAGGTTAGTCTCAGCAGTAGCCACGGCCTACAGGACCTGCTGAAGGGGGCTGAACAGAGTTGGGAAGAGTGGATAGAGTAGCTGATGATCACAGGACCCCAGCCATAGCCTGGATGGGAGATATTGTCCCAGGGATATTGTCCCTTCCCGGAATGCATCCCTGGGATTATGTCAGTGAAACCTTCATTTATGTCATCACTGGTATGATGTAATTCCTGGGTGCATCCTCACAATGTGATGTGGAAATAATAAAGAAGGACACTTTAGGTAAATTTAACAAATATAGTCAGGGATTAAATTAAATCAATGGGGAAAATGGGGGAATTCAAAACAGAACCAAAATAAAGGACAACAGTAAGCATCCTTAATCAACAATAACTGTACAACAGTGCAGAGATTCCATCAACGAGGCAGAAAACCTGGGCCCAAATACCCTTTTTGGCCAGAAAGAAAGAAGACGTGACAGTAAAGAGTCCAACGAAATACACCCCTTTTGCATTGAGAAGTGCCGATGGGTGCTGTGCCCAGCCAAGACCTGGGACCTTCTACCCTCGAGCTAATTAGAAGCTTTTGGGTAGGCACGCCAGGGAGATCCCCGCGGGGAACTTCTCTAGGTGACGGAGGATCACTGATCATTGATGGTAACGCTTTCCCTTCTCTTGTCACAACCGTGACGGTTTGTGGAGGTGCTGCTGACAGGAGCATAGATGGAAAAGACCACACCCCCCAGCAGCTGGGCGGAGCCTTAAATCCCTTCTGTGGCGCGAAAGCTCTGAGGTGATGGAATGTTCCGCTTAGGCGGGAAAAACCAGTTTCAGCCGGTGAGAACCAGCCCAGGTCAGAGTCTTCTAGCTGCTGACAGGCACCTTGTTCAAAATGGAGTCCTTAGGTCAAAAGTTCACCGCCTCCATTTTGAATGGCTTTTACATTAACTCCTTTATTCCCAACAGAGGGAATGGACAAAATAGGGTAATTATTGAGTGATCCGTGCCCTGTTGTCTGCTCCCAGCTTCTGGCAGGAAGAGGTTCAGAGACATGGTGTTGATTCCCTGGCCTTTGTGGCTAATGGCCCCTGACGGAATTCTCCTCAAAATGTATCTAATTCTTTTGTGAGATCAATTTATACTTTTGACTTTCAAAACATCCCATGGCAATGAGTTCCACAGGTTCACTGTGCATTGGTTGAAGAAATACTTCCTTTGGTTTGTGTGAAACCTGTTGCATATTAACTTGTTTGGGTAACCCTGGATCTTTTTGAAAGGGTAAACAACACTTCCGTATGTACATTCTTCACATCATTCACAGTTTTATTACCTTTATAATAATAATCCTGTTTTAATCCTCTCTTTTCCAAGCTGAACAGTCCCAGTCTTTTCAACTTCTCGTCACCTGGAAGCTGTTCCATATACCGTAATATTTTGGTCACTCTTCTCTGAGTCTGGCTCCTGCAATGCACCAGCCTCAACTGAGGCTGTGCTTCCCACCATGCCAGCCTGGGCAAAAGCAGCACTCCTAGCCCCCGACCCCACCACCTACAGCCATGGCTGGGGATGTGCTCCTTGCTGCCAGCCCAGCCCAAGCTGTGCTTCTGAACCTGGGCAGCTGGGGCTCTCTGGTCCAACAATATTCATGGTCCTACCAAACTATGGATGTTGCTGGTCCAGAGAGTCCTGGATTTTAGAGTTTCCACCTGTACCATTTAATTTCATTTTTTGAGCTCTAGTTCATTTGTTGTGTAAAAAACCAACCTTATCTACTTTCTTCACTCCAGTCATGATTGCATAGCCCTCTAACATATGAACCACATGATATGGCTGTCTCAGTCATTGTGGTGAGTGAATTGCTGTCTTGAATGCACCTAGAAAAAGTTGTTACTCCCAGGGCATGTCTACACAGTGGGGCTAAACTCGAAATGAGCTACGCAACTTGAGCTACGCTAATTGCGTAGCTTCAGTCAAAGTAGCTTATTTCGACTTTTGGCAGTGTCTACACAGCAGGTATTTCGAAAGAGAGCAGTCTTCCCTTACTCCTCGTACAATGAGGGTTACGGGAGTTGGAGTAAGCTGTCCTCCAACTCGACATTATTTCAACATTATGTCAAAATAACTGTTCGTGTATAGATGCAGACTTAGTTATTTCAGAATAACGTCCTTCATTCTGAAATAACGCTGCTGTGTAGACATAGCCTCAATGTTTATATGCACTCAAAACAATTTGCTGAGCAAGAAAAAAATGGGATTTTCAAAGAAAAACAGGGATTTGTAGTCTCTTTACCCTCTAGATCAGTGGTTCTTACCTGGGGATAATTACCTCTCAAGTGGTAATTTGGCATATTTCAGGGAGTAATAAGCTGCTCAGGTTCACACGCTTCTAATAGAGTAATATCAGCGAGGAAAGTTATTCATTAATTATATTATTAAATTTAACTAACACAAAGTAATGGCAACCTCAGTAAATTGTTTAATTTACTTTATTCAGCAATGTTTTATTATCGTTCCTTCTGAGGTGATGCAGTATGAGTTATCATTAACAGTGTGCATTGCAGCACAGCTTGATCTGACCTGCAGCAACATGTTCAACCCTGTTACCATTCAGCTCCTATAAAACCACTTGCAAAACCAATGAAAGATCATCTTCAATTCAGCCTTGGTAGGGAAATCTCTCTCTACAATAGTGTCTGTCATTCTGGAATCCTGGTCCACTCCCCTTGGCCAGTTCCCCCTGCCACCCGTGGTGGAGCAGTCTCTGGGGGTGGGGCTTTCAGTTGATGGTGGCAGCGCCGCCGCGTCTTGTTACCTATTTATGGCCCCCTCCCTCTCCAGCTCCAGGAAACACCCTCCCCTCCCCGCACATGCTGTTCCGCTCGCACCAGCTCCCGGCAGCAGTTCAGGCTCCTGCCTGCAGAGAAGGGGGGTGCACACTGCTGGAGGCAACAGGGGATGCTCTGACTCTGGGGATGCCCCCCGCCCCAGGCTTGTCTGCCATAGGCATTGAGCCACTCCCCCTCCTCGCCCTCTGGGACTCGAGTGGGATAGTTCCCGGCAGTTGGGGGTGGCATGTCCTGAGCCAGAGGGCTATAACTGCAGCCTGCTAGCATCTTGGCTGCCTGGCCTCCTCTTTCAACCCTCCCTGGTGCTCCAGGGCGGTGGAAGCTACATAGCTTCCTTCCCCAGGGAAACAGAAGCCATGTGGCCTACCCCTTCCCCCAAGGAGGCAGGAGCTGCATCTACACCCCACACCACCAGCCCCCTCACATATCCCTCCATGAAACCCTGAACCCCGGCCCCTCATTCATACCCCCAAAATAAGACCCTACATCCCATGCCCCCTCCACTGAGACCCTGCACCCCTAGCCCCCTCATTCATCCCTTCCATAGAGACCCCACACCCCCTGCCTGCTCCTGCACCTTTCCCCCAGTCAGACACCTATCCCCCAGAGAGAGAGGGATTGGCAAGCATGGTGAGCAGGGGGCACAGCCCCCTAGTAATGGTTAATAGTTAAATCAAATAAAGTTGTTACTTGAGGTAAGTCAATCTTTATTACTATTTCATTGAATTTTAGATTAATTATACATTAATGTTCTTACTTTTCTCTTTTTTTAGTCTTAGTGCAATGTACGTTAATGAGGTTATTACCTTTTTCAATATAAAATTACAGATAAGAGTAACACACTCAATTATAATTTTACATTAAATTTAAATTATGGTGAGTTAATTAGCAATGTATAATATAATGTATATTTTAACGTAGTATTATGCAATTTACAATCTGGTGAATAATCATAATTTGTTTTTCTAATTATAATCCATAATCATTTAAAAAAAAATAATTTCAAGATGTCTAATGTTAGATTTTTTTGAATGTCAGTTACGGCTTCAGCAGAGAAACAGTCATATAAAAAAGCATTTTTACAATGGGGGCTTACTAGAATTATTGACAATTCAGTTGAAAAACCTCAATGCCTTCTTTGCAGTGAAGTACTTAGTGCAGAGAGTATGAAGCCCAACAAACTGAAGGGCCATTTTGAACAAATCCATAAAGAGTTTGTAGGAAAATATATTGAATATTTTTTTAAAACGGAAGGCATGTTGAAATCCTCTCATTTAGATTTAACTGGTCAGCTTGCAAAGATATATGAAGCTGTTATAGAAGCATCCTATTGTATTCTTCTCCAAATTACTGAATGTAAAAAACCTCATTCAGTCAGAGAGGTTCTCATTAAACCATGTCTGGTTGAAACAGAGAGGTTTGTTCTTGGGGAGCAACATGCGAAAAAGGTGGATCAGATATCACTTTCAAACTGCACTGTGAAAGGGCGCATTTCTGAGATGAGTGAAAACATTTTGGACCAAGGAGTTGCAGAGGTGAAAGTTAGTCTCTACTTTGCACTTCAGTTGTATAAATCAACAGATGTCGCCTCCTGTGAACAATTACTTGTGTACACTCGGCATATAAAAGGTGACTCTCCGAAGGAGGCATTCCTACTCTCTGAATTGTTGACCACTACTGCATGCAGAGATCATGTGTTCAGACATTGCAGAATTTCTTTGCCAATAAGGGGTTATAATGGACAAAATTAGTTGGTATGTGCACTGATGGAGCACCATCAATGATGGGAATTCATTCTGGGTATAAGGCTCACATAAAGGAGGTCGCTCCTCATGCCACATTCACCCACTGCATGCTTCATAGATATGTTTTGGCTGTGAAGACACTTCCACCAAATCTTAGTGAATTGTTCTGTGCAGTTGTTAAAATTGTTAATCCTATTCAAAATAGTGCCACAAATTCCAGAATGTTTAAAGTATTATGTGAAGAGGTTGGAGCTGAATTTAGCGCACTTCTGTTTCATACAGAAGTTCACTGGTTATTATGCAGAAAAGTCTTAAACTGAGTCTTGCAACTAAGGGAAAAAATATCAATGTTCTTTGAAAGAGAGACATATGCTAACGAGCAAGAATTGCTTGGGAAAATAATGGACTGTACATTCATTCTAAAATTGGCATACCTTGCAGATGTTTTTACTGAAATCAATCAGCAAAACCTCTCACTACAAGGAAATATGGTGAATATTCTCACAGCTAAAGACAAGGTTGCTAGCTTCGTCAGTAAGGGTGTGTCTAGACTACAGGGTTTTGTAGACAAAAGTGTCCTTTTGTCGACAAAACTATACCTGCATCTACACTACCGCCGAGTTCTGTCGACATAACGTCAACAGAACTCGGCAGTTTTGTCGACGGCGGTAAACCTCATTCTATGAGGTATAATGCCTTTTGTCGACAGAGTTCTGTTGACAGAAGGCGTTATTGCATCTACACTGTCCTTTGCGTCTACACTCTCATGTCGACAAAGCGGCTTGCTTTGACAACAGAACTGGATGTAGTCTAGACGCTCTTTGTCGACAGAAGCTTTGTCGACTGTATCTGTCAACAAAGCCTCTGTCGACAGAAGCCTGTAGTCTAGACGTACCCTAAGTTCCAGCTTTACTGACGTAGGGTTGAAGCTGGTGATGTACCCACGTGGTTAGAATTGACAACTCTGCTTGAGGCAACCAAACAGAAATGTTCATTTGCTGAGGATATCATAAAACACTTACTGTTGGTAACAGACTCCATCAGCAGACACTTTCCAGATACAGAACAGTGTCATATAAATGTATGGATTGTAAGACCATCTACAGTAAAATAAAAGGTAATTGAAGAGAAAGATGTCAAGGCAAAAGCAGAATTCTTTGGTCCATGAGAAGATAACTTGCAAGCAGATTCTCAGGATTCTGATCTGGCAACTTTTTAGCAAAAAGCTGGCTTAGACTACCCAATTCTCTCTGACAGAGCTCTCAAATTTCTAATTGCATTTGTCACTATGTATTGCTGTGAGGTTGGCTTTTCTACAATAGTCAATGAAAATGAAGGCAAGGAACAGATTGGATCTTAGTCATGATTTGAGATGTGCATTACCAGTGACAAAACCTCATATCTCTATGCTAGTCAAGCAGCAGCAGTATCAGTGTTCACACTGTGAAATTCATCTGAGAAATGTTATTCATGATGAGTTTTCATTTTCTAAATAACGAACCTAATATATAATAAGTTTAAAATACAATAGGTGTTCAAATGTGTTCAACATAATGTATGAGAAAATGAAATACAATAAAATGATTAATTGTGATTTTCTTTTTCTCTATTGCCATTTTAAAAAGGAGGAGGGGTAATTTTGGTTTATAAGTTTAGCTTAAGGGGTAATGGTGCCAAAGCGGTTAAGAATCACGGCTCTATGTCCCTCCCTGTCATTGTCAGAATATCTCAATTGTCCCACTCTTGGAACAGGTTATAACACACCATATGTGCTAAATGATTATCACTAGGCAGGATCGACTGGACACTCTTTAGAGTGCTTGTGACCAGAGATACACAGTTATCTATAGTATTCTTAAAACAAGTAGGTTTATTAACAACAAGCACAAAGCATTAGGGCAGATGGTTGTAGAATAACTGTCACATATCCCTTCTATGACAACAAGCTAAATCAGGCAGCCTTTGTTCTGGAGATATAGAATCAGAACCGGCACAACTTACTTTCCTTTGGGAAGCCCAGGAGCCCTTGGGACCCAGCCTAGTTTCCGTGTGTTTCTGAGAGCATCTTCCCTTCTATCTGGCCCTTTCCCATGGAAGCAGCCTTTGTGGAAACCTATGTGAGCCTGGGCCCCATCACTGCAGTGTTCAGCCATGTCTGTGTTTAGGGTCAACATGTGAAGCTGACCTTTGTCTGACTTTTTCCAAGACAGACCATCTTGACCAGTGGTTCTCAAACTGTGGTCCATGGACAACTTCTGCAGCTGACTTGCAGGTGGTTGTGGTGCTTCAGCCTCGCGACCCCCCTGTGAGAGTGCAGTGCCAGTGCTGGTTTCCCACTGGAGTGGGGGAAGGGACAGGAGAAAGCTCCCAGCCTCCCTTGCCAGATCCAGCTGATGGGGAATGAACAGAGCCAGAAGCAGCTCTGTGTGCTGGCACTCTCCCTCCTCCAGCTGGGGGAATGACAGCACATGGACGTACTGCCTGGAGATTTTCCCCACTGTTCCCATTGGCTGGATTCCGGCCAATGAGAGCAGTGGGAGGCCATGCCTGGGACATGGTGCTAGGAGGGAATGGGGGCAGAAAGGCAAGTTAGTTATCCCCCTTCCCTTCATGCCCAGACCCTGCACCCTCAACCTCCACATGCACCCCAGCTGAGACCCCATAACCCCAGACTGCTCCTGCAACTCACTGCCAGGACAACCTACCCTCACCCTACTCCTGAACCCTCCCCACAGCCAGTCACCCTACTGCCTGCCCACTTCTGCCTCCTACTTCCCACCCAGACCTTCTACCCTCACCATATCCTGCACCCCACCTCTAGCCCAGATCCTGCACCCCCATACCTAGCCTACTTGCTGGCAGCCCCATATGGTACACTGTACCCCACTTTTTTGTCCCACCCCAGAACCTCCATTTTAGGCAGGAATTCTGTTTCTACATTCCTTGAAACTTACCTGGTCAGACACTACTAGTTAGGTGAGTCATGTGACTTCCTAAGACCAACCACTGATTAAACTTACAGGGCAAATGAGGCTGTTTACACGTGATCACCCGGGCATGGATGGGAAAACCTTTGATGGCTTTCATTTGTACATTTCAAACCAGAAAGCATTCTATACCCCATATTTTTAACCTACAAGAATAATACACACATCAAAATAAGATATTCAGATACAGCAGATTGAGATATTAAAACTGATAGGTTACAGGAGGTATTTTATCCAAAGCAAATTCGAGTTACGCATATTGGTATCCATAAGTCAATTTCATATAGCATGGGGAAGAGTCTGTCACTGGGACCAATGAGGGAGGAGATGCATGTGGCCCATATTTTTCATCTCCCTCATCACCAGAGCTGGATTCATATATTGAAATGACTCTTCACTTGACAAAAAGCCTGATTATCCTCATGCGCAGGTGTTTGCTTTTCACGCTGTACACGATTGGGTTCATCAGGGGTGGCACCAGCAGGTAGATGTATCCAAAGAGAATCTGAAGCCAGTGAGAAGAGCTATTTCCAAATCTGTGTATCACAGACAGACTGACCATTGGTATATAGAAGAGCAGGACGGCACAGAGGTGGGAGACGCAGGTGTTCAGGGCCCTGAGGCACTCTGCACGGGATGCAATGCTCAGCACTGTTTTGAGAATCATCACATATGAGAGGAGGATAAGCAGAGAGTCCAACCCCACTGTGGAAAGTATTATGAACAAGCCATAGATATTGTTGACTGTGATGTCCGCACAAGCCAGCTTCATGACCTCATTGTGCATACAGTAAGAATGGGAGAGGACATTGGCTCGACAGTATCGGTGGCGTTTCAGGAGAAAGGGGGTATGGGAATGCTAAAGCCACCCCTCTTAGCACACACACCAGTCCCAACTTGGCTATTCTCGGTGGGGTTAAGATGGAAATGTATCTCAGTGGGTCACGGATCGCAATGAAGCGGTCAAAGGCCATCGACACGAGCACAGAAGATTCAATGTATGAAAGCGAGTGGATGAAGAACAACTGGGTAAAACAGGCATCATGGCTGATCTCCCTAGATTTAAACAAGAATGCGCCTAGTGTTGTCGGCATGGTGGTCATTGATAATCCAAGGTCTGTGATGGCCAACATGGAAAGGAAAATGTACATGGGTTCATGGAGGCTTGGATCTGTTTTTATAAAGAAAAGAATACCTGTATTTCCCATTATCAATATGGCATAAATAAGGCATAAGGGGATAGAGATCCACAGATGGACATCTTCATGCCCTGATATCCCAGTGAGAAGGAAAACTGCAGGAGTAGATTTGGTGACATTGACATCTGACATGATGTACTGGGGAGATCTGAGGAGTTTTGAATTTTCCTTCCTGAAAGGAAAAAGAATAGAAGGCAAGACAATATTTTACGAGACATTGTTCTGTTCTCAGAAAGTAGAGGGCAGTTATGACACAAGAACCCCAGTAGTTCAAGGAAGATGAGCAAAAATATATTCTTGGATGTATACCTCTGATAGGAAGTTAGGGACGGTCTGATGGGGTGAGACCTGTAGTCCATTAAGCCCAATATCCAGTGACTAGTACGAGAACCTGCAGATGAGATGAAGGAAGACCTGCAATAGGCAGCTACGAGATGGCCTACTCCTAGGAAAGCTGCACACTTCCTGAGACACGGATGTATTTTGTGATGCAAATCACAACTGTTGATTGGCCTTCCAAGAGTTCTCAGAAAATACTCATGACTGAAGTTGGATTTTCTAGTTACCCATATAAATGTCCAGCCACTTTTTGAATCCTGGCAAGCTCTTGGCCCCATTAATATATTGTGGCTGGGATTTCCATGCTCTACTTGAGCACTGTGTGATACTAAAATATTGACATTCCCAAACACGCAAATTCTAGGTATCCTTAGTGTGGCCCATTTTATAATGACATGGAAAGTGAATGGGGGGAACTGTTGTGGTTGTGGTAGCAGGAAGATTATACAGTTATTTTGACTCTCTCCTGAGACCCTGTGCTATCAGCAATCCTACCTACCTTCTAGACACCAATAACTTCCTGGACACCATGGATGGAAATGCTCTTGACACCAGCATTCCAGATGATGAGGGATTATTAGCTGTCAGGAACGTTAATCTCAAATACACCACAGTACACCTGACGACTAAGTCCTCACCCTTAACTATTTGCAGTTTGGTGATAATGTATACCTTCAAGTCTGCAGCACAACTACAGGCACCCCGATGGCCTCACAATATGCTAACATCTTTATAGCTAACCTTGAAACAAGGTTCTTCAACTCTCATCCCCTGGTACCGTTACTCTACTTACATTATGTTGATGTCTTTATTATGAAGGATAAATGGGCACAAGTCAGGTATCAGAAATGGTAATAACAGAAACCTGTAGAAGGACATTTTAACCCACCTGGGCACTCATGAATGGATTTAAATGTAACCATTCTTCTACAAAGGAATTTCCAAAACCAACTAGAGAAAGAGAAAGAGAGAGAGAGAGCAGAACTGAGCTTCATATGCCAATTTTACACTCTCTCCTGGTTTCAACAAAGATAAGAAGTGGATGGTCCCTTATAAAACCTGCTTTCCTTACATTCAACATGCTATTGAGATAAAAACTAATTATGGGACACTTCTAGACCACTCAATTAGCCTGACTGCCACCAGCTTTACAATTGACAGATACTCCCCCCTCCCCCCGCCCCATTCTTTTACTGCTATAAATTGAGAGGTTTTCCCCTTTTCTCTCCATTCTACTCATCTCTCTCTCTCTCTCTCTCTCTCTCTCTCTCTCTATATATATCTATCTTTGTTAGTCTATAAGGTGGTAAAGGACTACTTGTTGCTTACTAAAGGATGGTATCATACCACTGTTTCCTAAACAAAGAGTTCATTGCACAAACCCATTGCAAGCAGTATTTGGAGTATTGTCCTATATTTTCTAAACCAAAACCCATCAAGAAGTAAAGTTACCCCTGCTCCTTCCTTTAGACTTTTATAATTTATAAATGGAGATTGCCTATCTCCTAGAACTGGAAGGGACCTTGAAAGGTTATCAAGTCCAGTCCCCTGCCTTCACAGCAGGACCAAGTACCATCCCTGATAGATTTTTGCCCCAAAACCACCTCCTCAAGGATTGAACTCATAACCGTGGGTTTAACAGGCGAATGCTCAAACCATTGAGCTATCCCTCCCCCCATTCCAACAACTCTGCTGCTGGCTTCCGATATATAAGCACGAGAAAGTGTGGTTTGGACTATTTCTCTCATGATAACAAGTTTAAGTGTAAGATTTCACATATGTACATTAGCTCACACACATCAACCCATTTTCCCCTCTGATCTCTCAGGCTATGTCTACACTGCGGGTCTTTTTGCGGGGAGGTGGGGATACCTCTGGAATCTCGGAAAAACCCTGCCATGTCCAGAGAACACGTTTGCTCTTCTGCTTTTTTTTGCAGAAGTGCACACACGCTCTTTCAGAAGCCCCTGTATTCCTCATTCCACGAGGAAGAAGAGGGCTTCTGAAAGAGGGTTTTTTTCTCAAAGTTGGCCCTTTCTAGACGTGCCAAATTTTGGAAAAGCCTCTTGTGAAAAAAAAATCAGAAAAAGCTATGCAAAATGTGGAGCACATTTTGCATAGCTTTTTCTGAAAAGAAATGTAGTGTAGACGTAGCCTCAGAGGTGATTTCTCAGGTCAGAGAGGGATCTTAGCATAAAAACCTGTTTCTTAGCCGGAGAAAGAATTTTGGGTTTCACTTTTAATACTTTTACATCCTCACTAATATGTGTGAAGAGCAAAGATGCTGTGTGGGGCTTTTAGCACAACGAGACCGATAAGGGCTGGAACTAAATGTGTTGCAGGTGATGGGGGGCAGTTTAATATATGGGCATACACTTCATGATTGTTTCAGCTTCTTATTTCAAATCAAGGTTAAGTAAATGGGGAAGGGGAAGGAACAGTGGATTGCCAGATTTCTGTGTATCCTGAGTAACCCACTGTGCAGCATGGGACCATTTGAGAAATCCTGACTCAGGGCATCAGAGTTTTAACACTCTGAGCTTTGTCTGCGAGCCAGATTTCTGTGTAGCTTAAATAACCTACAGTGAATGAGCAGATGTAGGGGAGGGTTCTCAAGCCACCTAGCAATGCCTGCCCTCCAGCCCTGTCACTGGGTCACCCCGACAGCCCAGCTGAGTCCTCTGCCGCTGCACAGAACATCTGCCAATGCAAACAGCCTGCAGCCTTCGCCCTGCACTTGGCATGTTACAGACAGTGAAACCTGCCAACGTACCCAGTTGCTGCTAGATGGGAGCCGCTGTCACCAAAGGCCTTCATCCTAAAGCATAAGGCATCATTGAAAGGCTTCACGGGCAGCAGGTAGTGTCTGTAGACGTAGGGAGGCAACTGCCTTTATGCAGCATGCTTGTGCATTCCCTTTGGGGACACTTGACCATAGGGGAGTCTCAGCTGTTTGGCTCTGTGTGCACCAGCTTTAACCCCCTCACGGCCAATAGCAAACTACAGAGGCCACATCACAGTGGATGCATCTTTGCAGAAGGCTCCATTCTTGGAATCTGGGCTTGTCATCACTGTTCTTATGGTTCTGATTGGACACATGGATCCCTGAGTAGTAACGATGATGCCATCAGAGGTGTGATCTTGCTGAATTAAAATACAATATGAGAGTCAGAATAAGAATGGACCAGATTTCTCGGAGCAGCCTCATTTTCCTGCATCACAAATCCAAGGTGCAGGCCAGGGAAAGGAGATTCCACAAGGCTCCATGTACAGAAACTTCCCTTGCATTGGTCCAGAAGGGGAGGTGCCTTCCCTGAAGAATGAAACAGGATACCGAAGATCCAGGGGTGCCTAAAGTTAGGCCCAGGCCTCACTGGTCCACTGGCATCTGTGCTCCTCCCCTCCCATTTCTCTGTGTCCTCTACTCTTCTAGGACCCTCTCTGGCTCCCTGCTAGCACAGGCTCATCAGAGGTGTGTCTTCACAGGCTGTCACAGTAGTCTCTGCCCATGGGGCCTGCTGAATGGGGATGTACAGAATTGGGAGAAGTGGCTAGAGTTGCTTATGGTCACAGGACCCCAGCCATAGACTGAGTGGGAGTTTTTCCCCTTCCCAGAATGCATCCCTAGGTTATGTCAGTGCAACCTTCATTTATCTTAGAGAGAAGCAGACGAAGAACTTCCCATTTCTCTTGCACATTGAGGCAGCTGCAGGAGGGCGGCATCCTGGCTGATGAGCTCTCAGAGACAAATGATCCTTCTTCCATGAAAATTCACCCCCAAAATGGATGAAAAGGAAACATTTTAGTTTTGGTCACAATTTTCTCTAGGGGGAGGGTGGAACTTTCTGTTGTCCAGCCCAGCTCTAGCTGAAACCATGAGCCTCTCTCTCTGGTGCTACTGGACCACACCCCTAGGTGGGGCACTCACCCCCCCATCAGACTCCCACTCACCAGGTGCCTAGACATCTGCTAGGGAGCCCATGTCCACTCTAAATCCAAGGGATCCTGTAGAACAGGCTTGTCAGCAGCAGCCCATCCATCAGTGGAGAAAATTAAGAACATAAGCATGGCCCATGGTCCATCCAGCCCAGTGTCCTGTCTTATGACAGTGCGAATGCAGATACGACCAAAGCCATTTTGACCCTATATTAGGGTCACTATATTAGGATACTTCAGAGGACATAGACAAAATAGGGTAATTATTGAGTGATCCATGTCCTGTTGTGTGCTCCCAGCTTCTGGCAGTAATTGGTTCAGAGTCATGGGGTTGCTTCCCTGCCTTTTGTGGGTAACAGCCACTGAGTGAATTGTCTTCAAAATGTATCCAATTCTTTATTGATCAGTTTATAATTCTGTCTTTCACAATATCCCAATGCAATGGGTTCCACAGGCTCACTGTGCATTGTTTGAAGAAATAGTTTTGTTTGTTTGAAACTTGCTGCATCTTAAGTTTGTTGGGTAACCTGTGGTCTTTTTGAAGGAGTAAACAAAACCTACTTATTCACTTTCTCCACACCACTTACTGTTTTATTACGTCTACCATTACCTGCCTTGACCCTCTGTTTCTGCAAGCTGAACAATCTCTCTTCAGCCAGACACATTAAGATTTGAAATAAGGCATCAATTTTAAAAAGAGAGGGTTTTAACCAATGGGAGAAAAACTCCCATGGGAGACAGTGGAATCTCCCAGTAGGTCCAAATGAAGCCTGGATGCCTTGATGGAAAATACTTTTTAGATGAACAAATGTTAAGCATCAAATCAAGTCATTGGGTTCAATGTAGGAGTAACCGGGGGAAATTCTGCAACCTGTGATGTACACTGGTTTGACACAATCAACTCAGGATTAAACAAAGACTGTGGGGGTATGTCTACACTACAGCACTAATTCGAACTAACTTAGTTCGAATTAGTTAAGTCGAAATAAGCTAATTCAAATGAGTGCATCTAGACTTAAAAATTAATTCGAATTAGCATTTTGCTAATTCGAACTAGCATGTCCACATTGAGTGGACCCTGAACCGAAGTTAAGGCTGGCCGGAAACAGGACTTAGAGTGTGGAGCTGCTGCCTCAGGATAGCCGAGGGCTGTGCTTAAAGTGACCCGACCCCCACCCCGGACAGACAGTTCTCAGGGTTCCCCGCTTGCTGGTCTACCTCCCTGAGGGACAGCAAAGCAGTCCTGTCTTGGAGTGCCCTGAGTGCCCCCACTCGGCACATCACAGCACTCGGCCATCAGCCCGGCTGCATTTGCTGCAGGCTGCCATCCGGGGGTCAATCGGGGGGCTGTCAGGATCCAGGAGTCCCTGCAGGAGAGCTTCCACCCCAAGGAACCCGCAGAGCCACCCCAGTCCTCCCCATCGGGGGCTCGTACCCCATTCCTCCCTCACCTCCTTCCACTTACCCCTCCCTAGTCCCCCTTCCTGATGTAAAAAATAAAGGACACGTGTGTTCAAAAATAGAAACTCTCTTTATTTAACAAAACTGGGGGGGGGGGATTAACCTCTGGGGAGACTGGGAAAAGGAGGTGGGAGAGGTGAAGAGAGAGGGTAGGAGAGGGGAGGTGGAAACCTGGGAGGAGGGAGCTGGAAGGGAAGCCAGGGAAGAAGGAGGAGGAAGTATAAACCTATGGTATGCCATATCTTCAGTACTGTGTACAGATGTGGTCTCCTCACCTCAAAAAAGATGTTTTGGCCTTGGAAAGGGTTCAGAAAAGGGCAACTACAATGATTAGGGGTTTGGAACAGGTCCCATATGAAGAGGCTAAAGAGACTGGGACTTTTCAGCTTAGAAAAGAGGAGACTGAGGGGGGATATGGTAGAAGTATACAAAATCATGAGTGGTGTGGAGAGGGTGCATAAAGAAAAGTTCTTCATTAGTTCCCATAATATAAGGACTAGAGGACACCAAATGAAATGAATGGGTAGCAGGCTTCAAACTAATAAAAGAAAGTTCTTCTTCACAAAGCAAATAGTCAACCTGTGGAACTCCTTGCCACAGGAGGCTGTGAAGGCTAGAACTATAACAGAGTTTAAAGAGAAGTTAGATAAAGTCATGGAGGTTGGGTCCATGGAGTGCTATTAGGCAGGGAGTAGGAATGGTGTCCCTGGCCTCTGTTTGTGGAAGGCTGGAGATGGATGGCACGAGACAAATGGCTTGGTCATTGTCTTCGGTCCATCCCCTCCAGGGTAGCTGGTGTTGGCCGCTGTCGGCAGACAGGCTACTGGGCTAGATGGACCTTTGGTCTGACCCAGTACGGCTGTTCTTATGTTCTTATGTTCTAGGCTCAGGGCTCAGGGTCGGGGGTCTCACTGGACCAACTTGATTTTCATGCAAACCTGCTCCTGGGTTCGCATGTGGCCTTTGGTGGCCAGGCTGGCAGCCATGTGGCTGTAGACGGCCGCTTTCCTGTGCCTAGTGCGGAGATTGTGGACGTTGGAGGCCTCCCCCCCCAAACCTCGATGAGGTCCATGATCTCCGCACTAGACCAGGCGGGCGCCCGCCTCTTGCGGCCCCAGGCAGGCTCCTGGGAGCCGCCAGCCTGGTCCTGGGAAGAGGCGGAGGGCTGGGTGGTAGCGGGTGGCTGGCTCATGCCGTGCCAGGTGCAGGGTCTGCTGGCTGGGTGCTGGCAGGCTTGCACCTGGCACGGGCACCGTAGCCAGACCGTGGCCCTTTAAGAGCTCCGGGGCCGGGAGGGGGGCAGAAGAGTTTCCCTGGCTTGGCCCAGAGTGGCCACCAGGGCAAGCTGGGAAGGGCTAGCCTCCAACTAGTTCAAATTAAGTGGCTACACAGCCCTTAATTCGAACTACTTAATTCGAACTAGGTGTTAGTCCTTGTAGAATGAGGTTTACCTAGTTCGAATTAAGCGCTCCGCTAGTTCGAATTAAGTTCAAACTAGCGGTTTGCATGTGTAGCGCCTATGAAAGTTAATTCGAACTAACGGCTGTTAGTTCGAATTAACTTTGTAGTGTAGACATATCCTGAATGGCTAGCTAACTACAAAAGCAGCTTCTCCTCTCTTGGTATTCACACCTCTAGATCAGCTACTAGAAGTGGGCCTCATCCTCCCTGATTGGATCCACCTCGTCATCTCCAGCCTGATTCTGCCCTGCATATTTATACCTGCCTCTGGAAATTTCCACTACATGCCTCTGACGAAGTGGGTCTTTGCCCACGAAAGCTTATGCTCCGACACTTCGGTTAGTCTATAAGGTGCCACAGGACTCCTCGCCGCTTTTGCAGATTCAGACTAACACGGCTACCCCTCTGATACAGTGATGTACAGTGGTACAGACTAGACAATTTAACGTTCCATTCTGACCTGAAATTCTGTGGCTGTAAAAGAACATAAAAACAGCCTTATTAGGACAGACCAAAGGTCCATCAAGCCCAGTATCCTGTCTTCTGACAGTTGCCAATATCACGTCCTCCACATAGAATGAACAGAACAGGTAATCATCAAGTGATCCACCTGCTGTCGCGCAGTTCCTGTCTTCTGTCAAATAGAAGCTAGTGACAGCTTCCCTGCCCATCCTGGCTAGTAGCCATTGATGGACTTATCCTCCATGAATTTCTCTAATTCCATCTTGAACCCTGTTATATTCTTAGGTTCACAATGTCCTCTAGCAATGAATTCCACAGGCTGACTGTGTGAAGCAATACATTATTTTGTTTTAATCCTGCTGCCTATTCATTTCCTTTGTTGAGATCTAGTTCATTTGTTGTGAAAAAGAGTCATTAACGCTTCCTTCTCTATTTTCACCATACCAGTCATGATTTTATAGACCACCTTCTATCACATCAATTGGCTGTAAGAATCATTGTGTTGAATGGACTGCTTTCTTTTAATGCAACTAGAAAAAGTTGTTACTCTGAATATTTATATGCACTCAAAACCAGTATTTGCTGCCCAAGAAGAAATAGCATTTTCACAGAAAAATAGGGATATATGGTCTCTTTTCCTTCGAAACCAAGGGTATGTCTACACTGCAGAGTTTTGTCGTAAAACTGGCTGTTTTTCCAAAAAACCTCCATTTACGTCCACACTGCAATTGCGTTCTTTTGAAAGAAAATTGAAAGAACAGAGGGGTTTTTCCAGCATTGGTAATCCTCTTTCTACGAGGAAGAAGCCTTCTTCCAAAAGAGCTCTTTCTGAAAAAGGTGTTTGAGGACGGGGAAGAGGGAGTTCTTTCAGAAGAAGAGGAAAGAGGAAAAAGCACAGGTGCCCTGGTGGCCACTCCATCCACAGTAATCACAGTTTAAATGTGAGATAGTGTCCATTCAGTGTGGATGCTATCTTTTGAAAAAGCAGATCGCTTTTTTGATGCGCTTGGACAGTGTGGACGCTCTCTTTTGGAAGAAGTGTTTTCAGAAGATCTCTTCTGGAAAAGCTTCTTGAAAAAGAAGCCTGTAGTCTAGACATAGCCCAAGTCACTTCCTGTCATTGGGGGAATATCACAATTATCCCACTCTTGTAGCAGAGTACAACAAGCCACATGTGCTAAATGATTATTACTAGACAGGTCCAAATGGACACGTCATTCTCTTCCATTGAAGTGCTTGTGACCACAGATACACAGTCACCCGTAGTCTTCTTATAGCAAGTAGGTTTATAGAATCATAGAATACTAGGACTGGAAGGGACCTTGAGAGATCATCAGCTCCAGTCTCCTGCCCCCATGGCAGGACCAAGCACCTTCTAGATCATCCCTGATAGATGTATATCCTACCTGCTCTTAAATATCTCCAGTGATGGAGATTCCAAAACCTCCTTAGGCAATTTATTCCACTGTTTAACCACCCTAATAGTTAGGACATTTTTCCTAATGTGCAACCTAACCTCCCTTGCACAATTTAAGCCCATAGCTTCTTGTCCTATCATCAGAGGCCAAGGAGAACAATTTTTCTCCCTCCTTCTTATAACACCATTTTAGATACTTGAAAACCTTTATTATGTCTCTTCTCATTTTTAAACTAAACAAGCCCAATTCTTTCAGTCTTCCATTATAGGCCATGTTTTCTAGACCTTTAATCATGTTTGTTGCTCTTCTCTGTTGCTTCATCTTTGTTACTCTTCTTTCTTGAAATGTGGTGTCCTTGAGGCCCCACCCCACCCCATTTCTTCCCCAAGGCCGCTTCCCCCTTCTCCTCCTCTTCCCATGAAGTCCTGGTCCTCAGCAAGGCCAGACAGGCTATTTTAAGAGCTGACCAGGGAGGCCAGCCTGCTGTGGGGAGCCCCAAACTCTCCACTTTCCCATGTTGGTGTGCTTTGGAGGGGAATAACGTGGGTTGGGGCTGCTCTCATGCCCCCTATCCCTCCATCCAATGCAGGTGGAGGATCTTGACTCACTGGGCAGCTCTTCCCATGGTCCAGCTGCAGGTCCAAACCTGGTTAGAAAGCGGAGCTTATGGGAAGGTGAGGACCAAAAGGATGAGAAGCCTTGGGGGAGAGGAGGTGTAGGGAAAGAGCGATGAAGGAAGCAGGGGAAGGGATAGAGAGTGGATGGGGTTCCTGCATGTGTCCTGCTTTTGCTTTTTAAGAATGACGTCACCCTACCCTGAATGGGCTGGGCTGGGGGAGGAACTAGAAGGGCTTCTGTGGGGGAGAAAAGGAGCATTTCCAACCCTTTGCAGGGCTGGGGAGGCACAGACAAAGTGGTGGGCAGGGAATCGGGGCTTGAGTCTCCTGCTAGGACTCCTGTGTGTCAGACCCTCCCTCCCACCTTTTGGGGAGCAGGCTCAGCAGGTGTGCTGTGTGCAGAGCCATCAAGAGGGATCCCTGAACAGCTTGTCCTGGGGCTCCTGCATTACTCATGTTTCTGACACGACTCAGCCACTAGACCCTGCCTGAGGCATAGGGGAAAGGTGAGTGTGTCTCTTGGATGCACCTCTCCATAGCTAGTATAGCCATTATGGATCATGCAGCGCTCTGAGTACTTAGAAAGGGCCAGGACTGTGACTGCACAACAGCTCTGTAGGAATTTTCATAGCCTGGGAATGAGATCCAGGGCACTGAGAGAGGGCAGGTGTCATGGGAAACAACATACAAATCCCTTCTCCATAGTGCTGTATCGAGAGCAATCCTGAGGTCAGAGCAGACACCAAGATGGCTTTTTATAGGCCAACAGCTTATCCATCCAATTTCCACTCTTATGGCACTCTCAAAACCATCCCTCCCATGGCTCCAGGACATGGAGCCCATCTCAACCTCTCTCTGGACAGTGGAGATAAGTAGTTCATGTCATCTAGGATGTTGGGGCTAAGAATGGGAGAATTGCACGTGACCCAAAATATTCATCTCCCTTGTCACCAGACCTGGATCCATGTGATGAGCTGACACTTCACTTGACAAACACCCTGATGATCCTCACACGTAGTTGTTTGCTTTTCACGCAGTACACAATCGGGTTCATCAGGGGTGGCACCAGCAGATGGATGTATCCAAAGAGAATCTGAAGCCA
Organism: Rafetus swinhoei; assembly: GCA_019425775.1. Lineage (NCBI taxonomy): Eukaryota > Metazoa > Chordata > Testudines > Trionychidae > Rafetus > Rafetus swinhoei. The sequence continues at coordinate 10,670,192 of CM033437.1, read as the reverse complement.
GTGAGATGAGCTGTTTCCAAATCTGTGTATCAGAGACAGACTGACCATCGGTATGTAGAAGAACAGGACGGCGCAGAGGTGGGAGACACAGGTGTTCAGGGCCCTGAGGCACTCTGCGTGGGATGCAACGCTCAGCACTGTTTTGAGAATCATCACATATGAGAAGAGGATGAGCAGAGAGTCCAACCCCACTGTGGAGAGTATGATGAACAAGCCATAGATATTGTTGACTGTGATGTCCGCACATGCCAGCTTCATGACCTCATTGTGCATACAGTAGGAATGGGAGAGGACATTGGCTCGACAGTATCGGTGGCGTTTCAGGAGAAAGGGGTATGGGAATGCTAAAGCCACCCCTCTTAACACACATACGAGTCCCATCTTGAATATCCTTGGCGGGGTTAAGATGGAAGCATATCTGAGCGGGTCACGGATCGCAACGAAGCGGTCAAAGGCCATTGTCAGGAGCACGGAGGATTCAATGTACGAAAGACAGTGGATGAAGAACAACTGGGCAAAACAGGCATCGAGGCTGACTTCCCTAGAGTTAAACAAGAATATGCCCAGTGTTGTCGGCATGGTGGTTATGGATAAGCCAAGGTCTATGACTGCCAACATGGAAAGAAAAATGTACATGGGCTCATGGAGGCTTGGATCCGTTTTTATAATGAATAGAATACCTGTATTTCCCATTATCAATATGGCATAAATAAGGCACAAGGGGATAGAGATCCACAGATGGACATCTTCATGCCCTCCAATCCCAGTGAGAAGGAAAACTGCAGGAGTGGATTTGGTGTCGTTGACAGCTGACATGATGTACTGGGTAGATCTGAGGAGTTTTGAATTTTCCTTCCTGAAAGGAAAAAGAATAGAAGACGAGACAATATTTTACAAATCGTCATTCTGTTTTTGGAAAGTAGAGGGCAGTTATGACATGAGAACCCCAGTAGTTCAGGGAAGATGAGCAAAAACATAGTATTGCTCTGATAGGAAGTTAGGGATTGTCTGATTGGGTGAGACCTGTAGTTCATGTAACCAAGTAGCTAGTGGCTAGTAGTAGAACCTGCAGATGGAGTGTAGGAAGACCTGCAATAAGCAGCTATGAGATGACCTACTTTTAGGAAAGCTTCCCGCCCCTCCGAAATTAGACCTATTTTGAGGTGCAAATCACGACTGTTGATAGACCTTCCGAGACAGCTCAGAAAATCCTCAACTGAAACTGGATTTTTTAGTTACCCATATAAATATCCAGCCTACCGCTGAATCCCTGTAAGCTCTTGGCCCCATTGATACATTGTGGCTGGGATTTCCATGCCCTACTTGAGACTGTGTAATATTAAAATGTTGACTTTCCCAAACACCCAATTTCTAGCTCTCCATTTCTGATGGTGTCCCATTTTGTAATGCCATGGAAAGTGAATGGGGGGAACTGCTGTGGTTGTGGTAGCAGGAGGATTATTCAGTTATTTTGCCTCTTTCCTCAGACCCTGTGCTATCAGCACTCCTACCTACCTTCCAGACACCAATGACTTCCTGGCCACCATGGATGTAAATGCTCTTCACACCAGCATTCCACATGATGAGGGATTACTAACTGTCAGGAACATTATCCCTGAGTACACCACAGCACACCTGATGACTAAGCTATGTGTCTTTGTGCTCATCCTCAACTATCCAGCTTGGGGATAATGTATACCTTCAGAACTGCAGCACAACTACAGGCACCCCGATGGACCCACAACATGCCAACATCTTTATGGCTGACCTCGAAAAAAGGTTCCTCAACTCTCATCCCCTACTACCGTTACTCTACTTAGATTATGTTGACGCCATCTTCATCATATGGACACACGGGAAGGAGACTCTTGAAGAATTCCACAGGAATTTCCAGTCTACTATCAACCTCTGCCTGGACCAGTCCACACAAGACATCAACTTCCTTGACACTACAGTACAATTAAATGATGGCTACCCTACCATCATCTTGTACTGGAAACCTCCCAACCGTTATTCTTACCTACATGTCTCTATCTTCCATCCTGGACACATCACATGATCAATTGTTTAGGGCCAGGCCATAAGAGACAACCGGATTTGCTCCAATCCCACAGAGACAAATACTTACAGGATCTTTATCAGACCTTCTTAAAACTTAAAGACTCACCTGGATAGTGAAGAAACAGATTGACAGAACCAGACAGTACCCAGGAATCTGCTTCTTCAGGCTGAGCCCAACAAGAAAATTAACAGAATACCACTAGTCATCACCTACAGCCCTCAGTTAGAACCCCTCCAGCACATCATTGACAATCTACAATCTATCCTGGAAAACGATCCCTCACTCTCACAGGCCTTGGGAGACAAGGCAATCCTTGCCTACAGACAACCCCTCAACCTAAAGTAGATTAATTCCAGCAGCGATACATCACACCTCTTATATACTCACCAAGGAACCTACCTCTGCCCACAAACACCTTTGCGAACTCTGCACACACATCTGTACAAGTGACACCCACACAGGACCGAACCACATAAGCCACCACATCAGAGGCGCATACAATTGTACATGCTCTAATGTGATCTATGCCATCAAGTGTCAGCAATGCCCCTCTGCCATGTGTATGAGCCAAACTGGACAGCCTCTACAATGGATAAATAGGCACAAGTCAGTTTTCTGGAATGATAACACACAGAAAACTGAAGGGGTGCATTTCAAGCTACCTGGACACTCGTAAAAGGATTTAAAAGTAGCCATTCTTCTACAAAGGAATTTCACAAGCCAACTAGAGAGAGAGAGAGTGCAGAATTGGCCTTTATGTGCCAATTTGACACTGTCTCTCATGGTTCCAACAAAGATATGAACTGGATGGGCCATTATAAAACCTGTTTTTCTTACATTCAACATCCTATTGACATAAAAACTAAGTTTGGGACATTTCCAGACCACTCAGTTAGATTCATTAGCACCGGCTCTACAATTGACAGGTAATTCCCTCACCTTCCCTTCTTTTTCTATTATACATTGAGAGGTTTCCCAGTTTTCTCTGCACTCTTCTCATCTGATAAAGGGAGCTGTGTGAATGAAAGCTCATGATACTATCTATCTATCTATCTATCTACGTTTGTTAATCTCTGAGGGTATGTCTACACTAGCTCATTAATTCGAGCTAGGTAGGCAAATCAGGCAACCGGGAGTTGCAAATGAAGCCCGGGATTTAAATATCCCGGGCTTTGCCGTCTGGCCGCCATTTTTAAATCCCCCTTAGTTCGAACTGACTGCCCGCGGCTACACGCGGCAGTCAGAAGTTAATCCGAACTAAGTCTTTAATTTGGATTAACTGTTACACCTCATTCCATGAGGAGTAACAGTTAATCCGAACTAAGGACTTAGTTCGGATTAACTTTAAACTGCCGCATGTAGCCGTGGGCAGTTCATTCGAACTAAGGGGGATTTAAAAATGGCGGACGGATGGGAACATGCAAATAAAGCCCGGGATATTTAAATCCTGGCTTCATTTGCAATTCCGCGGTTGCCTGATTTGCCTACCTAGCTCGAATTAACGAGCTAGTGTAGACATACCCTAAGGGTACATCCACACAGCACTCTAAACTTTTAGCTCAATGAAACAGATGAGGAATGGAGTTAAAAATGTTGCAAGTGTGGGGGGAGTTCAACATATGAGCCCACACTTGATGACTGTCTCAGCTTCTTATTTCAAATCCATGTCAAGCAAACAGGGCAGGGGAAGGGAAGATTTTGGTGTATTTCCACTGTGGACCACTTGAGAAATTCTGACTGAGGACATCAGGGTTTTAACACTCTGAGCTTTGTTTGAGTGCCAGATTTCTGTGCAGCTTAAATAACCTACAGTCAATCCTGGGTAGATGGAGGGGAGGGTTCCCAAGCTACCTAGTGCAGCTGCCCTCCAGCCCCATCGCTGAGTCACCCCGACAGCCCAGCTGAGTCCTCTGCCGCTGCACAGAGCATCTGCCAATGCAAACAGCCGGCAGCCTTTGCCCTGCACTTGGCATGTTACAGACAGTGAAACCTGCCCACGTACCCGGTTCCTGCTAGAAGGGAGCCGCTGACACCACAAGCCCTAAAGCACAAGGAGTCACCGGAGAGGTTGCACAGGCAGCAGGTAGTGTCTGTAGAGGTAGGGAGGCAACTGTCTTTATGCAGCATGTTTGTACCTTCCCTTGGGGCCACTTAGCCTTCGGGGAGTCTCAGCTGTTTGTCTTCGTGTGCACCAGCTTTAACCCCGTCATGTCCAATAGCGAACTACAGAGGCCAAATCACAGTGGATGCAACTTTACTGCAGGCTCCATTCTTGTTCTTATGGTTCTGATTGGACACATGGGTCCCTGAGTTGTAGCGATGCTATCAGAGATCTGACCTTGGTGAATTAAAATACAATAGGCTATGTCTACACTGCAAGGTTTTTGCGCAAAAAAACAGCGGAGCATCCACACCTCAAGCGTATTTTTGCACCAAAAAACCAAAACAAAACAGTAAATCGACAGGACAGAGGGCTTTTGCTGGTAGAGTTATTCCTCTCCCCATGAGGAATAACTCCTTTTTGCACTACAGCTCTTGCACAAAAAGTCACGTGTGGACTCTCCACAGAGGTTTCTTGTGCAAAAAGAGCCTATTAGAAAAAGCACAGGTGCTCTGATGCCCATTCTGTTAATTGCAATCAGAACTTTCTTGCACAAGAGTGTCCATACAGTGTGGACGCTCTCTTGTGCAAAAGCACATCACTTTCGCAATGCGCTTTTGAAGTGTGGACGCACTTTTGCCCAAGAAGTTTTTGTGGAAGATCTCTTCCGCAAAAAGCTTCTTGTGCAAAAACCCTGCAGAGTAGACAAAGCCTGTAAGAATAAGAATAAAAATTGACCAGATTTCTCCCCAGAAGCCTCATTTCCTGCATTACAAACCCAAGGTGCAGGCTGGGGAAGGAAGATTCCACAAGGTTCCCTGTACGGAAATTTCCCTTGGATTGTTCCAAAGGGGGAGGTGCCTTCTTTTCTTCCTGAAGAATGAAACAGGGGACCCAGGACCAGGGCCGGATTAAAGCATGGGCTAGCCGTGCAGCTGCCTGGGGTGCCAACCTATGGGGGGAACCTGATGGCAGCTGTAAGAGGTGCGCACCACCCCTTATAGCTGCCATGAAGCGCCGTGCGCCCGGCTCCCGGATCGCGGGCTGCAGCAGCTCCCAGCAGCCACCCTGCAGCGGATGCCTGGGGCGGGGACCGCGTTAACCCCTGCAGCGCCGGCCAGCAGCGCCCTTCCCCCCGTGGCTGCGGTGCCCTGCATGGCCAGGCTTGGCCTGCCCTGGGAGGCCCCCGGTTGCGCACCAGCGGCAGTAGCCGGGCTGGGCCAGGCCGGACACGTGCGTCCTGCTGCCGCCAGCTCCATGCGCCCTCCCCCACATGCCGGCATGGGGGCGGGGCCGTGCATGCGCCCTCCCCCAACCCGGGGAGCAATTAAACTTTGTGCCCGGGGCACCGGCATGGCTCGGTCTGGCCCTGCCCAGGACCCAGGGATCCCTAAAGTTAGTAAGAGGCCTCAGTGACCCATTGACATCTCCGCTCCACTGCCCATTTTTTCTGTGATCTCTCACTGTGTGGCATCTTCTCCAGCTCTTCAGTCAATCTTTGTGGTCTTGCTTTGTACCCTCTCCAACTGTCTAATACATGGACTGGACCTGTATGATGTATTCCGGCATTGGTGACACCAATGCTATATACAGAAGATCACCATCCACCATCTATTCATTACAGACTTGTTTAGACAGCCAAGGGTAAATTGGAAACCATAGAGGAGGAAAAGACCTGGGTGTATTAGCCCATCCCAGGAAGACTAAGTCACCAATGTGATGTGACTGTGATCAAGGTGCATGAGATCACTTTTGAGGTGTGGATGCGCTTTTGTGGAACATCTCTTCCGCAAAAAGCTTCTTGCGCAAAAACCCTGCAGTGTAGACAAAGCCTATAAGAATAAGAATAAGTATTGACCAGAATTCTCCCTAGAAGCCTCATTTCCTGCATTACAAACCCAATGTGCAGGCTGGGGAAGGAAGATTCCACAAGGTTTCCTGTACAGAAATTTCCCTTGGATTGTTCCAAAAGGGGAGGTTCCAAATGGGGGAAGTATTAATATCCTTACACCAGGCAATGGTGAGACCTCAACTGTGGAACAGTATACAATTCTCATAATTCCTATTCAAGAAAGATGAATTCAGATTGGAACAGCTAAGACGTGTTCCTATGATGCTATAGACCACTAGACCAGAAAGACAAGGCAGGCGAGGCTTTCTTTAGCCAACTGACAGAAGTTTCTAGATCAATAGTTGGCAGCTGATTTCAAATGGAATGCCTGTGGGGTCAGTTGGGGCCAATTTTGGTCAACATCATGAGTAATGATCTAGATGGTGGGCTGAACTGCACCCTCAGTGTTGGAACTGAAAGTTTTATTCTTTTTACATTTGTATTTTAGGTTTAGTAATATAGTAATGTAGTTTAAGGATGTGGCAATAATATAGCAATATAAGGTGTATGTTAATACACATTTAATATTTCATTAAATTAAGTCCTTTTAGTTAAATGTCTATTTCTTTGTCCTAAAGTTTAGTGAGTTTAGTAAATGGGCCTAAGTTTTTTATATTGTGTCTGTGTTAATGAGACTAGAAAAATGTTGAGTCAGTGTACCCTTGTTACCAAGCAGACTAATATACTGAGGTGCATTAGGAAGCGCATTGCCAGCAGATCAAGGGAAGTGATTATTCCCCTCTATTAGGCACTGGTGAGGCCACATCTGGCATATTACTTCCAATTCTGGGCCTCCCATTACAGAAAGAATGTGGACAAATCAGAGATAGTCCAGCAGAGGGCAACAAAAATAATGAGGGGACTGGGGCACATGACTTATGAGGAGAGGCTGAGGGATTTGGGCTTGTTTTGTCTGCAGAAGTGTGAAGGGGGATTTGATAGGAGCCTTCAACTCTCTGACGGGAGGGTTTCAAAGATGATGGAGTCAGACTGTTCTCATAGTTGGCAGATGACAGAACAAGAAGCAAAGGTCTCAAGTAGCAGTGGGGCAGGTCTAGGCTGGATATCTGGAAAATGTTAGTTAGGAGAAGCACTGGGATGGGTTTCCTAGGAAGGTGGTGGAATCTCCATTCCTAGAGGTTTTTAAGTCCCAGCTTGACAAAGCCCTGGCTGGAATGATTTAGTTGGATTTAGTAGGGGGTTGGAATCATTGACCTCCTGAGGTTTCTTGACTACCCTAATCTTCTACAACTCTATCGTGGACTGAGGAGATCTTGCATGGTTTAACCTAAAACAACACAGGCTGAACAGGACTCAGATTTTTCTGTGACTATTGTGACACTGTGCACTGATATTCACCATATTAACCCAGCAATGAACCAAGAACTTTGCAATTATTTTATGGACTTGATTACTTTAACCAATTTTAACTCACCTTTCTTTCTTTTTATGAAAAAATCTGTATATTTTAGAAGCTAAAGGATTAACCCCAGGGTGACTTTTGAGTAAGATCTGAGTTATATATTGACCTAGCTGTGTGGCTGGTCCATTGGGATTGGAAGGACCTTTTGTGAGACTGGTTGTAAAGACCCACTCACCTTAAATCCAGTGGTTTGGGGGTGATACAACACTGGACTGCCCCCCAAAAATTGATTTGATGACTTCTTGTTAGCCCGTGTGGTGAGACAGAAGTTTATTTTTGTGACTGATTTGGCATACCTTGGGGTGTATTTCCCTACTTCTAAGCAGTATGACCTTTAACTTGGTGTCTCAGTTGTGAACCACGAAATCCCCATTACAGGAGCCTTGTGGAATCTCCCTTCCCTGAGTTTCTAATGTAGGAAAGGAGTCTGGTGGGGGAAAATCTGGTTCTATTCTATTCTATTCTATTTGTTGGCAGCATCACTGTTACCATTCAGCTGCCCCTGAGAGAACCCTGTGACTAATCAGAACCATATGAACAGTGATAACCTTGGATTCCGGGAATGGAGCCTGCAGCAGGGCTGGTGCTGCAGGCCAGTTGTTTAGCATCATCCCCCATCCCCTGGGATTTGGCCTCCTGCCGTTTGCTGTTGGCCGTGATGGGAGTTCAAGCTGGTGCACACGAAGCCAAGCAGCCAAAGTTCCCTGATGGCCAAGTGGCCCCCAAGGGAAGATACAAACATGCTGCATAAAGGCAGCTGCCTCCCTATCTGAACAGACACTGCCTGCTGCCCGTGCAGCTACACTGATGGCTCTTTTTTCATTAGGGTGAAGACCTCCGGTGCCAGGGGCTCCCTTCTAGCAGGAACTGGGTATGTTGGCAGGTTTCACCATCTGTAGAATGCGAAGTGCCGGGCAAATGATGAAGTCTGTTTGCATTGGCAGATGTTCTGTGCAGGGGCAGAGAACTCAGCTGGGCTGTCGGGGTGACTCAGCGACAGGGCTGGAGGGAAGGCAGTGCTAGGGAGCTTGCCCTACATTTGCCTGTAACCCATATTGGGTTATTCAGCTTACACAGAAATCTTCCCTTGCAAGTGAGCTCGGGGTGCAAAACCCCTCATTTCATGAGTCAGGATGTTTCACGTTTTCCCATTTCTGTGGGTGCCATGGAACTGATCCTATCAGGGTGATGAGCGAGAAGAGACCCCACAGAATATTAGTGACTTCAGATTTATCTGGTGCCAGAAATTTAATCAGCAAATGTAATTTCTAAGGTTTTATTCTCTGTATGGATTGTGAAGTCAGGAATTCAGAGCTGCATTGCTGTGTGGTAACAGGCCCGGCAGGGCATATTTCTTTTTCCTAACTACATTTCTGTCCTTCCTCTGCATTGGGTTGGGTTTGTTTAGTATAGAAAAGAGAAGATTGAGGGGGGACATGATAGCAATTTTCAGGTATCTAAAAGGGTGTCATAAGGAGGAGGGAGAAAACTTGTTCATCTTGGCCTCTGAGGATAGAACAAGAAGCAATGGGCTTAAATTGCAGCAAGGGAGGTTTAGGTTGGACATTAGGAAAAAGTTCCTAACTGTCAGGGTAGTCAAACACTGGAATAAATTGCCCAGGGAGGTTGTGGAATCTCCATCTCTGGAGATATTTAAGAGCAGGTTAGATAAATGTCTGTCAGGGATGGTCTAGACAGTATTAGGTCCTGCCATGAGGGCAGGGGGCTGGACTCGATGACCTCTCGAGGTCCCTTCCAGTCCTAGTATTCTATGATTCTATGATTTCTGTCCTTTGGTCTGCATTTCTGTCCTTCTTCTATCCTTCTTATAGGCCTTGGAGCATCCCTTTGTGTAGGGTGGAATCCCACATTATTCCCTGGGCTACAGTAAACTGGGGGTCGACTGTGCTTGCCCAGCAGCTGTGAGCAAGTTTGGCACTTGTGGATCTTTGGGAGGCTGTGATGCGTGGGGAGGTGAGTGATGAGCCAGCCTTCTCGAAGCAAAATTTTGTTTATTCCTGCTGTTCAGATTAAAGTGTAAGATGGGAGAATAAGAGGGTTTTCTAACAACAGTCTCTGCCCCTAGGCCACCCCGCAGTCTGATGGGGAGCTAGGCAGGCCAGGGGCCTTCAAACTTCCCCATCTATGTCTGTGCCTGTCAGTCTGAAGAGCTTGTTAGCAACAGCGGCCCCACCTCTGGACACACTCCCAGCGCTGACAGAACTAGCTGAGTAATGTGACTGGAGCCTGGAAATAGGCTCTGCCCAGCTTGTAGCTCCCGTCTGGTTTCTCAACCTCTCTGAGGTGCTCACTAAGTGATGGCTTTTCCTGAGCAGTTGCTTCCCTTCCTGCTTCTTTTCCAGCAGCCTGCTCTTAAACAGAGAAGAGACACAATGGCTTCACCTAATACAGCTGTAACATCAACGTCCCAACAGTTATCCCAATATAGCTAAGCAGCAAAAATCCCAGGACTGGCTTTAATAGCCACACTCAATATGGTGGCTCAGCTCTATGCCTTTGACAATGCCATTCCTGGGTCTATGAACTGTAGGGCAGGGGGGATAGCTCAGTGGTTTGAGCTTTGGCCTACAAACTCAAGGGTTATGAGTTCAATCCTTGAGGGGACCATCTGGGGGTAAATCTGTCAGGAATGGTACTTGGTCCTGTCATGAGGGCAGGGAACTATCCTCAGTGACCTTTCAAGGTCCTTTCCAGTTCTATGAGATAGGTATATCTCCATAGCATCTTATTATTATGAATATTCGAGAGAGCAAGAGCAACAGACTACTCTCATGTCAGAAATGAAATTCCATTTCTGTAACACTCAGGCATTTGACTCTGAAATCCACATCTTGCAAACCCTCTTCATGCCTGAATACTAGGTGCTGGGGTCACTATATCCTAGAGAGGGAAAGCTCAGGGAATGAATATGTTATGTACCAAGAAGACTGAGAGGGAATATAACAGCTTTCAAGTACGTAAAGGGTTGTTGGAAGGAGGAGGGAGAAAAAATGTTATCCTTAATCTTTGATGCTAGGACAAGAAGCAATCGGCTTAAATTGCAACATAGGAAGTTTAGGTTGAACATTAGGAAAAACTTCCTAACAGTCAGGGTGGTTAAGTGCATTGGCCAGGCAAAGCCCTTCAGCTTCTCTAGGAGGGTATGTCTACACTAGCCCCCCTAGTTCGAACTAGGGTGGCTAATGTAGGCCTTCGAACTTGCAAATGAAGCCCAGGATTTAAATATCCCGGGCTTCATTTGCATGTTCCTGGGCGGGCGTCATTTTTAAATCCCCTTAGTTCGAACTGACTGCCCGCGGCTACACGCGGCAGTCAGAAGTTAATCCGAACTAAGTCCTTAGTTCGGAATAACTGTTACTCCTCCTGCAATGAAGTGTAACAGTTAATCTGAACTAAAGACTTAGTTCGGATTAACTTCTGACTGCTGCGTGTAGCCGCGGGCAGTCAGTTTGAACTAAGGGGATTTAAAAATGGCGCCTGCCCGGGAACATGCATATGAAGCCCAGGATATTTAAATCCCGGGCTTCATTTGCAAGTTCAAATGCCTACATTAGCCATGTTAGTTCGAACTAGGGGGGCTAGTGTAGACATACCCGGAGAGATTCTTGGGGTCAGAGTTTATCTTAGGTAGCCTTTGGTAAATGGAAATTAATAGAACCTGGTTCTGATCACATTTATGCATGCAAATCAGAAGTGACAGAGTTGACGTCAATGTTATTGAATTAAGAAACAGGCCCTCAGAATTAATCCCATGTGCAAGAAAGAGGGAGTGGCATACTTTGTAATCTCAGGGATGGAGAAAAATTATTATATACAAAGTGAGGCAATGAAACACATTTATAATTAGCTTAAAGGGAAGACAGTTCATTTGCCTTGTGTTTATTCCACATAACATGAAACAAGGGGCCACACTCAGAAGTGGAGACCCAGAAAGGGTGCCTTTGGGAAGGTCACAATTGTAACAATGCACAGTGCTCAAGTAGTCTGTAGGATTGCCACTGCAAGATCTCAATGGGGCCAAGAGCTTAGCAGGACTCAAAGGTTACGTCTACACTGCATGATTATTTCGGAATAAGCTATTCCAGGAGAAATACTCTGAAATAGCTTATTTCAAAATAGCACATCTACACTACAGGAAAGCCTGGAAATTAGTCCAAGGCAGGCTCCCCTAATTCGGACGTGCTACCTCAATTTGGAGCCCCAGGAAGCACTGGGGAGTAATTAGTTTGAATGGCCTGGGGGAGGAGCTATTTAGAAATAGCAGCAGTGGAGTGTCCACACTACTGCTATTCTGAAATAGCTATTTCGGAAGAGGTGCTATTCCTCGTAGAATGAGGTTTACAAACACCGAAATAAGCCGCCTGTTATTTCGAAATCATTTTGAAATAAGGGGCTAGATGAGTAGACATACCCAAATTGATTCTGGATAATTATACGGGAAACTAGAAAATCCAATTGCAATAGTGAGGATTGTTATAAACAAGTCTTGGGTGGGCTCTAACCTTTCCTGATTTATACCACTAAAATAATTTTGAGTGTCAGGGGAAACTTTCCCTGGGAGCAGGTTATCTAATAGCTGCCTGTATTAGGTCTTTCTCCATCTTCCTCAGAAGCCAGTGCTGGCCACAGGATACTGGGCTAAGTAGGCATTGCCAGAGTGGATCAGACCTCTTCTCTATCTCCCTATTGCAGATGTAAATGCAAGACTATGTTTTGGCTAAACTTCTTGTGCTCCTGGGCTTTGCTGATCTTCCATGAACTACTTGGTGTCTCTAGACTTGTACTGAGAGCAGAAAGATGTCTCTTTAAATATCATCTAGTCTCCTCTTCTGTTTTGTTTCAGCAAGGACATTTCAAAACTCCTTGAATGTGTCCAGTACATGATGTCAGCTGTTAATGACACCAAATCCAACCCCGCAGTGTTCTTTCTCACTGGGATACCTGGGAAAGAAGACATCTATCTCTGGATCGCTATCCCATTCTGTTTAACATATGTTATCTCAATAGTAGGAAATTCAGTCATTCTGTTCATTATAAAAACAGACGCAAGTCTCCACGAACCCATGTACATTTTCCTTTCCATGTTGGCCATCACAGACCTTGCCTTATCAATAACCACCATACCGACAATATTGGGTATATTTTTGTTTAATTCTAGGGAGATCAGCTTCAATGCCTGTTTTGCCCAATTGTTTTTCATCCATTCACTTTCATACATTGAATCCTCAGTGCTCTTGTTGATGGCCTTTGACCGCTTCATCGCCATCTGTAACCCGTTGAGATACGCTTCCATCTTAACTCTGCCAAGAATAGCCAAGATGGGACTGGTGTGCGTGCTAAGAGCGGTGGCCCTAATATTCCCACTCCCCTTTCTCCTGAAACGGTTCCCATACTGTCAAGAAAAAGTCCTCTCCCATTCCTACTGTGTGCATCAAGAGGTCATGAAGTTGGCTTGTTCAGACATCATAGTCAACAGCATCTATGGCTTGTCTATTGCTCTCTTATCAGTGGGGTTAGATTCGTTGCTCATCTTCCTCTCGTATGCAATGATCCTCAAAACAGTGTTGAGCATCGCATCCTGTGGGGAGACCCTTAAGGCCCTGAACACCTGCATTTCTCACCTGTGTGCTGTCCTGCTCTTCTACATACCCGTCCTTGGTTTGCCTGTGACACACAGATTTGGGAATAGCTCTTCACACTTTCTTCAGATTGTCTTGGGCTACGTCTACCTGCTGATCCCACCCCTGATGAACCCGATTGTGTACAGTGTGAAAAGCAAACACCTGCGCAGGAGGATAATCAAGATGTTTCTCAAGTAAAGTTCACTGCCCACCTCTAGCACTGGTGACACAGAAGCTGAAAAAACACTGGCCCATGGCCAGCTATTCTATCCTGGACCTTGATGTAAAACAATATGAGGCACTCCTCTCCATTCTGCAGAGAGAGGTTCACAGAAGGTCCGAGGGCTGGTGCAATGGGAGAGGGGCTGTCCCCACCCACCGGTGAGGTAGGGACCATGCAACGGGGGAAGGAGACTGACCCAGGCATTTACAAAGTGACTTTGTTTGTGGAAAGTCACGGGCCCAGTGGGATGTTGGCGCACAAGAAGCCATATCACTGGCTGCTCTGAATTCAGAATTCCTGTTGATACATTCAATAAAGAGAAGAGATGTCGATGTTGTCACTGTCACTGTCCCATCTTTGGTTAAAATGTATGGACCATGGAAGAGTTGTTCTCCAGTGGCAGTCTTAGCCCTACCTGAGCACCCTGGGTGCTGTGTGATACATGGGGCTGCCCCAGCTGTGACCAAGGGCTATTCAGGGTTCACAGACACCCACCCTTCCCCCATGCCCTCAGCCAGGTGCTTGTGACTGGGTCATGTCGGAAACATGGTTCATTCAGGAACCCAAGGAGCAGCCTTTCAGGCAGCCTCCTCCCACACATCGATGGCTTTGCACAGCTGCTGACCCCACTTATGAAGGGCAGAGCTGCATGTCTGGTGTCTGACACAGAGGATTCCTGGAAAGATACCTAGCTCCAGGGATTTGCTTTGCTGCCCTGTTCTCCCCCAGCCTCAGCAGAGTTTAGAGCAGCCTGAGGGGCTGCATGGATCTCCACTGTGTGGCAAAGGCTTTGAAGAGTGAAAACCTCTCTGACCAAGACCCTGCAGATGGAGGTCAGCCCAGAGTGCCCCCTTGTGCCCTGAGGGTAGCCCTGCAGGTGCCCTGCCATTTAAGGTCCTTGCAAAGACTGACTCTCAGCCTAGGGTGCTCAAAACAAGAACCCCCTTTAAGAGGTTACATTAAATCAGCCAACACAGGCTCTCCTAGCTTCTGGCCCCATCCTCCTCCATTACTCAAGAGCCCACCACCTCCCGGCTTTCTGGGTGTCTACATTGGTGGAGACCTGCAAATTCACAGATTTCCACTTTATTTCCATGCATCTCCATGGATGAAGATAGCACACACCACCATTTCCGGAGATAGCAGCATGGATGCAGATACAAAACTTTGTATTCTCACAAGGCTCTGAAAGTCAGGATCCTCCACCTGTCCTGGGTGGAAGGTCTGTGGGGTAGGGACAGGAGCTGCTTTGGCCCCATGCCCAGGGAACGTGGAGTGTCTGCCATAGTTCTGCACAATTGTATGTGTGGCTTTCCCTGACTGAGCTCCATCTGGGTGTGGGGGCGGGTAGATGGCTCAGAGCTGCAGCAAGGCCATAGTAAAAGCTGGGAGGGCAGCAGTGCGGAATCACAGTGAACTCTGCATCTACTCTGGGTGGGGGTCCTGAACAGTCGTTAGGTCACTCCCCACCCTCAGAGCCAGTCCAGAATGGAGCCCAGACAGGAAGCTGCAGAAGACCCTCCACCTGCTCATGGTGTGTGTGTGTGGGGGGGGAGGGGTTGGAGGGGTGGCAGAATTCCCTGCCAGTGTCTCCATGTCCTAGGCTCCCTGCCCAGCTGAGGGCAGAACAACTTCAGATGGACTCCCCCCCAACTGCTCATGTGGCTCTCCTCACTGGGCTCTGCAGGTGGTTGTGGGAGTGTGTGCTTTGGAGGCTCAGTCTGGCCCCAGTTGCAGAGCCCTTCAAGTGGGAGTTAGGAATCATTAAAATAGGGATAGAAATTAAGACAAAGAATATCTTATTGCCAAAACTATGTACGCCCACATCTTGAATATTGTGCACAGATGTGGTTGCCTCACCTCAAAACAGATATCTTAGCATTGGAAAAGTTTCAGAAAGGGTAACAAAAATGATTAGTGGTTTGGAACGGTTGCCTTATGAAGAGAGATTAAAAAGACTTGGACTTCTCAGCTTAGAAAAGAAGAGACTAAGGGGGGTTATGATAGGGTCTATAAAATCAAGGCAGGTATGGAGAAAGTTATTTACTTGTTCCCATAACATAAGTGTTGGAAATAATCCAGGACACTCTGGATGCAGGTGAAAACAAGCGGAGGATTTATTATACACCAGCTGATGGAGTGACACGCAGGGGTTACCCTGGTGAACACTGGTTAATTGAAACAATACAATAGATTATATAGTCAGCAGGTGGACGGAGGGGAAATGATTTGATAGGTCTAGCAGCAAGACGAAATGAGCACATAAGCCAATCGAACTACTAAAGATTACATAATATCTCCGCCCCTTGCAAAGTAACAACTCATTAATTAATATACAGGTAGTTACTGTTCAAATGCCAAAGCATGTCAGCAAAATAGTAATAACATTTTAGTCTGCATAAATGATGATGATGATGTTTCTATAGCAGGAGGGTATGGTACGGCCTTGAGTTGGTGCAGCGCTTGGTTCTCAGGCTCATTATCTAGGAGCGAAGCAAGACAGTTGAGCAAATTTATGAATGTTATCTTAAGCAAAATGTGTTACATTACTTAACTAAAGTTCTGTTCGAGTGTCTTAGAAGGTGGTTGCTATGGTGCCCAGGGTCGTTTCACTGCCTGCAGTTCTTATACTGCCTGTGGTGTTCCCAGGCCTAAGTTCAGGATGGAGTCATGCTGTAAAAAGACCTACTAGCACATTTATGGTTGCCTCAGTTTACCCTACAATAAGAACTAGGGATCACCAAATTAAATTAATAGGTAGCCAGTTTAAAACAAAGGAAGTTTTTCTTCACAGAATGCAGTCAACCTGTGGAACTCCTTGCCAGAGGATGTGGTGAAGACTAGGACTTTAACAGGATTCAAAAAAGAGCTAGATAAATTCAGGGAGGATAGATCCATCAATGGCCAGGATGGGTAGGAATAGCCTCTGTTTATCAGAGGATGGGAATGGGTGACAGGAGAAGGATCGTGTGATGATTACCTGTTCAGTTCATTCCCTCTGGGGGCACCTAGCATTGGCCACTGTCAGAAGATAGGATACTGGGCTGGATGGACCTTTGGTCTTACTCAGTATGGCCATTCTTATGTTCTTATCTGTGGATCTCATGGAGATCGGGAGAGGTCCCAGATGATTGGAAAAAGGCAAATGTAGTGCCCATCTTTAAAAAAGGGAAGAAGGACAATCCAGGGAACTACAGACTGGTCAGCCTTACCTCAGTTCCCGGAAAAATCATGGAGGGGATCCTCAAGGAATCCATTTTGAAGTACATGGAAGAGGGGAAAGTGATCAGAAATAGTCAACATGGATTAACCAAGGGCAAGTCATGTTGACCAACATGATGGCCTTCTATGATGAGGTAACTGGCTCTGTGGACATGGGGAAGTCAGTGGATGTGATATACCTTAACTCTAGCAAAGCTCTTGATATGGTTTCCCACAATATTCTTGCCAGCAAGTTAAGGAGATATGGATTGGATAAATGGACTGTAAAGTGGACAGAAAGCTAGCTACATTGTCAGGCTCAATGGGTAGTGATCAACAGCTTGATGTCTGATTGGCGATCGGTTTCTAGCAGAGTGCCTCAAGGGTTGGTTCTAGGGCTGGTTTTGTTCAACATCTTTATTAATGACCTGGATGAGGTGATGGATTGTACCTCAGCAAGTTTGCAGATGACTAAGCTAGGGGGAGAGGTAGATATGATAGAGGGTAGGGATAGGGTCCAGAGTGACCTAGACAAATAGGAGGGGTCCAAAATAAATCTCAAGGGGTTCACCAAGGACAAATGCAGAGTCCTGCACTTGGGACAGAAGAATCGCAAGCACTGCTAGAGGCTGGGGACCGACTGGCTAGGCAGCAGTTCAGCAGAAAAGGACCTGGGGATTACAGTGGATGAGAAGCTGGATATGAGTCAACAGTGTGTTCTTGTAGCCAAGAAGGCTAATGGCATATTAGGGTGCATTAAGAGGAGCATTGCCAGCAGATCTAGAGAAATAATTATTCCACTTTATTAGACACTGGTGAGGCCACATCTGGCGTATTGTGTCCAGTTCTGCCCCCCCTCCCAGTACAGAAAGGATGTGGATGCTTTGGAGAGGTTTCAGCGGAGGGCAACCAAAATGATTAGGGGGCTGGAGCACATAGCCTATGAGGAGAGGCTGAGGGATTTGATAACAGCTTTTATCTACCTGAAGGGAGGTTCTAAAGAAGATGGAGAGAGGCTGTTCGCAGTAGTGACAGATGGCAGAACGAGGAGCAATGGTCTCAAGTTACAGTGGGAGAGGTCCAGGTTGGATATTAGGAAAAACTATTTCCCTAGGAGTGCGGTGAAGTGCTGGAATGGGTTCTCTAGGGAGGTGGTGGAATCTCCATCCCTAGAGGTTTTTAAGCCCCAGCTTGACAAAGCCCTGGCTGGGATGATTTAGTTGGGATTGGTCCTGCTTTGGGCAAGGGACTGGACTCGATGACCTTCTGAGGTCTCTTCCAGCCCTGTGATTCTATGATCTCGTATAAATATTGTAGATCACAGATTGCATGAGGATACACGTTTGTGAATGTGCCCAAACATTACTTCAGGATTGCTGCACTCCTGGAGACTCCACTCCTACTGTATCTGATCCCACTAGGTCTTTCCCCCAGCTCATCCACTTCCACCAAGGCCCCATGTGCAGGGCCTGGAAAGGGCTACCCAAGGAGCAAAGGACCCAAACTCTGCATTCTGAGGATGCATTTTGCATTCATGAACATAAGAACGGCTATACGGGGTCAGACCAAAGGTCCATCTAGCCCAGTATCCTGTCTGCCAAAAGTGGCCAATGCCAGATGCCCCAGAGGGAATGAACAGAATATGTAATCTTCACATGATCCCTCTCCTGTCATCCATTTCCAGCTTCTGACAAACAGAGGATAGGGACACCATTTCTACCCATCCTAGCTAATCGCCATTGATGGAGCTAACCTCTATATCTAGCTCTTTTTTGAGCCCTGTTAATGTCCTGGTCTTCACAATATCCTCTGGCAAGGAGTTCCACAGTTTGACTGTGCATTGTGTGAAGAAAAACTTCCTTTTGTTTCTTTCAAACCTGCTACCTATTAATTTAATTTGGTGACCCCCTAGTTCTTATATTATGGGAACAAGTAAATAATTTTTCCTTATTCACTTTTTCCACATCAGTCATGATTTTATAGACCTCTATCGTATCCCCCCTTAGTCTCCTCTTTTCTAAGCTGAAAAGTCCTAGTGTCTTTAATCTTTCGTCATATGGGACCCGTTCCAAACCCCTAATCACTTTTGTTGCCCTTTTCTGAACCTTTTCCAATGCCAAGATATCTTTTTTGAGATGCGGAGACCACATCTGTATGCAGTATTCCAGATCTGGGCGGGCCACGGTTTTATATAGAGGCAATAAAATATTGGACACAAGCTGGGGTGGGGGGGTCTCACAGGCCCACCCAACCCACTGACCACCTCAGGCTCCCTGGGCACCTCTTACCATTGGCCAGCCCTGTCCTGGAGAGGGGAAGGGGGCTTGGGTAATGAGAAGGAGCAGGGGACGGGGTTTTGGGGAGGAAGAGATAGGGAAGAGGGAGGGACAGAGGGGAAGTTGTTGCCTGTATGGGCTTGTCTGGGGCTGGGCTAGGAGTTACCCATGGTGGGGGGCAGGGGGAGCCAAGGACTATTCCACCTCTTACTGAGCAGCTGAGACAGCCCAAATGGGGTGGAGAGGTGTGAAAGAATCTAGGTTTCAGTCTCTGCCTAGGAACATTGCGTGTCAGTGCTTGCTCTGCGCTGCCGTGAGCTCCTTAGGCGTGGTGTGTGCAGAGCGGTCAATGGGGCTGGGAGGGAATGGGGTTGGGGTGGGCTGCCTGAAAGGCTTCTCCTGCGGCTCCTGCATGAATCACGTCTCTGACACGACTCAGTCACAAGCACCTGGCTGGGGGGGAAGGTAGGTGTCTGAGCCCCTTGAATAACCCCTGCCCACAACTGGTGCAGCCCCATGGGTCACGTGGCACCCAGCATGCTCAGGAAGGGCCAGGACTACGACTGCAGAACAGCCCTGCAGCTTTTTTTTTTTTGGCTTGTAGATGTTTAACCACAGATGTGACAGTGACAGGCCAGATGCCACGGAAAACAAGAGCCACATCCCTTCTCTTTATTGACAAATCAAGAGGAATTCTGAGGTTGGAGCAGCCACCAACACGGTCTTTATGGGCCAACATCCCACCAGTACCGTGACTCTCTGAAAACTCACTCACTTTCTAAATGTTGCTGCCTGACTTCGTCTCCTTCAACCAGTTCACTGTTGTCCCTCACCAGCATGTGAGGACATCTCCTCTTCCATTGCGTAGACCCCCATCCGAATCTCTATAGCTCACGTTATCTCAGGTGGAAGGGTGCAGACTAGAAAAGGCAATCATAGACTGTATTTTTGTCTTCTGTGTGACTAGTGCTGGAGCCATGTGATGAACTGACCCTTCACTTGACGAACACCCTCATTATCCTGGCGCGGAGGTGTTTGCTTTTCACGCTGTACACGATGGGGTTCATCATGGGTGGAACCAGCAGGTAGACGTAGCCCAGGAGAATCTGAAGCAAGGGAGAAGAGCTAATCCCGAATCTGTGTATCACAGATAGGCCGATCATTGGTGTGTAGAAGAGCATGATAGCACAGAGGTGAGAGACGCAGGTGTTCAGGGCCCTGAGGCGTTCCAGATAGGATGCGATGCTGAGCACTGTTTTGAGGATCATCACATAAGAGAAGAAGATGAGCAGCATATCTAACCCCAGTATTAAGAGTGTATTAAACAAGCCATAGATACTGTTGACTCTGACATCTGCACAAGCCAACTTCATGACATCCTGGTGCAGGCAGTAGGAATGGGAGAGGGTGTTGGCTCGACAGTATCGGTACTGTTGCAGAAGAAGAGGCAGTGGGCATATTATGGCTACTCCTCTTACCACACACACCAATCCCATCTTGGCTATTCTCGGCAGGGTTAGGATGGAAGCGTATTTCAGTGGGTATCGGATAGCGACGAAACGGTCACAGGCCATCAACAGGAGCACAGAAGATTCAATGCATTGAAGTGAGTGGATGAAGAACAGCTGGGCAAAACAGGCATCCAGGCTGATTTCCCTAGAGTTAAACAAGAATATGCCTAGGGTGGTTGGCATGGTGGCTATCGATATAGCAAGATCTGCGACAGCCAACATGGAGAGGAAAATGTACATGGGCTCATGGAGGCTTGGGTCTGTTTTTATAATGAAGAGAATGACTGAATTTCCTGTTATTGAGATAGCATACGTGAAGCAGAATAGGACAGAAAACCAGAGAGGGATATCTTCCTGCCCAGGTATCCCAGTAACCAGGAACACTGCATGTGTGAATTTGGTGTCATTGACAGCTGACATAATGAACTGTGTAAGTCTGAAGAGATGTGAGTTTTCTTTCCTGAAAGGAAAAAGAAGAGGAGAGTAAATAATATGTAATGAGACATCTTCTTTCTGCTCTCAGTGCAAGTCTAGAGATTTCTACTAGCTCAAGGAGGATCAGCATAGTCATTGACTTGGATTTGCACAACCAATAGGACAATCGGCACTGCTAGTGGAGGTCAGACTTGCAGTCCATCTAGACACTTCCTGCTGTTTCAGAGGAAGGTAGAAGTCCTGCAATAGGCAACTTTGAGATAACCTCCTCCCAGTGATAGTTTCCCCTGGCAACCACTAATTAAACATATTTTGTGGGGTAAATCAGGGAAGTTTAGAGCTATTCCAAAAAACCTCCCTATATCATTGGATATTTTGGTTACCCATATAAACACCCCATCCCTCTGTGAATCTTGCTACACTCTTTGTGTCATAATATGTTGTGACTGGGAGTTCCACAGCCTACTTGAGCACTGTGTGATTTTACAGTTGTGACCCTCCCACACTTTTTGAGCCCTTCACTTCTGACATATTGGATATATGGCAAGTGCACTATTGAATTATCTCTTCTGCACTGAAGCTATTTATAAACCTGTCTCATTGCCGCATTACATATGTACTTTTTATACTTTCACCACTCATGAGAGTCCAAATTATGCCACTGCCTCTTTGCAGCACTCAGGATGAATTGTATGGACAGGTTTCTCAATTCAATATCATTGACTTCAACTGAGTCTCTCCAGATTTAAACATGTCAGTTCAATCAGAGCTAGGCTATATTAACCTCCGCTTATCAAATGCTCCCAGTAACACACTCTGACTCAGAAGAATCCCTCCCAGAGAAGCTGAAGGGCTTTGCCTCCCCAGCATTGATGGAATCTGGAACATTCAATCAACCTGCAGGCTCCTATATACATAACACCGGAACAAGTTACTTCACCTGGCAAGGGAGGGGTAGGTAGCACACAAGGATGAATAGTGCGAACACTGGGCATACACTAATACCCAGTTGACTGAACAAGCTACTTCACCTGCGTGTATGTGTAACAGGTGATGGGCATGAATAATTTACACTATTTCACTCCCCTTTCCTGCACCTCATCTCGACTCTTGGCTGAAACACAAATCAGCGGTTCTGTGCTCCTGACACTGAATGTAACTGTTAGAAACCGCTTCTGGGGAGTTACCAGGTGACAGTATCACACAACTATACACTGAACAGAGTTACTGGCACAAACACATTGCAAACTGTATTCAGAGTACTTCTATAATATAATAAAAGCAAAAGGCACTAAGCTGCAAATGTATCACTGCTCCTTCCTGTAGAGATCTGCTGGCTTTCGATATGCACATCCGGAAGGTTTAGTTACCAATATTTGTATTATTAGGAAAAGTTTTGCCATAAGATTTACACATCTGTTCTTTAGCACAGGCATGTCGACCCATTTTCCCCTCTGATCATCTTTCAGAGACAATTTCTTAGCCCTCATTCAATCACTTGTCAGTGATTAAATCTAATAACTGTTCTGTCCATGGGTTAACAACTGACTGGCTCTTGTTGGGTTTTGCTCTGTCAGTCTATATCTTACAAGTAAGGAGCCTGTATCTGTGGCATGGTACAGAGATTTGCGATCAGTGCATAGTACACAGTAACATCAGCACCTGTTCTTCAGGCATGAGGGGGCTTTGCAGGAAGTGGGTTCAAAGTCAAATGCCTGAGAATTCATGGAAATGGAACTTTATTAAACACATGAAAATAGCCTATTGCTCCATCTCTCTCTCTCTCTTGCTCTCTCTCTCTCTCTCTCTCTCTCCTATATTCATAACACCCAAATTCCCTGAGAACTGCACGGCGACAGACATGGAGCTGAGCTGCCAGAATGGATGTGTATGTCAGATACAGTCCATGGGATATTTGCTGTAAAGCTACATTAGATTCACTATTGGGATGCTGATGTTATCATTATATTAGGTGAAACCAGTCTGGCCCATCTTAGTTTAAGAGCAGGCTGCTGCAAAACAAGCAGGAAGGAAGCAAGAGCTTAATAAAACCATCTCTCAGTGAGCACCTCAGGGAGGCTGAGAGACCACACCGGAGCTACAAGCTGGGAAGAGCCTGTAGCTGGGCACCAGCAACATTACCCAGCTTGTTCTGCCAGCACTGGGAGTCTGCCCAGAGGCGAGGCAGCTGTCGCTGAGAAGTTCTTCAGACTGACAGGCACAACACAGCCCTCGGCCTGCCTGGGTCCCTGTTAGAATTGGGAGGGCCTGTGTCAGAGACATGGACCGGCTGTTGTTTGAAAACCCTCTTATTCTCCCATGTTATGCTCCCTTCCTGCTGTTCAGATTACACAGTATTTAGGTTGTAGAAGGCTGGCTGGTCACACATCTACTCACAGAGGCAAGAACCGTGGGGGCTGAACCCACTAGGGCCTGCTGGGTAGGTCCAATCGAGCTGCCGTGAGCTGTAACCCGGAACCCAATCTGCGGGTGGGAGGGTCGTGAGATTCCCCCCATAAGAAGGCAGGATACAAGACCAGATATTCACAGACCAGAGCAGGGCAGCGATGCTGGTAGCCCTGTACCTCTGAAAGGTATTTACAAGGCAGAAAGCCTGGAGCCCTCCACTAGTCAGGAAGAGAAATGTCTTACCACAGCAGAAGGAAGCTCTGAATTCCTGCGTTCCAAATGAAGCCGGAGAGTGAAACCTTTGAAAAGGCATTTGATAATCAGATTTCTGGGAGTCAACAATCCTGAGGCAATTTTGGAACTAATCAGTAATATTCTCTGGGTCTCCTCGCACTCAGCTCCATGGTAGGATCTCGCCCAGAGCACACGACCCTTCTAGAAATGGGACCCATCAAGAAATCCCAACTCGGGACATTGGCAGTTTAACACTCTGAGCTGGCTTTGAATGTCACATATGTGTGTAGCTTGAACAAACCACTCTGGAGTATGGGCAGAGGCAGGGGAGGGTTCCCAAGCTACCTAGTGCTGCCTGCTTCCAGCCCCATCACTGAGTCACCCCGACAGCCCAGTTAAGTCCTCTGCCACTGCACAGAACAGCTGCCAATGCAAACAGCCTGCAGCCTTCGCCCTGCACTTGGCATGTTACAGACAGTGAAACCTGCCAACGTACCCAGTTCCTGTTGGAAGGAAGCCACTGACACCATCCTAAAGGATAAGGAGTGGTCGGAAAAATAGCACGGGCAGCAGGCAGTGTGTGTTCAGCTAGGGAGGCAGCTGCCTTTATGCAGCATATTTGTACCTTCCCTTGGGGGACACTTGGACATCAGGGAGTCTCAGCTGTTTGGCTTCATGTGCACCAGCTTTAACCTTGTCACAGCTAATGGCAAAAAGCCAAATCACAGGAGATGGGGGGTGATGCCAAACAACTAGCCTGCATCGCCAGCCCTGCTTCAGCCTCTGTTCCTAGAATCCAGGCTCATCAGCACTGTTCCTATGGGTCTGATTAGTCCCCTGGCCACACACCCACAATCTCTGGGCCTCCACAACTGCTCTAGGACACTCTACAACTCCTGGTTAGCGCAGGCTCATCAGAGATGTGCTACCAGGGCTTGTCACAGTAGGCATTGCCCACACGATCTGCTGAAGGGGTTGTATACATGTTGGAGCATGCTACATTGAGATGGGAAGGCTGGTTAGAGTAGCTTTGGTCACAATCTCCAGCCAGTGTCTGGTCAGGAGGGTTGGAGAGTGAGATACCACCTGAAAACCCATACATTTGAGTCCTTTATGGTGCTGATCCATTGGTAGGGGTGTGTGGTCTGTAATGAGCCCAAAAGTGCTTTAGGTCCTCTATTGCCCACTTTGCCATCAAGGCTTCCTTTTCAGCAGTGGAAAGTTTCACTTCACTGGGGAAATAGTTTTCGGTGTAGGTAGAGAACAGGGTGTTCTTCCCCCTCTCATCCCTGCAATAGCATGGCCCGCCACCCCACTTCCGAGGAGTCTGTTTGTAAGATGACTGGTTTTGAGACGTTTGGTTGAAATAGGACTGGCTCTTGGGTAACTTGCTCCTTCAAGTCTCTTTCACACTCCTAAGACCCCCAGATAGTCTGTGGTCCAGAGTAGTTCCTGTGGTTGGATTCCTTGAAGAGTTAAACCAGAATATGCCCAAGGAGGTCGGCATGGTGGCTATCGATATAGCAAGATCTGCGACAGCCAACATGGAAAGGAAAACATACAGGGGCTCATGCAAGCTCGAATCTGTTTTTATAACGAATAGAATGACTGAATTGTCTGTTATTGAGATAGCATACATGAAACAGAATAGGACAGAGATCCAGAGATGGACTTCTTCCTGCCCTGGTATCCTGGTGAGTAGGATCACTGCGGAGTTGAATTGGGTGTCATTGACAGCTGGCATCCTGTACTTGGCAGGTCTGAAAGGAAAGAAAATAGAAAAGTACCTAATATCTAACAAGACATCTTTCTGCTTTCAGTGCAAGTCTAGAGACTCCCACTAGCCCAAGGAAGATCAGCAAAATCATATTCTTGGTTTTACGCCACCTATAGGATAATTGGCACTTACAGCGTGGGTCAGACTTGCAGTCCATCCAGACAATTTCTGCTCATTCAGAGGAAGGTGGAAGAAGTCCTGCAATAGACAGCTTTCAGATAACTTGCTCCCAGGGATAGTTTCCCCTGACAACCACTAATTAGACATAATTTGTAGAGAAATTGGAGAGGGTCCAGAGAAGAGCAACGAGAATGATTAAAGGTCTAAAGAACATGACCTATGAGGGAAGGCTGAAGGAATTGGGTTTGTTTAGTTTAGAAAAGAGAAGCTTGAGGGGGGACATGATAGCAGTTTTTAGATATCTAAAAGGGTGTCATAAGGAGGAGGGAGAAAACTTGTTCATCTTGGCCTCTGAGGATAGAACAAGAAGCAATGGGCTTAAACTGCAGCAAGGGAGGTTCAGGTTGGACATTAGGAAAAAGTTCCTAACTGTCAGGGTAGTCAGACACTGGAATAAATTGCCCAGGGAGGTTGTGGAATCTCTATCTCTGGAGGTATTTAAGAGTAGGTTAGATAAATGTCTATCAGGGATGGTCTAGACAGTATTAGGTCCTGCCATGAGGGCAGGGGACTGGACTCGATGACCTCTCGAGGTCCCTTCCAGTCCTAGTATTCTATGATTCTATGATTAAATCAGGAAGGTTTAGAAAAAAAAAGAGCAAGCAAATGGTCTGGTAGCACTTTATAGACTAACAAAACATGTAGATGGTATCATGAGTTTTCGTGGGCACAGCCCACTTCTTCAGATGACTGGAATTATGACTAGGGGATAAGAAAACTCGAAATAAATAGGAGAAGGGAAGGGGGGGGGGAGAGAAAGATGCTCTGTCACCCACCCCCCCCTACCTCTACACATAAAGTATCAGGAGAAAGGGTGCTAAACCTGAGTAGATAAAGATCAAAGTCAGTGGATGGATTGCTAAGGCAGGAAGGATGCCATTCAGAAAGCTGTTAGCACCTTCAGTGATAAAGGGTCCACCACCCCATATCTTGATTAAGTCCATTAGTAATTGAATTGAATTTGCATATGTATTGTAATTCCAAGCTTTCTCTGTGTATTTGGCTTGAGGAGCTGGCCTGTGACAAGACCACCACCTTCAGATCTGTGAGATTATGGTTAGGTAAACAGAAATGTTCTGCCACTGGCTTCTGAGTATTTTCTTTACGTATATCCGATTTGTGTCCATTGATTCTTTCCCAGAAGGTTTAGAGCTGTTCTAACACATTAAAATAAACCCCTCACTACTGCCATTGGATGTTCCGGTTGCCCATGTGAGCACCCAGCCCCTCTTTGAATCTTTCCAAGTTCCTTGTGCCATTTATATCTTGTGGCCGGGAATTCTGGAGTCCACTCGATCACTGTGTGATTTTACAGTTGTGACCTTCCTACTGAAACCTTTTCTAGCCTTTCACTCCTGAGGGTGGCATATTGTGTTATGGTGTGTGATAGATACATGGCATGATCACCATTGTACTGATCTGTCCTGCACTGAAGCATTTCCAAATGTGCCTCATTGCCTCATTATATAGGCATGTTTTTATCTTCTCCACTCATGAGAATCCAAGTGATGCCACTGCCTCTTTGCAGCACACGGGATGAATTGTATGGACAGGTTCTCAGTTCAATATAATTGATTTCAACTGAGTCACTCCAGATTTAAATGTGTCAGTTCCATCAGAGCCGGGCTCTGTTAAACTTCGCTTACCAAATGCTCCCAGTGATACACTCTGACTCAGAAGAATCCCTCCCAGAGAAGCTGAAGGGCTTTGCCTGGCCAGCACTGATGGAATCTGGAACATTCAATTGTCCTGCAGGTTCCTAGTCATCCTCATAGGGCCTACTTCCTGTCCCATTAGAGGGGGCTGTAGATATCTAGCACGTTACAAGCTATCTCTGACTGCCTGTATCCTATATACACAGCACCCAAACAAGTTGCTTCACCTGGGCAGGGTATCTACACTACAGAGAAGATCGAAGCTGCCACTGTTGACCTTCCAAGGTTCAAATTAGAGGGTTTAGTGAAAACACCCTAATTCGAACTGAGAGGGGTGCTCTGGTTGATGCTGGTAGTCCTGCTTCTATGAGGAGTAAGGGAAGTCGAAGGGAAAGTGTTCTCCCTTCAACTTCCTGCAGTGTGGACAGCACCAAAAGCCGAGTTAAGGTACTTCAGCTATGCAATTAACGTAGCTGAAGTTGCGTATCTTCATTCAACTTTATCCCGTACTGTAGATATACTCTCAGAGTGCAGCCATAGGCTCTGTCAGTGAAACCTTTGTTTCTGCTACAGGGTAGCTGAAATGAAAAGCCTATGGGGATCCAGGCAGCTGTAGCTGGGCAGCCTCATGGCAGTCGAGCTTTCAGAGAAAAAATGATCCATTTTCTATGAAAACTCAATCCAGAAAATGGATGAAAAGGAAACACTGTCATTTGAGTCTATATTTTACCTTTTGGGGGGGAAAACTCTGTTTTCCAGCTTAGCTCTCAGTCAAACCACGAACCTCTGTTCCTCATGCTACATGATCATGTCCTGAGGTGAGAACACTCCCCGCATTGGCCTGCACCACTTTGCAACCTCTTAGGGTGACCGTATTTCCCAAAGAGAAAATGGGGGACACCGAGTCGTTGTCTCAAATATGCCCCTCCTTTCTGTGAGTCTGTCACCCCTCACTTGAACCCAGAGGCTTCCCCGCAGGTCTGAGGAGGCTGTCACCTAGAACTCTCCCCTCTAGGTCTGCCTCAGAGGCTGGTATCTCAACTAGCCAGCCCCAAACATTCCTCTGCTCCCCTCTTTTCCATTTTTTCACAGAGTTGGGCATTAGTCTCATTTGCTCTTCCTGGCTGATCAAGTCAGCAAGGGCATAAGACCATAAGAGCATAAGAATGATTAAAGGTCTAGAGAACATGACCTATGAAGGAAGGCTGAAAGAATTGGGTTTGTTTAGTTTAGAAAAGAGAAGATTGAGGGGGGACATGATAGCAGTTTTCAGGTATCTAAAAGGGTGTCATAAGGAGGAGAAAAACTTGTTCATCTTGGCCTCTGAGGATAGAACAAGAAGCAATGGGCTTAAACTGCAGCAAGGGAGGTTTAGGTTGGACATTAGGAAAAAGTTCTAACTGTCAGGGTAGTCAAACACTGGAATAAATTGCCCAGGGAGGTTGTGGAATCCCCATCTCTGGAGCTATTTAAAAGTAGGTTAGATAAATGTCTATCAGGGATGGTCTAGACAGTATTTGGTCCTGTCATGAGGGCAGGAGACTGGACTCGATGACCTCTCGAGGTCCCTTCCAGTCCTAGTATTCTATGAGTCTATAAGAAGGGCCATACTGGATCAGACCAAAGGTCCATTTCGCTCAGTGTTCTGTCCTCTGACTGTGGCCAATGCCAGGTGCTCGAAAGGGAATGAACAGAACAGGTAATTACCAAGGTCATGTCTACACTACGCAGAAGATCGACACTGCCACAGTCAATCTTCCGGGTTTGAACTAGCCAATCTAGTGAAGACTTGCTCACTCAAACTGAGAGGGCTCATCCATTTGAACTAGACCACACCGGAGCCACAAGCTGGGAAGAGCCTATTTCCGAGCTCCAGCCACGTTACCCAGCTTGTTCTGCCAGTGCTGGGAGTCTGCCTGCGGGGGGGCAGCTGTTGCTGAGAAGCTCTTCAGACTGACAAGCACAGACACCGCTGGGCAGGTCTGAAGGCCCCTGACCTGCCTGGGTCCCTGTCAAAGTGGGGGGCTGGGATCAGAGACGTGGACTGAGTGCTGTTTGGAACCCCTCTTCCTCGCCCATGTCCCACTTTCTTCCTGGTGTTCAGATTGCACAATATTTGGTTCAGTAAGGCTGGGTGGTCACATGACTCACCACTGATCACTGACTCCCAAAGGGAAGAATTGCAGGTGCTGAGTGCACCCAGATCTACTGGACAGGCCCAGTCAACCCTCAGTGTCCTCTACCTTTGGGGCAAGTGTGAAGGGTGTTGGGTATTGCAGGAGAGGGCAGGGTAGCAGGCCTGACATCTGGCACTTGGAGATCAGAGAGGGGGCAGAGATGCCGGCAGCCCTGTACCTCCGAGGGGTGTCTCCAGGGTAGAAAGAGAGAAATGTCTTATCCTGCCTGTTACCACAGAGGGAGGAACATCTGGTTGCTGGAGGCTGGGATCAGTCGACACTGGATGGATCCCTTGATAATTGCCCCATTTCCTTCATGACCCCTGAAGTATCTGCATGGTCAGTCCTCAGACGACAGGACCCTGTGCTTAATGGAACTCTGGTCTGACCCCATAGGATTGCTGCCATGGTCTGAAATAGTTCCCCTGCTGGATGGGCTGCTGCAGACAAGCCTTTCCCAGGCTCTCCCTGAGCTAATGAGCTGTCATCATCACCCGACCAAATGTCTAGTGGCTGCCGAGTGTGGCAGGATGATGGCGGGGTGCGGAGGGGAGAGCGCTGCCACCCATGGGTGTGGTCATGTCGCAGGAGGAACTGAGGCTCATGGTTTGAGCTAGAGCTCGGCTGGAAAACGGAGACAAGTCACGCCCCCATGCACATGCAGAAGGTTTTGAAACACACTAAACTGTTTCCTGTTTGCTTGTTTTGTGGGGTGAGTTTTCATTAAAAAAGGGATCATTTTTTTCTCCAAACGCCCAGCTGCCTGAGGCTGCCCGGCTGTAGCTGCCTGGATCCCCAAGAGAAACTGGAGGCTTTTCAGCTGCCTCGCCCTTGTAATGTCAATGAAGGTGGCTCTGACCGAGTCTATGACTGCACTCTGGGGATGGAAAGGTCAAAACCTCCCGCCTAGCATACAGCTGGGGTATCGAGCCCATCAGCGACTCTAACCAGCCCTCCCATCTCTGACCAGCCCCCTCCTGTGGGCAGTGGATGCTGTGACAGGCCCTGGCAGCACATCTCTAGTGAACCTGTTCCGGCAGGGAGCTGGAGAGGGGCTTGTAATGCTGAAGGATCTGCTGGAGAAATGTAGACATAAATTGTTCTTCTTATTATTTTATTTCAGCCAGATTATAGCTGTGATAACTCCCCTCCCCCTCCTCGAGGCAACCATGGCACTAATTGGACCCATCGGAGCAGTGTTGACTTGCGCTACAGGACAGTTGATTAGCATCACTGCCCATCCCTGTGATTTGGTCTCCTGCTGTTTGCCATGACGGGGTTAAAGCTGGTGCACACGAAGCCAAGCAGGTGAGGTTCCCTGATGGCCAAGTGGCCCCAAGGGAAGGTACAAACATGCTGCTTAAAGGCAGCTGCCTCCCTATCTGAACACACACTGCCTGCTGCCCGTGCAACCTCCCTGATGACTCCTTGTGCTTTACGGTGAAGACCTCTGGTGCCAGCGGCTCCCTTCTAGCAGGAACTGGGTACGTGGGCAGGTTTCACTGTCTGTAACATGCCAAGTGCAGGGCGAAGGCTGCAGGCTGTTTGCATTCTGTGCAGGGGCAGAGGACTCAGCTGGGCTGTCAGGGTAATTCAGTGATGGGCTGGAAGACAGGCAGCATTAGGTAGCTTGGGAACCATCCCCTACAACTGTTCTTGCTCCACAGTGGGTTATGCAAGCGACACAGAAATGTGACATTCAAAGCCACCTTGGAGTGTTAAAACTCGGATGCACCACTTTAGAATGTGTCAGGGGCTGCCATGTTTCGAGGTGCTGAATGCTCTTGACACTGTCCTGAAAGAGGCTGAGCCATAGGATACCCCACGGAATATCCGTGACTAGTTTTCTGTGTTTATTTGCTCCTGGAAATGTAATCAGCAGCTGCATTTTCAGAGGTTTTATTCTCTGGCTCGAATGCAAAGGCAGGAACTCAGAGCTGCGTTGCCCTGTGGTAACAGGTCTGGTAGGGCATATGTCTACTCCCTGATTGGCTGAGAGCTCCGGACATTTTGCCTTGTTGATACCCCTCCAAGTTACAGGACTATCATCGTGCCTTCGTGGGGTGCAACAGGGAATGCCAAATTCAGGTTACACTGCTGAGAAATAGGGCAAAATACACCCTGAAATGCTGGTCATGATTCTCTCATAAGATAAACCACACCAGCCAGACAAGTAAACTTCTGTGACAAGAAATCCTAAAAGCAGTTTCCAAAGGCATTCCGGTGTTCATATTGCCAACGAAAACACCGGATTCAGAGATGAGCCATTCTTTTAAAAAAAGATCATGCTGTTGCTAACCCTTTAGTATCTAAAATCTAAAGGTTTCTTTATAAAGAGAAAGAAAGGTGGGAGAGAAAATTTGTTAAAGGAATCAAATACATTCATGGCAATGTTCTGGGTTCAGGCTTATAGCAGTGACGGAATAAATTGCTGGCTTACACGAAATCTCTGGTCACTCTCCAATCATTGGACTTGCCTAAGTCCCTTAGACAGAAGCCTACCATTAATATAAGTCCTCCAGAGGTCTGAGCTGGGAGTGTCAGGAAAGACACAAATCGGGGATGCTTCCATGGTCTTTTACAGCTTCTGCCATGCGGAGAGACACCTGTTGTTTCAAACAAAGATCTCAGCACAGAGAGGCACAAATAGCATAACCATATTCATACATCTCCCGTGCCACGTTTTGTACAAGAGTTGTTGCCAGTATGTAACAGAGGTTGCCCCAATGATCAATATGGTCATATTTTAAACAGATAACAACACACCCACACGGCAAAATTGATTCAAGAAGGGGTATCCCAGACATTGCTGTATACATCACAGGGACTTTCTATCCCAATATTAGAAGTATCCGGCTGCATCTTAACAGAAAACGAAAAACTTTTCCGTTAAAAGCATTTGCGGAAAATCATGCCAGTCTAGATGTAACCTCCGTGTATAACAGAAATGGTTGATCAAAATCATGTGTGTCTAAAAAAGATTCTTCATTGTCAGGTCCATTAAGAAAGTAACAATATTATTGAATCTTTTTATAAACCCAAGATAAAACTTGGTTAGACCAATGGTGGATTGGATCTACTCTTGCAGCATGATTGCGGTAGTGTTTATGTGATGTTGCCAAGGGCCAAAGAAAATAGCTCGCTTACTCATACAAGGCGTGGTAAATGTTTGGATCCCAATTAACACCCAGTCACTGTAGATATTCATGTTCTCCATAGTGTAGGAATCTTGGCATTTAGCGAGGAAAGCAATATGGTAGTGTACTTCAGTTTCCCTTTTCCATATAGGTGTATAATGTCTTTTTTGCTGTGTACAGCTGCAAGGCTAGTTACAGACACTAACTGTGAAATGTCAGCATGACAGGGCCTTTAACATAAAGTGTGTACTTATATAGAACTCTTAACTTGTTCTAGAGTTTTTCCAAAAGATTAAGAATATTAGACATTTTTACAGGTTTTGATAACAGCAACACAGTCACAGAAGTTGACATTAGCATTAATATGAAATCAATTCCATTGCAAGCGTATATTTGAGAACAGTTTTTGTTATTGCACACCTTCTATTCAGTACACTTGGGGTTTGGGCATTTGGGGATTAACCTATTGGTTTTATTTGTAAATTTAAGTTTTTCACTTCCTCTATGTTCTGGAGGGTCAAAATCTGACTTCTCTTGTGTGACAGAATCCACTGACTGGCGGGTGTTAGGGTTAGGGTCAACTTTTACTAACAACAAATCTTTCTCTCCCTGTTAGTTGGGTAATTTGCATCAACCCAGACACTAGCCTGTTTATCAGTTTTCAGAGTCTTAACCATCACCAACTGCAAGGCTGGAATCTGTCTTAAAGAAATACCAACCATTTTCATTAGCACGTTAGACAAGATGTTTTTGTCGTTCTATTCCCAACCTCTGCTTGCGCATGGAATCAGATGTTAAGTCCACTAAGAGATTACAAGACATCCAAGTTTCTAGAGATGAGACTTTGCCTGCCACCCCCTGTATTCTCAAGAGATTAACTGCCCAGCTATTCTGCGCTGCAGATTCAGCTACCCAGACTTCCCTCTGAACCTGATACACACACTGTCCACTTACAGAATCAACATGGAGGCATTGCTGTCCCAACAGCATCCTCTTCCCAGCCAGCTAGCTGAACACAGCCACTTGGTTACCATTGAGCTAATGAGGCTAATTGAGTGGGCCAGAAGTGTCCCATACTTAGCATTTGATGTAAATAAACCATGAATCATATAGAATCATGAACTTTCTTGGGCAAACCCCACTTCAACAGATGAGATGGAATGGAAATAACAGAAACCAAGATATCTATAAAAGAAGTACCTGTCCATTGTAGGAGCTGTGTTAATGAAGCTAATTACATGGACTGGATGTGTCCCATACATAGCTTTTGATGTGAAAATGTGAATGTTAAAGGCAGGAGAAATTGGGTCTGCATTTTCACATCAAAAGCTATGAATGGGACATAGGCAGCCCGTATAATTAGCCTCATTAAAATGGGCCCTCCATTTGACAGGTACTTCTTCTGCTGTTATATATCTCTTGGTTTCTGTTATTTCCACTCCAACTCATCTGATGAAGTGGGTTTTACTTACAGAAGTTCATAAGTCTATATGATTTATGATTTATTTACATCAAATACTAAGTATGGGACACTTTCCGCCCACTCAATTAGCCTCATTAGCACCGGCACCACAACTGACAGGTGGTTCCCTCCTGGCCCTTTTCTATTTCTTTTCTTTTTTTTTTGTTATAAATTCTGGGTTCCAGCTTCCAGCTCACCTGAAGAAGTAGGTTTTAGCCATGACCAAGTTCATTATATATGTATATATTAGTCTCAAAGGTGCCTCGTTTATTTTTAAAGTTACAGGCTAACATGGTTCCCCCTCTGAGACTTTTTAACGTGATTCTATATATTTTTGTTAGTCCCTAAGGGTATCTAGACTACAGGGTTTTGTCGACAAAAGTGGCCTTTTGTCGACAAAAACTATACCTGCGTCTACACTACCACCAAGTTCTGTCGACATAATGTCGACAGAACTTGGCAGTTTTGTCAACGGCAGTAAACCTCATTCAACGAGAAATAATGCCTTTTGTTGACAGAGTTCTTTCGACAGAAGGCGTTATTGCATCTACACTGTCCTTTGCGTCTACACTCTCATGTCGACAAAGCGGCTTGCTTTGTCGACAGAACTGGATGTAGTCTAGACGCTCTTTGTCAACAGAAGCTTTGTCGACAGTATCTGTCGACAAAGCCTCTGTCGACAAAAGCCTGTAGTCTAGACGTACCCTAAGATGCTACAGGACAACTCATTACCTTCCCAAGGATACAGTCATGCTATCCCAGGTCTGCAGTTTTTGTTCATGCGCTAGACACAGTCTCTCTCTCTTAGGGCTTGCAGATTAGTTGCTACTGCAGTATTAGGTGAGGATGGTCACCATGTCTTCTTATCCCTGGCCACTAGCAAGGATTTCAGTTCTTGCACTGGGGCCTTTCTCGTAAGAGACAAACCCCTCTCTAAGCACAATTCTTCAAGGCTTTTTTCTGTCGAGTTCTTCTTATGTGATTGCTCACTCATTGTCACTGCTCATTAACCACCAAATCTGTCAATATCAACATTCCAGTTTTGAATACCATGGGGTTCTGATCCAAAGCTTAGTTAGTCTAGTTCTTGGGTACTGTCAGCTATGCTACTGTAATCATATCTTTGTGGGTCACAATTGAGAATGCCAAATTCACATCACACCGCTGAGAAATAGCCCATATATACTCCAAAATGCTGGTCATTATTCTCCCAAATCAGCCACAAACGTAAACGATCTCAGCACACTGGCTAATAAGAAGTCATAAAAGCAGTTTCTTTAGGCATTCCAGATTTACATTACCAACAAACACATGAGTTTCGTAGATGAGTGGTTTGTTAGAGCTAGACTAATCACATAAAAGGTTCCTCAAATCCCAAAGGATTAGCCATACACCCAAGTCAAATACAAGTTAGATCTTACCCCAAAATCATGCTGTTGCCAATCTTTTAATATCTAAAATCTAAAGGTTCATTTTTAAAAAAGAAAGGTTCGAGTTCAAATTTAACCTCATTGCTTCTCGCCCTGTCCACAGAGGTTGAGGAAAATAATTTATCTCCCTTGTACTTGTAGCAATCTTTCAGGGACTTGAAAGTTATCATGTCCCTTCTCTGTTTCCTCTTTTCTAAACTAAACAAGCCTAATTCCTTCAACCTTGCCTCATAGCTCATGCTTTCTAGACCTTTAATCATTTTTGTTGCTCTTCTCTGGACCTCTTCCAATTTGTCCAAATCTTCCCTGAAATGTGGCACCCAGAACTGGACAGAGTGACAAGAGAATCCAATGACAGTAATGAGAATTTGTTTAAAAATGTCACTAAAGGATTCAACGCTTTCCTAATTTACATTATAAAAGATTTCTATGTAGCAGTTGTCAGTGGGAAAATTTCTCTGAGAGCAAGAAACCTTACTGCTGCCTACTGCATCTGGACCTGGCCACTGGGCTAGCTGGATTGTAGGTCTGATCCAGTCTAGCACTGCCTGTCTTCCTGTTGGTGTTGTAAATCCAAGACTAATCATTAGAGCAGAATCTCATCTTCTTCAGTATCATCTCGTCTGTTCTCTTTCCTTTTAGGAAGAAAAGCTCACAGCTCCTCAGACTTGCCCTGCACATTATGTCGGCTGTCAATGACAGCAAATTCAACCCTACAGTGTTCCTTCTCACGGGGATACCTGGGCAGGAAGACGTCTATCTATGGTTCTCTATCGCCTTCTGCTTCACATACATTATTTCGATAGTGGGCAATGCAGTCATTCTCGTCATTATAACAACAGATTTAAGCCTCCATGAGCCCATGTACATTTTCCTTTCCATTTTGGCTGTCACTGACCTTGGCTTACTGATAGCCACTGTTCCGACGATACTGGGAGTGTTTTTATTTAACCATAGAAAGATCAGCCACAATGCATGTTTTGCCCAGATGTTCTTCATCCAGTCACTTCAATACATTGAATCCGGAGTGCTCTTGTTGATGGCCTTTGACCGCTTTGTTGCGATCAGTAACCCACTGAGATACGCCTCCATCTTAACCCTGCAAAGAATAGCCAAGATGGGGCTGCTCTTTGCACTAAGAGGGGTGGCCGTCATACTCCCACTCCCTCTTCTCCTGCAACGGTACCACTACTGTCGAGCCAACGTTCTCTCCCATTCCTACTGCCTGCACATGGAGGTCATGAATATGGCTTGTGCGGACATCACAGTCAACAATATCTATGGCTTGGTTATTACAGTTCTCACAGTGGGGTTGGACTCACTCCTTATCTTCGTCTCTTACGTGATGATCCTCAAAACGGTGCTGAGCATCGCGTCCCGCATGGAGTTCCTCGTGGCCCTGAACACCTGCGTCTCCCACCTCTGTGCCGTCCTGCTCTTCTACACACCTGAGTTCAGCCTGACTTTGATGCACAGATTTGCCAAGAGCTCTGCTCCCTTGCCCCATGTTGTGCTGGGCTACATCTACCTGCTGGTCCCACCCCTGATGAATCCCATTGTGTACAGCGTGAAAAGCAAACACCTGCGCGCCAGGATCATCCGGGTGTTCATCAAGTGAAGGGCCAATTTATCATCCCGCTGCAGTGCAGATGAGATGAGACAAGAATCACAGGCCCTGGCAAGTGATCCCATCCTGGACCCTTACACCTGTGATGCCTCGAGCTACTGATCCCCGCTGTGTAGAGACAGGTCCACATGGGCTCTTAGGCCTGAAGTACAGTTAGAGGGGCTGTCCCCGCCCACTGGGGG
Organism: Rafetus swinhoei; assembly: GCA_019425775.1. NCBI lineage: Eukaryota > Metazoa > Chordata > Testudines > Trionychidae > Rafetus > Rafetus swinhoei. Next base: position 10,633,157 of record CM033437.1, on the reverse strand, counting down.
AAGAGACCAAGGCAGGCGTTGGCAAAGTGACTGTTCTCCTGGAGAGCCAGGGGATCGGTGGGACATTGGCCCCTAAACTGCAATTTCCATGGCTGCTCAGCCTCCCAATTCCTGTTGGTCTTGTTAATAAAGAGAAGGGAGCTGGCTGTTGTTTCCTATGACCCCTGGCCTGTCCCCGTCGCATCTGGTTAAACATCCTGGAAATGGCTCCCTCAGGGTGTTTGGTGGTCTCAGTCCTGGCCTTTCCTGAGCACTCTGGGTGCTGTGTGATCCCGGGGCTGCCCCAGCTGTGGGCAGGGGCTGCTCAAGGGGCCCAGACCCCCACCTTTCCCCAACGCCCTCAGCCAGGGGCTTGTGACTGAGTCGTGTCAGAGACGTGATTCCTGCAGGGGCCGGGCTGGCAGCCTCCCCCACCACCGGGATGGCTCCGCACATCACACGCCTGCCAAGCCCACTCCCCACTGAGGGGGAGCAGGGCTGTGGGTGTGGGGGAGGGTCTGACACACGGGAGCCCTGGCAAGAGGCTTTGGCCCAAATTCCCTTCCCCTCCATTTACATTTCCCCAGCGATGCAAAGGGAGAGCAATCGGCCTCAGCTCCTCACAGAGGCAAAGCGAGCTCTTGACTCAGCCCAGCCTATTCAGTGTAGGGTGCCCCCCCTTTGAACAGGTCAAAAGCAGGACCCATGCAGGAAGCCCCACCTCCTTCATGGCCTCACCCACGGCCCCCTTCATTCCCCAGAACTCTCAATTCCTGCTTCCTCTCTGACCAGGCTGGGCTTCAGAGCCCTAGTAAGGAGAGCCCAGGGAGCACGGGCTGTTCTGGGGAGCCCTGGACGCTCCACCATCACCAGTCAGGGGACACGATGGGATGGGGGGGGAGAAGAGGATCAGGGTGAGGCCCCATAGCGAGGGTGTGCAGGACCTCCTCAGACCCACCCCAGGCATGTACTGGATGGCGTGGCCTATTAATTGTGGGTAGGCATGGGTCAGCACCACCGGGAATTCGGGACCAGCGCTGCTGTGGAGTTTTTCAGCCCACACCAGGGCCCGAACTCTGCATTTTGGGATACTCCTGCCCAAGGTCCACACTCATCCAGCGGCCATTAGGGATAGAAGAGATTGGGCGAGGGGCGATCAGTCAGTCAACCCCGAGCCATGGTTTGACTAAGGGTCCATGTGTTGCAGCTGACAGATGCCTAGCTCTGGGAAATCCCAGGTGACTGCTTTTCTAAGGGCCTGGGACAGGAGGCTGTTAGGGCAGGGCACGGCTCCTATCCCTCTCTGCCATCAGAAGGAGATTTAGGAGGGAGCGCAGGCTGCGTCCCCTCTCCTAACCTGGGCGACACCAGCGGGGCGCAGACAGCTGCCCATGCTCAGCCCGGGGGAAGGGACTGAGGTATGTGGAGAAGCCAGTCCAGCTGCAGCTAGCTCGAAGCAAGGCTGTCCCCAGCAAGCAGGGAGGTGGGATGTTCCTGAGTGAAGGAGGAGGATGGGGCCGGAGGGCAGCAGGGTGTGGGTTTTGCAAAGTACCGAGGTAATGTGCTCCCACAAAGGGGCTTTTGTTTTAAGTGTCCCAGGCTGAGAGTCAGGAATGGGAAGGACCTAGGAGGGAAGGGCAGGGGGCCGGAAGGGCTCCCTCTGGCCACAAGGGGGCACTCCCTGGTGGTCACTGTCCTCCGGACTTGGCCACAGTGGTCCATGCTCTTGGAAGCCGTTGCCACCAGGGATAGCTCACCCCAGCGCCCTGCTCTGCACTGCACTGAGGGAAGGAGACAACCGGCCAGAAGGGAGCCCTGTCTCACTCAGCCTGTAGCGACAGGGGAGATAGATGTGTGACAGCCGCCGGTTATTTCAGAATCATTGCCTCTGCTGCTTTCGGCTATTTGCTAACAATCTCATGAGTTTTAAGGAGGCCGGGAGTGACTCTGTAGGTCTGGTCACAAGCACTATGCAGGTCCCGTCAGACCTGCATAGGGATAACCATTTTCCCTCATAGGGATACTGTTCACCGCTTGAAGAGTAGCACAACGGTGAGATTCCCCCCAAAAAGGACTGGGCTCAATTTGGAGCAGAGGCGGGGAACCCATAGCCCACTGCTCGAATCCACCCCATGGCTTCATTTGTTCGAGGCTTAATATTGCCTCATATCAGGCGCTCCTACGGAGTTGCTTGCCCACTATGACCCTACCTGAGCCCTGGCCGATGGATTTGTCCCTCAGGGGATCCAGGAGAAAACAGGACTCAGCGTTATCATCTGGAACAGGAACTGCTGTTGGGTCCCAGATTGGTGATTGGGACCCTGTTTGGGGACTGGACTCAATGACCTCTTGAGGTCCCTTCCAGTCCTAGTATTCAATGATTCTATGATGTCAGTGGGGTGTAATTCCTGGAGTCCCTGGCAGTCTCAACCTGCTGAGCTGCCGGCTGCCCCCTCCCAGCCACTAGCCCTAGAGAGGAAGGAGGGTTCAGGGGTTAACGTGCTGGCCTGGGCCTCAGAAGAACTGGCACCACTTCCAAGCTCTGCCACAGTCTTCCCCTGTGTCTTCACCTTGGGCAACTCACTTAGTCCTTCTGTGCCTCAGCACTATGTGTTTTAATACAGCTCAATGTAAAGGTGGGGATCTAGAAACAACAGATGCAGGCCGTCCTAACTAGGTGGGGGACCCACTCCTGGGAAGCACAGACTGTCAAAAAGTCTTGAGGGATCCTTCATAAAACCCCTTTAGCAGACCAAGGGGGCAGAGACTGCTGTGACAGGCCCTGGTAACACATCTCTGATCAGCCTGTGCTAGCAGGGAGCTGGAGAGGGTCCTAGAACAAGTGTGGAAGCCCAGGGATTGTGGGTGGCTGGGCCCTGCTACCAGTGAATCACTGAGATCTCTGCCTAATTTGGAGATCCCTGGATGCCTCTTTTCATTGCTCTTGGAGAAAGGGACGGACCAATGTGGGAGAAATTCCCACGTAAGGAGCTTTGTGGAATCCCTTTTCTGGCAGTGCCCTGGGCTTTTAAGGCAGGGAAGGGGGCTGCTGGGGAGACACGTGCTCCTGTGTTATCTTTGTTATTTTATTTTACATTAGCAAGATCATAACTGTGACGGCATCAAGGTTACCACTCGACTGTCCTCGAAGGAGCCATGTGATTTATCAGAATCACACAAACAGGGCCGGCAAGCCCAGGTTCCAGGAATGGAGCCTGCAGCAGGGTTGGCGCTGCAGGCCACTTGTTTAGCATCATCCCCCATCCCCTTGGATTTGGCCTCCTGCCGTTTGCCATTGGCTGTGTCAGGGTTGAAGCTGGTGCACAGGAAGCCAAGCAGCTGAGGTTCCCTGATGGCCAAGTGGCCCCAAGGGAAGGCACAAATATGCTGCATAAAGGCAGTTGCCTCCCCATCTGAACACACACTGCCTGCTGCCCGTGCCGCCTCTCCGGTGACTCCTTGTGCTGTAGGATGAAGACCTCTGGTGCCAGCGGCTCCCTTCTAGCAGGAACTGGGTACGTGGGCAGGTTTCACTGTCTGTGACAGGAGCCCTGATGGAATAAGGATATGAGCCATTTGCACTTGCTGATGTTCTTTTCTGTGGCAAAGGTCTTGGTTGGGCTGTCGGGATGACTCAATGGCAGGGCTGGAGGGCAGGTAGTGCTAGGAAGCGTGGGAACCCCTTCCCCGTATTAGCGACTTTTACAGTTTGTCAAGCAGTACAGCAATCTGCCTTGAATCAGCCAATGCCCTTACAGCGACCGCATCTCTACCCCACTCTGCTCTGCGAGTGCCAGACACCAGGCCTCCTAGCCGGCCCTTTCATGGGCTGGAATCACACAGTCCACCGCCTCCTCAGCCCGGGCCCTGGCCCGCAGCACACTGCGGGGCGACTGGGCTTCCCAGCACGTCCAAAAGGGTCCAGCATCTCTGGTTCCTCCATCTGGGAGCCCGCTATGAGCAGTGTGGAGACGAGTGACCTGCCAGCCTTCTAGAGCCAGAATCCTGTTTAACCTGAGCACCAGGAATAGCACGGGTGAATAAAGGGTTTTCCATCCACAGTCTGTACACACCTCTGCCCCTGATCATCCCTCTCTGACAGGGAGCCAGGCAAGCCAAGGGCTTACAGCCTTCCCCAGCCCTGTCTGTGCCTGTCAGTCTGAAGCGCTTCTCAACCACCGCTGCCCCAGGCTCCCTGCACTGGCAATACAGCTGGAGAACATGGCAGGAGCCTGCAAAGAGGGGCTTCCTCACTTGTTGCTCCCATGCCAACTCTCAGTGTTTGTGAGCATTTCCCTCAGCGATGGCTTTTCTTCCCCAGCTGTTTCCCTTCCTGCTTGTATTCCAATTGCCTGCTATCAAATTAAGAGGGGCCGGACGGGTTTAACCCAACACAGCCAGAACACCAACAGTGAACCCAATGTAGCTGTACAGCAAACATCCCATTAAGTTACCACCTTCGATTCAAGCTACAGGCTGACAAAACAGAATCCGAGGAGAACCGGTCTGCTTTGAATCCAGGGAAGGAGGAGATACTAGACTTGTATTTGCCAACAAGTGGCAGATTGGGTGCTGAGATGCTGCAATCTCATGACCTCTGAGGGAAGTTTGAACAAAAAATGTGTTTGTTTAGTCTTTAAAAAAGAAAACTAAGAGCATTTGACTCCCCTAAAAGGCAGTCACAAGGAAGAGGGAGATAACGTATTCTCTTTCAACTCAAATGAAGGGGCAAGAAGCAACGAGCACAAATTGCTTAGGTTGTTGGACATTAGGAAACATTTCCTAATTGTCAGGATTGTTAAGCCCTGGGAGAAATTGGCTTGAGCGTTGTGGAATCTCTGTCACTGGAGATTTTAAGAACAGCTTACACCATGGGGGGAGACCTTTTGGGTTGGAGGCCTCTGATCCACAAAAAAATCATTTGTATGCAGCCCCCGGGTCTTAGGTTCCCCGTCCCAGGTTAGATTAACACCTGTCGGATGGTGCTTGGTCCCACCATGTGAGCAGAGGCCTGGATTTGATGACCCCTCGAGGCTGATTCCAGTTCTGTGCTTCCATGACGTTGTCAGGTTCTGCAGAAATCCAGATGACAGATCCTACATTGTAAGTCCAACTCCAACCTGGGAAATCACCCCTGAAATGAGAACAGAGGGAAAGGAATGGATTGAGATGTGTGTGCAAAGTTACCAATGTGTAGAAATTATGCCAAAGCCTTTCACTGTATTACAAATATCATTAACCAATCTTTCATGATACGTGTGTATAAAGAAAGCCATCAGCAGAGCTTTTGGATTCTCTACAGGAAGGAGCAGTAGTAACTTTCCTATTTAATGGCTTTTACTTTTGAACCCATATCACATGTATCCCAAATACTGTTTGCAGCGGGTTTGTGCTACTCACTCTGGCTGTGTCTACACTGGCACCCTTTTGCGGAAAAGGGATGCTAATGAGACACAGCGCAATTAGAAATCACGGGGATTTAAATATCCCCGCGCATTTGCATGAACATTGCCGCTTTTTCCGGCTCGGGTTTTGCCGGAGAAAAGCGCCAGTCTAGACGCGATCTTGCAGAAAATAAACCCTTTTCCGCAAGATCTCTTTCAAGTAGGAATAAGAGATCTTGCGGAAAAGGATTTATTTTCCGCAAGATCGCGTTTAGACTGGCGCTTTTCTCCGCAAAACCCCGAGCCGGAAAAAGCGGCAGTTATGTTCATAAATGCCGCGGGGGATATTTAAATCCCCCGCGGATTTGCAATTGCGCTGTGTCTCATTAGCATCCCTTTTCCGCAAAAGGGTGCCAGTGTAGACACAGCCTCTTTGTTCAGTGCACAATTGTATGATACTGTCTCCTGGTAACTGACCAGAAGCTGTTTCTAACACTTACTTTCTGGGGCATGAACAATAACCTTCTGCAATACCTGGGCAAGATTTTCCAAAACATCCTGAGAGAACAGAACTGCTGGTCTGTTGCAGCAAAGAGTAGAGCTGAGGGGCAGGAAAAGGGAGCGTAACAGTGGTTGTCTGTAATTTTTCCCATCACCTATTAGGCGCATGTAGCTGAATTGACTTGCACGTTCAAGTGGATTTTAGTGCAAATCCAGTGTCTGCCACTATTTGATTGTGAGCTCTCCACTGCAAAGCTGAGGCAACTGTCTGTGTCAATCAGAAACATTGCAGACATCTGCCGACCCTTGCATGGGGAGAGGAATCAGACCCTAGGAGGATGAAGAGAAAACCGTAGCACGACCAAACTCTCTGGCTTCAGTCAACACTGGCCATGAAAAGCCCTTCAGCTTCTCTTGCAGTGGTTCTCGGAGGTCTGAGTGTATCACTCGGAGTATTTTTACAAGGGAAGTCGTATTCTCAGGAGTGGGAAAATAGAAAAAAATACATATAATGTGGTAAAGAAGCGTGTTTATAAATAGCTTCAGTGCAGGACTGATAAATTCGATGAGCATTTCACCATGCAGCTGCCATCTGTTTCCACAGCTGTAAGGATACAATGGGCCACATGAAGAAGTGCAGGGCCAGAAACAGTGTGTGGAGGGAGGTCACAACTATAAAATCAGAGAGAGCTCAACAGGGTCTGGAACTCCCAGACTCAAGATATTCATGCGGGCCAACGCTTAACAGGATTCAAAGAGGGACTGGATGTTTCTATGGTTCTATGTAACTGTAGTAACAAGGATTCAAAAAAGGGTCCTTAAGGGCTCTACTCCTTCTTGCTTCACGCCACAAAATATTTTTCACTTGTGGGTGTCAGAGAGAAAATTACCCTGGGAGCAGGCTGTCTGATAGCTGCCCAGTGCAGGGCTTCTTTCACCTTCCTCTGCCCATCTGGTATTGGCCACTAGATACTGGGTCTCCCTATCGGTGGTGTAAATCCAAGCCCATGTTTTGGGAAATTTTCCTTGAGAACATGGCGGTTCCCACACTTTCAGGAAGAGCAGAATTATGTTTCTTTAAATTTCACCCACTCTCCTCTTATATCTTATTTTAGGAAAGAAAGATAAAAGCTCATTGGACTTGCCTAGAACATGATGGCAGCTGTCAATGACACCACATTCACACATGCCGTGTTCCTGCTCACCGGGATACCTGGGCAGGAAGACGTCTATCTCTGGATCGCTGTCCTCTTCTGCGCATTGTATGTTATTTTGATATTAGGCAATTCAGTCATCCTGTTCATTATAAAAACAGATTCAGTCCTCCACGAGCCCGTGTACATTTTCCTCTCCATGCTGGCTGTCACAGACCTAGGCCTGTCAATAGTCACCGGACCAACAATACTGGGCGTGTTTTTGTTTAACTCTCGGGAGATAAGCCTCCATGCCTGTTTTGCCCAAATGTTCTTCCTCCACTTCCTTCAATCCATTGAATCCTCTGTGCTCCTGTTAATGGCCTTTGACCGCTTTGTTGCGATCAGTAACCCACTGAGATACGCCTCTATCTTAACCCTGCCGAGAATAGCCAAGATGGGGCTGGCCTGTGTGCTAAGAGGGGTGACCGTCGAACTCCCCCTCGCCCTTCTCATGCAACGGTACCGCTACTGTCGAGCCAATGTCCTCTCCCATTCCTACTGCCTGCACCAGGACGTCATGAATATGGCCTGTGCGGACATCACCGTCAACAACATCTATGGCTTGGTTATTACAGTTCTCACAGTGGGGTTGGACTCGCTGCTCATCTTCATCTCTTACGTCATGATCCTCAAAACGGTGCTGAGCATCACGTCCCGTACGGAGTTCCTCGTGGCCCTGAACACCTGCGTCTCCCACCTCTGCGCCGTCTTGCTCTTCTACATGCTGGAGTTCAGCCTGACTTTGGTGCACAGGTTTGCCAAGAGCTCTTCTCCCTTGCCCTGTGTGGTGCTGGGCTACGTCTACCTTCTGGTCCCTCCCCTGATGAACCCCATCGTGTGCAGCATGAAAAGCAAACACCTGCGCGCCAGGATTATCCGGGTGTTCGTCAAGTTATGTGGCAGTTTATCACCCTGCTGCAGCGCAGGTGAAATGAGAGACAAGAATCACAGGCCCTGGCAAGTTATTCCATTCTAGACCCTTACACCTGTGATGCCTTGAGCCACTGATCCCCACTGTGTAGAGACAGGTTCACATGGGCTCTTAGGCCTGAAGTGCTGTTAGAGGGGCTGTCCCCGCCCACTGGTGCGGGAAGACAGGTCACTGGGAGAAGAGACCAAGGCACGCGTTGTGTTGACAAAGTGACTGTTCTCTTGGAGAGCCAGGGGATCAGTGGGACACTGGCCCCTAAACTTCAATTTCCATGGCTGCTCAGCCTCCCAGTTCCTGTTGGTTTTGTTAATAAAGAGAAGGGAGGTGGCTGTTGTTTCCTATAATAACAACAGTATATACCTATCTTATAGAACTGGAAGGGACCATGAGAGGTCATCAAGTCTAGTCTCTTGCCCTCATCAGAGGAGCAAGGAGCATCTCTAAGAGACGTGCCAGAGATCCGTAATAACCCACCCCAAGAACTAAACTCACAACCCTGGGTTTAGCAGGCCAACTCACAAACCACTGAGCTAGCCCTTCCCTGGGCCTGGAGGCTGTCCCATCTGGTTAAGCATCCACCTGCCCTGGAACAGGCAACAGGTCTGTTTAGTTGTCTCAATCCTGGCCCTTCCTGGGCACTCTGGGTGCTGTGTGATCCTGGGGATGCCCCAGCTGTGGGCAGGGGCTGTTCAAGGGGCCCAGACCCCCACCCTTCCCCCCACGACCGCAGCCAGGGGCTTGTGACTGAGTCGTGTCAGAGACGTGATTCGTGCAAGAGCCGGGCCGGCAGCCTCCCCCACCACCGGGATGACTCCGCACATCAGACGCCTGCTGAGCCCACTTCCCACCAAGGGGGAGCAGAGATGGGCGTGTGAGGGAGGGTCTGACACCCGGGAGCCCTGGCAAGAGACTCAGGCCCAGATTCCCTTCCCCTCCATTTCCACTGCCCCGGCATTTAAAAGGGAGAGAAATCAGCCTCAGCTCCCCTCAGAGGCACCGCGGGCTCCTGTCCCAGCCCATCCCATTCAGGGCAGGGTGGCTCCCATCGCTTTTCACAGGACAAAAGCAGGACCCATGCAGGCATCCCCACCTCCTTAATGGCCTCACCCATGTCCCCCTTCTTTCCCCAAAACTCTCAACTCCTGCCTCCTCGCTTCCCTCCAGCCCTGCCCACTGGCCAGCATGGATGTCAGAACCCCAGTAAGGACAGCCCATGGACCACGTGCTGTTCTGGGGAAACCTGGATGCTCCACCTTCATCAGTTAGGGGCCTAACCGGATGGGGGGGGGAGCAAGGTGAGGCCCCATAGCAAGGGGGTGAAGAACCTCCCCAGACCCACCCCAGCAAGGAACAGGATCGAGTGGCCTGCTGGCCATGGGTAGGCATGGGTCAGCACTGCTGGGAATTCAGGACAAATGAATATAAGAACATAAGAACGGACATATTGGGTCAAACCAAAGGGCCGTCAAAGGGCCATCAAACCAAAGGGCCATCTAGCCCAGCATCCTGTCTGCCAACAGCGGCCAATGCCAGATGCCCCAGAGGGAGGGAACAAACCAGATAATCCTCACGTGATCCCTCTCCTGTCATCCATTTCCAGCATCTGACAAAGTGAGGCTAGGGACACCATTCCTACCCATCCTGGCTAATAGCCGTTGAGGGTCCTAATCTCCATGAATGTATCTAGTTCTTTTTTTAACGCTGTCAATGTCCTAGTCTTCAAAACATCTTCTGACTAGGAGTTCCACAGGTTAACTCTGCGCTTCATGAAGAAAAACTTCCTTTTCTTTGTTTTAAACCTGCTGCCTATTCATTGCAGTTGGTGACCCCTAGTTCTTATGGGAAAAATAAATAACTTTTCCTTTTTCACTTTTTCCACACCAGTCATGGTTTTATAGACCTCTATCATATCCCCCGTTAGTCTCCTCTTTTCTAAGATGAAAAGTCCACCCCTTTTTAATCTGTCTTCATATAAGACCCATTTCAAATCCTTAATCATTTTTGTTACCCTTCTCTGAACCTTTTCCAATGCCAATATATCTTTTTTTATATGAGGTGACCACATCTGTACACAGTATTCAAGAAGCGGGCATGCCATGGTTTTATATAGAGGCAATAAGATATCCTCTGTCTTATTCTCTATCCCTATTTAAAATATTCCTCATGTCCTATTTGCTTTTTGACTGCCGCTGCACACTGCGTGGATGTTTTCAGAGGACTATCCACAATCACTGCAAGATCTCTCTCCTAAGTAGTTGTCATTAAATGAGTCCCAATCATATGGTATGGATAGTTGGGATTATTTTTTCCAGTGTCCATTACTGTACGTTTATCAACATGAAATTTCATTTGCCATTTTGCTGCCCAGTCACTTAGTTTGGTGAGATCTTTTTCAAGCTCTTCACAGTCTTCAATTAAGCATTTATCATAGGTGGGTTGTTGTTCACAGCTTGAAGAGTAGGACAACTGTGAGATTCCCCCAAAGAAGGGAAAGGGCTCAATTTACAGCAGAGATCAGGAACCACAGCTCAGATCCACCTCACAGCTTCATTTAGTTTCATATCAGGAGCTCGGGGGGAATTTCTTGCCAACTATGACCCTGCTCTGGGTCTTCACCGATGCATTTGTCCCTCAGCAGATCCTTGGAGAAAGCAGGACTCAGTATTATTGTCTGTAACGGAGTTGTTCTTGGGCTCCTGGTTAGTGACATCATGGGAGTGTAATTCTCAGAGTTACTGCCAATTTCAGCCTGCTGAGCTGCCGGCTGCCTCCTCCCAGCCACTAGCCGCAGAATGGAAGGTGGGGTCAAGAATTAAGGTGCTAGCCTGGAACTGAAAAGACATGGCTCAATTTCCAAGCTCTGCCACAGCCTTCCCCTATGACCTTGTGCCACTCACTTAGTCCCTCTGTGCCTCAGCACTAAAGAGATGCAGCCCTTCCTTACCAGATGGGCGACCAGACCCTGGGAAGCAATGAGGGAGTCTTGAGGGATGCTGCAAAACACCCCTTTTGCAGATCCTGTGGGCCGCGGGTGCTGTGACATGCCCTGGTAGCACAGCTGTGATGAAGCTGTGCGCGCAGGGTGCTGGAGAGCATCCTAACACAGTAGAGGAGGGCCAATGTAAGGAGCCTTGTGGAATCTTCCATTTCTGGAGGCACCCTGGGCTTGGAATGCAGGGAAGGGGGCTGCTGAGGAGACATGTGCTCCCGTGTTATCATTCTTATTTTATTTTACATTAGCAAGATCATAACTGTGACGGCATCAAGGTTACTGCTCGGCGGCCCTTGAAGGAGCCATGTGATTTATCAGAATCACACAAACAGGGCCGGCAAGCCCAGGTTCCAGGAATGGAGCCTGCAGCAGGGTTAGCGCCGCAGGCCCGTTCTTTAGCATCATCCCCCATCCCCTGGGATTTGCCCTCCTGCCGTTTGCCATTGGCTGTGACAGGGTTAAAGCTGGGTCACATGAAGCTGTGACATGCCCTGGTATGTCTGGGCCCCTTGAACAGCCCCTGCCCACAACTGAGGCAGCCCCGGGATCACACAGCACCCAGAGTGCTCAGGAAGGACCAGGACTGAGACCACCAAACACCCTGCGGGAGCCATTTCCAGGATGGTTAACCAGATGGGACGGGGACAGGCCAGGGGTCATAGGAAACAACAGCCACCTCCCTTCTCTTTATTAACAAAACCAACAGGAATTGGGAGGCTGAGCAGCCATGGAAATTGCCGTTTAGGGGCCAATGTCCCAGCGATCCCCTGGCTCTCCTGGAGAACAGTCACTTCGCCAATAAACCGCCTGTCTTGGTCTCAATGTATCCCTAGGTGGGGATCCAGGAACAAGAGATGCAGGCCGTCCTTACCAGATGGAGGGACTCAATCCTGGGAAGCAGTGACTGAAAAAGTCTTGAGGGATCCCTTCATAAAACTCCTTTAGCAGATCAAGGGGGGCAGAGGCTGCTGTGACAGGCCCTGGTAGCACATCTCTGATGAACCTGTGCTAGCTGGGAGCTGGAGAGGGTCCTAGAGGAGCTGCGGATGCCCAGAGATTGTGGGTGGCTGGGCCTGGCTACCAGTGGATCACTGAGACCTTTGCCTAACTTTGGTAATCCCTAGATCCAGGGGCCCCCTTTTCATTGCTCATGGAGAAAGGGACAGACTGATGTGGGAGGCATTCCCATGTAAGGAGACACGTGCTCCTGTGTTATTATTGTTATTTTATTTTACATTAGCAAGTTCATAACTCTGACAGCATCAAGGTTACCACTCGGCTGCCCTCAAAGGAGTCCTATGATTTATCGGACCCACACAAACAGGTCCGACAAGTCCAGATTCCAGTCACAGACCCTGCAGCCGGGCTGTTGCTACAGGCCAATTATTTAACATCCCCCCATCCCCTGTGATTTGGCCTCCTGCCGTTTGCCATTGGCTGTGATGGGGTTAAAGCTGGTGCACATGAAGCCAAGCAGCTGAGGTTCCCTGATGGCCAAGTGGCCCCAAGGGAAGGTACAAACATGCTGCATAAAGGCAGCTGCCTCCCTAGCTGAACACACACTGCCTGCTGCCCGTGCAACCTCTCCGATGACTCCTTGTGCTGTGGGGTGAAGACCTCTGGTGCCAGCAGCTCCCTTCTAGCAGGAACTGGGTACGTTGGCAGGTTTCACTGTCTGTACAATGCCAAGTGCAGGGCGAAGGCTGCAGGCTGTTTGCATTGGCAGCTGTTCTGAGCAGCGGCAGAGGACTCAGCTGGGCAGAGGACTCAGTGGCAGGGCTGGAGGGCAGGCAGCACTGGGGAGCGTGGGAATCTCTCTCCCATATTAGCGAGCTTTCCAGTGGGATGCTCAAGCAGTACAGCAATATGGCATGAATCAGCCAATGCCCTTACAGCTACCGCATCGCTGCTCCTCTCTGCTCTGCCAGTGCCACATGTCAGGCCTCCTAGCCAACCCTGTCATAGGATGGAATCGCACAATCCACCCACCCTCAGCCCGGGCCCTGGGCTACAGCACACTGTGGGTCGACTGGGCTTCCCAGCATGTCCAAAAGGGTCCAGCACCATAGTTCCTCAGCTGGGAGCCTGCTGTGAGCAGTGTGGAGACGAGTGACCTGCCAGCCTTCTAGAGCCAGAATCCTGCTTAACCTCAGCCCCAGGACTAACACGGGTGACTAAAAGGGTTTTCCATCCCCAGTCTGTACACGCCTCTGCCCCCAGAGCATCCCTCTCTGACAGGGAGTCAGGCAAGTCAAGGCTTTTCAGCCTTCGGCAGCTGTGTCTGTGCCTCTCAGTCTGAAGGGCTTCTCAGCAGCCGCTGCCCCAAGCTCCTGGCACTGGCAAAACAGCTGGAGAACATGGCTGGAGCCTGTAAATAGGGGCTTCCTGAGTTGTTGCTCTCATGTCAACTCTCAATGTTCCTGAGCATTTCCCTGAGCGACGGCTTTTCTTCCCCTGTTACTTCCCTTCCTACTTGTATTCCAATTGCCTGCTATAATATTAGGAGAGGCCAGGCCCGTTTAACCGAACACAGCCAGAACATTAACACCTCAACAGTTAATCCAATGTAGCAGTACAGAAAACATCCCATTAAGTTACCACCCTCGATTCAGGCTACAGGCTGGCAGAACAGAACCTGAGGAAAACCAGTCACCTATTATCCCAGGGAGAAAAGAAATACTAGACTTGTATTTGCCAACAAGTGGCAGATTAAGTGCTGAGATGCTGCAATCTCATTACCTCAGGGTTTGTTTAGTCTTTAAAAAAGAAAACTAAGAGGGCGACATGGTAATAGCTCTGAAGTAGCTAAAAAGTTGTCCCAAGGAGGAGGGAGATAAATTATTCTCTTTAAACTCTGATGGTGGGACAAGAAGCGATGAGCGTAAATTTCTTAGGTTGGACATTAGGAAAAATTTCCTAATTGTCAGGATTGTTAAGCACTGGGAGAAATTGTCTTGAGGGTTGTGGAATCTCTGTCACTGGAGATTTTAAGAACAGGTTACACCATGGGGAGGGGGGACCTTTTTGAGTCGGGGGTCACTGCCCCACAGAAAAATCATTTGCATCCGGCCTCTGGGTCTAGGTTCCCCATCCCAGGTTAGATTAACACCTCTCAGATGGCGTTTGGTCCCGCCATGCGTGCTGGGGACTGGATTTGATGACCACTCGAGGCTGATTTCAGTTCTGTCATTCCATGACCTTGTCGGGTTCTGCAGAAATCCAGATGACAGATCCTACATTGTAAGTCCAACTCTAACCTGGGAAATCATCCCTGAAATGAGAACAGCGGGAAAGGAATGGATTGAGATGTGTGGGCAAAGTTTCCAATGTGTAGAAATTATGCCAAAGCCTTTCACTGTATTACAAATGTCATTAACCAGTCTTTCATTATACGTGTGTATATAGAAAGCCATCAGCAGAGCTGTTGGATTCTCTACAGGAAGGAGCAGCAGTAACTTTGCTATTTAACAGCTTTTACTTTTGAAACCATTTCACATGTACCCCAAATATGGTTTGCAGCAGGTTTGTGCTACTCACTCTTTGTTCAGTGCACAATTGCATGATACTGTCCCCTGGTAACTGGCCAGGAGTTTCTAACATTTACATTCTGGGGCATGAACAATAACCCTCTGCAATACCTGGGCAAGATTTTCCAAAACATCCGGAGAGAACAGAACTGCTCGTCTGCGTTGCAGCAAAAAGTAGCGCTGAGGTGCAGGAAAAGGGAGCGTAATAGTGGTTGTCCGTAATTTTTCCAATCACTTGTTATGCACAAGTAGCTGAATTAACTTGCACGTTCAGGTGAATTTTAGTGCAAATCCAGTGTCTGCCACTATTAACTTGTGAGCTCTCCACTGCAAAGCTGAGGTAACTGTCTGTGTCAATCAGAAATGCTGCAGACATCTACCGATCCTTGCATGGGGAGAGGAGTCAGACCCTAGGAGGATGAAGAGAAAACCGTAGCACGACCAGACTCTCTGGCTTCAGTCAACACTGGCCAAGCAAAGCCCTTCAGCTTCTCTTGCAGGGATTCTTGGGGTCGGAGTATATCACTCAGACCATTGGTTCAAGGGAAGTTGTATTCTCAGGAATGGGAAAATAGAAAATAAATACATATAATGTGGTAAAGAAACATGTTTATAAATAGCTTCAGTGACTGGAAAAAGGCAAAGGTAGTGCCCATCTTTAAAAAAGGGAAGAAGGACGATCCAGGGAACTACAGACCAGTCCGTCTTACCTCAGTCCCCGGAAAAAGCATGGAGGGGATCCTCAAGGAATCCATTTTGCGGCACTTGGAAGAGGGGAAAGTGATCATGAATAGTCAACATGGATTCACCAAGGGCAAGTCATGCGTAACTAACCTGATTAGCTACTATGATGAGATAACTGGCCCTGTGGACATAGGAAAGTCAATGGATGTGTTATACCTTGACTTTAGCAAAGCTTTTGATATGGTCTCCCACAATATTCTTGCCAGCAAGTTAAGGGAGTATGGATTGGATAAATGGACTGTAAGATGGATAGAAAGCTGGCTATATTGTCATGCCCAACGGGTAGTGATCAACGGCTCGATGGCAGGTTGGCAGTCGGTTTCTAGCGGAGTGCCCCAAGGGTCTGTTCTAGGACCGGTTTTGTTCAACATTTTTATTAATGACCTGGATGAGGGGATGGATTGCATCATCAGCAAGTTTGCAGATGACACTAAACTACGGGGAGAGGTAGGTATGCTGAAGGGCAGGGATGGGGTCCAGGGTGACCTAGACAAATTAGAGGATTGGGCCACAAGAAATCTGATGAGGTTCAACAAGGACAAATGTAGAGTCCTGCACTTGGGATGGAAGAATCCCAAGCATTGTTACAGGCTGGGGACCAAACGGCTAAGTAGCAGTTCGGCAGAAAAGAACCTGGGGATTACAGTGGATGAGAAGCTGGATATGAGTCAACAGTGTGCCCTTGTAGCCAAGAAGGCTACTGGCATATTAGGTTGCATTAGGAGGAGCATTGCCAGCAGATCCAGAGAAGTGATTATTTCCCTTTACTCGGCTCTGGTGAGGTCACACCTGGAGTATTGTGTCCATTTTTGGGCCCCCCACTATAGATAGGATGTGGACACATAGGAGAGGGTCCAGCAGAGGGCAACCAAAATGATTAGGGGGCTGGAGCGCATGACCTATGAGGAGAGACTGAGGGATTTGGGTTTGTTTAGTCTGCAAAAGAGAAGAGTGGGGGGGGATTTGATAGCAGCCTTCAACTTCCTGAAGGGAGGTTCCAAAGAGGATGGAGAGAGGCTGTTCTCAGTAATGACGGATGGCAGAACAAGGAGCAATGGGCTCAATTTACAGTGGGAGAGGTCTAGGTTGAATATTAGGAAAAACTATTTCCCTAGGAGGGTGGTGAAGCTCTGGAATGGGTTACCTAGGGAGGTGGTGGACTCTCCATCCTTAGAGGTGTTTAAGTCTCAGCTTGGCAAAGCCCTGGCTGGGTTGATTTAGTTGGGATTGGTCCTGCCTTGGGCAGGAGGCTGGACATGATGACCTCCTGCGGTCTCTTCCAGCCTTAGGATTCCATGATTCAAAGAGGGACTAGATGTTTCTATGGTTCCATGTAATTGCAGTAGCGCGGACTAAAAAAAAAAGTCCTTAAGGGCTCTACTCCTTCTTGCTTCATACCACGAAATATTTCCCACATGTGAGTGTCATGGAGAAAATTTCCCAGGGAGCAAGCTGTCTGATTGCTGCCTAGTGCAGGGATTCCTTCACCTTCCTCGGCCCATTTGGAACTGGCCACTGGATACTGAGAGATGGCCTGCAAGTCTGATCCAGTCTGGCAGAGCCTGTCCTCCTATCGGTGGTGTAAATCCAAGCCAATATTTTGGGTAATCTTTCTTGAGATCCTGGCAGTTCCCACACTCGCAGGGAGAGCAGAATCATGTTTCTCTAAATGTCACCCACTCTCCTATTATTTCTCATTTTAGGAAAGAAAGAAAAAAGCTTGTTGGACCTGCCTAGAACACGATGGCAGCTGTCAATGACACCACATTCACACACGCCATGTTCCTGCTCACTGGGATACCTGGGCAGGAAGACGTCTATCTCTGGATCGCTGTTCCCTTCTGCGCATTGTATGTTATTTTGATATTAGGCAATTCAGTCATCCTGTTCATTATAAAAACAGATTCAGTCCTCCACGAGCCCATGTACATATTCCTCTCCATGCTGGCTGTCACAGACCTGGGCTTGTCGATAGTCACCGGACCAACAATACTGGGAGTGTTTTTGTTTAACTCTCGGGAGATCAGCCTCCATGCCTGTTTTGCTCAGCTGTTCTTCATCCACTTCCTTCAATGCATTGAATCCTCTGTGCTCTTGTTGATGGCCTTTGACCGCTTTGTTGCGATCAGTAACCCACTGAGATATGCTTCCATCTTAACACTTACACGAATAGCCAAAATGGGGGTGGTGTGTGTGCTAAGAGGGGTGGCCGTCATACTCCCACTCACCCTTCTCGTGCAACGGTACGGCTACTGTCGAGCCAACGTCCTCTCCCATTCCTACTGCCTGCACATGGAGGTCATGAATATGGCCTGTGCGGACATCACTGTCAACAACATCTATGGCTTGGTTATTACAGTTCTCACAGTGGGGTTGGACTCGCTGCTCATCTTCGTGTCTTACGTGATGATCCTCAAAACAGTGCTGAGCATCGCGTCCCGTACGGAGTTCCTCGTGGCCCTGAACACTTGCGTCTCCCACCTCTGCGCCGTCCTGCTCTTCTACACGCCCGAATTCAGCCTGACTTTGATGCACAGATTTGCCAAGGACTCTTCTCCCTTGCCCCATGTGGTGCTGGGCTACATCTACCTGCTGGTCCCACCCCTGATGAACCCCATCGTGTACAGCGTGAAAAGCAAACACCTGCGGGCGAGGATCATCCGGGTGTTCGTCAAGTGACGGGGCAGTTTATCATCCCGCTGCAGCGCAGGTGAAACAGGAGACAAGAATCACAGGCCCCAGCAAGTGATCCCATCCCTTACACCAGTGATGCCTTGAGCTACTGATCCCTGCTGTGTAGAGACAGGTTCAGATGGGCTCTTAGGCCTGAAGTGCTGTTAGAGGGGCTGTCCCCGCCCACTGGGGGAAGAGACCAAGGCAGGCGCTGTGTTGACAGTGACTGTTCTCTTGGAGAGCCAGAGGATCGGTGGGACATTGGCCCCTAAACGGCAATATCCATGGCTGCTCAGCCTCCCAATTCCTGTTGGTTTTGTTAATAAAGAGAAGGGAGGTGGCTGTTGTTTCCTGTGACCCCTGTCCTGTCACTGTCCCATCGGGTTAAGCATCCACAGGCCCTGGAAATGGCACCCGTAGGGCTGTTTTGTGGTCTCAGTCCTGGGCCTTCCTGGGCACTCTGGGTGCTGTGTAATCCCAGGGCTGCCCCAGCTGTGGGCAGGGGCTGTTAAAGGGGCCCAGACTCCCACCCCTCCCCCACGCCCTCTGCCAGGAGCTGGTGACTGAGTTGTGTCAGAGACGTGATTCACGCAGGAGCCACAGGGGAAGCCAGGACGGCAGCCTTCCCCACCGGGATGGTGCCGCATGTCACACGCCTGCCAAGCCCACTCCCCAGCGAGGGGGAGCAGGGCTGTGGGAGTGGGGGAGGGTCTGACACACGGGAGCCCTGGCAAGAGACTCAGGCCCAGATTCCCTTCCCCTCCATTCACAGTGCCCCAGCATTTAAAAGGGAGCACAATCGGCCTCAGCTCCCCTCAGAGTACCAACGAGCTCCTGTCCCAGCCCAGCCCATTCAGGATAGGGTGCCCCCCATCACTTTGCACAGGGCAAAAGCAGGACCCATGCAGGCATCCCCACCTCCTTCATGGCCTCATCTATGCTCGCCTTCCTTCCCCAAAACTCTCAACTCCTGCCTCCTCTCTTCCCCGTAGCCCTGCCCACTGGCCAGGCTGGGTGTCAGAACCCCAGTACGGAGAGCTCAGGAAGCACGTGCTGTTCTGGGGAACCCTGGATGCTTCCCCTTCACCAGTTAGGGGACACGGATGGGGGGGGAGCAAGGTGAGGCCCCATAGCGAGGGGGTGAAGAACCTCCCCAGACCCACCACAGCAAGAAACAGGATGGGGTGGCCTGCTGACCATGGGCAGGCATGGGTCAGCGCTGCCGGGAATTCAGGACAAATGAATGTAAGAACATAAGAACGACCATATTGGGTCAAACCAAAGGGCCGTCAAAGGGCCATCAAACCAAAGGGCCATCTAGCCCAGCATCCTGTCTGCCAACAGCGGCCAATGCCAGATGCCCCAGAGGGAGGGAACAAACCAGATAATCCTCACGTGATCCCTCTCCTGTCATCCATTTCCAGCATCTGACAAAGTGTGGCTAGGGACACCATTCCTACCCATCCTGGCTAATAGCCGTTGAGGGTCCTAATCTCCATGAATGTATCTAGTTCTTTTTTTAACGCTGTCAATGTCCTAGTCTTCAGAACATCTTCTGACTAGGAGTTCCACAGGTTAACTCTGCGCTTCATGAAGAAAAACTTCCTTTTCTTTGTTTTAAACCTGCTGCCTATTCATTTCAGTTGGTGACCCCTAGTTCTTATGGTAAAATATAAATAACTTTTCCTTATTTACTTTTTCCACACCAGTCATGATATTATAGACCTCTATTATATCCCCCTTTAGGCTCCTCTTTTCTAGGATGAAAAGTCCACCCCTTTTTAATCTCTCTTCATATAGGACCCATTCCAAATCCTTAATCATTTTTGTTACCCTTCTCTGAACCTTTTCCAATGCCAATATATCTTTTTTGAGACGAGGTGACCACATCTGTACACAGTATTCAAGATGTGGGCGTACCATAGTTTTATACAGAGGCAATAAGATAGTCTCTGTCTTAGTCTCTAGCCCTATTTAAATGATTCCTAACATCCTATTTGCTTTTTTGACTGCCGCTGCACACTGCGTGGATGTTTTCAGAGGACTATCCACAATCACTGCAAGATCTCTCTCCTGAGTAGTTGTCACTAAATGAGTCCCAATCATATGGTATGGATAGTTGGGATTATTTTTTCCAATGTCCATTACTGTACGTTTATCAACATGACATTTCATTTGTCATTGTTTTGCCCAGTCACTTAGTTTGGTGAGATCTTTTTGAAGCCCTTCACTGTCTGCAATTAATCATTTATTGTAGGTGGGTTGTTGTTCCCAGCTGGAATAGTAGGACAACTGTGAGATTCCCCCAAAGAAAGGAAAGGGCTCAATTTAGTGCAGAGGTCAGGAACCATAGCTCAGATCCACCTCACAGCTTCATTTAGCCTCATATCAGGCGCTCGGGGGGAATTTCTTGCCTACTATAACCCTGCTCTGGGTCTTCACCGATGGATTTGTCCCTAAGCAGATCCATGGAGAAAGCAGGACTCAGTGTTATCATCTGTAATGGAGTTGTTCTTGGGCTCCTGGTTAGCGACATCATGGGAGTGTAATTCTCAGAGTTACTGGAAATCTCAGCCTGCTGAGCTGCCGGCTGCCCCCTCCCAGCCATTAGCCCCAGAGCGGAAGGTGGGGTCAAGGGTTAATGTGCTGGCCTGGGACTCACAAGTATTGACTCAGTTTCCAAGCTCTGCCACAGACTTCCCCCATGACCTTGGGCCACTCACTTAGTCCCTCTGTGCCTCAGCACTATGTGTTTTAATACAGCTCAAGAGATACAGGCAATCCTTACCAGATGGGCGACCAGACCCTGGGAAGCAGTGAGGAAGTCTTGAGGGATGCTGCAAAACACCCCTTTTGCAGATCCTGTGGGCCGCAGGTGCTGTGACAAGCCCTGGTAGCACAGCTCTGATGAACCTGTGCTAGCAGGGAGCTGGAGAGGGTCCTAACACAGTAGAGGAGGGCCATAGATTGTGTGTGGCTGGGCCTGGCAACCCGTGAATCCCTGAGATCTCTGCCTAGCTTTGGAAACCCCTGGATTCTTTTCATTCCTTGTGGAGAAAGGAACAGACTGATGTGGGAGACATTTCCATGTAAGGAGCCTTGAGAAATCTTCCATTTCTGGAGGCACCCTGGGTTTGTAATGCAGGGAAGGGGGCTGCTGAGGAGACATGTGCTCCTGTGTTATCATAGTTATTTTATTTTACATTAGCAAGATCATAACTCTGACAGCATCAAGGTTACCACTCAGCTGCCCTTGAAGGAGCCATGTGATTTATCAGAATCACACAAACAGGGCCGGCAAGCCCAGGTTCCAGGAATGGAGCCTGCAGCAGGGCTGGCACTGCAGGCCAGTTGTTTAGCATCATCCCTCATCCCCTGGGATTTGGCCTCCTGCCGTTTGCCATTGGCTGTGACAGGGTTAAAGCTGGTGCACACAAAGCCAAGCACCTGAAGTTCCCTGATGGCCAAGTGGCCCCAAGGAAAGGTACAAACATGCTGCATAAAGGCAGCTTTCTCCCTATCTGAACACACACTGCCTGCTGCCTGTGCAACCTCTCTGATGACTCCTTGTGCTGTTGGGAGAAGACCTCTGGTGCCAGCGGCTCCCTTCTAACAGGAACTGGGTACGTTGGCAGATTTCACTGTCTGTAACAGGAGCGATGAAGGGTGAAGGTTGTGAGCCGTTTGCATTTGCTGATGTTCTTTTCTGTGGCAAAGGTCTCATTGGGGCTGTTGTGGTGACCCAGGCTATACCTAGACTGCAGGCTTCTTGTGCAAGAAGCTTTCTGCAAAAGAAATCTTCCGAAAAAACTTCGTGTGCAAGAGCACATCCACATAGTAAAAACACATCGGAAAAGCAATGAGCTTTTGCGCAAGAGAGGGTCCCAGGTGCATGGACACTCTCTGGCAAGGAAACTCTGATTGCTGTTTACAGAATGGCCACCAGGGCACCTGTGCTTTTTCCTCTTCCCTCTTTTTGTGCAAAAACCCCCTGTTCCCTGTCCACACATGACTTTTTGCACAAGAGCTCTTGCGCAACAAGGAGTTATTCCTTGTAGAAAGAGGAATAACTCTTGCACAAAATCTCCTCCGCTCTTTTGATGTTTTAATGCAAAAACGCGCTTGAAGTGTGGATGATCCGCAAGCGTTTGCAGAAAAACCGACAGGGCTGGAAGCCAGGCAGCTCTAGGGACCATGGGACCCTCTCCCCTATGTTTCTGGTGGGTTGCTCAAGCAGTACAGCAATCTGACATGAATCAGCCAATGCTCTCACAGCTGCCGCATCTCTGTCCCTTTCTGCTCTGCAAGTGCCAGACGTCAGACCTCCTAGCCAGCCCTTTCATGGGCTGGAATCGCACCGTCCACCCACCCTCAGCCCAGGCCCTGGCCTACAGCACACTGCAGGTCAACTGGGCTTCCTAGCACATCCAAAAGTGTCCAGGAACTCTGGTTCCTCCGTTTGGGAGCCTGCGGTGAGCAGTGTTGAGACGAGTGACCTGCCAGCCTTCTAGAGCCAGAATCCTGTTTAACCTGAGCCCCAGGAATAACACGGGCGAATAAGAGGGTTTTCCATCCACAGTTTGTACACGCCTCTGCCCCCAGACCGTCCCGCCAAGAGTTTTCAGTCTTTCCCACCCCTGTCTGTGCCTGTCAGTCTGAAGCACTTCTCAACCACCGCTGTCCCAGGGTCCCTGCACTGGCAAAACAGCTGAAGAACATGTCTGGAGTCTGCAGATAGGGGCTTCCTGAGTTGTTGCTCCCATGCCAACTCTCAGTATCTGTGAGCATTTCCCTCAGCGACGGCTTTTCTTCCCCAGTTGCTTTCATTCCTGCATGTATTCCAGTTGCCTGCTATAAAATTAAGAGGGGCCAGACAGGTTTAACCCAAAACAGTCAGAACAGCAACACCCCAACAGTGAACCCAATGTAGTAGTACAGCAAACATCCCAGTAAATTACCACTCTTGATTCCAGCTACAGATGGACAGAACAGAACCTGAGGGAAACCCGTCTGCTCTTAATCCAGGGACAGAGGAGAGACCAGACTTTTATTTGCCAGCAAGTGGCAGATTGAGTGCTGAGATGCTGCACTCTCATGACCTCTGAGGGAAGATTGAAAAAAAATGTGTTTTTTAGTCTTTAAAAAAGAAAACTCAGAAGGGGACATGGTAACAGCTTTCAAGTACCTAAACAGTTCTTACAAGGAGGATGGAGATAAATTGTTCTCTTTGAACTCTGATGGTGGGACAAGAAGCGATGGGCTTAAATTGCAGCCAGGGAGACTCGGATTGGACATTAGGAAAAATGTCCTAATTGTTGGGATTGCTAAGCACTGGGAGACATTGCCTTGAGAGTTGTGGAATCTCTGTCACTGGAAATTTCAAGAACAGGTTAGACCATGGGGGAAACCTTTTTTGGTCGGGGGCTGTTGACCCACAGAAAAATCTTCTGTATCCTGGCTCCCGTCTTAGGTTCCCCACCCCTGGGTTAAACTAATAACTGTGGGAGATGGTGTTTGGTCCTGCCAGGAGTGCAGGGGTCTGGATTTGATGACCACTTGAGGTTCCTTCCAGTTCTGTGATTCTATTGTATGATACTGTGTCCTGGTAACAGAGCAGAAGCTGTTTCTAACACTTACATTCAGGGGCATGAACATGAACCCCCTAAAATACCTGGGCAAGACATTTCAAAATGCCCTGAAAGAACAGGACTGGGTTGCAGCAAAAAGTAGAGCTGAGGTGCAGGAAAAGGGAATGTAATAGTGGGCATCCGTAATTTTCCCCATCATTTGTTACATGCCCGTATGTAAATTAACTTGCACATTCAAGTGGATTTTTGTGCAAATCCAGTGTGTGCACTATTAACCTGTGTGCCACGCCAACCTCTCCACTGCAAAGCTGAGGGAACTGTCTGTGTCAGCCAGAAACGCTGCAGACATCTACCGACCCTTGCATGGGGAAAGGAGTCAGACCCTAGGAGGATGAATAGAAAACCGTAGCACGACCAAACTTACTGGCTTCAGTCAACACTAGCCAAGCAAAGCCCTTCAGCTTCTCTTGCAGGGATTCTTGGGGTCCGAGTGTATCACTCGGAGCATTTGTTCATGGGAAAGTCATATTCTCAGGAGTGGGAAAATAGGAAAAAATACATATAATGTGGTAAAGAAATGTGTTTGTAAATAGCTGCAGTGCAGGACTGATAAATGCAGTGAGCGTTTTCACCATGCAGCTGCCATCTGTTTCCACACCTGTAATGATACCATGGGCCATGCCGAAGTGGAGGGCCAGTAACAGTGTGTGGGGGAAGGTCACAGCTATAAGATCTCACACAGCTCAACAGGCTGTGGAACTCCTGGCCACAAGATATCCAGGATTCAAAGGGGGACTGGATGCTTCTATGGCTCAGAAGGAGCTGCAGTTACAATAGCAAGGTCTATAAAAAGTCCTTAAGGGCTCTACTTCTTGTTGCCTCACACCACAAAATATTTCTGACCTGTGGGTGTCAGGGAGAAAATTCCTCTGCGAGCAGGATGTCTAGTAGCTGCCTAGTGCAGGGCTTCTTTCACCTTCCTCTGCAGCATCTGGTACTGGGCGAGATGGCCTGAGGTCTGATCCAGCCTGGCAGTGCCTCTTGCTATCGGTGGTGAAAATCCAAGCGCATATTTTTGGAGCTCTTCCTTAAGAGCTTGGGAGTTTGTTCCCACACTTGCAGGGAGAGCAGAATTGTGTTTCTCTAAATTTCATCCCTTCTCCTGTTATTTCTCGTTTTAGGAAAGAAAGATAAAAACTCATTGGACCTGCCCAGTATGTGATGGCAGCTGTCAATGACACCACATTCACGCACGCCGTGTTCCTGCTCACCGGGATGCCTGGGCAGGAAGACGTCTATCTCTGGATCGCTGTCCTCTTCTGCGCATTGTATGTTATTTTGATAGTAGGAAATTCAGTCATTCTGTTCATTATAAAAACAGATTCAGTCCTCCACGAGCCCATGTACATTTTCCTCTCCATGCTGGCTGTCATAGACCTTTGCTTGTCGATAGCCACCGGACCGACAATACTGGGCATGTTTATCTTTAACTTTAGGAAGATCAGCCTCGATACCTGTTTTGCCCAGATGTTCTTTATCCACTTCCTTCAAAATGTTGAATCCTCTGTGCTCCTGTTGATGGCCTTTGACCGCTTTGTTGCGATCAGTAACCCACTGAGATACGCATCCATCTTAACACTTCCACGAATAGTCAAGATGGGGCTGGTGTCTGTGCTAAGAGGGGTGGCCGTCATACTCCCACTCCCACTTCTCCTGCAACGGTATCGCTACTGTCGAGCCAACATCCTCTCCTATTCCTACTGCCTGCACCAGGAGGTCATGAATATGGCCTGTGCGGACATCACCATCAACAGCCTCTATGGCTTGATTATTACGATTGTCACAGTGGGGTTGGACTCGCTGCTCATCTTCGTGTCTTACGTGATGATCCTCAAAACGGTGCTGAGCATCGCGTCCCACACGGAGTTCCTCGTTGCCCTGAACACCTGCGTCTCCCACCTCTGTGCCGTCCTGCTCTTCTACACGCCTGAGTTCAGCCTGACTTTGATGCACAGATTTGCCAAGGACTCTTCTCCCTTGCCCAGTGTGGTGCTGGGCTACGTCTACCTGCTGGTCCCGCCCCTGATGAACCCCATCGTGTACAGTGTGAAAAGCAAACACCTGCGGGCGA
This sequence comes from Rafetus swinhoei, assembly GCA_019425775.1. NCBI lineage: Eukaryota > Metazoa > Chordata > Testudines > Trionychidae > Rafetus > Rafetus swinhoei. The sequence continues at coordinate 10,607,511 of CM033437.1, read as the reverse complement.
GGATCATCCGGGTGTTCATCAAGTGACGGGGCAGTTTATCATCCCACTGCAGCGCAGGTGAAACAGGAGACAAGAATCACAGGCCCTGGCAGCTGACTCCGTCCCAGACTCTTACACCAGTGATGCCTTGAGCTACTGATCCCCACTGTGTAGAAACAGGTTCACATGGGGTCTTAGGCCTGAAGTGCTGTTAGAGGGGCTGTCCCCGCCCACTGGGAGAAGAGACCAAGGCAGGCGCTGTGTTGGCAAAGTGACTGTGCGCCCGGAGAGCCAGGGGATCAGTGGGACATTGGCCCCTAAACGGCAATATCCATGGCTGCTCAGCCTCCCAATTCCTGTTGGTTTTGTTAATAAAGAGAAGGAAGCTGGCTGTTGTTTCCTATGTCCCCTGACCTGTCCCCGTCCCATCTGGTTAACCATCCACAGGCCCTGGAAAAGGCTTCAGCAGGGTGTTTGGTGGTCTCAGTCCTGGCCCTTCCTGGGCACTCTGGGTGCTGTGTGATCCTGGGGCTGCCCCAGCTGTGGGCAGGGGCTGTTCAAGGGGCCCAGACCCCCATCTCTCCCCCACACCCTCAGCCAGGGGCTTGTGACTGAGTCGTGTCAGAGACGTGATTCAGGAAGGAGCCGGGCCAGCAGCCTCCCCCACCACTGGGATGGCTCCGCACATCACACGCCTGCCGAGCCCACTCCCCACCGAGAGGGAGCAGGGCTGTGGGGGTGGGGGAGGGTCTGACACACGGGAGCCCTGGCAAGAGACTCAGGCCCAGATTGACTTCCCCTCCATTCACAGTGCCCCAGCGATGCAAAAGGAGAGCAATCGGCCTCAGCTCCCCTCAGGAGCACAGAGAGCTCCTGTCCCAGCCCAGCCCATTCAGTGTAGGGTGCCTCCCGGCCCCACTTTTCAAAGGGCAAAAGCAGGACCCATGCAGGCATCCCCACCTCCTTCATGGCCTCACCCACGGCCCCCTTCTTTCCCCAAAACTCTCAACTCCTGCCTCCTCTCTTCCCCCCCGCTGGCCAGGCTGGGTGTCAGAACCCCAGTAAGGGGAGCCCAGGGAGCAGGTGCTGTTCTGGAGAACCCTGGGGCACGTCCAGACTACAAAGAATTTCCGAAGGAGGGTATGCAAATTCCACGGGGATTTGCATATCCTCTTCCGATCTCACTTTCGAAAGAGGATCTTTCGAAAGTGAAAGTAGTCTGGACAGAGTTTTTTTCGGAAAAAAAGCGCCCATTTTTCTATAAAAACCGCACCCCAAAGTCTTCCTCAAAAAAAGGAGCTTTATGCGGGTTTTTTGGAAAAAGCAGGTTTTTTGGAAAAACCACATCCAGATATTTTTGAAAAAATCCCATCCAGGCTACTGGCACTTTCAAAAGATCCTCTTTCCAAAGTGAGATCAGAAGAGGATATGCAAATTACTGCAGAATTTGCATACCTTCTTTCGAAAGTTCTTTGTAGTCTAGACGTGCCCCTGGATGCTCCACCTTCACCTGTCAGCGGGTGCGGCCGGGGGTGGGGGAAAGGGAGCAGAATGAGGCACCACAGTTAGCAGAGAACCTCCTGAGATCTACCCCAGCCATGAACAGGATAGCGTGGCCTGCTGACCGTGGGTAGGCATGGATCAGCGCCAGAGGGCGTTCCCGACTAGGGAACATAACAAGTAAACGACCATGCTGGGTCAGACCAATGGTCCATCTAGCCCAGTGTCCTCTCTGCTGGCAGTGGTCAATGCCAGATGCCCCAGAGGGAGAGAATACAACAGGTAATCCTCACGTGATCCCGCCTCTGTGACCCATTTCCAGACAAACAGAGGCTAAAGGCACCATTCCTGCCCATCCTGGCAAATAGCCATTGATAGATCTAACCTCTATGGATCTATGTAGCTCTTTTTTGAACCCTGTTAAAATCCTAGACTTCACAACACCCTCTGGCAAGGAGTTCCACAGGTTGACTGTGCACTTCATGAAGAAAAACTTCCTTTTCTTTGTTTTAATCCTACTACCTATTAATTTCATTTGGTAACCCCTAATTCTTGTATTAATTGAACAAGTAAATAACTTTTCCTTATTCACCTTTTCTATACTAGTCATGATTTTATAGACCTCTATCATATCCCCCCTTAGTCTCCTCTTTTCTAAGATGAAAAGTCCAAGTCTTTTTAATGTCTCTTCATATGGAACCCGTTCCAAACCTCTAATAACTTTTGTTGGCCTTTTCTGAACTTTTTCCAGTGCCAAGATATCTTTCTTGAAATGAGACAACCACATCTATACGCAGTATTCAAGATGTGGGCGTACCATGGTTTTATATAGAGGCAATAACATATTTTCTGTCTTATTCTCTATCCTGTTTTTAATGATTCCCAATATTCTACTTGCTTTTTTGCCTGGTGCTTCATACTGAGTGGATGTTTTCAGAGAACTATCCACAATGACTCCAAGATCTCTGTCCTGAATAGTTGTAGCTGAATTAGTACCCATCATACTATAAGTATAGTTGGGATTATTTTTTCCAATGTTCATTACTTTACATTTAGCAACATGAAATTTCATTTGCCATTTTGTCCCCCAATCACTTAGTTTGGTGAGATCTTTTTCATAATATCACAGAACTATAGAGCTGGAAGAGACCTCAGGAGGTCATCAAGTCCAGCCCCCTGCCCAAGGCAGGACCAATCCCAACTAAATCAACCCAGCCAGGGCTTTGTCAAGCCGAGACTTAAACACCTCTAGGGATGGAGATTTCACCCCCCCCCCCCCCAAGGAACCCATTCCAGAGCTTCACCACCATCCTAGTGAAATAGTTTTTCCTAATCTCCAATCTAGACCTCCCCCACCGTAACTTGAGCCCATTGCTCCTTGTTCTGCCATCCGTCACTACTGAGAACAGCCTCTCTCCGTCCTCTTTGGAACCTCCCTTCAGGAAGGTGAAGGCTGCTATCAAATCCCCCCAACTCTTCTCTTCTGCAGATTAAAAAAACCCAAATCCCTCAGTCTCTCCTCATAGGTCATGTGCTCCAGCCCCCTCATCATTTTGGTCGCCCTCTGCTGGACCCTCTCCATTGCGTCCACATCCTTTCTATAGTGGGGGGCCAAGAACTGGACACAATACTCCAGATATCAGAGGGGTAGCCGTGTTGGTCTGGATGTGCAAAAGCGACAAGGAGTCCTGTAGCACCTTATAGACTGACAGATGTATAGGAGCATAAGCTTTCATGGGCAAACACCCACTTCGTCAGATGCATGACGAAGTGGGTCTTTGCCGACGAAAGCTTATGCTCCTATGCATCTGTTAGTCTATAAGGAGCTACAGGACTCCTTAATACTCCAGATGTGGCCTCACCAGAGCCCAATAAAGGGGAATAATCACATCTCTAGATCTGCTGGCAATGCTCCTCCTAATGCAACCCAATATGCCATTAGCCTTCTTGGCTACAAGGGCACACTGTTGACTCATATCCAGCTTCTCGTCCACTGTAATCCCCAGGTCCTTTTCTGCAGAACTGCTACTTAGCCATTCGGTCCTCAGCCTGTAACAATGCCTGGGATTCTTCCATCCCAAGTGCAGATGAACCTCATCAGAATGAGGTGGTACACTGGCCAGATTCTGCTATTACAGTCTCATCAGATTTCTTTTGGCCCAATCCTCCAATCTGTCTAGGTCACTCTGGACCCTATCCCTGTCCTTGAGCATATCTACCTCTCCCCCAGCTTAGTGTCATCTGCGAACTTGCTGAGGATGCAATCCATCCCCTCATGCAGGTCATTAATAAAGATGTTGAGCAAAATCGGTCCTAGAACCAATCCTTGAGGCACTCCGCTAGAAACTGACCACCAACCTCACATCGAGCTGTTGATCACTACCCGCTGGGCCCAACAGTCTAGCCAGCTTTCTATCCATCTTACAGTCCATGTATCCAATCCATATTCCCTTAACTTGCTTAACTTGAAGCTCTTTAGTCTTCATTTAAGCATTTATTGCAGGTTGGGTGCTGTTCACAGCTTGAAGAGTGGACAACTGTGAGATTCCCCCAAAGGGAGGACAGGGCTGAGTTTAGAGCAGAGGTAGGGAACCTATAGCCCGTTGCTTGGATCAGCCCCATGGTTTAATTTGATTGAGGCTTAATTTTGCCTCATATCAGGAGCTCAGGTGGGGTTGCTTGCCCACTATGACCCTGCTCTGGACCCTGGCCGATGGGTTTGTCCCTCAGCAGATCCAGGAGAAAGCAGAACTCAGCATTATCGACTGGAACGGGAATTGGTCTTGGGCTCCTGTGTAGTGATGCCACAGGAGTGTAATTCCTGGAGTTTCTTCCAATCTCAGCGTGCTGAGCTGCTGGCTGCCCCCTCCCAGCCACTAGCCCCAGAGCAGGAGGAGGATTCAGGGGTTAACATGCTGGCCTGGGACTCAGAAGAGCAGGCTTCAGTTCTAGACTCTGCCACAGACTTACCCTGTGATCTTGGGCAACTCCCTTAGTCCTTTGGTGCCTCAGCAACGTGTGTTTTAATACAGCTTAGTGTAAAGGGGTGCATCTGGGAACAGGAGACGCAGGCCGTCCTTAACATATGATGGACTCAGTCCTGGGAATCAGTGACTGCAAAAGTCTTGAGGGATCCTGCATAAACCACCTTTAGGACATCAAGGGGCTGGCACCGGTGACAGGCCCTGGTAGCACATCTCTGATGGGCTTGTCCTAGCAGGGAGCTGGAGAGAGTTCTACAACTGTAGAGGTGGTCCAGAGATTGTGGGTGGCTGGGCCTAGCTACCAGTGGGACACTGAGATCTCTGCCTAACTTTGGGAATCCCTGGATCCTGAGTCCCGCTTCTCATTCCTCATGGAGAAAGGCACAGACCGAGGTTGGAGACATTCCCATGTAAGGAGCCTTGTGGAATCTTCCATTTCTGGATGCACCCTGGGTTTGTAATGCAGGGAAGGGGGCTGCCGAGGAGATATGTGCTCCTATGTTATTGTTATTTTATTTTGCATTAGCAAGATCATAACTCTGACAGCCTCAAGGTTACCGCTTGGCTGCCCTTGAAGGAGCCATGTGGGCTGACAAGCCCAGATTCCAGGAATGGAGCCTGCAGCAGGGCTGGTGCAGCAGGCCAGTTGTTTAGCATCATCCCCCATCCCCTGTGATTTGGTCTCCTGCCGTTTGCCATTGGCTATGACGGGGTTAAAGCTGGTGCACATGAAGCCAAGCAGCTGAGGTTCCCTGATGGCCAAGTGGCCCCAAGGGAAGGGACAAACATGCTGCATAAAGGCAGTTGCCTTCCTATCTGAACACACACTGCCTGCTGCCCCTGCAACCTCTCCGATGACTCCTTGTGTGTTAGGGTGAAGACCTCTGGTGCCAGCGGCTTCCTTCTAGCAGGAACTGGGTACGTTGGCAGGTTTCACTGTCTGTAAAAGGAGCCCTGAAAGGAGAAGGCTGGGAGCCGTTTGCACTTGCTGATTTTTTTTCTATGGCAAATGTCTTCTTTGGCCTGTCGGGGTGACTCAGGGGCAGGGCTGGAAGGCAGGCAGCACTAGGGAGTGTGGGAACCTCTCCACCATATTAGTGAGCTTTCCAGTGGGTTGCTCAAGCAGTACAGCAATCGGCCATGAATCAGCCAATGCCCTTAGAGCTGCCGCATCGCTCCCCCTCTCTGCTCTGCAAGTGCCTGACGTCAGGCCTCCTAGCCGGCTCTTTCATGGGCTGGAATCGCACAGTCCATCCCCCCTCAGCCCAGGCCCTGGGCTACAGCGCCCTGCGGGTCGACTGGGCTTCCCAGCACGTCCAAAAAGGTCCAGCACCTCTCGTTCCTCCGTTTGGGAGCCTGCTGTGAGCAGTGAGGAGATGAGTGACTTGCCAGCCTTCTAGAGCCAGAATCCTGTTTAACCTGAGCCCCAGGAATAGCACGGGTGAATAAAAGTGTTTTCCATCCACAGTTTGTACTCGCCTCTGACCCCAGACCATCCCTCTCTGACAGGGAGCCAGGCAAGCCAAGGCGTTTTCAGTCTTCCCCAGCCATATCTGTGCCTGTCAGTCTGAAGCGCTTCTCAACCACCGCTGCCCCAGGCTCCCTGCACTGGCAAAACAGCTGCAGAATATGTCTGGAGCCTGCAAATAGGGGCTTCCTAAGTTGGTGCTCCCAAGTCAACTCACAGTGTCCCTCAGTGACGGCTTTTCTTCCCCAGTTGCTTCCCTTCCTACTTGTATTCCAGTTGCCTGCCATAAAATTAAGAGAGGCCAGACAGGTTTAACCCAACACAGCCAGAACATCATCACCCCAACAGTTAACCCAATGTGGCTCTACAGCAAACATCCCATAAAGTTACCACTCTTGATTCAAGCTACAGATGGACAGAACAGAACCAACCAGCTCTTAATCCAGGGAGAGAGAAGATGCTAGACTTTTATTTGCCAACAAGTGGCAGATTGAGTGCTGACCTGTTGCAATCTCATGACTTCTGAGAGAAGATGGAATGAACTGGGTTTGTTTAGTCCTTAAAAGAGAAAACTCAGAGGGGGACATGTTAACAGCTTTGAAGTAGCTGAAAAGGTGTTACAAGGAGGAGGGAGATAAATTATTCTCTTTGAACACTGATGGTGGGACAAGAAGGAAGGGGTTTAAACTGCAGCAAGGGTGGTTTAGGTTGGACATTCGGAAAAACATCCTACCTGTCAGGGTGGTTAAACACTGGAATACATTGCCAACAGAGGTTGTGGAAATGCCTTCCAGCAATGGTGTTTGGTCCTGTGATGAGGGCAGGGGACTGGATCTGATGCCTAGTCAAGGTTGCTTCCAGTTCTGTGGTTCTAGGACTTTGTCAGGCTCGGCAGAAATCCGGATGACAGATCCTACGTTGTAAATCCAACTCTCACCTGAGAAATCGTCCCTGAAATGAGAACAGAGGGGAAGGAATGGATTGATATGTGTGTACCAAGGTACCAATGTGCAAAAGTTGTGCCAAAGCTTTTCACTGTATTACAAATATTATAAACCAATCTTTCATGACATGCTTGTATATTGAAAGCCATCAGCAGAGCTGTTGGATTCTCCACGGGAAGGAGCAGAGGGAACTTCGCTTCATAATGGCTTTTGCTTTTGAAAGCATTTTACATGTACCCCAAATATGGTTTGCAGCAGGTTTGTGCTAGCAACTCTTTGTTCAGTGAACAATTGTATGAGACTCTTTCCTGGTAACTCTTTCCTGGTTTCTAACACATAGGGCACGTCTAAACTACATGGCTCCGTTGACGGAGCCATGTAGATTTGTTTACTCAGCAAAGGGAAATGAAGCGGCGATTTAAATAGTCGCTGCTTCATTTAAATTAAAATGGCTGCCGCGCTGTGCCGATTAGCTGTTTGGCGGCACAGCGCTGTAGTCTGGATGCTCCACAGTCGACATCAAAGACATTTGTCGACCTCCCTGGTAGACCGCATCCCACGAGGCATAGCGGGGAGGTCGACAAATGCCTTTGATGTCGACTGCGGAGCATCCAGACTACAGCGCTGTGCCACCAAACAGCTGATCAGCACAGCACAGCAGCCATTTTAATTTAAATGAAGTGGCAATTATTTAAATTGACGCTTCATTTCACTTTGCCTACAACCCTAATCTACTTGGCTCCATCGATGGAGCCATGTAGTCTAGATGTGCCCTTACATTCAGGGGCATGAACATGAAGCCCCTGAAATACCTGGGTAAGACTTTTCAAAAGACCAGAGAGAACAGAACTGCTGGTCTGTGTTGCAGCAAAGAGTAGAGCTGAGGTGCAGGAAAAGGGAGCATAATAGTGGGAGTCCATAATTTTCATCATCTGTTACATGCATGTAGCTGAATTAACTTTCACATTCAAGTGGATTTTAGTGCAAATCCAGTGTGTGCACTATTAACCTGTGTGCCACGCCAACCTCTCCACTGCAAAGCTAAGGGAACTGTCTGTGTCAACCAGAAACACTGCAGACATCTATTGACCCTGGCATGGGGAGAGGAGTCAGACCCTAGGAGGATGAAGAGAAAACCATAGCACGACCAAACTCTCTGGCTTTGGTCAGCACTCGCCACGCAAAGCCCTTCAGCTTCTCTTGCAGGGATTCTTGGAGGAAAGAGTATATTAAGAGGAAATTAATAGAGTACACTTCTCGTTGAGTGTACACATATAGATCTGGAATGTGGCTTCAGAAGTCAAAGTTGAGAACCTTCCCTTAAAAACTGATCCCAGGTGCAGCAGCATAATATGGAGATTATACCTATCTTGTGGAACTGGAAGAAGTCCTCACATCCAGTCCCCTGCCGAGACTAAGTACCATCCCTGACAGATTTGCCCCAGATCTCTAAACAGCCCCTTAAGGATCGAACTCACAACAATGGGTCTAGTAAGCTAATGCTCAAACTGCTGAGCTATCCCTCCCCCCACACTAATAGGCATTCACAGGGGTGGGAAAATAGAAAAAAAAAACATATAATGAGGTAAAGCAACACACTGCTGTAGGTCACTGTCCCATGCAGTGGCCCCTAGACCACAGCAACAGATAAGAGCAAGAAACCTCTACAGCACAGGCTGAGAGCCCAGCTGACTTTTAGCTCAATGGGTAGAGGCTCCTACAATACGCTTCAGAGGTCCCAGGTTCAAATTGCCCGGTGGTGCTTGCAATCGCATCTGTGCAGAGCGGATAAATAGGGTGAGTGTTTTCAGCCAGCAGCTGCCTCGTGTTTAGAAACATGTATTGCTACACCTGGCCACCATCAGAAGTGGACGGCCAGTGGCTACGTCACAGCTGTAACATGACGCAGTGCTCAATCAGTGATCGAACCCCTGGCCACAAGATATCCATGGGGGCCAGCACTTAACAGGATTCGAAGAGGGACTGGATGGTTCTCTGTAATTGTAGTAGCAAGGATTCAAAAAAACTCCTCAAGGGGTCTACTCCTTGTTGCTTCACGCCACAAAATATTTCTCACTTGTGGGTGTCAGGGAGAAAATTTCCCAGGGAGCAGGCAGTCTGATAGCTGCCCAGTGCAGGGCTTCTTTCACCTTCCTCTGCAGCATCCTTTGGTCACTGGGCGAGGTGGCCTGAGGTCTGATCCAGCCTGGCAGTGCCTCTTGCTATCGGTGGTGAAAATTCAAGCCCATATTTTTGAAGCTCTTCCTTAAGAGCTTGGGAGTTTGTTCCCACACTTGCAGGGAGAGCAGGATCGTGTTTCTCTAAATTTCACCCACTCTCCTGTTATTTCTCGTTTTAGGAAAGAAAAATAAAAGCTCATTGGACTTGCCCAGTACATGATGGCAGCTGCCAATGACACCACATTCACACACACCATGTTCCTGCTCACCGGGATACCTGGGCAGGAAGACATCTATCTCTGGATCTCTATCCCCTTCTGCGTATTGTATGTTATTTTGATATTAGGCAATTCAGTCATCCTGTTCATTATAAAAACAGATTCAGGCCTCCATGAGCCCATGTACATCTTCCTTTCCATGTTGGCTCTCACAGACCTTGGTCTGTCGATAGCCACCGTACCGACCATACTGGGCATGTTTTTGTTTAACTCTAGGGAGATTAGCCTCAAAGCCTGTTTGGCCCAGATGTTCTTTATCCACTTTCTTCAATGCACTGAGTCCTCTGTGCTCCTGTTGATGGCCTTTGACCGCTTTGTTGCTATCACTAACCCGCTCAGATACGCTTCTATTCTAACCCTTCCAAGAATAGCCAAGATGGGGCTGGCGTGTGTGCTAAGAGGGGTGGCTTTTATACTCCCACTCCCGCTTCTCCTTAAACAGTACCGCTACTGTCGAGACAACGTCCTCTCCCATTCCTACTGCCTGCACCAGGAGGTCATGAACTTGGCTTGTTCAAACATCACAGTCAACAGTGTCTATGGCTTGTCTGGTTCACTTTTAACAATGGGGTTGGATGCCCTCTTGATCTTCCTCTCTTATGTGATGATCTTCAAAACTGTGCTAAGTGTTGCTTCCCAGGCAGAGTGTTTCAAGGCCCTGAAAACCTGCATCTCCCACCTCTGCATTGTCCTGCTCTTCTACACATTAGAGATAAGCTTGTCTGTGGTATACAGATTTGGGAGCAGCTCTTCTCACTTGCTTCAGATCATCATGGGCTACATCTACCTGCTGGTCCCGCCCCTGATGAACCCAATCGTGTACAGCGTGAAAAGCACACACCTCCGTGCAAGGTTAATCAGGCTATTTGTCAAGTGAAGGGTCAGTGCACCACCAGGCTCCGGTTGTGGTGACAAGGGAGACAAAATCCACGGGACGTGGCTACTTGTTCTATCCTGGAACCCTATTTCCAAGTTGAGAGGAGGCCCTCACATCCACTCTCCTGTGTTTGTGAAGAACGAGGGCACTGGTAGGATGTTGTTCCATGAAGACTTGCATGAGTGACTTTTCTATCTCAGAATTCCTATTGATACCATCAATAAAGACAAGGGTTCAGGATGCTCATGACACCTGGCCTGCCACTGTCCTTTCTCTGGTGAAACATCCATGGGCAATGAAAAAGGCTGCAGAGCTTTTCTGCAGTCACAGTCCTGGCCCTTCCTGAGCACGCTGGGTGCTGCATGATCCAGGGGGCTGCATCCGATATGAATAGAGGCAGTTCACAGGGCACAGACACCCACCCTGCCCCTATGTCCTCAGCCAGGTGCTTGTGACTCAGCATGATTAATGCAGTAGCCGCAGGAGAAACCATCCGGGCAGCCTCCATCCCCCATGGAGCCTACTCCCCACTAGGGCAGGGCAGAGCTGTGTGTGAGGGATGGCCTGACACACAGGAGTCCTGGGAAGAGACTCTAGTCCCTCCTCTTTGTGCTTCCCCAGCCAAGGGGTGGAAAAGGGCCTCAGATCCCCACAGCGGCATGTCTAGCTCCTCTCCCAGCACAGACCAGTCAGTGCAGGGTGACCCCTGCCAAAAGCCAAAAGCAGAACACAGGCAGGTGCCACGTCCCCATACTCACTGCACACCTGCTCCTCCTCTTGTCCCGAGGCACCTCCCTCTGCTGCATCTCTCCCCCAAGCTTCCCCACCCTTCCTGTTTACCTGAGGCTCTGCCCCCGCTCCAGGCCTGATGCCAGAGCTGGGCCATGGTAAGAGCTGCCCCAGGAGGCAAAGTCACTGTGAGCAGCCCCAGACCCCTTAGGGAGATTGCAGAGTCTGGGTCTCCCCACAGCAGTCTGGGCTCCCAGGGTAGCTGTTACATCATTTACAGTTACAGCATTTAGAAAGAAATCCATGGAAACACAGAGAGCCTGAGCAGTTGCAAGTGTCCATTTGTTCCACAACACAGAACTCACTAGAACCAGCCCAAACCGGCTGGGATGACCCCCAGTGACCTAACTCAGTTACTATAACAACAAGATGGATATCTACAACCACCCACTACACAACAGCCCAGCTCCGGCCTGGCCTGGAGCTAGGGCCTCAGGGGAAGTTGGGGGAACAGGGGACAGGACCTCAGGGGAAGGCACGAGACAGGGGGTGAGGCAGGCCTGAGGGGAGGGGCTTCTGCGGGTAGCAAGAGGATGGGGCCAGAGGGCAGCAGGGTGCGGGCATTGCAAAATACAGAGCTAATGTGCCCCCCCAAAGGGGCTTTTCTTTTAAGTGCCCCAGACTGAGAGTCAGTCATGGCAAGGACCTAGGAGTCCTTCCTGGTCCAGGGTAGAGATCATGGACCTTATTCAGGTTTGGGGGGGATGCCCCCAACGTCCATGATCTCTGCACTAGATGGAGGAACGCCGCTGTCTATGGCAGGATAGCTGCCAGCCTGGCCATCAAAGGCCACATGCGAACCCAGGAGCAGGTTTGCATGAAAATCAAGTTGGTCCGGCGAGACCCTCAACCCTGAGCCCTGAGCTTCCTCTCCCCCTTCTTCCCCTTGCTTCCCCCTTCCAGCTCCCTCCTCTCAGGTTTCCCCCTCCCTTCTCCCACCCTCTCTTCTCTCCTCTCCCGCCTCCTTTCCCCAGTCTCACCAGAGTTTCATCCCAGTTTTGTTAAATAAAGAGAGTTTGTGTTCATGAAAATACGTGTATTATATTTGACACCAGGAAGGGGGATTGGGGGGGGTAAGTGTAAGGACGTGAGGGAGGAATGAGGCACAAGCCCCCAGTGGGGCAGACCAGGGAGGCTCTTAGTGCTCCTCAGGGTGGAAGCTCTCCCGCGGGGCGTCCTGGATCCTGACAGCCCCCCGATGGACCTCCCGGATGGCAGCCTGCAGAAAGTGCAGCCAGGCTCGCAGCAACGCACCCAAGAGAAGCACCAGAGTGCCCAGGGGCAGCTCTGGCTCCATGCTGCAGAGTGCTGTGGTGTCTTGAGTGAGGGCAACCAGAGCATGCAGAGACAAAATGCTTTGCTGTCCCTCCTTGAGGTAGGCAAGCAAGCAGGGAAACCTGAGAACTGGCTGTCCAGTGGGGGTCCCTTTAAGCACAGGCCTCAGAGAGCCTCAGGTAGCAGCCACACAAAGTAATTCCTGACTTGATGCCCAGCCGGACCTGGTTCCGGCCGGCCTTAAATGAGATTCAGCATCCACTCAGTGTGAACGTGCTATTTCAAAAGAGCAAAAAGCTATTTTGAAATGCATTTTTTGTGTAAACACGTTATTTCGAAATAAGCTATTTTGAAATAACTACTTCGAAATAAGCTATTTTGAAATAACGCTGTAGTGTAGACATACCCTAAGAGAGTTGCCCACGGTCACAGCAGTCATCTGTGGAAGAGCCTGGAACTGGAGCCATCTAGCTGAGCCTCTAGCTATCATCTTTGGAAAATCATGGGAGACAGGAGAGATTCCAGAAGACTAGAAAAGGGCAAATATAGTGCCCATCTATAAAAAGGGAAATAAGAACAACCCAGGAAACTACAGACCAGTTAGTTTAACTTCTGTGCCAGGGAAGATAATGGAGCAAATAATTAAGGAAATCATCTGCAAACACTTGGAAGGTGGTAAGGTGATAAAAAACAGCCGGCATGGATTTGTAAAGAACAAATCACGTCAAACCAATCTGATAGTTTTCTTTGATAGGATAACGAGTCTTGTGGATAAGGGAGAAGTGGTGGATGTGGTATACCTAGACTTTAGTAAGGCATTTGATATGGTCTCGCATGATATTTTTATCAATAAACTAGGCAAATACAACTTAGATGGGGCTACTATAAGGTGGGTGCATAACTGGCTGGATAACCATACTCAGAGAGTAGTTATTAATGGTTCTCAATCCTGCTGGAAAGGTATAACAAGTGGGGTTCTGCAGAGGTCTGTTTTGGGATCAGCTCTGTTCAATATCTTCATCAACAATTTAGATATTGGCATAGAAAGTACGCTTATTAAGTTTGCAGATGATACCAAACTGGGAGAGGTTGTGACTGTTTTGGAGGACAAGGTCATAATTCAAAATGATCTGGACAAATTGGAGAAATGGTCTGAGGTAAACAGGATGAAGTTTAATAAAGACAAATGCAAAGTGCTCCACTTAGGAAGGAACAATCAGTTTCACACATACAGAATGGGAAGCGTCTGTCTAGGAAGGAGTACGGCAGAAAGGGATCTAGGGGTTATAGTGGACCACAAGCTAAATATGAGTCAACAATGTGAAGCTGTTGCAAAAAAAAGCAAACATGATTCCGGGATGCATTAACAGGTGTGTTGTGAGCAAGACACAAGAAGTCATTCTTCCGCTCTACTCTGCACTGGTTAGGCCTCAATGGGAGTATTGTGTCCAGTTCTGGGCACCGCATTTCAAGAAAGATGTGGAGAAATTGGAGAGGATCCAGAGAAGAGCAACAAGAATGATTAAAGGTCTAGAGAACATGAGCTATGAAGGAAGGCTGAAAGAATTGGGTTTGTTTAGTTTAGAAAAGAGAAGATTGAGGGGGGACATGATAGCAGTTTTCAGGTATCTAAAAGGGTGTCATAAGGAGGAGGGAGAAAACTTGTTCATCTTGGCCTCCGAGGATAGAACAAGAAGCAATGGGCTTAAACTGCAGCAAGGGAGGTTTAGGTTGGACATTAGGAAAAAGTTCCTAACTGTCAGGGTAGTCAAACACTGGAATAAATTGCCCAGGGAGGTTGTGGAATCTCCATCTCTGGAGATATTTAAGAGTAGGTTAGATAAATGTCTATCAGGGATGGTCTAGACAGTATTTGGTCCTGCCATGAGGGCAGGGGACTGGACTCGATGACCTCTCAAGGTCCCTTCCGGTCCTAGTATTCTATGATTCTATGATTCTGAGTCCCAGGCCAGCACGTTAACCCCTGAACCCTCCTTCCCATCTGGTGCTAGTGGCTGGGAGGGGGCAGCTGGCAGCTCAGCTGGCTGAGATTGCCAGAAACTCTGTGACATCACTAAACAGGAGCCCAAGAAGAATTCAGTTCCAGATGATAACACTGAGACCTGCTTTCTCCTGGATCTGCTGAGGGACAGAGCTGTTCCCAAATCTGGGTAGCATCATGCACATCCCCTGGAATTTGGCCTCCTGACATTTGCCATTGGCCGTGGTGGGGTTAAAGCTGGTGCACATGAAGCCAAGCACCTGAGGTTCCCTGATGGCCAAGTGGCCCCAAGGGAAGGTACAAACATGCTGCATAAAGGCAGTTGCCTCCCTAGCTGAACTCACACTGTCTGCTGCCTGTGCAACCTCTCTGATGACTCCTTGTCATTTACAGTGAAGACCTCTGGTGTCAGCGGCTCCCTTCTAGCAGGAACTGGGTACGTTGGCAGGTTTCGCTGTCTCTGAAAGGAGCCCTGAATGATGAAGGCTCTGAGTGGTTTGCATTTGCTGATGTTTTTCTGTGGCAGAAGTCTTGGCTGGGCTGTCAGTGTAACAGTGTGACAGGGCTGGAGGGCAGGCTATGCGAGGTAGCATGGGAACCCTCCCCTGCATTAGCTCATGCTTTATGGAGGGGTGGGTCAGGCTGCACAAAAATCTAACATTCACAGCGAGCTCAGTGCACTAACACCCAGATGCGCTGAGTCAGCATCTCTCAGGGGGTTGCATTTCTAGAGATGACGGGAGCTCTGGGCTCGAACCTGTCAGGGGCTGACTGAGAGGAGACCTCATGGAGCCCAGAGCACATGGAACCTCGTGGAGCACTGCTTGGAACTTCAGCACCAACTCCCCAATCTCCTCAGGCGAATTTGCTCCCACAACTGTAACCCGCAAAGGCCTTTACCGGGATTTTATTCTCTGGCTTGTTTGTAATCCAGGGCTTCACTGCTCTGCACTAGCAGGTCCAACAAGGCATATTTCTGTGTCCTGGCTAGATGGCTCCACTATTTCTGCCCGGTAGAGCCCCTCAGAGTTACAGGCTGCCAGCACCTCTGCCCCTCTCTGCTCTGCAAGTGCCAGATGTCAGGCCTCCGACCCAGCCCCGTCATGGGCTGGAATCGCACAATCCACCCACCCTCAGCTCGGGCTCTGGCCTACAGTGCACTGCAGGTTCACTGGGCTTCCCAGCACATCCAAAAGGGTCCAGCACCTCTGGTTCCTCCATTTGAAAGCCTGCTGGGAGTAGTGGGGAGACGTGACCAGCCAGGCTTCTAGAACCTAAATACTGTGCAACTGAACAGCAGAAATAAAGTGAAACATGGGAGAACAGGAGGGTTTTCAAACAACCGTCAGATGAGGTCTCTGCTCCCAGACCATCCCACTCTGACAGGGACCCAGGCAGGCTGAGGGCCTTCAGCCTTCCCCAGCAGTGTCTGTGCCTGTTGGTGTAAAGAGTGTCTCAGCAACAGCTGCCCTACCTGTTGACAAACCCCCAGTGCTGGCAGAACAAGCTGGGTAATATGGCTCGAGCCCAGAAATAGGCTTTTTCAAAGGTTGGAGGAGGCAAGTACCGGCCGCTCCACCAGGGTTAGCCCCTGGCGGGCCCTCACCCCTATATTTACCTGCACAGCCGCAGGTACGGGCGATTGCAGCTCCTGTTGGATGTGGATCTCTGTTGCCGGCCAATGGGACATGCCAAAAATGGTGTCCCAGCCCCTGACACTTCCTGCCGCTCTCCTTGTCCAGAACAGTGATGCACATCCAGCGGGAGCTGTGATTCCCCAGACCTGGGGCTGTGCAGGGAAATGTAGCGGAGGCAGAACTTTGGAGCTAACCCTGGTGACTCACCGCTGTTATTGCCTAACCCAGCCCTAGGTTGTACCTCCTCTGTCAACTCTCAATCTCCCTAAGAACTCCCCTGAGCTTTTCTTCTCCCTTCCCGCTTACATCCCAATAGCCCGCTATTGCCAGACTGGTTTAACCCAAACAGCCATAAAATAAACATCCGAATAATGAATTCAATATAGTCGTACCGCAAACATCCCAAGGCGTGGATTGAAGAGACACGCTCTTTATGTTACCCCTCTGGATTCAGGCTACGGATTGATAGAACCAGTCAGCTGGGGAGAACCGGCCAGCTGTTAACCTAGGAAGAGGAGCAACTAGACGTCTGTTTGCCAACAAATGGCAGAATGAGCACTGAGATCTTGGGATCTCATCACCTAGGAGTGAAGATGGAAAGATTTGGATTTGTTTAGACTGTAAAAGTGCAGACTCTGAGGGGACGTGATAACAGCATTCAAGTACCTAAAAGGTGGATACAAGGAGGAGGGAGACAAAGCATTGTCTGTAATCTCTGACGATAGGACAAAAAGCAGTGGGCTTAAATTGCAACATAGGAGGTTTAGTTTGGACATTAAGAAAACTTCCTAACAGTCAGGGTAGTTAAGCACTGGAATAAATTGCCTAGGGAGGTTGTGGAATCTCCATCATTGGAGATTTTTAAGAACAATTTACACTAAAACCTGAAAGGGAAGGTCTAAAATCATGTTTGTCTTGATATTATGAGTGTAAGAGACAGGGTTTGATGATGTCTCAAGGTTCCTTCCAGATCTATGATTCTATGCTGTTGTCATGTTCTGCAGAAATCCAGACGTCAGATGTTACATTTTTAGTTCCACTCTAACCTGAGAAATCTTCCCTGTAATTAGATCAGAGGGGAAAGAATGGCTGGATATGTGTGTACCAAGGTATTGGTGTGCAAAAGTTATGCCAAAGCTTTTCACTGTATTACAAATACTATAAACCAATCTTTCATGCCATGCTTGTGTATTGAAAGCCATCAGCAGAGCTGTTGGATTCTCCAAAGGAAGGAGCAGAGGAACTTTATATTTAATGCCTTTGGCTTTCAAAAGTATTTCAGAAGTACCCAGATACTGCTTGCAGTGGGTTTGTGCTATTAACTCCTTATTCAGCAAACTGTTGTATGATACTGTCTCCTGGTAAAGACCAGGAGCTGTTTCTAGCACTTATATTCATGGGCGTGACCATTAACCCTCTGAGAGAACAGAACTGCTGGTGAGCATTTCAGCAAAGAGTAGTGCTGAGGGGCAGGAAGGAAGAGTGTAATAGTGGTGGTGCGTAATTTTTCCCATCACCTGTAACACACCTGTGGCTGAATTAACTTGAATCCTCAAATGGATATTAGTGCAAAACTGGTGTTTGCACCATTCACTCAGGTGTAAGGTCAACCTCTCCACTGCCGAGCTGAAGTAATACTCTGTGTCGTCTGGAGACTTTGTAGATAGCTAGAAACCTTTTCATGGGAGAGATTTCAGGTCCTGTGAAGATGAAGAGAAGCCTGTAGAATGATCGAACACTCTGGATTTTGTCAACACTGGCCAACAAAAACCCTCAGATGATTTTGCAGGCATTCTTGGGGCTCAGAGTGTATCACTGGAATCATTTATAAGGAAAAGTGAATAGAGTCCTGTTCTGACTGAATTAACACATGTGAATCTGGAGTGTTGCCACAGAAGTCTCTGTTATAGAACCAAGAACCTACCTCTAAGAATTTATCCCATGTACTGCAGAGAGACAGGGGCATAATTTGTACTCTCGGGAGTGGAAAAATAGAAAAAAAAAACATATAATGAGGTAAAGCAACACGTTTATAAATAGCTTCAGTGCAGGGCAGATAAATATGATGCACATTTTTACTATGTAGCTGCCATGAGTTTCCACACGTCATGATACAATGGGCCACACTCAGAAGTGGAGAGCCAGGAAGGGTGTTTGTGGGAAGGTCACAAATGTAAAATCACCAGGCTCAATAGCCTACAGAACTCCTAACCACAAGATATCCATGGGCCCACTGCTGAGCAGGATTCAAAGAGGGACTAGATGTTTCTATGGCTAATAAGGAAATGCAATTACAGGAGTGAGGATTTTTTAAAGAAGTCTCGTAACAACTTTAAGCCTTCTTGCTTTCTACCACAAACTTGTGGGCTTCAGGGAGAAAATTTCCTTAGAAGCAGGTTATTTCATAGTTGCCTCTTGCAGGGCTTTTACCTTCCTCTGCACCATCTTCCACTGCTCACTGTAACGGCAGCCTATGCTTTTGTATCCTATGCTTTTCCATGTACTTTTCCACATGTATATCTTTTCACTATAGTCTAGGGGGCTACGTCTACACTGGCAGCTTCTTGCGCAAGAACTCTTTTACGGAAGAGTTCTTGCGCAAAAAGTTTTCCACAAGAGTGCATCTACACTGCCATGTGCTTTTGCGCAAGAGATGTGCTTTTGCGCAAGAGCATCCATGGCAGTGTAGATGCTCTCTTGCGCAAGAAAGCTCTGATGGCCATTTTAACCATAGGGCTTTCTTGCGCAATAAATTCATGTTGCCTGTCTACACTGGCTTCTTCTGGAAGAGCTCTTGCGCAAGAGGGCTTCTTCCTGAGTGGGAGCGTCAGAGTTCTTGTGCAAGATGCCCTGATTTTCTACAGTACAACATCAGTTTACTTGTGCAAGAACACGCGGCCAGTGTAGACAGGCAGCATGTTTTTGCGCAAGAGCGGCCAATTTCGCGCAAGAGCACGCCAGTGTAGACACAGCCTAGCAGTAATGCAAGTGCCTGCAGGGATTTTACCCTGGAAGAAGTTAGCTTTGGCAGGAGTGGTATAATTAAAGGTTAATATATATATAAAACCCTGTGTATGGATTTTAGAAGTTGTGAAAGGGTTTGTGGTGATATCTTCACTTGGATCAGAACACTTGTAACAGCCAGACTGGTGTGATTAGATGTGAGTCAATACCTCGTGAGATCTAAAAAGATCTAAATATGCAAGACCCAGCCAAACCGGCTTCCTGACCAAGGAACCAGAAAGCATTATAATACCTGACTACAAGTTCCCATTTTTCCCACTTTAGGAAACTGGTCCAAAAGGGCATCAAGTGATTTTTTTTCATGTCTATTAAAGGATGCCCCAATTTAATCAGCCAATCAAATATGTGTACCCTCAAATTTTCAGGTGAGGAAACAGATTTTCAGGTGAGGAAATCTGTTTTTGGCTTAAAGGGGTTAGCAAAAGATGACGCAAAAGGGACCCATAAAAACCTATGGAAGTAATTGTCTGGCAGGATTTTACTTCCTCGCTAAGAACTTTATGTCTACCTCAAACCCTTTCCTTCCTTATTCTTTCTGAGGATAGGTCTAGACTATAGGGGTGTTTTTTTGGGGAAAAGCTACACAAATTGTGCTCCGCAACTTGCGTAGCTTTTTCCGATTGCTTTTCCGGAAGAGGCTTTTCTTTCATTTGGCCCTGTCTAGATGGAGCCAAATGGCAGAAAAGCCTCCTCTTTTGGAGGAGCCCTTATTCCTCAAAAAAGCGTGTCTGCTCTTCCGCGAAAAAAAGCGGAAGAGCCAACATGTTCCCTGGATGCAGCGGGGTTTTTCCAGGATACCTCTGCTATCCTGAAAACCCCCACAGTATAGACATAGCCTGGGTTTCTGTACTGTTGTACTCTGTAATCGTTCTTCACCATTCACCAAGATCCACGTTCCACCAGTGGAGAGAGAGGCTGGTCCTCCACGCCCTGGTTCTCCAGGAGGGTGTATGTGAGGATCATGCTATACTAGGTAATTGTAGCTGTATACTTAGATCAATTACAATTCTATATTCAGGGTTCATTTATGCTATCCTCCAGAGTGATTGAATCCATTTGTGTGATCCTTGCTGTGTGTTTTGTATTGTTTGCAATCTTAATACCAATCAATAAAAATCGTTTGAATTTGGCACCACTCTCGGTTTAAGCGTGACTGCTGCAAGCTCCCAGACCCACCTCCAGAAATAGAGCTACAAAGCTCCCAATCTCTGTCATCAGGGTAGAAGGACAAACCTAGAATCTTATAGTCAGATTAGGCGAGCCATACCCATATCAATTGCCATATTCTTAACCTCTGGCAAGGATACTGCGACAGAGGGACTACAGATCTGATCCAGTCTGGCAATGCCTATCTTCCTAAATACAAGACTATGTCTTTAGTACTCTTCTTTGAGACCCTGGGAGCTTCTACACTTGTGCGAAGAATAGAATCATGTCTCGTTAAGTATCATGTAATATCCTGTTATTTCTCCTTTTAGGGAAAAAAACCATAAAAACTGATTGGACCAACCCAGGTCATCATGTCAGCTGTCAATGACAGCAAATCCACACATGCCATGTTCCTTCTCACCGGGATATCTGGGCAGGAAGACGTCCATCTCTGGATCGCTATCCCCTTCTGTTTAGTGTATGCTATTTTGATATTAGGAAATTCAGTCATTCTATTCATTATAAAAACAGACCCAAGCCTCCATGAGCCCATGTACATTTTCCTTTCCATGTTGGCCCTCACGGACCTTGGCTTATCCATAGCCACCATACCGACGATACTGGGTGTTTTATTGTTTAATACTAGGGAGATCAGCCTCAATGCCTGTTTCACCCAGCTCTTCTTCATCCATTTTACTCAAACCACTGAATCGTCTGTGCTCCTGTTGATGGCCTTTGACCGCTTTATTGCTATTAGTAACCCACTGAGATACATGTCAATCTTAACCCTGCCGAGAATAGCCAAGATGGGGCTGCTGTGTGTGCTAAGAGGGGTAGCTTTTATACTCCCATTCCCGCTTCTCCTGAAACGGTACCGATACTGTCGAGACAACGTCCTCTCCCATTCCTACTGCCTGCACCAGGAGGTCATGAAGCTGGCTTGTGCAGACATCACAGTCAACAGCATCTATGGCTTGACAGGTTCACTTTTAGTAATGGGCTTGGACGCCCTCCTGATCTTCCTCTCTTATGTGATGATCCTCAAAACAGTGCTGAGCATCGCGTCCCGGGCGGAGTGTCTCAAAGCCCTGAACACCTGCGCCTCCCACCTCTGCATTGTCCTGCTCTTCTACACCCCGGAGATCAGCTTGACTGTGATACACAGATTCACGAACAGCTCTTCTCACTTGCTTGAGATAATCCTGGGCTATGTCTACCTTCTGGTCCCACCCCTGATGAACCCAGTGGTGTACAGCGTGAAAAGCACACACCTCCGTGCGAGGTTAATCAGGCTATTTGTCAAGTGAAGGGGCAATTCATCATCAATTGTGTGGAGCCAGCAGAAAAATCCATGGGATGTGGCTACTTGTTCTATCCTGGATCCTTACTTCTAAGACGAGATGAGGCCCTCCCGCCCCACTCCTGTGTTTGTGGAGAACTAGGGCACTGGGAGGATGTTGTCCCATAAAGACTTGCATGTGTGGCTGCTCCGATGTCAGATTTCCTGTAGCTACAGTCAATAAAGAGAAGGGCTGTGGCTGTTGTTTCTCATGACCCCTGGGCTGTCTCTGGCTTGTCTCTTGTTTAACGGGCAATGAAAACGGCAACAGAGCGGCTATTCAGTCGAAGTTCTGGTCCCTCCTGAACACTCAGGGTTCTGTGAGATCCAGGGCTGCTGTGCCAAGTATAAACAGAAGTTGTAAAAGGGGCCCAGACACCCGCCCTTCCCCTGCACCCCCAGCCAGATGCTTGCGACGGGGTCATGCCAGAGACAGGGTTATCACAGGAGCCCCCGGGGAAGTCAGCCAGGAGGCCCCCACCTGCCACTGATGTCTCTGCACATCACACCCCTGCAGAGCCCACCGAGGCAGGGCAGAGCTGTGTGTGTGGGCAGGGGCCTGGCACACAGGAGTGCTTGGAAGAGATTCAGGCCCCCTCCGTTTGTGTTGCCCCTGCTGCTTGCAGAGGGGTGGGAATAGGAATCAGCTCCCCCGCACTGGCACGGCGAGCTCCTGCCCCTGATCCTAGCCCAGCCCAGCCCTTACCGTGCAGGGGGAACCTCTTTTCAAAAGGAAAAAGCAGAACACAGGCGGGCACCACGGCCCCATTCTCACTCGACACCCACTTGTCGTCTTCCCCCGAGGCACCTCCCTCTGCTGCTTCTCTCCCCGCAGCTCCCCTCACCCTTCCTGTTGACCTGAGGCTCTGCCCCCTCCCCAGGCAGGAAGCCAGAGCTGGGCCATGGTAAGAGCTGCCCTGAGAGGCAGAGTCACGGTGAGGAGACCCAGACGCTCCTCCTGTCCTGGGCAGGTGGCTGGGGGGGGGGTCAAGGAGCAATTGCAGCGTGTGTCCCTGCAGCCCCAGAACATACCCTTAGGGAAATTGCAGAGTCTGGGTCTCCCCACAGCAGCCTGGGCTCCTGGGGTAGCTCTTAAGCCCAGCTCTGCCCTGCCTAGGGGGGGAGGGCCTCAGGCAGGGGTTACAGCAGGCCTGAGCCTGTGCTCCCCACAGCAAGCAGGGGAGGGGCTCCTGCGGGAGGGAGGAGGATGGGGCCAGAGGGCAGCAGGGTGCGGGCTCTACAGAATACTGAGCTAATGTGCCCCCCTAAAGGGACTTTTGTTTTAAGTGTCTCAGTTGAGCGTCAGGCATGGCAAGGACCTAGGAGGGGAGGGCAGGGCACCTGCAGGGCTACCTCAGGCCCCATCGGGGGACACCTCTGTGGCCACTGTCCTCAGGGACTTGGCAAGAACAGTCTGTGTTATTGGAAGCCATTACCAACAGCCCAGGCTGCTCTACACTCCACTGTGGCCAGGAGAGACCAGGCCTACAAGTCATTGTCTTCCGGACATCTGGCCCAGACAGTACGGGCACCTCCCATCTCTTGCCTCTTCACATCCCATGCACATCTCCACTCACAGAAAGACTGGGAAATGATACCCAAGACCACAGGGCTGGCCTTACCATGAGGCGAACTGAGGCGGCCGCCTCAGGTGCCAGACTGTGGGGGGGCGCCACTAGGACCCAGAGTGTAGAAAATTGTGTCTGCTGCTGGTGCATCTGTATTCTTCTGCTCTAGATGCATAGAGATGGTGGAGCTCTGTGCAGGAGAAAGGAGGGCACAAGAGACGTAACAGGCAGGCAGGAGAAAGAGGAATGGGGGGCGTCATTTGAGCTCCCTGCCTCAGGTGATAAAATGTTGTGGGCTGGCCCTACAAGACCACCCTTCTTCACAGAGCAATGGTTTCTGGCAGAGCAAGAAAGTGCAAATAAAACAATTCCAAATTATTAATATTAAAAAACCCGACACACTCACAAAAAATGAACACAAATATGACCACTTCAAATGATTATTCTTTAAAACAATTTTCACAGGGAGCTTTTCGGGACTTCACCCGAATGCACTATTTTAGTTGAACTGCAGCATCACACTGGGATTTCATGTTCAGCTGATGATGCACTATATCTCCCAAGAGTGTTTCAGACTCACCGCTTCCCAGGATTGGTTCCCACATCTGGTGAGAGTGGCCAGCATCCCTTGTTCCTAGATACTCACCTTTACATTGTGCCATATTCAGACACATGTTACTGAGGCACCAATGGACTAAGGGAGTTGCCCAAGGTCACAGAAGTGAACTGTGGCAGAACCTGGAACTGGGACCAGTTCTTCCAAGTCCCAGGCCACCAGATTAACCCCTGAACCCTCCTTCCTACCTGGGGCCAGTGGCTGGGAGGGGACAGCCGGCAGCTCAGCAGGCTGAGATTGGCAGAAACTCCGGGAATGACACTCCTGTGAGATCACTAAACAGGAGCCCAAAAAGAATTCAGTTCCAGACAATAACACTGAGTCCTGCCTTCTCCTGGATCTGCTCAGGGACAGAGCTGTTCCCGAATATGGGTAGCATCATGCACATCCCCTGGGATTTGGCCTCCTGCCATTTGCCATTAGCTGTGAGGGGGTTAAAGCTGGTGCACACAAAGCCAAGCAGCTGAGGTTCCCTGAGGGCCAAGTGGCCCCCAAGGAAAAGTGCCTGCATGTTGTATAAAGGCAGCTGCTTCCCAGTCTGGACACACACTGCCTGCTGCACCTGCAACCTCTCCGATGACACCTTGTCATTTACTGTGAAGACCTTTGGTCTCAGCAGCTCCTCTGGTAGCAGGAATTGGGTACGTTGGCAGATCTCACTGTCTTTGAAAGGAGCCCTGAACGGAGAAGTCTGTGAGCATTTGGCATTTGCTGATGTTCTTTGCTGTGGCAGAGGACTCAGCTGGGCTGTGGGGGTGACTCAGGGACAGGGCTGGAGGGCAGGCAGCGCGAGGTGGGGTGGAAACCCGCATCTTAGCCCATGCTGTAGGGTGGGTGGGTCAAGCGTCACAAAACTCTAACATTCACAGCGAGCTCAGAGCGCTAACACCCAGATGTCCTGAGTCAGCATGTCTCAGGGGGTTGCATTTCTAGAGGTGCCATAAGCTCTGGGCTCGAACCTGTCGGGGGCTGACTGAGAGGAGAGAACATGAAGCCCAGAGCACATGGAACCTCATGGAGCCCTGCTTGGAACATCAGCACTAACTCCCCAATCTGCTCAGGTGAATTTGCTCCCACAACTGTAACCCGCAAAGGCATTTACCGGGATTTTATTCTCTGGCTCGTTTGTAATTCAGGGCTTCACTGCTCTGCACTAGTAGGTCCAACAGGGCATATTTCTGTGTCCTGGCTAGATGGCTCCACTATTTCTGCCCTGTAGAGCCCCTCAGAGTTACAGGGCTCCCAGCACCTCTGCCCCTCTCTGCTCTGCAAGTGCCAGATGTCAGGCCCCCGACCCAGCCCTGTCATGGACTGGAGTCGCACAATCCACCCACCCTCAGCCCGGGCTCTGGCCTACCGCGCACTGCAGGTCAACTGGGCTTCCCAGCACATCCAAAAGGGTCCAGCACCTCTGGTTCCTCCATTTGAGAGCCTGCTGGGTGTTATGTCATGGGGAGTTTCACAGTATAGGAAGAAATCAGTGGAAATATAGAGAGCTTGAGTAGTTGCAAGTGTCCATTTCATTGCATAGCACAGAACTAACTAGAACAAGCCCAGACCAGCTGGTCTGACCCCAGTGACCTAACTGTGATCACCCATACCAGGAGCTGTGCAGGGAAATAGAGCAGTGGCAGCATGCCTGGGACTAACCCTTGCAAACCATTGTCTCTGTTGTAGCTCCCCCCGTTGACTGTCAGGCTGTGTCTAGACTACACCTGTCTGTTGACAGAGAGATTTAGATTAGGTATGTCGAAATTGCTAATGAAGCAGGGATTTAAATATCCCGCACTTCATTAGCATAAACATGGCTGCCACTTTTTTCAAAATGGAGATTTTTTGAAAAAAAACCCTGCAGTCTAGACAGGGATCTGTCGAAAAATAAACCCTTTTTCAAAAGATCCTGTAAGCCTCATTTTTTGAGGGATAGAACCTGAGAAATCTTCCCTGTAATTAGATCGGGAGGCGAAAGAGTGGATTGATATATGTGTACCAAAGTATAGATTTGCAAAAGTTACACCAAACTTCTTCGCTGTATTACATAAACGATAAAGCAATCTTTCATGACATGCTTTTATATTGAAAGCAATCAGCAGAGCTGTTGGATTCTCCATAGGAAGGAGCAGAAGTAATTTTATTATTTATTTTATTATTTAATGCCTTTTGCTTTCAAAAGTATTTCGGAAGTACCCAAATACTGTTTGCAGCGGGTTTGTGCTACTCACTCTTTGTTCTGTGAACAATTGTATGATACTGTCTCCTGGTGACTGACCAGAAGCTGTTTCTAGCAATTGGAATTGAAGCGAGCAAGGGCTGTGAAGGGTAACAAGAAATGTTTCTACAGGCATGTTAGCAAGAAGAGGGTGATCAGAGACGGTGTGGGGCCCTTCCTGGATGAGGGAGGTAACCTAGTGACAGATGATGTGGGAAAAGCTGAAGTACTCAATGCTTTCTTTGCCTCTGTCTTCACAGACAAGGTCAGCTCCCAGACTTACTGCACTAGGCAACACAGTATAGGAAGGGGATGGGCAGCCCTTGGTGGGGAAAGAACAGGTTAAGAACTATTTAGAAAAGGTAGACATCCACAAATCCATGGGTCCGGATTAAATGAATCCAAGGGCACTGAGAGAGTTGGCAAATGTCATTGCAGAGACTTTGTCCATTATCTTTGTAAATTTGTGGAGATCGGGAGAGATCCCAGATGATTGGAAAGAGGCAAATGTAGTACCCATCTTTAAAAAGGGGAAGAAGGACAATCCAGTGAACTGCAGACCAGTCAGCCTTACCTCAGTCCCCGTAAAAGTCATGGAGGGGACCCACAAGAAATCCTTTTTGAAGCACTTGGAAGAGGGGAAAGTGATCAGGAATAGTCAACATGGATTCACCAACAGCAAGTCATGCCTAACTAACCTGATTAGCTTCTATGATGAGGTAACTGGCACTGTGAATATCAGAAAGTCTGTGGATGTGATACACCTTGACTTTAACAAAGATTTTTATACTGTCTCCCACAATATTCTTGCCAGCAAGTTATGGGACTATGGATTGGATAAATAGACCGTAAGATAGATAGAAAGCTGGCTAGACTGTCGGGCCCAATGAGTAGTGATCAATGGCTTGATGTCTGGTTGGCGGTCAGTTTCAAGCGGAGTGCCCCAAAGATCGGTTTTAGGGCTGGTTTTGTTCAGCATCTTTATTAATGACCTGGATGAGGGGATGGATTGCACCCTCAACAAGTTTGCAGATGACACTAAGTTAGAGGGAGAGGTAGATTCACTGGAGGGCAGGGAAAGGGTCCAGAGTGACCTAGACAGATTAAAAGACTGGGCCAAAAGAAATCTGATGAGATTCAACAAGGACAAGTGTAGAGTCCTGCTCTTGGGACGGAAGAATCCCAGGCATTGTTATAGGCTGAGGACCAACTGGCTGAGTAGCAGTTCTGCAGAAAAGGACGTGAGGATTACAGTAGATGAGAAGCTGCATATGAGTCAACAGTGTTCCCTTGTAGCCAAAAAGGCTAATGGCATATTAGGGTGCATTAGGAGGAGCATTGCCAGCAGATCTACAGAACTAATTATTCCCCTTTATTTGGCTCTGGTGAGGCCACATGTGGAGTGTTGTGTTGATTTAGTTGGGAGTGGTCCTGCTTTGGGCAGGGTGATGGACTTGATGACCTCCTGGGGTCTCTTCCAGATCTATGATTCTGATTCATATGTGTGAACATTAATGCTCTGTGATATCCGTGCAAGACTTTCCAACATATTTTCAACAAACAGAACTGCTGATGAGCATTTCAGCAAAGATTAGAGCTGAGGGGCAGGAAGGAGGAGTGTCATAATAGTTGTACATCATTTTTCCAGAACCTGTTACACACACCAGTGGCTGAATTAATTTGCACACTCCCATGGCTATTAGAGCAAACTTAGTGTTTACACTATTCTGTCATGTGTGATATTAACCTCTCCACTGCCAAGCTGAATTAATACTCTCTGTCATCTGGAGACTTTGCAGATATCTGAAAACCTTCTCATGGAAGAAAATGGACAGTGGAAGCATGTGACTAAGAGAACCAGGCAGAGGAAAAGATGGGTCAGTGAAGGAAAAATAGAGCTCAAGAACAGGTATGTGGAGTTGGAGAATGAAGAAGGGGTACAGCAGGTAGATAATGAAGATGGAAGGGTAAGGAAGAAGAGAAGAGTGGCTAGTCCCATAGATGGGAAGAGTTAATGGAGACAATACCAATAATGAGCATCAGGAGAATACAGGATGGGTTAAAGAGGATTACAAGGGAAAACAGGAATGGCAAGGACTTGCAGCTAGAGGAAGCAAGAGATAGACCAGAGAATCGCACTGTCACTAGGAAAAGGCAGGTCTACGTGATTGGGGACTCATTATTGAGAAGAATAGATAGGCCTGTAACTAGAGCGGATCCAGAGAATAGAAGGGTGTGCTGTCTGCCAGGTGCTAAGATACGGGATGTGGAACTGAGGTTGAAGAGGATTATTAAGGGAGCAGGAAGGAATCCATTGATCATCCTTCATGTAGGAACAAATGATACGGCTAGATTCTCGCTGGAACGAATTAAGGGAGACTATGTTAGGTTGGGGAGGATGCTCAAGCAAATTGAGGCTCAGGTGATCTTTAGTGGCATTCTGCCTGTTCCTAGAGAAGGGCAACTAAGATGTGACAGGATTATGATGATCAATAGATGGCTTAGGCAGTGGTGCTATAAGGAGGGCTTTGGGATGTATGGTCACTGGGAGGCATTTATGGACAGAGGACTGTTCTCTCGGGATGGACTTCACCTAAGTAGGGAGGAAATAGACTTCTAGGATGGAGGCTGGCTCAACTGATTAAGAGAGCTTTAAACTAGGAATTTGGGGGAGACGGTTGGGAGATGTTCAGGTAATCTCTACGCCAGATTTTAACACTGAGAGGGAGGAAAACGAAGTAAGAAAGGATATAGCTGGGGTAGGAGAATGGACATAAGGAGGAAGGGTAGGGTGGATACTAGTCTAATAGGTCATATTGGAGGTACAACGTCCATGCCAAATTGGGTAAAGAATGTGAGTGAGGCCAAACAGCAAAAACTAAGATGTTTGTACACCAATGCGAGGAGCTTAGGTAACAAAATGGAGGAACTTGAGCTATTGGTCCAGGAAGTGAAACCAGATATTATAGGAATGACAGAAACATGGTGGAATACTAGGCATGATTGGAGTACAGGTATTGAAGGGTATGTGCTGTTTAGGAAAGACAGAAATAAGGGTAAAGGTGGTGGAGTTGCATTGTATATCAAAGATGAGGTAGATTGTAAAGAAATAAAAGTGATGGAATGGAGAAGACAGAGTCTGTTTGGGCAAAAATCACATTGGGGAAGAAAACTATCAGATCCTCCCTGGGATAGTGCTTGGGGTGTGTTATAGACCACCAGGATCCAATTTGGATATGGATAGAGACCTCTTTAATGTTTTTAATGAAGTAAATACTCATGGAAACTGCGTAATCATGGGAGATTTCAACTTTCCAGATATAGACTGGAGAACAAGTGCTAGTAATAATAATAGGGCTCAGATTTTCCTAGACGTGATAGCTGATGAATTCCTTCATCAAGTAGTTGCTGAACCAACAAGGGGGGATGCTATTTTAGATTTGGTTTTGGTGAGTAGCGAGGACCTCATAGATGAAATGGTTGTAGGGGACAATCTTGGCTCGAGTGATCATGAGCTAATACAGTTCAAATTAAATGGAAAGATAAACAAAAATAAATCTGAGACTAGGGTTTTGATTTCAAAAGGGCTAACTTTAATAAATTAAGGAAATTAGTTAGGAAGTTGATTGGACTAAAGAAATTATGGATCTTGAGGTGGAGGAGGCCTGGGATTATTTTAAGTTAAAGTTGCAGAAGCTGTCAGAAGCCTGTATCCCAAGAAAAGGGAAAAAATTATAGGCAGGTGTGTTAGACCAAGCTGGATGAGCAAGCATCTCAGAGAGGTGATTAAGAAAAAGCAGAAAGCATATAAGGAGTGGAAGACGGAGGGATCAGTAAAGAAAGCTACCTTATTGAGGTTAGAGCATGTAGGGACAAAGTGAGAGAGGCTAAAAGTCAGGTAGAGTTGGACCTTGCAAAGAGAATTAAAACCAATAGTAAAAGGTTTTATAGCCATATAAATAGGAAAAAAACAAAAAAAGAAGAAGTAGGACCGCTAATTACTAAGGATGGAGTGGAGGTTAAGGATAATCTAGGAATGGCCCAATATCTAAACAAATACTTTGCTTCAGTCTTTAATGAGGCTAATGAAGAGCTTAGGGATAATGGTAACATAACAAATGGGACGAAGGATATGGAGGTAGATATTACCATATCCGAGGTAAAAGCCAAACTTGAACAGCTTAATGGGAGTAAATCGGGGGGCCCAGATAATCTTCATCCAAGAATATTAAAGGAACTGGCACATGAAATTGCAGGTCCATTAGCAAAAATTTTTAATAAAACTCAGGGATCAGTTTTGGGGCCAATTTTATTTAATCTTTTTATTGCTGACCTTGGCACCAAAAGTGGAAGTGTCCTGATAAAATTTGCGGATGACACAAAGTTGGGAGGTATTGCCAATTCAGAAAAGGATCGGGATATTATACAGGAAGATCTGGATGACCTTGTAAATTGGAGTGATAGCAATAGGATGAAATTTAATAGAGAGAAGTGTAAGGTTATGCATTTAGGGATTAATAACAAGAATTTTAGTTATGGGGACACATCAGTTGGAAGTAACGGAGGAGGAGAAGGACCTCGGAGTCCTGGTTGATTATAGGATGACTATGAGCCGCCATTGTGACATGGCCGTGAAAAGGCTAATACGGTCTTGGGATGTATTAGGCGAGGTATTTCCAGTAGGGATAAGGAGGTGTTAGTGCCGTTATACAAGGCATTGGTGAGACCCCATTTGGAATACTGTGTGCAGTTCTGGTCTCCCATGTTTAAGAAGGATGAATTCAAACTAGAACAGGTACAAAGAAGGGCCACTAGGATGATCCGAGGAATGGAAAACCTGTCTTATGAAAGGAGACTCAAGGAGCTTGGCTTGTTTACCTTAACCAAAAGAAGGCTGAGGGGGACATGATTGCACTCTTTAAATATATTAGAGGATAAATACCAGGAGGGAGAGAGAATTATTTAAGCTTAATACCAATGTGGACACAAGAACAAATGGATATAAGCTGGCTAGTAGGAAGTTTAGACTTGAGATTAGACGAAGGTTTCTAACCATTAGAGGAGTGAGGTTCTGGAACAGCCTTCCAAGGGAAGTAGCGGCAAAAGATCTATCTGGCTTCAAGATTAAACTAGATGGGTTTATGAAGGGGATGGTTTGATGAGATAACATGATCTTGGTAACTAATTGACCATTCATTATCAGTGGTAAATAGGTCAATGGAGGGATGATAGGAGTTACTATAGAGAACTTTCTGGGTGTCTGGCTGGTGAGTCTTGCCCACATGCTCAGGGTTTAGCTGATTGCCATATTTGGGGTCGGGAAGGAATTTTCCTCCAGGGTAGATTGGCAGAGGCCCTGGAGGTTTTTCGCCTTCCTCTGTAGCATGGGGTACAGATCACAGCTGGAGGATTCTCTGTATCTTGGGGTCTTCGAACTATTTGAAGGCTTCAATATCTGAGATATAGGTGAGAGAATTATTCTAGGAGAGGGTGGGTGAGATTCTGTGGCCTGCATTGTGCAGGGGGTCAGACTAGATGATCATAATGGTCCCTTCTGACCTTAAAGTCTATGAGTCTATGAGTCTAGGTCCAGAGAGGATGAAGAGAAGCCAGTAGAATGATGGAACTGTCTGGATTCAGTCAGTGCTGGCCAACAGAAAACCTCAGATTGTCTTGCAGCAATTCTAGAGGGTCAGAATGTATCATTGGGAGCATTTCAAAAGGGAGCGTTAATAGAGCCTGGGTCTGATTGAATTTACACATGTAAATGTGAAGTATTGTCACAGACGTCACTGTTATAGAGCCGAGATCCTTCCCCTAAGAATTTATCCCATGTAGTGAAGAGAAGCAGTGGCATAATTTGTACTTAGATGAGTGGGAAAAGAAAAAAAAATACATATGATAAGGGAAAGCAACACATTTATAAATGGCTTCACATCACGTCAGGGAGAAAATTTGTCTGGGAGCATATTATCTGATAGGTGCATATCACAGGCCTTCTTTCATCTTCCACTTCACTATGCGGTACTGGCTACTGGCCACTGGGATAGAGGTTCAACAGGTATGATTCTGTCTTCCTAGTGGTGATGTAAATCCAAGACCAAGCTTATGGGGATCTTTTTTGAGATCCTGGGAGTTTCTCCACTTGCACTGAGGGCAGATTCGTGTCTCATTAATCTCATTAATTAATGTATCATGTAATCCCCTGGTCTTGTTCTAGGAAAAAAAGGTAAACACTGATTGGACCAGCCCAGTACATCATGTCAGCTGTCAATGACAGCAAGTCCACACATACCGTGTTCCTTCTCACCGGGATACCTGGGCACGAAGACGTCCATCTCTGGATCGCTATCCCCTTCTGTTTAATGTATGTTATTCTGATACTAGGCAATTCAGTCATTCTGTTCATTATAAAAACTGATTCAAGTCTCCATGAGCCCATGTACATTTTCCTTTCCATGCTGGCTGTCACTGAGCTTGGTTTATCGATAGCCACCGCACCGACAATATTGGGCGTATTTTTCTTCAACTTTAGGGAGATAAGCCTCAATGCCTGTCTTGCCCAACTCTTCTTCATCCACTTTCTTCAATGCACTGAATCCGCTGTGCTCCTGTTGATGGCCTTTGACCGCTTTGTTGCTATCAGTAACCCACTCAGATACACTTCCATCCTAACCCTGCCGAGAATAGTTAAGATGGGGCTGGTTTATGTACTAAGAGGGGTGGCTGTTATACTTCCACTCCCCCTTCTTCTGAAACGGTACCGATACTGTCGAGACAATGTCCTCTCCAATTCCTACTGTGTGCACGCAGAGGTCATGAAGCTGGCTTGTTCAGACATCACTGTCAACAGAATCTACGGCTTGTCTGGTTCAATTTTAATAATGGGGTTGGATTCACTATTGATCTTCCTCTCTTACGTGATGATCCTCAAAACAGTGCTGAGCATCGCATCCCGGGCAGAGTGTCTCAAGGCCCTGAACACCTGCGTCTCCCACCTCTGTGCCGTTCTGCTCTTCTACACCCCAGAGATAATCTTGGCTGTGATACACAGATTTGGGAGTAGCTCTTCTCACTTGCTTCAGATAATCCTGGACTACCTCTATCTGCTGCTTCCACCTCTGCTGAACCCAATTGTGTACAGCGTGAAATGTAAACACCTCCGTGCGAGGTTAATCAGGCTATGTGTCAAGTGAAGGGTCAGTTCATCACCAGACTCCAGGTATGGTGACAAGGGAGACAAAATCCACAGGACGTGGCTATTTATTCCTTCCTGGATCCTACTTCCAAGACGAGATGAGGTCCTCACCTAGAATCATAGAATCATAGAACCATAGAGCTGAAATAGACCTTAGAAGGTCATCAAGTCCAGCCCCCTGCTCTAGGCAGGACCAATCCCAACTAAATCAACCCAGCCAGGGCTTGGTCAAGCCGAGACAAACACCTCTAGGGATGGAGACTCCACTACTTCCCTAGGTAACCCACTCTCCTGTGTTTGTGGAGGACGAGGGCACTGGTAGGATCTTGTCCCATAAAGACTTGTATGAGTGGCTGCTCTGATGTCAGATTTCCTGTAGCTACAGTCAATAAAGAGAAGGTCTGTGGCTGTTCTTTCCCATGACACCTGTCTTGTCTTGTGTCTCATTTAACGCCATGGGCAATGAAAAAGGTGGCAGAGCTGCTATTCAGTCAAAGTTCTGGTCTCTCCTGAACACTCTAGGTTCTGTGAGATCCAGGGTTATTGTGCCAAGTATAAACAGAAGTTGTAAAAGGGGCCCAGACACCCACCCTTCCCCTGCATGCCCAGGCAGGTGCTTGCGACGGGGTCGTGCCAGAGACAGGATTATCACAGGAACCCCCAGGCAAGCCAGTACCCAGGCCCCAACCTGGCACTGATGTCTCTGCACATCACACCCCTGCAGAGCCCACTGAGGCAGGGCAGAGCTGTGTGTGTGGGCAGGGGCCTGTCCCTCAGAAGTCCTGGCAGGAGACTCGGGCCCACTCCATTTGTGCTACCCCAGCGCGTGCAAAGGTGTGGGAATAGGAATAAGCTCCCCCACATTGGCATGGCGCGCTCCTGCCCCTGATCCTAGCTCATTCACTGTTGGCAAAAGCTGAATGCATGCAGGCGCCACATCCCCATAGTGACTCTGCACCCTCTTGTTGTCTTCCCCCAAAACACCTCCCCCTGCTGCATCTCTCCCCTAAGCTCCCCCCACCCTTCCTGTTTACCTGAAGCTCTGCCCCCTCTCCAGGCCTGAAGCCAGAGCTGGGCGATGGTAAGAGTCAGAGTCACTCTGAGAAGGCCCAGACCGTCCTCCCCTGGGCATTTGTCTTGGGGGGGAGCAATCGGAGGTTCTGTGCCTGCAACCCCAGAACATACCCTTAGAGAACTGCACAGTCTGGGTCTCCCCACAGCAGCCTGGTCTCCTAGGGCAGCTCTTACTACAGCCCAGCTCTGGCCTGGCCTGGGGCAGGGCCTCTGGGGAAGCCGAGGATCGGGAGGCAGGGCCTCAGGGGAAGGCATGAGGCAGGGGTTGCAGCAGGCCTGAGCTAGTGCTCACCACAGCAAGCAGGGGAGGGGCGCCTGCGGGAGGAAGGAGGAGGATGGGGCCGGAAGGCAGCAAGGTGTGGGCTTTGCAAAATACTGAGCTAATGTGCCCTCCCAAAATGGCTTTTGTTTTAAGTGTCCCAGGCTGAGAGTCAGTCATGGCAAGGACCTGGGAGGGGAGGGCAGGGCACCTGCAGGGCTACCTCAGGCCCCACTGGGACACACCACTGTGGCCACTGTGCTCAGGGACTTGGCAAGAATGGTCTGTGGTACTGGAAGCCGTTACCAACAGCCCAGGCTGCTCTAAACTCCACTGCAGCCAGGGGAGACCAGGCCTACAAGTCATTGTCTTCTGGACATCTGGTCCAGACAGTACGGGCACCTCCCATCTCTTGCCTCCTCACATCCCATGCACGTCCCAAGTCGGACAAGGAAAGGGAAATCATATCAAAGACCAGCCTTCTTCACACAGCAAAGGTTTCTTGCAGAGCAAAAAAGGACAAATAAAATGGTGCCGCTTTCTTAATTAAACACATTCCTAAGAATGAATACAAATAATACAAATATGGCCACTTCAAATTATTCTTTAAAACAATTTTCACAGGGAGCTTTTCAGGACTTCACCCGATTGCACTATTTTTTGTTGAACTACAGCATCACACTGGGATTTTGGATTCAGCTGATGATCCACTATCTCTCCCAAGTGTGTTTCAGACTCACTGCTTCCCAGGTTTGGGGCCCACATCTGGTGAGGGTGGCCAGCATCCCTTGTTCCTAGATATTCACCTTTACATTGTGCCATATTCAAACACATGTTACAGAGGCACCAATGGACTAAGAGAGTTGGCCAAGGTCACAGAAGTGAACTGTGGCAGAGCCTGGAATTGGTGCCACTTCTTCCAAGTCCCAGGCCACCACGTTAACTCCTGAATGCTCCTTCATGCCCAGGGCTATTGGCTGGGAAGGGGCAGCTGGCAGTTCAGCTGGCTCCTTTGAGATCACTAAACAGGATCCCAAAAGAAGAATTCAGTTACAGACAATAACACTGAGTCCTGCCTTCTCCTGGATCTGCAGAGTGACAAAGCTGTTCCCGAATGTGGGTAGAATCATGCACATCCCCTGTGATTTGACCTCCTGCCATTTGCCATTGACTGTGAGGGGGTTAAAGCTGGTGTACAGAAAGCCAAGCAGCTGAGGTTCCCTGATGGCCAAGCGGCCCCCAAGGAAAAGTGCCTGCATATTGTATAAAGGCAACTGCTTCCCAGTCTGAACACACACTGCCTGCTGCCCCTGCAACCTCTCCGGTGACTCCTTGTCATTTACGGTGAAGACCTCTGGTGCCAGCAGCTTCCCTGCTAGCAGGAACTGGGTACGTTGGCAGGTTTCACTGTCTTTGAAAGGAGCCCTGAACAGTGAAGTCTGTGAGCGGTTGGCATTTGCTGATGTTCTTTGCTGCAGCAGAGGACTCAGCTGGGCTGTGGGGGTGACTCAGGGACAGGGCTGGAGGGCAGGCAGCACTAGGTGGGGTGGAAACCCCCCTATTAGCCCATGCTCTAGGGTGGGTGGGTCAAGTTTCACGAAAATCTGACATTCACAGGGAGGCCAGAGTGTTAAAATCTGGATGCCCCGAGTCAGCATGTCTCAGGGGGTTGCATTTATAGAGGTGCCGTGAGCTCTGGCCTTTAATCTGCTGGGGCTGACTGAGAGGAGACCACACGGAGCTCAGAGCACATGGAACCTCACGGAAACCCGCTTGGAACATCAGCGCTGACTCCCCAATCACCTCAGGTGAATTTGCTCCCACAACTGTAACCCGCAAAGGCCTTTACCAGGATTTTATTCTCTGGCTCATTTGTGATTCAGGGCTTCACTGCTCTGCACTAGTAGGTCCAACAGGGCATATTTCTGTGTCCTGGCTAGATGGCTCCACTATTTCTGCCCTGTAGAGCCCCTCAGAGTTACAGGGCTGCCAGCACCTCTGCCCCTCTCTGCTCTGCAAGTGCCAGATGTCAGGCCTCTGACCCAGCCCCGTCATGGGCTGGAATCGCACAATTCACCCACCGTCAGACTGTGCTCTGGCCTACAGCGCACTGCGGGTCGACTGGGCTTCCCAGCACGTCCAAAAGGGTCCAGCACCTCTGGTTCCTCCATTTGAGAGCCTGCTGGGAGTAGTGGGGAGATGTGACCAGCCAGGCTTCTAGAACCTAAATACTGTGCAATCTGAACAGCAGAAATCAAGTGAAACATGGGAGAACAGGAGGGTTTTCAAACAACAGTTGGACGAGATCTCTCCTCCCAGACCATCCCACTCTGACAGGGATGCACACAGGCACAGGGCCTTCAGCCTTCCCCAGCCATGTCTGTGCCTGTCAGTCTGAAGAGTTTCTCAGCAACAGCTGCCCTGCCTCTGGACAGACCCCAGTGCTGGCAGAACAAGCTGGGTAATGTGGCTGGAGCCCGGAAATAGGCTTTTTCATAGGTCAGAGGAGGGCAAGTACCGGCCAGTGGGCTGGATCCGCTCCACCACGGTTTGCTCCTGGTGGGGCCCCACCCCTATATTTACCTGCACAGCCGCAGGTACAGGCGATTGCTGCTCTTATTGGTGTGGATCTTTGTTGCCAGTGAATGGAGCTGCAGAATGTGGTGTCCTGGCCCATAGGAACATAAGAACGGCCGTACTGTTTCAGACCAACAGTCCATCCAGTCCAGTGTCCTGTCTGCCAAAAGTGGCCAATACCAGATGCCCCAGAGGGAGGGAACACAACAGGTAACCCTCATGTGTTCCATCTCCTGTCACCCACCTCCAAACAAACAGAGGCTAGGGACACCATTCCTATCCATTCTGGCTAATAGCCATTGATGGCCCTAATCTCCATGAATCTATATAGCTCTTCTCTGAACCCTGCCAAAGTCCTAGCCTTCGCCACATCCTCCAGCGAGGAGCTCCAGAGGCCGACTCTGTGCTGAGTGAAGAAAAACTTCCCCTTGTTTGTTCCAAACCTGCTGCCTATTAAATTCATTTGGTGACCCCATATCCTATACCTTGGGAACAAGTAAATAACTGTTCCCTATTCACTCCCTCCATACCAGTCTTGATTCCACAGACCTCCATCCTATCCCCCCACTAGTCTTTTCTTTTCTAAGTTGAAAAGTCCAAGTCTTTTTGTCTCTGATTAAATGGGACCTGTTCCAAACCCCTCATCATTTTTGTTGCTCTTTTCTGAACCTTTTCCAATGCCAATATATCATTTTTGAGATGAGGAGACCACATCTGTACACAGTACTCAAAATGTGGGTGTACATTGGTTTTATATAGAGGCAATACAATATTCTCTGTCTTATTCTCTATCCCTTTTTTAATGTTTCCTAACATTCTATTTGCTTTTTTTACTGCCACAGCACACTTAGTAGATGTTTTCAGAGAACCATCCACAATGACTCCAAGAGCTCTCTCTTGAGTAGTTGTAGCTAAATTAGTCCCCATCATCTTGTATGTATAGTTGGGATTATTTTTTCCAACGTGCATTACTTTACATTTATCAACATTAAATTTCATTTGCCATTTTGTTGCCCAGTCACTTAGTTTGGTGAGATCTTTTTGAAGCTCTTCACGGTCTGCTTGGTCTTAACTATCTTGAGCAGTTTAGTATCATCTGCAAATTTTGCCACCTCACTGTTTACTGCTTTCTCTAGATCATTTATAAATAAGTGGAATAGTATTGGTCGCAGTACAGACCCTTGGAGGACCCCACTAGTTACCTCTCTCCACTCCGAAAACTGACCATTTATTCCTACCCTTTGTTTCCTCGCTTTTAACCAGTTATCAATCCACAAAAGGACATTCCCTCTTATCCCATGACAACTTACTTTACATAAGAGCCTTTGATGAGGGACGTTGTCAAAGGCTTTCTTAGTACACTATATCCACTGGATCCCCCTTGTCCACATGTTTGTTGACACCCTCAAAGAATTCTAGTAGATTAGTAAGGCATGATTTCCCTTTACAGAAACTATGTTGACTTTCCTCCAACAAATTATGTTCATCTACGTGTCTGACAATTTTATTCCTTTAAAAAATTATGCTTCCTGCCGCTCTCATTGCCTAGAATGGCGATGCACATCCAACAGGAGCTGTGATCCCCCACATCTGGGACTGTGCAGGGAAATATAGTGGTGGCAGCACGCCAAGACTTACGCTGGCAAACCACTGCCATATGCTCTGTTGTAGCTCCCTTGTTGACTCAGTCTCCCTAAGAGCTCCCCTCAGCGATGGCTTTTCTTCCCTGTTATGTCCCTTCCCACTTGCATCCCAACAGCCCACCGTTACGTTAAGAGAAGCCAGACTGGATTATTCCAAAACAGCCGTAACATAAACATCCCAGTAGTTAATTCAGTATAGTCATCCAGTTAACATCCCAGGGCCTGAGTTTTACAGACAGGCTCATTAAGTTACCATTCTGGATTCAAGCTACAGGAAGATAGAACAGAACCTGGGGAGAACCAGTCCGCTGTTAACCAGATGCTACATTGTAAGTCCCACTCTAACTTGAGAAATCTTCCCTGTAGTTAGCTCAGAGGCAAAAGAATGGCTGGATATGTGTGTACTAAGGTACTGGTGTGCAAAAGTTATGCCAAGGCTTTTCACTGTATTACATAGACTATAAACCAATCTTTCATGCCATGCTTGTATATTGAAAGCCAACAGCAGAGCTGTTGGATTCTCCACAGGAGGAATCAGAGGTAACTATTATTTAATGCCTTTTGCTTTCAAAAGTATTTCTGAAGTACCCAAATACTGCTTGCACCGGGTTTGTGCTACTCACTCTTTGTTCAGCGAACAATTGTATGACACTGTCTCCTGGTGACTGACCAGAAGCTGGTTCCAACACTTGCATTCATGTGTGTGAACATTAACTCTCTGCCATACCTGGGCAAGACTTTCCAACACATCCTGAGTGAACAGAGCTGCTGGTGAGCATTTCAGCAAAGAGGAGAGCTGAGGGGCAGGAAGGAGGAGTGTAATAGTGGTTGTATGTAATTTTTCCATAACCTGTTACACACATCCTTGGCTGAATTAATTTGCACACTCACCTGGCTATTAGAGCAAACCTAGTGTTTCCACTATTCTCTCACGCGAGATGTCAACCTCTCCACTGCCAAGCTGAAGTAATACTCTGTGTCATCTGGAGACTTCGCAGATAGCTAGAAACCTTTTCATGGGAGAGGGTTCAGGTCCTGAGAGGATGAAGAGAAGCCTGTAGAATGATCGAACTCTCTGGATTCAGTAAGCGCTGACCAAGAAAAAAACTCAACTTTTCTTGCAGGGATTCTAGCGGGTCAGAATGTATGACTGGGAGCATCTCGTAAAGGAGAGTTAAGAGAGATAAGAGAGCCCGGGTCTGATTGAATTTACACATGTAAATGTGGAGTGTTGTCACAGAAATCACTGTTATAGAGTAGAGATCCTTGCTCTAAGAATTTATCCCATGTACTGCAGAGAAGCAGTGGCATAATTTGTACTTATATGAGTGGGAAAAGAGAACAAAAATACACATAATGAGGTAAAGCTACATGTTTATAAATGGCTTCAGTGCAGGAACAGGGAGAAAATTTCTCTGGGAGCATATTATCTGATAGCTGCATATCGCAGGCCTTTTTTCACCTTCCTGTGCGCCATGTTGTACTGCCTTCTGGTCACTGGGATGGAGGGTCAACAGGTATGATCCAGTCTGCCAGTACTTATCTTTTTAGTGGTAATGTAAATCCAAGACCATGTTTATAGTGATCTTCCTCGAGATCCTGGGAGTTTCTCCACTTGTACTGAGGGCAGACTTATGTCCCATTAAGTATCATGTAATCTCCTGGTCTCGTTCTAGGAAAGAAAGGTAAACACTGATTGGACCAGCCCAGTACATCATGTCAGCCGTCAATGACAGCAAATCCACACACGCCGTGTTCCTTCTCACCGGGCTACCTGGGCAGGAAGACGTCCATCTCTGGATCGCTATCCCCTTCTGTTTAATGTATGTTATTCTGATACTAGGCAATTCAGTCATTCTGTTCATTATAAAAACTGATTCAAGTCTCCATGAGCCCATGTACATTTTCCTTTCCATGTTGGCCGTCACAGACCTTGGTTTATCCATAGCCACCGCACCGACAATATTGGGTGTATTTTTCTTTAACTCTAGGGAGATCAGCCTCGATGCCTGTCTTTCCCAACTCTTCTTCATCCACTTTCTTCAGTGCACTGAATCTGCTGTGCTCCTGTTGATGGCCTTTGACCGCTTTGTTGCTATCAGTAACCCACTCAGATACACTTCCATCCTAACCCTGCCGAGAATAGTCAAGATGGGGCTGGTTTATGTACTAAGAGGGGTGGCTGTCATACTCCCACTCCCCCTTCTTCTGAAACGGTACCGATACTGTCGAGACAACGTCCTCTCCCATTCCTACTGCCTGCACCAGGAGGTCATGAAGCTGGCTTGTTCAGACATCACAGTCAACAACATCTATGGCTTGTCTGGTTCAATTTTAATAATGGGGTTGGATTCACTATTGATCTTCCTCTCTTACGTGATGATCCTCAAAACAGTGCTGAGCATCGCGTCCCGGGCGGAGTGTCTCAAGGCCCTGAACACCTGCATCTCCCACCTCTGCATTGTCCTGCTCTTCTACACCCCAGAGATAATCTTGACTGTGATACACAGATTTTGGAACAACTCTTCTCACTTGCTTCAGATAATCCTGGGCTACCTCAATCTGCTGCTTCCTCCTCTGCTGAACCCAATTGTGTACAGCGTGAAATGTAAACACCTCCGTGCGAGGTTAATCAGGCTATGTGTCAAGTGAAGGGTCAGTTCATCACCAGGTTCCAGGTACAGTGACAAGGAAGACAAAATCCATGGGACGTGGCAACTTTTCCCAGCCTGGATCCTTACTTCCATGATGAGATGAGACCCTCACCTCCACTGTTCTGTGTTTGTGGAGGACTGGGGCACTGGGAGGATGTTGTCCCATAAAGACTTGTATGAGTGGCTGCTCTGATGTCAGATTTGCTGTTGATAGCATCAATAAAGAGAAGGGAGGTGGCTGTTGTTTCCCTTGACACGTGGCCTGTCACTGTTTTGTCTCTGCTTAAACATTCACGGGCAAAGAGAAAAGCTGCCGGGCTGTTCTGCAGTCACAGTCCTGTTCAGCAGTCACCCGCCTTTCCTCTTCACGCCCAGCCAGGTGCTTGTGACGGGGTCGTGCCAGAAACAGGATTATCCCAGGAGCCCCTGGGGAAGCCAGTCCACAGGCCCCCACCTGGCACTGATGTCTCTGCACATCACTCCCCTGCAGAGCCCATTCCCCACCGAGGCAGGGCAGAGCTGTGTGTGTGGGCAGGGGTCCTGGCAAGAGACTCGGGCCCCCTCCGTTTGTGCTGCCCCAGAACTTGCAAAGGGATGGGAATAGGAATCAGCTCCTGCACATTGGCACGGCGTGCTCCTGTCCCAGCCAGCCCAGTCGGTGTAGGCAAATGCAGAACACATGCTGGGGCCACGGCCCCATACTCATTCTGCACCCGCTTGTCGTCTTCCCTCCGAGGCACCTCCCTCTGCTGCATCTCTCCCCGCAGCTCCCCTCACCCTTCCTGTTGACCTGAGGCTCTGCCCCCTCTCCAAGCAGGAAGCCAGAGCTGGGCCATGAGAAGAGCTGCCCTGGGAGGCAAAGTCACTGTGAGGAGACCCAGACCCTCCTCCTGTCCTGGGCAGGTGGCTGGGGGGGTCAAGGAGCAGCTGCAGCATGTGTCCCTGCAGCCCCAGAACATATGCTTAGGGAATTGCAGAGTCTGGGTCTCCTCACAGCAGCCTGGGCTCCTGGGATAGCTCTTACCACAGCCCAGCTCCAGCCTGGCCTGGGGGCAGGGACTCAGGGGAAGAGGGAGAGCAGGGAGCAGGGCTTCAATGGAAGTCATGAGGCAGGGCTTTGGCAGGCCTGGGCCAGGGCTCATCACAGCAAGCATAACCCCCTCACCTCGTGTGGGTCACTGTCCCATGGAGTGGCACTTAGACCACTTACAGCCAGAGACAAGAACAAGGGAGCTCTACAGCCCAAGCTTGGCACCAGCTGGCTTTATAACTGGCTTTATAGAGGTTCTGGTGCTCAGCTACAGTAGTAACAGGTTCAAATCTGCCCAGTGGTGGTTGCACGAGCAAAGGGAGTGGCACATGTGGGCAGCAAGAGGATGGGGCCGGAGGGCAGCAGGGTGTGGGCTTTGCAAAATACTGAGCTACTGTGCCCCCACAAAGGGGGCTCTTGCTTTAAGTGCCCCCGGCTGAGCGTCAGGCTGAGCATCAGGCATGGCAAGGTTTAGGAGGGGAGGGCAGGGCACCTGCAGGGCTACCTCGTGCCCCCATGGGGACACACCACTGTGGCCACTGTCCTCAGGGACATGGTAAGAGAATGGGATGTGCTCTTGGAATCTGTTACCAACAGCCCAGGCTGCTCTAAGCTCCACTGAGGCAGGGGGAGACCAGGCCAGTGCGTTAAACCCCTATGCCTGGCTCCTGGTCATCCCTGATCTCCGAAGTACACCAGAGAAGCCAGCTGGCTCTGTCATCCCTTGCAAGTCTGGCCCTGTGGTCTTGGCACTGCTCCATGACTCAGGACAGCTGGGTTTGATGCCTATGGCCTGTGTGACCATGGGCAAGCCATTGGCCATCTTTGAGCCACTGCACGGGTGGCTAATAGCCCTGCCCTGCCTCACAATGGTGTCAGGAGGAAGAATGTGCTGAGATGCCCCAATCAGTGTATAATACCCCAGGATGACTGGAGAAAATACCTGACATTGGGAGACTTCGAGAGCTGCACCTGCTTAGCTTACCGAAAGGAAGACTTGAGAGTTGACTCTGTAACAGTGTACAAGCAGTGTATAGTACTCTGGACTACATGATGTAATGGCTCTTTCTGGTCTTTAATTCTATGACTTTGAATGATTGTCTTGAAGGGATAGTCATCTTGTATGCAATATGGACAAGTTGTTCCTCTGAATGCTGATAGGCACTCAGTAAGGACAAAGGATTCCCAAGAAGTGGGATTGTCTCAGTAAAATTGGCATACTTGGTCTTTTTACCCTCTAAACCAGGTCCTTTCCTGTCTTGGGGAGAGTCTCAAAATTGACCCACTCTTCCAGCTGGGTACAATACCCCATCTATGATTATCATTGTGCAGGTCTGAAAGGAAACTTCGGTCTCTTCCCTTCAGGTGCTTGTGACCAGCGCTTTACAGGAGAAGTTCTAAAATTTCATGACACTGAGACCTTTTTCTAACAACAAAATGTACTGCCTGCCCCAAGTATTTCTCCCTCCTCCGGGTGAAGAGGTACAACGCCAAAGCCCAGCCCCCACTGTATGTGTGGGGGGCAATCTCACAGTCTTCAGACCCAGGCGTGTAGCCTATAACTTTATCCACACCATCCACAGTTGGAGCCTTAGGCCTTTGACCTTGGCCATGATCAATGGGGATTGGGCTTCACCCTGGACCATACAACGTCACTGTGGGATTCAACCATAGTTTGAGAACTGCCGCTATACAGTCATCCCAAGCCTTGTTAACAGGAGTATGTTTATTGGTAAATAGCACAAAGCATTAGAGATAATTGTTTTAAAATGACAAGCAGCTGTCACATGTCTACACTCATCTAGCTCACGTAAGCTAAGTCAGACAGGGTTTGCTTTGGAGATGCAGGAACAGAGCTGGCCCAGTTTATGTTCTTTTGGGAAGCCAGCGAGTTCTTGGGACCCAACCTAGATCCCTGCATCTCTGAGAGGATCTTCCCCTCTGTTTGCCCCGTTCTTGCGGAAGCAGCTTTTGCTGAAACTGTGGGAGACTGGGGCCAGTCCCATAGTGCTCAGCCGTGTCCATGTTACAGGCCAAGGTGGGAAGCTGAGCTTTGCCCTCAGACTGCTTCCTCCCAGCCAGTGATTAGAGATAATTCTTACATGGTGTTTTCTCCATTGCTTGGCAGTTAACCCCATTCAGCCTTAAAGGCTTGCAAACACCTGTCTTGTGACTGTGCTGAAACTCCCATCATCCCTGTATCTCTCCAACACTCCCCTCAGAAATCTACTACATAACCCTCACTCTCAGCCTCGAACACTCCCAGATCTGCCACAGAAAATAAGAGGCTGGAGTCATGGGTCTTCCTGGAAACCAGCTGTTTCAGGAAGCTCTGGCTGTCTGGGTGACTCTTAACACTGCCCGGCCCTAAAGAGTGGGGGTAGAGTCTTGGAGAAAGAAGAGTAGTAAGGGTGAGGTCATGGGGGAAGATGATTCCCCAGGCCCCAGAGGAAGATGATTCAGGATGGAAGAGGTGGCTGTTGCTGTAGCTGTTGGTCTCCTGTATCATGAGCCCTGAAGATGGGTCATGAACAGTCGCTTCATTTAAAAAATGCCCCGATGAGCTTTGCACGCAGGTGTTTGCTCTTCACACTGTACACGATCGGATTTATCAGGGGAGGGACCAGCAGGTAGATGTAGCCCAGGAAAATC
Source organism: Rafetus swinhoei (assembly GCA_019425775.1). Lineage (NCBI taxonomy): Eukaryota > Metazoa > Chordata > Testudines > Trionychidae > Rafetus > Rafetus swinhoei. The sequence goes on along the minus strand of CM033437.1, from coordinate 10,562,606 downwards.
TGAAACCAGTCAGAAGAGCTGTTCCCGTATCTGTGCGTCACAGCCAGGCCAATGTCTGCTGTGTAGAAGAGCAGGACGGCGCAGAGGTGGGAGACACAGGTGTTCAGGGCCTTGAGGCGCTCCATGTGGGATGCAACACTCAGCACTGTTTTGAGGATCATCACATAAGAGAGAAAGATAAGAAATGAGTCCAACCCCACCGTCAAGAGTTTAACACACAAGCCATAGACGCTGTTGACGGTGATGTCCGAACAAGCCATCATCATGACCTCCTGGTGCAGGCAGTAGGAATGGGAAAGGACATTGGCTCGACAGTATCGGTACCGTTTCAGGAGAAGGGGGAGTGGGAATATTAGTGTTACCGATCTTAGCACACACGCCAGTCCCATTATGGTTATTCTCGGCGGAGTTAAGATGGAAGCGTATCTCAGTGGGTTACAGATGGCAACAAACCGGTCAAAGGCCATCAGCAATAGCACAGATGATTCAATTTTCTAAAGTGTGTGGATGAAGAAAAGCTGGGTCAAACAGGCGTTGAGGTTGATTTCCCTAGAGTTAAACAAAAATATGCCCAGTATTGTTGGTATGGTGGCTATTGATAAGCCAAGGTCTGTGATGGCCAACATGGAAAGGAAAATGTACATGGGCTCATGGAGACTTGAATCTGTTTTTATAATGAACAGAATGACTGAATTGCCTAGTATCGAAATAACATACATTAAACAGAAGGGGATAGCGATCCAGAGATAGATATCTTCCTGCCCAGTTATCCCAGTGAGAAAGAACACCTCAGAGTTGGATTTGGTGTTGTTGACAGCTGACATAATGTACGGGGCAAATCTGAGGAGGTTTGAGTTTTCCTTCCTAAAAAGAAAAAGACATCATTCTGTTGTCAGTGCATGTCTAGAGATGCCCAGGAACTCAAGGAAGATCAGCAAATACTTAGTCTTGGATTTTCACCACCAATAGAAAGATAGGCAATGTCAGACTGGATCAAACCCCGGGAACAGCGGTAAGTATTCTAATGGGCTGTGTCTACATTGGCACCCCTTTCCGAAAAAGGGATGCTAATGAGACACTTCGGAATTGCAAATCCGCGGGGGATTTAAATATCTCCCGCGGCATTTGCATTTACATGGCTGCCGCTTTTTTCCGGCTCGGGGTTTTTGCTGCAGAAAAGCGCCAGTCTAGACGCGATTTTCCGGAAAATAAGCCCTTTTCCGGAAGATCCCTTATTCCTACTTGAAAGATTTGTCTTCATCCTCACACAACCTGCATCCTCTCCCCATGGAAAGATCTGTAGATTTCTGGCAACTTACAAGCTAACACTGACAGTTACTTCAGCTGGAAATGGGAGGGGGATGGCAGCACAAATAGGTGAACAGTGAAAATGCTAGGTTTACACTAATATCCACTGGAGTATGCAAGTTACTTCTGCCATGCCTATGTGTGATGGATGGGAGGAACATTGCCTTTTTCTAAACATCCCAGCATTCAGTAACTAAAGGGTTAAAGCCAGGTTGCTAGGAATGTTGGCAAGGAGCCAGGAGAACCAATGGGAAGAAAGTGTTAACATTTGAACTGAAAGGGAATCTGCTTTCTGCTTCTCTTTTGGGGAGTTTAAACCAGGGACTGGTGGCGGGGCGGGGAGGAAGATGAATTGAACCAGGCAGGAATACCATGCCTAGAAAAGGCATACCTGGGCCTTGAATTGGACTGGACCTTGGAAGTACAGCTTTGTGAGTAGATAGGGAATGTTTTAGTTAGCTACGATCAGGTTATTTTCTTTGTTTTGTTGTTTGGTTAAACTCCTCTGTGCTAAGTCCATGTGCCCCCCCACCACGCCATACACTGTAACAAGCTGAATCCGAGGGGAAGCAATTCTCTGTGTTTTAATCTGTTCTTTTCTCAGTTGCTCTATACCACTTAGCAACCAAGTCTGCTTTGCCAAGTAGATCGTTTTGTTTTGTTAATAAAATCACCTTTTTTAAGGCTATGATCTGATTCTTGTGTCCTGGAAGGTAATAAGAGGTCTGTGTATTCATGCCTAGGACTGAGAGGTCACCTGTCATAGATTACAGTTTGTTTTCTTTTTTTTTAAAGCTCTCTTGTGGTGAACGTTCCCTCTGGAAGAAGTTCCCAAGTGACTCTTCCTGGGTTCAAGAAGAAAGGTATTTTTTTCCCACCTGTGTGGTAGCAGGAATGCTCCCAAGGCCAGGGGATCTGTGACCTTAGGGAGTTTTAAAACAGAAGCCTAGAGAGTCAAGGTATTTTTAAGGTCTCTTGTGGGCCCCCACCTTCTGCACACCGTGTACAAGGTGATGAGAGTAAAATACATACAAAGACTATTACACTCCCCTTTCCTGCACCTCAGCTCTACTCTTTGCTGAAACACAGACCAGCGGTTCTGTTCTCTCAAGACCCGGGGTGGTGAGAAGTGTGGTTCCATGGAGCCAGAGCTCCAGAAAATGCAGGGTCTTGGGTGCCCAGTTCCACTAATGTCAGAGCTGGGTTTCTCCTCCACCTTGCAAAATTTGAATAGCTCATCCCCAGCCTCAGAGCCCTCAGCCCCCAAATCCAACCCTCTGCCCCAGCCCTGAGCCCCTCCCATACCCCAAACTCCTCATCCTCACCCCAGTCTGCACCCCCTGAATCACAACCCTCTGCCTGAGCCCTGAGCCCCCTCCAGCACCATAAACCTTGCTGAGGTACGTAAGAATCAGCCTGGGTAATCATTTCCATGGTGTTAAGGGGTATGACATGAGCAGGAACTGTTCCTATTGCTCCATAGATACGTTTTGCTACCCTTTCTCTACCTTCTTATTTACTAAGGATAGATAAGTGTGCTGCAGGCAAGGAATGTAATTATCTAATTAACGTCCTGGGTGTAAAGTAGTGTGATTCTCTCCTTCCTTTTTTTCCCCCCAGCCACCTAAAATGTATTTGGGGTTATGGCTCCTTCCTTCCCTCTCTGAAAGCTGCTAATTAAGGGAATTTATGCTACAAAAACTGCATGCTTAAGTGAAAAGTACTGTAAACAGGACACTAGGGGTACGTCTAAACTACATGGCTCCGTTGATGGAGCCATGTAGATTAGTTTACTCGGTAAAGGGAAATGAAGCAGCGATTTAAATAATCGCCCGCTTCATTTACATCAAAATGGCCGCCGCACTACAGGATCTGCCAACGAAGGGTTCTGGGGTCGACAGATCCCCGGCTAGACTGCTGTGCTGTGCCGACAAACAGCTGATCGGCACAGCGCGGTGGCCATTTTGATTTAAATGAAGCGGCAATTATTTAAATCGCCGCTTCATTTCCCTTTGCCAAGTAAACTAATCTACATGGCTCCGTCAACGGAGCCATGTAGTTTAGACACACCCAGGGTGTGTATGATTATATTCCTCGTATGGCTATTCCTATTCATTGCATGGGCGTTCATATTACTAAATAAGGGTTATGGGGAAGTTGCAATAGATATGTGTACCTGTGGTTAATTTGTTGCTCACTCGAATGATTAGGGTTGGGAAGGAACGAGTAAATGCAATAAAGAAGCCCATCTATTCCATCCACCTCTGGGTCCCCCTGCTCTTTCCTTCCCAACAAACCTGTCATCCCCAGCCCCACACCACAGCCCTCACCCATGCCCCCCAACACTCTGCCCTTACAAGGCAGGTATGGGGGGTGGGACTTAAGCCTGTTATAGGCACCAACAAAAAAATACACAAACCTGCCCACCTCTTTTGGAAAGTCCTGCACAAGTTTTGAGGCATGACTGAATGCATGATGTTGAATGTAAGTTTTAGAAACAGATTCCCTTCTCTTACTAGGAGACAGTGTCAGACAGCTGAATGAAGAGTTAATAGCACAAACCCATGGCAAACAGTATGTGGAGAACTTTTGAAATACTTTCTAAAGCAAAATCCATTAAGCAGTAAAGTTACCACAGCTCCTTCCTGTCCAGAAAACCCCATGCTGGCATTCAACATGCATTCAGGTCATCAAAGTTTAGTTTGTAATATTTGTATATCCCTGGAAAGGTTTGACCAAACATTTGCACACCTGTACTTTAGCACACACATGTCAACCTCGTCTCTCCCCTGGGCTCCTCTTTCAGAGATGATGTCTCAGGTTAGGGTGGGACACAAAATGATGTGTCCGTCATCTGGATGTCTTCACAACCTGAAAAGATGGCAGCGTCTCAGCCCTTGTTCAGTCACTTATCTACTTAGCAACGACTAGTAACTCCTCCATTTGTGGGTTAATAGCTGACTGGTTCTCCTCAGGTTCTGGTAGGCTTTAGCTTGTATCCAGAGCCGTAACAGAAATTTGGACCAGTATATGAAATATTCCTTCCCTGAGCACTCAATCTCTAGTACATAGTAACCTCAACACCTGCTCTTCAGCCACAATGGGAGAGAAGTAGATTTCAAAATCAAATTAATGAATATTCATGGAATGGAACTTCGTTTTATACATGAATATGGTCTGTTGCTCTCTCTGTCTCTGTCTGTGCCTTGTATTCATAAAATACATCACACCTGCGGACAGCATTAGGACGGACACAGTGCTGAGGTGCGATAATAAATGTGTCTGTTAAGCACCATTCCGGAGATCTTTGCTGCAGAGCTATATTGGGCTAACTATTGGGGTATTTATGTTATGGCTGTATTAGGTGAAACATGACTGACTTCCTTAGTTTAAAAAAGAAAAAATAGCACTTTAAAGACAAACAGAACATGTAGATGGTATCATGAGCTTTCGTGGGCATGACGGCTGGTCATCTGAAGAAGTGGGCTGTGTCCACGAAAGCTCATAATACCATCTACATGTTTTGTTCGTCTATAAAGTGCTACTAGACCATTTGTTGTTTTTTAAGTTTTTCCTGTTACAGACTAACTCGGCTGCCCCCCTGAAGCTTTAAACTAAGTTTAAAGTTTAATAACTAAGTTATTAGTTTAATAACAGGCTGCTGGAAAGCAAGCAGGAAGGAAGCAAGAGCTCAAGAAAAGCCGTCGCTCAATGAGCACTTTGGAGAGGCTGAGACCACACCAGAGCTAGTAGCTGGGAAGAGCCAGTTTCTGGGCTCCAGCCACGTTGCCCATCTTGTTCTGCCAGCGCTGGGAGTCTGTTCACAGGTGGGGCAGCTGTTGCTGAGAAGCTCTTCAGACCGACAGGCACTGACGCCTCTGGGGAAGGCTGAAGGCCCCTGGCCTGCCTGGGTCCCTGTCAGAGTGGGGGGCTGGGGTTAGAAACATGGACAGATTGTTGTTTGAAAACCTTCTCATTCCCCCATGTTACGCTGCCTTCCTGCTGTTCACATTGAAGAAGACTGACTGGTCACATGTCTCACCACTACTCACCAACTCCCAAAAGAAGCATCCGCAGGCGCCGAACCCACTCGGAGCTGCCCAGCAAGCACGGCCGACCCACAGGGCTCTGTAGCCCAGGGCCCAGTCTGAGGACGGCAGGGTCGTGGGATTCCACCCCGTGAGAGGGCCAGCGACAAGGCCTGACATCGGCACTTACACACCAGCGAGGGGCAGAGCTGCTGGTCACCCTGTACCTCAGAGGGGTGTCTACAGGACAAAAGTGCTGGAGCTCTCAGCCAGTCAGGGAACTGAAACAAGCCCTATCGGGCCTGTTACCACAGAGCAACTCAGCTCCGAATTCCTGCCTTCACAATTGAGCCATGTGACAAAACCTGTGAAAATGCATTTGCTGATTAAATTTCCAGGAGCAAATAAACCTGCGGTGATAAGGGAACAAGTTGCCAATGTTCTGTGGGGTCTCAGGTTGCTCAGCCCCTGGCAGGACACGGCACCTCTAGGACTTCTCCCTCCTTGAGAATTTCTGAGACAGGGCTTCCAGGTTTTAACATTAGGAGGTTGCTTTCAGTGTGACCTTTGTGCAGTTTGTACAGCTCCCTAAGGCGCATGGGCGGATGGAGGGGAGAGGTTCCAGAGTTACCTAGTGCTGCCTGCCCTCCAGCCCCATCACTGAGTCACCCCGACAGCCCAGCTGAGTCCTCTGCTGCTGCACAGAACATCTGCCAATGCAAACAGCCTGCAGCCTTCGCCCTGCTCTTGGCATGTTACAGACAGTGAAACCTGCCCACGTACCCAGTTCCTGCTAGAAGGGAGCCGCTGGCACCAGAGGTCTTCACCCTGAAGCACAAGGAGTCATCAATGAGGTTGCACGGGCAGCAGGCAGTGCGTGTTCAGATAGGGAGGCAGCTGCCTTTATGCAGCATGTTTGTACCTTCCCTTGGGGCCACTTGGCCCTCAGGGAACCTCAGCTCCTTGGCTTCATGTGCACCAGCTTTAACTGCACCATGCCCAATGGCAAATGGCAGGAGGTCAAATCCCAGGGGATGGGGAATGATACTAAACAACCGGAGTGCAGCGCCAGCCCTGCTGCAAACTCCATTCCTGGTATCCAAGCTGGGTTATCATTGTTTGTAATGTTCTGATTACTCATACGGCTACACTGATGGCGGCCAAGAGGTAAAGATGATGCTGTTTCAACAATGTTCTGGTCTTGCTGAAATAATAATAATAATAATAACAATAACAATAATACCACATTTCTCCCCCGACCATCCCCTCCCCTGCATTACAAACCTGGGCTCCAAGCAGGGAAGGGAGATTCTACAGGTTCCAGACATGGAAAATATCCTCAGATTGTTCCAGAAGGGGAGGTCCCTTCCCTTCACACTGAGGAGTAAAAAAAGGGGACCCAGAATCCTGGGAGTCCCAAAGTTAGGCACAGAACTCAGGGATCCACTGGTAGCTCAGCCCAGCCACCCACAATCTCTGGGTCTCCACAGCTGCTCTAGGACCCTCTCCAGCTCCTGACTAGTGCTGGTTCATCAGAGATGTGCTACTAGGGCCTGTCACAGCAACCACTGTCCACAGGATCTGCTGATGAGGGCATTCTATGGGGTAGAGGGGGCTGCATAGAGATGTGAAGGCTGGTTGCAATAGCTGATGGGCACAATACCCCAGCCAGAGACTGGTTAGGGGATTTCAACCTTTCCATACCCAGAGTTCAGCCCTAGGCTCACTCAATTCAACTTTGTTTATGTTATGGGAGGCAAGTGAAAGGCCTCCCATGTCTCTTGGGAACTTGAACGGTTGAACTGGGCAGCGTCATGGCACCTGAGCTATCAGAGAAAATGTATCCATTTCTGTGAAAAATGGATACAAATGAGATGTTCTATTTTGTGTTTTTCTAGATTGGATGAAAATTTTTCATGGGGGGAAATGTTCTGCTTTCCAGCTGAACTCTAGCTCAATACAGTGAGAAGTCCTCCTCAGAAGTCTCCCATGTGGTGCATAATGGGCAACTCTGACCCATCAGGAGATAGGCCTGGATGGGACCTCCTGGCTCAATGATCCCAGTTCCCTGTTATGGTCAGTGACCCTGGCCTGGTGCAGAAGCCTGTGTAAGCCGAGTCTGAGTGATTCTACCCTGACAGAGAGCTGGGTAGGGACCAGTCTTCAGAAGCAAACTGCATTTACATGAACACACCTTCTCTGACCAGATATGCAGCCAAGAGAGTGCGGGGTTGCACAAAGTGATTGACTTCAGCTGGTGTTGGGTTCCAACATCACTGTAGTACTGAATGCAGGAGTAGTGAAATGTGATTAATGTTGTTGTCTTTATTTTTGTGTTTTGACTAGCACATTTACCTGGCGTTGCTTGGGTCCTTAAAGAGGGGCAGGGGGCTGGAGGTGGGGGGAGGTGCAGGAGTCAGGGTTGGGGGGTTGGAAGGGGCTCTGGGCAAGGGAATCTGTGTGTGCGTGGGTGCACATGTGTGTGTGGTGGGTGGGCATCCTAGCAGGACTGCTTGTTCTTCCCCTTCCTTTCCCTGTCAGGGCGCGAGAGCAAAATGCACGGCTCATTTGCTCCTTGCGCTCCACAGACAGAGTGAAGAAGGCAGCAAAGCATGCACTTTCCCCTCACTCCCTGATGAAGGGCAACAGCCAGCATCTTCCCATCTGTTTGCCCTGTTCTCGTGGAAGCAGCTTTTTCTGAGACATGGGTTTCATGTGTGAGCCCGGGCCCTAACCCTGAAGTGCTCAGCTGTGTCCATGTTACAGGGTGGAGGTATGAAGCTGACCTTTGGCCTCAGTCTGCTTCCTCTTAGGGAGACCTCCAAGAAGGTCTGTGGCTCCATGGTTTGGTATTTCAACCCATTCAGGCGCCATGGCTTGCAAACACCCATCCAGTGACTGTGCTGAAACTCCTGGCATCCCCGTGACACTGCCACACTCCCCTCAGGAATCCACTAGCTACCTCTGTGTCCAGAGTTACCTGCCTGTGTTCTGCTTTTGCCTTTTGAAAGGGGGTTTCCCCTGCACGGTATGGGCTCGGCTGGAGCTCGCCGTGCCAACGTGGGGGAGCTGATTCCTATTCCCATCCCTTGGCAAGAGCTAGGGCTGCCCAAATGGAGGAGGCCCGAGTCTCTCTTCAGGAGTCCTGCGTGCCAGGCTTCTGCCCACACACACAGCTCTGCCCTGCCTCGGTGGTGTGGGCTTTGCAGGGGTGTGATGTGCAGAGACATCAGTGGCAGGTGGGGGTCTCCTGACTGGCTGGCCCAGGGGCTCCTGTGATAATCCTGTCTCTGGCGCGACCCCATCTCAAGCCCCTGGCTGGGCATGCAGGGGAAGGGTGAGTGTCTGGGCCTCTTTTACAACTTCTGTTTATACTTGGCACAACAGCCCTGGGTCACACAGAGCCCAGAGTGCTCAGGAGGGACCAGAACTTTGACTGAATAGCCGCTCTGCCGCCATTTTCATTGCCTGTGGACGTTAAACAAGAGACAAGCCAGAGACAGCCCAGGGGTCATGGGAAACAACAGCCACAGCCCTTCTCTTTATTGACTGTAGCTACAGCAAATCAGACTTCAAAGCAGCCACACATGCAAGTCTTTTTGCACCAGTGCCCTAGTTCTCCACAAACACAGGAGAGGGGAGGGGAGGGCCTCCTCTCGTCTTGGAAGTAAGGATCCAGGATGGGATAAGTAGATAAGTAGCCATGCCCCATGGATTTTGTCTGCTGGCTCCACACAACTGCAGCCTGGTGATACACTGACCCTTCACTTGACAAATAGCCTGATTAACCTCGCACGGAGGTGTTTGCTTTTCACGCTGTACACCACTGGGTTCATCAGGGGAGGGACCAGCAGGTAGATGTAGCCCAGAATTATCTGAAGCAAGTGAGAAGAGCTAGTCATGAATCTGTGTATCACAGTCAAGCTGATCTCTGGGGTGTAGAAGAGCAGGACAATGCAGAGGTGGGAGGCGCAGGTGTTCAGGGCTTTGAGACACTCCGCCCGGGACGCGATGCTCAGCACTGTTTTGAGGATCATCACATAAGAGAGGAAGATCAGGAGGGCGTCCAAACCCATAGTGGAAAGTGCACCCGACAGGCCATAAATGTTGTTGACCGTGATGTCTGCACAAGCCATGTTCATGACCTCCTGGTGTAGGCAGTAGGAATGGGAGAGGACGTTGTCTCGACAGTATCGGTACCGTTTCAGGAGAAGCGGGAGTGGGAGTATGACAGCCACCCCCCTTAGCGCACACACCAGCCCCATCTTGGCTATTCTTGGCTGGGTTAAGATGGAAGCATATCTCAGCGGGTTACTAATAGCAACAAAGCGGTCAAAGGCCATCAACAGGAGCACAGCGGATTCAGTGGTTTGAGTAAAATGGATGAAGAAGAGCTGGGCAAAACAGGCATCAAGGGTGATCTCTGTAGAGTTAAACAAAAATACGCCCAGTATTGTCGGCATGGTGGCTGCCGATAAGCCAAGGTCTGTGAGGGCCAACATGCAAAGGAAAATGTACATGGGCTCATGAAGGCTTGGTTCTGTTTTTATAATGAACAGAATGACTGAATTGCCCAGTATCAAAATAGCATATATTAAACAGAATGGAATAGAGATCCAGAGATAGACGTTTTCCTGCCCAGGTATCCCAGTGAGAAGGAACACGGTATGTGTGACTTCTGTGTCATTGGCAGCTGACATCATGTACTGGGTTGGTCCAATGAATTTTTACCTTTTTTTCCTAAAAGGAAAAAGACCAGGAGATTACATGATACTTCATGAGAAATCATTTTGCTCTCAGGGTAGACATTTCCAGTATCCCCAGGAAGACAACCAAACACATAATCTTGCATTTGCAGCACCGTTAGGAAGGTATAATACCATGAAAATCTTTGGCAGAATTTTTACACATCTATACCTTGGTATGCACATATCAATCCATCCTTCCCTATCTGATCTAATTTCAGGGATGATTTCTCATGTTAGAGAGGGACTTACAATGTAGATTCTGTCATCTGGATTTCTGCAGAACCCGACAAGATCATAGACCCATAGAACTAGAAGGAACCTCGAGAGGTCATCAACTCGAGTTCCCTATACTCATGGGAAGACCAACAGCATTGAGACCATCTCTGACAGGTGTTAGTCTAACCTTTTCTTAAAAATCTCCAATGACAGAGATTCCATAACCTCCCTAGGCAATTATTCCAGTGCTTAACCACCCTGACTCTTAGCAAGATTTTTTGTTCCTAATGTCCAACCTAAACCTCCTTTGCTGCAATTTAAGCCCTTTGCTTCTTACCCTATCTTCAGAGGTGAAGGAGACTAATTTTTCTCCCTCCTCCTTGTAACCACTTTTTATGTCCTGGAAAATGGTGCTGTTGTGACATTATTGGCTTCCAATGTGAACATGTATATCATTGTTGCAACCACTGATATTATGTGTGCACCAAATCTTCTACAAAATGGGCCAAGTAGCCAAAAAAGGTGTCTGTCAAAAGCTTACGATTTGCTGATTCTGTTTATGCTATTCGTGTGCATGTATCATTTTTGTATTTGAACTTCTGAGTGTTGGCTAATATATTTTATTTCAAATGTTTGCTTCTGGAGACCTCAGCAGGAGTCTTGGACATCTTTTGGGTCAGATCTGAGGTATAAATGTACCTAGGAACACGGCTGGTCCTTTGGGATCAGAAGAGCCTGTTTGGCTTGGCTAAGATTGGTTTTCATAGCCTCTCCTCTGTGTAAGGAGTGGCATTGGAGGTGACACAGGATGGCTGGAGACTAAGGGGATGGCTTGTAAAACATTTTGCTAGCCTGTGTGGCAAATAGAAGTGTTCTTTGTGACTGCTTTGTGTGCCTTATAGTGGAGGATCCCCAGTCTTGAACTGTAAGTAGCCCTGTCTGTAAGCAATTAGCCCTGATTTGACCCTCTCAGTGCTGCCTCCCAAAAAAACACCCCGTGTCACACATTTCCCCTCTCAGTCTTCTCTTTTCCAGACCAAACAAACCCAGTTCTTTCAACGTTCTCTCATAGGTCATGAGATCGCAGCAGCTCAGCGCTCATCCTGCCGCTTGTCAGCAAACAAAATCTAGAAAATCTTCTTTCCCTGGGTTCACGCTGGGTGGTTCCCCTCAGGTTCTGTTCTGTCAGCCTGGAGCCCGAATCCAGAGTGGTAACTGAATGAATGTGTCTGTTCAGCACTGGTGTTGGGACGTTTACGTTAGGGCTATATTGAGTTAACTACTGGGATGTTAATGTTATGGCCGTATTAGTATGAACCAATGTGGTTTCTCTTAGTTTAAGAGCAGGCTGCTGGAAAACAAGTAGGAAGGGAAGCAGCAGCTGAAGAAAAGCCGTCGCTCCATGAGTACCTCAGGGAGGCAAGAGAGCAGACCGGAGCTACAAGCTGGGGAGAGCCTGTTTCCAGGTTCTAACCATGTTACCCAGCTTGTTCTGCCAGCACTGGGAGTCTGTCCAGGGGTGGGGCAGCTGTTGGAAGACCACTGGGGAAGCCCTTGGTCTACCTGGATCCCTGACAGAGTAGGGGGGCCCGGGGTAAGAGACATGGACAGACTGTTGTTTGAAACCCCTCTTATTCTCCCATGTTACACTTCATTCCCGCTGTTCAGATTAAAAAGTATTTTGGTTCAATAAGGCTGGCTGGTCACTCGTCTCCCCACTGCTCACGGGCTCCCAAAGGGAAGAACAACAGGCGCCAGACCCTTTTGTATGTACAGGGCCAGCCCAGTCGACTCACAATGTCCTGGGATTCCAGCCCATGACGGGGCTGGGTCGGAGGCCTCACGTCTGGCACTTGCAGAGCAAGGAGGCACAGAGGTGCTGGTGAGCCTGTAACTCTCAGGGGGCTCTACAGGGCAGAAATAGTGGAGCCATCTAGCCAGGAAACAAAAAATACGCTCTATTGGACCTCCTACTGCAGAGCAGTGATGCTCTGAATTCCTGTGTTCACAAACAAGCCAGAGAATAAAATCCCAGTAAATGCCTTTGCGGGTTACAGTTGTGGGAGCAAATTCGCCTGAGGTGATTGGGGAGTTAGTGCTGCAGTTCCAAGTGGAGCTCCATGAGGTTCCATGTGTACTGGGCTCCATGTGGTCTTCTCTCAGCCAGCCCCCGACAGGTTGGAGCCCAGAGCTCACAGCACCTCGAGGAACAGGAGCCTGTGAGAAATCCTGACCCAGGGCATCTGGGTTTTCGCCCGCCAAGCTCGCTGTGAATGTCAGATTTCTGTGGAGCTTGAACAACCCACCATAAAGCTTGGGCTAACATAAGGGAAGGGGTTCCCACATCCCCTCGTGCTGCCTGCCCTCCAGCCCTGTCACCCCCAAAAACCCAGCCAAGCCTTTTGCCACAGCAAAGAACATCAGCAAATGCAAACTGCTTACATCCTTCACCGTTCAGGGCTCCTTTCAAAGACAGTGAAACCTGCCAACATTCCCTGTTCCTGCTAGAAGGGAGCCGCTGGCATCAGAGGTCTTCACCCTACAGCACAAGGAGTCATCAGAGAGGTTGTACGGGCAGCAGGCAGTGTGTGTTCAGCTAGGGAGGCAACTGCCTTTATGCAGCATGTTTGTACCTTCCCTTGGGGCCACTTGGCCATCAGGGAACCTCAGCTGCTTGGCTTCATGTGCACCAGCTTTAACCCCGTCACAGCCAACGGCAAACGGAAGGAGACCAATCCACAGGGGATGGGCAGTGATGCTACCCAGAAGGACTTCGGCACCTGCCCTGCTGCAGGCTCCATTCCTGGAATCTGGGCTTGTCACCATTTTTCGTATGGTTCTGATAAATCACACGGCTGCTTCGGGGGCAGTCGATTGGTAAACTTGATGCTGTAATAGCTGTGACCTTGGTAATGTAAAATCAAATAACAGTAATAACATAGGACCACATTTCTGCTCAGCAGCCCCCTTCCCTGCATTACAAAGCCAGGGCGCAGCCAGAAAAGGAAGAGTCCCCAAGGCTCCAGACATGGACATTTCCCTCACATTGTTCCAGGAGGGGAGGCCCCGGAGGAATGAAAAGGGGGCTCCAAGATCCAGGAGTCCCCAAAGTTACACACATCTCAGTGACCCACTGGGAGCTCGGCCCAGCCACCCACAATCTCTGGGCCTCCACAGCTGCTCTAGGGCCCTCCCTAGCTCCCTGCCAGCACAAGTTCTTCACAAATGTGCTACCAGGGCCTGTCAGTTTCGCCAGCGCCCCGTGGATCTGCTAACGGGGTTTTGTGCAGGGATCCCTCAAGGCTTTTTCACAGTCACTACTTCCCAGGATTGAGTCCTCCATCCATTAAGGACGGCCTGCATCTCTTGTTCCTAGATCCCCACCTTTACATTGAGCTTCATTAAAACACATAGTGCTGAGTCATAGCGGGACTAAGGGAGATACCCAGGGTCACAGGGGAAGTCTGTGGCAGAGCCTGGAACTGCTGCCAGCTCTTCTGAGCCCCAGGCCAGCGCATTAACCCCTGAACCCTCCTTCCACTCTGGGGCTAATGGCTGGGAGGGGGCAGCCGGCAGCTCAGCAGGCTGAGACTGCCAGAAACTCTGGGAATTACACTCCTGTGATATCACTAAACAGGTGCCCAAGAAGAATTCCTGTTGCAGCTGATAATGCTGAATCCTGCTTTCTCCTAGGTCTGCTGAGGGACAAATCCATCGGCCAAGGCCCGGAGCAGGGTCAGAGTCACACGTGCTGGAAATAGGAATGTGAAGAGTGCTGCAGCACTCCCAGGTTTTGCACCCAGCTTCCCCATGGCCAGGGGCTGGCTCCACTGCCGATCTGCCACTGGCTGTGCCAGCCCTGGGTCCTGGCTTCTGGGTGGCCCCTGCCGGCTCCCACCGGCTTCACCACGCCCAGGGGTCTCATCGCCTGCCATTCCCCCCGGCTCTGCTGCCCACTGGCCCCAGGGTCCAAGCCACCGGCCCTGGAGGCTCTGTTGCTGGTTAGGGTCCCACTGTGGCCCGGGGCTCCACTACTGACTCCAGATGTTGCTGATGTGCCATCTCTCCCAGACCAGGTGGACTGGACACCATTTGCTGCAAGGGTGTCCAGTCCGTCCGGTCCGGAAGAGTTGGCAACCCAAGCTGGGACCCAGCCTGGGTGCGTGAGGAGAACAAACAGGTGGAGGGAGGGGCTCAGCTCAGCATCCCCACCCTAAAATTCCTTCCAGCACCATTGGACATAGTGAGCAAGCAACACCACAGGAGCTCCCAGCATGAGGCACACTGGGTGAATGTGACCCATAGGGACATAGGGCTAGAAATGACCTCCTGTGTCAATGAGCCCAGCTCTCTGTTACAGCAGACAACCCCGCTGCATCAGCCTGTCAACGTCCATCTTAACTCCAGCTCATGCGCCCGAACATGAGGCGGGACCCTCCGAGCGGTGACTGCCAGCCAGCCGCCATTACGTCCAGCTGTCTCTGGTGCAGCCCTGTTCCTTAGAAGGGATGGGGGGGGGGGGCCTCTCAACCACAGAGGGATAGCTCAGTGGTTTGAGCATTGGCCTCCTAAATCGAGGGTTATGAGTTCAATCCTTGAGGGGACCATCTGGGGCACATCTGTCAGGCATGGTACTTGGTCCTGGTGTGAGGGTAGGGGGACTAGACTCAATGGTCTTTCAAGGTCCCTTTCAGTTCTATGAGCTAGGTATATCTCCATAAACAAACCAAAAGAACTGCTGTGTAGCCAGAAATGCCCACCAAATCTCAGTGCCTTTGTTTGGGGGTGCTGTGCTTGAGAGACAGCCAGCCGCACCAAAGCCCAGGATTTTATCGTGAGTCCGGCACTGGCTGTAGTCTAGATGCTCTTTTTTGAAAGAGGCTTTTTCGAAAGATACTTTTGAAAAAGTCTCTTTTGAAAGAGGCTTGCAGTCTAGACGTAGCCTGAGGTGTCAGTAGAGGAGATTTTGGAACAAACTGATAAATTAAACAGGAATAAGTCACCACGAACAGATGGGACTCTCTGAAGAGAGATTAAAATGACTGGGACTTTTCAGCTTAGAAAAGAGGAGATTAAGTGGGGATGTGACAGAGGTCCTTGAAATCAAGGTAGGTATGGAGAAAGTGAATAAGGAAAAGTTATTTACTTGTTTCCATAACAAGAATTAGGGGAGGGAGGTCACCAAATGAATTTAATAGGTAGCAGGTTTAAAATAAATGAAAGGAAGTTTTTCTCCACACAGAGCACAGTCAACATATGGAACTCCTTGCCAGAGGATCTTGTGAAGTCCAGGACTTTAGCAGAGTTCAAATAAGAACTAGATAAATTCAGGGAGGTTAGGCCCATCAATAGCTATTAGCCAACATGGGTAGGGGTGGTGTCCCTGGCCTCTGTTTGTCAGAGGCTGGAAATGGATGACAGGAGAGGGATCACTTGATGATTCCCTGTTCTGTTCATTCCCTCTGGGGCATCTGGCACTGACTACTGTTGGCAGACAACACACTGGGCTAGATGGACCTTTGGTCTGACCCAATATGGCCGTTCTTATGAAGCATTCTAAAGGAACTCAAATACCAAATGGCAGAACTCCTAACTGTGATATATAAGCTAAGGCTTGAATCAGCCCTTTTAGCGGGTGACTGGGAGGTGATAAGGTGATACTTGTTTTCAAAAAAGGCTCCAGAAGTGATCCTGGTAATGCAGGTCATTAACCCGAGTTTCAGTAACAAGCAAATTGATTGGAAATATACTAAGACCAGATTGATCAGAAACATAGAACAACACATTTTGTTGGGGAAGAATCAACACAGATTTTTAAAAAATAAATCATGCCTCACCAGTCTATTACAATTCTTTGAGGGGACCACCAAACATGTGTAAGGGTGATCTGGGCATATAGTTTACTTGGACTTTCAGAAAGTCTTTGACGGATCAGGAGAAACGTGATTTGGACAGAGTCGTCTTTGGGGAGGACATAATGATGGAGATTCTCTGTATGCTAGTAAAGAGACGAGGATGAACGATGAGTAAATGGGTGCGTCTAGACTACATGGCTCCATCGATGGAGCCATGTAAAGTAGTTTACTTGGCATAGTCAAAGAAGTGGGGATTTAAATAATCCCCGCTGCGTTAAAATAAAAATGGCCGCTGCGCTGTGCCGACAATCAGCTGATCCGGCACAGCACGGCAGTCTAGACGCACTGCGGTCGACAAGGGAAGCCTTTGTCAACCGATCTGTTATGCCTCGTGAAATGAGGTTTACCTGAGCAGTCGACAAAGGCTTCCCTTGTCGACTGCGGCACGTCTAGACTGCCGCGCTGTGCCGGATCAGCTAATTGTCGGCATAGTGCGGTGGCCATTTTTATTTTAATGAAGTGGGGATTATTTAAATCCCCACTTCTTTGACTATGCCAAGTAAACTACTTTACATGGCTCCGTCAACAGAGCCATGTAGTCTAGACGCTCCCAATATGGGTAGGATCTGAAAGGGTGAACTAGAGAGAATACAGATTGTCCCCGACTTACGAATGAGTTATGTACCAAACACTTGGTCGCAACTCGATCTGCTTGTAGGTCGGACCCCATTCATTTAAATGTGACCGTGCTGTTTGTAAGCGTGGATCGCGCGTTCATAACTCATGGACCGGCTATAATGCGCTTAATGGGAGGTTGGTTGTAAGGACGAACGGTCGTAAGTCGATGCGTTCGTAACTCGGGGATCACCTGTATTAAATGTGAATATTCATATACTATGTATAATAATATAATAGGTTTTGGAGGTTCATTGGCATCCCACATTTGTTGGGCTTGCTGAGCCAATACACAGGAGCACACAGAGACTGGTGTCCTTGCTTATGAGATGACCATTTATTGTGGCAGGGACTTAGCCAGAGGTGAAAGCAAAGCAGAATCCCCCGTTTACTTCCTCCACACTCCAAGGACTCAGCCCCGAGGCTCCTTTGCCTTCCCCCTTCATTGTGATCATCAGCCCTCCCCCTCCCCAGCTGGGCAGTGCTGGTCTCAGTCTTGGTCCAATAATGGCCCTCCATTTACCCTGCTAAAGCCCCCTCCTCTGTTTATATTTACCCATAAAATCTGTCTTTCTGGAGATAATAAACTTCTCTTATGTTTTCTCAGAACCAGTGTGTTTTGAGTGACGTGGCTGGGAAAATCTAAGCTCTTTAAGTTAGGACAAGAGGAAGCTGTGTACCAAATTGGGAGGTCCTAGCTCTTATCGTTTAGGAGGAGTTTGTGAACAAACAGACTCACAGACAGACACACATTTCTAAAATACAGAGTAAGCTATATAGGCTGGTGCAGTCAGACCATCTCCAGGAGCTCCAGTAGTTGTCCGGGGTGGCTAAGCGTGGGGCACTGATGTGGGGCTAGTTCTGCCACCTAGGGGTGTGGACCGGTGGAACAAGTGAGAGCGACTCATTGTTTCAGCGAGAGCTGGACTGGAACATAGAATCCCCTCCCCCCCTTTTTAAAAGTTTTGATCCGAACTAAAAAGTTTCCTTTTCATCCATTTTTAGGGTGAGTTTTCATAGAAAACGGATTTTTCTCTGAAAGCTCTGCCACAAAAGTGGTGTCCAGATGCAGCTTCCTGGATCCCCAAAAGAAATTGGTGACTTTTCATCTGCCTCCCCCTCGTATCATAAATGACGCTGGCACTGACAGAGGCTATGGCTTCTCCCTGGGTGTGGAAAGGTCCAAACCTCCTGACGAGTGTCTGACTGGGTTATTGGGGACATCAGCTATTCCAGCCAGCCTTCCCATCTCTGTGCAGCCCCATCCTTCCTGTACGATGCTCCTTCAGCAGATCCTGGGGGCAGTGGCAACTATGACAGGCCCTGGCAGCACATCTCTGACCAGCCTGTGCTAGCAGGGAGCTGGAGAAGGTCCTAGAGTAGCTGTGGAGACCCTGAGATTGTGGGTAGGTGGACCTAGCTACTTGCAGATCACTGAGATCTGTGCCTATATTTGGGGATCCCTGGATCCTGGGTCCCCCTTTTCATTCCTTAGAGGGAAGGGAAGAGACCTCCCCTCCTGGAATGATGCAAGGGCAATATCCATGTACGATCTTGTGGAATCTCCTCTGGTCTGTACACTGGGCGTGTAATACAGGAAAGGGGCTGCTGGGCAGAAATCGGCTCCTATATTATTATTATTGGTATTCCCTTTTATTTCATTTCCACAAGATCACAGCTGTGACAGCATCATTGTTACTATTCAGCCGCCCGCCTGGGAGCCATATCAGTAGCGGGAAACATACCAATGGATTCCAGGACTGGAGCCTGCAGCAGGGCTAGCGTGGCAGTCCTGTGGTTAAAGTCACCCCCATCCCCTGTGACTTGGCCTCCTGCCATTTGCCATTGGCTGTGATGGGGGTTAAAGCTGGTGCACACATAGCCAAGCAGCCGAGGTTCCCTGACGGCCAAGTGGCCCCAAGGGAAGGTACAAACATGCTGCATAAAGGCAGCGGCCTCCCTATCAGAACACACACTGCCTGCTGCCCGTGCAACCTCTCTGATGACCACTTGTGCTGTAGGGTGAAGACCTCTGGTGCCAGCGCCTCCCTTCTAGCAGGAACTGGGTACGTTGGCAGGTTTCACTGTCTGTAACACGCCACGTGCAGGGCGAAGGCTGCAGGCTGTTTGCATTGGCAGATGTTCAGTGCAGCGGCAGAGGACTCAGCTGGTCTGTCGGGGTGACTCAGTGATGGGCTGGAGGGCAGGCAGTGCTAGGGAGCTTGGGAACCCTCCCCAACATCTGCCCATGCTCCATTGTGGGCTATTCAAGCTACACCGAAATCTGACACTCAAATCCAGCTTGAAGTGTTAAAACCCTAATGTTCTGCAGCAGCATTTCTCAGTGAGACCCGTTTCTAGAGGTGTTGTGTGCTCTGTGTCCAATCCTGCCAGGGGCTGAGTATGAAGAGACCCCATGGAAGATCTGTGGCCAGTTCTCAAATCGTCTCAAGTTGATTTGCTCTTGTAAATTTAATCAGAAAATGAATTTTCAACTATGTTATTCCCTGGTTCAATAGCGAAAGTGGGAAGTCAGAGGTGTGTCCCTCTGCAGCAACTGGCCCCATATGGCATCTTGCTGTTTCCTGACTGGCTGAGGGCTCTGAAGTCTCTTCCATGTAGACACCCCTCACCCTGCTGTCTGGCTATAGCACTGATGGGGCTGGAGGGCTTGAAAACCCCTTCGCTACATGTGCTCTCCGGTGGGGTTGCTCAAGCTACTCAGAAATCTGAGCTTGGAATGTTAAACCCCCCGATGTCCCGAGTCGGGATTTCCAAGGGGTCCCAGTTCTAGAGGTGCTGTGGTCTGATCCTGAACCTGCCAGGGGCTGAACAAAGGGAACGCCTCAGAATATCATTAAGCAGTTTCTAAATCGCCTCTGGTGTATTTGCGCCTGAGCATTTGACCTGACAATGGTTCCAAGGTTTTTCCTTCCCTGTCCAGGGAAAACATCCCAAGAACTGGGTTTAACACGGATATTTATAAAGGCAGATCAGCTCCATGTCTGACACAGCACCATTCCTGGATGGGATGGATTGTAAGAACAGTGTATATAGATAGTGGGAGAGAGAGAACAGTAGAGTACTTTCATGTCGGAAATGAAGTTCCATTTCCATGAGTCTGTGCAATTAACTCTTTGTTCAGTGCACAGTTGCACATCTGGTAACTTACAAGAAGCGGTTTCTAACATTCAGAATCATGAACACAAATGGGCTGCATTACTAATGCAAGACTGTCCAAAAAGTCAGGAGAGAACAGAACTACTGGTCTGTGCTTTGGCAGAGCAGTGGGGAGATGCAGGAAAGGGGAGTGTAAAAGTGGCTGTATGCAATAATTGCCCATGAACAAGGCTGAAGTAATTTCCACATTCAAGTGGAGCATAGTGAAAACATGGTGTTGGCATGATTCATCTGTTTGTGACATCAAACCCTTCCCCACTCAGATACGTAGCTGTGTTAGCTTGCGGCTTGCCAGATATCTATAGACCCTTGCATGGGCAGAGGAAGCAAGTCCTATGAAGATGAAGACAAGCCTGTAGGATGATCCACATCTCTAGATTCCGACATCATGAGCCAGGCAAAACATTTCAGCATCCCTTGGAGAGATTCTTAGTGATCAGAGTGTATGACTGGGAGCATTTAGTAAAGGAAAGTGAATAAAGTGCAGTTCTGATTGAATTTACACATGTAAATCTGGAGTGTTGCCATAGAAGTCACTGGTATTGAATCGAGAACCTACCCCTAAGAATTTATCCCATACACTGCAGAAAGACAGGAGCATAATTTTGACTCTCAGGAGTGAGAACATAGAAAAAACCCATATCATAAGGCAAAGAAACACGCTTATAAATAGCTTCAGTGCAGGGCAGATAAAAATGATGCGCATTTTCACCATACAGCTGCCATGTGTTTCCACATGTCATGCAGAAGTGGAGGGCTAGGAAGGTGTCTGTGGGAAGGACACAACTGTAACAACGCACAGTGTTCACATAAGCTGCAAAACTCCAGCCATACGATATCAATGGGACCAGCAGTTTAGCAGGATTCAAAGAAGACCTGGACCAGTAAATGCAATGACAGAGGATTTTTTTTTAAAAAATGTGTTGGAAAAGCTCTCAACTTTCCTTATTTACACCACAAAATATGACTGATTATTTGGTGTCAGGGGAATCTTTCCTGGGTGCCAATTGTCTCATAGCTGCCTAATGCAGGGCTTCCTCCACCTTCTTCTCCAATATCTGGTACTAGCCCCTGGAAACTGAGCTGGATGGGCTACAGGTCTTATCCAGTCCGGCAGCGCCTATCTTCCTTTCTGTGGGGTAAATCCTAGACTATATTTTTGTTGATCTTCCTTGAGCGCCTGGGAATCTCTAGAATTGCACGAAAGGCAGAATGCTATCAACTTATGTATCATTAATCTACTCTTCTTTTTTGTCTTAGGAAGGAAAGTTCTAAACTCCTTAGATCTGCCCAGTACAATATGTCAGCTGTCAATGACACCAAATTCACACATGCAGTGTTTCTCCTCACTGGGATACTTGGGCATGAAGACACCCATCTCTGGGTCTCTATTCCCTTCTGCTTAATGTATTTTATTTCAGTATCCGGCAATTCCTTCATTCTGTTCATTATAAAAACAGACCCCAGCCTCCATGAGCCCATGTACATTTTCCTTTCCATGTTGGCCGTTGCAGACATTGGCTTATCAATAGCCACCGTGCCAACTACACTGGGCATATTCTTATTTAACTCCAGGGAGATCAGCCTCAATGCCTGTTTTGCCCAATTGTTCTTCATCCACTCCCTTCAATGCACTGAATCTTCTGTGCTCTTGTTGATGGCCTTTGACCGCTTCATTGCCATCTGTGATCCACTGAGATACGCTTCCATCTTAACCCTGCCGAGAATAGCCCAGATGGGACTGGTGTGTGTCTTAAGAGGGGTGGTTGTAATACTCCCACTCCCTCTTCTCCTGAAACGGTACGAATACTGTCGAGCCAACGTCCTCTCCCATTCCTACTGTATGCACCAGGACGTCATGAAAATGGCCTGTTCAGACATCAGTGTCAACAGTATCTATGGCTTGTTTACTACTCTCTTAACAGTCGGTTTGGACTCACTGCTCATCTGCCTCTCTTATGTGATGATTCTCAAAACAGCACTGGGCGTCGCATCCCGTACAGAGACCCTCCGGGCCCTGAACACCTGCGTCTCCCACCTCTGCGCCGTCCTGCTCTTCTACACACCAATGCTCAGCCTGTCTGTGATACACAGATTCGGGAAGGGCTCTTCTCCCTTGCTCCAGATTCTCATGGCCTACGTCTACCTGCTGGTCCCACCTCTGATGAACCCGATCGTGTACAGCGTGAAAAGCAAACACCTTCGTGCAAGAATCATCAGGATGTTCACCAAGTGAAGGGTCCGTTCATCACCTGGATCCAGCGTGGGTGACACATGAAATAAAAATACATTCCATGGCCCCCTATTCCATCCTCGATCTTTACATTCAGCACAACATGTGCTACCGATCTCCACTCAGTAGAGAGAAGTTCCCAAGTGCTCTAAGGTCTGCAGGAATGGTGGGGGGGGGGGGAGGGAGAGGGGTAGGCTGGTGCGGAAAAATAGCTCACTGGGGCAAGAAGACCAAGGCAGGGAGTAGGTTTTACCAAGTGACTATATTTGGGGTGAGCCAGAGGACTACTCCATACAGAGCTATATCAGTGCTCACTCCAACCTCAGAATTCCTGTTGATCCAGACCATAACGAAGGGATGAGCCTGTTATTTCCCCTTCTCCGTGTCCTGTCACTGTCCTGTCACTGGTTAAATACCCATGGGCCATGAAAAAACCTGCCACACTCCAATGCAGTCACACTGGGGGTCCTGATTGAGCATGCTGGGTGCTGTGTGGTCCCTGAGAATTGCACCAGGTATGAACAGGGGCTGTCTGAGGGGCACAGACTCCTACTCTTCCCCTATGCCCTCAGCCAGGGCCGTATGATGAGGTCCTGTCAGAGACAGGGTTACCACAGGAGAGTCAGGGGGAACCAGTCAGGCAGCCCCTCCCCCCCATTGATGGCTCCGCACTGAGGCGGGTCAGTGCTGTGTGTACGAGCGAGGCTCTGGCACCCTGGAGTCCTGGGAAGAGACTCGCATCCTGATTCCTCCACCCCACTCTCCACTTGTGCTGCCCCAGCAACGTCAAGGAGTGGAAATGGGCCTCAGCTCCCCCACAGAGGCATGTCTAGCTCCTCTCCCAGCCCAGCCCAGTCAGTGTAGGGTGGCCCCCTTCTCCTAAAAGGAAAAGAGGGATCCATGCTGGAGCCCCACCCCCCTTTGTGGCCCCTCCCCTTCTCTTCCTGCTGGAGTCCCTACCCTCTGCTCCTCTTCTTCCTCCAACGCTTCTCCCCTCCTCCTCCTCATTCACCAAAGCTCTGCCCCCTCTCCAGCCCAGAAGCTAGAGCCGGGCTGTGATTAGAATTCTTCAGGGATCCGCAGCCACAGCGAAGCACCCCAGAGCCTCCACATGCCCTTGCAAGGGCACTGGGGGGGCATGAAAAAAAGCCCCCACCTTGGGTCTCTGCCCCTGAGGATGCACCTCCCAAAGAAGGTGGCGAGTTCAGGGCCACAGCAGCCTGAGTTCTCGGGACAGCTCTTACCACAACCCAGCTCTGGCCTGGCCTGGCCTGGGTCAGAACCTGTGGAGGAGCTGAGGGAAGGCCTAGTGGGAAGAGATGTGGCAAGTGTGAACCATTGCTGCAAAACACACACACCCCGGCAAGGAGATTGGTGGAGGGTTAGAGCAGAAGGGTGGTAGAGCCTCTGTTTTAGAGGAACCTGACTTAATGCAGCTCCACAAAGAGGGCTCATGTTTTACATATTGTCCAGTCGCTAAGGGTACGTCTACACTGCGGAGCTGTTTTGGGATACCGGAAGTATCCCGAAATAGCTACTCCGCGTCTATTGAAGCAGCCTGTTATTTTGAAATAGATTTCAAAATAATGGGTGGCTTATTCCGGTATCCCGGTAACTCTTGTTCCACGAGGGTTAAGGGGAATTTTGAAATATTCAATTCTTTCGAAATTTGGTGCTGTGGAGACAGCACCAAATTATGAAATAAGCTATTTGGAAATAGCATCGAAATAAGCTACGCAATTCACATAGTGCAAATTGCGTAGCTTATTTCGAGCTAAGGATGCTGTGTAAATGCAGCCTAAGAGAATTATGTTTGTTTACATTTACAGGAGATAATGCTGCCTGTTTCACTTCAAAATAAGACCAGGAGGTTGCATGGCACTTTTGTAGCTCACATTTCAAGGTGTTTACATGCCAGAAATGCTAAATATTTGCATGCCTTTTGTGCTTTGGCCAGCTGACGATGTTCGTTAAAAATGCAATGCATTAATTCAATTTCTTTCCAAACTCCTTGCGGCAGAATGATATGTTTCCTGCGGTTTTACCCACATTTTGCCATGTATTTCATGCTAGAGCAGTCTCAGCTGATGACCCAGAACATGCTGTTTGTTTTAAGAACACTTTCACTGCACACTTGACAAAATGTAAGGAACGTACCAATATGAGACATCTAACGATAAGTACAGCACTCGATCCAAGGGTTAGGAATCTGCTCTTGACACCTGATTCAGATAAGGAAAATGAACATGCCTTGGTCCACACTGTTTTGAATTATCATCTAGCAGAACCCACAATCAGCATGGATGCATGCCCATTGGAAAAGTGGTTGAATCCTGAGAGGACAAAAAAATCATTTGCATATTTGACATGTAAATATATTTTGTGATGCCTGTTATAAAAGTGCCCCACCAATACCTGTTCTCACTTTCAGATCACATTGTAAACAAGAAGTGGGCAGCATTATCTTCTACAAATGTGAACAACCTAGTTTGTCTGAGCAATTGGCTACACAAGAAATAGGACTGAGTGGACTTTGTAGGCACTAAAGCTTTACATTGTTTTATTTTGGAATGTATATTAATATGTATATAATTTCCATTTATCAATTTAACTTTCATGATAAAGAGATTGCACTATATTATTTATACTAGGGAAATTGAAAAATGCTATTTCTTCTGTGTTTTAAATTGCAAATGTTTATAATAAAAATAAATATGAACTGAACACTGCACAGTTCATACTCTGTGTTGTAACTGAAATCAATTTCTTTTGAAAATGTTGAAAAAAATTCCCCAAATATGTAAATAAATCATTTTCTTTCATTCCTTAATAGCCTGATTAATCACAATGAATGATAAATCATAATTAGCATTTTAATCACTTGACAGACTCTTTTTCATCCTTTCTCTGCAGTGAATTTTTAAAGCAAATGGACGATTTTTCTCTGAAAACTTAGTGGCCGTGCTGCTGCCCAGGTGCAGCTGCCTGGATCTACAAGATTAATGGGAGGCTTTGCATCTGCCTCTCCCTTGTATCATAAATGGAGGTGGCACTGACAGTCTCTGGCTTCATTCTGGGTATGGAAAGGTCCAAATCTCCCTGACCAGTGTCTGGCTGGGGTATTGTGCCCACCAGCTACTCTAACCAGCCTTCCCATCTCTGTGCAGCCCCCTCTACCCTGTACAACCCCCTTTTGGCAGGTCCTACGGGCAGGGGTTGCTGGAACGGGACCTGGTAGCACAACTCTGATCAGCCTGTACTAGCAGGGAGCTGGAGAGGGTGGCTGGGCCAAGCTACCAGTGTATCCCTGAGATCTGTGCCTAACTTTGGGGGTCCCTGGATCCTGGGTCCCCCTTTCCATTCTTCAGGGAGAAGGGAAGGGACCTCCCCTCCTGGAACAATCTGAGAGAGTTTTCCATGTAGGGAACCTTGTGGAATCTCCCGTCCCTCTCTTGCACCCTGGGGTTGTAATGCAGGAAAGGGGGCTGCCGGGGAGAAATCTGGTCCTATGTCATGTCATGTCATGTCAGCAAGATGACAGCGGTGACAGCATCATTGTTAACACTCAGCAGCCCCAGGTTGGGAACCATACAAACAATGGTGACATGCCCAGAGCCAGCAGCAGGGATGGCACGGCAGCCCAATTGGCCAGGATCACGGTGCATCCTCTGTGATTTGGCTTCCTGCACTGTGCCACTGTCCGTGACGGGGTTAAAGCTGGTGCACACGAAGCCAAGCAGCTGAGGTTCCCGGATGGCCAAGTGGCCCCAAGGGAAGGTACAAACATGCTGCATAAAGGCAGCTGCCTCCCTATCTGAACACACACTGTCTGCTGCCCGTGCAACCTCTCTGATGACTCCTTGTCCTTCACGGTGAAGACCTCTGGTGCCAGCGGCTCCCTTCTCGCAGGAACTGGGTACGTTGGCAGGTTTCACTGTCTGTAACATGCCACGTGCAGGGCGAAGGCTGCAGGCTGTTTGCATTGGCAGATGTTCTGAGCCACAGCAGAGGACTCAGCTGGGCTGTCGGGGTGACTCAGTGACAGGGTTTGAGGGCAGCGCTGGGTAGCTTGGGGACCTCCATGCGGCGTGGTGGGTTATTCAAGCTATACAAAACTTTGAGACTGGATGTGAGCTCAGAGTGTTCAAACCCCGGTGCCCTAAAGCAGGACTTCTCCAAGGATCACATTTCAATATGTACTCAGTGCCTGACCCTGCCAGACAGTGAGCGAGAGGAGACCGCCCAGAATATCGGTGACTGGCTCCCAAATCATCTCCGTGTTATTTGCTCCTGGAAATGTCTTTATCATTTTCATCCTCCAGGTCTGTATTCTCTGACTGCATTGTGAAGGCAGGAATTCAGAGCGGCCTTGCTCTGTGGTTACAAGTCTGATAGAACAGGACCGTCCTTACCCAGATGCTGAATACGCTGCTGTGCAGGGCACCCCAAAATTGGGGCACCATCAGGTCTTAATGTTCACTCACCTGCTGCTTCCTATCCCTGGTCTGTGGCTCTGTTTCCTCCGGAGAGGACCTAGGTAACTTGAGAGAGAAAAAGCCGCCAGAGCTACTAACAGGACACTGACCAAGGGAAAGAGCCATTCAGGTGGTAGCGAAGTCATTTTGCAGGCATTGGCCAACCTCAGGTATAAGCTATCAGTTTCTGAACTTACTTTGTCAGTCCACAGGACCTTAGTTTAAAATGGGTTTTAAAAATATTTCCTTAGTGTGTTGCTGAAGATTATAAAAATCACATCTCTAAAAAAATTATTATCCCCTCCGGCTGCCCTTGGGAATAGGGACACCAGTTTAATAGTAGGGTTCCCGAAATCCTAAGGACGGCCCTGCAATAAGACATATTTCAGTTTTCTTATAGTCTGAAAGTACCAGAACTTCTGCCCTGTAGACACCCCTCAGCACTACAGGGCTACTGGCATCTCTGCCCGCTCTCTGGTCTTTAAGGGTATGGCTAGACTACACCGGTTTTTCCGGGATACCAGAAGTATCCTGGAAGAACTGTTCCACGTCCAGGGAATGTGTTTGCTCTTCCGCTTTTTTTGCGCAAGAGCAAACACGCTCTTTCCGAAGCCCCTGTATGCCTCGTTCCTTGAGGAATAAGGGGGCTTCTGAAAGAGGTGTTTTTCCAACATTTCGCCCGGTCTAGATGGGCCAAATGTTGGAAAAGCCTCTTTTGACAGAAGAATCAGAAAAAGCTACGCAAAATGTGCTCCGCATTTTGTATAGCTTTTTCCAAAAAAATGGTGTAGTCTAGTCATACCTTAAGTGTACGACTACACTACAGAGGAAGATCAAAGCTGCTGCTGTCAATCTTCCAGGGTTCAAATTAGCGGGTCTAGTTAAGATAATTCAAACTGAGAGGTGCACTCCAGTCAATGCTGGTAGCCCTGCTTTCACGAGGAGTAAGGCAAGTCGAAGGGAGCGTGTGCCCCCTTGGACTTCCTGCAGTGTGGACAGCGCCAAAAGATGAGTTAAGTTACTTCGACTTCAATTAACGTAGCTGAAGTTGCATAGCTTCATTCGACTTTATCCCGTAGTGTAGACGTACCCTAGGAGTGACCAGATTCCACCTCTCTGATGGGGTGGAATCACACAATCCCCCCATCCTCAGACTGGTCCCTGGGCTACAGCGCACTGCAGGTTCAGAAAAGAGCAACAAAAATGATGAGGGGTTTGGAACGGGTCCCATATGAAGAGAGATTAAAAAGACTGGGACTTTCAGCTTAGAAAAGAAGAGACTAAGGGGGGATATGATAGAGGTCTATGAAATCATGACTGGTGTGGAAAAAGTGAATAAGGAAACATTATTTACTTAGTCCCACAATATAAGAACTAGGGGTCACCAAATGAAATTAATAGGCCAGAGGTTTGAAACAAACCAAAGGAAGTTTTTCTTCACTCAGCGCACAGTCAACCTGTGGAACTCCTTGCCAGAGGATGTAGTGAAGGCTAGAACTTTAATGGGGTTCAAAAAAGAGGTAGATAGATTCATGGAGGTTAGGTCCACCAATGGCTATTAGCCAGGATGGGTCAGAATGGTGTCCCTAGCCTCTGTTTCTCTGGAGGTGGGTGACAGGGGAGGGATCACGTGAGGATTACCTTTTGAGTTCCTTCCCTCTGGGGCATCTGGTATTGGTCAGCAGACAGGATACTGGGCTGGATGGACTGCTGGTCTGACCCAGTACGGCCGTAATTATGTTCTTATGATTGTCCTTGTGGAGCAGGTCTGAGTGAGTTCACCACTTGTGGTGAATGTGTGTGTACCAAAGTACAGATGTGTTAACGTTATGCCAACACATTTCCCTGTGATAACCAATATTACACACCAAACATCCATGACATGCCTGCAAACAAAAGCCAGCAGCAGAGCTGTTGGAATCGCTACGGGTAGGAGCCATGGTAACATCACTGCCTCGGGACTTTGTCTTTAGAAAGCACTACAGAAGGACTCCAAAGGCTGCTTGTGTAACCCACACACCTAGTGTGATTACCATGCAGTGGCACCTAAACCACAGCAACAGTTAAGACCAAGAGACCTCTACAGCAGGGGCTGGGAGCCAGCTGGCTTTTAGCTCAGAGGGTAGAGGCTCCCATACTCAGCTCCAGAGGTCCCAGGTACAAATCTGCCCCGTGGCAGGTTTGTCTGGGATCTCAACTGGCTCTCTGAAGCTCGGGATGCACTTCCTCACCTAGGGGAAGTATGTAACCCATACACCTAGGCTATGTCTACACTCGCGGCTTCTTGCGCAAGTACGGCCGTTCTTGCGCAAGAATCTGCAGAGCGTCCACACTGCCCGCCCGCTCTTGCGCAAGTAAATGTACAGTACGGTGTGGGAAGAGAGGGCTCCTTGCGCAAGAGCTACGCTCTTTTTTAACAGGTGTAAGCTCTCTTGTGCAGGGGCTCTTGCGCAAGAGGGCAGTGTGGACGCTCGGCAGGATTTCTTGCGCAAGAAAGCCCTATGTCTAAAATTGCCATCAGAGCTTTCTTGCAAGAAGAGAGCGTCCACATTGCCATGGGCGCTCTTGCGCAAAAGCACAGCTCGCACATGGCAATGTGGACGTTTTCTTGCGCAAGACTTCTTGCACAAGAACACTTGCGCAAGATGTTCTTGCGCAAGAAGCCGCGAGTGTAGACATAGCCCTGCACAGTGTGCCACTGCATAGTGTGGTTACCATGCAGTGGCACCTAGACCACAGCAACAGTTAAGACTAAGAGACCTGTACAGTAGGGGTTGGGAGCCAGCTGGCTTTTAGCTCAGAGAATAGAGGCTCCTATACTCCGCTTCAGAGATCCCAGGTTCAAATCCGCATGGTGACGGTTACACTTGCAAAGGGTTTGTGGTATTAATTCTTCATTCCAGGAACAGTGGGATAATACTGTCTCCTGGTAACTGACCAGAGGCTGTTTGTGACACATTCAGGAGCATCGACAAAATACTTTTGCTGTACCAGAGCTAGACCTTCAGAAAGTCCTAAAACACAGGACCGTTGTTCTGTGTTGCAGCAAAGAGTAGATCTGAGGTGCAGGAAAGGGGAGTATAATAGTGGCTGTGTATAATTTATGAGCATTGCCTCTTACATGAGCATGGCTGAAGTATCTTACATACTTGACTAGATGTTAGTGCATATCTAGAGTTTGCACTATTCATCCATGCCTGAAACCAACCCTTCCCTGCCCAGCAGTGTTCAGTGTAGGCTGAGCGCTTGGGTGGCCACCCAGGAGAGAGTCAAATGCTACTCAGTAGATTAGCAGAGTGCCCAGAGTGGGCAGCATGTGTTTCTACTGGTGGTGCACATTCATATATGAACTGGTGCATATAACAAAATTTATTCCACATGTGGATGTTCATCCAAATGAACTAACTCTTTTTTCCTTGTAACTTCCCAGATGTTTACAGACCCTTAAGGGGGAGAGGATGCAGGTCCTGTGAGGATGAAGAGAAGCCTGTAGAATGATCGAACTCTCTGGATTCAGTCAGCGGTGGCCAGGCAAAACCCTTCAGCCTCTCTTGGAGGGATTCTTGTGGGTCAGAGTGTGTCACGGGGAGCATTTGGTAAGGAAAAGTTAATAGAGCTTGGTTCTGATGGAATTTGACCAGGTAAATCTGGCGTCACACAACTGAAATTACTGTCATTAAAATAGGCTGTGGAACTCCTAGCCACAAGATATCAATGGGGCCAAAAGTTCAGTAGGATTCAAAGAAGGACTGGATATTTATAAGGGTAACCAGAAAATCCAATTGCAGTAGGGAAGATTGTTCTAAAAAGTCCTCGAGTCCTCGAAGGGCTGAAAGCCTTCCTGAATTACACCACAAACTATGCTTAACCGGTGGGCTGCAGGACAAAACTTTCCATGGGAGGAGATTATTTCAATCTGTGGCATCTGGAACTGGATGCTGGGCTAGATGGACTGCAGGTCTGATCCAGTCTAGCAGTGCCGATCTTCCTATCAGTGATATCAATCCAAGACTATGTTTTGCGGAGTTCCTGGGATCTCTAGTTTTGCACTGAGAGAAAAAAGATGTCTCATTAAATATCATCTATTTTCTGCTATTTTTTTTCTTTCAGGAAGTAAAGTTCATTAATTCTCAGACCTACCCTGTACATGATGTCAGCTGTCAATGACACCAAACTCAACTCAGCAGTGTTTCGTCTCACTGGGATACCTGGACATGAACACGTCCATCTCTGGGTCTCCATCCCCTTTTGCTTAATGTATGTTATTTCAATAATAGGCAATTCAGTCATTCTATTCATTATAAAAATAGACCCAAGCCTGCATGAGCCCATGTACATTTTCCTTTCCATGTTGGCCATCACAGACCTTGGCTTATCGATATCCACCATGCCGACAATCCTGGGCATATTCTGGTTTAACTCTAGGGAGATCAGCTTCAATGCCTGTTTTGCCCAGCTGTTCTTCATCCATTCACTTTCATTCATTGAATCCTCTGTCCTCCTGTTGATGGCCTTTGACCGCTTTGTCGCCATCCATAACCCGCTGAGATATGCCTCCATCTTAACCCCACCGAGAATAGCCAAGGTGGGGTTGGTGTTTGTGCTAAGAGCGGTGGTCCTAATATTACCACTCCCCATTCTCCTGAAGCAGTTCCGATACTGTCAAAACAATGTCCTGTCCCACTCCTACTGCTTGCACCAGGAGGTCATGAAGATGGCTTGTTCGGATATCAGAGTCAACAGCATCTATGGCTTGTTCATAATAGTCTCCACGGTGGGGTTGGACTCCTTGCTCATCCTCCTCTCTTATGTGATGATCCTCAAAACAGTGCTGAGCATCGCGTCCCATGCGGAGCGCCTCAGGGCCCTGAACACCTGCGTCTCCCACCTCTGCGCCGTCCTGCTCTTCTACACACCCATGATCGGCCTGTCTGTGATCCACAGATTCGGGAATGACTCTTCTCACTCGCTTCAGATTCTCATTGGCTACGTCTACCTGCTGGTCCCGCCCCTGATGAACCCCATCGTGTACAGCGTGAAAAGCAAACCCCTGCGTGCGAGGATCATCAGGGTGTTCGTCAAGTGAAGGTTCCATTTGTCACGTGGCTCCGGCACTGTTGACACGAGGGACACGTATTTCATGGTGGACCTGTACATCCAAACAGCAGAGGCTGCTGATCTCCACCCCATAGGAAGATGTTGAGATGGGGGTCTAATATCTAGTGCAATGTGTTTCTCTACGCACTGGGGAACGGGGACAGGGCACTGGGGGAAGGAGACCAAGGCAGCCAGCACCATTTAGAAAAGTGACTGTGTTCGTGGAGAGACAGGGGGCTGGGGGGACACTGGCTCATAAAGAACCACATTGGTGGCTGCTCCGACCTCAGAATTCCTGTCAGTACAGTCAATACAGAGAAGGGATGTGGCTGTGGTTTTCCATGACCCCAGGCCTGTCACTGTCCTGTCTCTGCTTAAACATCCAGGGACCATGAAAAAAGCTGCAGGGCTGTTCTGCAGTCACAGTCCTGGCCCTTCCTGACTAATCAGGGTGCTACGTGATCTATGGGCTGTGCCAGCTGTGGCCAGCGGCTATCAGAGAGGCACAGACACCTGCCCTCAGCCAGGTACTTGTGACTGAGTTGTGTCAGAAAGATGATTAATGCAGGAGCCCCAGGAGAAGCCAGTCAGACAGTCCCGTTGATGCCACACACCAGCTGGGCACACTCCCCACTGAGGTGGAGCACAGCTGTGTGTATGAGGGAGGGTCTGACACACAGGAGCTCTGGCAAGAGACTCAGGCCCACATTCCCCATTTCTGCTGTCCCGGCAACGCAAAGGGATGGAAATTGGCCTTAGCTCCCCCACAGAGGCACAGCCAGCTCCTTTCCCAACCTGTTCTGGGTAGGGTCCTAATCCTAATGTCCAACCTATACTGCCTTTTCTGCAGTTCACCCCCAGAGGTGTCAGAGAAAACTTTTTTCCCTCCTCCTTGTAACCACATTTTATATATTTGTTTGGGAACAATAGAGAGCTTGCAGGAGGCATTTGGAGCAGTGCGTGGGTCACACCCCTTTTTATTCTGAATGTGCATGGCCTTGTTTCCCCAGTTGTGTGCATGTCTCATGCCTGAACCAGGTGAAGGACACCCTCCGAGCTGTGCCTGAGGTACCTGGTGACCCAGTCACGGCTACATCTGGCTATCTGTGGTGTAACCCTGTTCCTTACAACCAGAGGCTCTGTAGCCCAGGATGGTGTGACTACAAATGTCCACTAACTAACCTTCCGTGCTTTTGTTTGTGGGTGCTCGGCTCCAGCTCCTGGGATTTTATTGGGAGTCTCGCACTATTTCCTCTCTCTGAAAGTCCCAACTTCTGGGATCCCGACCTTGTGTGGAATCTCAGTGTTCAATTTTGTTTAAAAGAGTTTATTTTTAAAAATGAGTTGCAGAAAAATTAGACATAGGTGACCCCAAAGGCTCAGACGTGGCCAAAGCCACGTGAAAACAAACCACACATTAGTGAATTTTAAAATCTCATCGTTTTAAACCAATCTTACGATTTTTTTTGAGAGGGGGGGAGTGACTCATATTTGTTGAATTTGGCTGGGCAGCACTTGGTACCTAGTTCAATGATACTCTCTAGTTCAGCCACAAGGTGCAGGGCTCAACACTAGAATTGCTGAGGGAAATTCTCTGGTCTGTGCTTTGCAGATAGATGACAGCAATGCACCTCTCTGGTCCCAATAGCTATGTCTGCGGGTACCCAACGTCAAGTTAAGGAAGTATGGATTGGATAAATGGTCTTTAAGGTGGATAGAAAGCTGGCTAGATTGTTTGGCCCAATAGGTAGTGATCAACGGCTCAATGTCAGGTTGGCCATCAGTTTCAAGTGGAGTCTCCCAAGGATTGGTTCTAGGGCCAGTTTTGTTCAACATCTTTACTAATGACATGGATGAGGGGATGGGTTGCGCCCTCAGCAAGTTTATGAATGACACGAAACTAGGGGGAGAGGTAGATACACTGGAGGGTAGGCATAGGTCCAGAGTGACCTAGACAGATGAGAGGATTGGGCCAAAAGAAATCTGATGAGGTTCAACAAGGACAAGTTTAGAGCCCTACACTTGGGACGGAAGAATCCCAAGCATTGTTACAGGCTGGGGATCAACTGGCTAAGTAGCAGTTCAGCAGAAAAGGACCTGGGGATTACACTGGATGAGAAGCTGGAGATGAGTCAACAGTGTGCCCTTGTAGCCAAGAAGGCAAATGGAATATTAGGGTGCAGTAGGAGAGCATTGCCAGCAGATCTAGAGAAGTGATTATTTCCCTTTATTCAGCTCTGGTGAGGCCACATCTGGAGTATTGTGTCCATTTGTGGGCCCCCCTCTATAGAAAGGATGTGGATGCATTGGAGAGGGTCCAGCAGAGGGCAACCAAAATGATGAGGGGACTGGAGCACATGACCTATGAGGAGAGGCTGAGGGATTTGGGCTTATTTAGTCTGCAGAAGAGAAGAGTGAGGGGGGATTTGATAGCAGCCTTCAACTTCCTGCAGGGGAGGTTCCAAAGAGGATGAAGAAAGGCTGTTCACAGTAGTGATGGATGGCAGAACAAGGAGCAATGGTCTCAAGTTGCAGTGGGGGAGGTCTAGGTTGGATATTAGGAAAATCTATTTCACTAGGAGGATGGTGAAGCACTGGGATGGGTTCCCTAGGGAGGGGGTGGAATCTCCATCCCTAGAGGTTTTTAAGTCTTGGCTTGACAAAGCCCTGGCTGGGTTGATTTAGTTGGGATTGGTCCTGCTTTGGGCAGGGGGTTGGACTCCAGGATCTCCTGAGGTCTCTTCCAGCCCTAGGATTCTATGATTCTAACGTCCGACATGCCCCCAGATGACTGGACAATGGAAAACATTTTCCTTGGCCCCTCGGTCTCAGATGTCCCCTTTGTAATAAATCCCATATTTTCCTTGACAGTGACACGCCAGACTGGAATTTACCAATCCCCCAACGAGTTCTTGCAAGCTATAAGCCAGTCACCAGATGTTCCCATGTGAGTGCTGACAGCCACTGGGACTGGTGCACTGTGCTGGGGAATAAGGGACTGGTACTGATAACCATCATCATTTTTATTATTTTCATCCTGGGTTATGTAAAGGTGGGTGGACAATAGAAACACGCCCCACCCTTGTCACCCATGTCAGCTCCCACCAACAGCAACATCAGCGCTTCCGCCATCATCTTGATTGGAATCCCCGGGCTGGAAGCGGCTCATTTCTGGCTGGCCTTCCTTCTCGGCACGTTGCACCTGTTCGCCGTGCTGGGGAACGATTAGTTGTGATTCACTGCATGACGGTGTCAGCCGATGGTCAGGGCAGTGAGTGGTGTGTGTGTGTGTATTATACACCCGAGACTTCAACTGCCAGGACCGGGGTCCCTTAGCAGTGGGCAACCTGGAGGAGGTTGACGGGTGCCCCAATAAGTTTACAGGAGAGCTTATACACCTGAGACTTCAACTGCCAGGACCGGGTCCTTAGCAGCGGGCAACCTGGAAGAGGTTGACGGGCGCCCAACGGATCTGTCCCTTATGACCGGCTGGAGTTCTTTAAATTGTGCTTGGTTCTGTTACAGCAACTGAAGGAGTCAGGTTAAAGCTTAAACAGTTACTATTTTATTGTTACAGGGTAAACTTAGCTGTTAATGCTACTGCTGTGTTACAGATAACACAGCCACTACAAAAGGACAGGACAGAAATTACACTTAAAACAAAAGTCACTTACAGGTACCATGAAACCCTTTTGGTTCTCTGAGCTCTTATTAAATGCATGCAAAATAGACACCTAGCAGGTATATATTCTCACCCTCATGCGTTCCAGACTTGGCATGGCCAGCTCTTTCTCTCAATCCCTCGGGAAGAAGTAGGGCGAGGTTGGGCGCCCCACAGACCTCGGAGACAATCAATACCTGCCAGCAGGTATAGATGATTGAGCTCAAATGGGGTGGGCTACTAAACCCCTCTTTATATCCCTTGGATCATGTAGGCTTCTTCCTGGTCTCAAGTGGCCAATTAGGAAAATGGCTTTGAATGCCAAGTTTCCTACGAAGGGTGCAAAGCATAATTCACACCTGGGAAAATGCAGACAATGGGCACTTCTAGTATGTGATGGGCGAAGATTCCTCTCCTGGGACAGTGCAGGCGTGTCAATTACTGGTACTAGCCATCAGGGCGACGGGAGGCCCCGGTCGTCCAGCCAGCCCATTTACTGTCTGGTTTCTGTTTATGGTAGAGTCAGGGACAGGCAGCACACCTGCTCCCAGGGCATCAAAGGCTGACTGCCTTTCTCTGCTCTCTGGGAAACAAGATGGGGTTCATGTCTGGCTACATTCCACCCCTTGACACGCCTCACTATGTCCCAGAACGCAAGATGGCGGTGATGCCAGCACCTTGTGCCCTCCTTGAGGAAGCTAAAATCGCCCTCTCGGCAGGGTCTGATCAGATAATTTTGGATCAAGGGATTGATTAGGATCGCTTCCCAACGCCATATACCGGATTTGTGCAGAGGAGGTAGCAGTGTACACAAAACGCCTAAGAATACATAGAAGCATGCAGCAAGCAATTACAACAAGTAAAATGGTTAATATAGTATTTACAATAGAGTGAAGGAATGGAGTTAACGAAAGTCCTAGGTGTTGGGCTAGTCAACCTAGTCATGAGGCTTTTTCATTCTCAGTTACAGCGTGTAAGCAGCAAGATTGGTTAACTATCGCACATACTCCCCCCAGAGTTGTTTAGAGGACTGCGGTAGTCGCTGTCATCGAACCATACCAGTCCCCATCGGAAGATGTCACTCTTGTTTCACCAGTCATTTGGGCTGAGAGGGACAATCTCGATTCCCAGTCCAGTAGAGGAGTCAAGTAAGGTGTTCTGGTACAGCAGTAGCAGTTGGGATGAGGAAGAAGACCATGGCGAGTTGGAGTACCATGTCTCATTTCAATAGTCTGTAACTAACAACAGTGGTTTCAAGCGCTACAACAGCATGCGGTATATATATACAAAAAGTTCATGGTGGTTTCCCGGATCCACACCAGCATTGGGAGGGATCCATCCCACTGGAGCACTGTTCAGGGCTATTGCCTCAGTTTCCTGTAATAAAACATAAGGTTTGCCAGTCTTGGATACAATCCAAGCCTCAGTAATGGTTATTGGTGTTAGCCCAGCGTCTGCAGTGGTCCAGACTCCTTTTCCCTTGTAGGAGTGCAGTACGTAGGTTTGTGTCCCCAAACTGGGGTGTTGGGACAAGGCTATTAAGCGGTTTAGTCCCATGATCGTAGACAACCCTGTTGTCCATCGGGTTGGGTAAGCAAAACCAATTCCTGAAACAATTTCTACTCCAGTTAAAACATACTTCCACCCTTGCTTACTGGTGGGTGGTGGACCAATATAATCTACTTGCCAGGTTGCCCATAGTATTTTTTTCATCTCTTAGCCTGGCAAACCGTTGCCCTTCTGTTATATGTTTCTTTGAGTTCAGCACATAGGGTGCAAGCTTGTACCAGATCTCTGGCTTGTTTGTGGGTGATAGGCCACCCCTGGCATGTGCCTGCCGCACCAGCTCATCGCTTCCTGTGTGTCCCAAGGTTTCATGTAGCCAAATGTACAGGCGTTCCCAATCCACCTGGGCAGCAAAAATTTGTACTGCTGCATCTGCTAGGTTATTTAGCTGTGCAGTCGGGTGTTGTTCCTTTGGTGAGCTGACACATGACTTATGCTTAAGGCATGTTGGGTTGCATGCTGGTATATCCATTTCCAGTATTCCAATCTCCAAACAGGCTTTCCCCTATTTTCCAGTTATTATTCTTCCAGTTAGTTATCCACTGGGTGGCTCCAGCCCATATAGCATAGGAGTTAGTGTAAATGGTACTGGCACCTGCCTCACAAGCTAGTTTGATTGCTGCCAGCTCTGCAAGCTGAGCTGTTCCTTCTATGTTTGTGGTCAGGGGTGCAGAGGATGTGTCTGCTGAGACAGCAGCAGCCTTCCTGTCCACTTTCCTTTGAAATAGCCAGGCAGCCTGTATTCACATATAATGTTGAATTTAAAAGCAAGCCAAAAGTGTTATCAACTCAGCCTTGAAAAGAGACAGTTAAGTTTCAAAGCTTGAATTTCTAAACTAATCATTTGGTTTCTAGAAAGTTAAATTTAACCTTAAAAGTTGAATGCCCAACAGAAGCACTAACCAATTTGTGCCTTGTCTGTTTGCAATTTTAAGCAAGAGGACATTATCCAAAACAAAATAAAACTAGTTCATTTGAAACCCACAAAATAGAGTTACAATATATAGAGCTCATTCTTTTATGCAGTTGACCAATTAAGTTTCAGTAGAATCCCTAATTTTCCTTTGCAGATTTAACAAAGGTGTCCATAGACAAAATGTTTACATTTGATTGTTTCTTTGCCTAGATGGTTTGCACAGTGCTTAAGGAAGAGGCTGCAAAGAAACAAGGTGTCATTTTTAAAACAAGATTTCTTCACATATTACAACCATCACTTAATTCCTTCCACACTCCGGAGTCCACCTTTTATCTTCACATTCCTCAAATCACTTGCTTTGTCCTTTCAAAGAAAATGTTTCTCATTCCTAGTAACTTTCCAATGTCTGCTCTACTTTCCTTATTCCTTCAACTATGCCCATAGGGCTCCAAACTTTTGCCTTCCCTTTTCACATGCTTTTTCCTTCTTATGGTCCATCCTAATTCCTGCTAAATGACTTTTCCCAATGACACAGGTTTGTCTACTATGAATTTGGTAAGGAGGGTGAGCTTGTTCACTAAGCCTCATACCTCCTGGTCCTTTTCTCAAGCATATTCCTGAGGGAAGAAAAAAAAAAAATCTGAGAGTTGCTTTAACTTTCAGCACCCATCCTTAAGGAAACTAGCTCGTCTGGGTACTGAGGGACATGCATTTCTACCTCTCCACTTCTGCAGCAGAGGCTTTTACATTTTTGCAGTTTCATATTTGCATTCTTATATTCAGTCAATTTGAAGAACACCTCATTACAGGTTTTCCATAGAAGTCAAGCTGCAGCTATTTCCTCTCCATTGGAGCCAAGGGTTTACATATCCACAAGTAGTTAGCCAATTTGTCTTCTAGGTCTGAAATTGTATGGACAGCAGCTAACACTTGATCAGACCAAGGGCTGTGCCTGAACCTTTGCAAGATTTTGTTCAAAAGGGGTAACATCTTTTACAAACGCCAATTTCTCAGTCTTCTCTGGGAGCCTTCTTAAAAGACTGCTTACATTTAAACATTTTCTAGTATACCCAACCTCCTATTGGGACTAAAATAGCAATACCAATACCTCCTTTTTTTTTTTTTTCTGGAGGGCTACAATTTGAACTTTCTGATCTCAGGTAGTTTGCTGATCAAACTTAGCTATTACCTGCACAGCTTCTTTGTGCTGCCAGCTAGGGCATTTGCAACACAAAGGAAATTACAACCTGTTGTGGCTCCTGGAGCCTCCACAGCATTTTAATTTGTTTGCAGTTTTTACCCCTTCTACAGTATACATGGCATATCACAGGAAAATGTGCAATCTTTGTTTACAACACTACTTAGCCACATTAAACTTTGCATAGGGTGTAACTCTTTCTTTATGCTTACAGTTTTCCTGTACCTTCATTAAACAACTTGGACTGAAATGGTCTTACTGAAAATAAACCAAACCAATTTGTTTTAAACCTACAAACAAGATTACTGGACCTTGAGAACCTCATTTATTTACACTATATAGATGTATATTTACACACAGATACACATACATTCTCTCTGAACCTTTCTTACACTATTTCTAGATAGCTGTACAACAATTACATTCCTTTTATTCATTGGGGTAGTTAAGTTCCAATAGAACCCCTCCCTTTAGAGTTCTTTAGCAGTATCTATAATCAAATGTATGGATTTGAGTCAAATTTGCCTGGATTATTTACAGACATTCCTTTGGAAAAAGGGCCCATTTTTCCTTCAGAATGGCTGCAAAGAAACCACAATTTTCTATCTACACCATTTTAGCATTTGCACAACTGCTCAATTCTCCATTCTCTGTAGAGTTAAATTCTGTGGGTTTTTCTTTCTTAAAACACTTTCTTATCTCTAAAAATAAAAAACTGGCCTTGTTTCAGATATTACTCTTGTAAGTATTGTTTTAAGGATTTAGATTTCCAGTACATGTACTTACTGCCTTTTTCTCAGTTCTACCACAAGGCCTTCAATCTATCTGTTACCTGCCTGCTTGTCTGGGCCTGATCCTGTTTTCCTTGCTAAATGGAAAGTGGCTCCTTTCCACAGACTCAGGCTTTGTCCCATTCTTTAGCTTGCAGGCAGTTCTATACTTACAGAACTGCACCCACAACTTCTCAGGATTTCCCCAATCCTTTTCTAACATTTCTCTATCCCATTTTGGGTTGCCCCAACCTTCCTGGGCAAAATTCTTTCCTACTTTACTGAAATCAGTATTTACCATGACTAGCTTCATGTTGCTGTATTTAAACCTATAACACAATCCTGCCGACTACGCCAATTCTGTCAGCCGATGGTCAGGGCAGTGAGTGGTGTGTGTGTGTGTATTATACACCCGAGACTTCAACTGCCAGGACCGGGGTCCCTTAGCAGTGGGCAACCTGGAGGAGGTTGACGGGTGCCCCAATAAGTTTACAGGGAGAGCTTATACACCGAGACTTCAACTGCCAGGACCGGGGTCCTTAGCAGCGGGCAACCTGGAAGAGGTTGACGGGCGCCCCAACGGATCTGTCCCTTATGACCGGCTGGAGTTCCTTTAAATTGTGCTTGGTTCTGTTACAGCAACTGAAGGAGTCAGGTTAAAGCTTAAACAGTTACTATTTTATTGTTACAGGGTAAACTTAGCTGTTAATGCTACTGCTGTGTTACAGATAACACAGCCACTACAAAAGGACAGGACAGAAATTACACTTAAAACAAAAGTCACTTACAGGTACCATGAAACCCTTTTGGTTCTCTGAGCTCTTATTAAATGCATGCAAAATAGACACCTAGCAGGTATATATTCTCACCCCTGCGTTCCAGACTTGGCATGGCCAGCGTCTTTCTCTCAATCCTCGGGAAGAAGTAGGGCGAGGTTGGGCGCCCCACAGACCTCGGGAGACAATCAATACCTGCCAGCAGGTATAGATGATTGGAGCTCAAATGGGGTGGGCTACTAAACCCCTCTTTATATCCCTTGGATCATGTAGGCTTCTTCCTGGTCTCAAGTGGCCAATTAGGAAAAATGGCTTTGAATGCCAAGTTTCCCACGAAGGGTGCAAAGCATAATTCACACCTGGGAAAATGCAGACAATGGGCACTTCTAGTATGTGATGGGCGAAGATTCCTCTCCTGGGACAGTGCAGGCGTGTCAATTACTGGTACTAGCCATCAGGGCGACGGGAGGCCCCGGGTCGTCAGCTAGCCCATTTACTGTCTGGTTTCTGTTTATGGTAGAGTCAGGGATAGGCAGCACACCTGCGTTCCCAGGGCATCAAAGGCTGACTGCCTTTCTCTTGCTCTCTGGGGGGGAAGGGGGAACAAGATGGGGTTCATGTCTGGCTACAGACGGCCCTATCAAAAATCTGATTAAATAAAGTATGTGCCCCTGTGTTCAGCATTTTTACATGGAAGTTTGGTCTTTGATACTGAACTGCCCTTGAGGGACAACCCAGGGCGAATAACTCCTTTTTTACCACACGGCAATGCGAGGGGAAAGGAAAGGGGAAGATTTTATTTTGCCCAGGGAAGGACAATGATGGAAAGCAGACCCACCTGGGGAACTCACAGCTGTGTCCTTTCACAGCCCCCCTCACTGTGTTGCCTGATTGCCAGGGGAGACTGTACTGTGACCCCACTGGGCCATGAGTGAGATGAAGCACAGAGAGATTCAGTGATTGTCCAAAGACGTACAGGGAATCTGCGCCACAGCTTGGAATTAAATGTGAGCTGCCTAAATCCTGATCCCTTGCCTTACCCACAAGACCATTCTCTCTTCCCAGTCACAGGACCAGTACATAGACACTGGCCACGAGGACGGGGATGAGGGGAGAGGCATGTTCTGAGAGGCATGTTGGCGGATCGTAGAGATGCCAAACATGGCAAGGTAGAAGATCAGGACATTCTAGATGATCATAATGACCCTTTCTGGCCTTAAAATGTGTAGGCCATGTCCTAAGTTGGTGGCAATTCGACAGAGCTACTCCAGTTGATTCTAGCTGAGGATCTGGTCTCACAACTCCAAACTCTGGGACCAGTTTCTCTTCCCATTATTTTATGCAGTTGTAACTCCATGGACAGTGGCAACATTACTCTTTATTTACACCATTCTGAGATCACAGTCAGCCCCTTTCATGTCTGTGGTGGAGGTGCAAACACAGATGGTCTCCTTTGTCTTATGGAATCAAGTCATTATCCATGCACGACTCTGTTTGGTTTTCACGCGCTCCACGGTGGGGTTCATCGGGGTGGCACCAGCACGGTGGACACTGCTGATGAGGATGTGAATGATGGGAGAATTGTTTTTGTCAAACCTGATAATCATAGAGAGGCTGATCATCGGGATGTAGAACATCAAGACAAATCAGATATGGGAGTGTCATGGGGCGGTCCTCTCCTCTCTTTCCCAGGGGGTAGGATCCTGTATCCCTGGGCTGTCTGAGTCCGTGACCCACTCCACACGACCAGTAAAACACCTGTGGGTAGGCCCTTCTCCTCGGGGCCTGATAGCCTAATGGCCAGAGTCAATGCGTGGCCCTTTGAAGCAGGGCAGGAAGGCCTACTAAGGCAAAGTCAGTACATCAGAGTCAGAGCCTGGCCCTTTAACATCGAGCTATTGGACAGCCCAATAGCCAGAGTCAGTGCCTTAAAGTCCAGGGCTGGACCTTTAATGCCAGGCTGGTCAGCCCACTGGCCCAATTCAGGCAATCAAATCAAAGCCTGGCCCTTTAAGGCAGGGATAGATGGCTCAATGGCCGAAGTCAGTAAGGGTGTGTCTAGACTACAGGGTTTTTTAAAAAAAGAGTGACCTTTTTTCGAAAAAACTTCCCCTGCGTCTAGACTGCTGCCGTGTTCTTTTGAAAGTAAATCGAAAGAACACGGCAGTTTTTTCGACCGTGGAAAACCTCGTTTTACGAGGAAGAACGCCTTTTTTCGAAAGTGCTCTTTCCAAAAATGGCGCTATGTAATGCAAACTGTGCTTTTTCAAAAGAGAGCATCCAAACTGCCTGGGTGCTCTCTTTCGAAAAAGCGGCTTGCTTTTTCGAAAGTACTAGTTGTAGTCTAGAAGCTCTTTTTCGAAAGAGGCTTGTTTGAAAGTATCTTTCGAAAAAGCCTCTTTCGAAAGAGTCTTGCAGTCTAGACGTAGCCTAAGTTAAAGTCAAAGCCTGGCCCTTTAAGGCGGGGCTAGACAGCCTAATGACCAAAGTCATGGGGGGAAGGGCTGTGGCCTGATAGGGGGACCCGGGCCCACCCTACTCCACTGGGTCCTGACCCAGGGCCCGGTGAGTGCCAGAACAGCCCACCACCCACTCGGTGGGGAATCTGACTGCAACACGCCAAGGATCTCGGGGTGGGAGAGGCCACTCCTGCACCCTCCCTGGGCCGCTTCCTACCAGATCCACCGGGTCGGTGTCCCATGTAGCAGCTGGGTCCTCTGGCTCCTCGGGGGCCACGTATCCCTGGGAATCTGCGGGGGTTGCAACTCAGCTGTCGTCGGGGCCTCGGCCGCTCTTGGCTCGGGCGACTGGCAGCTGCTGCTCAGGAGTTACAAACAGATGTCCTTCTCCTCTGACCGCCAGCCCAGACTGAGCCTCTCCCCTGGCTTTTATACCTGGGCTAGAGTCAGAGCATGCCTGGCAGGGATGCAGGATCAGGGTTCCTTCAGCCAGGATAGCCTGGCTAAACGCTGCTCGTTCCGTGCAGGGTTGGTACAGCCCGCCACAGGGAGATACCGGTGTTCAGCTGTTCTTCCTTTGAGGCAATACTCAATACAGTCATAAGGGTCATAACATAAGACAAGTAACAATGAGTCCAGAACCACCGAGGAAAGAACAAGGAATAAGTCATAAATACTAGTGACTCTCCTGTCTGACTGTGTCACATTGATTATATCTTGCTGCAAACACAAGGAGCCCACAGCCTACAGACCACAGCCCATACTGTGACCCCAACCCTATCTTTTCAATCATGGAGTGCACTAAGATGGATGCGTATCTCAGGAGGTTACGGATGGCAATGAAGTAACCAAACAACATGGCCAGCAGCACAACAGGTTCAATGGTGGAAAAGGTGTGGATGAAATTCATCTGGAGCAGACACATGTCAAAACAGATTGCTCAGCAATTGAACCAAAGGACACGCAGCACAGTAGGCAAGGTGGAAGAGGACTAGCCCGGATCTGAGAGTGGGCTCATGGAGGCTCTGCTCATTCTTGACAACAGAGAGGAGGGTGCATTTCCCTACAGTCATGGTGAGATACATGGAACACTGTAAAGTAACTGTAGATAGGTCTACAGGCACCCCAGCTGCCAAATACGTGGATACTAATCAGA
Source organism: Rafetus swinhoei (assembly GCA_019425775.1). Taxonomy (NCBI): domain Eukaryota; kingdom Metazoa; phylum Chordata; order Testudines; family Trionychidae; genus Rafetus; species Rafetus swinhoei. The sequence continues at coordinate 10,518,289 of CM033437.1, read as the reverse complement.
ACTCTCAGGAGCACAAAAGATTAGTCATTTGACTGTCAACCAAACAGTGATCAGAAGCTGTGACAGATGGGGCCAGGTCTGGGCACTGCTGAGGGTGTCCGCTCAGGGCAAATTGCTCAAAATCAGGGCTCCTTACAGCCCCAGACTGGAGGCCTTTCCCAACTAGGCCACAAACCAGTCACACCGAGCTCTTCAGCTGCCAATCCGGCCAGCAGGGAGCCTCACGAGCAAAACCTCTCAGACACCCCAGCTCTCCCTGTGCCACAATCAGCCCCGGGCCTACACACAGGTGAGGGGTTATAGAACCCAATCTCACCTACCCTGAATGGGTTCTCCCAGTCCCAAAGAACCAGCCAGAGATTCCCAGTCAATTTACACTTTGGATCTTACCCACAAAATCATGCTGGGCCAATCCTTTAGAATCTAAAATCTAAAGGTTTATTAATAAAAGAAAGAAAAGGTGGAGAGTAAAGTTGTTAAAGAAAATGCATTACATGCTCCAGTCACCAAGTTCTTGATGCAGGCTCTCAGCAGAGACGTTACAAACTACTAGCTTAAAAGTCTCTGGTGTACATCCTATGTCAGGACGGGTCCACGATTCTTCCTGACTCTCTGTCCCTTGCAAGGCTGCAGCTGGGATCTGTAGCAGAACTGAAGACAAGATGGAGTCTGCCTCATGGCCTTATATATTTCTCCTGGTGTCCTCCTGGCCAGAGCTGGTCACATGGTCGAGTGACCGATCTCTGTTTCACATGCTGGCAGTCATTATGCCCTGGATGGTTTGCAGGTTTCCAGACATATTTCTCAGGTGTGTATTGGGCACCTTGAGAGCCATTTTTCCTGGAGCTGTGCTAATTGGCATAGTCACTGACTGAACAATTGCTCTTTACAACAGGCCGTCCAGAGCCCATTGCTCTGTGTCAGGCAGATAACCTTCCCAGTAAAAGCACAGAGTCTATATTTATAACTCCGCATACAGACATCACACAAGTACATGAATAGCATACATAGCATCAGTAGAACGTAATCTTTCATTTGACACCTCACATGGCCCCCTTTGCGCAGACTTTGGGGCAAACCCCCCGCCTCCGATGGGTGCAGCAGTGATCTGGCTGCTCCCCTTAAAATCCAGTAATGTGACAGAAGCTAAGCCACATGGGTTCATGTGACTAATCATACACCCAATCCTATTGGCTAACAAATAGACTTTGCAGTGGGTTTGCAAAAACAAAAGGAACTGAGAAATGTTTGCAACTAGTCACTCCCCTAGCTTTGCAGAAATGGGATCTGAGTGGAAAGATACAGATCCAAAATTCTCTGGGTGACCGGGGAAATCTATAAAAGACCACGGCAATGAACATATGACAGTGGTGACGTCTGTGGCTCTTTCTAACAAATCCATTATATTTAAACCCCAAGTTTTGGGGCTTGAGACACCAATTGCAAAGCAAAATTCTGTGGCATGTTACAAAGGAGGTGAGGTTAGATCATTATGTTGCTTCTCGTCTTAAAATCTATGAAGATGAGACCTCACAGAAGAGTTCCACAGAAGGCTTCCTGGCACAGAGGGGAAGGTTCTATTAAGAAGTATTAAAGAAGGGCCTATTAAGGAAGTAACAAATCAGTAACTATGAATAACAATTATTTACAATTAAGAGCAATGTAATAATGCTAGAAAATTACATTTTGTTTGGACAGAGTCATCAGTAGCAAAGCCCTGATTAAAAGTAAATCAAGTTTTGCCCTTAGAGTAGGGATTCGACCTCTGTATGTGTGAAAAATATGGTGTATCCTCAGCCAAAACAGCAACACTTGATCTCTGAATACAGAATTAGCAAGTCAACTTGCTAGTTAGTTTAGAAATGACTGCATGTAGTGTTCCTCTAATACAACTCCTTCCTCATATGAATTCCATTGAACACACCTGAGTGGTATACTGAGAATAATAATTTCTCATAATTCGATTCACCTAATCAGTAGCTTCTTCCTGGGAACCAAAAAGTCAAAATACATTTCCCATTAAGTAATGCAGCCTTTGTCTCCCAGCCATCCCTGACAAGTCTATAGAGTGAGGGTTATTTAAAATCTTACTCATCAGAACTAGAACAAAAGATCTACTCCATTGTCCAATGGGTCATGGCATATTTTTTCCAAATTCATGCTTACAGCCGTTTCTCATTAATTAATAAAAGATATATTTTAAAAAGAAAAGAGAGTTACTGCAGTTACAAGATCAATATACCTAGAGATCTGAATCAAGTTCTTAGGTCAGTTTCATACCAGAGATTGCAACATTGTTTATTCATAGAAATCCTTCTGGAATTCATGTAAAAAGTCATAGACCAAGGGGAAGCCCATATGTAGATTTTCTTCAAATTCTTCCATGAGAATTGCAAATTCTTTCATGAGACTCGACCTGGAGATATCCTTGACTGCCCTTGACATAAACAAGTCTGAGATAGTAAAGATCAGGCCCCAAAAGTACTTTTACAACTGAAGTTCAGCTGATTAGTCTCGTGTTGGAAAATGATCACAGCAGAGATTCTGTGGGGGTACGTCTACATTTGCTCCCTAGTCCGAGCTAGGGATGCAAATTTAGGTGACCGAAATTGCTAATGAAGCGGATATTTAAATATCCCGCGCTTCATTAGCATAATCTTGCCCGAGCGTTACTCCGCTCAACAGCTGATTCAAACTAGGAAGTGCGCTCTGGGACGCGGTAGTTTGAACCAAACCCCTTGGTTTTGAGGAGTAATGTTAGTTTGAACCAAGAGGTTTGGTTCGAACTACTGCGTCCCGGAGTGCACTTCCTGGTTTGAATCAGCTGTTGAGCAGAGTAACGCACGGCTGAGATTATGCTAATGAAGCATGGGATATTTAAATCCCCGATTCATTAGCAATTTCGGTCGCTTACATTTGCATCCCTAGCTCGTACCCTGGATGAAGAACAGGTAATATGCATTGTTGCTTTGAGATAGAAATATATTTCCTAGGCATACACCGAAAACAAGTTGTATTTCTTGGCATGAGGAAATTAATCATTCAACTGGTTTATAGGTGGGATAGTGCAAATTCAACAAGAAATAAAGGCAATGATAACAGTTCAAAATCATGCTGGAAGGGCAAGTGGGATATTGCAGGGGTCTGTTCTGTGTCTGGTTCTGTTCAAAATCTTTATCCACGATTTAGATGATGGCATAGAGAGTACGCTTATTAAGTTTGCAGATGATACCAAGCTGGCGGGTTGCAAGTGCTTTGGAGGACAGGATCAAAATTCAAAATGATCTGGGCAAACTAGAGAAATGGTGTGAGGTAAATAGGATGAAGTTTAATAAGAACAAATGAAAAGTACTCCACTTAGGAAGGAACAATCAGTTTCACACATACAGAATGGGAAGCGACTGACTAGGAAGGAGTACTGCAGAAAGGGATTTAGGAGTTATAGTGGACCATAAGCTAAATATGAGACAACAGTGTGACACTGTTGCAAAAAAAGCAAACATGATCCTGGGATGAATTAACAGGTGGGGTTGTGAGCAAGACACGAGAAGTCATTCCTCTACTCTACTCTGTGCTGATTAGGCCTCAGTTGGAGTATTGTGTCCAGTTCTGGGCACCACATTTCATGAAAGATGTGGAGAAACTAGAGAAGGTCCAAAGAAGAGCAACAAAAATGATTAAAGGTCTAGAAAGCATGAGCTGTGAGGAAAGACTGAAAGAGTTGGACCTGTTTAATTTAGAAAAGGGAAGACTGAGAGATGACATGATAGCTGTTTTAAAGTATCTAAAAGGGTGTTACAAGGAAGAGGGAGAAAAGTTGTTCTCCTTGGCCTGTGATAACAAGACAAGAAGCAATGGGATTAAATTGCAGCAAGGGAAGTTAATATTGGACATTAGGAAAAACTTCCTACCTGTCAGGGTGGGCAACACTGGAATAAATTGCCTAGGGAGGTTGTGGAATCTACATCACTAGAGATATTAAGAGCAGGTTGGATAGACATCTATCAGGCATGGAGGGGTACTGGGTCCTGCCATGAGGGCAGGGGACAGGACTTTATGACATCTTGAGGTCCCTTCCAGTTCCAGTATTCCATGATTCTATTATACCACAACTTTCATCTCAATGTTAATAACGCCTTTTGATATCTGAATCAATAGAATATGATTATGAAACATTACAGACAGGAACCAAAAATTACAATATGCAAGTTACATTGATCATATTGTTGACATAGGTAAACACAAGCTAATACAATTTCTAACTCCTCCTGATTCGCTCACAATACAGACATACATTCAAAATGTATTTATATACCAAGTATTCCCAATACTTATCTATAATGTTCTTAAATGTTGTGTTTAGTTCAATGAGCTGGCTGGATGCTTAGCCCTCACTGGCTCAGAATAACAGCATCTCTTGAATATAATGGACTGTGTAGGTCCCTATGTAAACAGATGAGACAAACCAATTCAGTGCCCCTATTGGAATCTCTTAGTGGAATAGCTTTGAACAACCTTCGTGATCTGTTTACGAATCTCTTTGGTTTTTATGCTGTACACAATGGGGTTTAGCACAGGGGGGAGGAGGAGGTGGAGATACGTACTAAGAATTTGACTCAGAGGAAGGGCATTTTTCATGAACCTGTGAATCATCGTCAAACTGACCAGTGGGAAGTAGAACAGCAGCGTGACACAGATGTGGGAAACGCAGGTGTTCAGGGCCTTGAGACGCTCACGCCAGGACGTGAGACTCAGCACTGTCTTAAGGATCATGACATAAGACAAGACAATGAGCACAGAGTCCAAGCCCACAGTAGAAAGAACAATAAACAAGCCATAGTAGCTATTGGGCGTAGTGTCTGCACAGGCCACCTTCATCACATCTGGATGCAAACAATAGGAATAGGAGAGAGGTTGAATCCTGCTGTACGGCAACCTCTTGAGAAGAAGGACAGTTGGGATATGCAGACCACAAGCCCTGATTATTGTTGCCAGCCCAATGTTTCCTATCCTGGCACTGGTTAAAATTGAAGCATATCTCAGCGGATGGCATATGGCAACAAAGCGGTCAAAGGCCATGGCGAGTAGTACAGCGGATTCTATGTTTGAGAAAGTGTGAATAAAGAAAAGTTGGGCAAGACAGAGATCAATGTCAATTTCTCTGGTATTAAACAGGAAGACGCTGAGCACTGTGGGCAAGGTGGAAGCAGATAAACCAAGGTCGGTGAGGGACAACATACAAAGAAATAAGTACATGGGCTGATGGAGGCTCTTCCGTGTCTTTATCACAAGCAGAATGAGACCATTTCCTAAAATTGACATGACATACATGGAGCAGAATGGGACGGAGATCCAGGGGCCGACAGCTTCCAGCCCGGGGATGCCTGCCAGGAGGAAAATTGCACGACTGATATTGGTTTCATTGCAGGTTGGCATGATGCCCTGGGCAGGTTCTACTTAGTTCTCACATGCTCTGCAATGAAAACCATTATCAAGACACATGTGATATCCTGACAGACGATATAGCCCTTCCTACCACTGCTCTCCAGACAGGGTAGAGTCAGTACTTCTATGAAAACCCCTTGTGGGACTCCCAGATCCTCAGCTCAACTGGCCTAAGTGGCTCCGACCCAGGCAAACCCCACATTGGAATTCAGTGTTGTGGGAGCAAAGACAAAGAGCTCAAATGTCCTACTTAGGGTACCCGGCAGGCAGACACTCTGAGAGGTGCTACACGCCACACAAGCATCAAGTCCCCGGAAACTACTGGTGTCCCAGGTAGGGACTGTCAACTTTCAGTGGTTACAGCAACCTCTGCCATGGGCTACAAACTACCAACAGGCTATTCAGTGCTGTTTTTTCCAGGGTAACTGGCACCTTTCCTGTGCAGTGTGTGAGGCTAGGGACTGTCAGTGAGGTTATCGGTGTTGGCAGACCAGAGTTCAGCTATGGCAAGGCCATTCCTTGGCTCCTTATTCCCACACAAAGCCCCCGGCAAGTCAGTGGCACTCACAGAAAAGTGCCGCAGGGAGTAGAGGACACAAGGCAGCTTTCACTGGGCTTTGTGTCCCTCACTCATGGAAAATACCACCCCATAGAAACAACGTTTGCACCACCGAGCACTTGGAGAGTAGGTACCACAAGGAACCTGTTGTCCTAGGGCATTGAGAGACTTCACAAAATAAGTGAGAATGTCAATGAGAATAAAATGAGCAGCTCTCATTGTTCACATATGAAACATTTCAAGCCACAGAGATTGCCTATTACTGTAAGTGAAATAGGTGCAATTGGAGCAGAGCGCTTACCACAGCCATTAACACAGAAGCTGGAGAGCGGCCACCTTCTGCCCCCAATAAGCCGAGCTGGAACGCTCTGGGTGGGGACATTCCCTGTGTCTGTCAGACAGGCTGTGGCAGTGTTTATAGCGCCTGGGAAAGCTCCTGAGGATCAGTGAATCAATTGGGAATCCCTGTTGTTTGTACAGTTGCCAGGTAGCACCAGCAGCGGCCAGGGCTTGGTTGAATATCTTGGGGTTCCTTTCCATCCATCCCACACAGAACTGGCTCAAGCCCCCACCCAGTAACCTGGGAAATTCGCACACACTCGCAAACACAGAGTCTGAGCGCAGAAAGAAACTTTTAATGAAAGAGAGTGGGAAGCAACGTGCCATTAACTTGAGAACAGCACAGACCGAGTTCATAACCAAACCACGAGTCAACCTCCCAGTTCAAGCACGTTGGGCCATGTCCTTTGCCTCTCAGGCTCACAAGTCCAGCAATGTAAGTGTCCCATTCACATGCCCAACCCTTCTCTGCACCTCACTCACAGTTGCTGCCCTTGGTCAGGTTAGACCTGAGTTCAGAGGTTATATGCAGAGCTCCCTTCCCATCCTGAGTGGGTGGATGGTAGGAGGCATCTCACCAACTCCACTGGTCACTCGCTATCCACCTCCTCGCTACTCTCTGGCGCCGCTTTGCTGGCCACCTGCTGCCGCTCCTGCCACCCAGCCACTTGTGATGTATTTGGCTCTAGGCCAAACCTGATGATTTCATCTCTCTATGATGTCAGTGTCTCAATGCTTTCAGCTCTTGGCCTGCAGCACAGCCTGGCCAAAATATTCCAGCTTCCACTGGCCAAAAGAGTCCAGCATCCACAGACTCCTTATAGAGTCTGTTTTTGTTCTGTCATTAGAACAAGGATGTGGGGGGCAGGGGAGAGAAGAGAAACAGGTTGTACCAGTCTTACAGCTCATGCCTGGAGGACCTGTAGCTTGCTGGTTCAGAGCTCTGCCCTTCCCTCCAATTGACTTCACTGGGTTTGGAAGAGAAAGCTTCGTCCAGCCGAGATACTTTACAATGACAGTGTTTTTCCTTTGAATTGAGTTAAACACAGTCTGCTTTTCTGCATTCCCAATATCTGCAAGCACTGGTGGTCATATTCTACAATTCCGACTTTAGTGCTAACACGGTTTGTGACCTCACAACAGCCAAAATGGTTACAATAGGCAAAATATAATTCTAACAATTAAATATCTATCAGGGCTAAGCAACTAAATGACCTGGATTCCTTTCCCCTTCCAACACAAACTGTATTTACATAGCAACAGTTGAATATTTACAGGGCTAAGCCACTGAGTGAGCATAACCACGCCCAGGATTCCTTTCCCCTTCCAGCTGGCTGCAACTAAAGCATTGGTTCAGACCCTGCTTACACACGTTTTAGCTCTACCAGCAAAAATGGGAAATACCTGGTAGAAATGAACTATTTCTATAGGGACTTTGTTTACACTGATGCAGTGTTTGCAATTCAGGGCTAATCCAATTCACCAGATGAGATGAAAGATGCACCAATTGTTCATCTCAGAGCTGCTGTAAATGGGGTCACAGCGGCGAGACAGGGGTCGGCTGTCGCTCTGGGTCAGGATGGAACCTGAGTTGTTGTTCTCAGGGGCTACGTCTACATTGCACATTGTTGCGCAAGAAGATATTCAAATGAGGCGCAGCGATGATTATGACCGCACCTCATTTGCATATCTAATGAGCCATCATTTTTGCATATGGGGCTTTTGCACAAGAAGGAACTGTCTACACTGCTCCTTTTTCTGCAAAAACCCCCTCTTGTGTAAGAGCCATTCTGCCGCTTATTTTCAGGAAGCCGTTCTGCCATTTATATTCATCACCGCACCTCATTTGCGTATCTTCTTGCGCAACACTGCGCAATGTAGATGTAGCCAAGGAGAATTTCACTCTTGTGGAGGTGCCAGCTGACAGGCCAGGAGGTGTCTGTGTTTCAATGAGCCAAAGTGCAAAATGTCCTGGCACAGAGCGACACCGGTGGTGAGCTGTACGGCACACGGGCGACTGGATTTGAAAACTTTCCATTAGCTGGATTTGGAACCGTTTATTGTAGTGTGGAACTTACATAAAGCATAATCTCCCCTAGCTCTGAGGTGATCTGTTGCCACAGCAACCATCCTCCTAGGAGCTTCCAGTGCAAACTGTGCAGCCATCCATTCTCCCGCGTACTCCCTACAGCCCCTCTGCCCACGACGTCATTATGTAGCCCTTTTTCTACACCAGCAATCTCCTCTCCCCACAAATGCAATTCCTCCCCACAGGATCCATGCCCTCCCAACCCCACCCTATCAGCCATTTCCCCCCTCCAGGTCCCAGGATCTTTATCCTGCCCTCCCACCTCCTCGGTTCTCTCCTGCAGCCCAGTGTCCTGCTTGGTCTCCATATTGTCATACTCCCTCCTGCTGCCACTCCAGCCTCCAGTTCCCCTTCTCTTGGCCCCTTCCATCTCCTCCCCTTCCAATTTCACTCTCCTCCCCCTGCCTCATCTTTCCCACAGAGCTTTATGACCAGCTCCCCTCAACTTCCCTTCAGCCACATCCTGTAGACAATTTCACACAATCAGCCCCCCATAACACCTCCCTAGAAGAGAAAAGGTGGCCACTCCCCCACCCCGCCCCTCAGACCATACTCCCCGCTGTGCCTCTAGCCCTGCGGAGACAAGGGGGCCTATGACATGTCCTGCCACTTACGGGCCTTTGCCTCCTCCACATCACCTAACTCTAGACCCTCCAACCTCACAGGGTCCTAGAGCCTAGTCTCCCGCCCAAGCCTGAGTGTCTACACCACAGTGAAATGGCTCCTTAGCCTGAGCCCTTCAAGCCAGCGTCAGCTAACAAGGGGCAGCCATGAGTATCTAATTGGGCATTTCCATACTGAGGGGCTTTTGTTAAGAAACTAGTAGACCCAGTTCCTCTTATCCCTTAGCTTTGGAATCAGGGCATTTATTGTGTCAACACACCTGTAAACATGTGCAGTTGGAAAAACGTTTCTGAGTCACCACGTTTTTGGATAGCAGTAGTTTTGAAACAGCAATTACCATTTCTGGGATCTTTCTTTGGAACACAGTGATTAAAGAACGCTAAAATTTTCCATGCGTTTTGTGAGTGCTGAATTCTCATAAACGTCATTGGAATGTTTGCTGAGGGGAATTATGTCCATGGGAGCCTTCATGGCATCTAAAACTCTGAGCAGAAGGAATGATTCCTACTGGTGGTCGATGAACGGTGCAGTAAGTTGCGAGGGCAAGGTTCCATTTCCATTTCATAGCAGCGGCAGTCAAAAAAGTCAACAGAATGTTGGGAACCCTTAAAAACAGGCTAGAGAATAAGACAGAGAATATCTTATTGCCTCAACCTATAACCATAGTACGCCCACATCTTGACTCCTGCGTACAGATGTGGTTGCCTCATCTCAAAAAAGATATATGGGCATTGGAAAAGGTTCAGAAAAAGGGCAACAAAAATTATTTGGGTTTTGGAACAGGATCCATATCAATAGACATTAAATAAACATGGTCTTTTTAATTTAGAAAAGAGGAGACTAAAGGGGGATATGATACAGGTCTATAAAATCATTACTGGTGTTGAAAAAGTGAATAAGGAAGTTATTTACTTGTTCCCATAATAAAGAACTAGGGGTCACCAAATGAAATTATTAAGCAGCAGGTTTAAAACAAACAAAAGGAAGTTTTTCTTCACTCAGCACACAGTCAACCTGTGGAACTCCTTGCTAGAGGATATGGTGAAGGCTAGGTCTTTAACAAGTTTCAAAAAGAGCTAGATAGATTCATGGAGGTTAGGTCCATCAATGGCTATTAGCCAGGATGGATAGGAATGGTGTCCCTAGCCTCTGTTTGTCTGGAAATGGATGACAGGAGAGGGATCACATGATGATTACCTGTTGTGTTCACTCCCTCTGGGGCATCTGGTATTGGCCACTGTCGGAAGATAGGACACTGGTCTAGATGGACCTTTGGTCTCGCCCTTCTTATGTTTTTATGTTCTTAGGAAATATGTTGAAAAGACCAAATAAATGACAAGATTAGTGCTCTTACCCATAATAAAATACTAGTACAGGAAAAGATATCACTACCACACCTGTTTCTGGGAAGGTGTGTCATGCAGTGATGTGACATTTGCCTGACACAGACAGTCTGCTCCCCGTATTTAAGCATTTGCAACATGAAGCCCGGGGGCTCGACCCCAATCTAGCTGTGGTCACTTAGGAAATGAGCTATAGTGTCCCCCACAGGGGACTCTCTCTGTACTGGCCACGTCCCTAACCCGCTCTCACTGCATTACATTCCAAGTACAGTCAATGTATGACACAGCAGCTGTAAGGGAACAAAAGGGGAAAAGGGGGAAGGGGAAAGGGACAAGGAACTCACCCTGTGGGCATGGGCACACCCCCAGAAACATTCACAGTCTGCTCCTCACAGGACCCAGGCCCAGGACCAATGAATTCTCCCTAAAAGAGGGAGGATCACAAGGTCTTGATCCTCTATGGCCCTGCCCCTCCCTCTTCTTCCTCCCATAACCCCCACTGGCTAAGCTGGAACCTGGATACAGATCAGGGAACCTGACCCATTGGTAGGTGGGGCCTGAGAGCAGCCCCAAGCCCACGTTCACCCCTCCCTCACCCGGGCAGATGTAGGGACTGGGGCTGCCTGAAGCTGCTCACAGGATTCTTACCCTGACCGAGCTCTGGGAACAAAGAGCTGCAGTGGGGTCATGATAAGAGCTGACTGGGCACCTGTGGGGAGCTACGGATGCTCCACCTGCCCTGGGTGTGAGCTCCAGGGAGTGGCTGTTCCTCTGCCTCTGCCCATACTTCCTGCCCAGGCCCTGGCCGTGCTGCAGTCATACCCCGGGTCAGACACTGGGCTGGCAGGGGCCACACGACCTCAGGCTCTAGGTGATAGGACCAATCTCCGCACAATCCACCCTCCCATTGCGTTCATGCCCCTTCCCCCACTCCAAGAACAACCTCCAGGCTCTCCTGTCTCGTGACGTCTCCTTGTACTGGGCCCGCTGCCCATGGCCCCACACAGCTCTCCCCAGAATCAAGTTTTGCCCTTAGAGCATGTGTGAAAAATATGGTGTGTGCTCAGCCAAAAGGGCAACACTTAACCTCTGAGTACAGAATTTGCAAGGCAGCCTACCAATTAGTTCAGAAATGACGGCAAGTAGTGTTCCTCCATTGAACTCCTTCTTCCTTGTGTGAATTCCATTGAACACCCCTAAGTGCTGTACTAAGAATAATAATTTCTCATAATTAGATTCACCGAATCAATAGCTTCTGCATTACCCTACTGGTGACCAAGAAGTCAAAATACATTTCCCTTTAAGCAATGCAGCCTGTGTCTCCCTGTTATCCTTTCAGACCAGTCTTTAGAATAAGGGTTACAAAGTACTGCTAATCCCGAGAGATCAAACACATTGTTAACTGGGTCAATGCATATTTCTTTCTGAAATACAAGCTTACAGCTCATTCTTCTTAATTAATCAAAGATTTATTTTAAAAGGAAAGAAAGAGAATTGCTGTAGTTGAAAATCAATATACTGAAAGATCTGAATCAAGTTATTAGATCAGTTTCATAGCAGAGATTTTGACACTGTTGATTTATAGAAATCATAGAATCATAGGACTGGAAGAGACCTCATGAGGTCATCAAGTCCAGCCCCTGCCCAAAGCAGGACCAACCCCAACTAAATCATCCCAGCCAGGAGTTTGTCAAGCCAGGATTTAAAAACCTCTAGGGATGGAGATTCTACAACATTCCTAGGAAACCCATCCCAGTGCTTCACCACTCTCCTAGGGAAATAGATTTTCCTAATATCCTACCTATACCTCCTACACTGCAACTTGAGCCCATTGTGCCTCATTCTGCCATCCGTCACTACTGAGAACAGCCTCTCTCCATCCTCTTTGCAACATGAGGATGCAACATTTGGAACCTCCCTTGCTGCTATCAAGTCCCCCCTCAATATTCTCTTCTGTAGACTAAGTAAACTCAAATCCCTCAGCCTTTCCTCATAGGTCATGTTCTCCAGCACCGTAATCATTTTGATTGCCCTCTGCTAGATGCTCTCCAATTCACCCACATCCTTTCTGTAGTGGGGGCACCAGAACTGAATGCAATATACCTGATGTGGCCTCAACAGTTCTCAACGAAGTGGAATAATCATTTCTCTAGAACTGCAGGAAATACTCCTCCTCCTAATGCACCCTAATATGCCATTAGCCTTCTTGGCCACAAGGGCACACTGTAGACTCATATCCAGCTTCTCATCCACTGTAATCCCCAGGTCTTTTTCTGGGAAATCCTTCTGGAATTCATGCAAAATGTCATAGACCAATGGGCAGTCCATGTGTAGAGTTTGTGAAAATTCTTCCATGAGACTAGACCTAGAAATGTCAATCTTCTGACTTGACTGCTTCTCACATAAGTAAGTATGAGAAAATAATGCCCAGGCCGCAAGTTCCCTTTATAAATGAAGTTCAGCTGATTCGCCTCATTTTGGCAAATGATCACAGCAGAGATTCTGTGGATGAAGAACAGGTAATGCTCATTGTTGCTTTGAAATAAAACTCTATTTCCTAGACATACACCGATAACTAGTTGTATTTCTTAGCATGAGCCAATTAACCATTCAACTGATTCATAGGTAGTATAGTACAAATATCAACAAGAAATAAAACAATGATACTATTATACAACAACTTTCATCTCAAGGGTTATAACCCCTTTTGAAAACTGAATTAATAGAATATGATTATGAAACATTACAGACAGGAACCAAAACTTATAATATGCAAGTTACATTGATCACATTGTTGACATAGGTAAACACAGACTAATACAAATACTTTTTCTCCTTCTCTCACAATACAGACATACATTTCAAAATTAGTCTGGTTACCAAGTATTGCCAATACTTATCTAATATGTCATTGAATGTTGTGTTTAGTACAATCAGTTGCTTGGATGCTTACCATTGCTGGCTCAGATTCACAGCAACAGTTAGATATTATGAGCTATGGAGGCACATAGAGAAACAGATTAGACAAATCAACTCAGTGCCACATCAGAGCCTCTTAGTGGAATACTTTTGAAAGAACTTCGTGATCTGTTTACGAATCTCTTTGGTTTTTATGCTGTACACAATGGGGTTGAGCACAGGAGGGAGGAGGAGGTGGAGATATGTACTAAGAATTTGACTCAAAGGAAGGGCATTTTTCATGAACCTGCTGATCATAGACAAACAGACCAGTGGGATGTAGAACAGCAGTGTTACACAGATGTGGGAGACGCAGGTGTTCAGGGCTTTGAGACGCTCACGCCAGGACGTGAGACTCAGCACTGTCTTAAGGATCATGACATAAGACAAGACAATGAGCACAGAGTCCAAGCCCACAGTAGAAAGAACAATAAACAAGCCATAGTAGCTATTGGGTGTAGTGTCTGCACAAGCCATCTTCATCACATCTGGATGCAAACAATAGGAATAGGAGAGAGGCTGAATCTTGCTGTATGGCAACCTCTTGAGAAGAAGGACAACTGGGATGTGCAGACCACAAGCCCTGATTATTGTCGCCAGGCCAATGTTTCCTATCCTGGCACTGGTTAAAATCGAAGCATATCTCAGCGGGTGAAGTATGGCAACAAAGCGGTCAAAGGCCATGGCGAGTAGTACAGCGGATTCTATGATGGTGAAAGTGTGAATAAAGAAAAGTTGGGCCAAACAGAGATCAATGTCAATTTCCCTGGTGTTAAACAGGAAGACACTGAGCACTGTGGGCAAGGTGGAAGCAGATAAACCAAGGTCGGTGAGAGACAACATGGAAAGGAACAAGTACATGGGCTGATGGAGACTCTTCCATGTCTTTATCACGAGCAGAATCAGACCGTTTCCTAAAATTGCCAGAAGGTACATAGAGCAGAATGGGATGGAGATCCAGGGGCCGACAGCTTCCAGCCTGGGGATGCCTGCCAGGAGGAAGGTTGTATGACCGATGTTGGTTTCATTGCAGATTGGCATGATGCCCTGCTGAGTTTACTAAACCACATGCCCTGCAATGAAAAACAACATTATCAAGACACAAGTGACACACTGACAGACAATATGGCCATTCCTGCCATGGATCTGCAGACAAGGTGGACTCGGTACCTTGATGAAAAACCCTTATGGGACTCCCAGATCCTCAACTTAGCTGGCCTAAGTATCCCTGACCCAGGCAAACCCCACATTGAAATTCAGTTCTATTGGAACAATGACATAGAGCTCAAATGTCCCATGTAGGGTACCCATCAGGCAGACACTCTGAGAGGTGCTACACGCCACACAAGCCCCATGTCTCCAGAAACTACAGGAGGCCCAGGTAGGGCCTGTCATTCTTTCAGTGGTTAAAGCAGCCTTTGCTATGGGCTATAAATACCAACAGGCTAGTCAGTGCTGGCTTTTCCAGGGTAACTGGCACTCTTCCTGTCCAGCATGTGAGGCTAAGGACTGTCAGTGAGGTTATCGGTGTTGGAAGACCAGAGTTCAGGTGTGGCAAGGCTCCAGGCTCCTTAATCCCACACACAGTCCCAGCAAGTCAGTGGCACTCACAGAAAAGTGCCACAGGCAGTTGAGGACACAAGCCAGGTTTCACTGGGGATTGTGTCCCTTCCTCATGGAAAATTCCACTCCACATACATAATGTTTGCAACACCGAGCGCTTGTAGAGCAAACACCACAAGGCAGGGACCTGTCATCCTAGGGCGTCAGGAGACTTCACAAAATAAGTGATAATGTCACTGAGAATAAAATGAGCAGCTCTCATTGTTCACAGATGAAACGTTTCAGCTGCTGAGATTGTCTATTACTGTAAGTGAAATCGATGCAATTTGAGCAGGGCACTTACCACAACCACTAACACAGAAGCTGGAGAGTGGCCACCACAAGCCCCGATAAGCCGCGCTGGAACGCTCTGGGTGGGGACATTCCCTCTGTCTGACAGACAGGCTGTGGCAGTGTTTATAGTGCCTGGGGAAAGCTCCTGAGGATCAGTGAGTCTGCTGGGAATCCCTGTTGTTTGTACTGTTACCCTTCTTCCAGATAGCATGGGCAATGGCCAGGGCCAAGTTCAACATCTAGGGCTTCCTATCCATCCATCCCACACAGAACTGGCTCAAGCCCCCACCCTGTAGCCTGGAAAATTCACGCACACCCCTGGGCGCCTCCAAGTGGCAATGCTTCCCCAAGCGCAAACACAGAGTCTGAGCATAAAAAAGAAACTTTTAATGAAAGAGGGAGAGAAGTGACGTGGCATTAACTTGGGAAAACTCCACAGACAGAGTTCATTACCAATCCATGAGTGAACATCCCCGCTCAAGGATGTCGGGCAGTGTCCTTTGCCTCTTAGGCTCACAAGTCCAGCAATGTAAGTGTCCCCTTCTCTGCACCCCACTCACAGTTGCTGCCTTTGGTCAGATTAGACCAGAGTTCAGAGGTGATTTCCAGAATTTACCTCCCATTCTGAGTGTGGGGGTTAGGAGGCATCTCACCCAGTCCGCTGGTCACTCACCATCCATCTGCTTGCTGCTCTCTGGTGCCGCTTTGCTGGCCGCCTGCTGCCGCTCCTGCCAGCCAGCCACGTGTGATGGATTTGGCTCCAGGCCAAACCTGGTGACTTCAGCTCTCTGTGATGTCAGTGTCTAAGTGATTTCAGCTCTTGGCCCACAACACACCCTGGTCAAAAGATTCCAACATCCACTGGAATAACATTTTAAAATGAAAAATAGACTCCTGATGGAGTCTGTTTTAGTTCTGTCATTAGAACGAGGTGCGGGGGAAGGGGGAGAAGAGAAACAGGTTGTACCAGTCTTACAGCTCATGCCTGGAGGACCTGTAGCCTGCTGGTTCAGAGCTCTGCCCTTCCCTCCAATTGACTTCACAGAGTTTGGAAGAGAAAGCCTTGTCCAGCCGAGATACTTTACAGTGACAGTGTTTTTCCTTTGAACTGAGTTAAACACAGTCTGCTTTTCTGCATTCCCAATATCTGCAAGCACTGGTGGTCATATTCTACAATTCCAACATTTAGTGCTCACGTGGTTTGTGACCTCACAACAGCCAAATTGGTTACAATAGGCAAAATACCATTCTAACAACTGAATATCTATCAGGCCTAAGCATCTGAGGCTACGTCTACACTGTAGCATTTTTGTGAAAGAGGAAATGCAAATGAAGCACTCATTAGCATTTCTCAAACTCTCTCGTTTTCATAGTCTCTTCCAATCCATTTTGCGGAAGAGGTTTTTGTGCAAAAAAATCACAGCGTAGATGGGGCAATAAACTCTTTTGCGCAGGATCCTGTATATCAGCTTTTTTGAAGAATAAGGGTTCTTGCACAAAAAGGTTTTTTTGAGCAAAATGGCCCCGTCTACACTGCGTTTTTTTGCACAAAAACCTCTTCCACAAAATGGATTGGAAGAGTCTATGCAAATGAGAGCACAATGAATGCTTCATTTGCATTTCCTCTTTTGCAAAATGCTACAGTGTAGACATAGCCTCAGTGACCCGTATTACATAACCAAACCCAGGATTCCTTTCCCCTTCCAGCTGGCTGCAACTATAGCATTGATTCAGACCCTGCTTACACATGTTTTAGCTCTACCAGCAAAAATGGAAACTACCTGGTAGAAATGAACTATTTCTATAGGGACTCCATTTACACTGGTGCAGTGTCTGGGATTAAGGGCTAATCCGATCCCCCAGATGAGTTGGAAGATGCAACCATCTTCCATCTCAGAGCTGATGTACATGGGGTCACTGTGGTGAGCCAGAGTTCGGCACTCGCTCTAGGTCAGAACGGAACCTGAGTTGTTGTTCTCAAGGAGAATTTCTCTCTTGTGAGAGATGCCAGCTGACAGGCCAGGAGGTGTCTGTGCTTCAATGAGCCAAAGTGCCACATATCCTGTTACAGAGCAATACCAACGTTGCGCTGTACGACACACGGGTGACTGGATTTGGAAACTTTCCAATAGCTGGATTTGGAATCGTTTATTGTAGAGTGGATCTTACACAAAGCAGCCACAGGGAATCTCCCCTAGCT
The DNA here is from genome assembly GCA_019425775.1 of Rafetus swinhoei. Classification (NCBI taxonomy): domain Eukaryota; kingdom Metazoa; phylum Chordata; order Testudines; family Trionychidae; genus Rafetus; species Rafetus swinhoei. The sequence goes on along the minus strand of CM033437.1, from coordinate 10,500,836 downwards.
CTCTTAGTGTTCTGTTGTCACAGCAACCATCCTGCTAGGAACACCCAGTGCAAACTTCACATCCATCCCTTCCCCTGCATGCTCCTTACAGCCCCCTCTGCCCTGGAACTCATGATGCAGCCCCTTTTCCAGCCCAGCAATCCCCTCTCCCCACAAATGCCATTCCTCCCCACAGGATCCCTGCCTCACCCTGTCAGCCATTTCCCCCCTCCCGGCCCCAGGTCCTTCATCCTGCCCTCCCACCTCCTCGGTTCTCTCCTGCAGCCCAGTGTCCTGCTTGGTCTCCATATTGTCCTGCTCCCTTCTGCTGCCACTCCAGCCTCCAGTTCTCCTTCTCCTGGCCTCTTCCACCTCCTCCCCTTCCAATTTTACCCTCCCGCCTCTGCCCCATCTTTCCCACAGAGCTCTATGACCAGCTCCCCTCAACTTCCCTTCAGCCACATCCCCTGGCCCATTTCACACAATCAGCCCCCCATATCACCTCCCTAGAAGAGAAAGGGGGGTGCTACCCCAACCTGCCCCTCACAAACCATTCGTTCCCTCCATGCCTTAGCCCTGTGGAGATAAGAGGGCTTGCAACATGTCCTGCCACTCACAGGCCTTCGGCTTCTCCATATCAACCAGCTCTAGACCCACCAACCTCACAGGGTCCTAGAGCCCAGTCTCCAACCCAAGCCTGAATGTCTATACCACAATGAAAAGGCTCTTTAGCCTGAGCCCCGCAAGCCAGTGTCTGCTGACAGGGACGAGCCATGGGTGTCTAATTGAGTGTTTTTGTACTGAGGGACTTTGGTTAAGGGACTAGTTGAGACAGTCCATAAAACACACATTGTTTATTGAGGAATACTGTAGCACATGTGTCCCGTAGTACAAATGTGCCTTGCACGGCTTCCTCATCTCCTAGCTTTGTTTCTGCTACGGGGTTCCCTCTGGATCATGAGATGAGGGGTCCCTGGCTTGCTGCCAGGAAGAAACCAGATCTCCTCTCTGTCCTCCTCTCAACAAAAGGCAAGCAACCCCCTTCACAATCTAAACCAAATATGGGGACACTGTGAAGTCTGGAACAAGATATCCGTACCTCATGACTTGGAGGCCATGTCTGGCTGACATCCGAGGGCTGTTTGGAACCGTCTCTATGAGCACGGCCAAGGGGAGAGGAACATGGGCTGACATAGGAGTGATTTGGCCTGTGGCAAAGTGGAAGTTGGTCCCTGTAAACTCTGGGCCGTGCAGATTGAGTTTTTCATGTTGATTCACAGACCCAAATCCCTGAACATGTCTATTGAATTCTGGGCACAGCCCAGCAGGCCCCATGGAAGCAGTGGGCTCTGAAGTAGGGGTAAATCATAGTCCTTTGGGTGTGTAGGGAAGCGGCCCCTACTGAGCTTCCTCTCAAAACAGTCCGCGGGGTGGCATGTGAAGGTGTCTCATTTGGCACCCCTTTGGGCATCTCTCAGGGTCGTGTCCTGTTGCTTGTGAGTACGTCACGGCCTGCCACACAACGAGGCCTGGGCCCATTGCTAGACACGCTCCATGGAAACCCCAGTGAGAAATAAGCTTTGGCATATTTTCAGCTGCTGCATTTGGCTCGGACCTCCCCTGCTGCCCTCCCTGAAGCTGGCGTATGCGGGTCTTCCTGTGTCACAGCTGCTCCTGTTTCTCTGGAATGCCAACTCTCACGCTCAGCGCGCTGCTGATAATGGTTTGAAATTCCTTTTACAATAATGGGAGGAAAAAGCACAGAATGGTGGCCTGAGTCTAGTCTATAGCCCTGCTGTGCCCCTTGTAGCTTTTTTTTCCACGGTCACCCCAGACTCCTTCTCTCACCCCATGGTGGGTGGGGCTTGGGCTTTCCCCTTTATTTCCCTCACCCCCTGGGTGTACACGGCCCTTCCGCAGGATCTCCAGTTGCCTGGGGCTGACAGACAGAGTGCTGGATTGGCAAATGAGGCACCTAGCTGGCATCTCCCTTCACACATTCCCACACCTCACCTGGGCAGCATGCCCCATTGTTGGAGAACTGCTGCTCTGCACAAAATCAAATGCGAGCCCCTGCCCAGGAGAAGCCTGAGAAATGTCTGTTGGGATCGATTTCAGCACCTGGACACAGCTCCTGGGCTGCATGAAGCATTGTTGGCCGAATGACGCTGACGTGATCAGCACCTGCCTGTAAACTCTGACAGGGACTTGGAATCAAGGAATGTATTGTGTCAAGACACCTGTAAAACGTGCAGTTGGAAAAAGTCACCTCGGATGGCAGCAGTTTTGAAATGGCATTTATCATTTCCAGGACCTTTCTCTGGAGCACGGTGATTAAAACCAATTATCCATTTATTTCGTTCGTGCAGAAGGCTCATAAACTTCATTGGGATTTTTGCTGAGGGGAATTCTGTCTGTGCAGGCCTTCATTGCAGCTAATTATCAAACTCTGCCAGGAAGGAGAGATCCCTATTGGTGGTGGATCAATGGAGCAGTAAGTTGCTACAGCAACTTTCCATTTGTTATGAAATATGCTGAAGAGGCCAAATAAACTATGACAAGCTTAGTGCTCTTAGCCCTTAATGAAATAGTACAGGAAAAAATGCTGCTACCACACCAGTCTCTGGGAAGGTGTCTCATGCAGTGATGTGACATTTGCCTGACCCAGACAGTCTGCTCTCCACATTTACGCGTTCTCAACATGAAGCCCAGGGGATCGACCCCTGATCTTGTCATGGTCACTCAGAAGAGGTGCTATAGTGTTCCCCACCTCACCGCAGACTCTCTCCATCCTGGCCACGTCCCTAACCCGCTCTGACTGTGTTACATAATCATTCCAAGTACAGTCAATGTATGAAATCGCAGCTGCAGGGGAACAAAAGGGGAAAAGGGGGAAGGGGAAAGGGACAAGGAACTCGCCCTGTGGGCATGGGGCACCCCCAGAAATGTTCAGAGTCTGTTCCACACATGCCCCAGGCCCGGGGGCAATGAATTCTTCCTAAAAGTGGGAGGACCACAAGGCCTTGGCCCTCCATGGCCCTGTCCCTTCCTCTTCTTCCTCCCATAACCCCCGCTGGCTAAGCTGGAACCTGGCCCATTGGGGGCACCTGAGAGCAGCCCCAGGCCCATGTTCACTGCACCCCCTGGGCAGATGTAGGGACTGTGGCTGCCCAGAGCTGCTCACAGGGTTCTCAACCTGACCGAGCTTGGGGACCAAAGAGCTGCAGCCGGGCCATGGTAAGAGTTGCCTGGGCACATGTGTGGAGCCAAAGATGCTCTATCTGCCCTGGGTGTGGGCTCCAGTGGGGTGGCTGTTCCACTGCCTCTGCCTTGTACTGGGCCCTCTGCCCATGGCCCCACCTTGCTCTCCCCAGAATCAAGTTTTGCCCTTGGAGCATGAATTCGACCTCTGTATGTGTGAAAAATATGGTGTGTGCTCAGCCAAAAGGGCAACACTTAATCTCTGAGTACAGAGTTTGCAAGGCAGACTACCAATTAGTTCAGAAATGACGGCAAGTAGTGTTCCTCCATTGAACTCCTTCTTCCTCGTGTGAATTCCACTGAAACCCCCTGAGGGCTATATGGAGAATAACACTTTCTCATAATTAGATTCACTGAATCAGTAGCTTCTGCATTATCTTACTTGTAGCCAAGAAGTCAAAATACACTTCCCTTTAAGCAACGCAGCCTTTGTCTCCTTACCATCCTGCCCGACAAGTCTATAGAATGAGGATTATTTAAAATCTGATATACCAGATACAAAGTTCTGCCAATCCCGAGAGATCAAACACACTGCTCACTGGGCCAATGCATTTTTCTTTCCCAAATACAAGCTTACAGCCAATTCTTATTTACTAATCAAAGATTTATTTTAAAGGGAAAGAGAGTTGCTGTGGTTAAAAACCAATATGCCTAAAAATCTGAATCAAGTCCTTAGATCAGTTTCATAGCTTCTGCATTATCTTACTGGTGACCAAGAAGTCAAAATACACTGCCCTTTAAGCAATGCAGCCTTTGTCTCCCTGCCATTCTGCCCAACAAATCTATAGAATGCGGGTTATTTAAAATCTGATATATTAGATACAAATTTCTGCCAATCTCAAGAGAACAGTCCCATTGCTCATTGGGTAAATGCATATTTCTTTGTGAAAGCCAAGCTTACAGCCAATTCTTATTAATTATTCGAAGTTTATTTTAAAAGGAAACAAAGAGAATTGCTGTGTTTAAAAATAAATGTACCTAAAAATCTGAATCAAGTTCTTAGATCAGTTTCATAGCAGAGACTGTGACACTGTTGATTTCTAGAAACCCTTCTGGAATTCATTTAAAAATTCATAGAGCAAAGGGCAGTCCATGTGTTGAGTTTGTTCAAATTCTTCCATGAGAATTGCCAATTCTTTCACAAGACTAGACCTGGAAACCTCAGTCTTCTGACTTGACTGCCTCTGACATAACTAAATCTGAGACAGTAAGGACCGGGCCTCAAAATCTCTTTATAACTGAGGTTCAGCTGATTAATCTCATGTTGGCAAATGATCACAGCAGGGATTCCGTGGGTGAAGAACAGGTAATGTGCATTGTTGGTTTGAAGAAAAACTTTATTTCCTAAGCATAAACCAATAACTAGTTGCATTTCTTAGCATAAGATAATTAACCACTCAACTGGTTCATAGGTAGTGTAATGCAAATTTCAACAATAAATAGACAATGATATCATTATACCACAACGTTAATCTCAATTGTAATAACCCCTTTTGATATCTGAATGAATAGAATACAATTTTTAAACATTACAGACAGGAATCAAATTTAGCATGTAGAAGTTACATTACTCAAAATGTTGACATAAGTAAACACAGACAAATACAATTACTCTCTCATTCTCTCACAATACAGACTAACATTTCACACTTTGTCTATTTACTAAGTATTGCCAATAGTTATCTAACATGTTGTTGAATGTTCTGTTTAGTTCAATCAGTTGGCCAGATGCTGGCTCAGAGTCACAGCAACTCTTGGCTGTTCGTAAATTAAGAGATGAGAGAAACCAACTCAGTGCCGGAATCTCTTAGTGGAATAGTTCTGAAAGATCTTCATGATCTGTTTACGAATCTCTTTGGTTTTTATGCTGTACACAATGGGGTTTAGCACTGGGGGGAGGAGGAGGTGGAGATACGTACTAAGATTTTGACTCAGAGGAAGGGCATTTTTCATGAACCTGTGAATCATCGTCATACTGAGCAGTGGGATGTAGAACAGCAGGGTGACACAGATATGGGAGACGCAGGTGTTCAGGGCCTTGAGACGCTCATGCCAAGATCTGAGATTCAGCACTGTGTTAAGGATCATGACGTAAGACAAGACAATAAGCAACGAGTCCAAGGCCAGAGTAGAAAGAACAATAAACAAGCCATAGTAGCTACTGGGTGTAGCGTCTGCACAGGCCACCTTCATCACATCTGGATGCAAACAATATGAATAGGAGAGAGGTTGAATCCTGTTGTACGGCAACCTCTTGAGAAGAATGGGGCATGGGATATTCAGACCACTACCCCTGATAATTGTTGCCAGCCCAATCTTTCCTACCCTGGCACCGGTTAAAATCGAAGCATATCTCAGCGGGTGGCATATGGCAACAAAGCGGTCAAAGGCCATAGCTAGTAGTACAGCAGATTCTGTATTGGAAAAAGTGTGAACAAAGAAAAGTTGGACCAAACAGAGATCGATATCAATTTCCCTGGTGTTAAACAGGAAGACATTGAGCACCGTGGGCAAGGTGGAAGCACATAAGCCGAGGTCAGTGATGGACAACATGGAAAGGAACAAGTACATGGGCTGATGGAGACTCTTCCGTGTCTTTATCGCGAGCAGAATCAGACCGTTTCCCAAAAATGCCATGAGGTACATGGAGCAGAACAGGATGGAGATCCAGGGACCGACAGCTTCCAGCCCGGGGATGCCTGACAAGAGGAAGGTTGTATGACTGGTGTTGGTTTCATTGCAGGTTGGCATGATGCCCTGGGGAGGTTCTGCTGAGTTTACCAAACCACATTCCCTGCAATGAAAAACAATATTATCAAGACACAAGTGACACCCTGACAGACAATATGGCCCTTCCTGCCATGGCCCTGCAGACAGGGTGGAGTCAGCATCTTATTGAAAAAACCTTGTGGAACTCACAGATCCTCAGCTCAGCTGGCCTAAGTGGCTCTGGCCCAGCCAAACCCCACATTGAAATTCAGTGTTGTGGGAGCAAAGACAAAGAGCTCAAATGTCCCACGTAGGGTCCCCAGCAGGCAGACACTCTGAGGGGTGCTACATGCCACACAAGCATCATGTCCCCGGAAACTGCAGGAGGCTCAGATAGGGCCAGTCATTCTTTCAGTGGTTACAGCAACCTCTGCCATGGGCTACAAACTACTGGCAGGCTATTCAGTGCTGGGTTTTCCAAGATTACTGGCGCCCTTCCTGTCCAGCGTGGGAGGCTAGTGACTGTCAGTGAAGTTATCGGTGTTGACAAACCAGTGTTCAGATGTGGCATGGCTATTCCTAGGCTCCTTATTCCCACACACAGCCCCCAGCAAGTCAGTGGCCCTCACAAAAAAGTGCCACAGGGAGTAGAGAACACAAGCCGGCTTTCACTGGGGTTTGTGTCCCTCACTCATGGAAAATTCCACCCCACATACACAATGTTTGCACCACCGAGTGCTTGTAGAACAAATACCACAAGGCCTGTCATCCTGGGGCGTCGGGAAACTTCACAAAATAAGTGAAAATGTCGCTCAGAATGAAATAAGCAGCTTGTTCTTCACAGATGAAATGATTCCCACCACTGAGACTGCCTGTTACTATAAGTGAAAGCAATGCAATTTGAGCAGGGCACTTACCAAAGCCACTAACACAGGAGCTGGAGATTGGCCACCATCTGTCCCCGAGCAAGCCGAGCTGGAATGCTCTGTGCGGGGACATAGCCTGTGTCTGTCAGACAGGCTGTGGCAGTGTTTATAGTACCTGGGGAAAGCTCGTGAGGATCAGTGAATCAACTGGGAATCCCTGTTGATCGCACTGTTGCACGCTTTAGCTCTGCCGGCACAAATGGGAAATGCCTGGTAGACATGGACTATTTCTGTAGGGACTGAGTTACACTGGTGCAGCGTCTGGGATTAAGGGCTAATCCGATCCCCCAGATGAGTTGGAAGATGCTGTAATCGTCCATCTCAGAGCTGCTGTACATGGGGTCACTGTGGTGAGCCGGGGTCGGCACTCGCGCTAGGTCAGGATGGAATCTGAGTTGTTGTTCTCAAGGAGAATTTCACTCTTGTCAGAGGTGCCAGCTAACAGGCCAGGGGGTGTCTTTGCTTCAATGAGCCAAAGTGCCACATGTCCTGTTACAGAGCGACACCGACGTTGTGCTGTACGGCACACAGGCGACTGGATTTGGAAACTTTCCATTCGCTGGATTTGGAATCGTTTATTGTAGTGTGGAACTTAAACAAAGCAGCCACAGGGAATCTCCCCTAGCTCTCTGTGGTGTTTGGTTGCCACTGCAACCATCCTCCTAGGAACCCCCAGTGTAAGCTGCGCATCCATCCCTTTCCCTGCATGCTCCATATAGCCTCTCTCTGCCCATGAACTCTTGGTGTAGCCCCTTTTCCAGCCCAGCAAGCCTCTCTCCCCACAAATACCATTCCTCCCCACAGGATCCCCACCTCACCCTGTCAGCCATTTCCCCCCTCTATGGCCCAGAGCCTGCATCCTGCCTTCCCACCTACTCAGTTCTGTCCTGCGGCCCAGTGTCCTGCTTTATCTCCATATTGTCATACTCCCTTCTGCTGCCACTCCAGCCTCCAGTTTTCCTTCTGCCCTCTTCCATCTCCTCCCCTTCCAGAAGAAAACATGACTCTGGGAGGCATTAACAGGAGTGTTGTGAGCAAGACACGAGAAGTCATTCTTCTACTCTACTCTGTACTGATTAGTCCTCAGTTGGAGTATTGTGGAATAAATTTCCTAGGGAAGTTGTGGAATCTCCATCACCAAAGGTATTCAAGAGCAGGTTAGACAGACACCTGTCAGGGATAAGCTAGACAGTGCTTAGTCCTGCTGTGAGGGCAGGGGACTGGACATGATGACTTCTCAAGGTCCCTTCCAGTTCTAGCATTCTGAGATTCTATGGAGATTGACCATCCTCACTCTGCCCCATCTTTCCCACAGAGCTCTATGACCTGCTCCCCTCAACTTCCCTTTAGCCACATCCCCCAGCCCATTTCACACAATCAGCCCCTCCATATTACCTCCCTTGAAGGGAAAAGGGGGCTGCTCCCCCACCCTGCCCCTCACAAACCATTCGCCCCTCTGTGCCTCTAGCTCTGAGGAGACAAGAGGGCCTGTGATATGTCCTTTCTCTCACAGGCCTTTGGCTCCTCCATATCACCCACCCATAGACCCTCCAACCTCACAGGGTGCTAGAGCCCAGTCTCTAACCCAAGCCTGAGCTTCCACACCACAATGACATGACTCCTGAGCCTCAGCCCCGCAAGCCAGCGTCAGCTGACAAGGACCAGCCACAGGTGTCTAACGGGGGCTACGTCTAGACTGGCATGATTTTGCGGAAATACTTTTAACGGAAAAGTTTTTCCGTTAAAAGTATTTCCGCCGCAAAAGAGCGTCTAGATTGGCAAGGATGCTTTTGCGCAAAAAGTGCTTTTGCGCAAAAGCATCTGTGGCCAGTCTAGACACGATTTTGCACAAGAAAGCCCCGATCGCCATTTTCGCCATCGGGGCTTTTTTGCGCAAAACAATTCTTCTCTGTCTACACTGGCCCTCTTGCGCAAGTATTCTTGCACAAGAGGGCTTTTTCCCAAGCGGGAGCGTGAAAGTATTTGTGCAAGAAGCACTGATTTTGTACATTACAAAGTCAGTGCTCTTGCGCAAATTCAAGTGGCCAGTGTAGACAGCTGGCAAGTTTTTGCGCAAAAGCGACCGCTTTTGCGCAAAATCTTGCCAGTCTAGACGCACCCAGGGTGTTTCTGCACTACAGGATGTTGTTAAGAGGCTAGTAGACCCAGTCCATAAAACACACAGGCTGCATCTAGACTGGCATGATTTTGCGCAAAAGCAGCCGCTTTTGCGCAAAATCTTGCCACCTGTCTACACTGGCCGCGAGTATTTGCACAAGAACACTGATTTTGTAATGTACAAAATCAGTGGTTCTTGCGCAAATACTTTGACGCTCCCGCTCAGGGATAAGCCCTCTTGCACAAGTATTCTTGCGCAAGAGGGCCAGTGTAGACAGCCACGTTAATTTCTTGCGCAAGAAAGCCCGATGGCTAAAATGGCCATTGGAGCTTTCTTGCGCAAGAGAGCATCTACACTGGCACGGATGCTTTTGCGCAAAAGCAATCTTTTGCGCAAAGTCACATGCCAGTATAGACGCTGTCTTGCGCAAATACTTTTAACGGAAAAACTTTTCCGCTAAAAGTATTTGCGCAAAATCATGCCAGTCTAGACGCAGCCACCACACAGTTTGTTGAGTGATACTGTAACACATGTACACTGCAGAACAAATACGCTCTGATGGTTTAGCATTATTGTAGCGCTGTTCTCACTACTGGGCACACTCCAGATCACATTCCAGAACTTCTGGAAGATAAAAAAGTGATACATATCGGCCAGCATGGATTTATAAAGAACCAATCCTGCCAAACCAATCAAATTTCTTTGATAGGATAACAAATCTTGTTGATGGGAGGGGACGTGGTACCTAGACTTCAGTAAAGATTTGATAAGGTCTTGCATGATCTTCTTATCAATAAACGAGACAAATACTATTGGTCTGGGCTGGTGGTAAGGCACTCAGCCAAAGCAGGCATTACCCTTGCACATGTTCTTTCCCTTCATTTTGCAGCCTAGGAAAGCATGTAGCTGCCCTACTTTGTTGTGTCTTTTGCTTATCCTCATTGGCGCTGTATAAAATATCTTCAGGGTTAAAACCCTTTTAATCTCTGTAACCTTTTAGTTTGTAGCATAGGAATGTGTTGATTGAATTAGAAATTCTGTAAATACTTGTTAGGGGAGGATATAATTGTATTCATAATTTGCTTATTAATATTCATTTTAGGGCAGTTAACTTTACCAAATAAGGTTTTAGGAAAAGTAGTGATAGATGTGTGAATTAACATACTGAAAAAGATAATAGAGTCTGAATAATGCCAGGTTGTGGCCACTCAGATATTGTGTTAATGTCCGAGGTAAACGTGCGTAGGCAATAAAGCAGTTCCTTTTACCCCATTTGCTCCTAGGTTGCCTGTTTCTTCTCTAACAAATACAACTTAGAAGGGGCTACTCTAAGGTGTGTGCATAACTGTCTGGATAAGCAGTCTCAGAGAGTAGTTATTAATGGTTCACAATCATGCTAGAAGGACATAAGTGAGATTCTGCAGAGGTCTGTTTTGGGACTGGTTCTGTTCAGTATCTTCATCAACGATTTAGATGATGGCATAGAGAGTACACCTATTAAGTTTGCAGATGATACCAAGCTGGGAGGAGTTGTAACTACTTTGGAAGATAGGATGAATGCAAAGAACTCCACTTAGGAAGGAACAATCCATTTCACACATACAGAATGGGAAGTGACTGTTTAAGAAAGAAGGGATCTAGAGGTCATAGTTAAGTACAAACTAAATAAAAGTCAACAGTGTGGCACTGTTGCAAAAAAAGCAAACGTGATTCTGGGATGCATTAACAGCAGTGTTATCAACAAGACACGAGAAGTCATTCTTCCGCTCTACTCCTCACTGATTAGGCCTCAGTTGGAGTATTGTGTCCAGTTCTGGGCACCACATTTCAAGGAAGATGTGGAGAAATTGGAGAAGTTCCAGAGAAGAGCATCAAAAATTATTAAAGGTCTAGAAAATATGAGCTATGCGGGAAGACTGAAAAAACTGGGCATGTTTAGTTTAGAAAAGAGAAGAATGAGAGGGGACATGATAGCAGTTTTCAAGTATCTAAATGGGTGTTACAAAGAGGAGAGAGAAAAATTGTTCTCCTTGGCCTCTGATGATAGAACAAGAAGCAATGGGCTTAAACTGCAGCAAGGGAGGTTTAGATTAGACATTAGGAAAAACTTCCAAACTTTCAGGGTGGTTAAACACTGGAATAAAATGCCTAGGGAGGTTGTGGAATCTCCATCACTGATTAAGAGCAGATTAGATAGACATCTACCAGGGATGGTCTAGTCAGTACTGGGTCCTGACTCGATGACCTCTCAAGGTCTCTTCCAGTTCTAGTGTTCTATGATTCTATGAAATATGCCAATAAATTGATTACCATAATGAATATGCAAATGTTTGTATACTGGTCCGCCAAATGTTTTTGGAGTTTGCTGGTCTACAACTTAAAAAAGGTTAGGAACCACTGACCCAGAGGGAACTGCCAGCTGTTTTGAACATCTGGCAGTTCCCTCTGGTGTCACACGCACCTGCTGGGGGGAGAAGACTTTGTGCGCTCCCCTGCCCTCAGGCCAATAGGAATAAACACTGGAATAAATTGCCTAGGGAGGTTGTGGAATCTCCATCACTGGAGATATTTAAGAACAGGTTAGATAGACGTCTATGAGGGATGATATAGACTATGCTTGGTCCTGCTTTGAGAGCAGGGGACTGGACTCAATGACCTCTCAAGGTCCCTTTCATTTCTCATATTCTTTGATTCTATGATTCTAAGACTAGGGGTCCCTGGCTTTTCTGCCATTCAGTGTCCGAGAATGAAACCGGAATCCCTCTCTGTCCTGCCCTCTACAGGCTAAAGAAGGCAACCGGCTTCACAACCCGAACCAAATCTGGGACACTACGTGGCACAAAACACTTCCTGGCATGATGTCCAGGCCCATGAGTTGGAGGCCATGCCTGGCTGATATCTGAGGGCTGTTTGGAACTGTCTCTCTGAGTGCAGCCAAGGGAAGAGGAACATGGGCTGAGGCTAGTTATTTGGCCTGTAGCAAAGTCGAGGTTGGTCCCTTTAAGCTGTGTCATGGCTCCTTCCCCACTCTGGCACAATAAATGCCAAAGGAGGGGCCAGCAAAAGTACCCCAGAACCTGAACTTTCCATGCTTTGGTATAAAGCTTTCCCCCAAAATCTTAAAAACCTAGATTTTGGGGATAAAATCCGCTGCCACCACCCAAGTATTAATAAAGAGGAGAGGTCACTTGTGAAATCTCACCCCTAAAGTAAAAAGCAGGCCACGACAATTAACCAATACCAGGTTAATAAAAAAGGAAAAAGAAAGAACTTTTATTACCACCACAATATTCCTGTTGCCAACATAATAACTAGATGCAAAAGTAACAAAATAATATAGTCATGGAGAAACTCCACCATGAACCTAGAACTTAGTGACAAAAGAAAGACAAAAACATTTTTTAAAACAGTGCACAGACACCAGATCCCATTTCCCAAATGATAAAACGATACAATGGATTTATCTAAATTTTACCCTACTTACAGAAAGTGAAGAATTATTTCTTGGAGAGAGAGACATGTCTGTCTCCCTCCATAGCTGCAGAGGAACTCTCAGGACCCAGGAGGGAAAAATCAAACATTCCTTTGTCCCAGTTTGAAATTCCTACCTACATTCCTATTGGCCAAGTCTACCTGAGTTAGGTATAGATAACCCCTTAGTCCCCAGGCTGCTGGCTAGCCCTCATGATCATGACAGGGGGTTACACTGATTTCTAATGGCATTTGAGGTTAGTAGTCTATGGCCACATTTGGAATTCATTTGCTACTGTTAGTATCCAAGGGTATGTCTAGACTACATGGCTCCGTTGACGGAGCCATGTAAACTAGTTTACCCCGACATAGTCAATGAAGCGGGGATTTAAATAATCCCCGCTTCATTAAAATAAAAATGGCTGCCACGCTGTGCCAACAATCAGCTGATCCGGCACAGCGCGGCAGTCTAGACGCGGATCGGTCGACAAGGGAAGCCTTTATCAACAGCTCCCTTATGCCTTGTGAAACGAGGTTTACAGGAGCGGTCGACAAAGGTTTCCCTTGTCAACCGATCCGCGTCTTAGACTGCCGCACTGTGCCGGATCAGCTGATTGTCAGCATAGCGCAGTGGCCATTTTTATTTTTATTTAAATAATCCCCGCTTCATTGACTATGTCGGGTAAACTAGTTTACACGGCTCCGTCAATGGAGCCATGTAGACTAGACATATCCCAAAAGGCAAAGTTCCATCTTCACTCTCTTCATCAGAAGTAGAACGTATCAGCTGCTGGTCATACATAAGCTCAGACCAGTTCAATCATTTCTTCCATTGGTGCAAATTCTTCACAAGAATATTTCTGGGCTTGCATCAGCTCCCTGCCACAAAGAATGTGGCCCATTGATGCATTGTTTCGTTGTTATCTAGTGCAGGGTTGCTAACAGATAGCGGCAGCAAAGAAAGAGTGACTGGGAAATGATCATTATAGTCTTCTCCCCAGCATCATGCAAGATACGACTGACAACGTAAACCCAGCACAGCTCTGTTTCGTTGTTCTAAGTGTGAGGCACATCAGCCACAGGCAAACCTCTCCACGGCTGCTCCAAGTGTCCAAGGTCTCCACCAAACCATGACAAAAAGGAGATACCAGACAACCTTCATCCTCAAGGCCAGAGCACAGGAGAAGGACTGAGCACGCGATGTGATTCAATCACTTAGATATGTGATGGCAATAGAGATTTAATTTGTTTCACTACCTCCAGCATGAAATCTTAGCATATGCTTTGAACATCAGTGACAATGGGCATGGCTAGTGTGTTCTGAGAAACATCACCCTAAAAGCAACCTGAAAATTGACTGTGCAAGGTGGAAAGTTACTTGATTCAAAGACGGTGGTGACACACAGCACTCTGGTTCTCACAACTCTCACCAAAAAGCTCGAGTAGAATGGCATCAATGCCTGCACTACCTTCCCTGCCTGAGCCCTTTCCACCTCAAACCGTTAGTTTATCCTCCAGGCTTACTGAAGGATTCCATTTTGAAATATCAGGCAAATTTTGTTCCAGGATCACTGGAGGTATGACCAGCATTCTAATTCCTTTTTTGAAGACCATAAGAATGGCCATACTCTGTCAGACCAAAGGTCCGTCTAGCCCAGTATCCTGTCTACTGACAGTGGCCAATACCAGAAGTCCCAGAGGGAGAGAACACAACAGGAAATCATTACCTGATCCTTCCCCTGTCACCCACCCCCAGAGAAACAGAGGCTAGGGTCAACATTCCTACCCATTCTGGCTAATAGCCATTAATGCACCTAATCTCCATGAATCTATCTAGCTCTTTTTTGAACTCTGTTAAAATCCTAATCTTCACCACATCCTCTGGCAAGGAGTTCCACAGGTTGACTGTGTGCGGAGTGAAGAAAAATTTCTTTTTGTTTGTTTTAAACCTGCTGCCTATTAATTTCATTTGGTGACTCCTAGTTCTTATATTGTGCAAATAAATAAATAAATAACTTTTCCTTATTCACTTTTTCCACACCAATCATAATTTGATAGACCTCCATCATATCCCCCCTTAGTCTCCTTTTTTCTAATCTGAAAAATCCAAGTCTTTTTAAGCTCTCTTCAGATGGGACACATTTCAAACCTCAACTCATTTTTGTTTCAGTGGGACTCTGAAAGTGTAGCTTCAATTAGGACCCATGGAAAGTCACTTTCTGTCAGAAAACTACAGTATCTTCTAGTGGCCTGTAAGTCATAGAAATGCTAAGTACCACAGTGCGGTGAGGAGAGTGCTTATGGGTAATGCTATTGATCAGAAAGAGACAACTGAGCAATGGAGTCACAGAATGCTAAGACCTTGGGTATGAGGAACATCTGAGACTCTGAATATCCCCCATGCTGAGGTGAAGCCAAATTGGGGCAGAGCACAATTGTTTAATGAGGAGGTCTCCTTCCCCCTTCTTGTTATGCAGGTTTAGGGTCAGTAGTCCCAGGCGATTGCCTTCTGCAGATGTATTTACCCACTTTGGCACGAAGCTCTTTGGTTTTGACCCCATAGATGATGGGGTTGAACATGGAAGGGACAAGGACATAGACATTGGCAATAGTGACTTGTACTTCGGAAGGGATGCTCTGGCCGAACCTTTGTGTCAGAGAGGAGAAGAGGCAGGAAGAGTAAGACACCAGGATCACACAGAGGTGGGTTGTGCAGGTGTTGAGGGCTTTCTGGTGGGCTGTCTTGGTGGAGACTTTGAGGACAGCTCTGATGATCAGTCCATAGGACAGAGCAATGAGCGTCAGATCTAACCCAGAGACTGATAATATCACCCCCAATCCATACGTCTGACTGACTGCGATGTCCCCACAGGAGATCTTTGCCACAGACATGTGGTCGCAGTATGTGTGGCGGATAGTGCGGTTGGCACAGAACGGCAGCCTGCTCAGGCGCAGAGGAATGGGCAAAATCAAGAGAACAGCTCTTACCAAACCCACTAGCCCTAGCTTAGCTATGCGTGTATTGGTGAGGATGGTGGTGTATCTCAGAGGGTTGCATATGGCAACGTAGCGATCGAAGGCCATTGTGCTGAGAACGCCTGAGTGCATCACAATAACCATGTGCAGGAAGAACACCTGGGTGAGGCAGCCTCCCACAGTAATGTCTTTCAGATTGAACCACAAAATACACAAGGCTTTTGGCACAATAGAGGAAGACATGCCGATGTCGGTGAGCGCCAGGAAGCAGATCAACAGG
Source organism: Rafetus swinhoei (assembly GCA_019425775.1). NCBI lineage: Eukaryota > Metazoa > Chordata > Testudines > Trionychidae > Rafetus > Rafetus swinhoei. The sequence continues at coordinate 10,485,115 of CM033437.1, read as the reverse complement.
TACATCGGCTTGTGCAGGCTCTGCTCTTTGCCTACAATAAAGAGAACCATGAAATTTGCCAACAGGCCAATCATGTAGCACACAAAGAAGGGGATGGCAATCCAGATGTGGGCTGCTTCCAGGCCAGGGATGCCCATTAGGATGAATACAGAAGGGTCAGAAGAGGTGAGGTTGAAATTAGACATGAGGTGGCCGATGTGTGGATTGGACTCCTCCAGGTACCTGGGAAGGGAGAGACACACAGTGCGGGGTTTACACAATTCATAGGAAACGGTACCGTTGATATTTTCTAGCTATTACCAGTCTACAAAAGGGGAGGAGCACAGAGGTGGCGACGTTGGCAGGTGTCTCCAGGTTCTTTAGCTCAGAGTCAGAAGTCCTCAGAGGGAGCTGAGCAAGCCAGGGGAGTGGGCAGCAGATGGCAGAGGAACTGCAGTGTCGATCACTGTAACACAAGTGCCCATTGGAGGAAAACAATCAAACTCCACAAACACTCAGTAAGGTTCTAATTGAACTGTATGAACTCAGGGAGGGACCTGGGTGTCATGGCGCACGGCTGTGGGAAACCCTGCGTACAGTGCTTGTATGGCCAGAAACTGCACAAAACACTGGGGACCCGGACAAGGAGGATGATGGGGACCCTACAGAAAACACAACATCACAAGATGAGTCAGTCAATGCTTCACCCTCCTCTGGATATCCCTGTGCAGTGTTGGGCACCCTTCCCACCCAGCGTACTGCAGAACTAGCAGGGTTCAGAGAATGACCGAAGGCCTAGGGAACGCTCCTGTGGAGAGGGGTTGAAAAGACTTGGGATTGTTACCTTGCAAAGGGGATGGAAAAGAGGGGACATGAGACAATTTCTAGCCTTGTCACACAGTGATACACCCCACCCAGCACCAAAACCAGGTGACAGATCAGACAGCAACAGCTCACAGAAATATCTCCTCAGACAACATTACACTCAGTGTCTGCCGGCACTGGGGAAATGGGGAGTTCAGCCTGATCTGCCTGTTTGATTGGCAGCTCAGCCTGTGCAGGGGAGGAGAGAGGGACAGGCCCAGCGGGAGGGAGAGAGGACATGGGGACCTCAAAGAGACAAAAGGGCTTTCCTTCAAAGGACACAAAGCTTTACCGTACTGCAGCCCATTATGAACCCAGACAGACCTTCCCCAGGCTGCTCCTCCGTGTTGGCAATTGCTGACGTGGCGACAAAGCTGTAGTGGGGTTGCTCATGGGAGGAGGGAGAGTCTGGGTAGGGGAAGGTGTCAGGGATATTCTGCTGCCGCGTACTCTGTGATACAGCACTGCCCAAGACACCACATGCCCCAGGAGGGCTCATGTCACCTTTTTGGACCGTGAATGGGTCAGGCTGCTCATTTCCTAGTTCAGTGGTGCTCAACCTTTTTTCATTGGAGACCGCTGGAGCTGGGAACATTTTTGTAGAGCAAAAAAATTTTAAAAAGCCACTCTCCCTATCCCCGTCGCATGTGCACCGGGCACTGAGCTGGGAAAAGAAAATACCAGTGGGCCAGTATCAAAGTGATGCGACACCCCAGGAAGACAGCTGCAACCCTCAGGGGGTTATGCACCACTACCCTAGTTCACTCGATTTCAGGATCCCACCCCACTGTGATCTGGATACTGCATGTGCCCCTCTGCTCCCCCGACTCTGTGCTTTCCTAGACCTACCCCAGAAAGATCTCTACAAGCATCTATTTTCCTCTGAGCCAGGCATGTGATGTTATTTTTACAGTCTCTTCGTGCGTCTCGTCCTCTCCACGCCCAGAGACGCAGGGGAGGGGCAGGGCAGATCCCTCTCCGCTAACACAAAAAAATGTTAGCATGACCATTTTGAAATTCTAAGCTGGTGAGTTTGAGATTTCTGGAACCCTCCTGGCATATCCTCTTTGTTCCCCACAAGCTCGCCCAGAGTTAGAGTCCCCAGGGTGACTCCAGTTGAAGTCACTGACAGTTAACAGGATTTTTATATAAATCTCTACACGTGGATTTAGGGGGAACTCATGGTCCGGTTGGGAGTTTTACCACTGATCTCATTGGGACCAGACTCCTCTGCAGTGGTTGGCTTTTCGATCCCAGCTGCAGAAAGCACAGTTTGGGATCCTGCTACAGAGAGCACAAGTCTGCAGGATGCTGAAAGCATCTGAAAGAAACCCCAGTTTCTCTGGCACTCGGATGGATCAGGGTTCCAAAACTCCAGGATCCAGACTGTGCTCTCAGGGAGGTCAGAGTCATTCTGGAGTGACCCACTGTGGGCAGAAGGGGGGAGCAGAATCTGGCCAGTGTGTGGCCCATGCTTGTTGTGAACCCTCTGGTCACACAGACACCCAAGGCAGAGCCTTTGGCTGCGCTCCCTAGCAGAGTGGTGACATGTCTGAACTGGGGAACATGAGTGAGCCAAAGGAATCTCCAAGTGCACCAGAAAAGGGAAGCCACCAAGACAGAGGGAAGGACACAGGGAGAGACAAGGAACTGATCTGAAACACAAATCTTTGCCTGAATGATTTCTAATAATTTTTTACCTCCAGTTTTCCCAGGTAAATCGACTGGTGTTTCTGACAACACTAAACAGCTCAAGTCTTTGTGCTTGTGAATTCCTCTCCTGATTGTTCTTGCCTTGAAAACTGGAAATCTTCCTCATGTCTTAGCACTGACATTATTGCAGAAACAGGCAACTCACTGAAGTCCTTCTTAGCAGAGAGATGAAATCTTCCAGTGTGACAGAGAGGACGAGCCCTGAGCACCAGCATAGGAATCTCACATGTCTGACTCTCCATGTGCTGCAGAGCGACCTTTATGGTTGTAGTGCAGTCCCTGAGGAAACTCGCGTTGTCCTGGGCAATTCCCTGGGCCTCGTGAGCAGGGGAGGAGCAGAAAACAGAACCGGGCACATTCAGCCTCTGAGCCTCTCCTGGGAGGGAAGAAATTATTCACCAACATCAGGTGCTCAGACATCAGGGGAAATGGCTTTGCCTTGCAGACTGGGCCGAAGGATCTGGAGCTACTGTAACCCTGGAGAGAAGAGGAAGAGCCAAGGCTGAGATGTGCTCATGTGCGTATCAGCATTTCTGGGCTGCTGCCCATCCCCCTTGAGAGGGAGAGTCCCCTCCTCCTCTCCTGGCTGAGGAGCCCGGCGCTAAATCCCTGGGACCGAGACCTGCAATGGAGCTGCTCTTGTACGCCCTTGTTCCGAGCACTGAATGACAGCCACTCCCCTCGGACGGCCTCATTCTGACCGAAGGCAGCACAATGGGCCCCTGCTATATCGTAGCCCTCCTAGTGCAATATTGTGCCATGGGCAAGAGCAGCCTCCTGACCCCTTCACTGGTCAGCATGTCCCCTGAGGCCTGTGGACTGCACCGGCCATATTTAGGACAGGGAGGGTGGAGGGAGATGTTCAGAGGCACAGACTTGATGTAGGTGCCCAATACCCATCTGCATTCATTGTGCAAACAGCACCAAATTTCGAAATAGCGTATTTCAAAATAAACTCGAAATAAGCTACACAATTTGCGTAGTGCAAATTGCATATCTTATTTCAAGTTGCGAGTGCAGTGTACACATAGCCTCAATGAACTGAATAGGCAACAAGTTTAAAGCAGGGAAAAGGAAATACTTCTTCCCACGATGCACAGTCAAACTGTGGAACTCTGCCAAGGGATATTGTGAAGCTAGGTCCATCAATATGTGTTAGCAAAGATGTTCCGGGACACAACATTATGCTTTGGGTATTCTAGCCTCTGACAGCCAGAATATGGGAATGGATAACAGGAGATGGATCACTCGATAATTGCCTTGTTCTGTTCTTTCCCTCTGAAACACCTGCCAGAAGACAGGATTCTGGACTCAACAGACTATTGCTCAGATCCAATGTGGCCAGTCTTCCGTTGTTCTCTGAGTCTCCTTTGTCTTCTCTGGGTCTATGTCTATGTCTAGACTGCACGCCTTTTTCAACAGAGTTCTGGCAAAAAAGAGCATCTAGACTATGACCAGTTCTGTCAAAAAAGCAAGCCACTTTTTAGAACATAAGAACATAAGAACATAAGAACGGCCGTAGCGGGTCAGACCAAAGGTCCATCTAGCCCAGTATCCTGTCTGTAGACGTTCTCTTTTGAAAAAGCAGTTTGCATGCAATAGCGCCTTTTTTGACAGAACTCTGTCGAACTCTGTCGAAAAAAGGCATAATTCCTCGTAAAACGAGGTTTGCTGCTGTTGACAAAAAACTGCCGCGTTCTGTCAACTTACTGTCGACAGAACGGGGCGGTAGTGTAGACACAGGTATAGTTTTGTCAACAAAAGTCCACTTTTGTTGACAAAACCCTGTAGTCTAGACACACCCTGGGTGCTGGACCTCATAGTCAATGGTGCCCACAAGGATCACTACGTCAAATGGTCTCTGCCATCAATGCAGTAGTTTGAACTTCATGTGGGGTAGTAACAATGGCACTCAATCACACAGCACTCCTATGGCATCTTAGGGTATGTCTAGACTACATGCCTCTAGAATACCCGACATAGTCTGTGAAGCCCGGACAACTGAGAGAAGCTTCCAGATCGCAGGCCCTGGTTCTTGTGGGGGACTTTAATCACCCTGACATCTGTTGGGAAACCAATACGGCAGTACACAGGCAATCCAGGAAGTTTTTGGAGAATGTTGGGGATAACTTCTTGACACAAGTGCTGAAGGATCCGACCAGGGGCTGTGCGCAGCTTGACCTTCTGCTCTCAAAAAGGGAGGAACTAATAGGGGAAGTAGAGGTGGGTGACGACCTGGGAAGCAGTGATCATGAGATGGTAGATTTCAGGATCCTGACCAAAGGAAGAAAAGAGACTTCAAAAAAGCAGATTTTGACGCCCTCAGAGACTTGATGGGCAGAATCCCCTGGGATGCTAACATGAAGGGGAAAGGAGTCCAGGACAGCTGGCAGTATTTTAAAGAAGCCTTATTGAAGGCACAGAAAGAAACCATCCCGATGCGTAGTAAGAGAGGCAAACATGGTAGGAGACCGGATTGGCTTACAGGGGAAATCCTTGGTGAACTTAAGCACAAAAAGGAAGCTTACAAAAGTGGAAACTTGGACAAATGACCAGGAGGTTTAAATGTATAGCTCGAGAATGCCGGGGTTATCAGGAAGGCAAAAGCGCAAATGGAATTGCGACTGGCTAAGGATGTGAAGGATAACAAGAAAGGTTTCTACAGGCATGTTAACAAGAAGAAGGTAATCAGAGAGGTGTGCAGCCCTACTGGATGAAGGAGGTAACCTAGTGACAGATGATGTGAGGAAAGCTGAAGTACTCAATGCTTTCTTTGTCTCTGTATTCACGGAAAAGGCGGGCTCCCGGACTAATGCGCTAAGTGACGCAAGATGGGATGAAGATGGACAGCCCTTGGTGGGTAAAGAACAGGTTAGGAACTATTTAGAAAAGCTAAACGTACACAAATCCATGGGACCGGACTTAATGCATCCGAGGGTACTGAGGGGAGTTGGCAAATGGCATTGAGGAGCCTTTGGCCATTATCTTTGAAAAGTTGTGGAGATCGGGAGAAATCCCGGATGATTGGAAAAAGGCAAATGTAGTGCCCATCTTCAAAAAAAGGGAAAAAGGACGATCCAGGGAACTATAGGCCGGTCAGTCTTACCTCGGTTCCTGGAAAAATCATGGAAGGGATCCTTAAGGAATCCATTTTGAGGCACTTGGAAGAGAGGAAAGTGATTAGGAATAGTCAGCATGGATTCACAAAGGGCAAGTCGTGCCTGACCAATCTGATTAGCTTCTATGATGAGGTAACTGGCTCTGTGGACGTGGGAAAGTCAGTGGATGTGATATACCTTGACTTTAGCAAGGCTTTTGATATGGTCTCCCACAATATTCTTGCCAGCAAGTTAAGGGAATGTAGATTGGATAAATGGACAGTAAGATGGATAGAAAGATGGCTAGATTGTTTGGCCCAATGGGTATTGATCAACGGCTCGATGTCAGGATGGCGGTCGGTTTCTAGCGGAGTGCCCCAAGGTTCGGTTCTAGGACCGGTTTTGTTCAATATCTTTATTAATGACCTGGATATATGGGGATGGATTGCACCCTCAGCAAGTTTGTGGATGACACTAAGCTAGGGGGGAGAGGTAGATACGCTTGAGGGCAGAGATAGGGTCCAGAGTGACTTAGACAAATTGGAGGATTGGGCCACAAGAAATCTGATGAGGTTCAACAAGGACAAGTGCAGAGTCCTGCACTTGGGACGGAAGAATCCCAAGCATAGTTACAAGCTGGGGACCAACCAGTTAAGTAGTAGTTCTGCAGAAAAGGACCTGGGGTTACAGTGGATGAGAAGCTGGATATGAGTCAACAGTGTGCCCTTGTAGCCAAGAAGGCTAATGGCATATTAGGTTGCATTAAGAGGAGCATTGCCAGCAGATCCAGAGATGTCATTATTCCCCTTTATTCGGCTTTGGTGAGGCCACATTTGGAGTATTGTGTCCAGTTCTGGGCCCCCCACTATAAAAAGGATGTGGACGCATTGGAGAGGGTCCAGCGGAGAGCAACCAAAATGATTGGGGGCTGGAGCATATGACTTATGAGAAGAGGCTGAGGGAGTTGGGTCTGTTTAGTCTGCAGAAGCGAAGCGTGAGGGGGGATTTTTAATAGCAGCCTTCAACTTCCTGAAGGGAGGTTCCAAAGAGGATGGAGAAAGGCTGTTCTCAGTAGTGACAGATGGCAGAACAAGGAGCAATGGTCTCAAGTTGTGGTGGGAGAGGTCCAGGTTGGATATTAGGAAAAACTATTTCACTAGGAGGGTGGTGAAGCACTGGAATGGGTTACCTAGGGAAGTAGTGGAGTCTCCATCCCTAGAGGTGTTTAAGTCTCGGCTTGACAAAGCCCTGGCCGGGTTGATATGGTTGGGATTGGTCCTGCCTAGAGCAGGGGGTTGGACTTGATGACCTTCTGAGGTCTCTTCCAGCTCTATGGTTCTATGATTCTATGATTCTAAGTCAGTTGTGTTAGAACCTGATATGGTGTAGAGTAGAAGCTGTCCAACTCTAAGACAGAACCGTCTCTCATGCATGCATCATACTGTCATGTTATTGGATTGTAAGGGGAGCAGCTGGGTCACTGCTGCACCCATGGGGGGGTATTTGCCCCAAAAGTGGTACAAAGGGGGCCATGTGAGGGGTCAAACAAAAGCTTACTTTCTTCTGATTCTTCATATATCTGTATTATGTCTGTGTGTGGAGTTAGGAATCTGTAATCTGTATGGAGACTGGAAGTCTCTCTGAATGTGCTTGAGCATTGGGCAAAGTTCGGCCTATGGACATGCTAATTAGCGAGGCTATGTGGGACAATGGCACTCAATAGGCCAAGGACACACCTCAAGAATGAGGCCTGACACTTAAGGGCTGCCAGCAGGGAACACAGGGATAGGCCGCTGGCCAGGTGACCTGCTGCAGCCAAGAAGAGACCAGGAAGGAAGTATAAATATGCCATGTGGTCGACACCATCTTGGTACTCAGCTCAGCACTTTATCCCAGAGGCAGCAGTGCAGGGATCGAAGAGCTGGAAAGAACTGTGGACCCATCCTAACCTAGGATGTGCAACAAGGACTTTTAAGCCAGCAGCTATAACATCTCAGCTAGAGCCTGCATCGAGAACTGGGAGATTTGATGCATGTAATGTATGATTCTTTAGCAACCTTACTCTCATGCTTTTCTTTCTTGTAGCAATAAACCTTTAGATGTTAGATGCTAAAGGATTGGCTCAGTGTGATTTGTGGGTAAGGTCCAGAGGGTAAATTGACCAGGGATCTGTGGCTGGTTTCTTGGAACTGGACAGAACTTGTTCAGGGAAGGTGAGATTGGGCTCTAGAACCCCTCACCTGTGTATGAGGCCTGGGGCCATCTGGGGCACGGATAGTGCTGGGGTGTCGGAGGGGTTTTGCTCGTGAGGCTTCAGGCAGGCAGCTGAAGTGCTCTGTGGGACTGGTTTGTGGCCTGTTTGGAAAGGTCACCAGTCTGGGGGCTGTAAGGAGCCCCTAGTTTGAGCAATTCACCCTGAGCAGACGCCCTCAGCTGTGCCCAGACCCAGCCCGGTCCGTCACACATATATTCCATGGAATTCCAATATGTGCCCAGAGTCCGGGGTGATGGTCACAGTACAAATGCCTGGAGGGAGAGACAGTGTTAGTTTTAGACATGACATGAACTCCTAGAGGCTGCTGTCATGGGAGAAGCGGATAGGTCATGCGTCTCACACTGAAAAATGATATTTCCCAACTACAAAAGACCCGCTGGTCACTGATAATACATTCTATAGAAACAACTGCCTAATCAAAGAGCACGTTTGGATAACTAATTAAAGGGGTGGAGACTAACCTGCTCTGGACATGTTCTCAGGTTTGGTCATCCGGTCTCTCTAAAGGATGTAACAGATTAAAAGGGGGATTTCTGACACAGTCTACAAGAATGAGGGAGCCTGCCATACAAGGACAGACTGGGACTATTTAATTTCGAGAAGAGACATAGAAGTGGGCAATTTACAGAGGAGAGCTAAATAAAGATAGGAACTGAATACTCTCAAATGGACAGAGAACAGCTCCCAACTAGTAATATCTATAGATACTCAGTGCTTCAAAGGGCTAATTCCCCAAAACAGAGGGAAAGTATCAGCAAAACGGATTGAAGGGAAAAAATAGACAGAAAAATGGGAATGACACTTGATCATTCTTCCAGAAAAGATTATTAGACAGTTAAATGTCCATGTTTCCACAGTCAAGACAAAGGAAAATTTTGGACCAAAAAAGAAAAAGAAGCCTTCATTCACTTGCAAAGTGGAGGTAGCAATTAGAGGGGAAATACAATATCAAACAAATGGGAAAAAGTGAAAATGAATAGCGAATAATGCCAATTCGAAGATGCAAATATTGATAAGGGATGTTAAAATCTGGGCACATCCATGATTGGCAGGGCTAAGGATCTGAATAAGGAGGTTATTAAATATTTTCCTACCAAACAATTGGAAATTTCTTCATTTAGAAAGAAGCAGAATAAGGTGCTCCTGTCACCTGAGGGGTTGAAACACTTTGCAGTCCCTTAGCGGTCAAAGAGACTATTAAAGAGCATAGAATCACAGAATACTAGAACTTGAGAGGTCCCTCTTGGAAAGATCATCTACAGTACAACCATATATGAGCTCCACAGAGTTCCTCATCAAGAGGTGGGTACCTGCGAATTCTGAGACCAAAGTGTCTTTCCTGGGAATCCCTCTCAGGAAGCCAAGTCCTGCACTCTCTCTCCCCAATGTCTGCAGCCACATCCCTCGCTGAGAGCGACAGAGAGGAGTCCACAGTTTATAATACAGTTCTGGGCATTCCCAGTGGGGTGCGTTCAGCCCCTGGAGGAGAAACATCATCAAGTGTAAACAGGCTGGAGATGAGCCTGTCTGAGTGTCCTTGTTCCTTACCCAGCTTTGGGAGTAAACAGTAATGGTAAGGGGCCTTCCCAAATGGAGAGGGAAATTCTTGTGTTCTGTGCAGGAACTGGCTACTTTGTGAAATTGGGGAAGTTTTATCATTACAGTTGATTAGGGAAAAAAAAATAGGGATAATGCCTTGCTTTCCATAGGTCTGATACCCTGTAAATCATAGAATCATACAATACTAGAAATGGAAGGGACATTGCGAGGTCATCAAGTCCAGTCCCCTGCCCTCACAGCAGGACCAAGCATCATCTAGATCATCTCTGATAGACGTCTGCTCTTAAATATCTCCAGTGATGGAGATTCAACAACCCCCCTAAGCAATTTATTCCAGTGTTTAACCGCCCCTGACACTTAGGAAGTTTTTCCTAATGTCCAACCTAAAGCTTCCTTGCTGTAATTTAAGCCCATTGCTTCTTGTCCTACTATCCGAGGTCAAGGAGAACAATTTTCTCCCTCCTCCTTGTGACACCCTTTTAAGTAACTGAAAACTGCTATCACGTTCCCTCTTAGTCTTCTCTGGAATGCCCAGAAGGGACAGATAGATAGCACAGAGACAGATCTGGAGAGAGTTGACTGAGGGGAAACACTTTCTCCTCACACCTGGGCCAGTCGCTAAGGGATGTATCTATCTATTAGTCCTTTGGGCTCCTAATGGAGCATAGGGCCTCCACAGACATTCTCCATCTCTTGTGATCCTTAGCGATAGACTTGATTCGATCCCATGTTAAGCCAGCTGCTTTTACTTCATCCAGGCAGCTTCGTCGCCATCTCAGGAGGTAAGCTGCCTACTGGGAGCGCGTATCCGAGACATTATGGAGGCATTGTTGAGGATTATCCAGCCCTCTTATTACTACCCCATGCTACTCATTCATGTGGGCACTAACGATACTGTGAGGTGTGACACTGAGCAGATCAAGAGTGACTACAGGGCTCTGGGAGTACGGGTAAAGGAGTTTGGAGTGCAGGTGGTATTCTCTTCGATCCTTCCCGTCAATGGTAGGGACCCAGGCAGAGACAGGTGCATCCTGGAGGTGAATGCCTGGCTGCGAAGATGGTGTCGCCAGGAGGGCTTTGGCTTCCTCAACCATGGGATGCTATTCCAGGAAGGACTGCTGAGCAGGGATGGCGCTCACCTTTCAAGGAAGGGGAAGACCGTATTTGGATACAGACTGGCTAACCTAGTGAGGAGGGCTTTAAACTAGGTTCAACGGGGACAGGTGATCAACGCCCATGGGTAAGTGAAGAACATGGAGACTTGGGAGATGGGTCGGAAATGGGAGGGATTGTGGGCTATAATAACAGTGAGAAAGGAGGGACAAGGCAGAACTGGGAGGCAAGATCAAATCAGTATCTTAGATGCTTATATACAAATGCAAGAGATATGGGTAATAAGCAGGAAGAACTGGAAGTGATAATAAATAAATACAACTATGACATCACAGAGACTTCATGGAATAAATACACGTGATTGGAATATTGGTATAGAAGGGTACAGCTTACTTAGGAAGGTCAGGTGGGGAAAAAAGGGAGGAGGTGTTGCCTTATATATTAAAAATATACACACCTGGACTGAAGTGGGGATGGACATAGGAGACAGATGTATTGAGAGTCTCTGGGTTAGGCTAAAAGGGGTAAAAACAAGGGTGATGTCAGGCTAGGGGTCTACTACAGGCCACCTACCCAGGTGGAAGAGGTGGATGAGACTTTTTTTAAACAACTAACAAAATCATCCAAAGTGCAGGATTTGGTGGTGATGGGCAACTTCAACTATCCAGATATATGTTGGGAAACTAACACAGCGGGGCACAGATTATCTAATAAGTTCTTGGACTGCATTAGAGACAACTTTTTATTCCAGAAGGTTGAAAAAGCTAGCGGGGGGAAGCTGTTCTAGATTTGATTCTAACAAATAGGTAGGAACTGGTCGAGAATTTGAAAGGGGAAGGCAGCTTGGGTGAAAGTGATCATGAAATCATAGAGTTCATGATTCTAAGGAATGGTAGAAAGGAGAACAGCAAATTAGAGACAATGGATTTCAGGAAGGCAGATTTTGGTAAGCTCAGAGAGCTGGTAGGTAAGGTCCCATGGGAAGCAAGACTAAGGGGAAAAACAACTGAAGAGATTTAGCAGTTTTTCAAAGGGACACTATTAAGGGCCCAAAAGCAAGCTATTCCGCTGTGTAGGAAAGATAGAAAATATGGCAAAAGACCGCCTTGGCTTAACCAGGAGATCCTGCATGATCTAAAAATAAAAAAGGAGTCATATAAAAATGGAAAGTAGGACAAATTACAAAGGATGAATATAGGCAAACAATACAGGAATGCAGGGGCAAGAGTAGAAAGGCAAAGGCACAAGACAAGCTCAAACTAGCTACAGGCATAACGGGAAACAAGAAGACATTCTATAAATACATTAGAAGCAAGAGGAAGACCAAGGACAGGGTAGGCCCATTGCTCAGTGAGGAGGGAGAAACAGTAATAGGAAACTTGGAAATGGGAGAGATGATTAATGACTTCTTAGTTTCGGTCTTTACCTAGAAGTCTGATGAAGGAATGCCCTAACATGGTGAATGCCAGTGGGAAGAGGGTAGGTTTAGAAGATAAAATTAAAAAAAAAACAAGTTAAAAATCACGTAGGGTACGTCTACACTAGCCCCCTAGTTCGAACTAGGGAGGCTAATGAGGGCGACCGAAATTGCAAATGAAGCACGGGATTTAAATATCCCGCGCTTCATTAGCATGTTCCCGGGAGGTTGACATTTTGGAAACTGACTAGACCGGAATAACTTCCCGCGTCTACACGCGGCAGTGAAACGGGAGTTCGAAGTAAACCCTTTAACTCGAATTAGCTGTTAAACCTCATTCCACGAGGAGTAACAGCTAATTCAAGTTAGGGGTTTACTTCGAACTCCCATTTCACTGCAGCATGTAGACGCGGGCAGTTATTCCGAGCTAGTCAGTTTCCAAAATGGCGACTGCCCGTGAACATGCTAATGAAGCGTGGGATATTTAAATCCTGAGCTTCATTTGCAATTTTGGTTGCCCTCATTAGCCTCCCTAGTTCGAACTAGGGGGCTAGTGTAGATGTACCCTTAGAAAAGTTAGATGTGTTCAAGTCACCAGGGCATGATGAAATGCATCCTAGAATACTCAAGGAGCTGATAGAGGAGGTATCTGAACCTTTAGCTATCATCTTTGGAAAATCATGGAAGACAGGAGAGATTCCAGAAGACTGGAAAAGAGCATATATAGTGCCCATCTATAAAAAGGGAAATAAGAACAACCCAGGAAACTACAGACCAGTCAGTTTAACTTCTGTGCCAGAAAAGATAATGGAGCAAGTAATTAAGGAAATTATCTGCAAACACTTGGAAGTTAGCAAGGTGATAGGGAACAACCAGCATGGATTTGTAAAGAACAAATCACGTCAAACCAATCTGATAGCTTTCTTTGATAGGGTAACGAGTCTTGTGGATAAGGGAGAAGCGGTGGACATGGTATACCTAGACTTTAGTAATGTATTTGATATGGTCTCACATGATATTCTTATCAATAAACTAGGCAAATACAACTTAGATGGGGCTACTATAAGGTGGGTGCATAACTGGCTGGATAACCGTTCTCAGAGAGTAGTTATTAATGGTTCACAATCCTGCTGGAAAGGTATAAAAAGTGGGGTTCTGCAGGGGTCTGTTTTGGGACTGGTTCTGTTCAATATCTTCATCAACAATTTAGATATTGGCATAGAGAGTATGCTTATTAAGTTTTCAGATGATACCAAGCTGGGAGGGGTTGCAACTGCTTTGGAGGATAGGGTCATAATTCAAAATGATCTGTACAAATTGGAGAAATGGTCTGAGGTAAACAGGATGAAGTTTAATAAGGAGAAATGCAAAGTGCTCCACTTAGGAAGGAACAATCTGTTTCACACATACAGGATGGGAAGTGATTATCTAGAAAGGAGTACTGCAGAAAGGGATCTGGGGTCATAGTGGATGACAAGTTAAACATGAGTCAACATTGTGACACTGTTGCAAAAAAAGCAAACATGATTCTGGGATGCATTAACAGGTGTGTTGAGTGCAAGACAATAGAAGTCATTCTTCTGCTCTACTCTGCACTGATTAGGCCTCAGTTGGAGTATTGTGTCCAGTTCTGGGCACCACATTTCAGGAAAGATATGGAGAAATTGGAGAGGGTCCAGAAAAGAGCATCAAAAATGATAAAAGGTCTAGAAAACATGAGCTATGAGGGAAGACTGAAAAACCGGGCCTGTTTAGTTTAGAAAAGAGAAGATTGAGAGGGGACATGATAGCAGTTTTCACGTATCTAAATGGGTGTTACAAGGGAGAAAAATTGTTCTCCTTGGCCTCTGATGATAGGACAAGAAGCAATGGGCTTAAATTGTAGCAAAGGAAGTTTAGATTGGACATTAGGAAAAAATTCCTAACTGTCATGGTGGTTAAACACCGGAACAAATTGCCTAAGGAGGTTGTGGAATCTCCATCACCTCCATCCACAGCCTCAGAAACAACTCTGACATTATAATCAAAGGGGCTGATAAGGGAGGTGCTGTTGTCATCAGGAACAGGTCTGATTACCAAAAGGAGGCTTCCAGACAGTTCCCCAATACCACATTCTACAGGCCACTTTCCTCAGATCCCACTGAGGAGTACACAAAGAAACTACACCATCTGCTCAAGACACTCCCTACACAAGCACAGGAACAAATCTACACATATACACCCCTAGAGCCCCGCCCTGGGTTGTTCTATCTACTACCTAAGATCCATAAACCTGGTAATCCTGGATGCCCCATCATCTCGGGCATTGGCACTCTGAGGACTTTCTGGATATGTGGACTCTCTACTCAGACCCTATGCCACCAGCACTCGCAGCTATCTCTGAGACACCACTAACTTGCTGAGAAAACTAGGATGCCTTGGTGATCTTCCAGAAAACACCATCCTAGCCACCATGGATGTAGAGGCTCTCTACACCAACATCCCACACGTAGATGGAATACAAGCTGTCAGGAACAGTATCCCTGATGATGCCATGGCACAACTGGTGGCCGAGCTCTGTGACTTTATCCTCACACGCAACTATTTCAGATCTGGGGACAATTTATACCTTCAAACCAGTGGCACCTCTATGGGCACCTGCATGGCCCCACAATATGCCAACATTTTTATGGCTGACCTGGAACAACACTTCCTCAGCTCTCATCCACTAGCGCCCCTTCTCTACTTACGCTACATTGATGACATCATCATCTAGACCCATGGGAAGGAGGCTCTGGAAGAATTCCATCGTGATTTCAATAGTTTCCACCCCACCATCAACCTTAGCCTGGACCAGTCTACATAAGAGATCCACTTCCTGGACTCTACAGTGCGAATAAATGATGGTCACATAAACACCACCCAATACCGAAAACCTACTGACCACCATGCTTACCTACATGCCTCCAGCTTCCATCCTGGACACACCGCACGATCCATTGTCCACAGCCAAGCACTAAGATACAACCACATTTGCTCCAACCCCTTAGACAGAGACAAACACCTACAAGATCTTCACCAAGCATTCTTAAAACTACAATACCCACCCAAGGAAGTAAGGAAACAGATTGACAGAACCAGACACGTACCCAGAAGCCTCCTGCTACAAGACAGGCCCAACAGAGAAAATAACAGAACACCACTGGCCATCACCTACAGTCCCCAGCTAAAACCTCTTCAACACATCATCAGTGATCTACAACCCATCCTGGACAAGGATCTGTCAATCTCACAGACCTTGGGGGGCAGGCCAGTCCTCACTCACAGACAATCCACCAACCTGAAGCAAATTCTCACCAGCAACTAGACACCACACCACACCACAGTAACTCTAACTCAGGAACCAATCCTGCAACAAACCTCAGTGCCAACTCTGCTCACATATATACACCAGCGACACCATCACAGGACCTAACCACATCAGCCTAACCATCACGGGCTCATTCACCTGCACATCTACCAATGTAATATACGCCATCATGTGCCAGCAATGCCCCTCTACCATATACATCAGCCAAACTGGACAGTCCCTATGTAAAAGAATAAACGAACACAAATCAGATAACAGGAATGGTAGCACACACAAAAACCAGTAGGAGAAAATTTTAATCTCCCTTGACACACAGTAACAGATTTAAAAGTAACCATCCTGCAACAAAAAAACTTCAAAAACAGACTTCAAAGAGAAACTGCAGAGCTACAATTCATTTGCAAATTTGACACTATGGCTGCGTCTAGATTGACAAGATTTTGCGCAAATACTTTTAACGGAAAAGTTTTTCCGTTAAAAGTATTTGCGCAAGAGAGCGTCTATACTGGCATGTGCCTTTGCGCAAAAGCATCCGTGCCCAGTGTAGACGCTCTCTTCTGCAAGAAAGCTCCGATGGCCATTTTAGCCATCAGGCTTTCTTGGCGCAAGAAATAAACGTGGCTGTCTACACTGGCCCTCTTGCGCAAGAATACTTGCGCAAGAGGCCTTATCCCTAAGCGGGAGCGTTGGAGTATTTGTGCAAGAACCACTGATTTTGTACATTACAAAGTCAGTGTTCTTGCACAAATACAAGCGGCCAGTGTAGACAGGTGGCAAGATTTTGCGCAAAAGCGACTGCTTTTGCGCAAAATCATGCCAGTCTAGACGCAGCCTATCAGTTTAGGATTGAACAAAGACTGTGAATGGCTAGCCAACTACAAAAGCAGTTTCTCCTCTCTTGGTGTTCACACCTCCACATCAGCTGCTGGAAGTGGGCCTCATCCTCCCTGATTGAATTTACCTCATTATCTCTAGCCTTACTCTTGATTAGTACTCTTTTCATATGCCTGTATATTTATACCTGCATCTGGAATTTCCACTACATGCATCTGACGAAGTGGGTCTTTGCCCATAAAAGCTTATGCTCCAATAAATCTGTTTGTCTATAAAGTGCTACAGGACTTCTCCTTGTCCATCACTGGAGATATTTAAGAGCAGGTTAGATAGACACCTATCAGAGATGATCTAGATGGTGCTTGGTCCTGCTGTGAGAGCACGGGACAGGAGTCGATGACCTCTCAAGGTCCCTTTTATTTCTAGTATTCTTTGATTCTATCATTCTAAGACTAGGGGTCTCTGGCTTTCTACAATTCAGTGTCTGAGGATGAAACCAGATCCCCTCTCTAGCCTGCCCTCTACTCGCTAAGGAAAGCAACTACCTTCCCAAACTGAACCAAATCTGGGACACTGCATAGCACAAGACACTGCCTGGCATGATGTCCATGCCCATAGAATCATAGAATCATAGAACACTAGAACTGGAAGGGACCTTGAGAGGTCATCGAGTCCAGTCCCCTGCACTCATGGCAGGACCCAGTAGTGTCTAGACCATCCCTGATAGGTGTCTATCTAAACTGCTTTTAAATATCTCCAGAGATGGATAGTCTATAATCTTCCTAGGCAATTTATTCCAGTGTTTAACCCCCTGACAGGTAGGAAGCTTTTCCTAATGTCCAAACTAAACCTCCCTTGCTACAGTTTAAGCCCATTGCTTTTTGTCCTATCCTCAGAGTCCTTTGCGTTTGTCCTTATTAATCTTCATCCTATTTACCTCCATGAGTTGGAGGTCATGGCTGCCTGATATCTGAGGGCTGTTTAGAACTGCGTCTCTGAGGGTCTAGACTACATTCCTCTGTCGGCAGAGGGATGCAGATTAGGCAGGTCGACATTGTAAATGAAGCGAGGATTTAAATATCCCGCTTCATTGCATAAAAATGGCTGCCGCTTTTAGCCAATGCAGCACTTTGTCGGCAAAAAGCAGCAGTCTAGAGGGGGATCTGTCGAGAAAGAAAGCCTTTTTCAACAGATCCCTTATGTTGTTCCAGGATCACTGGAGATACGATAAAGATGTCCAGCATTATAGTTCATTTTTTTAAGAACATAAGAACAGCTATATTGGGTCAGACCAAAGGTCCATCTAGCCCAGTATCCTGTGTGCCGAAAGTGGCCAGTGCCAGATGCCCCAGAGGGAGTGAACAGAACAGGTAATCCTCTCCTGTCACCCATTTCCTGAAAAACAGAGGCTAGGGACACCATCCCTACACATCCTGGCTAATAGTCATTGATGGACCTAACCTCCATGAATCTACCTAGCTCTTTTTTGACCCTGTTAAAGCCCTAGTCTTCACCACAGGCTCTAGCAAAGAGTTCCCCAGATTGACTGTGAGGTGAGTGAAGAAAAACTTCCTTTTGTTTGTTTTAAACATATTGGCTGTGTCTACATTGGCACCCCTTTCCGGAAAAGGGTTTATTTTCCGCAAGATAAAAAGGGTTTATTTTCTTAGATTGGGGGAATAAGTAAATAACTTTTCCTTATTCACTTTTTCCACAACAGTCATAATTTGATAGACCTCCATCATATCCCCCTTTAGTCTCCTCTCTTGTAAGCTGAAAAGTCCAAGTCTTTTTAAGTTCTCTTCATATGGCAGCCGTTCCAAACCACTAATCATTTTTGTTGCCCTTTTCTGAAACTTTTCCAATGCTAAGATATTAGTTTTAAGATGAGGCAACCACATCTGTACACAATATTCAAGATGTGGGCGTACATAGTTTTATATAGAGTCAATAAGGTATTCTTTGTCTTAATTTCTATCCCTTTTTTAATGATTCCTAACTCCCACTTGAAGGGCTCTGCACCTGTGGCCAGACTGAGCCTCCGAAGCACACACTCCCACGATCACCTGGAGAGCCACATGAGCAATTGGGGGGGAGCCCATCTGAAGTTCTCCTGCTCTCAGCTGGGCAGGGAGCCTAGGACATGGAGACACTGTTAGGGAATTCTGTCCCCTCCTGACCCCACCATTTGGATACATTCCAAACCCGTAAACATATTTGTTGCCTTTGTTCTCTGAAAATGCAGCTTCAATTAGGACTCATGGAAAGTCACTTTCTGTCAGGAAACTGCAGTATTTTCCAGTGGCCTTGAAGTTACAGACATGCTAAGTCCCAGGGTGTGTTGAGGAGAGGGCTTATGGGTAATGCTGTTGATCAGAAAGAGACAACTGAGCAATCAAGTCACACAGTGCTAAGACCTTGGGTGTGAGGAACATCTGAAATTATGAATGTCCCCCATGCTGAGCTGAAGCCAAATTGGGGCAGAGCACAATTGTTTAATGAGGAGGTCTTCTTTCTCCTTCTTGTTATGCAGGTTTAGGGTCGTTGGCCCTAGATGAGCACCTTCTGCAGACATATTTACTCACTTTGGTGCGAAGCTCTTTGGTTTTGACCCCATAGATGATGGGGTTGAACATGGAAGGGACAAGGAGATAGACATTGGCGATAGTGACGTGTGCTTGGGAAGGGATGCTCTGGCCGAACCTTTGTGTCAGAGAGGAGAAGAGGCAGGAAGAGTAAGAAACCAGAATCACACAGATGTGGGCTGTGCAGGTGTTGAGGGCTTTCTGATGGGCTATTTTGGAGGAGACTTTGAGGACAGCTCTGATGATCAGTCCATAGGACAGAGCAATGAGCGTCAGATCTAACCCAGAGACTGATAATATCATTCCCAATCCATACGTCTGACTGACTGTGATGTCCCCACAGGAGATCTTTGCCACAGACATGTGCTCACAGTACGTGTGGGGGATAATGTGGTTGGCACAGAATGGCAGCCTGCTCAGGCGCAGAGGCATGGGCAAAACCAAGAGAACAGCTCTTATCAAACCCACTAGCCCTAGCTTAGCTATGCGTGCATTGGTGAGGATGGTGGTGTATCTCAGAGGGTTGCATATGGCAACGTAGCGATCGAAGGCCATTGTGCTGAGAACAGCTGATTGCATCACAATAACCATGTGAAGGAAGAACATCTGGGTGAGGCAGCCTCCCACAGTAATGTCTTTCAGATTGAACCACAATATACACAGGGCTTTCGGCACAACAGAGGAAGACGTGCCGATGTCGGTGAGCGCCAGCATGCAGAGCAGCAGATACATCGGCGTGTGCAGGCTCTGCTCTTTGCCTACCACAAACAGAATCAGTAAATTTCCCAGCAGGCTGATAATGTAGCACACACAGAAGGGGATGGCAATCCAGATGTGGGCTGCTTCCAGGCCAGGGATGCCCAGTAGAATGAATATAGAAGCGTCAGAAGAGGTGAGGTTGAAATTAGACATGAGGTGGCCGATGTGTGGATTGGGCTCAGAATCCTCCAGGTACCTGGGAAGGGAGAGACACACAGTGCGGGGTTTACACAATTCATAGGAAATGGTGCCGTTGATATTTTCTAGCTATTACCAGTCTACAAAAAGGGATGAGCACGGAGGTGGCGATGTTGGCAGGTGTCTCCAGGTTCTTTAGCTCAGAGTCAGAAGTCCTCAGAGGGAGCTGAGTAAGCCAGGGGAGTGGCTGGCAGATGGCAGAGGAACCGCAGTGTCGATCACTGTAACAAAAGTGCGCATTGGAGGAAAACAATCAAACTCCTCAAACACCCAGCAGGGTTCTAATTGAACTGTATGAACTCAGAGAGGGACCTGGGCGTCATGGCGCACAACTTTGGGAAATCATGATCACAGTGCTTGTATGACCAGAAACTGCACAAAACACAGGGGACCCCGACGGGGGGATGATGGGGACCCTACAGAAAACTCAACATCACAAGATGCGTCAGTCAAAGCTTCACTCTCCTCTGAATGCCCCTGTGCAGTGTTGGGCACCCTTCCCACCCAGCGTACTGCAGAACTAGCAGGGTTCAGATAATGACCAAATGCCTAGGGAATGCTCCTGTGGAGAGGGGTTGAAAAGACTTGGGATTGTTACCTCACAAAGGGGATGGAAAAGAGGGGACATGAGACAATTTCTAGCCCTGCCACACAATGATACCCCTGCCCTCCCGCCCACCCAGCTCCGAAATCAGTTGTTAGACCGACAGCAACAGTTCACAGAAATATCTCCTCAGACAACATTACACTCAGCGTCTGCCAGCACTGGGGAAATGGAGAGATCATCCTGATCTGCCTGTCTGATTGGCAACTCAGCCTGTGCAGGGGAGGAGAGAGGGACAGGCCCAGTGGGAGGGAGAGAGGACATGGGGACCTCAAAGAGACAAAAGGACTTTCCTTCAAAAGACACAGAGCTTTACCGTATTGCAGACCATTATAAACCCAGACAGACCTTCCCCAGGTTGCTCCTCCGTGTTGGCAATTGCTGACGTGGCGACAAAGCTGTAGTGGGGTTGCTCATGGGAGAAGGGATGGTCTTCATAGGGGAAGGTATCAGGGATATTCTGCTGCCGTGTGCTCTGTGATACAGCACTGCCCAAGACATTCCACCCCACAGGATTCCACCCCACTGTGATCTGGATACTGCATGTGCCCCTCTGCTTCCCCCACTCTGTGCTTTCCTAGACCTACCCCAGAAAGATCTCTACAAGCATCTAATTTCCTCTGAGCCAGGCTGTTATTTTTACAGTCTCTTGGTGTGTCTCATCCTCTCCACACCCAGAGATGCAGCGGAGGGGCAGGGCAGATCCCTCTCCGCTAACACAAAAAAATGTTAGCATGACTGTTTTGAAATTCTAAGCTGGTGAGTTTGAGATTTCTGGAACCCTCCTGTCATTTCTTCTTTGCTCCCCACAAGCTCCCCCAGAGTTAGAGTCCCCAGGGTGACTCCAGTTGAAGTCACTGACAGTTAACAGGATTTTTATTTAAGTCTCATGCATTTAGGGGGCACTCATGGTCCGGTTGGGAGTTTTACCACTGATCACAATGGGACCATACTGCTCCGCAGTGGTTGGCTTTTGGATCTCAGCTGCAGAAAGCACGGTTTGGGATCCTGCTACAGAGAGCACAAGTCTGCAGGATGCTGAAAGCGTCAGAAAGAACCCGCAGTTTCTCTGGCACTCGGAGGGAACCAGGATTCCAAAACTCCAGAGACCAGATTGTGCTCTAAGGGGGGCCAGAGTCAATCTGGAGTGACACTTCGGGCACAAGGGGGGACCAGAATCTGGCCAGTGTGTGGCCCATGCTTGTTGTTAACCCTCTGGTCACACAGACACCCAGCACAGAGACTTTGGCTGCGCTCTCTAGTAGGGCAGTGATGTGTCTGAACTGGAGAACCTGAGTGAGCCAAAGGAATCTCCATGTGCACCAGAAAAGGGAAGCCACCAAGACAGAGAGAAGGACACAGTCAGAGACAGGGAATTGATCTGAAACACAAATCTTTGTCTAAATGATTTGTAATAATTTTTTACCTCCAGTTTTCCCAGGTAAATCGACTGGTGTTTCTGACAATGCTAAACAGCTCAAGTGATTGTGCTAGTGAATTCCTCTCCTGATTTTTCTTGCCTTGAAAACTGGAAATCTTCCTCAGGCCTAAGCTCTAACTTCATTGCAGAAATAGGCAACTCACTGAAATCCTGCTCAGCAGAGGGAGGAAATCTTCCAGCGTGACAGGGAGGCCGAGCCCTGCGCACCAGCATAGGCATCTCATACGTCTGACTCTCCGTGTGCTGCAGAACGACCTTTATGGTTCAGTTCAGTCCCTGGGGAAACTCACGTTGTCCTGGACACCCGGACAATTCCCTGGGCCCCATGAGCAGGGGAAAAGCAGAAAGCAGAACTGGGCACATTCAGCCTGTGAGCCTCTCCTGGGAGGGAAGAAATTATTCACCAAACATCATTTGCTCAGACTGTCAGGGGAAATGCCTTTGCCTTGCAGACTGTGCAGAGGGATCTGGAGCTACTGAAACCCTGGAGAGAAGGGGAAAAGCCAAGGTTGAGATGTGCTCATGTGTGTATCAGCATTTCTGGGCTGCTGCCCATCCTCCTCGATAGGGAGCATCCCCTCCTCCTCTCCTGGCTGAGGAGCCTGGCGCTGAATCCCTGGGACTGCGACCTTGTAGAAGAATCCCAGGCATTGTTACAGGCTGGGGACCGACTGGCTAAGTCGCAGTTCTGCAGAGAAGGACCTGGGGGTTAAAGTGGCTGAGAAGCTGGATATAAGTCAACAGGGCGCCCTTGTGGCCAAGAAGGTTAATGGTATATTAGGGTGCATTAGGAGGAGCATTGCCAGCAGATCTAGAGAAGCGATTATTTCCCTTTATTCGGATCTGGTGAGGCCACATCTGGAGTATTGTGGCCAGTTCTGGGCCCCCCGCTATAGAAAGGATGTGGACACATTGGAGAGGGTCCAACGGAGGGTGACGGAGAGCAGAAATGATGAGGGGGCTGGAGTATATGACCTATGAGGGGAAGCTGAGGGATTTGGGTTTGTTTAGTCTGAAGAAGAGAAGGCTGAGAGGGGATTTGATAGCAGCCTTCAACTTCCTGAAAGGAGATTCCAAAGAGAATGGAGAGAGGCTGTTCACAGTAGTGACGGATGGCAGAATGAGGAGCAATGGTCTCAAGTTGCAGTGGGGGAGGTCTAGGCTGGATATTAGGGAAAACCATTTCACTAGGAGGGTGGAGAAGCACTGGAATGGGTTCCTAGGGATGAGGTGGAATCTCCAGCCCTAGAGGTTTTTAAGTCTCATCTTGACAAAGCCCTGGCTGGGCTGATTGAGTTGGGGTTGGTCCTGCTTTGGGCAGGGGGCTGGACTCGATGACCTCCTGAGGTCTCTTCCAGCCCTAGGATTCTATGACCCATAATGGAGTTGCTCTTGCATTTCCTTGTTCTAAGCACTGAGTGACAGCCACTCCCCACGTACGGCCTCTGTCTGACCGAGGGTAGCTCAATGGGCCCCTGCTTTGTCCTAACCCCCCAAGTGCAATATTGTGCCAGGGGCAGGAGCAGTCTCCCGAGCCCTTCAATGATCAGGATGTGCCCTGAGGCCTGTGGACTGCAACGGCCATATTGAGGACAGGGAGGCTAGAGGGAGATGTTTAGAGGCACAGATTTGACATAGGTGCCCAATGCCCATCTGCATTTATTGCGCAGATAGCACCAAATTTCAAAATAGCCTATTTTGAAATAAACTCAAAATAAGCTACACAATTTGCATAGCGTATTTAGAGTTTAGAGTGCAGTGTACACATAGCCTTAATGAAATGAATCGGCAACAAGTTTAAAGCAGGGAAAAGGAAACACTTCTTCCCAAAATGCACAGTCAAACTGTGGAACTCTGCCAAGAAATGCTGTGAAGCTAGGTCCGTCAATACCTATTAGCAAAGTTGTTCCAGGATACAACATTATGCTTTGAGTATTCTAGCCTCTGACAGACAGAATCTGGGAATGGATAACAGGGGATGGATCCCTCGATAATTGCCGTCTTTTGTTCTTTCCCTCTGAAGCACCTGCCAGAAGATGGGATTCTGGACTCAACAGACTATTGCTTAGATCCAATGTGGCCAGTCTTCTGTTCATCTCTGAGTCCTCTTTGTCTTCTCTGGGTGCTGGACCTCATAGTCAATGGTGCCCACAAGCATCACTACCTCAAATGGTCCCTGCCATCAATGCAGTAGTTTGAACTTCATACGGGATAGTAACAATGTCACTCAATCACACAGCATTCCTGTAGCACCTTAGACACTAACAAATGTATTAGGTCATGAGTTGTCATGGGTGAAACCCACTTCATCAGATGAGCTGGACTGGAAATCTGGGGTATATATAACAGCAAAAGAAGTCACCTGACAATTGTAGGGCCGGTTTGAATTCTCACATCTGGACTCCTTTGCTCTAGGTCATTCCTTCCTTGAAGAATCCATTGGACTCTGATTATTGTCTGGGTTCTTTGCTCTTCCATGTCTCTCCAAGCAGGTTGGACAGCCTCAAAACTGCTTCCCAGACAGCCATTCAAAAGGAGAAAACTTGGTTGCTTGAGGCACCTTCCTGTTAGGTGAAAGGACCCAGCCTACCAACTTCTTTAACATAGGCATAAAAGCTTCTGGGAAATCGCTCCACCAACCCATGTTTTTGGAGATGGTTGATTACCATTTAAATGTCTTTTCCCTCAGTAGGTCACAGAGTTCTTTCATTAGTTGTAACGTGAAGGTAGGTCCTTTGATCAGTACGGCTTTCTAGGGGTTACCACCACCTGGGAGAATACATTCTGGGCTCTGAGGTCATCAAATGGAAAGGGCTTAGGAGTGAAATTCGGAAAAGTGTTTTCGTCTTCATTTTACAGTTCCAAAACCTTTCTGCCTCGTTCACGCAGCAGGCGTTCTTCCTGGATCACAGGAGAATTTCAGTTTGGGATTTTATGGGATGACTCCGCCTCTCACTGTGTGATGCTGGCACAACTTGCCAGCTGGTGGTGGTGGGCGCAGGGCCCCACTGGGAGGCCCTCCTTTCAAAGTAGGAGGGGGGTGGACTAGACAAAGATGCATGTAAGCCAGCCAGCTGTTTGTTGTGTGTGCAGTCGGTCAGTGTGCTCCAGGGAGGGCTGGATCACTTTTGGCAGCAGGCACCCTAAGCTGTCCTGTCCTCAGGACCAGAGCCTGCTAAGCAGGAGTGGGCAACTGAGGCTGAGCAATAAAGCCTGGAGGGGAAGGGAGAAGGCTTCAGGCCCTGCTCCCGCCCCCAGCACAATCCCATTGGCCGGTTTCTAGCCAGAAACTGGCCAATGGGAGCTTCCCATTTGAATAACAGGCAGCCACAAGGCACCATGCCCTCTCCCCTCTGGCTCAGTTATTCACACAAGCACATGGCCGGGCAGGCAGGCTGGGTGGCTGGGAAACATTTTAAGCTCTGCAAGCATTTAGCTCTGTAGGGAGGTAGGCTGTTTTGGCTACTGGCTGGTAGGTCTCCTGGCCAGAACCTGCCTCTAGCACCCCAGCTCCTCCCTTTCCCAACCCTCTGCCCCCCCACTTGGCATACCCAAACCCTCTACCCCCCTCCTGCACCCATACTCCCTCCCAGATCTGGCACCCCAATCGCTTGCCCCAGGATCACAATCCCTTCTTACCCTTGGTCACATCCCAAACACCTGCACCCCAGTCCCCTGCCCTCCTTCACCCAAACTCCCTCTTAGACTCCACTCTCCCCCCTGTACCTCAGTCCTTTACCCCAAGCTCCCTTCTGCACACAGCCTCCATCTCAGACCCCTCACCTCTTCCATTAATATCATGGAAGAGTGTGGCCCTCAACCACTTTCCAAAATCTTGAAGTGGCCCCCCATCAAAAATTATTGCCCACCCCTGACCTAGCAGGTGGATGCATAAGTGGTGGGAAACCCATTCCCACTGGAGCAGTTATAAGAGATTCATAGTCAACCTGAAAGGGCACATCAAGTTCACAGGGTAGTTGTGGGTGACGTTTTCTTGTATATCTTCTTCAAAAATTTCAATAATGACACAGAGGGTACACTTAGAAAGCTCGTGGATGCTTCCAAGCTGAGAGAAGCCACAAGTGCGTTAGAGGACAGGATGAAAATTTAAAATGATCCAGAAATACTGGAGAAGTGGTCTGAGATAAATAGTATGAAATTTAATAAGGGCAAATGCAAAGTGCTCCACTTAGGAAGGCGCAATCAGTTGCACATATACAGAATGGGAAATGACTGTCTAGGAAGGAATTCTGCAGAAGAGGATCTAGGGGTCATCGTGGACCACAAGCTAAATAGGAGTCAACAGTGTGACATTGCTGGAAAAAAACCCACACCAAATGCCGTTCAGGGATATATTAGCAGGAATGTTGTAAGAAAAACGCAACACTATTGCAAACTGGTGAGGCTTCAGGTAGAGTATTGTGTCCAGTTCTGGGTGGCATATTTTAGGAGAGACACACTGAAGAAAATCCAGAGAAGACCAACAAAAATAATTAAAGGTCTAGAAAATATCTCCTATGAAGGCAGATTGATTTTTTTTTTTTTTTTTGGCTGGAGATGAAAAGGCTGAAAGAGGACATAATAGCAGTTTTCAAGTATATAAAAGGTTGCTACAGGGACAAGGATGAAAAAAAAATGTTCTTGTTAACCTCCAAGGATCGGACAAGAAGCAATTGACTCAAATTACATCAAGGAAGATTTAAGTTGGACATTAAGAAAAAATTCCTACCAGGGTAGTTAATTCCTGGAGCAAATTGCCTAGGGAGGTTGTGGAGCTCCATCATGGGAGACTTTTAAGAGCTGGTTAGATCAAGACTAGTCTAGTTCAGCTGTCAGGAATGTCTTAGTTATTATTTAGTCCTGCCTTCAGTGCCGGGGACTGAACTAGGTGACCAGTTGTGGTCCCTTCCTGTCCTACCCATCTATGGCCACATCTATACTTATGTGCCTGAGATCGATCATCTGGCATTTGATTTAATAGATCTAGTTAAGACCCACTAAATCAAATGCTATGGGCACCTCTGGTCAGTGCCAGGACTCCTTGCAGTCATGAGGAATAAGGGAAGTTTCTGGGAGCATTTGCTCCCGTCAACCTCCCACTGTGAAGATAGCGCCAAACTCAGCTTAAGGTAGGTCAACTCTAGCTATGTTATTTATGTATTTCTATTAAGCTGACCTCCCAGGCCTAGTGTTAGACCTGGCCTATGATTCTATAAATAGGAGCGAGTGAGCAACAGTCAAAGAAGAATGAGTTCTATTAAAATATACTGCAGGCAATGCACAGTGTATTGACAATATGTACAAATGCTTATATACAAGCACTAAATAATCTAAATACTAAGATGGGTGAACTAGAGTGCCTCGTATGAAATGAGGATATCATTTGTGAGCTTCCACCAGGGCCTGTACTGGAGGATTCCTCTACCCTGTCCTAGCTCCTCTGCCCAGGGTTCAGCTCAGGTATGAAATCTGTAGTGCACTTGAAAAGTGTGTTGGAATTGTGGACACTCACTTAAATCGATAAGGGGTTCGCTGGTCCTTCTTACAGGCAGGAGCTCCCTAGGGAAGCAAGAGATCCAGGTCACAATGTATGGAGCCAGTCTCAGAGAAGTTGAGGTAAGTCGTTCATAGCCATGTTGGCACCAGTGTATAGTGAGACATGGTGATATTCTGGTTTTTTAAGCATTTAGGAGGCTGTTGCCATCCCCAATTCACCTGTGAGCATCTCAGGTTTCAATCCCAGCCTTAAATAGCAAATTCTCCTGCTGCTTGGTCCTTCTGTGTCCTTCTAGCTTTCTCCCATCCCTAACATCTTCTCTGCCCCACCCAGTCACCTGCCACCTTTGCATTCTCTCTCCCTGCTTCCCCACTCTCCCCAGTATTTCCCCTCCATTTCCACTTACATTCTCTCTTTCTCTCCCTCAGCGCCCCCTTTTCCTGTCTCTTTCATTACTTGTGATGCTCCATTAATTTACCAGTGCTATTGGTAGGTAATTGCCTTAGAAATCTGGGACTACATTTGAACCAGGAGCAAATGTCCATTTTTTTGAGAGCACAGAGGGGTTCTGGCAGAAGAGAGAATCGAGGGTGCGAGCTGAGCAGACAGGAGGGAGGATCCATATGAAAATACCAACCTGTGGAAAAGGTGGGCACTGAACTTCCTGTTATATTGTTGCTAATTTTTGCATTACAAAAACTAAGTTCCAAGTAGTGGGGGCTCTTGTATAACACATGGCTCAGAGTGGGGTACTATTCCCTCTGCATCTGATTCAGAGGTGTTGGTTTGTTACAGTTCCCAGCTAGAGCCTTTGGCCCCTTAGCTGAAGCTCACTGGGTCTTCCTTTTAACTGTGGCTGTCCCCAGTTCGAAAGCTCTCTGCACTTGCAGTCCCAGCCCTGGCTCAACCATGGGTATGAGGAGGCAGGTGGAAAATGTTCAATGAAATGGAAAAGAAAAGAAAATGCAGGACTGTGGAGCTAAGAAAGGCCAGAAAGTTCCAGTTTGGCTTTACAAAAGGACAGAGGCTTATGTGGGAGGTTCAATTTTTCCAAACTAGTCCGTCAAATAGAGGAGGATGCAGGAGTGGAGACCGGAGAAGAATGCGGGAGAATTGACGCACCAGAACATAGCACACGAACCAATGTGGATTCCCTGACTTTGGTTTCATAGTTTGGGGCCAGATCCTTCGCTGGCACAAACTGGAGTAGCTCCAGTGATGTCAATGGACCAGATATTGAACTGGTGTACATTGGCCTAGCATTATTGATATCAGTGGATCAGATTATTGGCTGGTGTAAATTGGTGTGGTTCTATTAGGATCCAAGGACCAGATTCTTAGCTGGTGTAAACAGGTGGGGCACGTCCAATTCAGGGCAGCCCCAATGATGTTAACGGAGCTATGGTGCAACTAGCTATGGACTTGATGTGTGCAGCACTTAAGGGGTTAACGAACATACAGACACGTTCTGTTCCCCGATGATCGGCCATGCCTGGGGAGTTTGTGAGAGATCCCATATAAGCAGTGCCACAGAGAGAGCTGTCAGGCAGCCCTACAATGTGCCGCCCCCTGTGTGGTGAAGAGCATCATTTCCTCCTCTCTCTTCATGCCTGAATTCGGTGAGTGTGTCGATTCCTCCACAGCAATACATGGGGTAGGACTTTGATCTCCCTTCCACCAGGTACATCTGCCATTGTCTGTCCTGGTTTGACTCCAGATTATTACTAGCATGATGGAGGGGAGATGCTGCTTGAGTGTCCATCCAATCTAACCGAGTTCTGAAAGAGGGACTAAGGCAACTGGCTCAGCAGCCTCGCAGGTGTATCGTGAGGATTCATTAATGTGTTACTAACATGCAGCTATGCATGCAGAATGCTTGAAAAGGGACACCACCAAGGAAACATTCCCCATCTCGGTAGCAAGATCATACGTCACACAAGGTCGGTTCTCAAGCCTGCAGCTCAGACTTTCACCCTTGGTGTCTGGATTCAGGGTTTTCCCCATGTGCATCCCATTGCCCTGCAGCCGCGCACTGTGTCCACAAGATACCACATGTACAGGCCAGGAGGAAATTCTGCTTTCACATAGAAAATGAAATTAGGCTGTGATCACTCGCATCTCATCCATATGGAATTAGAATGGTCTAATATCAAACAGGGTGAGATTTAAATATATTATTAATGCTAATTGGGTCTGACCTCCTGCCTACCCCAAACCACAGAATTTCATGTGGCTATTCCTGCATCAGACTTATAAGGTCTGGATAGGAGAGATTACAGCTGTGGATAGGAACACACAGGACTGGATATACTAGATTATGGTTTGGTTTGTAGCATTAAGCCTAGAACGGTCTCTTAGATCAGATCATAGAACCATGGAATCCAAGGGTTGGAAGAGACCTCAGGAGTCATAGAGTCCAACCCCCTGCCCAAAGCAGGACCAACCCCAACAAAATAATCCCAGCCAGGGATTTGTCAAGCTGGGACTTAAAAACCTCTAGGGATGGAGATTCCACCTCCTCCCTAAGTAACCCATTCCAGTGCCTCCACACCCTCCTGGGGAAATAATTTGTCCTAATATCCAACCTAGACCTCCCCCTCTGCAACTTGATCATCTAGTTTTTGCTTCTGTTTAGCACAAGCCATTCCAGTTCCTCCAATTATCCTTTAATGGAGCCCAATAGCTTGAAACTAGCTAACACCAAAACATGCACTTGGCCGAAATGCCTGCCAGAAAGGCATGTGTCTTGGGTTAGAGATGGAAAACTCACCATTGTGCTATGGAGTTTGTTCCTATGGTGGATCTCCATCGCTGTGCAAAAAATTTTGACAAGCAGCTAATTTCAATGTGTCCGACTTCAGCTTCTAGCTTTGGGCTCTTGTTTTGTGTTTCTCTGCTAGTTTAAAGGGTCTGTTAGCACCTGCTGTTTTCTCCCCGTGGAGTCCTTACATATGGTAACCTAGTTGCCTATTCCTCTCCGTTGTGTTAAACTGAACAGACTGAGCTCAAGTGAGGCATTTTGTCTTTGCTTCAAATTGATTGTCCGGCTCTTTCCGGCACCTTCTCTCTCCAGAGCTGGAGGCGACATCCAAGTGTCGACCTCACCAATGCCGATTAGAGGTAAAAACCCCTCCCTTATCCCTTGCCCACTACCCCCTCTTCATACATCCAATGAGCGCATCTGCCCTTTGCTTCACAGCCTCACTCTGGGAGCTCGCACTGAGTTGCTTGTCCACTATGACCCCATACTCCCTTTCAGAGCTTCCCAGGTTACAGACTCCCACTCGGCAGGGCTGCTCTGCATTCCTTGGTTCTAGATGTCTACCTTTGCTTTTGGCTGTAGACAGATGCATGTTGTTTGAATGGGCCCCCACACACTAAGAGACCCAGAAGGTTCTGTGTGACAGTGCTCTGTCCTCTTCATTTACACCCCATCATAACATAAGACCAGTGGTATAAAGATCTCCCTCCCCCCGCCCACTTGTTCACTCTCTGGGAGTTCGTGAGTGCTCTGCGCCTCTAGCAATCAGGCCTGTGTAATTGGGTGTCTACATATAGATGGAGCCCAGTTCCAAGCATCCTGTTTTGAAGTCTCAGTGTCTATGCCGCACACTTGGACCTGGTCGACACTAGACCAGGCAGGTCAGTTTAAGGTCTAGTATAGCTGGGGTTGGCTTACTTTAAGCCAAGCCGTGGCAGCATCCAAACACAGGAGGCTGATGGGAGCACATGCTTCTGTCAGCTTCCTTTACTCCTCACAGAACAAGGAGTACCGGATCCTGGCAGGGGCTGCCCTCAGCGTTCGATTTACGGCTCTACATTAGACCTGCTAAATCGAACACTAGAAGATCAACCTCCGGAGGGTCGATCTTCTTCCTGGTGTGGACATGTCCCTTCAGAGCCTGGCCACCTGGGCTGCACAGCCTTTCCGACCTACAGATGAGGATGATCTGTGTCATTGGGCCAAACCCTTCACTTGGTGAAGGGACGCCATTTCAGATTTGGGGGGGGGAGGACAACTTTAACCAAGATTCCATTCCAGGGGCTTCTCAGGCACTTGAAAACTCCTGATGTGTTTGCAGTAATAACGTAGACATTTGCTGACAGGAACACTGTTCCTAATCCCTAAAGAAAGAAAAAAATGTGGAACAAACACCAAGGAAAGCCATATGTGAAGGAGGGTTTTATGTTCTAGCTTGACAAAGCCCTGGCTGGGATGGTTTAGTTGGGGTTGGTCCTGCTTTTAGCGGGGGGGGGGGGTTGGACTCAATGACCTCCTGAAGTCTCTTCCAGCCCTAGGATTCTATGTTCTTTGTAAATTTAGAACAATCAACAGCAAGATATTTGCAATCCCAAACGTTGAGGTATCAGTTTGGTAGCCTTAACATGGATATCAAAAACATACCTTTGATACTTTGTTCACTGTCTTTAGTAGAGAGAAACACAATCTGCTTTCCCCTGCAATTATCATTGTTTTTAAATGTCTTAATGGTTCAAATTGTGAAGAGAAGAATCAGACAGTTAATATCTTCCATGAATATTTAAAAGTAAATAAAATACTGAAAAAACCCCACACAGCAAAAATAGAGTCTCCGGATTTCTACTGAATCAATAGTCCAGTCCCTTAAACAAACAAACAAACAAAAACAGTAGCCCAAAAGTATCTCAATCTGTGGATTCAAACAATTGTTTTATTACCACATTGGACTATACCTTCAGAAAGAACCACTATCTACAGTATAATTAAATGATGGGCGTTAGCAGCATCTACAATAAACCAGTTTTGCCAGCCAAATTTTGGTTTGGGATTATGTTCACAGACTGGTTTGTGCAAATAGTTATGAATAAATACAAAGGATTGGAATCACAGAATCATAGAACACTAGAACTGGAAGGGACCTCATGAGGTCATCAAGTCCAGTCCTCTGCCCTCCCAGCAAGACCAAGCACCATCTAGATCAGTGGTCACCAACCAGTAGATAGGGATCTACTGGTAGATCTTGGTGACTCTGACAGGGGATCCTGACTGGTTTGGCCAAGAGTCTATCAAGTGCCAGCACTTCAGCTGCCCCTCCCCCCAATGCTGCTCATCTCCTGTCCTTTGCCTTGGAGCTGCCCCTCCCTCTGGAAGCCTCCTGCTTTCTGTGCAGGGCAGGGGAGGGAGAGGAAGGCTGCTGATGTCAGGGTGCCCCCTCTCCCACTCCATATCCTTTCTCCACAGAGCAGAGAGGGGGCACAACAGGACTTGAGAGGGAGTTTGCTGGCTGCTTTAGGGAGTGGTCCAGGGCCAGAGCAGGGGTGAGACTGCCTTAGCCTCACTGCAGGAGCCAGCAGCAGTGCCCAGCTGAGGCCCATATCCAAACTCCTACTCTAGTCATGAACCCCCTCCTGCACCTCAAGCCCTTGTCCTAGCCCCGAGTACCTCTGCATCCACACGCCTTCTCAGAGCCTGCACCTAGGACCCCCTCCTACATCCCAACTGCCTGCCCCAAGAGCAGCTCAGAGCCCCTTGCACACTCCAGATCCCTTAATCCAAGATCAGAGCGTGCACCCCAACCCTCTGCCCCAGCCTGATGAAAGTGAGTGAGGATGGGCAAGAGAGGAAGGAAGAAGTGAGCAGGGGTGGGGCCTTGAAGAAGGGGTGGGGCCTTGAAGAAGGGGTGGGAAGAAGGCAGTGCAAGGGTATTTATATTTGAGGTAGATCTTGGATTGCACTTAAATTCAAAAAGTGATCTCGTGCTCAAAAAGATTGGAGACCCACTGATCTAGATCATCCATGACAGATGTCTATCTAACCTGACAGATGTCTGTCTAACGAGGAAGGAGGTTCCTAGTGTATTGCTCTAAGAATGTGAGAGTTTAAACATCACCTCCATGACATTCCCGGAAGGCACTCAAGTTTGTAAGACTCTGACACCCTTCCAAATAGTAAAGAGTAAGCAAAGAGGAGCTAAGGTGACTTACCAGCTGGAAGAGAAGGACATACAGCACAGCAGACACACAGCTACAAAATGGCTGGCAGCTTAGCACAGCATTTTTTTGCCTCTGCATATGTAAAGGGCTCATCAAAAGGTGTCTGGGAGAAAGTCCAAGAATTGAATAGTGTGCCTGCCACCCTGCTGAGGAATCTGCATGTGCGTGTAACAGTCTGTATGGGCCCTGCCTGGTAACCTGACCCAAAGCCCATTTTAGTCCAAGGAAAGACTCTCAAAGGGCACATCCACACAGCAAGCCGTAATTTCGAAATAAAGTCGAGTTGGAGGACTTCTTACTCTGACTCCTGTAACCCTCCTTTCACAAGGAGTAAGGGAAGTCCGAGGAAGAGTGCTCTTCCTTCGACTTCTTGTTGTGTAGACAGTGCCGAAAGCCGAATTAAGCTATTTTGACTCCAGCTATGCAATTGACGTAGCTGAAGTTGCGTAGCTGAATTCAACTTTTGCCCTGCTGTGTAAATGTACCCACAGAGAAGTGGGGCTAAGGCTACATCTAGACTGCACTGTAAAATCAAAAAAAAGTACTTCCGGTATCCCGACATAGAAATGCAGTCTAGACATAGCCTAACTGGAAGAAGAGATGGCCACCTTGGGGGATTGCCATTCCCCCCCAAAAACTGGAGAGCTGGAAAAATGTTTGAAAGTTTAAGCAATCCGTGTGGGGTGACATGGCATGTTTGTTTCTTAACAGCGGGAAAAGATCCCAGGGTCATTCTTTAGTTCTGCTGCTCTTGCAGCGAAACACAGAAACATCCAATGCTGGGCTATACTGAATGTGTATGGGGCAGCCCCCGCCCCAGCCTGAACAGCACTGAATTTCCTGGCATCCCAAGAGGCTTGCCCCTCCCAGCCTTTGTAAGGGTACGTCTACACTAGCTCGTTAGTTCAAGCTAGTTAGGGTAATGAGGGCAAGCGGAGTTGCAAATCAAGCCCGGGATTTAAATATCCCGGGCTTCATTTGCATGTTCCCGGGTGCCGCCATTTTTAAATCCCCCTTAGTCCGAACTCCGTGCCCACGGCTACAAGCAGCACGGAGTAGGTAGTTCGAATTAAAGATCCTAATTCGAACTACCATTACTCCTCATGGAATTTAAATCCCGGGCTTCATTTGCAACTCCGCTTGCCCTCATTACCCTACCTAGCTCGAAATAACGAGCTAGTGTAGACGTACCCTAATGGAGCAACCTGTGAGGATGAGGACAGACCATGATGAAATCTGCAATGACCATCTTCTGACCTAACCACAGAGTTTCCCTTCCTCGTCCACCACTCCCTGCTTGTTTCAATGCATTTGGGGAAAATTGAAGCTCCCAGCTCTGCTATTGGCTCTGCACCTCTACATTCCTATTGGTGGAAAAAAGCACATACAGCCCCGGGGACGGAGGAGGCAGAAGAGTGAACCATCTGGCTGGGGAGGGGAGACCAATAAGCCAAGGGAAGAAAGCAAGCAGCCAGACTGCACACCTTTGTGGTTTGCATTTGCTGCTGCAGTTCTGTTCTTGCCCGTCAGGGGCCGGAGCCAGGATCTCAGGAGTTCTGATTCTAACCCCGCTGCTCCTGATTTTAGGCAGGCAGGAGTTGACTGACATTGGCTGGGCCTTTTGTTCTACTGGATGAATTTGTATCCCTCTCTCTTCTGGCTAATGAGGGGATCAGGAGACAGAGTCCTGGTATGGTAGGACATGTAGAGAGGTGCCGTCCCTGTAAATGGCGTATTAAGTCCTTACTCTCGTGGATTACCGTGCGAGATTTTCCTGAGCAGGGACCTTTGGATTCGGCCTCAGGTGAAAGGTATGAGAGCTCCAGAATGAGATGATAGAGCTGTATTCACCGGCACTTGCTTGAAACTGTGGCATGTTAGCAGTACATGTGGGTAATTTCTTGTTCCTGACAAGCCGCGATGGACACTGTTAGCCAGTGACTGGGCCGGCTTTAGCTGCATCCAGAGACATGGTAAGTGATGCATAGAATGCCAAACGTCCCACAACAAATTGCTGCTAACAGAGATTGGTAAGGCCCCGGAGCTAGCCTTAGCTTGACAAGACACCATTCCAAAGGGGAAGTTCATGGGAATGTCCGGTTCTTCTCCCATCATGCCATGGGGTGGATCAGCTGCCCAATCCTCATCCCAACTACTCGGTTAATAGATATTGGTTGTCACAAGGTTGTTTTCCTTTATCTCCAGTAACAGAGCACCCAAAGTCACCTCCGAGGCAACTTTATGGGATCTGTGGAGTGACGCCTGAGGGGAGACGCCCTACATTGTGAAGAGGTTCTGTTGCACCCAGTCACCCCTTTAATCACAACATTGCTTCTCAGTCTAAAGCACAGCATCTGCGGCCCAGACCCGGCACCATGGTGGCTTTCAATCACACCTCAGCCGGCCCTGCGGTATTCCTCCTGATGGGCATCCCGGGGCTAGAACAAGCCCACGGCTGGCTTGCCATCCCTTTGTGTGCCCTGTATATTGTGGCCATCCTAGGGAACAGCATCATACTGTTAATTATATGGTCAGAGTCAAGCCTTCAACAGCCCATGTACTATTTCCTGAGCATGCTGGCACTCACCGACCTGGGCCTGTCAGCTTCCACGCTGCCCACAATGCTCAGCATCTTCCTCTTCAATTCCCAGGAGGTGAGTGTTGATGCCTGCTTTGCCCAGCTGTTCTTCATCCACACATTCTCCATCATGGAGTCAGCCGTTCTGTTGGTCATGGCCTTTGACCGCTTCGTGGCCATCCACATGCCCCTGAGGTATGCCTCCATCTTAACCAACACCACCGTTGCTAGGATAGGGCTGGCATTGGCGGTGAGGAGTGTGCTCGTGATGATGCCAATCCCTTTTCTACTCCGGCGGCTATGGTTTTGTCTTCCCAACATCCTCTCCCACTCCTTCTGCCTGCACCCAGATGTCATGCAACTGGCCTGCTCTGACAGGAGAATCAACAGCGCCTACGGCTTGTTTGTGGTCATCAGCACCATGGGACTAGATGCGCTGCTCATTGTCCTGTCCTACGTCATGATCATGATGACTGTCTTTAGTATCGCCTCCAAAGAGGAACGCCTCAAGGCTCTGAGCACCTGTGTCTCCCACATCTGTGCCGTCCTGCTCTTCTACATCCCCATGATTGGCGTCTCTATG
This sequence comes from Rafetus swinhoei, assembly GCA_019425775.1. Lineage (NCBI taxonomy): Eukaryota > Metazoa > Chordata > Testudines > Trionychidae > Rafetus > Rafetus swinhoei. Next base: position 10,448,695 of record CM033437.1, on the reverse strand, counting down.
ATCCACCGTTTCGAGGAACGTGCCTCTCCCCTTGTCTCCATCCTCATGGCCGACGTCTATGTGTTGGCCCCCCCGGTGATGAACCCCATTGTGTACAGCGTGAAGACACAGCAGATCCGCAGGAGGATAGTCCAGAGGTTCCAGAAGAAGAAGATCCCAGATAAAGGGAGGCTGAGAGGTCTTGTTCTCATGGGACCTGCATCTGAGCCGTCGTTCATACCTGCCTAAAATAGATCCCTTGGGATTTGGTAGCATTCACACCTACTTTGAGCAGGTTTAAAAGGCGACACGAGGTGCAAGACTGTGACAGAGCAAGTCCCAACATCCAAAGGGATTCTCCATCAGCTGAATCGGGAAAACAATGTAAGGATTTCCCAGGTGTTAGCCACTGGATGGCTGCTGGTAGAGCACAGCTGCTCTGCTTCACACCATCCAGCTACACTGGGTACTTGCCACGTTGCCAGCCTGCCAGTTGCTTTACTACTTGCCTCAATCGCAAGTGCAGAATTTCTGAGTGTGGGGAACCAGCTGCCATAGGCATCCCACCTGGAGGGTCCTGCAGTGTGACCTAGTGGTTTGAGCATGGGACAAAACCTGGGTTCTAAGCCCAGCTCTGCCACTGGCCTTTTGGATGACCTTAGCCAGGTCCCTTCACCCCCCCTTATGCCTCAGTTTCCTCACCTGTAAAATGGGGGTACTGACATTGATGGAATTTGTAAAATGCTTTGAGATGTACTGACAAGTGCTGTATAGGAGGTAGGTATTAGCATTCTCTGGGTGGGTGATGTCCGTACAGCTACCTGCTATGTCCCATCTCATTCCTTCTGGGCTGCCAAGTGTACCATATACCTCCAAGTGCCTATTTTAGCCCGTAAGTGACCAGGGATCATGTCCTGTTTTGTGTCCATCGCACCTCCAGGTACCCTGACAGAGACTGAATAATAAGGGGCTGACCTTGACTCATTGCAGGTCAAGCCTGCCTCCCCAGCACTCACAGAGACCATGCAAAACAACACTTACGTATCACCCAGACCCCCGCCTCCAACTCCTGAGGTGTATGACGGCCAACACAGCTGTGATACTTCATGACAGGTTCCGCAAGGGGATATGCTTCAGCACAGTCTACACAGCAACCAGAGGCGGACTAGACACAGCTCTGTCGCTGCCCGCTGTGGTAAGATGAGGGCCCGAAACATAAGCCCAGGTATCACAGGCCATGTATGGGGCCTGAGACCCAGACAGCAATGTTCAGGACTTTGCTAATATAAAGCAGAGCTAAGCTGTGAGCAAGAGGCAGGGCCCTGCTCCCTGAAGTTGGCAGGAACAGGGCTGATATGGCAGAAACACTCAGACCTAAGAGGTACTAAGCACAGGCCGTAAACACATTCCAGAGATGTCATAACAGAACATCTTGTGAGGAAACAGCTCAGTACCAACACCCCCTCTCCTAGATAACAGGAACATACCAACCCAGGCTCAGGAATGGGTCTAAAGTGACAGCATGATAGATAGCGATCGAACCCCCATGTACAAGGAAATGGGTGGATCTAGGTAACTTCAGAAGGTGGCAACCTGATACATCAGGAGTGGTGTGTCACTTGTTTGGACCGGTGTATAAAAGGGAGCTGTGTTTGTCCAGCTGAGGGGGCTGTTTCATTCCTGGCACTGACTGAGTTGTGTCCATTGTCGGGGGTATATATGCATAGTGGTTCGGTAGAGTCTACTGACAACTGTTACAGCACTTGGTTCGACAACAAACCTGGCCTGGTGCCTCCCATCCTTATCTGATTTTGAGGTCCTTGGGGGCTCTCTCAGAGTCTGTGGTGGTGGCTATTTGCTCAAGCCAACAGGACACACAGAGGAGCATACTCGCACAGCCGAATCGGTATCCTCTCTGACAGTCAGGAGACCTGTCAAGACACCACATTGGTGACTTCTGACTGCTACACCCACCCAGGTCAAACACTCCCAGGACTACAGGAACACCTCAGGAACTGTTTGCAAAAGGGGATCCCCCTTTTCACCCTCTTCCCTGTTGTTACTTCTCACCACTGAGGTATCAGTCATAGGATGGGTTGTGCATCTACACAAAAGCACAGGGTAAATGGCCACCCATGGAGATGACCCTCCACATCCACCTCAAACTCAGGGCAGTCCAGGATGCTGTGCCCATCCCCTCTGGCTGCTCAAGGGAACTCACACCAGATGCTTACCAGACAACATAGCATGTCTGTATTACATAACTCGATAGGGAGCAGCCAGGTCACCCTCCCTCTGTGCAGAAACACTGAGGTTGTGGAACTGGCCCATTTACTAGCACCTGGTGTGGTTTTCAGTCTCCAGTTTCAATCCACCCATGGGGCACCTGGGATCCCATTGGTGGGTCCATGAGATGGTGGCCAGCAAGTCGTGTGGTGGGGTTAACACATGGATGGTTCATGTGAACACCACACAACAGCATGTGGCACAGCTTATGTGTCTGCCCAAACTCCATGCCTGTGTACTACACACCACCAGACTGGCAGGCCCCTTTCACATCTCCCAACTTAAGAGAAGATATTGTAACAGATCTCGCAGGAGAGCACAAGTTCCAGGAAGTTTGCCAGCTCCCAAAAGAGACAGGCAGAGGTGAGAGGTATTAGTGGGATCTCTCTGCTCTGCGAAAGCAACAAATGGGATTGGTTTCCACAATGATTAATGCATTAGGAGCTTTGTACTCAAGGTATTTGCTGGCTGAATCTAGCTCCATGGCTATTCCAGTGCAGTGTTAGGAGAACCAAGAATTTAAATATGAGTGAATCTTATAAGTTGATCAAGCCAGCTACCACTGGAGTGATTAGCCAGGGAGTAGATATTGGTTATGTTCAGACTGCATCCCTCTGTCGGCAGAGGGATGCAGATTAGGCAGGTCGACATTGCAAATGAAGTGGGGATTTAAATATCCCGTGCTTAATTTGCATACAAATGGTCACCGTTTTTGCCAACTCAGCACTTTGTTGGCAAAAAGCGGCAGTCTAGAGGGGGATCTGTCGAGAAAGAAAGCCTTTTTTCGACAGATCCTGTAAACCTCCTTGCTCCTTCTTCACGATGAAGAGGATGGTGAAGTTCCCCAAGAGGGCTATGGCATATATGGTGCAGAAGGGGATGGAGATCCAGACATGGGCCGCCTCCAGGCCAGGAATGCCCAGCAGGATGATGGCGGAGGGGTTGGTGAAGTTGGTTGTGTTGGAACCTGACATGGTGTAGGGGAGAAGCTGTCCAACGCCAAGGCAGAACGGTATCTCCTGCACATATCGTACATTCCACTGAATTCTGGCATGTCCCCAGAGTCCAGGGTGATGGTCACAGTACAAATGCTTGGAGGGAGAGACAGTGTTAGTTTTAGACATTACATGAACTCCCAGAGGCTGCTGTTATGGGAGAGGCAGATTGTTCACGCTTCTTGCACTGAAAAAATGATATTTCCCAGCTAGAAAAGACCTGCTGGTCACTGATAGTACCTTCTATGGAAACAACTGCCTAATCAAAGAGGATGTTTAGATAAAGGGGTGGAGACAAATCTGCTCTGAACAAGTACTCAGGTTTGGTCGCCCCGTTTCTCCTGTAGCAGATTAAAAGGGGAATTTCTGACACAAGCTACAAGAACGATTCTTTCCCAGCCAATGGGAACTGCAGGAAGTGGTGTTCCATTCTGTGCAATTTCCCACAGCTCCTATTGGCTAGGAATAGCAATCTGTGGCCAATGGGAGCTTCAATCACTGGAACCTGCAGAAGCTCATGTAAATATAGCAATGGCAGCTAATCCTGGCAAACTGCCACCATCTTATTGTCCATCCCTGGTCTAATCTATTCTTAAAACCCTCAAAATTACTGAGGCAGCACAAACTCCTTAGGCAATTTATTCCACTGCTTAAGCAACCTGATGGTTAGGAAGTATTTCCTAAAGTCCAGCCTAAGGTGCCTTTGCTTTAATTTAAACCCGATGCTTCCTCTCCTGTCATCACATGTTAAAGAGAATAATTTTTAACTCTCTTCCTTGTATACATGTACTTTATGTACTTGAAAACTGTTGTAGCTTATCATACATATCCTCTGTCTTCTCTTCTCCAGACTAATCAAACCTAGGTTTTGAAATCTTTATTCTTAGATCATTTTTTAAAAACCTTTAATCATTTCTGTTGCTCTCCTCTAGACTTTCCCCAATTTGTTCACATCTTTCCTGATATGGGATGCCCAGAACTGGACACAATACACCAGATGAGGCCTTATCCATGATGAATAGAGCAGAAGAATTAATTCTCATGTCTTGTTCACAGCTCTCCTGTTAATACTGTTTGCCTCTTTCGCAAGGTATTATATTGTCGACGCATATTTAGCTTGTGATCCAGTATAACCCCAAGATCCCATCTTGCTGTATTCCTTCCTAGGCCCACCTCACGGGGGGAAGGATAGCTCGGTGGTTTGAGCATTGACCTGCTAAATTGAGCATTGTGAGCTCAATCCTTGAGGAGGGCCATTTAGGAATCTAGGGCAAATCTGTTAGGGATGGTACTTTATCCTGCTGTGAGGGCAGGGGACTAAACTCAATGACCTGTCAAGGTCCCTTCCAGCTCTATGAGATGGCATGTCTCTATTTATTATTATGTGTGTGTAACGAATTGGTCCTTCCTACCTGGAATACCTTTCATTTTGTTCTTCTTGAACGCAAACCATTTCTCCAATTTGTTGGGATCATTTTGGATTTTAATTCTTCCCTCTAAAGTGCTTGCAACCCCCCTTCCCGACATGGTATCATCCACAAACGTTGCAGATATACTCTCAATTATATTCTGTAAGTCATATACAAAGACACTGAACAAAACCGGACCCAGTATATATCCATGTGGAGCCCCACATGATATGCGGTTCCAGCTACACTGGGATAACTCTTCTGGGAATAAAGTATTCTAGCCAGCTGTGCACCCACTTCATGGCAGGTCCATTTAGGCTGTATTTCTCTGGTTAGTTTGTGAGAAGAGTATGTGAGACAGTATCAAAAGCCTTACTAAAGTTAAAATATATCATAAGAACAGCCATACTGGGTCAGACCAAAGGTCCATCTAGCCTAATATCCTTTCTGCCAACAGTGGCCAATGCCAGATGCCCCAGAGGGAGGGAACACAACAGGTATTCATCATGTGATCCCTCTCCTTTCATCCATTTCCAAACAAACAGAGGCTAGGAATACCATTCTTACCCATCCTGGCTATTAGCCATTGATCAACCTAATCTCCATGAATGTATCTAACTCTTTTTTGAACCCTATTCAAGTCCTAGTCTGCACAACACCCTCTGGCAAGGAGTTCCACAGGTTGACTGTGCAATAATTGAAGAAAAACTTCCTTTTGTTTGTTTTAAACCTTTTTTTGAAAGGAGGATCAGCAGCGCCTGCTCACTTACACACCCAAAAGATTATGATCTACCCCTATTTCAGAGCCCACACCTTCCATGAGGCCTGCTGGGTTGTGTCTTGAATTCATGGATCTGGGTCTGCAAATCAACATGAAAAAAATTAACCTTCACCTCTCTGCATGGACTAGGGTTTAAAGGGACTGATCTCAATTTTACTACTGTCCAGATCACTCCTGGCTCAGCCCACATTCCTATTCCCTTCCCCGTGCTCATAGCAATAGTTCCAAACCATCCTCAAATATCAGCCAGACGTGGCCTCTACCTCATGGAGCATGGATATCATGCCAGGAAGTGTTTTGTGCCAGACAGTGTTTCCAGGTTTGGTTAAAGTTGAGAAGGGGGTTGCTTGCCTTAGTTTGTAGAGGGCAGGACAGAGAGGGGATCTGGTTTTATCCTCAGACACTGAATGGCAGCAAGCCAGGGAGCCCTAGTCTTGCGATCTGGAGTGCGCCCAGTTGCAAGAACAAAGCCAGGATAGCGGTAAACAACTCAGAGCACATTTGTACTATGGCTCACATATGTGAGAGCATCCCTCAGTAAACAATGTGTGTTTTATGGAATGGGTCTCCTAGTCTCTTCACCAAAGCTCCTCAGTGCAGAAACACCCAGTTAGACACACATGGCTGGCCCCTGTCTGCTGATGCTGGCTTGCGGGGCTCAAGCTAAGGAGCCATTTCATTGTGGTGTAGATGCTCAGGGTTGGCTTGGAGACTGGGCTCTAGGACCCTGTGAGGTTGGAGGGTCTATAGGTGGGTGTAAGGAGAAGCCGATGGCCTGTGAGTGGCAGGGCACGTGGCAAACCCCCTTGTCTCCTCACTGAGAGAAACACGGAGGTACGAATGGTTTGTGAGGGGTGGGGTGGGGGACAAGCCCTCTTTTCTCTTCCAGGGAGGTGCTATAGAGGGGCTGATTGTGTGAAATGGGCTGGGGGATGTGGCTGAAGGGAAGCTGAGGGGAGCTGGTCATAGAGCTTTGAGGGAAAGATGGGGAAGAGGGAGGAGGCTGAATTTGAAAGGGAGGAGATGGGAAGGGGCCAGGAGAAGGAGAACTGGAGGCTGGAGTGGCAGCAGAGGGGAGCATGACAATATGGAGACCAAGCAAGACACTGGACTGCAGGAGAGAACAGAGGAGGTGGGAGGGCAGGTTGCAGGCCCTGGGGCCGGGAGGGGGGAAATGGCTGACAGGGTGAGGCAGGGATCCTGTGGGGAGGAATGGCATTTGTGGGGAGAGGGGATTGCTGGGCTGGAAAAAGGGCTACATCATTAGTTCATGGGCAGAGGGGGCTGTAAGGAGCATGGAGAGGAAGGGATGGATGCAAAACTTGCACTGGGGGCTCCTAGGAGTATGATTGCTGTGGCAACAGAACACCTCAAAGCTGGGGGAGATTCCCTGTGGCTGCTTTGTGTAAGATCCACTCTACAATAAACGGTTCCACATCCAGATAATGGAAAGTTTCCAAATCCAGTCGCTGTACAGTGCACCGTCGGTGTGGCTCTGTACCAGGACATGTAGCACTTTGGCTCATTGAAGCACAGACACCTCCTGGCCTGTCAGCTGGCACCTCTGACAAGAGAGAAATTCTCTTTGAGAACAACAACTCAGGTTCCAAGCGCGAGTGCCGACCCCTGACTCACCACAGTGACCCCATTTACAGCCGCTCTGAGATGGATGATTGTTGCATCTTCCAACTCATCTGGGGGGTTGGATTAGCCCTTAATCCCAGACGCTGCACCAGTGTAACTCAGTCCCTATAGAAATAGTCCATGTCTACCAGACATTTCCCAGTTATGCCGGCAGAGATAAACCGTACAACAGTGCGATCAACAGGGATTCCCAGTTGACTCACAGATCCCCATGAGCTTTCCCCAGTGCTATAAACACTGCTACAGCCTGTCTGACAGACACAGGGAATGTCCCAGCCCATAGCATTCCAGTTCGACTTGCTCTGGGGCAGATGGTGGCCACTCTCCAGCTTTTGTGTTAGTGGCTTTGGTAAGTGCCCTGCTCAAATTGCATCAATTTCACTTATAGTAATAGGCAGGCTCAGCGGCTGGAAATGTTCCATCTGTGAACAACAAGAGCTGCTCATTTTATTCTCAGTGTCATTCTAACTTATTTTATGTAGTCTCTCAACCCCCTAGAACAACAGGTTGCTGTCTTGTGGTGTTTGCTATCGAAGTGCTCGGTGGTGCAAACATTGTTTAAGTGGGGTGGAATTTTCCATGAGTGAGGGACACAAATCCCAGCGAAGCAAAGCTTGAGTCCTCAACTCCCTGCGGCACATTTCTGACATGCCGGGGTGGGGTTGGATGGGAAGAAGGAGCCAAGGAATCACCATGCCACATCTGAACTTTGGTCTTTCAACACTGGCTAACTTACTGACAGTCTCTAACCTGACACATTGGACAGAAAGGGTGCCACTAATGCTAGAAAAACCAGCACTGAATAGCCTGCCAGTAGTTTGTAGCCCATGAGAGAGGTTGCTGTAACCACTGAAAGAATTACATGCTCTAACTGGGCCTGCTTCTGGGCAGGAAGGCAGATTTTAGTAAATTCAGAGAGTTGGTAGGTAAGGTCCCATAGGAAGCAAGATTAAGAGGAAAAACAACTGAAGAGAGTTGGTAGTTTTTTAAAGGGACACTATTAAGGGCCCAAAAGGAAACAATTCCACTGAGTAGGAAATATAGAAAGTATATATATATAGCAGGAGACCACCTTGGATCAGCCAGGAGATTTTATATGATCTAAAAATCAAAAAGGAGTTGTATAAAAAGTGGAGAGTATGTCAAATTACAAAGGATGAATATAAGCAAACAACAATGGTATGCAGGGGCAAGAGTACAAAGGCAAAGACACAAAACAAGCTAAATTCTAGCTAGGGGCATAAAGGGTAACAAGAAGATGTTCTACAAGTATATTAGGAGCAAGAGAAAGTCCAAGGACAGAGTAGGCCCATTGCTCAGTGAAAAGAGAGAAACAATAACAGGAAACTTGGAAATGGCAGAGGTGTTTAATGACTTCTTTGTTTCTGTTTTCATCGAGAAGATGGATGGTGACGGAGTGTCGAACACAGAGAATTCTGGTGGAAATGGGGTAGGTTTAGAACTTAAAATAAAAGAACAAGTTAAAAATTACTTTGAAAAGTTAAATGTCTGAAAGTCACCAGGGCCTGATGAAGTACATCCTGGAATACTCAAGGAGCTGATAGAGGAGGTATCTAAGCCCTTAGCTATCATCTTTGAAAAATCATGGAAGTTGGGAGAGATTCCAGAAGACTGGAAAAGGCAAATCTAGTGCCCCTCTAGAAAAATGGAAATAAGAACAACCCAGGAAACCACAGACCAGTCATTTTAACTTCTGTGCCAGGGAAGATAATGGAGCAAGTAATTAAGGAATTAATCTGCAAACATCTGGAAGAAAATATGGTGATAGGTTACTGCCAGCAAGGATTTGTAAAGAACAAATCATGTCAAACCAATCTGATAGCTTTCTTTGATAGGATAACGAGTCTTGTGGATAAGGGGGAAGCGGTGGGTGTGGCATACGTAGACTTTAGTAAGGCATTTGACACAGTGTCGTATGACCTTCCTATCAATATACTAGGCAACTACAACTTAGATGGGGCTACTATACTGTGAGGCTGTGTCTACACTGCACCCCTTTTCCGGAAAAGGGATGCAGATGAGACAAGTCGGAATTGCAAATGAAGCGGGGATTTAAATTTTCCCGCTTCATTTTATAAACTCTTTATAGCTGCGCTTTTTCGGCTCAGAGCTTTGTGGAAAAAGCGCCAGTCTAGAACAGCGGCTCTTGCGGAAAATAAAGCCTTTTCGAAAGATCCCTTATTCCTCTTAAAATCAGGAATAAGGGATCTTTCGAAAAGGCTTTATTTTCCGCAAGAGCGCGTCTAGACTGGCGCTTTCGTCAAGCTCCAAGCCGGAAAAAGCAGCAAAGTTATACAAATGAAGCGGGAAAATTTAAATCCCCGCTTCATTTGCAATTCCGACTTGTCTCATCTGCATCCCTTTTCCGGAAAAGGGGTGTAGTGTAGACACAGCCTGAGTGTATAACTGGTTGGATAACCATTTTCAGAGAGCAGTTACTAACAGTTCACAGTCATGCTGGAAGGACATAACAAGTGGGGTTCCACAGGGGTCTGTTTTGAGAAAGGTTCTGTTCAATATCTTCATCAACGATATAGATTATGGCATAGAGAGCACGCTTATTAAGTCTGCAGATGATACAAAGCTGGGAGGGGTTGCAAGTGCTTTGGAGGATAGGGTGAGAATTCAAAATGATCTGGACAAACTAGAAAAATGGTCTGAGGTAAAGAGGATGAAGTTTAATAAGGACAAATGCAAAGTGCTCCACTTAGGAAGGAACAATCAAGGTCACACACACAGAATGGGAAGTGACTGTCTAGGAAGGAGTACTGCAGAAAGGGATTTAGGGGTCATAGTGGACCACAAGTTAAATATGAGTCAACAGTGTGACAGTGTTGCAGAAAAAGCAAACATGATTCTGGGATGCATTAACAGGAGCATTATGAGCAAGACATGAGAAGTCATTCTTCCGCTCTACTCTGCACTGATTAGGCCTCAGATGGAGTGTTGTGTCCCGTTCTGGGCACCACATTATAAGACAGATGTTAAAAACTTGGAAAAGGTCCAGAGAAGAGCAACAAAAATGATTAAAGGCTTAGAAAAGGAGACATGGTCGCAGTTTTCAAATATCTAAAAGGGTGTTACAATGAGGAAGGAGAAAAAATTTTCTCCTTGGCATCTGAGGATAGGACAAAAAGCAATGGGCTTCAACAGCAGCAAGGGAGGTTTAGGTTGCACATTAGGAAAAACTTCCTAACTATCAGTGTTGTTATACATTGGAATAAATTGCCTAGGGGGGTTGTGGAATCTCCAGCTCTGGAGATATTTAAGAACAGGTTGGACAGACATTTATCAGGGATGGTCTAGACAGTGCTTGGTTCAGCCATGAGGGCAGGGGACTGGACTAAATGACCTCTTGAGGTCCCTTCCAGTTCTATGATTCTATGATTCTTCTGCAGTTTCCAGAGAGATGGCATTTGTATGGTGTGTAGCACCTCTCAGAGTGTCTGCCTGCCAGGTTCCCTACATGGGACATTTGAGCTCTTTGTCTTTGCTCCAAAAAAACACAATTTCAGTGTGGGGTTTGCCTCGGCCAGGGACACTTAGACCAGATGAGCTGGGGATCTGGGAGTCCCAGAAGGGTTTTTCATCAAGGTTCCAACTCCACCTTGTCTGCAGGGCAGTGGCAGAAAGGGCCATATTGTCTGTCAGGGTCATTTGTGTCTTGATAATGTTGTTTTTCATTGTAGGGAATGTGGTTAAGTAAACTGATCAGAACCTCCCCAGGGCATCATGCCAACCTGCAATGAAACCAATATTGGTCATGCAACCTTCCTCCTGGCAGGCATCCCTGGGCTCGAAGCTGTCGGCCCCTGGATCTCCATCCTGTTCTGCTTCATGTACCTCATGGCAATATTAGGAAACGGTCTGATTCTGTTCGTGATAAAGACACGGAAGAGTCTCCATCAGCCCATGTACTTGTTCCTTTGTATGTTATGTGTCTCCGACCTTGGCTTATCTGCTTCCACCTTGCCCACAGTGCTCAGCGTCTTCCTGTTTAACACCAGGGAACTTGGCTTTGATCTCTGCCTGGCCCAACTTTTCTTTGTTCACACTTTCTCCAACATAGAATCCGCTGTACTACTCGCCATGGCCTTTGACCGCTTTGTTGCAATACGCCACCCGCTGAGATATGCTTCGATTTTAACCAGTGCCAGAATAGGAAACATTGGACTGGCGACCATAATCAGGGCTAGCGGTCTGCACATCCCACTCATCCTTCTTCTCAAGAGGTTGCCGTACAGTAGGATTCAACCACTCTCCTATTCCTATTGTTTGCATCCAGATGTGATGAAGGTGGCTTGTGCAGACACTACGCCCAATAGCTACTATGGCTTGTTTCTTGTTCTTTCTACTCTGGGCCTGGACTCCGTGCTTATTGTCTTGTCTTACGTCATGATCCTTAACACAGTGCTGAGTCTCACATCGTGGCGTGAGCGTCTCAAGGCCCTGAACACCTGCATCTCCCACATCTGTGTCACCCTGCTATTCTACATCCCGTTGCTCAGTTTGACGATGATTCACAGGTTCATGAAAAATGCTCTTCCTCTGAGTCAAATTCTTAGTACATATCTCCACCTCATCCTCCCCCCTGTGCTCAATCCCATTGTGTACAGCATAAAAACCAAAGAGATTCGTAAACAGATCACGAAGGTCTTTCAGGATTATTCCACCAAGAGATTCCGATAGGGGCACTGAGTAGGTTTTTCTCATCTGTTTATCTACGAGCCTCCATGGCCCATGATATCCAAGAGTTTCTGTGATTCTGAGCCAACCAGGGCTAAGGATTCCGCCGGCTCATTGAACTAAACAACAGATTCATATTAGGTAAGTATTGGCAATACTTGGGAAATAGACACATTTTGAAATATATGTCTATATTGTGAAAGAAGGAGATAGTAATTGTATTAATCTGTGTTTACCTATGTCAACAATGTGACCAATGCAACTTGTATATGTTAAATTTTGGTTCTTGTCTGTTATGTTTTATAATTATATTCTATTGATTCAGGTATCAAAAGGGGTTATTGCCATTTAGGTGAATGTTGTGATATAATAATATAATTGTGTATATTTCTTGCTGAAATTTGCACTACAGTACCTATGAACCAGTTGAGTTATGCTAAGGATTACCACTTGTTATCTGGGTATGTCTAGGAAACAGTTTTACGTCAAAGCAACAATGTACATTACCTGTTCTTCGTCCATGGAATCCCTGCTATGATCATTTGCCAACAAGAGGTGAATTAGCTGAACTTCAGTTATAAAAGACACTTTGAGGCCTGTTCCTTAATATCTCAGACTTGCTTATGTCAGAGGCTGTCAAGTCAGAAGACTGACTTTTCCAGTTCTAGTCTCACGGAAGAATTTGCACAAACTCTACACGTGGGCTGCCCTTTGGTCTATGATATTTTACATGAATTCCAGAAGGATTTCCAGAAAAGGACACGGGGATTACAGTGGATGAGAAGCTGGACATGAGTCAACAGTGTGCCCTTGTAGCCAAGAAGGCTAATGGCATATTACGGTGAATTAGGAAGAGCATTGCCAGCAGATCCAAAGAAGTGATTATTCCCCTTTATTCTGCACTGGTGAGGCCACATCTGGAGTATTGTGTCCAGTTCTGGGCCCCCCACTACAGAAAGGATGTGGACGCATTGGAGAGGGTTCAGTGGCTGGGAACGAAAATGTTTAGGGGGCTGGAGCACATGACCTATGAGGAGAGGTTGAGGGATTTGGGATTGTTTGGTCTGCAGAAGAGTGAGGGGGGATTTGATAGCAGCCTTCAACTTCCTGGAGGGAGGTTCCAAAGAGGATGGAGAGAGATTGTTCTCTGTGGTGACGGTTGGAGATCTAGGTTGGATATTAGGAAAAACTATTTCCCTAGAAGGGTGGTGAAGAACTGCAATTTGTTATCTAAGGAGGTGGTGGAATCTCCATCCCTGGAGGGGTTTAAATCCCAGTTTGACAAAGCCCTGGCTGGGATGATTTAGTTGGGATTGGTCCTGCTTTCGGCAGGGGGCTGCACTCGATGACCTCCTGAGGTCTCTTCCAGCCTAATGATTCTATGATTTCTACAAATCAAGAGTGTCAATATCTCTGCTATGAAACTGATCTAAGGACTTGATTCAGATCTTTAGGTATATTGATTTATAACCACAGCAGCTCTCTTTCCCTTTAAAATAAATTTTTTATTAGTTAATAAGAATTGGCTGTAAGCTTGTATTTGGGAAGGAAATATGCATTGGCCCAGTGAGCAGTGTGTTTGATCTCTCGGGATTGGCAGAACTTTTTATTTGGTATATCAGATTTTAAATAACTCTCATTCTATATATAAGCGGCGAGGAGTCCTGTGGCACCTTATAGACTAACTGAAGTGTTGGAACATAAGCTTTCGTGGGCAAAGACCCACTTCATCAGATGCATGTAGTGGAAATTTCCAGAGGCAGGTATAAATATGCAGGCCAGAATCAGGCTGGAGTTGACGAGGTGGATCCAATCAGGGAGGATGAGGCCCACTTCTAGTAGCTGATCTGGAGGTGTGAATTCCAAGAGAGGAGAAGCTGCTTTTGTAGTTAGCTAGCCATTCACAGTCTTGGTTTAATCCTGAGTTGATTGTGTCAAACTTGAAGATGAACTGTAGCTCAGCAGTTTCTCTTTGAAGTCTGGTCCTGAAGTTTTTGCTGCAGGATGGCTACCTTTAGATCTGCAATTGTGTGTCCAGGGAGATTGAAGTGTTCCCCTACAGGTTTTGTATGTTGCCATTCCTAATATCTGATTAGCGTCCATTGATTCTTTTACGTAGGGACTGTCCAGTTTGGCCGATGTATATAGCAGTGGGGCATTGTTGGCACATGATGGCATATACTACGTTAGTAGATGTGCAGGAGAATGAACCAGTGACAGTATGGCTGATCTGGTTATGTTCTGTGATGATGTTGCTGGTGTATATATGTGGGCAGAGTTGGCACCGAGGTTTGTTGCATGGATTGGTTCCTGAGTTAGAGTTATTATGGTGCGGTGTGTAGTTGCTGGTGAGAATATGCTTCAGGTTGGCGGGTTGTCTGTGGGCAAGGACTGGCCTGCCTCCCAAGGCCTGTGAAAGCGAGGATCATTGTCCAGGATGGGTTGTAGATCACTAATGATGTGTTGGAGAGGTTTTAGCTGAGGACTGTAGGTGATGGCCAGTGGTGTTCTGTTGGTTTCTTTCATGGGCTTGTCCCGTAGCAGGAGGCTTCTGGGTACACGTCTGGCTCTGTCAATCTGTCTCCTCATTTCCTCGTGTGGGTATCGTAGTTTACAGAATGCTTGTTGAAGATCTTGTAGGTGTATGTCTCTGTCTGAGGGGTTGGAGCATATGCGGTTGTACCTCAGTGCTTGGCTGTAAACAATGGATCGTGTGGTGTGTCCAGGATGGAAGCTGGAGGCATGCAGGTAAGCATAGCGGTCGGTAGGCTTTCAGTATAGGGTGGTATTGATGTGACCGTCGCTTATTTGCACCGTGGTGTCCAGGAAATGGACCTCCCGTGTAGACTGGTCCATGCTGAGGTTGATGGTGGGGTGGAAGCTGTTGAAATCGTGGTGAAATTCTTCCAGAGTCTCCTTCCCATGGGTCCAGATGATGAAGATGTCATCGATGTAGCGTAGGTAGAGAAGGGGCGTAAGTGGACGAGAGCTGAGGAAGCGTTGTTCCAGGTCAGCCATAAAAATGTTGCCGTATTGTGGGGCCATGCGGGTGCCCATAGCAGTGCCACTGGTCTGGAGGTATATATTGTCACCAAATCTGAAATAGTTGTGTGTGAGGATAAATTCACAGAGTTCAGCCACCAGTTGTGCTGAGGCATCATCACGGATACTGTTCCTGACAGCTTGTACTCCATCTGCATGTGGGATGTTTGTGTAGAGAGCCTCTACATCCATGGTGGCTAGGATGGTGTTTTCTGGAAGATGACCAATGCATTGTAGTTTTCTCAGGAAATCCGTAGTGTCACGGAGGTAACTGGGAGTGCTGGTGGCGTAGGGTCTGAGTAGAGAGTCCACATAGCCAGACAGTCCTTCAGTGAGATGCTCCAACATAAGTCCTTCAGTCCTTATGCTCCAACACTTCAGTTAGTCTATAGGGTGCCACAGGACTCCTCGCCACTTTTGCAGATTCAGACTAACACGGCTACCCCTCTGATACTATTCTATATATAGTAGCCCAATGTCTGAGAGTCTGTAATGCTGAAATGCTGGCTTTTCCCTCTGGGCAGCGCTGTTGCCTGAAATGCTGGCTTTTCCCTCTGGGCGGCGCTGTTGCTGAAATGCTGGCTGTTCCCTCTGGGTGGCCCGTGCTGCATGGGGAGTGCGGGGCCCAAATGGCCGTTTGCGCTGCTTGCTCCCCCGCGGCGGCCCAGCTGAGCAGCGCAGAAGTCAGCCGAGTGCCACGGCGGGAGGGGAAGACGGGAGGGGCAGTGACGTACACGGCCAGGGGGTGGAGCCTGGCCGTGTACGTCACCACCCTGCCCCCCTGCGCCTCCCGCCGTGGCATTCGGCTGACTTCTGCGCCACTCAGCCAGGCCGCCACAGGGGAACCCAAATGGACGCTTGCTCCCCTGTGGCGGCCCGGCTGAGTGGCACAGAAGTCAGCCAAGCGCCACGGCAGGAGGCGAAGGGGGGCCGGGGCAGTGACCATTTGGGCTCCGCGGTCCCCCGAGTGAGAGGCAGAAGGGGAAGGAGAAGAGAAAGAGAGAGACAGAGAGAGGCAGGAGGCAGAGGAGAGCTGGGGGGAGGGAGGCAGTAGGAGGAGGAGAGGGAGAAAGAGAGAGAGAGAGAGAGACAGAGAGAGAGACCGGAGGCTCAGGAGAGAAGACCGACGTGGAGGACAGACCTGAAAATCCCATTTTATGACAGGCTAATTGGCTAGTTCTATAGACTTGTCGGACAGGATGGCAGGGAGACAAAGGCTTCGTTGCTTAAAGGGAAGTGTTTTTGACTTCTTGGTTACAAGTAAGATAATGCAGAAGCTACTGATTCAGTGAATCTATTTATGAGAAATTCTTATTCTCAGTATAGCACTCAGGGGGGTTCAATGGAATTCACATGAGGAAGAAGGAGTTCAATGGAGCAACATTACTTGCCATCAATTCTGAACTATTTGGTAGGCTGACTTGCAAATTCTGTACTCAGAGATTAAGTGTTGCCCTTTTGGCTGAGCACACACCATATTTTTCACACAGAAAGAGGTTGAATTCCTGCTCTAAGGGCAAAACTTTATTCTGGGGCGACGGACAGAGGGCCCAGTATAAGGAGATGTCACCAGACAGAAGAGCCTGGAGGTTGTTCTCAGGATGGGAGAGGGGACATGAATCCAGTGGGAGGGTGGATGGGGGTGGACACTAGTCCCATCACCTAGAGCATGAGGGTGTGTGGCCCCTGCCAGCACAGAGTCTGACCGGGGGTATCCCTGCAGCACAGTCTGGCTTGGGCAGAGGCAGTGGAACAGCCACCCCCTGAAGCTCACACCTAGGGCAGATGGAGCATCCGTGGCGCCCCACAGGTACCCAGGAAGCTCTTTCCATGGCCCTGCAGCAGCTCTTTGGTCCCAGTGCTCGGTCAGGGTGAGAACCCTGTAGGTAGCTCTGGGCAGCCATGGTTCCTACATCTGCCCAGGGGGAGCAGGGACATGGGCCTAAAGCTCCTCTCAGGCACCCCCACCCAATGGGTCAGGCTCCCTGATCTGTGTCCAGGTTCCAGCTTAGCCAGCGGGGGCTATGGGAGGAAGAAGAGGAAGGGGCAGGGCCATGGAGGGCCAAGGCCTTGTGGCCCTACCACTTTTAAGAAGAATTCATTGCCCCAGGGTCTGGGGCGTATGAGGAACAGGCTGTGAACATTTCTGGGGGTGTCCCTATGCCCACAGCGTGAGTTCCTTGTCCCTTTCCCCTTCCTCCTTTTGTTCCCTGCATCTGCTGTGTCATACATTGACTGTACTTCGAATGTAACGCAGTGAGAAGTGGGTTAGGGATGTGGCCAGTATGGAGAGAGTCCCCCATGGGGTGGGGGACACCATAGCTCCTCTCCAAAGTGACCACGACAAGATTGGGGGTTGAACCCATGGGTTTCATGTTGTGAACATGTTAATTTGGGGAGCAAACTGTCCGTGTCAGGCAAATGTCACATCACTGCATGAGGCACCTTCCCAAGGACTGGTATTATAGGTAACATTTTGTCCTTTCCTATTTTATTATGGATTAAGAGCAGTGAACTTGTCATTCCTTATTTGGCCTCTTCAACGTATTTCCTAAGAACACAAGAACATAAGAACGGCCAGACTAGGTCAGACCAAAGGTCCATTTAGCCCAGTGTTCTGTCTGCTGACAGTGGTCAATGCCAGATGCCCCAGAGGGAGTGAACACAACAGGTAATCCTCACATGATCCCTTTCCTGTCATTCAATTCCAGACAAACAGAGGCTAGGAACACCATTCCTACTTATCCTGGCTAATGGCCATTGATGGACCTAACCACCATGAATCTATCTAGCTCTTTTTTGAACCCTGATAAAGTCCTAGTCTTCACTACATCTTCTGGCAAGGAGTTCCACAGGTTGACTGTGCGCTATGTGAAGAAAATCTTCCTTTTGTTTGTTTTAAATCTGCTGCCTATTAATTTCATTTGGTGACCCCTAGTTCTTATATTATGGGAACAAGTAAATCACTTTTCCTTATTCATTTTTTCACACCACTCATGATTTTATAGACCTCTATCATATCCCCACGTAGTCTCATCTTTTTTAAGCCAAAAAGTCCAAGTCTTTTTAATCTCTCTTCATATGGATCCCGTTGCAAACCCATAATCATTTTTGTTGCCCTTTTCTGAACCTTTTCCAATGCCACAATGTCTTTTTTGGGATGAGGCGACCACATCTGTACATGGTATTCATGATGCAGGTGTACCATGTCTTTTTATAGAGGAAGTAAGATACTTTCTGTCTTATTCTCTCTCCCTTTTTTAATTATTCCTAACATTCTGTTAGCTTTTTTTACTGCCGCTGCTATGAAATGGAAATGGAACCTTGCCCTAGCAATTTACTGCACCATGAATCGATCACCAGTAAGAATCACTCCTTCCGCTCAGAGTTTTAGATGCCATGAAGGCTCCCACAGACATAAATCGCCCCAGAAAACATTCCAATGACGTTTATGAGTGTTCAGCACTGATGAAATGAATGGAAAATGTTAGTGTTCTTTAATCACTGTGTTCCATGGAGTGTGTCCAGAGATGGGCCCAGGCCTCATTGTGTGGCAGGCAGTGACGTACTCACAAGCAAAAGGACACGGCCCTGAGAGATACCCCAGCAGCTCAAAATGAGACACCCCAACTTCTTATGTCACCCTGCAGATTGCTTTGAGAGGAGGCTCAGGAGCAGCTGCTCCCCTACACATCCAAAGGACTATGATCTACCCCTAGTTCAGAGCCCACTGATTCCATGGGGCCTGCTAGGCTGTGCCCAGAATTCAATAGACATGTTCACGGATCTGGGTATGCAGGGGCAGATGAGGATTTTGCGGGGCCCAGGGCAGCACAATTTCACAGGGCCCCCCCTTTGACACGGTGCATGGGCGGGGCTTCTTGAAGCGCGGGGCCCAGGGCGGCCGCCCCGCTCGCCCTGCCCTATATCCGCCCCTGTGGGTATGTGAATCAACATGAAAAAATCAAGCTGCACCTCCTCATGGCTTAGCATTTACAGGGACTGACCTCAACTTTGCCACAGGCCAAATCACTCCTGTGTCAGCCCACGTTCCTCTCCCGTTGGCCGCGCTCATAGAGACAGTTTTAAACAGCCCTCAGATATCAGCCAGGCATGGCCTCCAAGTTATGAGGCATGGATATCTCGTGCCTCACTTTATAGGCAGTGTCCCCAGGTTTGGTTCGGGATGTGAAGTTGCCTTAGTGTGTAGAGGGCAGGACAGCGAGGGGATCTGGTTTCTTCCTCAGACATTGAATGGCAGCAAGACAGGGACCCCTACTTTTGTGATCCAGAGGGCACCCCATAGCAAGAACAGAGTTAGGATAAGAGGAAGCCGTGCAGAGCACATTTGTACAACAGGGCACATATGCTACAGTATCCCTCAATAAACAATGTGTGTTTTAATGACTGGGTCAACTAGTCTACTTTAAAAAAGTCCCATAGTGGAGAAACACCAGTCAGACACACATGGCTGGCCACTGTCAGCTGACGCTGGCTTGCAGGTTTCAGGCTAAGGAGCAGGTTTCAGGCTAAGGAGCCTGTGGTGTAGACGCTCAGGGTTGGCTTGGACACTGGGCTCTTGGACCCTGTGATGTTGGAGGGTCTAGAGCTGGTTGATATGGAGGAGGCGAAGGCCTGTGAGTGGCAGGACATCTCACAGACCCCCTTGTCTCCTCATAGCGAGAGACCCGGAGGGGCAAATGGTTTGTGAGGGGCAGGGTGGGGGACAGGAACCCCTTTCTCTTCTAGGGAGGTGCTATGGAGGGGCTGATTATGTGAAATGGGCTGGGGGATGTGGCTGAAGGGAAATTGAGGGGAGCTGGTCATAGAGCTCTGTGGGAAAGATGAGGTGGGAGAGGAGGAAGAAATTGGAAGGGGAGCAGGTGGAAGAGCCCAGGAGAAGGAGAACTGGAGGCTGGAGTGGCAGCAGAAGGGAGTATGACAATATGGAGACCAAGCAGAACACTGGGCTGCAGGAGAGAACCAAGAAGGTGGGAGGGCAGGATGAAGGCCCTGAGGCCTTAGGGGGGAAATGGCGGACAGGGTGAGGTGGGGATCCTGTGGGGAGGAATGGCATTTGTGGGGAGAGAGGATTGCTGGGCTGGAAAAGGAGCTACATAAGGAGTTCCTGAGCAGAGGGTGGCTGTAAGGAGCATGCAAGGGGATGGATGGATGTGCAGTTTGCACTGACAGTTCCTAGAAGGATGGATTTTGTGGGTGCAGAATCTACGCGAGGGTTGGGGGGATTCCTTGTGCCCATGGAGAAATCAGCCAAAGCAAAATAAATGGTTCCAAATCCAGCTAATGGAAAGTTTCCAAATCCAGTCGCCTGTGTGCCTTACAGCGCACAGTGGATGTTGCTTTGTACCAGGACATGTGGCACAGACACCTCCTGGCCTGTCAGCTGGTACCTCTCACAAGAGTGAAATTCTCCTTGAGAACAACAACTCAGGTTCCATCCTGACCTAGCGCGAGTGCCGACCCCTGACTCACCGCTGTGACCCCATTGACAGCCGCTCTGAGATGGAAGATTGTTGCATCTTCCAACTCATCCAGGGGATTGGATTAGCCCTTAATTCCAGATGCTGCACCAGTGAAAATTGAGTCCCTATAGAAATAGTCCATGTCTACCAGGCATTTCCCATTTGTGCCGGCAGAGATAAACAGTGCAAGAGTGCGATCAACAGGGATTCCCAGTTGACTCTCTGATCTTCACGAGCTTTCCCCAGCGCTATAAACACTGCCACAGCCTGTCTAACAGACACAGGGAATGTCCCCACCCAGAGTGTTCCAGCTTGGCTTGCTCAGGGGCAGATGATGGCCGCTCTCCAGCTTCTCTGTTAGTGGCTGTGGTAAGTGCCCTGCTCAAATTGTATTGATTTTACTCATAGTAATACGCAGTCTCAGCGGCTGGAAATGTTTCTGTGAACAATGAGGGCTGCTCATTTTATTCTCAGCGTCATTATCACTTGTTTTATGTTGTCTCCCAAACTCCTAGGATGTAAGTTCCCTGCCTTGTGGGGCCTGCTCTCCAAGTGCTCGGTGTTGCAAATGTTGTTTATGTGGGGTGGTATTTTCCATGAGGGAAGGACACAAACCCCAGTGAAAGCTGCCTTGTGTCCTCAGTTCCCTGTGGCACTTTTCTGTGAGTGACACTGACTTGCCAGGGGCTGTGTATGGGAATAAGGACCCTAGGAATGGCCATGCCACATCTGAACTCTTGTCTGTCAACAGTGACCCTGGAAAACCCAGCACTGAATAGCCTGCCTGTAGTTTGTAGCCCATGGGAGGGGTTGCTCTAACCACTGAAAGAACGACAGGCCCTCCAGTTTCTGGAGAAATGGTGCTTGTGTGGCGTTTAGCACCTCTCAGAGTGTTTGCCTGCCAGGTACCCTATGTGGGACATTTGAACTCTTTGTCTTTGCTTCAGGAAAACTGAATTTCAGTGTGGGGTTTGCCTGGGTCAGGGCCGCTTAGGCTGGCTAAGCTGGGGATCTGGGAGTCCCAGAAGAGTTTTTCATCAAAGTACCGATTCCATCTTGTCTGCAGAACTATGGCAGGAAGGGCCATATTGTCTGTCTGGATATCACTTGTGTCTTGATAATGTTGTTTTTCATTGCAGGGAATGTGGTTTTTTAAACTCAGCAGAACCTGTCCAGGGCATCATGCCAACCTGCAATGAAACCAACATCAGTCGTACAATCTTCCTCCTGGCAGGCATCCCCGGGCTGGAAGCTGTCGGCACTTGGATCTCCATCCCATTCTGCTTCTTGTACCTCATGGCTTTTTTAGGAAACGGTCTGATTCTGCTCGTGATAAAGACACGGAAGAGTCTCCATCAGCCCATGTACTTGTTCCTTTCCATGTTGTGTGTCACTGACCTCAGCTTATCTGCTTCCACCTTGCCCACAGTGCTCAGCGTCTTCCTGTTTAACACCAGGGAAATTGACATTGATCTCTGTCTGGCCCAACTTTTCTTTATTCACACTTTCTCCGTCATAGAATCTGCTGTACTACTCGCCATGGCCTTTGACCGCTTTGTTGCAATTCGCCACCCGCTGAGATATGCTTCGATTTTAACCAATGCCAGAATAGGAAACATTGGACTGGTGACAGTAATCAGGGGTATTGGTCTGCATATCCCAGCTCCCATTCTTCTCAAGAGGTTGCCGTACAGCAGGATTCAACCTCTCTCCTATTCCTATTGCTTGCATCCAGATGTGATGAAGGTGGCCTGCGCAGACACTACGCCCAATAGCTACTATGGCTTGTTTACAGTTCTTTCTACTCTGGGCTTGGACTCCGTGCTCATTGTATTGTCTTACGTCATGATCCTTAAGACAGTGTTGAGTCTCACATCCTGGCGTGAGCGTCTCAAGGCCCTGAACACCTGCATCTCCCACATCTGTGTCACCCTGCTATTCTACATCCCACTGCTCAGTTTGACAATGATTCATAGGTTCATGAAAAATGTTCTTCCGCTGAGTCAAATTCTTAGTACATATCTCCACCTCCTCCTCCCCCCTGTGCTCAACCCCATTGTGTACTGCATAAAAACCAAAGAGATTCGTAAACAGATCATGAAAATCTTTCAAGATTATTCCACTAAGAGATTCTGATAGGGGCACTGAGTAGGCTTTTTTCATCTGTTTATCTACGAGCCTCCATGGCCCATGATATCCAAGAGTTACAGTGAGTCTGCACCAGCCAGGGCTAAGCATCCAAGTAGCTGATGGAACTAAACAAAACATTCAAGAACATATTAGATAAGTATTGGCAATACTTGGGAAATATGTCTATATTGTGAGAGAATGAGAATGAGATAGTAATTGTATTAGTCTGTGTTTATCTATGTCAACAATGTGACCAATGCAACTTGTATATGCCTATCTCCACCTCCTCTTCCCCCCTGTGCCAAACCCCATTGTGTACAGTATAAAAACCAAAGAGATTCGTAAACAGATCGTCAAGACCTTTCAAAATTTTTCCACCAAGAGGCTCCAATGGTGACACTGAGTTAGTTTGTCTAATTTGTCTATCAAGGACCCTCTATCACCCTTGATGTCCAAAATCTGCTGTGACCCTTAACCAGAGTGGGTTAAGCCTACACCCAGTCAATTGAAGTAAACACGACATTTAAGAACATGTTAGATAAATATTGGAAATATTTGGTTAATAGATGTATTTCGAAATGTATTGTGAGAGATGCAGAAGTGGCTAGCAATTGTATTTGTCTGTATTTACCTAATGTTAAGTGACCATCATGCCTTTTGAACTAAAAGCAACATTTAAGAATCTATGAGAAAAGTACTGAAATGCTAAACCATGCCATGCCTTAGATAGATAACAAAGCCAAGTTAAACATGCTGGTATTCTTGAAATGTTGCCCTGTCTTGGTGGAGAATCTGAAGTAAATAATAATTGTATTAATCTGCATTTACCTATTTTTATTAGAATTTCAATATGCTCTAATTACCTTGTAAATACTACATTGTCATTCCCATAAGTAATGCTTCATTTCTATATTCTATTGATTCAGAGGTCAAAAGGGATATTAACATTTAGATGAACCTTGTGTTGTAATTGTCTTTATTTCTATTTAAAGTTTTTAGTAAACTACCTACGAACGATATAATTGTTAATTGCTTTATGATAAGCAATGCAACTAGTTATTGGTGAACGCCCAGGAAAAAAAGATGTACCTCCAAGCAGCAAAATGTACATTATCTTTCTTCACTCAAGAAATGCCTGCTTTGATCAGTTGCTGATAGGAATCTAATTAGCTGAAATTCCATTAAAAAAGGGATTTTGAGGTCTAATCCTTTCAATCTGTAATTTTGTCAGAAGACATTCAAGAAAGGAGTAAATAGCGAGGTGGCAAAATTTGCAGGTGATATTAAACTGCTCAAGATAGTTAAGACCAAAGCAGACTGTGAAGTGCTTCAAAAAGATCTCACCAAAGTAAGTGATTGGGCAACAAAACGGCAAATGAAATTTAATGTTGATAAATGTAAAGTAATGCACATTGGACAAAACAATCCCAACTCTACATACAAGATGATGGGGACTAATTTAGCTACAACTACTCAAGAGAGAGATCTTAGAGTCATTGTGGATAGTTTTCAGAAAACATCCGCTCAGTGTGCAGCGGCAGTCAAAAAAGCAAATAGAATGTTAGGAATCATTTAAAAAGGGATAGAGAATAAGACAGAGAATATTTTATTTCTGCTATATAAAACCATGGTACTTCCACATCTTGAATACTGCATACAGATGTGGTCACCTCATCTCAGAAAAGATATCTTGGCATTGGAAAAGGTTCTGGATTAGCCATGCAACTCTTATGGAAGAATCTGAATAAACTCCACATATTGGACACGTATTGGATTATGGCTTTTCCCATTAATTCCAGAAGAAATTGTGCAAACCAGCAGCCTCACCATCACTTCTACAAATCTGACCTAAGACCCTGAATCACATCTGTATGAATATGTATCTTTGAACCATAGTAACTCTTTTATTTTGAAATATATTCTAGGTTAGTTTGTACGAATTGTCTGTAGGAGAAAGAAAGAGCCTGAAGCATGGGGCTGGTATAAGGCCTGAAACCTGATCCAAAGTCAGCAAGAGTTATACTATGAGTCACAGACAGGCCTTGTCAAAAGCAGAAGTTTCCCTGCAAGTCAGTGTCTCTTGGCGCTAGAACTGCTAGCGCTGTTAAAAGCACATGAAATATGTAAATAGATTCCACCAGGACAGTACAAGGACACCCCAACTTAGCACATGATAAAGTAGTTTGACTAGTGATATTGTGTGAGAACCAACAGGAGTGAACGCATAACACCAGGTGGTGAACAGGAATTCTCTGGAGGAAAGGACAAGGGGAGGTACCAAACTTGTCATTAATGCATAATGCAGTGCGTATCACAGATTGTTCATCTTTATCTATGAATATTGGGGTTCCTTGACTTAACTCTGTGGCCAGCCTAGGGGGCAACAGTGAAATCCATACTATTGACTGAGACATGTCCATTGTCCCGGGTACTAATGAACAGGGACTTGGGGGCCATCTGGCTTCCACCGACTATTAATGTACTTCGTTCAACAATAAACCTAACTCAGGTGTCCTCGTATCTTATCTGAGTCAGTGGTCTTTGGGGGCGCTCGTGAAGTCTATTATGCTAGTGACCTGCATAGAGCTGGCATGATATACTGAGGGAGCCTACAAAAATGCACACAGCCGAACATTTATCATCACTGACAGAGCAGGAGACCTGTCAGGACGCCACACCAGTGAATCCTGAATTTACTACATCACTGTCCTGAACTACTACATGGTCTGTATGAATGTATTTGGCTAAGGTCTGAAATATTCATTGACCTGCTGGGCAGTATGTTTGACATCTTGAGATAGGGAGAACTTTATTTATGATGAATATGATATTAAATAACTCTCACTATTTAGCCTCGTCTGACTTGCCGGGAGTCAACAGCTGGATTGCTTAAAGGGAACTTATTTTGGCTTCTTGGTAACGAGTGTGGTGTTACATCTATTTTTGTAACTGATTTGGTGAATCTGATTATAAGACTGAGGGTATGTCTAGACTACATGGCTCCGTCGACGGAGCCATGTAGATGAGTTTACTAGACGTAGGAAAATGAAGTGGCGATTTAAATAATCGCTGCTTCATTTACATCAAAATGGCCGCCGCGCTGTGCCAATCAGCTGTTTGGGAAGCCTTTGTCGACCGCTCCGGTAAACTTCATTTCATGAGGCATACTGGAGCGGTCGACAAGGTCTTCTCTTGTCTACCGCGGCACGTCCAGACTGCCCAGCTGTGCCGCCAAACAGCTGATCGGCACAGCGTGGCGGCCATTTTGATGTAAATGAAGCGGCGATTATTTAAATCACCGCTTCATTTTCCTATGTCTAGTAAACTCATCTACATGGCTCCGTCAATGGAGCCATGTAGTCTAGACATACCCTAAACCACCAGTTTGGGGGATTTTACTTGCAGTTTTCATTCATTCATTCAGGCTACAACCACACTGCAGGCTTCTCACACAAGAAGCCTTTTGCGCAAGAGTTTTTGCACAAAAACTTCTTGCGCAAGAGCACGTCCACACCTCAAAGTGCATTGCTTTTGCGCAAGACAGCGTCCACACTGCATGGATGCTCTTGAGCAAGAAAGCTCTGATGGCCATTCACAGAATGGCCATCAGCGCACCTGTGCTTTTTCAGATAGGCAATAGCTGTAGCGCAAAAAGGAGTTATGCCTCGTAAAAGGAGGTTTACCTACACCGGCAAAAGCCCTCTGTTCTCCCATTTTACTGCTGAATTACTTGCGCAAAAACGCGTTTGAGGTGTGGACGCTCCGCAGGTTTTTGCACAACAACAGCCGTTCTTGCACAAAAATCTTTCAGTGTAGACGTAGCCTCATAGTATAACAACTGCAGTGACCTCTACCTAACAGGTAATATTATAGTATTCCTAAAAATAGAGGCAGAATATCCCATCCGCAGAAGTGTAACCCTGAGCCCTTAGAACTCCTCTTTTATCAGTAAAGTATTCTGTTTTGTATGGGGACTTAACGGGGTTCAGTGGAATACACATGAGGAAGAAGGAATTTTAAGGGACGAAGGTGACGCATTAATTCCTAATTAGTTAATTGACTTGAAAACTCATATTGGTTGATGTCTCATTTTTGCCAAGGTCTTGTAAAGACCTTCGAGCAGCTTCGAGCAGCTGTGGAGAGATTTGCTTGTGGCTCACTGGGGTCATACTCAGGACAGAGAAGTAGAGCTCTTTGGGTTGAATATACACAATTTGGATTTTGTTGGGGACACAGATGTTAATGAACTTGACCCATTTGCTGTTTCGTTGCTGCTGCTGCCTGTTAGCAACGTTGCAGCGGGAAGATGGCTTTCTCAGAGGAACTTGATGAAAACCAAAATGCAAACCAAGATGCAAGAGGAGCTGTTAGCAGCCAGCCTGTGTGTGTTAGGTGTCTCTGTAATGAGATATGTGTAGGAGTAAGCAATCCTGCTGTATTCATTATTTCCGCACCAGTCGCAGATTTATAGATCGATAGCATATCCCCTCATAGTCATAAGAGTGGACATTCTGGGGCAAACCAAAGGCCCATGTAGCTCTGTATCTTGACTTCTGACTGGACAATGCCAGGAGCTTCAGACGGCAAGAACAGAACAGATAATCATCAAATGATCCATCCCCTGTTGCCCATTCCAAGCTTCTGGTGAACGGAGTCAGGGTCACCCTCCCCACCCTTACTGGCTAGTCGCCACTGATGGACCTGTCTGCAGGAACACTTTATGCATCCTGTGGAACTCTTTGCCAGAGGATGTTGTGAAGGCCAAGATACTTCACTCCAGCTGGATACTGGCCTCCCACAGAGCACTGAGCACAATCAGGGCCCTGGTGTTTTGGAATCCTGATATTTCAGGCCTGGTCTCAGAACACCCCCAAATTGGTGCCGACTGCTCCTGTGTCTTTGAGAACCAGAGTCCCACTGAATGCAGATGGACATTGGGCACCTCCATCAAGTCTGAGCCTCTGAACATGTCCCTGCACCTTCCCCTGTCCTAAATAGCACCAGTGTAGTCCACAGGCTTCAGGGCACATGCTGATCATTGAAGGGGTCAGGAGGTTGCTCCTGCCCCTGGCATAATATTGCACTGGGATGGAGGGTTAGGATGCATCAGGGCCTGTTGTGCTGACAGAAGCCGTCCAAGGGGAGTGGCTGTCACTAAGTGCTTGGAAGAAGGATGTACAAGAGCAGCTCCATTGCAGGTCTCGGTCCCAGGGATTTAGCGCCGGGCTCCTCAGCCAGGAGAGGAGGAGGGGACACACCCTCTCGAGGGGGATGGGCAGTAGCCCAGAAATGCTGATACACACAGGAGCACATCTCAGCCTTGGCTCTTCCTCTTCTCTCCAGGGTTTCAGTATCTCCAGATCCCTCTCCTGAGTCTGCAAGGCAAAAGGGTTCCTCTGACAGTCTGAGCACCTGATGTTGGCAAATCATTTTTTCCCTCCCAGGAGAGGCTCGCAGGCTGAATGCACCACCTTCTGCTTTCTGCTCTTCCCCTGCTAACAGGGCCCAGGGAATTGTCCCAGTGCCCAGGACAACACAAGTTTCCACAGGGGCTTCACTGCAACCATAAAGGTCGCTCTGCAGAACACAAAAAATCAGACGTGTGAGATTCCTACGTGGATGCTCAGGGCTCGGCCTACCTGTCATGCTGGAAGATTTCATCTCTCTGCCGAGCAGGTTTTACCTGGCAAAATTAGAGGTAAAAAATTATTAGAAATAGTTTAGACAAAGATTAGTGTTTCAGATCAGTTCCTTGTCTCTGACTGTGTCCTTCTCTCTGTCTCGGTGGCTTCCCTTTTCTGGTGCATGTCGAGATTCCTTTGGCTCACTCAGTTTCTCCAGTTCAGACACGTCACCGCCCTGCTAGGGAGCGCAGCCAAAGCCTCCACGCTGGGTATCTGTGTCACCAGAGGGTTCACAACAATCATGGGCCATGCAGTGGCCAGATTCTACTCCCCACTTCTGCCCACTGTGGGGTCACTCCAGATTGACTCCGGACTCCCTGAGATCATAATCTGGGCCATGGAGTTTGGAATCCTGATTCCCTCTGAGTGGCAGGGAAACTGGAGGTTTCTTTCTGACACTTTCAGCATCCTGCAGACTAGTGCTTTCTGTAGCAGGATTCCAAAACGTGCTTTCTGCAGCTCGGATCCAAAAACCAACCACTAAGGGTCCCACTGAGATCATTGGTAAATAGCTTGAACAGGACCATGATTTCCCCCTAAATCCATGTGTAGAGACTTCAGTAAAAATCCTGTTAACTGTCAGTGACTTCGACTGGAGACACCCTGAGGACTCTAACTCTGGGCGAGCTTGCGGGGAGCACAGAAGAATGGGCAAGAGAGTTCAAGAAATCTCAAACTCACCAGCTTAGAATTTCAAAACAGGCATGAGAGCAATTTTTGTGTTGTGCAGGGAAGGGGATCTGCCCTGTCCCTCCCCTGCATCCCTGGGTGTGGAGAGGACGAGATGCACCAAAAGGCCGTAAAAATAACAGCACGTTCCTGGCTCAGAGGAAATTAGATGGTGGCAGAAACCTTTCTGGGGTAGGTCCAGGAATTCAAAGGGTGTGGGGAGTAGAGGGGGACATGCAGTATCCAGATCACAATGGGGCGGGATCCTGAAATTGAGTGAACTAAGGAATGAACAGTCTGTCCCAGGCACGGTCCAAAGAGGTGTCACGAGCCCTCCTGGGGCGTGTGGTGTCTCGGGCAGTGATATATTGCAGAGCACACAGCAGTAGAATATCCCTGACACCAACTCCCTATCCAGGCCAATCCTCCCTCGATGAGCATGAAGCTTTGTCACCGTGTCAGCACCATGGAGGAGTACCCTCGGGAAGGCCTGTCTGGGTTGCTCAGAGGGTCTGCAATATGGTAAAATTTTGTGTCATTTGAAGGAAACTCCTTGTGCCTCTTTGAGGTCCCCATGTCCTCCCTCCCTCCCGCTGGGCCTGCCCCTCTCTCCTCTCCTGCACAGGCTGAGATGCTGCTGGGGTTCTCTTCACCCCTAGAAAGGCAGGTCAGGCTGATCTCCCCCTTTTCCCAGTCAGGCAGACACCAAGTGTTACCTGGTCTGAGAAGATATTTTTGCGAATTCTAACTGTGGTGTCTGGCACCTGGTTTTGGTGCTGGGGAAGGGGTATCACTGTGTGGCAGGGCTAGAAATGGTCTCACAACCCCTCTGATTCATCCCCTTTGTGAGGTAACAATCCCAAGTCTTTTCAACCCATCTCCACAAGAGCCTTCCCCAGGCCTTTGGTCATTCTCTGAACCTTGCTAGTTCTGCAATATGCTGGGTGAGAAGGGTGACCAACACTGCACAGGGGCATTCAGAGCAGGGTGAAGCATTGACTGACTTATCTTGTGGCATTGTAATTTCTGTAGGATCTGCATTCCCCCACCACTGGCCTGGCTCCCATTGTTTTGTGCAGTTTCTGGCCATGCTTGCACTGTGCTTGTGCCCACAGCCATGCATGCCCAGGCCCCTGTCTGAGTTCATACAGTTCAATTAGAACATTGCTGGGTGTGTGAGGAGTTCAAGTTTTTCCCTCCAATGGGCACTTGTGTTACAGTGTTCGACACTGCGGTTCCTCTGCCCTCTGCTGCCCACACCCCTGGCTTGCTCAGCTCCGTCTGAGGACTTCTCCTGACCCTTAGCTAAAGAATCTGGAGATACCTTCAAATGTCACCAGCTCACTGATGAACCACTTTCCTAGATGAGAAGTATGGACGAAATCTTAACCGCATCATTTCTTATGAAATGTGTAACCCCCTCACTGGTTGTCTCTCCCTTCACAGGTACCTGGAGGATTCTGAGCCCAATCCATACATCGGCCACCTCATGGCTAACTTCAACCTCACTTCTTCTAAACCTTCTGCATTCATCCTAATGGGCATCCCTGGCCTGGAAGCAGCCCACATCTGGATTGCCATCCCCTTCTGTGCATGCTACACGATTGGCCTGTTGGGAAATTTCATGGTTCTCTTTATTGTAGGCAAAGAGCAGAGCCTGCACAAGCCGATGTACCTGTTGATCTGCTTCCTGGCGCTCACCGACATTGGCATGTCGACCTCCGTCATCCCGAAGACACTGTGTATATTGTGGTTCAATCTGAAAGACATTACTGTGGGTGGCTGCCTCACCCAGATGTTCTTCCTTCACATGGTTATTGTGATGCATTCAGCCATTCTGGGGGCAATGGCTTTTGATCGCTACGTTGCCATAAGTAACCCTTTGAGATACACCACCATCCTCAGCAATGCACGAGTAGCTAATCTGGGTCTAGTGTGTTTCATAAGAGCTGTTCTTTTGGTTTTGCCCATGCCCCTGCTCCTGAGCAGGCTACCGTTCTGTGACAACCGCATTATCCCTCATACGTACTGTGAGCACATAGCTGTGGCAAAGATATCATGTGGGGACACCATGGTCAATCGGACGTATGGATTGGTGATGGCATTTGTAGTCACAGGGTTAGATCTGACACTCATTGCTTTGTCCTACGGACTTATCATCAGGGCCGTCCTCAGAATCTCCTCCAAGACAGCACACCAGAAAGCCTTGAGCACCTGCACAGCCCACGTCTGTGTGATCCTGGTGTCTTACACTTCCTGCCTTTTCTCCTTCCTGACACAAAGGTTCGTCCAGAGCATCCCTTCCCAAGCACACATCACTTTTGCCAATGTCTATCTCCTTGTCCCTTCCATGTTCAATCCCATCATTTATGGGGTTAAAACCAAAGAGCTTCGCACCAAAGTGGTTAAATATGTCTGCCGAAGGTGATCGCCTGGGGCCCCTGACACTAAACTTACAGGATAAGAAGGGGAAAGGAGACCTCTTCATTAAAGACTTGTGCTTTGCCTCAGTTTGGCTTCGGCTCAGTGCTGGGGAAATTCACAGTCTCAGATACTCCTCGCACCCAATGTCTTAGCACTCCATGACACCTCTGCTCAGATGTCTCCTTCTGATCATCAGCATTACCCATTAGCCTCCACCTCCACACACCCTGGCACTTAGCATTTCTTTGACTTCAAGGCCACCAGAAGATACTGTAGTTCCTGACAGAAAATGACTTTTTGTGAGTCCTAACTTAAGATGTGCTTTCAGATTATGTCTAAACTACAGAGTTTTTTTTGGAAATACGGCCATTTTTCCAAAAAAACTTCATTTACATCCACACTGCACTCACGTTCTTTCGAAAGAAAATCAAAAGAACAGTGGAAGGAAGGGCCATATTGTCTGACAGGGTGTCACTTGTGTCTTGATAATGTTGTTTTTCATTGCAGGGAATGTGGTTTAGTAAACTCAGCAGAACCTGTCCAGGGCATCATCCCAACCTGCAATGAAAGCAACATCAGTCAAGCAACCTTCCTTCTGGCAGGCATCCCCGGGCTGGAAGCAGTCAGCCCCTGGATCTCCATCCCATTCTGCTCCATGTACCTCATGGCAATTTTAGAAAATGGTCTCATTCTGTTTGTGATAAAGACAGAGAAGGGTCTCCATCAGCCTATGTATTTGTTCCTTTCCATGCTGTCTGTCACTGACCTTGTCTTATCTGCTTCCACCTTGCCCACGGTGCTCAGCGTCTTCCGGTTAAACATGAGAGAAATTGACATTGATCTGTGTCTGGCCCAGTTTTTCTTTGTTCACACTTTCTCCATCATGGAATCCTCTGTACTACTAGCCATGGCCTTTGACCGCTTTGTTGCCATACGCCACCCCCTGAGATATGCTTCGATTTTAACCAGTGCCAGGATAGGAAACACTGGGCTGGTGACAATAGTCAGGGGTATTGGTCTGCATATCCCAAGCCCCATTCTTGTCAAAAGGTTGCCATACAACAGGATTCAA
The DNA here is from genome assembly GCA_019425775.1 of Rafetus swinhoei. Classification (NCBI taxonomy): domain Eukaryota; kingdom Metazoa; phylum Chordata; order Testudines; family Trionychidae; genus Rafetus; species Rafetus swinhoei. The sequence continues at coordinate 10,416,390 of CM033437.1, read as the reverse complement.
TCTCTCTCCTATTCCTATTGTTTGCATCCAGATGGGATGAAGGTGGCCTGCGCAGACACTACAGCCAATAATTTCTTTGATTTATTTACTGTTCTTTCTACTCTGGGCTGGGACTCGGTGCTCATTGTCTTGTTTTACGTCATGATCCTTAACACAGTGCTGAGTCTCACATCCTGGCATGAGCGTCTCAAGGCCCTGAACACCTGCATCTCCCACATCTGTGTCACACTGCTGTTCTACACCCCGCTGCTCAGTTTGTCTGAGCCACAGGTTTGTGAAAAATGCCCTTCCGTTGAGTCAAATTATTCTGTCTTATCTCCACCTCCTTCTCCCTCCTGTGCTCAACCCCATTGTGTACAGCATAAAAAGCAAAGAGATTCATAAACAGATCATGAAGATCTTTCAAAACATTTCTGCTAAGAGGCTCTGATATGGGCACTGAGTTGGTTTGTCTAATCTGTCTATCTAGGAGCCTACATGGGCCATCATGTCTAAGAGCTGCTGTGACCTTGATCCAGCAATGGCTAAGCATCCAGCTGTCCGATCGAACTAAGTACTACTTTTAAGAACATGTTTGATAAGTATTGGAAATGCTTGGTTTATAAATGAATTTTGAAATATTTGTCTAAATTTTGAGGGAATCAGAAATTGATGATAATTGTTTTCCTCTTTATGTACCTAATGTTAAGTGATCCTCGGGCTGACTGAACTAAAAGCAACATTTAAGAACATATGACAAAAGTGTTGAAATGGTAAACCAGGCCGTACCTTGTAGATAGCTAAGAAATCTATGGTAAACACACTAGCATTCTTGAAATGTAGGCCTGAATTTTTTGGAGTATCAGGAGTAAAGAATAATTGTATTCATCTACATTTATCTATATTTTATTAGAATTTCAATATGATATAATTGTCTTATAAATACTGCATTGTGATTCCCATCTGTAACGCTTCATTACTATATTCTCTTGAATCAATTATCAAAAGGGATATTAACATTTAGATGAAACTTGCAATGTAATTGTCTTTATTTCTCTTTGAAGTTTTTAGCAAACTACCTATGAACCGTTTGAATTGTTAATTGCCTTATGCTAAGCAATATAACTAGTTAGCAGTGTATGCCCAGGGAAAAAAACCATGTTCTTCCAAGCAACAATGTACATTATCTATTCTTCACCAAGAAATTCCTGCTTTGATCAGTTGCTGACATAAGGCTAATTAGCTGAAATTCCATTTATAAAGGGATTTTGGGGCTTGATCTTTGTCATCTCAAATCTGCTATATTTTGTCAGAAGAAATTCAAGTCCCAAGAGAGAGGACAATTTTGGATTAACCATACAACTCTTATGAAAGAATCTGAATAAACTCCACACGTGGAAGGCCTATTGAATCATGGCTTTTTCTAATAATTCCAGAAGGACTTCTGGAAATCAGCAGCCTCACCATCTCTGCTACAAAACAGACCTAAGAACCTGATTCACATCTGTGTGAATACATATCTTTTAAGCACAGTGGGGGTATGTCTACACTACAGAGTTTTGTCGGAAAATCGGTCATTTTTCCAACAAAACTTGAGGAATGTCCGTACTGCATTTGCGTTCTTCTGCAAGAAAATTGAAAGAACAGAGGGGTTTTTCTGGCATTGGTAATCCTCATTCTACAAGGAAGAAGCCTTTTTGCAAAAGAGCTCTTACTCAAAAAAAGGCATGTGTGAAAGGGGAAGAGGGGAGTTCTTTCGGCAGAAGAGGAAAGCGGAAAAAGCACAGGTGCACCGGTGGCCATTCCATCCATAGCAATCACAGCTTACATGTGAGAGAGCATCCATTGAGCCTGGACACTCTCTTTCGAAAAAGCAGATTGCTTTTTTCATTCACTTTTGCTCTTTTGGAAGAAGCTTTTTTGAAAGATCTCTTATGAAAAAAGCTTCTTCCAAAAGAAACCTGTAGTCTACACATAGCCTAACTCTCTTTTATTTTATATTCTAGTTTAGTTTGTAAGAATGTTCTGTATTCATGTATTGGATAAGATCTGAAATATTCATTAACCTGGTGGGCAGTATGTTTGACATCTTGCGATAGGAAGAACTTTATTTATGACGAATAAGATATTAAATATCTCTCACTATAAAGCCTCGGCTCACTTGATGGGAGACAATGGCTGGTTTGCTTACAGGGAACTCCATATTGGCTCTTTGGTAAGAAGTGTGGTGTGACATCTGGTTTTGTAACTGGTTTGAATCTGATTATAAAGCTAAACCGCCAGTTTGGGGGATTTTCTTTGCAGCATTCATTCATTCCTTCATTCTCAGTATAACCACTCCAGTGTCCTGTCACAGCAGCCCAACAGAAATATTGTAGTATTTGCTCCTAAAAGTAGAGGCAGAATATCCCATCTGCAAAAGTGTAGTCCTGTGCCCTTGGAACTCCTCTTTTATCAGTAAAGTATTCTGTTTTGTATGGGGACTTAGGAGAGTGCAGTAGACTACACATGAGGAAGAAGGAACTTTAAGGGAGAAAGGCCAAATGCATTAATTCCTAATTAGCTGATTTACTTGAAAACTCATTTTGCCCTCAAAGAGAAGGAGTTGGTGATTGAGGCTTCCCTGTATTTTTAACACATACAGAATTGAATCCCTGCTTCAAATGCTTCTACTGGGCTCAGCCCTTCACAAGCCATATTGGCCAATATCACATTTTTGTCATGGTCTCGTGGAGACCCTGGATACCTGGAGCAGCTGTGGAGAGATTTGCTTGTGGCTCCCTGGGGTCATACACAGGACACACAAGTAGAGCTCTTTGGGCTGAAGTTCCTATACACATCTTGCATTTTGCTGGGGACAGAGATTTAATTAACTTGACCCATTTGCTGTTTCGTTGCTGCTGCTACCTGCTATCAACGCTGCAGCGGGAAGACAGTTTTCCCAGATGAATGTGATGAAAACCAAAGTGCAAACCAAGATGCAAGAGGAGCTGTTAGCAGCCAGCCTGTGTGTGTTAGGTGTCTCTGCAATGAGATATGTGTAGGAGTAAGAAACCCTGCTGTATTCATTATTACCGCACCAGTCGCAGATTTATAGATCGATATCACATCCCCTCTAAGTCATAAGAGCGGCCATACTGGGGCAAACCGAAGGCCTATTTAGTTCAGTTTCTTGACTTCTGACTGGACAATACCAGGAGCTTCAGAGGGCAAGAACAGAACATATAATCATCAATTGATCCATCCCCGGTCGCACATTTCTAGCTTTTGGGAAACAGAGTCTAGGACACGACACCCTCCCTGACCCTCTTGCCTAGTTGCCATTGATGGACCAATCTTCAGGAACACTTTATCCATCCTGTGGGATTGTTTGACCGAGGACATTGAAAGGCCGAGCTATTTCACCCCAGATGGACACTGGCCTCCCACAGAGCACAATCAGGGTCCGTGTGCTTTGGAATCCTGATATTTCAGGCCCGGTTTCAGAACACCCCCCAATTGGTGCCGACTGCCCGTGTGTCTTTGAGAACCAGAGTCCCACTGAATGCAGATGGGCATTGGGCACCTACGTCAAATCTGTGCCTCTGAACATCTCCCTGCACCTTCTCTGTCCTAAATATGGCCGGTGCAGTCCACAGGCCTCAGGGCACGTGCTGATCATTGAAGGGGTGAGGAGGCTGCTCCTGCCCCGGCACAATATTGCACCAGGGGGGCTAGGACAAAGAAGGGGCACATTGTGCTGCCCTCGGTCACACAGAGGCCATCCGAGGGGAGTGGCTGTCACTCAGTGCTTGGAAGAAGGACGTACAAAAGCAGCTGCATTGCAGGTCGCAGTCCCAGGGATTCAGCGCCGGGCTCCTCAGCCAGGAGAGGAGGAGGGGACACTCCATCTCAAGGGGGATGGGCAGCAACCCAGAAATGCTGATACGCCCGGGAGCACATCTCAGCCTTGCCTCTTCCCCTTCTCTCCGGGGTTTCAGTAGCTCCAGATCCCTCTGCCAGTCTGCAATGCAAAGGTGTTTCCCCTGACGGTCTGAGGACCAGATGTTGGCAAATCGTTTCTTCCCTCCCAGGAGAGGCTGACAGGCTGACTGTGCCATGTTCTGCTTTCTGCTCTTCCCCTGCTCACGGGGGCCAGGGAATTGTCTGGGTGCTCAGAACAACACGAGTTTCCTCAGGGGCTGCACTGCAACCATAAAAGTTGCTCTGCAGCACACGGAGAGTCAGACGTGTGAGATTCCTACGCTGGTGCTCAGGGCTCGGCCTACCTGTCACGCTGGAAGATTTTCTGTCTCTGCTGAGCAGGATTTCAGTGAGTCACCTGCTTCTGCAATAAGGTTAGTGCTTAGCTTTCAACTTCCTGAAGGGAGATTCTAAAGAGGATGGAGAGAGGCTGTTCTCAGTGGTGACGGATGGCAGAACAAAGAGCAATGGTCTTAAATTACACTGGGGGGATATTAGGAAAAACTATTTCACTAGGAGGGTGGTGAAGCACTGGAATGGGTTACCTTGGAGGTGGTGGAATCTCCGTCCCTAGAGCTTTTAAAGTCCTGGCTTGACAAAGCCCTGGCTGGGATGATTTAGCTGGGGTTGGTCCTTCTTTGGGCAGGGGGGCTGGACTCGATGACTCCTGAGGTCTCTTCGGGTATGTCTACACTGCACATTTATTTTGAATAGTTATTCTAAAATAGTGGGTTTACACTGCAGGGAAGCCTCTGAATTAGTCTGAGGCAGGCTTCCCTAATGTAGGCGTTCTATGTTGATTTAGAGCCCCAGGAGGCACTGCGGAGGAATAGCTTAGAATGGCCCTGGTGAGGGGCTATTTAAAAATATCAGCAGCGGAGCATCTACACACGCCTCGTTTTGAAAGAGTAATTTCGGAATAGGCGTTATTCCTCAAGAATGAGGTTTACAGATTTCAGAATAAGCTGTTTGTTATTTCAAAATTATTTTGCAACAATGGAAGGGCTGTATAGACGCTCACATTGTTATTTTGAAATAATGCTAGTTATCTTGAAATAACGGTGCCGTGTACACGCACCCATCCAGCCCTGGGAGTCTATGATTCAAAGATTTTCAGTTTTCAAGGCAAGAACAATCAGGAGAGGAATTCACTAGCACAAAGACTTGAACTGTTTAGTGTTGTCCGAAACACCAGTCAATTTACCTGGCAAAAAGGGAGGTAAACAATTATTAGAAATCGGTCAGACAAAGATTTGTGTTTCAGATCAGTTCCTTGTCTCTGACTGTGTCCTTCTCTCTGTCTCGGTGGCTTCCCTTTTCTGGTGCACATGGAGATTCCTTTGGCTCACTCAGGTTCTCCAGTTCAGACACGTCACTGCCCTGCTAGAGAGCGCAGGCAAAGTCTCTGTGCTGGGTGTCTGTGTGACCAGAGGGTTCACAACACGCATGGGCCACACACGGCCAGATTCTGCTGCCCCCTTCTGCCTGTAGTGTCACTCCAGATTGACTCTGGCCTCCCTGAGAGCACAGTCCGGGCCCTGGAGTTTTGGAATCCTGATCCATCCAAGTGCCAAGGAAACTGGAGGTTCTTTCTGACACTTTCAGCATCCTGCAGACTAGTGCTCTCTGTAGCAGGATCCCAAACTGTGCTTTCTGCAGCTGGGATCCAAAAACCAACCACTCAGGAGGAGTCTGGTCCCACTGAGATCAGTGGTAAAACCCCCAACTGGACCATAAGTTCCCCCTAAATCCACGTGTAGAGACTTAAATAAACCCCTGATAACTGCCAGTGACTTCAACTAGAGTCACCCTGGGGACTCTAACTCTGGGCGAGCTTGTGGGGAGCACAGAAGAACGGGCAGGAGAATTCCAGAAATCTCAAACTTGCTGGCTTAGAATTTGAAAACAGGAATGAGAGCAATTTTTGTGTTGTGCAGGGAAAGGGATCTGCCCTGTCCCTCCCCTGCATCCCCGGGTGTGGAGAGGACGAGATGCACCAAAAGGCTGTAAAAAACCCAGCATGTTCCTGGCTTAGAGGAAATTAGATGGTGGCAGTAACCTTTCTGGGGTAGGTCCAGGAATGCACAGAGTGGAGGGAGCAGAGGGGCACATGCAGTATCCAGATCACAGTGGGGTGGGATCCTGAAACCGAGTGAACTAGGGAATGAACAGCCTGCCCCATGCACAGTCCAAAGAGGTGTCACGAGGCCCTTTGGGGCATGTGGTGTCCCGGGCAGTGATATATCGCAGAGCGCACGGCAGCAGAATGTCTCTGACATGGACTCCCTATCCCTCAGACCAGACCACCCTCCTCCCATGAGAAACCCACTGGAGCTTTGTCACCACGTCAGCACCATGGTGGAGAAGCCTGAGGTAGGTCTGTCTGGGTTGCTAACAGGGGCTGCAATACACTAAAGCTTTGTGGCATTTGATGGAAACCCCTTGTGCCTCATTGCGGTCCCCGTGTCCTCTCTCCCTCCTGTTGGGCCTGTCCCTCTCTCCTCCCCTGCACAGACTGAGCTGCCTATGTGGTTCCCTCCATCCCCTGGCAGGCAGGTCAGGCTGATCTCCCCCTTTTCCCAGTGCAGACAGATACTGAGTTTAACCTGGTCTGAGGAGATATTTTTGCAAGTTCTGACCGTGGTGTCTGGCACCTAGTTTTGGTGCTGGGGGAAGGTATCACTGTGTGGCAGGCTAGAAATTTTCTCAAGCCCCCTCTTTTCCATCCCCTTTGTGGGGTAACAATCCCAAGTCTTTTCAACCCCCCTCCACAGGAGCATTTCCCAGGCCTTTAGTCATTCTCTGACCCCTGCTAGTTCTGCAGTACGCTGGGTGGGAAGGGTGCCCAACACTGCACAGGGGCATCCAGAGGAGGGTGAAGCATTGACTGACTCGTCTTGTGGCATTGTAATTTCTGTAGGTTCCCCATTCCCCCGGCCCCGGCCTGACTCCCAATGTTTTGTGCAGTTTCTGGCCATGCTTGCACCGTGAGCAGGGTTTCCCACAGCCGTGCGCCATGACGCCCAGGCCCCTCTCTGAGTTCATACAGTTCAATCAGAACCTTGCTGGGTGTGTGAGCAGTTCAAGTTTTTCCCTCCAATGGGCACTTGTGTTACAGTGATCGACACTGCGGTTCCTCTGCCATCTGCCGCCCACTCCCCTGGCTTACTTAGCTCCCTCTGAGGACTTCTCCTGACTCTGAGCTAAAGAATCTGAGGGCGCCTACAAATGTTACCAGCTCACTGATCAGCCCCTTTTCTAGATGTGAAGTATGGACAAAATCTTAACTGCATCATTTCTTATAAAATGTGTAACCCCCTTACTGTGTGCCTCTCTCTTCACAGGTCCCTGGAGGATTCTGAGCCTAATCCATACATCGGCCACCTCATGGCTAACTTCAACCTCACCTCTTCTAAAGCTTCTGCATTCATCCTAATGGGCATCCCTGGCCTGGAAGCAGCCCACATCTGGATTGCCATCCCCTTCTGTGCATGCTACACGATTGGCCTGTTGGGAAATTTCATGGTTCTCTTTATTGTAGGCAAAGAGCAGAGCCTGCACAAGCCAATGTACCTGCTGCTCTGCTTCCTGGCGCTCACCGACATCGGCATGTCCACCTCCGTCATCCCCGAAGACACTGTGTATATTGTGGTTCAATCTGAAAGACATTACTGTGGGTGGCTGCCTCACCCAGATGTTCTTCCTTCACATTGCTATTGTGATGCAATCAGCCATTCTCGGGGCAATGGCTTTTGATCGCTTCGTTGCCATAAGTAACCCTCTGAGATACACCACCATCCTCAGCAATGCACGGGTAGCTAATCTGGGGCTAGTGTGTTTCATAAGAGCTGTTCTCTTGGTTTTGCCCATGCCTCTGCTTCTGAGCAGGCTACCGTTCTGTGACAACCGCATCATCCCCCCACACGTACTGCGAGCACATAGCTGTGGCAAAGATATCGTGTGGGGACACCACAGTCAATCGGACGTATGGATTGGTGATGGCATTAGCAGTCACGGGGTTAGATCTGACACTCATTGCTTTGTCCTATGGCCTTATCATCAGGGCTGTCATCAGAATCTCCTCCAAGAAAGCCCACCAGAAAGCCCTCAACACCTGCACAGCCCACCTGTGCGTGATCCTGGTATCTTACACTTCCTGCCTCTTCTCCTTCCTGACACAGAGGTTCAGCCAGAGCATCCCTTCCCAAGCACACGTCACTTTTGCCAACGTCTATCTCCTTGTCCCTTCCATGTTCAACCCCGTCATCTATGGGGCCAAAACCAAAGAGCTTCGTGCCAAAGTGGGTAAATACATCTGCAGAAGGTGATCGCCTGGGGCCACTGACCCTAAACCTGCAGGACAAGAAGGGGAAAGGAATCCTCCTCATTAAATAATTATGCTTTGCCCCAGTTTGGCTTCAGCTCAGTGCTGGGGAAATTCAGTCTCAAATGCTCCTCGCAGCCAATGTCTCATTACTCTAATGTAGAATAGTGATAGAGATGTAGCCGTGTTAGTCTGACCTTGCTGAAACAAAAGAAAGGACTATGCAGCACTTTAAAGACTAACAAGATGGTTTATTAGGTGATGAGCTTTCGTGGGCCAGACCCACTTCCTCAAATCAAATTCTGGAAGAGAATTGGCATGACCATATACAGCCGGTCCCCAATTTATGGCCACCTCGACTTACGATCATCCGCACTTATGACCAAAGCTGTCGTAAACGTGGGCTCCGAGTTATGAACGCAACCTGCGCTTATGAACAGCGCGGTCACAATGTAAATCAATGGGTTCCGAGTTACGACCATTCCGAGTTACAGCCAAGCGTTTGGTCCGTAACGCGTTCGTAACTCGGGGACCGGCTGTATACCATATATATGGTCGTACCAATTCTCTTCCAGAATTTGATCTGAGGATGTGGGTCTGGCTCACGAAAGCTCATCACTTAATAAACCATTTTGTTCATCTTTAAAGTGCTGCATAGTCCTGTCTTTTTGTTTCATTACTCCAAGACTCTGTTGCTCAGTTGTCTCTTTCTGATCATCAGCATTACCCATCAGCCCCCACCTCCACACACGCTGGCACTTAGCATTTCTGTGACTTCCAGGACACCAGAAGATACTATAGTTTCCTGACAGAAAGTGACTTTCCATGAGTCCAAACTGAAGCTGAACTGTCAGAGAACCAAAGTCAAAGAAAGGAACTATGGGTACATCTACACTAGCCCCCTAGATCGATCTAGGGAGGCTAATGAGGGCGACCGAAATTGCAAATCAAGCCCGGGATTTAAATATCCCGCGCTTGATTTGCATGTTCCCGGCCGGTCGCCATTTTAGAAATTGACTAGCCCAAAGTAACTGCCCGCATCTACACGCGGCAGTGAAACGGGATTCTGAAATAAAGCCCTAACTTGAATTAGCTGGTATTCCTCCTGCAATGAGGTTTACCAGCTAATTCGATTTAGGGGCTTTAAATCGGAATCAAACTTGTGAACAGTTTGAACCGATGAAGGAAATGTTTGAACTGGTCCCTGATAATGTATGACCAGTAGCTGATACGTTCTGCTTCTGATGAAGACAGTGAGGATGAAATTTTGCCTTTTTGAGACTAACAGTAGCAAAGGAATTCAAAATGTGGCCATTGTCTGCTAACCTCAAATGCCATTAGAAATAAGTGTAACTCCCCTTGTTACTCTCTTGGTTATTTGGTAGCAGGCAATGCTCTGAAAACTTACCATTTATTCCTACCCTTTGTTTCCTGTCTTTTAATCAGTTATCAGTTCATGAGAGGATCTTCCCTCTTATTCCATGACAATTTGCTTTACTTATGGGCCTTTGGTGAGCGACCTTGTCAAAGACTTTCTGGAAATCTAAGTATACTGTGTACACTGCATCTCCCTTGTCCACATGTTTGTTGACCCCCTCAAAGAACTCTATTAGATTAGCAAGGCATGATTTCCCTTTACAGAAACCATATTGACTTTTCCCCATCAAATTATGTTCATCTATGTGTCTGACAATTTTATTCTTTACTATACTTTCAAATAATTTGCCTGGTACTGATGTTAGACTTACCGGTCTGTAATTACCAGGATCACCTCTAGAGCCCTTTTAAAATATTGGCGTCACATTAGCTATCTTCCAGTCATTTGGTACCGAAGCTGATTGAAAAGCTAGGTTACAAACCAGAGTTAATAGTTCTGCAATTTCCCCATTTGAGTTCTTTCAGAACTCTTGGGTGAATGCCATCTGGTCTGGTCCCGGTAACTTGTTTCTGTTCAGTTTATCCATTTGTTCCAAAACCTCCTCTAATGATACCTCAATCTGGGACAATTCCTCAGATTTGTCACCGAAAAAGAATGGCTCAGGTTTGGGAATCTCCCCAATGTCCTCAGCCGTGAAGACTGAAGCAAATAATTCATTTTATTTCTCTGCAATGACTGTATCATCTTTGAGTGCTCCTTTATCATCTCCATTGTCCAAGGGACCCACTGGTTGTTTAGCAGGTTCCCTGCTTCTTTTGTACCTAAAAACATTTTGCTATTACTTTTTGAGTTTTTGGCTAGCTGTTCTCCAAACTCCTTTTTGGCTTTTCTTACTATATTTTTATACTTAATTTGACAAAGTTTATGCTCCTTTCTATTTTCCTCACTGTCATTTGACTTCTACTTTTTAAAAGGTGTCTTTTTTATTTCTCACTGCTTCTGTTACCTGGTTGTTAAGCCACGGTGGCACTTTTTTGGTTCTCTTACTGTGTCTTTTAATTTTGGGGTATACATTTAAGTTGGCTATATTGTGGTGTCTTTGAAAGGTTTCCATGCAGCTTGCAGAGATTTAACTTTTTTCACCGTACCATTTAATTTCTATTGAATTAACCTCCTCATTTTTGTGTAGTTCCCCTTTCTGAAATTAAATGCCATAGTGTTGGGCTGCTGAGGTGTTTTTCCCAACACAGAGATGTTAAATTTGATTCCATTATGGTCACGATTTCCAAGCGGTCCAGTTATATTTACCTCTTGGACCAGATCCTGTGCTCTAATTAGGACTAAATCAGGAATTGCCTCTCCCCTTGTGGGTTCCACAACCACCTGCTCCAAGAAGCAGTCATTTAAGGTATCAAGAAATTGTATCTCTGCATCCCGTCCTGAGGTGATGTGTACCCAGTCAATATGGGTGGGGCTCGACAATTAATGTAATCTACTCGCCCGTGGCATGCAGTTCCGCGCACTTGGCGAGCCCTGAATGTAGGGATGCTATTTTTGAGTTTTTTATTTTGATAGCCTCTCTAATTTGTCTTAACTTTTCATAGTCACTATAATTGTCCTTATCAGGTGGTCGATAATATATCCCTGCTGCTATATTCTTATTATTGGAGCATGGAATTACTATCCTTTGAGATTCCATGGAACATTTCAGATGATTTAAGATTTTTACTTCATTTGATTCTCCATTTTCTGTCACATATAGTGCCACTCCCCCACCAGCACGACCTTGTCTGTCCTTCCGAAATATTTTGTACCCTGGTATGACTGCGTCCCATTCATTGTCCTCATTCCACCAAATTTCCATGATGCCTATTATAGCAATGTCCTCCTTTAAAACTAGGCACTCTAGTTCACCCATTTTATTATATAGACTTCTAGCATTTGTGTATTTTAAAATTTGTCGCTATTTATCTGCCATTTCCTGATGTGTTGGACTTGTTTTCATTTGATTGTGTCTCATCTGATCTGAGCCATACTTCCATCCTCTCCTCCTGACTGGAACATAGTATCACTCAATAAACAATGTGTGTTTTAGGGAGTGGGTCTACTTGTCTCTTAACAAAAGCCCACAGTGCAGAAACACCCAGTTAGATACCTGTGGCAGGCCCCTGTTAGCTGACATTGGCTTGAGGGGCTCAGGCTAAGGAGCCGTTCCATTGTGGTGTAGATGCTCAGGTTTGGGTTGGAGACTGGGCTCTTGGACCCGGTGAGACTGGAGGGTGTAGAGCTGGGTAATATGGAGGACCCGAAGGCCTGTGGGTGGCAGGACATGTTGCAGGTCCCCTTGTCTCCTCAGGGCGAGAGACAAGAAGGGATGAAGGTTTGTGAAGGGCAGGGTGAGGGTGTGGCCCCCTTTTCCCTTCTAGGGAGGTTGATTGTGAGAAATGGGCTGGGGGATGTGGCTGAAGGGAAGGTGAGGGGAGCTGGTCATAGAGCTCTGTGGGAAAGATGAGGCAGGAGGAGGGTGAAATTGGAAGGGGAGGAGATGGAAGGGGCCAGGAGAAGCAGAACTGGAGGCTGGAGTGGCAGCAGGAGGGAATATGACAATATAGAGACAAAGGAGGACACTGGTCTTCAGGATAGAACTGAGGAGATGGGAGGTCAGGATGGAGGCCCTGGGGCCTGAGGCGGCAAATAGCTGACAGGGTGAGGCGGGTATCCTGTGGGGAGGAATGGGGGTGAAGGTGACTTGGGTTTAAAAAGATCCAATGTGGACAAGGGTGAGGAAGTTGCAGAGGGATTGGAGGTTGTATCAGGTGGAGTGGAAGCAGTCAGGGAGATGAAACAGCCTTCTGGTGACCAAGTGACTGTGTTTGACCAGCTTGCTAGAAAGTGTGGGTTGCTGAAACATGAATGTTTCCAGTCTGATTCTGTGAAAGGACAAGGAACCTATAAGTCTATCAGGCCAGTTCACCTAGGCCCTGTCTCTGTGAGGCAGTGGCCCACCTGGAAAACTAGATTGAAAGCAGGGTGCCAGGTTATTGTCTGGACTTCTTGCTTCCTGATTAGCTATGGGGAGCAAGAGAATTCCATAGCCATTGTGAGCAGGGGAGACACACCCAGCCAGCCCTTTGTTAAGATGGAGAGTTCACAATTTAAACCCACAGGGCAATGGGGGAGGGCAAGACTTGTGTTTGCCCAGGAAGGCTGCAATTTTTTAAATCTAAAAGACCAGAATTGTCAATGTACATTTGGGATGGATTTGTCCCTACTGCTTATGTTAACTTTCATAACCAATGTGTTGTTGTTACTAAGAATTGTAACAATGTCCACTGTGCACGATCTTGTGCCAAAACCCAGGAAACTGTTAAGAAACGTACCCACAGACACATGATGGCTGCGTCTAGACTGGCATGATTTTGCGGAAATGCTTTTAACGGAAAAGTTTTACCATTAAAAGCATTTCCGCAAAAGAGCGTCTAGATTGGCACGGGTGCCTTTGCGCAAAAAGTGCTTTTGCGCAAAAGCATCCGTGGCCAGTCTAGACGCGATTTTGCACAAGAAAGCCCTGATCGCCATTTTCACCATCGGGGCTTTTTTGCGCAAAACAGTTCTTCCCTGTCTACACTGGCCTACACTGGTCTACAGCGGGAGCATCATAGTATTTGTGCAAGAACACTGACAATCTTACATTAGATCGTCAGCGTTCTTGCGCAAATTCAAGCGGCCAGTCTAGACGCACCCTGTATGTTAAAAAACCTTGTGATACTGACATTTCTCTGTTGATACCTCTAATTAAGTTTGGAGCTTCTCACCTGAGAAGGGGCATCTCAGGATTGGTGTGCTGTGTGAAAAAGGAAACTGAGGCACAACTACGTTTTTGTTTTCATGGCTAAGTGCCAAGATGCCTACATTATGGGGAATGAGGATACATACATTGTACCAGTGTTAATTGGATTTCAGACCATTGCCAAAGCTGGCATGGATAAATTTAATATTTTTGGCTCTGAACAAGGGCATTGCTGTGCTCACTAATGGGTGTTGGGTCCAAATTTTGGGCAAAGGGGCCCATGTAAGGTGTCTACTGAAAGTTTGTTTTCTGCTGATTCTATGCATGATCCTTGTGTACATGTGTGACGTTTGTAGATGAAATTATGGAATGGAATCTATTCTTGTATTTTTAAATTGTTTTCTGACTGGAAGGAAGCAATGGAAATGGACTTCTTGCATGTGACTAGTTCTAGTTGGAAGACTCAAGGAACATCAAAGGGCCCTCTGAGGCTGACACTAAAGACTGTTAAGCTAGCAGTTTGCTAACCACCTGCATCCAGCGCTCGGTGATCGATGTATAAGAAGTGTTCTCATTAACAAACTTACTCCCAACTTTTTCTTTCTTTTATTAATATACCTTTAGAGTTTAGATTCTAAAGGATCGGCCCAGCGTGATTTTGTGAAACGAGGCTTACAGGATCTGACGACAAAGGGTTCTGGGGTCGGCTGATCCCCGTCTAGACTACCGCTCTGTGCTGACAATCAGCTGACCGGCACAGCGCGGCAGCCGTTTTGATGTAAATAAAGCGGCGATTATGTAAATTGCTGCTTCATTTTGCTATGTCTAGTAAACTCATCTACATGGCTCCGTCGATGGAGCCATGTAGTCTAGACACATCCCAAAGGTCCATGAAACAAAAAACAGGACTATGTAGCACTTTAAAGACTAACAAGATGGTTTATTAGGTGATGAGCTTTCGTGGGCCAGACCCACTTCCTCAGATCAAATAGTGGAAGAAAATTGGCACAATCACATATACCAAAGGATACAATCAAAAAAATGAACACATATGAAAAGGACAAAGGTCCATGTAGCTCTGTATCTTGATTACTGTCTGGACAATGCAAGGAGCTACAGAGGGCAAGAACAGAACAGATAATCATCAAGTGATCCATCCCCAGTCACCCATTTCAAGTTTCTGGAGAACAGAGCCTAGGACACCCTCCCTGCCCCTACTGCCTAGTCGCCATTGACGGACCTGTCTGCAGGAACAATTTATCCGTCTTGTGGGACTCTTTGACAGAGGACATTGAAAGGCCAAAGTATTGTACCCCAGATGGACACTGGCCTCCCACAGAGCACAACCAGGGCCCTGGTGTTTTGGAATTCTGATATTTCAAGCCCGGTCTCAGAACACACACCCCCCCAATCGGTGCCGACTGCCCCTGTGTCTTTGAGAACTGGAGTCCCACTGAATGCAGATGGGCATTGGGCTCCTCCATCAAGTATGTGCCTCTGAACATCTCCCTGCACCTTCCCTGTCCTAAATATGGCCGGTGCAGTCCACAGGCTTCGAGGCACGTGCTGATCATTGAAGGGTCAGCAGGCTGCTCCTGCCCCCGGCACAATATTGCACTAGGGGGGCTAGGACAAAGCAGGGGCACATTGTGCTGCTCTCGGTCAGACAGAGTCCGACTGAGGGAAGTGGCTGTTACTCAGTGCTTGGACAAAGGACGTACAAGAGCAGCTCCATTGCAGGTCACAGTCCCAGGGATTCAGGGCTGGGCTCCTCAGCCAGGAGAGGAGGAGGGGACGCTCCCTCTCGAGGGAGATGGGCAGCTGCCCAGTAATGCTGATACACACGAGAGCACATCTCAGCCTTGGCTCTTCCTCTGCTCTCCGGGGTTTCAGTAGCTCCAGATCCCTCTATCCAGTTTGCAAGGCAAAGGTGTTTCCCCTGACAGTCTGAGCACCTGAGTTTGGCAAATAGTTTCTTCCCAGGGCCCAGTTTCTTCCCAGAAGAGGCTCCCAGGCTGAATATGCCACGTTATGCTTTCTGCTCGTCTCCTGCTCGGGGAATTGTCTGGGTGTCCAGGACAACACGAATTTCCTCAGGGGCTGCACTGAACCATAAAGGTTGCTCTGCAGTACACGAAGAGTCATACGTGTGAGACTCCTATGCTGGTGCACAGGGCTCGGCGTCCCTGTCACGCTGGAAGATTTCCTTCCTCTGCTGAGCAGGATTTCAGTGAGTTGCCTGTTTCTACAATAATGTTAGTGCTTAGCTTTCATCTTCCTGAAGGGAGGTTCCAAAGAGGATGGAGAGAGGCTGTTCTCAGTGGTGGCGGATGGCAGAACAAGGAGCAATGGTCTCAAGTTGCAGTGGGGGAGGTCTACGTTGGATATTAGGAAAAACTATTTCACTAGGAGGGTGGTGAAGCACTGGGATGAGTTACCTTGAATGAGATGGAATCTCCGTCTCTAGAAGTTTTTAAGTCCTGGCTTCACAAAGCCCTGGCTGGGATGACTGAGTTGGGTCTGGTCCTTCTTTGGTCAGGGGGCTGGACTCGACGACTCCTGAGGTCTCTTCGGATACGTCTACACTGCACATTTATTCTGAATAGTTATTCTGAAATAGCACATCTACACTGCAGGGAAGCTTCAAAATTAGTTCGAGGAAGTCTTCCCTAATGTAGACTTGCTATCTCAGTTTAGAGCCTCAGGAGATAGTGGGTAGGAATAACTTAGAATGGCCCTGGTGAGGGGCTATTTTGAAATAGCAGCAGTGGAGCATTAACACATGCCTTGATTCAAAATAGCTATTTCAGAATAGGTGTTATTCCTTGAGAATGAGGTTTACACATTTCGGAATAAGATGTCCATTATTTTGTAAGAATTTTGGAACAAACGGAATAGCTGTGTAGGTGCTCTCATTGTTATTTCAAAATAACACTAGTTATCTCGAAATAATGGTGCCATGTAGACACACCCTCCAGTCCTCGGATTCTATGATTCTAAGATTGACAGTTTTCAAGGCAAGAACAATCAGGAGAGGAGTTCACTAGCAAAAAGACTTGAGCTGTTTAGTGTTGTCCGAAACACCAGTAGATTTACCTGGGAAAACTGGAGGTAAACAATTATTAGAAATCATTTAGACAAAGATTTGTGTTTCAGATCAGTTCCTTGTCTCTGGCTGTGTCCTTCTCTCTCTCTCGTTGTCTTCTCCTTTCTGGTGCACATGGAGATTCCTTTGGCTCACTCATGTTCCCCAGTTCAGACACGTCACCGCCCTGCTAGAGAGCGCAGCCAAAGCCTCTGCAATGGAGTCTGTGTGACCAGAGGGTTCACAACAAGCATGGGCCACACACGGGCCAGATTCTGCTCCCCTCGTTCTGCCCAAAGTGGGTTACTCCAGATTGACTCCGGACTCTCTGAGGGCACAATCTGAGCCCTAGAGTTTTGGAATCCTGATTCCCTCTGAGTGCCAAAGAAACTGGGGGTTTCTTTCTGACACTTTCAGCATCCTGCAAACTAGTGCTCTTTGTAGCCAGATCCCAAACTGTACTTTCTGCAGCTGGGAACCAAAAGTCAACCACTGCGGAGGAGTCTGGTCTCATTAGATAAGTGGTAAAACTCCCAACCTGACAATGAGTTCCCCCTAAATCCACGTGTAGAGACTTAAATAAAACCCTCAATAAATGTCTGTGACTGGAGTCATCCTGGGGACTCTAACTCTGGGGAAGCTTGTGGGGAGCACAGAAGAACGGGCAAGAGATTTCCAGAAATCTGAAACTCGCCAGCTCAGAATTTGGAAAAAGGCATGAGAGCAATGTTTGTGTTGTGCACGGAGAGGAATCTGCCCTGCTCCTTCCCTGCATCCTTGGCTGTGGAGAGGACGAGACTCACCAAAACAACTAACAATATCATCCAAAGCCCAAGATTTGGTGGTGATGGGGGACTTAAACTATCCAGATATATGTTGGGAAAATAACACAGCGGGGCACAAACTACCCAATAAGTTCTTGGACTGCATTGGAGACAACTTTGTATTTCAGAAGGTTGAAAAAGCTACCAGGGGGGAAGCTGTTATAAATTTGATCCTAACAAATAGGGAGGAACTGGTTGAGAATTTGAAAGTGGAAGGCAGCTAGACTGAAAGTGATCATGAACTCATAGATTTCACAATTCTAAGGAAGGGTAGAAGGGAGAACAGCAAAATAGAGACAATGGATTTCAGAAAGGCGGATTTTGGTAAGCTCAGAAACCTGGTAGGTAAGGTCCCATGAGAATCAAGATTGAGGGGAAAAACAACTGAGGAGAGTTGGCAGTTTTTCAAAGGGACGTTATTTAAGGGCCCAAAAGCAAGCTATTCCGTTGCGTCGGAAATATGGCAAAAGACCACCTTGGCTTAACCACGAGATCTTGCATGATTAAAAATAAAAAAGGAGTCATATAAAAAATGGAAAGTAGTACAAATTACAAAGGATGAATATAGGCAAACAATACAGGAATGCAGGGGCAAGATTAGAAAGGCAAAGGCACAAAATGAGCTCAAACTAGCTACGGGAATAAAGGGAAACAAGAAGACTTTTTATCAATACATTAGAAGCAAGAGGAAGACCAAGGACAGGGTAGGCCCAGTGGTCAGTGAGGAGGGAGAAACAGTAACAGGAAACTTGGAAATGGCAGAGATGATTAATGACCTCTTTGTTTCGGTCTTCACTGAGAAGTCTGAAGGAATGCCTAACATAGTGAATGCTAGTGGGAAGAGGGTAGATTTAAAAGATAAAATAAAAAAGAACAAGTTAAAAATCACCTAGAAAAGTTAGATGCCTGCAAGTCACCAGGGCATGATGAAATGAATCCTAGAATACTCAAGGAGCTCATAGAGGAGGTATCTGAGCCTCTAGCTATCATCTTTGGAAAATCATTGGAGACAGGATAGATTCCAAAAGACTGGAAAAGGGCAAATATAGTGCCCATCTATAAAAAGGGAAACAAGAACAACCCAGGAAACTACAGACCAGTTAGTTTAACTTCTGTGCCAGGGAAGATAATGGAGCAAGTAATTAAGGAAATCATCTGTAAACACTTGGAAGGTGGCAAGGTGATAGGAACAGCCAGCATGGATTTGTAAAGAATAAATCATGTCAAACCAATCTGATAGCTTTCTCTGATAGGATAACGAGTCTTGTGGATAAGGGAGAAGCGGTGGATGTGGTATACCTAGACTTTAGTAAGGTGTTTGATATGGTCTCGCATGATAGTCTTATCAATAAACTAGGCAAATGCAACTTAGATGGGGCTTCTATAAGGTGGGTGCATAACTGGCTGGATTACCGTACTCAGAGAGTAGTTATTAATGGTTCTCAATCCTGCTGGAAAGGTATAACAAGTGGGGTTCCACAGGGGTCTGTTTTGGGACCGGCTCTGTTCAATATCTTCATCAATGATTTAGATATTGGCATAGAAAGTACGCTTATTAAGTTTGCAGATGATACCAAGCTGGGAGGGGTTGCGACTGCTCTGGAGGACAGGGTCATTATTCAAAATGATCTGGACAAATTGGAGAAATGGTCTGAGGTAAACAGGATGAAGTTTAATAAAGACAAATGTAAAGTGCTCCACTTAGGAAGGAACAATCAGTTTCACACATAGAATCATAGAATCATAGAGCTGGAAGAGACCTCAGAAGGTCATCAAGTCCAGCCCCCTGCTCTAGGCAGGACCAATCCCAACTAAATCAACCCGGCCCGGCCAAGCCGAGACTTAACCACCTCTAGGGATGGAGACTCCACTACTTCCCTAGGTAACCCATTCCAGTGCTTCACTACCCTCCTAGTGAAATAGTTTTTCCTAATATCCAACCTGGACCTCTCCCACCACAACTTGAGACCATTGCTCCTTGTTCTGCCATTTGTTACTACTGAGAACAGCCTCTCTCCATCCTCTTTGGAACCTCCTTTCAGGAAGTTGAAGGCTGCTATCAAATCCCCCCTCACTCTTCGCTTCTGCAGACTAAACAGACCCAACTCCCTCAGCCTCTCCTCATAAGTCATATGCTCCAGCCCCTAATCATTTTGGTTGCCCTCCGCTGACCCTCTCCAATGCGTCCACATCCTTTTTGTAGTGGGGGCCCAGAACTGGACACAATACTCAGATGTGCCCTCACCAAAGCCGAATAAAGGGGAATAATGACATCTCTGGATCTGCTGGCAATGCTCCTCTTAATGCAACCTAATATGCCATTAGCCTTCTTGGCTACAAGGGGCACACTGTTGACTCATATCCAGCTTCTCATCCACTGTAACCCCCAGATCCTTTTCTGCAGAACTACTACTTAACTGGTTGGTCCCCAGCCTCTAACTATGCCTGGGATTCTTCCGTCCCAAGTGCAGGACTCTGCACTTGTCCTTGTCAAAACTCATGAGATTTCTTGTGGCCCAATCCTCCAATTTGTCTAAGTCACTCTGGACCCTATCTCTGCCCATTCTTACAGAATGGGAAGCAACTTTCTAGGAAGGAGTACGGCAGAAAGGGATCTAGGGGTTATAGTGGACCACAAACTGAATATGAGTCAGCAGTGTGATGCTGTTGCAAAAAAAGCAAACATGATTCTGAAATGCATTAACAGGTGTGTTGTGAGCAAGACACGAGAAGTCATTCTTCTGCTCTACTCTGCGCTGGTTAGGCCTCAGCTGGAATATTGTGTCCAGTTCTGGGCACCACATTTCAAGAAAGAAATTGGAGAGGGTCCAGAGAAGAGCAACAAGAATGATTAAAGGTCTATAGAACATGACCTATGAAGGAAGGCTGAAAGAATTGGGTTTGTTTAGTTTAGAAAAGAGAAGATTGAGGGGGGACATGATAGCCGTTTTCAGATATCTAAAAGGGTGTCATTAGGAGGAGGGAGAAAACTTGTTCATCTTGGCCTCTGAGGATAGAACAAGAAGCAATGGGCTTAAACTGCAGCAAGGGAGGCCCAGGCCCCTGTTTGAATCCATACAGTTCAATTAGAACATTGCTGGGTGTGTGAGGAGTTCACGTTTTTCCCTCCAATGGGCACTTTTGTTACAGTGATCGACACTGTGGTTCCTCTGCCCTCAGCCGCCCACTCCCCTGGCTTACTTAGCTCCCTCTGAGGACTTCTACTGACCCTGAGCTAAAGAATCTAGGCATACCTTCAAATGTCACCAGCTCACTGATGAACCCCTTTTCTAGGTGGGAAGTATGGACAATATCTTAACCACATCATTTCTTACGAAATGTGTAACCCCCTCACTGGTTGTCTCTCCCTTCACAGGTCCGTGGAGGATTCTGAGCCCAATCCATACATCGGCCACCTCATGGCTAACTTCAACCTCACTTCTTCTAAACCTTCTGCATTCATCCTAATGGGCATCCCTGGCCTGGAAGCAGCCCACATCTGGATTGCCATCCCCTTCTGTGCCTGCTACATGATTGGACTGTTGGGGAATTTCATGGTTCTCTTTATTGTAGGCAAAGAGCAGAGCCTGCACAAGCCGATGTACCTGTTGATCTGCTTCCTGGCGCTCACCGACATCAGCATGTCCACCTCCATCATCCCGAAGACACTGTGTATATTGTGGTTCAATCTGAAAGACATTACTGTGGGTGGCTGCCTCACCCAGATGTTTTTCCTTCATATGGTTATTGTGATGCAATCAGCTGTTCTTGTAACAATGGCTTTCGATCGCTACATTGCCATAAGTAACCCTTTGAGATACACCACCATTCTCAGCAATGCACGAGTAGTTAATCTGGGGCTAGTGTGTTTGGTAAGAGCTGTTTTCTTGGTTTTGCCCATGCCCCTGCTCCTGAGCAGGCTGCCGTTCTGTGCCAACCGCATCATCCCTCACACGTACTGCGAGCACATAGCTGTGGCAAAGGTGTCATGTGGGGACACCACAGTCAATCGGATGTATGGACTGGTGTCAGCATTTGCAGTCACGGGGTTAGACCTGACACTCATTGCTCTGTCCTATGGACTGATCATCAGAGCCGTCCTCAGAATCTCCTCCAAGACAGCCCACCAGAAAGCCCTGAGCACCTGCACAGCCCATCTCTGTGTCATCCTGGTGTCTTACACTTCCTGCCTCTTCTCCTTCCTGACACAAAGATTTGGCCAGAGCATCCCTTCCCAAGCACATATAACTTTTGCCAACATCTATGTCCTTGTCCCTCCCATTTTCAACCCCATTATCTATGGGGTCAAAACAAAAGAGCTTCGTGCCAAAGTGGGTAAATACGTCTGCAGAAGGTGATCACCTGGGGCCACTGACCCAAAAGTGGCAGGACAAGAAGGGGAAAGGAGACCTCTTCATTAAAGACTTGTGCTTTTCCCCAGTTTCGCTTCAGCTCAGCGATGTGGAAATTGAGTCTCAGATGCTCCTCAGACCCAATGTCTTAGCACAGAATGACTCTGTTGTCTCTTTCTGATCATCAGCATTACTCATCAGCCTCCACCTCCACGCACCCTGGCACTTAGCATTTCT
Organism: Rafetus swinhoei; assembly: GCA_019425775.1. Lineage (NCBI taxonomy): Eukaryota > Metazoa > Chordata > Testudines > Trionychidae > Rafetus > Rafetus swinhoei. The sequence goes on along the minus strand of CM033437.1, from coordinate 10,394,458 downwards.
TTGACTTCGAGGCCACCAGAAGATACTGTATTTCCTGACGGAAAATGACTTTTTGTGAGTCCACACTGAAGCTGCACTTTCAGAAGAAAATTGAAAGAACAGAAGGGCTTTTCCGACATTAGTAAACCTCTTTCTATGAGGAAGAAGCCTTTTTCTGAAAGAGCTCTTTCGGAAAATGGCATGTGTGGACGAGGAAGAGGGAGTTCTTTCAGAAGAAGAGGTAAAAGGAAAAAGCTCAGGTGCCCTGGTGGCCATTCCATCCATAGCATTCACAGCTTACATGTGAAAGAGTGTCTATTTAATGTGGACACGATCTTTTGAAAAAGCAGATCAGTTTTTTTATGCGTTTTTGTGTGTGCACACTTTCTTTCACAAGAAGTTTTTTTGGAAGATCTCTTCCGGAAAAGCTTTTTCTGAAAGAAGCCTGCAGTCTAGTCGTAGCCTCAGAGAACCAAAGACAAAGAAAGGAACTATGATGCTGGATTTCTCTATAGTATCAGCAGTTGTTCTGGAACAAAATTTGCTAGATTTTTCAAACTAGAATCCTTCAGGAAGCCTGGAGGATAATCCAAAGGTTGGAGGTGGAAAGCTGCTGCAGGCATTGATGACATTCTACTTGAGCTTTTTGGTGAGAGTTGTCAGACAGTGTGCATTTGAGAATCGGAGTGCTGTGTGTCACCACCGTCTTTGAATCAAATAACTTTCCGCTTTACACGGTCAATTTTTGAGTTACTTTTAACACTAGCCATGCCCATGGTCACAGATGTCAAAAGTAGATGCTGAGATTTCATGCTGGTGTTGGTGTAACAATTCAAATGTCTATTGCCATCATACATCCAAGTGATTGAATCATGTGCAGTACTCGGTCCTTCTGCTGTGCTCAGCCCTTGAAGACGCAGGTTGTCTGATATTTCCTTTTTGTCATGGTTTGGTAGAGACTTTGGATGCTTGGAGCAGCCGTGGAGAGGTTTGCCTATGGCTGATGGGCCTGACACTTAGAACAACCAAACAGAGCTGTGATGGGTTTACGTTCTCAGTCACATCTTGGATGATGCTGGGGAAAAGACTATAATTATCGTTTCCTGGTCACTCCTTCTTTGCTGCCTCTATGGGTATTTCCAGACTACATGGCTCCATTGATGGAGCCATATAAACTAGTTTACCCGGCATAGGCAAAGAAGCAGGGATTGAAATAATCCCCACTTTATTAAAATAAACATGGCCACCACGCTGTGTCGACGATCAGGCTTACAGGATTGGTCGGCAAAGGCTTCCCCAGCCGACCGATCCGCATCTAGACTACCGCGCTGTTCCGGATCAGCTGATCGTCGGCACAGAGCAGCGGCCATGTTTATTTTAATGAAGCGGGGATTATTTAAATCCCCGCTTCTTTGCCTATGCCTGGTAAACTAGTTTACATGGCTCCGTCGACGGAGCCATGTAGTCTAGACATACCCTATCTGTTAGAATAAGAACAAATCTGCACTAGATCAAAACAAAATGGTGGAACAATGGGCAACATACTCTGTGGCCGGGAGCAGTTGGAAGCCCACAAATATTCTTCTTAACAATTTGCACCATTTTAAGAAATGATTGAACTGGTCCCTGGTGATCTATGACCAGTAGCTGATACATTCTGCTTCTGATGAAGACAGTGAGGATGAAATTTTGCCTTTTGGAGACTAACAGTAGCAAAGGAATTCAGGGGCCATGCACAGCTCGACCTGCTGCTCACAAACAGGGAGGAACTAATAGGGGAAGTAGAGGTGGATGACAACTTGGGTAGTAGTGATCATGAGTTGGTAGATTTCATGATCCTGACCAAAGGAAGAAAAGAGAGTTGTAAAATACACACCCTGGACTTCAGAAAAGCAGACTTTGACTCCCTCAGAGACCTGATGGGCAGGATTCCCTGAGATGCTTACACGAAGGGGAAAGGAGTCCAGGAGAGCTGGCAGTAATTTAAAGAAGCCTTATTAAAGGCACAGGAAGAAACCATCCTGATGCACAGCAAGACAAGCAAATATGGTAGGAGACTGGATTGGCTTACCGGGGAAATCCTTGGTGACATTAAGCCCAAGAAGGAAGATTACAAGAAGTGGAGACATGGAGAGATGAATAGGGAGGAGTATAAATGTATAGCTCGAGAATGCAGGGGAGTTATCAGGAAGGCGAAAGCGCAATCGGAATTGCGACTAGCAAGGGATGTGAAGGGTAACAAGAAAGGTTTATACAGGCATGTTAGCAAGAAAAGAGTGATCAGAGAGGGTGTGGGGCCCTTACTGGATGAGGGATGTAACCAAGTGACAGATGATGTGGGGAAAGCTGAAGTACTCAATGCTTTCTTTGCCTCTGTCTTCACGGACAAAGTCAGCTCCCAGACAAATGCACTGGTGATGCAATATGGGATGAAGGTGGACAGCCCTTGCTGGGGAAAGGGCAGGTTAGAAACTATCTAGAAAAGCTAAATGTACATAAAGCCATGGGTCCAGATTTAATGCATCCGAGGGTACTGAGGGAGTTGGCAAATGTCATTGAGGAGCTATTGGCCATTATCTTTAAAAAGTCATGGAGATTGGGAGAGATCCCAGATGACTGGAAAAAGGCAAATGTAGTGCCCGTCTTTAAAAAAGGGAAGAAGAACGATCTAGGAAACTATACACCGGTCAGTCTTACCTCAGTCCCCGGAAAAATCATAGAGGGGATCCTCGAGGAATCCATTTTGAGGCACTTGGAAGAGGGGAAAGTGTTCAGGAATAGTCAGCATGTATTCATGAAGGGTAAGTCATGCCTGACCAATCTAATTAGCTGCTATGATGAGGTAACTGGCTTTGTGGTTATGGGAAAGTCAGTGGATGTGATATATCTTGAGTTTAGGAAAGCTTTTGATACGGTCTCCCACAAAATTCTGCCACCAAGTTAGGGAAATATGGATTGGATAAATGGACTGTAAGATGGATAGAAAGCTGTCTAGAAGGTCGGGCCCAGTGGGTAGTGATCAACATCTCGATGTCAGGTTGGTGGTCGGTTTCTAGCGGAGTGCCCCAAGGATCAGTTTTAGGACCAGTTTTGTTCAACATCTTTATTAATGACCTGGATGAGGGGACGGATTGCACCTTCACCAAGTTTGCAGATGACTAAGCTAGGGGAAGAGGTAGATATGCTGGATAGCAGGGATAGGGTCCAGAATGACCTAGACAAATTGGAGGATTGGGCCAAAAGAAATCAGATGAGGTTCAACAAGGACAAGTGTAGAGTCCTACACTTGGGATGGAAGAATCCCAAGCATTGTTACAGGCTGGGAACCGAATGGCTGAGTAGCAGTTCTGCAGAAAAGGACCTGGGGATTACAGTGGATGAGAAGTTGGATATGAGTCAACAGTGTGCCCTTGTAGCCAAGAAGGCTAATGGCATATTAGGTTGCACTAAGAGGAGCATTGCCAGCAGATCCAGAGAAGTGATTATTCCCCTTTATTCGGCTCTGGTGAGGCCACATCTGGAATATTGTGTCCAGTTCTGGGCCCCCAACTATAGGAAGGCTTAGGGGGCTGGAGCATATGACCTATGAGGAGAGGCTGAGGGAGTTGGGTCTGTTTAGTCTGCAGAAGTGAAGAGTGAGGGGGATTTGATAGCAGCCTTCAACTTCCTGAAGGGAGGTTCCAAAGAGGATGGAGAGAGGCTGTTCACAGTAGTGAGGGATGGCAGAACAAGGAGCAATGGTCTAAAGTTACAGTGGGGGTGGTCTAGGTTGGATATTAGGAAAAACTATTTCCCTAGAAGGGTGTTGAAGCATGGGAATGGGTTACCTAGGGAAGCAGTAGAGTCTCCATCCCTAGAGGTTTTTAAGTCTCGGGCTTGACAAAGCCCTGGCTGGATTGATTTAATTGGGATTGGTCCTGCCTTGGGTAGGGGGCTGGACTTGATGGCCTCCTGAGGTCTCTTCCAGCTGTATGATTCTATGAAAATGTGGCCATTCACTGCTAACCTCAAATGCCATTAGAAATAAGTGTAACCCCTTGTTACCCCCTTGGTTCTTTGGTAGCAGGCAACGCTCACCTGTGTGACTGGGTGCCTAATATTTTTAACATTAAAGGAGATCCTGAGTATCCCAGGGGTCGATTTGGATGGTTGAGGATCCCCTATTCACCCCCTTTCTGCAGTCCCTTGCTTCTAAAGGAATATAAAATGGCAGTGCCTCCATCTGTCTGGCCCTGTACACATTTAATGGTGTGCATTGGGAACCTCCAAGAACAAACTTATTCCAGTAATAGCCTGAATCTAACTCCAAAACAACAATGATAAATAGCATTCATAAGAACATAAGAAGGGCCATACTGGGTCAGACCAAAGGTCCATCTAGTCCAGTACCTGTCTGCCAACAGTGGCCAATACCAGATGCCCCAGAGGGAGGGAACACATCATGTAATCCTCAAGTGATCTCTCTCATGTCATCCATTTCCAGACAAACAGAGGCTAGGGACACCATTCCGACCCATCCTGGCTAATAGCCATTGATGGACCTAACCTCCATGAATCTATCTACCTCTTTTTTGAACCCTGTTAAAGTCTTAGCCTTCACTGAATCCTCTGGCAAGGAGTTCCACAGGCTGACTGTGCTGAGTGAAGACAAACTTCCTTTTGTTTGTTTTAAACCTGCAGCCTATTAATTTTATTTGGTGACCCCTAGTTCTTACATTGTGGGAATAAATAAATAACTTTTCCTTATTCACTTTTTCCACACCAGTCATGATTTCATAGATGTCTATCGTATCCCCCCTTAGTCTCCTCTTTTCTAAGATGAAAAGTCCCAGTCTTTTTAATCTCTCTTCATATGGGACCCATTCCAAACCCCTCATAATTTTTGTTGCCCTTCTCTTTTCCAATGCCAAGATATCTTTTTTGAGATGAGGTGACCACATCTGTACGCAGTATTCAGGATGTAGCTGTACCAGGTTTTTATATAGAGACAATAAGATATTCTCCATCTTATTCTCTATTCCTTTTTCAATGATTCCTAACATTCTGTTTGTTTTTTGACTGCCGCTGCACACTGAGTGGATGTTTTCAGAGAACTATCCACAGTGACTCCAAGATCTCTTTCTCTTGAGTAGCTAAATTAGTCTCCATCATATTGTATGTATAGCTGGGATTATTTTTTCCAATGTGCATTACTTTGCCTTTATCAACATTAAATTTCATTTACCATTTTGTTGCCCAATCACTTAGCTTGGTGAGATCTTTTCGAAGCTCTTCACAGTCTGTTTTGGTCTTGGCTATCTTCAACAGTTTGGTATTGTCTGCAAATTTTAACACCTCATAGATTACCTCTTTCTCTAGATCATTTATAAATAAGTTGAATAGGATGGGTCCCAGGACAGACCCTTGGGGGAACCCACTAGTTACCTCTCTCCACTTGGAAAACTTACCACTTATTCCTACCCTTTGTTTCCTGTCTTTCAACCCCTTATCAAATCATGAGAGGATCTTCCCTCTTATTCCATGACAATTTTCTTTACTTAAGGGCCTTTGGTGAGCAACCTTGTCAAAGACTTCCAGGAAACATAACTATACTATATACATTGGATCTCCCTTGTTCACATGTTTGTTGACCCTTCCCCTCCCCTCAAAGAACTCTAGGGGTGCATCTAGACTGGCAAGTTTTTGCGCAAAAGCGGCCGCTTTTGTGCAAAAACTTGCCAGCTGTCTACACTGGCCGCTTGAATTTGCGCAAGAACACTGACGATCTAATGTATGATTGTCAATGTTCTTGCTCAAATATACTGACGCTCCCGCTCGGGAAAAAGCCCTCTTGTGCAAATGCTTTTGCGCAAGAGGGCCAGTGTAGACAGGTAAAAACTGTTTTGCTCAAAAAAGCCCCGATGGCGAAAATGGCCACCGGAGCTTTCTTGCGCAAAACCACGTCTAGATTAGCACAGATGCTTTTGCGCAAAAGCACTTTTTGCGCAAAAGCATCTGTGCCAATCTAGACGCTCTTTTCTGCAAATGCTTTTAACGGAAAAACTTTTCCGTTAAAAGCATTTGCGGAAAAGCATGCCAGTCTAGACGCAGCCTAGTACATTAGTAAGACATGATTTCCCTTTATAGAAACCATATTGACTTTTCCCCAACAAATTATGTTCATCTATGTGTCTGAAAATGTTATTCTTTACTCTACTTGAAAATAATTTGCCCGGTACTGATGTTAGACTTACCAGTCTGAACCTGGTCTGTATGGAAATGCTCCCTGTAGAATTGTGCTACTTCTGGTAGCAGTTTCCTATAGGAGCATTTCCTTACAATCGTACCGATAAGAAAATGCTACCAGTAGCACATTCCTATAAGGTAGCAGCTTTCTACATTACACCAGCACTGTTGGGCCACGTGCTCCCTGTGCAATCAAGCCTCTAAGGCAGGGTCAAGAGGTGGGAGCAGCCACTTTAGAGGTAGGATTACCCTGCCTGGCTCTGCGGAAGGGGGAGAGGGATTGGGCTAGGGCAGGGAAGCATGGGTGCCTGGCTCTGGGGAATGGGCATTGGCTTAGAGTGGGGGGGGAGGGTTCTGGGGCAAGAGGGGCATTAGGTTGGAGCAGGGGGGCTGGGGATGCCTGGATCTGAGGGAGGGGTGGGTGCATTGGGGATACTTATACTGTTTTTTAAACGGGGTACTTTATAAAAAATAAGTTGAAAAACACTGCTCTAAACCAGTGTTTCTCAACCAGTAGTATGAATACCCTTAAGGGTACGTACTCAGGAGAAGTCTGGAGGATATATCAACACAACTGAAATGTGGAGAAAACTGAACTTTTGGTTTAAGTTTTACAGTGCTTTATTATTTTTGTATGTTTTACACCCAAAAATTTCATCACCCACCCAGCTATGATTAAGTTTCTTAAACAAATGTGTTGCAATGGTAGAAAAAAATTTTGTGTGTCTGAAAACTGCAGGTGCTGGAGGTACCGATAATTTTTTTAAAGGGGGGTACTTTATAAAAAAAGGTTGAGAAACACTGCTCCAAACCATTCCTTTTGGCCTCCCTGTTTCCTTTCTCCTTTGGCAAGTTGGGCAGCAGTTTTGGTAAAAATATATCAGACGTGCACACAGTGCCCGCTCTACTTCAGCTCATGCTGGATAATCCGGGCCTCAATTCTAAAGGAGTTGGCATTATTGAGGTGATCGATTCCCTCCATGTGTTGTTGCGGATAGTGCATGTGGGGGGCCTGCCCCAAACTGGAGGGGGTGGGGGAAGATGCAGTACAAGCTCCCCCTCTCCTCTCAGGGTCCGGCTCAGCCATGCGCCAGGTTCAGGGCCCTCCCCCACGGTGGCGGGGGGGAGGTGCACAAATTTTGCTTTTGCCCCTGGGCGCATAATACCCTCCCTACGCCTCTGATGCTAGGGGGGGCACTGGGCTGGTCTGCGGGGGGGGGGGAGGGAGGAGGTGCGGGGCGCTGGGATCACCTGGGCTGCAGGAGGAGCAAGGTGCCGGGAACCCAGGGCTAGACTCAAGAGGAGGGAGGGGCAGGAAATCAGAGCTGGGCTCAGCAGTTTTGTGGGGCTTAGGGGGAGGTGCAGGGAAACGGGGCTCAGCTGCGCTGTAGGGGACGCAGGCAGGGAACCAGTGCGGGGGCTCAGCTGGGCTGAGATGGATGGCGGGAGGCATAGGGAACAGAAGGGCAGCTCAGCTGGGCTGTGAGGGGCTGCGGGGAACTGGTGCTGCACTCCCTTGGATTGTGGGGGATAGTTTTGGGGGAGGTGCAGGGAACCAGCAGGGATGAGCAACTCAGCTAGGTTGCAGGGGAGGGAGGTGCAAAGAAGCCTAGTGGGGAGGGGGCGGTGCCAGGAGCCCTGAAATGACCTCCCCTGGTCCAAAAAATCCCTCATCTGGGACCAGTCAGGTTTGGGAAACCCTGGTCTCTACCAAGCATTTATAAACGTCAATTACCCACCTGGAGAAATAAAAACACAAATTGAAAGAGCCAGACGAATACCCAGAAACCATCTACTTCAAGACAGACCCAAGAAAACCAACAATAGAACACCACTTGTCATCACCTATAGCCCCCAACTTAAACCCGTCCAACATATTATCAATAAACTGCAACCTATACTAGAACAGGATACTATACTCCGAGAGGCTCTGGGAGACAGACCCATAGTCTCCTACAGACAACCACCTAACCTCAGGATGATTCTTACCAACAACCACAGGACATACCACACTAATACCAACCCTGGGACTTTTCCTTGCAACAAACCCCGTTGCCAGCTTTGTCCACATATTTACTCTGCTGACACCATTATTGGACCTAACCAATTCAGTTATAAGATCAGGAACACATATTCCTCCTCATCCAGAAATATAATCTATATCATCATGTGCTGACAGTGTCCATCTGCTATGGACATTGGACAGGCGTCTCAGACGCTTCGCCAAAGAATCAATGCACACAAAACGGATATCAGACAGTATCACAAAGAAAAAACAGTTTCTTGCCATTTCAACCAGAAAGGGCATTGTCTCAATGACTTGATTACCTGCATACAGCTTCAAAGACATTTTCACACCAGGCTTGAAAGAGAAACCTCTGAACTGTCATTCATGCTTAAATTTGACACTTTACGCCGGGGTCTTAACAAAGACCCTAATTACTTTACCCATTACAAAGATAGCTTCCCCAATTATCACCTCTAATATCATTAGCTCACAGACATTTACCTCCCCCTTTATCCCCCCTCTGTTCTGAAATTTGATTTGTCCTTTCTATATGTGTTCACTTTTTTTTATTGTATCCCTTTGGTATATATGGTCATGCCTATTTTCTTCCACAATTTGATCTGAGGAAGTGGGTCTGGCCCATGAAAGCTCATCACCTAATAAACCATCTTGTAAGTCTTTAAAGTGCTACATAGTCCTGTTTTTTGTTTCACCTGGTCTAGCCAGCTTTCTATCCATCTTACTGTCCATTTATCCAATCCATATTCCCTGAACTTGCTGGCAAGAATATTGTGGGGGACCATAACAAAAGCTTTGCTAACGCTGGCATTGGGAGGACCAGAAACAAATTATTTGCATATTCATCATTTGCTTAATGAATATGCAAATATGCAAATGAATGTTACCGTTCCTCCAAAAGGTCGTGAATGGATTTACTGGTCCCCGTGTCAAAAACTTTAGGAACCCCAGTGTTAGTCTATAAGGTGCCACAGGACTCCTCATCACTTTTTCCTCAGATTTGTCACCTAAAAAAATGTCTCAGGTTTGGAAATCTCCCCAATAGCCACAGCCATGAAGACTGAAGCAAAGAATTCATTCTGCTTCTCCGCAATGACTTTATCATCTTTGAGTGCTCCTTTAGCATCTCGATCATCCAACCAGGGACCCACTGGTTGTTTAGCCGGCTTCCTGCTTCTGATGTACTTAAAAAACATTTTTACACTAAATTTGACAAAGTTTATGCTCCTTTCTATTTTCCTCACTAGCATTTGACTTCTATTTTTTAAAAGATGTCTTTTTATCTCTCACTGCTTCTGTTACTTGGCTGTTGAGCCACAATGTCACTTTTTTGGTTTTCTTACTGTGTTTTTTAATTTGGGTTATACATTTAAGTTGGGCCTCTATTGTGGTGTCTTTGAAAAGTTTCCATGCAGCTTGCAGAGATTTTATTTTCTTACTCTACCATTTAATTTCTATTTAACTACGCTCCTCGTTTTTGTGTAGTTCCCCTTTCTGAAATAAATGGCACAGTGTTGGGCTGCTGAGGTGTTTTTCCCACCACAAGGATGTTAAATTTGATTCCATTATGGTCACTATTTCCAAGCGGTTCAGTTATATTTACCTCTTGGACCAGATCCTGCGCTCCACTTAGGACTAAGTCAAGAATTGCCTCTCCCCTTGTGGGTTCCAGAACCACCTGCTCCAAGAAGCAGTCATTTAAGGTATCAAGACATTTTATCTCTGCATCCCATCCTGAGGTGTTGTGTACCCAGTCAATATGAGGATAGTTGAAATACCCTAGTATTTTTGAGTTTTTTATTTTGATAGCCTCTCTAATCTGTCTTAACTTTTCATAGTCACTATAATTGTCCTTATCAGGTGGTCGATAATATATCCCGACTGATATATTCTTATTATTGGAGCATGGAATTACTATCCTTTGAGATTCCATTGAACATTTCCACTCATTTAAGATTTTTACTTCATTTGATTCTCCGTTTTCTTTCACGTATAATGCCACTCCCCCACCAGCACGACCTGTTCTGTCCTTCTGAAATATTTTGAACCTTGGCATGACTGCGTCCCATTGATTCTCCTCATTCCAATAAATGTCCATGATGCCTATTATATCAATATCCTCCTTTAAAATGAGGCACTCTAGTTCACCCATCTTATTATTTAGTCATCTAAGGTTTGTGTATAAGCACTTTAAAAATGTGTCTCTGTCTGACACTTCCTGATGTGTTGGACTCTTTTTCATTTGATTGTGTCTCTTCTGATCTGACCCATGCTTCCAACCTGTCCTCCTGTCTGGAACATAGTATCACTCAATAAACAATGTGTGTTTTAGGGACTGGGTTTATTTGTCTCTTAACAAAAGCCCACAGTGCAGAAACACCTGGTTAGTCACCTGTAGCTGGCCCCAGTCAGCTGACATTGGCTTGAGGGGTTCAGAGTAAGGAGCCATTCCACTGTGGTGTAGATGTTCAGGCTTGGGTTGGAGACTGGGCTCTTGGACAGAGTGAGATTGGAGGGTGTAGAGTGAGGTGATATGGAGGAGATGAAGAACTGTGAGTGGCAGGACATGTTGCAGGCCCCCTTTTCTCCTCAGGGCTAGAGTCACGGGGACAGGTGAGGGGTGAATGGTTTGTGAGGGGCAGGGTGGGAGACAGGCCCCCCTTTCTCTTCTAGGGAGGTGCTATGGCGAGGCTGATTGTGTGAAGTGGGCTGCAGGATGTGGCTGAAGGGAATTTGAGGGGAGCTGGTCATAGAGCTCTGTGGGAAAGATGAGGCGGGGGAGGAGGGTGAAATTGGAAGGGGAGGAGATGAAAGGGGCCAGGAGAAGCAGAACTGGAGGCTGGAGTGGCAGCAGGAGGGAATATGACAATATAGAGACAAAGGAGGACACTGGGCTGCAGGATATACCTGAGGATGTAAGAGGGCAGGATGGAGACCCTGGGTCCTGAGGCGGCAAATGGCTGACAGGGTGAGGCGGGTATCCTGTGGGGAGGAATGGCGTCTGTGGGGAGAGGGGATTGCTGGGCTGAAAAAGGGGCTACATCATGAGTTCGTGGGCAGAGGGGGCTGTAAGGAGTACGTAGGGGAATGCATGGATGCGCAGTTTGCACTGGGAGCTGCTTGGAAGATGGTTGCTGTGGGTGCAGACGATACACGAGGGCTGGGGGAAATTCCAGTCACCGGTGTGCTGTAGTGCGCAGTGTCAGTGTGGCACAGACACCCCCTAGCCTGTTAGCGGGCACCTCTCACAAGAGTGAAATTCTCTTTGAGAACAACAACTCAGGTTTCATCCTGACCTAGAGCAAGTGCCGACCCCAGACTCACCACAGTGACCCCATTGACAGCAGCTCTGAGATGGATGATTGCTGCATCTGCTAACTCATCTGGGGGATTGGATTAGCCCTTAATCCCAGACGCTGCACCAGTGTGTTTGAGTTCCTATAGAAATAGTCCATGTCTACGAGGCATTTCCCATTTGTGCCGGCAGAGCTAAAATGTGCAACAATGTGATAAACAGGGATTCCCAGTTGATTCACTGATCCTCACGAGCTTTCCCCAGGCACTATAAACACTGCCACAGCCTGTATGACAGACACAGGCTATGTCCCCGCACAGAGCGTTCCAGCTCGGCTTGCTCGGGGACAGATGGTGGCCAATCTCCAGCTCCTGTGAGTGGCTGTGGTAAGTGCCCTGCTCAAATTGCATTGTTTTCACTCACAGTTACAGGCAGTCTCAACAGCTGGAAACATTTCATCTGTGAACAATGAGCTGCTCGTTTTATTCTCAGTGTCATTCTCACTTATTTTGTGAAGTCTCCCAACACCCTAGGATGACAGGTCCCTGCCTTGCGATGCCTGCTCTGCAAGTGCAGGTGTTGCACACGTTGTGTATGTGGGGTGGGATTTTCCATGAGTGAGGGACACAAACCCCAGGGAAAGCCGGCTGTGTCCTCTGCTCCCTGCGGCACTTTTCTATGAGTGCCACTGACTTGCCGGGGGCTATGTGTGGGAATAAGGAGCCTAGGAATGGCCTTGCCATATCCGAACACTGGTCTGTCAACACCGATAACCTCACTGACAGTCCCTAGCCTCACACGCTGGACAGGAAGGGCACCAGTAACCCTGCAAAAGCCAGCACTGAATAGCCTGTCGGTAGTTAGTAGCCCGTGGGAAAAGTTGCTCTAGCCACTAAAAGAATGACTGGGCCTCTTGCAGTTTCTGGAGACATGCAGTTTGTGTGGCATGTAGCACCTCTCAGAGTGTTTGCCTGCCAGGTACCCTATGTGGGACATTTGAGCTCTTAGTCTTTGCTCCAACAAAACTGAATTTCAGTGTGGGGTTTGCCTGGGTTAGGGCTACTTAGGCCAGCTGAGATGAGGATCTGGGAGTCCCACAAGGGTTTTTCATCAAGGTACCAACTCCACCTTGTCTGCAGGGCAATGGCAGGAGGAGCCATATTGTCTGTCAGGAAGTCACTTTTGTCTTGCTAATCTTGTTTTTCATTGCAGGGAATGTGGTTTAGTAAACTCAGCAGAACCTCCCCAGGGCATCATGCCAACCTGCAATGAAACCAACATCAGTCGTGCAAGCTTCCTCCTGGCAGGAATCCCCGGGCTGGAAGCTTTCAGCCCCTGGATCTCCATCCCGTTCTGCTCCATGTACCTCATTGCAATTTTAGGAAACGGTCTGATTCTGCTCGTGATAAAGTCACGAAAGAGTCTCCATCAGCCCATGTACTTGTTCCTTTCAATGTTGTCCATCACCGACCTTGTCTTATCTGCTTCCACCTTGCCCACGGTGCTCAGCGTCTTCCTGTTTAACATGAGAGAAATTGACATTGATCTCTGTCTGACCCAACTTTTCTTTGTTCACACTTTCTCCATCATGGAATCCTCTGTTCTACTAGCCATGGCCTTTGACCGCTTTGTTGCCATACGCCACCCGCTGAGATATGCTTCAATTTTAACCAGTGCCAGGATAGGAAACATTGGGCTGGCGACAATAGTCAGGGGGTATTGGTCTGCATATCCCAGCCCCCATTCTTCTCAAGAGGTTGCCATACAGCAGGATTCAACCTCTCTCCTATTCCTATTGTTTGCATCCAGACATGATGAAGGTGGCTTGCGCAGACACTACGCCCAATAGCTACTATGGTTTGTTTACTGTTCTTTCTACTCTGGGCTTGGACTCAGTCCTCATTGTCTTATCTTATGTCATGATCCTTAACACGGTGCTAAGTCTCACATCCTGGCGTGAGCGCGTCTCAAGGCCCTGAACACCTGCATATCCCACATCTGTGTCACGCTGCTGTTCTACACCCCGCTGCTCAGTTTGTCTATGATCCACAGGTTCATGAAAAATGCCCTTCCTCTGAGTCAAATTCTTCTGTCTTATCTCCACCTTCTCCTCCCTCCTGTGCTAAACCCCATCGTGTACAGCATAAAAACCAAAGAGATTCGTAAGCAGATCATGAAGATCTTTCAAAACTTTTCCACTAAGAGGCTCTGATGGGGGCACCAAGTTGGTTTGTCTAATCTGTCTATCTAGGAGCCTACATCGCCCATCATGTCGAAGAGCTGCTGTGACCCTGATCCAGCAATGGCTAAGCATCCAGCCGTCTGATTGAACTAAATACAACTTTTAAGAACATGTTCGATAAGTATTGGAAATGCTTGGTTCATAAATGAGTTTTGAAATATTTGTCTAGATTTTGAGGGACTCACAAATAGATAATAATTGTATTCGTATTTATGTACCTAATGTTAAGTGATCCTCGGGCTGACTGAACTAAAAGCAACATTTAAGAACATATGACAAAAGTATTGAAATGGTAAACCGGGCCGTACCTTGTAGATAGCTAAGAAATCTATGGTAAACACACTAGCATTCTTGAAATGTAGGCCTGAATTTTTTGGAGAATCAAGACTAAATAATAATTGTATTCATCTACATTTACCTCTATCTTACAAGAATTTCAATATGGTATAATTATCTTATAAATACTACATTGTGATTCCCATTTGTAATGCTTCATTACTATATTCTCTTGATTCAATGATCAAAAGGGATATTAAGATTAGGATGAAACTTGCAATGTAATTGTCTTTATTTCTCTTTGAAGTCTGTAGTAAACTACCTATGAACCATTTGAATTGTTGTTTTCCTTATGCTAAGCAATATAAGTAGTTATCGGTGTATGCCCAGGAAAAAAAAGCAGCAATGTACATTGGATTAGCCATGTGACTCTTATTGACGAATCTGAATGAACTCCACACATAGAAGGCCTATTGGATTATGACTTTTTCTAGTAATTCCAGAAGGACTTCTGGAAATCAGCAGCCTCACCATCTCTGCTACAAAACAGACCTAAGAACACGATTCACATCTGTACGAATACATATCTTTTAAGCACAGTAAGGGTATGTCTACACTACAGAGTTTTGTTGGAAAAATGGCCATTTTTCCAACAAAATTTGAGGAACATCCACACTGCAATTACGTTCTTGCACAAGAAAATTGAAAGAACAGAGAGGTTTTTCTGGCATTCTACGAGGAAGAAGACTTTTTGCAAAAGAGCTCTTTCAGGAAAAGGCATATGTGAACCTGGAAGAGGGAGTTAATTCGGAAGAGGGGGAAAGAGGAAAAAGCACAGGTGCGCTGATGGCCACTCTGTCCATAGTAATCACAACTTACATGTGAGAGACTATCCATTCACTCTAGACACTCTCTTTCGCAAAAGCAGATAGCTTTTTTGATGAGCTTTAGTGTGTGGACTCTCTCGTTCGGAGGAAGTTTTTTTGGAAGATCTCTTTCAAAAAAAGCTTACTCCGAAAGTAGCCTGAAGTCTAGACTACTCTCTAGCCTAACTCTCTTTTATGTTGAAATATATTCTAGGTTAGTTTGTAAGACTTTTCTGTATTCATGTATTGGGTAAGATCTGAAATATTCATTGACCTGTCGGGCAGTATGTTTTACATTTTGAGATAGGGAGAACTTTATTTATGATGAAAAAGATGTTAAATAACTCACTATATAGCCTTGGCTGACTTGCTGGCATACAATGGCTGGATTGCTTAAAGGGAACTCCATCTTGGCTTCTTGGTAACGAGTGTGGTGTGACATCTGTTTTGTAACTGGTTTGGCGAATCTGATTATAAAGCTAAACGGCCAGTTTTGGGGATTTTCCTTGCACCATTCATTCATTCATTCATTCATTCATTCATTCTCAGTATAACCACTCCAGTGACCTCTGTCACAGCATCCCAACAGAAATATTGTAGTATTTGCTCCTAAAAGTAGAGGCAGAATATCCCATCTGCAAAAGTGCAGCCCTGTGCCCTTAGAACTCCTCTTTTATCAGTAAAGTATTTTGTTTTGTACGAGGTGTTCAGTTGAATACACATGAGGAAGAAGGAATTTTAAGGGAGAAAGGCTAAATGCAATAATTAGCAGATTGACTAGAAAACTCATTTTGCCCTCAAAGAGTAAGGGTATGTCTACACTTGCATCCTCTTTTGAGAGAGGAATGCAAATGTAGACATTCGAAATGGCAAATGAAACCAGGATTTAAATATCCCGCGTATCATTTGCATATTTGTGGATGGGTGCTATTTCGAAATACCTTATTTGGAAATACAAAATGTGGTTATTTCGAAAGAAAACCCTTCTTCCGAAATAACCCTTATTCCATATACAACGAGGTTTAAGGGTTATTTTGTATTCCAAAATAAGATATTTTGAAATAGTGCCCGTCCGCGAATATGCAAATGAAGCATGGGATATTTAAATCCCGGCTTCATTTCCAATTTCGAATGTCTACATTTGCATTCCTCTCTCAAAAGAGGATGAAATTGTAGACATACCCTAAGTGTTGGTGACTGAGGCTTCCCTGTATTTTTAATTACTACAAAATAGAATCCCTGCTTCAAATGCTTCTACTGGGCTCAGCCCTTCACAAGCCATATTGGCTTTTATCTCATTTTTGCCATGGTCTTGTGGAGACCCTGGATACTTGGAGCAGCTGTGGAGAGATTTGCTTGTGGCTCACTGAGGTCATACTCAGGACAGCAAAGTAGAGCGTTCTATGGGTTCAATATACACAGCTTGGATTTTGCTGGAGATACAGATTTTAATTAACTTGACCCATTTACTGTTTCGCTGCTGCTGCTGCCTGCTAGCAAAGCTGTAGTGGGAAGATGGTTTTCTCAGAAAACTTGATGGAAACCAAAGTGCAAACCAAGATGCAAGAGGAGTTGTTAGCAGCCAGCCTGTGTGTGTTAGGTGTCTCTGCAATGAGATATGTGTAGGAGTAAGCAACCCTTCTGTATTCATTATTTCCGCACCAGTCGCAGATTTATAGATCGATATCGCATCCCCTCTAAGTCATAAGAGCGGCCATACTGGGGCAAACCGAAGGCCTATTTAGTTCAGTTTCTTGACTTCTGACTGTGCTATGCCCGGTGCTTCAGAGGGCACGAACAGACCAGATAATCATCAATTGATCCATCCCCGGTCGCCCATTTCAAGCTTTTGGCAAACAGAGTCTAGGACACCCTCCCTGCCCCTACTGGTTAGTCGCCATTAATGGACCTTTCTGCAGGAACATTTTATCCATCCTGTGCAACTTTGTACCAGAGGATGTTGAAAGGCCGAAGTATTTCACCCCAGCTGGACACTGGCCTCCCACAGAGCACAACCAGTACCCTGGTACTTTGGAATCCTGATATTTCAGGCCCGGTCTCAGAACTCACCCCCAATTAGTGCCGACTGCCCCTGTGTCTTTGAGAACCAAAGTCCCACTTAATGTAGATGGACATTGGGAACCTACATCAAATCTGTGCCTCTGAACATCTCCCTGCACCTTCCCTGTCCTAAATATGGCCGGTGCAGTCCACAGGCCTCAGGGCACATGCTGATCATTGAAGGGGTCAGGAGGCACAAAATACCACTGGGCAGGGGGAGGGGATTAGAATGCAGAAGGGGCACATTGTGCTGCCCTCAGTCACACAGAGGCCATTCAGGGGAGTTTCTGTCACTCAGCGCTTGGCACAAAGAAGTGCAAGAGCAGCTCCATTGCAGGTCACAGTCATACATTCATGGAATCATAGAGTGGGAAGAGACCTCAGGAGTCATCGAGTCCAGTCCCCTGCGCAAAGCAGGACCAACCCCAACTCAATCATCCCAGCCAGGGATTTGTCAAGCCGAGACTTAAAAACCTCAAGGAAAGGAGATTGCACCACATGTCTAGGTAACCCATTCCAGTGCTTCACCACCCTCCTAGTGAAATAGTTTTACTAATATCCAACCTAGACCTCCCCCACTGCAACTTGAGACCATTGCTCCTTGTTCTGCCATCCGTCACCACTGAGAACAGCCTCTCTCCATCCTCTTTGGAACCTCCCTTCAGGTAGTGGAAGGCTGCTATCAAATTCCTCCTCACTCTTCTCTTCTGCAGGCTAAATCCCAGGGATTCAGCGCTGGGCTTCTCAGCCAGGAGAGAAGGAGGGGACGCTCCCTCTTGAGGGGGATGGGCAGCAGCCTTGGCTCTTCCTGTTCTCTCCGGGGTTTCAGTAGCTCCAGATCCCTCTGCCCAGTCTGCCAGACGAAGGAGTTTCCCCTGACGGTCTGAGCACCTGATGTTGGCAAATCGTTTCCTCCCTCCCCGGAGAGGCTCGCAGGCTGAATGTGCCTGGTTCTGCTTTCTGCTCTTCCCCTGCTCACGGCGCCCAGGGAATTGTCCAGGTGTCCAGGACAATGTGAGTTTCCTCAGGGGCTGCACTGAACCATAAAGGTTGCTCTGCAGCACACGGAGCATCAGACATATGAGATTCCTACGCTGGTGCTCAGGGCTCGGTCTCCCTGTCACGCTGGAAGATTTCCTCCCTCTGCTGAGCAGGATTTCAGTGAGTTGCCTATTTCTGCAGTAACGTTAGAACTTAGGCCTGGGGAAGATTTCCAGTTTTCAAGGCAAGAACAATCAGGAGAGGAATTCACTAGCACAAAGACTTGAGCTGTTCAGCATTGTCAGAAACACCAGTTGATTTACCTGGGAAAACTGGAGGTAAAAAATTATTACAAATCATTTAGACAAAGATTTGTGTTTCATATCAATTCCTTGTCTCTGACTGTGTCCTTCTCTCTGTCTCGGTGGCTTCCCTTTTCTGGTGCACTTGGAGATTCCTTTGCCTCACTCAGGTTCTCCAGTTCAGACATGTCACTGCCCTGCTAGAGAGCGCAGCCAAAGTCTCTGCGCTGGGTGTCTGTGTGACCGGAGGGTTAACAACAAGCATGGGCCACACACTGGCCAGATTCTGCTCCCCCCTTGTGCCCGAAGTGTCACTCCAGATTGACTCTGGCCTCCCTGAGAGCACAATCTGGTCTCTGGAGTTTTGGAATCCTGGTTCCCTCCGAGTGCCAGAGAAACTGGGGTTTCTTTCTGACGCTTTCAGCATCCTGCAGACTTGTGCTCTCTGTAGCAGGATCCCAAACCGTGCTTTCTGCAGCTGAGATCCAAAAGCCAACCACTGCAGAGGAGTCTGGCCCCACTGAGATCAGTGGTAAAACTCCCAACAAGACCATGAGTGCCCCCTAAATCCACGTGTAGAGACTTAAATAAAAATCCTGTTAGCTGTCAGTGACTTCAACTGGAGTCACCCTGGGGACTCTAACTCTGGGCGAGCTTGTGGGGAGCAAAGAAGAAATGACAGGAGTGTTCCAGAAACCTCAAACTCACCAGCTTAGAATTTCAAAACAGTCATGCTAACATTTTTTTGTGTTAGTGGAGAGGGATCTGCCCTGCCCCTCCTCTGCGTCTCTGGGTGTGGAGAGGATGAGACGCACGAAGAGACTGTAAAAATAACAGCACGTGCCTGGCTCAGAGGAAATCAGATGCTTGTAGAGATCTTTCTGGGGTAGGCCCAGGAATGAAAAGGGTGGGGGGAGCAGAGGGGCACATGTAGTATCCAGATCACAGTGGGGTGGGATCCTGAAATCGAGTGAACTAGGGCAGCGGTGCGCAAACCCCTGGGTGTTGCAGCTGTCTTCCTGGGGTGTCGCATCACTTTGATACTGGCCCACTGGTATTTTCTTTTCCCAGCTCAGTGCCCGGTGCACACGCGGCAGGGATAGGGAGAGTGGCTTTTTTTTTTTTTTCTCAACAAAAATGTTCCTGGCTCCAGGGGTCTCCAATGAAAAAAGGTTGGGCACCACTGAACTAGGGAATGAGCAACCTGACCCATTCACGGTCCAAAGAGGTGACACGAGCCCTCCTGGGGCATGTGGTGTCTTGGGCAGTGCTGTATCACAGAGCACATGGCAGCAGAATATCGCTGACACTTTCCCCTACCCAGACTGTCCCTTCTCCCATGAGCAACCCCACTACAGCTTTGTCGCCACGTCTGCAATTGCCAACACGGAGGAGCAACCTGCGGAAGGTCTGTCTGGGTTTATAATGGGCTGCAATACGGTAAAGCTCTGTGTCTTTTGAAGAAAAGTCCTTTTGTCTCTTTGAGGTCCCCATGTCCTCTCTCCCTCCCGCTGGGCCTGTCCCTCTCTCCTGCCCTGCACAGGCTGAGCTGCCAATCAGACAGGCAGATCAGGCTGATCTCCCCATTTCCCCAGTGCCGGCAGACACTGTGTGTAATGTTGTCTGAGGAGATATTTCTGTGAGCTGTTGCTGTCGGGTCTGACAACTGGTTTTGGTGCTGGGTGGGAGGAAGGAATCACTACGTGGCAAGGCTAGAAATTGTCTCATGTCCTCTCTTTTCCATCCCCTTTGTGAGGTAACAATCCCAAGTCTTTTCAACCCCTCTCCACAGGAGCATTCCCTAGGCATTTGGTCATTCTCTGAACCCTGCTAGTTCTGCTGTACGCAGGGTGGGAAGGGTGCCCAACACTGCACAGGGGCATTCAGAGGAGGGTGAAACATTGACTGACGCATCTTGTGATGTTGTGTTTTCTGTAGGGTCCCCATCATCCCCCCTGTCCGGGTCCCCAGTGTTTTGTGCAGTTTCTGGCCATACAAGCACTGTGCGCAGGGTTTCCCACAGTCGTACGCCATGATGGCCAGGTCCCTCTCTGAGTTCATACAGTTCAATTAGAACCCTGCTGGGTGTTTGAGGAGTTTGATTGTTTTCCTCCAATGGGCACTTGTGTTACAGTGATCGACACTGCGGTTCCTCTGCCATCTGCTGCCCACTCCCCTGGCTTGCTCAGCTCCCTCTGAGGACTTCTGACTCTGAGCTAAAGAACCTGGAGACACCTGCCAATGTCGCCACCTCTGTGCTCATCCCCTTTTGTAGACTGGTAATAGCTAGAAAATATCAACGGCACCATTTCCTATTAAATGTGTAACCGCCGCACTGTGTGTCTCTCCCTTCCCAGGTATCTGGAGGAATCCAATCCACACATCGGACACCTTATGTCTAATTTCAACCTCACCTCTTCTGACTCTTCTATATTCATCCTAATGGGCATCCCTGGCCTGGAAGCAGCCCACATCTGGATTGCCATCCCCTTCTGTGTGTGCTACATTATCAGCCTGCTGGGAAATTTCCTGGTTCTGTTTGTGGTAGGCAAAGAGCAGAGCCTGCACACGCCGATGTACCTGCTGCTCTGCATGCTGGCGCTCACCGACATCGGCATGTCTTCCTCTGTTGTGCCGAAGGCCCTGTGTATATTGTGGTTCAATCTGAAAGACATTACTGTGGGAGGCTGCCTCACCCAGATGTTCTTCCTTCACATGGTTATTGTGATGCAATCAGCTGTTCTCAGCACAATGGCCTTCGATCGCTACGTTGCCATATGCAACCCTCTGAGATACACCACCATCCTCACCAATGCACGCATAGCTAAGCTAGGGCTAGTGGGTTTGATAAGAGCTGTTCTCTTGGTTTTGCCCATGCCTCTGCGCCTGAGCAGGCTGCCATTCTGTGCCAACCGCATTATCCCCCACACGTACTGTGAGCACATGTCTGTGGCAAAGATCTCCTGTGGGGACATCACAGTCAGTAGGATGTATGGATTGGGAATGATATTATCAGTCTCTGGATTAGATCTGACGCTCATTGCTCTGTCCTATGGACTGATCATCAGAGCTGTCCTCAAAGTCTCCTCCAAGACAGCCCATCAGAAAGCCCTCAACACCTGCACAGCCCACATCTGTGTGATTCTGGTGTCTTACTCTTCCTGCCTCTTCTCCTCTCTGACACAAAGGTTTGGCCAGAGCATCCCTTCCCAAGCACACGTCACTATCGCCAACGTCTATCTCCTTGTCCCTTCCATGTTCAACCCCATCATCTATGGGGTCAAAACCAAAGAGCTTCGCACCAAAGTGAGTAAATACGTCTGCAGAAGGTGCTCACCTGGGGCCAACGACCCTAAACCTGCATAACAAGAAGGGGAAAGGAGACCTCCTCATTAACCAATTGTGCTCTGCCCCAATTTAGCTTCAGCTCGGCATGGGGGACATTCATAGTCTCAGATGTTCCTCACAGCCAAGGTCTTAGCACTGTGTGACTTGGTTGCTCAGTTGTCTCTTTCTGATCAACAGCATTACCCATAAGCCCTCTCCTCAACATACCCTGGGACTTAGCATTTCTGTGACTTCCAGGTCACTGGAAAATACTGCAGTTTTCTGACAGAAAGTTTTGGTTTATGAACCTTCAACATTAATGAAGTAAATGAAAAAAATTAGCGTTGTTTTAACTACTGTGCTCCAAAGAATGATCCCAGAAATGGTAAATGCTGTTTCAAAACTGCTGCCACCTAAGGACTTGGTGATTAAGAACCGTTTTTCCAACTGTCCATGTTTTACAGGTGTGTCGACACCATAAATGCCCCAATTCCCAGTCCCTGTCACAGCTTATAGGCGGGAGTGGATCAAATCAGCGTCATTCAGCCAACGATGCTTCATGCTGCCCGTGGCAAGGATCTGCGTCCAGGTGCTGAAATTGATCCCAACAGACATTTCTCAGGCTTCTCCTGGGCAGGTGCTCGCATTCTCCAACAATGGGGCACTGCCCAGGTGAGGTATGGGAATGTGTGGAGGGAGATGCCAGCTGGGTGCCTCATTTGTCAATCCAGTGCTCTGTCTGTCAACCCCAGGCCACTGGAGATGATGCAGCAGGGCCATGTTCCCCCCGTGGGTGGAGTAAAGGGGAAAGCCCAGGCCCCAGCCACCGGGGGGTGAGAGCAGGAGTCTGGGGTGACCATGGGAAAAAGAGCAACAAGGGGCACAGCAGGGCTGCAAACTAGACCCAGGCCACCATTTTGTGCTTTCCTGCCCCCAGTATTGTAAAAGGAATTTCAAACTATTATCAGCGGTGCACTGAGTGTGAGAGATGGCTTCCCTGAGAAACGGGGCCGGCTGTGACGCAGGGAGAGACCCACACACGCCAGCTGCAGGGAGGGCGGCAGGGGTGGTCCCAGCCAAATGCAGCAGCTGAAAATATGCCAAAGCTTATTTCCCACCGGGGTTTCCATGGAGCGTGTCCAGTGATGGGCCCAGGCCTCATTGTGCAGCAGGCTGTGACGTACTCACAAGCAACAGGACACGGCCCTGAGAGATACCCCAGCAGCTCCAAATGTGACACCCCACCTGTGTATGTCACCCCGCAGAATATTTTGAGAGGAAGCTCAGGAGCAGCCACTCCCCTACACACCCAAAGGACTATGATCTACCCCTACTTCAAAGCCCACTGCTTCCATGGGGCCTGCTGGGCTGTGCCAGGAATTCAATAGACATGTTCAGGGATCTGGGTCTGTGAATCAACATGAAAAACTCAAGCTGCACCTCCTGCACGGCCTAGCGTTTACAGGGACTGACCTCAACTTTGCCACAGGCCAAATCACTCCTGTGTCAGCCCACGTTCCTCTCCCCTTGGCCATGCTTATAGAGACAGTTCTAAGCCCTCAGATATCAGCCAGGCATGGCCTCCAATGCATAGGCCACAGATATCTTGTGCCATGCAGTGTCCCAGATTTGGTTCAGGTTGCGAAGGGGGTTGCTTGCCTCAGTGTGTAGCGGGCAGGACAGAGAGGGGAACTGGTTTCTTCCTCAGACACTGAATGGCAGCAAGCCAGGGAGCCCTAGTCTTGTGATCTGGAGAGCACCCAGTTGCAAGAACAGAGCTAGAATAGCGGTGAACAATGCAGAGCACATTAGTACTATGGGGCACATATGCTACAGTATCCCTCAATAAACAATGTGTGTTTTACAGACTGGGTCTGCTAGTCTCTTAACCAAAGCCCCTCAGTACAGAAACACCCAGTTAGACACCCATGGCTGCTCCTTGTCAGCTGACTGGGCTCTAGGACCCTGTGATGTTGGAGGGTCTATGGGTGGGTGATATGGAGGAAGCGAAGGCCTGTGAGTGGCAGGTCGTGACACAGGCCCCCTTATCACCTCAGGGCTAGAGACATGGTGGTGGGGGGGGGGGATGGTTTGTGAGGGGCAGGGTGGGGTAGCACCCCCCTTTCTCTTCCAGGGAGGTGATATGGGGGGGGGGCTGATGAAATGGGCTGGGGGATGTGGCTGAAGGGGAGCTGGTCACAGAGCTCTGTGGGAAAGATGAGGCAGGGTGAGGAGAGTGAAATTGGAAGGGGAGGAGATGGAAGGGGCCAGGAGAAGGAGAACTGGAGGCTGGAGTGGCAGCAGAAGGGAGTATGACAATATGGAGACCAAGCAGGACACTGGGCTGCAGGAGAGAACCGAGGAGGTGGAAGGGCAGCATGAAGGCCCTGGGGCCTGGAGGGGTGAACATAAGAATGGCCATACTGAGTCTGACCAAAGGTCCATCTAGCCCAATATCCTGTCACCCAACAGTGGCCAATGCCAGGTGCCCCAGAGGGAGGGAACACAACAGGTAATCCTCAGGTGATCCCTCTCCTGTCACCAACCTCCAGAGAAACAGAGGGACACCATTCCTACCCATCCTGGCTAATAGCCACTGATGGACCTAATCTCCATGAATCTATCTAGCTCTTTTTTGAACCCTGTGAAAGTCCTAGTCTTCACCACATCCTCTGGCAAGGAGTTCCACAGGCTGTGCGCTGAGTGAAGAAAACTTCCTTTTGTTTGATTTAACCCTTCTGCCTATGAATTTCATTTGGTGACCACTAGTTCTTACATTGTGGGAATCAGTAAATAACTTTTCCTTATTCACATTTTCCACACCAGTCATGATTTTATAGACCTCTATCATATCCCCCCTTAGTCCGCTCTTTTCTAAGCTGAAAAATCCAAGTCTTTTTAATCTCTCTTCATATGGGGCCTGCTTCTAACCCCTCATCATTTTTGTTGCCATTTTCTGAACCTTTTCCAATGCCAAGATATCTTTTTTGAGATGAGGTGACCAACTCTGTATGCAGTATTCAAGATGTGAGCGTACCATGTTTTTATATAGGGACAATAAGATATTCTCTGTCTTATTCTCTATCCCTTTTTTAATGACTCCTAACATTCTATTTGCTTTTTTCACTGCGGCTGCACACTGAGTGGATGTTTTCAGAGAACTATCCACAATGACTCCAAGATCTCGCTCTTGAGTAGTTGTAGCTAAATTAGTCCCCATCATATTGTATATATAGTTGGGATTGTTTTTTCCAATGTGCATTATTTTACATTTATCACCATTAATTTTCATTTGCCATTTTGTTGCCCAATCACTTAGTTTGCTGAGATCTTTTTGAAGCTCTTCATAGTCTGCTTCGGTCTGAACTATCTTGAGCAGTTTGGTTTCATCTGCAAATTTTGCCACCTCACTGTTTGGGTGGGAAATGGCTCACAGGGTGAGGAGGGGATCCTGTGGGGAGGAATGGCATTTGTGGGGAGAGAGGCTTGCTGGGCTAGAAATGGGGCTACATAAAGAGTTCATGGGTGGAGCAGGGCTTGAAGAAATATGCAGAGGAATGGATGGATGCACAGTTTGCACTTGGGGTTCCAAGAAGGATGGACACTGTGGCTACAGAATACACCACAGCATTTGGGGAGAAGTTTCCAAATCCAGTCGCCCATGTGCCGTACAGCGCACTGTCGGTGTCGCTCTGTAACAGGTCAAGTGGCACTTTGTCTCACTGAAGCACAGACACCTCCTGGCCTGTTGGCTGGAACCTCTCACAAGAGTGAAATTCTCTTTGAGAACAAAATTCAGGTTCCATCCTGATTTAGAGCGAGTGCCGACCCCTGTCTTGCTGCAGTGACCCCATGTACAGCAGTTCTGAGATGGACGATTGTTGCATCTCTCAACTCATCTGGGTGATCGGATTAGCCCTTAATGCCAGATGCTGCACCAGTGTAAGTGAGTGAGTGCTGGAATAGTTCAGACCATTTATCTAACAGGCATTTCCCATTTGTGCCGGCAGAGATAAACCGTGCAACAGCGCGATCAACAGGGATTCCCAGTTGACTCACTGATCCTCACGAGCTTTCCCCAGGTGTTATAAACACTGCCACAGCCTGTCTGACAGACACAGGGAATGTCCCTGCCCAAAGTGTTCTAGCGCGGCTTGCTCGGGGGCAGATGGTGGCGGCTCTCTGCTTTCCAGCGGCTGTGGTAAGTGCCCTGCTCAAATTGCATCGATTTCACTTACATAATAACAGGCAGTTTCAGGAGCTTGAAATGTTTCATCTGTGAACAATGAGAGCTGCTTATTTTATTCTCAGCATCATTTTCAATTTTATAAAGGCCCCGACCCTTTAGGAAAACAGGTCCCGGCCTTGTGGTGCTTCATCACCATGGGCTCATTGGTTCAAACTGTACCTGGTTGAGGGGCAGTTTTTCCATGAGTGAGAAACAGAAAGCCAGTTTGTGTCCTTAGCTTCTTGTGGCACTTCTCTGTGAGTGCCACTGACTTGCCGAGGGCTGCAGATGGGAGTAGGCTAGGAATGGCCACGCTGCTTCTGAACTGTGGTTTGTCAAAATGGGTAACCTCACTGACAGTCACTAGCTGGACAGGAAAGGGAACCATGGAGATATATCTATCTCATAGAGCTGGAAGGGATCTTGAGAGGTCATCAAGTCCAGTCCCCTGCTTGGACTAAGGGCCATCCCGGACAGATTTGCCCCAGATCCCTAATGGTCCCCTCAAGGATTGAACTCCCCATCATGGATTTAGCAGGCCAATGCTCAAACCACTTTGAGCTATCCCTCCCCTCTTACTGAAGAACTTGCCTGTAGTTTCTAACCCAGGCAAACCCTGAAAGAATGACAAGCTGTACCTGAGCCTCTCGCGGCTTCCAAAGACATGGTACCTGTGTGATGTGTAGCACCTCTCAGAGTGTCTGCCTGCCGGGTACCCTACGTGGGACATTTGAGCTCGTTGTCCTTGCTCCAACAAAACAGAATTTCACTGAGGGGTTTGCCTGGGTCAGGGCCACTTTGGCCAGTTGATGTCCCTCAGAATCATGTGCAGAAGTGAGGACAGGGTATTTCACGGTAAACTCATGCACGTGGCAAAATCGCAGGTTGAGGACTCAAAGTTGTGCCTCGGCTACAGAGCAGCTCTCTGTACAGGGGTGGGTTTAGGTGAGCAAGTGTTGCATCCACAGTTAACATCGTAGATGGCCGTTGTTCGTGCTCTTCAAGAGCTCCTTTTCTTTTGGCCGTATCCCCCTCCAGACATCACCCCATGTAGCACAGAAGGGGCAAGCTGGTGTTTATAGCTAAAGCACAGCACAGCTGGATTGTGTTCCCTGTTCTGCCGTAGTGTCCCTGTATGGGTTTGGCCAAGTCACTGTGAATGGTCACTGAGCAGTTTGCATGAAATTTCTCAGTCCATGGACCACTCACAATGAACAAAATTGTTCTCCTCTTGCAGGATGTTAAAATAGCTAAACCACTAATGTGTTTAAGGTGAGTTGAGATCTGGAGTCAGACTGAAACCTTGTTCCAGAGAGCAGGGTGTTCTGATGGAAGAGTTTGGTTCAGGCCCTCTCTGCTTTTCATGGGCTGTTTAGTGATTTGAGTTCATACAAATCTTCATAGGCCAAGTTCCATCTTAGGGAGAGTGTGTGGTTTGGTGAAGGGCCACTCTGCTGAGAGCCAGGAGACCTGACTTCTAGCACTGATCTCCTGCGTGATCTTGTACACGTCGCGTAACGCTTCTGTGCTTTTGTCCTCCCCTCAGTGAAATGGGAATCTATGTCCTCCTCCCCACGGGTGCCAAGGCATGTAGAATAGGACTCACTGGCACAAAGGGTCTTTTTGAAAGGCCTCTGAGATACAGGAAGGCAAAGCTCTATAGAAGAACAGGATATTATTAAAAGCTTCAGGGGGTAGCCGAGTTAGTCTGTACAAGATAAACTTTAAAAACAAGAAATAGTCTGGTAGCACTTTAAAGACTAACAAAACAGGTAGATGGTATCATGAGCTTTTGTGGGCACAGCCCACTTCTTCAGATGTAATGGAGTTTTATATCTGAGCTGGGATCAGTGAGAACCACAAGGGGTTTTAATGAATGTATCAGCTACAACTTTTTCATTGCAGGGAATGTAGTTTATTAAACTGAGCAGAACCTCCCCAGGGCATCATGCCAACCTGCAATGAAACCAACACCAGTCATGCAACCTTCCTCCTGGCAGGAATCCCCGGGCTGGAAGCTGTGGGCCCCTGGATCTCCATCCCGTTCTGCTCCATGTACCTCATGGCAATTTTAGGAAACGGTCTCATTCTGTTTGTGATAAAGACACGGAAGAGTCTCCATCAGCCCATGTACTTGTTCCTTTCCATGT
The DNA here is from genome assembly GCA_019425775.1 of Rafetus swinhoei. Lineage (NCBI taxonomy): Eukaryota > Metazoa > Chordata > Testudines > Trionychidae > Rafetus > Rafetus swinhoei. The sequence goes on along the minus strand of CM033437.1, from coordinate 10,366,500 downwards.
TGTGTGTCACTGACCTTGGCTTATCTGCTTCCACCTTGCCCACGGTGCTCAGCGTCTTCCTGTTTAACATGAGAGAAATTGACATTGATCTCTGTCTGGCCCAACTTCTCTTTCTTCACACTTTCTCCGTCATGGAATCCTCTGTTCTGCTAGCCATGGCCTTTGACCGCTTTGTTGCCATACGCCACCCGCTGAGATATGCTTCAATTTTAACCAGTGCCAGGATAGGAAACATTGGGCTGGCGACAATAGTCAGGGGTATTGGTCTGCATATCCCATGCCCCATTCTTCTCAAGAGGTTGCCATACAATAGGATTCAACCACTCTCCTATTCCTATTGTTTGCATCCAGATGTGATGAAGGTGGCCTGCGCGCAGACACTACGCCCAATAGCTACTATGGCTTGTTTATTGTTCTTTCTACTCTGGGCTTGGACTCGGTCCTCATTGTCTTGTCTTACGTCATGATCCTTAAGACAGTGTTGAGTCTCACATCCTGGCGTGAGCGTCTCAAGGCCCTGAACACCTGCATCTCCCACATCTGTGTCACGCTGCTGTTCTACACCCCGCTGCTTAGTTTGTCTATGATCCACAGGTTCATGAAAAATGCCCTTCCTTTGAGTCAAATTCTTCTGTCTTATCTCCACCTCCTTCTCCCCCCTGTGCTCAACCCCATTGTGTACAGCATAAAAACCAAAGAGATTCGTAAACAGATCATGAAGATCTTTCAAAATTATTCATCTAAGAGGCTCTGATGGGGGCACGGAGTAGGTTTGTCTAATCTGTTTATGTATGAACCTCCATACCAATGATATCCAAGAGTTGCTGCGACCCTGAACTAGCAAGGGTTAAGCATCCAGTCAGCTGATTGAACTAAATACAACTTTCAAGAATGTATGAGAAATGTATTGAAATGGAAACAAGGCCATTCCTTGTAGATAGCTGGAGGAGCCATAGTAAACATACTGGCATTCTTGAAAAAGAAGCCTGCATTGTTGGAGAATCAGACATAGATAATTATTTTATTTGTCTTCATTTACCTTTATCTTATTGGAAATTCAATGAGATCTGATTACTTTGTAAATACTATATTGCGATTCATGTCTGTAATGCTTCATTACTGTATTCTATTGGTTCGGGTGATCAAAAGGTTTTATTAACCTTTAGACGAAACTTGCTATTTTTAATTGTCTTTATTTCTCTTTGAAGTTTGTGGTAAACTACCTATGAACCATTGGAATTGTTAATTGCCTTATGCTAAGCAATGCAAGTAGTTATCGGTGTATGCCCAGGAAAGAAACATGTAGTTTCAAGCAACAATGTACATTGTCTATTCTTCACCAAAGAATGCCTGCTTTGATCAGTTGCTGACACAAGGCAAATCAGATGAACTTCAGTTATAAAGGGACTTTGGGGCCTGATTCTTAACATTTCAGATGTGCTTAAATTATGTCAAAGAAAGTTCCAGTCTCAAGAGAGAGGACTATTCTGGATTAGCCATGTAACTCTTATGGAAGAAATTGAATAAACACGAGATGGACCGCTTGTTCGATTATTACTTTTTCTATTACGTCCAGAAGGATTTCTACAAATCCGCAGCCTCACCATCTCCTCAATGAAACTGATCTAAGAACCTGATTCACATCTGTCTGTATACTTATCTTTTAACCGCAGTCACTCTCTTTTATTTTGAAATGAATTCTAGTTTAGTTCATAAGAATTGTCTGTATGCATCTATTTGGCTAAAATCTGAAATATTCATTGACCTGTTGGGCAATGTATTTGACTTCTTGGGACTGGGACATCTTTATTAATGGTGAATAATATTTTGAATAACTCTCACTATATAGACTTAGTTGTCTTTTTGGGAACCAGTGGCTGGAATGCTTAAAGGGAACCGTTATTTTGGCTTCTTGATAATCAGTGTGGAATTCCATATGTTTTGTTACTGGCTTGGTAAATTTTATTATAAGATTAAGCTAGCAGCTTGGGGGATTGACCTTGTAGTTTTTCCTGATAAACATTCTCAGTACAGGCCCACTGTTGATCACTGTCACTTCTTTCCAAAAAGGAAAATTGTGATGTTTTCACTCCAAAACTAGTGGCAGAATATCGCAGTCTGCAAAACTGCAGCCCTGTGCCCTTAGATCTCATCTTTCATCAGTAAAGTACCCTGTTTTCGATGGGGAGTTAGGAGTGGTCAGGGGAATACATATAAGGAAGAAGTAGTTGTAAGGAAGAAAGACCACATGCATTAATTCTTAAACTAATTAGCACATTGACTTTAAAAACTTATTCGGTATTCTGAAAGCATTGGCGGTGGCTACACTCTATTTTGTATCCATTCAGAAGTTGAATCCCTGATCAAGATGGAAAATTTGACTCAGCTTCCAATATGGCTTTGCTACTGATGTCTCTAGGATAAAATGTATTTTATTGTTACCTTGCTCTTAATTGGAAATAATTGTTATTAATAGTTACTTATTTTTAAATCCTTACTATGCCCTTCCGTAATATAACAGGTGGTCTGGAGGCACTGCTGTGAGGAACAAATCAGGGCAAATTGCTTAGAACCAGGGCTATTTATAGACCAAGACTGGGGGTCCTCTTCTATAAGGCACCAAACCAGTCACATAAACCACGTCCGCTGCCAATCTGGCCAGCAAGAAGTCACACAAGAAATCCCCTCGGTAGATGGTATCATGATATTCTACATAGTCAAAGAACCATTGTCACCTTCATTGTTTGGTAGGTTGATAATGACCCAGACATCCAGTATCTTTATTCAATCCATGGGTGTGAGAATGGAATTTGTGAATGAGCTGTAGTTCTGTGGGGACTGAAAGTTTTATTATTTTTATATTTGTATTTTAGGTTTATAGCAATGTAGTTTAATGATGTAGCAATAACATAGTAATGTAAGGTAACATTAACACACATTTAATATTTTATTAAATTAAGTTCTTTTAGTTAAATGTTTATTTCTTTGTCTTAAAGTTTAGTGAGTTTAGTGAATGGGTTTGAGTAAAAAAATAGTTTTGGTATTGTGTCTGTGTTAATGAGACTAGAGGAATATTGAAGCTAAGGCCTTAATTGTTTGATTTATAATGTCTTTTTGCTTTGCCCAATGCAGATATTGATCTTACGCTCTTCCTCGAGAAGTCCTTGTAAAAGATTGTTTATGTGTGAAAGGAGTATGAATGTGTCGAGATAAAGGTACAAAAGTTATTGCTCAGAACCAGATGGCCGAAGAAGGAGGGGTGAGCGTGGGTGAAAACTAGATGACCCGGCAACAAAGAAAAACCATCTATAACCATCATGTGTACCCCTACTCACAAGATGATTGGATATTGGCAGATTGACAGTCTTAAAGCGGAGCTAGAACCCCTGAAGGATGATTGATTACAGGATGAGCCAGGGAGATTAAAGTGTTCGCTAAAGACAAACTCAGCTACCCCCTGAAGGTTTCTGTATGTTCCCTTTACAGATGTCTGATTTGTGTCTATTAATTCTTTCCCGTAGGGACTGTCCAGTTTGTGCAATATATATTGCAGTGGGGCATTGCTGGCATTTGATGGCATAGATCACATTAGTGGATGTGCAGTTAACTGAGTCTCTGATTTGGTGGCTTATGTGATTGGCTCCAGTAATTAATTCACTTGTATAGATATGTGGGCAGAGTTGGCACCGCAGATGTTTGCAGGGCTGGGTTCCTGGATGTTTATGATGTACTTGTGCAGCATGGTTACCGGAAGGAATTTGTTTCAGGTTGGGGGGTTGTCTGTAAGTGAGAATAGGTCTATTCTTCCACCCCCTCCCTTCTCCCCTATTTATTTTGGTCCTGGACATCCAACACTCTAGTCATCTGAAGAAGGGGGCTGTGCCCACGAGAGCTCATGTTACCGTCAACATGTTTTGTTAGTCGTTAAAGTGCTACCAGACCATTTGTTGTTTTTTTAAGTTTATCCTGTTACAGACTAACTCGGCTGCCCCCTGAAGCTAAGCCCGTGATGTGACATTTACCTCACACACAAACTATGCTCCCCAAATTTACATATTTGCAACCTGAAGTCTGCAATTCCTAAGGGGCTCGACCCCCAGTCTTGTCGGGGTCCTGTCAGAGAGGAGCTAAGGTGTCCCCCCTCCAGGATTCTCTCTTCCCACTGGCTGCTTCCCTGGCCCACTCATTACTGCTTTATGTTCCAACCACAATTAAATTATTAAACAGCAATTGTAAGAAAAGAAGGGGGGAAGGGAAGAAAAAGGTGAAAAGGACAAGGAACCCCCTCTATGGGCATGGGGATGCCACAGTCTGTTCCTCAGACAGTCCAGACCCAGGGGCAATGGATTCTTCCTCCAAGTGGGAAGGCCACAAAGCCCTGCCCACTCCTTGACTCTGCCCCTGCCCTTCTTCTTCCTCCCAATAACCCGCACCAGCCAAGCTGGACCTCAGAAGCAGGCCCATGTCCCCACCACTTGGGCCATCCACTCAGGGAAGGCGGAGGGTCTGCAGCTCCCTAGAGCTGCCCACAAGGTTCATGCCCAACCCAGCTCAGGCTTCCAGCCTGGCTTGGAGGGGGCACCTGAGGGGCAAAGTTGCTGCTGCTGGGCCATGATAAGAGCTGCCTGGGCACTTGTGGGGAGTCACCGACGCTCCATCTGCCCTGGGTGTGAGCTCCAGGGGGTGGCTGTTCCACTGCCTCTGCCCACGCCCTGGCTGTGGTGCAGTGGTACCCTGGGTTGGACACTACACTGCCAGGGCCCCACACCCTCAGGCTGTAGGTGACAGGACCAGTCTCCCCACATCCACCCTCCCATTGAGTTCATGCCCCTTCCCCTAGACCAGCCTTCAAGGCTCTCCTATCCGGTGACGTCTCCTTGTACTGGGCCCTTTGCCCATGGGCCCACCCAGCTCTCCCCAGCTGCTCATCATGCTCGGCTGCCACGTTACCTGGGGCATGGCCGCTATCCCACTGCCATGGCTCTGGGCCGGCAGCTCCCCACTGTAGCTCCGCCATGGATCTCCACTGGTGTGGCTGCTCTGTGCTGACCCAGCTCCCAGCTCTGGTCTGTTCCAGCTCCCCAGCCCTGCCTCACTGCTGCTGCTTGGCCTCTGGCCCAGCTTTGCTGTGTGGGCTGCTTCTCCACTCCTGGGGCTTCTGCCAGCTACTGGTCTGTCTCCAGCTTAGCTAGGAGAGGAACCCCCCTGTCATGGCTTCTTCCCCACTCTGGCACGATAAATGCAGAAGTGGGGGCCAGCAAGTGTACCCCAAAGCCTTATCTACCAGGCTTTGGTATAAAACTTCCCCCTGAATCTTAAAACCCTAGATTTTGGGAATAAAACTTCTGCTGCCACCACCCAAATATTAATAACGAGATTAGGGGAAAGATCATTTGGGAAATCTCACCCCTAGAATAAAAATCAGGGCACACAATTAACCAATGCCAGGTTAATTAAAAGAAACGAGAAAACTTTTATTATTACAACAATATTCCTTTTGCAGGCATAATGATTAGATGGGAAGGTAACAAAATATACTCATGAAGGAATTACACCATGGGCTAGAGCTTAGTTAAAAAGAAAAGCCAAACATCTCTTAAGCAGTGCCAGATATCAGGTCCCATACCCAACCCTTAAAACAATAAAGCCTAACGAATTTATCTAAATTTTACCCTACTTACAGAAAGTGAAGAATTGTTTCTTGGAGAGAGAGAGACATGTTTGCCCCTCTCTGTAGCTACAGAGGAACTCCCAGAGACAAAGGAGGGAAAAACCCAAATTCCTTTGTCCCAGTTTGAAAGTCCACCTACATTCCTATTGGCTAGGTGTAGTTAACCCCTTAATCCCCAGGCTGCTGGCTAATCCTCATAATCATGACACCCCCGACTTCTGTAATGTTAATAACCCAAAGTCCTTTAGAAACCAACCAAAAAGTAGCCCAATCTATTTCTTGAAACAAGTGGATTTTTTTTATTAACACCTTGCTCTATATATCCAGTAACAAATGAAATCTTTAGTTATGTACCTAGTTTGAACATTTGATTTAAAGACAATGATTGAACGCCGCAGCAGGAGTTTGTCCACGTTAGTACTGGAGCTATGAGATGACAGTCAGCTTCAAAATCAAATCAACAGTGCTGGAACTTGCATCCGGATCGAGGGTTGATAGATGTTTCAAACCAAAACAGAGAATGACGGCGTTAAAATAGCAACAAAGGAGCTCAAAATGTATGTAGTACAAAAATAACAATACCGTTATTATAGTATTTATTTCTAATGGCTTTCAATTATAGCAATCAATGGCCATGTTTTGAATTAATTTGTTACTGGTAGGGTATGTCTAGACTGCAGCACTATTTCAGGATCCTGAACTAGCAATGCCGCGTCTTTAACTGTGCCTGCTATTTCCCAAAAGAGCAGGTGCACTATTCTGGCGTCCCTGTAACCCTCGTTCCATGAGAGTTATGGGATTTGTTGGAATAGTGTCTTATTTTGAAATTTGGCATTGTCTACACATAGCGCAAATTTCATAGCTTATTCCAATAGAAGGGTGCTGTCTAGACGCACCCTCAGTCTCCAAAAGCTAAAATTTCATCCTCACTGTGTTTCTCAGAAGTAGACTGCTTCTGGCCTTACCTCAGCAATGACCAGTCCAGTGCATTTGTAACCCACACACCTAGGCTACATCTACACTGCAGGTGTCTTGCACAAGAAGCCTTTTGTGCAAGAGTTTTTGTGCAAAATCTTCTTGCGCAAAAGTGTGTCCACACCTCAAAGCGCATCGCAAAAGTGATATACTTTTGCGCAAGAAAGTGTCCACACTGCATGGACGAATGGCCATCAGAGCACCTGTGCTTTGACCTCTAGAGAATCCACACTTGCCTTTTTGTGCAATAGCTGTAGCGCAAAAGGGAGTTATGCTTCATAAAAGGAGGTTTACCTACACCGGCAAAAGCCCTCTGTTCTGCCATTTTACTACTGATTTACTTGCACAAAAGTGCATTTGAGGAGTGGATGTTCTGCAGGTTTTTGCACAAAAATGGCCATTTTTGCACAAAAACCTTGCAATGTAGATGTAGCCCTAGTGTGGTTCACTGTCCCATGTACTGGCACTTAGACCACTTACACTGACAGCTAAGAACAAGAGAGTTCTGCAGCCTAAGCTAGGAGGCAGCTGGCTTTAGCGCCCATGCTGGAAAGCTTCCTACAGTAAGCTCCCGAAGTTGCAGGTTCAAATCCACCTGGTGATGGTTACACATTCATTTCTTTCCCTGGTGCCAACTGTTCACAAGAGAATTAATGCCATTGCATCTGCACCCCCTTTCCCCCCAAAGAATGGTTTCTAATGGCTCCTCTGGCAATTGTTGGGCAGTTTTGTTTTTAGCAAGCTCATCTGAGAAAACGATCTTTCAACCGCAGTGATGTTAATAACATAGTGGCAGCAAAGAAAGAGCAAACGGGCAAAGTTCATGAAAGTCTTTGTCCCCAGCACTATCCAAAATGTGTCGGAGAACCTCCACCCAAAACTGCTCTACTTGGTAGTTCTGGGTATGAGGCTAGTGAACCATAGGAAAATCTCTCTACAGCTGCTCCAAGTGTCCAAGGTCTCCACAAAACAATGGCAAAAAAGAGATATCAGCCAATTTGGGGGCTTTGTCTACACTGGCAAGTTACTGCGCTGTAACGTTCTCACTCATAGCTGAGAAAGAGCAGTCCCCCACGCGAAGCAATTTTTAGCACCATAAAGTGCCTGTGTAGACAGGTTTCCAGGGCTGGGAGGAGCACACTCCACACTGGGAGCCAGACCCCTCATCAAGATAGGTTGTTAGGTTGACAAAACCTGGGGCATGAAGGGCTGAGCACAGCAGAAGGACTTAGTACTGCAAGTGACTGAACCACTGGGTGTTTGGTGGGAATCTCTGTACCATCAATTTCACAAACTCCAACAAGAGATTCCCACGCCTCCTTCTGACATCTTCGACAATGGGAATGGCTAGTGTGTGTTTGGAAACGCCACGATAAAAGCAACTGCAAAATCAACTGTGTCATCAGATATTTGACTCCAGGGGGATGTTGTCGTTTCACAAAGCATGCCAGTTCTGGCAAAACACACTTGCACTAGACTCACCTAAAAAGCTCTCGTGGGATGTCATCAGTTCCCACAGCAGCTTGCCTGCATTACCATTTTCCAAATGAAACTTATGGTTTATCCTCCAGACTTACTGAAGGATCCCATGCAGAAAAATCAGGCACATTTTGTTCCAGGATCATTGATGATATGATGAAGAAGTACAGCCTTGTCATTTCTTGGTCTTTGATTATCTGAAAAATTAGCTTCAATGTGGACTAATGGAAAGCCACCTTGTGTCAAAAAAAATCAGTGTCTTCTGGAGGTTGGGAAGTCAGAGAAACGTCAAGGGGTAGGGTGTATGGGCGTGGCTACTGTTTGGTAATGTAGAAAGAGAACAGGTGATGGAGAGAGAGATGAAAATCAGCGACAGAACAATGCTGGGTCATGAAGTGGTAAGTCGTTAGGTGCGAAGAACTTCTCAGACTGTGAACATCCTGCCCATGAGGGCAGGGGACCAGACTCAATGACCTCTCAAGGTCCCTTCCAGTTCTAGTGTTCTACGATTCTATGATCCACAGTACTGAGCTCAGCCAAACAGGAACACAGCACCCTTCATTAATAAGGATATACTTTCCTCCTCTTCTCACACATGTTTAAAATCAGTGGGCTCAGGGGATCATCTTCTGCAGATGTATTTGCCCACTTTGACTCGAAGCTCTTTGGTTTTGACCCCATAAATGATGGGGTTGAGCATGGGGGGGACAAGGAGATAGACGTTTGCCAAGGTGATGTGAACATGGGAGGGGATGCCTTGATCAAACCTTTGTGTCAGGAAGGAGAAGAGGCAGGAAGTGTAAGACATCAGCATCACACAGATGTGGGCTGTGCAGGTGTTGAGGGCTTTCTGGTGGGCTTTCTTGGAGGAGATTCTGAGGACGGCCCTGAGGATCAGGCCATAGGACAATGCAATAAGCGTCAGGTCTAACCCGCTGACTGCTAATGCCGTCAACAAGCCGTACATTCTGTTGACTGTGGTGTCCCCACATGATACCTTTGCCACCGCTATGTGCTCGCAGTATGTGTGGGGGATCATGCGATTGGCACAGAACGGCAGCCTGCCCAGGAGCAGAGGCAGGGGCAGAATGATGAGAACAGCTCTTACCAAACTCACGAGCGCCAGAATAGCTATCCGTGCATTGGTAAGGAAGGTGGCATATCTCAGAGGGTCACATATGGCAACATAGCGATCAAAGGCCATAGTCACAAGGATGCCTGAGTGCATAACAATAACCATGTGAAGGAAGAACAGCTGGGTGAGGCAACCATCCAGAGTAATACCTTTCAAATTGAGCCAAAATATAAACAATGCCTTAGGCACGACGGAGGTAGACATGCCGATGTCTGTGAGCGCCAGCATGCAGAGCAGCAGGTACATTGGCTTGTGCAGGCTCTGCTCTTTGCCTACAATGAACAGAACTGTGACATTTCCCAATAGGCTGATAATGTAGCATGCAGAGAAAGGGATGGCAATCCAGATGTGGGCAAATTCCAGGCCAGGGATGCCCATTAGGATGAATGTTGAAGGATCAGAGGAGGTGAGATTGAAAGCTGCCATAAGGCGGTTGATGCATGAACGGGCTCAGAAAGCCTCCAGGTGCCTGTGAAGAGAGAGAAGCATGGAGCGGGGGAGGGGTGTTACAAACATAACAAATACCACAATAAATATTTTCAAATTATTCCCAATCTAGAAAGGGGGCTGAGCACGGAGGTAGCAACATTTGCAGATGGTACCATATTCTTTAGGTCAGAGTCAAGTTCAAGGATGTTCTCTGAGCCAGGTGAATGGGCAGCATGATATCATATGAACATCAATGTCAATAACTGCAATGGGTCTGCCCATCGGAGGGAAAAGTTTGAACTCCTCAAACACTTAACAGTAGGAATCAGGGCAAGAACTTGGATGCCATGGTTTAGGTTGGACATTAGGAAAAACTTCCTAACTGTCAGGGTGGTTAAACGCTGGAATAAATTTCCCAGGGGGGTTCTGGAATCTTCATCACTGGAGGTATTTAAGAGCAGATTAGACAGACATCGATCAGGGATGGTCTAGATGGTGCTTGGTCCTGCCATGAGGGCAGGGGACTGGACTTGATGACCTCTGGAGGTCCCTTCCAGTTCTAGTATTCTGTGGGTCTATTATTCTACGGCACACAGCTCTGTGAAACTCTGCTCACAGTGCAGGCATCTACAGCAACTAAGCAAAACATTTGGATCCAGGAGGAGAGGGATGAAGAACCCTACAGAAAATAAAAGGCCATGAGATCAGCCAGACAAAATTTCTCCCTACCTTGGACTCCCTTCTATCACTGGATATTGCAGGACTAGAAGAATTCAGGGAATGATCAAGGGCAGAGGGAACTCCGATGAAAAGAGGTTGAAAAGACTGGGATGGTACGTGACAAAGGAGATGAAGAAGAGGCGACATACGGCAAGTCTATATAACACTGACTGGTCTATAGTAGATCAAGACTGTGTTCTCACTGTGAAACTGAAACATGGGTAATTCCACAGAGATTTTTTTAAAATAACGTTTCCTTCGCCCAATGCCTAATTAGACTGAAGGACTCATAGAATCACAGATTACTAGGAATGGACGGGACCTTGAGAGGTCATCAAGTCCCATCCCCTGTCCTCATGGCAGGACCCAGTACTGTCTAGACCATCCCTGATAGACATTTCTCTAACCTACTCTTAAATATCTCCAGACGTGGGAGATTCCACAACCTCACTAGGCAATTTATTCCAGTGTTTAACCAGCCTGACAGTTAGGAACTTTTTCCTAATGTCCAACCTAAACCTCCCTTGCTGCAGTTTAAGCCCATTGTTTGTTGTTCTATCCTCAGAGACCAGGAAGAACAATTTTCTCCCATCTCCTCATGACACCCTTTTAGATACCTGAAAACCGCTATCATGTCCCCTCTCGATCTTCTCTTTTCCAAACTAAATAAGCCCAGTTCTTTCAGTCTTCCTTCATAGGTCATGTTCTCTAGACCTTTAATCATTCTTGTTGCTTTTCTCTGCACCTTCTCCAATTTCTCCACATCTTTCTTGAAATGTGGTACCCAGAACTGGACACAATACTCCAGCTCAGGCCTAATCATCACAGAGTAGAGTAGAAAAATGACTTCTCGTGTCTTGCTCACAACACTCCTGTTAATGCCTCCCAGAATCATGTTTGCTTTCTTTGCAACAGCATCACACTGGTGACTCATATTTAGTTTGTGGTCCACTATAACCCCTAGATCCCTTTCTGCCGTACTCCTTCCTAGACACTCACTTCCCATTCTGTATGTGTGAAACTGATTGTTCCTTCCTAAGTGGAGCACTTTGCATTTGTCCTTATTAAACTTCATCCTGTTTACCTCAGACCATTTCTCCAATTTGTCCAGATCATTTTGAATTATGACCCTATCCTCCAAAGCAGTCGCAACCCCCTCCCAGCTTGGTATCATCTGCAAACTTAATAAGTGTACTCTCTCTATGCCAATATCTAATTTGTTGATGAAGATATTGAACAGAACCAGTCCCAAAACAGACCCCTGCGGAACCCCACTTGTTATACCTTTTCAGCAGGATTGTGAACCATTAATAACTACTCTCTGGGAACAGTTATCCAGCGAGTTACGCACCCACCTTATAGCAGCCACATCGAAGTTGTATTTGCCTAGTTTATTGATAAGAATATCATGCAAGACTGTATCAAACGCCTTACTAAAGTCTACTTATACCACATCCCCTGCTTCTCCCTTATCCACGAGACTCATTATCCTGCAATTCCTGTGCTGGAAAGACACATTTGCCCCATGGAAACAGACATTATCCCGGTGCCAACTTTGTCCACACATCTACACAAGCGATCTCATTACTGGACCCAACCACATCAGCCACTATATCAGAGGTTCATTTAACTGCACATCCACTAATGTGATCTGTGACATCAAATGCCAGCAATGCCCCTCTGACATGTATATTGGCCAAACTGGACAGTATCCATGGGAAAGAATTAATGGACACAAATCAGAAAAGGCAACACACAGAAGCCTATTGGAGAACACTTTAACCTGCCCGGGGACTCATTAATGGATCTCAAAGTCACTGTGTTGTGTTAGGCCAATTCCACAAGCCAAATACACAGGGAAGGGCTGGAACTTAACTTCATTTAACCAACCAAACAATGGATATATAAGAACAATTTGCACGTTCTCTATCAGCTTCATGTAACATGAACACTCTAATACACTATTTTCCCCCTTTCTCCCCCCCCCCCCCCATCCCCTATTTATTTTGGAACTGGACTTTTAAAACTCCATTCATCCGAAGAGGTGGGTTGTACCCACGAAAGCTCATGATACCATCTACATGTTTTGTTAGTCTTAAAGGTGCTGCTAGACGATTCGTTGGTTTTTAGGTTTTTTTCTGCTATTCTGTGACTTTGTGCTCAACAGAACAGACATGAACGACACAAAGATCTTGGTATTATAGGACTACAGGCCTTCACCTCAGATACTTTCTCTGTTTCGCTGACGGAGACATTTTTGCAGACACCCAACTTTGTCTGAGGTGTAGCAATGGGGGGGTGTTTGTCATGCAAAGTGCAATGAGGAAAACATGAGATCCCGATATGATCCTGTGGCCAAAAAAGCGAATGCCATCCTGGGGTGATAAGCAGAGGTATTTCAAAGAGAGGGAGTGGTGTCATTTTACCTCTGTATTTGGCACATGTGTGACTGCAGATGGAACCTTGTGCCCAACTCTGAGTGTCCACAGTCCAAGGAGGATGGTGATGCATTGGAGAGGGGTCAGAGATGACTCACAAGAAGGATTAAAGGGTTAAGGACCTGCCTTACAGGGACAGATTCAAATAGCTCAACGCTTTTCGCCTGACAAAGAGAAGGTTCCGGGGTGGCTTGTTGGCAGTTTATGAGCACTTACACAGGAATAAATATTGCATAAAGGGCTCATCGGTCTAGCAGAGCAAGTTCTAACATCATCCAAGGGCTGGAAGTTAAAGGTAGACACATGGGGTATGTCTAGACTACATGCCTCTGCCTACAGAGGCATGTAAAAGAGGCTACCTGACATAGTCAATGAAGCGGGGATTTAAATATCCCCAGCTTCATTAAAATAAAAATGGCCACTGCGCTGTGCCAGCTCAGCTGATTGTTGGCACAGTGAGGCAGTCAAGACGCGGATCGGTCGAGAGGGAACGCCTTTGTTGACCGCTCCCTTATGCCTCGTGAAACTTCCCATGTGTCCTGGCCCTTGTGATGCTGTCTGTGTGATTTCTCACTGGTGAAATACAGTCACTGAAGTCCCCTCAGGCAAGGGACTGAGTGAGAAGGGAAGGGCCTCCTGCCCTGCACTGGAAGAGCTGTGGGGAGCAGCTCAGAGGCTTTGGGAATCCAGGGTCAACCTCGTATTAAAGGAGGAGGTTGACATAATAGGCATCACTGAAACCTGGTGGAATGAGGAAAATCTGTGGGACACAATCATACCGGGATATAAAATATATCGAAAGGATAGAGCAGGCCGGGTGGGTGGCGGAGTGGCACTGTATGTGAAAGATAATGTAGAATCAAATGAAATAAAAATATTAAATGAATCAACATGTTCAATAGAATCGCTATGGATAGTAATTCCATGCTCCAATAATAAGAAATTAGCAGTAGGGATATATTACCAACCACCTGACCAGGACAGCGATACTGACATTGAAATGCTGAGGAGATTAGAGTGGCTACCAAAATAAAGAACTCTATAATAATGGGGGATTTTAATTATCCCCATATTGACTGGATACATGTCACCTCAGGAAGAGAAGCGAGATAAAATTTCTCAATGGCTTAAATGACTGCTTCTTGGAGCAGCTGGTGCAGGAACCCACAAGGAGAGGCAATTCTCGATTTAGTCCTGAGTGGAGCGCAGGATCAGGTCCAGGAGATAACCGTTACAGGACCGCTTGGGAATAGTGACCATAATATAATAACATTCAACATTCCTGTGGTAGGAAGAACACCTCAGCAGTCCAGCACCCTGGCATTTAATTTCAAAAGGGGAATTTACAAAAATGAGGAGGTTAGTTAAACAGAAATTAAAAGGCACAGTGACTAGAGCCAAATCCCTGCAAGCTGCATGGAAACTTTTAAAGACACCATAATAGAGGCCTAACTTAAATGTATACCCCAAATTAAAAACATAGCAAGAGACCTAAAAGAGTCACCGTGGCTTAACCACCATGTAAAAGAAGCAGTGAGGGACAAAAAGGTATCTTTTAAGAAGTGGAAGTCCAATCCTAGTGAGATAAATAGAAAGGAACATAAACACTGTCAAATCAAGTGTAAAATGTAATAAGAAAAGCAAAAAATATTTTGAGGAACAGCTAGCCAAAAACTCAAAAACAAAAAACAAAATGTTTTTTAAGTACATTAGAAGCAGGAAGCCTGCTAAAAAACCTGTGGGTACCCTAGACGATCGAGCTATAAAAGGCGCAATCAAGGACGATAAAGCCATTGCAGAGAAACTAAATGATTTCTTTGCTTCAGTCTTCACGGCTGAGGACGTTGGGGAGATTCCCAAATCTGCACCGTCCTTTGTGGGTGATGAATCTGAGGAATTGTCCTGGATTGAAGTGTCATTAGAAGAGGTTTTGGAACAAATAGAAAAACTTAATGTTAACAAATCTCCGGGACCGGATGGCATTCATCCAAGGGTTCTAAAAGAACTCAAATGGGAAATTGCTGAACTACTATCTGTGGTTTGTAACCTATCCTTTAAATTGGCTTTTGTACCTAATGACTGGAAGGTAGCCAATGTGACACCAATACTTAAAAAGGGATCTAGAGGCGATCCGGGCAATTACAGACCGGTAAGTCTAACTTCAGTACCGGGCAAATTAGTCGAAACAATAGTAAAGAATAAAATTGTGAAGCATGTACAAGAACATAATTTGTTGGACAAAAGTCAACATGGTTTCTGTAAAGGGAAATCCTGTCTTAGTAATCTATTAGATTTTTTTGAAGGAGTTAACATGCGGACAAGGGGGATCCAGTAGATATAGTATACTTAGATTTTCAGAAAGCCTTTGACAAGGTCCCTCACCAAAGGCTCTTGTGTAAATTACATGGCCATGGGATAAGAGGGAAGGTCCTTTCTTGGATTGAGAACTGGTTAAAAGACAGGAAACAAAGGGTAGGAATAAATGGTAAATTTTCAGAATGGAGAGGGGTAACTAGTGGTGTCCCCAAGGGTCAGTCCTGGGACCAATCCTTTTCAACTTATTCATAAATGATCTGGAGAAAGGGGTAAGCAGTGAGGTGGTAAAGTTTGCGGATGATACCAAACTGTTTAGGATAGTCAAGACAGAAGCAGACTGTGAGGGACTCCAAGAAGATCTCACCAAACTGAGTAATTGGGCAACAAAATGACAAATGAAATTTAATGTGGATAAGTGTAAAGTAAGGCACATCAGGAAAAATAACCCCAACAATATGTACAGTATGATGGGGGCTAATTTGGCTATGACAAATCAGGAAAGAGATCTTGGAGTTATCGTGGACAGTTCTCTGAAAACTTCCACACAGTGTGCAGCAGCGGTCAAAAAGGCAATTATGATGCTAGGAATTATTAAGAAAGGGATAGAAAATAAGACCCAGAATATCTTACTGCCCCTGTATAAAACTATGGTACGCCCACATCTTGAATACTGTGTACAGATGTGGTCTCCTCACCTCAAAAAAGATATTTTGGCCTTGGAAAGGGTTCAGAAAAGGGCAACTAAAATGATCAGAGGATTGGAACGGGTCCCATATGAGGAGAGGTTAAAGCGACTGGGTCTTTTCAGTTTAGAAAAGAGGAGACTGAGGGGGGATATGATAGAGGTGTATAAAATCATGAGTGGTGTGGAGAGGGCGAATAAAGAAAAGTTATTTATTAGTTCCCTAAATAGAAGAACTGGAGGACACCAAATGAAATTAATGGGTAGCAGGTTTAAAACTAATAAAAGAAAGTTCTTCTTCACACAGCATGTAGTCAACCTGTGGAACTCCTTGCCAGAGGAGGCTGTGAAGGCTAGGACTATAACAGAGTTTAAAGAGAAGCTAGATAATTTCATGGAGGTTAGGTCCATAAAAGGCTATTAGCCAGGGGATAAAATGGTGTCCTTGGCCTCTGTTTGTCAGAGGCTGGAGAGGGATGGCAGGAGACAAATTGCTTGATCACTGTCTTCGGTCCACCCTCTCTGGGGCACCTGGTGCTGGCCACTGTCGGCAGACAGGATACTGGGCTAGATGGACCTTTGGTCTGACCCAGTACGGCCGTTCTTATGTTCTTATGTAAGGTGTTAGGGGACCATGGCGATGACAGAGGTGACCAGCGTGCTCTTGGAAGCAGCCTGGGATGGGGAAGGGAGCATGGACAGGGGGCTGAGATTGGACCAACTATGGAGCAAAGATGAATGGTTCTTTCCACCAGTGAAATGCCTGACGTTACGTAAATAATATTCCTCAATTGGAAACCCCCAGGTTGTCCCTTCCCCATTTCATCTGGTTTCAGGACTTTGTGTTACTGTGATCTGGATACCGTATGCTCCTCTCCTCCCCCCAAACTCTGTGCCTTCCTGGCCTTACCCCCGTGAGATTCCCAACACCTCCTGGTTTCCACTAAGCCAGAAACAGTCTTTTATCTCCTCTTGTCCTCTCCAGACCAAGAAATGCAGGAACACGGTGAGAACAGACCCCATAGCCCCCGCACACAAATTTTGATGCTGCTTGGTTTGATCTCTAAGCTGGTGCATCTGGGATTTCAGGAACTCTTCTGTCGGTTCTGATTTGCTCCAAACAAGCTCACCCATCCCTAAAGGCCAGAGGGTGACTATGGGTGAAGTCACAGACATTTTTCAGGACCTTTAGCTAAGTCCCTATATGTGGATTTAGGGAGACCTCCTGGCTCTGTTGGGCATTTTACCAGCTACAGAGAGCGCTATTCCGGAGGGTGCTGAACGAGTTTGAAGGAAAACCTCCAGCCCATGTGCCTGTCTGTGACTGGGCATTAGGTATGGAGGTTTCAAAATGCCCGGTCCCTGATTCTGTTCTCTTGGAGGCCAGTGTCAATGTGGAGTGGCACACAGAGGGCACAAGGTAAGAGCAGAACCTGACCAGGCGGTGACCCACTCTGATAGTGAACTCTTTGGTAACACAGACACGCACTGCAGAGGATTTGGCTGCACTTCCTACTAGAGTCGTGAAGTTGCTAAATTGGAGAACCTGAGTGAACCAGAGGAAAATCCACATACACCCAAAAAAGAGAAGCCAATGAGACAGAGAGAAGGACACAGGAAGAGACAAGGAACTGATCTGAAACACAAATCTTTGTCTAAACTATGTCCAATAAACTTTTCATTCCAGTTTCACCAGGTGACCTTTCCAGAGCCCTTAACCCTCTTGCAGAAACAGGCAACTCACCGAAATTCAGCTCAGAAGAGAAAGGAACTCTCCTTCCTGCAACAGGAAGAGCCCTAGGAATTGGAGTATGAATCTCACATGTCTGAAACTCGCAGCGCTGGAGAGCAACCTTTATTATCCCCATGTATGCTCCCTGCGGACCCTCAGGTTGCTCTGGATTCCTGGACAATTCCCAGCACCCTGTGAGCAGTGTGAAGAGTAGAAAATAGACCCTGGAGAACTTCAGCATGTGAGACTCCCCTGGGCATGGAGAAATGATTCACTGATGCCAGCGGCTCAGATTGTCCAGGCACGTTGAATCTTGCAGACTGGATAGAGTGGTCCGGTGCCACTGAAACATCAGGGAGAAAAGGAAGAGCCAAAGCTGAGAAATTCTCATTTACCGATCAGCATTTCTGTGCTGCTGCCCATCCTCATAAAGAGCGAGCCTCTCCTCCATCTCTCCCAGCTGATGAGCCCTGCACTGAATCTCGGAGACTGTGACATGCAATGGAACTGCTCTTGTAGCTCCATGTTTCAAACACCAAGTAACAGCCACTCCCCTCTAATGGCCTCTGTCTGACCCAGGACAGTACGGATTGTCCCTGCTTAGTCCTAAACTTCCCCACTAGTGCAATATCGTGCCATGGGCAGGAGCAGCTTCCTGACCCCTTCAAAGATCAGCATGTGCCCTGAAGCATGTGGATTGGTAGAGTTACTCCACAAACTATAATTGGGATAGGGAGGATGGAGGCAGATGTTCAAAGGCACAGATGTGTGTTAGGCGCCCAGTGTCCATCTGCATTCGGTGGGATTCAGGATTCAAGGCACAAAGGCAGTAGACTCCAGTTGTAACAAGGGTGGGCAAGGTTTGGCCTGTAGGCCAGATTCGGCCCATCAAGCCTTTTAATCCGAGCAGGTCCTGTGGCATGGAGCTGTTCCACGCCGCTCAAAGGAGCTGGTAGCTCCCTGTGGCTCTCTGCTTCACACGTGGGCGAGGAGGCTTTGTGTGCTGCCCCAACCACCAGCACAATCTCTCAACTCCTATTGGCTGGAAACCAGCCAATGGGAACTGAGACATTGTGCTGAAGGGTGGGCGCAGGGCTGCACAATCTGTCAGTTCCCATAGGCTGGAAACCAGCCAATAGGAGCTGAGACATTGTGCTGGGAGTAGGGGCAGTGGGAGACGCCTCCTCACCATCCCTCATAAGAACATAAGAACATAAGAACGGCCATACTGGGTCAGACCAAAGGTCCATCTAGCCCAGTAGCCTGTCTGCCAATAGTGGCCAATGCCAGGTGTCCCAGAGGGAGTGAATTTAACAGATAATGATCAGGCGATCTCTCTCCTGCCATCCATCTCCAGCCTTTGACAAACAGAGGCTAGGGACACCATTCCTTACCCATACTGGCTAATACTGCCCCACATCACAACCCCCTCCTTCATCCAACTTCCCTCTCAGACCCCACACCCGCTCCTGCACCCCAGTCCCCTGCCCTGAGTTCCCTTCTGCACCCAACCTTTTCCCCAGACCCCACATTCCCTCCATAGAAAAGTGCAGTCCTTGACCACTTGCCAAAATCTTGGAGTGCCCCTCCCCCATCAAAAATTATTGCCCACCCCTGAATTATAGTCTTGGCCTTCACAACATCCTTTGGCAAAGAGTTCCACAGGAGAACCTTGAGGCTGCTTCCCAGACAGCAGTTCAAATGGAGAAAACTTGGATGCTTGAAGCACCTCCTTGATAGCAAAAAGGACACCCGGGCAGATGTGGTCCCAGTGTCTGGGATCCAAAGCTACAAATTTCTTTTTCACATCATCAATCAAAGGCCTTGGAAATCTCTCCACCTACCCATGATTTGGGGGGATGGTAGACCGAGGTTCTGAATGTCTTTACCCTCAATAGGTCACAGAGTTCTTTCATTAGCTGTAAAATGAAGCTAGGTCCTTGACGATTTCTCGGGGTATAACCGCCTGGGAGTATAATTCCAGAAGCTAATTTGTAATGGCCACTGCATTGGTGGAGTACAAGGGGAAGGCTCTAGGGTATGCAGTGTGTAGTCAAGGCCAATGAGAATATGTTGATATAGGTTGAACCTTCCAAGTCCGGCACTCTCTGGTCCGGCAACATCCGTGGTCCGTCATGGTTTTAGTGAGCCAGATGTCCACTTATCATGGGTGTGGCCAAGTTTCCCACTGTCCCATAACATTTGTTTACAGACCCCAGTCCTGTCTCTCCATGTTCTGTGCTGTTATTTAGCTCTAATTTACCCCTAAATTTACCTTCTAAGAGTTCAGTAAGTGGTGGAAGTGTCAGTAATCATGGCTACAGACAGATCCCTGTATTTGAATTCCCCATTAACTTGATGTTTAAACACTAGGGATTAAACATTTTTCCATCCCTACGCCTCTACGACCTAGCCACTTGCCGAGAGCCTCCATCTCTGGGTGAACAAGTTTCCAATTGATAGAAAGGGTGTTTGCATATTTACTGAGGATGTCAACTCCAAGGTACATTGTATAGACTAATCATTTAGATCCTCTACTAAAAACATAGGTCATCATGACCCCCTACTCAGCCATCACTTCTTCTAACTTTCCATAATTTTTTTTAATATCAGCAGTTTTCATCCTCTTATTTTCTTTCACTCTCAGTTATTTACTTGTCTCTTCCCTAAACTGATTCGCAGAAACTGGTAGTTACATTTTCACCTTACATCTAAAAACTGATTTTCCAATTAACCCTTAGCTGTGTGTATTGATTCATAGGGACTGAGTGCAGATCATAAGGTTTCAATTGGCTTGATTACATTGTGGGATATACACTCTCAAATCCATGGTAACACGGTTCAGGTCTCAAAAATAGCTTCACAACTCTCATGAATAAACACTAGTAGAATTTCTTCAATTCATTCAGCAGCTTTTCTGCATCAGCATTATCCAATAGAAATATTGGTGTATTCTCCAGGCCTCATGAAGGACTGCAGGTAGGAAAATCAGGTCCATTTCATTCACCAGATCACTGGACATATGTTAAAGAAGTTTGGCATTGTAATTGCTTTCTTTGCCATTGACTATCTGACAGCACAGCTTCTGTTCATCAAACTGATCAAGAACTTTGTCTGCACAGTGACAAACAGAAAGCCACCTTTCTTGAGAAAGCTGCAGTATCTGGAAGTCAATGAAATACCTAGTGGCACGTTCTAGGGCTTGGAAGCTGAAGGGTGATTCTGAAAGATGTCAGGTGATGGCCAGAGAGTGAAATCAACAGCACAGACAGAAGAGCTTGGTCATAGATGTCAACTCAGGGGGCCATGGCCAAACAGGATTATGGATTCACTTCACAACAGAGTCAATTAGAGATAGCTGCTTTTATTAATCTCACTACATCACTACTATTACAGAGTTAATACTGCCAGGTGGTTACACAGCTACTGCAAAGCGACACATCAATAAGCACAGGCAGAGCAATGCATAAGAGAGCAACAGGCACTTAGAAATGCTTACGCCCCTTATCAGTCTGCAGGAAGTCCTATTCCTGTCACCTTGCACAAGACAACAGTGGACATGGCTCCAGCTGGGGGAACCCAGGGCACCCTCCAAAGTCTAGGTCCCAGCTGAGACTCACTGGGCATGGGACTCTCTACACTAATTCCTCAGCGGTCACTCAATAATGAGTAGGACATCTTCCTGTCACTCTCCTATTCGTGGATCGTAGATGGCTGACCAGCCTGATTCTGGGGCCACAGGTCTTATCGCAGAAGGGGTAGATGCTGGTGAATATTGGAGGGACACAGGGCAGTTTTTGCAGCTCTTTTCTCCTTCTCCACCTCTTCTCATCTGCACTGTGGCAGGACCTCTCAAATTGTGCCACCCCCCCATGGATTACTCCTCTCCAATGGGGACAATCCTGGGCAAGGTTCTCCCAAGTGCTGACACTGATGCCACACTTTTTCATGTTTGCCTTCAACATGTCCTTAAATCGCTTCCTCTGGCCCCCAACACTCTTCTGTTCTTCCTTCAGCTCAGAAAACAGAATCTGTTTTGGTAGGCACTGATCAGGCATCTGGACCTCATGACCAGTCCATTGAAGTTGTTGGTAGATGATGATAGCGTCAATGCTGGTCATGTTCAACTCTTCCAGGATGCTAGTGTTCATGTGCCTGTCCTCCTAAGGGATAGTTAGGATTCTCCTGAGGCAGCGTTGATGATATTGTTCAAATACCTGCAGGTGACACTTATATGTTGTCCTGGTTTCATATACATACAGCAGTGTTGGAACAACCACTGCGCGGTACACCAGGAGCTTTGTCTTGGCACTGATGTCCCAGTTCTCAAAGATCCTTGGTCTCAGGAAGGCAAAAGCAGAGCTTGCGCAGCTCAGGCGATGCTGGATTTCAGCATTGATGTTGGCTTTGGCCAAGAGATGACTTCCAAGGTACGGGAAATGCTCCATGTTTTCCAGCAGTTCTCCATTGACTTTAATAGATGGTACATGAGATTATCCCATTGGCAAGGGTTGATGTTTGCCTTGGGTCTTTTTGATGTTCAGTGTGAGGCCGAGATTCTTGTACACTTCAGCAAAGACACTTAAGATGGTCTGAAGAGCTATGGGGGAAAGAGCAGCGATCATATTGTCATCCGCATACTGGTGTTCCATGATCGAAGTCATGGAGGTCTTGCTTTTGGCCTTCAGTCTCCTGAGGTTGAAAAGCTTCCCATTTGTCTTCACACCATCTGGAAGCTTGCCATCAATGAGATGAAGGGTCATGGAAATGAAGATGCAGAATAGCACTGGGGCAATCACCCAGCCTTGTTTCTCATGAGCTGAGACCGAGATCAAACTTGTTTACCACTTAGTAGTTTCCCAGCTCAAGGGCATGGGTTAAAGCTGAAAAGGCCAGCTGCTGTTTGCGCTTGCAGGGTCCCAGGTCATATACTTCAAGAATGGAAACTTCCATCCCGGGCCTGCTAAGTTGCAGGACCCACATATGACTTTTTATGTGACAATGGAGTGATAAAATTAGGTGTGAGGAACTTCTCAGATGCTGAGCTTCCACAGTGCTGAGCAGAGCCAAACTGGGACACGGCGCCCTTGATTAATGAGCAGACATCCTTTCCCACTCTTTTCAGGCAAACTTAAAGCCAGTAGCTCACAGTGATCACTTTCTGTAGGTGTATTTGCCCACTTTGCCACAAAGCCCCTTGGTTCTCACCCCATGAATGATCGGGTTGAAAATGGGAGGTTGAGGAAATATGGATTTGCCACGATGATGTGAACATGAGGAGCAATGCCCTGAACAAACCAATGCATCAGAGTGGAGAAGAGTCCGGACGTATAAGACATCAACAACACACAGAGGTGGGCGGTGTAGGTGTTGAGGGCTTTCTGGTGGGCTTTCTTAGAGGAGATTTTAAGGGTGACCCTGATGATCAGACCATAGGACAGGGCAAATTGCGTATCTTTTCCAGTTTAACAGTGCAGTCTAGATGTAGCCAAAGAGAGGGAAATCAACAACACCGAGAAAAGAGCTTGGTCATGGAGTGATAACATGTTAGGTGTGAGGAACTTCTCAGACACCGCTTCCAGTGAGCTGAGCTAAACTAGGTCATGGTGCCCTGGATTAATAATAAGACATCCTTTCCCACTCTTTTCAGGGAAGCTCAAAACCTGTGGCCCCCAGCAATCACTTTCTGCATGTGTATATGCCCATTTTGTCACGAAGCTCCTTGGTTTTCATCCCATAAATGACGGGGTTGAACATGGCGGGGATGAGGAAATAGAGATTGGCCAAGATAATATGAACATGGGGTGTAATGCCCTGTCCAAACCGTTGAGTTAGAGAGGAGAAGAGTCCGGGAGCATAAGATGTCACGATCACACAGATGTGGGCAGTGCAGGTGTTGAGGGCTTTCTGGTGGGCTGTCTTGGAGGAGATTTGGAGAACGGCCCTGATGATCAGACTGTAAGACAGGGCAATAAGTATGAGATCTAACCCGATGACTACAAATGCTACCACCAAGCTGTAAGTCTTGTTCACTGTAATGTCCCCACATGACATCTTTACCATGGCTACGTGCTTGCAGTACGTGTGGGGGATCATGCGGTTGGCACAGAACGGCACCCCGCTCAGCAGTACGGGCTCAGGCACAATGCAGAGAACAGCTCTTATCACATACGCTAGTCCTAGCTTAGCGATGCATGCATTGGTGAGGATGGTGGTGTATCTCAGAGGGTTACATATGGCCACGTAGCGATCAAAGGCCATTGCCACCAGGAGGGCTGACTGTGTAAAAGACACAGTGTGAAAGAAGAACATCTGGGTGAGGCAGCCACCCAGAGAAATGTCTTTTAAATCAAACCAAAATATAAACAATGCCCTAGGCACAATGGAGGTAGCCAAACCAATGTCGGCGAGTGCCAGCATGCAGAGCAGCAGGTACATTGGCCTCTGCAGGCTCTGCTCTTTGCCTACAATGAACAGAATCATGACATTTCCCAAGAGGCTGATGCTGTAGAATATACAGAAGGGGATGGCAATCCAGACATGGGCAGCTTCCAGGCCAGGGATGCCCATTAGGATGAATGTTGAAGAGTCTGAGAAGGTGGAGTTGAAAGATGCCATGAGGTGGTCAATGAGTTGATCAGGCTGAGAAACTTTCAAAGTGCCTGTGAAGGGAGAGAAGCACAGTGAGGGGTTACACACTTTATAACAAATAGTACAGTAAATAATGTAGTATTGTTACCCATCTAGAAAAGGGCATGATCAATGAGGTGGCAACAAAGAGAAGACTGAGCAGGGACATGACAACAGTTTTCAAGTACATATAAGGGAGTTAGAAGGATGAGGGAAAAATTATTCTCCTTAATGTCTGAGGATCAGACAAGAAGCAATGGGCTTAAATTGCAGCAAGGGAGGTTTAGGTTGGACATGAGAAAAAACTTCCTACCTATCAGGGTGGTTAAACACTGGAATAAATTGCCTAGGGAGGGTACGGAACCTCTATGACTAGAGACTTTTAAAAGGAGGTTTAGACAAACACCTCTGAGATATGATCTAGAGCAACGGTTCCCAATCTTTTTGAGTATAGACACCTTTTCAATCTATTAAAGTTTCATGCACCCTCCCTGAGGGAGAAAAAAAGAAAAGAAAAGGAAAAAAAAGAAAGGAAAGAAAGAAAAAGACAAGAAAAGTAAGGATCAAGCCGTTGCAGTTTGCAGACCGCAGGTTGGGACCACTGATCTAGATAATACTTAGTCCTGACCTCTAGAGGTCCCTTCCAGTGTTATCATTCTATGATGTACATGGATAATGAGACTATCCCTTAACAATTGTTACAGCTAAATTAATATTTCAGACACCTGTACACCCATGTTTCTAAAGGCACCGACAAATCTCTGCCAGTTAGTCCTTGTGGGTGACAGATTCATGAACTCTCAGGAGGTATCAGTGTTACTCTGTTACTCAGGGACAGGGAACTTTTCCTGGATCTGGACCCTAAGGCTCCTGCATTGGGGAGCCCATGCTGCCATTTCAGGCCTCCTCCTCCCCCGCTGCCCCATTGTGGGGTTGGAGCACACAAAATCTATTAGGCTGGGCCCCCTAGGCTCTGGTGTGGGAGGGGAATGTGAGGAGTGTCTCTTTCCTTCTCAGTTAAGGGCCACATCGCTGTATGCGGCCCCTGACTGGTTTTTCTGTGGGTCAGAGGCCCCCACCTCAAAAAACGGTTCCTCGCCCCTGCTGTAGCTCTAAAAACAGGTTGTCCTGTGGCACCTTAGAAACCAACATAAATATATATAGACTCATGAGCAAAAACCCCACTTCTTCAGATGAATTGGACTGACAAAGGTCAAGTCCCCCCTCCACACCCACCTACCAGCTGGGTTTCTTACACAGTCTACTGCAGCACCTGGGGCTGTCACTTATAGAGAGAGGACACCAGACTAAACAACGATGCATTTATAATGTTGGAAAGGAGCCAAGTATCTCCCCACATGAGTGGAGATTATCATGCAGGGTTATGATCATGTCAACAGAATGGGCATGAAGGGCACAAGGGTCTTGGTGTTTAGGGCTACAGGCCTGCACCTTTTCTGCTTCCCTTCTTTCTTTTGGTGAGACACCTTCTTCCATGCATCCAGCTTTGTCTGAGATGTAACTTACGAGTGTGAACTGATATGTGTAAACAGAGGCGCCTGTTAGTAATTCAGCTCTCTACCCTTTTCATGCCTTAAACTTGCAGATGATGCAAAAATTGAGGGATTGTCAATAATGAAGCGGACAAGGCACTGGTTCAGAGCAATCTCGATTGGTTGGAAAAGTAGAGTTTAAGCAAACACTATGTGTTCTAATGCATCCATGAAGATACCTGTGCCTAGGAACAAAGAATGTAGGACTTGTTTCCTATCCTAGGAAGCGCAATATCTCTGAAAAGGACCTGGCAGGAAAAGACCTAGGGATTACAGCAGATGAGAAGCTGGATATGAGTCAACAATGTGCCGTTGTAGCCAAGAAAGCTAACAGCATATTGGGGTGCATTAGTAGAAGCATTGCTAGCCGATCTTGGGAAGTGATTATTCCCCTTTATTCAGCACTGGTGAGGCCACATCTGGAGTATTGCTTCCAATTCTGGGCCCCGCACCACAGAAAGGATGTGGACGTACTCCAGAAAGTCCAGCGGAGGACAACAAAAGTGTTTAAGGGTCTGGAGCACATGACTTACGAGGAGAGGCTGAGGGATTTGGGCTCATTTAGTCCACAGAAGAGAAGAGAGGGGGGATTTGATAGCAGCCTTCAACTATGTTCTTACATTCTTATGGGTTCTAAAGAGGATGGAGAGAGGCTGTTCTCATTAGTGACAGATGACAAAACAAGGAGCAATGGTTTCAATTTGCAGTGGGAAGGTCCAGGTTGGATATTAGAAATCACTGTTTCACTAGGAGGGCGGTGAAGCACTGGGATGGGTTCCCTAGGGATGTGATGGAATCTCCATCCCTAGAGGTTTTGAAGTCCTGGTTTGACAAAGTCCTGGCTGGGTTGATTTAGTTGGGATTGGTCCTGCTTTGGGAAGGGGGCTGGACTCGATGACCTCCTGAGGTCTCTTCCAGCCCTAGGATTCTGTGGTTCTATGATCAAGGTTTTGGGGTTTAAAAGGATTTTTAGCTAAACATAAGCTCCCTGTGAGACCCTGTGGCCAAAATAGATAATGTGATCTTGGGATAACAACGTGGGATTCTGAAGGAGAGGTAGAGAAGTGATTTTACCTCTGTATTTGGCACTGGTACGACTGCTGCTGGAATCCTGCTCCCAGTTCTGGTGGCCATGGTTAGAGACGGCTGTTGGTCCACTGAAGAGGGGTCAAAGAAGAGTCACAAGAATTAGTAGAGGTTTATGAAACCTGCCTTATACTGATCTATGCAAAGAGCTGAATCTATTTATTTTAACAAAGATGGTTGAGGGATGACCTGATAATCATCTGTAACTTACCCACACAGGGAACACATATTTAACAACAGGCTCTGCAGCCTGACATACAGAGGTCTCAATGGCGAGGTGTGGAATGTTAAGAAATTCTAACCAAATATAAGGCCTGCCTTTTTTGAACAGTGCGAGTACTTTCCCATTTGAGCAATCTACCAAGCATCTTGGTGGATTGTCCATCACTGAGCACTTTAAAACCAAGGTTGGCTGGGATGGGGAAGGAGAGTACAGGCAGGGGGGTCAGACTGTCATGACAAGTTGTAGCCTCCAAGGAGCAAAGAACAGGCAACAAACCACTGACGTTACGTACATAGCATAAAACAACGAGAATAGGGAACAAAACTGAGTAAAGTCTGTAACAGCCGGCTGAGGTCTGCCCAAATGCACACAGATTCACAAAGAAAAAAATCCTTTTCACCAGCGCTGCCCATCTGTTTCTCTATACCCTGCATCCTGCTGCCATAGCAACCAGGGAGGCCTGCCTGCCCATATAAACCCCCTGGCACCCCCACAACCCTCGGCATTGTCTGCTTATCTGTGTACACCCCACCCCTCATCCCCATAAGCCACCGTGCCACCATGTAACCGTGTGCATCCCCCTGTCTGTTCTACCACCCCCAGCACAGCTTCCCTGCACCCAACTCTTCCAGGCCTACCACAAAGAGATACCCTAACACACGACCAGAACCAGATTCCAGACCCTCCAGTGAGGACTCATAGAAATACCCCCTCTCACTAGGTTTACACTCTATGGCTGCCTGCACCAGGGTAGAAGGGGGAGATCAACCTGAACTTCCTGTACAGGGATGAAGGGAGCCCCAGCAGCCGCTCAGCCTGATCAGGGAAGGAGGGAGGGACAGACCAAGCTGGCAGGAGAGAGGACTTTTAGACTGAAAGGAGGCTGCATGAATAACTTCTCCTCAAAATGACACAACGCTTTAATATATCGCAGCCCATTAGAAAACCAGACAGGCCTTCCTTAGGTCACTTCTCCATTCTTGCCATTTTGGATGTTTCCACTAAAGAGTGCCAGGAGGAGCGATGCTTCGGATGAGGAAAAAAGTGTCAGCGAAAATCTG
Source organism: Rafetus swinhoei (assembly GCA_019425775.1). NCBI lineage: Eukaryota > Metazoa > Chordata > Testudines > Trionychidae > Rafetus > Rafetus swinhoei. The sequence continues at coordinate 10,338,370 of CM033437.1, read as the reverse complement.
CTAGAGTGGGGTCTACATTAATGATACGCTCGGAGACAACCCCCCTCCCCACTCCAGAAGGTCTCATCACACCTCTTAGGTCTATTCATTAATGTTAGAGAAGAAACAGGCAACTCAGGAGCAGATGGGGTAAACGGAACCCCTTCATTGCCTATGCACGTTTACCTCAGACATTCAACACAATGTCCAAGTGGCAACAAATTGGCAGTAGTCAGAATCTTTTATCTATTTTAGTATGTTAATTCACACGTCTATCACTACTTTTCCTAAAACCTTATTTAGTACTGTTAACTCCCATAAAATGAATATTAAAATAAGCAAATAATGAATACAATTATACCCACCCTTAATTACTATTTATATAATTTCTAATTAAATCAACACTTTCTTATACTACAAACTAACAGTTTACAGAGATTACAAGGAATTTGACCCTGAAGATACGTTATGCAGAGCCAATGAGGCTAAGCAAGAGACATAACAAAACAGAGCAGCTCCATACTTATCTGGTCTCCTAGGCTACAAAAACGGAGAGAGAGAACATGTTTATACAGCAGAAAGAATAATACTGGTTTTGACCAGACTCTTAATCTGTCTTCCCAAACTACAAAAACAAAAGGAAAAAGCATGTTTAAAGGGTAATGCTGTGGCTGACCCCTGAACTACTAATGTAGAGCAATTTCAGACCTATTAATTTTTACATATCCCAACAATTAGATATGCTGTCTGTTCCCTATTTCACATGGTTTCAGGACTCCTTGATGCTCTGATCTAGACTACATATAGCTTGTCCCACTGCCCTACCCTGCACCCCACACACACTGTGTTCTAGGGCTTGTCCACAGTGAGATTACCAATATTATCTGGTTTCCAATAAGCCAGGAACATGTTTTTTACTATCTACAGCTTTTGGGTGCCTCTCGTCCTCTCCAGAACTAGACAGGCAGGGGCTCAGACAGAGCAGACCCCTCTCCGTTCATGATTTTTTAAAATCCTTATTGTTTTGAACCTTTAAGACCAAGAGTCCTTTAAGACCAAGAGTTTGAAAAAGTTCCTGTCCGTTCCTTTTTGGTCCCAACAAGCTCGTCCTTCCCTATAGGCTATGAGATGGCTCCAGTTGAAATCACCGGATGTTCATTGTCAGTGTAAATCAGGCCATTCATGTAAGTCCTGCGGACTTTGGGTGAACTCCTGGCTGGGTTGGAAGATTTGCCTTTGATTGCAAGGCAAGCAAAATTTCACCCTTCGTATTTAACTGTTGGATTCAAACTGTGAAAATCTGAGCTTCAGCTCCTGCTACAAAGAGCCCTGTTAGGCTGCTAAAAGATTCTGAAAGAACCCCCCAGTTTATGTGGCATTATGAGGCCGCGTGGGAAAGAGCAGGATTTCAAAAAACATGGACCTGATTTTGCTCTCAGGGAGGCCAGTGTCAAGCTGGAGTGATCCCCTGAAGGAAAAAGGTGAGAGCAGAATCTGGCTGGCATGTGACCCATTCTTGTTCAAACTCTCCAGAAACACAGAGACCCTCTGCAGAGGCTTTGGCTGCATTTCCTAACAGGGCAGCGAAATTGCGACATTGGAAAACCCAAGTGAACCACAGGAAAAACCGCCCGGCCCCAAAATGGAAGTTACTGAAATACAGTAAGAGAGAAGGAACTGATCTGAAAAACAAAACTTTGTCTCAGCTGTTCCCTATACGTTTGCAGTTACATTTTTATGAGGTAAATCCCTCTGCGTTTCTCAAAATACTGAGCAGTTCGAGTCATTGTGCTGCTGAATTTCTGCCCAGATAGTTCCTGGCTTGAACCCTGGATCCATTTCTGAGACCTCAGTGCTAATTTTAATGCAGAAACAGGCAACTCACTGAAACGTACTCAGCAGAGAGAGGTTATCTCCGTACTGTGACAGGAAGGCAAAGTCTTGGGAATCACCGCATGAATCTCATATGTCTGAGACTCAGCACACAGGACAGCGATCTTTATATTTCCCCTGCACTGTCCCTGCAGACTCTCCAGCTCGCCTGCAATCCCAGATAATTCCCTGGGCTTCATGAAAAGTGGGAAGAGCAGAAAATAGACCCCAGAGAACTGGAGTCTGAAAGCTTCTCCTGTCAGTGAGGAAATGATTCGCTGAGAGCAGTGGCTCTGATTGTCAGGGGAAATGGAGTCAGGGCAGATTTTTCAGCCTAACAATTGACGATGGATTTCTTTTCTGTGTGTAGCAAGCTGCCCTATTGTAGGGAATAATTCTGGACACTCTGGATGCAGGTGAAAACAAGCAGAGGATTTATTATGCACCAGCGCTGCTGGAGTACCAACCAGGGGTTAACCTGGAGAGCACTAGTTAATCAAAACATTTCAATGAATTATATAGGCAGCAGGTAGGCAGAGTGGAAGCAATCTCATAGGTCCTGGCGGCAAGACATAATGAGCACATAAGCCAATAAACTATGAAGGTTACACAGCATCTCCACCCACCGCCAATTAAATATCTATCAATAATACAGGTAGTTATTCCTAACAAACTAAATAAGCCAACACAAACAAGACAAGCATTTTAATGGCAACTTTGTCTGTTGAAATTATGATGCATCTACTGCGAGATGATACCACCTCACGTTGGCGTAGTCCTTGGGTCTCAGGCTTATCTAGGATTAAAGGAGACAGTGAGAACGACTTCTGTAAAGTTTGTTTTGGTACCAGCCAGGGTCTTATCAGAGTGAGGCCCTCTTGGAATGTGGTTGTCAGGGCGACCAGGGGCATGTTAGCTGCTTGTTCTGTGTGTTTCCAGGCCTTGCCTCAAATTTAGGATTTTAATAGGGATTCTTAACAGAATACCATGGACTGCCTCAGTTTACCCCTACACCTATGGTCTGTGTAAGGCAAGATATAGGACCAAGCCTCTTTTTCCACTAATCATAGAATCATAGAACCATAGAGCTGGAAGAGACCTCAGAAAGTCATCAAGTCCAACCCCCCTGCTCTAGGCAGGACCAATCCCAGCTAAATCAACCCAGCCAGGGCTTGGTCAAGCCGAGACTTAAACACCTCCAGGGATGGAGATTCCACTACTTCCCTAGGTAACCCATTCCAGTGCTTCACTACCCTCCTAGTGAAATAGTTTTTCCTAATATCCAACCTGGACCTCTCCCACCACAACTTGAGACCATTGCTCCTTGTTCTGCCATCCGTCACTACTGAGAACAGCCTCTCTCCATCCTCTTTGGAACCTCCCTTCAGGAAGTTGAAGGCTGCTATCAAATCCCCCCTCACTCTTCGCTTCTGCAGACTAAACAGACCCAACTCCCTCAGCCTCTCCTCATAAGTCAGATGCTCCAGCCCCCTAATCATAGCAACATACTGCTTCCAACTGCCCCAGCAGCTGTAATATCCACCCATTAGCCTCAGAAAATTCACTGCCACCCTGTGGAGGCCAAATGACGTGATCCTGAATTGGTGCAAGCCAAAGAGTTTGGGGGAAGGCTTTCTTCTTTCAGGACTCTGACAGGATTCTGCCAGGCCTGCCAGGTGCCCGCCCACAACAGTACGGATCCCAGGGTGCATGCCGCAGCCCCGTCCCACACAGCCTCAGTGTGCATCCCGGGCCACCTCCCCCAGAGCACCCTTGGGTGCCCACCCAAGTTTTAGTGAGGGATAGATAGTAAAGTCATGTACAGGACAGAGCCATGAATTTTGGTTCATTGTCTGTGACCAATCCATGACTTCTACTAAAAATGCCCTTTACTAACACATAGCCTTTGCCGTCATATGTCAGGCCAAGGTGTGATGGGGTGAGGTCACAGGAGACCTCTTGGGGGGTGCCTCCCGGAGAGCTGATACGGTCACTGCCACTTGCCTTCCCGCTCTCTGGGGCTTCTCACCGTCCGGTCCTTCTGGGCCAGCTCCCTGGTCTCCCCCCAGCCAAGACACTGAACTGAGATCCCTGCCCCCCGCCCACCCCCCCCCAAGAAGCATACACTGAACCTCTTCAGGTCCAAGGAGAGTGCAGTTCTGTGCTTAGCTTCCTGGGATACCACTCCCCAAATGAGCTCAAAACCCGCAATGAATTATTTGGATAAGCCCCCTTTAGCAATGAAAGGGGGGAATGCGTACACTGGTTGCCCCTCCAGGTAACAATTATTTACACTGGGCTTGACAGTAAGTGATTGTATTAGGTACAAGCAATAGGATTGAAGTGGTTATAAGTGAGAACAGGCAGAGCAAAGTAGACTACAAATCAAAAGTAACAGAAAATGTTTCGCTAACTCTACCACTCAAATCCCCAGCCCAAACTTATTATAAACTCACCTAAAACTCTTTCTCTTCTAGCTGCCTCCCAGACCAGGGCTGTTCCTCACCATGGGCTCTCTGGTTCGCCCTCCTTTGGGTTATGTACATTTATGTCCATAAGTCCCTTTCATAAAGCATGGGGGGGAGGACTGTCATACAAGGATCACAGGACTGTTTACTGGGCAATTCCTTCACAACTCCCAGGGTCAAAAATGCCTTGGTGGTCATCCCACGAAGCATCCCACAATTTACAAAAAGCCATGGAGCTTCCCAGGTCGGTTTCCCTGGGGCTATTGCAGGGTGGTGGCATTTTAGGTAGGTGTACTCTGCTGGAGTGAGAGCACAGCGGCAAAGGAATCAAATCGCTACATCAAATTGTTACATTGTTTGTACTCTCGTCCTAGCCCTGTTAATGCATCATAGGGGCGCGGGTGCCTAATTAGAGCTCCAGCAGGCACAAGTGTGGGGGATTTTCAGGCGCAGGGTACAGTCTGGGAGCCATGGGAACTGCTGCACCCCTCCAATCACCCATAAGAATATAAGAACGGCCATAAGTGGGTAAGAACAAAAGTCCATTTAGCCCAGTGTCCTGTCTCCTGACAGTGGCCAATGCCAGATGTCCCAGGGAGAATAAACAGAAAAGGTAACCATCAAGTTATTCATCCTCTGTTGCCCGTTCCTAGCCCTGACAGAGGCTAGGGACACCATTCCTGCCCATCCTACCTAATAGCCATTGATGAATCTACCCTCCATGAATTTATCTAGTTCTACTGTGAACCCTGTTAAAGTCCTGGCCTTCGCAACATCCTCTTGCAGCAAGTTCCACAGGTTGACTGTGTGTTGTTTAAAAACATATTTCCTCTAGTTTGATTTAAAGCTGCTGCCTATTCATTTAATTTGGTGGCCTAGCCTCCCCCCCCCTTCTCCCCCCCCCCACACCCTGCCTCATTCTTATGTTCCTCTTGAAAGACTCAGTGGGTTTAGATACTAATTTAGGGTGTCTTATTTCAAGAGGCTGGTATTTCTTGCAGGGCTAAACGGCCTCGTAAGAATTTGAATGATGTACCACTGCAAACCGCATTTCTGTTGACTGTTTGAAAAAAATGCCACCTTTCACAACACCTTTGCTTGGGGGGTGGCAGATTGTATATTTCTCCAGCCTCTTTATCAGGGAATTTGGGGCCTCTCCAACCACTGGAGAAATGGCTGCGAGGAAAGGAGAAAACCTCATCTGTCTGATCACTGTACTATCAAAATGAAAATGCCTTGTAATAATCCAATATCATGGAGGGGAACCTCAAGGAATCCATTTTGAAGCACATGGAAGAGGAAAGTGATCAGGAATAGTCAACATGAATTCACGAAGGGCAAGTCATGCCTGACTAATCTGAATAATTTATATGATGAAGTAACTGTCTCTGTGGATATTGGGAAGCCAGTGGATGTGATATACCTTGACTTTAGTTAAGCTTTTGATATGGTCACCTACAATATTCTTGCCAGCAAGTTAAGGAAGTATGGATTGGATAAATGGACTGTAAGGTGGATAGAAAGATGGCTAGATTGTCAGGCCCAATGGGTAGTGATCAACAGCTCAATGTCTGGTTGTCGGTCGGTTTCAAGTGGAGTGCCCCAAGGATCGGTTCTAGGGCCGGTTTTGTTCAACATCTTTATTAATGACCTGGATGAGGGAATAGATTACATCATCAGCAAGTTTGCAGATGACACTAAGTTAGGGGAAAAGGTATATATGTTGGAGGCAGGGATAGGTCCAGAGTAACCTAAGGAAATTGGAGGACTGGGCCAAAAGAAATCTGATGAGGTTCAACAAGGACAAGTTTAGAGTCCTGCACTTGGTATGGAAGAATCCCAAGAATTGTTACAGGCTGGGGACCAACTGGCTAAGTAGCAGTTCTGCAGAAAAGGACCTTGGGATTACAGTGGATGAGAAGCTGGATATCAGTCAACAGTGTGCCCTTGTAGCCAAGAAAGCTAATGGCATATTAGTTTGCATTAGGAGAAGCATTGCCAGCAGATCCAGAGAAGTGATTATTCCCCTTTATTCGGCTCTGGTGAGGCCACATCTGGAGTATTATGCGTACAGTTCTGGGGCCCCCACTATAGAAAGGATGTGGACGCATTGGAGAGGGTCCAGCAGAGGGCAACCAAAATGATTAGGGGCTGGAGCATATGACCTATGAGGGAGGCTGAGGATTAGGGCTTATTTAGTCTGCAGAAGAGAAGAGTGAGGGGGGATTTGATAGCAGCCTTCAACTTCCTGCAGGGAGGTTCCAAAGAGGATGGAGAGAGGCTGTTCTCAGTGGTGACAGATGGCAGAACAAGGAGCAATGGTCTCAAGTTACAGTGTGGGAGGTCTAGGTTGGATATTAGGAAAAACTATTTTCGTAGGAGGGTGGAGAAGCACTGGGATGGGTTCCCTAGGGAGGGGGTGGAATCTCCATCCCTAGAGGTTTTTAAGTCTTGGCTTGACAAAGTCCTGGCTGGGATGATTTAGTTGGGTTTGGTCCTGCTTTGGGCAGGGGAGCTGGACTCAATGACCTCCTGAGGTCTTTTCCAGCCATAGGATTCTATTATTCTATGATGTAAATGAGAAAGGCCAACACACCACTTTTTTTATTCTAGTGGCCCTAATTCACTTTGCCTCTTTCTTTGACTTTGCATCACTTCATTGCCAATGGAATTTGCAGACCTCTGCTCTTTGGTGCGTGTCTGGGTCTTACACCAGAACCGGGTGCAGGACACCTCCCACTGTTGAGCCAGCTGGTGCTGGAGCAGCTCAGCTAAGGGGGCTGGAACACAGTGGGGCCCTCTTTTAGATATGGCCAGTGGCAGAGGCCTCAGGGGAAAGAGTGTTAGGGATGGAAGAGCCAGTGACAGGTTGGGGAGCCATGGAGGAAGATTGGCAGAGGAGAAGAGGGCCTTAGTGAATGGGGACAGGGAGGCATAGGGGAGAAAGGGGATTGAACAGAGGATGGACTCAGCCAGATGCTGGTGGGGGCCACATAGGAAGGGAAGTGGAAGAGAGGAGAGAGGCAGCGAGTGGCAGGCAGGTGGCCACAAGGGTTGGTGAAAGGGAGAGACTCATGAGGCAGGTTGTGGGGCCTCTCAGGCGAGAAGAGGAGGCACTCTGTGAGAAGTGGAAGGGTCCTTTGTGAGGGGTGGTGCAGGGACAGCCAGAGGAGGAGCATAGGCAGCGCCATGGGGGGAAAGGAGAAGGGTCTTTGGGCCAAAGAGCAGGGGAGGCCACCATAACCCAGCTCTCCACACTCTCAGAGACATCAGATTGGTGCCTGCACCACAGGGGAAGTTTGGCCTCCACTGGCCTTTTCTACCCACTGCCTATTTCCCCTTCCGGGCCACTTCCGACCACCTCCCTCCGATCGCCCAAAAGGGTCTGGGGCAGGGCAGTGTGAAGGTCTGCTCCCCCAAGGCACCTTCTGGGGTGGAGTGAGGCAGTTCTTCTTTCCTCTTGGGCATCACCTGCCTCTCCCTGTGGTGAGGCCCAGCGTCCCGGGGCCAGTTCAGTCCAAGGGCTGTCCTCTCCTGGAGCAGTGCAAACAGCAAATAGAGGGGATCGGTCCAGCCGAGCATTCAGATGAGAGAGGAAAGCTTCCCCCTCAGGTTGTCATTGCTGGGGGCCCTCCCTTCCCTCAGGATTTGGTTTGTCTCCCCCATTTTCCTCCTAATTGACTTGCTGAGCGTTTGGCTTCTCTGAACTCAATTTGAAATGCAGCTTTCAGTTCAGTGGCTTTGGGAAGTAACACGGCGGCTTGGGCTAGGTCTCTGTCTTTGCACAGTGGCAGTTTTGAAACAGCAGTTAACTGCTTCTCTGTGGTATCAGCAGCCAGGGTCTGGGCAGGAGGCCCTGAACGTGTGAGGAACAAAGCAGGAATGTTCCTGACATCCCAGACGTGGTGCGTGATGTTGTCTCCCAGGTGTGCAGAGTGGGATTCCTTGAGCAGTTCCCTTGTTGTCTTTGTTTCTTTTTACCAAGGCTGGTCAATACATTATATCTGAGTTTCACTGAATGTGGTGATCAGAGAGTCTGGAAAGCCTCTGTTGCGATGAGGATACCCCAGAGTAAGGACACCCTAGCTCTGTGCTAAGTGACCACAATGAGATTGGGGGTTCTGACCCCACAGGAATTTTTGGCCCAGCCATGCCACCATTACAAGGGCTCTGCCAGACAGAAGAACGGAGGGGCAGTCCTTGAATTGAGGAAGGCCCATGGGTTCAGGGAATGAGGGTGGGGACTCAGACCCTTTCACTAGCTACTTCCTCCAGTGTGCTGCAGAAGCCATCAGAGTGTCCCACAATAGCAGGGCCATTCCCTCACAGTACGGAATGGGGACAAACTGGATGGGGAGATGGGTTGGATCCCAGTGATATGCAGAGAGACGTGTAACGTGTGAGAGTGACATGCGTGTGATAACAGCTGTGCTGCGTAACTTTGGGGAGCACATTTTGTGTGTGAGGTGAATGTAACATCACTGCTCGACATGGCTTCCCAGAGACTGGTGTCATAAGAAACCTTTTCCCCGTGCCAGAGTCTTCCTTGGGCGCACAAGGAGAAAACCAAAAAAACCCTTCTCCATTAGTTGCTTTAATGCTGAAGGGTCGTAAAATTCACTGGCGTTTTTGCTCTGGATAACTATCCCTGCGGGTGGCTTTATTGTGGCTACATGTTCAATCTCAGTGGAAGGAGTAATTCATCCTGGGTGTTGATGAGTTGTGTAGTCAATTCCGTGACCACGCTCTCATTTGTTACGAGATATGTTCAAGAGGCCAAATATACAAGGTCAGGCTCATGGCTCTATTGCCATAAGAAAACAGCACGGGGAAAAGGTTTCTTATGACACCAGTCTCTGGGAAGCCATGACATGCAGTGATGTTACATTCACCTCACACACAAAATGTGCTCCCCAAAGTTATGCAGCACAGCTGTTATCACATGCATGTCACTCTCACATGTTACACATCTCTCTGCATATCACTGGGATCCAACCCATCCCCACATCTAGTTTGTCCCCATTCCGTAGTGTGAGGGAATGGCTCTGCTATTGTGGGGAGCTCTGATGGCTTCTGCAGTACGCTGGAGGAAGTAGCTAGTGAAAGGGTCTGAGTCCCCACCCTCATTCCCTGAACCCAGGGGCCTTCCTCAATTCAAGGACTGCCCCTCAGTTCTTCTGTCTGGCAGAGCCCTTGTAATGGTGACATAGCTGGGCCAAGGAACCCTGGGGGTCAGAACCCCCAATCTCATTGTTGTCACTTAGCACAGAGCTAGGGTGTCCCTACTCTGGGGTATCCTCATCACAGCAGAGGCTTTCCAGACTCTCTGATCACCACATTCAGTGAAACTCAGATATAACGTATTGACCAGCCTTGGTAAAAAGAAACAAAGACAACAAGGGAATTGCTCAAGGAAGCAAGGAATCCCACTCTGCACACCTGGGAGACAACATCAAGCACCACGTCTGGGATTTCAGGAACATTCCTGCTTTGTTCCTCACATGTTCAGAGCCTCCTGCCCAGACCCTGGCTGCTGATACCACAGAGAAGCCACCAATTCTGATGGTGGCCACAAGGCCTCAGGCTCTTAGACTCAGCTGAGAAAACAAACTTTAATCTGCAGCCTTGCTAGAGGGTAGTGACAGTAATGGAAGAGCAAACAAGCCAAGTTCACTGAAGTCTTTTCTTCAGTAGCATCCATGTGTTCAAGAACTACAACCCCAAACTCCTCAACTTCATGGTCCTGAGTACAGGGCCAGTCAACAGGAGGTAGAACTCCCCATTGCTCCTCCAACTGTCCAATCTCTCTGAAAATCAATGGCAAAAATGAGATCTCAGCCAATTTGGGCCATGAAGGGCTGAGCGCAGTGGTAGGACTGAGTACTGCAAGTGATTCAATCATCAGAACATTTGGTGGCAATCTTTGTTTCACCTCTTTCTAAATATCTACCATGAATTCTTCAAACCTTCCTTTGACATGTGCAACAATGTGAACAATTAGGCTATGTCTACACTCGCGGCTTCTTGCGCAAGTATGGCCGTTCTTGCGCAAGAATCTGCAGAGCGTCCACACTGCCCGCCCAATTTTGCGCAAGGAAATTTACAGTACAGCGTGGTAAGAGAAGGGTCCTTGCACAAGAGTTACGCTCTTTTTTATCAGGTGTAAGCCCTCTTGTGCAGGAGCTCTTGCACAAGAGGGCAGTGTGGATGCTTGGCAGGGATTTCTTGCGCAAGAAAGCCCTATGGCTAAAATGGCCATCAGAGCTTTCTTGCGCAAGAGAGCGTCCACACTGCCATGGGAGCTCTTGCGCAAAAGCACAGTGCGCACATGGCAGTGTGGACATTTTGTTGCACAAGACTTCTTGCAGAAGAACCCTTGCGCAAGATGTTCTTGCGCAAGAAGCCGCCAGTGTAGACATAGCCGCAGTGTGTGTTTTGAAAGTTCCAGCTGAGAGTGAATGTGTGAAGAGATCAGTAGTTCGCCTCAACAGCTATTGTCATAGTTTAACAAATTTTCACAAATTTCACCAACACTATTCTAAGTGCAGCTTTCCTGCATTGCTACTTTCCAACTGAAATATTTGGTTTATGCTCCAGTCTTCCTGATGGATTGAAAATACCAAAATCAGTAAATTTGAGTCACTGGGTATGATAAAGAGGCAATGTTGTTTCCTTGTTTGTCTTTGGCTTAATAAAAGTGTAGCCTCAGTTCATTCAAGTGATTGAGTCACTTTGTTGGTCTGGAAGTCATGGAAAGGCTGAGTGACAAGGTGTGTGGGCCTAGGAATTGAGAGGTGACAATGAAAAATGTTGGGTGATGGAAAGGGAGAGGGGAGTTAGAAATCGAGAGAGTGGTGTGTGTCATGGAGAGATAAGATTAAGTGTGGGAAATTTCTCAGACTGTGAAATTGCAGTGTTCTCAGTTCTGCCAAAAAGGGATGGAGCATCCTTGTTTCCCTCCTCTTGTCACACAGATTTAAAATATAAGTAGTCCTGCCAATCAGCTTTTGTAGATGTATTTACCCACTTTCTCACGAAGTTCTTTTGTTTTGACTCCATAAATGATGGGGTTGAGCATGGGGGGGAAGAGGTAGAAGAGGTTGGCCAAGATGATATGAACATGGGAAGCGACGCCCTGACCAAATCGATGTGTGAGAATGGAGAAGAAGAAGAGAGTAAAAGACGTCACCATCACACAGATGTGGGCTGTGCAAGTGTTGAGGGCTTTCTGGTGGGCTTTCCTGGAGGAGATTCTGAGGACGGCCCTGAAGATCAGACCGTAGGAGAGCACAACAAGCAGCAGATCTAACCCAATAAGCACAAATGCGGTCACCAAGCCGTATATCCTGTTGACCGTGGTGTCCCCACATGATATCTTTGCCACAGCTATGTGCTCGCAGTACGTGTGGGGAATAATGCGGTTGGCACAGAATGGCTGCCGGCTCATCAGCACAGGCAGGGGCAGAACGAAAAGAATAGATCTCATCGAACCCACAAACCCTAGCTTAGCGATCCGGATGTTGCTGAGGATGGTGGCATAGTTCAAAGGGTAACATATGGCAACATAGCGATCGAAGGCCATTGTCACAAGGATGGCTGACTGCATCAGAGAAACTGAATGAAGGAAGAACATCTGGGTGAGGCAGCCAGCCACAGGAATGTCTTTCATATTGAACCAAAATATCAACAATGCCCTCGGCACGACGGAGGTAGATATGCCGATGTCTGCAAACATCAGCATGCAGAGCAGCAGGTACATCGGCTTGTGCAGGCTCTGCTCTTTGAATATCACAAAGAGTAACATGAAATTTCCCAACAAGCTGATGGTGTAGCACGCACAGAAAGGGATGGCGATCCAGATGTGGGCGGCTTCCAGGCCAGGGATGCCCATTAGGATGAATGTTGGAGGCTCAGAGAAGGTGACGTTGAAAGCTTCCATGAGGTGGTTAATGAGTCGATCAGGCTGAAACTTTTTCAAAGTGCCTGTGAAGGGAAAGGTACAACCATGGATTCCACACTTCATAAGAAATAGTACAGTAAATCATGTATTATTGTTTCCCATCTAGAAAAGGGGTGAGCTGTGAGGTAGCCACAAAGAGACGACTGAGAGGGGACATGATAGAAGTTTTCAAGTAGCTAAAAGGGTGTTACAAGGAAGAGGAAAAAAAATGTATTCTCTCTAAGGCCTGAGAATAGCATCATAGAATCCTAGGGCTAGAAGAGACCTCAGGAGTCATCGAGTCCAGCCCCCTGCCCAAAGCAGGACCAATCCCAACTCAATCATCCCAGGTAGGGCTTTGTCAAGCCAAGACTTAAAAACCCCTAGGAATAGAGATTCCACCACATCCATAGGGAACCCATCCAGTGCTTCCCCACCCTCCTAGGGAAATAGTTTTTCCTAATATCCAACTGAGACCTCCCCACTGTAACCTGAGCCAATTGCTCTTTGTTCTGCCATCTGCCACCGCTGAGTATAGCCTCTCTCCATCCTCTTTGGAACCTCCCTTCAGGAAGTTGAAGGCTGCTATCAAATCCCCCCTCACTTTTGTCTTCTGCAGACTAAATAAGCCCTAATCCCTCAGCCTCTCCTCATAGGTCATGTGCTCCACCCCCCTCATCATTTTGGTTGCCCTCCTCTTGAACCCTCTACAAAGCGTCCACATCCTATCTATAGTGGGGGGCCCAGAACTGGACGCAATACTCCAGATGTGGCCTCACCAGTGCCAAATAAAAGGGAATAATCACTTCTCTAGGTCTGCTGGCAATGCTCCTCCTAATGCACCCTATTATACTATTAGCCTTCTTGGCTACAAGGGCACCTGATTGAATCTTATCCAGATTCTCTTCCACTGTAATCCCTAGGTCCTTTTCTGCAGAACTACTGCTTCGCCAGTCGGTCCCCAGCCTGTAACAGTACTTGGGATTCTTCTGTCCCAAGAGCAGGACTCTGCACTTGTCCTTGTTGAACCACATCAGATTTCTTTTGGCCCAATCCTCCAATTTGCCTAGGTTACTCTGGACCCTATCTCTGTCCCCCAATGTATCTACCTCTTCCCCCTAACTTAGTGTCATCTGCAAACTTGCTGAGGGTGCAATCCATCCCCTCATCCAGGTCATTAATAAAGATGCTGAACAAAACCAGCCCTAGAAATGATCCTTGGGGCACTCCACTTGAAACTGACTGCCAATCAGACATCGAGCCGTTGATCACTACCAGACAATCTAGCCAGCTTTCTATCCACCTTACAGTACATTTATCCAAATCATACTTCCTTAACTTGCTGGTAAGAATATCTCATCCACCGACTTCCCCATGTCCACAGAGCCAGTCTCATCATAGAAGCTAATCAGATTGCTCGGGCATGACTTGCTGTTGGTGAATCTATTTTAACTTTTCCTGATCACTTTTACCCCTCTTCCAAGTGCTTCAAAATGGATTCGTTGAGGATCCCCTCCATGAATTTTCCGGGGACTGTGGTAAGGCTGTCTGGTCTGTAGTTCCCTGAATTGTCCTTCTTCCCTTTTTTTACATTGTCTTTTTTCCAGTCATCCGGTACCTCTCCCAATCTCCACAAGTTTTCAAAGATAATGGCCAAAGGCTCTGCAATGACATTTGCCAATTCCCTCAGTACCCTCGGATGCATTACATCCGGACCCATGGATTTGTGTATGTCTAGCTTTTCTAAATAATTCCTAACCTGTTATTTCTCCACCGAGGGCTGCCCACCTCCTTCCCATACTGTGTTGCCTAGTGCAGTAGTCTGGGAGCTGACCTTGCCTGTGAAGAGAGAGGCAAAGAAAGCATTGAGTACTTCAGCTTTTCCCACGTCATCTGTCACTAGGTTACCTCCCTCAACCACTAAGGGCCCCACACCCTCTCTGATCACCTTCTTATCACTAACATGTGTGGCAAGGGCCCCTCTTACCCAGGCCACCTCTGGGGCCAGCCTCTTGCTCCCAACCCCAGGGGTTGGGGTTCGCAGTGGGTATCTGTGATAGGGATCCCAGCTACTCCTCCTGGGACTCCCTCCCTGGCTGTTTCTGCTCTCATGCTAGTATGACTGGCTCTCAAACATATTGCTATCTGTCTCGCCTTCATCTCTACTCCCATACTCTCACGCTCTCCCCCAGCTTCCAACTGCTGAGGCTTTTAAAGGCCTTCAGCCATCCATTAGGGGAGTCAGCTGGCCCCAATCTGCCTGAGCCAGCTCTCTCCCAGCTGCTCCTAATTGTCCTGCAGCCCTCTGCTTCTATAGACAGGTCTTTTACCCTGTTTGGGCTGCCTTTTCCCTCCTCTGCAGCAGCCCTGTGGCCTGACCCTGCCACACATGGCTCTAGAAACCTTTCTTGTTACCTTTCACATCCCTTGTTAGCTGCAATTTCAATTGTGCTTTGACCTTCCTGATTACACCCCTGCATGCTTGAGCAATATATTTATACTCCTCCCTAGTCATCTGTCTAGGTTTCCACTTCTTATAACCTTCCTTTTTGCGTTTAAGTTCACCAAGGATTTCACTGTTAAGCCAATCTAGACGTCTACTGTATTTGCTTTTCTTACTGCGCATTGGGATGGTTTCTCCTGTGCCTTTAATAAGGCTTCTTTAAAATACCGCCAGCTCTCCTGGACTCTTTTCCCCTTCATGTAAGCATCCGATGGAATCCTGCCCATCAGTTCTCTGAGGGAGTCAAAGTCCGCTCTTCTGAAGTCCAGGGTGTGTATTTTGCTGCTCTCCTTTCTTCCTTTGGTCAGGATCCTGAACTCGACCTTCTCATGATCACTGCTTCCCAGGTTGTCACCCACCTCTACTCCCCCAACTAGTTCCTTCCTGTTTGTTAGCAGCAGGTCAAGCTACGCATGGCCTGGTTGGTTTCTTCAGCACTGGAAGTTATCCCCAACATTCTCCAAAAACTTCCTGGATTGTCTGTGTGCTACTGTATTGGTCTCCCAACAGATGTCAGGGTGGTTAAAGTCCCCCATGAGAACCAGGGCCTGGAAGCTTCTCTTATTTGTCTGAAGAAAGCCTCGTCTACCTCATTCACTTGATCTGGTGGTCTATAGCAGACACCAACCACAACATCACCCCTGTTGCTCCTGCCTCTAAACTTAATGCAAAGATTCTCAACAGGCTTTTCTTCCTCTATGTACTAGAGCTCTGAACAATCATACTGCTCTCTTACATACAATGCAACTCCTCCTCCTTTTCTCCCCCACCTGTTCTTCCTGAACAGTTTATACCCTTCCATGACAGTGCTCCAGTCATGCAAGTCATCCCACCAAGTCTCCGTTATTCCAATCAAATCATAGTTCTTTAACTGGGCCAGGGCTTCTAATTCCTTCTGTTTGTTTCCCAGGCTCCTTGCATTTGTGTACAAACACCTTAGATAACTAGTTTATTGCCCGACCTTCTCCATCTGAATCAGGGGTCCACCTTTGTTGCTCCTTCCTCCTCATGTTTCTTCCCAGTATCCCACTTCTCAATCAGTTCAGCTATTTAAGAGCAGGTTGGATAGACATCTCTCAGGGATGATCTAGATGGTTCTTGGTCCTGCCATGAGGGCAGGGCCCTGGACTTGATGACTTCTCGCGGTCCATTCAAGGTCTCGTGTTCTATGATTCAATGATTGTATGACATGATAGCAGATTTCAAGTACCAAAGGTGTTCCAAGAGTGTACCATTATTATAACTAAATTAATATTTCGGAAAGCCTAGCCACCTATGCTTTTAAGGGCACACACAAATCTCTGCCACCTATTTGTGAAGGGTGACAGACTCATGAAGTCGTGGAGGTGTAGCTATGTTAGTCTACAACTTTAAAAACAATGACTTGTCCTATGGCACCTTAGAAATTAACAAAAAATAGAGAGAGAGACTCATGAACTTCCATAGGCAAAACCCACTTCATCAGATGAATTGGACTCATGAAGGTCAAGTCACCTCCACCCCCACCTACCACCTTTCTTACACAGTCAACTGCAGCACCAAGGGCTGCCACTGTCAGAGAGAGGACACCCGACTAAACAGACCAGAGGTCAGATGCATGATACAATTCCAATGTTGAAACGAGCCAAGTATCCCCCCATATAAATGGCTGTTAGCATGTGGGGTTATGACCATACCAAGAGAATGGGCATGAAGGGTACAAGGATAATGCTATTTATGGCTAAGTCCTTCACCTTTTTTACTTCATTTATTTCTTTGGGTAAGACACCTTCCATGGACTCAGTTTTCTCTGAGACATAACTTACAGGCATTAACTGACAAGTGCAAAAATAGAAATCTTTTAGTAATTCAGCTGTTTCCCATTCTTGTGACTTAAACTTGCAGTAGACGCAGACATGTGGAGTTGTCAATAATAAAGTGGACAGATCACTCATTCAGAGCAATTTGTATTTGTTGGCAAAGTAGGGTTTAAGCAAACAGTATGACTTCTACTATAGCCATGAAGATATCTACCCCTAGGAACAAAGAATGTAGGAGAGGTTTCCTATTTGCATCGCTAAACAAGGTTTGGGTTTATTAAAGGATCCTCCACTACACAAGCTCCCCGTGAGACCCTGTGGCCAAAATGCAAAATGTGATCTCGGCATGACAATGTGAGATTCTGAAGGAAAGGTAGAGAAGTAATTTTACCTCCATATTTTTCACTGGCGGGACTGCTGCTGGAACCCTGGGCCCCGTTCTGGTGTCCATGATTAAAACTGGATAATTGTACATGGGAGAGGGTTCAGAGAACACTCACAAGAATTAGTAACAGTTTAGAAAATCTGCCTTATACTGACCAATCAAAGAGCTCCATCTATTCAGCTGAACAAAGATAGTTAAGGGATGACTTGATAAATGTCTGTAAGTCACCTTCCTGGGGAACAAATAATAGAATATGATTTGCAGATGATATCAAGCTGTGAGGGGTTGCAACTGCTTTGGAGGACAGGGTCATAATTCAAAATGATCTGGACAAACCGGAGAAATGGTCTGAGGTAAACAGGATGAAGTTTAATAAGGTCAAATTCAAAGTGCTCCACTTAGGAAGGAACAATCAGTTTCACACATACAGAATGGGAAGCGACAGTCTGGGAAGGAGTACGGCAGAAAGGGATCTAGGGGTTATAGTGGACCACAAGCTAAATATGAGTGAACAGTGTGACGCTGTTGCAAAAAAAGCAAATATGATTCTAGGGTGCATTAACAGGTGTGTTGTGAGCAAGACACAAGAAGTCATTCTTCCGCTCTACTCTGCGCTGATTAGGTCTCAGTTGGAGTATTGTGTCCAGTTCCGGGCACCATATTTCAAGAAAGATGTGGAGAAATTGGAGAAAGTCCAGAGAAGAGGAACAAAAATGATTAAAGGTCTAGAGAACATAACCTATGAAGGAAGACTGAAAGAATTGGGCTTGTTTAGTTTGGAAAACAGAAGATTGAGGGGGGACATGATAACAGTTTTCAGGTATCTAAAAGGGTGTCACAAGGAGGAGGGAGAAAACTTGTTCTTCCTGGTCTCTGAAGATAGAACAAGAAGCAATGGGCTTAAACTGCAGCAAGGGAGGTTTAGGTTGGACATTAGGTTGGACAGTACTGGGTCCTGCCATGAGGGCAGGGGACTGCACTCGATGACCTCTCGAGGTCCCTTCCAGTCATAGTATTCTATGATTTTATGATTCTATGAATATGAGAAATGGAAAGGACATTGAGAGATCATCAAGTCCAGTCCCCTGCCCCCACGGCAGGACCAAGCACCGTGTAGATCATCCCTGATAGTCATCTATCTAACCTGTCCTTAAATATCTCCAGTGATGTAGATTCCACAACCTCCCTAGGCAATTTATTCCAAGGTTTAACCACCCTGACAGTTAGGAAGTTTTCCTCATGTCCAACCCAAACCTCCCTTGCTGCAATTTAAGCCCATTGCTTTGCATCATATCCTCAGAGGCCAAGAAGAACAATTTTTCTCCCTCCTCCTTGTGACCCCTTTTAGATACTTCACAAACATTATCATGTCACCTCTCTGTCTTTTCTTTTCCAAACTAAACAAGCCCAATTCCTTCAGCCTTGCCTCATAGCTCGTGTTTTCTAGACCTTTAATCATTTTTGTTGCTCTTCTCTGGAGCTTCTCCAATGTATCCACTTCTTTCTTGAAATGTGGTGCCCAGAAGTACACACAATACTCCAAATGAGGCCCAATCAGTGCAGAGTAGAGCAGAAGAATATTTAATAAAAGGCTCTGCGGCCTAGCGTTCATAGGTACAACAAGAATCAATGGCTAGAAATGGAATTTTAAGAAATTCTAGCCAAAAATAAGATATACATTTTTAAACCGTACCAGTACTTTCCCATTCATACAATATGCCAAGTGTCTTGGACGACTGTCCATCATTAAGAATTTCAAAGCTAAGTTGGGCTGGGATGGGGAAGGAGAGTACGGACGGGGGTCAGATTGTGATCGCAGGTTGCAGCCTCTGAGGAGCAAAGACCAGGCATTTCCCCTTGGTAAATAACCACTGAAGTTATGTTAATAGAATAAAACAACAAGAATAGTAAAGGCTGTGACAGCCAGGCTACAGATCTGTGCCTTTCCAGGGCCCCCTGGCCCTGAGGTCTGCCCAAATGCACATGGAGTCACAAAGAAAAACACAATTTCATCAGCCCTGCACACCTGTTTGTGTATATCCTGCTCCCTGCTGCCATAGCAAATAGGGTGTCCCATCTATCCATATAAACTGCCTCTTTCCCCCACAATCCTCAGCACTGCCCGCTTATCTGTGTGTACCTCCCCTCATCCCTATAAACCACGGTGCTGCCTACTGCCCATGTACATCTCCTTGCCTGTTCTGTCACCTCAGCACTGCCCACCTGCTCATGTAGGTCCCCCCATACTCACAACTTACAACCCTGCCACACAGTGATACCCTCACAAATGTACAGAACCAGATTCCAGTCCCTCCAACAGCAGCTCACAGAAATACCCCCCTCTCACTAGGTTACACTCAGGCTGCGTCTAGACTGGCATGATTTTGCGGAAATACTTTTAACGGAAAAGTTTTTCCGTTAAAAGTATTTCCGCAAAAGAGCGTCTAGATTGGCACGGATGCTTTTGCGCAAAAAGTGCTTTTGCGCAAAAGCATCCGTGGCCAGTATAGACGCGATTTTGCACAAGAAAGCTCAGGTGGCCATTTTCGCCATCGGGGCTTCCTTCCACAAAAAATTCCTTCCCTGTCTACACTGGCCCTCTTGTGCAAGAACACTTGCGCAAGAGGGCTTTTTCCCGAGCGGGAGCGTCAGAGTTCTTGCGCAAGAACACTGACAATCTTACATTAGATCGTCAGTGTTCTTGCACAAATTCAAGCGGCCAGTGTAGACAGCTGGCAAGTTTTTGCGCAAAAAGGGCCGCTTTTGCACAAAATCTTGCCAGTCTAGACGTAGCCTCAGTGTCTGCCTTTACTGAGGTAAAGGGGCAGATCAGCCTGAACTGCCTGTCTGGGAGTGGAATGAGCCCCAGAAACCACTCCACCTGTGCAGGGAAGGAGAGAGGGACAGTACAAGCTGGCAGGAGAGAAACTGTGAGACCAAAAGGAGGCAGCATGAGCAACTTCTCCTCAAAAGGCCACGACGCTTTAACATATCGCAGCCCATTAGAAACCCGGAGAGGCCTTCCTGGGGATGCTTTTCCGTGCTTGCTATTGTGCATGTCCCCACCACACATACTGGGAGTGCAAATGGGATGAGGGATGTTCTAGATGGGCAAAAGTGTCAGGGGGACTCTGCTGGAGTGGGGTTTACATTACTGTTCCAGTCTGAGACAATCCCCTGCCCCCAGCAGGCCACATCACACCTCTTAGGTCTGTGCCCTAGGCAGGCTCTCCATTCCCTATTTCACATTGTCTCAGGACTCTGTGACACTGTGATCTGGATACTGCATGTCCCGCCATCCCTGGCCCCGAGACACACAGCACAATCTGAGTGGTATGTGACCCCTTCCTGTTGCAAACCCTCTGGTAACACGGATACTCACTGCTGAGGCTTTGGCTGCATTTCCTAACAGGGCAGTGAAATTGCTAAATTGGAAAACTGGAGTGAACCATGGGAAAAACCGCCCGGCCTCAGAAGAGGAACTTACTGAGCTACTGCAAGAGAGAAGGAACTGATCTGAAAAATAAAACTTTGCCTAAACTCTTCCCAATACTTCGGTAATTTCCCTTTGCCTTTCTCAAAGAACTGAACAGCCCCAGTCATTTTGCTGGTGCATTTCTGCCCAGAGGGTTCCTGACTTGACACCTGGATCCATTCCTGAGCCCTCAGCATTCACTGTAGTGCAGAAACAGGCAACTCACCAAAGTCCCACTGAGGAGAGAGAGGAAATCTCCGTCCTGCGACAGGAAGGCAAAGTCCTGGGAACCAGCGTGTGGATCTTACATGTCTGCGACTCAGTGTGCAGGAAAGTGACCTTTATAATCCCCCTGCACCATCCCTGCAGGCTCTCCGGCTGGCCTGCAACGCCAGACAATTCCCTCGGCTTCATGAGCGGTGAGACGAGCAGAAAACCGTCCGCAGAGAATTTGAGTCTGAGAGCCTCCCCTGGGAGTGAGGAAATGATTTGCTAAGAGCAATGGCTCAGATTGTTAGGGGACATTGAGCCTGGCAGGTTTTCCAGCCTAGCAGTTCACGATGGCTTTATTGTCTGTGTGTGAGGGGTAGCCAAGTTAGTCTGTAACTGGAAAAACTTAAAAAACACCGTAAAGACGAACAAAACACGTAGATCAGGGCTACCTAACATGCGGCCCATGGCTCATTTGTTTAAGGCCCACGGTGCAGTTTGGATTTACGCAGGGCTTAAGACGCAGCCCGGGGGTGGGAGCCAAAGCAAAAAAGTAGTGACTATAATGGTCTTCTGTGGATATGCATTGTAGTAGTTAAATTCCTGGACTGTCATTGCTCATTAAAAGTGCTGTCATATGGGTGGAAATCGGGGAAATATTGCATTTTATTGATATCAGCAGAACAGACTTCAATGAGGCCTGTGTGTTGTGTAGTCTTGCCTTAATCTTTGTACTCATGTCTGTCAGTGTGACAGGAGCTATTTGCACATATTAGCATATATATTTGCATGTCTATGCAAGCACACTTAAGTTGCAGCCCTCAGCAGGTGCTCTGAGTACCATTGTGGCCCCTGGGGTAGCCCTGATGTAGCTGGAGGGCTGTGTGTGGCAGTGCTACTGGAAATGGATGGGGTCACTTTAAATCTGAGTGGAAGGAGGACTTTATCCTGGGTGAGGATTAGTTGTGTTGACCATTTCCAGACCAAGCTTTCATCTGTTACGAGATCTGTTCAAAACGCCAAATATACAGGGTCAGGTTCACTGCTCTCTCCCCATGAGAAAACAGCACCGGGAAAAGGTTTCCTATGACACTGGTCTCTAGGAAGCCATGTCGTGCCATGATGTTACATTCACCTCACGCACAAAATGTGCTCCCCAAAGTTACACTGTGTAGCTGTTATCACACATGTGCATATTGCTCTAACAAGTTACACGTCTCTCTACATGTCACTGGGATCCAACCCATCCGTTTGTCCCGGGTCCCTAGAGTGAGGGAATGGTCCTGCTATTGTGGGGAGCTCTCCTGGCTTCTGCATTGCACCAGTGGAAGTGGCTAGGGAAAGGGTCTGAGTCCCCACCCTCATTCCCCTAACCTTCGGGCCTTCCTCAATTCAAGGACACCCCTTTCATTCTTCTGTCTGGCAGAGCCCTTGTAATGGTGGCGTGGCTGGGCCAAGGAATCCTGGGGGTCCAATCTCATTGTGGTCACTTGGCACAGAGCTAGGGTGTCCCTACTCTGGGATACCCTCCTCTCAGCAGAGGCTTTCCAGACTCCCTGATCACCACATTCAGTGAAACGCAAATATAATTTATTGACCAGCCTTGGTAAAAAGAAACAAAGACAACAAGGGAATGAGGAATCCCACTCCATGGGCCTGGGAAACAACACCAAGCACCATGTCTGCGATTTCAGAAACATTCCTGCTTTGTTCCTCACATATCCAGGGCCTCCTGCCCAAGCGCTGGCTGCTGTGTGCTGATACCACAGACAAGCCACCTGCTCTGATGGTGGCCACAAGTCTGATGTCCAATGTCTCTGAAAATCAATTGCAAAATTGAGATCTCAGCCAATCTAGGCCTTGCGGGGCTGAGCACAGTAGTAGGACTTAGTACTGCAAGCGATTCAATCATCAGGACATTTGGTGGCAATCTTTGGAAACCTCTCTCCAAATCTTTGGAAACCTCTTGCCAAATATCCACAATGAATTCTTGCAACATTCCTTTGACATGTGCAACAATGTGAACGGTTAGTGTGTGTTTTGAAAGTTCCAGCTGAAAGTGACTGCGTGAAGTGATCAGTAGTTTGCCCCACCAGTTATGGTCATAGTTTAACAAAAAGTTTCACGAATTTCACCAACATGTTCTGGGAAACTATCCTAAGTGCAGCTTTCCTGGGTTGTTACTTTCCAACTGAAATATTTGGTTTATGCTCCAGTCTTCTTGATGGATTGAAAATACCAAAATCAGGTAAATTTGAGTCATTGGGTGACTGTACATACGACAAAGAAGCAATGTTGTTTCCTTGTTTGTCTTTGGCTTAATAAAAGGGTAGCCTCGGTTCATTCAAGTGATTGAGTCACTCTGTTGGTCTGGAAGTCATGGAATGGCTGAGTGATGAGGTGTGTGGGACTAGGAATTAAGAGGTGACAATGAAAAATGTCAGGCGACAGAAAGGGCAGTTAGGAATAGAGAGAGTTTTGCTGTGTCATGGAGAGATAAGACATAGAGTGTGGGAAATTTTTCAGATTCTGAAATTGCAGAGTTCTGAGATCTGCCAAACAGGAATGGAGCATCCTTGCTTAATAAGGAGACATCTTTCCCTTCTCTCATTCCACAGATTTAAAGTATAAGTGGTCCCTGCCAATCACCTTCTGCAGGTGTATTTACCCACTTTCTCACGAAGCTCTTTCGTTTTGACTCCATATATGATGGGGTTGATCATGGGGGGGATGAGGTAGAAGAGGTTGGCCAAGATGATATGAACATGGGGAGCAATGCCCTGACCGAACCGGTGTGTGAGAGTTGAGAAGAAGAAGAGAGTAAAAGACGTCACCATCACGCAGATGTGTGCAGTGCAGGTGTTGAGGGCTTTCTGGTGGGCTTTCCTGGAGGAGATTCTGAGGACGGCCCTGAGGATCAGACTGTAGGACAGCAGAACCAGCATCAGATCTGACCCAATAACCACAAACGCCATCACCAAGCCATACATCCTGTTGACCATGGTGTCCCCATACGATATCTTAGCCACAGCTATGTGCTCGCAGTACGTGTGGGGGATAATGCGGTTGCCACAAAATGGCTGCTGGCTCAGCGGCACAGGCGGGCAGAACGAAGAGAACAGATCTCATCAAACCCACAACCCCCAGCTTAGCTATCCGGGCATTGCTGAGGATGGTGGCATAGTTCAGACGGTTACATATGGCAATGTAGCGATCAAAGGCCATTGTTACAAGGATGGCTGACTGCATAAGAGAAACTGAATGAAGGAAGAACATCTGGGTGAAGCAGCCAGCCACAGGAATGGCTTTCATATTGAACCAAAATATAAACAATGCCCGAGGCACAATGGAGGTGGACATGCCGATGTCTGCGAACATCAGCACGCAAAGCAGCAGGTACATCGGCTTGTGCAGGCTCTGCTCTTTGACTACCATGAAATTTCCCAACTAGCTGATAGTGTAGCATGCACAGAAAGGGATGGCGATCCAGATGTGGGTGGCTTCCAGGCCGGGGATGCCCATTAGGATGAATGTTGGAGGTTCAGAGAGGGTGACGTTGAGAGCTTCCATCAGGTGGTCAATGAGTCGATCAGGCTGAGACTCTCTCGAAGTGCCGGTGAGGGGAAAGAAGCACAGTGTGGGCTTACACACTTTATAACAAATGGTACAGTAAATCATGTATTATTATTTCCATTCTAGAAAAGGGGGTGAGCTGTGAGGTAGCAAGAAAGAGAAGACTGGGAAGAGGCTTGATAGAAGTTTTCAGAAACAACAAGGGTGTTACAGGTAGTTGTTTTTCTCCCTCTCCCTTCTTATTCTGAGGGTCCCCTTTTTTTCCCCATTCAAGTTCATCTCATCTGAAGAAGTGGGTTTTTCCCACGAAAGCTCATGATTCAATTTATATTTTTTGTTAGTTTCTAAGCTGCCACAGGGCTACTCAGTGCTTACAAAGTCTGCAGATTAAACCAAGCTGGGAGGGCTTGCAAGTGTTTTGCAGGATACAATTACTATTCAAAATCACTGGACAAACTGGAGAAATGCTCTGAAGGAACCTGGACGAAATTAAACAAGGGCAAATGCAAAGAACTCCATTTCTGAAGGAACAATCAGTTTCACACATACAAAATGGGAATGACTAGCTAGGAGGGCCACTGCAGAATGGGACTGGGGGTGATAGAGGATGACAAGGTAAATACCAGTCAGCAGACTAATGTTGCGTCCTGAAAACGGAAATTA
This sequence comes from Rafetus swinhoei, assembly GCA_019425775.1. Taxonomy (NCBI): domain Eukaryota; kingdom Metazoa; phylum Chordata; order Testudines; family Trionychidae; genus Rafetus; species Rafetus swinhoei. Next base: position 10,313,504 of record CM033437.1, on the reverse strand, counting down.
TTCTGGGTTGTATTAGCAGGCGTGTTGGAAGCAAGACATGAGAAATCATTCTTCCACTCTGCTCCTCACTGGTTAGTGCTCAACTGGAGAATTGAATCTACATTTGGGCACCACATTTCAAGAAATGAGAAGAGTGAGAGGGGACGTGATAACAGTTTTCAAGTACATAAAGGGGTGTTATAAGGGGGAAAGAGAAAACTTAGTTTTTTGCTTGTTTGATAGGACAAGAAGCAATTGGCTTAAACTGCAACAAGGGAGGTTTAGGTTGGACATTAGGAAAAACTGCCTATCTGTCAGGATGGTAAAACACTGGAATAAGTTGCCTAGGGAGGTTGTGGAATTTCCATCACTGGAGATATTTAAGAGCAGGTTGGATAGACATCTATCAGGGATTATCTAGGTCCGTGGTCACCAACCCATCGATCACGATCAACTGGTCGATCCCAGGGGCTCGACCAGTTGATCACGAGGCTTTGGGGGGTTCCCTCTCACTGTCCCCCACCCCCAAGAAGAACCCCACACTTATGCTACCTACAGCAAGAACGGAGGTAGCGTGGGCTTCCTGCGAGGTGGGGGGGAGTTTTGCATCTGCGCGCCAGGTCCCAGAAGTGCGCAGGCTGCTCTTCCCTGTTCCCCAAAAGACTGGTGCAGTACCTAAAAAGCCAGTTCATTGCGAGCTGGGGACTTTCTTCCCCTGCTGCCTTCCTGTGTGCGGGAGAAGGGAGTGGGAATCCAACTGCTCAGGCAGCGTGTGCTGCCGTGGGGAGTGGAGGAGCAAGGCGTGCGCTGCCTGAGCAGTTGGAGCTGGTGTGGTGTGGGACTCCCACTCCTCCCATCTCTCCTCGCAGGAAGGCAGCAGGGGAAGAAAGTCCCTGGTGCACGATGGACCGGTGTTTCAGGTACAGCGCCAGCTGTTTGGGGGATGGGGGAGAAGCCCACGCACTTCCTGGGCCTTGGTGCACAGCTGCAGGATCCCCAGGTACCAGTACCTGTCCTCTCCCCCCGCCCAGACCCCCACAAGTATTCTGTCCTCTGCCCCAACACCCACCGGGACCCTGTCTCCTGCCCTGGCACCCATTGGCACCCTGCCCCAGCACTCTATTCCCTACCCCAGTACCCTGTCCCCTGCCTCAGCACCCACCAGCATCCTGTTCCCTGCCACAGCATCCTGTCCCCTTCCTCAGCATCCTGTTCCCTGCCCCCACCAGCACAGTTGAGATCACATTAGTGAGGCTTGAGGAGTTTGGAGGGGTTTTGTTTTTGTATCTCACTTGTGTGGCCCCAACTGACTTTTCTGTGGGTCAGTGACCCCTGACTCAAAACAGGTTCCACACTCATCTCATAAATAAAGACAACACTGAAACTTTTTGTGTTTGACATAATATTTTATTTAAAAATGAAGCCTAGCCAGTTGGGGCCAAGCCCTCACCAGGCCACAGCACCATAACACTCCTGTATCCCCCACTCCAACCTCAAAGTCTAGTGTTCTATGATTCTATGATTGTATGAGATGATAGAAGCTTTCAAGTATGTACCAAGAGTGTTCCAAGGAGGAGGATGAAAAATTGTTCTCCTTAGCTCCTGGTGATAGGGTAAGAAGCAATGGGCTTAAATTGCATCGAGGGAGCTTTAGGATGGACGTTAGGAAAAACTTCTTACTGGTCAGGGTTTTTAAGCACTGGAATAAATTGCCCAGGGAGGTTGTGGAATCTCCATCACTGGAGTCTTTTATGAGCAGGTTAGACAAACATCTATGAGGGATGGTCCATGTAATATCTAGTCCTGCCTTGGTGAGTGCAGAGGACTGGACTGAAGGACCTCTAGATGTCCCTTCCAGTCTTACAGTTCCATGATTTACCATTAGGATGAATAAACTAGTATTTTGGCATGCCCATGCTTTGAAGAGCACACACAAATCTCTGCCAGCTATTTGTGAAGGGTGACAGACTCATGAAGTCGTGGAGGGGTAGCTTTGTTAGTCTGCAACTTTAAAAACAACGACGTGTTCTGTGGCACTTTAGAAATTAATGAAAAATAGAGAGACACTCATGAACCAACTCTCTGCCACCCCCACCTACTGCTGGGTTTCTTAGACTGTCTACTACAGCACCTGGGGCTATCTCTGTCAGAGAGAGGACACCGGACTAAACAGACCGCAGATCTGACGAACGATGCAAATTCAGTGTTGGAAATGAGCCAAGTGTCCCCCGATGTAAACGGCTCTTAGCATGTGGGGTTATGACCATGCCAACAGAATGGGCTTGAAGGGCACAAGGGTCTTGGTATTTATGTCTAAGTCCTTCACCTTTTCTACTTCCCTTATTTCTTTGGATGAGTTACCTTCTTCCATGCATCCAGTTTTCTCTGAGACATACAGGTGTTAACTGACAAGTTCAAATGGAGACACATGTTAGTAATTGAGCTGTTTCTCTGTCTTATGCCTTAAATTTGCAGTAGACACAAACATTGGGGGTTGTCAATAATGAAGCAGACAGATCATGCATTCAGAGGAATTTGTATTCATTTGCAAAGCAGGGTTTCAGCAAACAATATGCCTTCTACTGTAGCCATGAAGATATCTACCCCTAGGAACAAAGAATGTAGGAAAGGCTTCCTATCCTCATCTCTAAACAAGGTTTGGGGGTATAAAAGGATCCTCCGCTAAACACAAGTGCCCCATGAGACCCTGTGGCCAAAATGCAGAATGTGATCTTGGAATGACAACGTGGGATTCAGAAGGAGAGGTTCAGAATCTTTGATTTTGAATCTTTGAAGTGATTTTCCCTTCATATTTGTCACTGGTGGGACTACAGCTGGAACCCTGGGCACCGTTCTGGTGTCCATGATTGGAACTGGATATTGAAAAATGAGAGAGGGTTCAGACAACAGTCACAAGAATTAGTAAAAGTCTAGAAAATCTGCCTTATACTGAGCAATCAAGGAGCTCAAGCTGTTCAGTGGAACAAAGATAGTTAGGGCGTGACTTTATAAACATCTGTAAGTCACCTTCCTGGGGACCAAATGATAGAATCTTAGAATCATACAATCATAGAATACAAGAACTGGAAGGGACCTCGAGACATCATCAATTCCAGTCCCCTGCCCCTAAGGCAGGACCAAGCACCATCGAGTTCCTCCCTGATATTCATCTATCTAACCTGCTCTTAAATATCTCCAGTGATGGAGATTCCACAATCTCTATAGGCAATTTATTCCAGTTTTTCCTAATGTTCAACCTAAACCTCCCTTGCTGCAGTTTAAGCCCATGGTTTCTTGTCCTATTCTCCGAGGCCAAGGAGAACAGTTTTTCTCTCTCCTCCTTGTGACACCCTTTTAGATACTTGAAAGCTGCTATCATGCCACCTCTCAGTCTTCTTTTCTGAACTAAACAAGCCCAGTTCTTTCAGTCATCCTTCATAGGTCATGTTCTCTAGACCTTCAATCATTTTTGTTGCTCTTCTCTGGACTTTCTCCAATTTCTCTACATCTTTCTTGAAATGTGGTGCCCAGAACTGCGCACGATACTCCAACTGAGGCCCAATCAGTGCAGAGTAGAGCAGAAGAATATTTAATAATAGGCTCTGCAGCCTAACGTACATAGGTCCAACATGAATCAATGGCTAGAAATGGAATTTTAAGAAATTCTGACCAAAAACAGGATTTTCATTTTTGAACAGTGCAAGGACTTTCCCATTTGAACAGTACACCAAGTATCTTGGATAATTGTCCATCTTTAAGAATTTCAAAGCTAACGTGGGCTGGGATGAAGAAGAAGAGTACAAATGGGAGTGAGACAGTGATGTCAGTTTCTAGCATTTGAGGAGCAAAGACCAGGCATTTCCCATGTGGTAAATAGCCACTGAAGTTATGTTAATAGCATAAAATAATGAGAATAGAAAAGGCTGTGACAGCTGGGCTACAGATGTGTGCCTTTCCATGGAAAGGAGGCCCTGAGGTATGCCCAAATGCACACAGATCCGCAAAGAAAAACACAATTTCACCAGCCCTGCACACCTGTTTGTGTATATCCTGCTCCTTGCTGCTATAGCAACCGGGGTGGTCCATCTATCCATATAACCACCCCATTTCCCCCACAACCCTCAGCACTGCCCGCTTATCTGTGTATACCCTCCCTATAATCCATGGTGCTGCCTCCTGCCCATGTACATCCCCCTGTTTGTTCTTTCACCCTCAGCACAGCCCATGTGCTCATGTTGGTCCCCCAATACGCACGACTTACAGCACTACCGCACTGTGACACCCTCGCCAATGTACAGAACCAGATTCCAGACCCTCCAATGGCAGCTCACAGAAATACCCCCCCTCACTAGGTTACACTCAGTGTCTGCCTGCACTGAGGTAAAGGGGGAGATCACCCTGAACTGCCTGTCTGGGAGTGAAGGGAGCCCTAGCAGACACTTTGCCTGTGCAGGGAAGGAGAGAGGGACGGACCAGGCCAGCAGGAGAGAGACTGTGAGACCGAAAGGAGGCAGCATGAGCAACTTCTCCTCAAAAGCCCACAATGCTTTAGCATATCACAGCCCAGTCACTCTGTTGGTCTGGAAGTCATGGAAAGGTTGAGTGACGAGGTGTGTGGGACTAGGAATTGAGAGGTGACAATGAAAAATGTCAGGCATTGGTGACAGAGCAAGAACTCAGGAATTGAGCAATGCTGGTTCATGAAGTGACTGGACGTGAAATATGAGGAATTTCTCAGCCTGTGAACTTTCACAGTGCTGAGCTCAGCCAAACTGGGACAGAGGACCCTGGATTATTAAGGAGATAGCCTTTCCCCCTCTTGTTGCACAGATTTAAAATATAAGCAGCCACTGTCAATCACCCTTTGCATGTGTATTTGCCCACTTTCTCACGAAGCTCTTTTGTTTTGACTCCATAAATGATGGGGTTGAGCATGGGGGGGAAGAGGTAGAAGAGGTTGGCCAAGATGATATGAACATGGGGAGCGACGCCCTGACCAAACCGGTGTGTGAGAGTGGAGAAGAAGAAGAGAGTAAAAGACGTCACCATCACACAGATGTGGGCTGTGCAAGTGTTGAGGGCTTTCTGGTGGGCTTTCCTGGAGGAGATTCTGAAGACAGCCCTGAGGATCAGACCGTAGGACAGCACAACCAGCATCAGATCTGACCCAATAACCACAAACGCCATCACCAAGCCATACAACCTGTTGATCGTGGTGTCCCCACACGATATCTTAGCCACAGCTATGTGCTCGCAGTATGTGTGGGGAATAATGTGGTTGGCACAGAATGGCTGCCAGCTCAGAAGCACAGGCAGGGGCAGAACAAAGAGAACAGATCTCACCAAACCTGCAACTCCCAGCTTCCCAATCCGGGTGTTGGTGAGGATGGTGGCATAGTTCAGAGGGTAACATATGGCAACGTAACGATCAAAGGCCATCGTCACAAGAATGGCTGACTGCATCAGAGAAACGGCATGCAGGAAGAACATTTGGGTGAGGCAGCCAGCCATAGTAATGTCTTTCATATTGAAACAAAAAATACACAGGGCCTTCGGCACAACGGAGGTAGAGATGCCGATGTCGGTGAGCGCCAACATGCAGAGCAGCAGGTACATCGGCTGATGCAGGCTCTGCTCTTTGACTACCACAAACAGAACTGTGATGTTTCCCAAAAGTCCAACAGTGTAGACAGTAGAGAAAGGGATGGCAATCCAAAAGTAGTCAGCTTCCAGGCCAGGGATGCCCATGAGGATGAATGATAAAGAGTCAGAGGGGGTGAAGTTGAAAGCCGCCATGAAGTGTTTGATGCGTCAATGAGGCTCAGAAATGCTCAACATGCCTGTGAAGGGAGAGAAGCAGAGTGCGGGGGAGGGTTACACACCGTATAACAAATGGGCATAGGAAACATGTTACAATTATTGCCAATCTAGAAGGTGCAGTGAGGTAACAACATTTAGGAACGGCACCAGATTCTTTAGGTCCTAGTCAAGTGCAAAGAAATCCTCAAGGGGAAATAATCTGCCAAGCTAATGAGCAGCATGATGGCAGATGAACTTTGATATCAATAACTTCCCATTGGAGGGAAAATCTTGAACTCCTCACACCCCTAACATGGTTAAGAACATAAGAACGGCCATATTGGGTCAGACCAATGGTCCATCCAGCCCAGTGTCCTGTCTGCCAATAGAGGCCAATACCAGATGCCCCAGAGGGAAGGAGCACACCAGGTAATTCTCACATGATCCCTCCCCTGTCACTCAACTCCAGAGAAACAGAGGCTAGGGACACCATTCCTACCCATCCTGGCTAATAGCCATTGATGGACTTAACCTTTTTTGAGATGAGGAGACCACATCTGTACGCAGTATTCAAGATGTGGGTGTACCATGGATTTATATAAGGGCAATAAGATATTCTCTGTCTTATTTTCTATCCCTTTTTTAATGATTCCTAACGTCCTGTTTGCTTTTTTGACTCCCGCTGCACACTGCGTGGATGTCTTCAGAGAACTATCCACGATGACTCCAAGATCTCTTCCCTGATTAGTTGTAGCTAAATTAGCCCCCATCATAAGGAATCTGTTCCAGGGGCTTGCTCTTTCAGTCAGCCGCTAGTGACTCCTGCACATGGCAGCTGTATTGAACTAGGCTCTCACATGTCCTAGAGTTGCCTGCTCTCATTATATAATGAGCACACATCGCAGCTTGTGAGTCGTTCCTGTGTCGCTGTCTTTGAATCGCTATGCATTGTATTTATGTGTACAAACAAAAGTCGAATGGGTGCCTCCCTTGGCACTTGCCACTGGCGTGTGAGATTTTTCCACAGGTAAGACACAGTCACGGAGTACCCTCCCGCCCCCGCAGCCTAAGGAGCAGGTGTAATGGTAGGCACCCAACCTCGCCCCCTGCAAAGAAAGATTTGTGGGGAGGCTATGGGAGGCAGGGGTGTCTGGGTGGCATGAAGAAGACTCTGATGACCAGCGTGCTGGTGGAATTGGAGCAGCCTGGAAGGGGGAGGAGAGTACGGACAGGGAGCAGGGTGCGATGGGAGATTTTTGCAGCTGAGGAGCAAAATGTGGTATGTTTCCCCCTGGGTTCCACCTGGAACTAAGGTTCCACTAAAACCTCCGACTGATCGTCCTAGGGTCCTCCTTTCAATGTGCTGCTGGGACAAACTGCAGACCCAGTCCTAATGCTGCACCTCCACCAGCATTCACTGAGGCAGGGGTACCCACTGATGCAGTTATAACTTCCACTGGCTGGAATTGAACCTGGGACCTCTGGTTTATCAATATCCACCATGCTGACGATACTGGGAGTGTTTTTGTTTAACTCTAGGGAGATGCGCCTCAAGCCTGCTTTGCCCAGCTGTTCTTCATCCTCTCGCTTTCATTCATTGAATCCTCTGTGCTCCTGTCGATGGCCTTTGACCACTTTGTCGCCATCCGTAACCTGCTGATACGCCTCCATCTTAACCCTGCCACACATAGCCGAGACGGGGCTCATGTTTGTGTTAAGAGGGGTGGAGCTTGTTGTATTCCCAGTCCCCTTTCTCCGGAAACGGTACTGAGACTGTCAAACTAATGTCCTCTCCTATTCTTAATGTGTGCACCAGGAGGTCATGAAGATGGCTTGCTCGGATATCAGAGTCAACAGCATCTATGGCTTGTTCATAATAGTCTCCCCGATGGGGTTGGACTCCCAGCTCATCCTCCTCTCTTCTGTGATGAGCCTAAGCTGAGAGCCAGCTGGCTTTCTAGCTCAAACTGGAGAGGCTCCTACACCAAGTGCCACTACCTGGGACAGTGAACCACACTAGGTGTGTGGGTTATACAGTCTCTATCCAGCCACTGCATGAACCAACAATAGTGATGCTACAGCCAAAATAACAACCAGCTTCTTAGCATGGCACCTCAGTTCACTCCTACCTCTAGCTAGAGAGAATGACACACTTGTGATAACCAAGCTGAGATTTTTCCCCCAGACTCTTCACTTAAGGGCATACTGGGTTCAGAATAGAACATTACAACATTTATTAACTACAGTACAACAGATTGATTTGAAGCGATTATAGGGGACAGCAAACCAAAGCAGATTACCTAGCAAATCAACAAAAACAGACTAAGCTTCACACAGTGGTCAGATTGACTATGGATAAGCAGTTTCGCAGCCTGGTCAATGATATCATCTGGCAGATTCTCCACGTACAAACTGAACTGGCTTTGCAGCTTGGATTTCTCCAGTTTCCACACACAGGATAGAAATCCTATTAGCCTAGGCCCAGCCCTGCTCCCATTTCAGTCTTTTTTTCCTCAGGTGTTTCCAGGAGTCCTCTTTGTGGCGAGGGAAGAGCCACCAATGAGGTCACTCCCTGCCTTATGTGGGTTTTGCATAGGGCGGGAACCCTTAGCTTCAAAACATCGTTCTCAGACCAGTTTGAAAGAACAGGACAGAGTCCCCAGGATGGAGTCCAGAGTTTGTGGCCTGGTCCCATGTCCCTGTAGAGTCATCACATCCCTTCCTTATAGGATGTCTGGAGGAAGGCTCACCCAGTGGGAGATAAGAGTCATAAGAACATAAGAACGACCATACTGGGTCAGACCAAAGGTCCATCCAGCCCAGTGTCCTGTCCTATTGTTTTCTCTAATGACTGATGCCCTGAATTGGCCCATCCCAACCAGCTATCTAAACTGGAAGGCTACGTCTACACTGGCAGCTTCTTGCGTAAGAACGGTTTTGAGGAAGAGTTCTTGCGCAAAAAGTCTTCCACAAGAGCGCGTCTACACTGGCATGTGCTTTTGCACAAGAGATGTGCTTTTGCGCAAGAGCGTCTATGGCAGTGTGGACGCTCTCTTGTGCAAGAAAGCTCTGATGGCCATTTTGGCCATAGGGGTTTCTTGCACAAGAAATTCATGTTGCCTGTCTACACTGCCCTCTTCTGGAAGAGCTCTTGCGCAAGAGGGCTTATTCATCGTGGGGAGAGGAATAACTCTTCCGGAAGAAGCCCTGTTTTCCGACGCTAGACTGTAAATTTACTTGCGCAAGAACGTGCGTGCAGCGTAGACACCTGGCAAGTTTTTGCACAAGAACAGATGTTCTTGCACAAGAAGCCGCCAGTGTAGACATAGCCCTGTGTCTTGCCTGGTGGGTGTTACCCAGCTGTAACTACCTTTGAAATACAGCTCGGAAGTCAATATTTAGAACTTCAGATGCAAAAATGGTACACACCTACAACTTGGATAAACTGATTCAGAAAATTCTATCTCTGCCAGTGGCACCTCTTGCATAAAATGTATCCTAATTATGTCACAATCGTGTAATAATGATATCACCATGAAGAATAGGGAGTATAGTGTCACACAAAGATCAATGCGTCCAGGACTGGCCTTACCATGAGGCGAACTGAGGCGGGTGCCTCAGGTGCCAGAACTGTGGGGGGGGTGCCACTGGGACCCAGAGTGTAGAAAATTGTGTCTGTTGCTGGTGCATATGTATTCTCTCTGCTTTAGATGCACAGAGATGGTGGAGTGCTGTGCTGGAGGAAGGAGGGCAGAATTGAGACCTTTCAAAGTTTTGGTCCAAGCAAGGAGGCATGGGGGTGTCATTTGAGCTCCCCGCCTCAGGTGACAAAATGTTGTGGGCTGGCCCTGAATGGGTCTTTCTACCGGTGAGAAGCCTGAAGTTACATAACAACCACAAGAAATGATTAAAGCAAACCTGAGTAAAGAGCGTGACACCCAGGCTGCAGTGCTGTGGTTTGCCAGGGGAAAGAGACCAGCCCATATGCACTGAGGGGGGAAGGAATGCTTCCAGTGCTGGCCATCTACCCACAATCAAACAGAAAAAGTTCATTTCGGCAGTGCTACCAGCCTGTCCACATGAGGCTCCCGATCCCCGCACTCCCAGGGCCGCTCGCCTGTCCCTGTACCCCCCCATGCCTTTCCCCGCAAATCTCAGCCTTGCCTGCTTCTCTGTGTATACCTCCCACCCTTCCCCCATGACTTCCACCCAGCACAGCCAACCTGTCTGTGTACACTCTGCTCCCTGCCCCCAGAACCCTCGGTGCTTTCTGGGTGTTTGTGACCGCACTCCCTATCTCACAACCCCCACTGAGGGCCACTTCTCCATGTAGGTCCCCCACAAATTCTAGCCCTGTCACACAATGATACCCATCAACCAGGACAAAAATGAGGTGTCGGATGCCACAACAACAGCGGCTCCCGGAAACACCTCCAGAGACTAGGTTAAATTCAGTGTCTGCCTGCACCAGAGATAAATTGGTAGATTAGCCTGAACTACCTGTCTGGTAGTGAAGGGAACCCCAGAAGTAGCTCAGCCTGTGCAGGGGAGGTGGGAGGGACAGGTCTGAGGAGAGAGACACACCCAACAGCTCCCTGAAAGGAGGTTCCAAGAAGTTGTTCTCAGTGGTGACTGATGGCAGAATGAGGAGCAATGGTCTGAAGTTGCAGTGGGGGAGGTCTAGGTTGGATATTAGGAAAAGCTATTTCCCTAGGAGGGTGGTGAAGCACTGGGATGAGTTCCCCAGGGAGGTGGTGGAATCTCCATCCCTAGAGGTTTTTATGTCCCTGCTCGACACAGCCCTAGCTGGGATGATTGGGTTGGAGTTGGTCCTGCTTTCAGTAGGGGGTTGGACTTGATGACCACCTAGGACCCAATAAGGTCCTAGGATTCCATGATGTTAACTCCTCAAAATAAGCCAAAGCCTTCACGTTTTCCAGCCTGTTGGAAACTCTGACACACCTTCCTGGGTCTGCTGTTCCAGGTTGTCAATTGCTGACATTGCCAGGAGGCTGTCGTGGGACGGCTCCCCAGAGGAATGACTGGGGATGGAGTGAAAGAAAAACTGCTGCAGCGTAGTTCCCATTCCGTTACAGTCTAAGACATCCCCTGCCCGAGGAGTCCAGGAAACACCTCTTTGGTCTGTGGCATGCGGCAGGCGGTCTGGTCCCTATTTCTCCCCATCTCAGGACTCTGTACCTTTGTGATCTGGATACTGCACGTCCCAGCAAGCACCTCCTGCCTCCCACATACACACACAGTGTGTTCCTAGCCTTCCCGCAGTGAGGTGTCCCACAAAGTCTGGTTTCCCCCGAGCTTTTATTTTTCTTGCCTTTTGGTGCTTCTCCTCCTCTCCAGACTCAGAGATACAGGGGCACAGACAGAGCAGAGTTCTCTCCCCCACCTGCAAAAAAACCCCTGCTCTGAACCTCTAAGCCTGAGTTTCAAATTTCGGTAACTCTCCTGTTAGTTCTTCTTTAGTCCATAAGGGCTCACCCCTCGTTAGAGGACACGGTGTGGCTCCAGTTGAAGTCACTGGAGGCTCGTGGCTGGTGTAAATCAGGCCATTTATTTAAGTCTCTACATATGGATTTCGGGCAAAATTCCAGCAGTGTTGGGAGTTGGGAGTTTTGCCTTTCATCTCAGTGGAACCAGAATCATTCTCAGTGTTTAATTTTCCCACTCCAAGCTGCAAAAAACAGGGCTACAAGTCATGCGAGAAAGAGCGCTCTTCTGTTAGGTTGCTGAAAGAAACCCCCAGTTTTCTGTGGTGTTCGAGAACAGGTATGAAAGTTACAGATTTCACAATATTCAGGCCCTGATTTTGCTCTCAAAGAGACCAGTGTCAATCTGGAGTGACCTACTGCAGGCAGACTGGGGGAGCAGAAACTGGCCAGTGTGTTACCCTTTCTTGTTGTGAACCCTTTGGTTACACTGTGGGCACGTCTACACTGCAGCATTATTTTGAAATCACAAAGAGCATGCCTACACAGCAAGCCATTATTGTGAAATAATTTCGAGCTGGAGGACTTCTTACTCTGACTCCTGTAACCCTCATTTCACAAGGAGTAAGGGAAGTCGAAGGGAGAGTGTTCTTCCTTTGACTTCCTGCTGCGTAGACAGTGCCAAAAGCCGAGTTAAGCGACTTCAACTTCAGCTACGCAATTGATATAGCTGAAGCGGGGTAGCTTAATTTGACTTTTGCCCTCAGTGTAGGTGTGCCCACAGAGACCCACTGCAGAGTCTTTAGCTGCACTTCTTAGCAAGGCAGGGAAGTTGCTGAATTGAAAAACTTGAGTAAACTGGAGGAAAAGCCACACTGCCCAGACTAAGTAATATCCTGAGACAGATAGAAGGACACAGTAAGAGAGAGAACTGATCTGAAAACACAAATATTTGTCTAAACAATTTCTAATACATTTGTAGTTCCAATGTTACCTGGTAAATCTCTGGCTGTTTCTGACAATACTGAACAGTTCCAGTTGCTGTGCTGGTAAATTCCTGCCCAGTTGGTTCATGACTTGAACCCTGGAACCGTTTCTGAGATCTCTGCACTAACGGTAATGCAGAAAGAAGCCACTCACCAAAATCCTGCTCAGCAGAAAGGAAATCTCTGTATTGCTACAGGAAGGAGCCCTGAGAATAGGCGTATGAATCTAATACTTCTGACCTTCAACATGATGCACAGCAACCTTTATAATTCCCCTGAACAGTCCCTGTGGATTCTCAGGTTGGCCAGGACTCCCAGACAATTCCCTCAGCTCCGTGAGCAGTGGGAAGAGCAGAAAATAGACCCTAGAGAACTTCACCTGAGAACCTCTCCTGAGAATGAAGAAATGATTTTGCTGATACCAGGAACTCCGATTGTCAGGGTAACTGAGTCTTGCAGACTGTTCAGTATAGCAATTGATGATGGAGGGGCTCTGTGTGTGTGTGTGTGTGTGTGTGTGTGTGTGTGTGTGTGTGTGTGTGTGTGTGTAATGTGCTGCCATCTGCATTATGTGTCGGAATGCTGCCACAATATACAGGACCAAAAACTATTTTCATTTTCACGTGATCTTAGCAGCGTACTGCTGCATACCACCCATGCAGTTGTGATATCAATTCCACTAGCCTCTGAAACAGTCACTGACACTGGAGGAGCCCTCCAACCTCCTGACCTTCAGGGCCTCCCTTATCCTTCCTTTGTTCTAAGGGTGCCAGGTCCATCCATCACCAAGGTTGTGTTGGGTGAGGCCCCCCTGTGGAGGCCAAATTGCACGATCCAAAGGTGTTCACTTGCATCCATTTTGGAAGTCTATAGTGGATATAGATTTGGCAGCTGTAACTGTTCCAATACCATGTCTACACTCTAAGGGTACGTCTAGACTACAGGCTTTTGTCAACAGAGGCTTTGTCGACAGATACTGTCGACAAAGCTTCTGTCGACAAAGAGCATCTAGACTACATCTAGTTCTGTCGACAAACCAAGCCGCTTTGTCGACATGAGAGTGTAGACGCAAAGGACAGTGTAGATGCAATAACGCCTTCTGTCGACAGAACTCTGTCGACAAAAGGCGTTATTCCTCGTAGAATGAGGTTTACCACCGTTGACAAAACTGCTGAGTTCTGTCGACGTTATGTCGACAGAACTCAGCGATAGTGTAGACGCAGGTATAGTTTTGTCGACAAAAGTCCACTTTTATCGACAAAACCCTGTAGTCTAGACACACCCTAATAGGACTGAGAACACACTCCTAATTGGATTCTAATTCCAAAGGCCTGCTGCATTAGTAACTTGTTCACTGTGGCAATGTATGAAGACTTCTGACTGGAATGATGACTCCAAAGTCTGGCAGCCAAGGATATCCAGGAGATGCTGGAAAAGAGGGCTGCCCTCGGCAAAGGAAAGCGTTTTCTTCTCTAAGCAGCCATCTCATCAGGCAGGGAGAGATTGAAGCTTCACTGACACAGGAGGTACAGAAAGCTATCATACTAATGTGCAGGGGAGGAGAGATCAGGGCATCTTCACCCAGCAAGTGAAAGAGGTTTGATCTGGGTTTTGGTTTAGATTGCTAAGGCTGACCAGTCTGGAAACGCAGGGTTTTGACCTTCAAGTCCTAAACAATTGAATCAACTGGTTGTACAAAATAGGACTGTACTCTCAAAGGGTATTGAGCAAGTATGACATTCTCTGAGTTCAATATGATCCTATAGGTAGAGCATTGTTGCAACCACCGTGGCATACTTGCAACAAATACTTTTCAAAATGTGGCATGTGAGGTGTCTATGGAAAGGTTCTGATCTGCGGGTTCTGAGTCTGGTATTTATATGCATGTATCATTTTTGTAGTTGAAGTTCTGAGTATTAGCTCAAAACCTGTATCTCAAAGGTTGGCCCCTGTAGTAAGAGCCCTAAGGCATTCAGCCAGTGCATTGTGAAGAGACTATTCAATTTGAATGGCTCATCTAAAGAATAATGAACTGATAATGGACCATGGGAGAAGTCCATCTACTCTGAGTAGACCTTCCAACTGAAGTATTAGTAGTGGCCATTGCTACAGCTAAGCAAAAGTGGACATGGAGATGTGACTTGCCCATGTGATTCCACAATCCATCTTAACCTGTAAGGTTGCATATAGACAGCGGCGCAATTTTGGGATACTTCTGGTATCCTGAAATAGCTATTCCATGTCTTTTAAACAAGTCCATTATTTCGAAATAGCTTTTGAAATAACGGGCTCACTATTCCAACGTCCCTATAAACCTCATCCCACAAGGATTAAGGGATATTTTGGAATAGCACTCTATTTCAGGTATCTAAAAGGGTGTCACAAGGAGGAGGGAGAAAACTTGTTCATCTTGGCCTCTGAGGATAGAACAAGAAGCAATGAGCTTAAACTTCAGCAAGGGAGGTTTAGGTTGGACATTAGGAAAAAGTTCCTAACTGTCAGGGTAGTCAAACACTGGAATAAATTGCCCAGGGAGGTTGTGGAATCTCCATCTCTGGAGATATTTAAGAGTAGGTTGGATAAATGTCTATCAGGGATGGTCTAGACAGTATTTGGTCCTGCCATGAGGGTAGGGGACTGGACTCGATGACCTCTTGAGGTCCCTTCCAGTCCTAGTATTCTATGATTCTAAGATTCTATTTCAAAATTTGGCATTGTGTAGACAGTGCCAGAAATTCAAAATAAGCTATTTTGAAATACACTCGAAATAAGCAACGCATTTTGCGTAGCTCAAATTGCGTAACTTATTTCGAGCTACAGGTGCAGTGTAGACTATTGTCCACAGTAAGGACAATAGGATTCCCTCCACATGGAAGAGGCTATGAAAGGCCCTAGAAACACCTTCATTTTGCCTCTTTCCTTCTCAAAATTTTGGACTATGAGCTAATGGGAGCATCCTCACAAAGGGATTGAGGTCTTTCCAAAGATTTGGAAGCAACCAGAGATGTGATTTAAGACAGTCCTTCATTCCATCATGGCTATAAACTTGAACCAGGAACTTTGCAATTATTGTATGTATTTGATATCTGATAGCCAATTTTAAATCTCACCTTTCTTTCTTTCTTTCAGTGACCCTTTGGATTTTAGATACTAAAGTTTGGCCACAGCATGATTTTGGGGTAAGATCTGAGTTCTGTATTAACCTGTGTGAGTGGCTGGCTATTTAGGACCAGAAGAACTTTTTGCTTGATGAGGCTGACTCACCTCTGAACCCAGTATTTTGGGGAGAGATACGGGGCATGTCTAGACTACATTTTTTTTTTAAACTGCCCTTTTTTGGAAAAAACTTCACCTGCATCCACATTGCAATCGCATTCTTTCTAAATTAAATCGAAAGAATGCAGGGGGTTTTTTTGACATTGGTAAACCTCAAATTACGAGGAAGAATGCCTTTTTTGAAAGAGTTCTTTCAAAAAAAGGCGTGTGTGAACACAGAACAGGGACATTTTTCAAAAGACGAGGCAGTCAAAAAAAGAACAGGTGCCCTGGTGGCCATTCTGTGAATAGCAAGCAGGGCTTTCTTTTGAGAGAGTGTCCATGCAGTCTGGACACTCTCTTTCAAAAAAACAGATCGCTTTTTTGATCCAGTTTTGAGGTATGGACGCTCCCTTTTGAAAGAAGCTTGCAGTCTAGACGTACCCACAGACACTGGAATGCCTCAGTAACTGCTTTTATGACTTCTTCTCTGCCAATGTGGTGACACAGAGGTTTTACACTTTTGTGGCTGCTTTGGTATATCATGTGGCAGAAGAATCTGAATTTGGTGTTCTCAGTTGTGAGCCACGCAGGCACAGCTACAGCAAGGTCTTTCCTCAAAGTCTCCGATGCACTGGGGAGGAATATCCTGGTGAAATGGAGGTATCAACACTAGCTGAGGAATTAGGAAGACTCCCTGCTCTTCCTCTTAACAGGAACAAAGCAAGGGCAGGCCCCAAGGCACCTGCCATGGGAGTAGGGCATGCGCCAGCTGGGACTCAAATCCAGCTTGCAGGAATAGGACCACCACTGGCAGCCACCTCTTCCTAAGCTATCTCATCCTTCTTTGGGCTGCAGGTGGTGACTGTTCCAAGGAGAGGTGGTGGCCCTTTAGCTTTTTGAGGTGGCTGAGAGTTTAAGGTGATGGACTTCTAATCCATTGTGCTCTGTACGTGTGGGTTCAAATCCCATCTTGATTGCTTGCTGACCTTTTCTTCTTTTGGCTTGTGGTGGCTACAGGGTCCTTCTTCCTGGCATTTTCTGCAATTTGCTGTCCAAACAACTCATACCATCAACAAGAGTAGTCAACATGCCTGGAAAGGGGATCCCTGTGACCCTAGGAGCATCCCAGTGCCAAGTGGTCAGGGACAGTCTTTTCTGAGGAAATGAATTCCAGCTGGCCTGATCAATTCAGCCGAATCCGATTCACTGGGCTTCTAATCTGCATGTACACACTGGCAGGCAGGAACGGGGGGAGGGGAGGGGTTCTTCAACGTACTTCCCCAAAGAATTCTGAATGAATTTGGCAGCCAGCAAAAAAGCCTCTTTTCATTTATGATTTAGCTTCCTGACATCTTTGTGATAGAGCAGGTGTAACCACCACCGGGCAGATTTGAACCTGGGACATCTGAAGCAGAGTATAGGAGCCTCTACCCTCTGAACTAAAAGCCAGCTGGCTCCCAGCCCCTGCTGTAGAGGTCTCTTAATCTTCACTGTTGCTGTGGTCTAGGTGCCACTGCATGGTAACCACACTAGGGCTATGTCTACACTCGCGGCTTCTTGCGCGAGTAATATGCAAATGAGGCTAAGCGTGGAATATTGCCGAGCCTCATTTGCATACCTAATGAGCCACCATTTTTTTCAGAAGAGGCTCTTGCGCAAGAAGGAGCGTCTACACTGCCCCTTCTTCTGCAAGAAAAACCCTCTTGCGCAATGCCGTTACACCTATTACTTTTCAGGAAGAACGGCATTGCGCAAGAGGGTTTTTCTTGCGAAGAAGGGCAGTGTAGACGCTCCTTCTTGCGCAAGAGCCTCTTCTGAAAAAAATGGTGGCTCATTAGGTATGCAAATGAGGCTCGGCGATATTCCACGCTTAGCCTCATTTGCATATTACTCGCGCAAGAAGCCGCGAGTGTAGACATAGCCTAGGTGTGTGGGTTACACAGGGATCGGCAACCTATGGCTCTGAAGCCAAATATGGCTCCGTACGGAAGCAAATATGGCTCCTCTGTCATTCCCAAAATACGCGCAACTTTTTAAAGTTAAATGAAAAATGAATTCAAAATTTTAAAAATGGGCAATTACTCATGTAGCTTGAATGTGCGCGTGAACTTGAATGTGACCAGTTATGATGTAAACTTCAAAGAAATGTGTAGAAAGATGCAGCAGCAGCAGTCCCATGCAATAAAGTCTGGGAGTACAATGTTTCATCTGTGCTATGATGAATCATTATGCCAATTATTACTAATATTAAGTTGTATATTTTCAGTCATTCAAGTGGGCTTTCTTATATGGCCCCACTCCCCCTCCCTTTATCCAGAGGCCTTCCTCACCTCAAGACTCCCTCTTCCACTCTTCTGTGTGGCAGAGTTCTCATAATGGTGACATGGCTGTACCCAGGATTCTCGGGGGACTGAACCCCCAGTCTCCTCACGGTCACCAAGGCCATGGCTACACTGCCGTGTTTTTTGTGGAAGAAGATATGCAAATCATGCTCACATTTGCATATCTTCTACCGATTCTTTTTGCGGAAGAGGTTTTGCTGCTCTTTGGCCCCCATGAAGACGGGGTCAAATGTCAGAAAAAAACCCTCTTTCGCAAGACCCCTTATTCCTCGACAATCAAGGTTTACAGGGTCTTGCAAAAGAGGCTTTTTTCTCGACATTTGGCCCCATCTACCCAGGGGCCAAATATTGGCAAAACCTCTTCTGCAAAAAGACTCAGAAGAAGATAAGCAAATGTGAGCGCGATTTGCATATCTTCTTCCGCAAAAAATGGCAGTGTAGCCGTAGCCTTAGATTGGTGTTAGTGTATCCCCACTTTGGGACATGCTCTTCACACCAGATGTTTCCCTGGCCCCACTGATCGCTACATTCAGGTCAAACCAAAAATAATTTATTAAATAGGAATTCTAAGCCAAAATAAGGAAAATATGGGAAAGCTTCAAGGAAACAATAAATTCTGCCCTGTGCACATGAGCAACAACGCAAACAGTCATAGCGAGGAGGTAAGACATTCAGTCGCCTGGGCATTTGGTGGCATTCTGTGTTTCGTGTGGCTCACAAAACCCAAGATGAAAGTTCAACAGCTGTGTTTGACATCTCTGACTACGTGAACAGTGCACGTGTGTTTTGAAAGTTCCAGCTGAAAAAAGACAGTACAAAGTGTTCAGTGATTTGACCCAAAGGTGATGATCATAGTTTAATACAGCAGACTTGTTCTCAAAAATACATAGACAGGTTCACAACTGTCATCAACAAGCTATAGTAGAATGTCCTCAGTAGCTGCAGATGCTTTCCTGTATTAGAGCTTTCCAACTGAAACCTTTAGCTTATCCTCCAGACTTCCTGAAGGATGGGACATAGTATCATAGAATCCTAGAACTGGAAGGGACCTCAAGTGGTCATCAAGTCCAGTCCCCTGCAATTCTGGCAGGACCAAGCACCGTGTAGATTGTCCCCGACAAGTGTGTGTCTAACCTGCTCTTAAATATCTCCAGTGAAAGAGATTCCACAACCCCTCTAGGCAATTTATTCCAGTGTCTAACCACCCTGACAGTTAGGAAGCTTTTCCTAATGTCCAACCTAAACCTCCCTTGCTGCAGTTTAAGCCCATTGCTTCGTGTCCTATCATCAGAGGCCAAGAACAATTTTTCTCCCTCCTCTTTGTAACACCCTTTTAGATACTTGAAAACCACTATCATGTCCCTTCTCAGTCTTCTCTTTTCTAAACTAAAGACCAGTTCTTTCAGTCTTCCCTCATAGCTCATGTTCTCTAGACCTTTAATCATTTTTGTTGCTCTTCTCTGCACCTTCTCCAATTTCTCCACATCTTTCTTGAAATGTGGTGCCCAGAACTGGACAAGATACACCAATTGAGGCCTAATCAGTGGAGAGTAGAATGGAAGAATGACTTCTCATGTCTTGCTCACAACACTCCTGTTAATGCATCCTAGAATTATGTTTGCTTTTTTTGCAATAGTGCCACAATGTTAACTCATGTTTAACTTGTCGTCCACTATGACCCCTACATCCCTTTCAGCAGTACTCCTTCCTAGACAATCACTTCCCATTCTGCATGTGTGAAACTGATTGTTCCTTCCCAAGTGGAGAGCTTTGCATTTGTCCTTATTAAATTTCATCCTGTTTACCTCAGACCATTGCTGTAGTTTGTCCAGATCATTTTGAATTATGACCCTATCCTCCAATGCACTTGCAACCCCTCCCAGCTTGATATCATCTGCAAACTTAATAAGCATACTCTCTATGCCATCATAGAAAAGTTAAGTAAATTTTACTCACCATATCACTGTACATATGATAAAGAAGTTCAATATTATTGTTTCTTTCTTTGACTATGTCTTTCTGAAAGCACATCTTTAATTTGTCAAACTCATCAAGAGCCCAGTTCAAACAAGGCCTAATGGGAAGACACTTTGCATCAGAAAGCTGAAGTATCTTCTGGTGGTCTGGAAGTCAAGAAAATTCTGAATGACATAGTGTGGGAGGGTGGGGGCTGATGGGTGATGCTGAAAGAGATCAGGTGATGGTCAGAGAGAGGGAACTAAGGAACAGAGAGAATAGCGTTTGATGACGGCGTGACAAGACATTAAGTGCGAGGAACTTCTCAGACTCTGAACTCCCACAATGTTTAGCAACCACACTGGGGTGGAGCACCATTGGTTAATAGGGAGATGTTCTTTCCCTGTCTTGTCACACAGGTTTAAAGTCAGTGGCTTCTTGCGATCACCTTCTGCAGGTGTATCGGCTCACTTTGACACGAAGCTCTTTGGTTTTGACTCCATAAATGATGGGGTTCAGCATGGGGGGGATGAGGAAGAAGAGATCGGCCAAGATTATATGAATGTGGGGAGCGATGCCGTGACCAAACCGGTGTGTGAGGGTGGAGAAGAGGAAGAGAATACAAGATGTCAGCATCACACAGAGGTGGGCGGTGCAGGTTTTGAGAGCCTTCGGATGGGCCTTCTTGGAGGAGATTCTGAGGACGGCCCTGATGATCAGACAATAGGACAAGGCAACGAGAGTCAGGTCTAACCCAATGACGACAAATGCCATCACCAAACCATACGTCCTGTTGACTGTGATGTCCCCACATGACAGCTTTGCCACAGCCATGTGCTCACAGTACATGTGGGGGATAATCCGATTGGCACAAAATGGCAGCCTGCTGAGGAGCAGGGGTAGAGGCAGCATAAAGAGAACAGATCTCATCAAACCCACTAGCCCTAGCATAGCGATGCGTGCATTGGTGAGGATGGTGGTGTATCTCAGAGGGTTACATATGGCCACATAGCGATCAAAGGCCATTGTCACCAGGATGGCTGAGTGCATCACAGAAACTGCATGGAGGAAGAACGTCTGGGTAAGGCACCCACCTTCAGTAATGCCTTTCAAATCAAACCAAAATATACACAGGGCCTTCGGCACAACAGATGTAGATATGCCGATATCGGTGAGGGCCAGCATGCAGATCAGCAGATACATCGGTTGGTGCAGGGTCTGTTCTTTGCCTACAACAAACAGAACTATGAAATTTCCCACCAGGCCGATAACATAGCATGCACAGAAAGGGATGGAAATCCAGACGTGGGCAGCTTCCAAACCAGGGATGCCCATTAGGATGAATGTTGGAGACTCAGATACAGTGAAGTTGAAAGCTGCCATGAGGTGGTTGATGCATCGATTGGGCTCAGAAATGCTCAGGGTGCCTGTGAATGGAACATAAGAACATAAGAATGGTCATACTAGGTCAGATCAAAGGTCCATCTAGTCCAACCTCTAGTCTTCCGACAATGGCCATTGGCAGGTGCTCCCAAAGGGAATGAACAGAGCAGGAAATCCGCAAGTGATCCATCCCCTGTTACCCATTCCCATTCTGACAAACAGAGGCTAGGGACACCATTCCTGCCCATCCTGGTTAATAGCCATTGATGGACCTAACCTCCATGTAGGGTACATGTACACAGCAGGACAAAACTCCAATTAAGTTACGCAACTTGAGCTACGACAACTGCATAGCTTAAGTCAAAATAGCTTAATTCAGCTTTTGGTGCTGTGTACACACTCTTCCTTCAACTTCCTTTACTCCTCGTAAAATAAGGGTTACAGAAGCTGGAGTAAAAAGTCCTCCAGGTCGACATTGTTTTGAAATAAAGGCTTGTAGTATAGACGTGCAGTATGCTATTTCAGAATAATGCTGCTATGTAGACATACCCTTAAAGTCCTGGCTTTCACAACATCCTCTTGCAAGGAGTTCCACAGGTTGTGCGCTGTGTGAAGAGAGAAGCACAGTGAGGGAGGAAGAGTTATAAACTCTGTAACAAATGGAACAGTAAATATTCTATAGTTATCAACAATGTGGAAAGGGGGGTGAACAGTGAGATTACAACAGTTCAAGATGGTTACAGATGGTTTAGGTTGCAGTGACATCCAGAGAAGTCCTCAGATGGAGCTAATAAAGCCTGGTGAATGAGCAGCATGGTGGCACATGAACTTCAATGTCAATAAGTGCAAGATGTCTGTCCATTGGAAGAAAAAAACTTGAACTCCTCAGACACTTTACAAGGCTCTAATTTAATTGTGTGAACTCTGGAGAGGATGTAGCACCAGCTCTGTGAACCCCAACACACAGTGCAAGCAGAAACTTATTAAAACATTGGGATGAAGGAAGAGTAGGAAGGGGAATTGTACAGAAATACAGTCAAACAAGATCAGTCAGTCTGTGTTTTAGCCTTCTCCAGACTCCTCTGTGTAGTAGAATCACAGAGTCATAGAATCTTAGGGCTAGAAGAGACCTCAGGAGGTCATCAAATCCAGCCCCCTGCCCAAAGCAGGACCAATCTCTGGTACTGGGCACCCTTCTTGCAGAGGATATTGCAGAACTAGAAGAGTACATGGAGTGATCAAGGAGTCTAGGACAGTGTCCTTTGGAGAGAGGTTGAAAAGTCTAGGACTGCTACCTTACAAAGGAGACAAATTAGAGGAGACAAGAGAAAACCCTATAAGCTACTGACTGAAGATCATCTCATCTGAAGAAGTGGATTTTGCCCACGAAAGCTCATGATACTCTACATATATTTTTGTTAGTCTCTAAGGTGCCACAGGACTACTTTTTTTTTAAGTTGTTTTTAAAGTTGCAGACTAACATGGCCACCCCCTGAGACTTTCAAGATCAACAGGACACTCAATTAAACTGAAATGTGGCAGACTCAAAACAGATAAAAACAGTGTTTTCTGCACTTCAGTGTGTAATTGGACTGAGAAACTCATTGCCACAAGAATTTGTTGAGGCCACAAGCTAAGCTAGAATCAGGAAGGGTTTGGACATTTACATGCATAGTGAGACAATTCAGTTACAATAGTTACAGCTAAAGAAATATTTTGGAAACCTTGTATGCACCCAGTTTTCAGGGCACAAGCCAATCTCTAGCTGTCAGGCATTAGGGTGACACTTTCATGATGGTCAAGTCATCCTCCTTTCCACCCACTGCTGGTTTTTTTATACCTTCTACTGCAGCACTTGGGGCTGTCCTATCAAGGAGAGGACATTGGACTTGGTGGAGCATAGGTCTGATCCATGATGCAAACCCTGTATTGGAAAAGAGCCAGCTGTCCCTCATGGAAACATGCATTATCCTGCTGGGCTAAGACTTTGTGTTCAACAGAATGGGCACAAGGGTCTTGGTATTTAGGGCTGTTGGCCAGCACCTCTATTACTTCCCTCGTTCCTTTTGGTGATACTCTTCCTTGCAGGCACCCAGCATTGTGTAAGATATAAGGTACAGGTTTTCACAGAAAACTAAGCGGAGAGCCATGTCAGCAACTCAGGGTGTGTCTAGACTGCATCCCTCTGTCGACAGAGAGATGCAAATCAAGCAAATCGAAATTGCTAATGAAGCAGGGATTTAAATATCCCGTGCTTCATCCCTTAGCATAAACATGGCCGCCGCTTTTTTTCAAAACAGAGTTTTTTCGAAAAAAACGGCAGTCTAGATGCGGATCTGTTGAAAATAAACCCTTTTTCGACAGATCCTGTAAACCTCATTTTTTGAGGAATACAGGATCTGTCAAAAAAGGGTTTATTTTCCACAGATCCGCGTCTAGACTGCCGTTTTTTTCGACAAAACTCCGTTTCCAAAAAAAGCGGCGGCCATGTTTATGCTAATGAAGCACGGGATATTTAAATCCCTCCATTAGCAATTTTGATTTGCTTGATTTGCATCCCTCTGTTCACAGAGGGATGCAGTCTTGATGTAGCTTCCACTATTAACCCTTCCCACGTGTACTGAACCCGGCCCTTGCTGCTATTAACTCGGCCTGGCAGAAGGGTTACATGTAAATATTGATGAAATTTGCAGATGACGCAAAAACCAGGGGATCATAAAAATGAAAAGGATGGGTCACTGAATTAGAGCAATCTAGATTGTCTGGTAAACTAGGTTAAAGCAAACTATGTATGTTCTAACTGAGCTATGTAGATGTCCATATCTAGAAAGAAAGAATGCAAGCAATTCTCACACAGTGGGAGGAACAATGAATATAAACTCTCTAGTGGGAGGAACAATGATTATAAACAAGATTTGGGGTCATGATGGGAAAAGTACCTAAATCCGAGCTCCCAGTGTGACCCTGTGGCTAATAGAGCCAATAAGATACTTGGATGATAACCAGGGAAATTTCAAGGAGAGGAAGAGAATTAATTTTACCTCAGCATTTAGCACAGGTGTGACAACTGCTGGAATCCTGTGTCCAGTTCTGGTGTCCATGAATAAAGATGGATGTTGATACACTGAAGAGGGTTCAGAGAAGAGTCACAAGAATTAGCAGAAAATTAGAAAACCTGCCTTAAAGTGATAGACTCAAAGAGCTCAATCTATTTCATTTAAGGAAGATGGTTAAGGGGTAAATTGTTAACAGTCTGCATGGAAGCAAATACTGAAAGATTGGCTTTTCCACCTAGCATACAGCGGTGTAACACAACCCAGTGGCTAGAAGTTGAAGTTAAAGAAATTCTGACTGGCTATAAGGTGTACACTGTTTGTAAACAGTCAGAGTAATTAACCATTGGAACAATTTACCAAAGGTCTTGTTGGATTCTCCATCATTGAGAATGTTTACATCCAGGTTGGATGTTTCTCTAAAGATGTGCTCTAGGAATAATTTTGGGGAAATTCTCCGGCGTGTGCTCTACAGTCAGTCAGACCAGATGACCCCATCTGAATTTGGTAACTATGAACATGTCCCCAGGAGTCATCAGGAGGCATGTCGCCTGCAAACCCATTCCTGAGCTGACTGCAGGCTTTTTTTTCCAGTCAGGGCCCTGTTGAAATTAGAACTGTGAGGAGGAATTCTCAGAGGAGTGCAGTGTCTTGAAAATATAACACTGTGTGTATTTGGCAAGGCTGAGGGATCCTGTGACATTGTATGGATGAACGTTTGAGGTGAGAAAAATAATCACATGTCCCCATAAAATCTCCACAGTGAGGAGTGAATTTACATCCCTTGCCAATAGTGACTACCAGAGCATCCTGAGTTTAACTTCTGTGTCGCAATGGCCTACTGTTTCAGGCAGCTGCCCCTGGCTCCTGCATGAGGCAGCTGGATTTATCTGGACCCTCGCATGTCCCATTGTGGTCTGCTCTCGTATAATATGCGTGCTTCTCGGCTCGTGAGTTATTCCTGTGCAGCGGTTGCTGAAGCCGCACACAGTGTGCAGGGTGCGCTCAGAGCAGCAACACACGCATGTGAGATGACTCACCAGAGAGACACAGTCACTGGTCTCCCCTCAGCCAAGGGAAGAGGAGTGATGGGGGGCACCTCACGCCCTGCGGAGGAAGAGCTGTGGGGAATGTGGCGGGGCTCAGAGGCAGTGGGAGGCAGGGATGACTGAGGAGCGAGGAGAAGATGCTGGTGACCAGCGTGCTGTTGGAATCAGGGCAGCCTGGGATGGGGAAGGAGAGTGCAGGCAGGATGAGTATGCTGGGGGACTGAACCAACTGCAGAGCAAAGACTGATGGCTCTTTCCTCCAGGGAAATCCCTCAAGTTAGGTACTTAACATTCAACAATTGGAGACACCCAGGCTGCAGTTTTGTGGCTTGCCAAGGCAAAGAGAGGCCTCCCCAATGCCCTAAGGGCATGGAAGGAAGGATCCCAGTGATGGCCTTGGACCAGCAATCATAGAGAAAAATGTTAACAGCGCTGCCTGCCTGTTCGCATACATGCCACTCCACAACCTAAGAACCTTCAGTGTTCCCCGCCTATCTGTGTACATCCTGCTCCCCACTCCAATAACCTTCAGTACCACCCGCCTGTCTGTGTACACCCTGCTCCCCACTCCAACTACCCTCAGTACCCCCCACCTGTCTGTGTACACCCCGCTCCCCACTCCAATAACCCTCAGTACCCCCCACCTGTCTGTGTATACCCCGCTCCCCACTCCAATAACCTTCAGTACCCCCCGCCTGTCTGTGTACACCCCGCTCTCCACTCCAATAACCTTCAGTACCTCCTGCCTGTCTGTGTACACCCCCTTCCCACTCCAATAACCTTCAGTACCCCCCGCCTGTCTGTGTACACCCCGCTCCCCACTCCAATAACCTTCAGTACCCCCCGCCTGTCTGTGTACACCCCGCTCCCCACTCCAATAACCTTCAGTACCCCCCGCCTGTCTGTGTACACCCCACTTCCTACCTCATAACCCCCAGTGCTGTCTGCCTGTTTGTGTATGGCCCCCACCCTCACAACTTCCAGCCCCGCCACACTGTAATACCCCTCACCCACAACCAGGTGCCAGACCCCACAGCGACAGTTCACAGAAATATCTCAGACTACATGAAACTCAGTGTCTGCCCGCACTGGGGAAAAGGGGTGATGAGTCTGAGCAAAATCTCCCAGCACGAAGGGGACTCCAGCAGCCGCTCGGCCTCTTCAGGAATGGAGAGGGGGACAGACCCAGAGGATGTGAAAAAGCCAACGTAATTCTTCCTCAATATGACACAGCTTTAATGTACGGAAGATACTAACAAACCCAGACTCACTTTCCTGAGGCTGCTTTGCCCCGTTGGCAATTAATGTCATTCCACCAGGCTGCAGTGGGGTTGCTCTTGAGAGGAGGGATGGCCCGGATGGGGGAAGGTGTCAGAGACAATTGGCTATATTGTGGTCCACATTATATTACAGTCTGAGGCACCCCCTGACCGAGGAGGCCTTGCGAGGCCTCTTCAACCTGGGCATTAAGCAGGATATATTCTCTATTTCACCAGATTCAGGACTCTGTGATCTGGATACTTAGGGTGTATCTACATAGCGAAGTTATTTTGGAATAACGGCTGTTATTCCAAAATAACTATGCGAGCATCTACACGGCCATTCCATTATTTCGAAATAATTTCGAAATAACGGACGGCTCATTCTGACTTCTGTAAACCTCATTCTACGAAGAATAACCGCCTATTCCGAAATAGCTATTTCGAAGTAAGGCGTGTGTAGACGTTCCACTGCTGCTATTTCGAAATAGCCCCTCACCAGGGCCATTCTAAGTTAGTCCTCCTGGGGCTCTAAATCGAGATAGCACATCTACATTAGGGAAGCCTGCCTCGGACTAATTTTGAGGCTTCCCTGCAGGGTAGACATGCTATTTGGAAATAAGCTATTTCGGAATAACTATTCCGGAATATCTTATTCCAAAATAGCTGTGCAGTGTAGACATACCCTTAAATCCCCCCTATCTCCCTTCAAAGACAAACATGGACATTGTGTTCCTAGACCTCTCCCAGTGAGATTTTCATTCCAGCACCACCTGGTTTCCTCTAAGCCAGAATCATTCTTTTTTTTTTTTTTTTTAACTGCCTTTTCACGCTTCTTGTCCTCTCCAGGAACAAAGAGTTAGGGATAAAGACAGAGCAGAATCCTCTTAACCCACCCCCCATTGTTCTCCTCATTGTTCTGTGAGTCTGAGATTTCTGCAACTCTCCTGTCAGTTCTTTTTTGGTCCAAACAATCTCACCCATCCTTAGAGGCCACAGGATGACTCCAGTAGAAGTCACAGGAGGCTCATGGTTCATATAATCATAGTATCATAGAAACCTAGGAGATCATCAAGTCTAACCCCTTGTTCAAAGCAGGACCAACCCCAACTAAATCATCCCTGCCAAGGCTTTGTAAAGCCAAGACTTAAAAACCTCTAGGGATGGAGATTCCACCACCTCCCTAGGGTACCCATCCCAGTGCTTCCCCACCCTCCTATAGAAATAGCTTGTCCTAATATCCAACCTAGACCTCCCCCACTGCATCTTGAGCCCATTGCTCCTCGTTCTGCCATCCGTCACCACTGAGAACAGCCTCTCTCCATCCTCTTTGGAACCCCCCTTCACTGGTTGAAGGCTGCTATCAAATCCCCCCTCACTTTTCTATTCTGTCGATAAATAAGCCCAAATCCCTCAGCCGCTCCTCATCAGTCATGTGCTCCAGCCCCCCTCACCATTTGTGTTGCTGTAAATCAGCACAGTTCTTTTAAGTCCCTACACGTGGATTTGGAGGGAATTCTTGCCAAAGTTGGGAGTTTTGCCATTGATCTCAATTGGACCAAGATTTCACCCTTCGTATTGAACTTTCTGCTTCCAGCTATAAAAATCAAGACTTCCGGTCATGTTAGAGAAAGCACTGTTCTGTTAGGGGGCTGAAAATGTCTGAAGGAAACCCCCCAACGTAGGCGGCGTTCTGAGACAGGGCATGAATGATGGAGACTTCATAACTTGTGGATCCTGATTTTGCTCTCAGGGAAGCCAGTGTCAATCTGGAGTGACCCCCTGAAGACAGAATGGGAGAGCAGAATCTGGCTTGCGTGTGACCCGTTCTTCTTGGGACCCCTCTGGTCACACAGACACCCACTGCAGAGGCTCTGGCTGCATTTCCTAACAGAGCAGTGAAGTTGGTGAATTGAACACTTGAGCAAACCAGAGGAAAAGTCACACGGTCCCAAAGATAAAGGAAGCTAGTGAGACAGATTGAGGGACACAGGAAGAGACAAGGAACAGATCTGAAACACAAATATGTGTCTAAACTATTTCCAATAATGATCACAGTTCCAATTTTGCCAGGTAAATCTCTTTGTGTTTCTGATCATACTGAACAGTTCAAGTCGTTGTGCTGCTGAATTCCTGCTTAGATGACTCTTGACTTGATCTCTAGAACCCTTTCTAAGCCCTTAGCTCTAACTTTATTGCAGAAACAGGCAACTCACCGAAATCCGGCTCAGCAGAGAGAGGAAATCTCCTTCCTGAGACAGAGAGGCAGAGTCCTGAGAAGCAGTGTATGACTTTCGCAAGTCTGACACTTTCCGGGCTGGGAAGTGACCTTTATGATTCCCCAATACAGTCCCTGTGGACTCCCACTTATACCAGACCTCCCAGACAATCCTCTCGGCTCTGGGAGCAGCGGGAAGAGCAGAAAATAGACCCCAGAGAACTTCAGCCTGAAAGCAGAGTGGAAAAACAATTTGCAGTTACCAGGGGCTCAGACTGTCAGGGCAAACTGAGTCTTGCAGACATAGTGGAGTGGTACGGAGTACAGTGGCAGCAGTGTTATCTGCTTAAATGAAGCACACGAGATCTTTTATAGGGGAAAAGGCAGTATGACGCATTTATTGAGAATACAACAGTTGCATATGCTTTTCAATCACTCACACAAACAAACATGCATACACTGACTCGCCACGATGTTATAGTTACCAGTCCAGAGTCTGTATCAATCTAGTGGCCAGCCAGATTGATCACAGAGGGGGAGTCGGGCTCTGTTGGTCGATCAATCCAATGCTCCTCTGGAGGTGGTGGCAAGACGAACGCAAAGTTCCATAGCAAAGCACCCTGCTTTTATAATCCTTTTCCCTGTTGAAATCAATGCATTCTGCTGTGTCATTCTGTGACCGGGATGTTATCTTGTTGATGTCAATCGTTCCCAAACATCTCTTGAAGGCTCATCCTGTAATCAATCGTCTTTTGGGGGTGCCCGTTTGCTTCAAGGCTCATCAATCTGCCAATACCCCAATCTCTCCTTATTATGGGTACGCACTGGTGATTATAGATGGCTTCTTTGACACTGATATGTTTCTTTTCACAGTCTGTCTTTTACAGTTTGTCTTCACCCCGCATTCTCCCCCTTTTCTCTTGACCATCTGGCTCTAACGATGACCTTCACATCATATCTCATTCATACAAACAGTCTTTCACAAAATCCTTCAAAAGTAAACAATACTGTTTTATATTAAGCAAAAGCAAATTCAAAACAATTCACATCGAAGGCCCGGGCCTTCAATATTTCTAATCTCATTGACATAGACACAATATGAGATCCTGTCTCTACTTACTAAACTTTAGAACAAGGAAATATAGGAGATATATACTTAGCTAAAGGATTTGACTTACTACAATATTAAATATGATTATATATATTACCTTACATTACTACATTACTAAACCTAAAATACAAATATAAAAAGAATAAAACTTTCAGTTCCAACAGCAGGAGCAGTAGTGATGGTGGATGGGACAACTACCCCCTTTTGCCCCCTCCCGCCTCGGGGGACCTGAATGGGGCACAGTGGGATTGATTGCTGTTTACTGGGTGTAGCACATTCATTCTGCTGTTACCTTTTCATCCCCCTCCCTCTCTTGCTCCTTTTTTGCCTGTTTCTTCTGTCTCATGTGCCTTGTGTTTGTCTCAGGTGGGGAGTCCTTTGAGGCAGGGACTGTGGTTGCGTGGAGCACAGAGGAGCCCTGGTAGCTTTTGACATTCCAGATGATACCAAACTGCTCAGGATAGTTAAGACCAAAGCAGACGGTGAAGAGTTTCAAAAAGATCTCACCAAACTAAGTGATTGAGCAACAAAATGGCAAATGAAATATAACGTTGTTAATGTAAAGTAATGCACATTGGAAAACATAATCCCAACTATACATACAAGATGACGGGGAATAATTTAGCTCCAACTACTCCAGAGAGACAACTTGGAGTCACTGTGGCTAGTTCTCTGAAAACATCCACTCAGTGTGCAGTAGCAGTCAAAAAGCAAATGGAATGTTAGGAATCATTAAGAAAGGTATAGAGAATAAGACAGAAAATATTGTATTATGTCTGTATAAAACCATGGTATGCCCACTTCTTGAATACTGATGTGGTCGCCTCATCTCAAAAAAGATACCTTGGCATTGGAAAAGGTTCAGACAAGGGCAACAAAAATGATTAGGGGTTTGGAACGGGTCCCATATGAAGAGAGATTAAAAAGATTTGGACTTTTCAGCTTAGAAAAGAAGAGACTAAGAGTACGGCCACACTGCACGCTTATTTTGAAATAAGCTATTCCAGAATAGTTATTCCAAAATAGCTTATTTTGAAATAGCACGTCTACACTACACGGAAGCCTCAAAATTAGTCCGAGGCAGGCTCCCCTAATGTAGATGTACGATCTCAATTTAGAGCCCCAGGAGGCACTGGGGGAGGAAAAACTTAGAATGGCCCTGGGAGGGGCTATTTCAAAACAGCAGCAGTGGAGCGACTAACACGCCTTATTTCGAAATAGCTATTTCAGAATAGGCATTATTCCTCGTAAAATGAGTTTTACAGATTTTGGAATAAGCTGTCTGTTATTTTGAAATTATTTCAAAATAACGGAATGGCTGTGTAGGCGCTCACATGGTTATTTCGAAATAACACTAGTTATCTCAAAATAAGGGTGTAGTGTAGACACACCCTCAGTCTCTCTCAGGTAGCAGCCATTACTTACATGTGGGTCTGAACATTCACAGCAAAGTTTCTTGGGTATGGATTGGCACCTACTGAGGCCCGTTGTCAGCGAAGTTGTTCACTTGACTAGCGACCCTTTCGCAATAGGTTGGCCTAGCCTGCAGCTACGGTCTCCCGAAGCAAACATCTGAAATACAAGTACAGAGCCAATACTCACAGCTTCAAATACAAAACATGATACGTGCACACGAACAGTATAAACCGCGACTCATCAGCTTTCTATAGATATCTCGCTTGGCCCATGTACAAGATTTGGTGCAAACATAGAGCAATGCCACTTGCCCCTGGCGAGGCTCTTCAGCAGATCCAATGGCTGGAAACTGAAGCTCAAGAAATTCAACCTCAAAGTCTGATGCCTTTTCCTTGCAGCGAGGGTCAGTGAGACGTTGGGGAGGTGGTGGACTCAGCATGGCTTGGAGTTTTGAGAAACAAGAGCTGACAGCTTTCTCAAAGGGAGGGTCTGGAAGTTCTGGAGATGATAGAGTAAGTGTGGGTGATGAGTGTCAGGTCCATCCCCAGCACCGGCAATGCCACGTAGATGCCACAGGTCCATCTGGCT
Source organism: Rafetus swinhoei (assembly GCA_019425775.1). Classification (NCBI taxonomy): domain Eukaryota; kingdom Metazoa; phylum Chordata; order Testudines; family Trionychidae; genus Rafetus; species Rafetus swinhoei. The sequence goes on along the minus strand of CM033437.1, from coordinate 10,281,663 downwards.
GTGCTTTCTCCACAAGCCAGCTTCACCATGTCTCTGTGGTGGGGAGGGATAGCTCAGTGGTTTGAGCATTGGCCTGTTAAACCCAGGGTTATGAGCTCAATCCTTGAGGGGGTCATTTAAAGAGCTGGGACAAATCTGCCAAGGGATGGTACTTAGTCCTACTGTAAGGGCAGGGAACTGGACTTGATGATCTCTCAAGATCCCTTCCAGCTCTATGAGATAGTATATTTCCATATCTGTGCTTGGAAACAAAGGGTAGGAATAAATGGTAAATTTTTCAGAATGGAGAGGGGTAACTAGTGGTGTCCCCCAAGGGTCAGTCCTGGGACCAATCCTGTTCAACTTATTCATAAATGATCTGGAGAAAGGGGTAAGCAGTGAGGTGGTAAAGTTTGCGGATGATACCAAACTGTTTAGGATAGTCAAGACAGAAGCAGACTGTGAGGGACTCCAAAAAGATCTCACCAGACTGAGTGATTGGGCAACAAAATGGCAAATGAAATTTAATGTGGATAAGTGTAAAGTAATGGGAAAAATAACCCCAACTATATGTACAGTATGATGGGGGCTAATTTGGCTATGACAAATCAGGAAAGAGATCTTGGAGTTATCGTGGATAGTTCTCTGAAAACTTCCACACAGTGTGCAGCAGCGGTCAAAAAGGCAAATAGGATGCTAGGAATTATTAAGAAAGGGATAGAAAATAAGACCCAGAATATCTTACTGCCCTGTATAAAACTATGGTACGCCCACATCTTGAATACTGTGTACAGATGTGGTCTCCTCACCTCAAAAGATATTTTGGCCTTGGAAAGGGTTCAGAAAAGGGCAACTAAAATGATTAGGGGTTTGGAACGGGTCCCATATGAAGAGAGGTTAAAGCGATTGGGACTTTTCAGTTTAGAAAAGAGGAGACTGAGGGGGGATATGATAGAGGTCTATAAAATCATGAGTGGTGTGGAGAGGGCCGATAAAGAAAAGTTATTTATTAGTTCCCATAATAAAATAACTAGAGGACATCAAATGAAATTAATGGGTAGCAGGTTTAAAACTAATAAAAGAAAGTTCTTCTTCACACAGCGTGTAGTCAACCTGTGGAACTCCTTGCCAGAGGAGGCTGTGAAGGCTAGGACTATAACAGAGTTTAAAGAGAAGCTAGATAATTTCATGGAGGTTAGGTCCATAAAGGCTATTAGCCAGGGGATAGAAATGGTGTCCTTGGCCTCTGTTTGTCAGAGGCTGGAGAGGGATGGCAGGAGACAAATCGCTTGATCATTGTCTTCGGTCCACCCTCTCTGGGGCACCTGGTGCTGGCCACTGTCGGCAGACAGGATACTGGGCTAGATGGACCTTTGGTCTGACCCAGTATGGCCGTTCTTATGTTCTTATGTTCTTATGAATAGGTGTGTGGGATGGCCTTCCAGAAACAGCAGGGCACCCTCCAGAGGTTGAGAATCACTAGGATCGTGGCCCTAGCTGCTGTGGCCAGCCCTATCTTGGCAACAGCTGGGTTGCTGAGGATGATGGCAGATGTCACCATATTGGTCAAAGGACATGGCCAGGAGGCTACCAGACACACTGATGGAGAGGGTGTGGATGAAATACATCTGCCGATCTCCCCGGAACTCATCTGGAAGATGCTGAGCCTTTTGGGCAGGGTGGAGGTGGTGATCTACCATTGATGGCCAGAAAAGTACGGAGGCTCACCTCTGTCTTTATGACTAGCACCACGAGGTTTCCTGCCAGCATCAAGACGTACGTGGAGCAGAGCTGGCTGGCAATCTAGGGCGATAGCCTTCCCACCCAAGGACGCCAACTGGGATGAAAGCCACCTGTCCCGGGTCCGTGTCATGGGGTGTCACTAAGAGGCGGGGCTGGGAACATGTTCCAGTTCCCCACACCTGGGCACATGGACCTGAACACATATCACTGCAGGGTTATGAGAATGTATGCTGAGTATCATGAGAAATAGTCCAGGCAGTGAGTTGGAGCATCTTGAGGAATTGTCTCCCCATTGCTACAAATACTTAAAATGTGGGTGAGCAAAGCACCGGAGGATGAATCCTGCAATGGCTTCTGGGAACTGGACATGCGGAGACCTGGTACAGGTTTTTCCTTTGAAACAGCTACAGAGAGCAACACAAGGATAAGAGTTTCACACAACATAACTTCTGAGGAAAGGCTGAAAGCATCGGGCCTGGGTAGTCTAGAGGAGATTGCAGGGGGACATGGTGACAGTCTCCCATCATCTAAAAGTTGGTAGGAGGACAACTTGGTCCATCTTAGTCCTGCCATGAGGGCAGGGGACTGGACTTGATGACCTCAGGAGGTCCCCTCCAGTTCTAGAGTTCTATGATGACAGGATTACCTATTCTCCTAGTCCTCTGGGATAGAATCATAGAACCATAGACTCCTAGGGCTGGAAGAGACCTCAGGAGGTCATCAAGTCCAGCCCCCTGCCCAAGGCAGGACCAATCCCAACTAAGGACAAGACATAATCAATTTCATTGAAGTAAGGCAGATGGAGGTTCGATGCTATGAAAATCTTTCTTCCTGCAAGCTTAGGTAAGCCTTTGCCCATTTCTCTTGTTTGATTCTGAGTTTCTTCAGGCAGGGACTATTTCCTGTGTAAGTGTGGAGAGTGCCTGGCCCATATTAAATAATGGAGAATCGCCATTCTGCTCATCTATTAGCCATACAGTGGCTTTGTCACACAGTGCTGTCATTCCAATTTCCACCAGCAGAGGGCAGTACTGGCCGTATGACCTGGCCAGCTCATTAATTAATGAACAGAGGATAAGTAACATTCACTCTGTTCCTTTCTTGCAGCAGGACCGTCCTTTCCCTTTCAGGATTTTTACAGCAAAGTGTCTGCTAGGTAGCAAGGAGACATTTAGACTTTCCTTGCCCAGGACCACACGGTGGGACATATTCTTTCTCTGCATGTGGATACTTACAGACTGTCATCAAATCACTCCTTCACTTTCTCGTTGTTAAGCTAACAATATCGGGCTCCTGAAGTCTCTCACTGTAATGCAGGTTTTTCAGGGAGTAAAATTCCAGTGACTCTGACTCCTCCCCAATTTATGAACACCCTACTTGAGTTGTTGAGGTTGGACCAGGAACCAATATCCCAAGTGGTAATGGCACCCGTGCCAAATAAACGAAAGTACGACCAGAGTACAAAAGACTGGGACTTTTCAGCTACGAAAAAAGGAGAGTAAGGCTATGTCTAGAGTAGATTACTGGGGGTTTCCAGGATACCAGAGGTATCCCAGAAAAAATCCACCACGTTCAGGGAACGGGTCTGCTCTTCCGCTTTTTTTTTTTTGCGGAAGAGGAGACATACTCTTTCTGAAGCCCTGTCTTCCTCCTCCCACGAGGAAGAAGGGCTCTTCTGAAAGAGGATTTTTTTCCAAAATTTGGCCCACTGGAGACAGGCCAAATTTCAGAAAAGCCTCTTCCGGAAAAAATATCAGCAAAAGGTACGCAAATTGTGGAGCGCAATTTGCATACCTTTTTCCAATAAAGCCCTGTAGTGTAGACATAGCCTAAGTGGGGATATGACAGAAGTCCATAAAATTATGACAGCTACGGAGAAAGTGAATAAGGAAAACGTATTTACTTGTTCCCATACCACACGAATTAGAGGTCACTGAATGAAATTAATAGGTAGAAGATTTAAAACAAACAAAAGGAAATTTTTCTTCATGCAGTGCACAGCCAACCTGTGGAACTCCTTGCCAGAGGATGTTGTGAAGAACAGCACTTTAACAGGGTTAAAAAAAGAACTAGATACATTCACGGAGGTTAGGTCCATCAATATGTATTAACGAGGATGGGTAGGAATGGTGTCCCTAGTTTCTATTTCCTAGAAGCTGGAAATGGATGAGAGGAGAGGGATCACTTGATTGCCTGTTCTGTTCACTCCCTCTGGGGCACCTGGCATTGGCTGCTGTTGGAAGTCAAGATACTGGGCTAGATGGCCTTTGGTCTGACCCAGTATGGACACTCTCATGTTCTTAACCTCCTTACCCCTACTTGACATTCCTTTGTGTAGAGACACAAGTGTTGATGTGAGTTTCTCTCTATCAAGTATTTTTCTCAAGACTTCAATTGTCAGAGAAATATTTTTTCTGATGGTTAATTATCCTTCTTCTTTAAAAAGTCCACCTTATTCCGTCCTATATTTGTCCAGCTTTAGCATCCAAACATTGTCTTTCCCTCCCTTTGTAAATCTGCACTGGGTCTGCCATGCAGCCATGTGTGCCCCCGTGAGATCCACACAGACACCGGAGCCCCCTGCCTGGACCCAAAAACGGAGCTCCCTGTAATTCCCCAAGTTCTGAAGCTGATCTCAAGAGGAAGGGTTCATCACTGGGGTGGGGGAGGGGGAGACCTCAGCTGGTAAGGATGTTCCATAGAGGTTTCCCACAGCAGGTATAAATGTCTCTGCTACCAGAGCCAAGCAGCAGGGAGATTTGTAGAGAGAGGGTTTCTCCTAGGAGAAAAGCTGCTGTCTGTCACCCCACAAACAACCTTCTGTTCCCTGCTGCTGCTTCAGAGCCTGGTGAGTCTTTTGTACTTGGTTACTCGACTTGTGTTTAATTTACTGAGGTTGTGGATTTTTTGTGTCTCTGCTGCAGTGTCCAGACAGGGAACCATGCATTGGAGGGGAATTTCCCATTCATAAGGGAGAGAGAGAAAAGATCCATTTATTCCCATCTCTTTAGGCAGGAACAGGACTGGTCCCTATTACGTATCTTAGTGCATTGACCAGATGAGTTGAAATGACCCTATGCTATTTGGACACCTCGAGGGAGATAATCCCAGAGTTTGTCAGTCCCATTTACCAGAACGTCTTCTGAATTTCAGCCTAAAGTTTTCTCTTCTCTGGTTTCATCCTATTCCTCCCAGACACCTGCTTTGAGCTGTGTAACAAAAAACAAACAAACAAACAAACAAACAAACAAAACCTTCCCTCCTTGGCATTTGCATCTAGGTAAGATCCATCTCAGCCAGTAGGGCCCAGGGTGTCCTGAAACTCAGGTTGGGGTAAGTTTTTTCAGTGCTGCTACAGGGGGCAGGAGAGGATGGGTCAGGAAAGTAAGGAATCGTTAAAAAAGGGATAGAGGATAAGAGAGAGAATATCTTTTTGCCTCTATATTAATCCATGTTATGCCCACATCTTGAATACTTTGTACAGATGTGGTCACTTCATCTCAATATCTTGGCATTGGAAAAGGTTCGGAAAAGAGCAACAAAAATGATGAGGAGTTTGGAATGGGTGCCATATGAGGAGAGATTAAAAAGACTTGGACTTTTCACCTTACAAAAGAGGAGACTAAGGGGGGATATGATAGAGGTCTATAAAATCATGACAGGTATGGAGAAAGTGAATAAGGAAAAGTTATTTACTTGTTCCCATAACATAAGAACTAGGGGTCACCAAATGAAATTAATAGGTATCAGGCTAATAATTAAAAAAAAATTAAGTATTTCTTCATGCAGCGCACAGCCAACCTGTAGAACTCCTTGCCACAGGATGTTGTGAAGACCAGGGTTCAAAAAAGAACTAGATAAATTCATGGAGGTTAGGTTCATCAATACTTATTAGCCAGGATGGGTAGGAATGGTGTCCCTAGTCTTTGTTTGTCAGATGTTGGGAATGGATGACAGGGGATCACTAGATTACCTGTTGTGTTAACTCCCTCTGGGGTACCTGGCATTGGCCACTGTCAGAAGACAGGATATTGGGCTAGATGGACCTTTGGTCTGACCCAGTGTGGCCCTTCTTATGTTCTTATGTTTTGTTCTTATGTCAGTTAGATGGCTCAGAGTGACATCCTCTGACAGCATGTTTCCCTGTTTGTTGAGATGAACCAGACACGTCAGTCAATCTCAGCTCTGCCTCATGTGGAAATGGAGACATGACCGCATCCCAGGCCTGACTAGTCTCCCTCTTCTATCATGGCACCCCTTTAGAGTCAGCAGGTGGCACAGATACAGTAATCAGAATTCAGCTGATTAATGGGGACAGAAAGTCCATCCAGGCCAACATCGGGGGAATTAGCCCCCATGCGCCTCACACTAGCGTGTGTCGGGGTGGCTGCAGAGGGGCGAGGAGTTGATCTGTACCGCTCTGGCAGCTTCTTTCCTGGTACCCATGTGCCTCCTGCAGACCCCCCTCCAGGCCCCTTCTGGAAGCTGCACCCTGTCCAGGAGGCCCTATGGCCGGTGCAGCTGTCAGAGCCGTCTGCTGAGAGCCCTGGCAGAGCTGCTGCATTTGAGCAAGGCAGTATCCGCACCCCAGGTTGTTAAACATTGAACCCCGTGATGCATACAGCACACACAATCACACAACTGGAAGGGACCTCGGGAGATCTTCTCGCCCAGTCCCCTGCCCTCTCGGCAGGACCAAAGCACCACCAAGATCATCCCTGCCAGGTGTCTGTCTAACCTGCTCTTAAATATCTCCAGCGATAGAGATTCCACAAACGATTTTGTTCCCATGCTTAATCACCCTGACAGGAAGCTTTTCCCAATGTTGATCCTAAATTGCTTTCCCTATAATTGAAGCCCATTGCTTCTTGTCCTATCCTCGGAGGTTAGCAAGAACAATTTTTTTGCCTCCTCCTTGTATCAATTTTTTATGCACGTGGCAACTTCTATCATATTTTCTTTCATCCTTCTTGTTGCCAGACTTAAAACAAAGTCTTTTTTTTATAGTCTTCCTTCATAGCTCATGTTTTCTAGACCTTTAATCATTTTTGTTGCGCTTCTCTGGCCTTTTTCCAGTTTCTCCACCTCTTTCCTCAAACACAGCACCCAGAACTGGACACAGTACTCCAGTAGAGAGGAAATATTTCTTGGAGTAGAAAAGAAGAATTGCTTCTCACATCTTGCTTACAAGACTCTTGCTAATATATCCCAGAATGATGTTCACTTTTTTGGCAACAGTGATACACTGTGGACTCTTATTTAACCTGTGGTCCACTGTGACCCCAGAACTCTTTCCACAATACTCCTTCCTTAACAAGTATCAGAGGGGTAGCCGTGTTAGTCTGAGTCTGCATAAACAACGAGCAGTCCCATGGCACCTTATAGACTAACCAATTTATTAGAGCATAAGCTTTCGTGGGCAAAGACCCACTTCGTCAGATGCATGTCACTGTTGACAGTCATTTCCAATTTTGTATATGTGAACTGATTGTTCCTTCCTAAGAGGAGTCCTTTGCGTTTGTCTGTATTTTGTTTCATCCGATTTACCTCAGACTACTTTTACAGTTTGTCCAGATCATTTTTAATATTAGTCCTACCCTCCAAAACACTTGCAACCCCTCCCACCCTGGAATCATCTGCAGAATTTAGAAATGCACCCTCTATGCCATCATCGAAATCACTGATGAAGATACTCAACAGATAGGGTTACCAGATGACTTAAAAAAAAAACTGGACACACTTGATCTCAGATTGGGGAGAGAGAGGGGTGACCGGCCGGGAGGGGAGTGGGACTGGCCAGGGGAGATTGGGGGAGGGGGAGAGACCAGCCGGCTGGAAATAGGGCTGGCCAGAAGGGGGTCAGGAGGAATGGGGCTGGCTGGGGAGATCGGGGTGGGGTGGGGAACTGGCCGGCTGGAAGCAGGGCTGGCCGGGAGGGGGTTGGGGGAGCGGGACTGGCTGGGGGCAGAGCAGGGGGGAGAGAATTGGCCAGCGGGGAGCGGGGCTGGCCCAGGCGCATGCAGATCCCGGGGTGCTGCTCGTCCCACACACGGTCCCGGCGGGGTGCACAGGTGAGTGCGGCCCCAGGGATTCCATCCCCAGCCGCCCCACTGCATAGTTGCGTACTGCCTGGCTGGTAGACACGCTCACGCTGCATGAGCGTGTCTACCAGCCAGGCAGTACGCAACTACGTACCGATACTCCTAATAATAAAACTAACTTAATTAGAAAATAGCGAACATTTCTATGTCCGGTATTTTCTCAATTTATTTGCCGGACAGAAAGCTCAAATACCGGACTGTCCAGTTCGAAACCAGACACCTGGCAACCCTATCAACAGACCCAGACCCAGAATTGATCTCTGTGGGACCCGCTAGTGTGTTGCCTGGGGGCCAGAGACGCGCGAGCCCTTTCAACTGCTTCCATTAAAAGGGCTTGCACCTTCCCCGCAGCTGCCAGGAACGCGCTGCCTGACAGGCATGGGGAAGGTGCGAGCCCTTTAAATAGAAGGAGTAAAAGGGCTCCCGCAGCTCCGGCTCCCAGGCAACGTGCTAGGGGGCAGGGCCTGGAACAAAGACCTAGGCGGGCCGGATCCGGCCTGTGAGTGGCTTTTGCCCACCCCAGTTCCAGGCCTAGTCATACCAGGCCCAAATACAGGGATCAAGACTTCTCTTCTCCACCCTAACTCATTATTAAGCAGCTGTCTGCTGCCAATTGTATCAGTCCATCCTCCCCCCCCCGCAACACTAGGTTGCTGACCGCTGTTCCAAAGCAGATGAACCATCCCATGCACGATTAAAACCAACCCCAAGCATTCAATAGGCCACACCGATATCGTGCAGTCCCCAACTGGAGAACTGAGAACGTGCTGAGATTGGAGCAGTTTCTATATGAGGAGAAATTAAGAAGACTGGGAGTTTTAGGCTTGGAAAGGAGACAGTTAAGGAAGGCTATAAAATCATGACTGTTATGGAGGAAGTAAACAAGGAAGCATTATTTCCTTCTCATAACACAAGAACTGGGGGTCACCAAGTCAGAAGGTTTAAAACCAACAAAAGGAAGTGTTTCTTCATGCAGCGCACAGTTAACCTGTGAAACTCCTTGCCAGAGGATGTTGTGAAGACCAGGAATATAACAGGGTTCAAGATAAATTAAAGATATTAACACACTACAAATCCAATTTCCTATGCCTTTGACATTCACATTTCTCATCAATAGCTATGAATGGGACACATCCAGCCTTCTCAATCAACTTCATTAACAAGGGTCCAACTGTTTGTGCTAGTATACAGATATATATCTTGGATTCTGTATTTTCCACTCCAACTCATCTGAAGAAGTGGGTTTTACCCATGAAAGCTCATGATCCTATATCTTTGTTAGTCTCTGAGGTGCCACAGGACTACTCATTTTTAAAGTTACAGACTAACACGGAGACCCCTCTGAGACTTCATGGAGGTTAGGTCCAACAATGGCTATTAGCCAGGATGGGCAGGGATGGTGTCCCTAGCCTGTTTGTCAGAAGCTGGGAATGGACGACAGGGGATGGATCTCTTGATGATTCCCTGTTCTGTTCATTCCCTCTGGGGCACCTGGCATTGGCCACTGTCGGCAGAGAGGATACTGGCTTGATGGACCTACCGTCTTACCCGGTATGGTCGTTCTTATGCTTTCTGCAGCAAGGGCCATGCAAATGGCTTTGGACATACGTTGTTCAGCTTGAAGCATGTGGTATATTTGACCCTTTAGTTCTGATTTTCTCTTTAATGGCAGGAGCTGCTTCCTTGGGCAGAAGCCGGGTGGAGCTGGTTGAACTCAGCACAGGTAGGAGGAGAAGCGGGGCAGGGGGAGAAAGGAGTGGCTGCTTCCCTCAGCTAGCAGGGGTAATGGAGTAAAGAGCAGAGTGAGCCAAGGAGGGGACAGGGAAGCTGAGGGGAAGCTGAACTCAGGTCATCTGAGAATATGCCCCCTTGCCCCCCCCAGCAACCTCCTCCCCCCCGAGTGCTGACCCAGCTAGGAAGTCTGGTACTGGCAAAGGCCAGCACCAGCCCAAACCCTGGTGCCGGGGGATGAGCATGACTGTGTTATGAGTATGCCCCAGGCACTGTTCACAGGGCACGGAGCCCTGCTTGGGAATGATGCTAAGGCGGGTCTGCCCCGGACGTTCCTCCAGCATCCCCCTTGCTATATTTTAGTCCAAGGGTGGGGAAACCTTTCTGGTTCAGGGGCCACTGACCCACCGAAAAATTGGTCGGGAGCTGCACACAAGTGAGAAGCACCAAAACAAAACAACCCCCCGCCACCCTCACTGATGTGGACCCTGACTGAGAAGGAGACAGACGCTCCCCATGTTCCCCTCGCACCTCACAGTCTAGTGGGGCCCAGGCTGGTCGATTCTGTGTGTTGCGGCCCCGTGGGAGGGCAGCAGGGGCGGGGGAAAAGGGTTAGAGTACCAATGCGGGCTCCCCAATGCTGAGCAAGAACCCTGAGCCTTGGGGGCCGGATCTGTGCAAGCTGAGGGCTGCATCCAGCCCCCAGGCCCAGAGGCATATTGAGGGTGTTATATACCCGGGGACAAAAGGAAAATTTGCGCACCCCCCCCCCGCCGCTACCGCGCAGCGGGGCCCCGAACCTGGCACACGTCTCAGCCCGACCCTAGGAGGAGGTGGGGGAAGCTTGTACCGCATCTTCTCTCAATCCCTCCAGTTTGGGGCCGGGCCCCCGCACGCACTAACCTGCCGGCGGAGATGGAGGAGGGTCAGGCTGGGGATGGAGAGGCGGGGAGGAGGCTCCGGCCGGTAGGGTTACCAGATGGTTTCAACAAACATACCGGACACACTTGACACGACATCACAATGGACATGACATCTGAGTTAGAAAATACCGGACATTTACATTGTCTCATTTCTATTTTCTCAATTTGTTTCCCGGACAGAAAGCTCAAATACTGGACTGTCCAGTTCAAAACCGGACACCTGGCAGCCCTACCAGCTGGCGGAGGAGGAGCAGGCGAGCTGAGGGATGACAGGGGGAGCGGAGAAGGACTAAATTGGCACCCCCCCAGCTTGGTGCCCGGGGGCAACTGCCCCCCCAACCCCTCGCTACACCACTGCCCGGTCCTTAAGTTCCCCATCCCTGTTTTAGTCCATGGTTGAATCAACCTCACTGGGCCTCCCTTCCCTGGCTCATTGTGCCCTTATTTGCAGGCCATGTGAGCTCCGGGGAGCACCACTAGGCCCCAGTAGCCTGTCATGGCTGCCGCCAACCTGACTCCTTCGAACCCAGCCACGTTCCAGCTGCTGGGCATCCCCGGGTTGGAAGCTGCTCACCTCTGGATCTCGGTGCCCGTGTGCACCATGTACGTGGTGATCATCATCGGGAACTGCACCATTCTCCTCGTCGTGGCCACGGAGCCAGCCCTGCACCGGCCCATGTGCTACTTCCTCTGCATGCTGGCCGTCATCGACCTGGGCGCCACTACCTGCACCCTGCCGAAATTGCTCTGCATCTTCTGGTTTCAGGCCCGGGAGATCGATGCCGGGGCCTGCCTGGCCCAGATGTTCTTCATTCACTCCCTTTCCATGATGGAGTCGGCCGTGCTGCTGGCCATGGCCCTGGATCGCTACGTGGCCATCTGTGCTCCCTTGCGGTACAGCGCCGTCTTCACCAGCCCGCTGGTCGCCAAGTTGTGCGTGGCCGCTGTGGCCCGGGGGACGCTGCTCATGAGCCCCTGCCCCTTTCTGGTGAAGAGGCTGTCCTTCTGTCGGACCAGCGTCATCCCGCACACGTACTGCGAGCACATGGCGGTGGTGAAGCTGGCCTGTGGAGACACGAGCGTGAATCAGGCCTATGGCCTCAGCGCTGCCTTGCTGGTCATCGGCGGGGACCTGCTGTTCATCGGCCTGTCCTATGTTCTGATTGTCCGGGCCGTCCTGCGCCTCTCGTCCCGGCAAGCCCGGCTCAAGGCGTTTGGGACCTGCAGCTCCCACGTCTGTGTCATCCTGATCTCCTACAGCCCCGCCCTCTTCTCCTTCTTCACCCACCGCTTCGGCTACCGCGTGGCTCCCCACATCCACATCATCCTGGCTAACCTCTACCTCCTCTTCCCACCCATGCTCAACCCCATTGTGTATGGGGTGAGGACCAGGGAGATTCGGGAGCGAGTGCTCAGGGTGATCCTGCGGGGCGCAGGTACCTCCAAACCTAGGCCCGACTGGGGCTCCCTCCTCCAAAAGCCACCCAGCCAGCTCCCCCCAACAGAGCTTCCTTTGCACTTGGGGTCCCCTCCCGGGGGCCTCATCTCAGCACCTGTAAAGCAACAATCTCCTATAGCTCCCTGCTATATTTCACCACACAGGAGGGGTCCAGATCCCAGCGGCGAGGCCTGTTCTCCTGGTGCCGCAGAGAATGAGCCTGCCTGGGACTACACAGGAGAAATCACTGCCTCCAATTCCCACCCTGACCCCGAAACAGCCCCAGGGCCATAGGCATATCGAGAGAGTTTAAAAGACTGGAACTTTTCAGCTTAGAAAGGAGGAGGCTAAAGGGGGATATGATAGAGGACTGTATAATCATGACAGGTATGGAGAAAGTGAATAAGGAAAAGTTATTTACTTGTTTCCATAACACAAAAATTAGGGGTCACCAAATGAAATTAATAGATTGCAGGTTAAAAAAAAACCCAGAAAGACATTTTTCTTCACACTGCGCACAGCCAACCTGTGGAACGCCTTGCTAGAGGATGTTGTGCAGACCAGGACTTTAACAGGGTTCAAAAAAGAACTAGGTACATTCATGGTGGTTAGGTCCATCAATACTTATTTACCAGGATGGGTAGGAATGGTGTCCCTAGCTTCTGTTTGTCAGAGGCTGGAAATGGATGACAGGAGAGGGATCGATTGATGATTCCCTGTTCTGTTCACTCCCTCTGGGGCACCTGGTATAGGCCTCTGTCAGCAGACAGGACACTGGGCTAGATGGACGTTTGGTTTCACCAGTGGGGCTGTTCTTATGTTCACAGCATGTGGGATTGTATCTGGGAAAGCAGTGACTGGAAAGGACGTATGTTGGTGTGGCCGAAAACTCGACATGAGCTTCCCATCTGCTGCCGTGGAAAAAGGAACTCATGGGGCCTTGAGGTGTATGAATCACAGTAGGAAGGAACTAGATAGATTCATGGAGGCTAGGTCCATCAATGGCGATTAGCCAGGATGGGTAGGAATGGTATCCCTAGCCTCTGTTTCTCTGGAGGTGGGTGACAGGAGAGGGATTACATGAGGATTGCCTGTTGTGATCCCTCCCTCTGGGGCACCTGGTATAGGCCTCTGTCAGCAGACAGGATACTGAGCTAGATGGACCTTTGGTCTGACATAGTATGGCCATTCTTATGTTCTTATGGTTGTGTTATGAACATACAGCTCACTGTTGCAACTACTGTTATATATTTGCGACATCTTCTACAAAGTGGCCCAAGTGAGATGTCTCTAAAAAGCTTATGATTCGCTGGCTCTGTTTATGCCATTTGTATCAAGGTATCACTTCTGTATGTTAAATTATTACTATTGGCTCTGTACTTGCATTGCAAATGTTTGCTTCTGCGAGACAGCAACAGGAGGCTTGGCCAGTCTATTGTGAAAGGGCTGCTAGTCAAGTGAACAGAAGTACAGGTTGAACCTCTTTAGTCCGGCACCCTTGGGATCAGACTGGTTCCGAATCAGAAAATTTTCCAGACCACGGGAGGTCAATATTGTCTAGCAGCATGACCAACACTTCTACTGCTTACCGAACTGTTAGAGGACATGAAGGGGTAAATTAGAGCTAAATAACAGCACAGAACACTGAGCCAGGATTGGGGACTCTAAACAAACTTTATGGGACTGTGGGAAACTTGGCCCCACCCATGAAAAGTGGACATCCGGCTAACTAAAATCATGCCAGATGATGGATGTTTCTGGACCAGAGAGTTCTGGACTAGAGAGGTTCAACCTGTACTTCACTATCAGTGGGCCTTGGGAGGTTCCAATCCACATTTGACGAGCTTTTCTGTGACTGTTCAGACCAGCATTGGAGCAATGGCGTCCACATGGGAAGATCTGAGTTATGCATGGACAAGTGACTTGATCATGTGACACCAAACTCCATCTTGGGATGTCCTTTGACACAGAAAGAAGAACAGGATTCCTTCCACATAGCTGAGGATATATCAAGGGCCCTGGAATTCCTCCATTGGCTCTTCAATCCAGCTTCTCACATCTGGAGGATCTTTGCTATGATCCTAAGCTCTGAATAAAAGGACTGACGGCCCATCCAAAGCAAATGTGCTGCAGAGACTTGACTGAAGCCAGCAGTTAATTCCATCTCTGCTAAAAGTCTGTGCCAAGAACTTTGCAACTGGTATATGTGTCTGATTCCTTTCACAATGTTAACTCTCGCCCTTTCTTTCTTTTTACAAATAAACCTCTAGATTTTAGATTGCAAAGGACTGGCCATAGCGTGCTTTTGGGGAGTGGTGCTGGAGGTGGCACAGGAGAATTGGGGTGTCTAAGGCCATTGGTTGATGGCTTCTTGGGAGCCAGTGTGGGGAACAGAAGCGCTCTTTGTGACTGGATTGAGCCTCATAGTGGAGGACCCCCAGTCTTGGGCTGTGTCTAAGCAATTCACCCTGAATTGATAACTCTGAGGAGCGCATCCAGGAAACCCCCCGGCTGCTGTCTACACTGGCGCTTGAATTTCCGCAAAATCACTGACTTCCTACTGTAAGAAATCAGTGCTTTTTGCGGAAATACTATGCTGCTCCCGTTCGGGCAAAAGTGTAGACAGCTGAGATATGTTTTCCACAAAAAAGCCCCGATCGCGAAAATGGCGATCGGGGCCTTTTTGCAGAAAAGCGTGTCTAGATTGGCACGGACGCTTTTCCGCAAAAAGTGCTTTTGCGCAAAAGCGTCCATGCCAATCTAGACGCTCTTTTCCAAAAATGCTTTTAACGGAAAACGTTTCCGTTAAAAGCATTTCCGGAAAATCATGCCAGTGTAGACACAGCCCCTTAGTATAGCAGGCTGAGACACAGAAGCATTTGGGTGTCTACACAGCAACTAGACACCTGGGGCAATCCCATGCCGGCTGACTCATGCTTCCAGGGCTGTTTCATTGTCCTCTTCCTTATTTAATTTTCACCTGTTTTTGCCTCCTCAGCCAATTTTAATCAGGGCTGATTTCATGCGTGCTTCCAGCTCAGTGATAAAAGTGTTACAAAGCACAGGGCCAAGAACAGGTCTCTGCAAAAAGCAAAGCTACTCGGTGATGATTTCCCATTGACATCATCTTTTGAGATGTATTAGCCAGTTTTGAATTAATTGAACATGGCCCTATGGCACAGCAGGAAATTTTTGTAGTGATCTATGGGAATAGTGGGTGAGTCTACCTCAGGTTCCCTGCACATTTGACAAGATGGTGGGAGAGGGGTTGTTGCAGTGGAGTAGGTGTGACCTTGCCTAGCAGCTGGGGCCCTGGACAACCACCTGGAGATGGGGGATCTTAGCAATCTGGTGACCAAGAGGCCCAGCCCAGCTTGGAAGGCAGCCAGTTCTAGCCCATAGGAGAACAAAGGGCAGAGGAGAGAGGACCCCAGTGACCTGCTCACATAGGATGGAAGACAGGGAAGCAGCAGTTGGGGACAGGGATATTGGATGCCTTAGCTGGCAAGATGGGTCTGCTGCACTGGGCAGAGAGAAGCCAGAGCCTACCTGGATGGAAGAAGGCCTTAGATATACTGTGCCTCAGGGCCCAGGTTGGTTCCTGGGCTGTGTTCTGATGCTCACTAAACCCTCCGGCTGTGTCTAGACGGGCAAGTTTTTCCGCAAAATCAGCTGCTTTGGATGCGGAAAAACTTGCCAGCTGTCTATACTGGCTGCTTGAATTTCCGCAAAAGCACTGACTTCCTATTGTAAGAAATCAGTGCTTTTTGCGGAAATACTATGCTGCTCCCGTTCAGGCAAAAGTCCCTTTTGTGCAAAAGGGCCAGTGTAGACAGCTGAGATTTGTTTTCCACAAAAAAGGCCCCATCGTGAAAATGGCGATCGGGGCTTTTTTGCGGAAAAGCGCATCTAGATTGGCACGGACGTTTTTCCGCAACTCTTTTCTGCAAAGCGTCCGTGCCAATCTAGACGCTCTTTTCCGAAAATGCTTCTGAAAACGTTTCCATTAAAAGCATTTCTGGAAAATCATGCCAGTGTAGACACAGCCTGTTTTACACTGGCTGAGATCCACTCTAAACCAGAGTGAATGCCCTGAGGGGGGGCCCCCACAAGAGACAGATGTGCCCAAGGCTCAGAAGTGTGGTTCCAGAAGGCAGAGGTGGCCTACCACCAAAACCCCAAAAGAGCAGACCCCTGAGAAGGGATGTCGCACTGAACCATGCAGTGAGATTTCAGGGAGATGGGGTACTCCCATTTTAGTGCTTTAAGTACATTGAATGCATTGTTGAACTGGCTCAGCAAAGAACAAATACAAGCAGCCAGCAGAGCAGTGGCAGTATGAGCTGCCAGCACAGTGGTGATAGGTGAGAAATGACCAGTAAGGCAGCATCACAGAGCAGGTGGATGGCAAGTGACCAGCCTCTAACCTCCCCCCACTCACGAGAGGGAAGAAAAAAATCTTTTCTAAACTGGAAATCCCATTTTACTTTTTGTAGAGCACTAGTTCCAAACCCCTAATGCTTGTTGCCCTTTTCTGAACCCTTTCCAACGCCAATATATCTTGGCAAGCACAACTGAATGCAGTACTTGAGATGTGGACATAGGATATTTTCTTTGGAAATCCAGGTTGTCTTGTTCTCTATTTTTTAAATTATGCCTAATATTGCTTGCTCTGACTGCTGCTGCACATTGAGAGGATGTTCTCAGACAACTATCCACAATGACTTAAAAGATCACTCTCAAGTGGTTAGTCTCCATCATTTTGTATGTATGATCAATATACACTGGAAAAAGTACTTTGTATTTATCAATATTAAAAATCATTTGCCATTTTGTTGCCCTATCTACTTTTGTGAGATCTCTTGCAAATCTGTGTCTGCTTTGGGCTTACTGTCTTGCAGAGTTTAGTATCTGCAAACTTTTGCCACCTCAGCGATTACCCCTTTCTCCAGATCATTTATAAATGGTGAATCCAGTTGGTCCTAGTACAGATCCTTGGCAGGCATCACCTCTACATTGCAACCACTCTTGGGGAAGGGCTCAAGTTGGCACCAGAGCCACAGGGTGGCTGTCCAGCTGCTCTTGGGGCAGAGCTGCACAGCAAGTGGCTGCCCTATGTGCTTGGGCAGACACCAGGGCAGCTGCCTTCCATGAGGTTCTGCTCAGAGTCAGAGCAATAGGGCAGCCATCATGTGGCCCTGGCCCCCCATTCTCCAACTACCACCAGCTTACCTTCCACATCCAAGGAAGGCGAGTGCTGCTGCATGGCTCTGCTGATGAGGCACATCAGGATTAAAATTGTGCGTGCCTGCACAGATGTGCACCCTACAGGGAACTTAACACTCAGATGAGACTCATGTGCCCATGTAGCACTCCTGGATATCCCAGGACCTGGAGTAAGACAGCTACAGCCCTTAGCACAGCATTCCCACTCACTTAATATCACACACTGACCAGGTTCCTACAAAAGTTTTATTCATCCTGATCTTTCATTCATTGCCTTTAAAACTTCTGGAACTGCTTCTTGGTGCCAGCAGCCTTTGTGACCTTGAGGACATTGAATCGGACTGTCTTGCTGAGGGGACGGCACTCCCCCACGGTCACAATATCACCAATCTGGACATCCCTGGAAGAAAGCACAGCAGCTTTGAGCCAGAAAGCATCTACATAAATGACATTCTTCACCACCAAAAACTTGTTCCTGCACACAATGGAAACTAAATGCAACGGAGCAAGACAACACTGAGAAGTAGCATTTAAGGCATCTCCTTAGGGACGTTAAATATCGGTTAATTGAGTAGTCAATTAACCTCATGAATTCTTATCCATCACTCAACTATTCTATAATCCCCAGGGGTGGGGCTAACAGCCAGTGCACTCCAGCCCCACTCCCAAGGAGCCCTCTGCCACTCCACACTTCTGTCTCTATATCAGAGGTACCAGCATGGGGTCCTAGATGGGAGCTACTCTGAGAAGGGAGTCAGTTTAAAAAGCCATCTCCCCTTGTGTACTGGCTGCCTGTTAGCCCACGCTGCTGCCTCTAATACAGAAGCAGCCGCTTGTCTGGGAAGGGATCTGAGCTGCTGGACCTGGCACGAGCTGGAACTAAGCCAGGCTGCCTGCATGCCTGGCTCCTAATACACTTGAAATCCAGAGCTGCAATGGGGGTAGATCCCAAACCCAGCACAAGCCAGGAATGAGCCAGGCTGCTGGCCTGCTGGCTAAAATATGTTTGGGGGGGAGGAGGAGAGAGAAGAAATGTATGTCTTTTTAGCCTCTGGCTTTGGCATGTGTGGAAAAGCAAGTCCCAATATGCAAGACAGATTGGTTACAGAGTTCCCATGGAAGAGTATTAATTAAGATTATAAACAAGTGCTCGAGGGCAGAGATTAGGTGTTTCCCATGCAATCTTCTCAGATACTTAGAAAAACCTTCTTGCTTGCTTCTCTATCACCAAAGTTTTGACCAAAGCACTTATCTAGGATCTTCCAGAGACAAGATGAAAGTGATGTTAACCTACAGGACCTCCTCTCCCACTCTTTGCATATCACTTGAAAGGTTCCCTATACTTGGCACTAGTTTCTTCCTTCCACGGATCTCAAGGAGTTTAGAATATTTATGGAGCCTCATAATCCAGACAGGCAGGCAACCATACTACAGAGATACATAAAGAACAAAGATGAAATGACTTGCAATCACAGAGTAAGTCTGGCACAGCACCAAGAAGGGAAAGGAGGGGGTTCAATCATTCCCTGCCTGAAGTCCTGCACAAAGGATTCCTCCCCAGAAAACTTGTAAAAATCTTTGACAGTCACTAATGAGACAAGTCACATGCACGCAGCCCAGTTATCAACTGCTCTCCACATACTGGTTTGCCACCTTGCCAGAAAGTACCTGCACAGAGAAATATTCAAGACTAGGAGCAGCCAGACAAGAACCTGTTCTATGGTTCAGCATTGCCAGACTGGCACTCTCAGCAGTCCCCTTTCACCAAAGGGGCTCTGAAGACCATCGTGAGTTTAGACATCATTACCACCAAACAGGTTCTCGGTCAAGAATGGCAAAAGCACCATTCATGTGGTTTCACAGTGTTGACTCACTTCCTTAAGTGCAGTGTTCAACTACAATTCTGGGCATTTCATATGCTTCTTTGACCTAAATAGCTTTCTAGTTGGGTTGCAACAGGACAGCATTTAGCACTTACATACTCTAACAAGACAGGCGATTCTCATTCTACACATAGAAAAAGGGAGGTGGAAGGTAACAGCTCACCTGTAGTCACAGTCCATATCAAAATGGATTAATACAAATACCCTGACATCACTTTGTGCTTATTGCATTCTGGGGCCTGTAGACTACATGGTTCCTATCTGGGTTATCAAATGGTACTGACCAAATGTACTGCCTAATCAATACTTAGCTCTTCCCTTCAAATCACTGCTAGGCAGTTGTGCCCGCAGCACTACTCCTGTGTTCACCTGAAGCAGGGGGAGAGGTGCACCGACATGTTCTTGTGGCGTTTCTCAAAACGGTTGTACTTGCGGATATAATGTAAGTAATCCCTGCGGATGACGATAGTACGCTGCATCTTCATCTTGGTAACCACACCTGTGGAATAAAAGGGGGAAGGGAAATAGTCTTAGTTGTGATATTTAAGCAGAAGCCAGCATTTCACTGAAGCCTGGTTACTCCAGTCTAGTTGCTAACCGCTCTAGTGCAGATGCACTCTGGTTTAACTGTTCTATGCCAGTATACCTTTGCTTTCCGCTGCTCGCACTAGCTGCGAACAGTGATCCGCGGGCCAACAAGAGCTGCAATCATCCAATACCTGCAGAGGTGCAGGTAAAGAGAGGTGGAGGCCTGCAGGCCAAAATCTGCCCAGCCCTACACTAGGGTTGTGAAGGACTAGTCAACTAGTCACTGCCCCATGCCTTACTACCTCTATCAGAAGGGGCGGGGGGGGGGGGGCGCGCAGCGCAGAGGAGTGGGTACTTCAAAGCAGCACCCCTGCTTGGAGTCTAGGGACAGACCTTGGTATCCACCCCAGCACTGCCACTTTGAAACACCATGTGCAGCCCAGGACCAGCTTGGGGTATCCCCAGGCTACTCATGGTGTTTCAAAGCAGCAGCATGGTGCGGAGCCCAAGATCAGTTGGGGACTGCTTACCCCAGGCAGTGCTTTCACCTTTGAAGTGTACCAATAGGGCTGTTGCTACACTTCAAAGGCGGAGGTGCCCCATCGTCTAATTGACTAGTCGATGCAAAACGCATTGAACTATTTGATTAGTCAATTATTCGATATTTAACATGTTTACCCTGGTATCATAACTTTGGGCAACACCACCAAGTATGCAGACGCTACAGGCATTTTTAAAAACAAGATGGCCCCCAACGTAAGGGCGACAATACTATACAGAATACAGGACACCAAGGAGGAGCCTGCCAACACTGGGGGCTTTAGCCCAAGTGGAAGAAGGGCTGCTGGTGCTTGGGGCTTCAGCCCTGCAGGAGTTAGGGAAGTAACCGCTGGCACTCAGGGCTCCAGCAGCTGAAGCGTTGAGTGCCAATGGCTCTCCGCCCACCCTGACCCCCTTTGGCGGGGATGAAGTTCACCCCGGCAGCATGCAGAGTGGGGAGGGGACCCACAGGTGCTTGGGTCTTCAGTAATCGAAGCCCTGAGCACTGGCTTCCCCAGCCCTTGCAGGGGAACTACGGGACAATGTCCTTTTTTAATGTAAGCTGGGAGGAGGCCTTAAATAAGAGACCATCCTGGTAAAAACAGGACAGATGGTCACCCTACCTACAGTTGATGGTCTCTTCACTAAGTCAAAAGAGCTCTACTTCACCATAAAGAACTTCTAAGATAAGCAGAAGCAGCTCTGTCCATAGAACAGTCCTGCACTTGTCTCCTGGGTCCTTGGGCCAGGCATCAGCAAAGCCATTTGGCAGTGTCGTCAGAGTCCCTTCACCATGAGACTTGGAAGACCATCGTGAGAATAGCATCATTTGCAGCTCAGGACCACAGCAGTAGTGAAAAGGGTTGATGGGAAATAATTTCTGGTAGGTAGTGTGCAAGTCCGAAGGAGGCAGCTAGTGTGTCAGCATCTAAAGCGTGTGCCGCACTTTAAAGGTAAACTATGCAGGAACTGCTACATGCTGGGATCTCCAGTTCCAGCAGGCTCAGAGTCAAGGACATGTGTAATCTGCTCTGGTCTACGCACATTCCAAACAATCCCATTTTCCAATAACCTCATATGCCCACATTGTTTAATCACTGAATCCAGACCCTACAACAGCGCTACACACAGGCCTGCACAGACCATTCCCTTCAGGCTTTGAAATGCATCCAACATAACAATTCTTCTTTAACAGAAGCATTTCTTAGGCCTTACCTGACAGGATACGACCACGGATAGAGACATTGCCAGTGAAAGGGCATTTCTTGTCAATGTAAGTTCCCTCAATGGCCTGAAAACAGAGAAGCCTGACATCAGCAATTGAGAGCTAAAGAGTTAACATCTGCTGCAGAAACCTACCATCAATGAAAGCTTGTTGCACTGGGTGGCTACAACAAAGAAGGACACCACCTTCTTTACTCCTGTCTGTACCAACTGACATCAGCAAGGCCTTTGGCAACTCTCGTCAAAGTCCACTCACTCTTGGGACTTGGAAGACCATCGTGAGAAGAGACATCACATGTCAGCAAGGGAAAGAATCACCCTAAAGTTCACAGAAATTGCCTTTCATAATCTCCTGGCTAATTCACTAGCTGCTAACATGCCATTTTCACAGAAATAAAGTGACCACTGACACAGAAAAACATTTTAAAGGGCTTAACACGTGCTCCTCAAACCCTCAATCTCCCTCCCGCCTCCCCTCTGAAGGGAAATTAAAGAGTCCCTGAAAAGCAATAGCAATCCAGAGTCAGGAACAGCTGTGGCTTGGGTCAGGTGGATTCACACACAAATGCATACCTCTTTGGGGGTTTTGAAGCCCAGGCCAATGTTCTTGTAGTAGCGGGGGAGTTTCTCCTTGCCTCCCTCCCCCAGAAGCACCCGCTTCTTGTTCTGGAAGATGGTAGGCTGTTTCTGATAAGCCCTCTCCGTCTGTTGGGGAAAGGCAAAGGAAAGCTAAAGAAAGGCATCCAAAGAACACAGCTATGGGGGTCCCAGGGCGCGGCGCGGCGGGCGGGTTCCAGCGCCCCTCTAGAGGCAGGTCTGCCCCGAACGCTGCGTGTCCCAGGCAGGGAGGGGCCACAGCCGCCGCCGCACGTGCAGACCCCGCCCCCATCAAGGCAGCAGCGTTGGGGGAGGGGCGCTACGAACACCCCGCAGGCGCGAGCGCCCCACGCGCAGGGGATGGGGCCGAACCCGGGCAAGCTCCCAAAGCGGCGTCCAGACTGCCCCCCCCACCGCCCCGAGAGGGCAGGGACCGGGCCCGGCTCCACAACTGCACGCGCCCCGCTCAACCGGACCCACTACGAGCCCCGCCCCCACCCGGGAAGCCTACGGGCGGCACATGGGGCCCGCCGCCGCCCCCGGGCGCGGAGCGCGGACCTGCGTGTCCGCCATCTTGAGCAGCTCGAGGCAAAAGAGGCTGCGGCAGCGACGCCGGGCCCCTTATCCGCCGCCACGCCGGAAGTGACCTCACTCCGCACGGGAGGGGGGCAAAGCGCCGGGGTGTTCGCTCCGCCCGTGGGGCGGGGCTGGCTCCGAGAGTGGCGTGGCGTTCGGAGCCCCGCCCCTGGGTGTGCGCGGGTGGCCACAGGCGTGCGGGGATTGGCCCGAGCCCCGGCCCGCCCGGCAGACATCGCTCTGTGGGGATAGGCCGCTCCCCAACCCCCAACAACCATCGCTCTGTGGGGATAGGCCCCGCCCCCCAACAGCCATTGCTCAATGGGGATAGGCCCCGCCCCGCCCCGCCCCCCAACAACCATCGCTCTGTGGGGATAGGCCCCGCCCCCCCAACAGCCATCGCTCAGTGGGGATAGGCCCCGCCCCCCAACCACCATTGCTCAGTGGGGATAGGCCCCGCCCCGCCCCCAACAACCATCGCTCTGTGGGGATAGGCCCCGCCCCGCCCGGCAGCCATCGCTCTGTGAGGCTAGGCTAGGCCCCGCCCCGGCCCCAACAACCATCGCTCTGTGGGGATAGGCCCCGCCCCGCCCGGCAGCCATCGCTCTGTGAGAATAGGCCTCGCCCCCAACAGCCATCGCTCTGTGAGGTTAGGCTAGGCCCCGCCCCGCCCCCAACAACCATCGCTCTGTGGGGATAGGCCCCGCCCCGCCCGGCAGCCATCGCTCTGCGGGGATAGGCCCCGCCCCCCGGCAGCCATCGCTCTGCGGGGATAGGCTATCGCTCTGTGGGGGGGGCCGATGCGCTGCGCGCGGCCGGCGTGGGTGGCCTGTCGGGGTCTATTTGAACCCATGAGAATGTGCGCGCGGGCAGGTGCCGCCGCTCCACGCGGGGCCCGGGTTTCGCTGCTGGCTGCGACCCCCTTCCCGGCCCCGCCCCTCTGGTAGCGGCGGGGCCGGAGCCCGGCGGGGGGTGTCTTCCCCGCCACAGGCCGCGGGGAGCGGGGGGGCCAGGGCAGCAGCTCCCGCCGCCTCCTCCCGGCGCCCGCGGCACAGAAGCGAGGGCTGGGCCCTGAGGGGCTGCGCTGGGGCTGCCCCACCAGCCGCCTCGCTTCGGGGCCGGGCCCCGCACCCCCCCCTCGCCAGCTCGGGGCCCAGCCCCGCCCCCAGCCTCCCCCTCGGGCGCTCTCGAGCTCCCCCCCCATTTGACCCTGCAGCGCTGTGGCCAGGGGGCGGCCGTTCGCCTGGGGTTGGCCAGCCCTGCAGCGTTGGCCTGGCGCCTCCTGCCATGAGCATCGATCAGCCTGGTGACGGCTGGAATCAACCCTGGGGATCTGAAGGGGATATTTTCAGAAAATGACATTCCGTCCTGGGGGGGGGGGATCTCCCAGAGTAGCTTCAGTCAGCGCTGGCAACCCTGCTTCAGTGCCCTTGAAAACAATGCCAGGCAGCCACCACCTTTTTAAAGGACCGCCTCTTGCAGGGTGAACCGTCTGGGAGCGACCTGCTGCTAGGAAACCATGACCGGGTGCGAAGATTTAAAACTACCCAGCTCGCTCACATGCTTGGCAATGAGTGTGAGCAGCCTGGGGCACAGAGGGGCTGGGTAAAGCTCTCTGTACTGGTTTTCATTCCCCAGCAACAGTTCCGGATCCTCCTGAATGAGGGAGGTAAATGCTCCCCTCTTCACTAGAGGAGAGGATCAGAAAGCGACCAATTTCTCTGTTGACTAAACTCTTCACTCCAGCTCACTGTGTATAGGGCCCTTTGTGAGATGTTCCCTTCAGAATTGCAGTCTCTCTTGTGTATGGAGCCAGTTGTGCCTGGAAACATACTCCTGAGAGGGCAGAACTTGGGGCAGGGGAAGGGAAGGGATCACTCCTGTGCACTCCAAATCCACTGCTGTTTGATCCCCCCATAGCAGTCACTGCAATTCTTTCTAAAGGACTCAGGTATGATAGAGGTCTATAAAATCATGACTGGTATGGGAAAAGTGAATAGGGAAAAGTTATTTACTTATTCCCACAATACACAAACTAGGAGTCACCAAATGAAATTAATAGGCAGTCGGTTTAAAACAAACAAAATGAAGTTTTTCTTCACTCAGTGCATAGTCATCCTGTGGAACTCCTTGCCAGAGGATGCGGTGAAGGCTAGATCTTTAACAGGGTTCAAAAAAGAGCTAGCTAGATTCATGGAGGTTAGGTGCATCAATGGCTATTAGCCAGGATGGGTAGGAATGATATCCCTTACGTCGTGTTTCTCTGGAGGTGGGTGACGGGAGGGAACTTGTGCCGATTACCTGTTGTGATCCTTCCCTCTGGGGCATCTGGTATTGGCCACTATTGACAGACAGGACACTGGGCTGGATGGAACTTTGTTCTGACCCAGTTTGGCCATTCTTATGTTCTAAGTACCGAAAACACTCAGTTTCTTTCCCATTTTTCTTTCTTCAGGTGGAGAAGGGATTGCTGGAAGGGATACTGCTTCAATGGAGACTTTTCAGCAAGATGCTGATTGGTGTACCCAGTGATGCGAGGCATGGGGTGTGGAAGCCTACTGGAGTCTGCTTGAAATGGAGATTGTTGTTAGGTACAGGCTGATGGTGAGTTGGGAAGTGGAGTTCCCTGAGTTTTGGAGCAGGAAAACTCCTCTCTGGAGTAGAAAGAGAGAGCCTGAGACATGAGGACTGGTATGAGGTTTAAGGCCTGAACTGAAGTAATAGTCAGGCCTTGCTACTATAAAGCAAGGTTAGCTCAGGCTGTTGGCAGAAGTGTACAAGATAAGGGTGGCAACTAACCACATTGGGGGCAATATGTAACTGATTTGTATCAGTGCATAAAGACAGATGTCAGAGGGGGAGCCTTTGGCTTGAAGTGGCGGGGGAAGGAAAGTCTTGATGTTCACTGAGCTGATCCATTGTCACAGACATCCATGTGTGACCTCAGACATTAGCATGGTGCTTTGTTGACAACATATCTGGCTGGGTGCCTTCACTCTAAATCAGGTCTTGTGATCTTATTGGGCAATTTGGCTGCGTGGACTCTGTGAAGAGCCAGGAGAGCACGCAGAAGAAACACACACATGCAGCTGTCAATTAGCAGGAACATGAGGAGAGTGTGGGTTTGGAATAAGGGATACTATATATTTGGCATCTTCCAACTGTCCTAGTAGTTCTAATTTATCTACACATTGCATGGGGTAGAGCAAACCCTTTCAGCCAGCATGGATTTGTAAAGAATAAATCATGTCAAACCAATCTGATAGCTTTCTTTGATAGGATAACGAGTCTTGTGGATAAGGGAGAAGCGGTGGATGTGGTATACCTAGACTTTAGTAAGGCATTTGATACAATCTCGCATGATATTCTTATCAATAAACCAGGCAAATACAACTTAGATGGGGCTACTATAAGGTGGGTGCATAACTGGCTGGATAACCGTACTTAGAGAGTAGTTATTAATGGTTCTCAATCCTGCTGGAAAGGTATAACAAGTGGGGTTCCACAGGGGTCTGTTTTGGGACCGGCTTTGTTCAATATCTTCATCAATGATTTAGATATTGGCATAGAAAGTACGCTTATTAAGTTTGCAGATGATACCAAGCTGGGAGGGGTTGCAACAGCTTTGGAGGATAGGGTCATAATTCAAAATGATCTGGACACATTGGAGAAAGCGACTGTCTAGGAAGGAGTACGGCAGAAAGGGATCTAGGGTTATAGTGGACCACAAGCTAAATATGAGTCAACAGTGTGATGCTGTTGCAAAAAAAGCAAACGTGATTCTGGGATGCATTAACAGGTGTGTTGTGAGCAAGACACGAGAAGTCGTTCTTCCGCTCTACTCTGCGCTGGTTAGGCCTCAGTTGGAGTATTGTGTCCAGGTCTGGGCACCGCATTTCAAGAAAGATGTGGAGAAATTGGAGAGGGTCCAGAGAAGAGCAACAAGAATGATTAAAGGTCTAGAGAACATGACCTATGAAGGAAGGCTGAAAGAATTGGGTTTGTTTAGTTTGGAAAAGAGAAGATTGAGAGGGGACATGATAGCAGTGTTCAGGTATCTAAAAGGGTGTCATGAGGAGGAGGGAGAAAACTTGTTCATCTTGGCCTCTGAGGATAAAACAAGGAGCAATGGGCTTAAACTGCAGCAAAGGAAGTTTAGGTTGGACATTAGGAAAAAGTTCCTGACTGTCAGGGTGGTCAAACACTGGAATAAGTTGCCCAAGGAGGTTGTGGAATCTCCATCTGTGGAGATATTTAAGAGTAGGTTAGATAAATGTCTATCAGGGATGATCTAGACAGTACTTGGTCCTGCCATGAGGGCAGGGGACTGGACTCGATGACCTCTTGAGGTCCTTTCCAGTCCTAGTATTCTATGATTCCTGGGCAAGTGTGGGGCTCTTAGGGGATGATAGTGCAGGCCCTCCCCCACCACAGCCTCAATAGCAGGTCCGAGCCCCCAGCCAGGGCACAAATCTGCTGGCACATGCAGTGCATCCCAGAGATCAGATTTGGAGCCTGTTCCAGCCCAGTCCCTCTCCTATCTTGGCTTCTGACACCGGGGGCCCTCTGTCCTGGGAACACGGGGAGCCCTCTACACTCCTGCTCCCAGCGGACACAGAGCCTGCATAGTCACGCTGCAGCTGGCACAGAGCCTGCATAGGCACGCTACAGCTTGGGTCCGCAATCTCTAGTGCTGTGTGTGTCTCACCTGGTAGGTTGCTTGCCTGCTGCCGTAAGACCTGCTGGTTCCTTGTGGGCAGGTCACATAGGAGGTATCAAATTGCACCCCCTTCAGTATGTCACCCTTGGTTGTCACCTGGAGCACCCACGTCAAAGACTGGCTCTGGGTTTCACCCCAGTCTCGTTATGATCACTTAGGACAAGGGCTAGAGTGACCCTAATTCATTGTCTCTCTCTCTCTCTAACTGCCATTTCTCTGACCCAGTCATCACTGCACGACATTCACACCACGTACAATGTGTTCCACATCAATGTCGAGAAAAACAATCACAGAGAGAGGCCCAGGGAGGCAAGGAACCCTGCTCTTGGGGCACAGGGATAGTGCAAACAGCCTTCTCTGGGCTGTCAGAAATGTTCACAGTCTGCCCCTCACTGATTCCAAGCCTCCTGCGCACGGCCTGGCTGCTCTGCGGTGACACCTGGGGTCAGACACCTGCTCCGCCCAAGCATTAGGTGGTAGGTTCCTTCTCCCACCCCATGTGCCATCCTGTAGGGTTCATGTCCCCCCTCCTGAGTCCAGCCTTTGATGCCTGATGTCTCCCTGCTCATGGCCCCACCCTGCTCTCCATGGCTGCTAATAATGTTCAGCTTCCGTATTACTTGTAGAAGGGCTGGCATCTACTTTCCTGGCTCTGGCCCCTCAGTTCCCTGCTGCGCATTGTCCCTGGCTGCTCATTGGCCCAGCTCGTTTTTGCTTCCCCATCTCTCAGTTCTAATCTGTACCATCTCCCCACCTCTGCCTCAGGGCTACTATACAGCTCCTGGCCCAGCTCTAGTTGTTTTGGCTCAGTGCTGCTGCTTGGCTCCAGCCCAGGTCTGCCTTCTGGGCTGCTTCTCTGGACCCTCTGGTTCTGGGTGGGTTTGCCAGATTTCTGCTGCTTGCACAGCCCAACATTAGTTACAAATCACTTAAATGTAGCCCGAAGTATTTCTTGAAATATTGTTTTATTCACACATTGGTCTATACATTAAGTAACCAACAAAAACTCTTGCTAAATGCCTAGTAAACATTTGATTTCTTGTTTAGAAAAAAGCCGTCAGGCTCAGCACAGGTTAATTTACATTAGCCACAAATATATGAGGTGAGAATCACATTCAGAATGAAAACGCCAGCACCGGTGAGTGTGTTCTGATTGAGGGTGGGCAGGTATATCAAACGAAAAATGGCAAATCACAGCATTAACATAGCCCAAAAGGAGCCCTAAACATAGTGTAAAAACAAACTCAACGTTATATTATTTATTTCTAATTTTATTAAGTGATTATACTCAGAGAAGAAAGAGGCGATCCAGGAGCGGACGGGGTAAACAGAACCACTTTATTTCCTAAC
This sequence comes from Rafetus swinhoei, assembly GCA_019425775.1. Taxonomy (NCBI): domain Eukaryota; kingdom Metazoa; phylum Chordata; order Testudines; family Trionychidae; genus Rafetus; species Rafetus swinhoei. Next base: position 10,253,104 of record CM033437.1, on the reverse strand, counting down.
GCACGATTACCTCGGACATTCAACACAATGTCTTGAGTGGCAACAAATTGGCATTAGTCATACCCTTTTATCTATTTTAGTATGTTAATTCACATGTCTGTCACTACTTTTCCTAAAACATTATTTAGTAATGTTGACTCCCATAAAATGAGTATTAGTAAGAAAATAATGAATACAATTATACCCACCCCTAATTACTATTACATAATTTCTAATTAAATCAACACTTTTCTATACTACAAACTTTCTAAATCAACAGGTTTCAGAGATTAACAAGGAATTTGACACTGAAAATGTATTACACAGAGCCAATGAGGATAAGCAAGAGAAGTAACAAAATAAAGCAACTCCATACTTATCTGGTTTCTTCTGCTACAAGAATGAAGAGAAAGAACATGTTTATACATCACAAAGGATAATACTGGTTTTAACTGGAGACTTCCCAACCTACAAAAAACAAAAGAACAAAGCACGTTTAAAGGGTAATGCTGTGGTTGACCCCTGAACCACTAATTTAGAGGCATTTCAGACCTATTAACTTTTACATAGCCCTGCAACTCAATGTCCTCATTTTGCGCTGAATTAATTTGGAACTGTTAAACTTTATTAGGTTTATTCCCAGGGTTTTCTGAAGGATTGGATATAAAAAATATCAGCTAATTTTTGCTCACTGGATCACAGTTCCTATTTTAAAGAAGCTCAGCATGGTAATTTCTTCCTTTTCTATTTGCCTGTTTGAACGTCTAGCTTCTAGTCATCAAACTGATCAAAACCCTTGTTCATGCAGGGACTAATGGAAAGCTGTCTTGCCTGAGAAAGCTTCATTTATTGGCCACTGTTGGGAGACAGCGCACTGGGCTAGATGGATCTTTGGTTTGACCCAGTATGGCCATTCTTATGTTCTTATTATCTACAGCCAGTCCAGGAGTTACAGAGCAGCCGAGTGGCAAAGGTTGGGAGTTTGGAGGCTGACCGGGGATGGTCAGGTAGAAGGAATGGAGAGCACAGTGCTTGGTGACGGAGTGATAAGGCATTAGGGCTGCGTCTAGACTGGCAAGTTTTTCCGCAAAAGCGACTGCTTTTGCGGAAAAACTTGCCAGCTGTCTACACTGGCTGTTTGAATTTGCGCAAGAACACTGACGATCTATTGTAAGATTGTCAGTGTTCTTGTGCAAATACTATGATGCTCCTGCTGAGGGATAAGCTCTCTTGCGCAAATGTATTTGCGCAAGAGGGCCAGTGTAGACAGGGGAGGACTGTTTTGCGCAAAAAAGCCCCGATGGCGAAAATGGCGATCGGGGCTTTCTTGCGCAAAACCACGTCTAGATTGGCACAGGTGCTTTTCCGCAAAAAGTGCTTTTGTGCAAAAGCATCCATGCCAATCTAGACGCTCTTTTCCGCAAATGCTTTTAACGGAAAAGCTTTTCCGTTAAAAGCATTTGCGGAAAATCATGCCAGTCTAGATGCAGCCTAGGTGTGAGGAACTGCCCAGACTGTGAACTGGAACAATGCTGAGTGCCACAATTAATGCGGAGACACCTTTACCCCTCTTGTCACACATGGGCAATCACATTCTGCAGATGCATTTGCTCACTTTGTCACGAAGCTCTTTGGTTTTGGCCCCATAAATGATGGGGTTGAGCATGGGAGGGATGAGGAGATAGAGGCTGGCTAAAATAACATGAGTATGGGGCGCGATGCCCTGACCGAACCTGTGTGTCAAGCTGGTGAAGAAGCCTGGCGTATAACTGGTCAGCATCACACAGACATGGGCGGTGCACGTGTTGAGTGCTTTCTGATGGGCTTTCCTGGAGGACTTTCTGAGGACGGCCCTGATGATGAGACCATAGGACAAAGCAATGAGCATCAGGTCTAATCCACTGACTGCAAATGCTGCCACCAAACTGTACATCCTGTTGACTGTGGTATCCCCGCATGCCAGCTTTACCACAGCCATGTGCTCACATTGCGTATGGGTGATATTGCGCTTGACACAGAATGACAGCCTACTCAGGAGCAGGGGCAGAGGCAGCATAAGGAGGACAGCTCTCATCAAACCTACAAACCCTAGCTGAGCCACTCTTGTGTTGGTGAGGATGGTGGCGTATCTGAGGGGGTTACATATGGCAACGTAGCGATCAAAGGCCATTGTCACCAGAATGGCTGACTGCGTAAAAGAAACTGTGTGAAGGAAGAACATCTGGGTGAGGCAACCAGCCACCGTAATGCCTTTCCAGTTGAACCAAAATATACACAGCGCCTTCGGCAAGCTGGAGGTGGATATGACGATGTCTGTGAGTGCCAGCATGCAGATCAGCAGGTACATCGGCTTCTGCAGGGTCTGATCTTTGCCTACCACAAACAAAACTGTGACATTTCCCAGCATTATGATAAAGTAGGATATAGCAAAAGGGATGGAAATCCAGATGTGGGCATATTCCAAGCCAGGGATGCCCATTAGGATAAACATTGACCGATCAGAGGGTGTGAGGTTGAAAGCTGCCATAAAGTCTTCAGTTTGTAGATTGGCCTCAGAAACACTCATGTTGTCTGTGATGGAGAGAAGCACAGGAAATGGGTTACACACTTTATAATTAAGTAGGATGATAAATACTTTATAGTTAACAATTTAGAAAGGAGGGTGAGCAGTGAGATGGCAACATTTACAGATGACCCCAGATTCTTTGTTCTAGCCAAGCCCAGAGACATCCTTAGAGGGATCTAACCAAGCCAAGTCAATGGGCAACATGATGGTAAAGAAACATCCATGTGAATAACTGTAACATAAATGCTCATTATAGGGGAAAGCATGAACTCCGGAAACACCTAACTAGGTTCTTATTTATCTATATCAACTCAGCAGAGGGACCCGGGCGTCATGGCACTGAGCTCTGTGAAACCCTGCTCAGAGTACAAGCATGGACAGAAACTAAGGAAAGTGTTTTGATCCAGAAGTGGGAGGCAGAATCTTCCAGAAAAGACAACGCCGTGAGATCAATCAAAGTTTCCCGCTCCTCTGGACTGTTACTGGGTACCCATCCCACAGAGAATAGTGCAGGGCTACAGGAGCGCAGGCCAAGACAAGAAGAATACTCAAGGACTCGGGCACGTTTATATACAAAGAGGTTGAAATAGCGGGACTATTATCTTACAAGGGTGATGAATATGGGGAAACATGAGAAAAGTCTGTGTAATACTCAGTGGTAGAGTGTAGATAAACATTGTGCTTCATGTTCCCATGCCCCTCAGTGCTGCCTGCCTCCCTATGTACCTGCTTCCTCTCCTAAAGCCTCCAGGCCTAATCTCTATCCGTGTACCCTGCCCTCCCTACCTCCCTAACTGCCAGTGTGTGCGTCCTCTTCCCTGCCCCACCAACCTGGTGCTGCCCACTACTCCATGAAGTATCTGTAAGAATCTAGCCGTCATCCAGGATGTAAAATAGGTGCCAGACCTCACAGCGACAGCTCAGAGAAATGTCCCCCCAGTCTAAATTAAACTGAGAGCCTGTCGGCACCACGGAAAGGGGGAGAGCAGCAGGAACTGCTTTTCTTCAGGTGAGGGTAGCCCCAGCAAGAGCTGCTCAGCGTGTGCAGGGAAGGAGAGAGGGATGTGGAAACTGAAAGGAGCCAGCGTGAGTAACTTTTCCTCCCAATGACAAACCCTTAAGGTACTGCAGCCAGTTAGAATCCCAAACCCACCTTCCTGAGGCGGCTTTTCTGGGTTGGCAATTGCTGAAGTTACCATGAGATTGCAGTGGGATTTCGCACTGGAGGAGGGACGATCTGGATGGTGTCAGATGCAATCTGCCATAGCGTGGTCCAGGTTATGTTAAGCCTGAGACACCCCTTTATCCCAGGAAGTTGTATTATTCCTCCTTGATCTGTGCGCTGAGCAGGATTTGTCTGGTTTCAAAACTCTGGATCATTCTGATCTGGATTCTGCATGTCCTGTGTCCCCACCGCACCCCTAAAGCTGTGACTTACTGGACCTCTCCCATCAACACCACTAGGTTTCCTCTCTGCCAGAAAGATCCATTTATTTGTACTGCCTTCTTAAACTCCATATCCTTTCCTTTTCCAGAGATGCAGGTGCAAGGAAAGAGCAGACATCTCCCCTTTTTGGAAAAAAAAATGTTATCTTGATTGTTTTCAACCTTTAATCCTATGAATTTGAGATCTGAGCAACTCTTCTCTCAGTTCTACTTCATTCCAAACAAACTCACCCATCCTTAGAGGACACAGGACAACTCCATTAGAAGTCTCTGGAGGCTCATAGTCATTGTAAATGAGGCCATTTAATTTCAATCCTAATGTCTGGATGTAGGGTCAACTCCTGGCTATAATGGGCCTCTTTGCCATTAATATCACTGGGGCTCAGATTCACCCTTTTTGTGTATATTTTGGCTTCCAGCTATGAAAATCACGGCTTTCGGTCCTGCTACAGAGAGCACTATTCTGTGAAGCTGCTAAGAGGGACTGAGGGACACCCCCAGGTTATGTAATGTTCTGAGACAAGGTCTGAAAGAAGAGGCTCTCAATACACCTGAGCCTTGATAGAGCTCTCAGGGAAGCCAGTGTCAATCTGGAGTGACCCAGTAAAGGCAGAATTTGAGAGCAGAATCTACGACCCCTTCTTCTTGGGAATCTTCTGGAAACACAGATGCCCATTGCAGAGGGTAGGAATGCGCTTCCCAGATGGGCACGGAAGTTGCTGAATTGGAGAAATGAAACAAACCAGAAGAAAAACTGCACAGCTCCCAAAAAAGTTACTGGGACAGATGGAAGGACAAGGTGAGAGAAAAGGAACTGATCTTAAAAGTTAATAAATATTTGTCTATTTCCAATATTACTAGGTAAGCCTCTTGGTATTTCTGACAACACTAAGCACTTCCAGTCACTGTCTTGTTGAATTTCTTCCTAGGTGGTCCTTGACTTGAACCCTGAAACTCTTCCTGAGTCCTTAGCACTAACTGTAATGCAGAAAGAGGCAACTCACCAAACTCCATCTCAGCAGAGAGAAGTAATCTTCCTCCAATAGGAGTGCAGAGACCTGGGAGTCAGCGTATGAATCTCACATGTCGGAGACTCGGTTTGCTGGAGGGCAACCTTTATGATTCTTCTCTATGGTCCCAGCGGACCATGAGGTTTGCCAGGACTCCCAAACAATTCTCTGAGCTCCATGACCATTTGGAAGAGCATAACAAATTCACCCTGGAGAACTCCAGCTTAAGAACTCTCCCTTGGGAGTGAAGAAATGATTATCCATCAAGAAGCAGTCTTGCGGACTGTTTAGGCTAGCAATTCATGATGGCTTTATTTTCTATATGCAGTGTAATGCCATCTGCACTATGGTGGGAATGCTTCCAGAAGAAACGGGACTAAAAGCTTTTTACAGCTGAGCGTAGAATCAAACCGCTGCATGCCGCCCAAGCAGTTGTAGTCCATTAATCTCTAAAAAGTCATTGCCCCTTTGTTGAGGCAAAACAACTTGATGCTGAATTGCTGGAAGCCGAGAGTTGTGAAAAAGGCTTTCTTTGCCCAGGATTCTAGCATCAAACTATTTGCCAGTGTCCATCTGTGAGGTCAAACAATGATGTATATCTGTTAGTTGAAAGTATTCTACTAATTCTACTCTCTGCATTGAGTAATCAGCAAATTTCAATATTGTGTTGATCTTTCAGAATTTAATGCAGAAAAGGGTTATGTTTTTTGGTGTGAAAACTAGTAGTACAGAACTTCTCTACTCACTGTGGGTATGTCTACACTACAAAGTTAATTCGAATTAACAGCCGTTAGTTCGAATTAACTTTCATAGGCGTTACACATACAAACCGCTAGTTCGAACTTAATTCGAACTAGCAGAGTGCTTAATTCGAACTAGGTAAACCTCATTCTCACGAGGACTAACGCCTAGTTCGAATTAAATCAGATTAAGGGCTGTGTAGCCACTTAATTCGAACTAGTGGAAAACTAGCCCTTCCCAGCTTGCCCTGGTGGCCACTCTGGGCCAAACCAGGAAACTCTTCTGCCCCCTCCCAGCCCGGAGCCCTTAAAGGGCCACGGTCTGGCTACAGTGCCCGTGCTAGGTGCAAGCCTGCCAGCACCCAGCCAGCAGACCCTGCACCTGGCACAGCATGAGCCAGCCACCCGCTGCCACCCAGCCCTCCGCCTCTTCCCGGGACCAGGCTGGCGGCTCCCAGGAGCCTGCCCGGGGCCGCAGAGGCGGCGCCCGCCTGGTCTAGTGCGGAGATCGTGGACCTCATCCAGGTTTGGGGAGGCCTCCAACGTCCACGACCTCCGCACTAGGCACAGGAAAGTGGCCGTCTAGGGCAGGATACCTACCAGCCTGGCCACCAGGCCACATGCAAACCCAGGAGCAGGTTTGCATGAAAATCAAGGTGGTCAGTGAGACCCCTGACCCTGAGCCCTGAGCTTAGAACATAAGAACATAAGAACGGCCGTACTGGGTCAGACCAAAGGTCCATCTAGCCCAGTAGCCTGTCTGCCGACAGCGGCCAACACCAGCTACCCCGGAGGGGATGGACCAAAGAGAATGACCAAGCGATTTGTCTCGTGCCATCCATCTCCAGCCTTCCACAAACAGAGGCCAGGGACACCATTCCTACCCCCTGGCTAATAGCACTCCATGGACCCAACCTCCATGACTTTATCTAACTTCTTTAAACTCTGTTATAGTTCTAGCCTTCACAGCCTCCTGTGGCAAGGAGTTCCACAGGTTGACTATTTGCTTTGTGAAGAAGAACTTTCTTTTATTAGTTTGAAGCCTGCTACCCATTCATTTCATTTGGTGTCCTCTAGTCCTTATATTATGGGAACTAATGAAGAACATTTCTTTATGCACCCTCTCCACACCACTCATGATTTTATATACCTCTATCATATCCCCCCTCAGTCTCCTCTTTTCTAAGCTGAAAAGTCCCAGTCTCTTTAGCCTCTCTTCGTATGGGACCTGTTCCAAACCCCTAATCATTGTAGTTGCCCTTTCCAAGGCCAAAACATCTCTTTTGAGGTGAGGAGACCACATCTGTACACAGTACTGAAGATATGGAGTACCATAGTTTTATACTTCCCCTCCTCCTTCTTCCCCTGGCTTCCCCCTTCCAGCTCCCTCCTCCCAGGTTTCCCCTCCCCTCTCCCACCTCTCTCTTCCCCTCTCCCACCTCCTTTTCCCAGTCTCCCCAGAGGTTAATCCCCCAACCCCCAGTTTTGTTAAATAAAGAGAGTTTCTATTTTTGAACACACGTGTCCTTTATTTTTTACATCAGGAAGGGGGGCTAGGGAGGGGTAAGTGGAAGGAGGTGAGGGAGGAATGGGGCACGAGCCCCCGATGGGGAGGACTGGGGTGGCTCTGCGGGCTCCTCAGGATGGAAGCTCTCCTGCAGGGCCTCCTGGATCCTGACAGCCCCCCGATTGACCCGCCCGCATGGCAGCCTGCGGCAAGTGCAGCCGGGCTGATGGCCGAGTGCTGTGATGTGCCGAGTGAGGACTGCTTTGCTGTCCCTCATCGAGTTAGACAAGCAAGCGGGGAACCCTGAGAACTGTCTGTCCGGGGTGGGGGTCGGGTCCCTTTAAGCACAGCCCTCGGCTAGCCTGAGGCAGCAGCTCCACACTCTAAATCCTGGTTCCAGCCAGCCTTAACTTCGGTTCACGGTCCACTCAACGTGGACATGCTAGTTTGAATTAGCAAAATGCTAATTTGAATTAGTTTTTAGGTCTAGATGCACTAGTTCGAATTAGCTTAGTTCGAATTAACTAATTCGAATTAAGTTAGTTCGAATTAGTGCTGTAGTGTAGACATACCCTGTGTGATTCTTGCCCCACTCCCTGTGGAAAAACAGCCTTGACTTCATCTCACATTGTATCCCCTATTTTATAAAGGAACAGGTTTTGAGTCTGCCTGATGTGTTTCCCTGGAGTCATTTCGGTATGGTCTTATTTTAGGGTTTGTCTACACAGCAGGGCTAATGTCGAATTAATGTATGCAACTTCAGCTACATCAATTGCGTAGCTGAAGTCAAAATAGCTTAATTCAGTTGTTGGTGCTCTCTACACAGCAGAAAGTCAAAGGAAGGGCACTTTTCCTTCAACTTCCCTTACTCCTCGTGAAATGAGGCTTACCATGAGTCAGAGTAAAAAGTCCTCCAGCTCCCCATTTTGAATTAAAGATTATAGTGTAGCTGCATACAATGTTATTTTGTAATAACTTTAGTTATTCCGAAATAGAGCGGCTGAGTAGACCTCCCCTTACGTAGGTGTGCCCTGCTGGAATGAGGACCCAGTTGTAAAGAAGTCAAACAACTTCTACATCTGGATCTTTTGGTCAAGCTATAGTCCCTCTACCCACTTGAGCACAGTTCTCAGAGCTCCTACCTCTCACAGCTCTTCACCCTGGGGTTGAGAACCTCTCCAGAACCCGTATTTGGCCTCCATGCACCTGTGTTGTAAGCATGGAGGTATGCAATGTAGCTTCAACAAAACATCTAGCTCTAACAGTTGTTTGATTCCTTTACAACCATGTAGGGCCCACCTACCTAAAATACCACCATCCTGAAATATCCATGACAAACTCCAAGGCTGTTCCTTGGTGTACTATGGGATACCAAGTTGTGGTCAGAAGTCACCGCTGTGATGTCCTGATCGGTGTCTTTCTCTGTTCAATGAGGATAACTGTTTGACAATGTGCATGCTCCCTCTGTATATTGTACTGGCTATGCGCAGGTTGCCCGTACTGCAGGTTCCAAGGGAAACGCCAAAAGACTATCGAACCGGATAAGGTACGAAGGCACATGGCCAGTTTTATTGTCAACAAAGCATAGTAATCTCTCTACAGTTATGCTAAGAGTGTGTGCCCATGACAATTGATTTAGCTCCGTCAATGGAGGATTCGCTGTTGCCCCCTAGGCTGGACAAAGCCAAGCCCTCTAGGATACATTTTTATACACCACTACAAACACAGTACACATTATGACTGAGGTATCAGGTTGCCACTCTCTGACATTACCTAGACACCACCCATTGCTTTGTCCACAGTGGTTTGATCAAAACACTTCTATCGATCACACTTCTATCCATCATCCTGTCCGGAACCTGGGTCAGTATGCCCCTCTTTTATGTGGGGTGTGTGTTGGTATTGAAATGTGTTTATATTAAGAATGTTAGCATATAAGCATTTAAACGATTAACCCATAAGTCTAGGCTTATAGTTTAATCCAAATGACTAAACGCACCCCTCCTTGCTGACTCTGTATTAGAGGTAGCACGAGGGGGTGGGGCAGGAGCTGTTGCCCATGGGGAACCAGCTTTTTAGCTGATTCGCCACAATCACGGGCTCCCATGGAGGCATGTGCCCCCACTGCCCACGCTGCTGCCTCTATGTGAGCAGCAGGGTGGGTGGGTGGGAGGAGCAGGTGGAATACCGGAGCATCCTCTGTCTGCAGGGAGCTAGGTCTCCCCGAGGACAGGGGTTGCTTCCTTGGAGCTGCCTCTGTTCATGGCAGGCCCAGCTCTCTGCAGATAGGGGCTACTAGCATTCCGTGTTGCTGCCGTGATATCAGAGAGAGTGGCGCGGAGCAGCTGGCAGGAGGCAGTCTGTGGAGGGAGCCGATTTTTAAACCGGCTCCCCTCATGGACCGTCTCCACCTGCCACCTCATCCTGCTGCTTCTGATACAGAGGCAGCAGCACAGCCTGGCAGGGGGCTCCCCATCAATGGAGAGAAAAACAATCACGGAGAGAGGCCCAGGGATGCAACGAACCCCGCTCTTGGGGCACAGGGATAGAGCGAACAGCCGTCTCTGGGCTGTCAGAAACATTCAGTCGGCCCCTCACAGATCCCAAGCCGCCTGTGCATGGCCTGGCTGCTCTGCCAGGGGTCAGACACCTGCTCTGGTGGTAGACACCCCTCCTCAAGCAGTAGGTGGCAGGTTCCTTCTCCCAACTCATGTGCCATCCTATCAAGTTCATGTCCCCCCTCCTGAGTCCAGCGTTTGATGCTTGATGTCTCCCTGCACGGGCCCTCTGCTCATGTCCCCACCCTGCTCTCCACAACTGCTAATAATGTTCAACTGCCGTATTACTTGTAGCAGGGCCGGCATCTACTTTCCTGGCTCTGGCCCCTCAGTTCCCTGCTGTGCATCATCCCAGTCTCTCCATTGGCACAGCTGGTTTGTGCTACCAGGTCTTCTCTGCTCGATCTCCCCACCTGTGCCTCAGGGCTACTGCTCAGCCTCTGGCCCAGCTCTGGTTGTTCTGGCTCAGCGCTGCTGCTTGGCTCCAGCCCAGGTCTGCCTTCTGGGCTGTTTCTCTGAGCCTTCTGGTTCTGGGTGAGTTTGCCAGATTTCTACTGCTTGCACAGCCCATCATTACTTACAAAGCACTGAAAGATAGCCCCATGTATTTCTTGAAATATTTTTTATTCACACTTCGTCTATACATCAAGTAAACAAAGAAAACTCTTGTTAAATGCCTAGTAAACCTTTGATTTCTTGTTTGGAAAAAAGCTGTAAGGCTCAGCGCAAGTTAATTTACATTAGCCACAAATATATGAGGTGAGAATCACATTCAGAATGAAAACGCCAGCACCGGTGAGTGTGTTCTGATTGAGGGTGGGCAGGTATATCAAACGAAAAATGGCAAATCACAGCATTAAACATAGCCCAAAAGGAGCCCTAAACATAGATACTGTAAAAACAAACTCAACGTTATATTTTTTATTTCTAATTTCATTAAGTGATTGTACTCAGAGAAGAAAGAGGCGACCCAGGAGCGGACGGGGTAAACGGAACCACTTTATTGCCTAATGGATGTTTACCTCGGACATTCAACACAATGTCCGAGAGGCAACAAATTGGTATTAGTCATACCCTTTTATCTATTTTAGTATGTTAATTCACATGTCTATCGCTACTTTTCCTAAAACCTAACTCCCATAAAATGAATATTAGTAAGCAAATAATGAATACAATTCTACCCACCCCTAATTACTATTTACATAATTTCAAATGAAATCAACACTTTTCTATACTACAAACTTTCTAAATCAACAGATTTCAGAGATTACAAGGAATTTGACCCTGAAGATGTCTTATACAGAGCCAATGAGGAAAAGCAAGAGACATAACAAAATAAAGCAACTCCATACTTATCTGGTTTCTTCGGCTAAAAGAATGAAGAAAAAGAACATGCTTATACATCAGAAAGGATACTACTGGTTTTGATCGTTCTCTTCCCAAACTACAAAAAACAAAAGAAAAAAGCATGTTTTAAGGGTACTACTTTGGCTGACCCCTGAACCACTAATGTCGAGCCATTTCAGACCTATTAATTTTTACATACCCCAGCAAGTCAATGTGCTCATTTTGGGCTGAATTAATTTGGTACTGTTAAACTTTATTAGGTTTATCCTCAGGGTATTCTGAAGGATTGGATATAAAAAATATCAGCTAAATTTTGCTCACTGGATCACTGTACCTATTATAAGGAAGCTCAGCATGGTAATTTCTTCCTTTTCTCTTTGCCTATCTGAACGTCTAGCTTCTAGTCATCAAACTGATCAAAACCTCTGTTCATGCAGGGACGAATGGAAAGCTGTCTTGCCTGAGAAAGCTTCATTTATTGGCCACACTGGGCTAGATGGATCTTTGGTCTGACCCAGTATGGCCATTCTTATGTTCTTATTATCTACAGCTAGTCAAGGAGTTACAGGGAAGCCAAGTGGCAGAGGTTGGGAGTTTAGAGGCTGACAAGAAAGATGCAAGGGATGGTCAGGCAGAAGGAATGGAGAGCACAGTGCTTGGTGACGGAGTGATAAGACATTAGGTGTGAGGAACTGCCCAGACTGTGAACTGGAACAATCTTGAGTGCCACAATTAATGCAGAGACACCTTTACCCCCTCTTGTCACACATGGGCAATCACATTCTGCAAATGCATTTGCTCACTTTGTCACGAAGCTCTTTGGTTTTGGCCCCATAAATGATGGGGTTGAGCATGGGAGGAATGAGGAAAGAGAGGCTGGCTAAAATAACATGAGTATGGGGAGCAATGTTCTGACCGAAGCGATATGTCAAGCTTGTGAAGAAGCCTGGGGTATAACTGGTCAGCATCACGCAGATGTGGGCGGTGCACGTGTTGAGTGCTTTCTGATAGGCTTTCCTGGAGGACTTTCTGAGGACGGCCCTGATGATGAGACCATAGGACAAAGCAATGAGCATCAGGTCTAATCCACTGACTGCAAATGCTGCCACCAAACTGTACATCCTGTTGACTGTGGTGTCCCCACACGCCAGCTTTACCACAGCCATGTGCTCACATTGCATATGGGCGATAGTGTACTTGGCACAGAATGGCAGTCTGCTCAGGAGCAGAGGCAGAGGCAGCACAAGGAAGACAGCTCTCATCAAACCTACAAACCCTAACTTAGCCGCTCTTGCATTGGTGAGGATGGTGGCGTATCTGAGGGGGTTACATATGGCAACGTAGCGATCAAACGCCATTGTGACCAGAATGGCTGACTGCGTAAAATAACCTGTGTTTAAAAAGAACATCTGGGTGAGGCAGCCAGCCACCGTAATGCCTTTCAAATTGAACCAAAAAATGCACAAGGCCTTCGGCAAGGTAGAGATGGGTATGATGATGTCTGTGAGTGCCAGCATGGAGATCAGCAGGTACATTGGCTTGTGCAAGGTCTGATCTTTGCATACCACAAACAGAACTGTGACATTTCCCAGCAGGCTGATAAAGTAGGACATAGCGAAAGGGATGGCAATCCAGACATGGGCATTTTCCAGGCCAGGGATGCCCATTAGGATAAATGTTGACCGATCAGAGGGAGTGAGATTGAAAGCTGCCGTAAAGTCTTCAATATGTAGATTGGCCTCAGAAAGGCTCATGTTGCCTGTGAAGGGAGAGAAGCACAGGAAAGGGGTTACACACTTTACACATCAAATAGTATGATAAATACTTTATAGTTAACAATCTAGAAAGGAGGGTGACGAATGAGATGGCAACATTTGCAGATGACCCCAAATTCTTTGTCCTAGCCAAGTCCAGAGACGTCCTTAGAGGGACCTAACCAAGCCAAGTGAAGGGGCAGTATGATGGCAGAGAAACATCAGTGTGAATACCTGCAACATAAATGCTCATTATAGGGGAAAGCATGAACTCTGGAAACACCTAACTAGGTTCTTATTTAATTATATCAACTCAGCAGAGGGACCTGAATGTCATGGCACGGTGCTCTGTGAAACCCTGCTCAGAGTACAAGCATGGACAGAAACAAAGGAAAGTGTTTTGATCTAGAAGTGGGAGGCAAAATCTTCCAGAAAAGACAATGCCGTGAGATCAATCAAAGTTTCCCGCTCCTCTGGAGTGTTAGACTGTTACTGGGTACCCATCCTACACAGAATAGTGCAGGGCTAGGGGAGGTCAAGCCAAGGCAAGAAGAATACTCAAGGACTGAGGGACACGCTTATATAGAAAGAGGTTGAAATAGTGGGACTATTACCTTACAATGGTGATGAATATGGAGGAACATGAGAAAAGTCTCTAATACTACATGGTAGAGAGTAGATAAAGATTGTGTGCTCCGTATCCCCACGCCCCTCAGTGCAGCCTGCATCCCTGTGTACCTCCTTCCTCTCCTAAAGCCTCCAGGCCTAATCTCTATCCGTGTACCCTGCCCTCCCTACCTCCCTAACTGCCAATGTGTGTGTCCTCTTTCCTGCCCCACCAACCCGGTGCTGCCCACTCCTCCATGGAGGATCTGCAAAATTCCAGGCCTCATCCAGGATGTAAAATAGGTGCCAGACCTCACAGCCACAGCTCAGAGAAATGTCCCCCCAGTCTAAATTAAACTCAGAGCCTGTCGGCACCACGGAAAGGGGGAGAGCAGCAGGAACTGCTTTTCTGCAGGTGAGGGGAGCCCCAGCAAGAGCTGCTCAGCGTGTGCAGGGAAGGAGAGAGGGATGTGGAAACTGAAAGGAGCCAGCGTGAGTAACTTTTCCTCCCAATGACAAACCCTTAAGGTACTGCAACCAGTTAGAAACCCAAACCCACCTTCCTGAGGCGGCTTTTCTGGGTTGACAATTGCTGAAGTTACCATGAGATTGCAGTGGGATTTTGCACTGGAGGAGGGACGATCTGGATGGCGTCAGAGACAATCTGCCACAGCGTGGTCCAGGTTATGTTACAGCCTGAGACACCTCTTTATCGTGGAAGGCTCTGTTGTTCCTCCTTAATCTGTGCGCTGAGCAGGATTTGTCTGGTTTCAAAACTCTGGACCATTCTGATCTGGATTCTGTATGTCCTGTGTCCCCACCGCACCCCTAAAGCTGTGACTTACTGGACCTCTCCCATCAACACCACTAGGTTTCCTCTCTGCCAGAAAGATCCATTTATTTGTACTGCCTTCTGGAACTACATATCCTCTCCTTTTCCAGAGATGCAGGTGCAAGGAAAGAGCAGACGTCTCTCCCTTTCTGGAAAAAAAATGCTATCTTGATTGTTTTCAACCTTTAATCCTATGAATTTGAGATCTGAGCAACTCTTCTCTCAGTTCTACTTTGTTCCAAACAAACTTACCCATCCTTAGAGGACACAGGACAACTCCATTAGAAGTCTCTGGAGGCTCATAGTCTTTGTAAATGAGGCCATTTAATTTCAATCCTAATGTGTGGATGTAGGGTCAACTCCTGGCCATATGGGCCGCTTTGCCATTAATCTCAAAGGAGCTCAGATTCATCCTTTCTGTGTATATTTTGGCTCCCAGCTGTGAAAATCACGGCTTTGGGTCCTGCTACAGAGAGCACCATTCTGTGAAGCTGCTGAGAGGTTCTGAGGGATGCCCCCAGGTTATGTAATGTTCTGAGACAAGGTCTGAAAGAGGAGGATCTCAATACACCTGAGCCTTGATAGAGCTCTCAGGGAAGCCAGTGTCAATCTGGAGTGACTCAGGGAAGTCAGAATTTGAGAGCAGAATCTACGTCTCCTTCTTCTTGGGAATCTTCTGGAAACACAGACGCCCATTGCAGAGGGTAGGAATGCACTTTCCAGGAGGGCAAGGAAGTTGCTGAATTGGAGAAATGGAACAAACCAGAGAAAAAACCGCACAGCTCCGGAAAAACTTACTGGGACAGATGGAAGGACAAGGTAAGAGAAAAGGAACTGATCTTAAAAGTTAATAAATATTTGTCTATTTCCAATATTACTAGGTAAACTCCTTGGTGTTTCTCACAACACTAAGCACTTCCAGTCACTGTCTTGTTGAATTTCTTCCTAGGTGGTCCTTGACATGAACCCTGAAACTCTTCCTGAGTCCTTAGCACTAACTGTAATGCAGAAAGAGGCAACTCACCAAACTCCATCTCAGCAGAGAGAAGTAATCTTCCTCCAATAGGAGTGCAGAGACCTGGGAGTCAGCGTATGAATCGCACATGTCTGAGACTCGGTGTGCTGGAGGGCAACCTTTATGATTCTTCTCTATGGTCCCAGCGGACCATGAGGTTTGCCAGGACTCCCAACAATTCTCTGAGCTCCATGACCATTGGGAAGAGCATAACAAATGCACTCTGGAGAACTCCAGCTTAAGAACTCTCCCTTGGGAGTGAAGAAATGCTTATCCATCAAGAAGGAGTCTTGCGGACCGTTTAGGCTAGCAATTCATGATGGCTTTATTTTCTATATGCAGTGTAATGCCATCTGCACTATGGTGGGAATGCTTCCAGAAGAAACGGGACTAAAAGCCTTTTACAGCTGAGCGCAGAATCAAACCTCTGCATGCCGCCCAAGCAGTTGTAGTCCATTAATCTCTAAAAAGTCATTGCCCCTTTGTTGAGGCAAAACAACTTGATGCTGAATTGCTGGAAGCCGAGAGTTGTGAAAAAGGCTTTCTTTGCCCAGGATTCTAGCATCAAACTATTTGCCAGTATCCATCTGTGAGGTCAAACAATGATGTATATCTGGCAGATAAAAGTATTCTAAAAATTCTACTCTCTGCATTGAGTAATCAGCAAATTTCAATATTGAGTTTATCTTTCAGAATTCGATGCAAAAAAGGGGTTTTTTTCTGGTGTGAAAATGAGTGGCACAGAACTTCTCCACTAACTCTGTGATTCTTGCACGCTCCCCGTGGAATAACGACCTTCACTTCATCTCACATTGTATCCCCTATTTTATAAAGGAACAGGTCTTGAGTCTGCCTGATGTGTTTCCCTGGGGCCATTTTGGTACTGTCGTATTTTAGGGTTTGTCTACACAGCAGGGATAAAGTCGAATTAAGCTATGCAACTTCAGCTACATCAATCCGTAGCTGAAGTCAAAATAGCATACTTCAGCTGTTGGTGCCGTCTACACAGCAGGAAGTCGAAGAAAGGGCACTTTTCCTTCAACTTCCCTTACTCCTCGTGAAATGAGGCTTACCATGAGTCAGAGTAAAAGTCCTCCAACTTACCATTATTTCGAATTAAAGATTATAGTGTAGCCGCACACAGTGTTATTTCGGAATAACGTTAGTTATTCTGAAATAACGCTGCTGAGTAGATGTACCCTAACGTAGGTGTGCCCTGCTGGAATGAGGACCCGGCTGTAAAGGAGTCAAACAACTTCTACATCTGGATCTTTTGGTCAGGCTATAGTCCCTCCACCCACTTGGGCACAGTTCTCAGAGCTCCTACCTCTCACAGCTCTTCACCCTGGGGTTGAGAACCCCCCAGAGCCCGTATTTGGCCTCCATGCACCTGTGATGCAAGCATGGCAATAGGCAATGTAGCTTCAACAAAACATCTAGCTCTAACAGTTGTTTGATTCCTTTACCACCATGCAGGGCCCACCTACCTAAAATACCACCATCCTGAAATGTCCATAACAAACTCCAAGACTGTTCCTTAGTGTTCTATGGGATACCATGTTGTGGTCAGAAGTCACCAGTGTGATATCCTGATCGGTGTCTTGCTCTGTTCAATGATGATAACTGTTTGCAGTGGCTGCCCGTCAATACAGGCGACTTAGGCGGTCACCTAGGGCGTCAAGATAAACGGCCGTTGAGGGTTTTGGAGGCGGAAGCGCCGATTGCACGCCGATTGCAAATTTCACCTAGGGCGCCAGTTGCCGTCAGCTCATCTAGGGCCGCTCCTGACTTTTTGACAAAGTGCGTGCCTCCTCTGTATATTGTAGTGGCTCTGCGCAGGTTGCCCGTACAGCAGGCTCCAAGGAAAACACCAAAAGACTATTGAACCAGATAAGGTACGAAGGCACGTGGCCAGTTTTATTGTCAACAAAGCACAGTAATCACTCTACAGTTATACTAAGAGGGTGTGCCCATGACAATTGATTCAGCTCCGTCAATGGAGTACTTGCCCTTATTCCCTAGGCTTTACAAAGCCCACTCCTCTAAGATACATTTTTATACACCACTGCAAACCCATTACACATTATGACTGAGGTATCAGGTTGCCACTCTCTGGCATTACCTAGACACCACCCATTGCTTTGTCCACAGTTGATCAAAACACTTCTATCCATCATCCTGTCCGTACGCCCCTCTTTTATGTGGGGTGTGTTGGTATTGAAATGTGTTTATATTAGGAAAGTTAGCATATAGGCATTTAAACGATTAACCCATAAGTCTAGGCTTATAGTTTAATCCAAATGACTAAACGCACTCCCCCTTGCTGACACTGTATTAGAGGTAGCAAGAGGGGGTGGGGCAGGAGCTGTTGCCCATGGGGAACTAGCTTTTTAGCTGATTCCCCACAATCACCAGCTCCCATGGAGGCATCTGCCCCCATGCCCCACGCTGCTGCCTGTATGTGAGCAGTAGTTTGGGTGGGTGGGAGGAGCAGGTGGAATACCGGAGCATCCTCTGTCTGCAGGGAGCTAGGTCCACCCGAGGACAGGGGCTGCTTCCTTGAAGTCGCCTCTGTTCATGGCAGGCCCGGCTCTCTGTAGTTAGGGGCTACTAGCATTCCGTGTTGCTGCCGCTATATCAGAGAGAGTAGAGCGGGGCAGCTGGCAGGAACCAGTCTGTGCAGGGAACAGATTTTTAAACTGGCTCCCCTCTTGGACCATCTCCACCTGCCACCCCATGCTGCTGCTTCTGATACAGAGGCAGCAGCACAGCCTGGCAGGGGGCTCCCTGGGAGTGGGGCTGGGTATGCGCTGGCTGATGGCGCCACCCCCGGGAAGTATTTTAGTAACGGTGAAACCAATCATATTTGTTTGCAGCTACACAATCACTAAAATAAACATTATCTAAACCTTGTTTATATATTTACCATTGATGATGGGCAATCACATGTTGCCAATTGGGACAAGATATTTACCCTCACAATCAGTCTTGCTCTAGTTCCAGTTCTCTTGTCTTCATAGTCACAAGTATTTTCAGTGTTTCTGCTGTCGGTGTGGTGTTCTATAGCAATTACTTTATTTCCTAAACTGAATGGCCCATAGAATGGTAGTGTGGATAGCTACTTCCATTCCTTTTTTTGCCTCTTATTATATTTGTTTCTTTTTTTATGCATATAACAACACATTTCAAGTAAGGCAATAACTATTACCACCTGGAATCCAATTAGGACTACACTAAATTTTGTCTACTGGTTGCAAGGTTACATCCTCTGGAATTGTCCACCAGGTTGTTTCCACCTCTCTTTGTACACTTTCTACTTCCACTATCTGTGGTTGAATACATTGGCCTATGGGCGCTAAAGCCTCTTTCGTTCTAGCTACCAAGTCTTGCACATCCAGCTTTAATTGCTCCACTTTAGAAAAGAATTGAATTAACAATTTTTTCAAGTGTCCAGGAGGAGTAATGGTTTCAGTCACAGTATTAACACTGATTGTGGGCCAAAAAGCATGGGATCCTATTTGGATTGTACCCTCAACTGGCACACAAATGCTGTTGTTACCAATCCTCATGTATCTAAAATCTAAAGGTTTATTTAGAAAAAGGAAGAAGGAACGGGGAGAGTTCAAATTGGGTACAGGAATCAAATACATATAGACAAGAGAAAAGTTCTGCAAACAGATTCATATATTTTTGAGGTTTCTAGTCACAGATGGAGCTTTCAGAATCAGTCTAGAGTTATTAAATCAATCCTGGGGTCTTATTCTTTATGGCTTGCAGTTTTCCCCATGAGCATCCAAGCAGATATGAGATGAAAATGGATCATGTCCAAACGATCCAGCAGCCTTTATATATAATTTCCAGCAGCCTCTTAGCCTGGGAGAACAATAGGCTTTTGATATTGCGTTCTGTCTCCCAAACATTGTGGCAATTACCATAATGCTCTTTCGGGGGAGCCCTGTATTCCTCGTTTCACAAGGAATAAGGGCTTCTCCAAAAGAGGAGGCTTTTCCACCATTTGGCCCCATTTAGACAGGGCCAAATGGTGGAAAAGCCTCTTCCAGAAAAATATTCGGAAAAAAGATACGCAAATTGCGGAGGTCTATAAAATCATGACTGGTGTAGAAAAAGTGAATAAGGAAAAGTGATTGACTTGCTTCCGTAACATAAGAACTAAGGGTCACCAAATGAAATTAATAGGCAGCAGGCTTTTAAAATAAACAAAAGGAAGTTTTTCTTCATGTAGCGCATAGTCAACCTGGGGAACTCCTTGCCAGAGGATGTCATGGAGATCAGGACTTTAACAGGTTTAAAAAAATGGCTATTAGCCAGGATGGGTAGGAATGGTGTCCTTAGCCTCTGTTTGTTAGAGGCTGGAAATGGATAACAGGAGAAAGATCATGTGATTATTATTTTTTCTGTTCATTCTCTCACATTGGTGCAATGCCTCTCTGTGTTGGGCCCTGTCAGGCCATGTCTTCCTGTGTTGGGCCCTGCCAGGCCATATCTCCCTGTGTTGGACCCTGCCAGGCCATGTCTCCCTGTTCTGAGCCCTGCCAGGCCATGTCTCCCTGTGTTGGGCCCTGTCAGGCCATGTCTCCCTGTTTTGGGCCCTGTCAAGCCATGTCTCCCTGTTGCTTCGCATCCAGGGGAGGATGAGCTCTGGTAATGATCTTACACTGAACAGATCCCTGTGCAGGAGAAGAGAGTCTAATTTCCATGTTATTTCCCGGTGGTCATTGTGAACCTGGGGGGTTGGGCAATTGGTTTGTGTCTGCTTGTGTGTATTTGGGGGACTTAGGTTAGGATAGCTTACTTCAGGAGTGTGGTGCCATCTGTTGTCACGTTGGGTGCTAATGGCCTTGAGAGACTAAATCACCAGCAAAGCAGGAGGAAAAAAAGCCAGCCCTGCTGGGGGCTAGAGGGCCATAGTAGTCCCCATGGCTCCCACACCGTACCCATCACAGTCATAACCTCCTGTAGTCCAGGAGGTGTAATGCAAACAAGGTATGGGGGGGGGGGGGAAGGAGTAGAAGAAACAAAAGATCCAGATGTAGCAATTTTCTGATTCCATACTCACCTTAGCAGGGTACAGCTACCTAAAATACCACCCTACTGACATGGCCCCAGGGTAATTGATCAGGCAAACTCTGAGGCTCTTCCTTCATAAAAAGTAGAATACTATATGAGATGAACTAACAGCTCATTCTGGCCCTGGGAGTGGTGAAGGAATCACAATGTATGGATAAGTCCCACTGTCTGATAAAAAGATCTGAAAGGTCAGCACAGTATTGCAGTTTGATGCTTACCCAATGCAAAGAGTCGATGAACTGTTAGAACAGTTGGGAGCTGCCAGGTATAAACCCACTGGCAGGACCTCACAAAGAGGTACTGGCAAATATTGTTGATGCCAGAATAGGAGAAGAAATCCACTTTCCATGCCCTTTGACTGGTATCAATTCAGGACTACATCATTTGGCCTCCACAGGGTGGCAGTGATTTCTCAGAGGCTAATGGGACTGAATATTACAACTGCATGGGCAGCGTGCGTCAACGTGCGGCTACCATCAACTGAAAATGGTTTTTGGTCCCGTATCTTGTGGCAGCATTCCCCCAGCACAGACGGCAGTACTTTACACCTAGAAAAGACAGCCTTCGTCATTTGCGAGGCTGTGTCGTAAGAAGGACTGAAACAGGCCTGGTGTCAGGGATGAGCCCTGCACTAAAGTTGTCAAAAATGTGCAGCTATAAAGCCAAGTGATGTTGTGAGCAAGGGGCAGGCCCGGCTCACGGAATCTGGCACAAATTTGCAGAAACACTCATTGTCATGTACTGTGAGGCACACAAATAGATACACAAATACATTCCAGTAAGGTGGTGACAGACCGTCTCAATCCCAAACACATCCCCCAAATTAAAAAGGAACACATTGACCCATCTTAAGGATAAGCTGAGCATAACAGCATCATGGATGCAGCTGTTTTGATGGACTCAACAGGTACAAGATACTGGACAGTCCCTACATACGTCAATGGGTGGTACCCTAATACATAAGAGTCATCCTCATACATCAGGAGTAATACATAACTTATTTGTACCAGTGTATAAAGATATCTTTGTCCAGCCGAGGGGAGAATGGAACATCCCATCATTCACTGAGCCGGTCCATTGTCACGGACACACATATGATAGTGTAGCTGTAAACATTGAGCAAGGAGGGATTAACACTGCACCTCATCGGCAATAAACCTACGTTCCTTGGCTGAAAACTGAGGGTACATCTACACTACACGGCTATACCAGAGGTATCCCAGAATAGCTATCCCATATCTACACAAACTGCCTGTTATTTCAAAATATTTTTTGAAATAATGGGCCCACTATTTTGCCATCCCGGTAAACCTCATTGCATGAGGGTTAAGGGATGGCTCAAAATAGTGCGTTATTTCAAAATTTGGTGCTGTGTCAGCGTGCCAAATTTCAAACAGCTATTTCAAAATAGATTCGAGATGAGACACAATTTGTATAGTTTAGGGTGCTGTGTAGATGCATCCTCAGTCTGTGGATTGTTGGGCAGTTCAGTCAGAGCCTGCTGTATGGGCATCCTGACCAGAGCCAATACAGGATGCAGAAAGAACACACACACGCAGCCAAATGTCTGTCAACAGGCCAAACCATTTGCATGACTCAGTTTGCCCTGAAGATCTAAGTCCTTGTTATCAGCGAATCATTTCTTTGCTTCCTGGGGAGGCTCTCAAGCTGCAGTTCTCCAGGCTCTGTTTTCTGCTCTTCCCACTGCTCACAGAGCTGAGGGAATTGTCTGGGTTTGCAGGCCAATCTGCGAGTCCACAGGGACTATACAGGGGTATCATAAAGGTCTCTGTCCAGCATTCTGAGTGCCAGATATGTAAGATACGTGCACTCTTTCTCAGGGCTCTGCCTTCCTGTCACTGTGAGGAGATTTCCTCCCTCTGCCGAACAGGGATATTGGTGAGTTGCCTTTTTCTGTGTTAAAGTTAGTGCTGAAGGCTCAAGTCAAGAGCGAGTTTCAGAGAATTCACTAGCAAGGTTTCGGAAACACAGAGGAGGTTCCTTGTCTTTTACTGTGTCCTTCTACCTGCTTCAGTAGCTTCTCTTTTTGGGGGAAGGAGTGTTTTTCCTTTGGTTCTTGCAGGTTTTCCAATTCAGCAACTTCACTGTGCTTCTAGGAAATGCAGCCAAATCCTTTGCACTGTATCACTGTGTGATGGGAATGTTCACAAGAGTGGGTCCCACACCAGCCAGATTCTGCTTTCCCAGCCTGCCTTCACGGGGTCCCGCCAGCTTGATACTGTTCTCCCTGAGAGTAAAATCAGGGCCACTGTGTTTTAAAAGCCCCATCTCTCATGCCCGGTCTCAGAACACCACATGAACGGGGGTTTCCTTCAGACCCTTAACAGAAGAACGCCCTCTCTAGCGGGAGCCAACGCCATGATTATCACATATCAGAGCCAAAAGTTAAGCACTCAGGGTGAAATCTTGGGCCCATGGAGACGAGTGGCAAAACGCCCAACGTGGACACAAGTTCACCCTACATCCACATGTAGGGATGTAAAGACATGGCTTGATTTACATTGGCCATGAGCCTCCAGTGACTTCAGCGGGAGTTGACCCATGGCCACTGAGGCTCAGTGAGTTCATTTGGACCAAAGAAGAGCTGACAGCAGAGTTGCTAAAATCTCAAACTCACAGGCTTAGAGGCTCAGGACAATTAGGATAACCTTTTTTTTCAGGGAGGGAGAGGGGCTGCCCTCCTCTGTGCCCCTGCATCTCTGGATCTGGCGAGGATGAGACTCACCAAAAGGCAGTAAAAATAAAATCATGTTGCTGGCTTAGACAAATCCAGGTGTTGCTGGAACTCTCACTGGGAAGGAACACCAGGAATATGCAGTGTGCGGCTGGAGGTTGGGGGCAGGGGACATGCAGCATCTGGATCACAATGATGTGGAGTCCTGAATCTGGTTGAAACAGGGAACAGACATACTGCCTAATGGACAGAAGAAGGAACGTTGTGAGGCCTCCTGGGGCGTTTGCACGCGTCGCAGACGGTAATGAAATGCGGGCAATACCGTAGCAGACTTTCTGTGAAACCAGCCGACATCTGGACCATCCTTCCTGCCGTGAGTAATCCTACTAGTGACTCCTAGCAATGTTGGCAATTGTCAGCACAGAAAAGCAGCCTTTAAAAAGTAGGTCCAGGTTCCCAATGGGCTGCAGTAGGTTAAAGCTTTGTGTCACATGGAGGAAGAGTTACTCATGCTGACTCCTATCAGGCTCCTTGTCTGGTCTTTCTCTCCCGCCAAGTCTCTCCCTCAGTTTAACCTAGTCTGAGGAGGTATTTCTGTGAGCTGTCACCATGGTTTTGGTGCCGGGTGAGGGGTATCACTGATCTCCCACGCAGAGAGGCAAAAGCCAGGGCACCTGTGCTGCTTCTCTGCTTACATTACGCAAGCTTTAAGGGTGGCTACACAGGAAAAACTCACAAGCTGAGAATTATGCGCATTATATAGAGAGTGGGCAACCCTGGGACATGTGAAAGCCAAGATGAATGCTGCTGCCATGGGCAGGCGCCACTGACTCTGAAAGAGGGGGCACCTGTGACACAGAGTTTAAGCCCAGGATGCTCTGGTGCTGTTCATTTGGGGCTCTGTTTGTCATTAATGCTGAGGGTTGTACATTCCCCCTCAGCAGAGGGGAAATTTTATGAGGCAAAGTTGTTAGGTTTCTCACCTTCACCCACTCAGTGCCTCATGTTTTCCCTCAGCCTCAAGAAACACACACGTAGTGAAGCGTTTTCAAGGTGGTACCGTCACAGGAGAATTTCTCCCATGGGACTAAATTTAACACAGTCCTGAGGAGAAAAAAAATGCCTTTGGTAAGCTCAGAAATGTGCTTTCCTGCAAAATGCCTCCAGCCGACTGCTGGGGACATAGTCCTCGATTCCCAGGCCACAAGGGAGCATTGCGATCCTCTGGTTTGTATTGATTTCCCCCCAAATTATTCAGAGAGCAGATCTTTGAGAGAAACATCCAACCTTGTTTTTAAAACATTCACGGATGAAGCCTAAACCAAGAGCTTTGGTAAATTGTTCCAATGTTTATTTATTTTCCCTGTTTAAAAAACTTATCTCATATTGGAATTTCTTTAATTTCATCTTTCAAGCCTCTATTTGCTAGGCTGAAAAGCCTATTATTAATGACTAGTTCCCCATATAGGTACTTATTGACTCTCGTCAAGTTAGCCTGTACCACCCTTATTAAGCTAAACAGATTACAATCTTTCATTCTATCACTACAAAGCTAATTATTTCTTCATGCCTCCCAGTCTTCTTTTGGGTCATTATGCTTCTCATGGAAGCTCCATCATCTATTCATCACCTATGTTCTTTGTTCTTAGATAGGGATGTTTAATTGAGATTAATCGGCTATTCGAATAGTCGATGATTTGCATCGACTATTCAATTAGTCGATAAGGGCGCCTCCGACTTTGAAGTGTAGCAACAGCCTCAGGGTAGCAAGGGTGGGGAAGCAACTAGTCAACTAGTCTGTCAACTATCTGATAAGCATTTGCTTATCGGATAGTCAACTAGTCGACTAGTCGATCTCATCCCTATTCTGAGATGTAGATATCTATGTAGCTATATTTTATCACAGGTTGTTTGCCTCTACCCAGTTTGCCAACCAATCCAGATTGCTCTGAATCAGTGACCTGCCAATTTCATTATTTGCCATTCCCCAATTTTTGTGTCATCTGCAAACGTCAATGATATGCAGGTGTGAGAAAGGGAAATAGCAGAGTGGCAAACATGGATCTCTGCTTAGGCTTGCCAGTAAACACCTGTAGCATATGTCTCAGACAAAGCTGGGTGATTGCAAGAAAATGTCTCCCCAAAAGAAACAAGGGAAGTAATAGAGGTGCAGGTCTGAAGCCTAACAACAAAGACCTTGGTAACTTTTGTGCCCAGACCACAAAGTCATAGGTCAGCATGATAATGTCCGTATCCATGTGGGAAACTTCGCTCCTTTCCAACGTAGGTATTGCATCGTGGGTCAGATCTATGGTCCTGCTAGTCCAGTGTCCTTCTCTGGCTGTGATAGCCCCAGGTTCCACAAAAGAAGGTCAACGAAATCCAGTAGTAAGTGAACAGAGGGAGATGCGCTAACTATCTTGAGGGTTTGGAAGCTTCAGAGGGTAGCCGAGTTAGTCTGTACAGGATAAACTTAAAAAACAACAAATGGTCTGGTAGCACTTTATAGACTAGCAAAACATGTAGATGGGATCATGAGCTTTCGTGGGCACAGTCCACTTCTTCAGATGACTGGAATTTTTATCTTGAGGGTGTCACCCTAATACTTTTCAGCTAGACCTTGGCTTCTGCCCATAAACACAAGGGTTATAGGTTTTCCAAAATATATCCATCTGTAACTACTGTAACTGGAGACTTATGTCTAAACCCTTCCTGATTGCTACTTGGCTCATGGCCTCAGGTACCTATTGTCTCAGTCAGTTCCTCAGTCTAAATGGGGACTGAGTGAAGAAAGCACGCTTCTTCTATGTTTTGAATTTGCTACGTTTCAGTTTAATTGAATGTCCTCTTAATCTTTTCCTACGAGACATGGAGAACACATTCCCAATCTACCCTCTACCAGTTAGTATTTCAGATATTTTTCTTACTGGTTGCCTTTGTAAGGTAAGAATTCCAGTCTATTCAGTCGCCCCTCCCCCCCCATATGAAAGTTTCCCTGTCAACTCAGTCCTTCTCATTGCTTTTACCTGAACCCCTCTTGTTCTGAAATATCCTGTGTGAGAAGGGTGCCCAGTGCTACACAAAGGAGTCCAGAGGTGGGGGGGGAAATTGACTGACTGATGTCATGGCATTGTGTTTTCCGTATGGTTTCCCATCACACTCCTCCTGTATGCTAATGTTTCTGTCCAAACTTGCAGTCTGAGCAAAGTTTCACTGAGCTCTATTCCATGACACCTTGGTTAGCTCCCTCTGAGTATGTCTACACAGCAGGGTTATTTTGGAATAATGTCCGTTATTCCGAAATAACTATGCGAACATCTACACAGCTAGCCCGTTATTTTGAAATAATTTCAAAATAACAGGTGGTTCATTTTGGCATTTGTAAACCTCATTCCATGAGGAATAACACCTCTTTTGAAATAGCTATTTTGCAATAGCAGCAGTGTGAATGCTCCACTGCAGCTATTTAGAAATAGCTCCTCCCGTAGGCCATTCAAAGTAATTACTCCCTAGTGCTTCCTGGGGTTCTCAATCGAGGTAGTGAGTCCACATTAGGGGAGCCTGCCTCGGACTAATTTCCAGGCTTCCCTGTAGTGTAAACACGCTATTTTGAAATAAGCTATTTCAGAGTATTTCTTCTGGAATAGCTTATTCTGAAGTAATCACTCAGTGTAGATGTAGCCTTTGAGGGCTTCACTGGACTTGACTATGACCTAAATGATCTGGTGCCATTTGTTGAGCAACAACAGATTGATAATAACTATAACATATTTCTCATGATATTTGTTATGAAGTGGTAACCACCCTTCCTGTGCTTCTCTCGTTTCACAGACGCCTTGAGCACTTTGACCACCTCATGGCAGCTTTGAACCTTACTTCCACTGACCAGTCAACATTCATCTTAATGGGCATCCCTGGTATGGAAGCTGCCCACATGTGGTTTGCCATCCCTTTCTCTGCATTCTACGTTATGGGCCTCTTGGGAAATTTCATGGTTCTCTTTGTGGTAGGCAAAGAGCAGACCCTGCACAAGCCAATGTACCTGCTACTGTGTATGCTGGCATTCACAGAGATCAGCACGTCTACTTCTGTTGTGCTGAAAGCACTATTTATATTGTGGTTCAACTTGAAAGGCATTAGTGTGAGTGGCTGTCTCACCCAGATGTTCTTCTTTCACACAGGCACTGTGACGCACTCAGCCATCCTCGTGACAATGGCCTTTGATCGCTACATGGCCATATGTAACCCTCTGAGATACGCCACCATCCTCACCAATGCACAAATAGCTAAGCTGGGACTAGTGGGTTTGATAAGATCTTCTCTCTTGCTTCTGCCCCTGCCCCTGCTCCTGAGCAGGCAGCCATTCTGTGACAAGCGCACTATCCCCCACACGTTCTGTGAGCACATGGCTGTGGCAAAGATGTCGTGTGGGGACATCACAGTAAATAGGACATATGGCTTGGTGCTGGCATTTGTAGTCATCGGCTCAGACCTGACACTCATTGCTCTGTCCTATGGGCTGATCCTCAGGGCTGTCCATAGAATCTCCTCCAAGAAAGCCCACCAGAAAGCCCTCAACACCTGTACCGCCCACCTCTGTGTGATGCTGATTTCTTATCCTTCCTTCCTCTTCTCCACGCTGACGCACCGGTTTGGTCAGGGAATTCCTCCTCATGTTCACATCATCTTGGCCAACCTCTATTTCCTTCTGGTCCCCGTGCTCAACCCCATCATTTATGGAGTCAAAAGCAGAGAACTTCGTGAAAAATTGGGCAAATACCTCAGCAGAATGCAATCACCTGAAGCCTTTAACTTTAAACTTGTATGAAAAGCAGGGGAAAGGCTAACTCATTGTTAACCAAGGATGCTCTTTCCCAGTCTGAGGAGCTCAGCCTTGGGGCAGTTCAGCAGCTCTGAGACACTTCTAACATATTATCACTCCATCACCAAGCATTGTTCTCTCCATTGCTGAGTTTACTCTTTTACCATCACCTGATCTTTTTCAGAGCCAGACATCAGCCCACCACTCCCGACAGCCTGTCACTTGGCCTTTCTGTAATTGCAGACTTTCAGAAGAGACTGCAGTTTTCTGAAGCAAGGTGACTTTCCATTAGACCCTGTGAGAGTCTAATGGAAGTGATGGTGCTTGATCAGTTCAACAAACTGAATCTGCACTTTGTCATGGCCAAAGACGAAGAATGAAACTTCAGTGTTGAACTTCTTTTTCATAGGCACAGTTGAGTCTGGTGAGCAAAATGTACCTGAAATTTCTACACCCAGTCCTTTAGGAAGCCTAGAGAAGTTTTGGGTTGAAGGTCTCAAAAACCTATGTTCCACTGGGGACAAAGTTGTTAAGTGAACTTGTTTACTGTTTCACTTCTGTTGCTACCTTTTGGCAACCCTGCAATTGAAACACTGTTTTCTCAGGTGAACTTGATACAAGTATGTGCAACAAGATGCAAGCGGAACTTTTAGAAAACGTTCTTTTTATTAGGGCATACATGCAAGGACATAAAAATCTGTTATGAAGAGTATTCGTGAAGAACAGAAATGATTGCACTAGTCACTGCTGATATGTATGACCAACCACCAGCCAAATCATTCAACTTGATTAAAGACCTAAAAAACATGAGAAAAATGATCAAAGGTCTAGAAAACATGAGCTATGAGGCAAGGCTGAAGGAATTGGGCTTGTTTAGTTTAGAAAAGAGAAGACTGAGAGGGGACATGAGAGCGGTTTTCAGGTATCTAAAGGGTGTTACAAGGAGGAGGGAGAAAAATTGTTCACTTTGGCCTCTAAGGATAGGACAAGAAGTAATGGGCTTAAACTGCAGCACGGGATGTTTAGGTTGGACATCAGGAAAAACTTCCTACCTGTCAGGGTGGTTAAATATTGGAATAAATTACCTAGGAGGGTTGTGGAATCTCCATCTCCAGATATTTTTAAGAGCAGGTTGGACAGACATCTATCAGGGATGATCTAGATGGTGCTTGGTCTTGCCATGACAGCAGGGGACTGGACCTGATGACCTCTCGAATCCCTTCCAGTTCTAGTGTTCTATGATTCTATGATTCTACTTCCAGTGAAAACAGGAGAAGAAACATTGTCTTTTAGTACTTCCAGTAACAAACTCCGGCAACTCACAAAATGGACATCGACTACCACCCCTGAATGCAATTAGAAAATAATTAATCTAATGTTACTGTTGTTTTTTGCACTACATGTGTTTTGCATCTCTTTTGGGCACAGTTATTTTCCATTTTTGGTTTGAAATACATGTCAGCTCCAAATCAGGATTCACATATCAGTGCCAAGGATTTGATTTCCCATTTGGTTGTCATCCCATAGTTTGGCTGCTAATGGATAAAAACTCCAGTTGAGGCTTGTAGATTTCTTTTAAAAAAATCTGTACAATACATCTAACCAATGCTCTCATTTTGTATTTGATGTGTCGGTCAAGGTGTTAATAAAACACTTGGTTTCAAGAGATAGTTTGCACTACTTTTAGGTTAATTTTTATGTGATTGGGGATATGAATGCAGTAGAAATGTGGCAAACCTGAGCGGTATCTCTAGCTGAGCTGGAGGCTGAGTACCAGGTGTGAGGCAGAGCTGGATGGGAGGAGCTGGAACAGACCAGAGCAAGGAAATGGATCGGCACAGACCAGCTGTGCCAATGAGGAGCCAGGACAAGAGCCAGAATAAGAATCACCAGCCAGTCCATAAATAATACGGCGGCTGAGCACAATGAACAGCCGGGGAGAGCAAGGTGGGGCCATGGGCAGAAGTTCTAGCACAGGGAGACGTCCCCAGATAACAGGGCCTTGAAGCTGGAGTCAGAAGGGAGGGCATGAATCTGGTGGGAGGGCAGATGCTGGGGACCAGGGGCCTGCCACCTAGAGCCTGATGGCATTTGGCCATTGTCAGAGCAAGTGTCTGACCTGTCGGTATCAAGTCAACACAACCGAGGCCTGGGCAGGGAGTCTGGGATGTGTAAGGAGCAGACTGTGAACTTTGCTTACAGCCCAGACACTGCTGTGTGTGGAGTCCACATACGCACAGACCTAAGTTTCCTTGAACCTTTCTCGTTGTTTCCGTTATTTTTCTTAGACTGTGTTTAGACTACACCTCTCTGTCAACAGAGAGATATAGATTAGGCACATCGAAATTGCTAATGAAGCAGGGATTTAAATATCCCGCGCATCATTAGCATAAACATGAGGTTTACAGGATCTGTCTAAAAAGGGTTTATTTTTCGAAAGATCCCCGTCTAGACTGCCGTTATTTTTCGAAAAAGCTCCATTTCGAAAAAAAAGTGGCGGCCATGTTTATGCTAATGAAGCATGGGCTATGCTAATGAAGCTCCCCCCACTCTGGTTCATCTGGGGACATTGCTGACCCAAACAATGCCAGGTAAAACACACACATACACACACACATACGTGCGTGCACGCATGGACACTAGCAGACTTGCTTGGGTCCTTCAGCACAGGGCCTTGGGGATAGGTGGGGGTTGCGGGAGGCTGAAGGCCAGGAGTCTGTTCTCTCCCCTAAGCACGACCTGATTGGGGCCTGTCCTTTCCACCCCCCAGACCCTCCTGCCTGCCCGGGGCCTGATCTTTCTCTCTCTCCTTCTCCCAGATTCCCCAACCCATCAGGGGCCTGTTCTCTCTCCCCCTCAGCCTTCACTCCCAGCCACCTGGAACCTGTTCTCTTCCTCCCTCTGCCCTCCCCCAGCCACCTGAGACCTGTTCTCTCTCCCCCTTCAACTCCTACCCCGTCCCCCAGGGCCAGTTGTCTTACCTTAAGCTAAGCCGTGGCAGCATCCACACAGTGGGAGGCTGACAGTAGCACAAACTGCCAGGAGCTTCCCTTACTCCTCACAGAAGGAGGAGTATCAGACGCCAATGGGGGCTGCCCTCAGCATTTGATTTAGGGATGTATAAAAGACCCACTACAGCAAACACTAGAAGATCGCGCTCTGGAGCATCGATCTTCTCGTAAGTGTAGACATGCCCTAAGAGAGTATCATTTTGGGTTTATACTCCAGTGTGTGGGAGGGGTGATGGGAGGGTGGGTTGAAGCTGGGGAGATGGGAAATTGGATGGTGTCTGCTGTTTGTATTTGTGTGGCTTAGGTAAGAACATAAGAACATAAGAACGGCCGTAGCGGGTCAGACCAAAGGTCCATCTAGCCCAGTATCCTGTCTGCCAACAGTGGCCAGCACCAGGTGTCCCAGAGGGGGTGGACCGAAGACAATGATCAAGCGATTTGTCTCCTGCCATCCCTCTCCAGCCTCTGACAAACAGAGGCCAAGGACACCATTTATCCCTGGCTAATAGCCTTTTATGGACCTAACCTCCATGAAATTATCTAGCTTCTCTTTAAACTCTGTTATAGTCCCAGCCTTCACAGCCTCCTCTGGCAAGCAGTTCCACAGGCTGACTACACGCTGTGTGAAGAAGAACTTTCTTTTATTAGTTTTAAACCTTCTACCCATTAATTTCATTTGGTGTCCTCTAGTTCTTCTATTTAGGAACTAATAAATAACTTTTCTTTATCGGCCCTCTCCACACCACTCATGATTTTATATACCTCTATCATATCCCCCTCAGTCTCCTCTTTTCTAAACTGAAAAGTCCCAGTCGCTTTAACCTCTCCTCATATGGGACCCGTTCCAAACCCCTAATCATTTTAGTTGCCCTTTTCTGAACCTTTCCAAGGCCAAAATATCTTTTTGAGGTGAGAGACCACATCTGTACACAGTATTCAAGATGTGGGCGTACCATAGTTTTATACAGGGGCAGTAAGATATTCTGTGTCTTATTTTCTATCCCTTTCTTAATAATTCCTAGCATCCTATTTGCCTTTTTGACCGCTGCACATGTGGAAGTTTTCAGAGAACTGTCCACGATAACTCCAAGATCTCTTTCCTGATTTGTCGTAGCCAAATTAGCCCCCATCATACTGTGCGTATAGTTGGGGTTATTTTTCCCGATGTGCATTACTTTACACTTATCCACATTAAATTTCATTTGCTATTTTGTTGCCCAATCACTCAGTTTGGTGAGATCTTCTTGGAGTCCCTTACAGTCTGCTTCTGTCTTGACTATCCTAAACAGTTTGGTATCATCTGCAAACTTTACCACCTCACTGCTTACCCCTTTCTCCAGATCATTTATGAATAAGTTGAACAGGATTGGTCCTAGGACTGACCCTTTGGGGACACCACTAGTTACCCCTCTCCATTCTGAAAATTTACCATTTATTCCTACCCTTTGTTTCCTGTCTTTTAACCAGTTCTCAATCCAAGAAAGGACCTTCCCTCTTATCTCATGGCCATGTAATTTACACAAGAGCCTTTGGTGAGGGACCTTGTCAAAGGCTTTCTGGAAATCTAAGTATACTATATCTACTGGATCCCCCTTGTCCTCATGTTTGTTAACCTTCAAAGAACTCTAATAGATTAGTAAGACAGGATTTCCCTTTACAGAAACCATGTTGACTTTTGTCCAACAAATTATGTTCTTCTACATGCTTCATAATTTTATTCTTTACTATTGTTTCGACTAATTTGCCAGGTACTGAAGTTAGACTTACCGGTCTGTAATTGCCGGATCGCCTCTAGAGCCCTTTTTAAATATTGGTGTCATGTTGGCTACCTTCCAGTCATTAGATACGGAAGCCGATTTAAGGGATAGGTTACAAACCACAGATAATAGTTCAGCAATTTCCCATTTGAGTTCTTTTAGAACCCTTGGATGAATGCCATCCGGTCCCGGAGATTTGTTAACATTAAGTTTTTCTATTTGTTCCAAAACCTCCTCTAATGACACTTCAATCCGGGACAGTTCCTCAGATTCATTACCCACAAAGGACGGTGCAGATTTGGGAATCTCCCCAACGTCCTCAGCCGTGAAGACTGAAGCAAAGAAATCATTTAGTTTCTCCGCAATGGCTTTATCGTCCTTGAATGAGGTAAGCCCTCATGTAGCTCTGTTCAGGTGTGTAGTGCTATCTGCTGTTGTGGTGGGTGGTAACAAGACCTTAGGCTGGATCACCAGCAAAGCACAGTGAAAAAGGACCAGGCCAGGTAGATGTTTAGAGCTTCAAGACAGCACCCTAGGGGTGAAACCAACCCTCCTCATACCTTTCTGAGAGAAGATTAGGTACCCAGGCACCCTTTTTATTTCTTTACCACCACGTTCTCACCTCAGCAGAGGTCATATATCTAAAATAGTCCCCTTCTGAAATGCCCCCATGGCAACTAGTCAGGAAATCTCTGTGACTCTTCCCTCATAGATTATGGGATACCATGTGAGATCATAGAATCCTAGGGCTGGAAGAGACCTCGGGAGTCATCAAGTCCAGCTCCCTGCCCAAAGCAGGACCAATCCCAACTAAATCATCCCAGCCAGGGCTTTGTCAAGTCGGGACTTAAAAACCTCTAGGGCTGGTAGTTAAAGGCTGCTATCAAATCACCCCATACTCTTGTCTAGACTAAATATGCCCAAATCCCTCAGCCTCACCTCATAAATCATCTGCTCCAGCCCCCTAATAATTTTTGTTGCCCTCCACTGGACTTTCTCCAATGCGTCCACATCCTTTCTGTAATGGGGCCCCCAGAATTGGATGCAATACTCCAGCTGTGGCCTCACCAGAGCCGAATAAAGGGGAATAATCACTTCTCTAGATCTGCTGGCAATGCTCCTCCTAATGCAACCTAAGATGCCATTAGCCTTCTTGGCTATAAGGGTGCCCTGTTGACTCATATCCAGCTTCTCATCCACTGTAACCCCCAGGTCCTTTTCTGCCAAACTTGTCCCCAGCCTGTAACAATTCTTGGGATTCTTCCATCCCAAGTGCGGGACTCTGCACTTGTCCTTGTTGAACCTCATCAGATTTCCTTTGGCTCAGTCCTCCAATCTGTCTAGGTCACTCTGGACTCTATCCCTGCCCTCCAGCGTATCTACCTCTCCCCCTAGCTCAGTGTTATCTGCACACTTGCAGAGATCAGCTCCCAGACATTTTGGCCCTGAGGATGGTGACGCAATCACACAGTGACAACTGGAGTTCCATGTTGCTCGTTTTGACACAGGCTGCAGAACCTCTTTCTGCATTGATTTCTGAACGATCAATCACAGGGTTGAAATTTGACCCTTACCCATGCAGAGAGTAGGTGACCTACTGGGAGTGGCCAGTTATATCTTCAGCTTTCTGCCCCATAATGGTCAATTCACGATCACATCATTTGGCTTTGAGAGGGTGGCAGT
Source organism: Rafetus swinhoei (assembly GCA_019425775.1). Lineage (NCBI taxonomy): Eukaryota > Metazoa > Chordata > Testudines > Trionychidae > Rafetus > Rafetus swinhoei. The sequence goes on along the minus strand of CM033437.1, from coordinate 10,218,688 downwards.
GCATGGTCAGAGGCTAGCGGACTGGCTATTGCAGCTGCTTGGGCGGAGTGCAGTGGTACACTGCTATGATCCATTGGAAATGGTGTTTTGGTCCCATATCTTGTGGCTGCATTCCCACTCCTAGGCTGTCTCTAGACTACATCTCTCTATCGGCAGAGAGATGTAGATTAGGCACGTCAAAATTGCTAATGAAGCGGGGATTTAAATATCCCGTGCTTCATTAGCATAAAAATGGCCGCCACTTTTTCGGCACGGAGCTTTGTCAGAGAAAAGCGGCAGTCTAGAGGCTGATCTTTCGGAAAATAAAACCTTTTTCGAAAGATCCCATATCCCTCGTGAAATGAGGGATTAGTTTAGACACACCCCTAATGCCAAGTGCAGCACACCACAGACCAACAAGAAAGCCATCGTCAATTGCTTGGCTGAACAGTCTGCAAGATTCAGTTCGCCCTGACAATCTGGGCCTCTGTTTTCAGCAAAACCTTCCTTCGCTCCCAGAAGAGGCTCTCAGACTGAAGCTCTCCAGGGTCTATTATCATCTGTTCCAAGAGGGGTATTTTCTGTGAGGCCTGGCCAAGCTGAGAGCCCACAGGGACAGAACAGGGGAATTATAAAGGTCGCTCTCCAGCATGCTAGTGCCAGACGTGTGAGATTCATACTCTGCTTTGCAGGGCTCTGCCTTTCTGTCGCGACAAGGAGATTTCCTCTCTCTGCTCAGCAGGATTTTGGTGAGTTGAATTGAATTTAGCATGATTGGCTCATGAAAGGTTCCAGGGCTGAAGTGAAGAACCACGTGGACTGGAATTTTCCTGCACTGAGATTTGAAATATTTATTATTGTCAGAAACTCCAAGGGATTTAGCTAGTAAAGTATAAATGACAACTCCATTAGAAATAGTTTAGATAAACATTTGTTTTTAAGATCAGTCCCTTGGTCTCTTACTGTGTCCTTCTAACTGTCTCAGTAAATTCCCGACTTGATGCCACCCAAAGGGCATGGAAAAGACTTTCTTCTTCCAGGATTCTGGCATCAAAGGTATTTGCCACTATCCTTTTTTAATGAGAAAAGTGGATATGAATCTGGAAGAACCCAGCAAATTGTTCTTAAGCACCTTCTCTATCAGCTTCTTGTAACATGAACACTCTAATTCACTATTTTCCCCCCTTCCTTCTCCACCCCCCCCCCCCCCCATCCACTATTTATTTTGGAACTGGACTCTTAATGCTCCGTTCATCTGAAGAAGTGGGTTGTACCCACGAAAGCTCACGATACCATCTACATGTTTTGTTAGACTTTCAGGTGATGCTAGACTATTTGTTGTCTTTTAAGTTTTTCCAGTTACAGACTAACTCAGCGACCCCTCTGAAGCTCATAAGGAAGGTCTGTCTGGGTTTCTAATAGGCTGCAATACAGTAAAGCTTTTTGTGTTTTTGAGGAAGAGTTATTCATGCTGGCTCTTTTCAAATTCCCTGTCCTCTGCTTCCCACCAGGTGTGTTCCTCTATCTTTCTCTGCACTGGCTGAGTTATGGTTGGGGTTTTCTTCATGCCCAGAAAGGCAGCTGAGGCTGGTCTGCCCTTTTTCCCTGGTGAAGGCGACACCAACTTTAAGCAGGTAAAAAGTCTCAGAGGGGTTGCGGTGTTAGTCTGTAACTTAAAAAACTATTAGAGACTAAAAAATATACATAGAATCATGAGCTTTCATGGGTAAAACCCACTTCATCAGATGAGTTGGAGTGGAAATAACAGAAACCAAGATATATATATAAAACCATAAAAGAAGTATCTGTCAGTTGTAGGACCTGTGTTAATGAGGCTAATTAAGTGTGCTGGGTGTGTCCCATTCCTAACTTGTGATATGAAAATGTGGATGTTAAAGTCAGTTTCCCCTGCCTTTTACATCTGCATTTTCACACCAAAAGCACATCTGCATTTTCACATAGGACACATCCAGCCGCTTAATTAGCCTCATTAACATGGGTCCTACAATTGATAGACACTTCTGCAGTTATGTATATCTCTAGGTTTCTGTTATTTCCACTCCAACTCCTCTGGTGAAGTGGGCTTTACCCATGAAAACTCATGATTCTATATATTTTTGTTAGTCTCACCAAGCTGCTTGTTTTTTAAGGAGGCAAGGAAGTTGTGCAAGTGCGGCACATATATGGACAGGCAGGTGGCCCTGGGGGTCCTGTGGGCAGGCAAGTGCTGTACAAGACAAGTGAGCAGTGCTTGGTGTGGGGGGAAGGCAGGAGGTGTCCACAGAGACATGGCCAGCGCTGGAGATAGTTGGGGCAGGGAGTGGGGGGTGAACAGATAGGCCTGCAGAGATGATGAAAAACTAATTTTTCTTTATGATTGTGGGCACTTCAGTTGTGGATTTGCTCCTCAGTTACTCATAGTCCAGCATGATAAAGTCTATTTCCATGGGGAATCTTGGCTCCTTTCTAACTGCATCATGTATCACAACCATGGTCCATCTAATACAGTGTCCTCTCTCAATGACAGCCCCTGACTCTGCAGAAGAAGTTGTACAAAACGTGAATGAGGGTGGTATCTTGGCTGTCACAAAGGGTCACTCTAATATATGACAGCTAGAGATTGGCTTGTGATCTGAATCACGTGGGTGTACAGGCTTTCCATAGTATTTATTTAGCTGTAACTAGCTTGTCTTACTATCCATGTACATATCCAGACCCTGCTACATTCTTGCTTAGCTCACAGCCTCAGCTACCTCTTTTGCTATTGAGTTCCTCAGTCTAATGAGAGTAGAGAGTATTCTTTTTTTAATCTGATTTGAATCTGCCACATTTCAGTTTGAGTGTCCACTTGATTTTGTGTTGCAATTTGCGTATCTTTTTCCAACTTACCTTTGTAGTCTCGATGTAGCCTTTGTGTGTGGGTTACACCTGTGCTACACAGAGGAATCCAGAGTAGGGAGAATCTTTGACTGATCTCAACCCATTGTGTTTTCTGTATGATTTTCCTTCCCCTCTCCTCTGGGATCCCAATGTTTTACTGAGTTTCTGTGCAGGCTTGCACTATGAGCTGTGTCCCATGATGCTCAGGCCCCTATCCTGAGTTCATGCAGTTAAATTAGAAACGTGTCAGGTGTGTGAGGAGATCAAACATATCCCTACAATGGGCAGAGATGAAGCAGTTATTAACATAAACTTTTGGCTGCCATCACGCTGCCCATGCACCTGGTTTGGTTAGCTCCCTGTGAGGACTTTTCTGAACTTGATTGTACCCTAGAGAGCTTGGTGACATCTACAAATGTGGCCACCTCACTGCTCACCTTCATTTCCAGACTGGTAATAGCTATGAAATATTTACCGTACTATTTGTGTGTAACTTTCCTAGCTGCGCTTCTCTCCCTTCACAGGCCCCTTGAGCATCTCTGATCAGCAGCTTGACCACCTCATGGAAGTTTTCAACCTCACCTCTTCTGACAGCCCCACATTCATCCTAATGGGCATCCCTGGCCTGCAACCTGCCCACATCTGGATTTCAATCCCTTTCACTACGTGCTACATTATCAGCCTGTTGGGAAATTTCACAGTTCTCTTTGTGGTAGGCAAAGAGCAGACCCTGCACAAACCGATGTACTTGCTGATCTGCATGCTGGCACTCACCGACATCGGCACCTCTACCTCTGTGATGCCGAAGGCCCTGTGTATATTTTGGTTCAATTTGAAAGACATTACTCTGGAGGGCTGCCTCACCCAGATGTTCTTCCTTCACACCGTTTCCATTATGCACTCGGCTGTGCTGGTGACCATGGCCTTTGATCGCTACGTTGCCATATGCAACCCTCTGAGATACACCACCATCCTCAGCAATGTACGGATCGCCATGCTAGGGCTCGTGGGTTTGATAAGAGCTGTTCTCTTCGTTCTGCCCCTGCCCTTCTTCCTGAGCCAACAGCCTTTCTGTGCCAACCGTGTTATCCCCCACACGTACTGTGAGCACATAGCTGTGGCAAAGATCTCATGTGGGGACATCACAATGAACAGGTTGTATGGCTTGTTGATAGCGTTTTTAGTCGTTGGGTCGGACTTGACACTCATCGCCCTCTCCTATGGTTTGATCATCCGGGCTGTCCTAAGAATCTCCTCCAGGAAAGCCCACCACAAAGCCCTCAACACCTGCACTGCCCACATCTGTGTGATGCTGATATCATATCCTCCTGGCCTCTTATCCACTCTGACACATCGGTTCGGTCAGGGCATCGCTCCCCAGTTTCACATCATCCTGGCCAACCTCTATTTCCTCCTCCCCCCCATGCTCAACCCCATCATTTATGGGGTCAAAACCAAAGAGCTACGCGACAAAGTGGGCAAATACACCAGTAGAATGTGCTTGTCTGAGGAGGTCACTCATTCTAAACCTGCATGATGAGCCAGGAAGGGATATCACCACATTAATCAGGTATGCGCCGTCCCACTTAGGCTGAGCTCAGCACTGTTTAAGTTCACAGTCTGAGAAGCTCCTCACATCTGATGTCTTTTCACTCCATTGCCATGCACTGCTCTCCATGTTGCTGAGTTCCCTCTCTTTGACCATCATCTGAGCTCTTTCAGCATCACTCATCAGCCTCCTACCTCCACAAACCTTGTCACAGGGCTTTTCAAACCAGCAAAGATACTGAGGTTTTCTGTATCATAGAATCATAGAGCTGGAAGAGACCTCAGGAGGTCATCAAGTCCAGCCCCTATTAGACCCATTGTGAGCAGAGTTCTTGATCAGTTTCAGAGGGGTAGCCGTGTTAGTCTGAATCTGCAAAAGCGGCGAGGAGTCCTGTGGCACCTTATAGACTAACTGAAGTGTTGGAGCATAAGCTTTCGTGGGCAAAGACCCACTTCGTCAGATGCATGTAGTGGAAATTTCCAGAAATTTCTGGAAATTTCCACTACATGCATCTGACGAAGTGGGTCTTTGCCCACGAAAGCTTATGCTCCAACACTTCAGTTAGTCTATAAGGTGCCACAGGACTCCTCGCCGCTTGATCAGTTTGACAAACTAAATCTATGCTTTGCGATAGCCCAACACAAAGAAAGCAGCTACAATACTGTACTTTTTTTATGATTGATCTGGTGAGCAAAGTGACCCTGATTTTTCTGTCTAATCTCCCGGGAAGCCTGGAGTATCAATCAAATGTTTCAGATGGAAAGTGCAAATACAGGAATGTTGTTGCAGGAATTAAGGATGTCCTACTAATAATGCTCATTGGTGACAGTTGTGAAACTGTTTTCAAGAAGTGGACTTTGTTACCCTGATTTGAGGGGTGCATATTCCAGAATGAGATCAACTCAATTGCAACCATATGATCTGCAGTCAGCTATTAAGAATTCATAAAATAGACCAACAGATTAAGGTTTAATTTGAAAGCTGAACTTTAGATGGAAAATCAAAATCTACCTTAAGAACATAAGAATGGACATACTGGGTCAGTCCAAAGATCCATCTAGCCCAGTATCCTGTCTTCTGATAGTGGCCAATGCCAGGTGCCTCCAGAGGGAATGAACAGAACAGGTAATCATCAGGTGATCTCACCCCTGTCACCTATTCCCAGCTTCTGACAAACAGAGACTAGGGACACCATTCCTACCATCCTGTCTAATAAGCATTGATGGATCTATCCTCCATGAATCTATCTAGCTCTTTTTTGAACCCTGTTAAAGTCCTGGATTTCACAACATCCTCTGGCAAGGAGTTCTACAGTTTCACTGTGTATTGTGTGAAAAAGTACTTCCTTCTGTTTGTTTTAAACCTGCTGCCTATTAATTTCATTTGGTGACCCTTAGTTCTTATGCTAATTAGAATGGGAAGAGGGGACAAATAACAGAATGGAAGATGATAAGCAGATGAAAATCTTGAGTCTAGATGCCTGTGATATTAAAGGTTTATTGAAAGTTACAGATAGTGAGGGTCCAGTCAGGATCATCAGGACTCATGTGTTTTGTAGAATTTATAAGAGAGTAGCTAATAAAGTGCCCTTTGGAGCAGTTGTCTGAAGCTATCTTGAGAGACCTTTTTCCTGACACCCTTTCTCCCCAGCAGGTAAGCAACTGCCTATTGCAAACCTACTGTTAATCAATAATATTCCGGATGTTCGGTAATTTTTTTTGTTCTAATCTTATAACTTATGTTTGTGTGAGTTTAAATCTAATAAAATGCAATGTTAGAAAAGAGCAAACTTACATTTAATCCTTGATCTGAAAGAATTGTTGTGTTCCCATTGATTTACTCCTGGTATGACTGGAAGTGAAAGAATTAACTTGTCTCTGCTGATTATATAAAATCCCAGACAGCGGAGTTAAGCTAAAACATCACCTTGGGGGCAAATAAATTACCACTTTGTGCACTGGAATTTGAAGTCACCTTCAGATGGAACTTTTAAAATACACACTAACCATTCCCGTTGTTGGAAAAGTAAAAGACAGGTGTCTAGAATTCATCTTGGCGTATGTGAAATAGAGATTGCCAACAGATGTCCAGGTGATTAATCACAGCAGCTCCCTTCCTTTCCATGTTCTGGAAAACAGTCACATTCCCAGCACTTCCCATTTTCCTGGCACAACCAGACCAGACCTTGCTTTAAGTTAGGGTAAGAGGAACCTGCGTACTGAATTTGGTGGCCCTAACATTTAGGCTATGTCTATACTGCAGGCTTCTTGAGCTAGAATGGCTGTTCTTGTGCAAAAACTTGCAGAGTGTCTACACTGCACGCGCGTTCCTGTGCAAGTAAATTTACAGTAAAGCGTTGGGACAGAGGGCTTCTTGCACAAGAGTTATTCCTCTCCCCATGAGGAATAAGCCCTCTTGGGCAAGAGCTCTTGCGCAAGAAGGCAGTATAGATGGGCAACAGGGTTTCTTGCGCAAGAAACCCCTAAGGCTAAAATGGCCATCAGAGCTTTCTTGCGCAAGAGAGCATCCACACTGCCATGGACACTCTTGCGCAAAAGCACATCTCATGCGCAAAAGCACATGGCAGTGTGGATGCGCTCTTGAGCAAGACCTTTTGTGCAAGAACTCCTGTGCAAAACAGTTCTTGCACAAGAAGCCTTCCGTGTAGACGTAGCCTTACTGTTTAGGAGGAATTCTTGAACAAATGGACTCACAGACAGTCAGACAGACAGACATTCTCTAAAGCTATGTCTACACTGCAGGCTTGTTACGCAAGAACTTTTTGCGGAAGAGATCTTCTGCAAAAAGTTCTTGCGCAGGAGTGTGTCCACACTGCCATGTGCTTTTGCACAAGAGATGTGCTTTTGCACAAGAGAGAGTCCACACTGATGGACTCTCTTGCGAAAGAAAGCTCTGATTGCCATTCAAAGTGCTTTTTCTGATAGGTGCTCTTGCGCAAAAAGGCTTATTCCTCATAGAAAGAGGACTAATTCTTGCACAAAAAGCCCTGTCTTCTGACGATCTACTGTACTTTTTCTTGCACAAAAACGCACTTGTAGTGTGGACGCTCCAAGAGTTTCTGAAAAAAACAGCCGTTTTTGCACAAAAACCTTGCAGTGTAGATGTAGCCTTAGATAGATAGCTGGGAAAAGAGAAGACTGAAAGGGCACATGATAATAGCTTTCAGGTACCTAAAAGGTGGTTACAAGTAGGAGGGAGAAAATGTATTCCCCTTATCGTCAGACGAAATGGGCTTACATTGCAGTAAGGGATGTTTAGATTGGACATTAGGAAATATTTCCTGTCAGAGTGATTAAGCAGTGCAATAAATTACCTGGGGAAGTTGTGGAATCGCAATCCCTGGAGATATTGAAGAACAGGTTAAACAAATACCTCTCAGGGATGGTCTATCTGGTGCTTGGTCCTGCCATGAATGCAGTGGACTAGACTAGATGACCTCTCAAGATTCCTTCCGGTTCTATGATTCTATGGAGGGACATAATATTGCAGGGTGACCACTGTGGGGGCAGAGAACGCTGGGGAGAGCTATATTACAAAGCAGCCAGTGCCACCAAGAGAGCAGTGAGCTGGGGCTCAGGCTCAGCAGCTTGCCTGCCACCAGACTGGGTAAGTAGCACCCTGCCCCAAACCTTTCCCCTCCCCCTGGTCCTGGGCTGCAACATAGGGGTTGGGGGAGGAAAGCCCTGCTGGCCAGGAATGGGGGCAGGGGGGGAGAGAAAGGCCCCTGTTGGCTGGCAGGGCTGGGGGTCTAGCAAGAAGGTTGGGGAAGAGAGAAGGCCCCTGCCAGCTGGTGGAGCTAAGAGGAGAGAGAAGGCCCCTTCCAGCCAGGGAAGCTGGGGAGAGAGAAAAGGCCTCTATAGGTGGTGGAGGACTGGGAGAGGGAAGCCCCCCAAGCAGGGGCACTGGAGGGGGTAGAGAAGGCCCCTGCAGACCACAGAGAAAAGGCCTCCTGGCCATGGGGGAGAAACAACCTCACCCTAAGCCCTTCCTCACCCTGTGACCCTCACTTTCACACCCCTCATTGCCCCAGCCACCTGCCCTGCCCCCCACCTCCCCAAGGCCCTGCCCTGACTCTTGCACCCCCACACCATCAACCCTCTGCCCTGAAGGGTGCAGGCAATACTGGGTAAGTCTTCTAGTAAACTGTATTTGTAAACAAAGACAAGTTCTTATAGTGTAAGTGTTGCCATGGAACCCCTAGGAACTCACAATTATATAACAAGTTAAGGAATACTGGGCCCAGTTTTTGGGACAAAATCCTGTCAACCCTCCAAGTAATCTTTTGGAATTATAAATAATCCATAACATTAATATATAATCCCAAAAAGCCAGTGACAGGGTCACCTCTTCCCCTGTTTGCTCTCAAGAAGGTGTCCCAAGTCTCCATGTTTTCTCCCTTTAATCGGTTGACTGGGAAGCAGCCTTGAGGCTTCTCAAACCTACTTGGAGAGACATGCAAGAGGAAAGCCCCCAGGCAATGGGCATAGTCCATGAAGAAAATGCAGGGCCTGAGACTTGAGGCCTTGTGGTGTAAGCCTGGCATGAGGCTGGTGGCATGGGCTAACGTAGTCAAAACTTTGCAACTGTAAACCAAAGAGAAGTTGTGGGCAAGAGGCAGGCCCGGTTCACAGAATCAACGGTGTCATTTAGGGAGGACGGGAGCGGGGAGCTGAATCCTTTCATGTTGGGACGCTGCTTGCTCTTTTTCCCCTCACTGTCAGGGAGTGAGAGGCAAGAAATGTCTGCTTCACTGGCTTATCTGTGCAGAGCCGGGGAGGCATACAGAAAAAACAAACACATACACACACAGCCTTATATCACCCTCAAAGCCAGGAATTACTATTTTGTACCACTCTACTGAATGACCCCAGGGTGACAGTTCAGACAAACTCTGTGGCTGTTCCCTCATAAAATTTGGGAAACTGTGTGATGAACTCTAGGCCATAGTGACCCTAGCAGTGGTGAAGGTATCACACAGTGGGTACGTCTACACTGCACAATTATTTCAGAATAAGCTATTCCTGAATAGTTCTTCCGAAATAGCTTATTTCGAAATAGCACGTCTACACTGCGGGAAAACGTCAAAATTCGTCTGAGGCAGGCTTCCCTAATATAGACGTGCTATCTCGATGTAGAGCCCCAGGAGGAATCACTTAGAATGGCCCTGGTGAGGGGCTATTTCGAAATAGCAGCAGTGGAACGTCTACACATGCCTTATTTCGAAATAGCTAGTTTGGAATAGGCGTTATTCTTCATAGAATGAGGTTTACAGAAGTCGGAATAAGCCATCCGTTATTTCAAAATTATTTCGAAATAATGGAATGGTCGTGTAGACGCTCGCATAGTTATTTTAGAATAACAGCCATTATTCCAAAATAACTTTGCTGTGTAGACACACCCAGTGAGTAAAGAAGTCATATGGTATTAGTGCTGATGCAGGAAAACACAACCCAATGCTGCATTGCTTTCTGAAGGGTCAATATGGTATTGCATTTTGATAGTTGCCAAATGCACAGAGTAGATCTGGGTGGGGCTGCGGACCCACAGAAACATCAGTCAGGGGGGAACAGCGGGGGCTGGAGGGCCAGTGCAAACTCCCCAATGCTGTGGGGGAGAAGCCCTGACCTGAGGGCCGGATCCAGGCAAGCCGGGGACTGCATCTGGCCACTGGGCCTTAGATTCCCCACCCCGGAGTAGACTACTTGAAGAGTTGGGATCTTCCAGATTCATATCCACCTTTCCCTTTAAAAAGGGACACTGGCAAATACCTCTGGTGCCAGAATCCTGGAAGAAGAAAGTCTTTTCCATACCCTGGGGGTAGCATCAATTTGGGATCATGTCATCTGGCCTCAAGAGGGAGACAGTAGCTTGTCAATGGCTGACTGGATATTACAACAACATGGGCTGTATATGGTCGTACACTGCTAAAATCAAATGGTTTTTGGTCCCGTAGCTTATGGTGCCGGTACTTTACATACAGAAAAAAAAGCTCTTATGAATCACTAGATGCAGATGGCCCTGTACCAGCAAATCATGTCTTCACACCCTTGGGAGGCTCCAAAATTGGAGTTCTCCAGAGTCTATTTTCTGCTCTTCCTACTGCTCACAAAGCCAAAGGAATTCTCTGTGAATCTTGGCCAACATTAGAGTCCACAGGGACTGTACAGGGGCATCATAAAGGTTGCAGTCCAGGACACTGTGTGGCAAACATGTGAGAGTCATACACTGATTGTCAGGGCTCTGTCTTCCCGTTGACCTAAGATTTCCTCTCTCTGCTGAACAGGATATTGGTGAGTTGCTTCATTCTACTTAGTGCTAAAGACTAGTGAATAGTTCCAGGGTTAAAGTCAAGAACAGTTTGAGCAGCAATTTGCCAGAACAGGGTCTTGAACTGGTTTGTGTTGTGAGGTACACAAAGGCATTTTCTTGGTCAAATTGGAACTACGAATGTAGTAGAAATAGTTGAGACAACTATTTGTTTTTAAGGTCAATTCCTTGTCTTCTACTCTGTCCCTCTGTCTCAGTAGCTTCCTTTTTTGGGGCTGTGTGGGTCTTCCTCTTCTTGGTTCCAATTTTCCAGTTCAGCAACTTCACTGCCTGGTTAGGAAGTGCAGCCTAAGCCTCTGCAGTGGGCATCTCTCTTACCGGAGGTTTTCACACTGGCTAGATTCCTCTCTCCCATTTTGCCATCATTGGGTCATTCCTGATTGACATTGGCCTCCCTGAGAACAGAATCAGGCTCCCGGTGTTTTGAAATAATTTTCTGTCATTCCTCATCTCGGACCACCATATTAACTGGGGGTTTCCTTCAGACTCTTTTAGCACCTTAGGGGTGCGTCTACATTGCACTGTAGCTCGAAATAAGATATGCAATTTGAGCTACGTAAATTGTGAATCTTATTTCAGTCTTATTTCGAAAGCACTTATTTCATCATTTAGCACTGCCCACACAGTGCCAAATTTCTAAATAACCTGCTATTCCAAAACATCCTTCACGCCTCGTGGAATGAGGTTTACAGGGATGTCAGAATAATGAGCCCATTATATTTTGAAATAATGGGGCTTGCTGTGATGATGTAGGATAGCTATTTCGGGATACTCTGGTATCCCAAAATAGCGTTGCAGTGTAAACATAGCCTAGCATAATACAGCTCCCTATAATAGTAACAAAATCCATGATTAAGTCAACTCGCAGCTGAAACATAAACACTCAGGCTTTGTCTGGTCCCATTGGGATCAAAGGCAAAACTCACACTGCCATGGATTCACCCAAAATCCACCTGTAGGGACTTCAATAAATAGCTGGATTTATACAGGCCATATGCTTCCAGTGTCTTCAACTGGATTTGTCCCCTGGCCTATAAAGATGGGGGAGCTTCTTTGGACTGAGAGGAGAGTTGCCTAAATCTCAAGCTCACAGGTTTAGAAATTCAAAACAACTAGGAAAAAAATTAAAGAATGGGATGGGCCTCTACTCTCTGTGCCCCTGCATCTCTTGTTCGGAAGAGGACAAGAAACACCAAAAGGCAATAAAAACAAAACCATGTTTCTGGCTTGCAGGAATATTGTTGGAAATGTCACAGGAACACACTGTGTATGTGTGGTGGGCGGGGGGCGGAGGGGGCAGGAAGTCCGGATGTGCAGTGTCCAGCTGGCACTGGAACGGAGACCTGAATTTTTTTGTAGAATGTAGAATTTTGGTACATAATGCATGAGCCAGAAAGGTAGAATTAGAGTCAGAGGGGCAGGGAGTAGGATGTACATGGGCATGAGGGTGGGTAGTGTGAGTACCTGCACAGGCCAGCAGAGCTGACAGGGTTGGGGATAGCGGGGGACATGGTCAGGCCAACAGCAATGGGAGTTGTGAGGCAGGCAGGGATTACATGTACAGGTAAACTGCACTGGGGGTTGTGTGGGTACAACGTGGCATGTACAGGGGCAGATGAACAATGGTGCTGACATTGTTTTTTTCTTTGTGATTGTTCATCCCAGGCCAAGGCGAGGACTTTTCCTGGCTCCCGGTGCTTTTGGGAAGGCCTCTTTTCCCTGGAAAGCAACAGAATTGCAGTCTGGGTGTCACCATTTTGTTTCCCAACTGTGGTTGTTTTTACGCAACTTCAGGTATTTCACTGGTGGAAAGAACCATTGATCTTTGTGTGACACTACACCCCATCTTCTTCATAATGATATGATCAGGATATGATTACAGCATAATTATGATGCATTTAATTCAAAACAGGCCATGGGATTTTTTTATTTTCTGAATATGATTATCCTATTTGTAGGGTCCCACAAATGTGTGTATTATTGTTATATTGGAAAGTATGAATATTGACTAAATATCTATATTTTTCATGACATTATACCTGAGTAAGGCCCATTGAGCAAGATACTTTCAATCTAGATATCTGGTTTGGGAAAGGCCTATTTAGGACAATGAGCTATTAGGGAAAATAATAGGCCTTATCTGTCTGCTTTAGTTAAGAAACATGTTTCACTCTAAGCCCAGTATGCATTTAAGTGAAATGTCGGGGGGAAATCTCAGCTTGGGTGCTGCAAATGTGCCTGGTCCTTCCTGCACTGAGGGAGGGGTAAACCGAGTAACAAATTCATACTAGTCAGAGATTGAATGAGGGCAGGACACTACAGCTTTGGGGTCCTAGGCTAAGGAGAAGATGGTTATTTACTCTGTAGCCTCTCTGTAGTTGGCTTGGGCAGGGATGAGTCAGAGAGCCTTCAGGTAACTACGTCTGGGTGTGTCCAGGCCTGTGTGAATGCTTGCAGCGGTGCAGGACTGAGAGCAAGTCTGTAGCTTTTCTGAGTAGCACCATGAGAGAGGGAGTCCAGGCTGGTCAGTCAGAGATCTCCGTAGCAGCTGTCATGCTAGGAGGCACCTGTCATGGTTTATTCCTTAGCTGCTTCTATCTCCAATCACACTCTGACCCACAATTCATACTGTAATTCCCCATCCCAGGCTGCCCCAATTCCAAGAGCACGCTGGTCACCAGGGTCTTCTCAGGGCTTTCCAGTCATCCCTGATTCCCACAACCTCTGAGGACAACCAACACTCACAATTTTGCAAACTTTTCCCATATCCCCTCTTAGTCATTGTATTTGTAAAGTAACAATCCCTATCGTTTTAATTTCTACTTGTATGAGGGTTCCCCAGGCCCTTCCACATTCTTATTGCCCTCACCTGAAGCTCTGCAGTATCTTGTGTGACAAAGGAGCCCAGTACCACACAGAGGAGTCCACAGGAAGATGAAATACAAACTGACTGATCTCAAGGCGTTGTATTTTCTGTATGGCTACGTCTATACTATGAGTTTTCTCGGCAAAAAATATGCTAATGACCAGGGCTTGCCGAACCGCGGCGAGCCCCGCTCGCCAGCCGCGCTGTCCGGTGATCTGCGCATGCGCAGATCGTTCTCGCATGAATCACCCGAACCCGGCTCTTCCAGGTTACAATCTACTCGCCACGGGCGAGTAGATTGTATTATTTGTCGAGCCCTGCTAATGAGGGACTCATTTGCATGAGCTGCAATCTCATTTGCATATTTTCTGCAGATCCATTTTTACCTAGGGGTTTTTGTGCAAAAACAAGCAGTGAGGACGTTTTCTTTTAGAGCAAAAACCCCTTTTCCCGCCAGATCGGTATACCTCCTTTTTTGGGGCATAAGGATCTGGTGGGAAAAGGGGGTTTTGCGCTAAAAGAAAATGTCCACACTGCCTGTTTTTAAGCAAAAACCCCTAGGCAAAAACGGATTGGCAGAAAATTTGCAAATGAGATTGTGACTCATGCAAATGAGTCCCTCATTAGCATATTTTTTGCCGAGAAAACTCATAGTGTAGACGTAGCCTATGAGTACCCATTCCACTTCTTCTGGATATGCATGTTTTGTGCCAATTCTGTCCATGCTTGCACCAGGAGCAGGGTTTCACAGAGCATTGTAACATGATGCCCAGATTCCTTTCATACAGTTGAACTAGAACCTTTTCAGGTGTTTAACCAGTTTGAGTTTTCTCTCCAGTGCCGTACACTTGGCAATTATTGCCACTGCAGATGATCTGCGATCATGCTGCCCATTTACCCGGCTCCTTTACCTCCTTCGAAGATTTCTCTGGACTTGATAGTGAAGTAAATAATCTGGTCCCATTGGCAAATGCCACCTCACTGCTCACCCCATTTCTAGATTGTTAACCACTGTAAAATATTGAAGGTACTATTTGTTATCAGATGTAACTCTTCCTCTCTGTGCGTCTCTCCCTTCACAGGTACCGTGAGCATTTCTGAGTCCAATCAAGACATCGACCACCTCATGGCAGCTTTCAACCTCACCCCCTCTGACTCTTCAACATTCATCCTAATGGGCATCCCTGGCCTTGAAGCTGCCCATGTCTGGATTGCCATCCCTTTCTCTATGTTCTACATGATTGGCCTGTTGGGAAATTTCACAATTCTCTTTGTTATTGGCAAGGAACAGTCCTTGCACAAGCCGATGTACCTTCTGCTCTGCATGCTGGCACTCATAGAAATTGGCACATCTACCTCAATCATGCCAAAAGCCCTATCTATATTTTGCTTTAATTTAAAAGATATTACTATGAGTGGGTGCCTTACCTAGATGTTCTTCCTGTACACGGGTACTATGATGCACTCAGCCATCCTCGTGACAATGGCCTTCGATCGCTACATTGCCATATGCAACCCTCTGAGATACACCACCATCCTCACCAATGCACGGATAGCTAAGCTAGCTGCAGTGGGTTTGATAAGACCTGTTCTCTTTGTTCTGCCCCTGCCCCTGCTCCTGAGGAGGCTGCCATTCTGTGCCAACCACATTATCCCCCACATGTACTGTGACCACATGGCAGTTGTAAAGCTGTCATATGGGGACACCACAGTCAACAGGACTTACGGCTTGCTGGCAGCATTTATTATCATTGGCTCAGACCTGATGCTCATTGCCCTCTCCTACGGTCTGATCCTCAGGGCCGTCCTCAGAATCTCCTCCAAGAAAGCCAATCAGAAAGCCCTCAACACCTGCACGGCCCACCTCTGTGTGATGCTGATGTCTTATCCTCCCTTCTTCTTCTCCACTCTGACATACCAATTTGGTCAGAGCATCGCTCCCCACATTCATATCATCTTGGCCAACATCTATCTCCTTGTGCCTCCTATGCTCAATCCCATCATTTATGGGGTCAAAACCGAAGAGCTTTGTGACAAAATGTGCAAATATACCTGTAGAAGGTAACCGTTGGGGTCCCTTGACTTTAAACGTGTTTGAGAAGAGGGGACAACTTCTCACTATTTAGGGTCCTCTGCTCCGGTTTGATTGAGCTCAGCATTGAGGAAATTCACCCTCTGAGAAGTTCTGCACACTTAACGTCTTATCACTCCATTATCACGCCCTTGTAGAAAGTCCCTTCACCTCGTTTTTTGGTTCTTGTCATGCATAAAAGAAAACAGACCCAAGTATTCCTGGCACACACTCTTGTAGTCTTACACCTTACAACTTATGATCTTTTTCTGTTTTGGAGAGTTCTGCATTTGGGGTCTTGATCCCACCCGCTTAGTATCCGATAAGAGGAATAAGGAGAGAGGGAGACTTCTGATCAAGCCCAGTCGTTTCTTTGGTTTTTAATGTGTTTTATGCCCCCCTCCTCCCTAGTCTCTCCTAACTGGGTACTTGACCTTGTCTTGGGAAAGGAACCATACAGCCTTTCAGTGTATGCTTATGTATTACTTTCCCAATATGCCTTTTAACATTATTAGTTCTATCCCTTATTTCCTCTGATTATACTAACAAACCCATCAGGCCAGGCCGAAGCAATACACCCAGGCTACGTCTACACTGGCATGATTTTCCGGAAATGCTTAAAACGGAACAGTTTTCCGTTATAAGTATTTCCGGAAAAAGAGCGTCTACATTGGCAGGATGCTTTTCGGAAAAGCCCTTTTTCCGGAAAAGCGTCGTGGCAATATAGACGCACTTTTCTGGAAAAAGCCCGATCGCCATTTTCGCGATAGGGGCTTTTTTTGCGAAAAGACTACTGGGCTGTCTACACTGGCCCTTTTCGGAACAGTTTTCGGAAAAAGGACTTTGCCCAGCGGGAGCAGCATAGTTTTTCGGAAAAGCAGCTGATTTCTTACTGTAGATCGTCAGTGCTTTTCCGGAAATTCAAGGGGCCAGTGTAGACAGCTCGCAGCTTATTCCGGAAAAGCGGCTGATTTTCCGGAATAAGTGGCCCAGTGTAGACACAGCCCCAGTGTTTTTCCCTTTCTTCACATATATTAATGTAAGAGTATCAAAAATCAAACCTAAAATTATGTCTAAGGCTGACAAACAAGCCTATAGACTAACATCACCGTTGCTGAATTACCTCTCTCTGACCCTTACCTGGACTCTTTCATTGTTACCTGTTAGTCCCCAATACCACACACGCTTTCACTTGGGCTTTCTATCATGCTTAGACCAATGTTTTTCAACCTTTTTTTATAAAGTACCCCTTTTTCAAAAAAAAAAATTATAAGTACCCCCTTTAAAAAAACATAAGTACCCCCAGTACCTACAGTTTTCAGACACACACAAAAAATTTCTACCATTGCAACACATTTGTTTAAACAACTTAATAGTAACCAGGTGGGTAATGACATTTTTGGGTGTAAAAAGTACAAAAATAATAAAGCGCTGTAAAACTTAAAACAAAAATTCAGTTTTCTCCAAATTTCAGTTGTGTTGACGTACCCCCCAGACTTCTCTTGAGTACCCCTGAGGGTACTCATAACACTGGTTGAGAAACACTGGCTTAGACTACGAGAAGACACTGCACTCTTCTGATACAAGAAGGATTTCTCTTACTTGCTGTGAGAACAGGGTTCTTGATCAGTATAATGAACAACAATTACACTCTCAGATAGCAAATGAAAAAAGGAAAAAACCCGATGAATTTCTTGATCATATTCATGGTGACTCAATGAGAAACGAAAGAAAATAAAATGATTTTTTTTTATCAAGTGTACAGTGATTCAGTGAGCAAAATTTACTTTATATTTTTACATCCAGTCCTTCAGGAAACCTGGAGGATAAATCTAAAGAAAAAAAGTAATAAAATATTTCAAGACAAAATGTGGAAATGTATTATCATCATAGAATGCAGTTAGAAACCTGCTATATATTTTAGAGCGTTTGTCTGTTTCTCTGTTTTTCGTGGGTATGTCTACACAGCAATATTATTTCAAAATAACTTAGTCCACATCTACACAGCAGGCAGTTATTTCAAAATAATGTCGAAATACTGTCAAGCTGAAGGACTTCTTATTCCGACTCCTGTAAGCCTCATTATACAAGGAGTAAGGAAAGTCGGAGGAAGAGGGCTCTATTTCAAAATAAGTGCTGTGTAGACGCTCCCAATTTCAAAATAAGCTATTTTGAAATAAGCTATGCAATTGGCATAGCTCAATTTGCATATCTTATTTTGAGTTAAGGCCTGCTGTGTAGACGCACCCTGTTTGATCAAGATTTCCTCTTAAAGAATAAGAGCAAAGACCACCAAATTCAGTATAGAGCTTTGTCTGATCATAACTTAAAAGCAAAATAAGGGCTTATTTGTGCCAGGAGAATGGTATATGCTTGGAATGGGATTGCTTCTCATAAAACCAAACAGAAAAGAGACAGAGTCACCAAATCAATTACACTCCTCCAAACTGACATAACTTAGGAAGTGTTGAGATTGAACTAAAATGAACCAGAAACATAGGATGAACTTGGAATAGAATTGCTTCTCAATAAACCTTACAGAAAAGAGATAAACAGAGAGATTTGGAATAATGCTCTGTTTTCGCACAGCCAAATCAATGTTTAAGGTTTGAAAACAAGAAGACAATGGTATTGGAAACCAAATTGAAAATAACTCATTTTTGGTTAAAACATAGCGAATAATAGTGTTAATGGGGATGAAGAAAAAATACACTTGATGAACTTCCCATTTAAAAATTTACTAAAAAATTAAACAGAAAAATTTTAACAGCCCAAAATAAAAATTTTCATAAAAATAGCACTGTATTTTTTAAAAGTACAATTTTGTTTAAAAAAACCCACAAACCTTATTTGACTTATGGACCTGAGCCACATCAGGTAAATCTGCTAGTATGCTGTTGTGTTATTTTTGTTTTTATATTATATATGGTTTGCATTACTTTCAATGCCATTTTTAGTTTGAAAGACCTGCCAAACCTCTATCGGGGTACAACTACCAGAACTGTGGTTTTGACTTTGAATTTGATTGTCATTTCATCACTTTTTTGGAAAAAGCCCGGTGGGAGGGTTCCTCCTCAGAGCTTCATTGTGACACTGTACCCCATATTCTTCATAGTTGTATGATTATGCTATAAATATGACACATATGATACATTTTGTTCAAGGTATGTCTTCACTGGTGTCATTGGAAATGTTATGATTTGCTAAAAAGGATTCTCCTGTTTGTGTGCATGTATCATTTCTGTATCTGAAGTTGCAAACATCGACTGCATATCTTTATTTCAAATCTTTTATAATTTATTGGCAAGAGAAGAGAATTTCAAATGCAGGGTTGGGTGGTTGATTCTGAGGCAATATTAGGTACAACTTTCTTATGCTCTCCCTTATCCTGCAACTCAGCTTTGCTCTTTGCTGGAGCCCAGAGCAGAAACCTGCCTTTTTTAGACTTTGAAAAAAGCATTTCACAGAGTGAAACCTTGGGGCTATTGTATCTAAAATCCTGATAACCACATATTAATAGTTCACCGTCATTTTCAAGGAGACAGAACCATGCATCTGTTAATGGAGTTTCTGTATATCCTAGTAAGGAGGAGAGGATGGGAAATGATGAAATACAGGTAGGATCTGGTGTGAAATTGTCAAATGAAAAAGTTTCCATTTTTAATTGCATCACGTAATCCTAGAATCCTAGTACTGGAAGGGACCTCAAGAGGTCATCGAGTCCAGTCCCCTGCCCTCATGGCAGGACCAAGCACTGTCTAGACCTAAAAATAATGGCAGAGCGCCAAAGAGTGACCATTTTTAAGTGCTTATATGCAAATGCTATTAGGGTTGGAAGAGACTTCAGCAGGACATCGAGTCCAACCCCTGCACAAAGCAGGACCAACCCCCAACTAAATCATTTCAGCCAGGGCTTTGTCAAACTAGACCTGAAAAAACCTCTAGGGATAGAGATTCCACCACTTCCTTAGGCAGCCCTTCCAGTGCTTCCACACCCTCCTAGTGAAATAGTTTTTACTAACCTCCAACCTAGACTTCCCCCACTGCAAATTTGAGACAATTTCTCTTTGTTCTGTCATCTCACACAACTGAAAACAGCTTAGCTTCATCCTCTTTGCATCCTCCCTTGTTGTAGCTGAGGGCTACTATCAAATCCCCCCCTTACTCTTCTCTTCTGCAGATTAAGTAATCTCAGTCTCTTTATCTCCTCATAAATCATGTAACTCAGTCCCCTAAACAAAAAGCCACCTTTTAAAAACTTGAAGTTAAATTGTATTGTGGAAAATATAAAGGAGCAGTAACGGTGGCAAATGAAGAGTAAAAATATAACTCGGAAGGCCAAAAAAGCCAAAAAAAAGCATTTGAAAACCAGCTAAAGTGGCAGCACAAATATTTAAAGTACCCCTGAAGAAGAAAGCCCACTAAACTACTGAGGCCACGGATGTTGAAGATGCTAAAGGAGCACTCAAGAATGATAAAGCAATTGTGGAGAAACTAAATTAATTCTTTGCATTACATGATGCCCAGGTCCCTGCTCTGAGTTCCTACTGTTAGATTAGAACCTTGTTAGGTGTTTCAGGATTTAAAGCTTTTCCATCTAGTGAGGAGACACGTTACAGTTATTGACATTTAAATTCTATTGCTGGCATGTTGCCCATTCACCTGTCCTTGGTAGCTCCCTGTGGGCATGTCTACACTGGGGAGTTACTTCGAAATAACTCCCCTTATTTCGAAATAACAAGGCGAGTGTCCACACTACCAAGCCTGTTCTTTCAAAATAATAACTCTGCTTGTGAAGAGGAATGAGCTTATTTTGAAATAGGAATTTGGGGAGTTAACCTGTTAGTGTAGACATTGGTTGTTGTGGGAACCTCACGGGACTTGATTATGACCTAAAACATCTGGTGCCATCTATAAATGTTGCCACCTCACTGCTCTCCGCCCTTTTCAGAAGGGTAAAAACAGTAAAACATTGAGGCTTAGTCTACACTGCGGGTTTTTTGCACAAGAGAACTTCCGAAAAAACTTCTTGTGCAAAAGTGCGTCTGTACCTCAAAGAGCATCACAAAAGCGATGTGCTTTTGCATAAGAGAGCATCCACACTGCATGGACACTCTTGCGCAAGAAAGCTCTGAAGGCCATTCATAGAATGGCCATCAGAGCTCCTGTGCTTTTTCCGAGAGGGGTTTCTTGTACAAAAACCTCTCCGGAGCATCCACACTTGCCTTTTTGCACAAGAGCTGTAGTGCAAAAAGGAGTTATTCCTCATGGGGAGAGGAATAACTCTACTGGCAAAAGCCCTCTGTCCTGTCGATTTTCTTGCTCAAAAACACTCTTGAGGTGTGGACACTCCGACGGCTTTTGCCCAAAATGGCCGTTTTTGCACAAAAACCTTGTAGTGTAGACATAGCCTGACAGTATTATTTGTTATTATGTGTGTAATCCCCCTTGCTGTGTTTCATAGGCAACTTTCACATTTCTGAGCCTGGTTGAGGCACTGAACACCTCCATAACAATTTTCAACCTGATTCCCTCTGACACCTCAATATTCATCCTACTGGGTATCCCTGGCCTTGAAAGTGCTCACATCTGGATTTCTCTATGTTCTACGTTATTGGCCTGTCGGGAAATGTGCTGGTTGTCTTCATTGTGGGCAAAGAACAGACCCCGTACAAGCCGATGTACCTGATACTCTGCATGGTGACACAGAAAGCAGCACGTTTAGCTCTGTGGTGCCAGAGGCTTTGTTTATATTTTGGTTCAATCTGAAAGTCATTACTGCCTCACCCAGATGGTCTTCTTTCATCTAGGTTTAATGCACTCGGCTGTGCTCATGACACGGGCCTTTGATAGGTATGAAACCATATGCCATCATCCTCATCAATGCATGGATTACTATACTAGGGTGTGTGAGTTTGTTAAGAACTGTTCACTTCATGCTGCCCCTGCTCCAGGACAAGTTGCCATTCTGTGGCAGATGCATGCCCACCCATATGTACTGTGACCACCTGACTGTGGCAAGGAGCTCATGTGCAAATATCTCAGTCAACAAGACGTATGGCACAATGACAAGCCTTTGTCATCATTCAGTTAGACTTGATACTCCTCACTCTGTGCTATGGTCTGATCATCAGGGCCATCCTCAGAATCTCCTCTACAAAATCCCACCAGAACGCCCTCAACATCTACACAACCCAAGTGTTGGTGATGCTGATGTCTTCTCCTGCTTTCCTCTTCTACACCCTCCTTTCAGAGTGAGGATAAAAACCAGAGGTGCCGCTTCCCATCTACTTTAACCTACTAAGCCACACTTCCCGCTGAGAGCTAAAAACAGAACTTTCCTTCCCAAATATTCACACATGCCAGTTAAGCGTTCCTTCATATCCTTTTGCAGAGCGCTAAATGCCATGCTGCTGCCTGACCTTTAATATTATTTGATAGGGTTAATCTTAATGGTCTCAGGTTGCTCTCCCTTAAAATATTAGTAATGCACCTCCAGTGAAAACGAAAAAATAATGCCTATATAACAATTGCAAAAATACAGTTTGTGTTAAAGAAGACTTGGTCTCCATATATTGCAAACAAACTATAGGTTGAACCTCTCTATTCCAGAATTCTCTGGTCCGGAAACATCCGTTGCCTGGAATGATTTTAGTTAGTTGGATGTCCACTTTTCATGGGTGTGACCAAGTTTTCTCGTGATCCCACAAAGTTTGTTTACAGTCACCAGTCCTAACTCTGTGTTGTTATTTAGCTTTAATTTACCCCTAAATGTCTCTAACAGACCAGTAAGCGGTGGAAGTGTTGGGAATGCTGCTAGACAATATTGATCTCCCATGGTCTGGAAAATTCTCTCGTTAGGAACCGATCATGTCCCGATGGTGCCGGAATATAGAGGTTGAACCTGTAAACTAATCTGTGTATTAAATATTGGTTACTGAATGCAAGAAAAATGTACACAAACAAGCAAAAATGTATTATCATAACTAACTACAGCTGTTTAAAGATGCTTGAAGGAATCCCTCAAGCATTAAGAAAAGAAAAAATGAAGTGCTTTATTAATACACCTCAGTTATAGAATCAATCATAGAATAAAAAAAATTGGGGTAGGTTTGGTTGGCAGGGGCACACAGAGCTCTGAGCTCTGATCGGGGAGGACACAGAATTCCCAGCTTCTGTGGACAATGAAGGTGTGTCTAGACTCCAGGGTTTTGTCGACAAAAGTAGACTTTTGTCGACAAAACTATATCTGCGTCTACACTACCGCCGAGTTCTGTCGACATAACGTCAACAGAACTCGGCAGTTTTGTCGACGGTGGTAAACCTCATTCTATGAGGTATAATGCCTTTTGTCGACAGAGTTCTGTTGACAGAAGGCGTTATTGCATCTACACTGTCCTTTGCGTCTACACTGTCATGTCGACAAAGCGGCTTGCTTTGTCGACAGAACTGGATGTAGTCTAGACACTCTTTGTCGACAGAAGCTTTGTCGACAGTATCTGTTGAAAAAGCCTCTGTCGACAAAAGCCTGTAGAATAGACGTACCCTGAGAGTCCCAGAGGTCTGAGCTACTGTGGGTAGTAGCAGCCCCTGATGATCTGTGGCACTAGGGCTGGCAGAGGCTTCTAAGTGTCATCAGATGTTTGGCTGCACACCTGTATCTCCTGGGGGTGCTGCATTGACTCTGGCCAAATAGCGCGTTCAGCAGGGTCCAATGGAACTACCCAATGACCACAAGACATGTTTAGTGGCTAAGGTTACTGGCCAGGTTTATTGTGGACAAAGCACACTAATAGCACTTGGTCTCATCTGTTTTTGCAGAACACACACACACAGCCATCCATCCATCGCTGGCCCGACCAGTCTAGAAGACTCACGGCCCCGGAAATGTGAGCCCCTGGTATCTGTGAATCATTTCTTTACTCCCTGGGGAGCCTCTCAGGCTGAACGTCTCCAGGGTCTATTTTCTGCTCTTCCCAATGCTCACAGAGATAAGGGCATTGTCTGAGAGTCCTAGACAAGCTGAGAGTCCACAGGGATGTCTCAAGGAAATCATAAAGGTCATTGTCAAGCGCCCTGAGGATCAGACATTTGAGATTCATACACTCATTCTGAGGGCTCTGCTTTCCTATCGCAGTGAGGAGATCTCCTTTCTCAATGCGCGGGCTTTTGGTGAGTTCCCTGATTCTGCAATATGGTTAATGAGAATGGCCCAGGAACTGCTCCTGGGTTGAAATCAAGAACCATGTTGACTGGAATTCCCCAGACAGTGACTTGAACTGTTTAGTGTTGTGAACAACTCCAAATTATTTATTTACCTGGTATATTCAGATCATTTCTTTGCCTCTTACTATGTCCTTTTATCTGTCTCAGTAGCTTTCTTATTTTGGGGCTGTGTGGTTTTTCCTCTGGTTTACTCAAGTTGGACATTAGGAAAAATGTCAGGGTGGTTAAGCACAGGGATAAATTGCCTAGGGAGGTTGTGGAATCTCCATCACTGAAGATATTTAAGAGCAGGTTGGACAGACACCTGTCAGGGATGATCTAGACGGTTCTTGGTCCTGCCATGGGGGACTGGACTTAATGACTTCTCAAGGTCCCTTCCAATTCTATGATTCTATGTTTCTAAGTTTTCCATTTCAGCTTCACTGCCTTGTTCAGACATGTAGTCAGAGCCTCCGCAGTGGGTGTCTGTGTGACCAGAGGGTTCACAACGAGTCACATACTGGCCAGAATCTGCTCTCACATCCTGCTTTCAGTGGGTCACTCTAGACTGACACTGGCCTCCGGGAAAGCAAACCCCACCTTTCATGACTAGTCTCACAATGCCACATACACTGGGGGTTTCTTTCTGACTCTTTCATCCCCTAATAGAATACCGCTTTCTGAAGCACAGCATGAAGCCATGTCGTTGCAGCTTTGAGCTGAAAGTTAAACCCTAAGGGTGAATCAGGTCCCTCTGACATCAAAGGCAAAACTCCCACCATGGCCAGAAGTTCACCCTAAATCCACATGTAGGGACTTAAATAAACAGCCTGATTTACATCAGGCATGAGCCTCCAGTGACTTCACCTGGAGTTGCCCCAAGTCCTCTAAGGATGGGCGAGCTCATTTGGACCCCAAAACAACTGACAGGAGCGTGACTGAAACCTCAGACGCACAGGCTTAAAGGTTCATAACAGTTAGGATAATGGGTTTCTTTTGCCGAGGGCTTTGGGTCTGTTCTGTCTGTGCCCCTGTATCCGTGGTTCTCAGAGGACCAGATGCACCAAAAGCCATGCCAAATGAAAGCATGTTTCTGGCTGAGGGGAAATGAGGCGGTGCTGGAAATCTCACCAGGTGTGATCCAGGAATGCTGTGTGTGTGTGTGTGTGGCGGAGGGGAGGGCGGCTGCCAGCGAGATAGGAAATATCCACCTCACCATGGCACAGAACCCTGGAATGGAACAGGGAATGGACAGCCAGCCCAAAGAATGCCCCCAAGGCCTCCTGAGACATGCGAGTGTGTCTCAGGCAGTAATGGAATGGGGACAACCCTTAGCAGATTGTCTCCGACACCTTCCCCTGTTTGGACCCTCCTAACGCCCATGAGCAACCCCACGAAAATGTCGGAAATTGCCAGCCCAGAGGAGAAGCTTGAAGAAGGTCTGTCTGGGTTTCTAACGGGCTGCAATACGTTAAAGCTTTGTGGCCTTTGGAGGACGAGTTACTCATGCTGCCTCTTTTTGGTCCGCACATTTTCTCTCCCTCCCACAGGGCTTGTGCCTCTCTCCTTCCCTGGGCAGGCCGGGGTATCCGTAGCTTCCCAAAAGGGAGTTCAGGCTGATCCCCCCCCTTTTCCCAGTGTAGACAGACACTGAGCTTAACCTAGTTTATGAAGATCTTTCGGTGAGCTGTTGTTGTGGGGTTTGGCACCTGGTTTTGATCCTGGGTGAAGTCATAGTGTGGCAGGGCTAGAAGTTATGGAGGTGGGGGACCTACATGAACAACTGGCCAGCACTGGGGTTGAGGGGCATAGAGCAGGATGTACAAAAACAGGCGGACAGTGCTGCATTTTGTGGGGCAGGCAGGAGTTATGTGGAGAGGTGGGCAGTGTTGGGAGTCACTGGGGAGGGCAGCGGCATGTACAATAACAGCAGGGCAGTGCTGCAGACATTGAATCTTTCTTGGGGACGATTGGTTCGAGGCCGGCACTGGGCACTCTCCTGACCCTGTTGGGTCCGATGGTCTTTTTTTGCCCTGGCAAACCACAGAACTGCAGCCTGAGCCTCCCAACATTTACTCAGTTCCATTTCCAGTTCTTCTTTTTTGTATGTAACTTAAGGCCTTTTACCAATGGAAAGAGCCCTTAATCTTTGTGTCAGGGCCACTCCTAAACAATTGGGCTGTGTCTACACTGGGCCACTTATTCCGGAAAAGCAGCCGCTTTTCCGGAATAAGCTGTGAGCTGTCTACACTGGCCCCTTGAATTTCCGGAAAAGCACTGACGATCTACTGTAAGAAATCAGCTGCTTTTCCGGAAAAACTATGCTGCTCCCGCTCAGGCAAAAGTCCTTTTTCCGGAAAACTGTTCCGGAAAAGGGCCAGTGTAGACAGCCCAGCAGTCTTTTCCGCAAAAAAGCCCCAATCGCAAAAATGATGAGCGGGGCTTTTTTCCGGAAAAGCGCGTCTACATTGGCCACGGATGCTTTTCCGGAAAAAGGGCTTTTCCGGAAAAGCATCCTGCCAATGTAGACGCTCTTTTTCCGGAAATACTTATAACGGAAAACTGTTCCGTTTTAAGCATTTCCGGAAAATCATGCCAGTGTAGACACAGCCTTGGTGGCCCTGGGTGACCACTGGGGAAAATTGTCAAGCAAAAAAACAAAAACAAAAAAAAAGGCCAAAATATGGTGGTTGCGGCCCCTTTAATTGCCGCGTGTCCTGGGTAGGCTTTCGGCAGGCTCTGTCAACGGCCCCTTGAAAATGGCAGCTCTGGGCCACTGCCTGGCTCACCCGCCCCTAACACCGGCTCTGCTTTGTGTGACTCTGCACCTCAGGGCTTTCATCATGATGTTATTATTATAATCTGATTATAGCCTGATCATGATACATTGTAAACAGGACAAGTCATTTAAGAAGCTATTGGGAAAGTGATAATGTGCTGGAAAGGGTTATTCTACTTGGATGCATGCATCTTTTTTTGTATCGGAAATTATGAATCTTGACTACAGAGTCTTATTCCAAAGGCTGTTTACAAAGGAAAATGCTAACTGGGCAAGATGTCTCATACGGTATGTCTACTCTAGCCCCCTAGTTCGAACTAGGGAGGCTAATATAGGCATTCGAAGTTGCAAATCAAGCCCGGGATTTAAATATCCCGCGTTTAATTTGCATCTTCCCAGCTGGTCGCCATTTTTGAAATTTACAAGTCCGGACTAACTGCCCATGTCTACACGCGGCAGGGGCCCAGTAGTTCGAAATAAAGCCCTAGTTTGAACTACCTGTTAAACCTCATTCCAGGAGGAATAACAGGTAGTTCAAACTAGGGCTTTATTTCGAACTACCGGGTCCCTGCCGCTTGTAGACGTGGGCAATTAGTCCGGACTTGTAAATTTCAAAAATGGCAACCGGCCGGGAAGATGCAAAAAATCAAGTGCGGGATATTTAAATCCCGGACTTGATTTGCAACTTCGAATGCCTACATTAGACTCCCTAGTTCGAACTAGGGGGCTGGTGTAGACATACCCATAGCTAGTTGGGAAAGGCCTATTCAGGTGCTCCTAGCAGCATATTACATAAGAACATAAAAACGGCCATACTGCGTCAGACCAAAGGTCCATCTAACCCAGTATCCTGTCTTCCAATAATGGCCAATGCCACATGCCTCAGAGGGAGTGAACAGAAACAGGGAATCATCAAGTGATCCCTCTCCTGTCATCCATTTCCAGCCTCTGACAAACAGAGGCTAGGGACACCTTTCCTACCTGGCTAATAGCCATTGATGGAGCTAACCGCCATGAATTTATCTAGCTCCTTTTTGAGAGAGGAAGTCCAGGTTGCTTTCGGAGAGCTCAGTGTTACAGGTGTCACCCTGGAGGGAACCCATCACGTTGCTCCTCAGCTGCTTCAAACCCCCAAAATACTCTGAGCCCCTATCTGTGCTCTCCTTCCCCATCCCAGGCTGCCCAGATTCCAACAGCACGTTAGTCACCAGTGTCTTCTACTTGCTCCCCAGCCATCCCTGCCTCCCACGAGCTCCGAGATAGCCAGACTCCCCAGAGATTTTCCTCTGCAGGGAGTGAGGGATCTCCCACCACACCTCTAAACAGAGCTGACACCAAAAGTGGACACAGGATTCCTGAAGAAGCCTCTGCCAAATAGAGGCAAAATAACATCTCTACCTCCATTTAAGATTCCCTTGGTTACAATCCTGGGATCACACCGGTTCTTTGGCCCACAGGGTAACAGCGTGAGCTGGTAATTATTCCTTCATACTCCCAAATCTTGTTCTGAGTCCTTGCGCTGCCCACGAGAGTCCTCCACTGTGTACACATCGTTCTTTGTCCCTAGATGTAGTTATCACCATGGCTACATTAGAACACAAGCGGCGTGCTTCAGCGCAGTTTACCAACCAGTCCAGATTGCTCTAAATCAGTGACCTGTCCTCTTCATTATTTACGATTCTCCGATGTTTGCGTTAGCTGCAAACTTCATCAACGTTCAGGTCTGAGAAGCGTAAGCAGCTTCCTTGCTGGCACATGTCTCTGCCTCCACTTGTCAATGCCTATGTGTTATTTATGTCTCACACGAACCTAGGTGTCTCCAAGAAACTTTCTTACCCAAAGAAAAAGAGGCCATGTCTACACTAGGAGATTATTTTGAATTTACTAAATTAGACTTCTGGACTCCCGATTTAACAAATTCGAAGATCCATGTCCTCACCAGGGTAAGAACTGAATGGAGTCCAAGGCAGGCTCCATTAATGTGAACACAGTACCTCAGACTCAGAGCCCCAGGAAGTACTCTCGGGAGGTGCGGGAGGCCTCCCGGAGGCCAATAAGTTCGATTAGAGGCACCGGCGCATCCACACTAATATTATTTCAGACTGACAAG
Source organism: Rafetus swinhoei (assembly GCA_019425775.1). Classification (NCBI taxonomy): domain Eukaryota; kingdom Metazoa; phylum Chordata; order Testudines; family Trionychidae; genus Rafetus; species Rafetus swinhoei. The sequence goes on along the minus strand of CM033437.1, from coordinate 10,189,901 downwards.
TTCAGAATTAGTATTATTTCTGATGAAAAGCAAGAGTCCAGAGTTCAAATTCCACAGTCCCGTATTCTGGAATAACGAGCTTGGTAGTGTGGACGCACCGCTTACAAATTTGAACGGGGGGGATGGGGTATTATTTTGATCTAAGGTCCTAGCGTAGACCCGGCCAAAGGAAGTAATAGAGGTGCAGGCCTTACACCCCCTGTGCTGGTGCTGTTGAGCACCGTCATATTCCAGCAGGGTAAGATCTGTTTCTGTGGGGAAAACTTGGCTTCTTTCCACTATAGGAATTGTAGCATGGATCTCACCTATCGTCCATCTAGTCCAGTGTCTTCTCTCTGACAGTGGCAGACCCTGATGTCGCAGAGGACGTACACGAAACTCAGCAGTAGATGGATAGGGGGTGACTTGGCCATGATGAGTGTGTTAACCTAATGACACCATGCTAGAGATTGGCGTGTGCCTGGAAACACATGAGTGCATAGGCTTGGCAAAATATTTATTTAGCTGTAACTACTGTAATGGGATAATCTCATTCTCTATGCAGCGATCCAAACCCTTCCTGAGTCGCGTGAGCTCAGGTACCTCTGGTAGCAACTGGCAGGAGAATGTGAAGTAAATCGGGTTGAGGCGAAAAAATAATAATCTTGCTTCTGGCCTTGCTTTTAGCAAGCAAAAGAATGTAAGTGAACGTGTAACCTACACACCTATGTTTTGTCTGCACTGCGAGTTTTTGCGGCAGAAAATACGCTAATGAGGGATTCATTAGCATAAGTCATGACATCATTAGCATATTTTCTGCCATTTCTTTTTGCGCAAGGGGTTTTTGCGCAATAAGAAGCAGTGTAGCCGCTTCCGTTTTGCACAACCCCCCGTTTTGCGCAAGATCCTTATTCCTCTCCCAGAGTTTTTGCACAAAACAGGGTTTTTGCACAAACTAGAAGCGGCTACACTGCTTCTTTTTGCACAAAAACCCCTTGCGCAAAAAGAAATGGCAGAATATATGCTAATGATATCATGACTTGTGCTAATGAGTCCCTCATTAGCGTATTTTCTGCTGCAAAAACTCGCAGTGCAGACAAAGCCCTAGTGTGGTTTACTGTCCCATGTAGTGGCACTTAGACCACTGACAGCGAGAGATAAGAACAGCAACAGCCTGGAAGATAAGGGGCTAATCAAACAAGAGGTCGCTATGGTAACCGAGCAGCTGGAAGGGAGGGGAAAGTGTAAGGGGGGAACACAAAGTCTGCAAAGGAAGGAACCGTGGCCAAAAGGCCCACGCGTTACCATCATGCCAGGTACAAAAGAGGTGGTGTCATGCCCCCAGACCCAAGCCCCCCAGAGTGGAACAGGACCATCTATTGCAGGGGTGGGGAATCCTTTTTGGGTTGGGGACCACAGGAAAATCAGTTGGGGGCCGCACACAAGTGAGAAATAAACAAACAAACAAAACCAAATGAACCCTCACAGATATAGCCCCTGACTGAGAAGGAGAAAGACACGCCCCACATTCCCCTCCCACCCCAGAGTCTAGAGGGGCCCAACTTAGTAGATTTTGTGTGCTCTAGCTTTGCAGTGGGGCAGCAGGGGGGCTGCATCCTGCACCCCGGATCTATTGGCAGGGATAGTACCAGAAAAGGGTCACTACAAGCATAATTACGTTTGCCATGATGAAAGAAGGGGAAGAGGGAAGTCCCTGAGCATGCAGAGCTAGGGGACAGGAAAAGACAGGGGTTCTATTGGTGTATAGAACAGGAGCTGGGGGAGGAGAAAGGGGAACTCAATCCATGTATAAAAATAAGCTCAAGTGGTGTAAAGGGTTTCAAAATATGGTTAAACACTGTTGGCATATAAAACCAGCCCAACTGGCGGAAAGGGCTTCAGAACACGCTAGGGGTACATCTACACTAGTCCCCTAGTTCGAACTAGGGAGGCTAATGTAGGCATTCGAAGTTGCAAATGAAGCCCGGGATTTAAATATCCCAGGCTTCATTTGCATCTTCCCGGGCGCCGCCATTTTTAAATCCCCTTTAGTCCGAACTCCGTACCCACGGCTGCACGCGTCACCGAGTAGGTAGTTCGAATTAGGATCTCTAATTCGAATTACCGGTACACCTTGTTCCACGAGGAGTAACGGTAGTTCGAATTAGAGATCCTAATTCGAACTACCTACTCCGTGCCGCATGTAGCTGCGGGCACGGAGTTCGGACTAAAGGATTTAAAATGGCGGCGCTGAAGATGAAATGAAGCCCGGGATATTTAAATCCCGGGATTCATTTGCAACTTTGAATGCCTACATTAGCCTCCCTAGTTCGAACTAGGGGGCTAGTGTAGACATACCCTAGCTTAGCCCCAATATACCCATTGAATTGCCTGGAAATTGAACGCTGGACTGTTATTTTCTGACAAACTGAGTCTGGGAACTGAGAAAGAGGAGGAACTGGGTCCCTGCCAACAGCATTGAGTTCCTCAGTCTAATGAGGGATGGAGAGAAGAAGGAATTATTTCTTTCTTTCTTTCTTTTTATTTGCCACATTTCAGTTTAAACAAATGTCCCCTTGATGGTCTGTTACGAGATGGGGAAAAGACATTCTTGATCTACCCTCAACTAGTCAGTAATTTCTAGAATTTTCTCATGTGCCCTCTTATTCATCTCCTTTCTGAGGTAACTACGCCAGTCTTCTCAACCTCTCTCCTTTGAAAGTTTCCTCAGGTCCTTGATCACTCTCCTTTTCCTTGCCTGAACCCCTCTAGCTCTGCAATGCCCTGTCCGAGGATAGTTCCCTGTACTGCACAGAGGAGTCCGGGGAAGTGTGAAACATTGACGGAGTGATCTCATGGCAGTGTATTTTCTGTATGATTCCCCATCTCACCTCTCCTGGATCCCAGTGTTTTCCTTTGTTTTGGTCTGTGTTTACAGTGTGAGCAGGGTATCACAGAGCTGTGTGACATGATACGCAGGTCCCTGTCCTTGGTGCACACAGTTCAGTTACAACCTCATGAGATGTGTGGAGGAGTTCAAGCTTTTTTTCTCCAATGGGCTGCCAAGCTGCAGTTATTGACATTGAAGTTCATCTACCATTACAGCTTCCCATTCACTTGGCTGATTGGCTCCCTTTGAGGACATCTGAGGGCAGTGGGGGAGGTCTAGGTTGGATATTAGGAAAAAACATTTCCCTAGGAGGATGGTGAAGCACTGGAGTGGGTTACCTAAGGAGGTGGTGGAATCTCCATAGAATCATAGAACACTGGAACTGGAAGGGACCTTGAGAGGTCATCAAGTCCAGTCCCCTGCCCTCATGGCAGGACCAAGCACCAAGATCATCCCTGATAGATGTCTGTCTAAACTGTTCTTAAATATCTCCAGAGATGGAGATTCCACAACCTTCCTAGGCAACTTATTCCAGTGTTTAACCACCCTGACAGGAATTTTTTCCTAATGTTCAACCTAAACCTCCCTTGCTGCAGTTTGAGCCCATTCTTTCTTGTCCTATCCTCAGAGGTCAAGGAGAACAATTCTCCTCCCCCACACACACTCCTTGTGACACCCTTTTAAGGCCCCTGCCCCTGCTCCTGAGCAAGCAGCCATTCTGTGTGAGCCACTTTATCCACCATACATACTGCAAGCATATTGTTGTGGCGAAGACGTCATGTGGAGACATCGCAGTCTACAAGATGTAGGGTTTTGCAGTGGCGTTGGTAATCATTGGGTTAAATCTGATGCTCATTGCCCTATACTACTTTCTGATCATCAGGGTCCTCCTCGGCATCACCTCTAACCTCCATCCTTAGAAGTTTTTAAGTCCTGGCTTGACAAAGCCCTGGCTGAGATGATTGAGTCGGGGTTGGTCCTACTTTGGACAAGGGGTTGGACTCGATGACCTCCTGAGGTCTCTGCCAGCCCTAGGATTCTAGGATTCTCTGATTCCCTGGCTCTATCTGTGTACTTTACTGTAACCTAGATAATCTTACGTCTTCCATAAATGTTGCCATCTCACTGTTCACCCCCCCTTTCCAGTTTGGCAATAACAAACACAACTTTACTGTTGTTTTTATAACAAAGCGTGTAAACCCCTTGCTCTGCTTCTGTCTCTTCACAGGCCCATTAAATATTTCTGAGCCCAACTGTTGCATTGACCACCTCATGGCAGTTTTCAACCTCACCTCCTCTGACCCTTCAATGTTCATCCTAATGGGCATCCCTGGCCTGGAAGCTGTCTACGTCTGGATTGCCATCCCTTTCTGTGCATGCTACATTATTGGCCTGCTGGGAAATGTCACAGTTCTGTTTGTAATAGCCAAAGAAGAGACCCTGCACAAGCCTATGTACCTGCTGCTCTGCATGCTGGCGCTCACAGACATCAGCATGTCCACCTCTGTCATACCTAAGGCCCTATGCATATTTTGGTTCAATTTACAAGGCATTACTGTAGGTGGCTGCCTCACCCAGATGTTCTTCTTTCACATGGTTTGTATTATGCACTCAGCCGTCCTCATGACAATGGCCTTCGATCGCTATGTGGCCATATGTAACCCTCTGAGATACACCACCATCCTCAGCAACACACAGATAGCTAAGCTAGGGCTAGTGGGTTTGGTAAGAGCTGTTCTCTTCATTCTGCCCCTGCCCCTGCTCCTGAGCCAGCAGCCGTTCTGTGAGAACCACATGATCCCCCACACGTACTGCGATTTCATAGTTGTGGCGAAGACGTCGTGTGGGGACATCACAGTCCACAGGATGTATGGTTTCGCAATGGCGTTTGTCATCATCGGGTTAGACCTGATGTTCATTGCTCTGTCCTATGTTCTGATCCTCAGGGCCATCCTCGGCATCGCCTCTAAGAAAGCCCACAGGAAAGCCTTCAACACCTGAACCGCACACCTCTGTGTGCTGCTGATTTCATATCCTCCTGGCCTCTTCGCCAGTCTCTCCCACCGGTTCGGTCAGGGCATCGCTCCTCACGTTCACATCCTCTTGGCCAACCTCTATTTCCTCCTCCCCACTATGTTCAACCCCATCATTTATGGGGTGAAAACCAAAGAGCTTCGGGACAAAGTGCGTAAGTACCTCTGCTGGACATGCTCACCAGGGACCACTGACTTTAAATCTGCCTGACCAAAAGGGAAAGGGAGATCTCCTCGGCAACCAAGAGTGGTCTGGCCCCGTTTGGCTGAGCACAGTCTGAGAATGTTCTCAAAGCTCCCATCCTACCACACCCTCACTGCTTTCTTTGTAGCTGAGGTTCCTCTCTCTGACCATTGCCTGATCGCTTTCAGCATCACCCCTCCGCCCCCACCTCCACTCACTCTGTCACTAGCCCAGTCCATGATGTGCAGACCAGCAGAAGAAACGGCAGATTTCTGAACCAAGATGGCTTTCCATTATTTCCTGTGTGCACACAGGCCTGGACAAGTCTGGGGAACCAAAGCTGTACTTCCAGACAGCTGAACACAAAGACATTGACAATAATGCTGAGCTTCTTTGTCAAATATAGTGGTCCAGTGAGCACAATTTACCTTTTTTTCTATGTCCAGTCCTTCAGGAAGCCAGAAAAATGATCAACCAAAAGTGTCTGTTGGAAAATGCAAATACAGGAAAGCTGCTGCAGGAACTGGGGACATACCCATGCAGCTTATTGGTGAGAGTGGTGAAACGGTGTTATTGAGCACTGTATCACATTCCCCTGGTTTTGAGGTGTGTATGCCCCAGAATCTGATTAAGCCAGATGTAACCATATGGTGTGCATTCAGCCACTCTGAATTGATTAAAATAGAACCCTACATAGATAAGGCTTAAATGGAAAGCCGGCTTTTCAATGCAAGGTGAAAATCTAGCTGGCAGGTTGTGTGAATCGGAATGGGAAAAGGGGGCAGAGAAACATCTGAGACTGAAAGATGATAAGCAGATGATAACATCTGCATCATTCCAGATGTTAGGTAAATATCTAGGTTGTGCTATAGGTGTTACTTATCTCTCTGTGTGCTTAAATCTAAGAAATTCCAATGTTAGAAAAATCTGTGGACTGCAGATGTATTTACTTGCATTTAATCCTTGATCACAGAGAATTGCTATTCCCATAGATTTACTCCTGACAGCACCTGGAATGAAATAATTAAGTTGCTGCTTGTTCTGAGTATGAGGCCAGTGAACCATAGGCAAAACTCTCCACAAAAAGATGGCAATGAGGAGGTATCGGCCAACAGAGGTCATGAGGGACTTAGTATTGCAAATGATTCAGTCATCGGATACTTGGTGGCAATCTCTGTATTACAAATTTCACAGTGAAATCTTGGCAATGACTTTTTGATGTATTTGACAGTTGGAATGGTGAGTGTGTGTTTTGAAAGTTGCATTTTAACCTCCAAACTCAACAGTGCAAACCAGTAAGTTATTGGACTCCAAGGTGATGCCATGGCTTAGCACAGCAGTCTGTCACCTGAGCTTTTTAGACCCCCCCAGCAAGTCATTTTGCATTGAATGTTTCCAATACATGGATGCCCCTGGAGACAAAGACTTCAGTGAACTTGGCTTCTATTGCTTTTTCATGGCTGTTGTTCCTTTTAGCCATACTGCAATTGAAAGACTGTTTTGGGGGGGGTTTTTTGCAGATGAACTTGATAAAAACAAAACGGCTCAACAAGACGGCAGGGGGCCATTCAGAAAACATTATTCATCTTAGGGCATACACGCAATGACAGAAAATCTGTTGTGAAGAGTTTGCACCAACAAAAGAAATGATTGCACTGGTCACTGCTGATATATATGACCAGCAGTAGGATTATTCTAGGTCTGTTGAAATGTAGCCTTTTAGAGAATAAAAGTATCAAAATAATTCAACTCAAAATAAGGACACTGATTACCATCACTGAATGCAATTAGAAATATGTAGTATAAGAATGTTGCTATTGGTTTTACACTACATATGTTTTGGCCTTCTTCAGGCTAGATTTAACACTATTGATTGCTATTTTTCTTTTGAAATCCCTGCCAACCCTCAATTGAGGTACAAGTACTAGTTCTGGCATTTAGATTATGAATTTTATGGTCATCTCATAGCCTTGTCGGCAATGTGAACAAACTCTTCCTGGGGCTTGTAGCCTTAACCACCCCCCCAAATCTCTAGTGGTCTCAAAGGGGTCTCTGTGTTAGTCTGTAACTTTAAAAACAATGAGGGTACGTCTACACAACAGCGTTATTTTGAAATATCTTATTTTGAAATAGTTAATTCAAAATAAGATATTTCAAAATAACGCGTGTACACACAAAATGCATTTTGAAATAGCGTTTTTCTATTTTGAAATAGCGCGTTCACACTGAGTGGACACTGAATAGCATTTAAGGCTGGCCGGAACCAGGTCTGGGAGGGCATCAGGTCAGGAGTTACTTTGTGTGGCTGCTGCCTGAGGCTATCTGAGGCCTGTGCTTAAAGGGCCGCCCCCCCACACCACCACCACCAGACAGCCGGTTCTCAGGTTTCCCTGCTTGCTTACCTACCTCCATGAGGGACAGCAAAGCATTTTGTCTCTGCATGATCTGGTTGCCCTCACTCAGGACACCACAACACTCTGCAACATGGAGCCAGAGCTGCCCCTGGGCACTCTGGTGCTTCTCGTGGATGTGTTGCTGCAAGCCTGGCTGCACTTTCTGCAGGCTGCCATCCGGGAGCTCCATCGGGGGGCTGTCAGTATCCAGGAGGCTGTCAGTATCCAGGAGGCCCTGCACTAAGAGCCTCCCTGGTCAGCCCCACTGGGGGTTGTGCCTCATTCCTCCCTCACATCCTTCTACTTACCCCTCCCTAACCACCCTTCCAGATGTAAAATAAAATACACGTATTTTCATGAACACAAACTCTCTTTATTTAACAAAACTGGGGTGGGGGTGGGGAATGAAACTCTGGTGAGACTGGGGAAAGGAGGCGGGAGAGGGAAAGGGAAAGGGTGGGAGAGGGGAAGGGGAAACCTGGGAGGAGGGAGCTGGAAGGGGGAAGCAAGGGGAAGAAGGGGGAGGGGAAGCTCAGCGCTCAGGGTTGGGGATCTCACCGGACCAACTTGATTTTCATGCAAACCTGCTCCTGGGTTCGCATGTGGCCTTTGGTGGCCAGGCTGGCAGCTATCCTGCCAGAGACGGCCGCATTCCTCCATCCAGTGCGGAGATCATGGACATTGGGGGCATCCCCCCCAAACCTGAATAAGGTCCATGATCTCCACCCTGGACCAGGAAGGTGCCTGCCTTCTCCAGGCCCTGGGAGGTTCCTGGGAGTTGGCAGACTGCTCCTGGGGAGTGGTTGAGGGCTGGCTGCCAGTGGCTTACTGGCTCATGTTTTGGGGCCACTGGGTCAGGGGCAGTGACTCATAGAATCATAGAATCATAGAACCATAGAGCTGGAAGAGACCTCAGAAGGTCATCAAGTCCAGCCCCCTGCTCTAGGCAGGACCAATCCCAACTAAATCAACACAGCCAGGGCTTGGTCAAGCCGAGACTTACACACCTCCAGGGATGGAGACTCCACTACCTCCCTAGGCAACCCATTCCAGTGCTTCACTACCCTCCTAGTGAAATAGTTTTTCCTAATATCCAACCTGGACCTCTCCCACCACAACTTGAGACCATTGTTCTGCCATCTGTCACTACTGAGAACAGCCTCTCTCCATCCTCTTTGGAACTCCCCTGCAGGAAGTTGAAGGCTGCTATCAAATCCCCCCTCACTCTTCGCTTCTGCAGACTAAACAGACCCAACTCCTCAGCCTCTCCTCATAAGTCATATGCTCCAGCCCCTAATCATTTTGGTTGCCCTCCGCTGGACCCTCTCCAATGCGTCCACATCCTTTTTGTAGTGGGGGCCCAGAACTGGACACAATACTCCAGATGTGGCCTCACCAAAGCCGAATAAAGGGAATAATCACTTCTCTAGATCTGCTGGCAATACTCCTCCTAATGCACCCTAATATGCCATTAGCCTTCTTGGCTACAAGGGCACACTGTTGACTCATATCCAGCTTCTCATCCACTGTAACCCCAGGTCCTTTTCTGCAGAACTACTACTTAGCTGGTTGGTCCCCAGCTTGTAACTATGCTTGGGATTCTTCCGTCCCAAGTGCAGGACTCTGCACTTGTCCTTGTTGAACTTCATCATATTTCTTGTGGCCCAATCCTCCAATTTGTCTAAGTCACTCTGGACCCTATCTCTGCCCTCAAGAGTATCTACCTCTCCCCCTAGCTTAGTGTCATCCGCAAATTTGCTGAGGGTGCAATCCATCCCCTCATCCAGGTCATTAATAAAGATATTGAACAAAACCAGTCCTAGAACCGAACCTTGGGGCACTCCGCTAGAAACCGACCGCCATCCTGACATCGAGCTGTTGATCACTACCCGCTGGGCCCGGCCTTCTAGCCATCTTTCTATCCATCTTACTGTCCATTTATCCAATCCACATTCCCTTAACTTGGTGGCAAGAATATTGTGGGAGACCGTATCAAAAGCCTTGCTAAAGTCAAGGTATATCACATCCACTGACTTTCCCACGTCCACAGAGCCAGTTACCTCATCATAAAAGCTAATCAGATTGGTCAGGCACGACTTGCCCTTTGTGAATCCATGCTGACTATTCCTAATCACTTTCCTCTCTTCCAAGTGCCTCAAAATGGATTCCTTAAGGATCCCTTCCATGATTTTTCCAGGAACCGAGGTAAGACTGACCGGCCTATAGTTCCCTGGATCGTCCTTCTTCCCTTTTTGAAGATGGGCACTACATTTGCCTTTTTCCAATCATCCGGGATTTCTCCCGATCTCTACGACTTTTCAAAGATAATGGCCAAAGGCTCCTCAATGACACTTGCCAACTCCCTCAGTACCCTCGGATGCATTAAGTCCGGAGCCATGGATTTGTGTACGTTTAGCTTTTCTAAATAGTTCCTAACCTGTTCTTTACCCACCACGGGCTGTCCATCTTCATCCCATCTTGCGTCACTTAGCACATTAGTCCGGGAGCCCACCTTTTCCGTGAAGACAGAGGCAAAGAAAGCATTGAGTACTTCAGCTTTCCCCACATCATCTGTCACTAGGTTACCTCCTTCATCCAGTAGGGGCCGCACACCCTCTCTGATCACCTTCTTCTTGTTAACATGCCTGTAGAAACCTTTCTTGTTATCCTTCACATCCTTAGCCAGTTGCAATTCCATTTGCGCCTTCCTGATAACCCTCGAGCTATACATTTAAACCCCTCCCTGGTCATTTGTCCAAGTTTCCACTTTTTGTAAGCTTCCTTTTTGTGCTTAAGTTCACCAAGGATTTCCCCCGTAAGCCAATCTGGTCTCCTACCATGTTTGCCTCTCTTGCTACGCGTCAGGATGGTTTCTTTCTGTGCCTTCAATAAGGCTTCTTTAAAATACTGCCAGCTGTCCTGGACTCCTTTCCCCTTCATGTTAGTATCCCAGGGGATTCTGTCCATCAGATGTCTGAGGGAGTGAAAATCTGCTTTTTTGAAGTCCAAGGTGTGTATTTTACTACTCTCTTTTCTTCCTTTGGTCAGGATCCTGAAATCTACCATCTCATGATCACTGCTTCCCAGGTTGTCACCCACCTCCACTTCCCCTATTAGTTCCTCCCAGTTTGTGAGCAGAAGGTCAAGCGCGCACGGCCCCTGGTCGGATCCTTCAGCACTTGAAGTTATCCCCAACATTCTCCAAAACTTCCTGGAGTGCCTGTGTACTACCGTATTGGTTTCTCAACAGATGTCAGGGTGATTAAAGTCCCCCACGAGAACCAGGGCCTGCGATCTGGAAGCTTCTCTCAGTTGTCCGAAGAAAACCTCATCTACCTCATCCACCTGATTCGGTGGCCTGTAGCAGACACCAACCACAACATCACTGCTGTTGTTTGCTCCTTTAAACTTAACCCATAGACTCTCAATAGGTTTTTCTCCCTCTTTATACTGGAGTTCAGAGCAATCATAGTGCTCTCTTGCATATAGTGCAACTCCTCCTCCTTTTCTCCTCCACCTGTTCTTCTTGAACAGTCTATACCCTTCCATGACAGCGCTCCAGTCATGCGAGTCATCCCACCAAGTCTCTGTTATCCCAATTAAATCATATTTCTTGGACTGGGCCAGGGCCTCCAGTTCTTCCTGTTTGTTGCCCAAGCTTCTCGCATTAGTGTACAAACACCTCAGATAACCAGTTGATCGCCCTATCTTCTCCATTCGAAACAGGGGTCCTCCTTTCTTGCTCGTTCCTCTCTGCATTTCTTCCTGGTATCTGACTTTCCCACTCCCCTCAGGGTTTTGGTCACCGTCCCCCGACAAACCTAGTTTAAAGCCCTCTCACTAGGTTTGCAAGCCTGCCCGCGAAGATGCTCCTTCCTCTCTTCGTTAGGTGGATCCCATCTCTTCCTAACAATCCTCGTGCCCAGAACAGAGTCCCATGGTCGAAGAAACCAAAGCCCTCTCTGCGACACCACCTGCGCAACCACGCATTTACGTCCTCAATTCGACGATCCCTGCCCAGTCCTTTCCCTTCAACAGGGAGGATGGACGAGAACACCACTTGCACTCCGAATTCTTGGATCCTTCTTCCCACCGCTACATAATCCGCAGTAACCCGCTCAAGGTCATTCTTGGCCGTATCGTTAGTTCCCACGTAGAGAAGCAGGAAGGGGTAGCGATCCGAAGGTTTGATCAGTTTGGTAAGCCTCTCAGTCACATCCTTAATGCGAGCTCCCGGTAAGCAGCACACCTCTCGAGATTCCAGGTCCTGACAGCAGAGGGATGGCTCAGTCCCTCTTAGGAGGGAGTCCCCGACCACCACCACCCGTTGTTTTCTTTTGGGGGTGGTGGCCGTGGAACCCCCATCCCTTGGACTACGCATCCCATGCCTTCCCGTAGATGGTGTTCCCTTCCGGTTTCTTCCTTGTGAGGTCCCTTCCAAAGCATTCAGGCTTGGAGCTGGCACAGGCACTGTGACCAGAGTCAACCCCTTTAAGGGCTCCGGGGAGGGGAGGAGGGAGAGGAGTGTTCTTGGTTGAGGCTGGAGGCCCCCTATTTCGAAATAAGTGTCTATACATCACTTATTTCAAAATAGCTATTTCGAATTTGGCGTTATTCCTCATGGAATGAGGTTTACCAAATTTGAAATAAGCGCTCCGCTATTTCAAATTGATTTCGAAATAGCGGTTTGGCTGTGTAGACGCTAGTAAAGTTATTTCGAAATAACGGCTGTTATTTCAAAATAACTTTGCTGTGCAGACATACCCTGAGTAATCCTGTGGCACTCTAGCCCTGGTCTACGCTAGGGCATCATTTTGAAATAACTCCCCTTATTTTGAAATAACAAGCGGAGCGTACACAGTACCAGGCCCATTATTTCAAAATAAGGGGCTGGTTATTTCAAAATAGTAACTCGACTTCAGCTATGAAATAAAACAACTGAAGTTGCATAACTTAATTTGACCTTATACCCTAGTGTAGACCAGGGGCTAGAGAAACAGTTCTCCTGGTCAAAGATGCTTTTGAGTTTTATGGGCATTCAGCGTTTAAGGAACTAATGGAAAATGTTACAGGCTTTTTTTCTGATTTTGCACCAAAGAAAGATTCTAGAAATGGTAAATGCAAGAGGCATTCACTTTATTTAACTATTTAATAGTGTTGGTGTAAGAGGTGTATACTGTGTCCCTTTAGAGGGAGTTGGTTTCTCACAGGACTTGTGGAGTTATTTTCATTTTTCCACCTCTAAGGCACTAGCTGATCTTGGGCTCAGTCGGACAGGGATTATAAGTGCTTGGAACACAAGGCTCCTCTATGCAGAGAGCACTTTCCACTCTCAAAAGGTTTTACAAGCCTTCACTTAAGAACCCCACCCTAGAGGATCAGATCAGAAACCATCTAGCCCAGAAGACTGTCTCTGAGGCTATGTCTACACTGCGGAGTTTTTCTGGGATACCGGTATCCCAGAAAAACTGCCACATGCATGGAACGTGTTTGCTCTTCCACTTTTTTTTCGCGGAAGAGCAGATGCTCTCTTTCGGGGAGCTCTGTAAATCTCGTTCTACAAGAAAGAAGGGCTCCTCCAAAAGAGGAGGCTTTTCCTCCATTTGGCCCCATCTACACGGGGCCAAATGTTGGAAAAGCCTCTTCCAAAAAAGCAATCGGAAAAAAGCTACAGTGTAGACACAGCCTGACAGTGAATAATACCAGGCACTTCAGAGGGATTAGATGCTGGTCTCTGTAGCCTGATTTGGGAAGGTTAATATTATCAATTTGGATAGTCTGGGTTGTGGGGTCATCAACTGAACTGATCAGAAGATAATAAAGTTCTTGTCCCAGAATCAGGTTGCACAGAATATACAAAGGACCCTTGGGGGTATGACAGGATGCTTAAAGAAAATGGTTTAAAATTTTATTAAAATATATGGAATAGGAATCACATAGCAATCTGAACAGTACAATAAATCAGGGTTACAAATGCAGTAGTATTAGTCTACAGATACATTAGGTATTATTTCTATAAGCAGTGGTTAATACGCTCACACTCATTCTTGAAAACTTGGGGAAAAGAAGAGCTTTGCCTTGGGTATGCCAAGACAGTTCAGGTCCAGGTTTCTCAGCTCTCGAGTGGGAGGGGCAGAAGCTAATGTTAAGAGCTGCCGAAACTATCTTAGTTTACTCAATTGACTGACTTAACCCTAGATTAAACTAAGGGCACATCTCAATAGCAGGGCTAAAGCCATAATAAGCTATGCAACTTGAGCTATGTCAATTGTGTAGCTTAAGTCGAAATAGCTTAATTTGGCTTTTGGTGCAGCTGTGCGGACATAGCCTAAGAGACTATTAGAAAGACAAAGTTTAAAGAAGAAGTTTAGAGACTAATCTTAACTCCTAACTCCTCCTCCTCCTCCTTCTCCTTCTTCTTCTTCTGTAACTAACAAGATCTGCTCCTCCCCCTCCCCATTTTGTATGCCTAGATGCCTGGATTCTCCTTCTATGCCAAAACTTAACTTCCTTACACATAAACTATTAGGGTACACTTACTGCATAGACTGGATACATGTCATGTTTGCACTTATTGAGGTCATGTACATACATACTAATGATATTAGATCATTCTCACTTATATTATTTCTCTTCTTCTTGTGGTGTACTTGTTAAGTTTGGGACTTAAAAGTTGCTTTATCTTATCACCATTTATCCAAATGAAAGGTCCAAACCATACCGAAGTTGTCTTTGCTATCTGGAGATACGTCTAGACTGCATTGCTTTTTTGGGATACTGAAAGTATCCCAGGAAAGCAACGCCATGTCTAAGGACCATGTCCTTTTTTTCGAAATATTTTTTGAAAGAACGGATGTGCTCTTTTGCCATCCCTGTAAACTTTGTTCTATGAGGAATAAGGGATGGCGAGAGAGAGCACTTTCTTTCACAATTTGGCACTGTATAGACGCACCAAATTTCAAAAGAGCTTCTTTCGAAAGTAAATCGGAAAAAGATAGCAATTTCTGTACTGCAAATTGTGTTTCTTTTTCCGATTTAACAATGCAGACTAGACGTACCCTGGGTGAAAGATCCCAGACAAAAATGCTCACTTTGCCTTAGCGCAACATACAGGATCTGGCCTGTAGACCCCTTGTGTTATAAATAAATTACTTTAATTTATAGGCAAGCAAGCAGGTTCGCCCTGTGGGCTACACCTCTGAGCTCTCTTGGCTCCGTTACCCATCTGTAGGGTTTGGGTGCTATTCACAGTAGTTTTTGGATATCTTTATTATACAAGCTCTGCCCCCCACGCCATCTGTAACAATGGAATAGTTGACAAGGTCCCTGTTTCAATGAGCATTGCTGGGCTTTCATGGTAACACGCTGACAGGCTGCACAGAATTTGCCTCGGGTTGCTGCAAATGACTGAAGGCCAAAGGCACAAATGATATCGGCAGTGATATCTGAGTTAGGAGCTGGTCAGTCAAGGTACAATGCAGCACCTGCTCTACTTGGCTTAGGATGGGGGAATGTCCCTTTGCAAACAGAAGCACTTTCCAGTTGTTCCATGAACATTAAATCTGGGATTGTGGTGCAATGCGCTAAAAGCACTTTCTTCTGGAAAAGCCCCAGGGAAAGATGGTATTCCCTCGGAAATCCTTAAATGCGCTAACGGTACCCTAGTCTCAGAGCTGCATGGAATACTCTGCCAATGCTGCAGAGAAGGCAGCATACCACAAGATATGAGGGATGCTAACATCATTACTGTCTATAAGAACAAGGGTGACAAAAGTGATTGTAACAACTATCGCAGCATCTCCCTTCTCAGCACCGTGGGGAAGCTATTTGCACGTGTTGTCCTGAAGAGGCTCCATGTTCTCGCAGAGAGAGTCTACCCTGAGTCTCAGTGTGGGTTCAGAGCTGAATGGTCCACCATAGACATGGTTTTCTCTGTTAGGCAACTACAAGAAAAGTGCAGGGAGCAGAACAGACCTCTGTATATTGCTTTCATCGATCTGACCAAGGCATTCAACCTTGGAATCTGTCAAACCAAGCGATCGCAAATGGTGTTTCTGTTGTAATGGCCTGCTATGTGCACTATGTATGGCACTGCTGCCATAAGATGTGGGACAAAATGACTTTTTCAATTAACTGTAGCAGCACTGTGAGCAGCAGTAGGCAGATGTTACTCTGGTATCACGGGCACGGATCTTCCTGAGGGCTCTCTTGTCTTCCGCTTCCTTCACCAAGGTAGTTTCATACACAGCAAGAGCTTCCTTCACTCCCTGTTTCCAGGCATACTTGTCTAAGGCGAGCGAATGCCAGGTGTTCGCACTGATAGAGAGAGCGCTGAGGTCATGCTTGCACGTGTCCTTGTAGCGCAATTTAGGTCGCCCTTTTCGGCCTCTTTCCAGACGCCTGTTCGCCAAAGAGAAGGTCCTTCGGTATTCGGCCATCCAACATGCGTGAGACATGGCCAAGCCAGCACATACGTGACACAACACGGGAAGCAGCAGTTACTGGTTTTAAACCACTGCACTTGATTGGCGTAGAGTGAGGCGCCAGGGGTTGCTTCCGACGGTGGGAGAGGTCTTCGGATCTCCTTGGGCAGCTACCGCCCAAGCTGGGCAGCCCCCAGCCAAATAGGTGCTGCCTCACCACGGTCCACTTGCTCCACTGGGTGTGTGGGGCTTAGGGAATTACCAACAGGTGGATCGTTAACCTTACACCAGGCAAAACAAACAAGTGACAAAGTAATCTAGCCTTCAGGCTGGGCACATGGAATGTAAGGACCATGATTCCGGGCCTTACAGAAGACCTACAGAGCATTAGTAACCCACGGAAGACAGCAGTCATTAATAACGAGCTGAGAAGACTGCAGATGGACATCGTGGCCCTCCAGGAAACAAGGCTATCGTCCTCTGGATGTCTCCGGGAGAAGGATTTTTCCTTTTTCTGGCATGGGAAGCCTCCAGAAAAGACCAGGGAACACGGTGTTGGCTTCGCAGTTAGAAACAACCTAGTTGGCTCAGTAATACCACCAAATGTGGGAACTGAGAGAATGCTGAAAATCCAGCTTCAAACATCAGTGGGCATGGCCAACATCTTCAGCGTTTATGCGCCTACTTTAACTTCTGCCCAGGAAGATAAGGACAAGTTCTATGATGAACTTAGTATTGCCATCAGTGAGGTATCTTCCCATGAGCCGCTATTCATCCTTGGCAACTTCAACGCCAGAGTTGGCAGCGACCATCACAGCTGGCCATCCTGTCTGGGACAGTTCGGAACAGGGAAGATAAATGAAAACGGACAGCGCCTCCTTGAACTTTGCTCCCAACATGACCTCTGCATAACCAATACCTTCTTCAACGTCAAACCCCAGCACAAAGTTTCATGGCGACACCCAAGATCGAAACATTGGCACCAGCTTGACCTCGTCCTCACCAAACACAGCTGTTTAGGTAGTGTCAGGGTGACACGCAGCTACCACAGTGCAGACTGTGACACTGACCACTTGCTCGTGTTTTGTATCCAAAGCTATGAATATTGGCTACGTGTCTGTATTTCCAATGTAGTCAAATTTGAGTAACACCCATGAGGCAAAATGCTTTCAGTCTAGATAGCTCTTAGAAAAGGCCTGTCCCGTGCAATGAGCCAATAGGGAAAACAGTAGGCCTTAGGAGAAATGTATCTCCCATTGGGTGAGCCTTCCCATAAATGCTCCAGAAAGCCAATGCATGATCATAGAGCACTAGAATTGGAAGGGACCTTGAGAGGTCATTGAGTCCAGTCATGGCAGGAGCAAGTACCATCCCTGACAGATTTTTCCCCAGATCCCTCCATGGCCCCCTTAAGGGCTGAACTTACAACCCTGGGTTTAACAGGCCAATGCACAAACCACTGCAGTATCCCTCCTACAAAGTGGATGCAAGTAGGGCACATCAATCTGGACATCATCTTGAGGAGTCTTTCCTTTTCCCACAAACTGTTCAGGGAGCCAAGTTTTGAAAAAAGGTTTCTGCCACATGCTAACGCTGTATTGCAGGGAGTCATTTCATTTTCCTCAAAAATGACTCCAGGAAATACCAGAGGGAAAATGTTGAACTGGGGAAAGGGCTTGTCCCTGGTTAAAGGGATTTCTCTGAAAATGTGAGAGACTCAACATGAAAAGCAAATAGAAGTTATGCCCTGATAATCTGCCAGACGGTTTGTATCAAGAAACGGCTCATTAATACTCAATCCAAAGAGTGGGCTGAATGTAGTTTGTGCTTTTGTTTATTTACTAGGGGCTCTACTCTGATGTGTTTGCTATCACTTATACATGCTTTAAATCTATCTGCTGTAGTTAATAAATGTATATGATGTTTTCATCTAAAATCAATATGCTCTTAAATGAACTCGGAGGGGGCTCAGTTAGGTACGCAATGGTGTTCATTGTCCTCCCCACATTGAGCGAGGGTGACTTAGGTAACAAATTGGTCTCCTCAGTTAGGGATTGTAGGTTCAAGCCCCACCTGGGGTTAAAAAAACCAACCCTGTATCTTTCTTTCAAATTGATAGTAGCTAGAGTGTAGACCAGGACAGGACAGTGTGGCTCTGAGTTCCTAGGCCAGGAAGCTGGTGGTTATGTTGGCTGCAGCCTCTCCATTGTTGATTCATGCAGTAGCTGCACAGAGCCTACATGTAACTAAGACTGGGTGTGTCCCTGCCTGTGTGAATGAGGGTGGATGAGTAGGAGTGTAGCAGTGTGCAAGTCAGCATGTTCACTGAGAGGGATCCCAGCCTGGTGAGTCAAAGGACTCAGTGGAACCCCAGTTCTGGGAGGAGCCTGTCACATTTTGGTCCCCAGCTGCTTCAGTCTCCCATCATCCTCTGACCCCTCTCTGTTCTCTCTTTCCCCATCACCGGCTGCCTCAGTTCCAAGAGCATGCTAGTCAATAGTATCTTCTCCATGCTCCCCAGTTGACACTTGGCTCTCATAGCCTTGCAGCTGCCCCAGGCTTCCCAAAACTCTTCCTCAGCAGGAGGTGAGATGCCACCCATCACAACTGTACCTTAGGTGATGGTTAATCAGGGACTGTGTCTCACTGGTGAGAAATCTTTCACAGAAGTGACAAATGCCAAGGCAGGCACCTGTGCAGCTCATCCTTCTTACATCCATACAAATTGTGTGGTGATTCAAAAAGTGCCACAGAAAACAACTCGCAAGCTAAGAAGCGCGCTCATTGTATAATGAGAGCAGAGAATTCTGGGGCATTTGATGGCCTACAGAAATACAGCTGCCATGTGCAGGAACAGCTGCTATCTGCCTGAAACAGGCTGGCACTTGGACATAGGCATTTCATCCAGGGTAACATGAGACTATTTCCAAGCCTCCTCTAATAGTCATTCCTGGGAAGGCCTGCACATTCATTTCAGTGCACAGATTTCATGGTCTCAAGTCATTATTCTTCTCAACTGAACTCATGGACTCATAGAATCCTAGGGCTTGAAGAGACCTCAGGAGGTCATCGAGTCCAACCACCTGAGCAAAGCAGGACCAACCCCAACTAAATCAGGGTATGTCTACACTAGCTCGTTAATTCGAGCTAGGTAGGCAAATGAGGTGACCGGAGTTGCGAATAAAGCCCGGGATTTAAATATCCTGGGTTTCATTTGCATGTTCCCGGGCGGGCGCCATTTTTAAATCCCCTTAGTTTGAACTGACTACCTGCGGCTACACGCAGCAGTCAGAAGTTAATCCGAACTAAGGACCCCTCCGAACTAAGGACTCATTGCAGGAGGAGTAACAGTTAATCCGAACTAAAGACTTAGTTTGGATTAACTTCTGACTGCCGCGTGTAGCCGCGGGCAGTCAGTTCGAACTAAGGGGATTTAAAAATGGCACCCGCCCGGGAACATGCAAATGAAGCCCGGGATATTTAAATCCCAGGCTTCATTTGCAAGTTCGAATGCCTACATTAGCCATTCTAGTTCGAACTAGGGGGGCTAGTGTAGACATACCCTCATTCACATAGTGCCTCACAAGATTATGAAATCACACCATAGGTGATGTTTTCAAGATGCTAAAGTCATGTGAAAATTTCTCCTCAGAGGGCTAAATTCAATTCAGTTATGAATGAAAATAAATGTCTTCATTATGCTCAGGAAAGAGTTTTCAGGCAAAACATCTGCAGCTGACTCCTGGGGATACATTCATAGATAGCTGCAGCGGCACAGGAGCCAGCAAACAGAGCTGTAAACAGGGGAGTTTGAGTGGGAGTTCTGTTGGAGGAGAAGTTTGCATTTGGATTTGGATTTGTATTGTTTGATTTTGGTGAGAGAGTAGATAAAACACAGAGGCAGTAGTGGCCATGGCCCAAGTAGTAGAGAACACAAGGAGGATGATTGGATGTGGTAGCTGCGGTATGTACATGATTCTGGAGGGGTTATCTGAAAGGAGTTTTGTTTTCATGAAGTGCTGCCTGATAGAGTTGATGGAAGAAAAGATCCGAGGACTGGAGATGCAGGTGGAAACTCTGGTCGAGTTTAGAAGGGGTTTGAGCAGATGATGGAGCAAAGGCATGACGTGGCTGAAGGGAAAGCTTAGATATGCAGATGGAAGCAGGATCAAGGGCCTCAGAGGGGACTGCTGGGCGAAGAAAATGGACAGTGGAAGCATGTGACTAAGAGAACCAGGCAGAGGAAAGATGGGTCAGTGAAGGAAAAATAGAGCTCAAGAACAGGTATGTGGAGTTGGAGAATGAAGAAGGGTACAGCAGGTAGATAATGAAGATGGAAGGGTAAGAAAGAAGAGAAGAGTGGCTAGTCCCATAGATAAAGGGAAGAGTTAATGGAGACAACACCAATAATGAGCATTAGGAGGATACAGGATGGGTTAAAGAGGATTACAAGGGAAAACAGGAATGGCAAGGACTTGCAGCCAGAGGAAGCAAGAGATAGACCAGAGAATTGCACTGTCACCAGGAAAAGGCAGGTCTACGTGATTGGGGACTCCTTATTGAGAAGAATAGATAGGCCTGTAACCAGAGCTGATCCAGAGAATAGAAGGGTGTGCTGTCTGCCAGGTGCTAAGATACGGGATGTGGAACTGAGGTTGAAGAGGATTATTAAGGGAGCAGGAAGGAATCCATTGATCATCCTCCATATAGGAACAAATGATACGGCTAGATTCTTGCTGGAACCAATTAAGGGAGACTATGCTAGGCTGGGGAGGACGCTCCAGGAAATTGAGGCTCAGGTGATCTTTAGTGGGATTCTGCCTGTTCCTAGAGAAGGGCAACTAAGATGTGACAGGATTATGATGATCAATAGATGGCTTAGGCAGTGGTGCTATAAGGAGGGCTTTGGGATGTATGGTCACTGGGAGGCATTTATGGACAGAGGACTGTTCTCTCGGGATGGACTTCACCTAAGTAGGGAGGAAATAGACTTCTAGGATGGAGGCTGGCTCAACTGATTAAGAGAGCTTTAAACTAGGAATTTGGGAGACGGTTGGGAGATGTCAGGTAATCTCTACTCCGGATTTGAACACTGAGAGGGAGGAAAACGAAGTAAGAAAGGATATAGCTGGGGGTAGGAGAATGTACATGAGGAAGGGTAGGGTGGATACTAGTCTAATAGGTCATATTGGAGGTACAATGTCCGTGCCAAATTGGGTAACGAATGTGAGTGAGGCCAAACAGCAAAAATCAAGATGTTTATACACCAATGCGAGGAGCTTAGGTAACAAAATGGAGGAACTAGAGCTATTGGTCCAGGAAGTGAAACCAGATATTATAGGAATAACAGAAACATGGTGGAATACTAGGCATGACTGGAGTACAGGTATTGAAGGGTATGTGCTGTTTAGGAAAGACAGAAATAAGGGTAAAGGTGGTGGAGTCGCATTGTATATCAAAGATGAGGTAGATTGTAAAGAAATAAAAAGTGATGGAATGGAGAAGACAGAGTCTGTTTGGGCAAAAATCACATTGGGAAGAAAACTATCAGATCCCCTGGGATAGTGCTTGGGGTGTGTTATAGACCACCAGGATCCAATTTGGATATGGATAGAGACCTCTTTAATGTTTTTAATGAAGTAAATACTCATGGAAACTGCGTAATCATGGGAGATTTCAACTTTCCAGATATAGACTGGAGAACAAGTGCTAGTAATAACAATAGGGCTCAGATTTTCCTAGATGTGATAGCTGATGAATTCCTTCATCAAGTAGTTGCTGAACCAACAAGGGGGGATGCTATTTTAGATTTGGTTTTGGTGAGTAGCGAGGACCTCATAGATGAAATGGTTGTAGGGGACAACCTTGGCTCAAGTGATCATGAGCTAATTCAGTTCAAATTAAATGGAAGGATAAACAAAAATAAATCTGAGACTAGGGTTTTTGATTTCAAAAGGGCTAACTTTAATAAATTAAGGAAATTAGTTAGGGAAGTTGATTGGACTAAAGAAATTATGGATCTTGAGGTGGAGGAGGCCTGGGATTATTTTAAGCTAAAGTTGCAGAAGCTGTCAGAAGCCTGTATCCCAAGAAAAGGAAAAAATTTATAGGCAGGTGTGTTAGACCAAGCTGGATGAGCAAGCATCTCAGAGAGGTGATTAAGAAAAAGCAGAAAGCATACAAGGAGTGGAAGATGGGAGGATCAGTAAAGAAAGCTACCTTATTGAGGTTAGAGCATGTAGGGACAAAGTGAGAGAGGCTAAAAGTCAGGTAGAGTTGGACCTTGCAAAGGGAATTAAAACCAATAGTAAAAGGTTTTATAGCCATATAAATAGGAAAAAACAAAAAGAAGAAGTAGGACCGCTAATTACTAAGGATGGAGTGGAGGTTAAGGATAATCTAGGAATGGCCCAATATCTAAACAAATACTTTGCTTCAGTCTTTAATGAGGCTAATGAAGAGCTTAGGGATAATGGTAACATAACAAAGGGACTAAGGATATGGAGGTAGATATTACCATATCCGAGGTAAAAAGCCAAACTTGAACAGCTTAATGGGAGTAAATCGGGGCCCAGATAATCTTCATCCAAGAATATTAAAGGAACTGGCACGTGAAATTGCAAGTCCATTAGCAAATTTTTTTTAATAAATCTCTAAACTCAGGGGTTGTACCATTTGATTGGAGAATTGCTAATATAGTTCCTATTTTTAAGAAAGGGAAAAAAGTGACCCGGTAACTATAGGCCTGTTAGTTTGACATCTGTAGTATGCAAGATCTTGGAAAAATTTTGAAGGAGAAAGTAGTTAGAGACATTGAGGCTAATGGCAATTGGGACAAATTACAACATGGTTTTACAAAAGGTAGATCGTGCCAAACCAACCTGATCTCCTTTTTTGAGAAGGTAACAGATTTTTTAGATAAAGGAAATGCAGTCGATCTAATCTACCTCGACTTTAGTAAGGCATTTGATACAATACCACATGGGGAATTATTGGTTAAATTGGAAAAGATAGGGATTAATCGGAATTAATGGGATTAATAGGAAAGTTGAGAGGTGGATAAGCAACTGGTTAAAGGGGAGACTACAGCGGGTCATACTGAAAGGTGTACTGTCAGGTTGGAGGAAGGTTACTAGCGGAGTTCCTCAGGGATCAGTTTTGGGGCCAATTTTATTTAATCTTTTATTGCTGACCTTGGCACCAAAAGTGGAAGTGTCCTGATAAAATTTGCAGGATGACACAAAGTTGGGAGGTATTGCCAATTCAGAAAAGGATTGGGATATCATACAGGAAGATCTGGATGACCTTGTAAATTGGAGTGATAGCAATAGGATGAAATTTAATAGAGAAGTGTAAGGTTATGCATTTAGGGATTAATAACAAGAATTTTAGTTATAAGCTGGGGACACATCAGTTGGAAGTAACGGAGGAGGAGAAGGACCTCGAGTCCTGGTTGATTATAGGATGACTATGAGCCGCCATTGTGACATGGTGAAAAGGCTAATACGGTCTTGGGATGTATTAGGCGAGGTATTTCCAGTAGGGATAAGGAGGTGTTAGTGCCATTATACAAGGCATTGGTGAGACCCCATTTGGAATACTGTGTGCAGTTCTGGTCTCCCATGTTTAAGAAGGATGAATTCAAATTGGAACAGGTACAAAGAAGGGCCACTAGGATGATCCGAGGAATGGAAAACCTGTCTTATGAAAGGAGACTCAAGGAGCTTGGCTTGTTTACCTTAACCAAAAGAAGGCTGAGGGGGGACATGATTGCTCTCTTTAAATATATTAGAGGGATAAATACCAGGGAGGGAGATGAATTATTTAAGCTTAATACCAATGTGGACACAAGAACAAATGGATATAAGCTGGCTAGTAGGAAGTTTAGACTTGAGATTAGACAAAGGTTTCTAACCATTAGAGGAGTGAAGTTCTGGAACAGCCTTCCAAGGGAAGTAGTGGGGGCAAAAGATCTATCTGGCTTCAAGATTAAACTAGATGGGTTTATGAAGGGGATGGTTTGATGAGATAACATGATCTTGGTAACTAATTGACCTTTCACTATCAGTGGTAAATAGGTCAATGGAGGGACGATAGGAGTTACTATAGAGAACTTTCTGGGTGTCTCGCTGGTGAGTCTTGCCCACATGATCAAGGTTTAGCTGTTTGCCATATTTGGGGTCGGGAAGGAATTTTCCTCCAGGGTAGATTGGCAGAGGCCCTGGAGGTTTTTCGCCTTCCTCTGTAGCATGGGGTACAGATCACAGCTGGAAGATTCTCTGCATCTTGGGGTCTTCAAAATATTTGAAGGCTTCAATATCTGAGATATAGGTGAGAGGATTATTCTAGCAGGGGGTGGGTGAGATTCTGTGGCCTGCATTGTGCAGACTAGATGATCATAATGGTCCCTTCTGACCTTAAAGTCTATGAGTCTATGATTCCAACGCCAGAACAGACCATGATGGCTATCTGGAGCAGATCTTTTAGGGTATGTCTACACTGCAGAGCATATCCCAGAAAAACTCTGCTGCATCCGGGGAACATGTCTGTGCTTCCAAAAAACTTTTCAGAGGAGCAGATGTGATTTTTCGGCATCCCTGTAAACCTTGTTTTACAAGGAAGAAGGAATATTTTTTAAAAAGGGCTTTTTCCCTAACATTTGGCCCAGTGTAGATGGGCCAAAAAAAGAAGTGGAAAAACCTACGCAAATTGCGGTTCACAATTTCCATAGCTTTTTCCGGAAGAGCAGTGCAGTGTAGACGTAGCCTTAAAGAAACTTTGAATCATGATTTAAAAATTCTCAATGATGAAGAAAACATCACGTCCCTTGGGAAATTGACTCAAGGATAAATAAATCTCACTGTTTAAAAAATTGCAAGGAGTCCCGTGCCACCTTAAAGAATAACAGATTTATTGAAGTGTAAGATTCATGCATCTGATGAAATGGGTTTTTGCCCATGAAAGCGTATGCCTCAGTAAATCTGCTAGTCTCTCAGGTGACACAGAACTCTTTGTTGCTTTTGCAGATACAGCATAATACACCTTCCCTCCCACCCCCGCTCCCCCCCGCCGGTATATTTTTAAAATGTACTCCTGGATTCCAGCCTTTGGAATTTGTTACACTTCTGTATTATAGGCAGAAAATCTTATTAAATATTGGTTCCCCCGGTAGGTACTTAGAAACTGTTATCAAGTCACCCCTTAACCATCTTTGTTATTTGAAATATGTTAAGCTCTTTGAGTCTATCACTGTAAGGCTGGGTTTCTAATCTTTTACTTATTCTTGGATTAGATGAATCGTGGAGAGCAGGACTGGATGCTGGACTCCATCAGCATTTGAACCAGTGACAGATACAAAGGTGAAAAAGTTCTCTAGCTCTCAGGACATTTCCCTGCTTATCATCCCTGGATCATATTGGCTTTTTTTTCACCATACGTTCAGACGTGGAGCTAATTCTCCCCTCATGCCACCCAATCTCCTTCGCAGGTATTGTGCAATAGTCCTCCCTCCCGTAAAGCATCTAGACCGTACTAGGTCCTTCTGTGAGGACAGGGGACTGGACTTGATGACCTCTTGAGGTCCCCTCCAGTCCTAGTGTTCTATGATCACTTGTGTTCTTTGTTCCTAGATGTAGGGACCAACACAGCTATGTTAGATCACACATTGTTTGCTTTGAAACGGTTTACCAACCAACCCAGATTAGTCTGAATCAGTGACCTGACCTCTTACATATTTATCCTTTATTGTGTCATCTGCCCATTTCATTGATATTGAGGCATGACAAGGGTGATCAGCTGAACTGTTGACATGTGTATTTGCTTTCCCTTGTCATTCCACACTTGTAATTTATGTCTTAGACAAAGCTAGGTGGCTGCAAGACACTGTCTTACCCAAAGAAAAAAGGGAAGTAACAGAGGTGCAGGCCTGTAGCCTTGAATACGTCACTCTTTGTGCCATTCACACCCAATCTATTAAGGACAAAGTCATAACCTAGCATGAGAAGGTCTGTTTCCACAGGCAGGAACTTGGCTGCTTTCCAATATAGAAATTGCATCATGGATCAGACCTGTTGTCCATTTAGTGATCTCTCATGGCCAGTTACAGCCTGAGGTGCTACAGAAGAAGGTGAAAGAAACCCAGCAGTAGGTGTATGGGGGGATGAGCTAACCGTCCCGAGTGTGTCACTGCAGTACCTAACAGATAGACATTGATTTTACCTTGAATCATGAGGGGGCGTGTCTAGACTACAGGTTTTTTTCCAAAAAAGTGGCATTTTTCAAAAAAAACTATACCTGCATCTAGACTACCGCTGCGTTCTGTCAACAGTAAATCGAAAGAATGCGGAAGTTTTGTCAACCGTGGTAAACCTCGTTTTACAAGGAATAACGCCCTTTTTCGAAAGCACTCTTTTGAAAAAAGGAGCTATTGCATGCAAACTGCTTTTTCGAAAAAGAGCGTCTAGACTCTTTCAAAAAAGTGGCTTACTTTTTCTAAAGTACTGGTTGTAGTCTAGATGCTCTTTTTCGACAGAGACTTTTTCGAAAGATACTTTCGAAAAAGCCTCTGTTGAAAAAGGTGTGCAGTCTAAACGTAGCCTGGGTGTATTAGCTTTCCGAAATATTAAGCTGTAACTATTGTAACTGGAGAGCCTCACCATCCAGGTAAATGTCCAAACCTTCCCCGATTCCTGCTTAGCTCGTGGCTGAGTGAAGATAGCATTCTTTTTTTAATCTGGTTTGAATTTGCCACATTTCAGTTTCATTGTGATCATGTGTAATGGTACAAGGAGAATTCATTCCCCATCTGCTCTTTACAAGCCAGTATTTTATACACTTTGCTCGTGTCCCCTCTCTTTTAGCTTTTTGTAAGGTAACTGTGGACGGGTCTCCTTGGCAGTGGGGTGGCCTAGTGGTTAGTCCCCCAATTTAGCAGGGGGGAAGGAGTGCAGCTCCCCTCTCCCCCGCCCCTGTTGGCCCAGGTCTGGGAACTCTGGCATTTTATTTGGGTATAGTTCTTAAGTTTGGGGTGTGGCACCAAGAGTCCGAATTTCCCCCTCCTTCATGAGGGATCCTCGTAGGTTCCCGCTTGTTTGCCCCAGGGGGTAGGATTGGAGGCTTACATGCCCCAGCGGCTGGCCCAGTAGACAGGTTCTGGCTCAGGTCCTACAGACAGCAGAACCAGTTCCTATCTGCTCACTGGTCAGCCCCTAACTGAGCCAGGCCCCTTCCTTTTAACCTCCCTCCATGTCTAGCATTGGCTGCAGGTAAAGCGGGGTGGGGCTAGCTGGGCAAAAAGGCCTTGTCTAGCCCCTGCACTGCCAGGCCCTTCTCTCACTCCCTCACAGTGACAGTCCCCATCTTTTCCACCTCTATCTGTATGAGAGATTCCCCAGGACTTTGACCATTTGCATCACCCTTTCCTGAACCCCTCTAGCACTGAAATATCCTGTCTGGGAAGGGTGCTCAGTACTATACAGAGGAGTCCAGAGGAGGGTGAGGTATTGACTCATGGTCCTCTCCTCTGGAGTCCCAATATTTTGATGAGTTTCTATACCGGGTTTCCGGAGCTGGGTTTCCCAGACCTCTGTACCATGATACCCATGTCCCTCTCCCAAGTTCATACAGTTAAATTAGAACCTTGTTAAGTGTTTGAGAAGTTCAAGTTTTCCCCTCCATTGAGCGGACATGTTGAAATTACTGATATTGACTCTTACCTTTCATTATGATGTCCCTTTATTTGGCTTGCTTAGTTCTCTGTGTGGACTTCTCTAGACTTGAGTATCACCTGAATAATCTGGAGCAACCTGTGAATGATGTCACCTCACTGCACACACGCTGCTTATAGATTAGTAATGATGATAAAATATTTATCATACTGTTAGGGTATTTCTACACTACAACATAAGATCCAATTCAGATACGCAACTTCAGCTATGTTAATTGCGTAGCTGAAGTTGAAGGGCCTTAACCTGAATTTTGGCGCTGTCTACACTACAGGAAGTCAAAGGCAGAACACTCTCCCTTCAACTTCCCTTACTCCTCATGAAAGCGGGGCTACCGGCATTGAAAGGAGCTCCTCTCTCAATTCAAATTAGCTGTCTTCCCTAGACCCACTAATTTGAACAATCGAGAGTGGCAGCTTTGATCTCTGTAGTGTAGACATACCCTTAATGATTAAACATGTAACTCACTGTGCTTCTCTCTCTTCACAGGCTCCTTGAGCTTTTCTGAGCCCGATCGACACATTGACTGCCTCATGGCAGTTTCCAACCTCACCCCCTCTGATGCTTCAATGCTCTCCTTAATGGGCATTCCAGGCCTTGAAGAGTCTCATATTTGGATTTCCATCCCTTTCTCTACATTCTACATTATTGGCCTATTGGGAAATACCATGCTTCTCTTTGTTATATGCAAAGAGCAGACCCTGCACAAGCCGATGTACCTGCTGATCTGCATGCTGGCACTCACAGAAATCGGCACATCTAGTTTTGTTGTGCCAAAAGCCCTGCTTATCTTTTGGTTCAATTTGAAAGACATCACTATGACTGGCTGCTTCATCCAGATGTTCTTCTTTCATGTGGGTTGTGCGATGCACTCAGCCGTCCTTGTGGCAACGGCCTTCGATCGCTACGTGGCCATATGTAACCCTCTGAGATACACCACCATCCTCACCAACTCCCGGATAGCTAAGCTAGGACTGGTGTGTTTGATGAGAGCTGTTCTCTACATGTTCCCCCCTGCCTCTGCTCCTGAGGAGGCTGCCATTTTGTGCCAGCCACATTATCGCTCACACGTACTGTGACCACATGGCTGTGGCCAAGCTGTTGTGCGGAGACATCACAATCAACAAGATATATGGCATGGTGATAGTATTCGCAGTCATTGGGCTAGACCTGATACTCATTGCCCTGTCCTATGGACTGATCCTCAGGACCGTCCTCAGGATCTCCTCCAGGAAAGCCCACCAGAAAGCCCTCAGCACCTGCACTTCCCACATCTGTGTGATGATGATGTCATATCCTTCCTTCCTCTTCTCCACTTTGACGTATCGCTTCGGTCAGGGCATTGCTCCCCACGTTCACATCATCTTGAACAACCCTCTATTGCCTCCTCCTCCCTGTGTTCAATCCTTTTATTTATGGAATCAATACCAAAGAGATTCGCGAGAAAGTGGGCAAATATGCCTGCAGAATATGATCGCCGCGAGCCACTGATTTTGCACCTGTCTGACAGCAGGGAGAAAGGCTGTTGCCTTGTTAATAAAGGACACTCTCTCTCAGTTTGGCTGAGCGCAGCATTATGGAAGTTCAGAGTCTGAGGGTATGTCAAGACTTCATTCCTCTGTCGGCAGAGGGATGCAGATTAGGCAGGTCGACATTGCAAATGAAGTGGGAATTTAAATATCCCACGCTTCATTTGCATAAAAAATGGCCGCCGCGTGTTTCCAACTCAGCAATTTGTCGGCAAAAAGCAGCAGTCTAGAGGGGCATGTGTCAAGAAAGAAAGCCTTTTTCGACAAAACCTGTAAACCTCCTTGCAGGAGGCATAAGGGATCTGTCGAAAAAGGCTTTCTTTCTCGACAGATCCCTCTCTAGACTGCCGCTTTTTATCAACAAGGTGCTGAGTCAGCAAAACGCGGCCGCCATTTTTATGGAAATGACGCACGGGATATTTTAATCCCCACCGAGCAAAATATCCCCAATTTTTCTATGGCTAATCCTTCAGAAAGCTTGAGGATAAACCAAATATTTCTAGTTGGAAATGACTAATCCAGGAAAGCTATGAAGGACCTGAGACTATTCTACTAGAGCTTATCGATGAGAAGGTTTGGAGCTGTGTGTTTTTGAGACCTGGACCTTGTGTATAAAATAGAAAACCACCGAGTTAAGGATGGACTGGAAAACAGGCCTTTAGATGCAAGTGTAACCCATACACCTAGTGTGATTACTGAGCAATACAAGTGGCACCTAGACCACAGCAACAGTTAAGATCAAGAGACCTCTACAGCATGGGCTGGGAGGCTGTTGGCTTTTAGCTCAGAGGGTAGAGGCTCCTATACTCTGCTCCAGAGATCCCAGATTTAACTCCACCTGGTGGTGGTTACAAGTAGGGGCTTGTCTGAGATCTCAACTGGGTCTCAGAAGCTCAGGATGCGCTTCCTCACCTAGGGGAAGTATGTAACCCACACACCTAGGCTATGTCTACACTCGCGGCTTCTTGCGCGAGTAATATGCAAATGAGGCTAAGCGTGGAATATCGCCGAGCCTCATTTGCATACCTAATGAGCCACCATTTTTTTCAGAAGAGGCTCTTGTGCAAGAAGGAGCGTCTACATTGCCCCTTCTTGTGCAAGAAAAACCCTCTTGCGCAATGCCATTCTTCCTGAAAAGTAATAGGTGTAACGGCATTGCGCAAGAGGGTTTTTCTTGCGCAAGAGGGGGCAGTGTAGATGCTCCTTCTTGCGCAAGAGCCTCTTCTGAAAAAAATGGTGGCTCATTAGATAAGCAAATGAGGCTCGACGATATTCCATGCTTAGCCTCATTTGCATATTACTCACGCAAGAAGCCGCGAGTGCAGACATAGCCCTAGTGTGGTTACTGAGCAATGCAAGTGGCACCTAGACCACAGCAACAGTTAAGATCAAGAGACCTCTACAGCATGGGCTAGGAGGTTGTTGGCTTTTAGCTCAGAGAGTAGAGGCTCCTATACTGTGCTCCAGAGGTCCCAGGTTCAAATTCACCTGGTGGTGGTTACTCAAAGTCTAGCTGGCAGCTTTTGCTAACCAAAATGTGAGGAGAGGAGTGACAAATAGGAGGGAATGATAGAATATAATTGGATGAAAACTTTGCATATAGATGCCTCTGATATTTTACTTTTAGAGAATGTGAGGAAAAGTGATGATTCCAGAATTGACTTACATGTTTTGTAGATGTTATAAAAGATTAGCTAATAGAATGTACTTTGGAGCAGTCGTCTGAAGTCACCACGAGGGACATTTTTCCTCCCCAGCAGGTGAGCAACTAGACACTGAGAATTTGCTGTTAGTTCAGAGGCGGGCAACTTACAACCCATGGGCTGAATGCAGCCCACTAAACCTTTCAGTCCAGCCCATGGCCTGGCTTGCCGGGACCCTCAGGCATGGAGCAGCCCCAGGTCTCTCAAAGTGCTTGGCTGCTTCATGTGGCTCTCAGCACTGTCCAGGCAGGGTGGGGGAGGGTTTACATGCTGCCCCACCCCCAGCACAATCTCTCAGCTTCTATTGGCAGGAAATCAGCCAATGAGAGTTTAGAGATTGTGCTGGTGGCAGGGGCAGAGCATGAAGTCTCCCTCCCCAGCATGTGGCTCAGAAAGCCAAATGGAGCAGCCAGCCACTTTGAGCCTGGGGCTGTGACAGGCAGGGAGTTGGTCTCAGAGTCCTACTGGGCTGCTGGCAGGGAGCTGCCTAGCTAAGTGCCTCCCAGACAGAACCTGAACCTGATATCCCTGCCCCTCCCGCTTCCCAACCTACCTGCTCCAGGTCACCACTCATTCTTGCCCCAGGTCACCACCCAAACCTCTGACCCCCACCCACACATCACAATTCCTTTCCAGAACCTGCAATCCTACTTACAGCCATCCCCCAGGTCAGAGTCCTCTGCTGTACTCGTATCCTTTCCCAGTCCCTGCACCCCAAACCCCTATACCTGGTCACAACCCCTTCCTTCACCCAAACTCCCCTCTCAGATCCCACGCCCCCTTCTACACACAGTCCTCTACCCCAAGCTTCCTTCTACACAATTTCCATCCCAGACCTCCATAAAAAGTGTACCCCTTGACCGTTTACCAAAATCTTGACGTAATCCCCCATCAAAAATTATTGACCAAACCTGTGATAGTCAATCAATAGTATTCCAGATCTTGGATAAATATTGCTAAAACTATTGCTTATGTCTGTGTGCGCTTTAAATCTAATAAACTGCAGTGTTAAACATAAGCATGCTTCCTTGTAGTTCATCCTTGAGCAGACAGAATAGCTGTATTTCTCTTGATTTACTCTTGACACTGCCTGGACTGAAAGCAGCAAGTTGTCTCTGCTGGGAGTACTGAAATACCAAGGTAAGGACTGCTGTGCTAAATGAGGACCTTGCCTTGAAGTCCAGTAACTTACCAATTTAAACGACCTTTTTGGAGTTGTTTTCCATTGGTGATTTCAAAATACACACTAATTATGCACATGGTTAAAGATGTGAAAAGCAGTTGTCAGGATTTCATCTTAGAGTTTGTGGAACAAATCTAAGATACCCACCAAACACCCAGGTGCCTGATTCATTTGCAGGACTAGGTCCTTCTAGTGCATTCAGCTCTCCATGACCTAGGTTGGCTGATATCTAGGGTCTGTTTTGTGCAGTTCATGCCGCAGTGGAGAGTTTTGCCTGTGTTTCACTGGCTTTATCCTCAGAACACCCGAGCAGAGGAGTTTTGATTACTGTTGCTACCTTTTAGCAATGATACAGTTGGAAGACTGTTTTCTCAGATGAACAAGATGGAACAAAACCACCCAACAAGATTCAAGAGGAAGTTTTACAAAACATTCTTTGTCGGGTGTAGGGTAAACTGAGGCAGTCCATGGTATTTAGCTAAGAACCCCTATTCAATCCTAAATTTGAGACAGGCCTGTGAACTGAACAGCACAGCACAGGCAGTTACATGACCCTGGTCACCCTGGCAACCACATTCCAAGGGGCCTCACCACATAAAGTTGTCTGGTACCAAAACGAACCTTGTTAATGTTAGTGAATGTGATATGTTCTTATTGTTTTCCTATAATCCTAGATAATGGGCCGAGAACCCAAGGATCACGCCATCTTGAGGCAGCAGCATCCTCCCGTAGACGCATCATAATTTTAACAGACAAAAGTTGCCATTGAATTGTCTGTTTTGTTTATGTTGGCTTACATGGACTGTTACGAATAACTACCTCTATTATTGATAAGATGTTTAATTGGCAATGGGCGGAGATGCTATGTCATCTTTCCTATGTTATTGGCTTATGTGCTCATTTCATCTTGCTGCTAGAACCTATTGAATTGCTTCCCCTCCGTCCATTAGCTTCCTATATAATGTATTGTATTGTTTTGTTTAACTCAGTGCTAGCCAGCTTAACCCCTGGTTGGCAGTCCACCAGCACTGTGTGTAATAAATCCTCTGACTTGTTTTCATCGCATCCAGAGTGTCAAGAACTTATTCCCAACATAGGGCCTCCATGCAACAGCACAGAAATCACAGAAAACAGAGAGTTTTCATGAGAAATAAATGCACTGGTCACGCTGCTACATGTGACTAGCAGTGGAAATATTCTACTTCCAACAAAGACAGCAAGGATGAAAGGGTGTCCCTAGCCTCTGTTTGTCAGGGGCTGGAAATGGGTGACAGGAGAGGGATCACTTGATGATTCCCTGTTCTGTTCACTCCCTCTGTGGCATCTGGCATTGGCCACTATCAGCAGACAGGTCACTGAGCTAGATGGACCTTTGGTCTGAACCAGCATGGGCGTTCTTATGTTCTTAGTGGTAAATTAGAGCTAAATAACAGCACAGAACACTGAGAGCCAAGACTGATGCCTGTAAACAAACCGTATGGGACTGCAGGAAACTTGGCCACACCCATGATAAGTGGACATCCGGGTAGCTAAAATCATGCTGGACCATGGATGTTGCCAGACCAGAGAGTGCCGGACTAGAGAGGTTCAACCTGTACCAATATTGGGGGGTTGATTTTGAATTTGATTGTGATTTCATAGCTTTGTGGCTTATGTGGACAAAGTTGTCAGGGGACTCGAACCCAGACGGCGTCCATTCGTTGTCTGACCGTGAAGAGACAGGCAACACCAGCAAGGTTCAATCAGGGTTCAGTCCAGCAAGTTTCACAATCCTGCTGGAAAGGTATAACAAGTGGGGTTCCGCAGGGGTCTGTTTTGGGACCCGGCTCTGTTCAATATCTTCATCAACGATTTAGATATTGGTATAGAAAGTACGCTTATTAAGTTTGCAGATGATACCAAGCTGGGAGGGGTTGCGACTAATCTGGAGGATAGGGTCATAATTCAAAATGACCTGGACAAATTGGAGAAATGGTCTGAGGTAAATAGGATGAAGTTTAATAAAGACAAATGCAAAGTGCTCCACTTAGGAAGGAACAATCAGTTTCATACATACAGAATGGGAAGCAACTGTCTGGGAAGGAGTATGGCAGAAAGGGATTTAGGGGTTATAGTGGACCACAAGTTGAATATGAGTCAGCAGTGTGATGCTGTTGCAAAGAAAGCAAATATGATTCTGGGATGCATTAACAGGTGTGTTGTGAGCAAGACACGAGAAGCCATTCTTCCGCTCTACTCTGCGCTGGTTAGGCCTCAATTGGAGTATTGTGTCCAGTTCTGGGCACCGCATTTCAAGAAAGATGTGGAGAAATTGGAGAGGGTCCAGAGAAGAGCAACGAGAATGATTAAAGGTCTAGAGAACATGACCTATGAGGGAAGACTGAAGGAACTGGGTTTGTTTAGTTTAGAAAAGAGAAGATTGAGGGGGGACATGATAGCAGTTTTTAGATATCTAAAAGGGTGTCATAAGGAGGAGGGAGGAAACTTGTTCATCTTGGCCTCTGAGGATAGAACAAGAAGCAATGGGCTTAAACTGCAGCAAGGGAGGTTTAGGTTGGACATTAGGAAAAAGTTCCTAACTGTCAGGGTAGTCAAACACTGGAATAAATTGCCCAGGGAGGTTGTGGAATCTCCATCTCTGGAGATATTTAAGAGTAGGTTAGATAAATGTCTATCAGGGATGGTCTAGACAGTATTTGGTCCTGCCATGAGGGCAGGGGACTGGACTCGACGACCTCTCGAGGTCCCTTCCAGTCCTAGTATTCTATGATTCTATGATTCTATAAGCTCTTTATTGAAGAGTGAACACAACAATAGAGAGCGGCCCGTCTCCAAAGAGAACCAGACCCGATTTCATTAACAGGTAGGCTTATATAGACAGTTCCGTCGCGTCATAGACTATTTGGTTAAGCAACCCACCCCCCTTTATTAGTTAGAAACTTCTAGTTTCCATGCACACCTGGCCAACTATACATCATGGCCTTAAGCAATTCATAATGCATCAGCAACTTTCTTATCAGCCCAAAAGACATGTACCAAACAACAAGAAGACAATTTGTTAAGATCAGTGGGAGAACAGAAACAGGGAGTTAGGAACAAACAGGGGGAGAGCAGAAACAGGGAGTTTCCTTATCAGTTCTCAAAACAAACTGTTCCTCATCACAACAGGTACAGGAATGCAGCTTTCCCCTTATCTTACTTTTGCAACTTAAGCAAGCATATAGGGTGTGCCCCTGCTTGAACCATGTCTCCAGTTCTGCTCAGGGATTACCCAGAAACCTTTGTTACGTCTCTTTTGGTCTGCCTTAGCATAACTGCACTAGGCCCAATTTTCTAGGGCCTAACAAAGTCCTGCTGGGGCTTGTAGCTTTTCTTCTTTCTTAAAAAACAAAAAGAAGTCTGTATTTGAGCAGGATTTCATTTCTAACTTGACCGTACACACCAGCGTGTTAAGAAAAAATGTTTGAAGTGACTTTTGATGATTAATGCCTCAGAAACCTGGCAAATCTGAAGCAGCATCTCCCGCTGAGTGATAGGTAGAGCAGCGGCAGCAGCCACAAGAAATGCAATGGCCAGTGAAGCAGCCAAAAGAACTGAGCTGGGCTGGAGCTGGAGCTGAGGCAGTGCCGAGGAACTGCAGCTGAGACAGACAAAAGCCGGGAGCTGGGTCAGCACAAGCCAAGGCTGGGTTACCGAAGAGAGCTGCTGGGCTGGAGCCAGGATGGTAGAGGCCTACGGTTCCACACATAACACGGAAGCTGACCACACTGAGCAGCTGAGGAGAGCAAGGTGGGGACATGAAATGAGGGCCCAGCCCAGGGAGCTGTCACCAGACAAGAGGGCCTTGAATGCTGCAATTAGAATTGTGGGCCGTGAATCGCATGGGAGACCATGGCTGGGGAGAAGGGTCCTGGCATCTACAGCCTGTTGGTGTGTGCCCAATGCCAGAATAACTGCCTGAGCCATGGTATCACCACAGCACAACCAGGGTCTGGGCAAGAGGAAAGGGATGTGGGAGGAACAGAGAGTCATTTTCACTTGCATCCTCGAGACAGCTATCTGTGATGTCCCCGTGCCCATGGAGAGGGCTCCTTGTTTCTTTGAACCAATACAATTTTTTTCCTCACAGTAATTCTGTAACCAATGATATCTGGTATGAACTTAATGTAATGATCACTATGTCAGGGAAGTATCCATTGGGAAGAGATTACCACAGAGTGGAGACACCCCAGCCTCTGTTCTATGGGGGTTCTGAAGGCTGGGCCCAACAGTGTTACCATGATGAGGACTCTGCCACACTGGAGAGGATAAGGGGAGTCCTTGTGGTCAGGCAGGACTCTGGGTAAAGGGCGTTGAAGTGAGGATTCAGACCTTTTTGCTAATGAATTTCCATGAGGTAATGCAGAAGCCAAGACATTCCCCACTTAAACGAGGGATGTGGGACAAACTGATGGGTTGGATTTTAGTAACATGCACAGAGATGTGTAGATTGTGAATGCTTCATATACATGTCAAAAGAGGCAATGGGTAACGTTAGGGTGCACAATTTCCACATAAGGTGAGTACAACATCATTGATTGAGAAGACTTTCCAGAGACTGTTATTTCATAACAAATGAAAACTTGGTCAAGCAGTAGACTACACAACTGATCAATAACCAGTATGAATCACTCCTTCCTCTGAGATGTGCTATGTAGACACAATGAAGGCACCCCAGGCATAAGTCCCCTGAGCAAAAATGCTGATGAATTTTAGTTTGCCTTCCTCTCTGTGCTCCAAAGAACTCTCCCAGAAATGGTATATGTATTTTCAAAACCATTAGGAGTTAAGAGAAGCCATATGTTCACCAAATAAATTATCAGGGAAATGGAGTGGACAAAGAAAGTCTGAAGAGAAGTGCCTGTGAAAGGCAAAAAGGCAGGGAAGTAACTTATTTTGTGACAGACCATGGAGGAGAATAAACCTGCTACCAGCAGCTCCAGGGGAGATGAGCTGAGGGAAGGCAAAATCTCCCCCTTGGCAACTGCCCACAGGTCCCTCCCAGAAGGAAAAAAGGGCCTAGGGAGGAGGGGAAGGGGAGGGCAGCCTGAAAGGGAAGCATTCCTGATTCCTATGAATGATCCCCTTTATTTGCTGTTTGGCTTACTTCATTGGGGAGAGCCCTTGCCCTGAGCTGGCCCTGGGAGGCTGGGCCATACCACAGGAAGAGGCGGTTGACACCTGTGCAGAAAGAAAGCCCACTACATGCTGCCTGCAGAAGGTGCCATGGGGTGAGCAATACCCTTCGTACTGCCATACTCCTGTAACGGGGTCCGCTTGCTTGTGAGCACCCTTCTGTGGTAATCC
Organism: Rafetus swinhoei; assembly: GCA_019425775.1. Classification (NCBI taxonomy): domain Eukaryota; kingdom Metazoa; phylum Chordata; order Testudines; family Trionychidae; genus Rafetus; species Rafetus swinhoei. The sequence continues at coordinate 10,152,515 of CM033437.1, read as the reverse complement.
TGGTCATCTATGGCAGAGGAAATGTCAGTATATGGCCTGGGACCAGGCTTCTTCTTGCCCCCTTGCTGTGGCTGCTAGAGGGTTGGGGGGGGGGGACCCAGGCCCACCAGCTCCTCTGGGTCCCAGCCGAGGGACCCTATAAGTAGCAGGTGCCTGCTACAAGTCTCGGTTGTCTGCTCCTTCCTTGTTCCCTGGGCTAGTTCCCCAGGATGCTGCTCTGTCTGGTCATCTCAGGGTTCTGAGGCTGGGTTCTCAATAGACCCTGTCCAGGGGGCTATTAACTCTTCTAGTTGGCTTGTGGCTAGTCTTCGGTCACTGGGCCTGGGTCTCACCCAGGCCTAAAGTCCAGTTTGCACTCAGAGCTGTCCACGGTGCTGCTGTTCTCCCAGTCAGTACATCAGTCCGTTTGGGTTGAGCTCCTGTGAGGAACTGCCAGGCCCTAGCCCAACAGTTTCTTTTATACTGCTCTGCTGGGTCCTGATTGGCTGCCATGGAGGCAGCCACTCTATTCTGCCTGGAGGACCTCTCTTCTGCTCCTCTGGCTGGGTTGGGGTGTGGTAAGGCCTCCAGGCTCCTGTGGGGGGCATTGGGGCTTAGTCCACCCCATCACAGAGACCATGGCACAATGCCAGGGAAGTGGGCCCAGAGCATTCATCTTACATAGGCGGTGGGTATAATAAGCCAGGGGAGGTTCAAGCTCTCCTGTAGTGCAGTCACCAACCTGCTGCCTTTAAGAGAATTGTCACCTGGACTTTGCTCCTCCTTGCGTGCGCTCTCCCACTACCCTCACCCTCACGGCTTTACCCATGTGCCATCTCTTCCTGTCCCTACTCCACTCCTAAACTGAGGCCCCAGGTGCTTTTGAGCCAACTCTTTTCCTTATTTGAAAAAAATGCCAAAGTTGAGAATGCTGTTTGGGTGGGGCAGAGTGTGTATGTTTCCAAAGCTGTCTTTTTCCAGTCTCTTACTCCATTTTTGATGAATGCAGTCCACTGGAGAAACATCTGCAATGAAAGCAGAAAACTGTACCTGCCTGCTCAGTGTACTGTAAAAATGAAAATGTCTTGTAGTGTTCCAGTGTAAATGGGAAAGACTGAGGGTATGTCTATACTTGCCCCCTAGTTCGGACTAGTGAGGCAAATGAAGCATACCGAAGTTGCTAATGAAGCACGGGATTTAAATATTCCACGCTTGATTAGTATAGTCGTGGCCGGTCGCCATTTTAAAATGCCGGTTGCCCGATTTAACTTACTGCATGTAGACGCAGTTGTCCAATCCAAAACCCTTCCCTCGAATTAACTGTTACTTCTCATTGCACGAGGAGTCTACACTGCAGGGCTTTTGTGCAAGAAGCTTTTTGCGGAAGAGATCTTCACACCTCAAAAGCACATCGCAAAAGCAATGCGATGTGCTTTTGTGCAAGAGAGCGTCCACACTGCATGGGCGCTCTTGCGCAAGAAAGTTCTGCTTGCCATTCAGAGAATGCTTTTTCCGATAGGCTCTTTTTGGCAAGAAACCCCTGCGGAGCGGCCACACCTGCCTTTTTGTGCAAGAGCTGTAGCTCAAAAAGGAGTTATTCCTCGTGGGGAGAGAAATAACTCTACTGGCAAAAGCCCTCTGTCCTGTTGATTTACTGTATTTTTTTTTTGCGCAAAAATGCGCTTGAGGTGTGGACGCTCTGCCGGTTTTTGCGCAAAAACAGCCATTTTTGTGTAAAAATCTGGTAGTGTAGACATAGCCACAGTATTGAGATGGGATGCTTCCCCGTTGCACTGAGTGGACCAACTATTACAACAGTCGCAAGTTAATACATTGGGGCTACGTCTACACTGGCATGAATTTCCGGAAATGCTTAAAACGGAACAGTTTTCCGTTATAAGTATTTCTGGAAAAAGAGCGTCTACATTGGCAGGATGCTTTTCCGGAAAAGCCCTTTTTCCGAAAAGCATCCATGGCTAATGTAGACGCTGCTCGAAAAAGCCCGATCGCCATTTTTGCAATCGGGGCTTTTTTGCGGAAAAGACTACTGTGCTGTCTACACTGGCCCTTTTCCGAACAGTTTTCCGGAAAAGGACTTTGCGAGCGAGCAGCATAGTTTTTCCGGAAAAGCAGCTGATTTCTTACAGTAGATCGTCAGTGCTTTTCCGGAAATTCAAGGGGCCAGTGTAGACAGCTCGCAGCTTATTCCGGAAAAGCGGCTGATTTTCCGGAATAAGTGGCCCAGTGTAGACACAGCCTTGGGCTATATCTACACCACAGGGGTTTTGCGCAAAAACGGCCATTTTTGTGCAAAAACCGGCGGAGTGTCCACACCTCAAGTGCGTTTTTGTGCAAGTGCGTTTTTGCGCAAGAAAATCTACAGTCAATCGACAGAACAGAGGGCTTTTTGCAGTGTAGGTAAACCTCCTTCTATGAGGCATAACTCCTTAACATGTGTGTGGATGCTCAACAGGGGGTTTCTTGTGCAAAAAGAGCTTATCACAAAAAGCACAGGTGCTCTGATGGCCATTCTGTGGCCATTAGAACTTTCTTGAGCAAAGAGTGTCCATGCAGTGTGGACGCTCTCTTGCACAAAAGCACATCACATTTGCGATGAGCTTTGAGGTGTGGACGCGCTTTTGCGCAAGAAGGTTTTGTGGAAGATCTCTTCTAGAAAAAGCTTCTTTACACAAAAAGCCTGCAGTGTAGACAAAGCCTTGATGTCAGAATGCTGGAAGAAGAAAGCTTTTCCCATGACCTTTGGATTGCATGATTTCTGGATTGTATCCTCTGGCCTCCACAGAGAGGAAGTGCTATTTCAGGGGTTAATAAAGTGGATATGTCAACTGCAGGGCAGTATACACATCAACTATCAACTGAAAATGATTTTGGTTTCTGTATCCCGTGACAGCATTCCCACACATAATGCAAATGTTAGTACGTTGTACACTGAAGAAAAACTGTTAGACTAAATCATCTACAAGACTCTTTGCCATGAAAATCCAAACCCCTGTTATCGGTAAATAATTTCTTCACTCCTGGGGGATGTTCTCAAGCTGAAATTCTCCAGGGTCTACCTTCTGTGCTTACCACCGCTCACGGAACCCAGGGAATTGTCCATGAATCTTGGCTAAACTGAGAGTCTGTAGGGACCGTTCAGGGAAATTATAAAGGTTGGTGTCCAGCAAGCTAAGTGTCAGACATGGGTGAGTCATACACTAATTCTCAGGGCTCTGCCTTCCTGTCTCAGAAAGGAAATTTTCTCTCTCTGCTGAGTGGCATTGTGGTGAGTTGCCACTTTCTGCATAACATTTAAAGATAAGGACAAAGGAAGAGTTCCAGGGTTCAAGTCAAGAGACCTCTGGGAATGCATTCACCAGCCCAGCAGCTTGAATTGCTCGGTATTGTATTCTTCTTATTTGCTAGATAGTCTGCTTTGATTTGTCTGCTGTCCTTGTAATCACCTACAATCTTTTATTGTTAATAATTAGTTTTTATGTTTTAATCCAAACCGAGTATGCCTTTAAGTGAAGTGTTTGGAAGAAAAAGCTCAGCTCGGTGATCACAGTGTGCATTTTGCTCCCCACATTGAGGGAGGAACAAACTGATCAGTGTTTGGACCAGGGCAAGGTGGAACAGCTCTTGGGTTAGGGAGCCAGTGGTTATTTTAGCTACAGCCTTTCTCTGGTTGGTTCATGCAGCGACGGCTCAGAAAGTCCGATGTCACCGCAGGCTGAGTGCATCCCTGTCTGTGTGAATGCTCGTGTAGGTGCAGGATGGGGAGTGGGCTTGCAGCTCTCTCCTTCATGCTCCCCAGTCATCCCTGGCTCCCACAACCTCTGATGCCCCTACCTTCCCCACTACTCTTTCTCTGCAGGGAGTGAAGTGCCATCCCCAACTCCTGCTCCTTTTGGTGAGGATTAATCAGTGACTGTGTGTGTCATCGTGAGAAATCTTTCCCACACCCTAAAAATGCCAGGGCACCTGAGTGCCTTCTCTTGTTACACCCACATACACGGTTGTGGTGCTTCATGGAATGCTACACAGGGGAGAGCTCACAAGCCGAGTGGTTTGCACATTCTATAATGAAAGCAGGCAACTGTGGGACTTGTGAGGACCTAGGTAAATACAGCAGTTACATACAGGAACCACTGACTGAAACAGAGGGCCACCGGGACACAGATATTATCTTAGCTTGCTCTGGGACCATTTGTTAGCCTCCTCTGTTAATCGTTAATGGCTAGGGCTGTATGAGGTTTTATGGGTTCATGTCATTATTTTGCTCCCTTAAAACATTCATCCATATCAAACTTCATGAGATCAAACAGCCTCATGAAACGTACACTTAATGTAGACTTCCCAGGCACCGTAGTCTCACGAGGTCATGAAATGAAAAATGTGCCTTCCATAATCTCAGGCAACAAGTTTTCATGCAAAATGCCTCCAGCTGACTTTTGTAGTTATGCACGTAGATTCCCAAAACTGGAAGGGATGATTTTGATCATCTGCTCTGAATTCTTTTACAGCCCAGGCCTGAGAATCCCCCAAACCCTTCCCGGAGCAGATCTTTTACAGGTACATTCAACCTCCATGTAGAAATTCTCCATGTTGAAGAATCTGCCATGAGAATTGGCAATGTGTTCCAAAGGTTGTTATAACTTTTTTAAAAAAAAGTGCACCTCAATTCCAGTCAGAATTTATCTTCAACTTCCAGCCATTTGATCATGTTACGCCTCTGTATGCTAAGCTGAAAAGCTTAATATTAAATATTGTTCCCCACGGAGATTCTTACAGAAAATTATCAATAACCTCTTAACTGTCTTTGTTGAATTAAATACATTGAGCTCTTTGAGTCTATCATTATAAGGCAGGTTTTGGAGCCTTTACTAATTCTTCTGACTCTTCTTTGAACCTTCTTCAGTGTTTAAAAACTTTGTGGATGCCAGAACTGGGCATTGGATTCCAGCTGCAGCTGAATCTGTGCCAAACAGAGGTAAAATGACTTCTCTACCTTTCCTTGAGATTCCCCTGGTTATTATTCCAGGATCACATTGGCTCTTTTGGCTGCATTGTAAGCATTTTTGAGCTGGCTATTTCTTCATGCCCCCAAATCTTTCAGAGTCATTACACTTCCTACAATAGTCCTGAGTCATGTAAACATCACCTACATTCTTTGTCCTTAGATGTGCGCATCTATATAGCGATATTACAACAAATTGTTTGCTTTGACCCAATTTAACAACCAGTCCAGATCGCTCTGAATCAGTGACCATTATTTACCATCCCCTAATTTTTCTGTCATCTGCAAACTTCAGTCATGACAAGGTTTTCCTGCTGACGTTTCTCTGCTTACATTTCTCATATAACACCTGTAAGTTGTGTCTCAGACTTAGGCTATGTCTACATTACAATGATCTATTGGTAAAAGGTATGCAAATTGCACTCTGCAATTTGCGTACCCTTTTCCGATAGTTTTTTTCTAAAGAGGCTTTTCTGAAATTTGGCCCATCTACACTGGGTCAAATTTCAGAAAAGCCTCCTCTTTCGGAAGAGCCCTTCTTCCTCGTGGGAGGAGGAAGACAGAGCTTCCGAAAGAGCGCATCTGCTCTTCCGCAAAAAAAAGCAGAAGAGCAGATGCGTTCCCTGCACACAGTGGAGTTTTTCCGGGACACCTCCGGGTATCCCGGAACAACCCTGTAGTGTAGACGTAGCCAAAAATGGGTGCCTTGAAGAAAGTGTCTCACCAAAAGAAACAGGGGAAGTAACAGAGGTGCAGGTCTGTAGCCCCAAATACCAAGAGCCTTGTGCCTTTCAAGCCCATTCTGTTGAGCAAACTCATAACCCAGCACAATATCTGTTTCCATGGGGGAAACTTGTAGACATTGTGGTAAGAGACAGGGCACATTCTTGACCTCCTGTCTATCAGTAAGATCTTCACAGACTTTTATCCCCTCCTATTCACTCCCTTCATGAGATAAAACTCACATTCTTTTTCATCTCTCTATACATAATAGTTTCCCTGGGCCCTTGATCATTTTCATGGCCCTTTCCCAACCTCCACTAATTTTGAAATATCGTGTGCAAGGTGAGTGCCCAGTATTACAGAGAGGAATACAGAAGAATGTGAAATATCAACTGACTGATTTCCTATTACAAATATATTTTGTATAATTTCCCAGCCCACTCCTCCTGGATCCCAATATTTTGCTTGTTTTCTGTTCAGAATCTGGGGTTTCACAGAGCAAGGTGCCGTGACATCCAGTCCCTGTCTTGTGTTCATAGAGTTCGTTGAACCTTATAAGATGTTTCAGGAGCTCAAAGTTTTCCCTTCAAAAGGCAGACTTTGAAATGGTTGACAAGGAAATTCATCTGTTAATACACTGCCCATTCACCTGGCTTTGTCAGTTCCCTTTGAGGAGATCTCTGGAACTTGACTATGACCTAAATAATCCGGTGCCATCTGTAAAGATCGCACCTCACTGCTCACTCTCATTTCAGATTGTTCATAACGATAAAATATTTACCATAATATTTGGAATAAACCGTGCAAAGCTGTTTCTTTTCTTTTCTCATTTCGCAGGCACCTTGAACATTTCTGAGCCCAACTGATGCTTTGATCATCTCATGGCAGCTTTCAACCTCACCCCCTCTGGCTCTTCAACATTCATTCTAACAGGCATTATTGGCCTGGAAACTGCCCACATTTGGATTTCCATCCCGTTCTCTGTGTGCTACATTATTGGACTAATGGGAAATTTCGTGCTTCTGTTAGTTGTAGGCAAAGAGGAGACCCTGCACAAGCCGATGTACCTGCTGCTCTGCATGCTGGCGCTCACCGACATCGTCACTTCCTCGTCCATCGTGCCAAGGGCCCTGTGTATATTTTGGTTCAATTTGAAAGTCATTACTGTGGATGGCTGCCTCACCCAGATGTTCTTTCTTCATGCCGTGTCTGTTATGCAGTCAGCCATTCTTGTGACAATGGCCTTTGATCGCTACGTTGCCATATGTATCCCTCTGAGATACACCACCATCCTCAGCAATGCCCGAATAGCTAAGCTAGGGATTGTAGGTTTGGTAAGAGCTGTTCTCTTCATTCTGCCCCTACCCCTGCTCCTGAACAGGCTGCCATTCTGTGACAACCACATTATCCCCCACATATATTGCGACCACATGGCTGTGGCGAAGCTGTCCTGTGGGGACATCACATTCAACAGGACATATGGCTTGGTGATAGCATTTGTAGTTATTGGGTTAGATCTGATGCTCGTCATCCTTTCCTACGGTCTGATCATCAGGGCCATCCTCAGACTCTCCTCTAGGAATGCCTACCAGAAAGCCGTCAACACCTGCACAACTCACTTGTGTGTGATGCTGATGTCTTGTATTCTCTTGCTCTTCTCCTCTATGACACACCGGTTTGGTCAGAATACAGCTCCGCACATCCACATCATCCTGGCCACCCTCTACTTCCTTGTTCCCCCCATGTTCAACCCGATAATTTATGGGGTCAAAACCAAAGAGCTTCGTGACAAAGTGGCCAAATACATGTGTAGAGGGTGATTGTGGGGGGCCAGTTACTTTAAACCAGTATGAAAAGATGGCTAAAGGGTATCTAATTGTTAAGCAAGGGTGCTGTGACCAAGCCAATGATAATCCTAAAAGGGCATTACAAGGAAGAGGGAGAAAAATTATTCTTTGTAACCTCTGATGATAAGACTAGAAGCAATGGGCTTAAATTGTAGCAAGGGAGGTTTAGGTTGGACATTAGGAAAACACTTCCTAACTGTCAGAGTGGTTAAACACTGGAATAAATTGCCTAGAAAGGTTGTGAAATCTCCATCATTGGAGATACTTAAGAGCAAGTTAGATAAACATCTATCAGTAATAATCTAGATGGTGCTTGGTCCTGCCATGAGGACAGGGGACTGGACTTGATGACCTCTCAAGGTCCTGTCCAGTTCTAGCATTCTATGATTCCATGATTCTATGCATGGAGACACTATGAATTAATAAAATAGAACACCTCATAGTTAAGGATTAATTAGAAAGCAGACTTTTAGATTTAAGGTCAAAATCTAGCTGGCAATTTCTGGTAATCAGAATGAGAGGAGGAGACAGACAAGTAAATAATTGAGAATGAAAAAAGACAAGTGGATGAAAACTGTGAGTCTATATGCCTCGGATATTAGAGTTTCATCAAATGTTATAAAAGTGATGGTCCAGTAGGAGTCATTTTGATCTACCTACGTGTTTGGAGAAGTTATCAAAGATTAACTAATACAGTATACCCTGGAAGCCATACTGAGAGATGTTATTCATAATACCCTTTCGCACTGGTGGGTGAGAAATTGGTCACTATGAACCTGCTATTAATTACTTATTCCTGTGTGTGCTTAAATTTAATACACTGCAGTGTTAAACAAGATTATGCTTACTCAGATTTAATCCTTGACCAGACAGAATTGCTGTTTTCCTATTGATTATTCCTGTCACCGCCTTGATTGCAATAGTTAACTAATCATTAATGGGCCTGAAAAAGCTAGTAAGACACTGTTGTGTTAAACTACAGGGTGTCCACGCTATACAACCAAGGAACATTAAAAAACATGTGGACATATAGCAAAAGGACATAAAGTGGGGAATTGTTTCCCCCACGGATGACTTCTGTTTGTGCAAATTGATCTTCTTTTTTTTTGTACAACGCAAGAGCGGGGAATGAGAGGACTTAAAACGGAACGGTTCCCACAAGTGTCAACACCGCTTGTACGGAACCAAAGTATACTGGGGTGACTTATAGCAGGGATGCCTGAACGACATCACCTTGAAGACCAATAATTTAATTCTTTGAACTGTTGACTTGGCAGTCATTTTCAGATGGAACTTTCAAAATACACACTATCTATTCCCATTGTCAAAGACATCCGATGTGATCAAAGAGATTTCATAATTTAGTTTATAAAACAAATGAAAACAGAGATTGCCACAAAATGTCCAGGGGATGGAATTACATTCAGTACTAAGTCCTTCACAACCTAGATTGGCTAATATCTTATTTTTGCCATTGTTTTCTGGAGTCCTCAGACTGTTGGAGCATCAGTGGAGAGTTTTGCTTATGTTTTGCTTCACTGGCATCTTACTTAGAGAAACCAAGGAGAGCATTTTTGGGTTGAAGGTCTCAAACACATAGATGCTGCAGGGGACAAAGATTTTAGTGAACTTGAATTGTTTGTATGTTCTCTATGAGGTCCAACTCCTGGAGAAGAAATGGAGACTCAGATGAGAACATAGGAATGGCCATACTGGGTCAGACAAATGATCCATCTAGTCCAATATCCTCTCTTCAGATAGGGCCAATGCCAGGTGCTTCAGACTGAAAGACCAGAACAGGGCTATAACTGAGGGATCCATCTCCTATCATCCAGTCCCTTCATCAGTTATTCAAAGGCTAGGCACAACCAGAATATGAGGCTGCATCCCTGAACGTCTTGGCGAACAGCCATTGATCGAACTATCCTCTATGAGCGTATATAGTTCTTCTTGAACACCATTATACTTTGGGCCTTCAAACATCCCTGAAAATGTGATCCCCAGGTTGACTATTTTTCCTTTATCTAAACCAGTGAGTGAAGTGTCGGGGGGAAATCTCAGCTGTGGCATAAGGAAAGTTCATAGTCTGTTCCTCACATGTCCCATGCCTCTTGACCAAGCCCTGCTTGTATGGCGATACCACGGGTCAGACAATGGCATTGGCTCCAGCATTGGCACCTGTGCTCAGTCTCTTAGTAGCAGGACCCCCCTCCTCAGCATCTGCCCGTCCATCAGATTCACATCCTGCCTACTGAGTCCTGCCTCCAAGCTCTTCCTTTCTGGTTCTGTCTCCCTGTGTTGTTCTCTGCCGATCCAGAGCTGGGTTCTGGGCCAGCAGAGACAAGCTGAGCCCAAGGGGATCTGGGGCAGAGGGACAAAGCCAGGATAGTGGACAGTGGCCATGACACAATTCACATGGCAGCCAAACATGATGAGCTGCTGGGACCATGAGAGGAGGGCCCAGCATAGTTAGACATCACTTGAGAGGAGGGCCTTGAAGACTGCACTCAGAGGTGAAGGGCATGAACTCAATGGTAGGGCCAATGCTGGGAAGAAGAGTCCCATCAGCCTGACCAGTCAAGCTTAACCTTGGGTCCTTCCTCTCCAGCGTTGTGTCTCTCCCACCTGGCTGGCCTTTTGGCTCCACTGCCCCTGTATATGGCTTGGGTGCAACTCACAGTAGCGTGTGGCTCACTTCACTGCACAAACTCCCTCCCCACCATCATAAACAGTGGAATAGTTCTCCAGGCCATTGTCTGAATGATCATCACTCAGCTTCCATGTAACCCTTCATTGGGTGCCCAGGGCACAGCAATTGTCTCAAGCTGAACTGCAAACAATTGACGGCCATATGCAGAACTGAGATTAGTAGTGTATGTGCATTACGCGCTGGTCTGTCAAGATAAAATGCTTAGAATCATAGAATCCTAGGGCTGGAAGAGACCTCCGGAGTCATTGAGTCCAGTCCCTTGCCCAAATCAGGACCAACCCTAACTAAACCATCCCAGCCAGGGCTTTGTCAAGCCGAGACTTAAAAACCTCTAAGGATGGAGATTCCACCATCTCCTTAGGTAACTCATCCCAGTGCTTCACCATCCTACTAGGGAAATAGTTTTTCCTAATATCCAACCTAGACCTTCCCCACTGCAACTTGAGACAGTTGCTCCTCGTTCTGCCATCTGCCACCACTGAGAACAGCCTCTCTCTATCCTCTTTGGAACCCCCCTTCAGGTAATTGAAGGCTGCTATCAAATCCCCCCTCACTCTTCTCTTCTGCAGACTAAATAAGCCCAAATCCCTCAGCCTCTCCTTGTAGGTCATGTGCTCCGGCCCCCTAATCATTTTGGTTGCCCTCCGCTGGACTTTCTCCAATGTGTCCACATCCTTTCTGTAATGGAGGCCCCAGAATTGGATGCAATAGTCTAGATGTGCCCTCACCACTACTGACTAAAGAGAAATAATCACTCCTCCAAATGCACGCTAAAATGACATTAGCCTTCTTGGCTACAAGGACACACTGGTGACTCATATCCAGCTTCTCATCCACTGTAATCCCCAGGTCCTTTTCTGCCGAACTGCTGCTTAGTCAGTCGGTCTCCAGCTTGTAACAATGCTTGGGATTCTTCTGTCCAAAGTGCAGGACTCTGCAAAGGAACTTCCCCCATCATGAGCTATGTAGAATGGGTTGAAGCAAAGAAATCTGATGAAATTCAACAAAGGCAAGTGCAAAGTGAAGCACCAAATAGCTTACAAGATTGTTTGTTTAATTTTTTAATTTTTTTAAAATGAAAGCTAGGACTGTCGTGCATATTGTTGGGGTGTGTAAAAATTACTACGTATGAAATGGCTCTACATTAGGGAGTAAGGTGTCTAGCCAGAAAAGGCATTGTCATTGCCCTTCAAACATGTTTTTCCCCTTTGTCCTGGCAGCCTTGGAAAATAGATAAGCATGCAGCTTGACTTTGTTGTCTTTTGCTTTTCCACATTGACTCTGCATAACATGTCTTCAGGGTCAAAATCCCTTGTAATCTCTGTGATCTGTTAGTCTGTAGCAAAAGAAGTGCTGATTCAATTAGAAATTTTGTAAATCGTAATTAGGGGTGGGTATAATTTTATTAGTTATTTGCTTATTAATATTCATTTTATTGGAGTTAACATTACTAAATAAGGCTTTAGGAAAAGTTGTGATAGACGTGTGAATTAACATACGATAAAAGGGTGTGATTGTCACTCGACTGTGGCCACTCAGACATTGTGATGAATGTCCGAGGTAAACAAGGCAATAAAGCTGTCCCTTTTACCCCATCCGCTTCTGGGTCACCTGTTTCTTCTGTAACACATATCACAGGAAGAGGGACAGAAACATAAGCCCTTTTAGGCGAGGCCCGGTGTGAGGCCTGAGGCTTGGCCTAAAGTAGTCAGAACTTTGCAGGCGTGAAACAGAGAAGTGCAAGCAAGGGCAGGCCCAGCTCACAGAATCTGGCAAGAACAGGGCGGATGTTGCAGAAACCCGCATTCCTAAGGGACAGTAGGCACAAGAATATACATGCAAACACATTGCAGCAAGGTGGTGCCAGAACACATCCCCAAAAGGTAACAGGAGCACATGGATCCAAATTAGGTGTAACGACAGCATAACGGCATGATGGCTAGAGTTGACTTGTATGAACTAACATGTGCAAGATAATGGGCAGTCCCTGGATACATCAAAGGGTGGCACCCTGATATGTCAGACTAAGGTGACACCCCGTTATGTCAGGAGTGATATGTATCTTGTGTGCTATTTAAGGTGGGGAGTGGCATCATTTAGTGCCCTCACTACCCGTACAAGAGAACTCCTGGAATTACCAGAGGGAAAAATCCTGACCTGGGGGAAGGGATGGTCCCAGGATAAAAAGATTTCTAGCCTGTGTATGGACACTTGATGGCCTGTTTGCCACAGTGAGAAATTTCAAATTCATGTCCATTCAAGCGACATTTTAGTCATTGTTCGGTCTTCTATTGATTTGCTAGATAATCTGCTTTGATTGATTTGCTAACACTTAGGCTATGTCTAGACTGCATCCCTCTGTCGACAGAGAGATGTAGATTAAGCATGTCGAAATTGCTAATGAAGCCGGGATTTAAATATCCCGCACCTCATTAGCATAAACATGGCAGCTGCTTTTATTCGACACGGAGGTTTTTTTGAAAACAATCAGCAGTCTAGATGTGGATCTGTCGAAAAAGGCTTTCGACAGATCCGCGTCTAGACTGCCATTTTTTTTCCAAAAAAACTCCGTGTTGAAAAATAGCGACGGCCATGTTTATGCTAATGAGGTGCAGGATATTTAAATCCCGGGTTCATCAGCAATTTCGACATGCCTAATCTATATCTCTCTGTCGACAGAGGGATGCAGTCTAGACACACCCTTACAATCCTGTAAAATCCATCAGTTTTGTAGTTAAACTTGCTTTTTGCTTTACCTCAAGCAGTGCACCTTTGAGGGAAGTGTCTGGGGAAAATCTCCATTTGGTTAACGCAGGCTTGTTGCAGGTCCTTCCCACAGGGAAGGGTGGGTGAATTCTCCAAATCGGTTTACACTGTGTATATCCCTGAGCAGTACAAGACAGTATAGAACTGGGTTTATACTCCAGGGAGTGATGTGAGCCTGGGGACCTAGGAAATTGGCTGGTGTTAGGAGTATAATAGAATCCTAGGGCTAGAAGAGACCTCAGGAGGTCATTGAAGCAGGACCAATCCCAACTAAATCAACCCAGCCAGGACTGTGTCAAGCCGGGACTTAAAAATCACTAGGGATTCCACCAACTCCCTAGGGAACCCATTCTAGTGCCTTACCACCCTCCTAGGGAAATAGTTTTTCCTACTAGTACTAGAGATAGTCCCAAACATAGCACAGATGAAGGTGCATTACAAGTACAACAGAGCCATCCTCAATTGATAGGATGAACTGTTTTTCAGATACAGTTTGTCCTCACAAACTGAGCCTCTCTTATTGGCAAATAGTTTCTTAACCCCCCTTTTCCCAAGGAGACTCTGACGCTGAAGTTCTTCAGGGTTTATTTTCTGCTTGCAGAGCTCAGGTAATTGTCTGGTAGTCAGGCCAACTTGAAGGTCTTCAGGGACTGTTCAGGAAAGACTTAAAGGTCACCTTCCAGCACGTCAAGTGCCAGACATGAGAATCTTAAGATCAGGGCTCTGCCTTCATGTCTCTGTAAGGAGATTTTATCTCTCCGCTGAGCAGGATCTGGGTGAGTTGCTTTTTACTGCATTTCAGTTAGTGCCAAGGAAGATCTATTAATGAGCCATCTGGACAGGAATTTACCAGCACAACAACTTGAAATGTTTCATATTGTTCGAAACACCAAGGTATTTTCCTGGTGAAATTTGGAACTACAAATTTACGGGGGAAAGTTTGGACAAATATTTGCATTTTCAGATTAGTTCCTTGTCTTTTATTGTGTCCTTTTGTCTGTGTCAGTGTAGTAAGTTGAAGGTCAGTAACATGGAGTCAGCAGGCCTAAATAGAGGCCTGTAACATGAAAACAGCAACAGACTTGCAATCTAGTGAGCAAGACTTTGGTTCAGTAACACAAGAGCCAAGAAAGAGGCCCTATTGATAATTGTGTGATTGTGTAAGTTAGTTAGAGCATGGAAGGACACAGGAAGGCACTGGGTACAAACTGTAAGCCAAAGGGGAGTAATGGAACATCTTAATAAGAAATGTCTTGGTACAAAGACTCCCTAAAAACTAATGCACATACCAACCTAGGTTCAGGACCAGGTCGGAATTGACAGCATGAAGGATAGTAAGTAAGCCCCCCTTCCGTAAGGTGAGGGGTGGTAACTAGGCAACAGAGGGTGGCAACCCGGTACGTAAAGAAGTGATGTAAGTTGTTTGTACCTGTCTATAAAAGGACACTGCAAAGGGTGCTCTCCGGCCGACCTTGGGGGCCGGGTGCACTAGGCGCCTGAACGGCAGGTGTCATTGCCTGAACTTACAGAATGCACAGTAGCTTAACTTTGACTAACTGCTGTTAATATCTGTTATATGGCAATAGGCCTGCCCGGTGTTGGTACTTTGTCAACACGGGCCATAGTGCCCAGTGGTGTAACATTGTACTGATCTATGTTACCAACTGGTAGAGCTTCGTATTTGACAATAAATCTGCTCGATTGATTTCAAACCTTGCCTGCATCTGTCATTTCCGGGGCTTCTCAGAGATCTCCTGTGTTGACCCAAGTGCACGGGCTCTAACACTCTAGATAAAGGGAGTACCGATTGTTATGCACGCAGCTGAAAATTTCTCATCACCGACAGAGTAGAGGGCCTGTCAGGAGCGCGCCAGGATGACCCTGACCGAACGACACTGACACTGACAGTTCAGACCACCGAAGGTACCGAGGTACAAGACACCGAGGTACGACAGTCAGTAGCTTCCTTTTTCTTTTTTTTGGAGTGGTAGGCTGTGTCTACATTGGCGCGATCTTGTGCAAAAGCAGCTGCTTTTGTGCAAAAACTTGCTGCCTCTCTACACTGGCCACGAGTTCTTGCGCAAGTAAACTGACGTTCTAAAGTATGAAATCAGTGCTTCTTGCGCAAGAACTATGATGCTCCCACTCAGGAATAAGCCCTCTTACGCAACTGTTCTTGCTCAAGAGGCCAGTGTAGACGGGCAACATGAATTTCTTGTGCAAGAAAGCCCTATGGTTAAAATGGCCATCAGAGCTTTCTTGCGCAAGAAAGAGTCTACACTGGCATGGATGCTCTTGCGCAAAAGCACATCTCTTGCGCAAACGCACATGCCAGTGTAGCCGCTCTCTTCTGGAAGAGTTTTTGCACAACAACTCTTCCGCAAAAGAGTTTTTGCGCAAGATCATGCCAGTGTAGCCGTAGCCATAAGGTTTTTCCTCTGGTTCACCAAACTTTTCTGATTCAGCAACTTCACTGTGCTGTTAGGTCTTACAATCAAAGCTTCTGCAGTGGGTCTCTGTGGGTATGTCTATGCTACAGAGAAGTTTGAATCTGCCACAGTCGATCTTCCAGGGCTTGAATTAGCGGGTCTAATGGAGATATGCAAATTCAAACTGAGACGGGCGCTCCCGTCGATGCCGGTAGTCCTGCTTCTATGAGAAGGAAGGGAAGTCAAAGGGAGAGTGTGCTCCCTTCAACTTCCTGCAGTGTGGATGGCACCAAAAGTCAAGTTAAGATACTTCGACTTAAGCTACACAATTAACGTAGCTAAAGTTACGTATCTTAATTCGAACATCTCCCCAAGTATAGACCTACCCTGAGTGACCAGAGGTTTTACAACAAGAATGGGCCACACACTGGCTAGATTCTGCTCTCACATTTTGCCTTCAATGAGTCACTCTTTTTGACGTTCACTTATATGAGCGGACAATTAGAGCTCCAGAAATGCCCATCTTTTATGCTCAATCACAGAACTCTGCTGGGGGTTTCCTTCAGACCTTTTGAGCACCTCACAGAATACATCCCTCTGTAACAGGACCCAAAACCATAACAATTGCAGCTCAGAGTTCAGCATTAACCATGAAAGGTGAAATCTTGGCCCCAGTGAGATCTCCCTAAATCCACATGTCCGGACTTCAATAAGTAGTGTGCTTCACAATGATCGTGTTTCCAGCAAGGGTGAGAGATTTGACAGGAGAGATGCTGAAATCTCAAACTCCAACTCATAGGCTGAGAGGTTCCAGAAAAATTAGGGTTACAATTTTTTTTCAGAGAGGGCGAGGGGTCTGCTGACTCTTTGCTCCTGCATCTCTGGGTCCGAAGCAACAAATTCAGTAAAAATAAAAGTATGGTTTTTTGATCAGAGGAAACCAAGAGGTACTTCATCTAGCAAGGTCCAGGAATGTTCTGTGTGAGTGTGTGTGTGTTTTGGGAAGGGGAGCAGAGACATAAAGTATCCACATGATCAAAATGGTGTGGGCTTTTTAAACATGGTGCAAGAGAATGAGCCCCCTGCAGACACCAAAGAGGGGTCATGAGGCCTCCTGGGGCATTGTCTCAGGCTGTAACATGACATGGACCACACTGTAGCAGACTATCTCTGACACCATCTCTCCTCTGGACCATCTCTCGTCTTGTGAGCAACCCCCCTGCAGCCCCATAGTAATGCCAGCAATTGGCAACATGGGAAAGCCGCCTCTGGCAGGCATATCCAGGTTTCTAAGGGGCTGCAATACGTAGTGGCATTGGGGCATTTTGAAGAAGAGTTACCACATCCTCTCTTTCCTCCACCAGGTCCGTCCCTCTCTTCTTCCTTGCCCAAGCTGAGCAGCTGCTGGGGTTGCAGTTCCGGCTGGTCTCCCCCTTTTATCCAGTGCTCACAAACACTGAGTGTAACCTAGTCTGAGGAGATATTTCTGGGAGCTGGCACCTGTGGGAGCTGGCACCTGAGTTTATTTTTTTCCCCGTGTGTGAGGGATAGCATGGTGTGGAGCCACCATTGAGGGGTGTGGATGAGGGAGCACACAGGAAGCACCGATGGTTAAGGGGTGGGGAATGGGATGTACATGGACCACCGTGCAGATCCGTAATTTGTGGGGGCAGGTAGTGGGTGTACAAGAACAGAGCGATAGTGCTGGGGGCTCTGGGGAGGCAAGGAGTAGATATTTAGGGTCTCATGGGCTATCTCAGCCTTGTGAGATATGTTGTGTATTGGGGTTGTAGATATAGATCTTGTTTTATAGTAACTGAGTTAGGTCATCAGGGGTCAGTCCAGCTGGTTCTAGTGTATTCTGTCCTATGAAATAAATGGACACTTGCAACTGCTCAAGCTCTCTGTTCCCAGTGATTTCTTTCTAAACTGTGGCACTCCAACGATATAACAAGAACATTTCCAAGGTGCTGCAGCCACATAAGAATACCTTTCCATAGGGTGAAATTTAACATGGTCACGAACAGGAAATATGCCTTCAGGAAGCTTGGGACCAAGCTTTGTGGAAAAATGCCACCAGCTGACTCCTGACACAGGCCTGAGAATTTCCCCCGCATTGCTCCCAGAGCAGATCTTTTAGGGAAACATCCAACCTTGATTTAAAAATTGAGAATGATGAAGATTCTGCCCAAACCCTTGTTAAATTGTTCCAGTGATTAATTACTCTCATTGTTCCAAAAATATACACCTTATTTCCTGTCAGAATCCTTCATCTTTGCCTTCCATGCAACGGGCTGAGTTTCACATCTAGATTCTGGGATGAAAAGCTGGTTATTAAATATTGGTTACCCACTTAGGTACTTACAAAGTCTTCTCAAGTCACCCTTAGCCATCTTTATTAAACTAGCTTCGGGGGGTAGCTGAGTTAGTCTGTACAGGATAAACTTACAAAACAACAAATGGTCTGGTAGAACTTTACAGACTAACAAAACATGTAGATGGTATCATGAGCTTTCTTGGGCACAACCCATTTCTTCAGATGACCGTCATCTGAAGAAGTGGGCTGTGCCCAAAAAAGCTCATAATACCATCTACACATTTTGGTAGTCTATAAAGTGGTACCAGATCATTTGTTGTTTTGTAAGTTTATTTATTAAACGAAATAGACTGAGTTCTTTCAGTCTGTCACTACATGGCAGCTTTTATACTAGTTAATAATTCTTATTATTTTGAAATAATCCCCCCTATTTTTGAAGTAGTATTTCAAAATAACTTCCTAGTGTAGACCAGGGCTTAGAAAACAACAACAACAATGGATAGTATCACGAGCTTTTGAGTGTAAAACCCACTTCATCAGATGAGCATATCTGATGAAGTGGGTTTTACCCACGGAAACTCATGATATTATATATTTTTTGCTAGTCTCTAAGGTGCCACTGGACTTCTTATTGTTTCTCCTTCTCTGTTGGAGAGTCCTCATTGTTATCATCCTAGGATTACATTGGCACTTTGGGCCACAGGGTCATAATCTAAGTTCCCACTAAAATGCATGGCTGTGAGGCTGCAGAGGTACCTATTAAGCCCTGTAGAGATGCTCAGGGTTGGGGGAAGGAGGGAAGATACCTCTCCCCAAGATCCAGATCTTCCAGATCTGCCATGATAGGGGAGAGGCATATCTCCCTACTAGACCCGTCATAGAGCTGCCACAGAGCTGCCATGGCCAGGGGAGAGGTGCCCCTTCCAGGGATTCCACCCAGCCTAGCCCTCATCTTCCAAGCTGGGGACGGTGCTCCTCCCCTGGCCCAGCCTGCTGGAGGTTCCACAGCCATGAACCGGCCCTTTCCTTTGCTCCTTTCCAATATAGGAACTGCATTGTGGATGAGACCTATGGTCCATCAAGTCCACGTTCACTTCTCTGACAGTGGCAGCCCCATATCCTCCAGAAGAAGGTGTAAGCACGCCGGCAATAGATGGATGTAGGACATTTGACTTGACGGTGATGAAGGTGTCACCCTAACGCCAAACAGCTGGAGACTGCCTTTTGCCCTGTAACACATGGTGTGTACAGGCTTTCCAAAATACGGATTTAGCTGTCACTATTGTTACTGGATGTCCTCACTTTCTATGTAAATGTCAAAGTCTTCCTGATTCTTGTTTAGGTCATGGCTTCAACTACCTGTGCTGGGAATGACTTCTTCAGTCTCATTAGGCATCAAGGGAAGAAAGCATTTGTTTTCTATTTTCAATTTTCCACATTTGACTTGAATTGAATGTCCTCTTAATCTTGCATTATGAGACTGGAAGAACTCATCCTCAATCTACTCTCTACCAGTCTGAATATTACAGAATTTTCTCATCTCCCCTCTGATTAATGTCCTTTGTAAGGTAACAATCCCAAGATTTTCAACCTCTCTCTATATGAGGTTTTCCCACATCCTTGACCTTTCCTGAACTCCTATAGTTCTGGAATATCATGTGTGAGAAGGGTCCCAGAAGAACATAGAACACAGACACGCGTGAAATATTGATTGAACGCATGGCTTTGAATTTTCATGATCCCAATGTTTTGTACAGTTTCTCTGAGTGTTTGTAGTGTCAGCAGGGTTTCACAGATCTGGGTAGCATGATGGTCAGATCCCTCTCCTGAGTTCATACAGTTAAATTAGAACCTTGGTAGGATTTGGTGAAGTTCAAACTTTTCCATCTGATGGATGTACACTTTGGAATTGTTGACATAGAAGTTCATCTGACGTCATGGTGCCCGTTCACTTATCTTGGTTAGTTCCTTCTGAGAACTTCTTTGGATTTGACTATGACTTCAATAGTGCCATCAATGGTGCCATCTCTAATCTTTGCCATCTCACTTCTTGTCCTCCTTTCTAGATTTTTTAGATATAGAATATTTACTGCACAAAATGTAGTGTAAATGTGTAAACATACTTGCTGTTCTATCTCTCTCCCTTCACAGGCACCTTGAGAATTTCTGAGCCCCATCAACACATGAAACAGCTCATGGCATCTTTCAATCTCACCACCTCTGACACGTCAGTGTTCATCCTAATGGGCATCCCCGGCCAGGAATCTGCTCACATCTGGATTGCCATCCCTTTCTGTATCTCCTACATTGTCTGCCTGTTGGGAAATTTGGCAATTGTGTTTCTTGTAGGCAAAGAGCAGACCCTGCACAAGCCGATGTACCTGCTGATCTGCATGCTTGCGCTCACAGACATTTGCATAACAAACTTCTTCATGCCGAAGGCACTGTGCATATTTTGGTTCAATTGGAAAGGTATCACGATGAGTGGCTGCCTAACTCAGATGTTCTTCCTTCACACACTTGCTTTTACGCAGTCAGCCATCTTTGTGACGATGGCCTTTGATCGCTACATTGCCATATGTAACCCTCTGAGATACACCATCATCCTCACCAATGCACGAGTAGCTAAGCTGGGCCTGGTGGGTTTGTTGAGGTCAGCTCTCATAATGCTGCCTCTGCCCATGTTACTGAGTAGGCAGCCATTCTGTGCCAACCGCACGATCACCCACACGTACTGTGAGCACATGGCTGTGGCAAAGCTGTCGTGTGGGGATATTACAGTCAGCAGGACATACAGCTTGGTGATAACAGTACTAGTAGTTGGGTTAGACCGGATTCTCATTGTTGTCTCCTTTGGTCTTATCATCAAGGCTGTCCACAGAATTTCCTCAAAGAAACCCTCTTGGAAAGCCCTCAACACCTGCACTTCCCACATCTGTGTGATGCTGGCCAGTTACATTCCCGGCTTCTTCACCAGCTTGACACACCGGTTCGGTCAGGGTATCTCTCCCCATATTCACGTCATCTTGGCCAGCCTCTATCTCCTTGTCCCCCCCATGCTCAACCCCATCATTTATGGGGTCATAAATAAAGAGCTGTATGGGAAAGTGGGCAAATACATCCACAGAAAGTAATCACGAGGACACAGTGTTGTGTGAGACGATGGGAAAAGGAATAATTTCCCTGTTAATCAAGGGTTTGGCTAAGCTCCACATTGTGGAAGTTCAGAGTCCAAGAAATTCCTCGCACCTAATGTGTTGTCACTCTATCACCAAACCCTGCTCTCTCCATTACTCCCTCTCATTTCTCTGATCGTCATGTGACTTTTTTCATTGTCACCCATCTGATCCTATCCCCATAAACCTTGACACTCATGTCTCTATAACTTCCTGAAGTCACAGCAGCTTTCTCATCCAGTGTTGCTTTCCATTACTCCCTGGGGCTATGTCTACATGGCAGCGTCATTCTGAAATAACTTAGTCCGCGACTACGCAGCAAGCCATTATTTCAATATAACGTTGAAATAAAGTCGAGGTGGAGGATTGCTTATTCCGACTCCTGTAACACTCATTTTACAGAAGAAAGGGTATGTCTACACTAGCCCCCCTAGTTCGAACTAGGGAGGCTAATGCAGGCATTCGAAGTTGCAAATGAAGCCCGGGATTTAAATATCATTCCACGAGGTGTAACAGTTAACTCGACTTAGTTCGAGTTAACGTTTGACTGCCGCGTGTAGCCGCGGGCAGTTAGTTCGGACTAAGGGGATTTAAAAATGGCGCCCGGACGGGAAGATATTTAAATCCCGGGCTTCATTTGCAACTTCGAATGCCTGCATTAGCCTCCCTAGTTCGAACTAGGGGGCTAGTGTAGACATACCCAAAGGGGAAGTCAGAGGAGGAGTGCTCTAACTCGGACTTCCTGCTGGGTAGACAGCGCCAAAAGCTAAAATAAACTATTTTGATTTACGCTACGCAATTGATGTAGCTCAAGCTGCATAGCTTATTTTGGCCTTAGCCCTGCTGTGTAGACGTGCCCTGAGTGAACAAAGTTTACATCCATTTGATAAGCAGAAGCTACACTTTCAAATAGCCAAAAGAAAAGTAAGAAATTAAACTGTTGCATTTATCTATCATATGCAGAGTGATCCCTTAAGAAAAGTTACCTGATTTTTTTTGTCCCATTTTTTTCAGGAAAGCCCAGGAGATAAACCAAATAAAGATTAACTTTTCCAAAGTAATTCAACAGAAAAAGTGCACATTATCTATCATCATTGAATGCAATTAGAAATAAATAATGCAGTATGTTGTGTTTTCACTGCATAGACTTTGGTCTACTTTGGGGCTATTTGTAATGCTGTCATTTGCCATTTTTAGTTTGAAAATGCCAACCCTCCACTTGCCAACCCTCCATTGGGATAGAAGTACCAGTAGCAGGGGTTTGATGTTAATTTTAATTATTATCTCATAGGTTTTTTGTTAATGTGGATGTAGTGCTGCTGGGGTTTGTTGCCTTTTTTTTTTTACTCAAATTTGTAGTAAGTATCTAAAGAAAACCACCATTTATTATTGGATGTATAGACTTATGTGTGAATAATAACTTCTCTGCTTCCGGAAACAAATTGTTCCAATTTAGGTTGATTTATAGTGAATTTGGGTTATTAGTGCAGTAGAATTCTAGAGAAAGCAAATAAGAAAAAGTTATTTACTTGTTCCCATTACATCAGAAGTAGGGTCACCACATGAAATTAATAGGTAGCAGGTTTAAAACAAACAAAAGGGAGTTTTTCTTCATGCAGTGCACAGTCAACCTGTGGAACTCCTTGCCAGAGGATGTGGTGAGGACTAGGACTTTGACAGGGTTAAAAAAAGAACTAGATACATTCATGGAGGTTAGGTCCATCAATACTTATTAGCCAGGATGGGTAGGAATGGTGTCCCCAGCCTCTGTTTGTCAGAGGCTGGGAATGGATGACAGGAGAGGGATCACTTGAGGGAAGAAGTTCCATGTGACTAGTGCTGATGCAGGTCATTTCTGCATCAATTTCTGAAAGATCCAACCCAGTATTGAAATGTGATGCTTAAATGAGTCCGAACAGTTGGTAGTTTCCATATGTCCAACAGCTTCAGCACTTATAAAGTGACACTGGCAAAAATTCCTTTGATGCCAGAATCCTGAGAGAAGAAAAACTTTTCCATGCCCGTTGGCCTGCCTCAATCTATCACTAAGTCATTTGTCCTCCACAGGGTGGAAGTGTCTTTTCAGAGGCTAATGGGCTGGACTTTATCTCTGCAGTGGTACGCTGCTACGATCAGTTGAAATCGGTGTTTAGTCCTGATGGCAGCATGTTACAGTAAGAAAAGAAAGCCTTCATCAATTGTCTGGTTGAACAGAGAGGAAGAGTCAGTTTGGCCTGACAGTGTGGCCTCTGTTTTTGGTGGATCATTTATTCCCGCCTGGGGGAGGCTCTCAAACTGAAGTTCTCCAGGGTCTATTTTATGTTCTTCTTCTTGTCCGTGGACACGAGAGAATTCTGCGTGTATCCTGGCGAACCTGAGTGTCCACAGGGACTGTACAGACAATTTATAAATATCTTTGTTCAGCACAGTGAAAGTCAGACATGTGAGATTCAGAGACAGATTCTCAATGCTCTGCCTTCCTGTTGCACTAAGGAGATTTCTTCTCTGCTGATTTGGGTGAGTTCCCTGTTTCTGCATTGAAGTTAATGCTGAGGGTGCAGGAAGGACTCTAGTGTTCAAGTTAAGAACAATCTAGGCAAGATGAATTGATCTATTTAGTATTGTCAGAAATGCCAAGGCATCAGAAATGCCAGATAAAATTGGAACTGCAAACCTATTGGAAATAGTTTAGATAAATATATTTGCTTTTAATATCTCCTACTGTGTCCTTCTATCAGTCTAGGTAACTTCTTTTTTCAACTGGAGTCATCCTATGTTCTCTAGGTACAGGTGAACTGCTAGGGGAGTTGCTGAAATCTCAAACGCACAAGCTTAGAGGTTTGTAACAATTAGGATAACTTTTTTTCATGGAGGAGGGGAGGGATAGCTCAGTGGTTTGAGTATTGGCCTGCTAAAAGGAAGAGTGTGAGTTCAATATTTGAGGGGGCCATTTTGGGATGTGGGGCAAATCTGTCCGGGATGGTACTTGGCACTGTTGTGAGGGCAGGGGACTGGATTTGATGACCTCTCAAGGTCCCTTCCAGCTCTATGAGATAGCTCTGCTCTCTTGATGCCCCTGCATTTCTGGGTCTGGAGAAGCCATGAAGCACTAAAGTAGTGAAAAGTAAAACGTGTGTTGGGCATATGGGGAATGAGGCAGGATCGGAAATCTCACCCGGTGAGGTTCAGGAACATAGTGTGTGTTGGCAGGGAGGAGATGTACAGTATCAGAGGATGTTGTGGAGACCTTCACTTTAGCAGGGTTCAAAAAGAATTAGATGCATTCATGGAGGTTAGGTCCATTGGGCTATTAGCCAGGATGGGTAGGGATGGTGTCCCTAGCCTCTGTTTGTCTGGGGCTGGAAATAGATGACAAGAGAGGGATCACTTGATGATTCCCTGTTCTGTTCCCTCCCTCTGGGGCATCTTGTATTGGCCCCTGTCAGAAGACAGGACACTGGACTAGACGGGCCTTTGGTCTGACCCACTATGGCCTATCCACACAACAGTGGCATGGATTCCTGAAAGTGGGTGATATAAGGCATGGACATGCTGCCTAATGCAGAGAAAGGAGATAGAGCAAGGCCTCCTGGCACAGGGAGTGTTTCAGACAGTAACGTGACATGGACCACCCACTAACAGATTGTCTCTAGACCTTCCCTCCACCCATGAAAAGCACCACGACAGCCCTGTGGTAATGTCCGCAATTGCCAGCATCGAAAGACAGTCTCAGGGAGGAATATCTGCTTTTCTGACGGGCTGCCGTACATTACAGCTTAATGGCACCTTGAGGAAGAGTTAGTAATGCTGACTCCTTTTAGTCTTCTCCTTCATTCTCCCTTCCTGTGGGTCTGGGCCCCTCTTCCCTCCCTGCCCAGCATGATCTGCCACTGCTGGGGTTCTCTTTGCTCGCAGAAAGGCAGTTTGGGCTGGTCTCCCCTTCTTCCCGGGGCAGGCAGACCCTGCGTGCAGCCTAGAATTAGGAGGTGTTTCTGTGAGCTCCCATTGTGGTCTCTGGCACTTGGTTTGCTCCTGGGTGAGGGGTATCACTGTGTGATACCAGATGTGGTATCACAAGGTCACAAGCAAGGCCAGATGTGGTGGGGGTGGGGAACCTACAAGAGCAAGTGGCCAGCACTGGAGACCGTGTGGCAGGAAGAGAGACTGACACAAGCAGACAGGCAGTACTGAAGTGTATGGGGGTGGGGAGTGGAATTTACCTGCTCCCAATGTGCAGCAATGCTGAAATTATTTTTTTTCTTCGCAATTGCTGGCCAAGACTAACACTGGGATCTTTCCTGACTCTAAGTGCATTTGGGGCATGTCAAGGCTTTCTCCCCACTCTGGCATAATAAATGCAGAAGTGGGGGCCCGCAAACATACCCCCCCCAAACCTTCTCTTTCCAGGCTTTGGTATAAAACTTCCCCCCAAAATCTTAAAACCCTAGATTTTGGGATAAAAATCTGCTGCCACCACCCAAGCAATGATAAGAAACCAGGGAAGAGACCACTTGGGAAATCTCAGCCCTAAAGTAAAAACCAGGATACAAAAAAGTTAACCAATACCAGGTTAAATAAAAAAAAAAAGAGAAAGAACTTTTATTAGCACTACAATACTCCTGTTATAAGCATAGTGACTAGATGGAAAAGTCACCGCTTAATAAACTCATGGGGAATTCCACCATGGGCCAAAACTTAGTTACAAAGGAGAGAAAAACCCATTTTAAATGCACAGACATCAGATTCCCATTCCCAAACCATAAAACAATAAAACCTAATGGATTTATCTAAACTTTACCCTACTTACAGATAGTGAAGAGTCTTTTCTTGGAGACAGACATCATGTCTGTCCCCCTCAGTAGCTGGAGAGAAACTGCTCAGGGACAAAGGGAAAAGCCCCAACATTCCTTTGCCACAGTTTGAAATCCCTATCTGCATTTCTATTGGCTGAGCAGATACCTGGCTATGTAAAGTTAACCCCTTAGTCCCCAGGCTGCTGCCCATCTCTTAGGGTGTGTCTAGACTACAGGGTTTTTTCGAAAGTAGCCTTTTTTCGAAAAAACTTCACCTACGTCTAGACTGCAGCCACGTTCTTTCGAAAGTAAATTGAAAGAATGCGTCAGTTTTTTCAATCGTGATAAACCTCATTTTACAAGAAATAACACCTTTTTTCAAAAGTATTCTTTTGAAAAAAGGCGCTATTGAATGCAAATGGTGCATTTTCGAAAGAGAGCATCTAGATCGCTTTCAAAAAAGCGGCTCGCTTTTTCGAAAAATCTGCTTGTAGTCTAGATGCTCTCTTTCAAAAGAGGCTTGTAGTCTAGACGTAGCCTCATGGTCATGACAGGACACCTCAGGGTATATTTGCCCTGGCTAGCCACAGAAACGTAGCTTCGGTGTCACAATGTTTGCTTAGTTTTGTTACCAACCATTGTGGTTATGAAACTTCAGACATTTCATAGAATCATAGAGCTGGAAGAGACCTCAGGAGGTCATCAAGTCCAGCCCCCTGCCCAAGGCAGGACCAATCCCAACTAAATCAACCCAGCCAGGGCTTTGTCAAGCCGAGACTTAAAAACTTCTAGGAATGGAGATTCCACCCACTACCTAGGGAACTCATTCCAGTGCTTCACCACCCTTATAGTGAAATAGTTTTTCCTAATATCCAACCTAGACCTCCCCCACTGTAACTTGAGACCATTGCTCCTTGTTCTGCCATCCATCACTACTGTGAACAGCCTTTCTCCATCCTCTTTGGAACCTCCCTTCAGGAAGTTAAAGGCTGCTATCAAATCCCCCCTCACTCTTCTCTTCTGCATTTCACCGGTGGAAAGAACTATTTATCTTTGTGTGACAGAGCACCCCTTATTCTTTATATAGATGTCATTTTGATATGATTATAGCATATAATATATAGCATTCCATGGGGCTTATCTAGTAATTTGAAGTAAAAGGTTTATTTCGGAATCGCCCTTCTCTGCCGCGTGTACATGTGGGCAGTTCTTCCGTCCTAGTCAATTTCCAAAATGGTGACCACCCGGGAACATGCTAATGAAGCACAGGATATTTAAATCCCGTGCTTCATTTGCAATTTCGGTCGCCCTCATTAGCCTCCCTAGCCTCCCTAGGGGGCTGGTGTAGACATACCCTAACTTTAAAAAGATGTAGTCCTTGAGTGGAGAAAAAAATCATATATATCTATATAAACACCATGATGCCAGTCATGATTTTATAGACCTCTATTATAGCTCCCCTTAATCATCTCTCTTACAAGCTGAAAAGTCCTAATCTTATTAATCTTTCCTCAAACTAAAGCCATTCCATATCCCTTAATCATTTTTGTTGCCCTTTTTGGAACCTTTTCCAATTCCAGTATATTTTTTCAGATGAAGTGACCACATCTGCATACGATATTCAAGATATGGGAATACCATGGACTTATACAAAGGCAATGAGATATTTTCTAGTGTTTTTCTTT
This sequence comes from Rafetus swinhoei, assembly GCA_019425775.1. Classification (NCBI taxonomy): domain Eukaryota; kingdom Metazoa; phylum Chordata; order Testudines; family Trionychidae; genus Rafetus; species Rafetus swinhoei. The sequence continues at coordinate 10,125,070 of CM033437.1, read as the reverse complement.
CTTAACAATTCCCAGCATTCTGTTTGCTTTTTTTGACTGCCACTGCAAACTGAGTGGATGTTTTTAGTGAATTCATATAAGGCGGGTATTGCAATCTTTTACTAATTCTTGTGATCATCTCTGAACCCCCTTCAATATATCAATAACCGTCTTTAATCATGGAAGTCAGAACTGGACACAGTGCCTGTGCTAAACACAGAGATACAATATCTTCTGTACCTTTTCTTGAGGCTCTCCAAGGATCACCTCAGTTCCTTTGGCCACATGTTCACCCTGGAAGTTCAGGTTTTGCTAAATATCCCTTCATACCCCCAACTCTTTTTCAGAGTCATTACACATCCCTTGAGAGTCCCCCCATCGTGAGAGTCCCCCATCATGTAACATCACCATTTGCTTCGACCCAGTTTATCAACCAATCTAGACTGCTCTGAATCATCTGAATCAGTGCCCTGTCTTCTTCATTATTTATGATGCCCCGAACTTTGCACCATCTGCGGACTTGATCAATATTCAGGCACCTAAAATGCTGAGACATTTCTCTGATTACACTTGTGTGTTAATATCGAATGCCTTTATCCCCAAATATGAAGTCTGCTGTGCCCTTCATGCTCATTTCTGTTGCGCGCACAAAGTCATGTCACAGCATTATAATGTCTGTTTCCATCAGGGAAAGTTGGTTCCATTCCAATCTAGGAATTGCATCATGGATTATACCTATGGTCCGTCTATTCCAGTGTCCTCTCTCTCTAACAGTGACAGCCCCAGGTACTGCCTAAGAAAGTTTAAGAAACCCAGAATAAGAGGATGAGGGGTGAACTAATCATCTTGAGGGTGTCATCTTAATGACTAGCAGCTAGAGACTGGCCTTTCCCATGAAATAGACGGCTATGTATTTATTTAGCCAGTCGCACTATCCACGTAAATGATCAAATTCAACTTAATTCTTATTTGGCTCATGGCCCCGATTACCATTTATGTCAGTGAGTTCCTCATTCTAATTAGGTGAGGAGTGAAAAAAGCACAATTTGTTCATCTATTTTGATTGGCCATGTTTCAGCTACATTGAATGTCCTCTTGGTTTTGTGTTATGAGACACCAGAGAAGATCGACCTCCAGAGCTAAATCGATCTTCTAGCATTCGATTTAGCAGGTTTAGTGTAGACTCTCAAATCAAACGTGGAAGGCAGCCCCCTCCATCATCCTACACTCTTCATTCTGTGAGACGTAAGGGAAACTGTGGAAGCTTGGCTTATGTATATCTGGATGGTGTACCTTAAGCCGACCTTCCTGGTCTAATGTAGACTAGGGGTTACAAACTTTGTTTATATCCCCTCTTACACATATCCTTTGTAAGGTAACAATCCCAGTTTTTTCAACCACTCGCTATATTGCCATTTCCCCAGGTACTTGGAAATTCTTGTTCCTCTTGCTCGAACACTTCTCCTTCTGCAATATCCTGTGTGAGAAGGGTACCTTGTACTACACATCAGAGTCCAGAGGAGGATGCAACATTGACATTTATCATGGTCTTGTATTTACTCTATGGTCCTCAGTCTCACTCCTCCAGAATCCCAGTGCTTTGCTTCATTTTTGTCCATGCTTGCTCCATAAGCAGAATTACACAGAGCTCTCCAATGACACCTAGGTCACTTTTCTGAATTCATACAATTAAATTAAAACTTTCCAAGGTGCTTCAGGACTTCTAGTTTTCCCACTAGGACATCCACATTTCAGGTTTTGACATCAAAGTTCTCCTGCCATTCTCCTGATCATTCACCAGGCCTGATTAGCTCCCTCTGAGGATTTCTCAGGGCTCGTCTATGACCTAAATAATCTGGTACCATCTGTAAATCTTTACACCCCCCTACTCATGACCCTTTCTAGATTGGTAATAATTATGAGATATTTACCTCAGCATTTGTTATAAAGTGTGTAGCCCTCCTTGCTGTGCTTCTCTCTTTCACAGGTGCCTTGAGAGTTTTGGGGCTTGACTGACAATTGACAACTTCATGGCAATTTTTAACTTCAGCATCTCTGACCCTTCAACGTTCATCCTAACAGGAATCCCTGGCTTGGAAGCTGCCCATGTCTGGATTTCCATCCCTTACTGTGCAATCTACATTATTGGCTTGTTGGGAAATGTCACACTTCTGTTTATTGTAGTGTGGCAAGGGCCCCTCTTCCCCAAGCCACTACTGGGGAGGCCTCCTCCCCTTAGCCCCAGTTAGGGGTTTTGCAGCGGGTCTCAATGGTAGGGAGCCCGGGCCACGTGCCCACAGGCTCCCTCCTTAGCTGCCTTTACCTAATGCCGGTCAAAATTGTTCTCTCTGGTTTCTTCTCTCTCTCTGCCTCTCCACCACCTTCCTTTGTCCTCTCCTCCCTCTCCAGCCTCCAACTGCTGAGGCTTTTAAAGGCCCTCAGCCAGACAGCAGAGAAGTCAGCTGGCCCCAATTAGCCTGAGCCAGCTCCTCCCAGCTGCATCTAATTGGGCTGCAGTTCTCTGCTTCTCTCACAGGGGTTTTTCCCTTTTGGGCTGCCTTTTCCCCTCTCTGCAGCAGCTCCCTGGCCTGACCCTGTCACAGTAGGCAAAGAGCAGCCCCTACACAAGCCGATGTTCCTGCTGCTCTGCATGCTGGCGCTCACCGACATCGGCACCACGACCTCCATCGTACCAAAGGCCCTGTGTATATTTTGGTTCAATTGGCAAGGCGTTACTGTGGCTGGCTGCCTCACCCAGATGTTCTTCCTTCATACGGGCTCTATGATGCACTCAGCCGTCCTTGTGATAATGGCCTTCGATCGCTACGTTGCCATATGTAACCCTCTGAGATATGCCGCCATTCTAACTAATGCACGCATAGCTAAGCTTGGGCTAATGGGTTTGTTAATAGCGACTGTCTTAATTCTTCCCTTGCCCCTGCTCCTGAGTAGGCAGCCATTTTGTGCCAACGTTATCATCCCCCACACCTACTGTGACCACATGGCTGTAGCGAAGATGTCATGTGGGGACATCACTGTCAACAGAATATATGGCTTAGTGGTAGCATTTGTAATTATTGGGTTAGACCTCATGCTCATTGCCCTATCTTATGGTCTGATCATCAAAGATGTCCTCAAGATCTCCTCCAGGAAAGCCCATCAGAAAGCCCTCAACACCTGCACTGCCCACGTCTGTGTCATTCTGATGTCTTACCCTTCCTTCTTCTTCTCCACTCTCACGTAGCGGTTCGGTCAGGGCATCGCTCCCCATGTTCACATCATCCTGGCCAACCTCTATTTGCTTCTTCCTCCCATGTTTGACCCCATCATTTATGGGGTCAAAACCAAAGAGCTCCGTGAGAAAGTGGGCAAATGCACCTGCAGAATGATCGCCTGGGGCCACTGACATTAAACTTGTGTGACCACAGGGGGAAAGGAGACTTCCTTGTGAATCAAGGGAACTTTCTCCAGGTTTGGCTGAGCTCAGCACTGTGAAAGTTCAGTCTTACAAGCTCTCCTGTCCTAACATCTTACCACACTGTTGCTAAGCACAGCTCTCTGTTGGCTGAGTTCCCTCTCTCTGACCATCAACTGACCTCTTTCAGTGTCACCCATTATCCAATATCATGCATTTCTGTGATACTTGCAGTTTTTTTGGTGTGAGGTTATCTTCCATTAGAACCTGTAGAACAGGGTTCTTAATCTGATTAATTGAAATTAGACTTTCTGACAAAGATAAACAAAGCAACTACTATGCTGAACTATTTTTTATCACATGTACAGTCATCCAGAAAGCAAAATCTAACTAATTTTTATATGGCCAAGCTTCAGGAAGTCTGAGGATAAACAAATGGTTTCCACTAAAAAGTATTAACAGAGAAAAGCTGCTCTAGGAATTAAGGAACATTTTCCTACAGCTTATTACTTAAAAGTTGTGAAACTGTGTTTTAAGAACCAGGCTGTGATACCCTGAATTTGAGGGATGTTTACCCACAGTGTCATCAAGCCAATTACCATCACATGATGTGCACTCAGCTGCTAATCTAAGGGTTCATGAACCACTCAGCTAAGGATTAACTGGAAAATAGCCTTTTAGATGCAAGGTAAAAATCTAGCTGACAGTTTCTACTAAGTAGAATGGGAGGAGTGAGCAGACAAGCAAAACTGTGAGAATAAAATTAGGTGAATGGATAATGACTTTGAATCTACATACCTCTGCTATTGGAAGTTTATTGAAAGTTAAGAAAAATGTTGGTCGGGTAGGGATTACTAAAAGATACACTAAGCCATCTCGAGCCATTCTCAAGCCATCTTAAGAAATGACACCCTTTCTGGTTCCATTGTTTTCTCCCTGACACGGCCTGGTGTCAAATAATTAAATTGCTCCTGCTGCGGCTCCTAAACAACTCAGGTAACAGACTGCTGTGTTAAACTGCAACAATGCCTTGGAGTCCAATAATGCATTGCTTTGTTCAGTCAGTTTTGGAGTCGCTTCTAGCTGGAACATTCAGAGTACACACTAAGCCTTCCTGTTTTCCAAGGCATCAAAAAGGCCTGGATTTTGTGAAACAGATGAAACAGAGATTGGCAACCGAATGTCCTGATGGTTGAATGGCTTGCAGTGCTAAATCGTCACAACCTACATTGATCTCTCATTTTTGCCATTGGTCTGTGGAGATCTTGGAGAGTTGGACCAGTGATGGAGAGTTTTGCTTGTGGTTCATTGGTCTCAGCCTCAGAACAGCCAATGAAAGCAGTTTTGGGTTGTAGATCTCAAACATATGGATGCTACTGTGGGCAAAGACTTTATCATAGAATCATAGAATATTAGTACTGGAAGGGATCTCAAGAGGTCATCGAGTCCAGCCCCCTGCCCCCATGGCAGGACTAAATACTGTCTAGACCATCCCTGATAGACATTTATCTAACTTGCTCTTAAATATCTCCAGAGATGGAGATTCCACAACCTCCCTGGGCAATTTATTCCAGTGCTTGACCACCCTGACAGTTAGGAACTTTTTCCTAATGTCCAACCTAAACCTCCCTTGCTGCAGTTTAAGCCCATTGCTTCTTGTTCTATCCTCAGAGGCCAGGAAGAACAATTTTTCTTCCTCTTCCTTGTGACACCCTTTTAGCAAATTTGGCTTGTTTGATCTTTCATTCCTGTTGCTATGGACAGTTTCAAGATTTTTCTTTTCCTCAGAAATATTTGATAAAAAATAACTGCAGCATGTGACGGGGTGCACCAGCCCCACACTGGACCTGTCAGGGTAAACCAGGGCTACCCGGCCGAAAAAGCCCCACCGCCACAGCCCTGCTGGGCAGGCTCCAGCTGGAGGACAGGTATAAAGGCCGGTGTGGCAGCTCATTTAGAGCTGACTGCCTCCGAGGAAGGAGGTGCTGCCAGAGCCCTGAAGGAAGAGCTGAGGGCAAACTGACCCATGGAGGCCAGTCAGCAGGGAATGGCTGGAGAAGCCCCCAGTCCGGAGGAAAGTGGAGAAAAAAGAAGTGACCGTGAGTCTGACAGGAAGTAGCCCTGGGTGAGGAGTTAATGCCCCGAGACCTCGGCATGTTTAGGGCGGATTCCCCACTGAACTAGTGGTGGCTACCCCACCATTGACAGTGCCCTGGGCTGAGACCTGGTGGAGAGGGTGGGCCCGGGTCCCCCGAATCCTCCTCACCTACCCCATCCCTATTAACCCCCAAGAGGGGGCATTACAACTTCAACTAGTGACTCTGCCTGTTAGATCTTACTGCCCTGAGATCAGGGAGTCTTGTTACTGACTCTGGCTGCTAGGCCTCACTGCCCTGAGAGATGGGAATGATTACTGGCTCTAGCCACTAGGCATCTCTGCCCTGAGGGAAGGGAGAGAGAACTGACTTGGGCCACTAGGCCTCATCGGAGACCAGGCTTAGTTATGGGCCCTGAGCCAAATGGACTGAGATGCACACAGGGTGGAGTACTCTTCAGGAGGCCTTAGCGGCCCAGTGCCTGTCCATGAGAGGGCTGGGCATACCCACCCATGATACACCGCAAGATGCAAGAGAAACTTTGGAAAACATTCTTCCTATTACGACATACAAGCAATGGCATAAAATCTGTTGTGAAGAGTTAAGCTGGTCACTGCTGATACGTGGGCCAACATCATATCCATTCTCCTTCTGACAAAGACAGCGAGGATGAAATGTTGCCTTGAAGAGACTAACAGTAACAAATTACTTCAAATCTAAATAAGGACATTGACTACCCTCACTGAACACCATTAGAAATGAATAATATAATATTATTCTTTCACTGCCTACAATTTGAGCTCCTTTTCTGCTTCTTTTACACCATCACTTGCCATTTTGGGTTGAAAAACCTGCCACGCTTCAAGCAGGATGCAAGCACGAGTGTTGGGCGGCTGACTTTCAATTTCATTCTTAGCTCACAGCTTTGTTGCTAATGTGGACAAACTCCTGCTGGGGCGTGTAGCTTTTATTTTTAAAATTAAATCTGTGCGATTTACCTAACAAAAGCATCCATTTTCAATTGATACATAAGCCAAAAACATTGAAGAAAGAGATTGAGCTACTTTTAAGTTAGTTTGTAAGTGATTTGGGCTATTAAGGCAGTAGAAATCTGGCAAAACTGTAGCACCTCAAGCTAAGCTCAAGCAACAGTGTGTGTCCTTATAGCCAAGAAGGCCAATGGCATATTAGGGTGCATTAGGAGGAGCATTGCCAGCAGATCTAGAGAAGTGATTGTTCCCCTTTATTCGGCATGGATGAGGCCTCTTCTAGAGTGCTGTGTCCAATTCTGGGCCCCCATTACAGAAAGGATGTGGACGCATTGGAGAGAGTCCAGCGGAAGGCAAAAAATGATGAGGGGGCTGGAGCACATGAGTTACAAGGAGAGGCTGAGGGATTTGGGCTTATTTAGTCTACAGAAGAGAAGAGTGAGGGGGGATTTGATAGCAGCCTTTACCTACCTGAAGGGGGGTCCCAAAGAAGCTGGAGAGAGGCTGATCTCAGTGGTGACAGATGACAAAACGAGGAGTAATGGTCTCAAGTTGCAGTGGGGAGGCCTAGGTTGGATACTAGGAAAAATTATTTCACCAGGAGGCTGGAGAAGCACTGGGATGGGTTCCCCAGGGAGGTGGTGGAATCTCCATCCCTAGAGGCTTTTAAGACCTGGCTTGACAAAGCCCTGGCTGGGATGGTTTAGTTGGGGTTAGTCCTAATTTTAGCAGGGAGTTGGACTCAATGAGCTCATGAGGTCTCTTCCAAACCCAGGATTTCTGCTAGAAACACCAATGCCAGAGAAGCAGGCCAGAAAGCCGAGCTGGGTGGGAGACATAGAGGGCCTGGGCTGGGCTGGAGGCAGAGCTTCCATGCTGAGGCAGAGCTGGGGAGCTGCAGCCGGAGCAGAGCAGAAATGGGAGTTGGGACCATAGAGACCAACAGTGCCAAGGGGAGCAGGTTTTAGCTACTGCAGGGAGCGAGCCAGCATAGGGGATGCTGGACATGCCAGAAGTAGCACAGCAACCGAGCACAATGAGCAGCTGAATGCAGCAAGGTGGGGCCCTGGGCAGAGGGCCCAGCACAGGGAGACACCACCAGACAACAGGGCCTGGAAGGCTGGACTCATAATGAGGGGGGCATGAACCTAATGGGAAAGCAGATGCAGAGAAGAAGGGTCCTGACACCTAGTGCCTGAGGGCATGTGGGGAACAGGCTGTGGATCCAGGACTATCCCTTCCCATTGAGATCGGTGCAACAACAGTTCAGTAGGGCCCCATCCATCCTAACACAGGTCCAGGAGGTTTTCTTAGCCATCGAGTGCAATTCCCCGTGTCCCTGAACCATGTTTCCTTCTTATTTCTTACTGTTTCTGTTTAATACACGGTATTTGGTTTGAAATTATTGTGGTGATTCCCAGGGTCAAGGAAGCAGCCACCTTCAGAGTAGGGATGCCCTAGCCCCTGTCCTGAGTGACCATGATCAGCCTCCCAGGGTTCCGGGGCCCAGGCATGTGGGTCTGACGAGGACTCTGTGATTTAAGAGAGTGGAAGGGGCATTCATGACCTGAGATGCTATACTCACACTGGCCACTGGGGGCAGTGAGCCTGCAGGGGAGAGCTATATGGCAGGGTGACCACTGGGGGCAGCTGTACCCCCAATAGAGTAGCCAGCAGGGCTGGAGCTCCTCCATCTTGCCTGCCACCAGACCTTCAGTGGGGCTCCCCTGCCATGGAGACAGCCCCCTCTGCCCCCTTCCCCACTCCAGGGGTATGTCTAGACTACATGCCTCTGCCGACAGAGGCATGTAAAATAGGGTACCCGACATAGTCAATGAAGCGGGGATTTAAATGTCCCCGGCTTCATTAAAATAAAAATGGCCACCGCGCTGTGCCAGCTCAGCTGATCGTCGGCACAGCGCGCGAGTCAAGACGCGGATCAGTCGACAAGGGAAGCCTTTGTCGACCGCTCCTGTAAACCTCGTTTCATGAGGCATAAGGGAGCGGTCCACAAAGGCTTCCCTTGTCGACCAATCCGCGTCTTGACTCGCGCGCTGTGCCGACGATCAGCTGAGCCAGCACAGCGCGGCGGCCATTTTATTTTAATGAAGCCGGGGATATTTAAATCCCTGGCTTCATTGACTATGTCGGGTACCCTATTTTACACGCCTCTGTCGGCAGAGGCATGTAGTCTAGACATAGCCCAGGAGGTGGAGAGGGAAGGAGAGAGCCCCTGCTGCCCTCCTGGAGGGGCCAGGAGGGAGGGAGCCCCTTTCCCCCCCCACCCCAAAAGGGACCAGGGAGGAGGGAGGGATTTCCCACCGCCCCCCCTGGAGGGGCCAAAGGGGAAGGAGCTCACCCCCTTCCTGCCCTGGATTAGAGGAGAGGAGAGGGAGAAAACCCTGTCAGCCCCTGGGGACAAGCCAGTGGGAGGTGGTTGTGGTCCCTGCTGCCCTGGGACACCCCCCCCCCCCATGGTGAAGCCAGTGGCTACTCCCATCCCTTTCCCTGAGCCCCCCCTTCTCTCAGCCCCCTGCCCTCAGTCCGTCAACCCCTACCCTCAGTCTCTCACTCTCACACTCTCCACAACCCCAGCCCCGTCCTGAAACCCTCCTCCACCCCCACCCTGACTCCTGCACCCCCAACCCCTCCATCCTCCTGCCCTGAGCTCTCCACATTCCCAAGGCCCTGCTCTGAGTGCTACACCCCCCACACCGCCAGCCCCCTGCCCTGAAGCACCCAGGAAATGCTGATTAAGTCTTCTAGTTTATGAATATGTTGAACAGTAGTGGCCTCAGTTTATCATCTGGTCCCTGTTGCTATATTACTGTATAATTTACACATTTGCTGCAAAAACTTTTCCCATGAACCTCAATCTGGGAGAGTTACTCAGATTTATCACCTGAAAAGAATGGCGCAGGTTGGGGGATCTCCCTCACGTTCTCAGCCATGAAGACCAATGCAAAGAATCCATTTCGTTTCTCCACCACGGCCTTGTACATTTTGCAACATACACCAGGAGTGAAAGAACATTTTTAAGCTCTTCTGCTATCTCCTTAGCAGCCAAAGCCTGTCTGTGGATTATACAATAATTCCAGGGATTCAGTTCTTGTGCGCTTGTCACTGCTATGCCTTCCTAGGATATACCAGCCTCCACCTCTGCAAATTCCAAAGCAATGTCTTCAGTTAAGGCCTGTGTTGTGGACAACATGATTAGCTTAGAAAGCTCTTCACCAGTTGCTTGTGTCCCTAGTGGACAGCAAAACAGAAATTCCTCTTTACGCTCTATTGCTGTAGCAATATGGCATTTTACCAGCAGCTGTACAGCGTCCGATATACAGCAGAACCTCACAGTCATGAATACCCATGCAATGGAGAGGGTTCGTAACTTGATGGTAGTTCTTTTAGACGCTCACCGCTCAACGTTGACTTGTCCATTTTTTTTAGTAGTTTACATTTACCACAAGGCTATACTGAATTAGCTTTATTTTTTTTTTTCATCTGCTCATGCCTGATTGTTTTCTTCTGGTTCCAAATGAGGTGTGTGTTGACAGGTCAATTAGTAACTCTGGTTGCTTTTAACTCTGAGGTTCTACTGCATCAGTAGACTCATCTATCTGAATTGTGTAATATAGGTTGTGATGAATCATTTCTAGGAACAGCTATTTTATCTCAGTGGCCATCTCTTCCATATGGTGAGAAACAGGCTACGGCTACACTGCCGGTTTTTTTGCAGAAGAGGATATGCAAATCACGCTCGCATTTGCATATATTCTTCCGATTCTTTTTGTGGAAGAGGTTTTGCTGATAAAAAGCCCAGTGTGGACGGTGTCATTTGTCGGAAAAAAACCCTCTTTCACAAGATCCTGTAAACCTTGATTTTTGAGGAATAAGGGATCTTGCAAAAGACGGGGTTTTTTTCTGACAAATAGCCCCGTCTACATGGGGCTTTTTATCGGCAAAACCTCTTCTGCAAAAAGAATCAGAAGAAGATATGCAAATGCGAGCGTGATTTGCATAGCCCCTTCCGCAAAAAAATGGCAGTGTAGCCGTAGCCACAGTGTTGTTTGAAAGTGGAATCATATCCCAAGGTGATGCTCCTTTCTCTCTTGTCATCACCATGCTCTTGTCCTTTGGATCTGGAAGTTCTGGTTTCTCACTAGATGTTATGTTGCTTATCAGCAAGCACAGAAAAAAGCCTCAATAGCCTTAAGAACATAAGAACCGCCATACTGGGTCAGACCAAAGATCTATCTAGCCCAGTCTCCTGTCTCCCAACAGAGGCCAGTGCCAGATGCCTCAGAGGGAGTGAACACAACAGGGAATCATCAAGTGATCACATTCCTGTCACCCATTTCCAGCCCCTGACAAACAGAGGCTAGGGAAGCCATTTCTACATATTCTGGCTAATAAATATTCATGGACCTAACCTCCATGAAATTATCTAGTTCTTTTTTAACCCTGTCAAAGTCCTGGCCTTCACCACATCCTCTGTCAAGGAGTTCCACAGGTCGACTGTGCACTGCATGAAGAAAAACTTCCTTTTGTTTGTTTTAAACCTACTAGCTCTCAATTTCATTTGGTGACCCCCTAGTTCTTACGTTATGGGAACAAGTAAATAACTTTTCCTTATTCAAGTTCTCCATACCTGTCATGATTTTATAGACCTCTATCATATCCCCCCATTAGTCTCCTCTTTTCTAAGCTGAAATCTTAGAAAAGAGGAGACTATCCCTGTCTTTTTAATCTCTCTTCATATGGCAGCTGTTCCAAACCCCTCGTCATTCCTGCTGAGTGAACAGCTCTGTACACGTCAGTAGCATTTATTTGTCCTGTTAACTCATTGAGCTTCCTCTGAATCAACTTGTTGGGTTTATTCCTCAGTGGGTTTCCGACCCATTTGTGCATATTTACATGCCTCAACTTCATATGCATCCAAGAAATGTTTCACATCATGTCTCCTCCTTTCTGAGGCTGATTCTCACTACCCCTTGAACTGCCTTCTAGGGGTGGGGTGGACTGTCCCTCTTCCGTAGCCATCTGATCTACAGGCACTTTCATTCAAATACAGTGGCCAGTTGCTCACTCGCTATGGAGAAAGGGTGTCAGAAAAACAAGATGGCTTTAGACCGCTGATCCAAACTACACTGTGTTAGCTAGTATTTTAACTTCCACAAAATACACAGGTCAGAGTGATCCTTACTCGGTCATCATTTTCCCTATGTTTTAATGCATCTCTAATATCAGAAGCATTTATACTAAGGCTACACATACACTGCAGGCTTTATGCGCAAGATTGGCCCTTCTTGTACAAAAACTTGTGGAGCGTCTACACTGCACACATGTTCTTGTGCAAGTAAATTTACAGTAGATCATCAGAAGAGAGAGCTTCTTGCACAAGAGTTATTCCTCTCCCCACAAGGAATAAGCCCTCTTGTGCAAGAGCTCTTGCGCAAGAAGGCAGTGTAGACAGGCTAAAATGGCCATCAGAGCTTTCTTGCGCAAGAGAGCGTCCACACTGCCATGCATACTCTTGCACAAAAGCACATGGCAGTGTGGATGTGCTCTTGCTCAAAACAGTTCTTGCGCAAGAAGTCTGCAGTGTAGAAGTAGCCAGAAGGTTTTAATTGATTTATTTTCTTTCATTCTCATGTATTTCTTTGTCTGTCCCCTCCTCCCATTGTGATTGGCAGAATCTGTAAGCTAGATTTTGATTTTTCTTCTAAAAGGCTGCTTTCCAATGAAACCTAAATAATGATGCATTCATTGTATTAATTCATAATGGGCCGTGTGCCCATGATATGGTTGAAATTGGCTTGATCACATTCTGGGTCACCCCGTACCTCCAAAACCAGGGTAACCCAAATCAGTTCTCAAAAGCATACCATTTCACAAGTCTCACCTGTAAATTCTAGTGGAATGAATGTCTTCAATTTTGCTCTAGTAACACTTTCCAATGGCAATTTTTGGTTTTACCCCCCCAAGCTTCCTGGAGTATTAGACATGAGAATCCCAAGTATATTTTAGATAATGGATCATTGCACATAACATTAAAGATGTTCAGCCCTATTGTTTCTTTCTTTTGCATTGGCTATCTGAAAGCTTGGCTTTAGTTCATCACACTGATAGAGAACCATGATCACACATGGACTAATGGAAGGCCATCTTATCTCAGAAAGCTGCAGGATCTTCTCTTGGCATGGAAGTCATGGAAAAGTTCTCACAAGGTATAAGGGATGGGGTCTGAAAGATTACACTGAAAGCAATCAAGTTATGGTGAGGGACAGGGAATCCAGCAACAGAGAGACCTGTGCTTGGAGATGGAGGCATGAGATATCAGGTGTGAGAACTTCTCAGACTATGAAATTCCACAGCGTTGAGCTCGGCCAAACTGGGGCAGATCACCATCACTTAACGAGTCACACAGTCAGTGACCCCTCAGTGACCAATTTCTGCAGGTGTATTTCCCCACTCCATCACGAAGCTCTTTGGTTTTGACCCCATAAATGATGGGGTTCAGCATGGGGGGAAGGAGGAAATGGAGGTTGGCCAAGATGATGTGAACATAGGGAGCGATGTCCTGACCAAACCGGTGTGTAATCGTGGAAAAGAGGAACAGACTACAAGATATCAGCATCACACAGATATGGGCGGTGCAGGTGTTGAGGGCTTTCTGGTGGGCTTTCTTGGAGGAGATTCTGAGGACGGCCCTGGCGATCAGACCATAGGACAAGGCAACGAGCATCACATCTAACCCTAAGACAACAAACACCACCACCAAGCCGTACATCCTGTTGACAGTGATGTCCCCACAGGACAGCTTCGCCACAGCCATGTGCTCACAGTATGTGTGGGAGATAGTGTGGCTGGCACAGAATGGCTGCCTGCTCAGAAGCACGGACAGGGGTAGAACAATGAAGGTAGCTCTTAACAAACCTAATAGCCCCAGCTTTGCGATGCATGTGTTGGTGAGGATGGTGACGTATCTCAGAGGGTTGCATATGGCCACGTAGCGATCGAAGGCCATTGTCACAAGAATGGCTGACTGCATCACAGAAACTGCATGAAGGAAGAATGTCTGGGTGAGGCAGCCAACCAGAGTAATGTCTTTCAAATTGAACCAAAATATACACAGGGCCTTTGGCACGACGGAGGTAGACGTGACGATGTCTGTGAGGGCCAGCATGCAGATCAGCAGGTACATCGGCTGGTGCAGGGTCTGCTCTTTGCCAACAACCAGCAGAATGGTGACATTTCCCAGCAGGCCAATAATGTAGGACAAAGAGAAAGGGATGGAAATCAAGATGTGGGCAGCTTCCAATCCGGGGATGCCCATAAGGATGAATGTTGAAGGGGTAGAGGCAGTGTGGTTCGATGCTTCCATGAGGTAGTCGATGCATTGACCAGACTCCGAAATATTGAAGGTGCCTGTGAAGGATGAAAATCATAGTGAGAGCCTTTAAACACTTGATAGAAAATATTGCAATGAAAATTGTAGAATTATTAACCATCTAGAAAGGGGGATGAGCAGTGATGTGTAAACAATTACAGATAGGGCTAGATTATTTACATCCTAGTGAAGTGGAATTACAGTGGATGAGAAGCTGGATATAAGTCAACAATATGCCCTCGTAGCCAAGAAGGCTAATGACATATTAGGTTGCATTAGGAGGAGCATTGCCAGCAGATCTAGAGAAGTGATGATTCCCCTTTATTCGGCTCTGGTGCGGCCACATCTGGAGTATTGTGTACAGTTCTGGGCCCCCCACTATATAAAGGATGTGGACGCATTGGAGAGTGTCGAGAGGAAGACAACCAAAATGATGAGGGGGCTGGAGCACATGACCTACGAAGACAGGCTGAGGGATTTGGGCTTATTTAGTCTGCAGAAGATAAGAGAGAGGGGGGATTTCATAGCAGCCTTCAACTTCCTGAAGGGAGATTCCAAAGAGGATGGAGAGAGGCTGTTCTCAGTAGTGATGGATGGCAGAATGAGGAGTAATGGTCTCATGTTGCAGTGGGAGAGGTCTAGGTTGGATATTAGGAAAAACTATTTCCCTAGGAGGGTGGAGAAGCACTGGGATGGGTTCCCTAGGGAGGTGGTGGAATCTCCATCCCTAGAGGTTTTAAAGTCCCAGCTTGACTAAGCCCTGGCTGGGATGATTTAGCTGGGTTTGGTCCTGCTTTGGGCAGGGGGCTGGACTTGAAGACTCCCAAGGACTCTTCCAGCCCTATGATTCCATGATTCTATGATTCTAAATCCAGAGAACTCCACAGAGCGAACTAACCAAGCCAGTTGAATGGGTGTAATGACACAAGATGAATTTCCATGTTACTAATTGCAATGTATATACCCTTTGAATGGAAAAACTTATTCTGGAATAACCCCCCCAAGTTCAAATTTATAAGCGATGCATCCACACAACTAAGCCAGTTATTTTTAAATAACAGGCTACGGAATTCGAACTCTGAACTCCTGCTTTTCACAATTCTGAAATACTAATTTAGAAATAACTGTAATGTGGACACTCTGGTGCCACTAATTCAGTCTTATTGGGCTCTGGGAGGCCTCCTGCATCTCCCCAAAGTACTTTCTGGGTCTCTAAGTCTGAGGTAGTGTGTCCATATTAATGGAGCCTTCCTCAGACTAATTTTGATGCTTCCCCATAGTGAGGACATGAATTTGTGAAATTGGGAGTTCTTAAATCAAATTTAGTAATTTCAAAATAGTGTAGACATGGCCTGAGAGTAACCACAGGAAAAATATACCAAGGGTGTTGGTGGATTGTCTACCACCGAGAATTTTGAAATCAAGGTTGGATTCCTAGAGCAGATGAAATATCTGCTCTAGGAATAACATCGGGGAAATTCTATAGCATGTTATACAGGACGTCGGACAATATGATCACAATGGTCCCTTTTGACCTGGGTATCTATGGAAATGTCAGTTAGACGCATTTTATCTGCAACCTCATGCCTCAGGCAATGGAACACATTTTTTCTGCCTATGACATTTTAATTGAGCCCTATGGGGAGAAATTACTGTAGGTGAAAAATAAGGACTTGACTCCATGAAATATCCACACTGAAGAAGGAGTGTACAACCCTCACCATTAATGACTAATAGAGCTGGCTAGCAAATGATCCCAGAGCATCCTTGGTACCCCAGTGGCCCACAGTTTCAAGCACGGTCCAGTTGCTCCTTTGCATGGCAACTGTATTGATCTAGGACCTGATACATCCCAGAGTTCTCTGCTTTCATTCTATAGTGTCCATAATTCTTAGCTTACCAGCTCCTCCTGTGTAGTAGTCACTGAAGCACCATTCAGAGTATTTGGGTGTAACAAGAGAAGCTGCACAGGTACCTGACTTGGAATTTGTCGCTCATGTGTGAGATTTCGCACTGACGAGACACAAAGTCACTGATTACCCCTCGTTAAGGAGCAGGTGTTATAGGAGGCATCTCCCCCCAAGTAGGGGAAAGGCTGTGGGGAGTGTGAAGTGTCTTGGAAATTGTGGGAGCAAGAGATGACTGGGTAGCATGGAGAACATGCTGGTGACCAATGTGCTGTTGGAATCCTGGTAGCCTAGGATGGGGAAGGAGAGCACAGACTGGGGAGCAGAGTATTTTGGGAGTCTGAAGCAGCTGAGGAGTAAATTGTGATGGGGTCCCTCTAGGGTGATACCTCAAAATTGGTTTACACTGAGCCCTCTCATTCACCAGTCTGGGCTCAGTCTTTCAATGTGCATCTAGGAAAAGCTGCAGACCCGCTCCAGTCCTACACCTCCACAAGCATTCACATAAGCAGGGACATAAACAGCTGCACTTACATGCAGGCTCGCCAACCAGCTACTGCATGAACCAACCATAGAGGGGCTGCAGAAAAAATAACCACCAGCTCCCTAGCCTAGGACCACAGAATTGTACTGTTCTTTGCTGGCCTGTACTCCAACCCGTATGAATTTATTTCCCATTGTTCCCTTTCCTCAATGTGGGGAGTAAAATGCACGCATGTGGTAACCAAGCTGAGGTTCCTTCCCAACAGGGCATACTGGGCTTAGATTAAAACACAAAACAAGTTCATTAATTACAACAGATAGATGTTATATAATTAAAAGGGATAGCAAACAGATCCAAGTAGATTGCCTAGCAGATAAACAAAAATGCAAACAAAGCTTAACTCACTAGTTAGATGGACCATAAAGTAGTGTTTTCTCAACCTGCTTCATGCTACAAGCCATCTGGTGGATTCTCATGACAGAAGCTGCATTTGCTTTGCAGCTTGGGTTTCTCAGGTTTGCACACACAGGTTTTTTTTCCTTCAGGTGGAGAGTGAAGAGCCACCGACGAGATCACTCCTGCCTTCTAGTGCTTCTGCCTATGGTGGGAACGTTTCATTTCAGAGGAAAGTACAGGTGCCCCAAGATGGAGTCCAGAATTATGTGACCTGGCCACATGCCTCTCATGAGATCAATATGCTACCCTGCCTTTCAAAATGAGCCCAAGCTGTCCTAAGCAAGAGAATCTCCTCTTGGTTGAACCAGACAGTGCACCCGCTGATGGGATGTACAGCCTTAACAGCACCAGACCCCCCAAAGACCCACCCCCAGATATGTCCCACAAGTCACTAACAACAGTGGCGCCGCACTACTCCACTCCCTCCCACAGTCCTGTGGAGTCCCTCCCGCACAGGCAGTGGCATAAGAGGCAAAGGAAGGCATTGTCTCCACCAGGTCTTAGAGCCCAATCCTCACTTCTTCCTAACTCTAATCCAGTGGTCACCAACCAGTCGATCGAGATCGACTGGTAGATCTTGGAGCCTCTGACAGAAGATCCTGACTGGTTTGGCCAAGAGGCTATTATCAAGCCTAGCACTTCAACTGCCCCTCCCCCCCCCCACTGCTGTGCATCTCCTTTGGAGGTTGCCCCCCCCCCAACAGCCTCCTGTGTGCAGTGCAGAGCAGGGAAGGGAGAGGAGGGGGCGCTGATGTCAGGGTGCCCCCCTCCCATCCTGTATTCTGTCTCCACAGAATGGAGGGGGGCACAACAGGCCCTGGGATGGAGGGAGTTTGCTGGCTGTTTTTTGAGAGTGGTGCAGGGCCAGGGCAGGAGTGAGCCTGCCTTAGCCTCACTGCACCACCACCCAGGAGCCACCTGAGATAATTAGTGTCCAGCTGCAACCACCTCTGAACCACTGCCCCAGTCATGAACCCCCTCCTGTACCCCAAGCCCGTGACCCAGCCCTGAGCCTCCTGAACCCAAACTCCCTCCCAGAGCCTGCACCCTAAACCCCCTCCTGCATCCCAACTCCCTGCCCCAGGCTCAGCTCAGAGCCCCTCTCACACTCCAAATCCTTTAGCCCAAGACCAGAGCCTGCACCCCAACCCTCTGCCCCAGCCTGGTGAAAGGGAGAGAGAATGGGGTAGGGGGAGAGGGAGGATGGAGTAAGCAGGAACAGGGCTTCAGAGAAGGGACATGAAGGAAGCGGGGCAGGGGTGTTTGGGTTTGAGGTAGAACTTACATTGCACTTTAATTCAAAAAGTGATCTTGTGATTAAAAAGTTTGGAGACCACGTCTCTAATCTGACACTTCCTGCAGGCTCCCTTTTGCAGCCTGGTGTGTCTTCCTCCACAGGGGAGCTAGTAATTTAGCAATGAATAATCCTTCCAGAGCTATTAGCATGACAGTGAAAATATTGAAGAGCCATTGTCATGGTGATGAAGCCTTCACCAGGCAGTTGCCAAGTGCCCGGGATATATTGTCTGGTTCTGAATTCACTGACAAAAGCAGTTGGGCATTACTGTCATGTTTACTCAGAACATGATTGTCCAAAGAACTTCCCTTAGTAAAGCACATATTAGAATAGACTGTTGCTGAAGATTATAAAATCAGATCTCTAAAAATGTGTGCATATAAGTTCGAGAGGCACAATCTGAATATACATTTTTAGCCTTGAATGATCGGACATGTTTTAAACTCTTCAGCAGGCCACCTTGATCTAAAATACACATTTTAATTTTAATATTAATTACTATAGGTCCTCCCCCGCCAGTGAGACTCAACATCTCCCATTTTCCAATAAGCCAGAAACATGCTTTAGAGATGCAGACCCCGCTCTCCCTGAACAAAGATTGCTATCTGCTCCGTTGTGAGCCTCTGGACCTGGGAGGTAGAGATTTCAGCAACTCTCCCCTCTTCTTTCATTCAAATGAGCTCACCCATTCTTAGAGGCCAGAGGACGATTCTAGCTAGTCACTAGAACAGGGGTGGGCAATAAAAAAAAAATAGCAGCCCACCAAGGTGGGCCGCCACTGCTATGTTTACCTGTGCTTCTGCAGGAATCAGATGACCACGGATGATTGTTGGCCACGGGTGATTGTTGGCCACGGATCGCCATTCCCCACCAATGGGAGCTTCCCAGTTCCCAAGTCCACCTTCTAAGGGTTTTACCAATTTCACTTATGTGCCTGAGTAGATCAGATTAGAGAAGCGCAGGTAAACATAGAGGTGGGGTCCCGCCAGGGACTAACCTCGCAGACCGGATCCAGACCGGGGGCCGGAATTTGCCCACCCCTGCACTAGAAACTTGTGTAAATCAGGCCAGTGATTTAAGGCCCTGCATATGGATTTAAGGTGAAATACTGGCCGTTTTGGGAGTTTTGCCATAGATCTCAATGGAACCAGACTCACCGTCAGTGTTTAACTTTCAGCTCCAGGCTGTGAGACTCATAACTCCAGGTTCATCTATAGCAGTGGTCTCCCACCTTTTAAAGCATGAGATCATGTTTTGAATTTAAAATGCAATCCAGGATCCGCCTCAAACCCAAACACCCTTGCTCCGCCTCCTTCCTGCCCCTTCTCACTCCACCCTCCCTCCCTCCCCCCATCCTCACTCACTTTTATCAGGCTGGGTGCCGGGGAGGAGAATGCAGGCTCTGATCTTGGGTTAAAGGATTTGAAGTGTGGGAAGGGCTCTGAGCTGATCCTGGGGCAGGGAGTTGAGGTGCAGGAGGGGGTTCAGGGTGCAGGCTCTGGGAGGGAGTTTGGGTGCAGGGGGACTCAGGGCTAGGGCAGGGGTATGGGGTGCAGGAGGGGTTCAGGACTGGGGCAGGAGTTTAGAATGCAGGCTCCAGCTGGGCACCGCTTACCACATGTTGCTTCCGGGTGGTGGTGCCGGGAGACTAAGGCAGGCTCACCCATCCCTTGGCCGTTCACCACTCCCAAAAGCAGCCAGCAAACTCTCTTCATCCCTGCCCCAGCTCTGCTCTGTGGAGATGTGGTACAGGGGGGAGGAAGGGGCATCCTGACATCAGCACCCCCCCACCTTCTTCCTGTGCCCTGCACAGCAAGCAAGAGGCTCCTAGGGCTGGTGGGCAGCTCCCAGGTAGAGGGCAGGAGCAGCACGGCAATGTTTAGAGGGGCAGATGAAGTGCCGGTACTTGACAGCCTCCTGGCCAAACCTGTCAGGATCACCTGTCAAAGGCTCCAGGATCTACCAGGAGATCCAGATCTACGGCTTGGTGACCACTGATCTACAGAAAGCACTAATCTCTTATGACTCTTCTCTAAACTCTTTCCGATATATTTGTAGTTCCAATTTCACCAGGTAACTCCCTTGGTCTTTCTGATAATACTAAACATTTCCACTTGTCATGATGGTGAATTGCTGCCCAGATGCCCAGGAGACCTTCTTAAGTGCCTAACACTGGCTTTATTGCAGAAAGGGGCAACTCACCGAAATCCCGCTTGGCCGAGAGAGGAAATCTCCTTTCTGCGACAGGAAGGCAGAGCCCTGTGAAACAGTGCATGAATCTTACATGTCTGACCCTCACTGTGCGACCTTTATGATCCCCCTGTATAGTCCCTGTTGTCTCCCAGATTAGATGAGACTCGGAGACACTTCCCTCAGCTCCACCAAGAATCTGCAGTTATGAATGTTTCTCCTTTTATTAGCTGTCGTTTGGGTATTTATCTGTTCCCACCAGATATTCACTTTAACTATTTAATAGGATTTGTAGGAGAGGTTGATACTGTGTCCCTCTGAGACAGACATAGTGTCCCACAGGGCTGGTGATGCTATTTTCAGCTGTTCGCCTCTAAGGCACTGATGCAAATTGGTCTCAGGGGCATAAGGACTGTAACTGCTTTTGGACAACTTACCCCCACCCACAGAGAACATTTTCCACCTTCCAAGGGTTTTACCAATGTTCACTTGCATGCCCAAGTGGATCAGATCAGAGTCCATCTAGCCCAGTCACCTGTCTCTCACAGTGAACAGTACCAGATGCTTTTGAGTTTTCATATGCTGTCTTCTAAGCTCTATGGGCTCTGCTGCTGCTCCTCTGTGGGGCTTGTGAGATGCTTGCAGCAGCTTGTGGACAGAGCCGGATCAAGACATGCTGAGGCCCTAAGCTATGTCACGTTTAAGACACTGCTCACATTACCAAAAATGTGTACAGAAAACTCCCAACTTCCGCCCGCCCAAGTTACAACCCCCCTTCCCCCACTTACATCCATTTTTGTAAGTGCAGAAGGGGCCAAAAAAAACCCACTTACATCCTCGGCTCACATTTATGACAGCGCATAGCGCCTATCGTCACTGCGGGTTTGAGTTACGATGCCCCCAACTTGCGACGCTTCCCCGGGAACTAATCACAAGTCAGGGGGCCACCTGTATTGTTCTAACAGAAAGGACAATGAAAATAGGAATAATACAATTTTACAGTTACATATATACCAGTACTTAGGTAAGGATGCAACTATAAACTAGTCATTGTTTTGTATTTAGAGCCCCCTCCTAATTTGAGGCCCTAAACCATACCTTACTTAGCTTGTGCATAAATCCGGCACTCCTTGTAGATACTGGCAATCCACAAACTGCCCCTCACATGTTCAACAGTGGAATAATTCATAAGGTCACTGTGGATACGTCTAGACTTCATGCCTCTGGCGACAGAGGCATGTAGATTAGGCTACCCGGCATAGGAAAATGAAGCGGCGATTTAAATAATCGCCTCTTCATTTAAATTTAAATGGCTGCCGCGCTGTGCCAATCAGCTGTTTGTCGGCTCAGCGCGGTAGTCTGGACGCTCCGGGGTCGACAACAAAGGCATTTTTTGACCTCCCAGGTATGCCTCCTGGGATGAGGTTTATCTAGGAGGTCGACAAATGCCTTTGATGTCAACCGCAGAGTGTCCATACTACCGAGCTGAGTCGACAAACAGCTGATCGGCTCAGCGCGGCAGCCATTTAAATTTAAATGAAGCGGTGATTATTTAAATCGCCGCTTCATTTTCCTATGCCGGGTAGCCTAATCTACATGCCTCGGTCGCCAGAGGCATGAAGTCTAGATGTACCCTGTGTCAGAGACCATTCCTGGGCTTCTGTGGTAACACCCCAAAAGGATGCACAGGGATCCAGCGACTGTGTCAAGCTGCCCACTAACAGCTAGCGCCTTTGGTCAATCAAAGTATAACACTACACCTTGGCTCATGATGGGGAAAGTCCCTTTACAAAGAGGCTTCCCACTGGTAATTCACCTCTCCTGTTGTCATCATCAAGTCTGGCCAAGAACTAACCGGCATCAGTCTGCAGGAGGGCGGGGTGGTAGAGGAGGAGGAGGAGGAGTCCAGCCATGTGACCATGGCCTCCATCCAGGAGTTGCTCCTGACCTTGGAGCCAGTCACCCACTCCCAGGATGTCTCCCAGGCTTCCAGCTTAGGCAGAGCCAGACCATCAAAGAAGCACCAGTTAAAACATGGGAAAGAACTGGAGAAGGGCATTTCTACCTGCGGATCCCACTCAGTTGGGTAGATGGAGTGGGAGGTGGAGGATGCACCAAGCTCGCAGCTGTCTCAGCTGTGAAGAAAAGATCACAGGCCAGTCATCCGAGGAGACACTGTGTATGAAGCCGAGCCCTGATCTCCAAGCCGACACTGAAGGTCTCAATCCAGACGATGGCGATGTGCTTCGAGCAAGGCCATATGTTGCCTAGACAGCAGGTACTTTCCAGCAAAGGCACAGACGTCCCAGGGGAGCACTGCAACACCCACGGTCTGGGGACTAGCAGGCATGGGAAGGTCCCAGCCAGGTCAGGAGCCTGTGGATGGGAACGGGGATAGGGCGGCTTAGCTTCCTTCTGTGTCCCACACACTCTGGGTCTGGCAATGGCAGCATCCCACAGAGAGAGAACTTCTATCCCTTCCCACTGGCGGGGGGGGGGGGGGGGAGTTAGGGGAGGTGTATGTGAGGGGAAGATGCTGGTTGAAAGAGAGAGTGCTAATGGATTCTCCTTCTCTTCCTCCTCGCAGCAGGTTCCCATGCATGAGATCAGTCTCCTCCGTGTCACAGCGCTTGATCGGGAGCTGTCATAACCAGGAGAACTGACCAGCACCGGGGCTAAGGGATTAACTAATGTCTTCAGCACCTAGGCAGGTATCGGGTGGTCAGCCAATAACAAATGCAGGTGGGAATTTCATACTGGGACAGAGGAGTTTTTATCTTCCCCTCCTTTGTCTGAAAAGCTGAGCAGTTCCTTCCGACGGTTGATCTCCCCACGCCGAACTGGTTCCCCACGGATTGGTAGCTATCTGGCGTGGAGAGCTTCTAGAGGGTGATGGTGACAGGCTTCTGGAGGGGGATGGCGGGCTTCCTGTGCATGTCCCATCACCTCAGAGCAGGGGCGAGCCACTCACATGGCTCAAGGAATGTGTCCTTTTTCATTCAAAAGTTCTGGAGCCATTGTTGGCCTCCCCAGTGCTTCAGAACAATGTTATCCTACCAATCTGCACTGGTGTCCAGATGCCAGATGCGGTGGGGCACGGCATGCAGGCCAGGGCAGGCAGACTCCATCTGTTGGAGCTGCATCCCCACATACCAGATAACTGTGCAGTGTAGATGTAGCCTGGGATAATTCTATCTTTCCCATTAGGGTAGAAGTGATTGAAACCTGGCTGCCCACAGAACAAATCACAGGGAAGTGTGAAGGCAATGTCTGTTTTTTCCTACACTCAGCAGGAAGAATTGTAAAGGAAAGAGGTGTTTCTAAGTAATTCTGTTCCTTGTGTTTTTCAAACATTCAATAGGCAAGCAGGTGCCAGAAGACCAACCCAGAACATCATAGTTCTACTGTCATGACTACTGTCACAATGCAGATTGTGTTGTGGGCTTTGTGTTGTTTGTGGTGCTATTACCATTATTTTGGTAGATATTATAAAAAGAGTGTTAATACATCTAGCAGCAAAAGTCAACACATGGTATGACCTGCCTGGGAAACATGGTCTTCTCAAGATGAGAGTTCAAGTGATACACCAAATTCCAGGAGAACATCTCCATTCCTAGGTCCTCAAGGAGGGACCCTGTTCAAAGCTGAGGTAAGTAATCAGAAAATGACCAGGACAGCCTGAGACAGACAAAGCCATGGCAGTGATAGAGAGGAGATCAATGTTAGAGTGTTAGGGAAGAGATCAATCTTCAGGGATGTGGTGCGGGGAGGAGGCACAGTTAGCACATACACATATGATTTCCATGTGTTTGTCTCACTTATGGTCGACGTCAAAGTCATTAGGCCCAGCAAATATGAAGAATCTGGTTGTATGGCTAGTACAGCGAGCCAATTTGGAAGGAACAGGAAAATATAAATAGTAGTGAGACTTTTTGGGTGATTAGGACAGACACTAGCAGAGAGATGAGACCTGAGTGAAAAAAGTTTTGGATAGGTAGCTGTCAGCTCACTTAGAGATGCCACAGTTTATCATGTTGTTAGGAAGAAAGGTGGCCCTATTAATTCATTATCCAGTCACCAGAGACCTATTCATTCATTATCCAGAGCAACCCTGAACTTCTTATTGCACAGCAATTGATGGACCTATCCTCCTTGAACTTCTCTAATTCTTTTGGAACCCCGTTACAGTATTGGGCTTCACAACTTCTCCTGGGAATAAGTTCCACAGGTTGACTGTGGGTTGTGTGTACACTTCCTTTCCTTTGTTTTAAGCCTGCTGCCTATGAGATCCTCCGGTGGCCCAGGTTCTTGTGTTATGTGAAAGGGTAAACAAGGATTTCCATATTCATTTTCTCCACCCCATCCTCAGTTTTATAGACCTCTATCTTATCCCCTCTTAGTCAGTCCTTTTACGAGCTAAAAAGTGTCAGTCTTTTAAATCTCTACTGACATGAATATTATTCCATACAAATAATCATTTTGTTGCCTTTCTCTAGACCTTTTCTATTTCTATTTTTTTATTTTTGAGAACAGAGGCGACCAGACATGCATGCAATATCCATGGTGTGGGCCTTAAAACGACACCATAAGGAGATAGGAAAATAAGAACAGCCACAGTGGGCCAAACCAAAGATCCATCTAGCCTAATATCCTGTCTTTTGACAATGGCCAATGCCAGGTGCCCCAGAGCGAACAAAGAGTACATAACCATCATATGAGCCATTCCTTATCGCTCATTCCCAGTTTCTGACAAACAGAGGCTAGGGACACCATCCTTTTCTGTCCTGACTATTTACCATTTATGGACCTATTCTCCATGAATTTATCTCTTTCTTTTCAGAACTCTGTTATACTCTTGGCCTTCACACTAAAAGGCATTATTATGTTTTCTGTCTTCTTATCTATCCCTTTCCCACTATAGTTGGCTTTTCTGTCTGCTACACCTGGTCAGCCTTCCTGAAAATGTTCCAGAGATGGGTAATGGCTGTTATGATTCAGCATATTGGAGTCCATTTTGGGTACCTTGTATTTTTCCGCAAACTGGACAGTGAACTTCTTTTGGAACAAAGGATTCCCACTACAGGTTAAACATATATAAGGTGGTGTGTGACATCATTTAACTGGGGGTAAGTGTAGGTTCCATGTTGAAATGATTTCCAGCATGTGTATGGAAACCTGGTAAACTGCTAGTATACCCAGCCTGGAGGAGCAATTGCTAATTCCTATCAAATCAATCTAGGATTTTATGCTTAGTTTGTGGCTTTGTTTATTTGCTAGGTAATCTGCTTTCATCTCGTTGTTCTCATCGCAGTTTTAAAGCTACCTCCTCTTTGGAAAAGAGAAGCCTGGGAATGGACAGGATAGCAGTTTTCAAGTACCTAAAAGGATGTTACAAGGAGAAGGGAGAAAAATTGGCCTCTGATGGTAGGAGAAGAATGGGCTTAAATTGCAGCAAGGGAAGTTTAGGTTGGACTTTAGGAAAAACTTCCAACTGTCAGGGTGGTTAAACACTGGAATAAATTGCCTAGGGGGTGTGGCGTAGTGGGGGTGCTGTCTGCTCTGTATCCCGGGGTTCCCCTGCGCTGTGATGTGAGATTCTCACTGACTCTCCCAAATGTCTATTAATCCAGACACCTAGGCTCAGCGTCCCAGGGAGAGAGACAAAGGGAGGAAGGCAGAGACCAGCACCTGGCTGGAGTGCAGGGCTGGGAGGAAGGGTCAGTTGCTGTCGGAGAAGCATGAAGAGAAGAGGCTAAGCTGGGGGCCTAGGGGCAATGGACCCCTAACCCTAGGGTCTGAGGCATCCTGGCCCTGGGCCCTGTAGCCACATCACATATGTGCTGTGCTGTATCCTGAAGGAACAATAAACCTCTCTCTATTCTATGACTGGCGGAGTCTGTTCTTGCTGCTACCAGGGTGCAGGAACGGGGGAACCTGACTATGTCATCACAGAGGGGTTGTGGAATCTCCATCACTGGAGATATTTAAGAGCAGGTTACACAGACATCTGCGAGGGACAATCTACACAGTGCCCGGTCCTGCCGTGAGGGCAGGGGACTGGACATGATGATCTCTCAAGGTCCCTTCCAGTTCCAGTGTTCTATGATTCTATGATATAATTAAACTTTCTGTTTTGTTTTATCGAAACCGGTGGGCCTTTGAGTGAAATATCTGGGAAAAATCTTGGCTTGGTTAACACAGGCTTGTTGCCTATCATTCCTACATCAATGGGAGGGTGAACTCTGTTAATGCATTTACATTGTACAGAGCCATGTACAGTACCAGACAGTATAATTTAGGATTTATAGTTTAGTGGGGGGGTGAGTCTGGGGAACTGGGACATTGGTGAGGTCTGCTATTTTGTGCTTGGGTGGTTTAGGTATGCCCTCGGAAAGCTCAGTTTTGGGGTATGGCACCATCTCCTGTCATGTTGGGGGGCCCAGCGAGGCTGAATCACCAGCAAAGCACAGGTTGAACCTTTCTAGTCCGACACCCTAAGGAGCTGACTGGTTCCAAACCAGAGAATTATCCAGACCATGAGAGCTCAATATTGTCTAGCAGCAACACTTCCACTGCTTACTGGGCTCTTAGAAGACATTTAGGGATAAATTAGAGCTAAATAATAGCACAGAGCACTGAGCGCCGGGACTAGGGGCTGTAAACAAACTTTATGGGACAGTGGGAAACTTGGACACACCCATGAAAAGTGGACATCGGTCTCACTAAAATCGTGCCATACCACGGATGTTGCCGGACCAGAGAGTGCTGGACTAGAGAGGTTCAACCTTTAGAGTGAAAAAGAGCCAGCCTGGCTGGGTAGTTAGATGGGCACAACAGTTCCCACAGCTCCCAGACTGCATCCTGGATGTGACAATCCATCACACCCAGACCCTATGGATTCTAAAATAAGTCACCAGGCACCTGCTAGGTCACAGAAAAGATCCAGATGTAACCATTCTTGGATGTAACCATTCTTGGATTCCTTCCACTGGGTTCAGGTCACAGCTACCAAAATACCACCATGCTGAAATTCGGATTAAGGAATGTCCATGTCCGTTCCATCAAAAAATGGGGGATATCTTGTGAGATGAACGGACATGCAGGTTGAGCTGCTAGATACAGAAGCACTGCAGACCTTCCATAGGGATACTGGGAAATACCTTCAATG
Organism: Rafetus swinhoei; assembly: GCA_019425775.1. Taxonomy (NCBI): domain Eukaryota; kingdom Metazoa; phylum Chordata; order Testudines; family Trionychidae; genus Rafetus; species Rafetus swinhoei. The sequence continues at coordinate 10,097,699 of CM033437.1, read as the reverse complement.
TCAGAATCCTGGAAGAAGAAAACCTTTCCCTCACCTTTTGGCTTTCAACCTTCCAGGGTCACCTGAATTAGTCTCCACAGGGTGGTAGGTGAGAGGTTAAAGGAATGGTTATTACAATGGTGTGGGCAGTAGGCAGTCATACACTCCTCCGATGAACAAAAATGGTTCGAGTCCTCTATCCCGTGGTTCCATTGTCAGACATAGTGCCGATGGCAGTACATTACATTCAGAAAGAAATCCACCATCAACTGTTAGGCTGAATAGTGTTCAAGACTCAGTTTGGCCTGACTATCTGCTCTTCTGTTATTTGCAAATCATTTCTTTGCTCTGGGGGTAGGCTCTCAGGCTGAAGTTCTCCAGGGTCTATTTTCTATTCTTGCCGCCGCTCACAAACAGAAGGGAATTGGTGGTGAATCTTACCCAATCTGAGAGTCCACAGGGACACGACAGGGGAGTCATAAATATCCTCATCCAGCACACCGAGTTTCAGACATGTAAGACCCAAAAGCTGATTGTCACGGCTCTGCCTTCCACGCGCAGGAAGGAGATTTCCTCTCTCTGCTGAGCAGGAGTTTTGGTGAGTTGTTTTGTTTTTGCATTTCAATTAGTGCTTAAGTGCTTAGGAAGAGTTCCACGGTTCATCTCAAGCCAGGAAATCAGCAGCAGGGTGAAATGAATTCAGTGTTCTCAGAAACACCACGGGATTTGCCTGGTAAAACTGGAACTAAAATGTACTAGAAAGAGTTTAGACCAATATTAGTTTTTAAGATCAGTCTCTCATGTCTTAATGTGTCCTTCTATATGTCTCGATAGCTTCCTTTCTTTGGGCTGTTTGGTTTTTCCTCTGGTTCACTCCAATTTTCCAGCTCAGCAGCTTCACCGCCCTGTAAGGGGGTACAAAGTCTTTTTGGTGCATATCTGTGTTAGCAGAGAGTTCACAACTAGAGTGGGCTAATTCTGCTCTGACATTCTGCCTTCGATGGGTCACTCTAGATTGACACTGGCTTCCCTGAAGTCAAAATCAGGACCCGCATGTTTTGAAATCTCCATTTTTCATGCCTGGTCTCACAACACATCTACTGGGGGTTTCCTGTGGACTCTTTCACCATCCTAAGAAAATAGCATACTCTGTAGCCAGGACCTGGAGCTGTGATTTTCACAGTTTGGAGCCAAATGAGATCTGATCCAAATGAGATCAACAGCAAAACTGCCAGCATGGTCAGGAATTTACCCCAAATAATCATGTAGGGGCTTAAATATATGGCCTGATTTACACCACGTGTGAGCCTCCAAGGACTTCAAATGGAGTCCTCCTGTGGAATTTAAGGAGAGGTGAGCTACTTTCAGCAAAGAAACAGGAAAGCTGTTGAAATCTCACAGACACAGAGGTTCAAAACAATTGGAATAACATTTTTTTTGTGGGAGGAGAGGGGTTTGCTCTCTCTTGTGCCCTTGTATCTCTGATTCTGGAGAGGACAAGAAGTCCCAAAAGGGAGTGAAAAAGACAACCATGTTTCTGGCAAAGAGGAAATGAGGAGGGTGTTGGAAAGCTCAGCTAGGAGGTCTAGGAGTACACAGCTTGTGTGTGCACTGTGGGGGAGTTGTGGAGTATCCACATCACTGTGTCACAAATTCCTGAATCTGAGGGAAATAGAGAATGGCCATCCTGCCTAATGCAACTCAGAGAGGGGTAACAGAGCCTCTTGGGGTGGGCAGGTGTCTCCAATTGAAAAATAATGTGGACTACACTGTAGCGGACTGTCTGTAACACCACCACTCATTTGAACAACCCCACAACAGCTCTGCGGCAATGTCAGCAACGGCCAACATGGAAATGAAGCCTCAGGAAGGTGTGTCCAGGTTTCTAACTGGCTGCAATAGGTTAAAGCTTTGCGCCATTTGGAGGAGGAGGAGTTAGTCAGGCTGGCTCCTTGTCCTCTCCTCATCCTCTCTCCATCCCTGCACAGGCTAAGTAGGTTCTGGGGCTCGCTTCACCTCCAGAAAGACCGTTGAGGTTGATCTCCTTCTTTCCCTCAGAGGCAGTTTCACCTCATCTGAGGAGGTATTTCTGGGAGCTGTCCCTGTGGGGTTAGACACTGCAGGGCCGTCTTTAGGATTGACGGTGCCCTACGCAGGCCTATCAAACTGGAGCCTTTATGCCCAATGGATGCCTGAAGTAGCCGGGGGGGGGGGAGGGGGATGATTTTCTAGAAATGTGGTTTTTTATAATCTTCAGCCGCTCACTAACAAAATCGTTTTAAAGCAAATTGTTAAAGAAGGTCCTGTCAAGTAACACAGTGAATTCAGAAGCTGATAGTATAGACCTGGGATTGGCAAATGCCTGGTAAATGGCTTCATTACCACGTGAATGGCTCTTTCACAGGTTCTGCTAGTAGCTCTGACAGGCTTTGACACTTCTAAATTCACCGGGTCCTCTCCGGAGGAAGTAGAGCCATAGACCAGGGTAGGAAGAACTAGTTGGGTGGAGAATAAGACGCAGTGGCACCCCACAATTTTGGGTGTCCTATGCAGCTGTGTATGGGTAAGGAAGGCCCTGGGCACCTGGCTTTGGTCCTGGGTGAGGGGTATTTCCATGTGGCATGGTTGGAATTTGTGAGTGTGGGGCACCTTCAAGGACAAGTAGACAACACTGGGAGTTGTGGGGCAGGAAGCAGGATGTACACAGGCAAGTTTACAATGGCTTGGAGAGGGCGGAACACAGATAGGCAGTGCTGAAAACATTAGGGGCAGGAAGCTGCATGCTCACAGACAGCTGGGCAGCACTGCTGAAATTAGATTTTTTTTTTGTGCTTGTTGGTCCAAGGCCAGTGCTGGGACCTTTCCAGACCCTAAGTGCATTTGGGGTAGGGAAGGATCTCAGTGTTAATTTGCCCTGGCAAGCCACAGAATTGCTTCGGTGTCACAACATTGACTCAGTTTTGTTCCTAGCTCTTGTTATGAAACTTTTGTCTTTCCATCAGTGGAAAGAACCACCGATCTCTGTGTGACACTGCACCCCATATTCTTTGTAGTGATTTTTATAGGATTACAGCATAGTTATAAAATATATCATGCAGGACAGGTCATGTATGGTGTCATTGAAACTGTTATGATTCATCCAAAAAGGATGATTCTATTTGTGGGCATGTATCATTTTTACATCGGAAGTTATGAATGTTGAATACGTATCTGTTTTTAAAATGTAGTTTCTCCTGGGTAACATCCACTAAGCAAGATGCTTTCAGAGATCAGTGGTCGTCTGTGCAAACCGAGGGCCTCCATTTTGATTTAAAATTGTTGGAGGACTTCCAAAACTATTGATGGTCATGAAACATTCTGTTAAATTTAAAACAAGAAGATTTACCTGGTGTGGCTTGGGTACTTAACTCAAATAAGTTTTCTTTTTCTTCATTGTTTTGGGGTGGGGCTGGGAATGAGGGGTTCAGTATGCAAGCTGCCCTGAGAGACAGGACAACCCTTGCCTTCTCTTACCTAGTCTAAATAACACAGGCCTCAGAATTTTCCTAAATTTTTTTATAGAGCTCATGTTTAAGAGAAGCACACACCTTAGAACTAAACTTTCTCAGTGATGAAGAATATTTCAAGACCTTTTGTAAATTTTCTAATGGTTAATTACTGTCACCATTTAAAAAAACCTGTTTGCTTTATTTCCACTCAAAATTTCTTTAACTTCAACTTATCCCCACTAGATCTTCTTACACCTCTGTAAGCTAGGTGGTAAAACTATTATTAAATATTGGTTCCATGCGTAGTTACTTTACGACTTATCAAATCACCCCTTAACCAGCTTTATTAAAATGAATAGACTGACATATTTGAGTCTATCTAACATGGGTTTTCTAAACTTTTACTAATTCGTGTGACTCTTCGCTGAACCTTCTTCAGTGTGTCAACATCCTTCTTTAATCGTGGACACCAGAACAGGGTGCAGGATTCCAGCAGCCATCACACCAGTGCCAAGTAAGGAGGTAAAATCACTTCTCTACCTTTTCTTAAGATTAATCTGATTGTCCTCCCAGGATCACATTGGCTTTTTTGCCCACATATTCACACTGGGAGTCCATGTTTAGCTAATACCCTTAAACCCTCATATCCTCAAACCTTGTTCACAGTCATTGCATTCCCCATGGGAGCCCCTTTCATGAGAATCCCCCATCATGTAACATTGCCTACATTCTTTGTTCCTAGATGGTGATATCTACTTAGCTATTTTAGAACACAAATTGCTTGATTTGACCCACTTGACCAAACAATCCAATTGCTCTGAATCAGTGGCCTGACCTCTTCTTTTTTTTTGGAAGATATCCCAATCTTTGTGTCATCTGCACATTTTATTGATATTCCATAAATCTGCTTAAATGGGCCAGTTAGTGCCTATCACTTATGTCTCAGACAACGTTGGTTGTCTGCAAGAAAACTTTTCACTAAAAAAAATGAGTTTGCATATGTGAAAGCCTTCTTGATTCCTCCTTAGCTCATAGCCTCAATTATTACTCATTGCAATGAGCTCCTCAGTCTAATTAAGTCCTGAGTGAAGAAACCATGCTTTTCAAAATCCATTTGGAATTGGCCAAGCTTGAGTTAAATGGAATGTCCTCATGACCTTGTGTGATGAGACGGGGAGAACGCATTCTACATCTCCATCTCAGTCTGTATTGAATAGATTTTCCTCATGTGCCCTCTTATTCATCTGCTTTGAAAGGTAACACTCAGTCTTTTCAACCTCTCTGCATATGAGAGGTTCTCCAGCCACTTCATAATTCTCATTTCCCTTGGCTCAACTGCATTAGTTCTGCTAACAATCACAGGAATGCTGCAGGTACGCACAGCGTAGACTCCCAAGGTAGGTGAAACACTGAACGAGTGATCTCATAGCATTGCATTTTCCATATAATTTCCCCTCCCGCTCCTCCAGGATTCCAATGTTTTTCTTAGTTTCTATCTGTTCTCGCACTGGGTATGTCTACACAGCAGGGCAAAAGTTGAGTTAAGATACACAACTTAGGCTACATCAGTTGCATAGCTGGAGTTGAAATAGCTTAAGTTGGCTTTTGGTGCTCTACACAGCAGGAAGTCAAAGGAAGGACACTCTTCCTTTGACTTCCCTTACTCCTCATGAAATGAGGGTTTCAGAAGTCAGAGTAAGAAGTCTTGAAATAATGGCTTGCTGTGTAGATGCTCACGTTAGTTATTCCGAAATAATGCTGCAGTGTAGATGTAGTCACTGTGAGCAGAGTTTCACAGAGCTGTATCATGACACTCAGGTTCCTGTTCTGAGTTCATTCAATTTAATTAGAACCTTGTTAGGAGTTTGAGGAGTTAAATTTTTTTCCGTCTTATATGCAGACACATTTCAGTTTTGGACATCAAAATTCATCTGCCATCATGCCGCCCATAAGCATGGCTTGGGACAATCCCTCTGAGGACTTTTCTGGACTTGATTATGACCTTAGATAGTCAGGTGCCATCAGCAAATGTTACAACCTCACTGCTCATCCCTCTTTCTAGTTTATGAATAATTATAAAATAGTTCCATACTATTTGTTATAAAGCAAATAATCCTTCTTGCTGTATTTCTCTCACTTCACAGGTACATTGAGCATTTTTCTAAGTCCATTCAACGAATTAACGACTTCATGGAAAGTTTCAACCTCACCCCTTCTGACCCTTCAACATTCATTCTTACGGGCATTCCTGGCCTGGAAGATGCCCATGTCTGGATTTCCATCCCTCTCTCTACATTCTACATCACTGGCCTGTTGGGAAATTTCACAGTTCTGTTTTTTGTAGGGAAAGAGCAAACCCTGCACCAGCCAATGTACCTGCTTCTCTGCATGCTGGCGCTCACCGAAATTGGCACTTCTACATCTGTGATGCCGAAGGCCCTGTGTATATTTTGGTTCAATTTGAAAGTCATTAGTGTTCCTGGCTGCCTCACACAGATGTTCTTCCTTCATGCAGGTTCTGTGATGCACTCAGCTGTCCTCGTGACAATGGCCTTTGATCGCTACGTTGCAATATGCAACCCTCTGAGATACACCACCATCCTCAGCAATGCACAAATAGCTAAACTAGGACTAGCGGGTTTGTTAAGAGCTGTTCTCGTTGTTTTGCCCCTGCCCTTGCTTCTGAGTAAACAGCCGTTCTGTGCCAACCGCACTATTCCCCATACGTACTGTGACCACATGTCTGTGGCAAAGCTGTCATGTGGGGATATCACTGTTAACAGGATGTATGGCTTGGTGGTGCCATTTGTCATCAACTTCGTAGACCTGACACTCATTGCCCTGTCTTACAGTCTGATCATCAGGGCTGTCCTCAAAATCTCCTCCAGGAAAGCCCACCGGAAAGCCCTCAGCACCTGCACCACCCACATCTGTGTGATGCTCACGTCTTATCCTTCCTTCTTCTTCTCTACTCTGACACATCGGTTCGGTCAGGGCATCGCTTCCTATGTTCACATCATCTTGGCCAACCTCTATTTCCTCCTCCCCACCATGCTCAACCCCATCATTTATGGGGTGAAAAACAAAGAGCTTCGTGACAAAGTGAGCAAATATGCCTGTAGAATGTGCATGCCTGGGGGTCATTGATTTTATACCTGTGGGACAATGGATATCTGAACATTAATAAAGGGATCTCTGTCCCAATTTGGCTAACCTCAGCATTGTGGGAGTTCAGAGTCTGTGTAGCTCCTCATCCTTTCATTTACTTCCAGACCACCAGAAGATACTGGTGGCAAGTTGGCTTTCTCTTAGACCCTGTGTGATAAACGTTCTTGATCAATTTGATAAACTAAAGGTACACTTTTTTGTTAGGAAAAAAAATAAAGAAATTACAATGCTTAGCTTCTTCATCCTATATTCAGTGATCTGGTGAGGAAAATTTACCTAATTTGTCTACATCCAAACCTATAGGAAGCCTGGAGTTTAAACAAAATATTATTGGTGGAAAGTGCTAATACAGCTGCTGCAGGAACTGAGGACTTTCTACTAGAGTTTGTCGGAGAGAGTCATGAAACTGTATTTTTGAGAATTGGAATGTGTTACTCTGGATTTGAGGGAAGAGGACCCCAGGTAGTGGTCAACCCAATTGCCTCCATCTGATGTGCATTCAGCTACTGTGAATTAATAAACTAGAACACCACATGCTTGAGGGCCAATTGGAAAGGGAGGTGAAAATGTAGTTGGCGGTTTCTGTTAATGAGAATGGGAGGAGGGGACCAGCAAGTAAATAAATGAGAATGAACAAAGATAAATGCATAAAAACCTTAAGTCTAGTTTCCTTTGGTAAGTTTATCAAAAGTTAGGAAAAATAATGATCTGGTATGATCACTATGACCTATCTGTTTTGTAGAAATTATAAAAGATTCACCCTTACAGTATGCTGTGGAGCAAATCTTGGAAGCCATCCCGATGACTCTTTCTCCCCAATGGGTGAAGAGTGGCCACTGTGAACCTGATGTTAATTACTTAATACTGTTCCACACATTAAGTAAATATCTGGGGTCTTCTAAACCTATTGCTCATGTCCATGGATGCTTAAATCTAACAAACTTCAGTGTTAGACAGGAGGAGGTGTGGGCAATCATTTTGGGGGAGGGCACTCCAAGATTTTGGTAAGTGGCCAAGGGCTGCACTCTTCTGTGGAAGAGATGCAGGGTCTAGGTTGGAAGTTGGGGGCAGAAGGGCACACAGGGTAAGGGACTGGGGTGCAGGAGATGGTGTGAGGTCTGAGAGGGAGTTAGGGTGAAGGAGGGGGTTGTGACCTGGGTCAGGGGGTCGGGATGTAGGGTCAGGGAGGGAGTGTGACCTGGGGCAGGTGTGTAGGAGGGGGCACAGGGTCTGGGAGGGAGTTGTCACCTGGGTCAGGGGGTGCAGATGATTTGGATGGTGACCTGGGGGAAGGAGTTGGCGTGCAGGAGGGGTTGGGGTGCCACAGGCAGGCGCTGGCTGGGAGGAATTTATCGAAGTGTCTCCTGGTCAGCAGGTTGCAGCACCCCCAAGGCAGGCTGTGCTCCCTGTCTGCTGCATCCCCAGCTCACTTGAAAATGCAGGCTGCTCCCAGCACATGGCTCTTCACTCGGGGTGGGAGAAGAGACTTGCGCTGCCCCAGTCTCTCAGGCCAATCTCTCAGCTCCGATTGGCTGGCTGTTTCCAGCAAATAGGAGCTGAGAGATTGGCAGAGGTCAGTACTTATTGGCTGATTGTTTCTGGCCAATCGGAGCTGAGGATTGGGCTGGGGGTGGGGAGATCACACAAAGGCTCCCCCTCCCTGCAAAGCAGAGACCCACAGGGACTGTGTTTTAAACTGCAGCAGCTACATGTGCCTGAGGGTCCCAGCAGGGTGGTCCATGGGCCAGATCCAGTGGCTTGGCGGGCCGGATCCGCCGTATTTTGCCCAGCCCTGGACAAGAGAATGCTCGATTGCATTTAAATCTTGATCAGACAGAATAGCTCTATTCCCGTTGATTAATTCCTGACAGTGCCTGGAGTGAAATTGCTAAGTGGCTCCTATTGGGGGTTCTAAAATACACAGGAAATACACCGCGGAGTCCAATAACTTTCTGCTTTGTGCAGTCGATTTTGGTGTCGCTTTCAGCTGGAACATCCACAACATGCACTAACCCTTCCCGTTGTCCAAGACATCAGAAGTGGGTGCTGAGATTTCTTCTTGGAGTCTGTGATACAGGCAACACTGAGATTTCCACCAAATATCATGAGGATGGAACTGCTCGCAAAACTAAGTCCTTCACAATGTTGTTTGCCTGATATTGCACTGTAGCCATTGTTTTGCCGAGACGTTGGAAAGTGGGAGCAGCAGTGGAGAGTTTTGCTCATGGTTCACTAGCCTCATACTCATAACAACCAAGTAGAGCCGTTTGGGGTTGAAGGATGCAAACACATGGATGATATTGGAGACAAAGGCTTTAGTGAACTTGGCTTCTTTCCTCTATCATTTGTTGTGGCCACCTTTTAGCAATGCTACATTACAGCCTGAACGCTGGGTCTCCAGTTACTTTCTATGGGAGTGGGGGTTTTTTTAGACACTGAAGGAGGGCCGTGAAGTCTGCCCCACCCAAGTTTACACCAGGATAGTGGATGGTGGCTCTGCCACAAGTAGCATGGCAGTGGAGTATAATGAGCACCTGGGCAGAGGGACTGGTTCCTATTTAAACACTGGGAGTGGGCGGGCATCAGCCCACCAACTTCTAAAGCCCCACCCCCAGTCTTGTGGGAGGGACAACTAGCCCCAGGCCCAACTGATTCCGGGGGACAAATGATGAAAAAAGGTCAGGGGGTGCAGGTCAGAGGTTCAAAATGAGGGAGCCAGAAGGGGATACCAAGCAGAGAACCCCGGACAGTGCCCACTACTCCTCAAAGCTGTCGATGGAGCCAGTGGATGCTCCACTTTTCCTGGATGTGTGAGACCAGGGAAGAATGGAAATAGTCCCCACAGTCGCAGAGAACCCCCTCGTCTAGCATCCGCCTCCTGGTGTTATAGAAGGCAGCTTTTGCCAGAGCCAGGAGGAGGTTGACGAGGAAGTCTTGCAACTTTGTGGGGCTATGGATGGGGTGCATATAGATAAAAAAGTGAGGGGAAAAGTGCAGCCAGAACCGGTTCTGGGGGAGCTGGAATAGGGGCTGCAAGAAGCAGTTCTGGAGGAGCTGGAATGGGGCTGCAACCTGGTGCATTCAAGGTACATATGCACCAGGTTTTCCCTCACACCGCAGAAAGGACTTGTGTCTGGGATAGGGGTGCAGAGGGACTGGTGCAGGGAGATGTCACCAGACAACAGGGCTTTGAAGACTGGACTCATAAGGGGGAACCTGAATGGAATGGGAAGGCAGAGACTATGGATATGGGTCCTGTCACCTAAAGCCTGAGGGAGTGTGGCCCTTCCCAGAGTAAGGGTATGTCTAGACTGCAAGGCTAGTTTGGGACACCGGAGGTAACCTGAAATAGCTACCCCATGTCCAAGGAACGTGTCTGCTATTTTGAAATAATTTTCGAAATAACAGACGTGCTATTTCAGCATCCCTGTACAATTTGTTCCATGAGCAATAAGGGATGTCTCAAAATAGTGCTTTATTTCGAAATTTGGCACCATATAGATGCACCAATTTTCAAAATAGCCTATTTTCAAACAAAATCAAAATAAGATACGCAATTTGCAAAGCGCAAATTGCGTATCTTATTTCGATTTTAGAGCGCAGTCTGACTGTACCCTAAGTGTCGGATGCAAGGTGTCATTTCAGCACAGCCAGGCCTGGGCTGGAGGCCTGAGATGTGTGAGGAACACCCTGTGAACCTTCCTTATGTCTCAGAGACACTGATTTGTGAGGTTTCCATGCTCACTGAGCTGGGTTCCTTGTGGCCTGGAACCTTTCCCATTTTTTCAGATTTTTCCTACAGTTGTTATTTAATAAATTATATTAGGTTTGAACATAACATAGTGAGCAGTGGGTCTGGGAAGCAGTCAATGTGAAGAGAGAACCATAGTAAAGGGACACTCTAGCCCCTCTCTTAAATCACCATGATGAGACTGTGGACAACGCTTCTCAGGATCTGTGACCATAGCCATGTCCATGTGGTGAGGATTCTGTGACACAGGGGTGTGCAAAGGGAATTATTCCAGTGAGGCAAGCCTTTGGGTACAGGGAGTAGGACTGGGGACTAAAAACCTTTTGGCAGCCAATTCCCCTGTGTTAATGCCAAAGCCAGGAAAGTTCCTCACAATAATTCCCTACTATATTAACTAGGGCAAACTTATTGGATGGATTTTAGTGACATGTAAAGAGATGTGTAACTTGAGAAATCTTCTTATAAGTAATTAAAGCTGCAATGTGTAAATTTGGGGAGCACAATTTCTGGCTAAGATAAATGTCACATCATTGCATGAGATGGCATTCAACAGTACTGTCTCATATAATTCCTTCTCCCTGTTCCATTTTGTTATGGAATTACACCACAAAAACTGACATTGTTGTTTTCTTCTCTTGACCATTTCTCATCAAATGAAACCTTGGCTGAGCAATTGACGACACAGTTGATCCACAACCAGATTGAACCATTTGTTCTTCTCAGATTTAGTGTTTTGACGCAATGAAAGTCCTCACTGAAATAATTCTGCTGAGGGGAAAAAAGCTGATGAATTTTACAAGCCCTCAGCACTGAAGAAATTCATGGAAAACTTTATCCGCTCCCCCTTCCCCATTGTGCTTCAAAGGAAGATTCTAGAAATGAAAATGGTGTTTCAAAATGGCTAGAATCCAAAAACACATACCTCTAAAAAAGAGCAGGATTACTTGGTGAGCCAATGAACTTGTATCTATACTTCAAATTGAATTCAAAGAAACCAAATATTCAGCAAGTCAACCATCAGGAAAATGAGGCAGACAGATGAATTCTGCAAAGAAGTGCTTGCGAAAGGGAAGATGGCAGGGCAGCAGCTGAATTTCTGGCAGACCAGGGAGGAGAGCAGACCTTCTATCACATTTCCAGGATGTAAATGTGAGGGAAGGCAGAACCTCCCAGGCTACGTCTACATGACGAGTTTTCTTGGTGAGCAGATGCCCTTCCTGCTGCCTTACCCCAGATAGAGACTTTGGGACATTCATGGGGAGGGGGCAGTAAGTGGCGCAGGGAACGTCACGTTACCAAGGTGACAGGCATAATAGGCCAGGAGAGGCTAAACCTCCCCTGTGGCAAACCTGCTGCCCAATCACTTTTGAGATTGCAGAGTCCTGACTCCCTCCTTTCCTCAGCCCTTCTCCTCCATGGCCCCACAAATGGCCGCTTACTGAGTCCTCCCTCCCCCCACTCTGCTCCACCATGGTTTCCCTGACTGCAGCTGCCTAGGAATGTCCTTTCCTCCACTCCCTCCTACGCTGCTTGATGAGTCCCTCCTCTCCTCCAATAGCCTCCTCGCCCCTGAGGTCCTTACTGCCCGCCACTTGCCAGTGAAAAAGAGAACCACATTTAAAAGGGGGCTCTGTCTCCTCCTCCTCCCGTTTTCCAGCCCCCTTGGTTGAGTTGTTCCGGTTCCATCAGGCACAGCAGCAGGAGGGGTTCCATAGCTGGGCCATGTTGAGGAGACAGATAGTCACCAAAGAGCAGAGATCTGCAGATCCCATAGGTGATTAAATGTTGCAAAGGCCAACAAAGGAGCGAAAGTGAACTCGTGACCCTAGAATAAGCAAAGTTGCGTCTTGGTCTTTCTCATTTGTGTAATTTGGAGTTGAGTGTCTTGTGAGACTTGAAGAACCACTCTTTTTTGTTTATTTGGATTTTTTGTTTGTAAATGCTTCAAAATGTGGCAAAAAGAAACAACGTAATTCCATAATGTTGCCATGGTATACTGATTCTTCGGTCTTATCGTGCCCCTTGCCGAGCAATATATCTGTGATTCTGTGATTTTATTTTCATGTTACAACTTCATGTGAGAATTTGACAACTCAGCCACTGTAGAGCTCACTGCTTTTGACTGTTGGGGGAAAATGCCATCTTGTGTGTGGTAGGTTGTATATGTTTCTAAGGCTTTGTCTGCACTGCACGGTTTTTGTGCAAGAAGCATTTTGCAGTAGAGATGGGGAGAGGAATAACTTTACCCGCAAAAGCCCTGTGTCCTGTCAATTTACTGTTTTTTTTGTTTTTTGTTTTTTTGGTGCAAAAACATGCTTGAGGTGTGGATGCTCTGCCGATTTTTGCGCAAAAACCCTGTAGTGTAGACATAGCCTGAAGGTTTTTTCCTATGTATTTCCACTCTCTCCAGTTTAAGTAAGAAGACTGGTGGCAATTGGACACTTAAGATAGTGAATGGCAGTGGAAATTGTGTAGGTTTGGAAGTTAAAATAGGAAAAGAACAAGTTAAAAATTACTTAGAAAAGTTAGACATCTTCATGTCACCAGAGCCTGATGGAATGCATCCTAAATATCTCAAGGAGCTGATAGAGGAGGTATCTGAGCCACTAACTATTATCTTTGAAAAGTCTTGGAAGTTGGGAGAGATTTCAGAAGGCTGGAAAAGGGCAGATATAGTGCTCATCTATAAAAAGGGAAATAAGAACAACCCAGGAAACTATAGACCAGTCAGCTTAACTTCTGTGCCAGGGAAGATAATGGAGCAAGTAATTAAGGAAATCATCTGTAAACATCTGGAAAATAATAAGGTGAGAATTAACAGCATGGATTTGTAAAGGACAAATCATATTAAATCATGGAGGTTAGGGTCATAAGTAAGAAAAAAGATATAATCTGGAGAAAAGGTTTGAGGTAAATAGGATGAAGTTCAATAAGGACAAATGCGAAGTACTCCGCTTTGCAATTTTTCCTGGCAACCTGAGCTAATGGTGTTGGTGGATCATTTCTTCACTCCCGAGGGAGGCTCCTAAATTGCAGTTCTCTGGAGTTTATTTTCTCCTCTACCTGAGGGAATTTGTGGAGTTCTGGCGAACCGGAGAGTCTGCAGGGACTCTTCAGGGGATCATAAAGCTTGCGCTGCAGGCATGCCAATTGTCAGGGACATTGAAATTCATATGCTGATTCTCAGGGCTCTGCCTTTCTGTCAGAGGAAGGAGATTTCCATGAGCTGTAAAGTGGGATTTCGGTGAGTTGCCTATGTCTGCAATATGGTTAGTTCTGAGGGCTCAGGAAAGTTTCCTGAGTTTAAGTCAAGAATAATTTGGGCAGGAATTCACCAGCATCACAACTTGAACTGTTGAGTGTTGTTAGAGACACCAGGGAATTTATCTCGTAAAGGAGGAGCAAATACAGGACCCTTGAGGTAAGTGCTGTCTGTAGTGTGTGTTTGTGTGTGTGTGGGGGGGTTACTTGCTGTGTGCTGACCTAGTGTTTGTCTGTTTGTTTTGTTTGTTTGTTTGAAGGAGCGTGTGCTGTGGCTGGCAGTTGGAAGCTCTGAGCTACTAAAGGTTTGAAATCTAGAAGACTCTGTTAATTGGCTTAGTCAGGGGGCGGGGCTATCAGGCAGGTCAGGGCTTTATAAAGCAGTGAGTCAGTGACCAGGGAGCTTTACGAACAGAAGCAGCAAACAGGGACTTTTGAAAGGGAGTTGGGAAGGGGAATGGGAAGGGGCCAAGGTACACTTGCCATTCTTTATAGTTTAGTTTAAAGGTTTTAAATCAGGAAGTTTTGATTAACTAGAAACCCTATCAATAACCTAGGTAGCTGTAGGAGAGAAAGCAGGCAGAAGCCCAGCAGCAGAGTGGGGGCTATCCTGTTTATTGCACTCAGTGTAGCATGTATGATTACCTGTCCTGTGGGCGGGTGGCATACATGTGCATTCAGTGCAAGGAGCTCGTGGCCCTCAGAGACCACGTACGGGCTTTAGAGGCTAGGGTGGCTGAACTGGAGGTGCTGAGGGAGGCAGAGAGGTACGTAGATGAGGCTTTCCGGGACACTGTAGAATTGTACCACCTCCGGTCAGACAGCCCCTGTGCTGTTAAGGAGGATGAAAGGCTCAGGGAAGGAGAGCAGTCAACGGGAGCAGAGAGAAACCTTCCCATAGTCGGGACCCTCCTTCCACATGTTGGGGTATCCTCTCACACTGAGGTTACGTCTCCAGGGGAGGGAACTCCAGTCAGTAGGAAAAGGCAGTTGTTAGTAATGGGAGATTCGATCATTAGAAATGTAGATAGCTGGGTTTGCAATGAACAGGAGAACCATATGGTGACTTGCCTGTCTGGTGCAAAGGTTGCAGATCTCTCAAGGCATCTAGATAGACTTATGTGTAGTGCTGGGGAGGAGCCGGTGGTTGTGGTACATGTAGGTACCAATGACATAGGGAAGGGTAGCAGAGATGTCCTGGAGGCCAAATTTAGGCTAATAGGAAAGAGACTGAAATCCAGGACCTCTATAGTGGCATTCTCAGAGATGCTTCCAGTTCCACTCACAGGGCCAGGTAGGCAGGCAGAGCTTCAGAGTCTCAATGCATGGATGAGACGATGGTGTAGGGAGGAGAGGTTTAGCTTTATAAGGAACTGGGGAAACTTTTGAGATAGGGGGAGCCTATACAGGAAGGATGGGCTCCACCTAAACCATAGTAGATAAGAGACGGGGGAAAGCCGATTGGTGCGGAGGAACACGTGGATCGGACAGAGACGTCTCTTAGAGGAGAGTCTATTGATAGAGATTCTCTAGGTTTTAGTCAGGAGGAGAGGATGGAAGAGGATAAAGTATGGGACAGATAAGATGAAAAACATTTACATAAAAAAGAATCTGACACATCAGAAAAGGGTAGACAACTAAACAGTGACAAGTTTTTTAAGTTCTTGTACACAAATGCTAGAAGTCTAAAAAATAAGATGGGTGAACTAGAGTGCCTCGTATTAAAGGAGAATACTGATATAATAGGCATCACAGGCATCACAGAAACCTGGTGGAGTGAGGACAATCAATGGGACACAATCATTCCAGGGTACAAAATATATTGGGAGGACAGAACAGGTCATGTGGCTGGAGGAGCAGAAGAACATAATTTGTTGGGCAAAAGTCAACATGGTTTCTGTAAAGGGAAATCATGTCTTACTAATCTATTAGAGTTCTTTGAAGGGGTCAACAAACATGTGGACAAGGGGGATCCAGTAGATAGAGTGTACTTAGATTTCCAGAAAGCCTTTAACAAGGTCCCTTACCAAAGGCTCTTACGTAAATGAAGATGTCATGGGATAAGAGGGAAGATCCTTTCATGGACTGAGAATTGGTTAAAAGACAGGAAACAAAGGGTAGGAATAAATGGTAAATTTTCAAAATGGAGAGGGGTAACTAGTGGTGTTCCCCAAGGGTCCGTCCTAGGACTCATCCTATTCAACATATTCATAAATGATCTGGAGAAAGAGGTAAACAGTGGGGTGGCAAAGTTTGCAGACGATACTAAACTGCTCAAGGTAGTTAAGACCAAAAAAGACTGTGAAGAACGTGAAAAAGATCTCACCAAACTAAGAAAAGGTTTGAGGTAAATAGGATGAAGTTCAATAAGGACAAATGCGAAGTACTCCACTTTGCAATTTTTCCTGGCAACCTGAGTTAATGGTGTTGGTGGATCATTTCTTCACTCCCGAGGGAGGCTCCTAAATTGCAGTTCTCTGGAGTCTATTTTCTCCTCTAGCTGAGGGAATTTGTAGAGTTCTGGCAAACCAGAGAGTCTGCAGGGACTCTTCAGGGGATCATAAAGCTGGGCAACAAAATGGCAAATGAAATTTAATGTGGATAAATGTAAAGTAATGCACTTTGGGAAAAATAACCTCAACTATACATATAATATGATGGGAGCTAATTTAACTATAACTAATCAGGAAAGAGATCTTGGAGTCATCATGGATAGTTCTCTGAAGACGTCCATGCAGTGTGCAGCGGCA
Source organism: Rafetus swinhoei (assembly GCA_019425775.1). Classification (NCBI taxonomy): domain Eukaryota; kingdom Metazoa; phylum Chordata; order Testudines; family Trionychidae; genus Rafetus; species Rafetus swinhoei. The sequence goes on along the minus strand of CM033437.1, from coordinate 10,081,302 downwards.
GTCAAAAAAGCAAACAGGATATTAGAAATCATTAAAAGAGGGATAGAGAATAAGACGGAGAATATCTTAGGGTATGCCGCTTCATTTAAATTAAAATGGATGCCGTGCTGTGCCGATCAGCTGTTTGTCGGCACAGTGCTGTAGTCTGGACGCTCCACGGTCGACATCAAAAGCATTTGTCGACCTCCTCGGTAAACCTCATCCCACGAGGTATACTGGGGAGGTCGACAAATGCCTTTGATGTCGACCGCGGAGCATCCAGACTACCGCGCTGAGCCGACAAACAGCTGATCAGCACAGCGCGGCAGCCGTTCTAATTTAAATGAAGCGGCGATTATTTAAATCGCCGCTTCATTTTCCTATGCCGGGTAGCCTAATCTACATGCCTCTGTCTCCAGAGGCATGTAGTCTATCTAGACACACCCTTATTGCCCTTATATAAATCCACGGTACACTCACATCTGGAATACTGCGTACAGATGTGGTCTCCTCATGTCAAAAAAGATATACTGGCATTAGAAAAGGTTCAGAGAAAGGCAACGAAAATGATTGGGGTTTGGAATGGGTCCCATATGAGGAGAGATTAAAGAGACTGGGACTTTTCAGCTTGGAAAAGATGAGACTGGGGTGGGGTATGATAGAGATATATAAAATCATGAGTGGTGTGGAGAAAGTGAATAAGGAAAAGTTATTTACTTGTTCCCATAATATAAGGACTAGGGGCCACCAAATGAAACTAATGAGCCGCAGCTTTAAAACAAATAAAAGGACGCTCTTTTTCACACAGCGCATAGTCAATCTGTGGAACTCCTTGCCTGAGGAGGCTGTGAAGGCTAGGAGTATAGCAGGGTTTAAAAGAGAACTAGATAAAATCATGGAGGTTAAGTCCATAAATGGCTATTAGCCAGTATGGGTAAGGAATGGTGTCCCTAGCCTCTGTTTGTCAGAGGGTGGAGATGAATGGCAGGAGAGATATCGCTTGATCATTACCAGTTCGATTCATTCCCTCTGGGGCACCTGGCATTGGCCACTGTTGGCAGACAAGATACTGGGCTGGATGGACCTTTGGTCTGACCCAGTATGGCCATTCTTATGTTCTTATGGTAAAACTGGACTTACATCGGTATTGTAAATAGTGCAGACAAATATTTGTGATCAGTCTCATTCTGTGTCATCCTATCTGTTTCAGGAGCTTCCTTTTTTTAGTATGTGGATTTTTTCCTCTTGCTTGATTAATTTTATCAATTAACCAACCAAGTTCATTGGCCTCTTAGAAAGTGCAGCCAAAGCTTCTTCAGTGGGTACTGAATTACCAAAGAGTTCACAGCAAGAAAGGGTCACTCGTTGGCCAGAATCTCCACTTACGTCCTGGCTGTAGTGTGTTAGTGGCTTCCCTGTGAGGAAAATCAGAACAGAAGAATGGCCAGACTGGGTCAGACCAAAGCTTCATCTACACCAGTATCCTGTCTTCACAGAGTGACCAACGCCAGGTGTGCCAGAGCAAACACACAGAACAGGGAATCGTCAAATGATCCATCCCCTGTTGCCCATTCACAGCTTCTGACAAACAGAAGTTAAGGACATCATCTCCCCACAACTTGGCTTATACTCATTAATGGACCTATCCTCCAGGAATGTATCTAGATCTTCTTTGACCCCTGTTACAGTCTTGGCAGGGTGAACATTATGGGAAGAAATGCTTCCTTTTGCTTGTTTCAACCTGCTGCCTATTAATTTCATTGGATGATTCCTAGTTCTTATGTTATAAGAAGTCAGTAGCTGTTCCTTCTTTATTTTCTCTATACCAGTCATGGTTTTATAGACATCAATCATAACCCCCCTTTGTCATCTCTTTTCCAGGCGGAAAAGTCACAGTCATGAATATCTCCTAATATAGAAGCCATTGAATAATGATCATTTTTATTGCTCTTTTCTGGAGCTTTTCCTATTCATAGAATCATAGAGCCTTCTCACACCTCTTGGATCCCAATGTTCTGCTTAGCTTCTGTCAGGGCTTGCACTGTGGGAAAGGTTTCACAGAGCAATGTATCACGAAGCCCAGGTCTCTGCCCGGAGTTCATGTAATTAAATTAGAGCCATGGGTAGGTGTATGTCGGTAGATGAATTCTGATTCCAATAACTATAGCAAGTATGCATATTGGTTGGGAAAGCTTGAATTCCTTATGCTGCCAATTCACCTGCCTTGCTTGGCTTCCTTGGAGGACTTCTCTGGTCTTGATTGTGACCTAAATAATCTGGTGTCATTTGAAAATATTACCATCTCACTGCTCATCCCCTTTTTAGAGTGTTAACAACGATGAAATATTTATTGTATTAACTCCGCTAATGGTTGCAGAAAGTGTACAATGCCCTCTCGCTGTACCTCTTTCTCTTCATAGGCATCTTCAGCATTTCTGAGCCCAGTGCATGCATTGAAGACTTCATGGGAGCTTTTAACCTCACTCCCTCTGACTCTTCGACATTCAACTTAATGGGTATTGCCGGTCTGGAAGCCGTCCATGTCTGGATTTCCATCCCTTTCTTGATGTCCTACATTGTCACCCTGTTGGGAAATCTCATGCTTCTGTTTGTGGTAGGCAAAGAGCAGACCTTGCACAAGCCAATGTATATGATGCTCTGCATGCTGGCACTCACAGACATTGTCACACCTTCCCTTGTCATACCAAAGGCACTGTGCATATTTTGGTTCAATTGGAAAGACATTACTATGAGTGGCTGCCTCACCCAGATGTTCTTTCTTCATACGCTTTCTTTCCTGCAGTCAGCCATCCTCGTGGCAATGGCCTTCGATCGCTACATTGCCATATGTGACCCTCTGAGATATGCCACCATCCTCAGCAATGCACGAATAGCAACACTAGGGCTAGTGGGTTTGATAAGATCTAGTCTTTTGATGCTGCCACTGCCCCTGCTCCTCAGCAGGCTGCCATTCTGTTCCAGCCGAATTATCCCCCATACACACTGTGAGCACATGGCCATCGCAAAGTTGGCATGTGGGGACATCAGCGTAAACAGAACCTACAGCATGGTGGCAGCATTTGTGGTCAGCGGGATAGACGTGATGCTCATTGCACTGTCCTATGGTAGGATCATCAGAGCCGTTTTCAGAATGTCCTCTACGGAAGCCCACCAGAAAGCCCTCAGCACCTGCACCGCCCATGTCTGTGTGATGATGACGTCCTATATGCCCGGCCTCTTCACCAGCATGTCAAACCAGTTTGGTAAGACAATCGCTCCTCACATTCACATCATATTGTCCAACCTCTACCTCCTCGTTCCTCCCATGCTCAACCCCATCATTTATGGGGTCAAAACCAAGGAGATTCGTGACAAAATGGGCAAATACACCTGCAGAAGGTGATTGCTGTGAGCCATCTGTCTGAGAAAAAAGGGAGCCTTAATCCAGGCTGCTCTGTACCAATTTGGCTTAGTTCAGCATTGTGGATGATCACCATCTCAGAATTTCTTCACAGCTGATCTCTCTCCATTACCAAACACTGCTCTCTCTGTTGCTGAGATCCTCTCTCTGACCATCACGTGATCTCTTTCAGCGTCACCCATCAGCCCAGCACATCGTTTGTCGATTACCCCTTCTGTTACTTACACACCAAAGGAAGATTCTGCAGTATCCTTCAATGTAAGGTGGCTTTCTTTTATATCCTGGGTGATCAGGAATCTTGATCAGTTTGGCAAATTAACGCTAACCTTTCTGATAGCCAAAGTAAAAAGAAAGGGACTACAACGCTACACTTTTTATCAGATGTGCAGTGATTCAAGGAAGCATATACACTTCTAAAGATAAAGAGATGAAAAAGTGTATTGACTACCAAAGTTACTAGTTCTAGTGATATTGAGTACAGTTGATTGCTTGATACTTTCCAGATGTCAGGTTAATAACTGTGATATTCTAAACCTATTGCCCACGTCTCTGTATGGATAAATGTAATAAAATACATTGTCAGACAAGAGTGTGTTGACATGGATTTAATCCTTGATCACACACAATTGTTATGTTCTCATTGATTCTTGGCACTGCATGGAGTGAAAGAGTTAAGTTGTCCATGCGGGGACTTCTCAAACCCCCACGGGACAGACTAACCAACTGCATTTCCTGGTTGATTTTGGTCACATTCAGCTAGAACTTTCAAAATACACACCAACTACTCCCATTGTCCAAGACATCAAGCATAGGCACTAAGATTTCTTCCTGGGTTTTGTGAAACACATGAAACAGAGATCATCACAAAATGTTCAGGTGATGGAATCACATTTCTAAGTCCTTCATGACCTAGATCAGCTGATATCACATTTTGGCCATGGTTTTGTGGAGATCGTGGACACTTGGTGCATGCATGGAGTTTTTAATTGACCTCCTACACAGAACAACCAAATAGAGCATTTTGGGGTTCAACGACTCCGATACAGGGATACAACTGGAGTAAAAGTCTTTAGTGAAGTTAGCTTCTTTGCACATTCATTTCTGTAGCTAACTTTTGGCAATGCTGCAATTGAAAGATTAACTTAATGAAAACAAAGTTGTACAACAACATGGACAAGGAAGTTTCAGAAAACTGTTTGCATATTAGGGTTTACTTGCAGGAACACAACATCAGTTGTGAAGTTTCCACCAATGAAAGAAATGACTGCACTGATCCTGCAGGATACATATGTTCACCAGAAGAAGCATTTTCCTTCAAATGAAGACAGTGAGGATGAAATGTTTTTAGCCCTGGTCTACATTAAAGAGCTATTTTGAAACAATCCCTCTAATTTCAAAGTAAGAAGCAGAGCATCTACACTACCAAGCCTGTTATTTCAAAATACTTAATTTGGGATTGTTGTTTTGAATGTAGTGATTTTGAAATTATTTTCTTAGTGTAAGAGTAGCAAATTAATTCAATGGAAGATATGGATTTTGCCTACCATCAGTGAGTACAATTAGAAATTAGTAGCATAATAAATGTATTGCTTCTACACTGCATTTGTTTTGGGCTCCTTCGAGGCTATTATTAATACTATTACTGATGTATCACCACCACAAAGCAGATTTGAACCTGGGACCTCTGAAGCTTAGTATAGGAGCCTCTGTCCTTTGAGCTAAAAGCCAACTCCCTCTCAGTCCAGTCTGTAGAAGTCTCTTGTTCTTTGCTGTTGCTGTGGTCCAAGTGCTACTGCATGAGACAGTGAACCACACCACGTCTAAACTGCTGGCTTTTGCACAAGAAGCTTTTGTTGGAAGAGATCTTTCACAAAATCTTCTTGCCCAAGATCGTGTCCACACACCAAAGTGCATTGAAAAAGCAATTGTGGTCAGCGGGATAGACCTGATGATTTTGTGAAAGAGAGCGTCCAGACTGATTGGACACTCTCTCTCATGAAAGGCCACCTGGAACCACTTCGGCCAGGGCTTTAGGTCACCAGTTGCTTCCGAGGGCTAGTGCCGGAGCCTTGCAGAGACATGTGCTTAAAGGGACCCCCCTGGACAGCTGTTTCTCTGCTTCTGCTGCCTGCTTGCAGACCTCTTTGACGGACAGCAAAGCATCAGCAGTGCCTGCTGTGGTTACCCTGTTCTTTTTGGGGATGCTGCAGCTTTTTCCTGTGTGTCATGGAGCCGGAGCTGCCTCTGGGCAGGCAATGGCTCCACAGGGCCATGCTGCAGTTTTTGCAGCATTTGCTGCCAGCTGCCTCCCTCTTCATGGAGGACGTGGACCCCGAGCTCCTCCTGGAGGCCCTCTCCATGACTGTGGATGCTCCACTCTGGCTGCCGCACCACACTGTGGAAAGGCTTTTTTGGAGGCTCGAGAGCAGCTCGGACTGATGGGACTGTCTGGTCCTGGAGTGGTGGGACGACCAGCAGTGGGTGCAGAACTTTAGAATGCATAAGGCCATCTTCCTTGAGCTCTGTGCCTGGCTCGCACCCACCCTCTGGAGATGTGACACCCACCTGTGGCCCGCCACCCCCCTGCAGAAGCGGGTCGCAATCGCCCTCTGGAAGCTCGCCACACCAGACAGCTACCGATTGGAGGGCAACCAGTTTGGGGTGGGGAAGTCCACCGTTGGGGCTGTCCTTATGGAGGTAAGGAGCTCTCGGGCTGCAGTCCCTGCATGGGGAGGGAGAGGGGAGAGTGTTGGATAAGTGGGACCCTTGGGAAAGTGGGGCTGGGGACCATAGGGGGTTGAGTGGGGGTGAAGCCCTGTCCCTGGGTGGCTTGTGCAGTCCTGCCCTCACACAGCCCTGCTGTTGGGGAGGTGGGGGAATGGGCTCATAGGAGATGGCTCCTGGGAGGCTTTAGGGAGGGCACAGGAGGGGTAGGGGGCAGGCACCGCCCATGGGTTCAGTCACCCCCTCTCTCATTCTCTGTTTTGTGTGTTTGTGTGTCTCCTTCTGCAGGTGGTGAGGGCCATCAACTCCGTGCTGCTGCCAAGAGTCGTCTGTCTGGAGGACCTGGACACAACCGTGGCCAGATTTGCTGCCCTGTGGTTCCACAACTGTGGGGGAGCCATTGACAGGATGCACATCCTGATCAGAGCACCAGATCATCAAGCAGCCCAGCTTATAAATAGGAAGGGCTACTTTTCTGTGGTTCTGCAGGCCCTGGTGGACCACCGGGGCCAATTCAGAGACATTTTGGTGGAGTGGTCGGGCAGGGCACATGACGCCCGAGTGTTTAGGAACTGTAGCCTATGCCACAAGCTGGAGGAGGGCACCTTTTTCCCATGCCGGGACTTGCATTGGGTGACGTGAATATGCCACTGTGCACAGTGGGGGATACAGCATACCCACTAATGCCCTAGCTGATGAAGCCACATACCGGCCACCTCGACCCCAGCAGGGAGCAGTACAATGCCCACCACAACCGAACCTGGATGCCTCAAGGCACACTTCCGGTGCCTCCTCACCCGCCTGGACATCGGGGAGCACAACATCCCAGAGGTGATGGTAGCATGCTGTGTGCTCCAGATGTTGTGGAGCACAAGGGGGAAGCCTTCCTCCTGGGGTAGGGGGCAGATGCCGGCCATGAGGGCCGTGTGTTTGAGCAGCCCTGGACAGCTGCCACCTGCCAGGCCCATGAGGCCAGAGTGTGCATTTGGGAGGCCCTGATGGAGAGGTTCTCTCAAGCACCCCAGTAACTCTCCCCAGGGCCTCCCCAACAGGGGCCTCTGGCTTGCTGCTCTACCCCTTCCCTACCACAACCCCTCCCTTTGCCCTTTCCCTGACCTCTCAATAAACACACCTGTTTGGTTTCAGAACAAAAGGAGTCTTTTTAAATTAAACATTCAGAAAAGGTGGGCAAGTGGAAGGGGAAAATCTGAACTGGAAGGGGTAATCAGGACTGGGAGGGGGGGTTCGGACTGGGAGAAGGAGTGGAGTGGCTTGAGGTGCCCCCTAGGGTGCGGGGACCTCATTGGGGTTGTGTTGCTCTGGGGGTCACAAAGGGGTGGGTAGGAGTGGGGGCTAGAGTGGGGCCAGGGTTGGCGGGGGGGGGCAGAAGAAGGGGCCATAGGCATCACTTGTGGAGGGGGCATGAGCATTACTAAGGGTATGTCTACACTAGCCACCCTAGTTCAAACTAGGGTGGCTAATGTAGTCATTCGAACTTGCAAATGAAGCCCGGGATTTAAATATCCTGGGCTTTATTTGCATGTTCCCGGGTGCCGCCATTTTTAAAAGCCCGGTAGTTTGGACTCCCTGCCGGCGGCTACACGTGGCACGGGCTAGGTAGTTTGAACTAAAGCCCCTAATTCGGACTACCGTTACTCCTCCTGCAATGAGAATATAGCATGGTGGTGGCATTTGTGGTCAGTGGGTTAGACCTGATGCTAATTGCACTGTCCTATGGTCGGATCATCAGGACGGTTTTTACAAAGACCTCTAAGAAAGCCCACCAGAAAGCCCTCAGCACCTGCACTCCCCATGACTGTGTGATGATGATGTCCTATATACCTGGCCTCTTCACCAGCGTGTCAAACCAGTTGGGTAAGGCAATCGCTCCTCACACTCACATCATCTTGGCCAATCTCTACCTCCTCATTCCTCCCATGCTCAACCCCATCATTTATGGGATCGAAACCAAGGAGATTCGTGACAAAATGGGCAAATACACCTGCAGAAGGTGATTGCTGTGGGCCATTGACTTGAAATTTGTGTGACAAAAAAGGGAACCGACAATCATTCTTAATCCAGGGTGCCCTGTCCCCGTGTGCCTGAATTCAGCATTGTGGAAGTTCATCATCTCAGACTTTCTTCACACCTGATCTCACTCCATTACCAGGCACTGCTGTCTCTATTGCTGAGATCCTCTCTCTGACCATCACTTGATGTCTTTGAGCATCACCCATCAGCCCAGCACAGTGTTTGCCGCTTACCTCTTCTGTTACTTACACACCAAAGGAAGATACTGCAGTATCCTGAGATGTAAGGTGGTTTTCCTTTATATCCTGGGTGAACAGGATTCTTGATCAGTTTGACAAATTAACACTAAACTTTCTGATATGCATGTCATACATGCAGTGATCCAAGGACTAAAAATAACCTGGCATTTCTATGCCTTATCCTCCAGGAAGGTGCTAATGCAGAAAAGCTACTCTAGGAACTGACCACATTGTGCTCGAGCTTACTGGTGACATTTGTGCTGCACTGAGCTATTATTGTCTGTCTGTCTGTTTGTCTGTTTGTTTGTTTGTTTGTGTGGAGATTCAATGGCTGAGCTGTTTGTTTGAAGGATCATGTGCTGTGACCGGCAGTTGGAAGCTGTGAGCTTCTAAATGATTTTTTGAAATCTAGAACCCTCTGTTCATTGGTCAAGCCTTTGCCAGGGGGCGGGGCTATCAGGAAGTCCAGGGCTTTATAAAGCCCATGAGTAAGCGACCAGGGAGCTTTGCAACTAGGGGCAGCTAACAGGGAGTTCTGAAGGGGAGTAGGAAGGGGGTGAGGTACACTTGCTGTTCTTGAAAACCTTTAAATTAAACTAAAAACAAAATGTCCTGATTTAAATAAAAACCTTATCAATTATCTAGGTAGCTGTAGGGGAGAATGCAGGCAGAAGCCCAGAAGCAGAGTGGGGGCTATCCTTTGTATTGTACTCAATTTAGCATGTATGATTACCTGGCCTGTGGGCGGGTGGCGTATGTGTGTATTCGGTGCAAGGGGCCCCTGGCCCTCAGAGACCAAGTACAGGCTTTGGAGGCCAGGGTGGCTTAATTGGAGGGGCTAAGAGAGGCTGACAGGTACATAGATGAGACTTTCCAGGACACTGTAGAACTGTCCCACCTCCAGTCAGACAACCCCTGTGCCGTTAAGGAGGATGAAAGGCTCAGGGAAGGAGAACATTCACCTGGAGCAGAGGGAAATGATCCCATAGTTGGGACCCTCCTTCCAGATAATGTTGTGGGATCCTCTCGCACTGAGGATACATCTCTGGGGGAAGGAACTCCAGTCGTTAGGAAAAAACAGGTGTTAGTAATGGGGGATTCGATCATTAGAAATGTAGATAGCTGGGTTTGTGGTGACCGGGAGAACCGTATGGTGACTTGCCTGCCTGATGCAAAGGTTGCGGATCTCTCAAGACATCTAGATAGACGTAGTGTGTAGTGCTGGGGAGGAGCCGGTGGTCATGACACATGTAGGTACCAATGACATAGGGAAGGGTAGGAGAGAGGTTCTGGAAGCCAAATTTAGGCTGTTAGGAAAGAGATTGAAATCCAGGACCTCTATGGTAGCACCCTCTAAAATGCTCCCAGTTCCACAGGCAGGACCAGTTAGGCAGGCAGAGCTTCAGAGTCTCAGTGTGTGGCTGAGACGATGGTGGAGAGAGGAGGGGGTTAGATTTATTAGGAACTGGGGAAACTTTTGGGATAGAGAGAACATGTACAGGAAGGATGGGCTCCACCTAAACCAAAATGGAACCAGACTGATGGCACTTAAGATAAAAAAAGTTGTAGAGCAGTTTTTAAACTAAGGGCTTGGGGAAAGCTGACAGGTGTGGAGGAGCTCATGGATCGGACAGAGACATCTATTAGGGGAGGTTCTATTAATAGAGATGCTCTAAGCTCTAGACAGGAGGAGAGGATTTAAGTATGGGTCAGATCAGATGAGACACAATCAAATTAAATAGAGCCTAACACATCAGGAAATGGCAGACAGATAAATAGTGACAAATTATTGAAGTGCTTATACACAAATAGTAAAATGGGCGAACTAGAGTGCCTCGTTTTAAAGGAGGATATTGGTATAATAGGCATCATGGAAACGTGGCAGAATGAGGACAATCAATGGGACACAGTCATACCAGGGTACAAAATATATTGGAAGGACAGAATAGGCCGTGCGGGTGAGGGAAGGGCACTATACGTGAAAGAAAATGTAGAATGAAATGAAGTAAAAATCTTAAATGAGCCAAAATGTTCCATAGAATCTCTGTGGATAGTAATTCTGTGTTCCAATAATAAGAGTATATCAGTAGGGTTATATTATCGACTACCTGATCAGGACAGTGATAGTGACTATGAAATGCTAGGGGAGGTCAGAGAGGCTATCAAATTGAAAAACTAAAAAATAGTGGTGGATTTCAACTATCCCCATATTGACTGGGTACACATCACCTCAGGATAGGATGCAGAGATAAAATGTCTTAATACCTTATGTTCATATATTTTAATGTTCTTATGAATTAATTAAATAGAAGACCACCTAGTTAGGCGTGAATTGGAAAGGAGACTTTTATATGCAAGGTCAACAACTAGCTGTCCAGTTCTGGGAACGAAAGAAGATAAGTGACTGAGAGCCATCAATCTAGGTGCCCATAGAAGTTAACTGAAAGTTAGGAAAAGTGATTGTTCTGTCGTGGTCATTATAACTTATGTGTTTTGTAAAAATTATAAATATTAGCTAATACGATGACTTTGGAACAATCCTCTCAAACTATCTGAAGAGTCATCTCTCCATTGGGTGAGCAACTGGCCACTACAAATCTACAGTTAATTGCTCACTACCCTTCCAGATATTAGGTTAATAACTGGGATATTCTAAACCTATTGCCCAAGTCTCCGTATGGTTAAATCTAATAAAAAAAATTATCAGACAAGAGTGTGCTGACTTGGTTTTAATCCTTGCTCACACAGAATTGTTGTGTTCTCATTGATTCCTGACACTTCATGGAGTGAAAGAGTTAAATTGTCCATGCGGGGACTTCTCAAACCCCCAGGAAACAATGTGCTGTGCTAACCAACTGCATTTCCTGGTTGATATACATGTTCAGCTGGAACTTTCAACATACACACTAACAATTCCCATTGTCCAAGACATCAAGCGTAGGGGCACTAAGATTTCTTCCTGGGTTTTGTGAAACACATGAAACAGAGATCATCACAAAATGTTCAGTTGATAGAATCAGATTTAGATCTAAGTCCTTCATGACCTAGATTAGCTGATATCACATTTTGGCCATGGTTTTGTGGAGATCGTGGACACTTGGTGCATCAGTGGAGAGTTTTTAATTGGCCTCTTACGCAGAACAAGCAAATAGAGCCTTTGGGGGCTGAATGTCTTAGACACATGAATACCACTGGAAAAAAAGTCATTAGTGAAGTTAGCTTCTTTGCTCTTTCATTTCTGTAGCTAACTTTTGGCAATGCTGTCATTGAAAGATTGTTTCCCCTGATTAACTTAATGAAAACAAAGTTGTGCAACAACATGGACAAGGAAGCTTTAGAAAACAGTTTGCATGTTAGGGTGTACTTGTAGCAACACAACATCGGTTGTGAAATTTCCATCAATGAAAGAAATGACTGCATTGATCCCTGTGAATATAAATGTCCACCAGAATAAGCATTCTCCTTCCAGTAAAGACTGTGAGGATGAAATGTTGTCTTTTAGGCTAAGTCTAGACTACAGGCTTCTTGTGCAAGAAGCTTTTTTCGGGAGATCTTCTGAAAAAAACGTCTTGCAAAAGAGAGTGTCCACACTGCTTGGACACTATCTCGCATGTAAGCAGTGATTGCTATAGACGGAATGACCACCACGGCACTTGTGCTTTTTCCTCTTCCCTCTTCTTCCGAAAAAACTCCCTCTTTCCCCGTCTACACATGCCTTTTTGTGAAAGAGCTTTCACAAAAAGGCATTCTTCCTCTTAGAGTGAAGATTACCAATACCGCAAAAACTCCTCTGTTCTTTCGATTTACTTGCAAAAGAACACAATTGCAGTGTGGATGTTCCTCAATTTTTTTCAGAAAAATGGCTGTTTTTCTGACAAAACTCTGCAGTGTAGACATAGCCTTAGAGATAAGCAGTAGCAAATGAATTCAATGGAAAATATGGACTTTGACAACTATCATCAAGGACCATCAGAAATCTGTAGCATAATAAAGTTATTGTTTTTACACTGCATGGCTATGTCTACACTGCCCCCTCTTGCGTAAAAAAGATGCAAATGAGGCGAAGTGTGGAATATCACCACACCTCATTTGCATAATTAACAAGGTTCCATTTTTGTGCAAAAAAAGAGAAAGAACGGCTCTTGCGCAAGAGGGGGGTTTTGCACAAAAACGGAGCCTTGTTAATTATGCATATGTGTTGCTGCAATATTCCACACTTTGCCTCATTTGCATATTTTTTTGCACATAGCCCCGTGTTTTGGACTCCATTTGGGCTATTATTAATACTGTTATTTGATGTGCTTTTTGCTTGACACAATTCTCAATCGGGATATAAGCACCAGTACTGTGAGGGTTGATTTTGTATTTGAGTCACATCTCATTGGTTTATTGCTAATGTGCATAAACTCATGCTGGGCCTTTTAGGTATTTTCTTTAAAAATGGTTAAATCTGTACTACGTCTCTTACAAAAGCTTTCATTTGTGACATGATTTTACAGACCAATGTCTTATAAAAATCCCCTTCTTTCTATAAATAGTTTTGGCGACCTTTAGGTTAGTTTTTAAGTGATTTGGGGTTAACCATGCAGTAAAAGTCTGGGAAATCTGAACAGTTCCTCAAAGTGAGCTGGAGGCCAAGCAGCAGCAGAGAGAAACCAGGGCCAGAGAGACATGTCAAAAAGCAGAGCTGGTCTGGAGCCTGAGAAGCAGTGTGAGGCTGCAGCTGAAGCAAACCAAAGCCAGGAAATGGGGCAATGGAAATCAGCTGCACCATTTGGGAGCTTGGGCTGATCTACAGCCCATAACTGTGGGGCTAGAGCTGGGAGGGTGGATGGCAGCCATGCCACAGGTAACACAGCAGCCGAGTACAATGAATACCTGCAGTGAGCAAGGTAGGACCATGGGCAAAGGGCCCAGCATAGGCAGACGTCACCAGGCATTAGGTGATGCTTATACGATGGACAACTCTCATGGGAAGCAAAATGATTCTGAACAAGAACTGGAAGGAATAATTAGCTTTATATGAGATTCCAGTTTGACCCTATGCACCCCCCGCCCCCAAAAAATCATAGAATCAATGGGACACCTGCATCTTGAATACATCCATGGTACGCCCTCATTATGAATACTACATACAGATGTGGTCGCCTCATCTCAAAAAAGATATATTTGCATCGGAAAAGGTTCAGAAAAGGGCAACAAATATGATTAGGGGTTTGGAACAGCTGCCACATGAAGACAGATGACAAAGACTGGGACTTTTCAACTTAGAAATGAGGAGACTTGGAGTGTGTGTGGGGGGGAAGGAGATAGAGGTCTATAAAATCATGAGAGGTTTGAAGAAAGTGAATAAGGAAAAGTTATGTACTTGTCCCCATAACATAGGCACTAGGGGTCACTAAATGAAATTAATAGTCAGCAGGTTTAAAATAAACCAAAGGAAGTTTTTCTTCACTCAGCACACAGTCAACTTGTAGAACTCCTTGGATGTTCTGAATACTAGGACTTTAAAGGGTTCAAAAAAGAACTAGATAAATTTATGGAGGATAGGTGACTGTAAAAGGCCTAGGAAGATTACAAAAGCCATGAAAAACATAAAAAACCCGTCATCAATATTGGGGTTTTAAAAATAGACTATTATTGAATGGGTACATGTTACCTCAGAATAGTCTTCAGAGAGAAAGTTTCTTGAAACCTTGAACAACTGCTTTATGGAGCAGGTAGATCTGGATCCCAGAAGAAGAGTGGCAATTCTTCATTTAGTCCTTAGTGATACAGTATCTCGTCCAAGAGGTGAATATAACTGAACCCCTTCGTCATAGTGACCACAAGATAATAAAATTAAACATCCCGCTTGCTGGAGGAAAGGGCAACAAATAGCACAGCACAGATGAAATCAACATGTGGACAGTTTCCAAGCCAGGGATGCCCATAAGGATGAAGGTTGAAGGGCTAGAGGGGGTGAGGCTGGAGGCATTCATGAAGTACTTGATGTGTCGATCGGGCTTAGAAATACTGAAGGTGCCTTTGAAGGGAGAATAGCACAATGATGAACTTTAAACGGGTTTTTTGAAAATATTGAGGTGATCAGCCTATAGGTATTAACAATATTAAAGGTGGTCCAGATATGTCCTCCCAGGGAGCCATCCAAGATGAATGGCCAGTGTGATAGCAGATGAACTTCCATGTCAATAAAGGCAACATGTCTGCCTATTGGCGGGAAAAACATGAACACCTCAGAAATATTACAAGATTCTAATTTAACTGTATGAGCTCAGGACAGAGAACTGGGCATCCTGGTACACAACTCTGGGAAACCCTGCTCACAGTGCAGCCTGGACAGACACTCAGCAAAACATTGGGATCCAGGAGGAATGGGATAAAGAATCATATAGAAAATACAACGTCCTGAATCAGTCAGTAGGTGTTTCACTCTTCTCCCAACTCCTCTATGCCGCACTTGGCTTCCTTCTCATGTGGAGTATTGCAAAATTAGAGGGGTTCAAGCAAAGGCAACGAGAACACACCGAGTTGTCCTCGTCATCATTTGTACTCTCCCAATTTTTGTGTCATCTGCAAACTTTGGGCATGAGAAGGACAACTCACTGATTCAGTGCAATCTGGATTGCTTGGTAAACTGGGTCAAAGCAAACAATGTGTGTCCTAGAATAGTCAAAGTGTCTACATGGATATCTACATCTTGGAACAAAGAATGTAGGTGATCCTTATATGATGGAGGACTCTTGTTTGAAGACTAATGACCCTGAACAAGATTTGGGGACACAAAGGGATAATTAGCTATATATATGTGCTCTCAGTACGACTCTGAAGTTAAAAAAAAAAAAAAAAGCCAACGTGATCCTGGAATAATAATTAGAGAATCTCAAGAAGTAGAGACGCTATTTTATTTTTGTTTTGGCACTTGTGTGACGGCTGCCGGGTGCATCCAGTTCTGGTGTCTGTGATTCAAAGCCAAGTCACAAAAACAATTAAAAGAATTGAAATTCTGCTTTACAGTCAAGGAGTTCAATTTTATTCAGTTTAACAAACACAATTAAGGGGAGATTTGAAAATAGTCTTTATGTACCTACATAGTGAATGAGTATTTAATAATAAGCTTGCCAGTCTATCATACAGAGGTGTAACATGAGTTAATGGTTGTAAATTGAAGAAAAAAAACAAAGGAGGGAAATTCCCATTTCTGGCAACCAGCCTGTGATTATCGACATAAAGATTTCGCCTATAGGCCTCCTGGGTTGAGATTAAAACATAAGTTTCATTAGCTACAAAAGATTGATCTTTAAGAGTTATAAGCTACAGCAAACACATCAAAGTAGATTACCTAGCAAATAAACAATAATGAAAATTAAGCTTAATTCAGTAGTTACATTGACTATAAATTAGCAATTTCTCACTCTGGTTGATGATAAAAGCAGTCAGGCAGATTCACAAGCTGCATTTGCTTTATGGCTTGTGTTTCTCCGTTTTCCACAGAGAAGCTGAAATCCCTTTAGACTGGGTCTAACCTTTCCCCCAGTTTGGTCTTTTTTCCTCAGCTATTTCTAGCTGTTCTCTTCTGGGGGAATGGAGAACCACCAAAGTTGTCATGCCCTGCCTTATGTAGCTTTAGCATATGGCAGGTATGTTTTGTTTCAAAACTCGTTTCCCAGACCAGTTTGTGGAACCGGCTGCCCATGTTCACCTCACTCCTATATCACAACTCCTAGTGTAGCCCACTTGTCCATGCTGATCTCCCCTCCCCAGTGACAGGCCTCACACAGCAACAAAGCCAGATGCCAAACACACCAGTGACAGCTCTGAGAAATATCTCCTCAGACTAGGTTAAACTCAATGTCTGCATGCACTAGGGAAAAGGGGGAGATCGGCCTGACCTGACTTTCTGGGGGGAAAGGAAACTCAGCAACAGCTCAGCCTTTGCAGGGAAGGAGAGAGGGACAGGCTCGGTGAGAGGGAGAGAGGACATGCTGACTAAAAGGAGCCAGCATGAATAACTCTTCGTCAAATTGACACAGAATTGCAGCCCCTTGGAAATCTGGACTCTCAGTATTTTCCTGAAGCTTCTTTTCTTTGTTGGCAGTTACTGATAGAGTCACAAGGCTGTATATTAGTTGTTCAGGGGAGGAGAGGGATGGGGGATGGTGTCAGAGAAAATCTGCTTCAATGTGGTTCCTTTACCATCTGATGCACACCCCCCACCCAGCCCGGAACATTTCATAGAATCATAGGACTGGGAGAGACCTCAGAAGGTTACTGAGTCCAGCCCCCTGCCCAAGGCAGGACCAATCCCAACTAAATCAACCCAGCCAGGGCTTTGTCAAGCCAGGATTTAAAAACCTCTAGGGATGGAGATTCCACCCCCTCCCTAGGTAACCCATTCCAGTGCCTCACTGCCTTCCCAGTGAAATAGTTTTTCCTAATATCCAACCTAGACCTCCCCCACTGCAACTTGAGACCATTGCTCCTTGCTCTGCCATCCGTCACCACTGAGAACAGCCTCTCTCCATCCTCTTTGGAACCTCCCTTCAGGAAGTTGAAGGCTGCTATCAAATCCCCCCTCACTCTTCTCTTCTGCAGACTAAATAAGCCCAGATCCTTCATCCTCTCCTCGTTGGTCAGGTGTTCCAGTCCTCTAATCATTTTGGTTGCCCTCCACTGGACCCTCTCCAGTGGGTCCACATCCTTTCTGTAGTTGGCGGGGGGAGGGGGAGAACTGGATGCAATACTCCAGATGTGGCCTCACCAGTGCTGGATAAAGGGGAATAATCACTTCCCTAGATCGGCTGGCAATGCTCCTCCTAATGCACCCTAATATGCCATTAGCCTTCTTGTATACAAGGGCACACTGTTGACTCATATCCAGCTTCTCATCCACTATAATCCCCAGGTCCTTTTCTGCTGAACTGCTACTTAGCCAGTAGGTAACTGGCTGTAACAATGTAACAATTACAGCCTGTAACAATGTTTGGGATTCTTCTGTCCCAAGTGCAGGATTCTACACTTGTCCTTGTTGAACCTCATCAGATTTCTTTTGGCCCAATCCTCCAATTTGTCTAGGTCACTCTGGACCCTATCCCTACCCTACAATGTATCTACCTCTCCCCCTAGCTTAGTATCATCCACAAACTTGCTGAGGATGCAATCCATCCCCTCATCCAGGTCATTAATAAAGATGTTGAACAAAATCGGCCCTAGAACCGATCCTTGGGGCACTCCACTTGAAACAGACTGACAACCAGACATCGAACCGTTGATCACTACCTGTTGATCCTGTCAATCTAGCCAGCTTTCTATCCATCTTATAGTTTATTTATCCAATCCGTAATTCCTTAACTTGCTGGCAGGAATGTTGTGGGAGACAGTATCAAAAGCTTTGCTAAAGACAAGGTATATCTCTTCCACTAACTTCCCCATGTCCACAGAGCCAGTTACCTCATCATAGAAGCTAATCAGGTTGGTCAGGCATGACTTGCCCTTCGTGAATCCATGTTGACTATTCCTGATCACTTTCCTCTTTTCCAAGTGCTTCAGAATTGATTCCTTGAGGATCCCCTATTTGAGCTATGCAAATTGCATAGCTTATTTCGAGCCAATTTCTAAATGGCTTATTCGTAATTTGGTGCTGTTTACCCAGTACGAAATTTTGAAATAACCCACTATTCCAAAACATCCCTTACTCCTCATGGAATTAGGTTTATGGGGACATCAAAATAGCGAGCCTGTTATATTTCGAAATTACGGGCTTTCTGTTAAGATATGGGATCGCTATTTCAGGCAACTGGTGGTATCCCAACATAGCGCTGCAATGTAGGCGTAAGCCTACGG
The DNA here is from genome assembly GCA_019425775.1 of Rafetus swinhoei. Classification (NCBI taxonomy): domain Eukaryota; kingdom Metazoa; phylum Chordata; order Testudines; family Trionychidae; genus Rafetus; species Rafetus swinhoei. The sequence continues at coordinate 10,063,065 of CM033437.1, read as the reverse complement.
TACTGAAAATGTCTAAAGGACACCCCCAGTTATTGAGTTGTTCTGAGACCGGGTATCAAGGATGGAGATTTGAAAACACATGCAGATCTATTCTTGTTTGGAACTCCTTGGTAACATAGACAGACCCTGGTGCTGCACCAAAGGAGGCTAGTGTCTATCCAGAGTGGCCCAATGAAGGCAAAATGTGGTAACAGTATCTGACCAGTGCGTGACCTATTCTTGTTTGGAACTACTTGGTAACATTGACAGCCACTGAGGAGCCATTGGCTGCACTTCCTAACAGGGCACTGAAGTAGCTCAGTTGAAAAAACTTGAGCAAACCAGAGGAAAATCAACACAGCCTCCAAAAAAAAAAAAAAAAAAAAAGAGAGAGACTGAGAAGGGAGAGGGGCTCATTCAGAGAAAGGAACACATTTTAAAAAACAAATATATGTCTAAACTATTTTGAGTTCAGTTGTCTTCTAATTTGACCAGATAAATCCCTTGGTCTCTCTGGGTATGTCTACACTACAAAGTTAATTCGAAATAACAGCAGTTATTTCAAACTAGCCAATTAGCCTGTCATAAGATGGGATTTTCAGGTCTCTCCTCCATGTCAGTCTTCTCTCCTGAGCCTCCGGTCTCTCGCTCTGTCTCTCTCTCTCCTCCTTTTACTTCCTCCCCCTCTCTCTCTCTCAGCTCTCCTCCGCCTCCTGCCTCTCTCTCTGTCTCTCTCTTTCACTTCTCCTCCCCCTCCTGCCTCTCACTCGGGGACCGCGGAGCCCAAATGGCCGTTTGGGCTCCGCACTCCCCATGCTGCATGGGGGGATCGGAGCCCAAATGGCCGCTTACATCGCTTGCTCCCACACGGCGGCCTGGATGAGTGGCGCAGAAGTCAGCTGAGCGCCACGGCGGGAGGCGAAGGGGGGTGGGGCGATGATGTTCACGGCCAGGGGGCGGGGCCTGGAGCCGCTGTCACGCCGCATGTCACCGCCCCACCCCGCCCCCCTTCGCCTCCCACCGTGGCACTCGGCTGACTTCTGCACTGCTCAGCCGGGCTGCCACGGGGGAGCAAGTGGCCGTTTGGGCCCCGCACTCCCCATGCAGCATGGGCCGCCCAGAGGGAACAGCCAGCATTTCAGTCAACAGCACCCCCCAGAGGGCACAGCCAGCATTTCGGCGTTACAGACTCACAGACACTGGGCTACTATATATATGATTTACTTTAATAGCGTCTACACAGGCAAACTCGAAATAAATTCGAAATAGTGGAGCCCTTATTTTGAATTTGGTAAACCTCATTCTACAAGGAGTAACACTAAATTCGAAATAGCTATTTCGAATTAAGTGCTGTGTGGACACTTAATTCGAAATAGGGGGCCTCCAGCCCTTCCCAGGAGCCCTGGTGGCCACTCTGGGCACAACCAGGAAAACTTACTCTCCTCTCCCCAGCCCGGAGACATTAAAGGGTAGACCATGGCCACAGTGCCTGTCAGCTCCAAGCCTGCCAGCCCAGAGCCAGCAGTGGCCACGGGCCCCTGACCCAGTGGCCCCCAAAACATGAGCCAGCAAGCCACTGGCAGCCAGCCCTCCACCACTCCCCAGGAGCAGTCTGCCAGCTCCCAGGAGCCTGACGGGGGCTGGAGAAGGTGGGCGCCTTCCTGGTCCAGAGTGGAGATCATGGACCTTATTCAGGTTTGGGGGGGATGCCCCCAACGTCCATGATCTTCGCACTAGACAGAGGAATGTGGCCGTCTATGGCAGGATAGCTGATTAGGAGCAGGTTAGCATGAAAGTCAAGTTGGTCTGGCGAGACCCCCAACCCTGAGCCCTTAGCTTCCCCTCCCTCTTCTTCCCCTTGCTTCCCCCTTCCAGCTCCCTCCTCCCAGGTTTCCCCCTCCCCTCTTGCACCCTCTCTTTTCCCCTCTCCCACCTCCTTTTCCCAGTCTCCCCAGAGGTTCATTCCCCCCCCCCCAGTTTTGTTCAATAAACCCAGTTTCTATTTTTGAGCATACGTGTCTTTTATTTGACATCAGGAAGGGGGGCTAGGGAGGGGTAAGTGGAAGGACGTAAGGGAGGAATGGGGCAGAAGCCCCCAGTGGGAAGGACCGGGGAGGCTCTGAGGGCTCCTCGGGGTGGACGCTCTCCCTCAGGGCCTCCTGGATCCTGACAGCCCCCCGATGGACCCCCCGCATGGCAGCCTGCAGCAAGTGCAGCCGGGCTGATGGCAACGACCCTATGAAACGCACCAGCGTGCCCAGTGGCAGCTCTGGCTCCATGTGGCCGAGTGCTGTGGTGTCCCGAGTTCGGGCACTCAGGGCACTCCGAGACAGGACTGCTTTGCTGTCCCTCATCGACGTAGACAAGCAAGCGGGGAACCCTGAGAACTGTCTGTTTGGGGTGGGGGTAGGGTCCCTTTAAGCACGGAGCTCAGTTAGCTTCAGGCAGCAGCCCCACACACTAAGTCCTAACCTGATGCCCTACCGGCATTGGTTCCGGCCAGCCTTAACTTCGGTTCAGGGTCCACTCAGTGTGGATGTGCTATTTCGAAATAGCAAAACACTATTTTGAAATAGTTTTTGTGTATAGATGCGTTATTTTGAATTAGCTTAATTTGAATTAACTATTTCGAATTAAGTTAATTCGAAATAGCACTGTAGTGTAGGCATACCCTCTGACAATCCTAAACAGTTCAATTCACCGGACTGGTGAATTCTTGTGCGGATGATTCTGGAGTTGAACCCTGGAATCTTTCCTTAGCCCTTAGCAGAACGTGGCACTTACCAAAATGCTGCTCAGCAGAGAGAAGAAATCTCCATCCTGCGACAGGAAGGCAGAGCCCTGAGCGTCACCGCGTGAATCTCACGATCTGAGGCCGCATGCAGAAAGGCACCTTTTATGATTTTCATTTACAGTCCCCTGGGACGCTCAGTTTGGCAGGATTCCCAGAAATTTCTCCAAGAGCAGCAGAAAATGAACCCTGGAGAACTTCAGAGTGAGACACTCTCCTGGGAGGGAATAAATGATCCCCCTGAGGACAAGGGCTCAGATTGCCAGAGGAAAGCGAGTCTTGCAATGGCTTTAGCTCAGGAATCGAGGATGCCTTTTTTTTTCTGCCTACTGTCTATGTGTGGGAATGCTGCCACAACATACGGGACCAAAATTTTAAAAAATAAATATATTGTCTTGAAAAGATACAATAATAGGAATACAACAGAGGTCTATAAAATGATGAGTCTTGTGATGACGGTAAATAAGGAAGTGTTAATTACTCTCTCTTATAACACAAGAACTTCTTCTTCTTTAACCCTTGTACTCCCGAGTGGAACATAGGTCATCTACAAGTCTCCTCCACTTCACTCTGTTTTGAGACAAAACTTCTAGCTGACTCCAGGAGTACCCCAGTTGTTGTCCTTCAATCTCAGTAGACCTTTTCCACGTTGTGCGAGGTCTTCTTCTTTTGTGTTTTCCTTGTGGGTTCCATGTGAGAGCTTGACGGACTATGCTGGATGATGGTTTTCTGAAAGCGTAGCCTAGCCATTGCCACTTGCTTCTCTTGAGTTGAATGTCAAGTGGTTCTTGTCCTGCTCTGTTTCAAAGCTCCTCGTTTGTGACAAAGTCTACACAAGAACTACAGGCCACCAAATGTTTCAAAAGGGTAGCCATGTTAGTCTGTAACTGAAAAAACTTTAAAAAAACAATTAATAATCCTGCAGCACCTTAGAGACTAACAAAACATGAAGAGGGTATCCTCAGCTTTCGTGGGCACATGAAATGCAATTGGCAGTAGGTTTTAAAGGAAGAAAGCAAAGTATTTGTTCACAACACTTAGAATCATAGAACCATAGAGCTGGAAGAGACCTCAGGAGGTCATCAAGTCCAGTCCCTTGCCCAAGGCCGGACCAATCCCAACTAAATCAACCCAGACAGGGCTTTGTCAAGCCAAGACTTAAAAACCTCTAGGGATGGAGATTCTACCACCTCCCTAGGGAACCCATCCCAATGCTTCCCCACCCTCCTAGTGAAATAGTTTTTCCTAATAAACAACCTAGACCTCCCCCACTGTAACTTGAGCCCATTGCTCCTTGTTCTGCCATCTATCACTACCGAGAACAGCCTCTCTCCCTCCTCTTTGGAAACTCCCCTCAGGAACTTGAAGGCTGCTATCAAATCCCCCCTCACTCTTCTCTTCTGCAGACTAAACAAACCCAAATCCCTCAGTCTCTCCTCGTAGGTCATGCACTCCAGCCCCCTAATCATTTTCGGTCTCCCTCCTCTGGACCATCTCCAATGCGTCCACATCCTTTCTATAGTGGGAGGCCCAGAACTGGACACAATACTCCAGATGTGGCCTCACCAAAGCCGAATAAAGGGGAATAATCACTTCCCTAGATCGGCAGGCAATGCTCCTCCTAATGCACCCTTAATATGCCATTAGCCCTCTTGGCTACAAGGGCACACTGTTGACTCATATCCAGCTTCTCATCCACTGTAATCCCCAGGTCCTTTTCTGCAGAACTGTTACTTAGACATTCGGTCCCCAGCTTGTAACAATGCTTGGGATTCTTCCGTCCCAAGTTCAGGACTCTGTACTTGTCCTTGTTGAACTTCATCAGATTTCTTTTGGCCCAATCCTCTAATCTATCCAGGTCACTCTGGACCCGAACCCTGCCCTCCAGCGTATCTACCTCTCCCCCTAGCTTAGTGTCATCTGCAAACTTGCTGAGGGTGCAATCCATCCCCTCATCCAGGTCATTAATAAAGATGTTGAACAAAACCAGCCCTAGAACAGATCCTTGGGGCACTCCACTTGAAACTGACCGCCAACCTGACATCGAGCCTTTGCTCACTACCCGTTGGGCTTACAGGGCTGGTCTATGCTATGGAGAAGATTAACCTTCTCAAGGTCGAGCTTCTAGCATTTGAATTAGTGGGTCTAGTGTAGATGCCCAAATCAAACACTGAGGACAGGCCCCTGTTGGTGTGCAGTACTCCTCATTCGACAAAGAGTAAGGGAAGCCGACAGGAGCGTGTGCTCCCATCAGCTTCCTGCAGTGTAGACGCTGTGGCAGCTCGGCTTCAGGTAAGCCGAATCCAGTTACACATTTTGTTTAACTGTATGGTGTACCTTAAGCTGACCGGCCTGTGTAGACAAGGCCACAGTGAACTTGTGGGACTCCTTACCAGATGATGCTGTGAAGGCTAAGACTATAAAGGAGTGAAAAAGGGAACTTGATTAATGTATGAAGGATTGGCTGATCGACCCTGGGTGGGCAGGGTACAATGCCATGCTCGGGAGTATCCTCAGCTTCCAATTGCCAGTAGTTGGGAAGGCGCAAAATGGGCTGGATCATTTGACAATTATCTCTTTTGTTCATTCCCTCCATAGCACCTGGCATTGGCCACCAAGGGGAGACAGGATCCTGGGTCTGACCCAGCATGGTTGTTTTTATGTGCTTACAAAGAGCCAATTTTTAGGAGTTACTGTGTTAGCCCTGGTCTACACTAAAGGGGAAAGTTGACTTAAGATAAACAACTCCTGCTACATTAATTATGTAGCTGGAGTTGAAATATCTTAAATAGCATTTTGGTGCTGTTCACACAGTGGAAGGTCATTGTGAGCACACCCAGAGCCGGTTTTAGGGGCAATCGAGCTGGGTGGTCTCGCAGGGACATTTTCAAGGGGTCCCCGACAGAGCTTGATGGAAGCCCACTCGGGACACATGGCCATTATAGGGGCTGCGACCGCATTTTTTTTTTTTTTTTTGATCAACAAACTTTTCCCCAGCATTTTTTTTGTTTTAGTTTTTGGGTTTTTTTGCTCCACAACTTTTCCCTGGCAGTCGCCCGGGGCCGCCAATTGGTTAGGACCAACCCTGAGCACACCCTCCCATCAACTTCTCTTACTTCGAATGAGGAGCAGGACTACTTGTGCCGAGGGGAGTACATATCACTATAGCGTTGACAGCATGTAGCTCATAAGTGTGTATCTGCTTGTAATGTTATGTAAGATGCCACCAGTACCTGTAGTAAGTTGAGGGTCAGTAACATGGAGTCAGCAGGTCTAAATAAAAGCCTGTAACATGAAAACAGCAACAGACCTGGAATTTAGTGAGCAAGACATAAGAACATAAGAACATGAGAATGGCTATACTGGGTCAGACCAAAGGTCCATCTAGCTCAGTGTCCTGTCTGTCGACAGTGGCCAATGCCAGGTGTCCCAGAGGGAGTGAACTGAACAGATAATGATCAAGTGATCTCTCTCCTGCCATCCATCTCCACCCTCTGACAAACAGAGGCTAGGGACACCATTCCTTACCCATCCTGGTTAATAGCCTTTAATGGACTTAACCTCCATGAATGTATCTAGTTCTCTTTTAAACCCTATTATAGTCCTAAACTTCACAGCCTCCTGAGGCAAGGAGTTCCACAGGTTGACTGTGCGCAGTGCAAAGAAGAACTTCCTTTGATTTGTTTTAAACCTGCTGCCCATTAAGAATTTGGTTCAGTAGCATGGCAGCCAAGAAAGAGGCCCTACTGATAAATTGTATGATTGTGTAAGTTAGGTTGAGCATGGAAGAACATAGGGAGGCACCGGGTACAGATGGTAAGCCAAAGGGGAGTAGCAGAACATCTCAATAAGAAACATCTTGGTACCAACCGACTCCCCAAAAACTAATGTACATACCAACCTAGGTTCAGGATGAGGTCGAAGTTGACATCATGAAGGATAATAAGTAAACCCCCTTCTGCAAGGTGAGGGGTGGTAACTAGGTAACAGAGGGTGGCAACCTCGTATGAAAGAAGTGATGTAACTTGTTTGTACGTGTCTATAAAAGGGCACCACAAAGGGTGAGTGCTGACTGACCTTGAGGGGTGGGGTGTGATAGGCACCTGTATAAGTGGGTGTCATTACAAAGATTTTCAGAATGCACAGTGGCTTAGCTTTGAGATTGTCTGCCAACAACTGTTAATGCATAGCATTTGGCAATAAACCTACTCGACTGGTGTCATCCATGCCTGAAACTATCATTTCCGGGGGTTCTCAGAGGTCTACTGTGTTGACCCAAGTGCACTGGGTTTAATGCTTTAGATAGAGGAAGCGCACACACACAGCCGAAAGTTTATCATCACTGATGGAGTAGAGGACCTGTCAGGAATGTACCGGGACAACCCCGAAACCCTGACTGATGACAACACCAAGTTCTCTGTGGAGCAATGAAGGAGTTCTTGTGTGGAATCTTAGTTGTGCTGAACCTGTCAGCTTGATTGGGAAATTATTTCCAATATTTGTCTTTTTGGCCATATTGGGGAGGGACTGGAACCACTTTGGTGAAGTCCTGGGGGATCAGGAAGAGTGTCTGACTGAGAAGATGGAGTCAGTTATTCTGAAATAATGCTGCTGTGTAGACATAGCCAGATAAATCATAGAACACTAGAATTGGAAGGGACCTCAAGAGGTCATCAAGTCCAGTTCCCTGCACTCACGGCAGGACCAAGCACTGTCTAGGCCATCTCTGATATATGTCTATCTAACCTGCTCTTAAATATAGCCAGAGATGGAGATTCCACAACCTCCCTAGGCAATTTATTCCAGTGTTTAACCACCCCGACAGTTAGGAAGTTTTTTCTAATGTCCAACCTAAGGCAACCTGTGAACTCAGCAGACCTTGTTGTTACTCATAAAGAAAGACCACAAGCATGATTTTTTTTAAGAAGGAACCTCACCAGGTTTATTGCTCACTACTCATACTCCTAGCACCCAGCTATGAGCCAAATGAGCAAACGAGCCTATGGAATTCCTTTCCAGGCTGGTTACATACCAAAAATATCCTAATTGACCAAGGACTGCTGAGGGTAAAGACATGAAGAACATTGATCTTCCATTTCAAAAGTGATGGCTTGATAGAGTGATTTCACAGATCTTTGATGGCCACATTAAAGAAGTTTGTAGTCCTGGATTCCAGAAAATGGGACCAACTCTTCAAGTTTTCTTCTTCTGAACTTCTATGTGAGAAGCAGCCTCAGAAGCTAGTGAGGCACTGGAATGGGTTACTTAGGGAAATGGTGGTTTCTTCATCCTTGGATGCTTTTAAGGCCCAGCTTGACAAGGCTGTGGTTGGGATGTTTTAGTTTAGCTCTTAGGATAGTCCTCTTTGTTGACCTGATATTGTCCTTCCTGATGTGTGGGCAGGGAACAGGGACACGGTTGGCTGGGTTTGTTAGTGGAATGAGAATGGATAAGTGATGGAGCTGAAGTGTAACCAGGGATGGTGGGAATGTAAGATCTGAGCGTACCTGGAAGGTTGCCTGTCTCTTGTTCTCCAACCAACGTCAAACAACCAACTAGGAGGGGAGAGGGGAATGTCAGAGAGGAATAAGAAATGGTAAAAGCCAAAGAAAGACCAGAACCTCCATCCTTATCCCTGCCCTGGGACACAAAAGGGGTGGGATAATGACCCCAGAATCACCATGCCCCAGAACAGAGCATGACATTATCTGTAAGGGGTGGGAATAGTGGCGTGCCTTGCAGGGCAATGCAGAATGGGGACACAGGAAAACCTCAGCACTGCCAGAATCAAGAAAGGGGACATGGAGTAAAAGCTCTTATGCTCCAGAGATGGGAATGGGGAGACGGCAAATGGTCTGCCGCCTCAGAGCTGGAAACAGAACACTGGGAGGTGGGAGCTCCATCGGCGTGCAGAGCGAGGGGTTCGAAGAAGAAGGGCTTTTATAGGCACATAGAACTGGAGGTGAGGGAGGAGAAGAGGAAAACTCTACCAGCTTATAGAGATAAGCCTGAAAGGATTTGGCATGTGCTTGCTTGGAAGAAAACCCCAATGACCATGGCATTGTCTGTGTCTGGTCTTCTGTTTCCTGTCTGGGCACATCTAGACTTGCTTTCACTTTCAAAAGAAGCTATGCAAATTCAGCGCGAATTTGCCTATCATCTTCTGATCACTTTTTTGAAAGAGGTTCTTTCGAAAAAGAAAGTAGTCTAGACGTGGTTCTTTCAGGGAAAAACCCCTTTTTCGAAAGAACCGTGTAAACTGTGTAAACGATTTAGATATTGGCATAGAAAATATGCTTATTAAGTTTGCAGATGATACCAAGCTGGGAGGGGTTGCGACTAAGCTGAAGGATAGGGTCATAATTCAAAATGATCTGGACAAATTGAAGAAATGGTCTGAGGTAAAAAGGATGAAGTTTAATAAAGACAAATGCAAAGTGCTCCACTTAGGAAGGAACAATCAGTTTCACACACACAGAATGGGAAGTGACTGTCTAGGAAGGAGTACGGCAGAAAGGGATCTAGGGGTTATAGTGGACCACAAGCTGAATATGAGTCAGCAGTGTGATGCTGTTGCAAAAAAAGCAAACATGATTCTGGGATGCATTAACAGGTGTGTTGTGAGCAAGACACGAGAGGTCATTCTTCCGCTCTACTCTGCGCTAGTTAGGCCTCAGTTGGAGTATTGTGTCCAGTTCTGGGCACCGCATTTCAAGAAGGATGTGGAGAAACTGGAGAGGGTCCAGAGAAGAGCAACAAGAATGATTAAAGGTCTAGAGAACATGACCTATGAAGGAAGGTTGAAAGAACTGGGTTTGTTTAGTTTAGAAAAGAGAAGATTGAGGGGGGACATGATCGCAGTTTTCAGGTATCTAAAAGGGTGTCATAAGGAGGAGGGAGAAAACTTGTTCATCTTGGCCTCTGATGCTAGAACAAGAAGCAATGGGCTTAAACTGCAGCAAGGGAGGTTTAGGTTGGACATTAGGAAAAAGTTCCTAACTGTCAGGGTAGTTAAACACTGGAATAAATTGCCCAGGGAGGTTGAAAAAATAAAGAAATGCCCCCAATAAAGACCTGGGTCTTGGAGAAAATTATTTAATAGCTAAAAAGCTCTTAACTGATTGCTCCTGTTGATAGTGGATGGCAATAGAACATTTCTTTTTTAATTCTATTGTTTTAGACACAGGAATATACACCAGGGTCTGTGCATAATTTCATATACTATAGACGTTCACAGAGGACTCAAGAGTTTTCATAACATTCTAATGCTCACAGCTCTGAACAAATCTTTGTGCTTTATTCTTTCAAAAGTTCACAACTGAACATTGACTTAATGCAGTTTTGAAACTTTAAAATGAAAGAAAAAAATAGGTATATTTCCCCTTAACTCATTGAGCTTCCTCTGAAAGGCTGTGACTACATTGGCACCCTTTTCCGGAAAAGGGATGCTAATGAGACAAGTCGGAATTGCAAATGCGCGAGATTTAAATTTTCCCGCGGCATTTGCATAATTTATAACTGCGCTTTTTCCGGCTCGGGGCTTTGGCGGAAAAAAGCGCCCAGTCTAAACAGCGGACTCTTCTGCGGAAAATAAAGCCTTTTCCGGAAGATCCCTTATTCCTGATTTTAAGAGGAATAAGGGATCCTCCGGAAAAGGCTTTATTTTCCACAAGAGCGTCTAGACTGGCACTTTTCTGTCAAAGCCCGAGCCGGAAAAAGCGGCAGTGTTCATGCAAATGCCGCGAGAAAATTTAAATCCAGCGCATTTGCAATTAACTTGTCTCATTAGCATCCCTTTTCCGGAAAAGGGTGCCAATGTAGACACAGCCAAAATGTATGGGTTTATTCCACATTGGGTTTCCCATCCCTTTTTTCCACACATATTTCCCTTAACTTCGTATACTTCCAAGCAATGTTTCACATCATAGTTCTGAGGTTGATTCCAACTATCTCAAGCTGTCCACTGCTATAGCCTTTCCCTCTTTAGTGGCCTTCAGGTTTATAAATACCCTTATTCGAATGCAGCAGCCAGTTGCTCACACACCATGGAGAGAGGGTGTCAGGAAAAGCTTCCCTCAAGATGGCTTCCGAGGACTGCTCCAAAGTAAACTGCATTAGCTAAACTTTGACAACTTCTTCAAAACATGTAGGTCAGGGTGACCCTATTTGATAATCACTTCTCTTATACCTTAATAAATCTCTTCTATACTAGGCAAATAGGCACATGATTTTCATCTGCTTATCCTTTCATTCTCACTCATATACTTGTCTGTCCGCTCCTCCCATTCCGATGAGCAGAAACTGCCAGCTAGATTTTAACCCTGAATTTAAAAGCCTTCACTCCAATTAACCTTTAAATATATGGTGTTCTACCTCATTAAGGCATATTGACTGAGTGTACATCATACGGTTGTCATTGGCTTGATCACATTCTGAGATACATACCCTTCAAATCGAGGGTAACACAATCCAGTTCTCAAAAACACACCTTTTCGCAACTCTTACCTATAAGTGCTATCAGAATTTCCTCAATTCCAACAGCTGCTTTCTTATATTAGCACATTTCAAAGGAAACATTGGGTTTATCTTCCAGGTTTCCTGAAGCATTTGCAGTGGAAGACCCAAATGAATTTTAGTCTCTACATCACTGCACATATGACCAAGACTTTCAGCAGTGTAGTTTCTTTCTTTGTCCTTGTCTTTCAGAAAGCATGTCTTTAGTTTGGTGACCTGGTCAAGAACCATGTTTGCTCAGGGTCTAATGGAAAGGCACTTTATACCAGAAAGTTGCAGTATCTGCTTTTGGTGTGGAAGTCCTGTAAAGACAGAGTGACATGATATATGGTGGGTGGAGTCTGAAGGGTAACCCTGGAAGAGATTAAATGATGGTGGGGGACAGGGAACTCAGAAACAGGGCACAGTGCTTTATGCTGGAGAGATCAGTCACTTGCTGGCAGCAACTTCTCCGACAATGAAATTCCACAATGTTGAGCTCAGCCAAACTGGAACAGAGCATCCTTGCTTCACAAGGAGATGTCCTTTCTTCATCTTGGCATGCAGGGTTAAAGGCAGTGGCCCACAGCAATCACATTTGGCAGATGTATTTGCCCACTTCACCACGAAGCTCTTTGCTTTTAACCCCATAGATGATAGGATTGAGCATGGGGGGGACGAGGAAGTGGAGGATGGCCAAGATGATGTGAATGTGGGGAGCGATGCCCTGACCGAAGCGGTGCGTGATGGTGGAGAAGAGGAACAGACTACAAGATAGGAGCATCACACAGAGGTGGGCAGTGCAGGTGTTGAGGGCTTTCTGGTGGGCTTCCTTGGAGGAGATTCTGAGGATGGCCCTGGCGATCAGGCCATATGACAAGGCAACGAGCATGAGGTCGAATCCTAAGATTACAATTGCTATTGCCAAGCCGTACACCCTGTTCACTGTGGTGTCCCCACAGGAGATCTTCGCCACCGCCATGTGCTCGCAGTACGTGTGGGGGATAAGGCGGCTGGCACAGAAAGGCAGCCTGCTCAGGAGCAGGGGCAGGGGCAGCATGAAGAGAACAGCTCTTATCAAACCCACCAGCCCTAGCTTAGCGATGCGGGCATTGGTGAGGATGGTGGTATATCTCAGAGGGTTACATATGGCGACGTAGCGATCGAAGGCCATGGTCATGAGAACAGCTGACTGCATAGCAGAAACCGCATGAAGGAAGAAGGTCTGGGTGAGGCAGCCCCCCAGAGTAATTTCTTTCAAATTGAACCAAAATATACACAGGGCCTTTGGCATTACGGAGGTAGATGTGGAGATGTCTGTGAGTGCCAGCATGCAAATTAGCATGTACATCGGCTTGTGCAGGGTCTGCCCTTTTCCTACCACAAACAGAAGAGTGAAATTTCCCAACAGGCCGATCATGTAACATGTAGCTAAAGGGATGGAAATCCAGGCGTGAGCAGGTTCCAGGCCAGGGATTCCCATAAGGATGAATGTTGACGGGCCAGAGGGAGTGAGATTAAGAGCTGTCATGTGGCACTCGGTGCGTCAGTAAAGTTCAGACTTTGAAGAAGGTGCCTGCGAAGGGAGAAAAACACAGTGTGGGGCGTTACACACCTTCTAAAATATCCCTGGGAATATTTTATAGTTATCACCAATCTAGAACAGGGATTAAGCAGGGAGGTGGCAACATTTACAGATGGCACCAGATTCTTGAGGTCAACAGTGAAGTCCAGAAAAGTCCTCAGAAGGTGTTTATCAAGCCAGATGAATCAGCCCCATGATGTCAAATTAATTTAATTGTCAATAACTACTATCTGTATGCCAGCCGTAGGGAAAAACTTGACCTCCAACACATAACAAGATGCACATGTAAATGTACAAATTCAGAAGAGGGACTGGGTGTCATGCCACACAGCGCTGTGAAACCCTGCTCATAGTATGAGCCTGGACAGAAACTAAGCAAAATATTTGCATCCAGGAGGAGTGGGATAGGAAATCAAACACAAACTACAAAACCATGAGATCAGTCAGTAAAATGTTTCACCCACCTCTGGACTCTTCTGTGTAGTACCTGCGATCCTTCTTATGCAGAAGATTGCAAAATTAGAGGGGTTCAAGCAAAGGCAATGAGACTGATCAAGGGTCCCAGGAAATTCTCATAAGAGTGAGACTGAAAAAACTGGGATTGTTACCTTATGAAGGAATTCAATTAGAAGGGACATAAAAAGGTCTATCAAATACTGACTGTGGGAGAGTGTAGATTGAGAACGTGTTCTCCCTGTCTCGTAACACAAGATCAAGAGGGCATTTCTTTAAGCTGAAAGGGGGCAAATTTGAAACAGAAATAAAAAGGCTTTCTTTACCCAAGAATTAGACTGAATTAGACTGGGGAAGCCTTTGTTACAAGATGTAGTTGAGGACATGAGCTAAGTAAGGATCAAGAAGTGTTTATTTCTTTATTTTATTGAAATATTTTATCCCGCCTCTCTATTTAAAATATTTGAGGTGGCTTACACATTTTTTTTAAAACACAATAAATAAATAGATATATAAAGGTTTGGACATAGCCATAGATAGTGATTCTATATAGCTTCAATAACTACAGCTGAATAAATATTTTGGAAACCCTGCATGCCCCTTTTGTTTCAGGGCATCAGCCACTGTCTCTCTTTTAGTCATAAGAACATAAGAATGTAAGAACAGCCATACTGGGTCAGACCAATGATCCATCCAGCCCAGTAAGTAGCCTGTCTGCCAACAGTGGCCAATACCAGATGTCCCAGAGGGAGGGGATGCAACAGGTAATCCTCATGTGATCCCTCCCCTGTCACCCACCTCCAGAGAAACAGAGGCTAGAGACACCATTCCTACCTATCCTGGCTAATAGCCATTGATGGACCTAACATCCATGAATCTATCTAGCTCTTTTTTGAACCCTGTTAAAGTCCTAACCTTCACCACATCCTCTGGCAAGGAGTTCAAGAGATTGACTGTGTGCTGAGTGAAGAACTTCCTTTTATTTGTTTTAAACCTACTGCCTATTAATTTCATTTGGTGACCCCTAGTTCTTATATTGTGGGAATATGTAAATAACTTTCCCTTATTCACTTTTTTCACACCCATCATGATTTTACAGAGATCTATCATATCTCCACTGAGTCTCCTCTTTTCTAAGCTGAAAAGTCCAAGTCCTTTTAATCTTTCTTCATATGGGACCCATTCCAAATCCCTAATCATTTTGGTGCCCCTTTCTGAACCTTTTCCAATGCCAGTATATCTTTTTTGAGATGAGGCGACCACATCTCTATGCAGTAAGATGTGGGTGTACCATGATTTTATAGAGGCAATAGGATATTCTCTGTCTTATTCTCGATCCCTTTTACAATGATTCCTAATATTCTATTTGCTTTTTTTTGCCTGCTGCTGCCCACTGAGTGGATATTTTCAGAGAACTATCCACAATGACTCCATGATCTCTCTCTTGAGTAGTTGTAGCCAAATTAGTCCCCATTGTTGTACGTAAATTAGTCCCCATTATATTGCAGTCATTAGGGTGACACCCTCTGGACTGTCAAATAACCACCCCCCACACTCACTTACTGCTGGGTTTCTTACTTCTTCTGCAGGGCCTGGGGCTGCCACTGTCAAAGAGAGGATGCTGAATGAGCTGGACCCACGGGTCTGATGCATAATGCAATTCCTATGTTGAAAAGGAGCCAAGTTTCCCCCATGGAAACAGACATGGTCGTGCAAGCCTATGACATGGTGCTCACCAGAATGGGAATGCAAGCCAAAAGGGTCTTGGTATTTAGGGCTACAGGGCCTCACATTTTCTACTTCCCATGTTCGTTTTGGGTAGACACTTTCTTGCAGACACCCAGCTTTCTCTGAGATGTGAGTTACGGGTGTGAGCTGATATGAGTAAACAGAGAGATGTGCCAATAACTCAGCTGGTTACCCTTCCCATGACTGAGGCTTGCAGATGACACAAAAGTCGGGGGATCATAAATAACAACGTGTACATGTTACTGATTCAGAACCATCTGGATGGGTGGGTTACCTGGGTGAAAGCAAGCAACATGTGCTCTATGTAGATAGCTACCTCTAGGAACAGAGAATGCAGGCGATGTTTGCATGATGGAGGACTCTAGTTGAAGCACAATGACTCTGAACAAGATTTGGGGACACAAAGGGATAATTAGCTAAACATGAGCTCCCAATGTGAACATGTGGACAAAAGAGCCAATGTTGTCCTTGGGTGATAACTAGAATCATAGAATCCTTGGGCTGGAAGAGACCTCAGGAGGTTACCGAGCCCAGCCCCCTGCCCAAAGCAGAACCAACCCCAACTAAATCATCCTGGCCAGAACTTTGTCAAGCCAGGACTTAAAAACCTCTAGGGATGGAGATTGTACCCCCTTCCTAGGGAACCCATTCCAGTGCTTCACCACCCTCCTAGTGAAATAGTTTTTCCTAATATCCAACCTAGACTTCCCCACTATAACTTGAGACCATTGCTCCTTGTTCTGCTATCTGTCACTACTGAGAACAGCCTTTCTCCATCCTCTTTGGAACCTCCCTTCAGGTAGTTGAAGGCTGCTGTCAAATCCCCCCTCACTCGTCTCTTCTGCAGACTAAACAAACTCAAATCCCTCAGTCTCTCCTCATAGGTCATGTGCTCCAGCCCCCTAATCATTTTGGTCTCCCTCTGCTGGACCCTCTCCAATGTGTCCACATCCTTTCTATAGTGGGGGGCCCAGACCTGGACTCAATACTCCAGATGTGGCCTCACCAGTGCTGAATAAAGGGGAATAATAACTTCTCTAGATCTACTGGCAATGCTCCTCCTAATGTACCCTCCTTGCCAGAGGAGGCTGTGAAAGCTAGGACTATAACAGAGTTTAAAGAGAAGCTAGATAATTTCATAGAGGTTAGGTCCATAAAAGGCAATTAGCCGGGGGATAGAAATGGTGTCCCTGTCCTCTGTTTGTCAGAGGCTGGAGAGGGATGGCACGAGACAAATCGCTTGATCATTGTCTTCGGTCCACCCCCTCTGGGGCACCTGGCGCTGGCCACTGTCGGCAAACAGGCTACTGGGCTAGATGGACCTTTGGTCTGACCCCGTACGGCCATTCTTATGTTCTTATGCTCTCTAACACGTCCACATCCTTTCTGTAGTGGGGTGCCCAGAACTGGATGCAATACTCCAGATGTGGCCTCACCAGTGCCAAATAAAGGGGAATAATCACTTCTGTAGATCTGCTGGCAATGCTCCTCCTAATACACCCTAATATGCCATTCGCGTTCTTGGCTACAAGGGCACACTCTTGACTCATATCCAGCTTCTCATCCTCTGTAATCCCCAGGTTCTTTTCTGTTGAACTGCTACTTATCCAGTTGGTCCCCATCCTGTAACAATACTTGGGATTCTTTCTTCCCAAATGCAGAACTCTGCACGTGTCCTTACTGAACTAGCAGAATTTCAAGGAGAGGTAGAAAAATGATTGTGCCTCTGTGTTTGGCACTGGTGTGGTGGATGTTGTAATCCCATGTTGAATCCTGATGTCCATATTCAAGGTGGATGTTGCCAGACTGAAGAGGATTCAGAGAAGAGTCACAAGAATTATCTAATGATTAGAAAACCTGCTCTGTACTCACAGACTCCAAGAGCTCAACCATCTTTGTTAAACTAAATAGATTAAGAGTCTCACAGAGAAGCCATGTTAGTCTGTAACTAAAAATAATGCGTAGTCCCGTGGCACCTTAGAGACCAACAAATATGAATAGTATCATGAGCTTTTGTGGGCAAAACCCACTTCTTCAGATGAGATGATCTTGAGACGTTTAAGTGGAGACTTATTAACAGTCTGTGAGTATCTACATGAGAACAAATGTTTAACACCTCATTTACATAAAAAACTAAGTAGGGGACACTTGCAGCCCAATCAGTTAGCCTCATTATCACTGGTACTATGTTGACAAGTAACAGTTCCCCCTTTTGTGTTATAAATCTGGGTTCCTGTTTTATCCACTCCATCCCATCTGAAGAAGTGGGTTTTGTCCACAAAAGCTCATGATACTATTTATATTTTTGTTACTCTCTAAGGTGCCAGAAGACAACTAATTGTTTTTCAAATTTCAGACTAACACAGCTAGCCCTATGAGAATATTTAATAACAGGTTTTTCAGCTTAGCATGCAGAGGTGTCTATCTAATGGCTGGACATCACAGTTAAAGAAATTCGGACTGGAAATATCGTGTATGTTTCTTAAACAATTAATCACAGGTCTTGGTGGATTCTCAGTCACTGGCAATTTTGAATAAAGTTTAGATGTTTGTCTACAGTGTCTGCTCTATGTGTGTGTGTCTATGAGTGAGAGGCTGTGTGGGGTTGCTTGTGGGGGAAATTTTAGGTTAAAAAGTGCACTGCCTCTTTAAGAAAGGGACTCACACCATTCAAAGTAGACAACAAACCAAATCCTGAGCCAGACTCTGTCTTCTCTGTGGAGATGGGTTACAGGGGCAGGGAGACATCCTGACATCTGCATTCCCCCATCCTCCTCCCCTCTCCCCCCTCTGCACAGCTAGGAGGAGGGTGCTAAGACAGCTGCAGGATGGAGCAAGTTTTCAGCATGGGAGAGAGCTCTAGTCTCTCTGCTGCCCTGAACATAGACCTCAGAGCTGCCCACCTGCCTGTGTATACCTTCCTCCCTGCCCTCACAACCCCTAGCACTGCCCACTTGCACGGGTACATCCCACTCCCTGCCCCACGACCTCCACTGCTGGCCACTTCTTCAACCCCACCATTTCCAGCCCTCACCAAGGTTCCCCTCATCCAGGGCCAAAGCCATCAGCCGGACCCCACAGCGCCAGCTCCCAGAAATATCTCCTCAGACTAGGTTAAACCCAGTGTCTCTCTGCACCGGGGAAAAGGGGGAGACCGGCCTGAACTGCCTCTCCGGGCGTGAAGGGAACCCCAGCAGCAGCTCAGCCTGTGCAGGGAAGGAGAGAGGGACAGACCCGGTGGGAGGGAGAAAGGACATGGAAAATAAAGGGAGCCAGCAGGAATTATTCTTCCTCAAAATGCCATGAAGCTTGAATGTTTTGCTGACTGTGAGAAACCCAGAAACACCTTCTGCTGCTTTTCCATGTTTGCAGTTGTGGACATAACCACCAGGCTGCAGTTGGAGTGCTCATGAGAAGAGGGATGGTCCAGATGGGGGAAGGTGTCAGGCACAATCTGCGGCTATGTGTCAATGTTACATTACAGTCTGAGACCCCTCCTGACCAAGGAGGCCTCCTTTCTCCTCATTGGTCTGTGCATCAGGCAGGCTGTCCATTCCTTATTACTTGGTTTCAGTCCTCTGCATCCCCCACAGACACCTACACACACACACACACACACAATCACAATCACACAGTGCATTATTGAACTACCCCAAGTGATGTTTCCCACACATCCTGGTTCCTGCTAAGTCAGAAATATTCATTTATTTTTAAAATATCCATTTATCTTATTGCCTTTTAGTGCTTCTCGTCCTCTCCAGAACCAGCGACTCAGGGCAACAGACAGCTGCTGCAAAATGATTGTCATCTTCAATATTTTGAGCCTCTGAGTTTGAGATTTCAGCAACTCTCCTATCAGTTCTGCTTTGGTCCAAACACATTAACTCGTCCTTGGAAGTCACAGGACGATTCTAGCTGAAGTCACTAAAGATTTGTGGCTGGCGAAAATTAGGCCATTTACTTAAGCCCCTATGTGTGTTTTTAGGGAGAAATACTGGCCATTTTGGGAATTTTGCCAATGACCTCAATGGGACCAAGATTTCACAGTGAGTGTTTAACTCTCTGCGCCTCGCTGTGAAAATTATTGCTTTGAGTGCAGCTACAGAACGTGCAATTGTGTTAGGGTGCTGAAAGCGTGGGAAAGAAGCCTCTCCCCCTTTATGTGACATTTTCAGACCAGGCACAAAAGATGGGGATTCCAAACTACACGGGCCCAGATTTTGCTCTCAGGGATTTTAGGGTCTCTCTGCAATGACCCATCGATGGCAAAAAAAAAGAGATCATAATCTGGCCAGAGTGTGACCCATTCTTGTTGTGAGATCTGTGAAAACACAGATAGCCACTGTAGAGGTTCTGGCTGCATTTCCTTACAGGGAAGTGAATTTGGGGAACTGGAAAACTTCAGAGAACAAAAAGAAAAGCCACCCTCCCCCCCCACAAAAAAAAGAAAAAAAAAGGAAACTACTGACACAAATAGAGGGACACAGTGAGAGATAAGGAACTGATCTTGTATTAATGGAGATGCCTATCTCCTAGAACTGGAAGGGACCTTGCAAGGTCATCAAGTCTAGTCCCCTGCCTTCACAGCAGGACCAAGTACCATCCCCTGACAAATTTTTGCCCCAAACAGTCTGTACAAGAATTGAACTCACAACCCCAGGTTTAGTAAGCCAATGCTTAAACCACTAAGCTATCCCTCCCCCCTTAAAAAGGGATCTTTGTCTAAACTATTCCCAATACATCTGTAGTTACAATTTGATCAGATAAATCCCTTAGTCTCTTTGACAGTAATACACATTTGAAGTCGCCATGCTGGTGATCCTGACAAAGCGACTCTTGAATTGGACCATGGATCTCTTCTTGACTCTCTACCACTAACTTTCATGCAGAAACAGGTGACTCACCGCTATCCCGCTCAGCAGAGAGGAAATCTCCTTCCTGTGACAGGAGGCAGAGCCCTGAGAATCAGTTTATAAATACCACATGTCTGACACTCCCTGTTCGGCACAACAGCCTTTACGATTCCCCTGGGCTGCCCCTGTGGACTCTAAGGTGAGCCAGGTCTCCCAGACAATTCCTATGGCTCAGTCAGCAGTGGGTAGAGCAGAAAAGAGACCCTGGAGACCTTCAGTTTCAGAGCCTCCTCCAGCAGTGAAGAAAGGACTCACACATACCAGGGGCTCAGACTGTCAGGGGAAAATGAGTCTCGTGGACAGTTCAGCTGAGCACTTAACGATGGCTTTTTTTTTTTTTAGTGTAAAGCATGCTGCCGTCGGCACTCTGCGTGTCAATGTAGCTGCAGTAAGACGAGGGCCTAAAACAAAAGTCCACATAGCACAGGCCTGGTCTGAGGACTGAGGCCTCGCTAACAATGGTCAAGACTTTGCTAGTATAAAGCAGAGCTAAGCTGTGGGCAAGAGGCAGGCCCCTGCTCACAGAACTTGGCTTTGACAGGGCCGAGAGTGTAAAACTCAAACTGGTAATAGGCCCAGGTGTGGAACAGTAAACGGTACTAGGTACTGGCAGTCAGACAGTAATTGGTACCGGACATAAGTTGCAAGCACATTCCAAAAGGATGGTACCACCAGCCTGTTAAAAAGGACCCTCGGACCCGCACTCCCCACAGATACTGACCCTGGTTCAGGAAAGGGGCTAAAATGACAGCATGATAGAGATGTTTTAATTGAAGCACGAGGTGCAGGGTGATGGCTGGTATTTAAATAACATCAGAAGGTGGCAACCTGACATGACTAGAGGGTGGCGATCTGACACATCAGGAGTGATGTGCAACTTGTTTGTACCTGTGTATAAAGTGGTGTTTTGAAAGGGCTGTCTTTGCCCAGCCTTGGGGAGCAGTGGGACTTCCTGCTGACAAAGCCAGTCCATTGTCAGGGTGATTTGGTAGTCTATTGACAACTATTACTGTACTTCATTTGACAATAAACCTGGCCAGGTGCCTTTGATCCTGATATGATTTTGTGGGTTTGGGGGGGCTCTCTCGGTATCTGCTGTGGTGGCTATTTGCACTAGCCAACACCACACACATGTCTGAGCACACACGCACGCAGCTGAACGGTTATCATCATGGAAGGAGCAGAAAACCTGTCAGGACACCACACCAGAAAATCCTGACTGACTGCCACATGGAGACACGAGCTATGCAACCAAAAAATGTTTTCTAGCTAGCCCTTTTTCAGCTGGTGATTTAGCCTCTCCACACTCTGTGCTCACCCAGCTTGACAGCAGATGGCACCATACACCAAAGGAGCCAACGGAAGGCGTACCTAAGCCACCCACATGCAAACAGCAGAGATCAGCCAATTTCTCTGCTCCCTGGACTCTCACACACTACTGCAATATAAATCCAACGTTATATTGTCTTGTGTTGCAGAGAGATCTAAATGATGGAAGTTGATTAAGAGAGTTCAACCCCCCCCACCTCCGATGTGGGAAGAAAATGGAACAAGCCTGTTTTAACCAAGCTGACACACTTGTCTCAAAGAAAAAACTTAAAACAACAACAACAAATGGTCCTACAGAACCTTAGAGACTAACAAAGAATGTAGATGGTATCATGAGCATTTGTGGGCACAACCCCCTTCTTCAGGTGAGTGGAGCTCAGGGTCCAGAGGTACAAATAAATAGAAGAAAAAGAGGGGATATGGGGAAGGAAAGGGAAAAAAAACCCTTGTCAACTAATGTGTCCATCCTAAATGAGGCTAACAGAGTGGTCTATAAATGCCAGATACAGCAAAACCTGTGTTATCCGGCACACTCAGGGATTAGGGCATTCCGGTTATCTAAAAATTCTGGTTATCTGAGGGGCCCACCAACCTAGGAAAAACCAATGGATAATAATAGTAAAACTCAAGTTTTTAATATTGGTAGTTTTGTAGTGTGAGGCAGTGGATCTCACATTTCTATTTTGAGTTAAAGATGATTAGTACTTCTTAAATAAAAAATTGTTAAAGCAATCATGGTAAACCAAGCCAGGCCTGTGCGCCTGAAGATGTGACAGTATTGTTGGCGGCAATGCCGGTTAACAAAGTTTTTTGGTTAACACAGTGCCGGATAACAAAGGTTTCACTGTACTTAACTTTTGATGTCATTTGGGTTTTGAGTATAATGGCCCATTCAGTTCATGTCTTTGTTCAAACCTTGGTTAAATGTGTCAAGTTTGCATATGTAGGCAAGTTCCCCAGTTTCTCTCCCTAGCTAGTTTCTAAAATTGCTTTATAAGAGGATAGTCACTTTGAGATCCATTAATGAGTGCCCCGGGGAAGTTAAAATGTTCTCCAGCAGGTTTCTGTGTGTTGTCAAAAGCTGTGACCACTTACAGGAGAGAACAAGGGAGCTATACAGCCTAAGCTGAGAGGCAGCTGGCTTTATAGCTCAAGCTGTAGAGGCTCCTACACAAAGCTCCAGAGATCCTAAATTCAAATCTATCAGGTGGTGGTTACAGAGGCATTGTAACAAATTGGCTTAAGGTTTTTCCTAAGCCCATACCCTTATAAACTTTTCAGGTACCCCACAAGTTAGAACTTGGAATGCTCCGAAATAGCCATTTAGAACAGAAATAATTAATGTGTTATATAAACAGAAAAGGGCTATAGTAATCAATAGATGTATATGATAAGCTGAGATCATTGGTATTCTAACCTATAGGAGAAAAAAGACACTCCAACATTAGTAAGGTGAGGAAATACAAATAAGGGAAAATCCCCGACCAAATATGCCGCAAACTTAACAGTGTCAGTGCAGCATACAGTAAAAGTATGTATGTAAAAAGTACAATCCTTTTCCACAAACCCTAACTTTTCCATATGACACCTGACAAGATGTATCTTGTACAAATGTACCAAAGCAGCAGACTAGGGGCGTCGGGAGAAAGAGATGTAGTCCTTGCATAATGGTCGCTAGTAATAATGGGGAAGGTGATGGTAATAAGGAAAATAATGGCTAACATTTCAAGTTATTTCTACAGATGATCAAAGAATCAAAGAACCAGACAGAGCCCATACAAATAAACAATAGAGACGAGGGGACCATAATGACAAAACAGTAAAGACACGAGGATTTTACTGCCCCAAGTATTGATAAGTGGGTCCTTGCCAGATAGAAAACTACCAACCTACATTTTCTTTAAATCTTCTAGGCTCTTCCATTTATCTAGAGGCAACAGATTAGATTACCTCTCTAAGGCCCAGTCTGCACTAGAGGGGAAAGTTGACTTAATATACGCGACTCCAACTACATTAATTACCTACCTGGAGTCACAGTATCTTAAATTGGGTTTTCATGCCGTCTGCACAGCGGGAGGTCGATAGGAGCACATGCTCCCATTGGCTTTCCTTCCTGAGGAGCAGGACTACCCGCACCAATGGGAGAGCCCTCTCAGTTCGAATTAGCGGGTCTTCACTAGACCAACTAATTCGAATTCTGAAAGATCGACTGCAGCAGCTTTGATCTTCTCCGTAGTGTAGACAAGCCCTAACAGCCCCAAACTTTCAATGTATAAGCACCTGACTGTGCATTTCCCAGCTTATGGATGCCTCTCCATAAGGCCTTAGCTTCAAAACAAGGCCTCGGACTATATACAGATAGACTGTGATTTTAATTCTTTGTCTTTGTAAATCCATAAGTAACTAAGTGGCAAGAAGACCTAAATTCTGAACATAGTGGCCTTTCCAGGCAGGCCTGACTATCTATATCCAAAACTCCAGCCTTTATTTTTTTTTCTTTTGGGATCCTCCTGCCCAGGTGTCCCAGGAAAATCATAGGACATATGACACCACATTTTCTGATAGGGTCAAACATCGAAGTGGAAGGCATCGATACACCATCTGTCCCACTGTCCCTTGTGTGGTACAGTGACCGTCACCTTTTCTCACATGGACAAACTACAGTAAAACTCCAATAGTCCGGCATCCAATAGTCCGGCACTCCTGACAGTCTGGCATCAAAATGGCAAGAGCCTAGTGAGTGAGCTTCGGCAAAAAATGAGTCACAAGGTAACAGCGGCAGCAGCTGAACTGAGCAAAAGGGTGAAAAAGGCTTAAAAAAACTAAAACATTACAGTATGCTGTATATAGTATGTACAATAAAAAGGGTTAAGAACACTTTATATAATGTATACAGTATATATATAACCTGCTTATAGTACCTCCTGATAGTCCGGCATATCTGATAATCCGGCACCACCTAAATCCCATAGGTTCCGGATTATCGGAAGTCTACTGTACTCCTATTCCACTCTGGCCAGTGTTCTCTGTTAACGTGAGAAGGATCAGAGAAGTGGGAGGGTGAAGGGTTAAACAGCCAGTTGGGGAGCATTTCCAGTTCCAGGCTGTGACCAATTAAAATAAGGATTTTTTTTTCCAGGTGGGACTCCATAATACATGTAGGGCTACGTTCTGCCAAGTGGTTAACCTGTCATATACCCAGCATGCCAGGGGAGATTTTATGCCCAGTGTAATGTGAACCTAAGATCTGTGTCTCCAGGGATTGTCCTCCATGGAGGTAACATTATGAACACCCATGGTAACATAAAAGCCTAATGGTGGGACACCATATCCCACAGATTATTCATAGGTTCCGGGACACCATAGGGTTATGGGGTTTTTAGCCCTCTGTGACAGTCCACATGTCTGGATGACTGGGTTTCCCTCTGTCGTGGATCATGGCAGACCATAGGGCCATGGTGTCCAACCAGTCCACTATAGTGGTGGCTGCTAGAGCAAACCAGCCACATTATTCAGGAAATGTAAATAATTTTGTCAGCCAGCTAGCCACACTCAACCGGCCCAATAGCCGCATGTGGCTAGTGGCTAGCGTGTTGGACACCACAGCCTTAGGGAATGCCATGCACTATTTCCTAATAAAATTGATATTCTCCTCCAAGTCCTATGCTCCTTCCAATTTGTACACCACATACTGAAGCAACCAAATTCCCAGAGCGGGATTCTCGGTCCAATTTTCTGTGGGTGGATCCTTAAAGTCCTCATCTGCCTATTACCAAAACTTGGGGTCTAGCAGTTCCCACGTGGTGGTGTGCGCTTTTTCCTTTAGCCACCACAAAACAAAGATCTAGTTGCCAGACAATAAGGGTATGTCTAGACTGCATCCCCTCTGTTGACAGAGGGATGCAGATTAGGCAGGTCGACATTGTAAATAAAGCGGGGATTTACATTTCCCGTGCTTAATTTGCATAAAAATGGAGGCCATTTTTGCTGACTCGGCACTTTGTCGGCAAAAAGTGGCAGTCTAGGAGGCATAAGGGATCTGTCAAAAAAGGCTTTCTTTCTCGACAGATCCCCCTCTAGACTGCCGCTTTTTGCCAACAAAGTGCTGAGTCAGCAAAAACAGCCGCCATTTTTATGCCGACAGAGGGATACAGTCTAGACATACCCTAAGGAATGCCTTCACCAGAGCCTGCAACTATCCCCATGAGAGCCTGCCACACGCTGTCCAAGCAGCTGTGTGCGGACTGTTGAGGAGGGAGATATACCTGGCTAATACTCACTTGTCCAATGTGCTGCAACTGAGCCATGGAAGGAAGCTGTGCAGCTCGCATCAATTCTGGATCATGTCATTTCTCCTTCACAGAATGGCAGTGACTTTTCAGAAGCCAATAGACTCAGCAAATAGACCACTGCTAATAGCAGTGGTACACTGCTTCAATCAGTTGGAAATGGTTTCTATTCCTATGTGTTGTGGCAGCATTAGAACATAAGAGAAGAACATAAAAACAACCATACTGAGTCAGACCAAAGAATGTCCATTTAGCCCAGTATCCTGTGTGTTGACAGTGGCCAGTGCCAGATGCCCCAGAGGGAGGGAACACAACAGGTAATCATCATGTGATCCCTCTTCTGTCATCCATTTGCAGACAAACTGAGGCTAAGGACTCCATTCCTACCCATCCTGACTAATGGCCATTGATGGACCTAACCTTCATGAATTTATCTAGCTCTTTTTTTGAACCCAGTTAAAGCCCTAGTCTTCACAACATCCTCCGGTAAGGAGTTCCACAGGTTGACTGTGCAGTGCGTGATATGTGCTATATTCACACATGTAGTGCAGATGGCAGCACATTACACCTAGAGAAAAAAAAACCCATCATCAATGGCTAGGCTGAACAGCCTGCAAGACTCCGTTTGCCCAGAAAATCGGAGCCCCTGGAATCGATTAATCTTCATCCCTGAGGGAGGCCTTCAAGTTGAAGTTTTCCAAGGTCTATTTTCTGCTCTTCCCTCTGCTCCTGGAGCCCGGGGAATTGTTTGGGAATTCTGCCAACCTCCGAATCTGCAGGGACTGTACAGGGGACTGATAAGTATTGCTGCCCAGCACAGAGAGAGTGAGGTTCATGTGAGATGCAGACGCTGATTTTCCTGCCGCAGGAAGATTTCCTCTCTCTGGCTAATGGGATTTCGGTGAGTTCCCAGTTTCTGCATTAACATTAGCGCTAAGGGCTCAGGGTGGGAGCCAGGGTTCAAGTCAAGAACCATGTAGGCAAGAATTCCCCACAAAATCTTGAACTGATAGGTGTTGTGAGAAACACAAAGGAATGCACCTGGTCAGTTCGGGAGTACAAATGTATTGGAAACAGTTCAAACAAATATTTGTGTTTCAGATCAGTTCCTTGTCTCTGACTGTGTCCTTCTGTCTGTCTGAATAGTTTCCTTTGGGAGGTGGGGGAGCCGTGACTTTTTCCTCTGGTTCTCTCTTTTTTTTTTTCCAATTCAGCAACTCCACTGCCCTGTTAGGAAATGCGGCCAAAACCTCTGTAGTCGGTGTCTGTGTGACCAGAGGGCTCACAACAAGAACGGCCCCCACACAGAAGAGATTCTGCTCCCCCATGTTGACTTCGGTGTGTCACTCTATATTGACACTAGTCTCCCTGAGTATGTCTATACTACAGCGTTATTTTGAAATAAGCTATTTTGAAATAGTTAATTCGAAATAGCTTATTTCGAAATAACGCGTCTACACACAAAATGCATTTTGAAATAGCGTTTTTCTATTTCGAAATACCACGTCCACACTGAGTGGATGTTGAATCACATTTAAGGCTGGTTGGAACCAGTTCCGGCAGGGCATCAGGTCAGAAGTTGCCTTGTGGCCAGGGCAGCCAGCAGGGCACCCTGGGAAGGGCTGGAGGCCCCCTATTTCGAAATAAGTGTCTACACAGTGCTTATTTCGAAATAGCAATTTTGAAATTGGCACTATTCCTCGTGGAATGAGGTTTACCAATTTCAAAATAAGCTTTCCACTACTTCAAATTAATTTCGAAATAACGGAATGGCTGTGTAGACGCTAGGAAAGTTATTTCTAAATAACTTTGCTGTGTAGACATACCCCCTGAGAGCAAACTCAGGGCCCATGTGTTTTGAAATCCCCGTCTTTTGTGCCTGTCTCAGAACTGCCTCTATATTTAGGGTTTGCCTCAGATTTTTTCAGCCCCCTAACGGAATAGCGCTTCCTGGAGGAGGGGGAGAAGCCTTGATTTTTGCAGCTGGGAGCTGAAAGTTTAACAGGAACTGCGAAATCTTAGTTCCATTTAGATAAATAGCAAAATTCCCCACACGGCTAGGAATTTACCCTAAAGCCACGTGGGGGGGTGAGAATAAATAGCCCTGATGTACACTGATCAAGAGCCTCCTGTGACTTCAACTGGCGTTTTCCTCTGAACCCTAATGATGAGTGAATTCGTTTGGAGCAAACAAGGACTGAGAGGAGAAGAGAGTTCCTCAAATCTCAAATTCACAGGCTGGGGGTTCAGAAAAAATAGCATAACTTTTTTACTAGGGGGAGGGGAAAGAGGGGTCTGCTGTCCTCGTTCCCCTGCATCTCTGGTTCTGAAGAGGAAGACAAACACCAAATGGCAGGAAAACGTATTTCTGGTGTAGAGGAAAGCCGGGGTCTTGGTGTGTCTGTGGGGGGAAAAGAGGGTGGGAGGTGGAGTGTCTGGATTGCAACGGCATGGGGTCTGGAAATGGGTGAAATAGGGAATGGACAGCCTGCCTCAGGCACCAACCAGAGAGGCATAAGGAGGCCTTCTTTGGCAGGCTGTCTCAGTGTGTTCTATGCACCATGCAGTAACAGAGTGTCTCTGACACCGTCCCCTGACCATCCCTCCCTCCATGAGTAACCCCACTTCAGCTTCCTGGCAACGTCAGGAAAAGCAGCCTCAGGAAGGTGTATCTGGGTTCCCAACGGGCTGCCACACATTAAGGCTTCGTAGCCTTTTCAGGAAAGGTGGCTGACGGTGGCACGTTTTAGTCTCTTCCCTCTTTCTCCATCCTGCTGGGCTAGTCCCTCTCTCCTTCCCTTCACAGGCTGAGCAGCTGCTGGAGTGCCCTTCATTGCCGACATCTCCCTATTCCTGGGTGCAGCAAACACTGAGTTTAGCCTACTCTGAGGAGGTGTTTCTGTGAGCTCTCGCTGTGGGGTCTGGCACCGGTTTTGCTCCAGTGGCACGGATAGAAATTCTGAGGGGGAAGGGGGACCTACATGACCAAGTGGCCAGCATTGCAGGTTGTAGGGCAGGCTGGCAGCATGGAAGGACATGGGATAGGGAATGGAGTGCACATGGACAGGTGGGCAGAGCTGGTGGTTGTGGGTGCATGGAGCAGTAAGCCCAGAGACTAGCTATAATTTTGGGGACATTTTTCATTCTGATTATTGATCCAAGCAGGGCTGGATTATGGTCTTTGTTGGCCTAGGCCCTCTCATAAATGTAGGCCTTTAAATAGGATTATATATAAATATATAGAGGAGAAATGCCTCATCACCTATATGCTTTATAGCTAATTGTATAAATTTAAACAACAACAACTGGTCTGGTAGCACTTTATAGACTAACAAAACATGTAGATGGTATCATGAGCTTTTGTGGGCACAGCCCACTTCTTCAGATGAATAAAGTGTTGGATGTCCAGAACTTTAAAATAAATAGGGGAGAAGGGGGGGGGGGGAAGGGGAGAAGGAAAAAAATGGGAGGGGGGAAACAAGAAGAGGCATTGGGTATAAAAATATCAAGGGGAAAGCTAAGCTGGAATGTAACAGGAAAAACAAATAGTCTATAAGCACCTAAAGACTGGATAGTCAAAAGAGGTAGATAAAAACCATTAGTGAGCAATTAGAGAGGAAGAGTATTAACCTGAAACAGTACTACCTCCTGAAACAGTTAATTGTATGTTATACCTGTATGTTTTTTGTTGACTAAAGATAGCAAATTACTAAGTTTTCTTTTCTTATTTTCCAGTCAATTGTGAATTTTGTAGGCCCTACATTTTTTTGTAGGCCTGAGGCATGGTGCCGATTGTGCCTATTGGATGATCTGGCCCTTGGTCCAAGACCAGTGCAAGCCCTGAATGAGGAAGGGTCAAACCCGGTGACAAATTCATACTGGAGCTTGGGCTAGGGCAGAATGGTACTGCTCTGGGTTCCAAGGCTAAGGAGCTGGTGGTTCCTTTGTCTGTAATCTCTCTATGGCTGGTTCATGCAGTGGCTGGTCAGTGAGCCTGCATGTAACTGCCAGTGTCAATGCTGGTGGAGGTGCAGGACCGGGAGTAGAGAGGGAGCCCAGGCTGGTGAGTCAGAGGTTTCAGAGGTACCCCAGTTATCAGTGTCACACCAGGGGACCTCAGCAAACTATGGTCCTTAGCTGCTACAACCTCCAGTCGTATTCTGACCCCCAGAACCATACTCTCCTTCCCCATCTCAGGATGCCTGGATTGCAGCAGCATGCTGGTCACCAGTGTCTTCTCCATGCTCCCTAGTCATCTCTGGCTCCCACAATGTCTGAGCTGCCCTACGCTCCCCACAATGCTTCCTTGCACGAAGATGAGGTGCCTGCCTCCCATCACACCTGCTTCCCTGGACCAGAGGAGGAGGGGGCGTTTATCAGTGACTGTGTCTCATTGATAACACTGGTCTACAATTTTTTAGAAGTCGTCTGCTTCAGAGATAAAATGTGCTATTTATTATGTATTTTGATGTGCTGAATTCAAATATGACAATTAAAACAACTGATTGGCTACTGTTTCCAAGATATTTAAGTTTTTACATTTTACGTCTATGTATATTGTGTAGATAGTAGAGTTTTAATCATAAATTGTAAACCTAGGTCTTTTCATGTGTTTATGGTTGCTTTACATGATAATATTTCACCTGTCCTCTTTATGTAACACTTTAAAAATCAGCAAAGGGTTATATAAATAAAATGTATTATGAAACAAAAGGCAAAAAACTATTATGTACATAGTTTAGTCCTATTCAGTGTCTACTCGGCTCTTCTTGGCTTGTCTCTTGTATTCATTAAATGGAGCATCTCTTGTCACTGTCAGCAATAGTCTGCAAGCATTGATGGGCTCCATTTGCCCTGATAGCGTTTCTCCATTGTTGCAATGTCCTGGTGAAATCGCTCGCCGTGCTCATCGCTCACTGCTCCATGATTTGGTGGAAAAAATCTAGATGAGAGTGCAAAAAATGTATCTTTAGTGACATGTTGCAACCAAGGCTTTTGTATGCCTTGAGGAGGTTTTCCACCAATAACCTGCAGTTGTCTGCTTTGTTGTTTCCGAGAAAATTTATTGGCACTAACTGGAAGGCTTTCCATGCCGTCTTTTCCTTGCCACGCAGTGCATGGTCAAACTCATCATCTCGAAGAAGTTCATGTATCTGAGGACCAACAAAGACACCTTCCTTTATCTTAGCTTCACTTAATCTTGGAAATTTTCCACGGAGGTACTTGAAAGCTGCTTGTGTTTTGTCCATGGCCTTGACAAAGTTCTTCATCAGACCCAGCTTGATGTGTAAGGGTGGTAACAAAATCTTCCTTGATTCAACAAGTGGTGGATGCTGAACACTTTTCCTCCCAGGCTCCAATGACTGTCGGAGTGGCCAATCTATCTTGATGTAGTGGGAATCTCTTGCGACTATCCCATTCGCAGAGAAAACAGCAGTACTTTGTGTATCCAGTCTGCAGACCAAGCAAGAGGCAACAACCTTCAAATCGCCACAAAGCTGCCACTGATGTTGGTCATAGTTTATGCACCTCAAAAGTTGTTTCATGTTGTCATAGGTTTCCTTCATATGGACTGCATGACCAACTGGAATTGATGGCAAAACATTGCCATTATGCAGCAAAACAGCTTTAAGACTCGTCTTGATGAATCAATGAACAGTCTCCACTCATCTGGATCGTGGTGAGCGATGTTGAGGGCTGCCATCACACCATCGATGTTGTTGCAGGCTACAAGATCACCTTCCATGAAGAAGAATGGGACAAGCTCCTTTTGACGGTCACGGAACATGGAAACCCTAACATCACCTGCCAGGAGATTTCACTGTAGTCTGGAGCCCAACAGCTCTGCCTTACTCTTGGGTAGTTCCAAATCCCTGGCAAGGTCATTCAGTTCACCTTGTGTTATGAGGTGTGGTTCAGAGGAGGAGGATGGGAGAAAATGTGGGTCCTGTGACATTGATGGTTCAGGACCAGAAGTTTTATCCTCTTCCTCTTCCTCGTCTGACTCAAGTGAGAATGATTCTGGTGCGTCAGGAACCGGCAGTCCTTCTCCATGGGATATTGGGCGTATAGCTGATGGAATGTTTGGATAATGCACAGTCCACTTTTTCTTCTTTGACACACCTTTCCCAACTGGAGGCACCATGCAGAAGTAACAATTGCTGGTATGATCTGTTGGCTCTCTCCAAATCATTGGCACTGCAAAAGGCATAGATTTCCTTTTCCTGTTCAACCACTGGCGAAGATTTGTTGCACAAATGTTGCAGCATATGTGTGGGGCCCACCTCTTGTCCTGATCTCCAATTTTGCAGCCAAAATAAAGGTAATAGGCTTTCTTAACCATAATGGTTATACTGCGCTTTTGTGATGCAAAAGTCACTTCACCACAAACATAGCAGAAGTTATCTGCACTGTTCACACAAGTACGAGGCATCTCTGCTCACTTTGGCTAAAGAGAAATGTGTCCCTTTGCAAAATCAAACACTGACAAATAAGAGAGCACGACACTGTATGATTTCTAGAGCTGATATAGGGCAATTTGTTCAGCAGAGTGATGTAAGCTTCGTTATGATTGCATCATCCATGACTTCTAGGAATAACATGATGCAATTCATATCATATATGACGCAATACCAGCTTCAGATTGCATCCTTCATTGTTTTGCCTAAAAAGCAAGTACTGTCCAAACCCAGTCATAGATTTATTCATAGATCCAGTCAAAGATGTATTTTAGTCATTTCTGGTTTAAATTGAGATCCCTTCCCTTTATAACTCACTTATCCTCTGCCATTCCCAAGTCAAGGGTCGTATATACTGACCCAATAGCATATCTTGAAAACTAGAGCCAATCAACAATTTTAAGCATCATTTTCGTTCTCAGTGACCCAGAATTAGTAAAGTTTGACTACATTTATTTCAGAAGCATTTTGGCTGTAGAGCAGTGTAACAAGGGAGAAACCTATCTGGCTTCACTTGTTACACCCATACACACCGTGTGGTGCATCAGGGAGTGCTGTGGGGGAGCTCTGGGACCATTCGCTCACCAGCTCTGATAGGGTGTGTCTACAGCAAGGTTATTTTGGAATAACGAACGTTATTCCGAAATAACTACGTGAGCGTCTACACAACCATTCTGTTATTTTGAAATAATTTCAAAATAACGGACGGCTTATTCCGATTCCTGTAAACCTCATTCCACTAGGAATAACGCCTATTCCGAAATAGCTACTTTGAAATAAGGCGTGTGTAGATGCAGATATCATTTTGTCGACAAAAAGCCACTTTTGTCAACAAAACCCTGTAGTCTAGACACACCCTGTGTCAGAAAGGTGCCAAGTACAAAGAGGAGTTGAGAGGAGGGTAAAACGTTGACTGATCTCATGGCACTGAATTTTCTGTAACATTCCCCCATCCCACTCCTCCTGAATCCCATTGTTTTGCTTGGTCTCTCTTCATGCTTGACCTGTGTGCAGGCCATGATGTACAGGCCTCTCTCCTCAATTCATGCAGACAAATTAAAACTTTGGAAGGTGTTTGAGGCGTTCAAGCTTTTCCTTCCAATGGACACCACAAATTGCAGTTATTGACATAAAACTCATCTTCTATCATACTGCCCATTCACCTGGCCTGGTGAACTCCCTCTGAGGACCTCTTTGGACTTGACTATGACCTAAATAATCTGGAGGCATCTGCAAATGTGGGCACCTCACTGCTCAGCCCCCTTTCTACATTGGTAATAACTACAAAATATTTACTGTACTATTTGTTATAAAGTGTGTAACCCATCTCACTGTGCTTCTCTCCCTTCCAGGCACCATGAGCATTTCTGAGCCCAACCGATGCATGGCAGTTTTCAATCTCACCCCCTCTGGCCCTGCAACATTCACCCTTATGGGCATCCCTGGCCTGGAAGCTGCCCATGTCTGGATTTCCATCCCTTTCTCCTCGTTCTACATTATTGGCCTGTTAGCAAATTCCATTATTCTATTTGTTGTAGGCAAAGAGGAAACCCTACACAAGCCGATGTACCTGCTGATCTTCATGTTGGCTCTTACAGACATTGTCATGTCCACTTCTGTTGTGCCGAAGGCGCTGTGTATATTTTGGTTCAATCTGAAAGACATTACTATGGGTGGCTGCCTCACCCAGGTGTTCTTCCTTCATGCAGTTTCTGTGATGCAGTCAGCCGTTCTCATGACAATGGCCTTTGACCGCTATGTGGCCGTTTGCAACCCTCTGAGATATACCACCATTCTCACCAATGCAACAATAGCGAAACTTGGGCAAATGGCGCTGCTAAGAGCTGTTCTCTTCATTCTGCCCATGCCCCTGCTCCTGAGCAGGCTGCCGTTCTGTGCCAACCACGTTATCCCCCACACGTACTGCGAGCACATGTCAGTGGCAAAGATTTCATGTGGGGACATCACAGTCAACAGGACATATGGCTTGGTGATAATGTTTGTAGTCACTGGGTTCGACCTGACGCTCATCGCCCTGTCCTATGGTCTGATCATCTCAACCGTCCTCAGAATCTCCTCCAAGAAAGCCCACCAGAAAGCCCTCAACACCTGCACAACCCACATCTGTGTGATGCTGACATCCTATACTTCCTGCCTCTTCTCCTTCCTGACACTTCGGTTTGGTCAAGGCATCTCTCCCCATGTTCACATCATCTTGGCCAACCTCTATCTCCTTGTGCCCCCTATGCTCAACCCCATCATTTATGGGGTCAAAACCAAAGAGCTCCGAGACAAAGTGGGCAAGTTCACCTGCAGAATGTACTCACCTGAGACCACTGACTTCAAATCTGTGTGAGAAGAAGGGGAAAGGACGTCTCCTCATTCACTGAGGGTCTTCATCCCAGTTCGGCTGAGCCAACATTGTGGAGATTCACAATCGAAGAAGTTCCATACAGTGAGCATCATTCCATCACCAAATACAGCTCTCACCATTGCTCAGTTCCCCCTCTCTGACCATCCCCTGGCCTATTGCAGTGTCACCCATCAGCCCTCCAACCAATAACAAGGTGAAGACCTTGGACAAATGAAGCACCAAGGGAGAGTTTTGCCTGTGATTCATTGGCCTCAGACTCAGGGCAAATGAGTTGAGCTGTTTGGGTTGAAGTTCTTTAAAACACAGATGCCACTGTGGACAAAGAATTCAGTGAAGATGGTCATTTTCTCTTGCATTGTTGTGACTAGCTTTTAGCATTGCTGCAGATGAAAGATTGTTTTCTAGATCATAGTATCCTAGAATCCTAGGGCTGGAAGAGACCTCAGGAGGTCATCAAGTCCAGCCCCCAACGCACTCAATAATAACAAAACTGAGAAACAAAATGCAAGAGTCTGGGGGGACCAGGCTAGTAGATTTTGTGTGCTCCAGCCCTGTGGTAGGGAGGCGGGAGACTGGAGCCCCAGTGCAGCCCCCCGTCCCCCCCAGTGCTGGGGGTTGGGACAGAGGGGAACTATGAGCCTCAGGGGCTAGATCCAGGCAAGTCAGAGAGGGGGCACATCTGGCCCTCAGGCCTTAGATTCTCCACCCCTGCTATCAAGACACCTGTGAAACGTGTGGAGAATAATAACTGTCTGAGGGTATGACTATACTGCGACACTATTTTGAAATAATTAGCGCTATTCCGAAATAACTTATTTTGAAATAGTGTCAAAATACTGCCAAGCTGGAGTCTTCTGACTCTGACTCCTGTAACCCTCATTGTACAAGGAGTGAGGGAAGTTGGAGGAGGAGTACTCTATTTCAAAATAAGTGCTGTGTAGACGCTCCCTATTTTGAAATAAGCTACCCAATTGATGGAGCTCAATTTGCATCACTTATTTCAAGTTAAGCCCTGCAGTGCTGACACACTCTGGGTATGCCCACACTAGCCCCCTAGTTCGAACTAGGGAGGCTAATGTAGGCATTTGAAGTTGCAAATGAAGCCCGGGATTTAAATATCCCGGGCTTTATTTGCATCTTCCCGTCCAGGCGCCATTTTTAAATCCCCCTAGTCCGAACTAACTGCCCGCAGCTACACGCGGCAGTCAAACGTTAACTCAAACTAAGTCCTTAGTTAGTGGAATGGAATGAGGTGTAACAGTTAACTCGAACCAAGGGCTTAGTTCGAGTTAACGTTTGACTGCCGCGTGTAGCCGCGGGCAGTTAGTTCGGACTAGGGGGATTTAAAAATGGCGCCTGGATGGGAAGATGCAAATAAAGCCCGGGATATTTAAATCCCGGGCTCCATTTGCAACTTCGAATGCCTACATTAGCCTCCCTAGTTTGAACTAGGGGGCTAGTGTAGACATACCCTCTGAGTCAGCAAGTCTGTCATCTGGGGATGATCATTGCTTAGGGTTGTCTGTCAGGGAGAGTCACCTGGGCCTCAGGACTGAGGCCTGTGATGTGCAGAGCAGTCGATGGTTGGGGAGGCGAGTCCCTCCCACTCTACCAGACTTTAACTCCTGCTCTTTGCAGTTGATCAGTGCTCTGACAGCCAGGGATGACCAAGTGGCACAAGCGGCATGTGGATCCAGCATATGGGGAGGCCAGAATCTCTCCCTGCACCCACACAGTGGTCCGCTGCCTGATCCATCCCCCTTCCTCCATGTTCCCACCATCCACCACTAATTGAGTCCCTCCTCTTCTCCATCCCCTTCCCCATGGCATGCCCACCAACTCTTGCTGAAAACCTACAACCTCCTCCTCCAGCACCCCCATAGCCTCCTGCTCATCACATCCCTGCAATCCAAACTCCCTCCCTGTGGCCCCCCACCTGCAGTTCACCAAGTCCCTCCATCTACCCTCCTCCAAGACCTCCTCCGCCTTCCACTTATTAGGTCTCTTCATCCCTGTGTGAGCAAGTGTTGAACTGGTCAAAAGGGCACTTCCATATTTACCGTGCACTCTGTCACTGCCCTCTGGACCACAAGTCAGCCCTGCATCTGCACTTTTAGCTATGTCTGTGTGTTGGGATAGATAGATAGGTTGCGTGGGGAGAGAGAGAGCAAGAGCGAGAGAGATGCGGTGTGGGGGATAGATAGATAGATAGATAGATAGATAGATAGATAGAGTGTGCTCCACTTACATGACCTGCCATGACAGGGGTTCCCTCATAATCCTGCTACAACCAGAAAATTGGCACTCCCTGATAGTGTTCCTGGATCCTGCAAGCTGGATACTTTTGTGGCTTCTCAGAAGAGATTCAAATGCTGCCCAGCTGAATAGCACAGCTAGGGGTTGGTTTTCTTTCTGCTGGGGGTGCACATTCACACAGGTCTTGGTGCACATAATAAATTTATTCCACACATGGGTGGAAGAGATTCGAGGGCCCATTGGTCCCTGACGCTTGTAAGAAATGTTTAATATTGTGATAGATGAAGAAGGTAAGAACATAAGAATGGCCATACTGGGTCAGACCAATGGTCCATCTAGCTCAGTATCCTGTCTGCCAACAGTGGCCAATACAGCTGCTTCAGAGGGAGGGAACTCAACAGGTAATCCTCACGTGACCCCTCTCCTGTCACCCATTTCCATGCAAGCCAGCATCCCCTCTCTCAGGGCAGTCAAAAGCCTAGAAATTGTTCCTTTATTTCCAGGTTTCTGATGTCTCTCAAGCACACTGCCACTTCTCCTTTAAGAATGTGCTTTGTCAACAAGAAGAGTAGAAAATCTTTTCATCTAAACGTCCAGTATTATTGTGCTTTTCGCAGTTCATGTGCAAGGGCATGTGCTGTATTGAGTGGCTTGTGAGACTGCAGGAAGCACTTTTTTCCTGAAGGCTTCATCATACCATGAAAATAAATTGTATCATTCCAGAAAGTTGCTCCATTGTGGATTCTTTTCTCTTATCCTGCCCCCTCGCTCAATTCCTTGGCCAGCCAGATAAAGCAGGACACTGTGGATTCTTGCATCCTAGTCTCTGCTTTCACGCAATGCCATCCTGTGAGAATTTGACCCCTGGGCCTCTACACAGCCCACTCCTTTTGGCGTTGGGAATAAGACGTCTCCTTTCAGAGCACTGCTTGGGGGTGGCAGATTGTGCATGTTTCTGAATGGTTTTTATTCTCTGTATTTTCCTGTTTCTTATTCCGCTTGTGGTTAAGGGAGCTTGAATATGGGGGGATCCTTTTAAATGTGGTTTTTCATGTGGAGAAGCTGGTGGTCGGGACC
This sequence comes from Rafetus swinhoei, assembly GCA_019425775.1. Lineage (NCBI taxonomy): Eukaryota > Metazoa > Chordata > Testudines > Trionychidae > Rafetus > Rafetus swinhoei. Next base: position 10,025,319 of record CM033437.1, on the reverse strand, counting down.
TTGGGAGATGGGGAAGAGGGTACCGAGGGAGGGACTCAGCAAGCTGTGGGTGGTGGGACTATGGAGGAGGGGGTCCAGACACAGAAAATGCCACAACAGCCAGGGGAATACAGACAGGAAGGGAGAAGCTCAGTGAGTGGTGTGCTTGAGGGGGGCTCTCAGGAGAGGATAGGAAGAATTTAGAGGGGGCCTCAGTGGATGAGCGGAGCCTAGACAGGAAGAGGTGGAACTCAGTTGGGGTGAAGGGGGAAAAGTGGGAGGAAACATCGGGGTGGAGCAAAAATGGAGCCAGCATGGCCCATGCTCTCAAAGGTAGAAGGTTGGCAGCTGCACCATGGGGAAACATGAGACTCCCCTAACCTAATATACCTGACTCCTGGGCCACTTCCTGCCATTTCCCCGTGGCTGTCCCAAGGTCTCTGTGTTGGGTACGGTAGCGCGAAGGGCATCTGCTCACCCCAAGGCACCTTCTGGTGGCTACATGTAGCAAGGTCGTTCTCCTTTCCTCTCAGGCAGCAACTGCCTCTCCCTGTGGTACGGCCCAGCCTCCCTGGGCCAGCTCAGCCCAGGGGCTCCCCGCTGCTGGGGCAGTCCAAAAGCAAATAGAGGGGATCTATAAAGTCCAACTTTCATGTTACAGATGGAGGTTACTGGTCTCTGCTGGCCCAGCTCATGGTTCTTTTCTGCTCCAGCCGCAACTTGGTGATACTGCTCTACCTCTTGCCTGGCTCTGTTTCTTCTTGCTCAAATTAAATCTATCTCATAGAAATGGAAGGGACCTTGAGAGGTCATTGAGTCAAGTCCAGTCCCCTACCATCACAACAGGACCAAGTACCATCCCTGAGAGATGTGCCCTCGATCCCTAAAGGATTGAGCTCACAAGCCTGGGTTTAGCAGACCAAAGCGCTAACCACTGAGCTATTCCGCCCCCCATAGCCAGCATATATCCCAATCTATTCCTTAAAATGAAGGGTTTTTTTTTTAATTCACTTAGGGCATGTTTACACAGCATGGCAAAACACGAATTAAGCTACTCAACTTCAGCTATGTCAATTGCGTAGCTGAAGTCGAAATAGCGTAATTTGGCTTTTGGCACTGTCTGCACAGCAGGAAGTCGAAGGAAGAACACTCTTCCTTCGCCTTCGCTTATTCCTTGTGAAATGCGGTTTACCAAGAGTTGGAGTAAGAAATTCTTTATTTCAGAATAAAGGCTTGTAGAGTAGACAGGCACTAAGTTATTTCGGAATAACATACCCACACAGACATAAGCAGTAGGTTTAAAACATTGGAAAGATCAGGAATGGTATTGAGTAACTGATAGTAGATTCACACTGTCCAATTGCTCACCTGCTAGGGAGAAAGGGTGTTAGAAAAAATATCTCTCAAGATAACGTCTGGGAACTGCTGCAAAGTACACTCTTTTTGCTAATCTTTAATAACGTCATCAAAACACATCAGTCATAAAGGTCACTTGTGTGTCATCAATGTTCTTACTTTTCAATCAACGCTTCTTATTAGAGACATTAGACTCAAGGTTTTAATCCATTTATCTTCTTTCGGTCTCCTTGCCAATAAGCCCTTCAGTATTTGGTCCATTTGCTTAATTCATAGAGGGTATGTCTACACTACAGCACTAATTCGAACTAACTTAATTCGAATTAGTTAATTCGAAATAAGCTAATTCGAATTAGTGCATCTAGACCTAAAAACTAATTCGAATTAGTGTTTTGCTAATTTGAAATAGCATGTCCACATTGAGTGGACCCTCGAAGTTAAGGCTGGCGGAACCAGTGCCGGCAGGGCATCAGGTTAGGACTTAGAGTGTGGAGCTGCTGCCTCAGGCTAGCCGAGGGCTGTGCTTAAAGGACCCGACCCCACCCCGGACAGACAGTTCTCAGGGTTCCCTGCTTGTCTAACTCGATGAGGACAGCAAAGCAGTCCTGCCTTGGAGTGCCCTGAGTGCCCACACTCGGCACATCACAGCACTCGGCCATCAGCCCGGCTGCACTTGCCACAGGCTGCCATCCGGGGGTGTCAATCGGGGGGCTGTCAGGATCCAGGAGGCCCTGCAGGAGAGCTTCCACCCCGAGGAGCCTGCAGAGCCACCCCAGTCCTCCCCATCGAGGGCTCGTGCCCCATTCCTCCCTCACCTCCTTCCACTTACGCCTTCCTAGCCCCCCTTCCTGATGTAAAAAATAAAGGACACGTGTGTTCAAAAATAGAAACTCTCTTTATTTAACAAAACTGGCTGGCAGGGGAGGGATTAACCTCTGGGGAGACTGGGAAAAGGAGGTGGAGAGGGAAGAGAGAGGGTGGGAGGGGAGGGGAAACCTGGGAGGAGGGAGCTGGAAGGGGGAAGAAGGAGGAGGGGAAGTATAAAGCTATGGTATGCCATATCTTCAGTACTGTGTACAGATGTGGTCTCCTCACCTCAAAAAAGATATTTTGGCCTAGGAAAGGGTTCAGAAAAGGGCAACTAAAATGATTAGGGGTTTGGAACAGGTCCCATATGAAGAGGCTAAAGAGACTGGGACTTTTCAGCTTAGAAAAGAGGAGACTGAGGAGGGATATGATAGAGGTCTATAAAAGCACGAGTGGTGTGGAGAGGGTGCATAAAGAAAAGTTCTTCATTAGTTCCCATAATATAAGGACTAGAGGACACCAAATGAAATTAATGGGCAGCAGGTTTAATACTAATAAGCGAAAGTTCTTCTTCACACAGCACATAGTCAACCTGTGGAACTCCTTGCCACAGGAGGCTGTGAAGGCTAGAACTATAAGAGTTTAAAGAGAAGTTAGATAAAGTCATGGAGGTTGGGTCCATGGAGTGCTAATAGCCAGGGGGTAGGAATGGTGTCCCTGGCCTCTGTTTGTGGAAGGCTGGAGATGGATGGCACGAGACAAATCGCTTGGTCATTGTCTTTGGTCCATCCCCTCTGGGGTACCTGGTGCTGTGGCCACTGTCGGCAGACAGGCTACTGGGCTAGATGGACCTTTGGTCTGATCCAGTACGGCCGTTCTTATGTTCTTATGTTCTAAGCTCAGGGCTCAGGGTCGGGGGTCTCACTGGACCAACTTGATTTTCATGCAAACCTGCTCCTGGGTTCGCATGTGGCCTCTGGTGGCCAGGCTGGCAGCCATGCGGCTGTAGACGGCCGCTTTCCTGTGGCTAGTGCAGAGATCGTGGACGTTGGAGGCCTCCCCCCAAACCTCGATGAGGTCCACGATCTCCGCACTAGACCAGGCGGGCGCCCGCCTCTTGCAGCCCTGGGCAGGCTCCTGGGAGCCACCAGCCTGGTCCCAGGAAGAGGCGGAGGGCTGGGTGGCAGCGGGTGGCTGGCTCATGCCATGCCAGGTGCAGGGTCTGCTGGCTGGGTGCTGGCAGGCTTGCACCTGGCACGGGCACCGTAGCCAGACTGTGGCCCTTTAAGGGCTCCGGGGCCGGGAGCGGGGCAGAAGAGTTTCCCTGGTTTGGCCCAGAGTGGCCACCAGGGCAATCTGGGAAGGGCTAGCCTCCAACTAGTTCGAATTAAGCGGCTACACAGCCCTTAATTCGAACTACTTTATTCGAACTAGGTGTTACTCCTTGTAGAATGAGGTTTACCTAGTTCGAATTAAGCACTCCACTAGTTCAATTTAAATTCGAACTAGCGGTTTGTATGTGTAGCCCCTATTAAAGTTAATTCGAACTAACGCCTGTTAGTTCGAATTAACTTTGTAGTGTAGACATACCCAGAGTTGGAGTGCCCATCATATGGTTGCATTTGGCTTGATCACATTCTAAGGTGCACACCACTCAAATTCAAGGTAATATAGTCCAGTTGTCTCCATTTTGTCATGTCATGCAGGTTGAATGTCAGTGGTCCCAAGTGATCATATTCTAATGATGTATTTTCCCAGTTTGTCACGAAGCTCTTTGCTTTTGACCCCATAAATGACAGGGTTGAGCATGGGGGGGAGGAGGAAGTAGAGGTTGGCCAAGAGGACATGAACATGGAGAGAGATGTTGTGACCAAACCGGTGTGTCAGAGAGGAAAAGAGTCCAACAGGATAAGCCATCATCATCACACAGCCATGGGCTGTGCAGGTATCGAGGACTTTCTGATGGGCTTTCTTGGAGTTGATTCTGAGGACAGCCCTGATGATCACAGAATAAGACAGGACAATGACTGTCAGGTCAAACCCAATAACTACAACTGCCATCCCCAAGCCATACAATGTGTTTGCTGTGATGTCCCCACATGACATTTTTGCCACAGCCATGTGGTCGCAGTACGTGTGGGGGATAAAGTGGTTGGCACAGAATGGAAGCCTGCTCAGGAGGAGGGGTAGGGGCAGAACTAAAAGAATAGCTCTTATCAAGCCCACTAGCCCCAGCTTAGCTATTCGTGCATTAGTGAGGATGGTGGTGTATCTCAGAGGGTAACATATGGCCACGTAGCGATCGAAGGCCATGGTCACAAGGATAGCTGAGTGCATAATAGAAACTGCATGAATAATGAAGGTCTGAGTGAGGCAGGCACTTACACTAATGTCTTTCAAACTGAACCAAAATATACACAGAGCTTTTGGAATGACGAGGGTAGTTGTGCTGAGATCGGTGAGCGCCAGCATGCACAGCAGCAGGTACATCGGCTTGTGAAGGGTCTGCTCTTTCCTTATCACAAACAGAACCGTGAAATTTCCCAACAGGCAGATAATGTAGAATGCAGTGAACGGGATGGAAATCCAGATGTGGGCATCTTCCAGGCCAGGGATGCCCATGAGGATAAAAGTTGAAAAGGTGGTGGGGGTGAGGTTGAAAACTGCCATGAAGCGGTCAGTGGGTTGGTAGGCTTCTGAAATTCTCAACATTCCTGGGAAGGGAGAGAAGCAGAGTGAGGGAGATTACATACTTTATAACAAATGGCACTGTTAATACAACAGCCTGTCCGACACACGAAAAGCCTCTACCCCAGCCTCTGCTTGAATCCTAGAATCCTGGAATCCTAGAGCTGGAAGAGACCTCAGGAGTCATCAAGTCCAAACCCCTGCCCAAAGCAGGACCAATCCCAACTCAATCATCCCAGCCAGGGCTTTGTCAAGCCAAGACTTCAAAAGCTTTAGGGATGGAGATTCCACCCCCTCCCTAGGTTACCCATCCCAGTGCTTCCTCACCTTCTAGGGAAATAATTTTTTCCCCCTAATATCTGATCTAGACCTCCCCCACTGTAACTTGAGACCATTGCTCCTCATTCTGCCATCTGCCACCCCTGAGAACAGCCTTTTTCCATCTTCTCTGGAATCTCCCTTCAGGAAGTTGAAGGCGGCTATCAAATCCCCCCTCCCACTCTCTTAGCTTCTATAGACTAAATAATCCCAAATCCCTCAGCCTCTCCCTGTAGGTCATGTTCTCAGCCCCCTAATCATTTTGGTTGCCCTCCACTGGACCCTCTCCAATGCATCCACATCCTTTCTGTAGTTGGGTCTCACCAATACCGAATAAAGGGGAATAATAAATTCTCTAAATCTGCTGGAAATGCTCTTCCTAAGACACCCTAATATGCCATTAGCCTTCTTGGCTACAAGGACACACTGTTGACTCATAACCAGCTTCTCAACCACTGTTATCCCCAGGTCCTTTTCTGCAGAACTGCTACTATATTGTCAGTCCCCAGCCTATAACAATGCTTGGGATTCTTCCGGTCCCAAGTGCAGGACTCTGCACTTGTCCTTGTTGAACCCCATCAGATTTCTTTTGGCCCAATCCTCCAATTTGTCTAAGTCACTCTGGAACCTATCTCTGCCCTCCAACATATCTTTCTCTCCCCCTAGATTAGTGTCATCCGCAAACTTGCTGTGGGTGCAATCCATCCCCTCATCTATGTAATTAAGGAAGATGTTGAGCAAAACTGGCCCTAAACCAGTCCTTGGGACACTCTGCTTGAAACTGACCACCAGCCGGACATTGAGACGATGAACACTACTTGTTGGGCCCGACAATCTAGCCAGCTTCCTATCCACCTTACAGTCGGTTTATCCAATCCATACTTCCTTAACTTGCTGGCAAAAATATTGTGGGAGACTAGTCATCTGTCCAAGTTTCCACTTCTTGTAAGCTTCCCTTTTGTGTTTAAATTCACCAGGGATTTCACTGCTAAGCCAAGCTGGTCATCTATCATGTTTGCTTCTCTTACTGCACATCGGGATGGTTAGTTCCTGTGTCTTCAATAAGGCTTCTTTAAAATACTGCCTCGAAGCCTCTCAGAAGAATGATTTATAAAAAGCAATGAAAAGACAATGGAAGAGGCCCTGTAATCCATCCAGTTAAGGGTGACAGGATGAAGGAAGCTTCCCTAGCCTCATTTGCATGAAAGATGGGACAGGCAGGCAACTCCATTAGCATTCAGAACAGAGAACAGAGATGCCACAGCAAGGTCTGCACTGAACTCTGCGACCAGGGAAGCACGGAAGCACTGCATGATGGGAATCTCTGCTCCAAAGGTTCATGAACCTCACCTTGCACACACACAGCTCAGCAGTTATCAGACTAATTCTAGTAATAAATTCTCTGTTGCTGCCCAAAATACTGAAGCTGCCTAATTACAATATGAGCTCCCTCAAAGGAACACGCCCCATAGCCAGAAATGACCAATTCTTATTGTCTAGCTTGAGCAAAAGAACTTTGGGATACTCCCTTGAAACATCAGTTAACCCATAATCTAGTGCTCTCCCTGGAACCAGGAGCAGCTCGAGGTGAGCTGCCAGCAGCTGGTGCCGTAGGCGGAATGCGTGATCGGTGCCCCTGCCTCCATAGCCCTCAATGGTGTGACGTCATCATTGGGTGCCCCGGTGAACCCAGTGCCCTAGGTGACTGCCGAGGTTGCCTGCATCCACGGGCTGCCCCTGCCTGGAACCATTATTCTTTTCCTATCCTATATATATAGAAACCACTACCCATGATTATGTACTGGTTGAACCTCTCTAATCTGGCATTCTGTGGTTTGGCAACATCCATTGACCAGCATGATTTTGGTTAGGTGGACATCCACTTATCATGGGTATGGCCAAGTTTCCCATGGTCCCCTACAGTTTATTTACAACCACCAGTCCTGATTCTCAGTGCTCTGTGCTGTTATTTGGCTCTAATTTACCCCTAAATGTCTTCTAAGAGCCCAATGAGCAGTGGAAGTGTTGGTAATGCTGCTAGACAATATCAGCTTTCCATGGTTCAGCAAGTTCTCAGGTTTGGCAACAGGCAGGTCCTGAGAGTGCTGGACTAGGGAGGTTCAACCTGTAGAGTGTCTTGATGCCTAGACCCAACATCTGCCTCAGTTCCAATGGGACCTCTTCTCCTGATGGGTCATGCTGGTGGCTCTGATGGTCTCCAGCATTCCAGACTCTCAGCTACCATAATCATTTGGGAACCCATATCAACTCAAGCTTCAGAGTGGTGAAATCCATCTCCTTCTCTCTCTCTGTTTCTCTCAGGGTAGCCTTCTGTTCTTGACTAGTGTGATCAGTCATAGTTTGTTAAACCTGACTGTTGTAATCAAATTCAATTTAGATTTATTATTATCTCTGTTTGTTTATTTGACTCCTTTGTTAAACTGCTCTCTCTCTCTCTCTCTCTCTCTCTCTCTCTTTCCCCTGTGGGTGTTTTTCTCTTTCCCATTTGCTCTGGAGCAATGCTCCTAGTACCTTAGCTAAAAATCCCTATAGTGCCCAACATCCTGTGTGGTTTGCTAAGCAATTGACTTGCTACCAGAATAGCTTTTCCACCTGAGTCATTCTTCTGCTGTACTCTACGCTGATTAGGCCTCAGTTGGAGTATTGTGTCTAGTTCTGGGCACTGCATTTTAAGAAAGACATGGAGAAACTGGAGAGGGTGCAGAGAAGAGCAACAGAAATGATTAAAGGTCTAGAAAACAAGGCCTATGAGGGAAGGCTGAAAGAATTGGGCTTGCTTAGTTTAGAAAAGAGAAGACCGAGAGGGGACATGATAACAGTTTTCAAGTATCGAAAAGGGTGTTACCAAGGAGGAGGGAGACAAATTGTTCTCCTTGGCCTCTGAGGATAGGACAAGAAACAATGGTCTTAAATTGCATCAAGGGAGGTTTAGATTGAACATTAGGAAAAACTTCCTACCTGTCAGGGTGGTTAAACACTGGAATAAATTGCCTAGGGAGTTTGTGGAATCTCCATCAATACTTAAGAGCAGGTTAGACAGACACCTGTCAGGGATGGTCTAGACAGTGCTTGGTCCTGTCGTGAGGGCAGGGGACTGGACTCCATGACCTCTCGAGGTCCCTTCCAGTTCTAGTGTTCTATGATTCTAACTGAAACGTGAAAGTGAGGATAGGGATATGTTGAACCTGGGGTTCCACTGAGTCCTTGAGCTCACCAACCTGGGCTCCTTCTCTCCTTCAACAAGCTGGAGACATTCTCCTGGTCCTCCACCTCCACCAGCATTCACATAGGCAGGGACTCACTCAGCAGCAGTTACATGCATGTTTTCTGGCCAGCCACTGCATGAAACAGCAATAGAGAGGTTACAGTCAAAATAACCACAAGATTCCTAGCCTAAGAGCCCAGAGCTACAGCATCCTTTTTGGGTGCAAACGCCCTCTAGTATGAATTTGTTACCCAGTTCAACCCTCCCTCAATGTGGAGTGGAGAATAACCAGAATGATTAGATAAACACATTTTGATTATCCTTCCAAAGATTTCAATTAAAGGTGCATTTGATATAGATTAAAAGATAAAACAAGTTCATTACTTCATCTTGGGTTTCTCAGGTTTCCATAAGCAAGATAGAATTGCTTTAGCCTTGGTCCAGCACATCCCCCCATCCAATCTTTTTTTTTTAAAGTGTTTCCAGGAGTTTTCTTTTGGGGGGAGTGAAGAGTCACCAGTGACGTTACCTCTTGCCTTGCATATATTTAGCACACGGCGGCAACATTTTGCTTCAAAATTTGGTTCTCTCAACATTTTGTGGGAAATACAGGTAACCCAAGATGACGTACAGAGTTATGTGACAAGGTCAAATGCCCTTTTAGTGTCAAAAATACCATTACTTCTAGGCTCTGTGGAGAGTTCTCAGGATGGCTCACCAGGCTGAGATAAGTTTCTCCTAAGAGCTATTGTTTTCCTTAATGGTTCCATTGCCCTGAATAGGCCCTTCCCAGCCCTCTATGTACACTGAAAACATCTTTCCTAGTGGGCATTATCCAGATGTAACTACTTGTAGTCAATATTCAGAACTTCAGGTACAAAAATGATGCATGTCCATGTAACCCACACACCTAGTGTGGTTACTGAGCAATGCAAGTGGCACCTAGACAACAGCAACAGTTAAGATCAAGAGACCTCTACAGCATGGGCTGGGAGCTAGCTGGCTTTGAGCTCAGAGGGTAGAGACTCCTATAGTCAGCTCCTGAGGTCCTAGGTTCAAATCTGCCTGGTGGTGGTTACACCCACATGTTGGATAACCCTATTCAACCAATGGCATCCTACATGGTTTGTCTTGCATAAAACGTATCACAGTTATGTTATAATCCTATCATAACCCCACCATGAAGATGGGTCCTGTATGACACAAAGATCAATTGTTCTTTCCACCGGGGAAATACCTGAAGTTACATAACAACAAAAAACATTTGGAAACAAAACTGAGGAAAGGTTGGGACATCTAAGCTTGAATTTGATGACTTGCCAGGACAAAGAGACCCGGTGACTCCCTCATAGTCACTCAGTGCCAGCAGAGGTCCCAGTGTTGGCCTTGGACCAACAATCACAAAGAAAAAAATTAATTTCAACAGCTCTGCCCACCTGCCTGTGTACAGCCCTCACAAACATCTGCCTGTCAATATATACCTCCTGCCTGCTACCAGAGCCCCAGCACTGCCTGCCATCCAGTGTACAACCCACGCCCTGGTCCACAACCCCTGCGCACAACCATTCTGGTGACTGTTCCATGTAGGTACCACACCCCATCCCTGACCGTAGGCCTGGATGATCCCCTCGTTAGCTGTGGCCAGACTCCTCTCTTCTCTGGCTCCTTCCCCCAAGCCCAATACCTCCCTCCTGGCCAAAGGAACATAGGCTCGAGCTTGGCCAGCCCTGGGGAGCTCAGACAGTCACAGCCGGTTTGTCAGAATGGTGTCCTGGGGTAGATCAGCATCCCTTCTGCTCCATGCTGCTCAGTCTCCAACGGGGCCAGGTGGGGGACAGGGCGAGCGAGACTTCCACACGTGGGAGGGGGGAGCTGGGCTGAGGCGGGGCAGGAATGGTGTGCCCACTGTCTCTCATACTTCCCCAACACAAACACACACATTCACACACACTGTATGTCTCACACCAAAAAAACCCTGATTCTCACACACACTGGAGAGACTGGGGCTGCACTTCCTCGCAGAGACATGAAGTTGCAGATGTGCAATACTTGAGCAAAGGAGAGGGAAAACATTCACCTCCCAAAGAAGGCAGCTTCTGAGACGGAGAGAAGGACACACAGGAAGAGACAAGGAACTGATCTGAAAAACCAATATTGGTCTGAGCTATTTCCAATTCATTTGGGCTACGTCTAGACTGGCATGATTTTCCGAAAATGCTTTTAACGGAAAAGTGTTTCCGTTAAAAGCATTTGCGGAAAAGAGCGTCTAGATTGGCATGGATGCTTTTGCGCAAAAGCACTTTTTGTGGAAAAGCATCAATCTAGACGGTTTTGCAAAGAAAGCCCCAATCGCGATTTTCGCTATCGGGGCCTTTTTGCGCAAAACAGTTTTTAGCTGTCTACACTGGCCCTCTTACACAAATACATTTGCGCAAGAGGGCTTTTTCCCGAACGGGAGCATCATAGTATTTGCGCAAGAACACTGACAATCTTACATTAGATCGTCAGTGTTCTTGCGCAAATTCAGCGCCAGTGTAGATAGCTGGCAGTTTTTCCGCAAAAAGCGGCTGCTTTTGCGGAAAAACTTGCCAGTCTAGACGCAGCCTTGGAGATCTGCGTTGACCAGCTAAATCCCTGGGTGTTTTGTTAAATACCAAACAGTTCTAATCTCTGTGCTGGTGAAAGCCTGAGGAAATGTTTCTTGTATTGAATCCTGAAGTGCAACTGAGCCCTTAATACTTAGTATTAATGCAGAGCCAGGCAACTCACTGAAAGCCCGCTCAGCAGAAAGAGGAAATCTCCGTACTGCAGCAGAGCCCTGGGAATCAGCATTTGAGTCTTACACGTCTGACTCTGGCAGCGCTGGACAGCAACCTTTATAATTTCTCTCTGAAGTCCCAGCAGAGTCTCCAGTTGGTCAAATTCTCTGACAATTGCCTTGGCCCCTTGAGCATCAGGAAGAGAAGAAAACAGACCCTGGAGAACTTCAGTTTGAGAACCTCCCTCTGGAGCGGAGCAATGATTTTGGAGAATCTCGCTGATAGGAGTCTCAGAGCAATTAGAAGCTCACAGACTGTGCAACCTAGCAATTGATGATTGCTTTATTTTCTTGTGTGCACTGTGCCTGGGAACGCTGCCACACTGTACAGGACCAAAACCAATATTCAGCCTGTGCAGCTTTAATATTCAGTGCCTTAACCTTGGAAATTCACTGCCACTTTTTGAAGCCACATGACACGATCCTGAATTGACACAACCTAACAAGATGGGGGAAAGGCCTTCTTCTCCCAGGATCTTGGCTTCAAAGGTACTTGCCAGTATCCCTTTGTGAGGGCTAAACTGAATATTTATCTGGTTGCTCCCACTTATTGTTCATCTGCTCTATGAGGGAATGGCCCAAGCTCACCTTAAAGACAAATGTGCACCTTGTCCACTGATTATATTGGTCGTAGCACGCTAGTCATGATACTGCCCCTGCAGAACTAGATGTTGAAGCATTCTAGTCTAGATAGTGAGAACCTTGCTGCACAACAGGAAGGCCCTGGGTCAAGTTTCTACCCAACCATCAGTAATTGCACCGTGAAAAACATTGCTGAGCTCCTCTGTCATCTACGGAACTCCCTGAAGGGCGTTTTCAAAAAGGATGGAAAGAGGCTGTTCTCAGTAGTGAGAGATGACAGAATGAGGAGCAATTGCCCCAAGTTTCAGTGGGGGAGGTCTAGACTGGATATAAGGAAAAGCTATTTCCCTAGGAGGATGGTGAAGCACTGGAATGAGTTACCTAGGGAGGTGGTGGAATCGCCATCCCTATAAGTTTTTAAATCCCAGCTTGACAAAGCCCTGGCTGAGATGATTGAGTTGGGGTTGGTCCTGCTTTGGGCAGGGGGCTGGACTCAATGACTCCTGAGGTCTCTTCCAGCCCTGGGATTCTGCGATTCTATGATCTTAGAAGCCAGCGCCTGTCTGTGGATAGTACAATGATTCAAATTGGCGAGGGAGCCACTTTTGGTCCCCCTTTCCTCAGCCTGCTCTGCCATCCTTTCACAGACTGTGCTCCATCGCTGCGTATTTCAAACCAGAGTCCCCAGGCAAGGACAGTCTCTCCCTAGATATTTTAGAATGTGTCTATTTGTCTGGTGTCTGTCTGCAACTCCATCTAGTCAGGAGCTCCCCCTAAACAGTAAGAGCTGGGGTCACCACATTTAGTGCGTAGCTTCCGCTTACCCAAACTTAAAGCAAGGTCAGGGGTTGGTTGTGCCTGGAAAACGGGAGGTACTGGGAATGGGACTGTGTTCCCAGAATTTGCAAAGGGAAGGGCAGAGAGAGTGTGGCCAATAGGGACTCTGCAACAGATCAGGTAAATGGCCCATGGGAGAGCCTCTGTCCCACCCCCTCGACCTCCATGCCTGGCCTACCGACCCCAGGACCCAGCCTCCAACCGCTATGAGCACCCCCATCCCTCTTCCCCCTTCGAACTCCAACTCTCCCACCTCCCTGCCCAGAACCTCCACAGACACCCAGGAGCCGCCCCCTCCACCAATATAGGCCTGGATCTCCAGGCAGTGGAAGGACTGCAGCAGCCTGGGGACAGACCCCAGAGCCTTCCCCCTCCATGACAAGCCTTCAGAAAGGCTGGGGGCAAGCCTCCAATCTATGGGGGGGGGAGGGTGTTGACAGGCAAGGTGCAGCCTTCAGAGACTGCCCCACCCGCAGTTAGCCAGGGGCCAAAGCCTGCTCCCCCCCCGCCCAGTGACAAGCTTGCAGGCTCCAGGGGCCTGGGGGCCAGATTAGGGGCAGCCCCTGGAGCCCATCCCACCCAAAGACTCTGTAGGATACATGGGAGTCTGTGGCAGGCAGGGGGCAACCCCCGAGCCTACCCCGCTCCACGGTAAGCCTGGAAGCTGTGGGAAGCACCAGAACCTCCCTCCCCCAGGTAGGCTGCAGGCCAGGCAAGCATTGCTTACTAGAAAGGATCACCTCGCCTCCCGCCCGCCCCCCGCCAACCGGACAGGCTGCAGGCCATGGGGGAAGAGGGGCTAGAAGCCTGGGCTGGCCCCCAGAGCCTTGCACCCCAGATAGGCTGCAGACCACAAGGGGGCTGCTGCACTCGTGCCCTGTCGCCCCCAACCCCCAGCTACAGGCCAGCTGGGGGGAGGGACCCTGGGTCCCTGGCCCTGCTGTCAGAGCCTTGCCCACTGGCTGCTGCAGCTCAAGGGAAGCCCAGAGACTGCACCCCTAACAGGAACCCTGCCGGCTGCAAGGGGGTGCGCTGCAAGCTGGGGGCAGCCCCCAGAGCCTGTCCCCTTTGTAGAGAACCTGCAGGTCATAGAGGCTGCTGCAGGCTGGGACAGCCCCTAGAGCTTGCCCCATTTCCCCCACGGGGACCCTGCAGACCACAGAGGGCCAATGCAGGCCAGGGGCAGCACTGAGTCCCTCACCCGCTCCACCCCTGCAGGCTGGGGGAGGGGTGTCTGGAGGCCGGGGCCGGCTCCTGGACCCTGCCACCCCAGACAGCCTGCCTTCCTTGGGGAGACCGCTGCAGGCCATGCTCCGCCCTACCTCCAGCCCCTTCTGCATGCTGGGGCTGGCCTGTAGAACCTGTCTGCCCCCCCCCCCCCCCCAGGAGGACTTTGCAGCCAGGGAGCACAGCCCTGACCCAGGAGGAGGAATTGCCACCAGAGCAGCCCACCCTCACCAACACTGGCAACCCTGGTATGCCCCACCCCCCGTCACTTCCCAGCCCTCTGCGATGGGTCCTGCACTTTCCACCTCCTCTCCTGAGCCCTCCCCCACACCCAGCGTCCTGCCTGATTCTACACCCCCAGCGCCTGCGCAGAGCCCCCACTCACCCAACTCTGAACCCTCCATCACCCAACATCTGGGAAGTGCAGACTTGGACCCCAAGGGGGAGTCACTAGCAAGGCAGTGGGGTCTGCCTCCTCCCTGGGCCCCTGGGCGGAGCCGATGCTGGTAAGTGCCCCTGACCTCCCAGCCCCCTGCCCTCAGTCCTCACCTCTGTCTTGAACTCCCAACTCTCTGCTCTGAGTCCCTCCTCACCCCTAAATCCTCACTTCTGCAGCTCCACATCCTATTGCCCTTGCCCTGTGCCCCTCCTCATCCCTAAACCCTTACTCCTCAATCCCCTGTGCCCCCAGCCACCTGCCCATAGCCCCTCCTGAGAAACAGTCCCCTGCCTTGATTCCCAGCCCCCCACCACCTTCCCTGAGCCTGCCATCCCCGACCCTGACTCCTGCACCCCTCTACCCTGATTCCTGCATCTCCAAACCTGCATCTCCTGCCCTCAGCCAGTCTAAACCTCCCAATCCCCTGCCAAGACTCCTTCACCCCCACATGCCCATCTCCTGTCCTGAGCCACCCCACAACTCCCAATCCCCCTGCCCTGACTCCTGCTCCCTCCACACTATACCCTGACTCCTGCATGTCCCCCTCCCCCAGTAAGGAACGGAACAGCACTGGGAACATCTTCTGTCTACACTGGCCGCTTGAATTTGCGCAAGAGCACTGACTTTGTAATGTACAAAATCAGTGCTTCTTGCGCAAATACTTTGACGCTCCCGCTCGGGAAAAAGCCCTCTTGCGCAAGTGTTCTTGTTCAAGAGGGCCAGTGTAGACAGGCACCTTAATTTTTTGCATAAGAAAGCCCAATGGCTAAAATGGCCATCGGAGATTTCTTGCGCAAAAGCGCGTCTATACTGGGCACAGATGCTTTTGCGCAAAAGCAAATCTTTTTGCGCAAAGGCACTTGCCAATCTAGATGCTCTTCTGCAGAAATACTTTTAACGGAAAAACTTTTCCGTTAAAAGTATTTCCGCAAAATCATGCCAGTCTAGACGCAGCCATGGGTCATATTGATCAACACTAGGCCACCACTTTTCTTAGCCATCAGAGTCATTTAGACTCAAGATTTCCACCCTTTTCTCTTCTTTCATTCTCACTTGCATATTTGTCTCTTCACGCTCCCCCGCATTCTGATTAGCACAAAACACCACCTAGATTTGGAGCTTTTCCTTTAAAAGCCTCCTTGCCAATAAAACATTGAATATGTAGGGGTCTAGTTAATTAACTCATAGTGACTGAGGGCACGTCATATGGTTGATATGCTCAATAGGCCTGATCACATTCTGGCTAGGGCTGTCAAGCAATTGAAAAATGTAATCGTGATTACTCGCGGCGGCGTTTCAATGGGGCAGCGCTGCATGGGGCCCAGGATCAGCTGGAGTCCACAGCTGACCCCGGGGCTCCATGCAGCGTTGCCCCTTGGAAACGCCGCGGTGGCATTTCCAAAGGGCAGCGCATTAGGAGCCTGGGATTAGTTGAGGACTCCAGCTGATCCCTGGCTCCACGCTGCAAAGCCCCTTTGAAGTGCCGGTCCAGTGCTTCAAAGGGGCTTTGCAACAGCAGAGCCAGGGATCAGCTGGGGACCTGTGCTGCCCCTTTGAAGCACCAGAGCAGCACTTCAAGGGGGCTGCACAGTATTAACGCCTGCGATTAACGTGTTAAAAAAATTAACGCGTTAATCCCGTCGTGCATTAATCGCAGGCATTGACGCAGGTTAATTGAGAGCCCTAATTCTGGCCCTTCCAACTGTGAAGCCCTTTCAAGTCCAGTGGTAGCACTCCAGTTGTCAAAGTCCTGTCTTCTCCGGCAGGTTTAAAGCCAGTGGCCCCGAGCAAGCACATTCCCAAGATATAGTTTCCCATTTTATCACAAAGCTCTTTGGTTTTCACCCCATAAATGTTGGGGTTGAGCAAGGGGGGCACAAGGAAACAGAGGTCGGCCATGATGATGTAGACATCGGGAGTGATGCCCTGACTGAACCAATGAGTCAGAGTGGAGAAGAGGGGGAAAGTGCAAGACGTCACCATCAAACAGACATGGGCATCAGGTGTCAAGGACTTTCTGGTGGGCATTTTTGGAAGAGTCTGAGGACGGCCTTGATGATCATGGCATAGGACAGGACAATGACAGTCACTTCTTCTTGCTGTGGTGTCCCCACATGACATCTTTTCAACAGCCTAAGGTCGCAATACGTGTGGGAGATAATGTGGTAGGTACAGAATGACAACCTCCTCAGGAGCACAGGCAAGGGCAGAATTAAGATTATGGCTCTTATCAAACCCTCTAGCCCGAGCTTAGCTATTCGTGCCTTGGTGAGGGTGGTGGAGTATCTCAGAGGGTTACATTTGGCAACGTAGCAATCAATGGCCATTATCTTGATGATGGTGGAGTGCAAAATGGATCCTGCTTGAAGAAAGAACATCTGGGGGAGGCAGGCACCTACAGTAATGTCTTTCAGATTGAATCAGAATATGCCCAGTAGTAGTGGTGATGTTCGTCAGCACCAGCATACATTGGTTTCTGTAGGGTCTGCTCTTTGCCTAGAACAAACAGAACCAAGACATTTCCCAACAGGCTGCCAACGTAGAATGTAGCGAACGGGATGGAAATCCAGATGTGGGCATCTTCCTGGCCGGGGATGCCCATGAGGATAAAAGTTGAAAGGCCTGAAGGGGTGAGGCTGAAAGCTGCCATGAGGTGATCAATGGGTTTGTAGGGTTCAGAAATTCCCAACATACCTGAGAAGGGAGGGAAGCAAAGTGAGGGGGTTTACATACTTAATAACAAACAGAACAGTGAATCTCTCTCTATATATATACAAAAACTTTTCCTGCGGGACAACAGAGTGATGTCATCATGTCACTCAGGGTACGTCTAGACTACAGGCTTTTGCTGACAGAAATTTTGTTGACAGATACTGTCGACAAAGCTTCTGTCGACAAAGAGCGTCTAGACTACATCCAGTTCTGTCGACAAAGCAAAGCGCTTTGTCGACATGACTGTGTAGATGCAAAGGACAGTGTAGATGTAATAATGCCTTCTGTCCAGAGAACTCTGTCGACAAAAGGTGTTATTCCTTGTAGAATGAGGTTTACAGCCATCGACAAAAAAGCTGAGTTCTGTCGACGTTATGTGGACAGAACTCAGCGGCAGTGTAGATGCAGGTATAGTTTTGTCGACAAAAGTCCACTTTTGTCGACAAAACCCTGTAGTCTAGACACACCCTCTGTGTCTTGCCTGCCTCCTCCCTCCTTCCCTCCTTCCCTCTCCCTGGTGCTAGGGGGGCAGGTGCCGTGCGGCCTCCAGCTGGGCCCGCCATGCCATGGCTTCAGCCTGGCCTGGCCCAACCCCACGTCAGCCGGGGGAGAAAGAGCCAGGCCTGGCACATCCTTGGCCCTGCCCAGAGGCTGGGGGCAGGTGGAAGGGGGAGAGTCAGAGTCTGCCTGGCCTCGCCCTGGTGCCCCTCCTCTCTGGTGGCTGGGGGGAGAGCTGGGGCTTACCAGGGTTGCCATGCCTCAGCCTGGCCCTTCCAGGCAGCCGGAGGGAGAGCCAGGGCTTCCTATGCCTAGAGAGAATGGGAGGCATGAGCAGTAGTAGGTAACACCTGTAGATAGCACCAGATTAGTTACCATATAGTATAGACCAGAGAAGGAGAGTTAATCAGTGAAGGTGAATGAGCTGCATGAAGGGAGATTAAATTCATTGTCAGTCACAGCAGCTTGCATGGCCATTGGAAGGAAAAGCTTGAACTCCTCAAACTCCGAACAAGCCTGTAAGTTAAATATACAAACTTGGGAGAGGAACCTCACAGGTTTATGAAAAAAAAAAAAAGTTCACCCCGTCCCTCATCTTTTTCGTATGTATAGTTGAATGTATGTTTTCTCATGTGCTTTTACTGCCATCATTCGAATCTTTCAATAGCCTAAAAGAAGACTCTCCTCATCAACTCTCGGTGACCCTGTGACCCATACTCCTCATCCTTGTATGATTATGATGTAATTATGCCATATAGGATGCATTTTGTATCAAATCCGGCTTGTCAGGTATCACTGGAAAAGTTCTGAACTCATGAAAGGGAAACACCCACCTTCCATTGTGCATGTACCATTTTTGTCTTTGAAGTTATGAACATTGATTTCTGTATTTCAGATGTAGTTACAGCTGGGTGACCCCCCGCTGTGCAAAATGTTACGCAGTGTGTTGGGCCTCAGTGTACCTTGCCAGCGACTCTTTCTGACCAGCAGAAAGGAATAGCTTTAGTGCCATTGGTAAAGATTTCTCAGGCAGGCTGCCTGTGTCTGTTATTGGGGTGAAGAGAGGAAGAGACAAGAAAAGTCCTAGTCAGTAATTATGGACACCACATATTAGAGGGTTTTGTGGGTATAAGTGAGAGACTTTATAGAATTGTGTGAGTTTGTAATTACAAACAGTTCTCTAGATTGTTGTAAGAATGTTTTGATATGAATGTGAAATGTGGGTGTTAATTAGATAAGTTCAAAGGTCATTTCGAGGAGCAGATGTACCAAAAGGATGGGGGTGAGGAGCCCGGATCTCAGAGGCACTGGGAGGTCACATAACTCTGCCTGTCATGACAAGAACAGATTGATGAACCTACAGGTGGAGAAAAAACCCCAGCCCCTGGGAACAAACAGATAAGCTGAAATTCATATGGGCCAAATCTCTGAGAGTACAAATGTTTAAAGAACAGAAAAACAACTTGAAACTAAACACTTGTATACATATCATTGATTTCAACATAACGCCGTAAAACCCATTGACTCAAATGGGAGCCAAGGACTATAAGAGTAGACAGCTTTGAAATGGTTCTCTGGATTTGTCCTTCCGAGCAATAGTCTCAGAGCATTGGACTCATGCCTGATAGAATCTGCCTCCCCCACTCAAGCCCAATTTCTCTGGCCATTAGATTGGTCTGAGGCACAGACTGGTAACTCTAACAACATTGGAGGGACAATGTGAGGGAGGGTGTATGCATATGTTGATTTCTGTATTATGTTCCCAATAAGAACATAAGAATGGCCATACTGGGTCAGACCAAAGGTCCATCCAGCCCAGTATCCTGTCTGCTGACAGTGGCCAATGCCAGGTGCCCCAGAGGGAGTGAATCGAACAGGTAATGATCAAACGATCTCTCTCCTGCCATCCATCTCCACCCTCTGACAAACAGAGGCTAGGGACACCATTCCTTACCCATCCTGGCTAATAACCATTAATGGACTTAACCTCCATGAATTTATCTAGTTCTCTTTTAAACCCTGTTATAGTCCTAGCCTTCACAACCTCCTCAGGCAAGGAGTTCCACAGATTGACTATGCGCTGTGTGAAGAAGAACTTCCTTTTATTTGTTTTAAACCTGCTGCCCATTAATTTAATTTGGTGTCCTCTAGTTCTTATGTTATGGGAACAAGTAAATAACTTTTCCTTATTCACTTTCTCCACACCACTCATGATTTTATAGACCTCTATCATATCCCCCTTAGTCTCATCTTTCCCAAGCTGAAAAGTCCCAGTCTCTTTAATCTCTCCTCATATGGGACACGTTCCAAATCCCTAATCATTTTAGTTGCCCTTCTCTGATAATGCTCTGTACTGCCCTTTTCCCTGACAAAGATCCTGTGTGCTTCTTATAAGCCTAATACCATTCATGGAAAAATCGGCCTTCAGGAAGCTTATCTCCTATCTCGAAAGCCTCTGTGAGAATGCTCCAGACAGCCTATGATAATGGATAACTTCTTCACACAGCGCACAGTTAACCAATGGAACTCCTTGCCAGAAGATGTGGTGAAGACCGGGACTTTAACAAGGTTCAAAATTGAACTAGATAAATTCATGAAGGTTAGATCCATCAATTCTTATTAGCCAGGATGGGTAGCAATGGTGTCCCTCCCTCATCTCTGTGTGTCAGGGGCTGGAGATGGGTGACAGGAGAGAGATTACTTGATGATTCCCTGTTCTGTTCACTTCCTCTGGGGCATCTGGTATTGGCCACTGTTGGAAGACAGGACACTGGGCTAGATGGACCTTCAGTCTCACCCAGTATGGCTGTTCTTATGGTCTTATGTTCAGGCAATAGACAAACTAGTAGAACAATTTTAGCTGCCAGATATACATCCACTTTAGACCTTAAAAAGGGATACTGGCAAATACCGTTGAGGCCAGAATCCTCAGGCCAAGAAAGCCTTTTCCACCCCCTTGAGTTTGCATTTATTCAGCATTATGTCATTTGCCTTCCACAAGATAGCAGTGAGTGATCAGAGGCTAATCAATTGGATATTGTAACGTTAGGGGCAGTGCCCAGTGGCATCCTGCAGCGATCCATGGGAACAGTTCTTGGGTCCCATATCTTTTGGCAGCATTCCCCAAAACCGTGGAGATGCCAGCACATTACACCCCGAAAAGAAAGGCATCAGCAGTTGCTAGGCTGAACAGCTTGCCAGACTCATTCACCTTGGCTATCTCACCCCTGGGAACTGCAATTGATTTTTTCACACTGGAGTTCTCCAGGGTCTACTTTTTGTTCTTCATGCTGCTCACAGAGCCAAGGGAATTGTCTGGGAGTCCTGGCCAACAGGAGAGTCCACAGGGACTGTGAAGGAGACTCATAAAGGTTGCTCCCAGCACACTGAATGTCAGAGATGTGTCATACACTGATTCTCAGGGCTCTGCTTTTATTTCTCAGGAAGGGGATTTCCTTTCTCTGCTGAGCAGCATTTTGGTGAGTTGCCTCTTTCTGCATTAACATTAGTGCTGAGCGCTTGGGAAAGTTTCAGTGTTAAGTCAAGAACCAACTGGGCACGAATTCAGCAGTATGACAACTTGCAAGGTTCAGTCTTGTCTGAAACACCAAGGTTATGTCTACACTGACAGGTTCTTGCGCAAGAACATCTATCATGGTATTTCGAAGAAGCGCCCAGATGCGATTATGCAAATGAAATGTGGGAAATTCAAATCTGTGCTTCATTTGCAATTTCGCTCGCCTGCATTTGCATTCCTCTCTCGAAAGAGGAATGCACTGTAGACATACCCATAGTGACATGAAGCTCCCAGGCCAGACAAACAGGCTATGTCTACATTGGCAAGATTTTGCGCAAAAGCGGACGCTTTTGCGCAAAATCTTGCCGCCTGTCTACACTGGCCGTGAGTATTTGCACAAGAACACTGACTTTGTAATGTACAAAATCAGTGGTTCTTGCGCAAATACTCTGATGCTCCCCACTCAGGGATAAGCCCTCTTGCACAAGTATTCTTGTGCAAGAGGGCCAGTGTAGATAGCAACGTTAATTTCTTGCGCAAGAAAGCCCGATGGCTAAAATGGCCATTGGAGCTTTCTTGCGCAAGAGAACGTCTACACTGGCATGGATGCTTTTGCGCAAAAGCAAATCTTTTGCGCAAAGGCACATGCCAGTACAGATGCTTTTCTTGCGCGTAACGGAAAAACTTTTCCGTTAAAGGTATTTGCGCAAAATCATGCCAGTGTAGACGCAGCCACAGGGAATAGACATCCTGTCTAATACCCAGACTTCGGGGTGAGTCAGATTGTAACAACACGGACCACACTATATCAGAGTGGCTCTGGCACCATCCCTTCTCTGGACCTTCCTTCCTCCCGTGAATGATCCCATTTACAGCTCCATGAGCTGTTTTCCAGACAGGAAATCAGCCTCGGGTTCCTTATGGGCTGCCGTGCAGATAAGCGCTGTGCCATTTTGAGGACGAGTTATTCATTCTAGCTCATTTTAATTTCCTTGTCCTCTCTCCTTTATTCTGGGTCTGTCCCTTTCTCCTTCCCTGCCCAGGCTGAGCTGCTGCTGGGGTTCTCTTTCCTCCTAGAGAGGCCATTCAGGCTGACACCCCCCCTCTTTTCCCCGGTGCAGTTTTACCTAGTCTGAGGAGGTATTTCTGTGTTGTCTGGCACCTGGTTTTGGTCCTGGGTGAGGGGGGTCACTGTGTGGCGGGGGCTGGGGTTGTGTGAGGAGGGGATACACAGGGAATGGTGAGCCGAGCTGGAGGTTGAGGGAGCAGTCAAGGTGTGTGCATAGAGAAGCAGAGAGCACTGCACTCTGGGGTAGGTGTGTGGGGGGTACACAGAGAAGTGATCCGTGCTGGTGGCTGGGGGCAGATTGGAGGGTATACTCAGAGAAGCAGGCAGTGCTGGGGGGGTTTGGGCATGCAGGGTATTTCACACAGAGATGTAGGCAGTGCTGCATGGTGGGGTTAGCAGGGGCATGTGCACAGGGAGGCGGGCAGTGCAGCCCGTTGTGTGGGGAGAGGGGCAAGGTGTAAACAGACAGGAGCACAGAGAGGCCGAACTTCAATTTTCCTTTCTGACTGGCGGCATTTCACCGGTGGAAACAACCACCTTGCTTTGCTCCACAACCCGTCCAATCTCCTGTCCTGCTCTGATGCTTTGTGCGTACTCTCCATCCCCAGTCCAAGTTCCTCAGGTTACAACAGCACGCTGGTCACCAGGGTCTTCTCCATGCTACCCAATCATCCCTGGCTTCCCCAACCTCTAAGCTGCCCTATGCCCCCCACGACTCTTCCTCTGCCGGGGAAACAGTGGTCGTAACAGAAGGGCAGGCCTGGATCCATAAATACTAAGGCCTTGTGCCCTTCGTGCCCATTCTCTTATTCTCTTCAGCAAAAACTCATAGCCCAGCATGATAATGTCTGCTTCTATGGAGGCTACTTGGTTCCTTTCCTACATAGGCATTGCATCACAGATCAGACCTCCAGTCCATCTAGCGCCCTGTCCTCTCTCGGACAGGGACAGCCTGAATGTTGTGAATGTATGTGTAAGGCACTAGAAGTGGGATGGTGGGTGTGATTTGACCATTGGAAGGGTGTCAGCTAGAAATTGGCTTGTGCCCTTGAAATATGTTGGCATAACGCCTTTCCAAAATACGGATGTAGCCATAGCTATGGTAACTGGATAGTCTCGTTATCCATATAGTTGTCCAAACCCTTCTTAAATCTTGCTTAGCTTATTGTCTCAACTACCTCTTATCGCAACGAGTTCCGCAGACTAATTGGGCATTGAGTGAAGAAAGCATTCTTTTTGTGTCTCCTTTGAATTTGACACATTTCAGTGTAATAGAAAATCTTCCGGCTCTTGTGTTAGGACTCAGGAAGAAATCATTTTTGATCTACTCTCTGCCAGTTGGGGTTTTATACATTTTTCTCATATCCCCTCTTGTTCAACTCCTTTACGAGGGGATGAAGGAGTCCTGAGGAGACTGAAACATTGCCTGCCTGATCTCATGGCATTGCATTTTCTGCATGATTGCCCATCCCACTCCTCCTTGATGCCACAGTTGCAGGGTTTTTTTGCCCCCACAGAGCTGTGTATTAGGTCTCAGTCCTGAGTTCATACAGTTGAATTAGAACCTTGTGAGGTGTCTGAGGAGCTCAGGTTTTCCATTCCAATGGGCAGACACGTTGCAGTAACTGACATTGAATTTCACCTGCCAGTATGCTGCAGGGAGAGATAAAAAGTCATCGTTTAAAAAGTGGAAGTCAAATCCTAGTGAGGAAAATGGAAAGGAGCATAAACTCTGTCACATGAAGTTAAAAATGAAATTAGGAAAGCCGAAAAGGAGTTTAAAGAACAGCTAGCCAAAAACTCAAGAAGTAATAGCAAAACATACTGTAAGTACATCAGAAGCAAGAAGCTGGTTCAACTACCAGTGGGGCCAGTGGACAATCGAGATGCTAAAGGAGCACTCAAAGACGGTAAGGTAATTGTGGAGAAACTAAATGAATGCTTTGCATCCGTCTTCATGGCTGAGGATCTGAGGGAGATTCCCAAATCTGAGTCATTCTTTTTAGGTGGCAAATCTGAGGAATTGTCCCAGATTGAGGTGTCATTAGAGGAGGTTTTGGAAGAAACAGATAAACTAAACAGCAACAAGTAACCAGGACCAGATGGCATTCACCCAAGAGTTCTGAAAGAACTCAGACATGAAATGGTGCAATTACTAACTGTGGTTTGTAACTATCCTTTAAAACATCTTCTGTACCAAATGACTGGGAGATAGCTATTGTGACATTTGTCTTTAAAAAGGGCTCCGGGGTGGTCCTGGCAATTACAGACTGGTAATTCTAAGGACAGTAGCAAGCAAATTTGTTGGGGGGAAAGTCAACACGGTTCTTGTAAAGAGAAATCATGCCTTACTAATCTACTAGAGTTCTTTGAGGGCATCAGCAAACATGTGGATAAGGGGGGATCCAGTAGATATAGTGTACTTAGATTTCCAGAAAGCCTTTGACAAGGTCCCTCACCAGAGGCTCTTACATAAAGTAAGTTGTCGTGGGATAAGAGGGAAGGTCCTTTCATGGTTTGATTACTGGTTAAAAGAGAGGAAACATAGGGTAGGAAAACAAGGAGAATTTTCAGAATGTTATGTTCTTATGTTCTTATTCACCTGGCTTGTCTAGCTCCCTGTGAAGACTTCTCTAGACTTGACTACAATCTAAATATTGTTGTGCCATCTATAAATATTGCCATGTCTTGCTACCCCACTTTAGAAATTGATAATATTTTTATGATAGTTACCATATTATTCATTATAAAACATGTTTCTCCCCTCGCTGTGCTTCTCTCCTTTCACAGGGGTCTTGACCATTTCTGAGACTGATCATCATATTGACAATGTCATGGCAGATTTCAACCTCACCTCCTCTGACCCTTCAATATTCATCCTAACAGGTGTCCCTGGTCTGGAAGCTGCTCACACCTGGATTTCCATCCCTTTTTCTGTGTGCTACATGATCGGCCTGTTGGGAAATTTCACATTGCTGTTTGTGGTAGGCAAGGAGCAGACCCTGCACAAGCCGATGTACCTGCTACTCTGGATGCTGGCACTCGCAGACATAGGCACGTCTTCCTCCGTTGTGCCGAAGGCACTTTGCATATTTTGGTTCAATCTGAGAGGTATTACTGTGGATGGCTGCCTCACCCAGGTGTTCTTCCTTCACACGCTTTCTATTATGCACTCAGCCGTCCTCGTGACTATGGCCTTTGATCGCTATGTTGCCATATGCAATCCTCTGAGATACACCACCATCCTCACCAATGCCCGCATTGCTAAGCTAGGGCTAGTGGGTTTGGCAAGAGCTGTTCTCTTTATTCTGCCCATGCCCCTGCTCCTGAGCAGGCTGCCATTCTGTGCCAGCCGCCTTATCCCCCACACGCACTGCGAGCCTATAGCTGTGGCGAAACTGTCATGTGGAGACATCACAGTCAACAGGATGTATGGCCTGGTGATCGTGTTTGCAGTAATTGGGTTTGACCTGACACTGATTGCTCTGTCCTATGGTCTGATCATCAGGGCCATCCTCAGAATCTCCTCCAAGACAGCCCACCAGAAAGCCCTCAGCACCTGCACTGCCCACGTCTGTGTGATGCTGACGTGTTATACATCTGGTCTTTTCTCTACTCTCACACACCGGTTCGGTCAGGGAATTGCTCCTCATATTCACATCATCTTGGCTGACCTTTATCTCCTTGTGCCCCCTATGCTCAACCCAATCATTTATGGGGTCAAAACCAAAGAGCTTCGTGAGAAAGTGGGCCAATGCATCTGCAGGAGATGATTCTGCAGGACACCGACTATAAGCCTATGTTACAAGGACAGTAAAAAAAAAATCTCCTCATTAATCAGCAGTGCTCTCTCCCAGTTTGAGCACTGTGGACTTTCACATTCTGAGAAGTTCCTCACTTCTAATGTCATACTGTACCATTGTCAGTCACTGCTCTCGCTCTTGCTGAGTTCCCTTTCTTTGATCATCACCTGACTTCTTGCAATGTCACCCATCAGCCCCAAACCCACACACTTTTTCACTCGGCCTTTACGTAACTGCTAGGGTATGAGAAGATGCTCCGGATTTCTTCTGAAGTGTGACTTTCCATTAGTCCCTATGTGAATAGAGTCCTGGATCAGTTTGACAAACAGAAGCTAGACTTTCCAACTGACAAAGAGGATAGAAACTACATTGATGGACCTCTTTATCATACATGTAGGGTGTATCTAGACTACAGGGTTTTTTCGAAAAAATTTGTTTTTTTTCTAAAAAACTTCACCTGCATCCAGACTGCAGCCTCGTTCTTTCGAAAGTAAATCGAAAGAAAGTGGCAGGTTTTTCGATCATGGTAAACCTCATTTTATGAGGAATAATGCCTTTTTTCAAAAGTACTCTTTCGAAAAAAGGCGCTATTGAATGCAAATGCTTTTCCGAAAGAGAGCGTCTAGACTTTCTTTCGAAAAAGCAGCTCGCTTTTTCACAAAATCTGCTTGTAGTCTAGACGCTCTCTTTCGAAAGAGGCTTTTTCAAAAGATTCTTTTGAAAAAGCCTCTTTCGAAAGAGGCTTGCAGTCTAGAAGTAGCCATAGTGACTCAGCGAGTAAAATGTAGGTGTGCTTTACATCAGATCATTCAGGAAAGCTGGAGCATAAGGTAAAAGAAGACTGACAATAACAAAATAATTCAACATAAAAAATGTGAATATCGACTACCATCATTGAATCAAATTAGAAATAAATAACATAATAAGGTTATTTTTTTCACTAAATATGGATACGTCTACATTGCACTGTTATTTCGAGATAACTAGCGTTATTTCAAAATAACAATGTGAGTGTCTATACAGCCATTCCGTTATTTTGAAAGAATTCCAAAATAACAGACAGCTTATTCTGAAATCTGTAAACTTCATTCTAAGAGGAATTCTGTTCTGAAATAGCTATGTTGAAATAAGGCGTGTGTAAACGCTCCACTGCTGCTATTTCGCAATAGCCCCTCACCAGGGCCATTCTAAATTATTCCTCCCCAGTGCCTCCTGGGGCTCTAAATCGAGATAGCACGGCTACATGAGGGAAGCATACCTTGGACTAATTTTGAGGCTGCCCTGCAGTGTAGTCATGCTAATTCTAAATAAGCTATTTCAGAATATTTTGAAATAGCCGTGCAGTGCAGACGTACCCTTAGTTTTGAGCTACTTTGGGATTATTTTGAATGCTGTCATTGGCCATTATTTGTTTGAAACACCTGCCTATCCTCAATCAGGCTACAAATATTAGTATTGGAGGGTTTATTTCAAATTGGATTGTCACCTCACAGCTTTGTTGCTAATGTGGATGAACTGCTGACACGTGTAGCTTTTAAAAAAATTAATCTTGATTAGGTATCTAACGGTTATTCATCCGTTTAGTTGTTTCATTTGTTATTTTATGTCTAGACAAATGTGTGAGAAGAAAAAAAAGCTTTGTTTCATGACATAGATTGGGCAACTAGATGGTGAATTTTTAAGTGACTTTTTGGCTATTAATGAAGAAATCTGGCAACCTTATCGAAAACCAGAGGAGCCAGCGAAGCCTCCCAGAAGGCAGAGCCGGGCCAGAGGCACAGTGGTAGTTCTTGGGCAGAGCTGGGACGCTGGAGCAGACCAGAGCTTGGATATGGGCTGGCACAAACCAGCTGCGCCTATGTGGAGCCAGGTTGGGCAACAGTTGAGAGCTGTTGGAGAAGAGCCAGAATAGTGGATACCAGGCATGCCCCAAGTAACGCAGCAGCTGAGTGGGATGTGCAGCTGTGCAAAGCAAGATGGGCCCATGGGCAGAGGGCCCAGTGCAGGAAGATGTCACCTGAAAGGAGGGCCTTGAATGTCGGACTAACAGCAAGGGGGACATGAACCCAATGGAAGAGTGGATTCTGGGAAAAAGGGCCCTGCTTGTCAAGTCTATAGGCTCTGCTGGCCCACTGTAGGCCTCGGGCGTCACTTGCAGAAGCGTGTGGATATCTTTATACAACAACCACCCCTCCCACCATCTTTAACTATGGAATAGTTCACAAAGTCAACGTTCATCCCTGAGCTACCTTGGTCACACCCCGATAGGACACACAGCACACACCAGTTTTCTCAGATGGATTCGGAATGACTGAAGGCCCAATGCACAAACGATATAAAGAGTCAGATGTGTGCTAGGGGCCGGTCAACCAAGGTACAATGCTGCACCTTTTCTACTTGGCTCACGATGGGGAAAGTCCCTTTCTAAACACTTGACCCAGAGTGTGCTCTGGGGGTGGAGATGAGGGGACGGTGCTGAACCAGGCCTCCTGGAGCGTGGGGTGTGTTTCAGACTGTAATGTAGGACCACTTTATAGGAGACTGTCTCTCAGCTTTCTCATTTTGCCCATCCCTCCTTCCGTGAGTAAGCCCCTACAGCCCTGTGGTAACGTCAGCAATTGTGACATGGAATAAACAGCCTCAGGAAGGCATGGCTGGGTCTCTAATGGTCTGAAATATGTTTAAGCTTTAGGTCATTTTGAGGAAGAGTGGCTCACTCTGGCTCCTTTTGTTCTTCATGTCCTCTCTCCCTCCCACGAGAGCTGTCCCATTTTCCTTCCCTGAACAGCCCGAGCTGCGGATGGGGTTTACCCCATGCCTAGAAAGGCAGTTCAGGCTGATCTCTCCATTTTCTCCGAGACAGACAGAGACTGAGTTTAACCCAGTCCGATGAGGTATTTCTGTAAATACAAATGAGAGGGGGAAAATCCCCTACTAAATATTCACGAACCCTCAGGGTGTCAGTGTCACATATGACAAATGTGGGGTTGCAACCTAGGATTGGTAAAATACAATTTAGTCCTTGCAAAGTGCCAAAATAATGGCTACTGGAAATGATGGGCTAGGTCACAGTAATAAAAATGGCTGCCATTTCTGGTTGTTTTATGAATATGCATATTGGTATTTACATGTGCAAATGAGCCTTTGTGGCATCTCCATCTACCTTACTATGTTGGGGTGTTTGTACATTCATTAATAAACTATACATTGTAAATATAACAGTGTTTCTATAGTGCAGGGTGGGCTAACTATGGCCTGTGGGCCACATCCAGCTCATCCAAAATTTCTATCTGGCCTGCCTCCCGCAGTAGAAGGTCACAGGCCATGCAGCTGATTAGCAGAGTGCGCAGAGTGAGCACAACATGTTCAAGGTTCATCTCCCCACTTTACTCTGCCCTGCAGCTGCTCCCAGCCAGGACCCTTCCGCTAACTGTGCAGAGCTGGGGGTGGGCGTTGGGGGGAAGGAGCTGTAGTAATGTCAGGGTGCCCCCCTTCAGCTGTACCCCATCTCTGCAGAACAGGGGTCGGGGAGAAGGGACACACCCTGGGTCAGGAAAACTTGCTGTCAGAGGTCTACTTAAAGAGGCAATGCACTGGGTCTGAGATTTCTCCAGTAACCAAATGAGCTCACATGGTTTCTTTCTTTCTTTCTTTATTTCTTTCTTTCTTTCTTTCTTTCTTTCTCACGCTCATACTCTTCCCCCCACCCCACTCACGTATCCCAGCTCCAAAGGGTGGGGAAGGGCAGACATAGGGCTCAGAAACAGAGAGTGGGAGTTTCCACTGAGTGTTTTAAAGAGACAGCACCTGGCATCTCTCAGAAACTTCCCCAGCAGCAGCCAGCACACACACACTCTCTGTGTGTCACACACCCACACTCCCAGTCTCTGTATCACACATACACAAACTGTCTCTGTCACATTGTGCCACACACAGTGTGCCACACACAGTCATTCACATACACCCAATCTGTGTCTGACACACACACACACACGCACACTCCCAGTCTCTGAGTCTCACATACACAGACTGTCTCTGTCATGTTGTGCCACACACACCGTGCCACAAACACTGTCATACACAAACACCCAGTCTGTGTCACACACACAGACACACACACACTCTCTCTCTCTCTGTGTCACACAGTCTCTATTTCACAGAGACACGGTTTCTCACACACTCACACACACACATTCCAGCTATGTCTACACTACAGGGCTTTATCGGAAAGATAAATTGCATTTTTTCAGAAGAGGCTTCTCCCAAATTTGGCCCATCTACACTGGGCCAAATTTTGGAAAAAAACTCTCTTTTGTAAGAGCCCTTCTTCCTCGTGGGAGGAGGGAGACAGGGCTTCCGAAAGAGCGCGTCTGCTGGTCCACAAAAAAAAGCGGAAGAGTAGACGCGTTCCCTGGACACGACAAAGTTTTTCCGGGATACCCAGAGCTGACTCAAGCCATTCCTGCACCCCGGGCAGTGGCGCACAACACATGTGCGGTTCTGCCCCTGGGCGCACGGCGCATGCGCAGCCCCACCCTCCTGGTGCACTGCGCACCTTCCAGCTACAATCGGGCACGCAGCGCCTGATGGCAGCTCTAAGGGACGCCACACGGCCGAGCGTGCGGTGCCCCTTACAGCTGCCATCAGGCACCCCCCCATAGGTAGGCACCCTGGGCAGCTGCCCGGCTAGCCCCCCCCTCCTTAATCCAGCCCTGGGGATACCATAGGTATCCCGGAAAAAACCCATAGTCTAGACATAATCTCCCTATCTCTCTAGTCCCAGTCCTGCTCCTTCCTCCTGAGCCCACACCCCTTTAGGGGCCTGGAGCCCGCCAGTGAGGAGTTACCAAATTTACCCTGCAAAAATCATTGCCCTCACCTGCTACGGTGTAAGTGTTGTAACTTTGCACACCGGAATTCCCAGCTACATAACAATTTAAATAATCCTGGGCCTCTTCTTGAAACAAAGACATGTCAATCCTCAGCGTAATAACTGGGAATTCTTAAATAATTAATATAATTAATACATAATCCTTTTTGTGCTCCTGTACAGTCTTTGTGGACTCTCAGGCCAGACTGCATTCATGGTGCTCATGCCGCTGAGTTTTCTCCCTTGAAACTGCTGTCTGGGAAGCAGCCTGGAGGCTCTTCACATCTTGTTGGAGAAACTTGTAAAGACCCCAGGCAATAAATGTAGTCAATGTAGCAGAAAGAGGGCCTGAAATGAAATGCCTTGTAGTAGAGGCCTGGTAGGAAGACTTCCTACCATCTCCTCTAGGAATGGAGATTCCACCCCCCCTAGGTTACCCATTCCAGGGCTTCACCACATTCCTAGGGAAATAGTTTTTCCTAATATTCAACCTAGACCTCCCCCACTGTAACTTGAGACCATTGCTCCTTGTTCTGCCATCCGTCACTACTGAGAACAGCCTCTCTCCATCCTCTTTGGAACCTCCCTTCAGGAATTTGAAGGCTGCTATCAAATCCCCCCTCGCTCTTCTCTTCAGCAGACTAAACAAGCCCAAATTCCTCAGCCTCTCCTCATAGGTCATGTGCTCCAGCTCCCTAATCATTTTGGTTGCCCTCCGCTGGACCCTCTCCAATGCGTCCACATCCTTCCTATAGTGGGGGCCCCAGAACTGGACACAATACTCCAGATGTGGCCTCACCAGAGCCGAATAAAGGGCAATAATCACTTCTCTGGATCTGCTGGTAATGCTCCTCCTAATGTACCCTTAATATGCCATTAGACCTCTTGGCTACAAGGACACACTGTTGACTCATCTCCAGCTTCTCATCCACTGTAATCCCCAGTTCCTTTTCTGCTGAACTGCTGCTTAGCCAGTCGGTCCCCAGCCTGTAACAATGTTTGGGATTTTTCTGTCCCAAGTGCAGGACTCTGCACTTGTCCTTGTTGAACCGCATCAGATTTCTTTGGGCCCAATTCTCCAATTTGTCTAGGTCACTCTGCACCCTATCCCTACCTTCCATTGTATCTACCTCTCCTGCTAGCTTAGTGTCATCTGCGAACTTGCTGAAGCTGCAATCCGTCCCCTCATCCAGGTCATTAACAAAGATGTTGAACAAAACTGGCCCTACAACAGTTCCTTGGGGCACTCTGCTTGAAACCGACTGCCAACCAGACATGGAGCAATTGGTCACTACCCGTTGGGCCTGACAGTCTATCCAGCTTTCTATCCATCTTACTGTCCATTTATCCAATCCATACTTCATTAACTTGCTGGCAAGAATATTGTGGGCCTTCAAGAATCTTATCCCCTATCTGGAAAGAGTCCCTGAGAATGCTCCAGATGGCCTATGGTACTGGCTTCTCTGACTCAGCAGGACAGGCAAAGGCATGTGACCAGACCACATGACACTGAACTCCTGTATGTTCCCACAAAGTGGACAGGCAGCTGGTTTTGGAACAAAGTTTTCCTCCCATGAGCTTTGTTAGGTGGTGTGTGATCATCTGGTGGCCACGCTCCCCACACTGGAAAACTTCTGGAAACACCTGAGAAATAAAGACTGCCCTGGAGGAAGTGTGATTCCCGGGTGAGAAATGACTAATTCACATCCAATCTGTCTAGTTTGTTAGGCTTAATTTGTGGTTTCGTTTATTTTCCGGTATTCCTGCTTTGATTTATTTGCTGTCACCTTCATCACTTTTTGTAGCAAAACTTTATTTTTGCCTTGTTTCAATAAGTGTGCCATTGAGTGACATGTAGGGGGAAATGCTCAGTTTGGTTAACATTGCCTTGTTGCATATCCTTCCCAGAGGGGAGAGCAAGACAGTTTAATATGGGTTTATATTGCACTGGGGGGCAGGGTTTGAGGTTGAGGACCAGGGAAATTGACTCAGGGCTACTGTTTGTACTTGGGTGGTTTTAGTAAGTCCTTGTGTCACTCATTTTGGGTGTGTGGCACCATCTGCTGTTGTATTGGTGATAACAGAGCCTGGAGAAATTGACTCACCAGAAAAGCGGGGAGGAAAAGGGCCAGCCCAATTGGGTGGTAAGAGTAGCATATCAGTTCCCACAGATCCCAGACTTCACCCCACGGTGACCACCCACCACACTCACACTCTTCAGAGCCCAAATTAAGTCCCAGGCATCTGTGAATAAAGCATTGGGGAGTGACTAGCTTCACAAATCATCTAGAACCTTTTTTATTCCTTTTGCACTGCATTCTCATCCTGGCAGGATGCAGCTCCGTAAAAGGCCACCCGACTGAAACATTCCCAGGGCAGCAGATCAGGCAAACTCCATCATAGTGTTCTCTGGTAAAATGGGGGATACTGTGTGAGATGAACTCCGGGATATTTTGGCCCTGGGAATTGTAAAGTTATCACACAGTGAGTGCAGACATTCTAGTTCTGAAACAGTGTAGCAGAGGACAGTTTAGTTTCTATAACAAAAGGAAGTTTTTTTCTTCATGCAGAGCACAGTCAACCTGTGGAACTCCTTGCCAGAGGATGTTGTGAAGACCAGGACTTTAACAGGATTCAAAAAAGAACTAGATAAATTCATGGAGGTTAGGTCCATCAATACTTATTAGCCAGAATGGGTAGGAATGGTGTCCCTAGCCTCTGTTAGTCAGGGACTGGAAATGGGTGACAGGAGAGGGATCACCTGATGATTCCCTGTTCTGTTCACTCCCTTTGAGGTATCTAACATTGGCTACTGTTGGAAGACAGGGCAATGGGCTAGGTCGGTCTGACCCAGTATGGCTGTTCTTATGTTCTTATGGTCTGAGAGCTCAACACAGTATTGAAATTTGATGTTTCCCTGAGGCAAAGCGTACATGAACTCTAAGAACAGTTGGGAGCTGAGTTACGTATCGATATTTGAATTCACACATGCCGGCAATCACCTTTGATGCCAGAATGCTGGGAGAAGACAGCCTTTTCCATGCCCTTGGGCTTGCATCGCTTCAGGATCATGTCGCTTGGCCTCCACAGTGACTTTTCAGAGGCTAATAGACTGGTTATTCCAATGCACGGCTAGTGCGCACTGCAATGATTAATTGAAAATCTTTTTTGTTCCCTGATCTTGTGTTTCCATTCCTCCTCGTAATGCAGAAGGGAGCACTTACAGCCTGGTCAAAACAACCTTCATCCATTGCTCGGCGAAACACCCTGCAAGATTCACTTTGCCTTCACAATCTGAGCCTCTGTTATCGATGAATCGTTTCCTCACTCTCAGTAGAGTCATTCAAGCTTTAACTCTCCAGGGTCTATTTTCTGCTCTTCCCCCTGCTCATGGAACGGAGGGAATTGTCCATGGATGCCGGCCAACCTGAGAGTCTACAGAGACTGCACAAGGGAATCATAAAAGTTGCTGCCCAGGACACCGAGTGCCAGACATGTGAGAGTCATGCACGGCATGTCAGAACTCTGCTTTCCTGTCATTATAAGGACATTTCCTTTCTCTGCTGGGTGGCTGTTCAGTGTGTTGCCTGTTTCTGAAATAAATTTTGTGCTAGGGCTGAGGAAGGATTCCAGGGGTCAAGACAGGAACCATCTCAGCAGGAATTCACCGACGTGGCAGCTTTCTCCGAGGGATTTTCCCGGTAAGACTGGAATTACAAATGTAATGGAAAGACTTTAGATACATATTTGATTTTAAGATCAGTTCTTTGTCTGTTGCTGTCCTTTTGTCTGGTTCACCAGCTTCCTATTTGGGGACTGTGTGTTTTTTTCTCTGATTCCCTTCAATTTTCCAATTCCCTAAGTTCAGTGCGCTGTTAGGGTGTGCAGCCAAAGCTTCTGCAGTGAGTATCTGTGGATACCGGGGGCTTTATCACAGGAATGAGTTGCATATTGAATCATAGAATCATAGAATCATAGAACCATAGAGCTGGAAGAGACCTCAGAAGGTCATCAAATCCAACCCCCTGCTCTAGGCAGGACCAATCCCAACTAAATCAACCCAGCCAGGGCTTGGTCAAGCCGAGACTTAAACACCTCTAGGGATGGAGATTCCACTACTTCCCTAGGTAACCCATTCCAGTGCTTCACCCTCCTAGTGAAATAGTTTTTCCTAATATCCAACCTGGACCTCTCCCACCACAACTTGAGCCCATTGCTCCTTGTTCTGACATCTGTCACTACTGAGAACAGCCTCTCTCCATCCTCTTTGGAACCTCCCTTCAGGAAGTTGAAGGCTGCTATCAAATCCCCCCTCACTCTTCGCTTCTGCAGACTAAACAGACCCAACTCCCTCAGCCTCTCCTCATAAGTCATATGCTCCAGCTCCCTAATCATTTTGGTTGCTCTCCGCTGGACCCTCTCCAATGCGTCCACATCCTTTTTGTAGTGGGGGACCCAGAACTGGACACAATCCTCCAGATGTGGCCTCACCAAAGCCGAATAAAGGGAATAATGACATCTCTGGATCTGCTGGCAATGCTCCTCTTAATGCAACCTAATATGCCATTAGCCTTCTTGGCTACAAGGGCACACTGTTGACTCATATCCAGCTTCTCATCCACTGTAACCCCCAGGTCCTTTTCTGCAGAACTACTACTTAACTGGTTGGTCCCCAGCTTGTAACTGTGCTTGGGATTCTTCCGTCCCAAGTGCAGGACTCTGGACTTGTCCTTGTTGAACCTCATCAGATGTTCAACCGATGTAGAACCGAACCTTGGGGCACTCCGCTAGAAACCGACCGCCAACCTGAAATCGAGCCGTTGATCACTACCCGTTGGGCCCGGCCTTCTAGCCATCTTTCTATCCATCTTACTGGCCTGCTTCTGCTCTCATGTTCTGCCAGTGGACCACTCTAGAGTGATACTGGGAGCCTTGAGAAGAAAGCCAAGGCCCTGAGAGGAAATCCCTGTCTTTCACATCCCAGTGTCAGCACAGCACATGAAGGGGAGAGTTCTTGAAGATTATTTCAGGACGCTAACAAGCAGTGCTCTCTATAGCAGGACCCAACGCCATGAATTTCATAAGCGAAGAGGAGTCCTGGGGCATCTTATAGACTAACAGATTTATTGGAGCATGCTAGTCTATAAGGTGCCACAGGACTCCGTGTTGCTTTTGCAGATTCAGACTAACACGGCTACCCCTCTGATACATGAATTTCATAGTTCACAGTGGAAAGTTAAACATCAAGTGTGAATCTGGTGCCATGGAGATCAATGACACTCCTTCCCTCCCCCCGCCCCCAACAGCCAGGAGCTCACCCTAAATCCACATGTTGGGAGCAAAACAAATGGTCTGATTTATCCCCAGCTATGAGCCTCTAGTGATGTCAGCTGGAGGGATCCCATGATCTCGAAGGAGGGGTGAGCTCATGCAGAGCAAAGAATAGCAGAAGTGCTGCAATCTGAAACTTACCGTGGAGGCTCAAAACAATTAGGAGAAAAAATAAGGAGGGGAAGAGGTCTGCTCTCTCTCCGTCCCAGTATCTCTAGTTCTGGAGAGGGTAGAAAGCACCAAAAGGCAATACAAAGATAAACATGATTCTGTCTTAGAGGAAACCAGGCAGTGATGGGATTCTCACTGGTGAGGTCTGTAGTGTGTGTGTGGCGGGGCAGGGCTGGACAGCGGCATGTACAGTTTCCAGACCATAGTGGCCTGAAAGTGGGTGAAATAGGGAAGGGACAGCCTGCCTAATGATCAGAACAAAGAGACATGGCGAGGCCTCCTGGCTCACAGGAGTGTCATGTAATTAAGGACCACACTGTAGCAGATTTTCTCTGACCCTATCCCATGACTGGCCCATACCTCCTCCAATGAAGAATCCCACCACAGCCTCATAGAAGTGTCAGCAGTTGCCAACACAGAAAAACAGCTTCAGGAAGGTCTGGCCAGGTTCAGAACAGGCTGCAATACAGTACAACTTTGTGTCATTGGAGGAAGAGTTACTCAAACTGGCTCCTTTTAGCCTCTCTCCCTCCCACTGGGCATGTCCCTCTCTTCTTCCTTGCCCAGATTGAGCTGCTGCTGAGGTTCCCTTTGCCCCCAGAAAGGTAGCTCAGGCTGATTCCCCCTCCTTTTCCTGGGGCAGACATTGAGTTTAAGCGAGTCTGAGGAGGTATTTCTGTGAGCTCTTGCTATAGGGTATGGCACCTGGTTTTGGTCCAGGGGATGCTCTAACTCCACAAGGGCATGTGACCAAGCCATGTCACCCTAGAGTCCCTCTTGGGCAGGCTGTACTTTTCCCACAAATTGGTCCACAAACCAAGTTTTGAAACCAAGGGGTCCTGCCATGAGCTAAAGTTATATAAGGCAGGAGTGATACCATCAGTGTTTTTTCACTCCCCACATAAGAGGACTCCTGGAAACACCTGAAGCAAATAGATTGAATGTGTGCTAATGCTGGACCCACGTTAAGGCTATTTCTAGCCTTTGTATGGAAACTTGAGAAACCCAAGCTGCTAAGCAAATGCACCTTGTACCTTGAAAATCTGCCTGTAGCATCAATTAGGTTGAGAAACTGTGAATTCATACTCAGTCTCATTAGTGTGTTAAGTTTAATTTGTGTTTTCACCTATTTGCTAGGTAATCTACTTTGATCTGTGTGCTATCTCTCACAATCACTTAAAATCTACCTTTTGTATTCAATGCATTTCTTTGACATTTTAATCTAAACCCAGGGTGTTTTTAAGTGAAGTAGCTGGGAAAACAGAATCCCAGCTGGGTTGGCACATGTGTGCATTTTCCTCCCTACATTGAGGGAAGGGAGATGCAGAAAAGCCGTTCATACTGGTCAAAGTTTGTAACAGGGCAGGATGGTACAGCTCTGGGTTCCCAGTCTGGGGAGTTGGTGGCTATTTTGCTGTAGCCTCTCTGTTGTTGGTTCATGCATGGCTGGTCAGAGAACCTGCATGTAAGGTCAGCTGGGAGGATCCCTCTCCTTGTGTGAATGTTTGTGGAGATGTCTGACTTAGAAGAGGTCTACAGCTTCTCCCAGCAGAACACTGAGAGAGGGAGTCCTGGCTGGTGAGTCAGAGGGCTCAATAGTATGTCATTCCAGGTGGCACCCCAGGAGAATGAATCACATGATGCTCCTCAGCTGTTTTAATCTCCAGTCACACTTTGACCCCCTGTCCGTAGTCTCCTTTCCCATCCCAGGCTGCCTTGATTCAAACACCATGCTGGTTGCCAGTGTCTTCTCCAAGGTCCCCAGTGATCCCTTGCTTCCACACTCTCCACGCAGGGCCACACTCTCCAAGAAGCCCTACACTTCCTGCAACTCTTGCCCTGCAGAGGTGAGGTGACTTCCTTTACACCTGCTCCCTCAGCTGGGGGTAACTGTTGATTGCATCAAACACACAGAGTGGCAGGTTCCAAGACAGCCTTGTGTGCTTCATACACATATACACTCCATGGTGATTCAAGGACTGCTACACAGGAACAACTCGCAAGCTGAGAATTATGCACATTACATAATGAGAGAGGACAATGCAGGGACATGTACGGGCCAAGATAAATCCAGTTGCCATGTCAAGGAGCCACTGCTAGCTGCCTGAAACACAGGATGCTCTGGGAACATTTGATAGCCAGCTCAGTTAGTCATGAATGGTGAGTCCAACCCCTTGCCCAAAGCAGGACCAATCCCAACTAAATCATCCCAGCCAGGGCTTTGTCCAGCCAGGACTTAAACACCTCTAGGGATGGAGATTCCACCACCTCCTTAGGGAACCCATCCCAGTGCTTCACCACTCTCCTAGGGAAATAGTTTTTCCTAATATCCTAACAGGATCTCCTAAGTCATTCCTAGAGCAGATCTTTTTGAGAAAAATCGAAAAATATTCAAAAATTCTCAGTGACGAAGAATCTGACCAGAGCACTTGGTAAATTGCTCCAGTGGTTATTTATTCTACCTTATTTGAAGTCAGAATGTCTTTAGCTTCAGCTTCTAGTCATTGGATTTGCCAGATATCTGCAGGCTAGGCTGAAAAGCTTAATATTCAAGATTGTTTCTCCCATTGTTACTTAAGTAGTCAAGTCACTACTTAACCAACTTTATAGATTGAGATCTATGAGTCTATCACCTGATGGCAAATTTTCTAATATTTTCTTGTGACTCTTGTCTGAACCCTCTTCAGTGTATCAACATCCATCTTTAATCATAGACACCAGACTTGGATACTGGATTCCAGCAACTTACATGAGTGACAAATGGTAAGGTAAAATAATTTGTCTACCTCTCCTTAAGATTCCTCTGATTGTCATCCCAGGATCACACTGGCTTTTTTAGCCTCAAGGTCAGTGTAGGAGATTGTGTTTAGCTAATTATCCCTTCATGCCCCAAATCTTGTTCAGAATTGTTACGCTTTCCACAGTAGTCCCCCACTGTGTAAGCATCACCTGCATTCTTTGTTCTTATATAGTGATATATTCATAGCTATATTATAACACATATTGTTCAATTCCACCCAACGTATCAACCCATCAAGATTACTCTGACTCAATGACCCCATCCTCTGTTTATGTGTCATCTGCAAACTTCAGGGATGAGAACTGCCAATGTGATTATATGTGACTCTGCTGACATTTCTCAGGCAAGAAATGTAACTTATATCTGAAAGAAAGCTGGGTGCCTATAAGAAAGATGGTCACCAAACAAAAAACAACAAAAAACAACAAAAAAAGGGGGAAGTGACAGAGGTGCTGGTCTGTAGCTGTAAATGCAAAGACGTTCCTGTCCTTCATGCCCATTTTGTTGAACACAACATCACCTCCCAGCAATATAATAGCTGTTTCCATGAGGAAAACTTGGCTCCTTCCCAATATCAGAATTGCCTCGTGGATGAGATCTATGGTGCACCTAGTCCAGTGTCCTCTCTCTGACAGTGACAGTCACCGGGTCTGCAGTAGAAGGTATAAGACACTGATCATTTGATGAAAGGTGGGGTGATCTGACCATCGTGAGCTTGTCACACTAATGCCTTACAGCTAGAAATTGGAATTTGCCCTGACATACGTTCGCATGTAGGCTTCCTAAAATATATATGTAGCTAAAAATGTTGCAACTGAACAGTAAATGTCCAAACCCTTCCTGATATTGCTTAGCACATGGCCTCAAACACATCTTGTGACAATGAGTTCCTAAGTCTAATTAAGCATTACGTGAACAAAGCATTCTTTTTATCTGTTCTGAATTTGCCAACATTTAGTTTAATTGAATGTCCTCTTGCTATTATATTAGGAGACCAGGAGAAGACATTACGGACTTTGAAGTTCATCTGCCATTATGCTTCCAGCTCATCTGTAAGGGCACCATTTTGGGAGTGTAGGGGGGGCAGCAGCCGTGCGCTCTGGGACATTCCCGGACTATCAGGGAGTGAGGGGAAAGTGCATTCCATGTGCTTGAAGGGAGCTCACCAGCCAGGCAAGAGAGGCATGCACGGAAGGCAAGCACTTTCACCTCACTCCCTTAGTATCTAGGGAAAGGGATGAAAAGCAAGCCGCGTCTCGGAGCGGCCCCCCATCTCTCCCAAAATGGTGCCCTTGCTCACCTGGCTCTGTTAACTCTCTGTGTAGACCTCTCTGGACTTGACTATGAGCTAAATAATTGGGTGCTAGCTGTGAATGCTGCCACCTCACTGCTCAGCCTCCTATCTAATTTGTTATTAACTGTGAAATAGTTATTGTACTATTTCTTATACGTGTATAACCCTTGATTATGCTTCTTTCCCTTCACAGGCACCCTGAGGATTTCTGAGGCTGGTCAATGCACCAACCAGCTCATGGCAGCTTTCAACCTCACTCCTGCTGACCCTTCAACATTCATCCTAATGGGCATCCCTGGCCTGGAAGCTGCTCATATCTGGGTTTCCATCCCATTCTCTGTGTTCTATATTATGGGCCTGTTGGGAAATTTTATGCTTCTGTTTGTTGTAGGCAAAGAGCAGACCCTGCATAAGCCGATGTACCTGCTGATCTGCATGCTGGCGCTCACAGACATCGGCATGTCCACCTGCGTCGTGCCTAAAGCTTTATGTATATTTTGGTTCAATTTGAAAGACATTACCCTGGTTGGCTGCTTCACCCAGACATTCTTCCTTTACATGGTTTCTGTTATGTCCTCAGCAGTCCTTGTCACGATGGCTTTTGATCGCTATGTTGCCATATGTAACCCTCTGAGATACACCACCATCCTTACTAATGCACGAATCGCTAAGCTTGGATTTGTGGGTTTGATAAGAGCTGTTCTCTTCATTCTGCCCGAGCCTGTGCTCCTGAGCAGGCTGCCGTTCTGTGCCAATCAAATGATCCCAAACACATACTGCGACCACATAACTGTGGCAAAAATATCATGTGGGGACATCACAATCAACAAAATATATGGCCTGTTGATAGCGTTTGTAGTTATTGGCTTTGATCTGACGCTCATTGCCCTGTCCTACAGTCTGATCATCCAGGCCGTCCTCAGAATTTCCTCCAAGAAAGCTCATCCAAAAGCCCTCAACACCTGCACAGCCCACATCTGTGTGATTCTGATTTCTTATAGTTCCTGCCTCTTCTCCAGTCTTACACAGCGGTTCGGTCAGGGCATCACTCCCCATGTTCACATCATCTTGGCCAACGTCTATTTCATCATCCCCCCCATGCTCAACCCAATCATTTATGGGGTCAAAATCAAAGAATTTCGTGAGAAAGTGGGCAAATACACCTGCAGAATCTGATCGCCTTGGTACAGTTTTTTTAAACATGTGTGACAAGAGAAGGACAGGAAATGTCCTCATTGTCTAAGGGTGCTCTTTAGGCAGAACTCAGAATTGTGGAAATTTGCAGTCTGAGGAGTTCCTCAAACCAAATTTCTTATCACTCCGTCACCAAGCATTGCTCTCTCTGTTGCTGAGTTCCCTCTGTCTGACCATCATCAGAATTCTTTCACAATCACCCATCGGCTCCCACCCTCACACACACTGGCTACATCTAGACTGCATTGTAGTCGCTGTGTCCAAGGAATGCGTCCGCTTTTCTGACACATTTTTTGAAAAAGCAGATGTGCTCTTTTGCAATCCCTGTAAACCTCTTCTACAAGGCATAAGGGATGTATTGAAAGAGCACTTTTTTCTGAAATTTGGCACTGTGTAGATGCGCCAAATTTCGGAAAAGGCTCTTTTGAAAGTAAATTGGAAAAAGATACTCAATTTGCGTACCGCAAATTCCTTTTCTTTTTCTGATTTAACTCTCAGTCTAGACGTAGGCAATGCCACTTGACCTTTCTGTGACTTCTGGATGACCGGAAGACACTTCAGTTTTCTAAAGAAAGGTGGCTTTCCATGAGACCCTGTCTGAGCAATGTTTGATGAACTGAAGCAGCACTTGTCACAGCCAAAGACAAAGTGAGTACGAACAAAGCTGAATTTGCAGGATGGACTAGCTGACCTCTTGATTTCTCTTCCAACCATCATTTTCTATGATTCTTCATGATATGCACAGTTACCCAGTGAGCAAAATATACCTCATGTTTCTACATCTGATCCTTCAGGAAGCCTGGAGGGTAAACCAAATGTTTCCATTGGAAAGTGTGAATACTGGAAAGCTGCTGCAAGAATGGAGGATATTCTATTCAGAGAGAGTTGTGAAACTGTGTGTTTTTGAGAACTGGACTGTGTTACCCTTAACTTGAGGCATGCACGCCCCAGAATGTGATCAAGCTAAATGCAATTATATGGTGTATATGCAGCCATTATGAATTCATCAATTAAAACACCATATAGTTAAGGGGTAATTGGAAAGCAGACTTTTTGATGCAAGATTAAAAATCTAGCTTTCTGTTTCTTCTAATCAGAATGGGATGAGTAGGCGTACACGTAAATAAGTGAGTGTGAAAGAAGGTGTATGGATGAAAACCTTGAGTCTAGACTCCTATGATATTAGAAGTGTTTTGGAAGCAATGAAAAGTGACGATCCAGTAAGAGTCATTATGTATTTTGCAGAAGTTATAGAAGATCCACTAATACAGTGCAATTTGGAGTCTGCCACACAGGAGAACAGAAGGGAAATCCTTGAGGTCTGGCAGGCCTCTGGATAAAGGGAATGGGGGAGAGGACTCAAACCCTTTCACTAGCAAATTTACCTGAGGTAATGGAGAAGCCAGGGAAATTTCCCTCAGTAGTCCTTCACTTACGTTAGGGTGCGTCTACACTGCACCATTATTTCGAGATAATTAGCATTCTTTCAAAATAACTAAGCGAGTGTCTACACAGCAATTCCGTTATTTCAAAATAATTTTGAAATAACGAACAGCTTATTCTGAAATCTGTAAACCCCATTCTGTGAGGAATAATGCCTATTCCAAAATAGCTATTTCAAAGTAAGGCGTGTGTAGATGCTCCACTGCTGCTATTTTGAAATAGCCCCTCTCCAAGGCCATACTAAGTTATTCCTCCCCCAGGCTTCCTGGAGCTCTAAATCGAGGTAGCACATCTACATTAGAGAAGCCTGCCTCACACTAATTTTGAGGCTTCCCTGCAGCGTAAACTATTCCGGAATAGCTTATTTCGAAATAAGGGTGCAG
Organism: Rafetus swinhoei; assembly: GCA_019425775.1. NCBI lineage: Eukaryota > Metazoa > Chordata > Testudines > Trionychidae > Rafetus > Rafetus swinhoei. The sequence continues at coordinate 9,981,957 of CM033437.1, read as the reverse complement.
TGTAGATGTACCCGTAGGAAAGCGAGGAAAACTGATGGAGTGGATTTTAGTGATGTTTAATACGATGTGTTAACTGTGACATCTTGGTAGAAATGATAAAAACTGAAAAGTGTGAATGTGGGTCACATCCTTTCTGTGTAAGGTGCATGTAAAAACCATGAATGAGAAGACTCTCCAGAGACTGGCACTGCTGAAAACATTTTTTTCTTTACTATTTTATTATGGGGATCCAGCAGTAAATGTGTCATTGTTTATTTGGGCCCTTGAACGTATTTTACAACACATGAACACTTAGCCAAGCAGTTGACTACACAATTGATCAACAACCAACATGAATCACTCCTCCTTGGTAACCGCAATGAAGGCACCCATGGAAATAATTCTACTTTGGAAAAATGCGGATGAAGCTTTAGGAGCCTGGAGCATTAAAGGAGTGAATGGAATTTTTGTAGTTTGAGTTGTCTCATCTGTGCTCCAAAGACAGATTCTGGAAACGGTAAATGCTGTTTCAATATGGCAACAGTCACAGAACACATACCTCGCCAAAGCAGCTGTACTACCTCCCCAAACCACTGAACTTGTAGTTGTGGGTCAAAATAAGTCCAACTTAGTAAAAGTTCAGCAAGTAAATTCTCAGGAGGTGATTATTTCCCTTTATTCGGCACTGGTGCAACCCCACTACAGACAGGATGTGGATGCATTGGAGAGGGTCCCGTGGCGGGCAACCAAAATGATTAGGGGACTGGAGAACATGATATATGAGGAGAGACTGAGGGATTTGGGTTTATGTAGTCTACAGAAGCTAAGAGACTGGGAGGGGGGGATTTGATAGCAGCCTTCAACTTCCTGAAGGGAAGGTCCAGAGAAGATAGAAAAAGGCTGTTCTCAGTGTTGACAGATGGCAGAACAAGGAGCAATGGTCTCAAGTTACAGTGGGGGAGGTCTAGGTTGGATATTAGGAAGAACTATTTCCCTAGGAGAGTAAGGAAGCACTGGAATGGGTTACCTAGGGAGGTGGTACAATCTCCAGCCCCAAAGGTTAAGTCCCGGGTTGACAAAGTGCTGGCTGGAATGATTTAGTTGGGTTGGTCATGCTTTGAGCAAGAGGTTGGACTCAATGACTCCTGAGGTCTCTTCCAGCTCTAGGATTCCAGGATTCTAGGATTCAAGCAGAGGCTGCGGTACAGGCTTTTCGTGTGTCGGACAGGCTGTATTAACAGTACAATTTGTTATAAAGTATGTAATCTCCCTCACTCTGCTTCTCTCCCTTCCCAGGAATGTTGAGAATTTCAGAAGCCTATCAACCCACTGACCGCTTCATGACAGTTTTCAACCTTACCCCCACCACCTTTTCAACTTTTATCTTCATGGGCATCCCTGGCCTGAAAGATGCCCACATCTGGATTTCCATCCCGTTCACTGCATTCTACATCATTTGCCTGGTGGGCAATTTCATGGTTCTGTTTGTGATAGGGAAAGAGCAGACCCTTCACAAGCCGATATACCTGCTGCTGTGCATGCTGGCACTCATAGACATCATCATACCTACCCTCATCATTCCAAAAGCTTTGTGTATATTTTGGTTCAGTTTGAAAGACGTTAGTGTAAGTGCCTGCCTCATTCAGACATTCTTCCTTCATCAGTTTCTATTATGGACTCAGCAATCCTTATGATTATGGCTTTCGATCGCTACATGGCCACATGTTACCCTTTGAGATACAGCACCATCCTCACCAATGCACGCATCACTAAGCTGGGGTTAGTGAGTTTGATAAGAACTATTCTTTTAGTTGTGCCCCTACCCCTGCTCCTGAAAAGGCTGCCGTTCTCTGCCAACCACCTTATCCTCCACATGTACTATGACCACATGGCTGTGGCAAAGACGTCATGTAGGGACATCATAGCAAGCACATTGTATGGTTTGGGTGGCAGTTGTAGTCATGGGATTTGACCTGACGGTCATTGTCCTATCTTATTTTGTGATAATCAGGGCTGTCTTCAGAATCAGCTCCAAGAAAGCCCACCAGAAAGTCCTCGATACCTGCACAGCTCATGTCTGTGTGATGATGATGGCTTATCCTGTTGGACTCTTCCTCTCTGACACACCGGTTCAGTCACGACATCTCTCTCCATGTTCATATCCTCTTGGCCAACCTCTATTTCCTTCTCCTCCCCACACTCAACCCTATCATTTATGGGGTCAAAAGCAAAGAGCTTCATGACAAACTGGGAAAATACATCACCAGAATGTGCTCACTTGTGGCCACTGACATTCAACATGCATGACACAACAAAATGGAGACAACTGGAGTATATTATCTTGACTTTGATGGGCGTGCACCTTAGAATGTGATCAAGCCAAATGTAACCACATGATGGGCACTCCACCACTATGAATTAATCAAATGGACCAAATACTGAAGGCTTATTGGCAAGGAGATTGAAAGAAGATAAATGGATTAAAACCTTGAGTCTAATATCTCTGATAAGAGGCGTTTATAGAAAAATAAGAACATTGATGACACACTAGTGATCTTTATGGCCGACGTGTTTTGAAGAAGTTATTAAAGATTAGCTAAAAGAGTGTACTTTGCAGCAGCTCCCTGAAGTTATCTTGAAAGATGTTTTTCCTGACACCCTTTCTCCCTAGCAGGTGAACAATTGGACAGTGTGAATCTACTATCAGTCAGAGTACATCTACACTGCAACACTATTTCAAAATAACTGGTGTTATTCTGAAATACCTTAGGCCGCATCTACAGAGCAGGCAGTTATTTTGAAATAGTGTCAAAATACCGTCAAGCTGGAGAACTACTTACTCCAAATCCTGTGACCCTCATTGTACGAGAAGTAAGGAAAGTCAGAGGCAGAGTGCTTTATTTCTAAATAAGCGCTGGGTAGACACTCGTTATTTTGAAATAAGACACGCAATTGATATAGCTCAATTTGTGTAGCTTATTTCAAGTTAAGCCCTGCAGTGTAGACGCACCCTACTCAATACCATTCCTGATGTTTTTGATGTTTTAAACCTACTGCTTATGTCTGTGTGGGTATGTTTTTCTGAAATAACTTAGTGGGCGTCTACACAGCAAGTCTTTTCTTCGAAATAATGTCGAGCTCGAGGACTTCTTACTCTGACTCCTGAAACTCTCATTTCATGAGGAATAAAGGAAGTTGAAGGAAGAGTGTTCTTCCTTCGACTTCCTGCTGTGTAGACAACGCTAAAGGCCGAATTAATCTGTTTTGACTTAAGCTATGCAATTGACATAGCTGAAGCTGTGTAGCTTAATTCGACTTTAGCCCTGCTGTGTAGACGTACCTAGTGTGATTAAATCTAATAAACTACCATGTTACACATGAGTATGCTTATTAGCATTTAATATCTGACATAATTGTTGTATACTCGTTGATTTATTCCTCACACTGCTTGACATGAAATAGTTCCTTTTCCCCTACTGTTGGTTCTGAAAACATGGGATAACAGATTGCTGTGTGAAATTATTACATTGCTTTGGAGTCCAATAACATATCACTTTGCACAGTCAATTTTCAAGCTGCTTACAGCTGGAATTTTCAAAATACACACAAACTATATGTATTGTCAATGAAGTCAAAAGTCGGTGTCAAAATTTCATCTTGGACTTTGTGAAAAAGATGAAACAAAATTTGATTGAATCCCTTGCAGTACTAGATTTACTGATAAATCATTTATGCCATTGTTTTTTGAAGATTTTGGACAGTTGCAGCTAGAGTAGGGAGTTTTGCTTTTGGTTCACTGGTCTCATTCTCAACACAATCATGTTTAGAAATTTGGGTTGATGGTCTTGGGCACATGGATGGCACTGGGAGCAAAAACTTTCATGACCTTGGCCTGTTTACTCTTTCATTGCTGACGGTACCTCTTTGCAATGTTGTGGTTGGAATGATGGAGATTCTACAACCTCTCTGTTCAATTTACTCCAATGTATTCCATTTTAGGACCCACAAGCGATGACAGAAATCTGTTGTGAAGGTTGCATCTATGAAATAAATTATTGCACCACTCAGTGCTCATATGTACCTGAAGCATTCTACTTCTGATGAAGTCTGTGAGGGTGAGAAGTCTAATGTTATCGTTAGGCTCTACTTTTAGACACTTACAGCAACAGTATATTTTAACTTACAATATGGATAGTGTCTATCATAACTGAATGCGATAAACATAGATCATGTCTGTGATGGGGTGCGGTCAAAGATGACCCCTTGGGGGGGCTTCCCGGGGTTGCTGATACAGCCACTGCAACTCACCTTCCTGCTCTCTGGGGCTCCTGACCACCCGGTCCTGCTGGGCCAGCTCCGCTGGTTTCCCCAGCCAAGGCCCCGAGCTGAGGTCCCTGCCCCCACCAAGAAGCAGTACAGACACTGAACCTCTTCAAGTCCAAGGACAGTGTAGTTTAGGGCCCCACTTCCTGGGATACCACTCCCCAGATGGGATCAAACCCCAAAGAATTAGGTAAGCCCCCTTTAACAATGAAAGGGGGAATGGGTATACTGGTTGCCCCCCAGGTAACAATTGTTCACACTGGGTCTGATAGAAAATAAAAGTGATTTTATTAAGTGGAAGCAGTAGGATTGAAGTGGTAATAAGTGAGAACAGGCAGAGCAAAGTAGGTTACGAATCAAAAGAAATAAAAACGTGTGGCTAATTCTAAACTGAAACCTCAGCACAAACTCTTCAATCTCACCCTAGAACCTCTTTTCCAACTGCCCCTCCAAACCAGAGCTATCTCCCCACCCTGGGAACTTTGGCTCCTTCCTTCAGGTACAGCCCAGCTAAAACACCAAAGCCTCTGCCTTCCTATTCTTTTTGTTAAGGAATTGAGGCCACTCCCTACCAACCACTGCTCAGACTTGAGGACAAAAAATTGTTAACAGTGGCTCATCAAGAAGTTGCAGGTAACACCCTTCTTGTCTCCCATTCACACATTGGAAAGTCACAAAGTATTCCCCACTCCTCAGTTGAGGCCATGTCAGTGGGATTTTTTTTTTCTCGCATCTCACTTGTGTGTGTTCCCCGACTGGTTTTTCTAGGGTCGGCAGCCCCCAGAACACCTTTTCATTTGCTGCCAAAGTGTAGAGCAAGGTGCTGATCAATTCATCGCCATTCACCCAGTGGTGGTGACCTGCAGAACCCTTTTGGCTGGCCAGAGGCAGGATGTGGGCAAGTCTCTGTGAACTACATGAGGAGATCCATATTTTTCATTCTGAGACTATGAATACAGCATCCAACAAGTGTTGTGGAAATGCTGTATAAAGGAGCGAGACTGCATTATCGGGACGTGTTTCTCGTGGAAAGAAACAGTTTGAAGCATTAAGGCCTGAAGTGTGAATGACTCAGCAAAATTATGCTATGAGCAACAGCCAGAGTCTGACAGAAGTCGAAGGATCCATCTTCTGTCATCCAGTCCCATCATGTGGCAGTCTGAGCCTGGGGGTCCTGGAATATAGATTTACATCCCTGAATCTCTTGGCTAACAGCCACTCATGGCTCGGACCTCCATGGACTTATCTCCTTTTATTTAAACTGGATTATATTTTTGGCCATCACAATATGCTCTAACAATGAGGTCACAGGCTCACTTCCCTTTATTTGCTTTAAATCTGCTGTCTATAAATCTCCTGAGTTACCCCCTGCTTCCTGTCATATGTGAAGGAGTAAGCAAGACTTCCATATTCACTTTATCCACACCGGTCCTGATTTTATAGATTTCTGTCTTGTCCCCTTTTGATCATCTCTTGTCCAAGCTGAAATCCCCCAGTCTTGTAAATCTCACCTCAGATGGAAGCTGTTCTATACCCCTAATCATTTCTGTTGCCATATATATACGATTAGGGATACGGTTAGGGTTAGGGTGATATATATACTGTACCCTTACATCACACATCCTTTATACTTGTATAATGATCATATCCACTTTCAAACTCACTAACGGTACGACTCCACAATGTGGCTATTTGGGGATACCGGAGGTGTCCCAAACTAACTACCCCACGTCTTAACAAGCCGCCCGTTATTTCAAAATATTTTTCAAAATAGGTGCGCTATTTCAGCATCCCTGTAACCCTCATTCCATGAGGGTTAAGGGATGTCTCAAATCAGCATGTTATTTTGAAATCTGGCACTGGGTAGATGTGCAAAATTTCAAAATATGCTATTTAGAAATAAGAAACGCAATTTGCATAGTGCAAATTGAGTATCTTATTTCAAGTTTAGGGTACAGTGTAGACGCACCTTAAGGGATTCTGACAAATAACGTTGATGCCATAATCCAGGAAGAAGAAAGTCTTTGCCACCACCTCCAGCTTCCATCAGTTTAGGGTCTCATTTGACCTCTGGAAGGGGCAGTGACTTTCCATAGGCTAATGGAATGGGTATTGCCAATATGCTGCTGTCATTTGGAAATGGGTTTTGGTTCTGTGTCTTATGGCAACCTCCCTTAAGCTGCACGGGCTTTTTGCTTTGACAGTCTCAGCCCTGGAATTGGTAAATTATTTCTTCAGTCCTTGGGAAAGCCCTCACGCTGAAACTCTCCACGGTCTATTTTCTGCTCCTCCCGTTGCTCCCAGAGCCAAGGGGGTTGTCTGTGAATCCTGGCCAAACTGAGTCCACAGAGACTGTACAGCTGGATCATAAAAGTCATTTTCCAGCACAGCGAGTGTCTGAGATGAAATTCATACACAGAAGCTCGGTGCTCTGCCTTCCATAAGGAGATTTCCTCTCTCTGTTGAGTGAGTTTTGTGTGAGTTGCGTGTTTCTGCATTAAGGCAGAAACTCCGGAAGGGTTCTAGTGTTGAAGTCAAGGACCACCCAGGTAGGAATTCACCAGCACTTGTGCTGTTTAGTTTTGTCAGAAATGCCAAGTGATTTACACGGTAAAATAAGATCGACAAAGGTATTGGAACTAGACTAGACAAATATTTGTTTTTAAGATCAGTTCCTTGTCTCTTTTACTAGTCTCAGGTACCTTCAGGGGCTTGGGGTGAATGATTTTTCCTCTCATGCTCTCAGGTTTTCCAGCTCAGCATCTTCACTGACTTGTGAGGAAATGCAGCCAGAGCCCCTGCAGTGGGTGTCCGTGTTATGAGGCATTTTACAACAAAAATGGGTTGTGCACTGGCCAGATTCTGTACTCATAATGAGCCTTCATGGGGTCACTCCAGAGTGACTCTCACTGGCTCCTTTTAGACTTCATGGCTTCTCATGACTCCACCCAGTCTGTCCCGCTCTCCTTCCCCACACAGACTGAGCTGCTGTCGGGGTTCCTTTCCCCCCAGACAGGCAGTTCAGGCTGATCTCCCGCTTTCCCCAGCGCAGGCAGACAGTGAGTTGAACCTAGTCTGAGGTGATATTTCTGTGAACTGTCACTGTGGGTTCTGGCACCTGTTTTTGGTGCTTGGTGACAGCTATCACTGTGTGGCAGAGCTGGAAGTGCTAGGGTGGGACACATACATGGACAGCAGCCCAACATGGGCGGTTGTGTGGGAGGGAATGGAATGTACACGGACAGGCGAGCCACACTGAGGTTATGGGAACACGGAGGAAGGTGTGCACAGACAATGTGATAACACTGAGAGTTGTGGGGTCAGACAAGGGGAGTAAAGGGACACGTGATGGTTGGGCACGCAGGGGGTCTATGGATAGGCAGAAAGCACTGGCCGTTTTGGGGTCACAGACCCTCATGCATATGAACAGGAGGGCACAGCTCTCAAATTATTTTTTCCTTTGTGATTGTTGGTCCAAGGCCAGCGCTGGGATGCTTCTTGGCCCTGATTGTATTTGGACAATTCTCAAAGTCCTTGAGATTCCCCGGGTTGTCATCCCAGGATCACATTAGCTCTTTTTGGTCATAGGCTCATATGTAACTAATTATCCCATCATGTCCCAAAACCTTTTCAAACACATTGTGCTTTCAATATACGTCCCCCCATGTAAGTATCACCTACATTCTTTGTTCCTAGATGTAGATATCTACATTGACGTACTAAAATACACAGTGTTTGCTTTGACTGAGTTTACCAAGCAATCCAGATAGCTCTGAATCACGGACCCATCCTCTTCAGTATTTGGGAGCCACCAATTTTTGAGTCCTATGCAAACATCATCAGTATTCAGGTGTGGGAAGAGTTAGTAGCTGAGTTGCTGACACATTTCTTGGCTTACTCTTGTCAATTAATACCTAGAACTTAAGTCTCCGACAAAGCCTGTGCAACCCACGTACCTAGTGTAGTTTGCTGTCCCATGTAGTGGCACTTAGAACACTTACAGCAGGGTTTCATAAGAACATAAGAATGGCCATACTGGGTCAGACCAAAGGTCCATCTAGCCCAGTAGCCTGTCTGCCGACAGTGGCCAGCGCCAGGTGCCCCAGAGGGGGTGGACCGAAGACAATGATCAAGCGATTTGTCTTCTGCCATCCTTCTCCAGCCTCTGACAAACAGAGGCCAGGGACACCATTCCTACCCTCTGGCTAATAGCCTTTTATGGACCTAACCTCCATGAAATTATCTAGCTTCTCTTTAAACTCTGTTATAGTCCTAGCCTTCACAGCCTTCTCTGGCAAGGAGTTCCACAGGTTGACTATGCGCTGTGTGAAGAAGAACTTTCTTTTATTAGTTTTAAACCTGCTACCCATTAATTTCATTTGGTGTCCTCTAGTTCTTATATTATGGGAACTAGTAAATAACTTTTCTTTATTCACCCTCTCCACACCACTCATGATTTTATATACCTCTATGAGTTTCCAGCTGTCTTTGGCAGCCATTCCAAGGTTGTGCTCTGGGTTAACAGACCAACCAATTTTCCGACGGTGCTAGTGTAATCCTTGCACCTAGTCCCATGTAGTGGCACTTAGACCACTTAAAACAAGAGATAAGAACAAGGGAGCTTTGCAGCCTAAGCTGAAAGCCAGCTGGCTTTATAGCTCATTCAGTTGCAGCTCCTACATTAAGCTCCTGAGGTCTCAGATTCAAATCTGCCCACTGGTGATTAGACCTACAGAAAGTGTCTCACCAAAAATATTAACAGAAGTGCAGGACTGTTGCTCTAAAGACCAAGACTTTGTGCTCATTCTGTTGAGCAAATGTCAGAAACAAGTGCCAAAATGTCTCTTTCTAAGAGGAGAAACTTGGCTCCTTTCCAACATAGGAATCGCATGATGGATCAGACCTATGCCTTTGGCTGACAATTGCCAGGTGATGCAGAAGAATGTGAAAGAATAAAAAAAAAAATCTATGGGAGGATGATCAAACAATCACAGATTTGTCACACTAATACCTAGCAGAGATTGGATTTTGCACTGAACCATGTGGACATATAGGGTGTTCCTATTTGTTTGTTTGTTTAGCTTTAACTATAGGAACTGGATAGTCCCACTATCCATGTAAATATCCAAAGCCTTATGATTCTTATTTACATTCTGGCCTCCACAACCTCTTGTGGTAACAAGTTCCTCAGTCTATTAGGCACTGAGTGAAGAAAACATTCATTTTAATCTGCTTACTTTTCCTATGTCCTCTCTAATTCAGGTGCGTTGTGAGGTAACAATCCCAGTCTTTTTCACCTCTCTCCCTATGAGAATTTCATCTGCTCCTTGATGCTGCTCATTGGCCTTGCCTTAGGACTTTTATGTCAGCAATAGCCTGTGTAGGAAGGGTATCTGGGACTACATGGAGGAATCCACTGGAGAGTGAAACAATGGCTGACTGATCTCATGGCTTTGTGTTTGCTATTTGATTCCCCTCTCCACTCCTCCTTGATCTCACTATTGTGCATCGTTTCTGTCTGTATTTGCACTGTGAGCAGGATTTCACAGAGCTGCGTGCCACGATGCCCCATCCCTATCCTGAATTCCTGAAGTTAAATTAGACCCTTCTTAGGTTTAAAAGTCTCAGAAGGGTCACGGTGTTGGTCTGTAACTTTAAAAACAATAAGTTGTCCTGTGACTCCGTAGAGACTAACAAATGTATAGATAGTATCATAAGACTTTGCGGTTCATCTCATCTGAAGAAGTGGGTATTACCCATAAAAGTTCATGATACCATACTTTTTTCTTAGTCCCTGAGGGTACTTCTACACAGCACTGTAACGCTAAATAAGAGATGCAATTTGAGGAAGGCTAATTGTGTATCTTATTTTGATGCTATTTCAAAATAGCTCATTGAGTCATTTGGAGCTACCTACACAGCACCAAATTTCAAAATAAATTGCTATTACGAAATGTCCCTTACTCTTCATAGAATGAGGTTTACAGGGATGTCGGAAGAGTGAGCCCAAAATAACAGGCTTGCTGTGAAGACATGGGATAGCTATTTCGGGACACTCCGGTATCCCGAAATAGCGTTGCAGTGTAGACATACCCTAAGGTGCCACAGGACTACCTATGGTTTTTAAACATTCTTATGTGTTTGAAGATTTCAAGCTTTTCCCTCCAACAGGGATACATATTGGAGTTATTGATATCAAAGTTAAACTGCTCTCATACTGCCCATCAACCAGGCCTGGGTTAGCTGCCCCTCAGGACTTCTCTAGATTTGGCTATCACCTCCACAGACTGGTACTATCTGTAAATTTTGCCATCTCACTGCTCAACCTCCTTATGAGATTGCTGGCAACTATAAAATATTTACTACACTATTTGCTATAAAGCATGTCACTGCCCTCACTGTGCTTCTCTCCCTTTATAGGTACCTGGAACATTTCTGAGCCTTAGCAACACATTGACAACCTCATGAGAGATTTCAACCTCACCTCCTCCGATCCTTCAACATTTATCCTAATGGGCATCCCGGGTCTGGAAACAGCCCACATCTGGATTGCCATCCCTTTCTCTATGTTCTACATTATGGGCCTGTTGGGAAATGTCATGATTCTGTTCATTGTCGTGAAAGAACAGACTCTGCACAAGCCGATGTTTCTTCTGCTCTTCATGCTGGCACTCACAGAAATCGGCACATCGACTTCTGTCGTGCCGAAGGTACTGTGTCTATTTTGGTTCAATATGAAAGGCATTACCGTGGGTGGATGCCTCACCCAGATGTTCTTCATTCACACAGGGACTGTGATGCACTCAGCCGTCCTCGTGACAATGGCCTTTGATCGCTACGTGGCCATATGTAACCCTCTGAGATACACCACCATCCTCACCAATGTACAAATTGCTAAGCTCGGGCTGGTGGGTTTGATAAGAGCTGTTCTCTTCATTCTGCCCATACCCCTGCTTCTGAGCAGGCTGCCATTCTGTGACAACCGCATTATCCCCCACACGCACTGCGACCACATGGCGGTGGCAAAGACATCATGTGGGGACATCACAGTGAACAGGACGTACGGCTTGGTGATAGCATTTGTAGTTACGGGGTCAGACCTGATGCTCATTGCTCTGTCCTATGGCTTGATCATCAGAACCGTCCTGAGAATCTCCTCCAGGAAAGCCCACCAGAAAGCCCTCAGCACCTGCACCGCCCACATCTGTGTGATGCTGATTTCTTATCCGTCCTTCCTCTTCTCCACTCTGACATACCGGTTTGGTCAGGGCATCGCTCCCCACGTTCACATCCTCTTGTCCAACCTCTACTTCCTCCTCCTCCCCATGCTCAACCCTATTGTGTATGGGGCTAAAACTAAAGAGCTGCGCGAAAAATTGGGCAAATATGCCTGCATCATTTGATCGTCTGTGGCCATCAATTTTAAACCTGTGTGAACAGACCTGAAAGGAATATCTCCTCATTAATCAAGCGTGCTCTGTCAAGTGGGCCCAGCACTGTGGAAATTCAGAGTGTGAAAAACTCCTCACATCAACACGGTTCCAACACCAAGCACTGCTCTGGCTGTTGCTGCATTCCCTCACTGTGACCATTGCCTGTTCTCTTTCAGTGTAACCCCATCAGTCTCTACCACACACAGCCTGTCACGCAGCCTTTCCATGACTTCCCGACCTCCAGAAGATACTGCATGTTTCTGAGGCAAGATTTCCTGCTAGAATCTATGGGTTTGTCTACACTGCAGGGTTTTTGTGCCAGAAACTTTTAGCAGAAGAGATCTTCTGCAAAAACTTCTTGTGCAAAAGCATGTCCACACCTCAAACGCACATCGCAAAAGCGATGTGCTTTTGCACAAGAGAGCATCCACACTGCATGGCTGCTCTTGTGCAAGAAAGCTCTGATGGCCATTCACAGAATGGCCACCAGAGCACCTGTGTTTTTTCTGATAGGCTCTTTTTGCACAAGAAACCCCTGCGGAGTGTCCACACATGCCTTTTTGCACAAGAGGTATACCGCAAAAAGGAGTTTTTCCTCGTGGGGAGAGGAATAACTCTATTGGGAAAAATCCTCTGTCCTGTCGATTTACTGTATTTTTTTTTTTTTTTTTTTTTGCGTAAAAACGCGCTTGAGGTGTGGCCGCTCCACCAGTTTTTGTGCAAAAACAGTTGTTTTTGAGCAAAAACCTTGTAGAGTAGACAAAGCCTATATCAATGGGGTTCTTGGTCATTTTGGCAAACTGAAGCTATGTTTTCTGACAGTCAAAGAGCCAGAAAGCCACCACATTACTGAACATTTTATCTCAGGTACAGTGCTCCTATGAGCAAAATGTACCTGATTTTTTTCTGCATCCAGTCCTTCAGAAAGCCTGGAAAGCTGGACACAGGTCCAACTGGAAAGCTTCTGCAGGAGTTGTGGGAAGTCTACTAGAGCTTAGCAGTGACACTTGTGAAAATCAAATTTGTTGCCCAGTATCCTGTCTGCCGACAGTGGCCAATGCCAGGTGCCCCAGTGGGAAGGAACACAACAGGTAATCCTCACGTGATCCCTACCCATCACCCATTTACAGATAAACAGAGGCTAGGGACACCATTCGTACCCATCCCGGCTAATAGCCATTGATGGACCTAACCTCCATGAATCTATCTAGTTCTTTTTTGAATCCTTGGAAGCCTTCCGGAGCAATATTTTTTCTCCTGACACTCCTTGTCCACAACAGGTCAGCAACTGGCCAGTGCAAACCTGCTGTCAGTTACCATTCCAGATGCTATGTAAATATCTGGGATGTTCTAAACCTATTGTTTATGTGTGACAGAAATCCTGAGCCAGACCTATTAGAAAAGCTTCAATCAGGACAGAGGAATTGGAGCTGGCTAAATAAGCCCAAGTCTACATGCCAGGTAAAGAACAGCTATCAGCCTCATTAGCCAGGGGCTACAGAAAGGCTATCAGGAAAGAAGCCAAGGAAGAGGAAAGGGAGGAGCCAGGGAGTTAGAAACAACTCACTAGATGGCTGCAGAAGCTAGCAGTCATGTAGGGAGTAAGCCTTAAGCTACAACCGTGATTCCCAGACTTTTTGGCATCACACCCTCTTTTTGATTTTTGAGAAACCCTCATGCTCCCCACCAAAAAAAAAAAAAAGTTGCCCTTTTAAGAGCAGGCATTGCTCTTTTAAGGTGGCCATTTTGAAGTCTGCCCGGGATGCTACATCCTCCACCCACCCTAGCCAGCCTGAGCTGTGTGTGTTCCGGCTGACACCCAAGCCAGGAAAAAACAGAAAATACTGGACATTTCACATGGTATTTTCTGAATTTTTTTACTGGATGGACCAGGCTCTTTCTTGGAGGGGGACTGATGGGGGGTGGGGAGGAGTTGGGTCACGTTGCACTCCCCCTGGAATTTCTTCACGCCCCTGCCAGGGGGCGCGCTCCCCAGTTTGGGAACCTAGGAGCTACAAGGTGGTGGGAACTAATACAGTCTTAGAGAAGAGCCCACAGAGTATTTGTTCACACAGAATTGCTGTGTTCCCATTGACTTAACAGCTCCTGAATCAACCCCATCTGGGGTTCTGAAAATAGACAGCAATCTTAAGTTATGACACCTGTTGGAGTCCAATAACTTACCACTTTGTGCAGTTGATTTTGGAGTCACTTTCAGCTAAAACTCTTAAAATACAAAACACCATCTCTGTTAGTCAAAACATCAGAAGTAGGTATTGAGAGTTCATCTTGGACAGAAACAGAAGAAACAAAGGTTGCCACCAAATGTGCAGATGATTGAGTCCCTTCCAGTACCCACTCCTTCACAAACTAGATTGGCTGATATCTCCTTTTTGCCATTGTTTTGTGGAGGCCTTGGAGCAGCAGTGGGTCGTTTTGCCGATGGCTTACTGGCGTCATACTCAGAACAAACAAGTAGAGCAGTATTGGGTTGAATATCTCAAAGACATGGAGGCCTTTGGGGATAAAGTCTTCAGTGAACTTGCCTTATTTGCACTTTCATTGATGTTGCTACCTTTTAAATGAAAGACCATTTTCTCACATGCACTTAAAAAAACAACAACAATCCAACAAGATGCAAGAGAAACTTTTAGAAAAAAAATCATCATGTTAGGACATATATGCAATGCCATAAAATCTGTTGTAAAGTGTTTGCGCCAAGGAAAGAAATTCGTTCAGTTGTCACTGTTGATATATATGACCATCAGCAGCAGCATTCTGCATCTGATGAAGACTGCAATGGTGAAATGTTGTCTTTTACAGATTTAGAGTAACACACTCATTCAACCCAAAGTATGAACATTAACTTTATCATTGAATGCAATTAAAAATAAACATCATAAAAACGTTATTTTCATTTTTACATGACATATGTTTTGGAGTCCTTTGAGGCTATTCGTTAGCACTGTTATTTTTTGTTTTTCATTTGTAACACCATCCAACCATCAGTTCAGATATCAGTATCAGTACTGGGGTTTTTAATTTTAAATTTGATTGTAATCTCAGACTTGTTTCTTATACACTCCTGCTATGGCTTGTAGTTTTCTTTACTTTGTTTGCAATCAAATCTGTACTAGGTGTCTAACAAAAGCTTTCATGTATAGACTAACAGGTTAATTAAAAAAAAAACACGTTGTTTCCAGAAACAGACTGAGCAACTTTTAGGTGAGTTTTTAAGAGATATGGGGCTATTAATGCAGTAGAAATCTCTGAAACCTCCACCTACAGCTCAGCTGGTAGCAGGGCATCAGAGGCCAGAAAAGTAAAGTTTTGAAAGAAGAACCATAATGTTTTGTCAGAGTTATGAATATTTCATAGTTACAAACAACCTCCATCCCCAAGGTGGTCATACCTTGGAGGTTCTACTGCACAGCTGCTGGAGTATACTCATTTTGCTACTGCAATAGAATTAAAAGAGGAATTGTCTTTTGCCCTCCATCCACACACGAGAAAATACTGAAGAGCTTTCTAAACTATTACGTACTTTTGTCCAAGACACAGCCCTTGACTGGGGACATTGTTTTGGAGTTTGCAGCGATGGAGTATGAAGAGGCCTGGAAGCATAAGCCCTTGTAGCATAGGCCTGGTGTTGGGCCCGAAGCCTGGGTTAAATTAATCAGAACTTTGCAGCTATGAAGCAAAGCTAAGTGTAAGCAGGGGCAGGCCTGGCTCACAGACTCTGTCAAGAACACGGTGCTATTACAGAAAGACACTTTCCTATGTACTATTAGGCCTCAGAGTATCTATGCAAACACATTCCAGAAAGCTGTTGCTAGAACACCTCCATACTAAACACATTGTCCAAAGACAACAGGAACACAGTGATCCATCTTAAAGATAAGGTCAGGGTAACAGCATGATGGATAGAGATGTTTCCATTGAATGAACATGTGCCAGGTTACGGGTGGTCTCTGGATACATCAATGGGTGTTACTCTAATATGTCAGAGGGTGGCACCCCAGGGCATGTCTACACAGCAGGACAAAAGTCAAATTAAGCTATGCAACTTCAGCTACATCAATTGCGTAGCTGAGGTCGAAATAGCTTAACTCGGCTTTTGGTGCTGTCTACACAGCAGGAAGTCGAAGAACACTCTCCCTTCGACTTCCCTTACTCCTGGGCTATGTCTAGACTGCAGGCTTCTTTTGGAAGAGCTTTTTTTCGGAAGAGATCTTCTGAAAAAACCTTCTTCCGAAAGATAGCATCCACACACAAAAGTGCATCGAAAAAGCGATCTGCTTTTTCGGAAGATAGAGTCCACACTGAATGGATGCTATCTTGCATTTAATCTGTGATTACTATGGAGTGGCTACCAGGGTACCTGTGCTTTTTCCTCTTTCCTCTTCTTTCGAAAGAACTCCCTCTTCCCCATCCACACACTCCTTTTTCTGAAAGAGCTCTTTTGGAGAAAGGCTTCTTCCTCATAGAAAGAGGATTACCAATGCCGGAAAACTCCCTCTGTTCTTTCAATTTACTTTTGGAAGAACGCAATTGCAGTGTGGACATAACCCAGGTTTTGTCGGCGAAATGGCCGTTTTTCTGACAAAACTCTGTAGTGTAGACATACCCCACGTGTAATGAGGGTTATGGGAGTCGGAGTAAGAAGTCCTCCAGCTCGACGTTATTTCAAAATAATTGCTTGCCATGTAGACACGTTCTTCGTTATTTCAAAATAATGTCAGCTATTGTGAAATAACTCTGCTGTATAAACATTCCCTCAGATATAAGGAGCAATGAGTATCTTGTTTGTACTAGTGCAAATGTAACCACCACTGGGCAGATTTGAACCTGGGCCCTCACATGTAGGAGCCGCTACAACTTGAGCTATGAAGCCAGCTGACTCTGAACTGAGGCTGCAGAGCTCCCTTGTTCTTATCTCTCCCTGTAAGTGGTCTAAGTGCCACTCGATGGAACAGTGACCCACACTAGGGCTATGTCTACACTTGCGGCTTCTTGCGCAAGTAATATGCAAATGAGGCTAAGGGTGAAATATCGCTGAGCCTCATTTGCATACCTAATGAGCCACCATTTTTTTCAGAAGAGGCTCTTGCGCAGAAGGAGCGTCTACACTGCCTTCTTGCGCAAGAAAAACCCTCTTGCTCAATGCCGTTCTTCCTCTCAAGTAATAGGTGTAACGGCATTGCGCAAGAGGGTTTTTCTTGCTCAAGAAGGGGCAGTGTAGACGCTTCTTCTTGCGCAAGAGCCTCTTCTGAAAAAAATGGTGGCTCATTAGGTATGCAAATGAGGCTCGGCGATATTCCATGCTTAGCCTCATTTGCATATTACTTGCGCAAGAAGCCGCGAGTGTAGACATAGCCTAGGTGTGTGGGTTACACAAAGTCCTGCTACTAAGCATGTGTAAAGCAAGAGTCATACATGTGTTACTGTACCTGTAACCCCTAAGCTGGGGCATTGGACCATGACTAAGTTACTTCTCTATGTACCAAGTCTGTGGATTTATTGGGTGGTTTGATCAGAGCCTGCCCTATGGGCTACCTGGCCATAGTCCACATAGCCTGCAGAAAGAACACAGGCATGCAGCCAACATTGGTCAGTAGCGCACAATTTGCAGCTTCCACAGAAGTGGATGAGCTTACCGAGGCACAACAAATGGGCCCAATTGGAGTCTTCATCTACAGAACTTGGAATCGGTGAATGGGATGCCCAGGGCTCAAAATATCAACACAGCATCAAATCTCTCGGCAACTGCCACCATCGATCTTGTGTGTCTTCTTGGTGAATCTTTTCATGAACCCTGTCCACACCCACCATCCCATACACTGCGGTGACACATGGGCCTATGGTTGCCAGATACTTTAAAAAAAATACCGGACATGGCAGGAAAAAAATTGGTTGGGCAAAAAAAAAAAAAAGGCATTGCGCCTTTAAATCTCCATGCTCACCACTGCCTTCTCCCCCACCAGACTCTGCAGAGGGGGAATGTCCCAAGCGACCTTCTGTCTGAAAAAAACAGAAAATATTGGACATTTGGGGTTTTTTACCGGACGGAGGCTGCAAATACCAGACTGTCTGGGCCAATACCAGATGCCTGACAACCCGACATGGGCCAGGCCGACAAAAGAAATTGTGCCAAAGAGGGCAGCCTCAGGCCATCACTGTGGGGAGAGTTGTTTCCACATTTTACCTAAAAACCTGCTAGCCTGTAAGGTTTCGTCTGTAAGAGGGATAGGGCTGGAGTGGGCGCATGAAAGAGGCAGCAAGGACTGTCACTGCTGATCCCCACCATCAATTCATCTTGTGCCACTTTGGTTGAGCTAATGCTGAGGGAGCCCATTGCTCCTTGTTTTACTCCTCACCAACAAAACACCTGTTGAAGCACCAGAGAGTCCTGGAGAAGTAGCCCTGGGTTTGAGACTCTCACCAGTGACTTTGAGGGGCTGAGGCAGTGCCTGCATTCTATTGTAAAGCCGACAGACCCTGGATGTCAGCAGGAAGGATTGAACTTAGACTTCAGGGGCTAAAGCCATGTGCTTCTATCACATGAGCTAGAAAACAAACTGCCTCTTAGCTCGGGCCATAGAGCAGACTTCATTCTCCCTTTTCAGTGCCTCTGGGTGACAGAAAGAAGTTTGGTTGCTTTTCATAGCACTACCCATCTCAGGTAGATGCTGTGATGGCTGACTATACCACAGGGGGGATTCTGAGGTAATATTATGTACAACTCTCTTACCCTCCCCCTTGTCCAGCACATCAGCTTCGCTCTTTGCCATGGTTCTATCTTTTCTGGACTTTTTAGAAAGCATTTCACAGAGTGAAACCTGGGGGCTATTGTGTGTAACCCCCTGACAAACAGCTGGTACTAGTTCCCACTCAGTTTCAAGGAGAGAGAACTTAGCGGATAGTTTTGTCTGACACTCATCCCTGTCAAAAATGTGTCATGGCTTCCAGTTTCCATCAATTCAGGACGATGTATTCTTCACCTATACAGGGCAGCAGTGATATTTGGGAGGCTAGGTGACTGGAAATGAAAACTCCCTGGGCAGTATACAGATCTGTTGAGAATAGCTTTTGTGGCAGCGTTCCCTCACATATTGTAGCCAGGCAGTCCACAACACTGAGAAAGAAAAGAAAGGGATACAGTCTGAGCAGATCACCAGACTCGGTTTCCCCTGACAACCTGAGCCCCTGTTACTAGGGAAGCATTTTTCCATGCTCAAGGGAGACTGTGAAGCTGACGTTCTCCAGGATCTATTTTCTGTTCTCCCACTGCTCACCCAGCCCAGGGACTTCTCCGGGAGTCCTGGACAACCTCAAGTCTGCAGGGACTGTGCAGAGGACCATAAAAGCCACGGTGAGTTTCAGACGTGTGAGAGTCACACACTGATTCTCAGGGCTCTGCCTTCTCTTACCGGAAGGAGATTTCCTCTCTCTACTCAGCAACATTTCAGTGAGTTTCCTTTTTCTGCATTACGTTTAGCACTTAAGCTGCAGGAAGGGTTCCAGGGTTCAAGTCAAAAACCACCTGGGCAGGATTTCATCGGCACAGAGCCTTGAAATAGTTGGGATTCTCAGAAACACCCAGCTGTTTTTTTCTGGGTAACTTGGAACTATGAATACTTTGAAAATAGTTTAGAGAAATATTTGTTTTTAATTTCAGTTCCTTGCATTTTATGGTGTCCTCCTGTCTGTCTTGGTAGCTTCCATTTTAGGGGGCAGTGTGTGGTTTTTTTTTTTTCTCTGGTTCATGCACATTTTCCAATTTCACCGCCCTGATAGGAAGTGCAGCAAAGCCTCTGCAGTTAGTATCTGTGTTACTGGAGGGTTGTCAACAAGAACAGGTCGAACGCTGGCCAGATTAAGCTCTCCCATTCTGCCTTCAGTGGGTCACTCCAGATTGACACTGGTCTCACTGGGTATGTCTACACTGCAGGCTAAAGTCAAATTAAGCTATGCAACTTCAGCTAGATTAATTGCGTAGCTGAAATTGAAATAGCTTAACTCAGCATTTGGCGCTCTCTACACAGCAGGAAATCGAAGGAAGAACACTCCTTCGACTTCCCTTCCTCCTCATGAAATGAGGGTTACAGGAGTCGGGGTATGAAGCCCGTTATTTTGAAATTATTTCGAAATAACGGGCTTGCTGTGTGGACGCGCACTCTGTTATTTCAAAATAACATGAGTTATTTTGCCTCCTGAAGTGGTGGCTTCCTTCAGACTCTTTCACTGGTGTCTGTAGCAGGACCCAAAGCTCTGATTTGCACAGCCAGGAGCTGAAAGTGAAACACTAAGATTGAATTTGGTCCCATTGAGATCAATGACAAATCTCTGGACATGTCCAGGAGTTCACTCTAAATCCACATGCAGGGACTTAAATCAATGGAGTGATTTACATAGGCAATGAGCCTCCAGGTACTTCAACTGGAGTCATCCTGGGTCCTCTAAGGAGGGGTGAGTGTGTTTGGACTAAAGAACTGACCAGAGAGTTGCTGAAAACTCAAACTCGCAGGCTCTAAGGTTCCAAACAATTAGGGTAGCATTGTTTTTGAAGGGTAGAAGAAGGTTCTTTGCCCTCTGTGCCCCTGAATCTCTGAGTCTGGAGAAGACCAAAGCAAAACAAGGCAGTCATAATAAAAGAATGTTCCGGGCTTAGAGGAGGTGTTAGAAATCTCACCTGAGGAGATTCAGGAATGCAAAGTGTGTGTCTGTGTACATGGGGGAGATTAGTGGAGCATCTAGTGTCCAGACGGGAGTTGTACCGAGTCCTGAAATGAGGTGAAATAGGAAATGGGCATCCTGCCTAATGCACAGATCAAAGAGGTGTAACGAGTCCTCCTGGTGCAGGGGTGGGGAATGTCTCAGGCTGTTAAAGTATATGGACCACGCTAGAGCAGATTGTCTTTGACTCCATCTGGACTGTCCTTCCTCCCCTCAGCAAAACCACTAGAGTTTTGCTGCAGCACCAGCAATTGCTATGATGGAAAGCAGCCTCAGCAAGGCCAGTCTGGGTTTCTAATGGGCTGCAATGTGTCAAAGCTTTATGTTGTTGTGAGGAAGTTACTCAGGCTGGCTCCTGTTCATCTCCATGTCCTCTCTCCCTCCTGGTAGGTCTATTCCACACATTTTCCTTGCACAGGCTGAGTGGTTACTGGGGTTCCCTTTTGCCCTCGAAAGGCAGCTCAGGTTGATCTCCCCCTTTTCCCTAGTGCAGACAGACACTGACTGGCTCCATCTACACTGTTTTTTGTGGATGAGGAAATGCAAATGAAGCACTAGTTTGCAAATCTCACGCTCTCATTTGCATATTCTCTTCCGATTCTTTTTTGCAGAACAGGGTTTTGCAAAAAAAACCGCAGTGTAGACGGGGCCATTTTCCGGAAAAAAAAAAACCCGTGCAAGAACCTGTAAACCTCATTTTTTGAGGAAAAAGGGATCTTGCGCAAAAGGGGTTTTTTTTCCCTAAAAATGGCCCCGTCTACACTGCGGGTTTTTTTGCAAAAGCCTCTTCCGCAAAAAGGATCGGAAGAGAATATGCAAATGAGCGCATGAGATTTGCAAATGAGCGCTTCATTTGCATTTCCTCATCCGCAAAAAACAAACAGTGAAGACGTAGCCAAGTGTCACCTGGCCTGAGGAGGCATTTCTGTGAGCTGTCACTCTGCGGGGGTGGCACCAGACTTGCTTCCTGGATGAGGGGTATCACTATGTGGCAGGGCTGTAAATTGTGGTGGAACTTCATGAACAAATGACCAGAAAAAGGGGGTTGTGAGGCAGGGAGCAGGGCGTACACTGGTAGGCTGGTAATCCTCAGCACTGTGGGATCAGGCAAACAAACAAACAAACAAAAAGGAAGTTTTTCTTCACGCAACACACAGTAGATGTGTGGAACTCCTTGCCAGAGGATGTTGAGAATACCAGGACATTAATAGGGTTAAAAAAAGAAGTAGATAAATTAATGGAGGACTCTGGGCTAGATGGAACTTTGGTCTGACCCAGTGTGGCCAGTCTTATGCTCTAAGGAGGATACACATGGCAACAGAGTGTTGAGAGTTGTGGGGACATGCAAGGGATGTAGAGTGTCAGATGAGTAGCTTATGGGGTTGGGGGTGCAGAGCAGCATAAACAGGGACAGGTGGGCAGTGATGCTGGAATTAAAATGTCCTTTGTCATTGTTGGTCAAAAGGCCAGCATTGGTTTCCTGGCACCAAGTAGAGTTGGAGAGTCTTGTGGGCTCTTTGCCCTGGCAAGCCACAGAACTGCAGCTTGGGCATCACAAGCTTTACTTGGGTTTGTTTCCCATTGTTATTGTTGTTGTCTAACCTAGGGCATTTCACCAGGGTAAAGAACCATTGCTCTTTGTGTGACACTGCCCCCCCTATTCTGCATACTGAGCATGTTCTGATATGATAATTTGATTATAGCATAACTGTGATATATTTTGTGCAAGACAGATGTCGTAAAAGAGCCTTCAAAAAGTTCTGGTTTTATGAGCATAATTATCATATTTGTGCACATGAATCATTTTCGCATCTGAAGTAGAATAATAGAATCATAGAACTGGAAGGGACCTCGAGAGGTCATCAAGTCCAGTCGCCTGCCCTCACTGCAGGACCAAGCACCATCTAGATCATCGCTGATAGATGTCTATCTAACCTGCTCTGAAATTTCTCCAGTGATGGAGATTCTACAACCTCCGTAGGCAACTTATTCCAGTGTTTAACCACCATGACAGTTAGGAAGTTTCTCCTAATGTCCAACTTAAACCTCCCTTGCTACAATTTAAGCCTATTGCTTCTTGTCCTGTCCTCAGAGTAAAGATATTGGTTATGTATCTCTCTTTCAAAAGCAATTATTGGCTGGTTGCATAGCTGGGGATAGCTCAGTAGTTTGAGCATTGGCCTGCTGAACCTCAGGTTGTGAGTTCAATCCTTAAGGGGGCTGTTTAGAGATGTGGGGCAAATCTGTCAGGGAGGGTACTTGGTCCTGCTGTAAAGGCAGGGGACTTGAGTTGATGACATTTCAAGGTCTCTTCCAGGTCTGTAAGATAGGTATATCTATTCTATGAGATAGGAGCAAGAAGCTTTCAGTCTTGATCGGGCTGGAAAGCACATAGATAGGACAATGCACCATTACAGAAAATACTATGCCTCAGGAGACATTTATTTCCCATCTGGTGAGTTCTAGACAGCTTATAAGTAAGGGGTGCTATGACTCAACAAGGGCCTGTGACCAGGCCACAAAACTCTGGGCTCCATCTTGGGGTGTCTGTATTTCTCCCACCAACTGGTTTGGAACCAAGTTTGAAATAAATGGTTCCTGCTATATGCTAAATCTCTATAAGTTAGGGAGTGACGCTCTTAAGGGTCTGTCTACACTGCACAGTTATTTTGGAATAAGCTATCCCGGAGTAGTTATTCCAAAATAGCTTATTTCGAAATAGCACTTCTACACTGCAGGGAAGCCTCAACATGAGTATGAGGCAGACTTCCCTCATGTAAATGTGCTATCTTGATTTAGAGCCCTGGGAGGAATAACTTAGAATGGCCCTGGTGAGGGGCTATTTTGAAATAGCAGAAGTGGAGCGTCTACACACGCCTTATTTCAAAATAGCTATTTTGGAATAGGCGTTATTTTTCGTAGAATGAAGTCGGTTTACAGAAGTCGGACTAAGCCGTCCATTATTTCTAAATTGTTTTGAAATAACAGAATTGCTGTGTAGACGCTCGCATAGCTATTTCAGAATAACAGCCGATATTCCAAAATAACTTTGCTGTGTCGTCACACCCTTAGTGGTTCCGCACTTCCACACAAGACGACTCCTGGGAAAAAAAACCCACTGAACTTATGGAAGTGCTGGACACAGGCTAAAAGGATTTCTAGCCTTTTTATAGAAACCTAAGATACCTAAGGTGCCAAGCAAATGCAGGTTATCCCTTGAGAATCTTCAAGATTGCTTTTCTATCATCAATCAGGGTTAGAAACTGCTGATCCATAGTAAATCTAACTATGTGTGTTAAGATTAGATACCATTTTTGTATTTGGTAGCTAATCTACTTTGGTCTGTTTACTATCCATTATAATCACACATGTTCTATCTTTTGTAGTGAATAAATGTATGTTTTAATCTACACTCAATATGCCATTAAGTGAAGTGCATGGGTGAGAAAATCTCAGCTTGGTCAAGTGTGCATTGTCCTCCCCAGTGAGGGAGGGGCAAACCACATCATCAGTTCATACTTCTAGGGGTTTGGACCAGAGTAGGATAGTACAGTTTGTGGGTTCTAGAGTAAGGAGCTGGTGGTTATTTTGGCACATTCTACATCTCTTTATTCTAGCACTTGGTTCCAGGTGGTCTCACCAAAAGAAACAAGGGACATAACAGAGGTGCAGGGCTGTAGCCCTATATACCAAGACCCCTGTGTTCTTCATGACCATTCTCTTGAGCACAAAGTCATAGCCCAGCATGATAATGTCTGTTTCCCCGGGGGAAATTCGGTTCCTTTCTAACATAGAAATTGCATCATGGAACAGACCTATGGTCCATCAGTCCAGTGTTCTCTGTGTCTGACAGTAAAAGACCAAAGTGCAACTGAAGAAGGGGTGTAAGGAATCCATTGGTAGGTTGACCTCTTGATCATGATGAAGGTGTCACCCTACTGCCTAATAGCCTAAAAACATAGGATGATTGGCTTTCTAAAATATATATATAGCTGAAACCATTGTAACTGGATACTCCCATTATCCATGTAAATATCCAACCACTTCCCGATTCTTGCTTTTTTAAGTCCTCAACTTTACTTCTATCAGTAAGTGTTATATAGGTTTTTTTTCATAGCCCCTCATATTCATTTCCTTTATAAGGTAGCAATCCTACTCTTTTCAACCTCTACATGTGAGTTTCCCTGTGCCTTTCAACATTCTCACTACGATTTCCTGAATCGTTCTATTTGTGCAATATCCTATCTGAGAAGGGTGCCCAGAACTACACTGAGGAGTCTACAGGACAGTGAAACATTGACTAAGAAATCTCCTGGCATTGTATTTCCTTTATTATTCCCCATTTCGTTCTTCCTGGAGACCAAGGTTTTGCTTAGTTTCTCTCCGAGCTTGCACTGCGCAGAATGTTTCACACAGCTATGAACCATGATGTGAAGGTTGTTGTCCTAACTTCATACAGTTAAATTAGAACCTTCTTAAGTGTTTGTGGACCTCAGTTTTTTCCTTACAATGGGCATACACGTGGCAGTTTATGGACATTGAAGGACACCTTCAATGCTATCCATTCTCCTAACTTAGCTCCCTCTAATGACGTCTCTAGACTCGACCATGACCTAAATAATTTGGTGCCATCTGTAAACATTGCCACCTCACTGCTCACCCCCCTTTCTAGATTGTTAATAATGGTACACTATTTCCCATACTACTTGTTATAAAGCATGTAACCCCACTCACTGTGCTTCTCTCCCTTCATAGGCAGCTTCAGCACTTCTGAACCCAACTGACATATCTAACACCTCATGGAAGTTTTCAACCTCACTCCGTCTGACCCTTCATCATTCATCCTAACAGGCATCCCTGGACTGGAAGCTGCCCATGTCTGGATTTCCATCCCTTTCTCTACATTCTACATTATTGGCCTGTTGGGAAATTTCATGCTACTGTTTATTGTAGGCAAAGAGCATACCCTGCATAAGCCGATGTACCTGCTGCTCTGCATGCTGGCACTCACAGACATCGCCACACCTACCTTTGTAGTGCCAAAAGCCCTGTGTATATTTTGGTTGAATTTGAAAGGAATTTCTGTGGCCGGTTGCCTCACCCAGATGTTCTTCCTTCACACAGTTTCTGTTATGCACTCAGCTGTCCTTGTGACAATGGCCTTTGATCGCTATGTTGCCATATGTAACCCTCTGAGATACGCCACCATCCTCACCAATGCTCGAGTAGCTAAGCTAGGACTATTGGGCTTGATAAGAGCTGTTCTGTTAATTCTACCTCTGACCCTTCTCATGAGCCGGCAATCATTCTGTGCCAACCGCATTATCCCCCATACACAATGCGAGCATATAGCTGTGGCAAAGATGTTGTGTGGGGACATCACCGTCAATAGGACGTACGGCTTAGTGCTATTGTTCATACTCATTGGATTCGATCTGACACTCATTGCCCTGTCCTATGGTCTGATCATCAAGGCTGTCCTCAAAATCTCCTCCAGAAACACCCACCAGAAAGCCCTGAACACCTGCACAGCCCACCTCTGTGTGATGCTCACATATTATACTCCCAGCCTCTTCTCCAACCTGACACACCGGTTCAGTCACAATATTGCTCCCCATATCCATATTATCTTGGCTGACCTCTATCTCCTCATCCCTCCCATGCTCAATCCCATCATTTATGGGATCAAAACCAAAGAGCTTTGGGAGAAAGTGGGCAAATACAGTTGTAGGAAGTGATCACATGGAGGTGCTGACTTTAAACATGTGTGAGAAGAGGGAGAAGGATATCTCCTCATTAATCAAGAGTTTTATGTGCCAGTTTGGCTCAACTATACATTGGAAAGAAGATCCCCAAATATAATGTCTTCTCCTAAGCACTTCTCTCTTCGATGCTGAGTTCTATGACCTAATCTTAAGCCATGCCTATGAACAACTCTCAATGCTTAATGAGGAAGTAGTGAAACCCCCATAACCAGATTGTAGCGTTATTCACCCCAGGAGGTAGAGCGTCAACTGACTGTAGTTAAGTGTTGAAGGCTGGAATGTCATCACCTCAGCCATGTTGTCCAGGTTGCTCAGTGGTTCTGTCTTGGAGCCCCAGTGTTGTCAGTATTCAATAGACCTCAAAGTTACGCATAAATAAAGACAACAGACACAATTTGGGGAAAATGGCATTTGAACAGGTTCATTGTCCTCGAGGCATCATTCCAGCATACTGGATATGACCCAAGTGAGCAAATTAACGTATAAAATTCCTTTCTTGATAGTAGTATCCCAAGACATTCTTACCAATCAGGAACTTATGTTCACTTAATAATTCACTAGAAGATTTACTTGGTGGGGCTCGGATCCTTAACTTAATTCATTTTGGGGGGGAGAAATAAAATGACAATGTCCATGCTTCTGATAAATCATTGCTCTGAAGTGGGGGTGGCAATGTGGGGGTCAGTATGAAGCTTGCCCCAGGGATAGTGGCAACCACAGCCCTCTCTCACGGCACCACCTTGCGGCCAGGTCAGAAGCACCTCTCCATGGTGGCTGCAAGTCCAGCAGGTACAAACGGGAGAGGGGTACATGTCCTCTGCACGGGGCAGGTCCAGGTTCTTCTGCCCCTTGAACTTCCCATCCAAACTGTGCACGTTTCCCTCACTCCCTGAGGAAGGGGAACAGCCAGAAATGTCCTTGTATGGATTGGGGGGAAGTGCAATCAGTCCCTCCTCCCTAAAGTGTGCTGGGGAGTAGTCAAGCTTCCAAGTTTTCTGCCTTTGAATTGATGTCTGCAAAGAAACATAGAATCATAGAGTCACTGAATACTAGAACTGGAAAAGACCTCCAGAGGTCATCCAATCCAGTCCCCTGCCCTCATGGCAGGGCCAAGCACTGTCTAGCTCATCCCTGATAGATGTCTGTCAAACCTGATTTTGAATATCTCCAGTGATGGAGATGCCACAACCTCCCTAGGCAATTTATTCCAGTGTTTAACCACCTTGACAGTTAGGGAGTTTTCCTAATGTCAAACCTAAACCTCCCTTGCTGCAATTTAAGCCCATTGCTTCTTGTCCTTTCATCAAAGGCCAAGGGGAATGATTTTTCTCCCTCCTCCTTGTGACACCCATTTAGATACTTGAAAACTGCTATCATGTCCCCTCTCAATCTTTTCCTTTCCAAACTAAAGAAGCCCAATTCTTTCAGTCTTCCTTCATAAGTCATGTTCTTTAGACCTTTAATCATTCTTGTTGCTGTCTTCTGGACCTTCTCCAACAAGGAGAACAATTTTTCTCCCTCCTCCTTGTAACACTCTTTTAGATACTTGAAAACTGCTATCATGAAGAAGCCCCAAGCCTTCCCAGACCTGCTTAAAGGAATGGAGTAGAACAAAGACACCATGCAACAAAGATAGTCCAATACATTTTTTAACTAAGAAAAATCTTCTCAAGACTTCCTGGCTGATTGCTAGAAGAATTCCCTCTGATGAATATGTGACATGTAGAGTGCATTTACACAGCAGGGCTTAACACGAAATAAGCTATGCAAATTGAGTTATGTCATCTCCGTAGCTTATTTCAAAATAGATTATTTCGAGTTTTGGTGCTGTCTACACAGTACTTATTTCAAAATAGAGCACTCTTCCTCCGATTTCCCTTACTCCTCGTACAATGAGGGTTACAGGAGTTAGAGGAAGAAGTCCTCCAGCTTGACAGTATTTCAACATCATTTTTAAAAAACTGCCAGCTGTGTAGACGCAGACTAAGATATTTCAAAATCATGTTGCTGTGTAGACGTACCCCTAGTATAATTACTCCTATTCCAGTATGTTTAATAGCAAGCAGTCAGGTCTGTACAGTACAATTGTTCAAATTAACTTCAGGTTCACTGAGTCCCCATTGAGAAATACTGTGTAGCTGAATTATTTTATTCCCTTCTTACCACTAAGGCTTTAGGGTTCATAGGAGGAGGAGTGACACCCCCCAACCCCCAAGCTCCCATTCACACTGGAGAGAAGAGACACAAACACCTTTCGATACACCTCTTCCACACGGGATATATGTGTGTAACTGGAAGTATCCTGAAAAAGCAACTCTGCACCCAAGGAACGCATCCGCTTTTTCGAAAAAAAAATTGCAAAAGAACAGAAGTGCTCTTTCGCTGTCCCTGTAAACCTCGTTCTACGAGGAATAAGGGATGACTCAAAAGAACACTTTTTTTCTGAAATTTGGCACTGAGTAGATGTACCAAATTTCGAAAAAGCCTCTTTCAAAATTAAATCAAAAAAAGATACGCAATTAGTGCAAATTGTGTATCTTTTTCCAATTGAAGAGTGCAGTCTAGGCATGGCCTAACTGACTGGATCCTTCCTGGCCCAAGCTCTCCACCCTCCATACTCTATCTGGCTCCCCAGGATAGACACACCTTTCTTTGTACCTGTCTCTGCATCTTTCTGAGGCAATAGGGAGGTGCATGCAGGATCACATCACCCTTCCTGCCTGCACAGTGCTAAAAGGGAGCTCACACCTCCAGGATGCTGCTGGTCATTGGTATAACTCAACTTCTTAAACCCATGGACTACGTCTACACTTAGGCTTTTTGCACAAGAACGGCTGTTCTTGTGCAAAAACTTGCAGAGCATCTACACTGCACACGCGTTCTTACGCAAGTAACTTTACAGTACAGTGTCAGAAAACAGGGCTTCTTCTGGAAGAGTTATTCCTCTCCCCACGAGGAATAAGCCCTCTTGCACAAGAGCTCTTCCACAAGAAGGCAGTGTAGACAGGCAACATGAATTTCTTGCACAAGAAAGCCCTATGGATAAAATGTCCATCAGAGCTTTCTTGCGCAAGAGAGCATCCACACTGCCATGGACACTCTTGCACAAAAGCACATGGCCGTGTGGACGCGGTCTTGTGGAAGACTTTTTGCACAAGAACTCTTACGCAAAACAGTTCTTGCGCAAGAAGCCTGCGGTGTAGACGTAGCCTAAGGTTACATTGTACAGCTATGTGGTAGGTCAGGACAGCAGTGTAGTAAGTTCAGGATTCACTGCTCTGGCATCCTGACAGGTCTCCTGTTTCATCGGGGTGATAAAAGTTTGGCTGTGTGCATTTTTGCAGGCTCCCTCTGTATATCATGCCAGCTCTGCGCAGGTAACTAGCATAACATACTTCTCAAGAGCCCCCAAAGACCACAGACTCACATAAGATACGAAGGCACCCGAGTCGGGTTTATTGTTGAACAAAGTACATTCATGGTCATTGGTAGCCAGATGGCCTCCGAGCCCCTACGAGTTTGTACCCATGATGATGGACTCAGCTCAGTCAGTAGTATGGATTTCACTATTGCTCCCTACGCTGGCCAAAGAGTGAAGTCGAGGTACCCCAACATTTATAGACAGAGATGAACAATCTGTGATACACACCGTACGTATCATCTTACGCATTAATTACATTTTTGGTACCTCCCCTTGTCCTTTCCTCCAGAGCACTCCTATTCCCCACCCGTTGTCATGCTTTCGCTCCTGTTGTTTCAAGCTATTTTATCATATACTGAGTTGGGGTGTCCTTGTACTGTCCTGGTGGAATTTATTTACATACTTCATGTGCTTTAGCAGCACTAGCAGTTCCAGCACTGAGAGACACTGACTGGCAGGCAAACATCTGTTTTTGTCAAGGCCTGTCCGTGACTCATCGTATAACTCTTGCTGACTTTGGTTCAAGCACTGGGCCCATGCGTCAGTCTCTTCTCCTACATTCAGGGCCCAGGGAACCTGACTGCAGGGATTTCAGCCCACTCAATCGGGGCCCAGGGCAGGGAATTGGAGTGTGTGAGGAGGATGCTCATCCCCTGTTGAGGCATTTGAATAGGGGGCTACTGTGGATCCTGCAGGTTTAGGGCACAAGCAGGCTGGAAATCCGTCCCATCCCCACCACTCCCAAGCCACAGTGCCTGTACTGTGTCAGGGTTTGGCATATGGAGGGCTCGGCTCTTCCTGGCCTGTAACCCAGGTTGTAGGATTTTGGGCTGTCCCAGGTGCTGGCTCAGCCCGAAGCAGTGGGGGAAAGAAGGAATGCACCGTCCCGCATGGAGGGGAAGTTCTCAAATGGAGGGAACTTACTTTGTACGGTTCCCCAGGCAGTGCAAGTGAGTAGAATTTGGGGTTTATACAGTGTCGGGAGTGATTGTCACAAGGTGGGTAATTGGCTGGTGTCTACTGTTTGTAATTGGCCTGCTTAGGTAAGCCCTCAGGTAGCTCACTTTGGGTGCATATCACCATTGGCTGAGCTGTTGTGTGACAGGGGCTGGAACGGAAGCATTTCCAGCAAAGCAGGGTGAAAAGAGGTAGTCCAGCTTGGTTGTTTGAGGGGGTCAGCCATCTCTGTGGACAAACTCCCCCTCCCCCCACCAGAGCCCTATGTAGGCCCTCAAGCAATGGCAGTGCAAAAATGGGGGCAGACTGTCCCCTGAACAAAAGCTCCAGATGCACCAGTTGTTCGATTCCTTTTCCACTGGGTTCTCACCCCAGTAGGGCACAGCTGCCGAAAACACCACCTTATTAAATGTCCCCAGAGCGAAGGACCAAGACATCTCAATGACTGTTGCCTCTTAAAATGTAGGCTTCCCGGTGAGAGGAACGGTGTTAGAGAAGAAACAGGTGACCCAGGAGCAGATGGGGCAACAGACTGCTTTATTACCCACGCACATTAACCTCTGACCCCAACACAACTTTCCAAGTGGCAACTCTTTGGCACCAATTACACCCTTTTCTTTATTTTAGTGAGTTAATTCACACATCTATCACTACTGTCCCTAAAACCTTATTTAGTATTGTTAACTCCTATACAATGAATATTAAGAAGCAGGTGATGAATACAATTACCCCCACCCCTGTCTGTTGTTTACTGGTTTTTCACTAAATCAGCATCACAGACTGACTTAATCAGTATCTTGTAGGGAGGGGGAAAGAACTCTGACCCTGAAAGTGTTTTTACAGAAGAAGTACGAAGACAAAACAAGACACTGTTCAGTGCAACCATCTTTCACAGCTGCCAGGACAAAGGGGAAAAACATGTTAAAAGGGCAACGAATACCACTGTCCCAGACCCCTATTCATTTTTATACATCCCAACAAACAGTAGGTCATTGTGTCCTTGGGAGTGGTGAAGGAATCAGGGCATATCGAGTTGCAGCATCAATTTCTGAATGACCAACACGGTATGGAAATTACATGTTTCTCCAGTGGGGCAAGAAAAATGAATTTTTAAGAAGAATTCGGAGCTGCCAGGTATCTACCCACTTTCGGTCGCACAATGGGATACCGGCAACGACTGGTGATGCCAGAATCTTGGAAGAAGAAAGCCTTTTCCATGCCCTTTGGCTTGAATCATTTCAGGATCTCATCATTTCATAGAATCATAGAACACTAGGACTGGAAGGGAGCTCGAGAGGTCATCGAGTCCAGTCCCCTCTTGGCCTCCATGGGGTGGCAGTGACTTTTCAGAGGCAAGTGAACAAGATATTACAACTGCATGGGTGTTATGCAGCAGTACACAGCGGCATTCAACTGAAAATGGTTTTTAGTCCCATATCCTGGGGCTGCATCCCACACACAGTGCAGCCAGCATAAGAACATAAAACATAAGACCGGCCAGACTGGGTCAGACCAAAGGTCCATCTAGCCCCGTGTCCTGTCTGCTGACAGTGGCCAATGCCAGGTGCCCCAGAGGGAAGGAACAGAACAGGGAATCTTCAAGCAAACCCCCTCCCATCACCCATTTCCAGCCTCTGACAGAAGCTAGGGACACTATTCTTCTCCATTATCGTATGGCAGTACATTACACAAACAAAATCATCAACTGCTGGGCTGAACAGACTGCCGGATTCAGTTTGCTCTGACAATCTGGGTCCCTGGTATCGGCAAAACATGTCTTCACTCCCAGGGGTGGCTCTGAGACAGGACTGTTTTCTGCTCACCCCACTGCTCATGGAGCCAAGGGAATTGTCTGGGAATCCTGCCAACCTACGAGTCCACAGAGATAGTGCAGGGGATTCATAAAAGTCAGTGTCCACCCCAGTGAGAGTCAGACGTGAGCGATTCCTACACTGACTCTCAGGGATCTGTGTTCTTGCTGCAGGACGGAGGTTTCCTCTCTCTGCTGAGCTGGATTTCGATGAGTACCACTTTCAGTGTTACAGTTAGTGCTAAGGGCTCAGGAATAGTTCCAGGGTTCAAGTCAAGAACCATCAGGAAAGCAATTCACCAGCACGGCAACTTCAGTTGTTTAGTAGAGTCAGAAACAGCCAGGGATTTACCTGTAATATTTGGAACCACAAACATTCTGAAAATAGTTTGGACACATGCTAGTTTTTAAAATCAAGTCCTCGTATCTTGCAGTGTCCTTTGGTCTCTCTCAGTAGCTTCTTTCTGGGGTGCATGTGTGTTTTTCCTCAGGTTCGCTCATGTTTTTCTATACAGCAAATTGACTACTGTGTTTAGAAGTGCAGCCAACGTCTATGCAGGGTGGATCTGTGTTATGAGAGGCTTCTGAAGAAGAGTGGGTCACAAATTGACCAGGTTCTCCTCTCACATTGTCCCTTCAGAGGGTCATTCCACATTGAAACCGGCTTCCCACAAGAGGAAAATGAGGCCCCATGTGTTTCAAAATCCCCATCTTTCATGCTCCGACTCACACCATCACATAAACCAGGGGATTCCTTTCGACTCTTTCAACAGCCTCAGAGCATAGCACTCTCTGTAGCAGGACCTGAAGCCCTGATTTTTTTCAGCTCAGAGCCAAAAATTAAACACTCAGGGTGTGTCTAGACTACATGGCTCCATCAACGGAGCCATGTAGATGAGTTTACTAGACATAGCAAAATGAAGCGGGGATTTAAATAATCCCCACTTCATTAAAATAAACATGGCCACCGTGCTGTGCTGACGATCAGCTGATCTGGCACAGCGGGGCAGTCT
Source organism: Rafetus swinhoei (assembly GCA_019425775.1). Classification (NCBI taxonomy): domain Eukaryota; kingdom Metazoa; phylum Chordata; order Testudines; family Trionychidae; genus Rafetus; species Rafetus swinhoei. The sequence goes on along the minus strand of CM033437.1, from coordinate 9,948,520 downwards.
AGATGCACCGCGGTTGACAAGGGAAGCCTTTGTCGACCGCCCGCAAACCTCATTTCACGAGGCATACCGGAGCGGTCGACAAAGGCTTCCCTTGCCAACCGCGGCGTGTCTAGACTGCCCCGCTGTGCTGGATCAGCTGATCATTGGCACAGTGCGGTGGCCATGTTTATTTTAATGAAGCGGGGATTATTTAAATCCCCGCTTCTTTGCCTATGCCGAATACACTAATTTACATGGCTCTGTCGACGGAGCCATGTAGTCTAGACACACCCTCAAGGTATGTCTACACTATGGGACAAAGTTGACTTCAGGTATGCAACTTCAGCTTCATTAATTGCGTAGCTAAAGTCGAAGGACCTTAACTCAACTTTTGGTGCTGGCTACACTAGTGGAAGTTGAAGAGAGAACACTCCCCTTTAACTTCCCTTACTTCTTGCGAAAGCAAGACTAACGGAATCAACTGGAGCTCCCCTCTCAGTTCGAATTAGCTGTCTTCACCAGACCCACTAATTCGAGCCCTGGAAGATCGACAGTGGCAGCTATGATCTTCCTCTGTAGTGCTTGGTCCTGCCGTGAGGGCAGGGGACTGGACTCAATGACCTCTCAAAGTCCCTTCCAGTTCTAGTGTTCTATGATTCTATGTGAGGGCCAAGAGCAATACAGCTGCCACATGCAAAGGATTCTAGTAGCTGATTGAAACAGTGGGCTACTGCGACACAGACATTAAAGTGAGGGTGCTCTCAGACCATTTGTTAGCCACCTCGGGTAGATATGAACGGTGAGGGTTGTATGAGATTTTATGGAGCGATATCATTATTTTTCTCATCTAACCCATTCATCCCTGCAGTGTTTCATGGGATCCCTGAGCCTCATGAAATACAAACCCAGTGTCGTGTTTTCAATGTTCAAAAACTACATGAGGCTTTCTCCCCTGAAGGCTACAATCAACACAGTCACAAACAGAAAAAAATGCCTTCGATAGACTCAGGAATAAGCTTGCAACCCACAGCGGATTCCACAGATGTTTGTAGAGTCCAAGGCCAAAAGGGATTATTTGAGGTCATCTAGTCTGACTGCCTGTAGACCACAGGCCAGAGAAGTCCCCCACATTTACTCCTAGCATAGATATTTTTTGAGAGAAACATCCAACTTTGATTTCAAAATTCTCAGTGATGAAGAATGCACCTAGACCCTTGGTATATTTTTCCAATGAGTAATTATTCTCACCATTTTTAAAAAAAATACACACCTTATTTCCATTCAGAATGTATTGAACTTCCATTTTCATCTATTGGATCATGTTGCACCTCTGTATGCTAGGCTGAGAAGCCAGTTATTAAATATTGGTTCCCTGTGTAGATCCTTACAGACTGTTATCAAGTCACCCCTTAAGGAGCTTTCCTAAGTGCAAGGATTTGTGATCTGTAAATCTGTCACTTTCAGGCAGGTTATCTAACCTTTGGATAATTCTTGTGACTCTTCTCTGGACCATTCTCAATGTACCAGCATCCAACTTTAATTGTGGACACCAGAACTAAACACAGGATTCCAGCAGTCGTCGCAGCAATGACAAATATAGAGTGAAAGCAAGTTCTCTCCCCTCTCCTTGGGATTCCATGGGTTATTACCCCACCCATCCCAGATCACAGTGACTCCTCATAGGTCATGTGCTCCAGCCCCCTAGTCATCCTTGTAGATGTCCAAGCTTTTCCTGCTTTCTGCTTAGCTCATGGCCTCCACTACCTCTTGTGACACTGAGTTCCTCCGTCTAATGGGTCATGGAGTTACTGTGTCTGCTTTGAATTTGCTACATTTCAGTTTCATTGCATGTCCTGTGGATTTTCAGTTACGGGAAAGGCAGAACACAGCTATCTCTACTGGTCAGTATATTATGGATGATTGTCTTGGTGCCTCTGATTCATCTCCTTTCTAAGGTAACAGCTCCATTTTTTCAACCTCTCTCTGTATCAGAGTTTCCTTGGTCTCTTGATCAGTCTCTTTGCCCTGTCTGGGATCCCTCTATCCTGTGTGGAAGCATGCCCAGAATTACATAGATGAGTTCACCAATCTCATATCTTTGTATAGTATGTATAATTTCCCATCCCCCTCCTCCCGGATCCCAGTGTTTTGCTACAAGTCCGTCCATGTGTGCACTGAGAACAGCCTTTCACCAGCTGTGCGCTGTCACCCTAGTGCCTGTCCTGAATCCATACCGTTAAATTAGAACTTTTCAGGTGTTTGAGGAGTTCAAGTTTTTCACCCCCATGTGCATGCATGTTGCAGGTTTTGACATTGAAGTTCATCTGCCATCGTGCAGCTCATTCACCTGGCTTGGTGAGTTCTCTAAGGTCGTCTCTGGATTTGATTATAAGCTAAATAATCTGGTGCCATGTGCAAGTGTTGCCAACTCACTTTTCATCAGTCAGGGTTTTGGGGTTGTCCCCAATGGGTTCCTGACAGGTCCTCTACTCCGTCGCTGAGGATAAACTTTCGGCTGCGTGCATGTGTGCTCCCCTGTCTAACGCATTAACTTGTGCACTTAAGTGAACATGACAGACTCCCAGAGAGCCCCCAAAAGACCACAAATCAGATAAGAATCAAAATCACATGAGCCAAAAGAAACACATTAACAATTGTTAGCAGACAGACTCAACGCTAAGCCACTGTACATTCTGTAAGCCTTGGCAATGTACCAGCACATAAAAGTGCACATAGCACCCGCCCCCCTCCCCCCAGGCCTGTTGGTGATCACCCTTTGCGCTGCCCTTTTATAGACATGTACAATCAAATTACATCACTTCTGACATACCAGGTTGCCACTCTCTGTTACCTAGTTACCACCCCTCACCTCACTTACTATTCTTCATGCTGTCAACTTCGACCCCGTCCTGAACCTAAGTCCGTACATTACTTTTGGAGAGTTGGTTGGTACCAAGATGTTTCTTATTAAGATTGTCTGCTACTCCCCTCTGGCTCACAGCCTGTCCGGATGCCAGTGCCTCCCTATGTTCTTCCACGCTTGCCCTAACTTACTGATGAAGTCATCCTGGCTGCTGTGTTACTGAACCAAAGTCTTGCTCACTAGACTCCAGGCCTGTTGCTGTTTTCATGTTACAGGTCTTTATTCAGGCCTGCTGACTCCATGTTACCGACCCTCAACTTACTACATCACTGCTAGGCCCCCTTTCTAGATTGTTAATACCTGTATCTTATCTACCATATTATTTGTTTTACAATGTGTAACCCCCTCTTACTGCATTATTCTTCCTTTAGAGGTACCTTCAGCATTTCTGAACCTGATCCAGGCAACAACCACCACATGGCAGCTTTTAACCTCACCCACGCTGACTCTTCAATGTTCATCCTAATCGGCATCCCTGGCCTGGAAGCTGCCCACATCCTGATCTCCATTCCTTTTGCAATGATTTACATGGTGGGCATGTGTGGAAATGTCATGGTCATGTTTGTGGTAGGCAAAGAGCAGACCCTGCACAAGCCAATGTACCTGCTGCTCTGCATGCTGGCACTTGCAGACATTGGTGCCTCTAGCTCTGTCATTCTTAGGGCATTGCTCATATTCTGGTTCAATCTGAAAGGCATTACTCTGTGTGGATGCCTCACCCAGATGTTCTTCCTTTACTCCGTTACTATTATGCACTCAGCCGTCCTTGTGGCAATGACCTTTGATTGCTACGTGGCCATGTGTGACCCTCTGAGATACACCACCATCCTCACCAACACACGAATAGCTAAGCTAGGGCTCGTGGGTTTGGTAAGAGCTGTTCTCTCCATTCTGCTGCTGCCCCTGTTCATGAGCAGGCTGCCGTTCTGTGCCAGCTGCATGATCCCCCACACGTACTGTGAGCACATAGCTGTGGCAAAGGTGTCATGTGGGGACATCACAGTGAATAAGACATATGGTTTGGTGCTAGGATTTGTAGTCATTGGGTTAGACTTGAGTCTCATTGCCCTGTCCTATGGTCTGATCATCAGGTCTGTCCTCAGAATCTCCTCCAAGAAAGCCCACCAGAAAGCCCTCAACACCTGCAGCACCCACCTCTGTGTGATTCTGACATATTATACCCCCTGCCTCTTCTCTAACCTGGTACACTGATTCAGAGAGGACATTGCTCCTCATGTTCACATCATCTTGGCCAACCTCTATTTCCTCCTCCCCTCCATGCTCAACCCAATCATTTATGGAATCAAATCCAAAGAGCTTCGGGAAAAAGTAGGCAAATACATGTGCAGAACGTGATCACCTGCGGCCATGGACTTTAAACCTGTGTGACTAGAGTGGGGAAGATTATTTCCTCATTAATCAAGGATTTTCTGTCTCAGTTTGGCCAAATTATCATTGTGGAACTTTATAGAGTGAGTTGTTCCCCAAACCAAGCCCTTTATCGTTCCTACACCAAGCAGTACTCTCTTTGGGCATGTCTACACAGCCGGGCAAAACTTGAATTAAGCTACACAACTTGAGCTATATCAATTGTGTAGCTTAATTTGAAGTAGCTTAATTCAGCTTTTGGTACTGTCTCCATACAGCAGGCAGTTGAAGGAACACTCTTCCTTTGACTTCCCTTACTCCTTGTAAAATGAGGGTTACAGGAATCAGAGTAAGAAGTCCTCCAGCTCAACATTATTTTGAAATAATGGCTTGCAGTGTAGACGCGCTCTTTGTTACTTCAGAATAATGTCAGTTATTCTGAAATAATGCTGCTGTGTAGACATAGCCTCTGTTGCTGATTTCACTCTCTGTGGCCATCAATTGACCTCTTCACTAGTCTTCTGCACAGTAATGTAACACACCCATCTTTGCATGTGTATATATATCATTGCCAAACTGAAGTTTCCACTTCATGCATCTAATGAAGTGGGCTCTGGCCCACCAAAGCTTATGCTCATGAATTTGTTAGGCTTTAAGGTGCCACAGGACTCCCCATTGTTTTGGCTGAAACAGACTAACCCGGTTACTAGATATGTCAAAGGGTAGCACCTTAACACATCAGAAGGTGACACTTAGATGCATCAGGAGTGATATATAACTTGCTTGTATTGGTGTATAAAGATATATCTCAGAGGGTATGTCTACACTAGCCCCCCCCTAGGTCGAACTAGGGAGGCTAATGTAGGCATTCAAAGTTGCAAATGAAGCCCAGGATTTAAATATCCCAGGCTTTATTTGTATGTTCCCGTCTGGTCGCCATTTTTAAATTCCACTAGTCCGAAGTAACTGCCCGCGGCGACACTTAATTCGAACTAAGGACTTAGTTCGAATTGCCATTTCACTGCCGCCTTTGGCCGCGGGCAGTTACTTCGGACTAGTGGAATTTAAAAATGGTGACCGGACGGGAACATGCAAATAAAGCCCGGGATATTTAAATCCCGGGCTTCATTTGCAACTTCGAATGCCTACATTAGCCTCCCTAGTTCGAACTAGGGGGACTAGTGCAGACAAACCCAGAGAGAGTGTCTTTATCCAGCTATGGTGCAGAGAAAAGTCTCAGCACTGAATGAGCAACATCCATTGTCAAAGGCCTACTTGTGTTATCAATCCAATAAAGTCTACACTGATACTAGTACTTCATTGACAATAAACATCGTTGGGCACTAAGCGAAGTCTTGTGGGGAATTCACTTGATGTCTCCTGTGCCAGATATCTGGACAGCACAGCCAACACTCACATGCAGCCGGATATTCATCACCATGTGACAAGAAACCACACAAAGATGCTGAAAGGATTGATGGCCTTCTACTTTTCCTTGTTGGTGACAGTAGTGAAACGGTGTGTTTTGGAAAACTGGATTGTGTTACCCTGGATTTTAAGGATGAGTAGCTCTAAATGTGATCATGCCAATTTCATCTGTATGATGTGCACTCAGTCACTATGGATTAATCAAATATAATGCCACATAGTTAAGGGTTAACTGAGAAGCAGATGCAAGATCAAAATCTAGCCCAACCTAAACCTCCCCTTACTGCAGTTTCAGCCCATTGCTTCATGTCCTATCATTAGAGGCCAAGGAGAACAATGCCCCCCCCCACTCCCTGTGATACCCTTTTAGATAAGTGAAAACTGCTATCATGCCCCCTCTCAGTCTTCTCTTTTCTAAACTAAACAAGCCCGATTCTTTCAGTCTTCCCTCATAGCTCATGTTCTCTAGACCTTTAATCATTTTTGTTGCTCTTCTCTGGGACCTTCTCCAATGTTTCCACATCCGTCTTGAAATGTGGTGCCCAGAACTGGACACTAAACTCCAGTTGAGGCCTAATCAGTGCAGGGTAAAGCTGAAGAATGATGTCTCATGTCTTGCTCATGACACTCGTGTTAATGCATCCCATAATCATGTTTGCTTTTTTTGCAACTGTGTCACACCATTGACTCATATTTAGCTTGTGGTCCACTGTGACCCTTAGATCCCTTTCTGCAGTACTCCTCCCTAGACAGTCGCTTCCCATTCTGTATGTCTGTTTGTTGCATATTCTTCCCACATCAATGGAACAGTGAACTCTGAATGAGCTCATATAGTACATATCCACATGCACTGCAAGACAGTTTGTCTATGGGTTTATACTCCTGTAGGGGCTGTAAGCTGGGCAGTTGGGAAATTGGCCGGTGTCTGCTGTTTGTGGATGGGTGACTTTGGGAAGCCCTCTGTGACACAAGCATGGGAGAGGGAATGTAGCCTGAAGAAAAGACCCAGATGTAGCAGTTGTTGGATTCCTTTACCTTGACGTTCTCCTCATAGCAGAGCACACCTGTCTGCAATACCACACGTCAGGCAAACATCAAGGCTGTTCCCTGGTAAAATGTGGGACACCATGTGAGACCAACTCCAGGTCATTGTGACCCTGGGATTGGAGAAGGAATCATTCAGTGACTGGAGAAGTCCCATTGCACCCAGTTCTGATGCAGGATCATTTCTGCATCGATTTCTGAAAGATCAGCCCAGCATTGAAATTGGATGTTGACCGAGAATAGATGAACCCTTAGAAGAGTTTGCACTGCTAGATATAGATCCACTTTAGGCCACACAAAGGGGTCATGCCAAATGCCTTTCGCACCATAAGGCTAGGAGAAGAAAGCCTTTTCTACACCTTTCTGCATACATCAATTCTGGATCATGTTTTTTGGCCTCCATTGGGTAGCAGTGACTTTTAAGGGCTATTACAGCTGTTTGGGCGGTATTCAGGGTTGCGCTGCTATGATGAACTGAAAGATTAGTTTTGGTCCTGTATCTCATGGCAATAATCCTTCACATGGTGCAGATGGCAGTACATTGTAGGAAATCCATTCCGTTTGCCTTCGATAGGTAAGCCACTGATTGGCTAATCATTTCTTCTCTCCTGCAGGTGCATCTCAAGCTGTTGTTGCCTAGGGCCTATTTTCTGCTCTTCCCGCTGCTCACAAACTTCAGGGAATTTTCTCTTGTGCCTGGGCCACGTGAATATCCACAGAGACTGTACAGGAGAATTATAAAGGTTGCTGCTGAGCATGGAAAGCTTCAGATATTTGAGATTCACCCACCGGTTCTCAGGGCTCTGACTTCTTGTTGCTGTAAGGAGATTTCCTCTCTCTGCTGAGTGGATTTGTGGTGAGTTGTCTGTTTCTGCATTAACGTGAGTGGTGAGAGCTCAGGAAGGGCTCCCAGGATTCACCAGGAAGGTGACTTCAGTTGTTTGGTATTGTTAGAAACCCTGTTGAATGTGCCTGCTAAAACCGGAACTACCAATGTATTAGAGATAGTGTAGACAAACATTTGTTTTTTAAGATCAGGGCTTTGTCTCTTTTCCTGTCCTGCCATCTCTCCCAGTAGCTTCCTTGCCTAGATCAAATTGCGTATCTTATTTCGAGTTGCAGTCCAGTGTAGACGCACCCGGAGTGAACAAAGCATTCTTTTTCATCTGTTTTGAACTTGCCACATTTAACTGAATGTCCTCAAGATCTTGGAGAAACCATGCTTGATCTACTCTCCACCCATCACTATTTCATAGATTCAGGTCCTGTCCTTTCATGTTCATCGTCTTCGTAATGTCTCAATCACAGTCTTTCCAGTCTCTCCCAATATGAAAGTTTCCCTGTGGCCCATTCTTGTTTCTCTTCCCTGAGGGTATGTCTACACTAGCCCCCTAGTTCGAACTAGGGAGGATAATGTAGGCATTTGAAGTTGCAAATCAAGCCCGGGATTTAAATATCCCGTACTCGATTTGCATCTTCCCGGCCGGTCGCCATTTTTGAAATTTACAAGTCCAGACTAATTGCCCGTGTCTACACGCGGCAGGGACCCAGTAGTTCGAATTAAAGCCCTAAATCCAACTACCTGTTATTCCTCCTGCAAGTTCAGACTTTTCCCTGCAATGAGCAGACATGCTGTAGTTATTGACATTGAAGTTGACTGCCATTATGCTACCAGTCTCCCTGGTTTGGTTAGCTCCCTCAGAGGACTTCTCTGGATTTCACAGTGACCTAAAGAGAATCATAGAATACTAGAACTGGAAGGGACTGAGGGGTCATCAAGTCCAGTCCCCTGCCTCACAGCAGGACCAAGAACCAACTAGATCATCCCTGACAGGTGTCTGTCTAACCTGCTCTTAAATATCTCCAGAGATGCAGATTCCACAACCTCCCTACAACAACTTCCCTAGGCAACTTATTCCAGGGTTTAACCACCCTGACAGGTGGGAAGTTTTTTCCTAATGTCCAACCTAAACCTCCCTTGGTGCAGTTTAAGCCCATTGCTTCTTGTCTTATCCTCAGAGGCCAAGGAGAACAATTTTTCTTCCTCCTCCTTGTAACACTCTTTTAGATTCTTGAAAACCTCTATCATGTCCCCCCCAGTCTTCTCTTTTCCAAACGAAACAAGCCCAGTTCTTCCAGTCTCCCCTCATAGCTCATGTTTTCTAGACCTTTAACAGCGTCACACTGTTGACTCATATTTAGATTGTGGTCCACTATGACCCCTAGATTCCTTTCTGCAATAATCCTTCCTAGACAGTCGCTTCCATCTGTAAATGTTGACACCTTTCTAGATTCGTAAGAGTTATAAAGTATCTCCATTACATAGTATGTTACTCCCCCACCCTATGATTCTCTCTTTTCACAGGCACCTTGAGCATTTCTGAGCCTGACTAAGACATCAACCATCTCATGGCAGACTTCAATGTCACCCCCTCAAATCCTTCAATATTCATACTTACAGGCATCCCTGGCCTGGAAGATGCCCACGTCTGGATTTCCATCCCAATATCTATGTTCTACATTATCACCCTGTTGGGAAATTTCATGGTTCTCTTTGTTGTAGGCAAAGAGCAGACTTTGCACAAGCCGATGTACCTGCTGCTCTGCATGCTGGCGCTCACCGACATTGGCGTGTCTACCTCCATCGTACCCAAAGCCCTGTGTATTTTTTGGTTCAAATTAAAAGACATTTCTGTGGATGGCTGCCTCACCCAGATGTTCTTCTTTCATGTGGTTTCCATTATGCACTCAGCCATCCTTGTGACAATGGCCTTTGATCGCTACGTTGCCATATGTAATCCTCTGAGATACACCACCATCCTCAGCAATACACGAATAGCTAAGCTAGGGCTGGTGGGTTTGGTAAGAGCTGTTCTCTTCATTCTGCCCCTGCCCGTTCTCCTAAGAAGGCTGCCATTCTGTGCCAGCCGCATAATCCCCCACACGTACTGCGACCACATGGCTGTGGCAAAGATGTTGTGTGGGGATATCACAGTGAATAGGACGTATGGATTGCTGATGGCATTTGCAGTCATGGGTTTCGACCTGACACTCATTGCTCTGTCCTATGGTCTGATCCTCAGGGCCGTCCTCAGAATCTCCTCCAAGAAGGCCCACCAGAAAGCCCTCAACACCTGCACAGCCCACATATGTGTGATCATGATGTCTTATCCTGTAGGACTCTTCTCCACTCTAACACACCGGTACGGTCAGGATATTGCTCCCTATGTGCACATCATCTTGGCCAACCTCCATATCCTCATACCCCCAATGCTGAACCCCATCATTTATGGGGTCAAAACCAAAGAGCTTCGTGACAAAGTGGGCAAATACATCTTCAGAATGGGTTCGACTGCTGCCACTGAGTTTAAACGTGCCTGAAAAGAAAGTTTTTTTCAGAACTGTTCCACGTTACCCTGAATATGATGGGTAAGTACCTAAGAATGGGATCGAGTTAATTCCAAACATGATTTACATACCTCCGCTATGAAGTACTAAAAATATTCTTACATAATTAACAGGTGAAAATATAACTGGCACTTTTACTGATTAGAATTGGAAGAGTGTACAGAAGAAACATTAAGTGACAATGAAAGATGTGAGGGGATGTAAATTTTAAGTGTAGCTATCTTTGATAGTAAAATTTTATGAGAGGTATGTGTGTGATGTATGTGTTTTGAAGATGTTATAATACAATGTACTTTGGAGTAATCCTCTGAAGTCATATTGAGAGACATTTTTTTTCTTGGCACCCATTTCTCCCCAGCAGGTGAACAACTAGCCACCGTGAGACTCCTGCAATACCATTACATATGTTAGGAAAATACCTGGGATTTCCTAAGCCCATTCCTTATGTCCGTGTGTGATTAAATCTAATAAAGTGCAGTGTTAGATGAGAACATGCTGACTTGCATTTAATCCTTGAATTATTCCTGACACCACCTGAAGTGAAATCGTTAAGCTGCCCTGTCAGGGAGGATCAAAAAGCCACCCGGTTTAGAGACTTCTGTGTTTAACTGTAACATCGCCTTGGAGTCAAGTAACTTACTGCTTTATAGAATTGATTTTGGCATTGCTTTCATCTGGAACATTCGAAATCCACATCAACCTTTCTGGTTTTCAAAGACATCAAAAATAGGTGTTGAGATTCCATCGTGGAGTTTGAGAAACAGATGAGATGTGGTCACCTCATCTAAAAAAAAGAGACATTGGCATTGGAAAAGGTTCAGAAAAGGGCAACAAAAATGATTAGCGGTTTGGAACAGGTGCTATATGAAAAGAGACTAAAAAGACTGGGACTTTACAGTTTGGAAAAGAGGAGACTAAGAGGTGATATGATAGAGATCTATAAAATCATGACAGGTATGAGAAAGTGAATAAGGAAAGGCTTTTACTTACACATAACATAAAGACTAGGGTGACCAAATGAAAGTAATAGGTAGCAGGTTTAAAACAAACAAAAGGAAGTTTTTCTTTACACTGTGCAGTTAACCTGTGGAACTACTTGCCAGAGGACATTGTGAGGACCAGGACTTTAACAGGGTTTAAAAAAGAACTAGCTCAATTCATGGAGGTTAGGTCCATCAATGGCTATTAGCCAGGATGGGTAGCAATGGTGTCCCTAGCCTCTGTTTGTCAGAGGCTGGGAATGGATGACAGGAGAGGGATCACTTGATGACTACCTGTTCTGTTCACTCCCTCTGGGGCATCTGGCATTGGCCACTGTTGGAAGACAGGACACTAGGCTAGATGGACCTTTGTTCTGATGCAATCTGGCTGTTCATATGTTCCTGTGAAACAGAGACTGACACCAAATGTCCAGGTGATGGAATCACTTGCAGTAGTAACTGGAGTAAGGAGAAAGCCTGAGATATAAGAAATGGTATCAAAGGTCTGCTATGATGCTGAAGCTGGTCACAGAGACATACAAGAAGAGGGCCAATATTGCAGAACCATTTAATCCTAAGGAGTGCTACTCACAGAGCACTCATGCAGACACATTCCAATAATTGGTGGTACCTAAACATCCCCATGTCAATGAATCTACTAAAATATTCCACCCGGGTAACAGGAGCACACTGAAGTCTCCTAAAGAGTGAGATTGGGATGACACTACATGTTCTCTGATCCAACCAACATGTAGAAGGTGATGTCATCAGGCAAGACTAACTTGCTTATATCACAGCATACAAATGCATCTCAGAGGGTGTATCTTTCTTCAGCCAAGGAAAGGGATGGAATGCCCTTCCATTCACTGAGCTGTGTCCATTCTCATGGGCATATATTGCAGTAGGTCAGGAAAGCAATGTAGTAAATTCAAGATTCCTGCTCCGACAGTGAAAATTAAAGTTCAGCTGCGTGTGTTTTTGTAGGTTCCCTCAGTATATCATGCTAGCTCTGCGCAGGTAGCCAGCATAATAGACTTCATGAGAGCCCCCTAAGACCACAGACTCAGATAAGATACGAAGGTACCCGAGTCGTGTTTATTGTCGAACAAAGTACAATAATAGTCTTTGGTAGCCAGATGGCCCCCCCGAGCTCCCACGTGTTTGTACCCATGACAATGGACTCAGCTCAGTCAATAGTATGGATTTCACTATTGTCCTCTAGGCCAGCCAAAGAGTTAAGTCGAGGTACCCCAACATTTATTGACAGAGATAAAAAATCTGTGATACGCACCATACGTATCATCTTACACATTGATGACATATTTGGTACGTCCCCTTATACTTTCCTCCAGAGCATGCCTGTTCCCCACCTAGTGTTATGCTTTCACTTCCTGTTGTTTCAAACTATTTTATCATGTACTGAGTTGGGGTGTCCTTGTACTGTCCTGGTGGAATCTATCTATCCATTTCATGCACTTTTAACAGTGCAAGCAGTTCTAGCACCAAGAGACACTGACTTGCAGGCAAACATTTGCTTTTGACACGGCCTGTCTAATACTCATAGTATAACTCTTGCTGACTTTGGTTCAAGCACCAGGCCCATGCTTCTGGATCTTTCTTTCTCCTACACATGGGAGAGGGACCCATGTGATAGACCCCCCATGCTTTATGAAATGGAATTATGGACACAAATATGCATCACTCAAAGATGCTTGGGACAAATTGCCTCATGAAATTTATCAATCTTAATGTCATAATCCACGGGGTCTGTATATCCTGTTTTGGTGAATGTATTATTCTTGGGTGTAAATTTAGATCTGTGGAGTTTGGAATGGTTTATGGTTTTAAATGTGCAAAGGCAAGCCATCAGGGGTGTTACCCTCAAGGACTGGCCCACTATAAATAGCCTCTTTTATCCTTTAAGTCTTGGCAGTGGTTGGTCCTAGGAAGTCATGTGACCCCCGGCACCCCAACTGCCAGGGTCCGACCAGCTGTGATTTTTCCATTTAAGGGTGGAATGTAGAATCATAGATTCATAGAATCCTAGGTCTGGAAGAGACTTCAGAAGGTCATTGAGTCCAACCCCCTGCCCAAAGCAGGATCAACCCCAACTAAATCATCCCAGCCAGGGCTTTGTGAAGACGAGACTTAAAAACCTCTAGGGATGGAGATTCCACCATCTCCCTAGATAACCCATTCCAGTGCCTCACCACTCTCCTAGTGAAATAGTTTTTCCTAGTATCCAACATAGACCTCTCCCACTGTAATTTAAGACCATTGCTCCTTGTTCTGCCATCCATCACTACTGAGAACAGCATCTCTCCATCCTCTTTGGAACCTCCCTTCAAGAAGTTGAAGGCTGCTATCAAATCTCCCCTCACTTTTTTCTTCTGTAGACAGAATAAGCCCAAATCCACTAGCCTCTCTTTGTAGTTCATGTGCTTCAGCCCCCTCATCATTTTGGTTGCCCTCTGCTGGACCCTCACCAATGTGTCCACATCCTTTCTATAGTAGGGGGCCCAGAATTAGATTCAATACTCCAGATGTGGCCTCCCCAGTGCCGAATAAAGGGCAATAATCACTTCTCCATATCTGCTGGAAATGCTCTTCTTAATGCACCCTAATATGCCATTAGCTTTCTTGGCTACAAGAGCACCCTGTTGACTAATATCCAGTTTCTCATCCACTGTAATCCCCACGTCCTTTTCTGCTGAACTGCTACTTAGCCAGTCGGTCCCCAGCCTGTCACAATGCTTGGGATTCTTCCATCCCAAGTGCAGGACTCTGACAGGTCTCCTGCTCTGTCAATGATGACACCCATCCAGCTGCGTGCGTTCATGCATTTGCTCTCTCTGATGACTGTGTTAATCATGCGCAAGTTGTCAACAGAGCAGTCTCCTAGGGTATGTCTACACTAGCCCCCCTAGTTCGAACTAGGGAGGCTAATGTAGGCATTCGAAGTTGCAAATGAAGCCCGGGATTTAAATATCCCGGGCTTCATTTGCATCTTCCCGGGCGCCGCCATTTTTAAATCCCCCTTAGTCCGAACTCCGTGCCCGCAGCTACACACGGCACAGAGTAGGTAGTTCGAATTAGGATCTCTAATTTGAACTACCGGTACACTCCCTCCCCTATCACCCATTTCCAGACAAGGAGAGGCTAGGGACACCATTCCTACCCATCCTGGCTAATAGCCATTGATGGACGTGACCTCCATGAATTGATCTAGTTTTTGTTTTTGTTTATCTTATGCTGGTTCCAGAGAGGAGGAGACACCCAAAAAAAGGCAGTAAAATAAAACCGTATTTCTGGCTTCGAGTAAACCAGGAAGTGTTGGAAATCTCACTGAGGGTGGTCCAGGAATGCCGTGTGGTGTTGGGGAAGAGGTGGGCTAAGAATGTGCAGTGTCCAGATCACAGTAGAGGATCCTGAAAAGAGGTGAAATAGGGATAGGACTTCCTGCCTAAAGCACACACCACAGAGGCCTAACGAGGATTCCTGGGACAGGGGCTTGTCTCAGACTGTAACATACTGTGGACATCACTGCAGCAGATTAGCTTTGATACCTCCCCCCTCCCCATCCAAACTATCCCTTCTACTTTGAGCAAGCTCACTGCCACATTAGCAATTGCCAACACAGACAAGCTTCCTCAGTAAGGGTTTCTAACGGGCTGCAGTATGTTACAGTTTTGTGTTGTTTTGAGGAAGTATTCCTCATGCTGCCTCCTTTCAGTCTCTGCTTCCCCTCTCCTTCCCACAGGGCCTGTCCCTCTCTCCTTTCCTGCATAGGCTGAGCTGCTGTTGGGGTACCCTTTGCCCCCAGACAGGCAGTTCAGGCTGATTTCCCCCAAAAACCTCAGTTCAGGCAGATGTTGAGTGTAACCTGCTCAGAGGACAAAGGTGGAATTTTGGGCGGGTAGGGAGGGCAGCAGCCGTGTGCTCTGGGTCGTGGCTTGCGTTTCATACTGTTCCCCCTTCACCAGCCAGGTATGAGAGGCGGGCACGGAATCCAAGTACTTTCCCCTCACTCCCTTAGCATCTGGGGAACGGGATGAAAAGCTAGCCGCATCCCAGAGTGCACAGCTGCTGCCCCCCTCCATCTGCCCGAAATTCCACCCTTGTCTGAGGAAATATTTCTGTGAGCTGTCGCTGTGGGGTCTGGCACCTAGTTGTGGTCCTGGGTGATGGGTATCACTCGGTGGCAGCGTTAGAAATTGTGGGGTGGGAGACCTTCCTGGAAAAGTGGGGCAGGGAGTGGGATGTCCATGGGCATGTGGATGGTGCTAAGGGCTGTTGAGACAGACAGTGGAAGTACAGGGACAGGGGAGAAGTGCAAAGGACTGTGGGTGAAAGAAGCACCATGTAGACAGACAGGTGGGCAGCACTTTTGACAATCATATTTTCTTTGGGATTTTTGCACCCAGGCCGGAGCTGAGCCTTTCTCTGGCCCGGAGTGCTCCTGGACAGTGATCAGGATCTTTTTGCCCTGGCAAGCCACAGAACAGCAGCTTGGGTTTCACAATCTTTTCTCCATTGTTTGTTTCCAATCATTGGTGTTAACTGTTAATTGAGTAACTTTCAGGCATTTCCCTTGATCTTTGTACCTCAGATGGTTCCCTCTCTGAGCACACTCTGATCCCACTCTCCTGTCACATCCCTGGCTGCTCCAGTTCCAACTACACGCTGGTTTTCAGGGCCTTCTCCATGCTCCACAGTCATCCCTGGCTCCCAGAACGCTCCCTACAACTCCTCCCCTGCAAAGGGTGAGGTGCCTCCCGCACACCTGCTCCCGTGGCAGAGGGGTGATCCGCGATTGTGTCTCACCAGTGACAAATCTCACACATGAGTGGTGAATGCCAAGGAGGAGCCATTCTGGGACATGTGAGGGCTGACATAAATACATCTACCTTGTGTAGGACCCACTGACTGCTGACTCCCCACAGCTCTTCTGTTGCAGCGGGTGAGGTGGCTCCCATCATATCTGCGACCTTAGCTAGGGGTAGACCAGGGACCGTATCTCACTGATAACAAATCTCATGGGCAAATTCCACAGCAGGCAGCTGGTCTACTGCTCTTGTTACCCCATACACACCGTGCAGTGCTTCAAAGACAGTTACATGGGAATAACTCACAATTTGAGATGTTTGCCCATTATGTAAGGAGAGAGGGCAATTCTGGGGCATGTGAGGGCTGAGATAAGAGCAGCTGTGATGTGTCTGAGAAACAGGAAAGGAGACAGGATTCCCCCTTGGAAACAGACATTATCATGCTGAGCTATGACTATGCTCAAAAGAATGGGCAGGAAGGGGTCACAGATCTTTAGTATTTAGGGCTACAGGCCAGCGCCTTTAGCATTTCCTTTATTTATTTATTTATTTTCCTTTGTATCTTTGCTTTTGGTGAACCACTTTCTTGCAGATTCCCAGCTTTTCCTCAGGTTGCAGTTGGTAACTTAGAAGTGTGATGACAGACATGTCGGCCGCTAAGCTGCTCACCCTTCTCATGCCTGAATATTACTGAAGTTTTCTGAGGACCCAAAAATTGGCATATCATAAATAATAAAGGGGAGTTCAACCTGTGGAACTCCTTGCCAGAGGCTGTGGTGAAGGCTAGGACTTGAACAGGGTTCTAAAAAGAGCTAGGTAGATTCATGGAGGTTCGGTCCATCTATAGCTATGAGCCAGGATGGGTAGGAATGGTGTCTCTAGCCTCTGTTTGCCTGGAAATGAGTGACAGGGGAGGGATCACATAAGGATTACCTGTTTTGTTCCCTCCCTCTGGGACATCTGGCATTGGCCACTGTCAGCAGACAGGGTACTGGGCTAGATGGACCTTTAGTCTGACCCAGTATGACCATTCTTATGTTCTTATGACTGGTCATTGACTAAAAGAAATCCGGATTGGCTGGCAATCTGTGTCAAATAAAACAATGTGTGTTCTAATATAGCTGTGTAGATTTCTACCTTGGGGAACAAAGAATGTAGGTAAGGCTCACAGGAAGGGGGACTATCTCAGGAAACACAATGACTCTGACAAAGATTTGGGGGCCTGCTGGGATAATTTGCTCCAGAATACTCAAGTCTATTCTGGTAGTCTTAGAGTCATGGAAGAGCCAGGTGACAGGATTTGTGGGGTTGGGAGATGATGGGTAACCATGAAAGAGATCAGGTGATGGTCAGAGAGAAAGAACTCAACAACAGAAGGCAGTGCTTAGTGACGGAGTGATAGGACTTTAAGGGTGTGTCTAGACTACAAGGTTTTGTCATCAAAAGTGGACTTTTGTCGACAAAACTATACCTGCGTCTACACTGCCACCGAGTTCTGTCGACATAATGTCGCCAGAACTTGGCAGTTTTGTCGACGGCGGTAAACCTCATTCTACAAGGAATAATGCCTTTTGTCGACAGAGCTCTGTCGACAGAAGGCATTATTGCATCTACACTGTCATTTGCGTCTACACTCTCATGTCGACAAAGCGGCTTCCTTTGTCGACAGAACTGGATGTAGTCTAGACGCTCTTTGTCGACAGAAGCTTTGTCGACAGTATCTGTCAACAAAGCCTGTGTCGACAAAAGCCTGTAGTCTAGACGTACCCCAGCATGTCTACACTAGAAAATTATTTTGAAATAAATTATTTCAAAATAATAAGTCCTGTAATAACTATTTTGAGACAGCGTGTCCACATTTCAGGGAAGCCTTTAAATTAGTCTTAGGCAGGCTCCCTGAATGTAATCACGCTACCACCACTTAGGGTACGTCTACTCCGCATGCTTATTTCGAGAACTAATACTCCAAAATAGCTTGTTTTAAAATAGCATGTCTACACTACAGGGAAGCCGCAAAATTAGTCCAAGGCAGGCTTCTCTAATGTGGACGTGCTACCTCGATTTAGAGCCCCAGCAGTCATTGGGGAATTATTACTTTGAATGGCCCAGGGGAGGAGCTATTTTGAAATAGCAGCAGTGGAGTGCCCACACTACTGCTATTCCGAAATAGCTATTTTGGAAGAGGCATTATTCCTAGTGGAATGAGGTTTACAGAAGTCGGAATGAGCCGTCCATTATTTCAAATGTATTTCGAAATAACGGAATTGCTGTGTAGACGCTCTCATTATTATTTCAGAATAATGGTCATTATTCTGAAATAACGCTGTTGTGTAGATGTACCCTTAGAGTCCCAGAAATCACTGGGGAGTATTTACTTTGAATGACTCTGGGGAGTAGTTATTTTGAAATAACAGCAGTGGAGCATCCACACTATCGCTATTTCGAAATAACTTATTTTTAAAAAAGCATTATTCCTTGTGGAAAGCAGGAGTTATGATTTTGAAATAACCAGCCCATTATTTTGAAATAACGGGCTTGGTAGGATGGATACTCTGCTTGCTAGTTCAAAATAAGGAGAGTTAGTGTACACCAGGGCTAGATATGAGGAACGTCTCAGACTGTGACCTTTGACCTTTCTGAACTCAGCCAAACTGGGACAGAGCAACCTTGATTAAAGAGGCGTTGTCATTTCTCCCTCTTGTCATGAACGTTTAAAGTCGGTGGCCCCAGGCGATCACATTATGCAGATGTATTTGCCCATTTTGTCACGAAGCTCTTTGGTTTTGACCCCATAAATGATTGGGTTGAGCATGGGAGGGAGGAGGAGATAGAGGTTGCCTAAGATGATGTGAACATAAGGTGCAATGCCCTGACCGAACCGGTGTGTTAGGTTGGAAAAGAGGCTGGGGGTGTAATACAACAGCATCACACAGAGGTGGGCTGTGCAAGTATTGAAGGTTTTTTGATGGGCTTCCTTGGAGGAGATTCTGAAGATGGCCCTGATGATGAAACCATAGGACAGGGCAATAAGTGTTAGGTCCAATCCATTGACTATAAAGAATAGCACTAAACCGTATGTCCTGTTTACTGAAATATCCCCACACGACATCTTTGCCACAGTTGTGTGCTCACATTGCATATGGGGGATGAGGCGGTTGGCACAGAACGGCACCCTGCTCAAGAGCAGGGGTAGGGGCACAATGAAGAGAACAGCTCTTGCTAAACCTACCACCCCTAGCTTAACAATTTGTGCGTTGCTGAGGATGGTGGTGTATCTCAGAGGGTTACATATGGCAATGTAGCGATCGAAGGCCATCGACACGAGTATGGCTGAGTGCATGAGAGAAACCATGTGAAGGAAGAACATCTGGGTGAGGCATCCAGACAGAGTAATATCTTTCAAACTGAACCAAAATATACACAGGGCCTTCGGCACAACAAACGTAGGTGTGGCGATGTCGGTGAGCGCCAGCATGCAGAGCAGCAGGTACATTGGCTTGTGCAGGGTCTGCTCTTTGCCTACAATGAACAGAATCCTGAAATTCCCCAACAGGCCAATAATGTAAAACACTGAGAAAGGGATGGCAATCCAGATGTGGGCAGCCTCCAGGCCAGGGATGCCCATGAGGATGAATGTTGAAGGAACAGCGTGAGTGAAGTTGAAAGCTGCCATGAGGGGGTAGATGACTTGCTTGGGGTCAGAAATGCTCAGGGTGCCTGTGAAGAGAGAGAAGCACATTGGGGGTGGTCACCTGCTTTATAACAAACGGTACAATACATATTTTATTAGTGTGGGCCATCTAAAAAGGAGGCTGAGCAGGGAGGTGGCAACGTTTGCAGATGGTACCAGATGACTGGGGTCAAAGTGAAATCCTCAGAGGGACCTAAGCAAGCCAGGTGAATGGGCAGCAGAATGGAAGATGAACTTAGATTTCAACAACTGCAATGTATATGTGCATTTGGGAGAAAAAAAAGTTATAACTACTTCAACACCTAAAGAAGCTCCGATTTATTTACCTAGTCCCTCAAATGTCCCAGAGTTGCCTGTAGGAGAAAGAAAGAGCCTGATGCATGGTCCTGGTGCTTGAACCAAAGTCAGCAAGAATCTCTTGGTGCTAGAACTGCTAGTACTGTTAAAAAGCACATGAAATACGTAACTAAATTCCACCAGGACAGTACAAGGACAACCAGCTGAGTCCATGATAAAATAGTGGAAAACAACAAGAGTGAAAGCACAACAATGGGCAGTGAATGCTTTGGAGGAAAGTACAAACGTTCCAAATGTACCACCTTACACAATGCATCTTGTGTAATTATGTCTGAATTATGCTACAGATTGAATCTCTCTAGTCTGGCACTCTCTGGTCCAGCAACATCCCTGGTCTGGCAAGATTTTAGTTAGCTGGATGTCCACTTATCATAGGTGTGGCTAAGTTTCCTGCAGTCCCATAAATTTTGTTTGCAGCCACCAGTCCTGGCTCTCAGTGGTCTATGCTGTTATTTAGCTCTGTTTTGCCCCTAAATGTCTTCTAAGAGCCCAGTGAGCAGTGGAAGTGTTGATAATGTTGATAGACAATGTTGACCTCCTGTAGTCTGGAAAATTTTCTGGTTCAGCACTGGTCAGGTCCCGAGGGTGCTGGACTAGAGAGGTTCAGACTGTATAACCATATACTCATATCGTAATAACACCACTGTGAACAATATGGAGTGCAGTGTCACACACTGATCAACGGCTGTTTCTTCTGTTGTAATGCCTGAAGTTACATAACAGGTGCAAGAACAATGATGGCAAACACATTGACATTGACTGTGACATCCAAGCTGCAGTTCCATGGCTTGCCAGGGCAAAGAGACCTGGAAACTCCCCAGATGCTTTCAGCACCAGGAAAGGTTCCAGCGCTGGCATTGGAGCAACAATCAGAAAGATAAAAAAAAAAAAGTTCAGCAGTTCCTCTTTCCCATCCATGTCCATGCCCCCAGTGCTACCCACCTCTTCTTGTACACTCCCTGACTTTCATGCTGCCAACCTGCCCGTGGACACCCTGCTTCCTGCCCCACATCCTCCCAGTGCTGGCCACTAGTCCCCTCTGAGCCTCCTGCTCTGCCACACATTGATACACCTCACACAGGACCAACACCAGGCGCCATTCCCCAGAGTGAATTCACAGACATATAGAATCATAGACTCAGAGCTGGAAGAGATTTCAGGAGGTCATCAAGTCCAACCCCCTCCCCAAAGCAGGACCCACCTCAACTAAACCATCTCAGTCAAGATTTTGTCAAGCTGGGACTTTAAAACCTCCCTAGGTAACCCATCCCAGCTATGTCTAGACTACAGGCTTCTTTCGGAAGAAGCTTTTCTGGAAGAGATCTTCCAAAAAAACTTCTTCTGAAAAAGAGCGTCTGCACAGCAAAAATGCATCAAAAAAGCAATCTGCTTTTTCAAAAGATAACATCCACACTGAATGGACACTATCTCGCATGCAACCTGTGATTACTATGGACGGAGTGGCCACCAGGGCACCTGTGCTTTTTCCTCTTTCCTCTTCTTTCGAAAGAACTCCCTCTTTCCCATCCACACACGCCTTTTTCTGAAAGAGCTCTTTCAGAAAAAGGCTTCTTCCTCATAGAAAGAGGTTTACCAATGTCAGAAAAACCCCTCTGTTCTTTCAATTTTTTCCGAAAGAACGTGATTGCAGTGTGGACGTAAGTGATGTTTTTTCGGAAAAACAGCCTTTTTTCTGAAAAATCTCTGTGGTGTAGACATACCCTCAATGCTTCCCCACCCTCCTAGTGTAATAGTTTGTCCTAATATCCAAATTGCATATCTTATTTCGATTTTATTTCGAAATAGCTTATTTCATACTTTGTTTCTGTCTATACCATGCCAAATTTCAAAATAACCCACTATTCCGAAATATCCCTTACTCCTCGTGGAATGAGGTTTACAAGGACATCAGAACAGCGAGCCAAAAATAACAGGCTTGCTGTTAAGACACATGATCACTATTTTGGGATACTCCGGTATCCCGAAATAGTGTTGCAGGGTAGATGTAGCCAGAGAGGCCAGTCTCAGTTGGCAGGGACCCAGTAAAGGCAAAACATGGGCGTAGAATCAGGCCATTGTGGCCCATTCTTGTTGTGAACCCTCTGGTAACACATCCACACTGAAGGGGCTTTGGTTGCACTTCCTAATAAGGCCGCAAAGATGCTGACCTGGAAAACTTGAATGAATCAGAAAACAAACAAACAACTCCCCCCACCCCCAGTCCTTTTCCTTCCCCCCTCTCGTTCCCCAAATGGACACAGGTAGAAGAACATAGTAAGTGACAAGAAACTGATCTTAAAAACAAATATATTTGTCTAAATGATTTCTAATACATTTGTTGTTCCAGCTCATGGAATCACAGAATCCTAGGGCTGGAAGACACCTCAGGAGGTCATTGAGTCCAGTCCCCCCTGCCCAAAGCAGGACCAACCCCAATGAAATCAACCCAGCCAGAGCTGTGTCAAGCCAAAACTTAAAAACCTCTAGGGATGGAGATTCTACCACCTCCCTAAGTTACCCATCCCAGTGCCTCACCACCCTTCTAGGGAAATAGTTTGTCCTAAAATCCAATCTAGACCTCCCCCAACAATTCAACAAGGCAAATATCTTGATGTTTCCGACAATACTAAACAGTGCAAGTCACTGTGCTGATGAATTCCTGCCCAGATGGTTCTTGACTTAAGAACATAAGAACAGCCACATTAGGTCAGACCAAAGGTCCATCTAGCCCAGTGTCCTGTGTTCTGACAGTGGCCAGTCCCACTTGAACTATGGTACTCTTCCTAAGCCCGTAGTCCTAACTGTAATGCAGAAAGAAGCAACTCACCAAACTCCCTCTTAGCAGAGACAAGAAATCTCATTCCTGTGACAGGAAGGCAGAGCCTTGAGAATCTCACATGTCTGACACTCCGCATGCTGGACAGCCTCTTTTATAATTCCCCTGAACAGTCCCCGTGGATTCCAACCTTGGCCTGCAGTCCCAGACAATTCCCTCAGCCTAGAAATGAGCAGAAAATAAACTCCGGAGACCTACAGCTCGAGAGCCCCTCCTGGGAGTAAAGAAATGATTCCCCCATACCAGGAGCTCACGTTGTCAGTCTTGCCGACTGTTCAGCCTAGCATTTGCTCGTGGCTTTTTTTTCCCATGTGCAGTGGATGGCCATCTGCACTACGCGTAGGAAAGCTGCCACAGCGTAAGGGTGAAAAATGGTTTTCATTCGATTGTAGCAGTGTACTGCAGCTAACCACCCAGGCGGTTGTAATATCTAGTCCGAGGTGGGGAACCTAAGGCTGGTCCCTGGCTTGCCTGGATCCGGCCCCTGAGGCTTAGGGCCCCCCAGCACTGGGGAGCCCCTGCTGGCACTCCAGCCCCCCCCACCCTCTCCACGGGGCTGGAGCACACAAAAATCTACTATCCTGGCCCTCTCTAGGCTCTGGTGTGTGAGGGAAATATGTGGAGCATCTTCTCTGTTGGAGGCCACATCACTGAGGGTTTGGTTTCTTTTTTTGCTTCTCTCTTGTGTGTGGCCCCTGACTGATTTTCCTGTAGGTCAGCGCCCCCACACTCATTCTTGACCCCAGCTAGTCCTTTAGCCTCTGAAAAGCACTGCCACCATGAGGAAGCCAAATGACACGATGCAGAAGTGACACAAGAGCTTTCTTCTCCCAGGTTTCTGGCATCAGACATGTTTTTTGGTATCCCTCTGTGAGGTCTAAGGTGGCAATGTCTCCTACAGCTCTCCACTGTTCTCAGACTTCCTCTACTCGCTGCAGTGAGTAAGCATCACATTTCAATGCTGTGTTGACCCTTTGAAATAAATCCATCCACAGGTCAAAACTAGTATGCTGGGACTCACTCAGTCCACCACCACACTCAGGGCCAAAAGGAACTGGAGTTCATCTCATGTGGTGTCCCACATTTTATAAGGGACCATGCACGAAGTTTCCCTGGTCTGTTACCCTGGGGCCATTTCAGTATGAATCATAGAATCATAGAACACTAGAACTGGAAGGGACCTCAAGAGGTCATCAAGTCCAGTCCCCTGCCCTCGTGGCAGGACTACGCACTATCCAGATCATCCCTGATAGATGTCTATCCAACCTGCTCTTCAGTATCTCTGGTGATGGAGATTCCACAACCTTCCTAGGGAATTTATTTCAGTGTTTAACTACCCTGGCAGTACGGTGGCATTTCAGGTAGGTGTGCCCTGCTGGGGTGAGACCATGGCAGTAAAAGAAGTAAACAATTGCTACTTCTTGATCTGTTTTTGGGCTACAGATCCTCTTCCATGTTTTTGCTACCCGTGAGCCTAATTTGGTCTCCAGTGCGCGTCATCCATTGCATCTACACAGCAGTAGGTTACGTCTACACTGACGTTATTCCGAAATAACATAGTGCGCGTCTGCACAGCAAGCCTTTATTTTGAAATAATGTCAAGCTGGAAGACTTCTTACTCCAACTCCTGTAACCCTTGTTTTCGAGGAGTAAGAGAAGTCGACGGAAAAGAAGTCAAAGGAAGAGCTGATGTGAAGATGGCACTAAAAACCAAATAATGCTATTTCGACTTCAGCTACACAGTTGATGTAGCTCAAGTTGTGCAGCTTAATTCGACTTTTGCCCTGCTGTGTAGATGTGCCCATAGTGATGCATTCTCATCTCCAGGGTGCAGTCTGTGAGCAAGAGGCAATATTGCACCCTTCTAGCCACCCAGTTAGGATGGCCACTTTTCACACTGCTTTGGAATGGGTCAGCCTCTCCAGGCCCTGTCATTACCCAACACGACAACCGATAGCAACACACACCTAACCTGAGCTACCTGAGGGCTTACCAAAGCCACCCAAGCATATATAACAGACAACAGCCAATTTCTCAGCTCCTCAGGCTTGCACTCAAATGTATACACCTTGCCCTGTACAGAGTGCTGTATAATGCATCATTTGAGGTGGGCAAGATATGCAAAAGGAATGTAGAAACCAGGGCTGGGGAACCTTTTTTTTTGGGTCGGGGGCTGCTGACCCACAGAAAAATCAGTTGGGGGCAGCACACAAGTGAAAAGCAAAAAAAAAAAAAAAAACCAACCCTCACTGACATGGCTCCCAGACCCTCAACTGAGGAGAAAGACACTCCCCACATTCCCCTTGCACACCAGAGCCTGGGGGGCCCAGCCTAGTAGATTTTGTGTGCTCCAGCCCCATGGTGGGGCAGCAGGGAGGCTACAATGTCAGTATGGGCTCCCCGATGCGGGGGAGGGCCCTGAGCTTTGGGGGCCCAATCCAGACAAGCCAGGGGCCACATCCAGCCCCCAGACTTGAGGTTCCCCAGCCCTGGTATAAACCAAGCTGAGATTTTCCTCACACATTTCTCTCAAAGGCACGTTAGTTGAAAAATAATAATAATTTAAAAAGTTTAATTGAAAAAAATATTTTAAATTATCATAAGTGATCATGAATGGATCAAAGAAAATAACCTAGCAGAGAAATAAAACCACAAACTAAGAGGAAGATCCTAGATCCCAGCGGGTAGTGATCAATGGCTCAATGTCAGGATGGCGGTCGGTTTCTAGCTGAGTGCCCCAAGGTTCGGTTCTAGGACCAGTTTTGTTCAATATCTTTATTAATGACCTGGATGAGGGGATGGATTGCACCCTCAGCAAGTTTGCAGATGACACTAAGCTAGGGGGGAGAGGTAGATACACTTGAGGGCAGAGATAGGGTCCAGAGTGACTTAGACAAATTGGAGGATTGGGCCACAAGAAATCTGATGAGGTTCAACAAGGACAAGTGCAGAGTCCTGCACTTGGGACGGAAGAATCCCAAGTACTGCTACAGGCTGGGGACCAACCAGCTAAGTAGTAGGTCTGCAGAAAAGGACCGGGGGGGGTTACAATGGATGAGAAGCTGGATATGAGTCAACAGCGTGCCCTTGTAGCCAAGAAGGCTAATGGCATATTAGGTTGCATTAAGAGGAGCATTGCCAGCAGATCCAGAGATGTCATTATTCCCCTTTATTCGGCTCTGGTGAGGCCACATCTGGAGTATTGTGTCCAGTTCTGGACCCCCCACTACAAAAAAGATGTGGACGCATTGGAGAGGGTCCAGCGGAGGGCAACCAAAATGATTAGGGGGCTGGAGCATATGACCTATGAGGAGAGGCTGAGGGAGTTGGGTCTGTTTAGTCTGCAGAAGCGAAGAGTGAGGGGGGATTTGATAACAGCCTTCAACTTCCTGAAGAAAGGCTGGAGAGAGGCTGTTCTCAGTAGTGACAGAAGGCAGAACAAGGAGCAATGGTCTCAAGTTGTGGTGGGAGAGGTCCAGGTTGGATATTAGGAAAAACTATTTCACTAGGAGGGTGGTGAAGCACTGGAATGGGTTACCTAGGGAAGTGGAGTCTCCATCCCTAGCGGTGTTTAAGTCTCGGCTTGACAAAGCCCTGGCTGGGTTGATTCAGTTGGGATTGGTCCTGCCTAGAGCAGGGGGCTGGACTTGATGACCTTCTGAGGTCTTTTCCAGCTCTATGGTTCTATGATTCTATTATATGAATTAGCAATTTCTCACCCTGCCCAGTGAGAGAAGCAGTCCACCGGGTTTCCATACACAAGCTAGAATCCTTTTAGCCCATGACCAGCACTTCCTCCAGGTCAGTCTCTGTTGCACTGGCGTTCTCAAGGGTACTGCTTTGTGAGGAGTGAGGCCACTGGAGGATATCACCCGCAGCTTATATAGCATTAAATTAGGATGGGAACCGTTTGTTCCCAAAACAATTCCCAGTCTCTACTCAAATGAAAGGAACTGGGAAAGGAACAGAGAATAGCAACTGCATTGAATAGGGGCCTGGAACAGCTTCCATATGTAAAGAGATTAATACGCCTTGGACATTTCCAGTTGGAAAAAAGAGATGAATCGGGGGGGGTACTACACAGGTTTATAAATTGATGATGGGTGATGAAAATTAAACAAGAAACTGTTAATTACCAAATGAAATTAATAGTAGATTTAAAACAAAGAGAAGGGAGCATTTCTTCACACAAGCCACAGTGAGCCTGTGGAACCCTTTGCCATAGGGTGTTCTCAAGTCAAAGACAAAAAGAAAATTGAATAAAAAAAAAGAACTAGAATTATGTCATCATAGAATCCTAGAAATGGAAGGGACCTTGAGAGGTCATCAAGTGCAGTCCCCTGCCCTCACAGCAGGACCAAGCACCATCTAGATCATCCCTGATAGATGTCTATCTAACCTGCTCTGAAATATCTCCAGGGATGGAGATTCCACAACCTCCCTTGGCAACTTATTCCAGTTTTTAACCACCCTGACAGGTAGGAAGTTTTTTTCCTACAGTCCAAACTAAACCTCCCTTGCTGCAGTTTAAGCCCATTGCTTCTTGTCCTGTCCTCAGAGGCCAAGGAGAACAATTTTTCTCTCTCCTCCTTGTAACTCCTTTCTCTATATAGGGAAGATAGTTTCATTAACCAGGACATTCAAGGACTCAAAATAATTCCCTGAAGTGTCCCCAGCCACTTTTGCTTTCCAGAAGCTTGGAAGGGGCAACAGGCGATGGATGACTTCATGATTACCAGTTCTGTTCATTCCCTTTGAAAAAACTGGCATTGGCCACTATTGGAGGACAGGATACTTGGCTAGATGGGACATTGGTTTGACCCAGGTTTGATATTCTTCTAAACAGCAAACATTTCAAGGGTTTCTTTTACACAGTTTTTTCTTATCATAGAATCCTAGGGCTGGAAGAGACCTCAGGAGTCATCGAGTCCAGCCCCCTGGCCAAAGCAGGACCAACCCCAACTCAATCTTCCCAGCCAGGGCTTTGTCAAGCCGGGACTTAAAAACCTCTAAGGATGGAGATTCCACCCCACTCCCTAGGGAACCCATCCCAGAGCTTCACCACTCTCCTAGGGAAATAGTTCTTCCTAATATCCAACCTAGACCTCCCGCACTGCAACTTGAGACCAATTTCCTTACCTCTCTTGAGCAAAGACAAAACTGGGGGAAGGACTGGTCCCAGACTAAAAGGATTTCTAGTCTATGGAATCCTCGTAGACTGCTGGAATCCTCGTAGATTGCTTGTATCACCCGTCAGGGTGAGGAATTGCTAATTCACATCGAACCCTTCTAGTACCTGAGGGCTAGTGTCCAGCTTTGTTTATTGGCTAGGCAATCAGCTTTGATCTGTTTGCTATCACTTATACTGTTTTTCTTGCCAAACTTGTTTTGTTTGTTATTTATCGAAACCTGTGTGCCTTTGAGTGAAGTGTCTGGGGAAAAGCTCAGCATTGTAAAAATAAGATTAAGGAGCTTCAATTGTACAGATCCCTGTGCTGTGCAAAAGTGTCTAATTTGGGATTTATACTCTGGGAGGGGGGCGTGAACTTGGGGAGATGGGAAGTTGGTGGGTATCTGCTGGTTGTGCTTTGGTGGCTTAGGGAAGCCCTCAGGTACCTCATTTGGGGTATGGCTACACTAGGAAATGATTTCGAAATAGTTTATTTTGAAATAACAACTCCCAAAAGAACAATTTCGAAATAGTGCCTCCACACTACAGAGAAGCCTCAAAATTAGTCCAAGGCAGGCTCCTGAGTGTGGATGCACTACCACGACTAAGAGCTCCAGGAAGCATTGGGGGTAATTACTTTGAATGACTCTGGGGAGTAGTTATTTTGAAACCACTGTGGAGCATCCACACTACCGCTATTTCGAAATAAGAGTTATTCCTTGTGAAAAGCAGGAGTAATAATTTCGAAAAAAACCAGGCTTATTCGGTTATTCTGAAATAACCAGGCCTGTAATTTCAAAATAACAGGCTTGGTACTGCGGGTACTCGGCTTGTTATTTCAAAATAAGGGAAATAACTCCTTTGTGTAGACCAGGGCTTGGGTGTGTAGCACCATCTGCTGTCATGTTGAACGGCAGGCCTGGGAGAGGCTGTATTTCCAACACAGCAGAATGGAAAAGGGCAAACACATCTTGGCGTTTATGGGGTGCAGCCATTCCATGGATCCAGGACTTCATCATGAGGGTGACAACCCATCAAACTCACACCCTCTGGAGCCCAAATTAGGCCCAGAGG
Organism: Rafetus swinhoei; assembly: GCA_019425775.1. NCBI lineage: Eukaryota > Metazoa > Chordata > Testudines > Trionychidae > Rafetus > Rafetus swinhoei. The sequence continues at coordinate 9,919,436 of CM033437.1, read as the reverse complement.
CTTCTGTGACAAAAGCATGAGGGAGCAACGGTCGCCAGACGAAAAGCTCCAGATGGATCAGTTGATTGATTCTCGTAAAATGGGGAATACCATGTGATATGAACTCCTGGTCATTTTTGGTCCTGGGAATGGTGAAGGAACCACTCGAGCTATATCCACACCACAGCGCTATTTTGGGACACCGGAGGTATCTCAAAATAGATATTCTGTGTCTTTTGAGTGTGCCTGTTATTCTGAAATATAACGGTCTCGCTATTCTGACGTCTCTGTAAACCTCATTCCACAAGAAGTAAGGGATGTTTCAGAATAGCAGTTTATTTTGAAATTAGTGCTGTGTAAACAGCGCCAAATTTCGAAATAAGCTATTTTGAAATAAGATCAGAATAAGCTATGCAATTTGCGTAGCTCAAATTGCATATCTTATTTCGACCTACGGTCCAGTGTAGATGCACCCTCAGTAAGAGGGAGAAGTCCTGTGGTACTAGTGCTGATGCAGGACAACGGAACCTATTTCTGCATCAATTTCTTGAATATCAGCACAGTATCCTTTGCAGAGGCATAAGGGATCAGTCAGAAAAGGCTTTCCTTGTCGACTGATCCCCGTCTAGACTGCCGCTTTTTGCTGGCAAAGTGCCGCATCGGCAAACAGTGGTGGCCATTTTTATTCTAATGAAGTGCGGGATATTTAAATCCCTGCTTCATTAGCAATTTCGGTATGTCTAATTTACATCCTTCTGGCAACAGAAGGATGTAGTCTAGACATACTCCAAGACTCAGTTTTCTCTGACTCACTGAGCCCCTGATATCGGTGTATCATTTCTTCACTCCTAGGGGAAGCTTCTCAAGCTGTACATCTCTAGGGTCCATTTTTCTGCTCCTCCAGCTTCTCACATAACAGAGGGAATTGTCGGGGCATTCTGACCAATCTGCGAGACCACAGGGACTGTACGCAGGAAGCATAAAGGTCGCTGCCCAGCACGGCGGATGCCATACCTGTGAGATTCAGACGCTGCTTCTCAGGCCCTGTGTTCCTGTCATAGGAAGGAGATTTCCTCTCTCTGCTGAGCAGGATTGTGGTGAGTTGCCTCTTTCTGCAATAATGTTAGTGCTGAGGGCTGAGGAAAGGTTCCAGGGCTCAAATCAAAAAGATTTTGGGCAGGAATTCACCAGTGCAGACCCTTCATCTGTTAAGCATTGACAGAAACAACAAGGGATTTATCTGGTTAACATTGGAACTACAACTATATGGAAAGGGTTTACGATCAGTTCTTTATCTCTTTCTTTGTTCTTCTCTCTGTCTTAGTAGCTTCTTTTTTGGGGGCTGTGTGTTTTTCCTCTGCTTTATCTTCCAAATCAGCAATTTCACTTTGCTGTTCTGAAGTGCAGCTAAAGATTCCACAGTAGAGTTTCCGTGTCATCAGAGGGTTCACAACAAGTTTCTTCAGTTTCAAATTCAGCAATTTCACTGCTCTCTTAGGCTATGTCTAGACTACAGACTTCTTTTGGAAGAACCTTTTTTTTGGAAGAGATCTTCCAAAAAAACTTCTTCTGAAAGAGAGCGTCCACACACGAAAAAGCGACCTGCTTTTTCGAAAGATAGCGTCCACATTGAATGGCTGCTCTCTCGCATTTAAGCTGTGATTACTATGGATGGAGTGGCCACCAGGGCACCTGTGCTTTTTCCTCTTTCCTCTTCTTTCGAAAGAACTCCCTCTCCGCCATCCACACACGCCTTTTTCTGAAAGAGCTCTTTCAGAAAACAGCTTCTTCCTCATAGAAAGGGGATTACCAACACCAGAAAAACCCGTCAGTTCTTTCGATTTACTTTCAGAAGAACGCCATTGCAGCATGGACGTAACTAAGGTTTTGTCAGAAAAGCAGCTGTTTTTCTGAGAAATTTCTGTAGTGTAAAGATACCCCTCGGATAAATCTAGAGAGTGGAGCTCTTTCGGGATGTTTCTGATATCCCAAAATAGCTATTCTGGGTCTTTGAAGAAAGCCCATTATTTCAAAATATAACAGGCTCACTATTCCGATGTCCCTGTAAACCTCATTCCATGGGGATTGAGGGACGTTTTGGAATAGCAGTTTATTTCAAAATGTGGCGCTGTAAATAAGCTATTTTGAAATTAACTCGGAATAAGTTACGCAATTTGCTTACCTCAAATTGCGTAGCTTATTTTGAGATAAGGGTACAGTGTAGATGCACCCTGAGGAAATTCACCCCAAGCCTCTGCAGTGGGTGTATGAGTTACCAAGAGATTCGAAACAGGAATGAGTCACACAGGGTCATACACTGAGACAGCAGTGCTATTTCAGGATACCATTTGCCATTTTGTTACCCAATCACTTAGGTCAGTGAGATCTTTTTGAAGCTCTTCACAGTCTGCTTTGGTCTTAACTATCTTGAGCAGTTTGGTATCATGTACAAATTTCGCCACCTCATGGTTTACCAGTGTCCCTTGAGTGGCTTGCCACCAAAATGTCAAAATACGTTGCTATTAGAACTGAGTGTATATAATATTCATTGAATTTACTTTCATATAGGAATTAGATACAGTGTTTCTGTCTGCTAATTGCTAATTTATCTCCCCAAAAATGGTGTTTTCAAGTACCTTAGTGGCTCCAGGAAAGAGCTGATGTCTGTGTGTGGGAAGGTGGACAGGGTCGATGTCCCCTGTCCCCCGCCTTCCCTCCAATTTGCTCCTTGGCTTGTACAGAGCACATTCAGCAACACAGCGGAAGCTGCTGTCCTCACTCTATCCCTGACCTCAATACTGTGGCATGCACAGATTACCCTCCTGACGAAATCTGAAATGCTTCCTCAGCTTTAGCCCCAGACAGGCAGGTGAGGCTGACCTCCCCCTATTCGCTGGTACAGGCAGACACTGAGTTTCACCTCATCTGAGGAGCTATTTCAGTGAGCTCTTGCTGTGGGGTCTTGCATCTGGTTTTTGTCCTGGGTGAGGAATATCACAGTGTATCTGTGAGGGAAGTTGTGTGGGTGACCTGTCACCTTCATTAGTTGTGATTCCCTAATTCCTGTGTCAACTGCAAACTTCATGAATATCCAGGCATGAGAAAGGTTAATGGCTCAGTTGCTGATGCCTCTCTCTGCTTACTCTTGCCAGTTAACAAAAGGTCTCAGCAAAAGAAGAAGGGAAATGACACACAGGCCAGCCTGCAGCCCTAAATACCAAGTCCCTATTGCCCTTCATGACAATTCTGTTGACCCTAAAACCATAGTGTAGCAGAATAACAACTGTTTACATGGGAGGGAAACGTGCCTGCTTTCCAATATAGCCATTGCATTGTGGAGCAGACCTATGCTCCATCTACTCCAGTGTCCTCTCCCAGACAGTGACAGCCCCACGTGTATTCAATAGAAGGTGCAAGAAAGTTGACAGTGGATGGATTGGGTGGGATGACATGACCGTCTTGATGGTATTGCCTTAATTCCAAACATCTAGGTTATGTCTACACTGCGGAACTATTTTGGGATATTGGAAGTATCCTGAAATAGCTATTCTGCATCTATGGAAGCATCCAGTTATTTCTAAATAGATTTTGAAATATCAGGCAGCTTATTCCGATGTCCTGGTAATCCTCGTTCCACGAGGGTTAAGGGGTATTTCAAAATAGCGAGTTATTTCGAAATTTGGTGCTGTGTCGACAGCGCCAAATTACAAAATTAGCTATTTTGAAATAGCATTGAAATAAACTATGCAATTTGTGTAGTGCAAATTGCGTAGCTTATTTTGAGCTAAGGGTGCTGTGTAGACACCCCCCTAGAGATTGGCTTGTGACATGATGCATGGGCTTTCCCAAATATTTGTTTACCTGTAACTATTGTAACTGTATAGTCTCAATATCCATGACATATCCAAAACTTTCCTGATTTTACTCAACTCAGTGTCTCAACCTCTTGTGCCCATGGGCTCCTCAGCCTACTTCAGCATTGACTGAAGAAAGTATTCTTTCCTTATCTGTTTTGAATTTGCCACATTTCAGTTTAATTGAATGTTTTCTTTATCTTGTGTTATCTGACAGGGGAGAACACATTCCCGATCTACACTCAACTGGTCAATATTTCATAGACCTTTCTCATTTCCTCTCTTATTCATCTCCTTTCTATGGTCATAATCCCAATCCTTCCAGTCTCTCTCTACATGAGAGTTTCCTGGCCCCTGGATTATTCCCATTCCATTTGCTTGAACCACTCTAGTTCTTCAATGTCTGCAGTGAGAATGATGCCGAGTACTTCACAGAGGAATCCAAAGAAGGGTGGAACATTGACTGATGAATCTTATGGCATGGTTATTCTGTATGATTCCCCATCCCACTCCTCCTGGATCCAATTTTTTTCTTAGTTTCTTTCTCTGCTTCCATAGTCTTCAAGGGTTCAGAAGCTGTGTACCATGATCCACAGGTCCCTGTCCCAAATTCATCTAGTTAAATTAGGACCTTATTAGGTGTGTGAGGAATTCAAGATTTTCCATCCAATAGGCCAACCCACTGCAGTTACTGACACTGAATTTCATCTACTTTCATGAGGTACGTCTACACTGGCATTATTCCGAAATAAAATAGTCCGCGAGTACACTACAAGCAGTTATTTCGACATAATGTCAAAATAATGTCGAGCTGGAGAGTTGCTTACTCTGACTCCTGTAACCCTCATTTTATGAGGAGTAAGAGAAGTCGGAGGAAGAGTGCTCTTTCTCAGACTTCCTGCTGTGGAGACAGCGCCAAAAGCCGAAATAAGACATTTTGACTTAAGTTACTCAATTGACGTAGCTCAAGGTGCGTAGCTTAATTCGACTTATGCCTTGCTGTGTAGACGTGCCCATAGTGTCCATTCACCTGGCTTGGTTAGCTCCCTCTATGGAGTATTCTGAACTTAACAATGAATTTAACAAGATGGTGCCTTCTGTTTTGTTACCACCTCAAAGCTCACCCTCTTTCTATATATACATTTCATATGTTTTGTTATAAATTGTGTAATTCCCCTCACCGTGCCTGTCTCCTTTCACAGACACGTGGAGCATTTCTGAGCTCAACAGACAAATGGACCACTTCCTGGCACCTCTCAACCTCACCTCCTCAGGGCCTTCAACATTCATCCTCATGGGCATCCCTGGTCTGGAACATGCCCATATCTGGATTTCCATCCCTTTTTCTGTGTTCTACATTATTGGCCTGTTGGGAAATTTCACAGTTCTCTTTGTTGTGAGCAAAGAGCAGACCCTGCACAAGCCGATGTACCTGCTGCTCTGCATGTTGGCAGTAACAGATATTGGGACGTCTACTTCCATCGTGCCGAAGGCACTCGGTATATTTTGGTTCAAATTGAAAGGCATTGCAGTGGATGGCTGCCTCACCCAGATGTTCTTCCTTCATTCGGCTTCCGTGATGCACTCAGCCGTCCTTGTGATAATGGCCTTTGATCGCTACGTGGCCATATGTAACCCTCTGAATTATGCCACCATCCTCAGCAACGCACGAATAGCCAAGCTAGGGCTAGTGGGTTTGATAAGAGCTGTTCTCTTCATCCTGCCCATGCCCCTGCTCCTGAGTAGGCAGACATTTTGTGCCAACTGCATTATCCCCCATAGTTTCTGTGACCACATGGCTGTGATAAAGATGTCATATGGAGACACCACGGTCAACAGGATGTATGGCTTGGTGATAGCAATTGTAGTCAATGGGTTAGACCTTATTCTCATTGCCTTTTCCTATGGTCTGATCCTCAGGGCAGTCCGCAGTCTCTCCTCCAAGACAGCCCACCAGAAAGCCCTCAACACCTGCACTGCCCACCTATGTGTGATACTGACATCTTATACACCCTCACTCTTCTCCTCTCTAACACATCGGTTTGGCCAGGGAATCGCTCCACATGTTCACATCATTTTGGCCAACCTCTGTTTCCTCCTTCCCCCCATGCTCAACCCTATTATTTATGGGGTCAAAACTAAAGAGCTTCGAGACAAAGTGAGGAAATACATCTGCAGGAGATGATCACCTGGAAACATTAATTTGAATCTTGCATGACAAGAATGAGAAAGGATGTGTCCTCATTAATCAAGGTTGCTCTGTTATCTCTGGAATGTGCTCACGGCCTGTGCCTAGTACCTTAGAGGTCTGAATGTTTCTGTAATATCAGTCCTGTTCTTGCCAACTTCTGTGAGCAGGGCCCTGTCTCTGGCTCACAGCTTTACTTTGCTTTACAGGAGCAGTTTTTGACCATTGCAGTCTAGGCCTCAGGCCTCACACCTGGCCTGTAAAACGTGGGCTTATGTTTCAGGCCCTCCTCTTACTACATTGTCAAAGTCACCAGATTAGACGTTAAGATTGTGTGTTGGTGTTTGTGAAACAAAGTTTTCCCCCAAATATCCAGATGATTGACTTGTTTGTGGTACTAAGTCCTTCCGCTGCTCTCAGGCCTGCATGACCTACATCGCTTGATACCTCATTGTTGCCTTGCTTTGTGAAGACCTTGGACCACTGGAGCAGCAGTGGGGAGTTTTGCATCTGGTTTGCTGGCCTTCTACTCAGGCGAGCCAAATTGAGCAGTTTTGTGTTGAAGGTCTCAAAACCATGGATGCTGCTGGGGCAAAGACAGTAGTGAGCTTGTCTTCCTACCTCTTTTGTTTCTGTCGCTACCTTTTAGCAATGCTGCTGCAGCTAGACTGTTTTCCCAGATGAATCGCAGCAGAGATATTCACAAATGCCAACTACAGATTTTTGGTTATTGGTGGAATCTTGTGTTTTGTGATTTAACATATTGGGCTCTTAAAGCAGTCACTCCTTTTTCACCACAATATCTTATAGCCTATAGGACTAACAGGTTTGCTTGACTATATATCTATATTTCCTCATAGATTTCTTATTTCCTTAAGGTTTGATGATATCATTACTCGCAGATTTACTCGGCATTGCTCAGGTCCAAAACACAGGGTATTCTTTTTGGAAAATGTACACATTTTATTTAAATGATTGTATATTTAAAAAATACAGTGTTATTTTTATAAAATGAAGTTTCATTTTGGATTTCTTATAAACAGAATTAGAAAAATTTGACCACTTCATTTTCTTAGTAATTAAAAAAATGAAAATTACATCAAATGCATGTTTTCTTCATGTCCGTAAACCCACATCATTCAGTATATCTTAACAAAAAAGGACTAGAGTCAATTTGGCTTCCAATAACATTGCCTGCTAATTTTCAAACCTTATGTATTGGTTTAGCTGTGTCAAAACTGAGCACTGCTCCACACTTCTCCATTTGATCTCTTTTCTGCCCAGTTTATTGAGAAGCAATCCTATCCCAGAATCATCCTATGTTTCTGGCTCATCTTGTTTAGGTCTCTGTCAACATTCACGCAATTATGTCGATTTTGAGGAATGTACTTAATGTGGTGTTTCTGTCCCTTTTCTGTTTGGCTTTATGAGAAGCCATCCCAATCCGGGCACATTTTCCTGGCACAATCAAACCCTTGTGTTGCTTTAAGTTATAATAAGAGGAAGCTGTATACCGAATTTGGTGGTCCTAGCTCTTACCTTTTAGGAGTTCTTAATCAGACAAACAAACTCTCTAAAATACATAGTAAATGATAATAGATTGCAAGAGATTTATATTGAAGTAATTTGGCTGTAATATGAGGGACCTATAGACCACACCCTGTACGCTGAGCTAAGGCAAAGTTAGCAAACACGTCTGGGCCCCTTGATTTAGATAGCAAAGTCAATTTGAATATATTTGGGCCCTTTTACCTAGATCGATTGGGATAAGATAATGGAACCTTGAATGGCTTAGGGCACTTCCACAAATACCTTCAAACTGAACAGGTACCATAATTTGGAGAAAAAAACCTAAACTAACTGGCTAAAACCAGATAGAATAATCAGGTAGGACAGAAATAACCAATGTAATACAGAACCATAAAAGGTACCATGGTCATAAATTGGCACATATGATAAGTTAAGATCAGTGATAATACTGACCTGTAAGAAAAAGACAATTCACCATTAGTAAGAGGAGGAAATAAATAAATAGAAAGGGAAACATTCCCTACTGAAAATACATCAGATATAACAATGTCAGTGTAATGTATTATGAAAGTGGCATCCCAGCCAAGGGGCAGTAGGGAGATATAGTCCTTAAAAGGTGCCAGATGTAGTAGTCAGGATTCATTGGGGTAGCATCCTGACAGGTCTCCTGCTCCATCTATGATGATAACCATTCGGCTATGTGTGTTCATGAGTTTGCTTCACTGTTTTATTAAGTTGACCATAGAATCATAGAACTGGAAGGGACCTCGAGAGGTCATCAAGTCCTGTCCCCTGCTCTCACAGCAGGACCAAGCATTGTCTAGCTCATCCCTGACAGGTGTCTGTCTAACCTGCTCTTAAATATTTCCAGTGATGGAGATTCCACAGCTTCCATAGGCAACTTATTCCAGTGTTTAACCACCCTGACAGGTACGAAGTTTTTCCTAATGTCCAACCTAAACCTCCCGTACTGCAATTTAAGCCCATTGCTTCTTGTCCTATACTCAGAGGCCAAGGAGAACAATTTTTCTCCCTTCTCCCTGTAACACCCTTTTAGATACTTGAAAACTGCTATCATGTCCCCTCTCAGTCTTCTCTTTTCTAAGCTAACGAAGCTCAATTATTTCAGTCTTCCCTCATGTTTTCTAGACCTTTAATCATGTTTGTTGCTCTTCTCTGGACCTTCTCCAGTTTCTCCACATCTTTCTTGAAATGTGGTGCCCAGAACTGGACACAATACTCCAACTGAGGCCTAATCAGTGCAGAGTAGAGCAGACCATGTGCAATAAGTCAACACAGCAGACTCTGAGAGGGCCCCCAAATAAACACACTACCAGATAAGGATCGAAGGCACTCAGCCAGGTATATTGTAGATGAGGCATGGTCCTAGCTTCCCCAGACCAAAGAGTAAACAATTAGGATAACAGATATATGCCAATTACAATGATTAACTCAGGCAGTGCCAAGGATGAGAGACTGCCCCCAGGCCAGCCAAAGAGTACTCTTTGGACCTCACTTTAATACACAGGTATAAACAAGTTGTACATCACTCTTGATGTATCAGATTACCACCTTCTGATGTTACCTAGATCCACCCATTTCCTTGTACATGGGGGTTCAGTCACTATCTATCATGATGTCGGTTTAGACTCTGTCCTGAACTTGTGTTGGTAGGTTCCTGTTTTCTGTTTGGTGTGTGTTGGTACCAAGATGTTTCTTCTGAATTGTTCTGTTACTACCCTTCTGGAATGTGTTTACATCCTGTTCCGAATACCTCTTAGGTAGGAGTGTTTCTGTGATATCAGCCCTGTTCTTGCCAACTGCTGTGAGCAGAGCCTGCCTCTTGCTCACAGCTTCACTTGGTCTTATATGAGCAAGTTTTGGCCATTACTATCTTAGCCTCAGGCCTCATATCTGGCTTATGTCTCAGATGCTCATCTTAATACACCAGAATGATGGCCACTTGTGATGATGGAGAAGGTGATGGTGATGAGGAAGATGATGGATAACACTTTAGGTTTTGCTAGAAAGAATGGTGTGAGTATATGGACAAATAGATGCACAATCTCTATCTTTTTAAGATGGAGTGTTTGTGACTGTGCTAACTGTATTAATAAACTATATTTGCAAATATACAAGAGTTCCTATAGTGTGAGTGTGAGTGTCGCAACCCACCACAGAATAATGTAAATACCGGGTCTGATCCTGGGACAAGAATCTGTCAACCCTCGAAGTGATAGCTGGCAATTCCTAGATAATCTCTATAATTAATCCAGTCTATAGTTCAGGCAACATGCTTTCTAACAAAGGTTTTTACTCAGTATCCTAATATCCAAGCAGAAGAGAGGTTGGAGACCCATACCAGGCCTCAGAGAACTCAAGATTGCCAAAAGCTCAAAAATTCAAGCTGATCAGTCTAGCAACAATTATTCCAGCTTTGGAATGGGGGGACTGGTTTTCAGCCCTAGTCCTTGAGGACACCTATTTCTATATTGTCATTTGGCTGTTCAACAGACAGCTCCTCCATTTCCCCAAAAGACAAGCCCACTACCAGTGCAAAATCCTGCCCTTTAGGCACTCATTGACTTCAAGAATACTCTCCCAGGCTCACCTATGCCTTCAGGGAGTCACGACTTACTGCTGCCTAGGTGATTTGTCTCCTCACAGTCTGCTCCTTCAAGGAGGCCTCTCAGGTTGCTTCCAGACCCCAGCAGACTCCTTCATGAAACTGGACCTGCAGATCAGTTTCCAAAAACCAACCCTTACACCTCACATAACACCAAGAGGTCATAAGGACCGATTTTGACTTGTTACAGGCCAACGTGCGCCTGCCTCAGCACAGACTCCATTTTTTTTAAATGAAAATATCTCACCTGGGGTATGTCTACACTACAAAGTTAATTTGCACTAACAGCCGTTAGTTCGAATTAACTTTCATAGGCGCTACACATGCAAACCGGTAGTTCGAACTTAATTCGAACTAGCGGAGCGCTTAATTCGAACTAGGTAAACCTCATTCTACGAGGACTAAAGCCTAGTTTGAATTAAGTAGTTCGAATTAAGGGCTGTGTAGCCACTTAATTCGAACTAGTGGGAGGCTAGCCCTTCCCAGGTTTCCCCTGCTGGCCACTCCGGGCCAAACCAGGAAAACTCTCCTCTCCCCCAGCCCTGGGGCCCTTAAAGGGGTAGACTCTGGCCAGACGGCACTTTCCAGGGACAGCCCTGCCAGCAGTCTCTGCCCCGACCCAGTGGCCGCAGGATGAGCCAGGCAGCCAATGCCAGCGAGACGTCCCCTGCCCAGTCCCCCAGCACCCAGGGGCCAGCCAGGGGCCGGAGACGGCGCGCCGCCTCCTGGACTGATGCAGAGGTCACGGACCTCATTGAGGTTTGGGGGCAGGCCCCCAATCTCCATGATCTCCGCACTAGGAGGAGGAACGCGGCCGTCTACGGCCACATAGCAGCCGCCATGGCCCGCAAGGGACACAGGCGCACCCAGGAGCAGGTGCGCCTGAAAATAAAACAGCTGTGGCAGGCGTACGCCAGGGCCACCAGGGGTGGCACCGCAGCAGGGGCTGCCACCTGCCCCTACTTCCCTGCCCTCGACCGACTCTTGGGAGACAGGGCGGTCCACGCCAGCCCACGAGGCAGCGAGCCAGGACAGGAGGGCCCTGACCCGGGCACAGCGGAGGTGCCACCGCAAGGAGTTCCACCACTGGAGTTGGCAGGGTCGTCCAGGGGAGGCCATACCTGGTAAGCGTCCCCTGCCCGGGGGGGGAGGTGGGGAGGAAGACCAGGGACCGCGCGCGTGGGCCATGCCTCCCACGGATCATACAGCCACCTGTGCACGTGCGAGCACGTGCCATGCCACCCTTGGGCAGGTGGCTCCAGCTGCGTGACACCCAGGGGCCGTGGCCCAATAGGCACATGTGTGTGTGAAGAGACCTGACACGCTCCCGACCCTGGGGCAGGACCCAGCAGGATGCTCTCCCTTCACACGCCCCCTCTACACAGAGGCAGGGGACACCTCCCCCCCCGCCCCAGCCACACTATACACGGCATAGGGACATGGGTGTGGTCTTGGGGCAGCTCCCAGTCCCGGGGAGAGCCAGACATCCTGACCATGGCCTCTGTACAAACACAACGGCTCTGACGGTGTAGGGCACAGTTGCCCTCACGTCGCGGGGGGAGGGGGGACTGGACATCATCCACTGTGTCCCTAGGGGAGAACTGACCACTTCTCTTCTTTCTCTACAGCTGCACCAGCTGCTCGTGCAGGGCACACCACCCCACCTGGGACATGCTCCTGCATCCGCGGCCTGCTCCAGACCACCACCACGGAGCAGGATTATTGGGACCAGCACCTGGGGGACCTGCAGCTCCGCCAGGAGCACTTGGCTGAGGAGCGAGCCAGAAACGCTACCCTGCAGGCCCTGCTGCAGAGCATGGTGCCCCGTGCCCTTCCTGCACCTGCTGCCCCTCCAACAACTGTCCCTCCTCCCACTCCTGCCCCCCCTCCCACCTCTTCCTCCTCAACCTCCACACCCTCCTCCTCAATGTCCACACCCCCCACCTCAAACTCCACACCCTCCACCCCATCCTCCCGGGGACGCTGAGGCCCCTTCCCTCGCTGTGCTGGGAGGCGGTTGGCCCGGCGACACCCACACCCCTGATCCCTGAGTTTCCCCTCCCCCTCCTTCCCTTGCTTCCCCTTCCAGCTCCCTCCTCCCAGTTTTCCCCCTCCCCTCTCCCACCCTCTCTCCTGCCCTCTCCCTCCTCCTTTCCCCCGTCTCCCCACAGTTTCATTCCCCCTCCCCAGTTGTGTTAAATAAACAGAGTTTCTATTTTTGAAAATACATGTCTTTTATTTGACATCAGGAAGGGGGGGCTAGGGAAGTGGAAGGACGAGAGGGAGGAATGGGACACGAGCCCCCGGTGGGGCAGACCGGGGAGACTGTTAGCGCTCCTCAGGGTGGAAGCTCTCCCGCAGGGCCCCCTGGATCCTGACAGCCCCTCGATGGTCCTCCCGGATGGCAACCTGCAGAGAGTGCAGCCAGGCTGCCGGCAACGTGTCCACGAGACGCAGCAGAGTCCCCAGGGGCAGGTCTGGTTCCATGTTGCAGAGTGCCGTGGTACCCCGAGTGAGGGCAAGCAGAGCACTCCGAGACACAAATGCTTTGCTGTCCCTCATCGAGGTAGACAAGCAAGCGGGGAACCCTGAGAACTGTCTGTCCGGGGTGGGGGGTCAGGTCCCTTTAAGCACAGCCCTCTGCTAGCCTGAGGCAGCAGCTCCACACTCTAACCCTTAACTTCGGTTCAGGGTCCACTCAATGTGGACATGCTAGTTCGAATTAGCAAAACGCTAATTCGAATTAGTTTTTAGGTCTAGATGCACTAATTCGAATTAGCTTAGTTCGAATTAACTAATTCGAACTAAGTTAGTTCGAATTAGTGCTGTAGTGTAGACATACCCCCGACAACTCCCACATTGTGCATAACACCATGAACATGCTAGCAACAGCCTGAAAGCTGACACCGAGACTTGGAGGTTCAAAACATTCTACCATTTCAGCAGTTCTACTATTAAACAAGAGGAGAGGAAGGCAAAACCACATTCTGGAGTGCGCCTAGAGACTGTGAGCCAGCAACAGGGGGATTGATCACAGGGAGACGAAAACCGTCTCCAAGCTGCTATGGTCAATCAAAAAAGGATGATTTTTTTCAGCCCCGTCTGGTGCCAACAATCCCACACAGTGTGCCTGGAAGTGCACTGCACAGAGAAAACAAACCTTCATCAATTACTAGACTGAGAAGCCTGGATAATTCTCGTTCCCCTGAGAATCTGCGCTCTGGTCTCAGCAAATTATTTCTTCACTCCCAGGGGATGCTTTCAAGCTGCAGATCTCTACGGTCTATATTCTTCTGTCCTGCTGCTCATGGAGCTGAGAGAATTGTCGGGGAGTCCTGCCAACCTGAGGGTCCACAGAGACTATGCCCAGGAATGATAAATGGGACTGTCCAGTTTGGGGAGCGTCAGACATGTGCGACTCAGACGCTGACTCCGGGGGCTCGGCATCTCTGTAGCAGGAAGGGAATCTCCTCTCTCTGCCAAGTGGGAGTTCGGTGAGTTGCCTTTTTCTGCATTGCGGTTAGTGCTAAGGTCTCAGAAATGGTTCCGCAGCTCCGGTCATGACCAATCCGAGCAGGAATTTTCCAGGACAGAGATTTGAACTCTTTAGTCTTGTCAGAAAATGAAGGGATTGCCCCACTCAGATTGGGAGTACAAATGTATTGGAAATAGTTGGGGGAAAATTGGTTTTAAGATCAGTTCCGTGTCTCTTACTCTGTCCTTCAATCGGTCTCAGTCACTTCCTTCCTGGGAGAAAGAGGGAGTATGGCTCTTACTTTTGTTCACTGAAATGTTCCCATTCAGCAATCTCACTGCTCTGTTAGGATTTGCAGCCAAAGCTGCTACAGCGAGTCTCTGTGTGACCAGAGGGCTCACAACAAGCGTGGGACCCACACTGGCCAGTTTCTGCTCTCCCACTCTACCTGCCGTGGGCCACTCAAAATGGACGTTGGCCTTCCTGAGAGCAAAATCAGGGTCCTGGTGCCTTGAGATCCCCATTTTTTGTGCCTGTGTCAAAATGCCACGTACACTGGGAGTTTTCTTCACACTCCCTCGGCACTGTGCCTGAACAGCGCTCTGAGTAGCAGGAGCAAAAGCCGGGATTTGCGAAATGTGGAGTCAAAATAAAAACACTAGGGACAAACCACATTGAGATCACCCTAAAACCATCTGCCGGGGCTTACGTAAATGTTTTGGTTTACACTTACCACTAGCGTCCCATGACTTCAGCTGGAGACATGCTGTGACCTCTTAGGAGATTTAAACTTCTTTGGACCAAAGTAGAATTGTCTGGGAAATTACTTAAATATCAAATTTAGAGTTTAAAGATTCAAAATTATTAGGATAAAACATTTCAATGGAGGGAGAGGGTCTGCTCTCTGTGTGCCCCTGAATCTCTGCTTCTGAAAAGGACAAGAACAATCCAAAAGTCAGTACAAATAAAAGCACATTTCTAGCTTCCAGGAAAGCAAGTGTAACCCAGGCACTTAATAGGGAGCGATCTCTTTAAGAGACCTCTGTGTGGGAGGTAGGAGTGAGTTGAGTGTTACTGTTGCTGGGCAGATTCAGCACTCCCCCCAGAAGCTTCTGGAGTTGGGTCCAGTAGTTTGGGGTCAGACTTTGTGAGCAAGCAGGCAGGGCAGATACTTTTCTAAGGCCTGTGTGAGCTGGAAGGAGCTAAGCCAGGAGCAGAGAACTGGCTGCTGCTCCTCACTTTGCAGCAGGGTTTCTTTAAGTCTGTTCACTTGAGAGCTAACTGACTAGCTAATCAGTGAGGGTATGTCTAGACTGTATCCCTCTGTCGGCAGAGGAATGCAGATTGGGCAGGTAGACACTGCAAATGAAGCAGGGATTTAAATATCCCGTGCTTCATTTGCATAAAAATGGCCACTGCTTTTTGCCACCGCGGCACTTTTTTGGCAAAAAGCAGCAGTCTAGAGGGGGATCTGTCGAGAAAGTAAGGTTTACAGGATCTGTCAAAAAAGGCTTTCTTTCTCGACAGATCCCCCTCTAGACTGCCGCTTTTTGCCAACAAAGTGCCGCGTTGGCAAAAAGAAGTGGCCATTTTTATGCAAATGAAGCGCGGGATATGTAAATCCCCACTTCATTTTCAGTGTCGGCCTGCCCAATCTGCATCCTTCTGCCGACAGAGGGGTGCAGTCTCGACATACCCTCACTGATTAACTAGTCAATTAGCTCAAAAGAGGGATGCAGTCTAGACATACCCTGAGCTGGCTGCCTAGCAGTGACCATGGCAGAGGAAGAGTCTGCCTGGACTCCAACTGAGGATTCCCTACAAGCAAGTGGAGAGACAATTCAGACTCAGCATAAGGTGCAGATTTGATATCAGAGGCACAAACTGAGACTTTGCCTAACTAAATCTAAGCTCTTGAGATCTCTCAGCTTTTTCCTACTATGTTTGTGTGGAGTGAACTGTTCAAATTTCACTTTTAATTTTTTTCATTACTTATGTTTATTGTAATTATAGACATTATTTGTGGGTTATAAAATAGCTGTGTTCTGTTGTAAGAATTAGATTATTTCTCTTCTTCATAAAATTGTATAAAGTTATTTAATTAAATTCATTATTTTAGTTTCTTTTAGAACTTGAATGTAGGGAGGCTGACACTGGGCAATCCTTGCTGAAATTCCTTATAAACTAAACTCTGGGTCTCCAGTACTGCTGTGGGAGTGGGGTTTCTTTTAGACACTGGAGAAGGGCAGTGAAGTCTAGCCCACTCAAGGTTACAAATTATGGTGACTGTAGCACAAGCAGCGCTGGAATCTCAACAGGGGCTTGGGGTGGAATTCAGGGGTACACAGGGTGTGTGCTTGCATTGGGGCAGGAAGAAGAAGGGTACAATTTCCGGATAACCATGGCACGAAGCTGTGAGAAAGGGTGAACTAGAGAACGGGCATCCTGCTTTTCGTACCAACCAAAGAGGCTCACCATTTTCTCCTGCCACAGGGCAGCGTCTGAGACTGTAATGGAACACGTCTCTGACACTGTCTCCCAAGCTGACTGTCCCCGTTCCACGAGCCACCCCGCCACAGGCTCGTGGCAATGTCAGCAATTCCCAGCACAGAGAAGCATCCTCGGGAAGCTCTGTCTGGTGTCTGACAGGCTGCAGTATATGAAAGCTTTGTGTCCTGGTGAGGAAAGTGAGTCATGCTGGCTCCTTTTAGTCTCTGCATCCTCTTTCCTTCCTCCTGCGTCTGCCCCTTTCGCCTTCCCTGCCCACACTGAGCAGCTGCAGAGGTTCCCTTTGGCCCCAGAAAAATAGCTCAGGCTGCTTTCTACAGGGGGAGGGGTAGCTCAGTCGTTTGCACATTGGCCTGCTAAACCCAGGGTTGTGAGCTCAATCCTTGAGGGGTCTTTTAAGGCTCTGGAGTAAAAATCTGTCAGGGATGGTACTTGGTTTTGCTGTGAGAGCAGGGGCCTGGATTCATCCTTTCCAGTTCTATGAGCTAGGTATATCTCCATATATTTATTTATTTTCCCAGTGCAGGCATACACTGAGTTTCACCCAGACTAGGGAGTTGTTTCTATGAGTTCTCACTGCGAAGTCTAGCCCCTGGTTTTCGTTCTGGGTGAGGGAACCACTGTGTGGCAGGACTGGGCATTTTGTGGTGTGTGGGGCTACACATGGGCAAATATCCAGCACTGGAGATTAAAGAGAAAAGATTTGGTTGTACTCAGGCTAGTGGGCAATGCTGGAGGCTGTAGGTACAGGCCGGGGTATACACCAAGGAATCCCTTTTGAGACACTTGGAAGACTGGAAAGTGATCAGGAACGATCAACGTGGATTCACCAAGGACAAGTCATGCCTGACCCACCTGACTGCCTTCTATGACAAGGTAACTGTCTCTATGGACATGGGGAAGGCGGTGGACGTGAACTGCCTTGGCCTTAGCAAGTATTTTGATACGGTCTCCCACAGTATTCTTGCTGGCAAGTTAAGGAAGTATGGATTGGAGAAATGGACTGTAAGGGGCAGAGAAAGCTGGGTCAATCTTCGGGCTCAACAGATAGTGATAAACAGCTCGATGTCTGGTCGGCAGTTGAGGTATCAAGTGGAATACACCAACGGTTGGTTCTGGTGCACGTTTTGTTCACCATCTTTATTCATGACCTGGATAAGGGGGTGGATTGCACCCTCACTAAGTTCATGTATGACGCTGAGCTGGAGGGAGAGGTGAATACGCTGGAGGGCACTGTGTATATTTTGGTTCAATTTAAAAAGTCTTACTCTGGCTGGCTGCCTCATCCAGCTTTCTTTCAGACGGGTGCTACTGTGCACTAAGCTGTCCTAATGGTAACATTAGGGGTCAAATTTGGCCACAATGGGATCATCCTAAACCCACCTGTAGGGGACTATGTCACTGGATTGATTTACACTCACCATGAGCCTTATGTACTTCTTTGGACCAAAGAAGAATTGATAGGAGTATTTGTGAGAACTCTACCTTAAACATAAAAGTCAGATTTCTGATCCCTCTCCTCCTGGATTGCAAGGTTTTGCTTAGTTTGGGTCCATGTTGGCACTGTGACCTGGGTTTCCCAGAGCCGTGTGTACCATGATGCCCAAGTCCCTGTCCTGAGTTTATACACTTAAATTGGAACCTTGTTTAGGCACTTGAGTTCATGCTTTTCCATCCCAAGATCTGACGTGTTGAACTTACTGAGATTGAAATTCCTCTGCCAGCCTACTGCCCATTCACCTAGCTTGCTGAGGACTTCTCTCAATTTGACTATGACCTACGTAATCTGAAAATCTCTGTAAATATCACCTAAATGGCCATTCTCCTTTGGAGACTGTTAATAGCGCTACCATATTCAGCATACTATTTTAAAAAGTGTTTAATCCACTTTTCTGTGTTTCTGTCCCTTCGCAGGAACCTTGTGCATTTCTGCGCCCCACTGATGCATCCACTCTTTCATGGAAGCTTCCAACTTCACCCACGATGACTCACCAACATTCATCCTAACAGGCATCCCTGGTCTGGAAGATGCCCATGTCTGGATTTCCATCCCTTTTGCTGCATTCTACATGACAGCTCTGTTGGCAAATTTCACAGTACTGTCTATTGTGGCCAAAGAGCAGAGCTTGCACAAACCAATGTATCTGCTGATCTGCATGCTGGCGCTCTCAGACATTGTCACATCTACCTCCTTCATCCCCAAGGCCCTGTGCATATTTTGGTTCAATTTGAAAAGCATCACTCTGGCTGGCTGCCTCACCCAGCTCTTCTTCTTTTTGGCAAGTGCTACTGTGCACTCAGGTGTCCTAATGATAATGGCCATTGATCGCTATGTTGCCATATGTAACCCTCTGAGGTACACCAGCATCCTCACTAATGCACGAATTGCTAAGCTAGGGTTAGCGTGTGTGGTAAGAGCTGTACTCTTCATTCTGCCTGAGCCTGTGCTCCTGAGCCGACTGCCGTTCTGTGCCAATCGCATTATGCCCCACACATACTGTGACACCATGGCTGTGGCAAAGTTGTCCTGTGGGGACATCACAGGCAGCAGAATGTACGGCTTGGCATTGGCATTTGTAGTCACTGGGTTTGACTTGACTGTCATTGCCACGTCCTATGTGCTAATCACCAGGGCCGTCCTCCAAATCTCCTCCAAGAAAGCCCACCAGAAAGCCCTGAGCACTTGTACCGCCCACATCCTTGTGATACTCATGGCTTATCCCCCTGGCCTCTTCTACATTCTGGCGCACCGGTTCAGTGAAGGCATCACACCCTATGTGCATATCATTTTGGCCAACCTCACTTACCTCATGCCCCCCATGCTCAACCCTATTGTGTATGGGGTCAAAACCAAAGAGCTTCGTGATAAAGTGGTTGCATTCATCGGCAGAAGGTGCTCGACTGATGTCCCTGACTATAAAACCACATGAGATACGTGGTTATTGAGAAATGGACTGTGTGACCCTGGATTCGAGGGCTATGTACCCCAGGATGTAATCAAGCTAATTGTAATCCCATGATTTGAATGCACTCACCATGAATAATTGTAATACAATACTCAATAGTTAATGATTAATTTGAAAGCAGTCTTTTAGGCGCAACGTGGAAATCTAGTTGACAGTTTCTGCTTCTCGGAATGGGAGGAGAGGCTGGACAACTTTGAGTCTGGACATCTTTGACATTAGAAGTTTATTGAAAGTTGGCCAAGTGATGTCACAGCAAAGACACTGTGATCTAAACATTTTGAAGAAGTTATGAAAGATTAGCTAATGCAGGGAACACTGAAGCAGCCCTCGGACACCATTTTGAGATATGTTTTTCCAGATGCCTTTTGTCTTTGGCAGGTGAGTAACTGATAATCATGTTTCCATTGATTGGATGAATTTGCTGTATTCCCATTGGTTTATTCCTGATGTCACCTGGGGTGAATAGTTAAGCTGCTCCTGCTGGAAGTTCTGAGAAATCCAGGTTACACACTGTTATGTTAAACTCCCATATCATGTGGGACTCAAACATACTGCTTTGCCTAGTTGATTTTGGAGTAGCTTTTAGTTGGAAATTGCATAATGCACGCTAATAATTACTGTTGTCGAAGATGGCAAACGTAGGTGTTGAGATTTCATGCTGCAGTTTGTGAAATCGATGAAACAGAAATTGCCACAAGTTAGCCAGGTGACTGAATCGCTTTGAGGATGAAGTTCTGCATAACCTGTATCTCTTCATTGCCATTGTTTTGTGGAGATCTCGGCCGTTTGGAGCAGCAGTGGAGATTTTCACCCATGGCTCACTGGTCTCACACTGAGGACAACCAAGCAGAGCCGTTTTGTGTCGAAGGTCTCCCACTCATGGAGGAAACCTGGGACAAAGTCTATTGTGAACTTGGCTTCCTTGCTCTTCCATTGCTATTGCTGCTTGTGTTTGCAGCAGTTGAGAGTTGAGAGAAAGGTTTCTTTTTTTTTTTTTTTTTTTTTTTTTTTGATTAACTTGAGAAGAACAAATCTGTGCAAGAGAAACTTTCAGAAAACATTTTCCCTGTTCAGGATGACATAAAATGACTCATGATTTGGGCTGCCTTTGTGCTATTTTTAACACAATTATTTACTATTCTTTTTGTTTGAAACACTTTAAGGGGCATATAAACCCCAGTAAGGAGGTTGTGAGATTGAATTCAATTTTCATCTCACAAATTTACAGTGAATGGGAACCAACCCCTGCTAGGACTGGCAACTTTTTTGAACTAGCTCTGTATTAGGTATGTGAAAAAAAGAAACCAATCTGTTCCTTGATTTATAGATAAATGTGCCAATAAAATGTGCTGAGGGGACGGAACCAGGAGAATGGATACCAGTTTGGCCACTAATAACTTCCTGGTACAAATGCTGAAGGAGTCTTTGTATCCGTCTTCACAGTAGAGGAAGTGAAGGAAATTCCCAACACTGAATCGGTTTTTTCAGTGACAAAGCAGAGGAAATCTCCTAGACTGAGGTGTTATTAAAAGAGATTTTGGAGCAAAAGGATACATTAAACCAGGGGTTGGCAAAAGGGCCTCTGTGGGCCCTCTGTGCAGCCTGCCAAGTGGGTTGATCTGGCCCATGGAGGACCTGCCACTCCCCCACTCCCTGGCCAATTAGGGCCTGGGGGTAGGGGAGGAAGTGCATGAAGTTTCCTTCACCCTGCCAGGAGCACACGGTGCTTAGAAGTACCACATGCTCCTGGCAGGGCAGGAGGAGACTTTCTGCACTCCCCTGCCCCCAAACCCTGATTGGCCTGGAGGCAGAATGAGGAGTGTGTGAAATCTCCCACCGCCAGGGGCATGGGCACCTAGCGGAAACCTTGGGGAAGGAGGCAAAGACTTCACGTGCTCCATCACTTCTAGACCAATCACGGTCTGTGAGTGGGGAAGTAGGGAAGTATCATGGTCCTGCCCCTTCCGCTTGAAGCCTCGCCCCTTCCACTGTGGCCTGGAGCTACTTCAAAAATTTCTGAAGTGGCCTCTGGCAAAAAATTATTGCCCACCCCTGCATTAAACATTAATAAGTCACCAGGACGAGATGATATAATGGTGCGATAGGAAAGGAGCCTGAGACATAAGCACTTATATCCAAGGCCTGGTATGAGGCAGGATCTGCTCACAGAATTTGGCAAGAATATGGCTGACAGTGGAGACATACCCACTCCTAAGGAGAACTAAGTAGAGTATTCAAGCAAACTCTTCCCGATAGAAAGTGGTACCAGAATATCCTCATAGTACAGATGGCAGGAAAACATTCCCGAAGCAGAACAGTATCACACTGGCCCCTCCTAAAAGCAAAGGCCAGGATGACTATAGGTAATTTGTTTGTACTATGGTGTATCTCACAGGTAATATCTTTAGCCAGCCTAGGAGTAAGCACAATCTTCCACCTCAGACTGAGCTCGGTCCATTGGCATGGGTCTGTATGTCTTAGCATCCTTTGAGAATCCACCAGGTGTTCATACTCTGCTTTGTCCACAAAAAACTTGGCTGGACGCCTCTGTCCAGGAATGGGTCTTTTGGTCCTTGTACAGTTCTCTCGGGGTCAGCTATGCCAACTGTCCGGACACAGCTGGGACAGCTGTAGCCTGGGAAGGAGTTTTAGTAAAATTTGAATGGGTAAGGCTGCCAATCTGACCAGAAAATCTAGGTTCGTCCTCTATCTCGAGTTACAGTTCAGTGGAACCATAACATTCCCCCTCTTGAGGGCTGGCAGGTGACTGACAGCAACCACACTTTAACTCAGGACATCAAATAGAAAACAATTTTATTGCTAAAGGGACGACAATGATAACCACTATAACAAAAACAGCGGCAAGAACACAAATCACTTGAATTCCTTCCAAGAGGTCATTAACACAATCAAATTCAAACGTATCTAAGTATACAAAGAGTAATAATACTACTACTTCCTACACACACAAGGACCCCAAGGTTGGATGGAGAAGGATGGCTTCCCTTCCCCTGGAAGACCTGGGAGGAAGTGGTAGTAAGATTCCTAAAAGCAAACTTCAGCAAAATTAAGGAAGTAAGAAAGCCGTTATAGAAAGAGATAGATATACGTATTTAGTTTCTGACCAGAAAGAATAAAACACTTCGGAGTGGATTGCATCAGCAACAGCTGGGACAGAAGCCCCAATCTCCCAGATCCCTAGACCTAAATACCCCTTTTGATGCCAAAATGTTCCTGATGTTCAACCCCTTGTCCATAGTTGGGCCTACCATCCTAAGAATTCTGAGGGTACCATCTCTGCTTCGACACAATATTTGGGGACCTTATGAATATTTATTAGGAATCATAGAATCATAGAACCATGGAGCTGGAAGAGACCTCAGAAGGTCATCAAGTCCAGCTCCCCTGCTCTAGGCAGGACCAATCCCAACTAAATCAAAACAGCCAGGGCTTTGTCAAGCCGAGAGTTAAACACCACTAGGGATGGAGACTCCACTACTTCCCTAGGTAACCCATCCCAGTGCTTCACTACCCTCCTAGTGAAATAGTTTTTCCTAATATCCAACCTGGACCTCTCCCACTACAACTTGAGACCATTGCTTCTTGCTCTGCCATGTATCACTACTGAGAACAGCCTTTCTCTATCCTCTTTGGAACCTCCCTTCAGGAAGTTGAAGGCTGCTATCAAATCCCCCCTCACTCTTCGCTTCTCGAGACTAAACAGACCCAACTCCCTGAGCCTCTCTTCGTAGGTCATATGCTCCAGCCCCCTAATCATTTTGGTTTCCCTCCGCTGGACCCCCTCCAATGCGTCGACATCCTTTTTGTAGTGGGGGGCCCAGATCTGGACACAGTACTACAGATGTGGCCTCACCAGAGCCAAATAAAGGGGAATAATGACATCTCTGGATCTGCTGGCAATGCTCCTCCTAATGCAACCTAATATGCCATTAGCCTTCTTGGCTACAAGGGCACACTGTTGACTCATATCCAGCTTCTCATCCACTGTAACCCCCAGGTCCTTTTCTGCAGAACTACTACTTAGCTGGTTGGTCCCCAGCCTGTAACAATGCTTGGGATTCTTCTGTCCCAAGTGCAGGACTCTGCACTTGTCCTTGTTGAACCTCATCAAATTTCTTGTGGCCCAATCCTCCAATTTGTCTAAGTCACTCTGGACCCTCAAGCATATCTATCTCTTCCCTCAAGCATATCTACCTTTCCCACTAGCTTAATGTCATCTGCAAACTTGCTGAGGGTGCAATCCATCCCCTCATCCAGGTCATTAATAAAGATATTGAACAAAATCAGTCCTAGAACCAAACCTTGGGGCACTCCACTGGAAACCGACCGCCATCCTGACATTGAGCCGCTGATCACTACCCACTGGGCCCGGCCTTCTAGCCATCTTTCTATCCATCTTACCGCCCCTTTAACCAATCCACATTCCCTTAACTTGCTGGCAAGAATATTGTGGGAGACGGTAGCAAAAACCTTGCTAAAGTCAGGGTATATCACATCCACTGACTTTCCCATGTCCACAGAGCCTCATCATAGAAGCTGATCAGATTGGTCAGGCACGACTTGCCCTTTGTGAATCCATGCTGACTATTCCTAATCACTTTCCTCTCTTCCAAGTGCCTCAAAATGGGTTCCTTAAGGATCCCTTCCATGATTTTTCCAGGAACCGAGGTAAGACTGACTGGCCTATAGTTCCCTGGATCGTCCTTCTTCCCTTTTTTGAAGATGGGCACTACATTTGGCTTTTTCCAATCATCCGGGATTTCTCCCAATCTCCACGGCTTTTCAAAAATAATGGCCAAAGGCTCCTCAATGACATTTGCCAACTCCCTCAGTACCCTCGGATGCATTAAGTCCGGACCCATGGATTTGTGTACGTTTAGCTTTTCTAAATAGTTCCTAACCTGTTCTTTACCCACCAATGCCTGTCCATCTTCATCCCATCTTGCGTCACTTAGCGCATTAGTCCGGGAGCCCACCTTGTCCGTGAATACAGAGGCAAAGAAAGCATTGAGTACTTCAGCTTTCCCCACATCATCTGTCACTAGGTTACCTCCTTCATCCAGTAGGGGCCCCACACCCTTTCTGATCACCTTCTTCTTGTTAACATGCCTGTAGAAACCTTTCTTGTTATCCTTCATATCCTTAGCCAGTCGCAATTCCATTTGCACTTTCGCCTTCCTGATAACCCCCCGGAATGACTGATTTATTCTTGGATGACCTCCCAACACCACTCGGAAAATGCAGGAGATTGCAGTTTTAGAACTTAACATCTGGACCAATTGCTCAGGAGATTTGAAATGGCAGTTATCACCACGTTAGCAGATTTTCTCTGCAAATTCTGGGCAGAATTCAAAAAATAGACTCTTGCGCCCACCACAAACTTTTGCTTTCACCCCTTTTATGAAAAATCACAAAGAAAAACAAGTATTAACTAACCCCCTACTGCTATAAGCCATCTCACAGAAAATTCATTCTGCAGGGACCTTGCATTACCAGCCTGTTCAAATCTATATAAAGGAAAAACAAAATGAAATAAAACAGCTATCAATTAGCTAATATAAAGCAAATAACATTTTAGTAGGCCAAGATAAAGCAGATATTGTTTAGTAGGCGACACAGCAAACAGGGAGAACACCCACCTACACAGCCGACCAAAAGGGAGACCACCACAGCTCAACATATTCACAAATGATCAGGGAGAAAGGGCCAAGAGTGAGGTTGAAAAGTTTGCAGAGGACGCAAAATGTTGCAAAGTGATCCCACAACCCAGGAAGTCTTTTGGTCTGAAACGAGCCGTTACCACTCAAGAAACGAATCTTGGAGCCAGTGGGCATAATTCTGTGGAAATACGCAGCAGGCACAAAGCTCAGAGAATGTGGATAATCAGTAGAAAAAGGAAAATATCTCTGGCTTCTCTAGAGATCCATGATCTGGGTACATCCTCAATATTGTGCATAGATCTGGTTTGCGGTCATGGGGTGGGTACTACAGACCCTCTCGGGGCAGGGCACTAGGCTTCTAAGGCCTCCCATTGAGTGCTCCACTCAACGTGCATCCTAGTCCCTATGGTGCAGGGCAAATAGCTACAGGGCCTCCAATAAGGCAGTCCGGCCTAGCAGCCACGGTCAGTAAAACAGCCCCTTCTTGAAAGGTAGAGAAGTCCAGCAGCCAGAATCATTAATCACACCCTTCCCTCAGGACAGCGAGGCCTGGTGGCCATAGCCAGTAGCAACACTCCATGTTCTCAGGGCAATGATGCCTAGCATCCAGAGTCAGTAACAACCATTCCCTTAACTCAGTGTAGCAGGGCCCAGCTGCCAGTCAGTAACGCCCCTTCCTCCCCTCAGGGCAGCAGTGCCTGCTGGCCAGAGTTAGTATCCGCTCCCTTCCCTTGGGCAGTGGGAACTTGCAGCCAAAATTAATAGCAACACTCCCTCCTCCCCTCAGGACAATCCCCCCTGACTGGCCCCTGCGAGTCAGTCCGGCTGCAGTTCTTCCCCCTGCTCCTGACTGCCCCTCCTGCCCCAGCACCCCAATAGCCCTCCTGCCCAAGCACCCCGACAGCCCCTTCTTCCCCAGCACCCCCACAGCCCCTCCTGACCCCGTGCCCAACAGCCCCTTCAGCCCCAGTGCCACGACAGCCTGTCCATCCCCAGCAGCCCAACAGCCCCCTCCTGCCCCAGCTCCTGACAGCCCCTCCTGAGCTGCCCCACCAGCCTTTATAGCCAACCTCCTGCTGGTACCTGCCCCGCACAGCTGGGTGGGAAGGGGGTCTCTCTCAGCCCGGTAACCAAGGGTAACCCTTTGGGCCCAGTGCGGGGCTGGTGCACCCTGTCACATTTCTGTATGAAGAAAGTTTAATAGGCCTGGGCCTTCTCAGCTTGGGAAAGGGGACACCTCGCTGACTGAGGTGTGTAAAATCATGGCTGGCATGGAGAAGGCCAATCAGAAAGTGTTGGTTACTCTTTCTTAGAGCTCTCCGTAGCTAGGGCTGCCAGCTCTCCCTGAGCACACGCACCGGGCTCCTCTGGCAGCCCTGGCATCTGGTCCATACACAGGTGCAGAGGGACTGGAGCACCCCCTTGTTTTGCACATGGCTTCCCCACACCTGCCAGCTCCTCCAGTCCCATGTTTCAGCCTCCGGGCAGCCCCCTTGGGGCATTGCCAACCCCACGTGCATTGCTGGGCCCACAGGTTCCTGCCCCATGGGCTCTGCCAGCCCTTGGCACCCACAGCCCTGCTGTGGGCTCCACAGCCCCCCTGTCCCATCAGCCCTAGGGTCCTGCTGCCAGGCCAGGGCTCTGCAGCTGCCCCCAGCTGTGGCCCTCACCTGGAGCCGTGAGGGTTGGTAACATTTCAGACTGGATGGACCGGATGCCATTTACAGCAATAGCGTCTGGTCCATCTGGTCCAGGAGAGTTGGCCACCCGATATCAACATGTCTGGGGGGGGGGCAGCTCAGCCACCCCACCCCAAAAATAGTTCTAGCCTTGCTGGGTGCACCCGATCCAGGTGAGCTGGCAAAGCAGGAGCAGGGCAGGGAAGGAGGCTCCCCTGCAGTGTCGGGGCAGGTGGTGGGAGGCACTAGCATGGGCCAGAGGACTCGGGAGGCACAGCCGTGTGAAGAGAAATGGTTTTATGAAAGGGGAAACCTCCTCTTCTCCCCAGCCGCCAGCTGCATGGCCCTGCCCTGCTCCCCCGATTCTTCCGGCCCATGCTTGCGTCGCTCCCCCCTGCCTTGTGCGTTGGGGCTGGGTGCAGTTTCCTCGCGGGGGCACCCACCAGGGAATGGGGCTGGGAGCTGCCAAGACTGGTGCTGAGCCAGTGGGGCTCTCTCTCCAACTTCCATTTCCCTGACTCGTTCACCTCGGCACGACACTCAGGCCACACACGACGTGTTACACATCAATGGTGAGAAATTTGTTTTTAAAGTGAGAGAGGCTCTTTGGGCAAAGGGATTCCACAATCAGCCATCTGCTCCTCACATACCCCAAGCTGCCTGCACGTGCCCTGGCTTCTCAGCCATGACACCTGCTCTGGTGGTAGACACCCCCTCCCCCAAGCATTAGGTGGCAGGACCCTTCTCCTTGGCATGTGCCCACTTATCGGGTTCATGTCCCCCGCTCTGAGTCCAGCCTTCAATGCCCGATGTCTCCCTGCGCTGGCCCTCTGCTCATAGCTCCACCCTGCGTTCCACAGCTGCTTATAATGTTCAGCTGCCATGTTACTTGTAGCAGGGCTGGCACCCACTCTCCTGGTTCTGCCCCTCAATTTCCTGCTGTACGTCATCCCTGGCTCCCCATTGGCACAGCTGGTTTGCGCTGCTCCATGTCCCAGGTCTGCTCCATCTCTGTCTCCCCACCTCTGCCTTATGAGGTGCTTAGTAGCAAAGTAAGAACAGAAATAAAGATTTTAAACCTCACAAGTGTCCCTCAAGTGACTTGTCACAGGATAGATAGAAAAGGATAGATAATAAGAAAGAAAAATATCAATTTGCCTCTCTATATAGCTATGGTGTCACACATACAGAATGGGAAGCGACTGTCTAGGAAGGAGTACCGCAGAAAGGGACCTAGGGGTCATAGTGGACCACAAGTGAAATATGAGTCAACAGTGTGACACTGTTGCAAAGAAAGCAAACATGATTCTAGGAGGCATCAACAGGATTGTCATGGGCAAGACACAAGACGTCATTCTTCCACTCTACTCTGCGCTGATTAAGCCTCAACTGGAGTATTATGTCCAGTTCTGGGCACATTTCCAGAAAGATGTGGAGAAATTGGAGAAGGTCCAGAGAAGAGCAGAAAGAATGATTAAAGGTCTAGAGAACATGAGCTATGAGGGAAGACTGAAAGAAGTGGGCTTGTTTAGTTTTGAAAGGAGAAGACTGAGAGGGAACATGATAGTGGTTTTCAAGTGTCTAAAAGGGTGTCACAAGGAGGAGGGAGAAAAATTGTTCTCCTTGGCCTCTGAGGATAGGACAAGAAGCCATGGGGTTAAACTGCATCAAGAGAGGTTTAGGTTAGACATTAGAAAAAACTTCCTACCTGTCATGGTGGTTAAACACTGGAATAAGTTGCCTAGGGAGGTTGTGGAATCTCCATCTCTGGAGATATGTAAGAACAGGTTGGACAGACATCTATTAGGGATGATCTAGATGGTACTGGGTCCTACCACGAGGCCAGGGGGACTGGACTCAATGACCTTTCAAGGTCCCTTCCAGTTCTAGTATTCAATGATTCTATGATTCTTTGGTATGCCTACATCTTGGATTTTGGATGCAGGTCTCACTACCCTATTGGAAAAAAACAAACAAACAAACAAACAAACAAACAAACAAAAGAAAACAAAACAACAAATTGGCAGTAGAAAAAAGTAGAAATGGGCACCAAAATTGATGAGGGGTATGGAACAATTTTTGTATGAGGAGAGAATAGTGTGTCTGGGACTGCCAGCTTAGAAAAGGAAATAACTAGAGGGGATATGACTGAGGTGAATACATTCATGAATGGGGTGGAAAAGGTAAACAAAAAGTTCTCGTAACACAAGAACTATTGGTCACCAAATAATATGAATAATCAGAGGGTTTAAAACAAACAAAAGAGAACTTTGCTTCACAAAAACACACATGAACCTTTGGAACTCCTTGCCAGAGGAAGTTGTGAAGACTGAGAGTAGAAAAGGATTTGAAAAAAAAAACCCCTAGATAACTTCAAGAAGGATATGTTCATCCATGGGTATTAAACAAGAGGACAGGAATACAAAGGCACACTCTGAAGTTTTCATAGGAACTGGTAGCTAGTAGTTGCAAAGAGGTAAGAGAGGATGGATCAGTGGGAGAAGAAAACCGTTTCCATGCTTTTCGGTTTGCATCAGCTCAGTATCACGTCATTTCACTTCCACAAAGTGGCAATGACTTTACAGAGGACAACGGACTGGATATTCCAGGCACAATGGTGGTGTGCAGCCTTATGCTGCCATGATCAATGAAAAAGGGACATTTTAAAACCTTTTTCCTGATGGCAACATTCCCACGCATAGTGCAGGTGGAAGTGCACTGCACAGAGAAAAAAAAAGTCTTTGTCAATTCTTAGACTGAAAAGTCTGCACAAACCTGGTTCCCCTGAGAATCTGCACTCTGGTCTTAGCCAATCATTTCTTCCTTCCCTGGGGCTCAATTTCAAGCTTCAGTTCTCTAGGGTCTATTTTTTGCTGTTTCTGCTGCTCACAGAGCCAAGGGAATTGTCTTGGAGTCCTGCCAGCTTGAGAGTCCTCGGAGACTGTGCACAGGAATGATAAATGGGATTGTCCAGTTTGGCGACTGTCAGACACTGACTGGGAGGGCTCGGCCTCTCTCTGTAGTAAGGAAATCTCCCTTTGCCAAGTGGGAGTTTGGTGAGTTGATTTTTTTTTTCTCCATTACAGTTAGCACTAAGGGTCCAGGAAGAGTTCTGCAGCTCCTGCAGGGCTGGCCTTACCATGAGGTGAACTGAGGCAGCCTCCTCAGGGGCCAGACTGTGGGGGGGAAGGGGGCGCCACTAGGACCCAGAGTGTAGAAAATTGTGTCTGCTGCTGGATAGTTCTCCTTTATTGGGGTGGGTAGCAGAGCAGTACCATGAGAGGAGTAGAACAGGAAGAAGGCAGAATTGAGACCTTTCAAAGTTTTGGCCCAAGAGAGGGGGCATGGGGGCGTCATTTAAGCTCCCCGCCTCAGGTGCCAAAATGTTGTGGGCCGGCCCTGAGCTCCTGTCATGAACAGTCTGAGCAGGAATTAACCAGGTCAGAAACTTTAACTGTTTGTCAAAAAAATGAAGGAATTTCCCCACTCAAACTGGGAGTACAAGGGTACGTCTACGTGACAGAGCTATTTCTGGATACCGGAAGTATCCCAAAATAGCTACTCCACGTACACTGAAGCAGCCCGTTATTTCAAAATACATTTTGCAATAACGGGCGGCTTATTCCGACATCCTGGTAACACTTGTTCCATGAGGGCTGAGGGGAAATTCAGAATAGTGAGTTATTTCAAAATTTGGCGCTGTGTAGACAGGGCCAAATGACAAAATAAGGTATTTTGAAAGAGCATCGAAATAAGCTATGTAATTTCCATAGTGCAAATTGAGTAGCTTATTTCGAGCTAAGGGTGCTGTGTAGACACATCACAAATGTATGGGAAATAGTTTGGAGAAATATTTGTTTTTAAGATCAGTTCCTTGTCACTTACTCTGTCCTTCTATAAGTCTCAGTCATTGCCCTTTTTTGGGGGGGGGTATGATTTTCGCTCTCTTCTTGCCAGCGAGTTAAGGAAATATGAATTGGATAAAGGGATGATAAGGTGGAGAGAAAGCCAGGTTGATCAATGGGCTCAATGGGGAGTGACCAATGGCTTCATGTCTGGTTGGTGGTTGGTATCAAGTAGATTGCACCAAGAATCGGTTCTGGGTTTTGTTCAACATCTTTATTAATGACCTGGATGAGGGGGTTGATTGCACCCTCAGCAAGTTCACGTATAACACTGAGTTGAGGGGGAGAGGTAGATACACTGGAGGGCCCTGTGTAAATTTTGGTTCAATTTGAAAAGCCTTACTCTGGCTGGCTGCCTCACCCAGCTCTTCTTCTTTCTGGCGGGTGCTACTGTGCACTCAGCGGTCCTAATGATAACACTAGTGGTCACCATGAGCTTTATGTACTTCTTTGAAGGAAAGAAGAATTCACAGGAGAATTTGTGATAACTCAACCTTAAGCATAAAGGTCAGATTTCCCATCCTTCTCCTCCTGGATCACAAGGTTCTGCTTAGTTTCTGTCCATGTGTACATTGTGAGCCGGGTTTCCCAGAGCAATGTACCATGATGCCCAAGTCCCTGTCCTGAGTTCATGCAGTTAAATTACAACCCTGTTAAGACATTTGAGTTCATGCTTTTCCATCCCATGATCCAACACATTGAACTTACTGATACTGAAATTATTCTGCCAGCCTGCTGCCCATTTACATAGCTTGCTGAGGACTTCTCTCAACTTGACTATGACCTAAATATTCTTGCACCATCTCTGAATATTGTCACCTAATTACCCATCAACCATTTTGTGCTGTTAATAGCAATACAATACTAAGCATACTATTTTAAAAAGTGTGTAATCCCCGTCTCTGTGTTTCTTTTACTTCACAGGAACCTTGTGCATTTCTAAGACTTATTGATGCATCAACTCCTTCATGGAAGCTTCCAACTTCACCACTTTTGACCTGCCAACATTCATTCTAACGGGCATCCCTGGCCTGGAAGATGCCCACGTCTGGATTGCCATCCCTTTTGCTGCATTCTACATGGCAGCTTTGTTGGCAAATTTCACGGTGCTGTATATTGTGGCCAAAGAGCAGAGCTTGCACAAGCCGATGTACCTGCTGATCTGCATGCTGGCACTGTCAGACATTGTCACATCTACCTCCTTCATCCCAAAGGCCCTGGGGATATTTTGGTTCAATTTGAAAAGCATCACTCTGGCTGGCTGCCTCACCCAGCTCTTCTTCTTTCAGGCAAGTGCTACTGTGCACTCTGGTGTCCTAATGACAATGGCAATTGATCGTTATGTTGCCATATGTAACCCTCTGAGATACACGAGCATCCTCACCAATGCACGAATCGCTACGCTGGGGCTAGTGTGTGTGGTAAGAGCTGTTCTCTTCATTCTGCCCCTTCCTGTGCTCCTGAGATGGCTGCCATTCTGTGCTAATCGCATTATCCCCCACACATACTGTGACACCATGGCTGTGGCAAAGTTGTCCTGTGGCGACATCACAGGCAACAGAATGTACGGCTTGGCATTGGCATTTGTAGTCACTGGGTTTGACTTGACTGTCATTGCCATGTCCTATGTGCTGATCATCAGGGCCGTCCTCCGAATCTCCTCCAAGAAAGCCCACCGGAAATCCCTCAGCACCTGCACCACCCACATCCTTGTGATACTCCTGGCTTATCCCCCTGGCCTCTTCTCCACTCTGGCGTACCGGTTCGGTGAAGGCATCACACCTTATGTGCACGTCATTTTGGCCAACCTCACTTACCTCATGCCCCCCATGCTCAATCCTATCGTGTATGGAATCAAAACCAAAGAGCTTCATGAGAAAGTGGTTGCATTCATGTGCAGATGGTTCTTGATTGGCATCACTGACTATAAAACCACATGACATGTCTAGTTATTGAGAAATGGACTATGTGACCCTGGATTCGAGGGCTGTGTACTCCAGGATGTGATCAAGCTAATGGCAATCCCACAATTTAAATGCATTCACCATGAATAATTGTAATACAATGCTCACTAGTTAATGGTTAATTTGAAATCAGGCTTTTAGGTGCAAGGTCAAAATCTAGGTGGCAGTTTCTGCATCTCGGAATGGGAGGAGAGGACAGAGAAGTAAATAAGTAAGAATGAAAGGAAATAATGGGTGAAAATTTTGAGTCTGGACACCTTTGATATTAGAAGTTTATTGAAAGTTGGCCAAGTGATGTTACAGGAAGGACTCAATGCACAGTAAGAAAAGCAAATATGGTAGGTGACCAGATTGGCTTACCAGGGAAATCCTTGGTGAGCTTCAACAAAAAAAGGAAGCTTAGGAGAAGTGGAAACTTGGACAGGTGACATGGGGGGGAGTATAAATATATCGCTCGAGCATGCAGAGGAGTAATCAGGAAGGCAAAAGCACAAATGGAATTGCGGCTAGCAAGGGATGTGAAGGGTAAGAAGAAAGGTTTCTACAGCGATCTTAGCAATCAGAGGGTGATCAGGGAGGGCGTGGAGCCCTTACTGGATGAGGGAAGTAGGCTAGTGACAGATGATGTGGGAAAAGCAGAAGTATCAATGCTTTTTTTGCTTCTGTCTTCACAGACAAGGTCAGCTCCCAGACTACTGCACTAGGCAACACAGTATGGGAAGGAGGTGGGCAGCCTTTGATGGAGAAAGAGCTGGTTAGGAACGATTTAGAAAAGCTAGATATACACAAATCCAAGGGTCTGGATTTCATGCGTCCAAGGGTACTGAGGGAGTTGGCAAATGTCATTGCAGAGTGTTTGGCCATTGTGTTTGAAAACTCATGGAGATCGGGAGAGGTCCCAGACGATTGGAAAAAGACAAATGTAGTGCCAATCTTTAAAAAAGGGAAGAAGGACAATCCAGGGAACTACAGATCAGTCAGCCTTTCCTAAGTCCTCAGAGAAAAAAAAAACGTGGAGGGGATCCTCAAGGAATCCATTTTGAAGTCCTTGGAAGAGGGGAATGTCATCAGGAATAGTCAACCTGGATTCACCAAGGGCAAGTCATGCCTGACCAATGTGATTAGTTTCTATGATGAGGTAACTGGCTCTATGGACGTGACGAAGTTAGTGGATGTGATATACTTTGACTTTAGCAAAGCTTTTGAAACAGTTTCCCACAATATTCTCGCTGGCAATTAAGGAATCATGGATTGGATAAATGGACTGTAAGGTGAATAGAAAGCTGGCTAGATTGTTGGGCCCAGCAGGTAGTGGTCAACAGTTCAATGTCTGGTTGGAGGTCGGTTTCAAGTGGAGTGCCCCAAGCATTGGTTCTAGGGTCGGTTTTGTTCAACATCTTTATTAATGACCTGGATGAGGGGATGGATTGTACCCTTTGCAAGTTTGCATGACACTAAGCTAGGGGGAGAGGTAGTTATGTTTGACGGTAGAAATAGGGTCCAGAGTGACCTAGACAAACTGGAGGATTGGGCCAGAAGAAATCTGCTGAGGTTTAACAGGGACAAGTGCTGAGGACGGAAGAATCCCAAGCATTGTTACATGCTGGGGACCGACTGGCTAAGTAGCAGTTCAGCAGAAAAGGACATGGGGATTACCACTGGTGAGGCCACATCTGGAGTTTTGCATCAAGTTCTGGGCCCCCCACTACAGAAAGCATGTGGATGCATCGGTGAGGGTCCACCAGAGGGCAACCAAAATGATTAGGGAGACTGGAACACATGACCTACATGGGGCTTATTTAGTCTGCACAAGAGAAGAGTGAAGGGAGACTTGATAGCAGCCTTCAACTTCCTGATGGAAGGTTCCAAAGAGGATGGAGAGAGGCTGTTCTTAGTGGTGAGAGATGACAGAACAAGGAGCAATGGTCTCAAGTTACAGTGGGGGAGATCTAGGTTGGATAGTAGGACAAACTATTTCCCTAGGATGATGGTGAAGTACTGGGATGGGTTCCCTAAGGAGGGGGTGGAATCTCTATCCCTAGAGCTTTTTAAGTTTTGGCTTGACACAGCCCTGGCCGGGATGATTTCATTGGGGTTGGTTCTGCTTCGGGCAGGGGGCTGGACTTGATGACCTCCTGAGGTCTGTTCCAGCCCTAATTCAGCGAACTCTGCAGTACCCCTCTGATGACATCTTGAGATGTTTTTCCAAAAACATTTTCTCTTTTGCAGGTGAGTAACTGGTAATCCTGTTTTGTCGATCAGACGAATTTGCTGTGTTGCCACTGAAGCTACCTTAGGTACAATAGTTAAGCTGCCCCGGCTGGAAGTTCTGAAAAACCAAGGTTACAGAGTGTTTTGTTAAACCCTGATATCATATGGGAGTCAAATATCTTACTGCTTTTTATAGTCAGTCTTGGAGTTCCTTTCAGCTGGAAATTTTATTATACATACTAACAATTACCGTTGTCAAAGAAGTCAAACGTAGATATTGAGATTTTAGCTTGGAGTTTGTGAAATGGATGAATCAGAAATTGTCACAAAATATTCAGGTGATTGAATTGCTTACTATACTAAGGTCCTCCCAACCTAGATTGGCTGATCTCTCTTTGTTGCCATTGTTTTGTGGAGATCTTGCTCATTTGGAATAGTTTCTCTCATGGCGCGCTGGGCTCACACGCAGAACAACCACACAAAATAGTTTGGGTTGAAGGCCTTGAACTCATAGATAGAACCTGAGACAAAGTTTATTGTTAAGTTGGCTACCTTTTGGCAACACTGCAGTTGAGAGACAGTAATCTTAAGGTGCGTCTACACTTCAGGGCTTAACTCAAAATAAGCTATGCAAATTGAGTTACGTCAGTTGTGTATCTTATTTTGAAATCGCTTATTTTGAAATAGGGAGCATTTACACAGCACTTATTTCAAAACAGAGCACTCTTCCTCTGACTTCCCTTATCCTTCGTACAATGAGGCTACGTCTAGACTGGCATGATTTTGCGGAAATGCTTTTAACGGAAAAGTTTTCCGTTAAAAGCATTTGAAAGAGCGTCTAGATTGCGACGCTTTCCGCAAAAGCACTTTTTGAAAAGCGTCGTGTCTAAACAGCACAATTTTATAAAAGCCATTTTCACGATCGGGCTTTTTAAAACAAATCTGAGCTGTCTACGCACTGGCCCTTTGCGCAAAGGACTTTTGCCCAAACGGGAGCAGCATAGTATTTCGAAGAACACTGACAATCTTACATGAGATCGTCAGTGTTCTTATGAAATTCAAGCGCCAGTGTAGATAGCTGGCAGTTTTTCCGCAAAAGCAGCTGCTTTTGCGGAAAAACTTGCCAGTCTAGACACAGCCTGAGAGTTACAGGAATCAGAGTAAGAAGTCCTCCAGCTTGGCAGTATTTTGACACTATTTTGTAATAACTGCCTGTTATTTCAAAATAGTGTTGCAGTGTAGATGTACCCTTAGATTCATTTAAGAAAAACAAAACTGCATTAAGATGAAAGAGGAACTTTTAAAGAACCTTTTCCCTGTTAAGATGTACATAAAATGACACACAATTTTGGCTGTGTGTGTTATTTTATCACCATTATTTGCCATGTTTTGTTTAAAACACCTTAATGGGTATATAATCACCCACAACGAAGTTTTGAGTTTGAATTTGATTTTCATCTCATAGCTTCACTGTGAATGTGGAGAAATTCCTGCTGGCGCTTGAGCCAACTCTGTGCTAGTTATTGGGAAAAAAATAAAATTCTTCATCTGTTACTTGATTTATAGAGAAATGTGCCAATATCCAAGAAATTGATTGGGCTAGTCTAAGAGTAGGTTTTACTTTTGATTTTGGGCTGTGAGTTTGGTAGTTATCTGGTAAAGTTGACCTCCTCATGCTGAGCGGGAGTCAGAGCAGTGTAGCCTACAAACCGTTATCTGTTTTATCTCGGCCTACTAAAATGATATTCGCTTTATTTTAGTTAATTAATAGTTCTATTATTTCATCTTGTTTTTTTCTTTACATAGATTTAAATATGCTAGTAATGCAAGGGGCCTGCAGAATTCATTTTCTGTGAGATGGCTTATAGCAGTAGGTAGTTAGTAAAATATTTGTTTTTCTTTGTAATTTTCCATAAAGGGGTGAAGCAAGAGTTTGTGGTTGGCGCAAGAGTTTATTTTTTGAATTCTGCCTGGAATTTACAGTACAAATCTGCTAACGTAGCAGCAGTAATGGCCATTTCGAATTTCCTGCGCAATCAGTCTAGATGGAGGTTTTTAGACCACAGCCTCCCGTGCTTTCGAAGTGGTTTGGGGAAATTATCCAAGAAAACATCAATCATTCTTAATAAATATTCATAAGGGCCCCGAAGATTTCTTCCAATCAAAGATGGTATCCTCCGAAATCTTAGGGTGGTAGGCCCAGTTATGAAAAAGAGGTGGTGTATCCGGAACATTTTGGTGCCAAAAGGGGTACTTAGGCCTAGGGATTTGGGAGATCGGAGCTGCTGTCCCAGCTTTGCTGAAGCAGTCCACTCTGGAGTGTGTTATCTTGTCAGGTCAGAAACTAAATACTTATATCTATCTCTTTCTATAATGGCTTCCAGGACTTCCAGGGGAAGAGAAGCCACCCTTCTCCATCCAACCTTGAGGTCCTTGTGTGTGTAGGAAGCATTATTATTATTATTACTCTTTGTATACTTAGATAAGTTTTAATTTGATTGTGCTAATGACATCTTGGGAAGGAATTCAAGTGATTTTTGTTCTTGCCGCTGTTTTTGCTGTAGTGGTTATCATAGTCATCCCTGTAGCAATACAATTGTTTTCTATTTCATTTCCTGAATTAAAGCGTGGTTTCTGTCGGTCACCTGCCGGCCCTCAAGAGAGGGAATCATATGGTTCCACGGAACTGTAACCTTCGATAGAGGAAGTACCTAGATTTTTCTGGTCAGATCGGCGAGCCTAACACATCCAAATTTTACTATAACTCCTTCTCAGGCTTCAGCAGCAGCAGTCAGACACACAAGAGATGGAGAAGCAGCCCAGAAAGCTGACCTCGGTTGAAGCCAGAGACACAGCACCATGCGAGAAGAGCCGGAGCTGGGCTGGAGACTGAGCAGCAGTTTAAGCAGAGCTGGAGAGCTACTGCTGGCATAGTCTATAATTGGAATCGACAAAAAACAAAACACAAAAAACCTAGTGGTGCCAATGAGGACCAATACCTGAGCTAGAGGGAGGAGCTGAGGGGAGGGACCCAGGAGAATGGATGCCAGCTGAGCTGTTAACATCTAAAAATTGCCTGGTGTAAGTGCTGGAGGAACCATCCAAGAGGAGCTTGACCTGCTGCTCACAAACAGGGAGGAACTAGTTGGGGAAGTAGATGTGGGTGGCAACCTGGGAAGCAGTGATCCTGAGATGGTCGAGTTCAGGATCCTGACCAATGGAAGAAAGGAGAGCAGCAAAATACACACCCTGGACTTCAGAAGAGCAGACTTTGACTCCCTCAGAGAACTGATGGGCAGGATCCCCTGGGATGCTAACGTGGAGGGGAAAGGAGTCCAGGAAAGCGGGTGGTATTTTAAAGAAATCTTATTGAAGGCACAGGAACAAATCATCCCGATGCGCAGTAAGAAAAGCAAATACGGTAGGTGACCAGATTGGCTTAGCAGTGAAATCCTTGGTGAGCTTAAACACAAAAAGGAAGCTTATGAGAAGTGGAAACTTGGACAGATAACCAGGGAGGAGTACATGCAGGAGTACATGCTCGAGCATGCAGGGGTGTAATCAGGAAGACCAAAGCGCAATTGGAATTGCAGCGAGCAAGGGATGTGAAGGGTAACAAGAAAAATTTCTACAGGCATGTTAGCAATAAGAAGTTGGGCAGGGAGGATGTGGGGCCCTTCCTGAACGAGGGAGGTAACCTAGTGACAGATAACATGGGAAAAACTGAAGTACTCAATGCTTTTTTGGCTTCTGCAGTCACCGATAAGATTAGCTCCCAGATTGCTGCAGCAGGCAGCACAGTATGGAGAGGAGGTGGGGAGCCCTCAGTGGACAAAGAACAGTTTAAGAACTATTTAGAAAAGCTGGACATACAAAAATCCATATGAACAAATCAAATTGAGGGTGCTGAGGGAGATGGCTAATGAGATGGCAGATCCACCGGCCATTATCTTGGAAAACCTGGGGTGATCAGGGGATGCCCCGGATCATAGGAAAAAAGCAAATGTAGCACTGATCCTTAAAAAAGGGATGAAGGAGAATCAAGGGAACTACAGACTGGTGAGCCTCACATCAGTCCTCAGAAAAAAAACAATGGAAGGGATCCTCAAGGAATCCATTTTGAAGCACTTGGCAGAAAAGAAAGTGACTAGGAATAGTCGACATGGATTCACCAAGGACAAGTCATGCCTGACTAACCTGATGGTCTTCTTTGATGAGGTAACTGGCTCTGTGGACATGGGGAAGTCCGTGGATGTGATATACCGTGACTTTAGCAAAGCTTTTGATACGGTCTCCCACAACATTCTTGCCAGCAAGTAAGGGAAGTATGGATTGGAAAAATGGACTGGAAGGTGGACAGAAATGAGGGTAGAACTTTGTGCTCAACAGGTACTGATAAACACCTCAATGTCTAATGGGCAGTTGTTATCAACAGAATGCCCCAAGGGTCAGTTCTGTGGCTGAGTTCGTTCCATGTCCTTATTAATGACCTGGATGAGGGGATGGATTGCACTCTCAGTAAGTTCACAGATGACAGTAAGCTAGGGGGAGAGGTCGATAAATTAGAAGGTAGGGATAGGATACAGGGTGACATAGACAAATTGGAGGACTGGGCCAAAAGAAATCTGATGAAGTTCAACAAGGACAAGTGCAGAGTCCTGAACTTAGGCCACTGTAACAGGCTGGAGACCGAATGACTAAGCAGCAGATAAGCAAAAAAAGACCTCGGGATTACATAGATCATAGAATACTAGAACTGAAAGGGACCTTGAGAGGTCATTGAGTCCAGTCCCCTGCCATCATGGCAGAACCAAGCACCATCTACATCATCCCTGATAGATATTTATCTAACCTGCTCTTAAATATCTCCAGTGATGGAGATTCCATAACCTCGCTAGTCAATTTATTCCAGTGCTTAACCACCCTGACAGTTAGGAAGTTTTTCCTCATGTCAAACCTAAACCTTCTTTGCTGCAAGTTAAGCCCATTGCTTCTTGTCCTATCATCAGAGGTCAAGGAGAACAATTTTTCTCCCTCCCCCATGAAACACCCTTTTAGGTACTTGAAAACCGCTATGTTCCCTCTCAGTCTTCTCTTTTCTAAACTAAAGAAGCCCAGTTCTTTCAATCTTCCCTTTTGGCTCACGTTTTCTAGACTTTTAATCATTTTTGTTGTTCTTCTCTCAACCCTCTCCAATTTCTCCACATTATAGCCTATTAATCGTTATTTGCCTTATTTCGGCCTACTAGTATGATATTCGTTTTATGTGAATCCTTATCTTTCTTTAATATAGATTTGAAATATGCTGGTAATGCAAGGGGCCTACAGAATCCAAGTTCTGTAAGATGGCTGGTGGCAATAAGATATAAGTGGGGAACTAAATGCTTTGTGCTTGTAATTTTCCATAAAGGGGTGAAGCAAGAGTCTGCGGTCAGGGCAAGTTTATTTTTTGAGCCTTACCCAGAATTTATGGTATAAATCTGCTAACATGACAGTTATGGGTGTTTCATCTTTTGATGTAATCTCGAGCAGATGGAATTTTGTTAACCACAGCTTCCGTAGAGCTTCCCGCCCTTCGTGTGTGGTATAGGGGCAGCGTCCAAAAAGTCATCTGGCACCCATAATGAATATTCATAAGATGCACAAAGATTTCTTCCAATTAAAGGTGGTACCCTCAGAAATCTTGGGGTGTTAGGCCCAGTTATGGAAAAGGGGTGGTATATCCGGAATGCTTTGGTGCCCAAAAGGGGTATTTAGGCCTAGTGCTTAGAGAGATCAAGGCTGCAATCTGACGGCACATGGAAAGAGAGCAGTCCGTCCCGGGTCATGCATGAGTAGTAGGTCAGAGAAAAACTTAGAACTTATTTCTATTCCTCTCTTTTGTAACGGCTTCTTTTCTTTCTTGCTTAAGCCTGCTTTTTAGGAATCCTACTAACACTTGCTCCCAGGTCTCCAGAGGAAGGGAAGCCACCCTTCTCCATCTAACCTTGGGATCCTTGTGTGTGTAGGAATTATTTTTATTATTATTACTCTTTTTATCCTTAGAGAAATTGGAATTAATTGTGGTAATGACATCTTGGGAAGGAATTCAAGTGATTTGTGTTCTCACTGTAGTTCTTGCTGTGGTGATCATAATCATTATTCCATTAGCAATAAAACTGTTTTCCATTTCATTCCCTGAGTTAAGGTGTTGTTGTCCATGGCCTGTTGACCCTCAGGATGGGGAGCCTTGTGGTTCCACGGAATTTTAATCTGGGATAGAGGACGAATTTAGATCTATTCTGATCAGATTGGCGAGCCTTACCCATCCAAATTTCACAAAACTCTTTCTCAGGTTACAACATCTTCCTTGAAACGTGATACCCAGAACTGGACACAGTACTCCAACTGAGGCCTGAGTAGAGCAGAAGAAGGATTTCTCAAGTCTTGCTCACAACACTCGTGTTAATGCAACCCAGACTCATGGTTTCTTTTTTGGCAGCTGTGTCAAACTGTTGACTTATATTTAGCTTGTGGTTCACTGTGACCCCTAGATCCCTTTCTGCAGTACTCCTTCCTATACAGTCGCTTCCCATTCTGTATGCGTGAAACTGATTGTTCCTTCCTAAGTGGAGTACTTTGCATTTGTCCTTATTAAACTTCATCCTGTTTACCTCAGACCATTTCTCCAATTTGTCCAGGTCATTTTGAATTCTTACCCTATCCTCCAAAGCACTTGCAACCCCGGCTTGGTATCATCTGCAAACTTAATAAGCGCACTCTCTATGCCAAAATCTATATAGTTGATGAAGATATTGAACAGAACCAGTCCCAAAACAGACCTGTGCAGAACCCCACTTCTTATGCCCTTCCAGCATGACTGTGAACCATCTATAACTACTCTCTAAGAACAATTATCCAACCAGTTATGTAGCCACTTTACTGTAGCCCCATCTAGGTTGTATTTTCCTAGCTTATTGATAAGTAGGTCATGCAAGACTATATCAAATACCTTACTGAAGTCTAGGTATTCCACGTCTGCTGCTTCTCTCTTACCCACAAGGTTTGATAGCTTTTGTTTGGGTGTGGGAGGGGGTTTGACAGATTGCAGAATGAGGAGCAACGGTCTCAAGGTCCAGTGGGGGAGGGTTAGGCTGGATATTAGGAAAAACTATTTCCCTAGGAGGGTAGTGAAGCACTGGAATAGGTTATCTAGGGAGGTGGTGGAATCTCCATCCCTAAAGTCCTGGCTGGGATTATTGAGTTGAAGTTGGTCCTGCTTTTGGCAGGGGGTTGGACTCGATGACCTCCTGAAGTCTCTTCCAGCCCTAGGATTCTATGGTTTTGATGCAGGACAGGGGGCTGGGTTGTAGGTGGGGTGCAGAGTCTGGAAATGAATTAGGATGGAGGAGGAAGTTTCTACCTGGGACAGAGGTTTTGGCTGTGAGCTGCAGCCAGATGTCATGTACTGCAGACAGATCCTCCTTGCTGGTGCAGTGGGGCTAAGGTAGGCTCCCTGACTTGCTGGGATCTTACATGCTCCCAGAAATGGCCACCATGTCTAGACTTTCAGCTGAGGGGTCAAAGGGCTCTGTGAAGACTTTGGTTCTACACCCAAAGGTGCCAGCTCCACAACTAACACTGTTCCTGGCCAAATCGAGCTGTGGAATCAGCACAGGGGGCACACATAGAACTTTCCTGATCACTCCTCCTGCACAGGAAATGCCGGTTGATGGTGGAAGCTGACAGAAGCCCATGAATCTTCGGACAACCCAGCAAGCTGGCATTCATGGCGCCATCCCCGTGCATTCAGGGCTGCCGTTTCTCAGTGTGTAGCCATACTACGGTCAGGATGAAATAAATCAGTGGGAAACATATGGCCCATAATCATAGGTTCCCCATCCCTGAATTAAAGCATCACAGGATATGAGTCCCTCACCAGAGACTTCGAGCTAGTGAAGTGGATCCCGCATTGTAGAATGGAGCTTGGTGATTTTTCATCCACTTCCAAACTCAAACGGGTGCTGTGGTAGCTGACTGCCCCATACAGTGATTTCCTAGCCAATGTTATGCATAAACCTCTGATGCACCCCCTTGTCCTGCACCTCAGCTTCT
The DNA here is from genome assembly GCA_019425775.1 of Rafetus swinhoei. NCBI lineage: Eukaryota > Metazoa > Chordata > Testudines > Trionychidae > Rafetus > Rafetus swinhoei. The sequence continues at coordinate 9,876,776 of CM033437.1, read as the reverse complement.
CTCTTTCCTGGAGCCTAGGCCAAAAGTCATGTCCTTTCTGGATTTGTTCCAGATATCATTTCACAGAGTGAACCTTGGGGCTATTGTGTGTAAAACCCTGACAAACATGTTACTGGTTGCCAGTCAGTTTCAAAGAGACCACAATGTGCATGCAGATTCTCTCTGCCCTAGTGAGGCAAAGAGGATGGGAGATAGTAAACTACAAGTAGGATCCGATGAGAAACATCACATGAAAAAGAGTCCCATTCAGCTACTTCATGTAATGGCAGAGCGTTACAAAGTGAGTATATTTTTAAGTGCTTATATACGAATGCTGGAAGTCTAAATAATAAGATAGATGAACTTGAGTGCCTTCTAAGAAAAGAGGCCTTTGATGTCATAGGCATCGAAGAATCTTGGGGGAATGAGGAAAATCAATGGGACACAGTGAGTGTGTCTACACAGCAAAGTTATTTCGGAATAAAGCCCATTATTCCGAAATAACTATGTGAGAGTCTACACAGCAATTCTGTTATTTTGAAATAATTTTGAAATAGCGGATGGCTTATTCCAACTTCTATAAACTTCATTCTACAAAGAATAACGCCTGTTCCGAAATAGCTATTTCGAAATAATGCGTGTGTAGACGCTTCATTTCTGCTATTTCAAAATAGCCCCTCACCAGGGCCATTCTAAGTTATTCCTCCTGGGGTTCTACATCGAGATAGCACGTCTACATTAGGGAAGCCTGCCTCGGAATAATTTTGAAGCTTCCCTGCAGTGTAGACGTGCTATTTCAAAATAAGCTATTTTGAAATAACTATTCTGGAATAGCTTATTCCGAAATAACTGTGCTGTGTAGACGTAGCCAATAATACCAGGGTGCAAAATCTGTTGGAAGGACAGAACAGAGGCCTGGCATTGTGTGTGAAAGAGAGCATACAGTTCAGTTAGGTGAACAACTTAAATCAACGAAACTGTAGCATAGAATCTCCACGGAGAAGGAATTTGTGCTTGAATAATAAGAATGTATCAGTAGGGATATACTTCTGACCAGTGCTTTTTTTTGTAAAAAAAAAAAAAAAGTACCAGTACTTCAGGAGAAGAGTTGTAGAAAAAAAAAAAAAACAGGGTGGGGCCAGCATTGCCCTTTTAATAGACACTGCCCCTTTAAGATATGCGGCGGCCCAGCCAACTGTTGGACATTTGCGTACAGCGGTTCCGGTATGCTCTGTTCTTTCCAGGTAAGCTCTGACTGGAGGTGCCAGAACTGCGTACCGGGCAGTACCGTCACAAAAAAAGCACTGCTTCTGACTCCCTCACTTAAACAGCTGATTCTTGGAGCAGCTGGTACTGGAACCTAGTAAGGAGACCAAAAAAAGTGCCACTGTGGATGAACACCAAAGTAAAAGAAGCAGTTGGAAGCAAAAAGACATCCTTTGCAGTATAAACCTAGAATTAGGAAGGCTAAAAAGAACCTGAAGAACAACTAACTAAGGGTACGTCTACACAGGAACATTATTTCAAAATAACTAGCGTTATTTCGAAATCCCTTAGTCCACGTCTACACAGCAGGCGGTTATTTTGAAATAATGTCAAAATACTGTCAAGCTGGAGGACTTCTTACTATGACTCCTGTAACCCTCATTGTCCGGGGAGTAAGGGAAGTCGGAGAAAGAGTGCTCTATCTGAAAATAAGTGCTGTATAGAAGCTCCCCATTTCTAAATAAGCTATTTTGAAATAAGCTACGCAGGGGTGTGCTGGCCCGGCAGGATACCAGGAATTTCCTAGTGGGCCGTCCTCCTAAGGGCCGGCTGGCGGCTGCTGGAGTAGGAGGGGGATTTTGTGATGGGGTGCCGCAGCCCCGCACTTTAAATTCCCCGGCACCGCACGCCAGCCATGTACGGTGCACTGTGGGGCCGAGGGAGCGCATGCGCGGAGTGCTCAAATGCTGTGCAACAGCTGAGAGGGGAGACGCCCAGGCGTGGCGTGACTTCATGGCCCAGGACTTTAAAACCGCCCAGCCCAGCGTTGCACCGCGCGGCCCAGCACGTGGTCTGGAGCCCCGGAAGCACCTGGGGCCAGGGCTGTGGGGACTTCTGGGGCCCAATCACAGACTCCAGCCCTGCAAATTGGAAGGCAGAAGGTGGGGGAGGGGAAGGGGGAAAAATAGGGGGAAGGGGTGGGAGAGGAAGGGGCTTGTGCTGAGGGGAGAGGGAAGGTCAGGAGAAGAAAGGGGAAGGCACAAAGGGACAGGGTGGAGGAGAGACAAATGCCAGGGGGCCAAGTGGAGACAACGAGGAAAAGGGCAGGAGGGGAGGTGTCAGTTGGAGGGGGGACAGGGTAATGCTGGGAGAGGAGAGGGTAATGGCATCGGAGCCTAGAGGGGGGAGGAGGAGGTGCTGGGAGAAGGCTTGAAAGAAGGGGTGGGCATGAGGAAGGCGGGGATGGAGCAAGTCATGTGTGAGGGCACAGGGGCATGAGGGGAACGGGGGCAAAGGGTGGTGAGGGGGTAGGCATCAGGAAAAGGGGCAGGGGCAGTGAGGGAAGGGGAGGCACCAGGAGGGTGCAGGGCTAAGGGAAGGTACAGGTGCCAGGGATTCTGGGGGTGAAGCAGAAGGGCAGACACCTGCAGGGGAGGGACCAGCACCAGAGGAGAAAGGCAGGGCAGGTGTGTAGAGGGAGGTGTTAGGAGAGGAGATAAGGAGGGGTAGCTCACATGATGAGAGTGGGGCTACTGGAAGAGTGGGCACGGGGGGAGAGAAGAGCTGATGGAGGGGGGCAGGTCTCAGGAGGCCTGAGGGCAGTGAAAAGGGCAGGAGTCAGGACAGCAGAGGAGGGTGAGGGGTTGGGGGTCAGCAGGCACCAGGGGAGCTGATGGAGCACGGGGAGGAGACATGGCAGCAGAGGGAAAAGGTAGAGGTTTATAAGATATTTATTAATAACTTGGGTGCCACAGTGACACATCCAAACAAGCCACATGAACTCAGTACTGGTGCACAACACAAAATTCATTCTGCTCATGGGAGGAAACTCTTAGCGGGAACACTACCCCCAGCCTCTCCGTCCTCGAGTTAATGTCACACACATTGGGTTAATGCAATTGCAGGATAGTTGCATGAGGCGGGTTTGGTGGGTGCCAAACTAATCCCTATTGGTAGGAGGATGGTGGGAAAAGTCCTTAGAGGGGGGTCACATGACACCTTTTACTTCTGGTCATGTGTCCATCTTGCCCCGAGAGTGTTACCTCCAGAGGCATGGCTAATGGGAGTCAGGGGGTGAGGCTAATGGGGGTCAAAGAGTACATTTAAAAAAAATTCTTTGATGTGAAAAAGTGGGCCGTTCTAAACCCATTTCCCGGGTCTATTTTGATTGCCAGTCCGTCCCTGAAGCTACGCAACTGATGTATCTCAATTTTCCATAACTTATTTCAAGTTAAGCCCTGCTGTGTAGACGCACCCTAAAGGCTCAAAAAGTAACAGAAGAACATGTTTTCAGTATAGCAGAAGCAGGAAGCCTGCTAACAACTGGGGCGGGGGCCACTGGAGGATTGACGTGCTAAAGGGGCGCACAAGAACGATAAGGCTGTGCTAGAGAAACTCAATGAACTCTTTGCTTTGGTCTTCATCACTGAGGACGTCAGGAAGATTCCCAATTCTGAGCCATATTTTCAGTGATAACTCTGAGGAACATTTTCAGACTTTGGTGTTGGAACAAATGGATAATTAAACACTAATAAGTCACCAGGACCATAGCTGTAGTATGAAAAAAGAGTCATGGGCCGTTTTATCAGAGGCCTGGAATGAGGAAGGACTTGCTCACAGAACGTGGCAAAAAAGGGCTGATACGGGAGAAATACACATTCCTAAGAAGTGCCAAATACAGAGTACTGGAGCAAAGACATACGAATACAAAGTGTTAGCAGACTATCCTGGTAGTATGGATGGTACAAAAACATAAGAACATAAGAGCGGCCATACTGGGTCAGACCAAAGGTCCGTCCAGCCCAGTATCCTGTCTGCCGACAGTGGCCAATGCCAGATGCCCCAGAGGGAGGGAAGACAACAGGTAATCCTCACATGATCCCTCTCCTGTCACCCATCTCCAGACATTCCTCAAGGAGAACAGAAACACACTGACCCCTCCTAGAAGATAAGGTCAGGGAGGCTGTAGGAAAGTGGTTTATAGCACAGTGCACAGATAGATCTTAGAGAAAATACCTTTGGCCAGGTGAGGGAACAGTGGAAAGCCCAGCCACTGATTGAGCTACCACCATCTCAATGGGCAAACACATCTTAGTACCTGTGCAGAGCCTGCCCTGTGCTATTACCATGCCTCATCAATAACTGGTTGGGCACCTTCCTCTAGTAACAGATCTTGTGATCGTTGGGTGTCTGGCTTGAAGTTATTTCAAAGTAACAATGCGAGCGTCTACCCAGCCGCTTATTTTTCAGGAAGAACAGCATTGCGCAAGAGGGTTTTTGTTGCGCAAGAAGGGGCAGTGTAGACAGCTTCTTCTGGCGCAAAAGCCTCTTCCGTAAAAATGGCAGCTCATTAGGCATGCAAATGAGGCTCGGAGATATTCCACGCTTAGCCTCACTTGCATATTTCTTGCGCAAGAAGCCACGAGTGTAGACATAGCCTAGGGTTGCGCCTACCCAGCACAGTTATTTTGAAATAACTTACGTTATTTGAAAGTAACAATGCGAGCGTCTACCCAGCAGTTCCGTTATTTTGAAATATATTCGAATAACGGTAGGCTTATTCCAACTTCTGTAAACCTCATTTCAAGAGGAATAATGCCTATTCCGAAAGAGCTATTTTGGAATAGCAGTAGTGTGGACGCTCCACTGCTCCTATTTCAAAATACCTCCTCCCCAGGGCCATTCATAGTAATTACTCTCCAGTGCCTCCTGGGGCTCTAAATCGAGGTAGCACGTCCACATTAGAGGAGCCTGTCTCAGACTAATTTTGCAGCTTCCCTGTAGTGTAGACGTGCTATTTCAAAATAAGATACTTCAGAGTATTTCTTCCAGAATAGCTTATTTCGAAATAAGCGTTCAGTGTAGATGTACCCTAGGAGAATCCACACATACACCTAACATCTGTGCACAACTAGTGCTACTACTGTTCAAAAGATTAATAAATGATCTGAGAAAAGCTGTAAACAGTGAGGTGCAAAGTTTGCAGATGCTACAAAACTACCCACAATAGTGAAGGCCAAAGTAGAGTGAAGAGTTACAAAGGAACCCCACAACCCATAAATATGATGGCTTTTACCACTCAAAAAAAAGGTCTTGGAGTCATGGAGTATAATTATCTGAAATATCCACTCAATGTGCAGCAGTCAAAAAAAGGTCAATGAATATAGAAAATCATTAGGAAAAGAATAGATAAAAAGATGGAAAACATGAATTAGCCTCTAGATACAGCTATGTTATGCCTACACCTTGCATTCCGTATGCAGATCTCATTGATCCATTGGGGGAAAAAAACCCAATGGGATAGAAAAAAAGTAGAAAAGGGCCCACAAAAAATTAGCATTATGGAATAGCTTCTATATGAGGAGAGAATAGTAAGTCTGGGACTTTCAGCTTAGAAAAGATGATAACTAGATGGAGGTGTGATTGAGGTGTATAAAATCATGAATGGTGTGGTAAAGGTCAATCAAAAGTTCTCGTAACATAAAAACTTGAGTCACCAAACAAAATTAATTGCCAGAAAACTTTGCTTCACAAAAGCCACAGTGAACCTTTGGAACTTCTTGCCAGAGGATGTTGTGAGTACGTCTACACTGCAAGCTTCTTTTGGAATAAGCTTTTCCAGAAGATTTCTTCCAGAAAAGCTTATTTTGAAGTAGAGTGTCCACACTATAAGGTAAACTTAAAAAACAACAAATAGTCTGATAGCACTTTATAGACATTGTGGGCACAGATGACCGAAGAAATTGGCTGTGCCCACGAAAGCTCATGATACCATCAACATGTTTTGTTAGTCTATAAAGTGCTACCAGACCATTTGTTGTTTTTTAAATTTATCCTGTACAGACTAACCCGGCTACCCGCTGAAGCTTCTGAACACACTACAGGGAAGCCTCAAATTTAGTCCAAGGCAGGCTCCCCTAATATGGACGTGCTATCTTGACTTAAAGCCCCAGGAGCCACTGTGGAAGAAAGGGGCTTATTCCTCATGGAATGAGGTTTACTGCTGTCAGAAAAGGCCATTCATTATTTCGATTTTCTTTTGAAATAATACAATTGCAGTGCTAGTATTGTTTTTCCGGAATAAAGGCCTTTATTCTGGAAAAACGGTGCAGTGTAGACGCACTAAGATTAGAACAGGAGTAAAACAAAACTAGATAAGTTCATGCTCATCAGGGCATATTAAGGAAGAGGAGGGTAAGGCAAAACCACACTCTGGAGTGTGCCTAGGCACTGGGAGCCAGCATTTGTAAAGGGCAACAGGGGATGGATCATTGGGAAAAGAAAACCGTTTCCACGCTGTTGGTTTTGGCAGAGCCAGCCCAAGCTATGGGCTGACTGGGCGATAGCCCAGGGCGCCTGATTGTAAGGGGCGCTGCGCGGTGCTGCCAGGCCGGGTGGGGGAAGAGCCGTGCATGCGCCGTGTGCCCGGGGCCGGGGCCGCGCACGCGCCGCATGCCTGGGGGCGGCGCAGTGCACTTGGGGCGCCAGAATGGCTCAGGCCGGCCCTGGGTTTTGCATCAGTTCAGGATCACGTCATTTCACCTCCACAGGGTGGCAATGACTGTACAGAGGTCAAGGGACTGGATATTCCAGCCTCGATGTGGTGTGTAGCCTTAAGCTGTCATGAAAAAACAACAAGGAGTCCTGTGGCACCTTACAGACTAACAGATTTATTGGAGCATACGCTTTCATGGGCAAAGACCCATTTCTTCAGATGCATGTAGTGGAAATTCCCTACATGCATCTGACAAAGTGGGTCTTTGCCCATGAAACCTTATGCTCCAATACATCTGTTAGTCTATAAGGTGCCACAGGACTTCTCATTGTTCTTGCAGATTCAGACTAACACGGCTTCCCCTCTGATACTTAAGCTGGTATGGTCAATTAAAAAGGATGATTTGTTTCAGCCCCGTCTGGTGCCAACATTCCCACACATAGTGCAGCTGGAAGTGCCCTGAACAGAGAAAACAAACTATCATCAATTACTAGACTGAAATGCCTGAATAATTCTGGTTCCTCTGAGAATCTGCGCTCTGGTCTCAACAAATTATTTCTTCACTCCCAGGGGACGCGCTCTCAAGCTGCAGATCTCTACGGTCTATTTTCTTCTGTCTTGCTGCTCATGGAGCTGAGAGAATTCTCTGGGAGTCCTGCCAACCTGAGGGTCCACAGAGACGGTTCACAGGAATGATAAATGGGGCTGTCCAGTTTCAGGAGTGTCAGACATGTGCGACTCAGACGCTGACTCCAGGGGCTCTGTAGCAGGAAGGGAATCTCCTCTCTCTGCCAAGTGGGAGTTCGGTGAGTTGACTTTTTCTGCATTGCGGTTAGTGCTAAGGGCTCAGGAGTGGTTCCGCAGCTCCGGTCATGACCAATTCAAGCAGGAATTTTCCAGGACAGAGACTTGAACTCTTTAGTCTTGTCAGAAAATGAAGGTATTGCTGCACTCTGATTGGGAGTACAAATGTATTGGAAATAGTTGGGGGGAAATTGGTAAGATCAGTTCCATGTCTCTTACTCTGTCCTTCAGTCAGTCTCAGTCACTTCCTTCCTCCCACCCCCTGGTTTTTGGGAGAAAGAGGGAGCATGGCTTTTACTTTTCTTCGCTGAAATGTTCCCATTCAGCAACCTCGCTGCCCTGTTAGGATTTGCAGCCAAAGCTGCTGCAACGAGTCTCTGTGTGACCAGAGGGTTCACCACAAGCCTGGGTCCCACACTGGCCAGTTTCTGCTCTCCCACTCTACCTGCTGTGAGCCACTCAAAATGGACGTTGGCCTCCCTGAGAGCAAAATCAGGGTTCTGGTGCCTTGAGATCCCCATTTTTTGTGCCTGTGTCAAAATGCCACGTACACTGGGAGTTTTCCTCACACTCCCTCCGCACTCCGGCCCAACAGCACTCTGAGTAGCAGGAGTGAAGACCGGGATTTGAGAAACGTGGAGCAAAAATAAAAACAGTAAGGGACAAACCACATTGAGATCACCATAAAACCATCTGCAGGGGCTTATGTAAATGTCTTGGTTTCCACTTAGAATCATAGAATACTAGGACTGGAAGGGACATCGATAGGTCATCGAGTCCAGTCCCCTGCCCTCATGGCAGCACCAAATACTGTCTAGACCATCCCTGATAGACATTTATCTAACCTACTCTTAAATATCTCCAGAGATGGAGATTCCACAACCTCCCTGGGCAATTTATTCCAGTGTTTGGCTGCCCTGACAGTTAGGAACTTTTTCCTAATGTCCAACCTAAACCTCCCTTGCTGCAGTTTAAGCCCATTGCTTCTTGTTCTAGCATCAGAGGCCAAGATGAACAAGTTTACTTCCTCCTCCTTATGACACCCGTTTAGATACCTGAAAACTGCTATCATGTCCCCCCTCAATCTTCTCTTTCCTAAACTAAACAAACCCAATTCTTTCAGCCTTCCCTCATAGGTCATGTTCTCTAGACCTTTAATCATTCTTGTTGCTCTTCTCTGGATCCTCTCCAATTTCTCCACATCTTTCTTGAAATGCGATGCCCAGAACTGAACACAATACTCCAATTGAGGCCTAACCAGCACAGAGTAGAGTGGAAGAATGACTTCTCGTGTCTTGCTCACAACACACCTGTTAATGCATCCCGGAATCATGTTTGCTTTTTTTGCAACAGCATCACACTGTTGACTCATATTTAGCTTGTGGTCCACTATAACCCCTAGATCCCTTTCTGCCGTACTCCTTCCTAAACAGTCGCTTCCCATTCTGTATGAGTGAATCTGATTGTTCCTTCCTAAGTGGAGCACTTTGCATTTGTCTTTATTAAACTTCATCCTGTTTACCTCAGACCATTTCTCCGATTTGTCCAGATCATTTTGAATTATGAGCCTATCCTCCAGATTAGTCGCAACCTCCCAGCTTGGTATCATCTGCAAACTTAATAAGTGTATTTTCTATGCCAATATCTAAATCGTTGATGAAGATATTGAACAGAGCCGGTCCCAAAACAGACCCCTCGCGGAACCCCACTTGTTATACCTTTCCAGCAGGATTGTGAACCATTAATAACTACTCTCTGAGTACGGTTATCCAGCCAGTTATGCACCCACCTTATAGTAGCCCCATCTAAGTTGTATTTGCCTAGTTTATTGATAAGAATATCATGCAAGACCGTATCAAACGCCTTACTAAAGTCTAGGTATACCACATCCACCGCTTCTCCCTTATCCACAAGACTCGTTATCCTATCAAAGAAAGCTATCAGATTGGTTTGACATGATTTGTTCTTTACAAATCCATGCTGGCTGTTCCCTATCACCTTGCCACCTTTCCAAGTGTTTACAGATGATTTCCTTAATTACTTGCTCCATTATCTTCCTGGCACAGAAGTTAAACTAACTGGTCTGTAGTTTCCTGGGTTGTTCTTATTTCCTTTTATAAATGGGCACTATATTTGCCCTTTCCAGTCTTCTGGAATCTCTCCTGTCTCCATGATTTTCCAAAGATGATAGCTAGAGGCTCAGATACCTCCTCTATCAGCTCCTTGAGTATTCTAGGATGCATTTCATCAGGCCCCGGTGACTTGCAGGCATCTAACTTTTTGAGGTGATTTTTAACTTGTTCTTTTTTTTATTTTATCTTCTAAACCTTCCACCTTCTCACTAGCATTCACTATGTTAGGCATTCCTTTAGACTTCTTGGTGAAGACCGAAACAAAGAAGTCATTAAGCATCTCTGCCATTTCCAAGTTTCCTGTTACTGTTTCTCCCTCCTCACTGACCAGTGGGCGTACCCAGTCCTTGGTCTTCCTTTTGCTTCTAATGTATTTATAAAAAGTCTTCTTGTTTCCTTTATTCCCGTAGCTAGTTTGAGCTCATTTTGTGCCTTTGCCTTTCTAATCTTGACCCTGCATTCCTGTGTTGTTTGCCTATATTCATCGTTTGTAATTTGGCCTACTTTCCATTTTTTATATGACTCCTTTTTTATTTATAGATCATGCAAGATCTTGTGATTAAGCCAAAGCGATCTTTTGCCATATTTTCTATCCTTCCTATGCAGCGGAATAGCTTGCTTTTGGGCCCTTAATAACGTCCTTTTGAAAAACTGCCAACTCTCTTCGGTTGTTTTTCCCCTCAGTCTTGATTCCCATGGGACCTTACCTATCAGCTCTCTGAGCTTACCAAAATCCGTCTTCCTGAAATCCATTGTCTCTATTTTGCTGTTCTCCTTCTACCCTTCCTTAGAATTGTGAACTCTATGATTTCATGATCACTTTCACCCAAGCTGCCTTCCACTTTCAAATTCTCAACCAGTTCCTCCCTATTTGTTAGGATCAAATCTAGAACAGCTTCCCCGGTAGCTTTTTCAACCTTCTGAAATAAAAAGTTGTCTCCAATGCAGTCCAAGAACTTATTGATAGTCTGTGCCCGCTGTGTTATTTTCCCAACATATATCTGGATAGTTGAAGTCCCCATCACCACCAAATCTTGAGCTTTGGATGATATTGATAGTTGTTTAAAAAAAAGCCTCATCCACTTCTTCCACCTGGGTAGGTGGCCTGTAGTAGACTTTTAGCATGACATCACCCTTATTATTAACCCCTTTTAGCCTAACCCAGAGACTCTCAACACTTCCGTCTCCTATGTCCATCTCTACCTCACTCCAAATGTATTCATTTTTAATATATAAGGCAACACCTCCTCCCTTTTTTCCCTGTCTATCCTTCCTGAGCAAGCTGTACCCTTCCATACAAACATTCCAATCCTGTGTATTATCCCACCAAGTTTCTGTGATGCCAACAATGTCATACTTGTACTTATTTATTAGCACTTCCAGTTCTTTCTGCTTATTACCCATACTACTCGCATTTGTGTATAGGCATCTAAGATACTGATTTGACCTTGCCTCCCAGTTTTGCCCTGATCCTCCTTTCTCTCTGCCATTATAGTCCATGCTCCCTCCCATTTCTGACCCATCTCCCAGGTCTCCATGCTCTCCACTTTCCCATGGGCTTTGCTCACCTATCCCCATCGAACCTAGTTTAAAGCCCTCCTCACTAGGTTAGCCAGTCTGTGTCCAAATAGGGTCTTCCCCCTCCTCGAAAGGGGAACGCCATCTCTGCCTAGCAGCCCTTCCTGGAATAGCATCCCGTGCTTGAGGAAGCCAAAGCCCTCCTGGCGACACCATCTTCGCAGCCAGGCATTCACCTCCAGGATGCACCCGTCTCTGCCTGGGCCCCTGCCTTCGACAGGAAGGATCGAAGAGAATACCACCTGCGCTCCAAACTCCTTCACCCGTACTCCCAGAGCCCTGTAGTCACTCTTGATCTGCTCAGTGTCACACCTCGCAGTAACATTTGTGCCCACATGGATGAATAGCATGGGGTAGTAGTCAGAGGGCCGGATAATCCTTGACAATGCCTCCATAACATCTAGGATATGGGCCCCTGGCGGACAGCATACCTCCCGAGATGAAATGTCAAGGTGACAGATGGGTGCCTCTGTCCCACTCAGAACAGAGTCTCTGACCACCACTACCCTACTTTTTCCTATTTGCAGTGGTGGCAGCAGACCTTCATGCCTTGGGGGTATGAGGCTTCTCCTCCTCTGTTGTAGGGGGTGATTCCTTATCTCCTGTATAAAGAAGAGCATAACGGTTTCCTAGTACCACGGCGGGAGGGTTCGGAGCAGGGGTGGAGCAGTGCCTGCTGCCAAAAGTAACCAGCTGCCAGTGTCCACCCTGAGCCGTCTCCTCCTCCACCAGTGGTGTGTTTGCAGTCCTGTGTACTGGGACAGCTACCTCAGCTGTCTCCTCATGAACACTGTCCAGGAATTGCTCGTGGATCCGGGTGCTCCTCAACGTAGCCACCTTCTCCTGTAGCTCTCCCACCCGCTGCCTCAGAGATTCCATCAGCAGGCACCTTTTTGCATTGGTTGGTCTCCCCAGTCTGGATATCAATGAGTGGGAATTGCAAGCCACAGTCCCTGCAAAACCATGTCAGGATCTGGGTAGAGGCATCCATACTCAGGCCCTCCTCCATCTGGCTACAGGCGCAGGTGGAGGACACAGAAGCAGTGCTGGCACAGGTGTTGCAGGTCTTCCTGACCATCGTAGGCCTCCCTCTGTCAAACTCCCACTTAAACTCCCCTGTCTGCAGCCTCCTGTCCGCTTTCACTCCCTGGTCGCTCTGCCTCTGGCTTTTAAAGCCTGCTTGCGTAGGCCAGGCCTGCCCCCTCATGAGTCACACAGGGGAAGGCTGACCAGATGCAATCAAGAGAGCAATTGAGGGAACAAAAGGTCAGGCACTCAGTCCCAAGTGCCACAGCAGCTGAAACTGAAACTGCAGTCACCTGAAATCAGAATCAGAATTCAACAAACAAAAGTCAAACAGTCGAGCAAACTCACTCACACCAAAAGCGAGTATTCTCACTCTCACCAGGTAGCCTGTTCAGCGGTGGGATCTCTTGCGGTCCCTCTTAAACTCACCTGTCTGCAGCCTCCTGTCCACTTACCACAAGCCTTCCGTGACTTCAGCTGGAGACACGCTGAGACCTCTTAGGTCGGATTTAAACTTGTTTGGACCAAAGTAGAATTGTCTGGGAAATTACTTAAATATCAAACTTAGAGTTTAAAGATTCCAAATTATTAGGATAACAGTTTTCAAGGGAGGGAGAGAGTCTGCTCTCTCTGTGCCCCTGAAACTCTGCTTCTGAACAGGACGAGAAAAATCCAAAAGTGAGAACAAATAACACCATATTTCTGGCTTCCAGGAAAGCAAGCAGCATTGGAATCTCAACGGGGGGTTGGGGTGCAATCCAGGGGTATACAGGGTGTGTGTTTGCATTGGGGGGGAAAGAAGAGGAGTACAATCTCCGGATAACCATGGCTCGGAGCTCTGAGACAGGGCGAACTAGAGAACGGGCATTCTGCTTCCTGTACCAACCGAAGAGGCGCAGCATTTCCTCCGGCCACAGGGCAGTGTCTCGGACTGTATTGGAACACAGACAACACTGTAGCAGACTGTCTCTGACACTGTCTCCCAAGCTGACCATCCCCCTTCCATGAGCCACCCCACGACAGGCTCATGGCAATGTCAGCAATTACCAGCACAGAGAAGCAGCCTCAGGAAGCTCTGTCTGGTGTCTGACAGGCTGCAGTACATGAAATCTTTGTGACCTTGTGTGGAAGAGTGAGTCATGCTGGATCCTTTTAGTCTCTGCATCCTCTCTCCTTCCCCCTGCGTCTGCCCCTCTCTCCTTCCCTGCCCATGCTGAGCAACTGCTGAGGTTCCTTTTGACCCCAGAAAGATGGGCTGATTTTTACGGGGGGGAGGAGTAGCTCTGTGTTTTGAGCATCAGCCTGCTAAACCCAGAGTTGTAAGTTCAATCCTTCCGGATCCTTTATGGATCTGGGGCAAAAATCTGTCAAAAATGGTACTTGGTCCAGCTGTTAGGGCTTTTCCCAGTGCAGACAAACACTGAATTTCACCCAGACTAGGGAGTTGTTTCTATGAGTTCTCACTGCGGAGTCTGACCCCTGGTTTTAGTTCCGGGTGAGGGGACCACTGTGCGGCAGCACTAGGCATTTTGTGGTGTGGGGGGCTACACATGGGCAAGTGTCCAGCACTTGAGGTTAAAGAGGAAAAGTCTGGTTGAATTCAGGCTGGTGGGCAATGCTGGAGACTGTAGATACAGGCAGGGGTACACACTACGGAATCCATTTTGAGACACTTGGAAGAGGGGAAAGTAATCAAGAACGGTCAACGTGGATTCATCAAGGACAAGTCATGCCTGACCAACCTGACTGCCTTCTATGACAAGGTAACTGGCTCTATGGACATGGGGAAGGTGGTGGACGTGATCTACCTTGGCCTTAGCAAGTATTTTGATAGTGTCTCCCACGGTATTCTTGCCAGCAAGTTAAGGAAGTCAACAGATAGTGATCAACAGCTCGATGTCTGGTTGGCAGTTGGTATCAAGTGGAATGCACCAAGGGTTGGTTCTGGGGCAGGTTTTGTTCACCATCTTTATTCATGACCTGGATAATGGGGTGGATTGCACCCTCACTAAGTTCATGCATGACATTGAGCTGGGGGGAGAGGTAAATACGCTGGAGGGCACTGTGTATATTTTGGTTCAATTTGAAAAGCCTTACTCTGGCTGGCTGCCTCTCCCAGCTTTCTTTCAGGCAGGTGATACTGTGTACTCAGCTGTCCTAATGATAACATTACGGGTCAAATTTTGGCCACAATGAGATCATCCTAAACCCACCTGTAGGGGACTATGTAATTGGATTGATTACTCTCACCATGAGCCTTATGTACTTCTTTGGCCCAAAGAAGAATTGACAGGAGAATTTGTGAGAACTCTACCTTAAACATAAAGGTCAGATTTCCGATCCCTCTCCTCCTGGATCACACGGTTTTGCTTAGTTTCGGTCCATGTTGGCACTGTGACCTGGGTTTCCCAGAGCCGTGTGTACCATGATGCCCAAGTCCCTGTCCTGAGTTTATACACTTAAATTGGAACCTTGTTAAGACATTTGAGTTCACGCTTTTCTGTCTCAAGCTCCAACACATTGAACTTACTGAGACTGAAATTCCTCTGCCAGTGTGCTGCCCATTCACCTAGCTTGCTGAGGACTTCTCTCAACTTGACTATGACCTACATAATCTGAAAATGTCTGTAAATATCACCAAAATAGCCATCCCCCTTTGGAGACTGTTAATAGCTCTGCAATATTCAGGATACTATTTTAAAAAGTGTCTAATCCGCTTTTCTGTGTTTCTGTCCCTTCACAGGACCCGTGTGCATTTCTGTGCCCTACTAATGCATCAACTTTTTCATGGAAGCTTCCAACTTCACCCGCTATGACCTGCCAACATTCATCCTAATGGGCATCCCTGGCCTGGAAGATGCCCACATCTGGATTTCCATCCCTTTTGCTGCATTCTACATGACAGCTTTGTTGGGAAATTTCACAATACTGTCTATTGTGGCCAAAGAGCAGAGATTGCACAAACCGATGTATCTGCTGATGTGCATGCTGGCACTCTTAGACATCATCACACCTACCACCTTCATCCCAAAGGCCCTGGGGATATTTTGGTTCAATTTGAAAAGCATCACTCTGGCTGGCTGCCTCACCCAGGCCTTCTTCTTGCCGGTAAGTGCTACTGTGCACTCAGGTGTCCTAATGATAATGGCCATTGATCGCTGTGTTGCCATATGTAACCCTCTGAGATACACCAGCATCGTCACCAATGCACGAGTTGCTAATCTAGGGCTAGTGTGTGTGGTAAGAGCTGTTCTCTATATTCTGCCCTTTTCTGTGCTCCTGAGCCGGATGCCATTCTGTGCCAATCGCATTATCCCCCACACGTACTGTGACACCATGGCTGTGTCAAGGTTGTCCTGTGGGGACATCACAGGCAGCAGAATGTACGGCTTGGTGTTGGTATGTGTAGCCACTGGGTTTGACATGACGGTCATTGCAATATCCTATGTGCTAATCACCAGGGCCGTCCTCCGAATCTCCTCCAAAAAAGCACACCAGAAAGCCCTTAGCACCTGCACCGCCCACATCCTTGTGATACTCATGGCTTATCCCCCTGGCCTCTTCTCCATTCTGGCGTACCGGTTCGGTGAAGGCATTAAACCTTATGTGCACATCATTTTGTCCAACCTCATTTACCTCATGCCCTCCATGCTCAACCCTATCGTGTATGGAATCAAAACCAAAGAGCTTCGTGAGGAAATGGTTGCATTCATCTGCAGAAGGTTCTTGATTGGCATCACTGACAATAAAACCACATGACATGTCTAGTTATTGAGAAATGGATTGTGTGACCCTGGATTCGAGGGCTGTGTACTCCAGAATGTGATCAAGCTAATGGCAATCTCATGATTTAAATGCATTCACTGTGAATAATTGTAATACAATGCTCAATAGTTAATGATTAATTTGAAATCATGCTTTTAGGTGCAAGGTCACAATCTAGGTGGCATTTTCTGCATCTCAGAATGGGAGGAGAGGACAGAGAAGTAAATAAGTAAGAATGAAAGAAAATAATGGGTGAAAACTTTGAGTCTGGACACCTTTGATATTAGAAGTTTATTGAAAATTGGTCAAGTGATGTTACAGGAAGGACCCAATGCACAGTAAGAAAAGCAAATATGGTAGGCGACCAGATTGGCTTACCGGGGAAATCCCTGGTGAGCGTCAACAAAAAAAGGAAGCTTAGGAGAAGTGGAAACTTGGACAGGTGACATGGGGGGAGTATAAATATATTGCTCGAGCATGCAGAGGAGTAATCAGGAAGGCAAAAGCACAAATGGAATTCCAGCTGGCAAGAGATGTGAAGGGTAAGAAGAAAGATTTCTACAGAGATCTTAGCAATCAGAGGGTGATCAGGGAGGGTGTAAAGCCCTTACTGGATGAGGGAGGTGGGCTAGTGACAGATGATGTGGGAAAAGCTGAAGTATCAATGTTTTTTTTGCTTCTATCTTCACAGACAAGGTCAGCTCCCAGACTACTGCACTAGGCAACACAGTATGGGAAGGAGGTGGGCAGCCTTTGATGGAGAAAGAGCTGGTTAGGAATGATTTAGAAAAGCTAGATATACACAAATCCATGGGTCTGGATTTCATGCGTCCAAGGGTACTGAGGGAGTTGGCAAATGTCATTGCAGAGCCTTTGGCCATTATGTTTGAAAACTCATGGGGATCGGGAGAGGTCCCGGACGATTGGAAAAAGACAAATGTAGTGCCAATCTTTAAAAAAGGGAAGAAGGACAATCCGGGGAACTACAGATAAGTCAGCCTCACCTAAGTCCTCAGAAAAAAAAACATGGAGGGGATCCTCAAGGAATCCATTTTGAAGTACTTGGAAGAGGGGAATGTCATCAGCAATAGTCAACCTGGATTCACCAAGGGCAAGTCATGCCTGACCAATATGATTAGTTTCTATGATGAGGTAACTGGCTCTATGGAGGTGGTGAAGTTAGTCGATATGATATACTTTGATTTTAGCAAAGCTTATGATACGGTCTCCCAAAATATTCTTGCCAGCAATTAAGGAATCGTGCATTGGATAAATGAACTGTAATGTGGCTAGAAAGCTGGCTAGATTGTTGGGCCCAGGAGGTAGTGATCAACGGTTCATAAGAACATAAGAACGGCCATACTGGGTCAGACCAAAGGTCCATCTAGCCCAGTAGCCTGTCTGCCGACAGTGGCCAGCACCAGGTGCCCCAGAGGGGGTGGACCGAAGACAATGATCAAGCGATTTGTCTCCTGCCATCCTTCTCCAGCCTCTGACAAACAGAGGCCAGGGACACCATTTCAATCCCCTGGCCAATAGCCTTTTATGGACCTAACCTCCATGAAATTATCTAGCTTCTCTTTAAACTCTGTTATAGTCCTAGCCTTCACAGCCTCTTCTGGCAAGGAGTTCCACAGGTTGACTACACGCTGTGTGAAGAAGAACTTTCTTTATTAGTTTTAAACCTGCTACCCATTAATTTCATTTGGTGTCCTCTAGTTCTTCTATTTAGGAACTAATAAATAACTTTTCTTTATTTGCTCTCCACACCACTCATGATTTTATACACCTCTATCATATCCCCCTCAGTCTCCTCTTTTCTAAACTGAAAAGACCCAGTCGCTTTAACCTCTCCTCATATGGGACCCGTTCCAAACCTCTAATCATTTTAGTTGCCCTTTTCTGAACCCTTTCCAAGGCCAAAATATCTTTTTTGAGGTGAGGAGACCACATCTGTACACAGTATTCAAGATGTGGGCGTACCATAGTTTTATACAGGGGCAGTAAGATATTCTGTGTCTTATTTTCTATCCCTTTGTAACCCTTCTGCCGGGTAGGCCTGGCAGTAACCAGGGCTGGGTTCAATATCTTGGGGTCCATCTCACATAGAACCAGCTCAAGCCCCCACCCAGTAATCTGGGAAATTCACACACCCCTGGGCGCCTCTGAGAGGCAATGCTTCCCCACTCGCAAGCACTGAGTCTGAGTGTAGGAAAGAAACATTTAATGAAACAGAGAGAAGTCATATGGCATTAACTTGAGGGAAAACACCAGAAACAGAGTTCATAACCCAAACATGAGCCAAGCCCCCCAGCCAAGAATCACCCGAAGTCCAAAGAGTCCGACACCCCAAAAGTCTCTGTCCCTGGTCCGTGCTACCCCGAGTCCCAAAGTTCACCCACAGGGTTTCACCTCCCAACCTGGGTAGAAATGGGGGTTGGGGAATAGATAGGGGGCACCTTATACGAAACTCCGCCACGCTCCACCAGCTGTCTCGTCCCACGCCACTGGAGGCTCCGCTGGGCGCCTGCCGCCGCTCCTCGCCTGCTGCCACCGCTAGTTGCCACTCCTCGCCTGCTGCCGCTCCTCGCCTGCTGCCGCCGCTAGTTGCCACTCCTCGCCTGCCGCCGCTCCACGCCACGCCGCTGGACGCTGCTCCTCTCCTGCCGCCGCTCCACGCCACGCCACTGGTCGCTGCTCCACGCCACGCCACGCCTGCCGCTGCGTCTACTGGCCACATTACGCCACCAGCCAGTGATTCCCACCAGCCACTCTGCTGGTCGCCGCCACTTCACTGGCTGCAACAGGTCTGGCTCTCAGTGATTTCAACTCTTTAGCCACCAGCTGGACTGGCAAATGAATCCAGCTTTCATTGGACTAGCAAAAGACAAGACTCCTCCTGCTTTAGCTCTGTCCTTAAAACAAAGGGGCTGTGTCTAGACTGGCAAGTTTTTGCGCAAAAGCAGCAGCTTTTGCGCAAAAACTTGCCAGCTGTCTACACTGGCCGCTTGAATTTGCGCAAGAACACTGACGATCTAATGTATGATCGTCAGTGTTCTTGCGCAAATACAATGACTCTCCCGCTCGGGAAAAAGCCCTCTTGCGCAAATGCTTTTGCACAAGAGGGCGAGTGTAGACAACTGAGAACCATTTTGCGCAAAAAAGCCCCGATGGCAAAAATGGCGATCGTGGCTTTTTTGCGCAAAACCGCATCTAGATTGGCCACGGATGCTCTTTTCTGCAAATGCTTTTAACGGAAAAACTTTTCTGTTAAAAGCATTTGCAGAAAATCATGCCAGTCTAGACACAGCCAGGGGGAAAGGTGCAGGCTGGGCCATTCTTACAGCTCACACCTGGCAGGTGTGAAGCAGGCTGACACAAGCCCTTTAAACCTTCCCCCCCGCTCAGTCCACTCAACTCTGGAAGGGGGGAGGCTTGTTCCTCCAAGACCTCTTACCATGATGGTGGTGTGTCTCCTGCAAGCACTGGTGGCGTGTTTTACAGTTCCCACATTTAGGGGTAGCATGATTAGTGACTCCCACAACAGTCCCAAATTATTTACAATTCTCCACATTCCATTTCAACATTGACCCTCCATCAGCCCTGGCTGAATGGGATTTACATAGCCACACCTCGGATTCTCTCCTCAGCTGTATTTACATATCAACAGTTAACAGTTAATTACTTTGCAGAGCTAAACAATTGTAGCCGGCACACCCACCCCTCCTTTTAGCTGACTGATAGCAAGCAGCAGTTCAGCCCCTGCTTACACCTTTCTTAATAATTCCTAACATCCTAGTTGCCTTTTTGACCGCCGCTGCACACTGTGTGGAAGTTTTCAGAGAACTGTCCACGATAACTCCAAGATCTCTTTCCTGATTTGTCGTAGCCAAATTAGCCCCCATCATACTGTACGTATAGTTGGGGTTATTTTTTCCAACATGCATTACTTTACACTTATCCACATTAAATTTCATTTGCCATTTTGTTGCCCACTCACTCAGTTTGGTGAGATCTTTTTGAAGTTCTTCACAGTCTGCTTCTGTCTTGACTATCTTAAACAGTTTAGTATCATCCGCAAACTTTACCACCTCGCTGCTTACCCCTTTCTCCAGATCATTTATGAATAAGTTGAACAGGATTGGTCCCAGGACTGACCCTTGGGGGACACCACTAGTTACCTCTCTCCATTTTGAAAATTTACCATTTATTCCTACCCTTTGTTTCCTGTCTTTCAACCAGTTCTCAATCCAAGAAAGGACCTTCCCTCTTATCCCATGTGTAGCCAGACAGAGGCCTCCCCCCGTCACATCCATCTTGCTTGCCCCTCTGAGGTGCCTGGAGCACACAGGACACAGAGAGCAATAAAATCAGCATAGTCTTTGATGCCTTGACAGAGGCCCGGATATGCTGGCTCATTGTGACCCTGGATAACTGTAAACACCGATAAGAGAGGGTCGTCAAGCCAATCGCTGACCTAGAGGCTGCGAGAAACTGCCCTTGGCTGGCACCTATGTTGATACGATCACACAACCGTCCCTGGGAGAGGAATCTCCCGCTGAGTAAAGAATCTCCAGTACTCCCAATTTAGTTATCTCTCTTACAAGTGTAAATTAAGTTCACAACTCCCTTGTAAGAACTGGCATCACAAAGATGAACCAGCACAATTTGGCGCCTTAGATAAAAAAGAGAATACGTGACCCCACGGGTATAAAGATGGGCCCAGCAGCACACTCACTCTGAGCATCAATCTACCATCTACCTGCTGGTTGGGTTAGGTAGTTCCCTCCCGAGGTCCACATGGGGACACCCAGCCTCGTATTCATCTTTCCAAGGAATTGAGTGACCGATCCGGGCCTGACACACTGGAATCGAGAGACACAGAAGGGGGTAAAAATTGTACCTGTATGTGTCCTTTGTTTTAGTGCATGCATAGAATTAGAGCTCTTTAAAGATTAAGCTGTCACTTGGTACCATTATTTTCTATTTTCCTTTTCCTTTGTAACCATTTTTTAAGACCTGTATTTGCTAGCAATTAAGAAGTAGAACAATAGCCATTGTAACCGTATGATTATGAGTTTCTCTAATAAACCTGTAACTGTTTAAGCTTTAACCTGACTCCTTCTGTTGCTGTAAGAGAACCAAACACAATTAAAAGAACTCCAGCCGGTCAAAGGGGCAGACGCAGGCAGAGCTGGGCGTTTGGGTCCTGTCGCCTCCACGGGACAGACCCTTGGGGCGCCCGTCAGCCTTCCAGGCTGCCCACTGCGAAGGGACCCTGTGTCCTAGCAGTTAAAGACTTGGGTGTAATAAGCTCTCTCTGCACCAACTTGGGGCACCCGTCAGCCTCCTGGCTGCCTGCTGCGAAGGGACCCTGTCCTAGCAGTTGAAGACTCGAGTGTATAATAAACTCACACACACACACCTCACTGCTCCGACCATCGGCTGACAGAACTGGCGTAGTCGGCAGGATTGTGTTATTGGTTCACATACAGCAACATGAAGCCAGTCATGATAGACATGGATTTTAGCTGTATAGAGAAAGAGTTCACCCAAAAGGGATGGGGCAACCCTAAATGGGATAAAGAGATGTTAGGGAAAGAAATCTGGCAGCAGTTCTGTAATTGGAGAACTGCCTGCAGAATGAAAAAAAAAGGGGAAAGGCAAAGGCGCTTGCATCTGGCTGTTAAAGGGTGTGTGGCAAGCAGCCTGCACGAGCTACTGGAACTTAGAAACAGAGCTGATAAAAGTACAGAGGGAGAGAAACGAGCTGCAAAAGCAATGGCAGAACCTAGATAGTCGGGTGCGAACAGTAACTAAGGACATGAAGCACCTACAGGGACGGCTCCTCCCGATGCTAGAAAAGGAAGGAATGCCCGACGACCGTCAAGCCATATTGGCCCTAGGCATTTTGGTTGGAAACATATACAAAACACAACGCAGGAGCAGGAAAGGGCTGCCAAGCAACTTCAGGAAATTCTCAAGCCCCTGTTAGCAAATGGATAACTACAGCCTCTCTGGCTGGAATCGCAGGCAACCCAAGAATGTTTCACAACGCATGACTGGGGGCTGTCCAGAAAAAAAAAATTAATAAACAGTTAAAACCTTCTCCTCACACGCCGTTATAATTGGCTTGAGGGCGTGGGAGGAGGTAACCTAAAAGCCACCCTAAAGTCAACCGGTAGAAATTGAATTTGAAGATGTAATTACTAGAAGCTAAATCTGCTCTAACAAGGAGACACATTCTGTGACATAGATCTCCTTACAGAGCATGGGGAAGTGATCCACCCCAGAGTCAGCAGCATAAATCAACCCTGCTGCAGCTTGGCTGTTATGAAAACCCCTGTACTAAGAAGTTTACAAATTAGTAGTAGCTGACTGCAATAATAAACATTTGGATTTACCTATTGAAAGGAATCAGGAGGTGAGCGGGCTAATTAAAAAGCCCACCATCCTTACCAAATTAATACTGAACAAACCTGTGTCATTGGGAAAAGTCATTTAGCAGGAATCCAGAAGGACCATAAAAAGGAAAAAGCATGTGAAAGGGGAAGATAAAGGTTTGGAGCTCGATGGGCAAAATAAAAGGAACAAGGAAAGCAGTAATACAGTCATTGGAAAGTTAAATGACAATGTAATTTACACAAGAGCCTTTGGTGAGGGACCTTGTCAAAGGCTTTCTGAAAATCTAAGTATACTATATCTACTGGATCCCCCTATCTGCATGTTTGTTAACCCCTTCAAAGAACTCTAATAGATTAGTAAGACATGATTTCCCTTTATAGAAACCATGTTGACTTTTGTCCAAAAAATTATGTTCTTCTACGTGCCTGACAATTTTATTCTTAACTATTGTTTCGACTAATTTGCCCTGTACTGAAGTTAGACTTACCGGTCTGTAATTGCCAGGATCCACTCTAGAGCGCTTTTTAAATATTGGTGTCACGTTAGCTACCTTCTAGTCATTAGGTACGGAAGCCGATTTAAGGGATAGATTACAAACCACAGATAATAGTTCAGCAATTTCCCATTTGAGTTCTTTTAGAACCCTTGGATGAATGCCATCCGGTCCCGGAGATTTGTTAACATTAAGTTTTTCTATTTGTTCCAAAACCTCCTCTAATGACACTTCAATCCGGGACAGTTCCTCAGATTCATCACCCACAAAGGACGGTGCAGATTTGGGAATCTCCCCAACGTCCTCAGCCGTGAAGACTGAAGCAAAGAAATCATTTAGTTTCTCTGCAATGGCTTTATCGTCCTTGATTGCGCCTTTTATAGCTCGATCGTCTAGGATACCCACAGGTTTTTTAGCAGGCTTCCTGCTTCTAATGTACTTAAAAAACATTTTGTTTTTTGGTTTTGAGTTTTGGCTAGCTGTACCTCAAAATCTTTTTGCTTTTCTTATTACATTTTTACACTTGATTTGACAGTGTTTATGTTCCTTTCTATTTATCTCACTAGGATTGGACTTCCACTTCTTAAAAGATACCTTTTTGTCCCTCACTGCTTCTTTTACATGGTGGTTAAGCCACGATGACTCTTTTTTAGGTCTCTTACTATGTTTTTTAGTTTGGGGTATACATTTAAGTTGGGCCTCTATTATGGTGTCTTTAAGAAGTTTCCATGCAGCTTGCAGGGATTTGGCTCTAGTCACTGTGCCTTTTAATTTCTGTTTAACTAACCTCCTCTTTTTTGTGTAATTCCCCTTTTTGAAATTAAATGCCAGAGTGCTGGACTGCTGAGGTGTTCTTCCCACCCCAGGGCTGTGTCTACACTGGGCCACTTATTCCGGAAAATCAGCCGCTTTTCCGGAATAAGCTGCGAGCTGTCTACACTGGCCCCTTGAACTTCCGGAAAAGCACAGACGATCTACTGTAAGAAATCAGCTGCTTTTCCGGAAAAACTATGCTGCTCCTGCTCGGGCAAAAGTCCTTTTTCCGGAAAACTGTTCCGGAAAAGGGCCAGTGTAGACAGCACAGTAGTCTTTTCCGCAAAAAAAGGCCCGATTGAGAAAATGGCGATCGGGGCTTTTTCCGAAAGCGTCATTGACACGGATGCTTTTCCGAAAAGGGCTTTTCCGGAAAAGCATCCTGCCAATGTAGACGCTCTTTTTCCAGAAATACTTATAACGGAAAACTGTTCCGTTTTAAGCATTTCCGGAAAATCATGCCAGTGTAGACGTAGCCCAGGAATGTTAAACGTTCAATGTCTGGTCGGAGGCCGGTTTCAAGTGGAATGCCCCAAGGATCGGTTCTAGGGTCGGTTTTGTTCAACATCTTTATTAATGACCTGGATGAGGGGATGGATTGCACCCTTAGCAAGTTTGCATATGACACTAAGCTAGGGGGAGAGGTAGTTATGTTTGACGGTAGGGATAGGGTCCAGAGTGACGTAGACAAACTGGAGGATTGGGCCAAAAGAAATCTGCTGAGGTTTAACAGGGACAAGTGCTGAGTCCTGCACTTGGGACAGAAGAATCCCAAGCATTGTTACAGGCTGGGGACCGACTGGCTAAGTAGCAATTCAGCAGAAAAGGACCTGGGGATTACAGTGGATGAGAAGCTGGATTTGAGTCAACAGTGTGCCCTTTTAGCCAAGAAGGCTAATGGCATATTAGCGGGCATTAGGAGGAGCATTGCCAGCACATCTAAAGAGAAGTGATTATTCTCCTTTATTCGGCACAGGTGAGGCCACATCTGGAGTATTGTGTCCAGTTCTGGGCCCCCCACTGCAGAAAGCATGTGAATGCATTGGAGAGGGTCCAGCGGAGGGCAACCAAAATGATTAGGGGGCTGGAACACATGACTTACGAGGAGAGGTTGAGGGTATGGGGCTTATTTAGTCTGCAGAAGAGAAGAGTGAGGGGGGATTTGATAGCAGCCTTCAACTTCCTGATGGAAGGTTCCAAAGAGGATGGAGAGAGGCTGTTCTCAATGGTGAGAGATGATAGAACAAGGAGCAATGGTCTCAAGTTGCAGTGAGGGAGGTCTAGGTTGGATAGTAGGACAAACTATTTTCCTAGGAGGGTGGTGAAGTAATGGGATGTGTTCCCTAGGGAGGAGGTGGAATCTCCATCCCTAGAGGTTTTGAAGTCCCAGCTTGACAAAGCCCTGGCTGGGATGATTTAGTTGGGGTTGGTTCTGCTTTGGGCAGGGGGCTGGACTTGATGACCTCCTGAGGTCTCTTCCAACCCTAATACAGCGAACTCTGGAATAGCCCTCTGATGCCATCTTGAGATATGTTTTTCCAAAACATTTTCTCTTTTGCAGGTGAGTAACTGTTAATCCTGTTTTGTCGATCAGACGAATTTGCTGTGTTGCCACTGAAGGTACCTTAGGTACAATAGTTAAGCTGCCCCAGCTGGAAGTTCTGAAAAACCCAGGTTACAAAGTGTTTTGTTAAACCCTGCTATCATATGGGAGTCAAATATCTTACTGCTTTTTATAGTCAGTCTTGGAGTTCCTTTCAGCTGGAAATTTCATTATACACACTAACAATTACCATTGTCAAAGAAGTCACAAGTAGATATTGAGATTTTAGCTTGGAGTTTGTGAAATGGATGAATCAGAAATTGTCACAAAATAATCAGGTGATTGAATTGCTTGCTATACTAAAGTTCCTCCCAACCTAGATTGGCTGATCTCTCTTTGTTGCCATTGTTTTCTGGAGATCTTGCTCATTTGGAACAGTTTCCCTCGTGGCGCACTGGGCTCACACGCAGAACAACCACACAAAATAGTTTGGGTTGAAGGCCATGAACTCATAGATAAAACCTGAGACAAAGTGTATTGTTAAATTGGCTACCTTTTGGCAGCACTGCAGGTGAGAGACAGTAATCTTAAGGTGCGTCTACACTTCAGGGCTTAACTCGAAATAAGCTATGCAAATTGAGTTATGTCAATTGTTTATCTTGTTTTGAAATCACATATTTTGAAATAGGGAGCATCTACAAAGCACTTATTTCAAAACAGAGCACTCTTCCTCCAACTTCCCTTATCCCTCGTACAATGAGAGTTATAGGAATCGGAGTAAGAAGTCCTCCAGCTTGGCAGTATTTTGACACTCTTTCGAAATAACTGCCTGCTGTGTAGACACAGACTAAGTTATTTCGGAATAGTGCTAGTTATTTCGAAATAGTGTTGCAGTGTGGATGTACCCTTAGATTCATTTAAGAAAAACAAAAGTGCAATAAGATGAAAGAGGAACTTTTAAAGAACCTTTTCCCTGTTAAGATGTACATAAAATGACACACAATTTTGGCTGTGTGTGTTATTTTATCACCATTATTTGCCATGTTTTGTTTAAAACACCTTAAAGCGTATATGAACACCCACAACAAGGTTTTGAGTTTGAACTTATTTCAAGTTAAGCCCTGCTGTGTAGACGCACCCTAAAGGCTCAAAAAGTAACAGAAGAACATGTTTTCAGTATAGCAGAATCAGGAAGCCTGCTAACAACTGGGGCGGGGGCCACTGGAGGATTGACGTGCTAAAGGGGCGCACAAGAATGATAAGGCTGTGCTAGAGAAACTCAATGAACTCTTTGCTTTGGTCTTCATCACTGAGGACGTCAGGAAGATTCCCAATTCTGAGCCATATTTTCAGTGATAACTCTGAGGAACATTTTCAGACTTTGGTGTTGGAACAAATGGATAATTAAACACTAATAAGTCACCAGGACCATAGCTGTAGTATGAAAAAAGAGTCATGGGCCGTTTTATCAGAGGCCTGGAATGAGGAAGGACTTGCTCACAGAACGTGGCAAAAAAGGGCTGATACGGGAGAAATACACATTCCTAAGAAGTGCCAAATACAGAGTACTGGAGCAAAGACATACGAATACAAAGTGTTAGCAGAATATCCTGGTAGGATGGATGGTACAAAAACATAAGAACATAAGAGCGGCCATACTGGGTCAGACCAAAGGTCCGTCCAGCCCAGTATCCTGTCTGCCGACAGTGGCCAATACCAGATGCCCCAGAGGGAGGGAAGACAACAGGTAATCCTCACATGATCCCTCTCCTGTCACCCATCTCCAGACATTCCTCAAGGAGAACAGAAACACACTGACCCCTCCTAGAAGATAAGGTCAGGGAGGCTGTAGGAAAGTGGTTTATAGCACGGTACACAGATAGATCTTAGAGAAAATACCTTTGGCCAGCTGAGGGAACAGTGGAAAGCCCAACCATTGATTGAGCTACCACCATCTCAATAGGCAAACACATCTTAGTACCTGTGCAGAGCCTGCCCTGTGCTATTACCATGCCTCATCAATAACTGGTTGGGCACCTTCCTCTAGTAACAGATCTTGTGATCGTTGGGTGTCTGGCTTGAAGTTATTTGAAAGTAACAATGCGAGCGTCTACCCAGCCGCTTATTTTTCAGGAAGAACGGCATTGTGCAAGAGGGTTTTTGTTGCGCAAGAAGGGGCAGTGTAGACAGCTTCTTCTGGTGCAAAAGCCTCTTCTGCAAAAATGGCAGCTCATTAGGCATGCAAATGAGGCTCGGTGATATTCCACGCTTAGCCTCACTTGCATATTTCTTGCGCAAGAAGCCACGAGTGTAGACATAGCCTAGGGTTGCGCCTACCCAGCACAGTTATTTTGAAATAACTTACGTTATTTGAAAGTAACAATGTGAGCATCTACTCAGCAGTTCCATTATTTTGAAATATATTCGAATAACGGGAGGCTTATTCCGACTTCTGTAAACCCCATTTCAAGAGGAATAATGCCTATTCCGAAAGTGCTATTTTGGAATAGCAGTAGTGTGGACACTCCACTGCTCCTATTTCAAAATACCTCCTCCCCAGGGCCATTCATAGTAATTACTCCCCAGTGCCTCCTGGGGCTCTAAATCGAGGTAGCACGTCCACATTAGAGGAGCCTGTCTCAGACTAATTTTGCAGCTTCCCTGTAGTGTAGACGTGCTATTTCAAAATAAGATATTTCGGAGTATTTCTTCCAGAATAGCTTATTTTGAAATAAGCGTTCAGTATAGATGTACCCTAGGAGAATCCACACATACAGCTAAACGTCTGTGCACAACTAGTGCCACTACTGTTCAAAAGATTCATAAATGATCTGAAAAAAGCTGTAAACAGTGAGGTGCAAAGTTTGCAGATGCTACAAAACTACTCACAATAGTGAAGGCCAAAGTAGAGTGAAGAGTTACAAAGGAACCCCACAACCCATAAATATGATGGCTTTTACCACTCAAAAAAAAGGTCTTGGAGTCATGGAGTATAATTATCTGAAATATCCACTCAGTGTGCAGCAGTCAAAAAAAGGTCAATGAATATAGAAAATCATTAGGAAAAGAATAGATAAAAAGATGGAAAACATGAATTAGCCTCTAGATACAGCTATGTTATGCCTACACCTTGCATTCCGTATGCAGATCTCATTGATCCATTGGGGGAAAAAAACCCAATGGGATAGAAAAAAAGTAGAAAAGGGCCCACAAAAAATTAGCATTATGGAATAGCTTCTATCTGAGGAGAGAATAGTAAGTCTGGGACTTTCAGCTTAGAAAAGATGATAACTAGATGGAGGTGTGATTGAGGTGTATAAAATTATGAATGGTGTGGTAAAGGTCAATCAAAAGTTCTCGTAACATAAAAACTTGAGTCACCAAACAAAATCAATTGCCAGAAAACTTTGCTTCACAAAAGCTACAGTGAACCTTCGGAACTCCTTGCCAGAGGATGTTGTGAGTACGTCTACACTGCAAGCTTTGTTTGGAATAAGCTTTTCTGGATGATATCTTCCAGAAAAGCCTATTTCAAAATAGAGTATCCACACTACAGGGAAGCCTCAAAATTAGTCCGAGGCAGGCTCCCCTTATGTGAATGTGCTATCTCGACTTAAAGCCCCAGGAGGCACTGGGGATGAAAAGGGCTTATTCCTGATGGAATGAAGTTTACTGCCATCGAAAAAAGCCGTCCGTTATTTTGATTTTCTTTTGAAATAACGCAATTGAAGGGTGGATGCTAGCATTTTTTTTCCAGAATAATGGCCGTTATTCCGGAGAAACGGTGCAGTGTAGACGCACCCTTAAGATTAGAACAGGATTAAAAAAATCTAGATAATTTCATGGTCATGAGTGCATATTTAACAAGAGGAGAGGAAGGCAAAACCACACTCTGGAGTGTGCCTAGGCACTGGGAGCCAGCATTTGCAAAGGGCAACAGGGGCGGATCACTGGGAGAAGAAAACCGTTTCCACGCTGTTGGTTTTGTATCAGTTAAGGATCACGTCATTTCATCTCCACAGGGTGGCAATGACTGTACAGAAACCAAGGGACTGGAGATTCCAACCCCAATTCAGTGTGCAGTCTTATGCTGCTATGATCAATCAAAAGAGATGATGTTGAGCCCCATCTGGTGCCACCATTCCCACACATAGCGCAGGTGGAAGTGCCCTGCACAGAGGAAAAAAAGGCATCATCACTTCAAAGACAGAAAACTCTGCGCAATTCTCGTTCCCCTGAGAATTGGTGCTCTGGCCTCAGCCAATCATTTCTTCACTCCCAGGGGATGCTCTTAAGCTACAGTTCTCTAGGGTCTATTTTCTTCTCTTCCTTCTGCTCAGGGAGCTGAGGGAATTCTCTGGGAGTCCTGCCAACCTGAGAGTCTGCAGAGACTGGGCAGGGGAGTGATAAATATGAGTGAGCAGAACAGTGAGTGTCAGACATGTGAGACCCAGATGCTGACTCTGAGGGATCAGCCTCTCTGTACGAGTACAAATTTCCTCCCTCTGCCAAGTGGGATTTTGGTGAGATGCCTTTTTCTGTATTATAGTTAGTGCTAAAGGCTCAGGGACAGTTCCACAGTTCAGGTCATGAACAATCTGAGCAGGAATTCACCAGGACAGAGACGGGAACTCTTTAGTAGTATTATAATAAAAAAAAAGGGATTTCCCCACTCAGAGGCTACGTCTAGACTACAAGCCTCTTTCGAAAGAGAGCGTCTAGACTGCGTCTAGACTGCAACCACTTCTTTCGAAAAAGCGAGCCGCTTTTCCGAAAGAGAGCACCCAGGCAGTCTGGATGGTCTCTTTCGAAAAAGCCCTGTTTGCGGTCAAGAACGCCTTTTTTTCAAGGTGTTCTTCCTCGTAAAATGAGGTTTATGAAGGTCGAAAAAACCGCCATGTTCTTTTGATTTAATTTCGAAAGAACTCGGCGGCAGTCTAGACGCCACTTTTTTCTCGAAAACCCCTGTAGTCTAGACACACCCAGGCTGAGAGTACAATGTGTTGGAAATAGTTGGGAGAAATATGTTTTTAAGATCAGTCACTTTTTTTTTTTTTTTGGCAGTATGGTTTTTACTCTGACTCGCTCAAGTTTTCCAATTCAGCAACCTCACTGCCCTGTTAGGATTTGAAGCCAAAGCTGCAGCAGCGAGTCTCTGTGTGACCCACGGGCTCACCACAAGCCTGGGTCCCACACTGGCCAGTTTCTGCTCTTCCAGTCTTCCTGCAATGGGCCACTCAAAATGGACGCTGGCCTTCCAGAGAGCAAATTCTGGGCCTTCATGCCCCATTTTTCGTTCCTCATGTCAGAATGCCACATACACTGGGAGTTTCCCGCACAATCCTTGAGCACTCTGACAGAACAGTGCTGTGCGAAGCAGAAGTGAAAGCCAGGATTTGAGAAACGTGGAGCCAAAATAAAAACACTAAGGGACAAGCCACATTGAGACCACCATAAAACCATCTTCAAGGGCTTATGTAAATGTTTTGGTTTACACTTACCACGAGCCTCCTGTGACTTCAGCTGGAGTTACACTGTGGCCTCTTAGGAGACAAAAAAACCTAAAAACAACAAATAGTCCTGCAGCACCTTAGAGACTAACAAAAAATGTAGATGGTATCATGAGTTTTCGTGGGCACAGCCCACTTCTTCAGATGAATGGAGTTAAAGGGTCCAGGTACAAATAAATAACAGAGACAGAGAGGGGATGGGGAGGGAAAGTGAAGGGAAAAAATGGGGAAAAATATTGTCAATTAGAGTGTCCATGCCAAATGAAGCTAATAGAGTGGGCTCTAAATACCCGGTGCTGCTTACGTCTTTATGTCATTAGGGTGCAGAACTGGCCCATCCGGTTCAGGTCTTTGCTCAGATCTTGATTCCAGGTGTTAAACTTGTAAATGAAACCAAGTTCTGCAGCTTGTCTCCCCAGCTGGGTTTTGAAATTGCTTTGTAATAATATAGTCACTTTGAGATCCATTAGTGACTGCCTGGGCAAGTTAAAATGCTCCCTTATAGGTTTCTGTGTGTTACCATTTCGAATATCTGACTTGTGTCCGTTTTCCATTTGTCGCAGAGACTGTCCGGTTTGGCCACTATACATGGCAGAGGGGCTTTGCTGGCACTTGATGGCATATCTCACATTTTGATGGATGTGCAGTTGTATGAGCCTCTGACGTGGTGGTTAATCCTATGATGATGTTGCTTGTACAGATGTGAGGGCAGAGTTGGCACCAGGGTTGATTGCAGGGGTGGGTTCCTGGGTGAGTATGATGGAGGTGTGCTGCATGAAACCTTAATTTGTTTCAGGTTAGGGGGCTGTCTTGTTTGGACCATGGTAGAATTGATGGGGGGAATTACTTAAATATGAAACTCACAGTTTAAAGGTTCAAAATTAATAAAATAACAATTGTCAAGGGAGGGAGAGGGGTTTGCTCTCTCTGGCTGTGTCTACACTGCACCCCTTTTCCGGAAAAGGGATGCAGATGAGACAAGTCGGAATTGCAAATGAAGCGGGGATTTAAATTTTCCCGCTTCATTTGTATAAACATAACTGCCGCTTTTTTCGGCTGGGGCTTTGCGGAAAAAGCGCCAGTCTAAACGGGATCTTTTGGAAAATAAAGCCTTTCCGAAAGGTCCCTTATTCCTGATTTTAAGAGGAATAAGGGACCTTTCGGAAAAGGCTTTATTTTCCAAAAGATCCCCGTCTAGACTGGCGCTTTTTTCCGGCAAAGCCCCGAGCCAGACAAAAGCGGCAGCCATGTTTATACAAATGAAGCGGGGAAAATTTAAATCCCCGCTTCATTTGCAATTCCGACTTGTCTCATCTGCATCCCTTTTCCAGAAAAGGGGTGCAGGGTAGACACAGCCTGTGTGTGTGTGTGTGTGTGTTGGTGTGGGGGGAAGGAGAGGGCTACAATCTCTGCATCACAATGCCACGGAGCTCTGATATGGAGTGAACTAGAGAACGGGCATCCTGCTTCTTGTACCAACCAAAGAGGCGCAGCATTTCCTCCGGCCACAGGGCAGTGTCTCAGACTGTAATGGAACACGGACAACACTGTAGCAGACTGTCTCTGACACTGTCTCACAAGCTGACCATCCCCCTTCCACGAGCCACCCCACGACAGGCTCGTGCCAATGTCAGCAATTCCCAGCACAGAGAAGCAGCCTCAGGAAGCTCTGTCGGGTGTCTGACAGGCTGCAGTACATGAAAGCTTTGTGTCCTTGTGAGGAAAGTGAGTCATGCTGGCTCCTTTTAGTCTCTGCATCCTCTCTCCTTCCCCCTGTGTCCCTCCCTCTCCTTCCCTGCCTAGGCTGAGCTATTGCTGAGGCTCCCTTTGACCCCAGAAAGATAGTTCTGGCCGATCTCCCCCTTTTCCCAGTGCAGGCAGACACTGAGTTTCACACAGTCTAGGGAGTTATTTCTGTGAGCTCTCACTTGCACCTGATTTTTGTTCTGGGTGACAGGACCACTATGTCGTAGGGCTGGAAATTTTGCAGTGGGTGGTGTTACACCTGGACAAGTATCCAGCATGGGAGATTAAACAGGAAGGGTCAGGGTGTACTCAGGCTGGTGGGCAATGCTGGGGGTTGTAGGTGCAGGCAGGGGTGTTCAGAGAGAAGTGGGTAGTGGAAATGGGTGTTGGAGACATGGAGCAGCATGTGCATGGACAGGTGGGCAGAGCTGTTGAAATTAAAATGTTCTTTGTGATTGTTGGTCCAATGCCAGGGCTAGGACCTTTCCTGGCCCTGAATGAATTTTTTGCAGGTCTCAGGGTCTCTTTGGCCTGGCAAGCCACAGAAGTGCAGCCTGGTATTTCACTGGTGGAAAGAACCATTCACTGTTGATTCACACTGCACCTGCAATTCTGCTTAGGGATATTCTGACATGATTATAGTGTATTTATTCCACATTTTATGCAAGACAGGCCATGTAAGATGTCATTGGAAACATTATGACTTTCCGAATATGATTATTGTATTCATATGCATGTATCCTTTATCTCTATAAAGTTATGCACATTGACTATGTATCTGTATTTTAAATGTTGTTCCACCTGGCTCAGAAGAGCCAATGTCTTTAATCTAGGTAACTGATTCGGTAGTCCGGCTTCACCGATATGGTGTCCCCCAATATGATAGCTCTCCCGCTCCATCAATGATCATGACTGTTCAGCTTTGTAGTTGGTCCCTCTGTGTGTTATGCTGGCCTGTGCAAGTAGCCAACACAGCAGACTCTTCGGCTTTGTCTACGCTGCAGGGTTTTTGCACAAGAAGCCTTTTATGGAAGAGTTCTTGTGCAAAAACTTCTTGTGCAAAAGCGCATCCAGACCTCAAAGCACATAGCAAAAGTGATGGGCTTTTGTGCAAGAGAGCGTCCACACTGTATGGACACTCTTGTGCAAGAAGGCTCTAATGCTTTTTCTTGCACAAAAACCCCCCTCCGGAGCATCCACACCTGCCTTTTTATGCAAGAGCTGTAGTGCAAAAAGGAATTATTCCTCGTGAGAAGTGGAATAACTCTACCGGCAAAAGCCC
Source organism: Rafetus swinhoei (assembly GCA_019425775.1). Classification (NCBI taxonomy): domain Eukaryota; kingdom Metazoa; phylum Chordata; order Testudines; family Trionychidae; genus Rafetus; species Rafetus swinhoei. The sequence goes on along the minus strand of CM033437.1, from coordinate 9,843,000 downwards.
TCTGTCCTGTTGATTTACTTACGCAAAAATGCACTAGAGGTGTGGACGCGCTGCCGGTTTTTGCACAAAAACCTTGTAGTGTAGACATGGCCTGAGAGAACCCCACAAACCCCACAAACCAGATAAGGATCAAATGCACAAGGCCAGGGCTTTTTTGTAGATGGCAATAAATTCACCAGATCAGATGTAGACACTTAGGCGAACACATGTATGCTCGTTACCTCTGATGTATCAGATTGCCACCCTCTGACATTACCTAAGATACCACCTGTTACCTTGAATACAAGAGAATGGTCACTATCCATCACACTGTCAATTTAGACTCTGTCCTGGACATGGGATGGTTTGTTTCTTTTGTCTGTGGTTGTATGCTGGTACTGAGTTGTTTCTTCACAAAGTATTCTGTTATGACCTCTCCCCAATGTGCTTATGGTCTGTGCTTGGTACCTGGTAGGTATGAATGTTTCTGTAACATCAGCCTTCTTCCTGCCAACTGGTTTGTGCAGAGCCCTGCCTCTTCCTCAGGGCTCCACATAGTTTATATTAACCAAGTTTTTACTATTGTGGCTTAGGCCTAAGGACATGTACCCAGCCTGTGATACCTGGGCTTATGTTTCAGGCCCTCATCTTATATTTGAGAAGGGACTGTTCAGAGCTATGAGTCCATAGGGTCCACAGTAGGCCTGAGGAGAAACTTTTCTCCCATCCGGTGAGCCGTCCTGAGAATTCTCCAGTCAGCCTATCAGTCATGGATCCTATGATTCCACAAGGTCAGGTAACCTGGTAAAATGACTTGGGACTCCGCCTTGGGGAGTCCACTCTTTCCCCAAAACTCATCTGAGAACCAGCTTTTTAAAGAAAGCGTTCCCACTGTATGTTAAAGCGGTAGAGATGGGGAGTGGCATCCTTAGTGGTTCTGCACTCCACACACAATAGACGCTTGGAGAAACCCAAGGAAAAAGAAAGGAGCGGGGGAAGGGCTGGATCCAGGCTCCATGGATTTCTAACCTTCATCTCGAAATGAGAAGCCCAGGCTGTGGTTCATAAACTTCTTTTATGTTTTAATCTAACTCCAGTGTGCCTTAAAGTGCAGTGTGGGGGAGGAAAATCTCAGCTTGGTTACCACACGTGTGCGTTGTCCTCCCCACATTGAGGGACATTAGAACTGGGCAAAGAATTCATACTGGTTGGAGTTTGGACCTTAGTCCTCTGGGGTTCTAGGCTGGGAGCTGCAGATTATCTTGGCTATAGTCTTCCTCCAGTTTGTTCTTCCAGTGGTTAGTCAGAGAGCCCGCAATTAAGTGCAGCTGGGTGGGTTCCTGCCTGTGTGGAAGTTTTTCCAGGTATCCAACTGGGAATGGGTTTGTAGCTTGTGATAGCAACACACAGAGAATAGTTCCTGGTGTCACCCTGGTATGGGGGGTACCATCACACTTTGTGGTGTTTCACTGTCTTCCTTCTCCCATCACACTCTGACCCCTTTCTATATTGTCGTTCTCCATGACAGGTTTCCCCAGTTACAACAACCAGCTGTTTATATGTCTTCTGCATGCTCCCCAGTCCTCCGTGTCTTCCACAAACTTCAAGACATCCCACAATCTCCGAAATTCTTCCTCTGCAGAGGCTCAGTGTCACCTGTTACATGGGGACATATGTTGAACATATTGACCTAGAAATTCCTCAGCCAGCATGTTGTCCATTCACACAGCTTGGATAGCTCCCTTCGAGGACTTCTTGATTTTTGGATAATAATTTGTTATCATCTGTAAATTTTGCCACCTCTGTGATAACCCCCTTTGTAGATTGTCGATAATGATAAAATATTTTACACTCTTTTTATGAAGTGTGTGACCTCCATCGCTCTGCTTCTCTCTGTTCACAGGCATCTTGTTCATTTCTGCACCCTATTGATGCATCAACGCCTTCATGGAAGCTTCTAACTTCACCCACTATTACCCGCCAACTTTCATCCTAATGGGCATCCCTGGCCTGGAAGATGCCCACATCTGGATTTCCATCCCTTTTGCTGCATTCTACATGACAGCTCTGTTGGCAAATTTCACAGTACTGTCTATTGTGGCCAAAGAGCAGAGCTTGCACAAGCCGATGTATCTGCTGATCTGCATGCTGGCGCTTTCAGACATTGTCACATCTACCTCCTTCATCCCCAAGGCCCTGTGCATATTTTGGTTCAATTTGAAAAGTATCACTCTGGGTGGCTGCCTTACCCAGCTCTTCTTCTTTCAGGCGGGTTCTACTGTGCACTCAGGTGTCCTAATGATAATGGCCATTGATCGCTATGTTGCCATATGTAACCCTCTGAGATACACCAGCATCCTCAGCAATGTACGGATAGTGAAGCTAGGGCTTGTGGGTTTGATAAGAGCTGTTCTCTTCATCCTTCCTGTGCCTCTTCTCCTGAGCAGACAGCCATTCTGTTCCAATAACATTATTGCCCACACATACTGTGACAACATGACTGTGGCAAAGTTGTCCTGTGGGGACATTACAGGCAGCAGAATGTATGGTTTGGTGTTGGCATTTGTAGTCATGGGGTTTGACCTGACAGTCATTGCTATGTCCTACGCGCTGATCCTCAGGGCTCTCCTCAGAATCTCCTCCAAGAAAGCCCACCAGAAAGCCCTCAGCACCTGCACTGCCCACATCCTTGTGATACTCATGGCTTATCCCCCCCCGGCCTCTTCTCCACTCTGGCACACCGGTTCGGTCAGGGCATCACACCCTATGTGCTCATCATTTTGTCCAACCTCACTTACCTCATGCCCCCCATGCTCACCCATGCTCAACCCTATCGTGTATGGAGTCAAAACCAAAGAGCTTCGTGAGAAAGTGGTTATATTCATCTACACAACATGCTTGACTGATGCCACTGACTGTAAAACCTCGTGACAGAAGAGGGTATTGAGAAATAGACTCTGTGACTCTGGATTCAAGGGTAGTGTACCCGAGAATGTGATTAAGCTAATTGCAATCCCATGATGTGCACTCAGTTACTATGAATTAATGTAATAAACTATTAAATAGCTAATTGTTAATTGGAAAATAGGATGGGTGAAAACTTTGAGTCTGGACGCCTTTGATATTAGAAGTTTATTGACAACTGGGATGTTACAGCAGGGGCACTCTGAACTATATGTTTTGTAGAAGTTATGAGGGAACTTTGGAGCAGCCATCTTGAGATAGGTTTTTCCAGACGCCCTTTGTTTTTGGTAGGTCAGTAACTTGTTCAGTCATGCTTCATTGATCAGACACAATTGCTTTTTTCCCACTGATTTATTCCTGAAGCCACCTGAGGTAAAATAGTTAAGCTGCCCTTTTTGGGAGTTCTGAAAAATCCAGGTTCCAGACTATTTTGTTAAAACTCTGATATCATACGGGAAGAGTGAGGGGGGATTTAACAGCAGCCTTCCACTACCTGAAGAGGGTTCCAAAGAGGGTGGAGAGGGGTTGTTCTCAGTGGTGACAGATGACAGAATGAGGAGCAATGGTCTCAAGTTGCAGTGGGGGAAGTCTAGGTTGGATATTAGGAAAAACTATTTCCGTAGGAGGGTGGGGAAGCACTGGAATGGGGTTACCTAGGGAGGTGGTAGGATCTCCATCCCTTGAGGTTATGTCCCAGCTTGACAAAGCCCTGGCTAGGATGATTTAGTTGGGTTGGTCCTGCTTTGGTCAGGGGACTGGACTTGATGACCTCCTGAGGTCTCTACCAGCCCTAGGATTTTATGATTCTGTGAACATGACCGCTATGTAGAATGAGCAACCAGGGAAAACAGAGTGCAGCAATGGGAAGAGGGACCAGTACAAAGAGCCACCACTAGAGAAGAGGGCCTTGAATGCTGAACAAAGGGGTAATACATGTGCCATTACTACTAATATCACTGTCACATGTGTCCTGGTATGTTAGGTCGGGTCATCTGCAATTTGACTTGAGACTTGGAAGCATTCCCAGCACAGAGACTGCTATCCTGCATGAGTAGCTCCTGATTTGGGATGGTGTAAGCACCTTCTACCAGTGAACCATCTTAACTCTGTTTGGGTGTGTCTAAAGTACAGGGTTTTTTCGAAAAAAGTGGCCTTCTTTCGAAAAAACTATACCTGCATCTAGACTACTGCCGCGGTCTGTCGACAGTAAATCGACAGAAAGCGGCGGTTTTGTCGATGGCGGTAAACCTCATTCTACGAGGAATAACGCCATTTTTCGAAAGTCATCTTTCGAAAAAAGGCGGTATTACAAGAAAACAGGGCTTTTTTGAAAGAGAGCGTCTAGAGTCTCTTTCGAAAAAGCGAGTCTTTTTTTGAAAAATCTTCTTGTTGTCTAGATGCTCTTTTTCGACAGAGGCTTTTTCAAAAGATACTGTTGAAAAAACCTCTGTCGAAAAAGGCGTGCAGTCTAGACGTAGACTTTGGGAAGATCCTACAACTCTCACGATGCCTCGTGAGAGAGAGAGAGAGAGAGAGAGAGAGAGAGAGAGTTTGTTCCACTTTCAGGAGCTGCAGGGAGAACATGCTTTGAGCTGCACCTTGGAGGGGAGCCAGGATCCAGGTCAGGGGAAGGGAGATTGATTAATGAAGCTCTGTCCAAGCCACACATTTCTGCTGAGAGCCTGTTCCAGCTTTGGCCAAGCAGGGAGCCCCGACGGCTTTTGCTTGTGTTTCAGTGGAGCAGAGACTGTTGCTGAGCCCAGGACTGGGTGAGGTGGGCCCGCAGTGTTTGTTACAAGGGAAAGGGCACGTCAAGGAGACTTCACGGGATTCCCTGAGACTGAGAAGAGACGCAGTGTTCTTACCGTCTCACCAGCATCCTAACAGCTCCCATTTTCAGAGGGGCTGTGCGTCTTGGAATGAACCCAACATTAGAATTGCTCTGCCCCTTCGTGCCTGGGCTGGGCTGTTTGACTGGCCCGATAGAGTGCTGTCCTGGGCTGCAGATCTCCATGGCTCCACGCAAGCCATTCACAGGAGTGCACACTGGGAGGAAGAGGGGGGGTGGATGGGATGTGGTAACCGGTGACAGTCCAAGTTTAAATTACTGATGTTTCACTTGCCATTGTAAGCCGCAGGCATTCATTGATTTATTGAAGTGTCCTCTCCTGATTTAAATGGGTTATGACCTTTTAATTAATCTCCATCTCTTACATTGTGCTTTCCTGCATTGCTTCCGTAAAGGTGTGTTCACTTCATCCAAGTGTGGAACTGTATTGTTCATAATTGGTACTTTTGAGTTAAAGCAAGTGGTTCATATGTCAGTGAACCACGTCACCCCAATCCTGACCTTGCACACGGTACAAAGCACACAGACCTTTCAGGTAACAATGTAGACCCGTTACAAAGGGATGGCAGAGGGGCACACTGACCCATGATAGGAGAAGGAGGGCATGACATAATGAGGGATGAGGATGTTTTGGTCTAACTAGCAGGTACAATGCTAAGGGGGGTAACAAACAATGTCTGGAGTGTACTACGTTACTTGTTGGTTTCAAGGTACAAAAGGAGGAGCCATAAGTGTCTTTGTACCAGCCTAGGGAAGAAGTGCCCAATGTGCTGACCGGACTGGTATCGTTGTTACAGAAAAATGGGTTGGTACCCGTAAACAACGAGCCAGCATGCTAATACCCATCTTCGTTGATAATAAACATTACCAAATGCCTCTGCCGCTGAACCAAGCTTTGGTCGTTCTTTATGAGGAACATCAGAGTCTGCTAAATTTACAATCCACGGGGAGCTAAGACCAAATGTAACAATGCAACAGCTTTAAGGTACATTAGTAAATATGCCTAGCTGGTGGGAACGCTCTGGATCACTCAAGACATCTAGATAGACTTATGTGTAGGGCCTGGGAGGACCAGTGGTAGTGGTCCATGGAGGTCCCAATGACATAAAAAAGGTGAGGGGTCTCGGCTTGGGGGGGTATGAATGAGCAGGCTGGGGGTGTGGGGTCTCAGCAGGGTGGTGTGTGAGGGGGTGGGGGTGTAGTGGGATGGAGATGTCCCCCACTACCAGAGGGAAGAAAATACCCCCGGGGAGCCATTTTGTGCACAGCCTAGCCCCGCCCCCTCACCTGACAGGAAGCTAAGGGGTGTGGCTAGGACTATAAGAACTCTGCCAGGGAGCTCAGTCAGGGCCCAGCCTTGGAGGGAGACAGAGGCCTGCCCAGAGCTCCTGGCTGATGAGGCGGAGACCTGGCCCGGGCCTTCCACAGCTGCCTTCCCTTAGGCCAGCGAAGGCTTCCCTGCCTGGGCCGCCAAGGCCTGGCCAAGCCGGCCAGCAGGGCTACCCTCTGACCTAGAGGAACCCAAGGCTCTACTGGTGCCTGGTGATTCAGAGGACCGGCCTGAGCTGAAGGCCTGGCTCGAACCCCGAGGCCTGCCTGAACCCTGGGACCTGGCGAATCAGCTGGACACTGCAGAGCCCCAACCCACCGAGGCCTGGATTGGGCTGCCCCGACCCTGCTGGGACAACACCACCCTCGACTCCCTGGCTGACTTGCGGGAGACAGGCTGACTTGCGGGAGACAGGGAGACAGGAAGTGGCCCAGGGGGTAGCACGGGCTGATAGCAGCCCTTGGCCAGCACAGTGCGGGCTGGAGCCCTGCTGAGCCAGTAGCAGCTGCACCGCTGCATCTAGGGCCCCTGGGCTGGGGCGCAGTGGAGTGGGTGGGCCTGCGCCCCCCCTGACACCCACCTACTGGGTGGCAGTCTTCCCCTTCCCCCCATCGCCACTGCTGCAGGTGCGCTACCTGCCCAGCTCCTGAACTAGGAGCTTCTTCAAACCTGTGTGTTTGTGTTTGGTGCCCCGCCCTGCTCAAGGGCCTGGGCTTACAGACTGTGCTTTGGTGCCTGGCTGGGATCCGGGCCGGACCTTTTAAAGGGGCAGAACTAGGACTGTTGCCCTGCCCAGAACTGTGAGCTGAGAGACTTGAGTATATGTTGAACTTCTTCCCCCATGGCCCGGGCCTGAAGCAAGGCCGGGCACGCGAACTATTGCCTCTCACCCCGACCTGAAGCAAGGCCGGTTATATACTTACTGACTTGGACTATTTTAAGGCACGGCAGTGTAGTGGGGTGGACTGGCCGCCCCCTGCGCCGGAGGCGGAGGAACCCCCTCCCGAAGGCCTACCGACCAACAACCAGCCCCCGGAAGGGGGGGAGCTTAGAAGCTGTTGTGGGCACTGCCGGAGGGCAGTGTCCCGAAAACGACCCCGTGACCAGCCGTCCGAGCTAATTCCCAAGTCCGATGGCTGGCAGCACTGTGGGGTGAGTGAACCCCGCTACAGGGGGTCTTGGTTTGGGGGTATGAGTGAGCAGGCTGGGGATGTGGGGTCTTGGCTTGGGCCAGATGGCAGTGATGGAGGCATGGTGTGAGGAGGGTCTGCAGTGAGTAGGGCGCAGGGGAAGAGGCCAGTCAGAGTGAAAGATGGCCAGGGCCAGGGGCCAAGGGCCAGGCCCGGCCAACTAGCAGTGATGAGAGTGTGGCACCTAAAGAGGCAATTCTTAATCTAGTTCCATTTGGAGGACAGGAACTGGTCCAGGAGGTGAATATAACTGTACCACTCAGTAGTAGTCAGCGTAATACAATTTGATTTCACATCCCTATGATGAAGAAAAAAGAACAGCAACCCACCAGTGTAGCATTTAATTTAATAGACTTTTCTCATGCCCCCTCTTTCATCTCCACTGTAATGTAGCAATCCCAGTCTTTCTAACCTGTCTCTCCCTATGAGAGATTCCACAGACCCGAGATCTTTCCATGAACCCATCTACTTCTGCAATATCCTGGGTGAGAAGGGTGTCCAGTGGAAGGCAAAGGAGTCCAGAAGAGTCCAAAGGAGGGTGAAGCATGGAGGGACTGACCTGAAGGCATTGTAGTTTCTCTTTTTTCCCCCATTCCATTCCTCCGGGATCACAGTGTGTTGCTAGGTTTCTATCCATATTTGCACTGCGAGCAGGGTTTCCTGGAACCATATACAACAAATTACTTAAGAATCCTCAGCTCTCACTTTGAGGGTTGGCAGATTCTTATCCAGAGATCAACCCCAATATTCCAATGATACTATATTTGGGAAGCCAAAGTGTGCAGTTGCCACACACACTCTATAGGACCTCTAGAACATAAGAACATTCAAACATATTTTAAGATGTAGATTGTTAGTAGGGGGCTGCGTCCCTGGCTTTTTATGCTCACTAAGCCCCCTTTCTCGGGGGTAGGCAACCCCGGCTCTCCCACTGGCTATCGGGGGAGGGCTGGGCTGCTCCAGCCCCGGCCCTTTTTCTTCCCCCTCCCGTCTCCAACAACCTAAGCCCTTTCTCTCTTCCCCCCACAGGCCATACCCAGACCAGCCTAGGCCCTTTCTCCCCCTTCTCTGGCTGTGCCCATGCCAGCCTGGGCCCTTTCTCTCTCCCTCCCAGCCATGCCAGGCCCAGCCCTTTCTCTCTTGCTCCCACCCAGCGACTGCACCAGCCCAGGCTTTCTCTCTCCCCTTTGGCCATGCCCACGCCAGTCCTGGCCCTCCCCCCTGGTCACACCATCCTGGGCCCTTTCCCTTCCCTCCCCCCCCAGCCATGCCAGCCCACGCACTTTCTATCCCCACCCCGGCTGCACCCGCACGGCCCTTCTGCCCCCCCGCACCTAACCCTACTCCCCCTTCCTGCCACCTGGCTGAGGCTGTGCCAGGCCCAGCTTAGCCCCCGGTGACCACGGAGGGCTGAGGCCACAGCACCCAGCCCCAGCTCTCCATGTGGCTGCCAGAGAGGGCTGAGGTGGCAGTGGGTGGGGCTTCTCTCCAGGGATGTAGGGGTAGGGCTGGGGGCTGGGCATTACACACCCATGCCTACCCTCCAGCCTGTGGACACTGTGACGTAATGACATCCCATCCCACAGGAAATTTTTATATATATAGAGAGAGAGAGAGATTACATTTCACATAGTCACAAACACCACAACTTAACAAGATAGAAGAGAATCATAATATCACAGAAGCCTAGAACTGGAAGGGACCTCAAGAGTTCATTGAGTTCAAACTCCTGAAATTATGGCAGGACCAAGCGTCAACTTGACCATACCCGACAAGCATTCATCTAATTTGCTCTTTAAAATCTTGAACGATGGAGTTTCTATGACCTCCCTAGGCAATGTATTTCAACTTAACCACTCTGACAGGAAGTTTTTCCCAATGTCCATCATCAACCTATCATGCTGCACTTTAAGTTGATAGTTTCTTGTCCTATCATCAGAAGCCAAGGAGAACATTTTTCCCCTCCCCGTTGTAACAACACCCGTGTAGGTACTTGAAAACTGTTATTATGTCCCCTCTCAGTTTTCTTTTTTCCAGACTAAGCAAACCCAGTTCTTTCAATCTTCTATCATAGATCATGTTTTCTAGAAATGTAATAACTTTTGTTGCTCTTCTCTAGACCTAGTCCAGTTTCACCACATCTCCCCTGAAACGTGGTGCCTAGAACTGGACACAATCCTTCAGCTGAGTATCAGTGCAGAGTTCAGTGGAAGAATAACTTCTTGTGTCTTGCTTATAACACTCTTCGTATGCATCCAATAATCACGCTTGCTTTTTTTTTTTGCAACAGTGTCACACTGTTGAGCCATATTTAGCTTGTGAACCACTATGACCCCTAGATCCCTTTCTGCAGTACTCCGTCCTAGACAGTCACTTCCAGTTTTGTTTGTTTGTTTGTTTTAATGCGTGAAACCGATGGTTCCTTCCAAAGTGGAGTACTTTGCATTTGTCCATATTGAATTTCATATATGGACCATTTCTCCAGTTTGTCCAGATCATTTTGAATTATAGTCCTGTCTTCCAAAGCACTTGCAACCCCTCCTCGTCTGGTATCATCCTCAAACTTTATAAGTGTACTCTCTATGCCATTATCTACATCGCTGCTGAAGATATTGAATGGAACCAGTCCCAGAACTTATCTCTGTGGAATCCCACTTGTTATGCTTTTCCAGAATGATTGTGAATCATTGACAACTGCTCTCTGGGAAAGATTATCCAACTAGTTATGCACCCACCTTATAGTAGCCTCATCTAGGTTGTATTTCCCTAGTTTTTTTCTGAGAAGAGTGTGCAAAACTCCATAAATGCTTTACTAAAGCCACAACTACCACTTTCCCCTTATCCACAAGGCTTGCAATCCAATCAAAGAAAGCTATCAGGTTGGTTTCAGATGGTATATTCATTACAAATTCATGTTTTTCCCCTTGTTATCTTCCAGATGCAAAAGGATTCCTTAGTTATTTCCTCCATTATCGTTCCTGACACAGAAGTTAAGCTGAGTGGTCTGCAGTTTCCCAGGCTGTCAGACTGACAGAGCCAGATGAGTTCCCAGCAATCACCTTATTTGGGACAGCGCGCAATGCACAGTAAACCTTTGGAACTCCTTCCCTGAGGATGCTGTGAAGACTAAGACTAGAACAGGATTGGAAAAGAACTAGATAATTTCATGATGAGCAGGTCCATCAGTGACTATTAACCAAGATGTCTGGGGATGCAAAATCCTGCTCTGAAATTTTCCTAGTCACTGTTAGCCAGAAGCTGGGAAGGAACAACTGGGATGAATAACATGATGATTGTCTACTCGATTCAATCCCTCTAAAGAACCTGGCATGGGCCATCATCAGTGGACAGGATACTGGGCTAGATGGACCATTGGTCTGACACAGAATGGCCATTCTTATAAAGCTCAAAACTGAAGGGGTTCCTGTGTCAGAGGCTGAATGCAAGGTGGAGGGACTGTAGCCCAAACTCAAGAGCCAGATGTGGCAGTGGTTTGGTTCCTTTACTCCTGTGTCCTCAACCCAGAAAGCCACAGCTGCCTAAAATATCTCCCCATTGAAATGGCCCCAGAGAAACAGATTAGGGGAACTCTGTTTCCTCATTAAATGTGGGATGCCCTGTGAGATGGGATGCCCTCTGGCTGTAGGAGAGAGGAAGGAATCATTCAGTGAGTGGAGACGTCCCGCAGAGCTGAGACAGAATAGCACAACCCATTTCTGCATCGCTTTCTGACAGATGAACAGAGAATTGAAATGTGATGCTTCCCTGAGGCAGAAAATAGATGAAACATTACAACAGTTTCAACTGACAGATATATATCTACTTTAGACGAGGGATGTAATAGTGTAGCCGATTAACCGATAAGCAAAAGCGTATAGGTTAATGCTATAGACTACACGCATTTCCACCCCCGCCCCCAAACAGGGGCTGCTGCCTCTGTATCAGAGGCAGCAGCACGGGGTGACAGGCAGCCGGTCCGCGAGGGGAGCCGGTTTTTAAACCGGCTCCCCTCATAGACCAGGTCTCGCCTGGCATCCCGTGCAGAGTGGCAGGGGACTCTTTGGGAGTGGGGCTGGAGTTCACTGGCTGCCAGCCCTGCCCCCAGGGACTATAGACTAGTTGACTAACCAATAAGAATTCATGAGATTACTTGACTATTCAATTGACCGATATTTAGGTTATTGACTATTCAATTAACTGACATCCCTACTTTAGACCTCAGATAGTCATACTGGACAGGACTTCTGATACCCAAATCCAGTGATGAAAAAGCCTCTTCCGTGCCCTTTAGCCTATAATAATTCAGGATCACCTCATTTCACCTCCACAGCATGGCAGTGACTTTTCTGAGGCCAAAGGACTAGATATTCCAGCCACAAGGGCAGCATGCAGCCATAGGCAGCTACAATCAGCTAAAAAAGACTGTTGGTGTCCTTTCTTGGGGCAGCATCCCACACCCAGTGCAGCTGGAGGTACATCGCAACCAGGACAAAAAACCACAATCATTAGTTCCTAGGCTGGAAAGTGCAACATTCAGGTTCCCCTGAGAATCTCTGCCTGGTCTCAGCCAATCATTTCTTCACTCCCAGGGGATGCTCTCAAGCTGCAGTTCTCTAGGGTCTATTTTCTTCTGTTCCTGCCGCTCATGGAGCTGAGGGCATTGTCTAGGAGTCCTGCCAACCTAAGAGTCCACCGAGACTGGGCAGGGGAGAGATAAATATGAGTGTTCAGGACAGAGAGTGTCAGAGATGTCAGACTCACATGCTGACGGGGTGGGCTCAGCCTCTCTGTAGCAGCAAGGAAATCTCCTCCCTCTGCCAAGTGTGATTTCGGTGAGTTGCTTTTTTTCTGCCTTGCAGTTCATCCTAAGGGCTAAGGAAGAGTGTCACGGATCAACTCAAAACCATCTGAGAAGGAATTCAACAAGACAATGACTGGAAGGGTTTAGTGTTGTCAGAAACACCAAGGGGGTAAACCTAGTAAAACTGGAAATAGACAGATATTTATTTATTTTTCAGATCAGTGCCGTTTCTCTTACCTTGTCCTTCTGTCTGTCCCAGTACTTTTTGGGGAGCTATGCGTTTTTTTGGAAAAGTTACTCACATTGGCTCCTTTTAGTTCTGCATCACTGTCCTTCCCTGCACAGGCTGAGCTGACCTGCTGGGGCTCCCCTCACCCCCAGAAAAGCAGTTCATGCTGCTCTCCCCCTTTTCCCTGGGGCAGGCTGACTCTGAGTTAAATTTCAACGGTGGAGGTGTTTCTCTGAGCTGTTGCTATGGTGTCTGGCACCTATTTTATGTCCTGGGTGAGGGATTTCACTGTCTGGCAGGGCTGGAAATGGCAGAACCTACATGGATGAGTGGCCAGAACTGGGGATTGTGGGGCAGGGAACAGGATGGACACACTGGCAGTGGTAGAGGCAGGGAGGGAGTGGTACTCAATCAGGAGGGCAGTGCTGGAGGCTTTGGGAGAGGAATAAGGTATTAATGAGGCAGGCAGCACTGGCGCTATGGGGCCACGGAGCCTCACATAGATGGGTAGAAATTATTTGTGTGCTGTCGCAGTGGGGTCCGGTACCTGGTTTTAGTCCTGAGTGAGGGGTATCATGGGGGCCGGGGTGATAAAGGGACATGCATGGAGAGTTGAGCAGCACTGGAGTTTGAGGGAGGAGGCAGAGGATGTACATGGACCAGCAGGCAGCAGTGGATGTTATGAGAGTAGACATTATAAAATGAGAACGGGCAACTCTGGGACGTCTTAGGGCCTAGATAAATACAGATGCCATGTTTAGGAACCACCAGCAGCCTCCCAAAAGAGCAGGGCTCTGGGACACACCTGTTAAACCCAGGATGCTCTGGGACCATTCGCTAGCCAGCTCTGTTAGTCTTTCATGGTGAGGGCTGTAAACTCATTCCTCAGTGCAGAGATTTCATGGGGTCAAGTCTTTTTATTCTCACCAATAACGTTCATTTGCAATGATGGTAACAGGATCTCCCAGCCTTGTGAAATACCCATGTAATGCAACATTTCCAATGTGCTGTAGTTACATGAGGATTTTGCCTGCTAAAGATCATTCAGCCTGGTAAAGGGCAAAATGCCCCCAGCTAAGTCCTGGGGAAAGGTGCATAGATTTTATGGCTAGGAGGGATTGTAGTAAAAATATCCACCCTTAATTTAAAAGTTCTGAGGCCTGTAGAATCTTCCATGCCCTTTCGGATATTGTTCCAACAGTTAATTGCTCTCAAGGTTCAACTAGGTGATTGGGCAACAAAATGGCAAATGAGTTTCAATGTTGATAAACACAAAATAATTCACTCTGGAAAAAAATAATCCCAACTACACATACAAAATGATGAGGACTAATTTAGTTATAATCACTCAGGAGACAGATCTTGGAGTCATTGTGGATAGTTCTCTGAAAACATCCACGTAGTGTGCAGGGGCTTTCAATAGAATGTTAGGAATCATTAAGAAAGAGATAGAGAATAAGACAGAGAATATCTTATTGCCTCTATATAAATCCATGGTACGCCCACATCTTGAGTCCTGCATGCAGATGTGGTCGCCTCATCTCATAAATACATCTTAGCATGGGAAAAGGTTCAGAAAAGGGCAACAAAAATGATTAGGGCTTTGGAACGGGTTCCTTATGAAGATAAATTAAAAAGACTGGGACTTTTCAGTTTAGGAAAGAGCAGACTAAGGGGAGACAGGAAAGAGGACTATAAAATCATGACAGGTATGATGAAAGTGAATAAGGAAAAGTTATTTACTTGTTCCCAGAACATAAGAACTAGGACTCACCAAATAAAATTAATAGGTAGCAGGTTTAAAGCAAACAAAAGGAAGTTTTTCTTCACGTAGCGCACAGTCAACCTGTGGAACTCCTTGCCAGAGGAGGTTGTGAAGACAAGGACTTTAACAGACTTCAAAAAGGAACTAGATAAATATATGGAGGTCAAGTCCATCAATACTTATTAGCCAGGATGGGTGGGAATGGTGTCCTGAGCCTCTCTTTGTTACATGCTGGAAATGGATGACAGGAGAGGGATCGATTGATGATTCCCTGTTCTGTTCATTCTCTCTGGGGCATCTGGCATTGGCTACTGTTGGCAGACAGGATACTGGGCTGGATGGACCTTTGGTCTGACCCAGTATGGCCGTTCTTATGTTCTTATGCACTTTTTCAGTCAGATTTTTTTTTAACTTCAACCTCCAGCCATTAATACATCTAAATCTCTATGGCTACATCCAGACTGGCATGATTTTGCGGAAATACTTTTAACGGAAAAGTTTTTCCGTTAAAAGTATTTCCGCAAAAGCGCGTCTAGATTGGCACGGATGCTTTTGCGCAAAAAGTGCTTTTGCGCAAAAGCATCCGTGGCCAGTCTAGATGCGATTTTGCGCAAGAAAGCTCCAGTGGCCATTTTCGCCATCGGGGCTTTTTTGCGCAAAACAGTCCTGAGCTGTCTACACTGGCCCTCTTGCGCAAATACATTTGTGCCAAAGGACTTTTGCCCGAACGGGAGCGTCAAAGTATTTGTGCAAGAAGCACTGATTTCTTACATTAGAACATCAGTGCTTTTGCGCAAATTCAAGCGGCCAGTGTAGACTGGCTAACAGACCCTAGCATAAAGCGGCCAGGCTTTTAGCAAGAGCGCTGCCAGTCTAGACACAGCCTATATGTTCGGCTGAGAAGTCTATTATTAAATATTTGTTCTGAATCTAGGTACTAGAGTCTGTTATTAAGTCACTCCTTAACTGTATTTTGTTATCCTAAAGAGATCGAGATCTTTGAGTCTATCACTATAAATCAGATTTTGAAATATTTTACTTATTCTTGTGATTCTTCTTGGAATGCCCTTTAGTGTATCAGTATCCATCCTGAAACATGGACACCAGAACTGGACCCTGTATTCCAGCAGCAGTCACACCAGTGCCGAATACAGAGGTAAAAAAAAACCTTCTCTACCTCTCCTTGAGATCCCCCTGATTGTCATCCCAGCATCGCAATGGTTCTTTTGGCAAGAGGATCACACTGGGAGCCCATTTTGCTTGATTATTCTTTCATGTCCCCCCAATTTTCTTCAGAGACTCTGCTTCTAGTGATTGCTCCCCATCATTTCAGCATTTTTTGTTCCTAGATGTAGATAGCTACATCGCTCTATGAGCACACATTTCATTGGCTTCAAATCACTTTACCAACTGTTCCAGATTGCTCTGAATCGGCAACTGCTCCACTTCATTAGTTATGATCCCCCAATTTGTGTGTCATCTGCAAACGTTGATACTGAGGCATGAGAAGGGAAAGCAGTTGGGATGCTGGTACATGTCTCTGCTTACACTTGTCAGTCAAAGCCTTTAACTTATATCTCAGACACAGCTGGTGCCTGCAAGACATCATCTCACTAAAAGAAACAAAAAAAGCTGGCATGTAGCACTTTAAAGACTAACAAGATAGTGTATTAGGTGATGAGCTTCCATGGGGCAGACCCACTTCTTCAGATCATATTCTGAAAGTGAATTGGCATGACCATTATATAACAGAGGGGTACTATGAAAAAAGTAAACAAATTACAAACTAACAAATCAGCTACATAGAACAGAAGCTGGGGGCGAGGGGACAAGGAAGAGATAAGAAAGGAGGAAATAGACAAGGGAAATAACAGAGGTGCAGGCCAGTAGCCCTAAATAACAAGGCCCTTGTGCTCTTCATGACCATACTATTGAGCACAAAGTCATAGCTCAGTTGGGTAATCTGTGTTTTGTCACCTTTTGGCACCCCAGATCAGGACTATGGTCCATCTAGTCCAGTATCTTCTTTTTGAGAGTGACAGCCCCAGGTGCTCCAAAATAATTTGTAAGCCCCCCCAGCATTAGGGAGATGGGTAGGAGTGACTTCACAATCATGAGGATGTCAGCCTAATGCCCAACAGACAGAGGTTGACTTGTGCTGTGAAACACAGGGATCCACTGGCTTTCCAAAATATTTACTCGGCTGTAACTATTCTACCTGGATAGTTTCACAGTCCATGTACATGTCCAAACCCTTCCGTGTTCTTGCTTAGTTCGTTGCCTGAACCACCTTTTATGACATGAGTTCCTCTGTCTAATTAGGCACTGGGTGAAGAAAAGCATTTTGAATTACAGATTTTGAATTTACCACACTTCAGTTCAGTTGAATGTCCTCTTGATCTTGGGTTATGAGACAGGGAGAGCATATTTTATATCTACTCTCTACCAGTTAGTATTATATAGAACTTTCTCTTCTCCCCTCTTATTCATCACATTTGTAAGGTAACATTCCCACTTTTTTTTTCAACCACTTTCTATATATGTGTTTCCCTCAGCCCTTGAATATTCTTCTTGCCTGAACTCCTCTAGTTCTGCAATACTATGTGTGAGATGGGTACCCAGTACCACAGCAAAGAGTCCAGAAGAGAGGGAAACATTAATTGACTGATCTCATGGTATGGCCTTTTCTGTCAGATTCTGCCTCCCACTTCTCCTGGATCAAAATATTTTCCTTAGTTTCTGTCTGTGCTTATACTGTGAGCAGGGTTTCACAGAACTCAGTGCCATTCACTCAGGTCCCTCTGCTGAGTCCATATAGGGAATAAGAACATGGTTAAGTGTTTGAGGCATTCAAGCTGTTTCCTACAATGGGCATTTATGGTGCTACAGAGATAGAGATAGCGCCCACGGCAAATGTTGCCGCCTCAATTGCTTATCCCCCTTTCTAAAGTGATAATAACTATAGCATTTATGGTCTCCTAATTGTTGTGGACAGTGCGTAATCCCCTTCCTGTGCGTCTCTCCCTTCACAGGCAACATGAACCTTTCTGAGACCAATCTATAAATTGAAGACATCATGGCAGGTTTCAACCTCACTCCTTCTGATCAGTCAACATTTGTCCTAATGGGCATTCCTGGCCTAGAAGCTGCCCACGTCTGGATTGCCATCCCTTTCGCGATGTCCTACATTATCACCATGTTGGGAAATGTCACAGTTCTGTTTGTTGTGGGCAAAGATCAGACCCTGCACAAGCCGATGTACCTGCTGATCTGCATGCTGGCACTCACAGACATCATCAAATCCACCTCCATCTTGCCAAAGGCCCTGTGTATATTTTGGTTCAATTTGAAAGGCATTACGGTGGGGGGCTGCCTCACCCAGTTGTTCTTCCTTCATACTGTTTCTTTTACACAGTCAGCCATCCTGGTCACAATGGCATTTGATCGATACATTGCCATATGTAACCCCCTCAGATATGCCACCATCCTCAGCAATGCACGAATAGCTAAGTTAGGGCTTGTAGGTTTGATAAGAGGCGTTCTCTGTATTCTGCCTCTGACACTGTTCTTAAGCTGGCTGCCATATTGTGCCAACCGCACTATCGCCCATACACACTGTGCAAACATGGTTGTGGCAAAGTTGTCTTGTGGGGACATCACCATCATCAGCATGTACAACTTGGTGGTAGCATTTACAGTCAGTGGATTAGACCTGATGCTCATTGCTCTGTCCTATGGTCTGATCATCAGGGCCATCCTCAGAATCTCCTCAAGGAAAGCCCACCAGAAAGCCCTCAACACCTGCACAACCCACCTCTGTGTGATGCTGACCATTTATACTCCAGGCTACTTCACCAGCTTGACACAACATTTCGGTCGGAGCATCGCTCCCCATATTCACGTGATCTTGGGCAACCTCAGTCTCCTCATCCCTCCCATGCTGAACCCCATCATTTACGGGGTCAAAACCAAAGAGCTTCGTGACAAAGTGAGCAAATGCTTCCACAGAATGTGATTGCCCGTGTGTGACAAGAGGGGGGAAAGACATCTACATCTCCTCATTAATCAGGGAGCTCTACCCCAGTCCAGCTGGGCTCAGCGTTGTTCCAGTTCACAGTCGGAGCAGTTCCAGACACTTAGGCTGCGTCTAGACTGGCAAGTTTTTCCGCAAAAGCGCCCGCTTTTGTGGAAAAACTTGCCAGCTGTCTACACTGGCCGCTTGAATTTGCGCAAGAACACTGACGATCTAATGTAAGATTGTCAGTGTTCTTGCTCAAATACTATGATGCTCCCGCTCAGGGATAAGCCCTCTTGCGCAAATGTATTTGCGCAAGAGGGCCAGTGTAGACAGGGGAGGACTGTTTTGCACAAAAAAGGCCCGATGGCAAAAATGGCGATCGGGGCTTTCTTGCACAAAACCGCGTCTAGATTGGCACGGATGCTTTTCCGCAAAAGTGCTGTTGCACAAAAGCATCCGTGCCAATCTAGACGCTCTTTTCCGCAAATGCTTTTAACGGAAAAACTTTTCCGTTAAAAGCATTTGCGGAAAATCATGCCAGTCTAGACGTAGCCTTAATGTCTTATCACTCCGTCACTACTCACTGCTCTCTCCATTGCTTCTGCCAGACCTTGCCTCTTTCTGTATCCCCCGTCAGCCCCCAAATTCCCACCCTCTGCCACTTGACTTCTCTCTAACTCCTAGACCGGCACGAGATACTGAAGCTTTCTTAGGCAAGGCAGTTTTCCATTAGTCCCTGCATGAACATGGGTTTTGATGAGTTTGATGGATAGAAGCTAGATTTTCAGATAGCCAAAGAAAATGAAAGAAATTACCATGCAGAAATTCTTAACAATATGTACAATGATCCAGTGAGCAAAATTTACCTGATTTTTTTTATACCAATCTTTCAGGAAATCCCGTGGATAAACCTAATAAAGTTTGAATACAATTAGAAATAAATAATATAATGACACGGTTGTTTTTACACTACCTGTGTTACGGGTTCCTTTTGGGCTATTTTTAATGCTGCCAGCTGCCATTTCTCATCTGAAATACCTGCCAGACTTTAGTTGGGATACAATTATCGGTGCTGGGGTTTTGATTTTTAATTTGCCATCTCATATGTTTGTGGCTATTGTGAATGAACTTCTTCTGTGGCATACAACTTAAAAAAAATAGAAATCAAATCTATACTACGCATTTAACAAGAGCTTTCCTTGGTTACTTGATGTATAGACCAAAATGTGAATAAAACAATATTTCAAGAAATAAGTCAGGCTACATTTAAGTGTTTTGTAAGTAATGTTGGGCTATAAGTGCAGTAGAAATCTGGCAAACCCACCCAGAACCAGAGGGTCCAGAGAAGCAGCCCAGAAGGCAGACTTGGGCTCGAGTGAAGGAGCAGCACTGAGCCAGAATAACCAGACCTGGGCCAGAGGCTGAGCAGTAACCCTGAGGCAGAGGTGGGGAGATGGTGCAGATTAGAACTGGGAGATGGGGAAGCAAAAACCAGCTGTGTCAATGGGGAGCCAGGGACAATGCACAGCCGGGAACTGAGGGGCCAGAGCCAGGAAAGTAGATACCAGCCCTGCTACAAGTGAATATGGGGAGCGATGCCCCGACCAAAATGTTGTGTCAAGCTGGTGAAGTAGCCTGGAATATTATTAGCAGCCGCGGAGAGCAGGGTGGGGCCATGAGCAGAGGGCCCGTACAGGGAGACATCAGGCATCAAAGGCTGAACTCAAGAGAGGGGACATGATCTTGATAGAAGGGCACATGCCGAGGAAAAGGGACCTGCCACCTAATGCTTGTGGGGGAGGGGGGGTGTCTACCACCGGAGCAAGTGTCTGACCCTAGGTGTCACCATAGAGCAGCCAGGGCGTGCGCAGGCAGCTTGGGACCTGTGGGGGGGCCGACTGTGAACATTTCTCACAGCCCAGAGATGGCTGTTGGCGCTATCCCTGTGCCCCAAGAACGGGGTTCCTTGCGTCCCTGGGCCTCTTTCCTTAGTTGTTTTTCTCACCATTGATGTGGAACACATTGTACGTGGTGTGAATGTCGTAGAGGGTTGAGTTGCTCAGGCAAATGACAGATCCCCTGTATCTCCTGGGGACAGTAACCCCCGTCCTAAGTGATCACAATGAGACTGTCAAATATACATCTAATATCATGAGCTTTCATGGGCCAAACACACTTCATCATTTGAGCTAGGGAAGGATAATAGGACCAAGAGTTTATAACAGTAAAAAAAGTAGAATAATAAAGGTAGCTGTCAATTGTAGGGCCAGTGCGAAAGTTAGGTATTAATCGCAGGGAAAGCTGGCCTTATAAATGCAGTAATCAGATAATGGGTTTTTTCACCCCAAGGAAACAGTGTGAAATTTTCAACTGAACATCAGGTCCACACTCTGTCATTGGCTGGTGAAATTCCTTTGTAGAAGGACAGCTACTTTTAAATCGATTCATGAGGGCCAGACAGGTTAAAATATTCCCTTACAGGTTTTCCTGTGTTGCCATTTCTGGTAACACCATTATATTGTATTTTAATAATTTTGTGAGCCGTCTCGAATATTTTAAGACAGTGCTTCTTAACTTTGATTTATAAAGTACCCCTTTTAAAAAAAATTATAAGTACCCCCAGTACCTACAGTTTTCAGACACACATTTTTTTTCTACTATTGCAACACATTTGTTTAAACAACTTAATCGTAGCCGGGCAGGCGATGAAATTTTTGGGTGTAAAAAGTACAAAAATAATAAAGCGCTATAACACTTAAAACAAAAATTCCATTTTCTCCAAGTTTTAATTGCGCTTATGTACCCACCAGACATCTCTCAAGTACCCCTAAGGGTACTCGTACCACTGGTTGAGAAACACTGTTTTAAGAGACAGGGTAAAAACATTTCAAATGAATAAATAAATAATAAAGGAATTTCTGATGTCCATCTTGTGTCCATTTTCCTTTGCCATAGAAACTGTCCGCTTGGGCCAATATACATGGCAGAGGAGCATTGTGGGCGCTTGATGGCATACAGCACAATAGAGGCTGTGCAGTTGTATGAGCCCCTGATGTTGTAGCTTATGGGGTTAGTTCCTGTGATGGTGTCGCTTGTATCGATGTGTTGGTTCCTGAGTGAGTGTGTCTGAGGTGTGATGTGTGCCTGCTGGAAAGAATTCACTTCAGTTTAAGGGGTTGTCTATAGGCGAGGATTGTCCTTTCTCCAAAGGCCATTAAGAGTGAGGGATCCTTTTCCTGGCTAGGTTGTAGATGGTCCATGATGCACTGGAGGGGTTTAAGGTGGGTAATGACTAGTGGTGTTCTGTTATTTTCCTTATTGGGCCTGTCTTGAAGAAGCAGATTCTTTGGTACATGTCTGGCTCTGTCAATCTGTTTCTTCACTTCCCCAGGTGGGTATTTTAATTTTAAGAATACCTGAGAAAGAGTCTGTAACTGTTTGTCTCTGTCTATGCAATAGTTTCACAAAAGCTCATGATGCTCTAAATATTTTTGTAAGGCTATGTCTAGACTACAGGGTTTTTTTGGAAAAAGTGGCCTTTTTTCCAAAAAACTTCCCCTGCATCTAGACTGCTGTTGCATTCTTTTGAAATTAAATTGAAAGAACGCGGCGGTTTTTTTGCCATGAGGGCAGGGGACTGGACTCGATGACCTCTCAAGGTCCCTTCCAGTCCTAGGGTATGTCTACACTAGCCCCCTAGTTCGAACTAGGGTGGCTAATGTAGGCATTCGAACTTGCAAATGAAGCCCGGGATTTAAATATCCTGGGCTTCATTTGCATGTTCCCGGGCGGGCGCCATTTTTAAATCCCCTTAGTTCAAACTGACTGCCTGTGGCGACACGCGGCAGTCAGAAGTTAATCCGAACTAAATCCTTAGTTCGTATTAACTGTTACTCCTCCTGCAATGAGGTGTAACAGTTAATCTGAACTAAGGACTTAGTTCGGATTAACTTCTGACTGCGCGTGGCCGCGGACAGTCAGTTCGAACTAAGGGATTTAAAAATGGCGCCACCAGAACATGCAAATGAAGCCAGGATATTTAAATCGGGCTTCATTTGCAAGTTCGAATGCCTACATTAGCCACTCTAGTTCGAACTAGGGGGTAGCACCTAGTATTCTATGATTCTATGATTCTATGGGCAGGCGTAGGGTGGGTGGGGGCCCTGGGAGGGCCAAGATGCTCCAGGCCCCTGTCCTACACCTGGGGACCCACTGTGGCTGGACACTTCCCTGGGCTGCTTGGCCATGGTGGTGGCAGGGTGGTTGGATGTTGCCCTGGACACCTCGGGGCTGCTGGCCAGGCCTCACGTGGTCTTGCTGTCAGAACATTGGCATCCCTTGTTCCAAGGACAGTTACTCACTGCTCACAAGCAGGGACAGTGTGTGCACGCATGACTGACCACTTCTCCCTCTTGTCCTCCACAGCTAGAGCAGCTGGACCTGACCGTCGAGCGACACCTGTCTCACCACCTAGCCGGGCCCATGGCAGCCGCAGGCACTGACACATGTACAATGACCTCATGCGCCAGCACATTCGGGTCCTCGAAAGGCTGGAGGAGACCATGGCCAAGAGGACGCGGGCAGAGGCTCTGTGCCATGACCACTTCCTGGATGAGCTCGTCCAGCAGCAGACAGCAATCTGGGCCACAATCTGGGAGGCCATGGCCTTCCCAGGTCCTGCCTCTTTTGCCGCTCCTCCTGCTCAACCTGCTCCAGCCCTCCTGTACTCCCTTTCCCCCCCAACCCCAGCCATTGCAAACCCAGCAGCAGCCCCCGCCCAGCCCCTACTGTCCCAGGCCCCACACAACCCCAATCACATCTAGGTCCACAGACCCGAGGTGGCAGGACATTGCAGTCCAGGTGACACCCTCTGCCCTGAGCCCCCCTTCCTCCTCCAGGTTTACAGCCCCCCTTCTCCACAGTTAAAGAAATGTTTTTATATTTAAAACAAAGTTTATTTTTGAAAACAACACTGTTATTGATTGTTATTCAGTGCTCACTTTGTTGGTTATTTAATACACAGTCTATTTTCCAAAGAAAACCTGGTGTCTGTGTTTACTGTCCGGAGAGTGGGGCAGGGATGGGTTGTGGGGGGAAAGGTCTTGAGGGGGCCAGGTCCAAGCCCCCATTGGGGAGGCCCTGGGGAGAGTCACTGGGCTCCTTCTGAGAATCTCTCATGCAGGGCCTCCCAGATGCGCATCTGGCCTGGTGGGCCTGGCAGATGGCAGCTGTCCGGGGCTGCTCGAACTGCTTCCCCTCAACATCAGCCCATGTCCCCCACCCTGGGAGGAAGGCCTCCCCTTTCCTCTCCACCAGGTTGTGGAGCACGCAACACGCGGCCACCACCTCGGGGATGTTTGTTCCCCCATGTCAAGGCGAGTGAGTAGGCACCTAAACCTCCCCTTCAGACACCCGAAGGCACATTCTACTTACAAGCGAGCCCGGTTCAGGTGTGTGTTAAATTGTTCCCTGCTGTCATCCAGGTGGCCGGTGTAGGGCTTCATGAGCCAGGCATAAGGGGATGCGCTGTGTCGGCCACGATGCACATTGGCATCTGCACATCTCCGACTGCAAAGTTTCGCTGTGGGAAAAATGTTCAAGCCTACGGCCTGCGGTACAGGTAGGAATTACAGAAGATGCGGGCATCATGTGCCCGGTCTGACCACCCCACACAAATGTCTGTAAACTGTCCCCGGGGGTTGACCAGGGCCTGCAGCACCATGGAGAAGTAGCCCTTCCTGTTTATGTACTGGGCTGCTCGATGGGGCGGTGCGCGGATCGGGATATGAGTCCCATCAAGCACTCCTCCACAATTCGGAAATCCCAGCCCAGCAAAGCCGACCATGATGGTGTCCAAGTCTCCGAGGCGGACAATCCTGTGCAGCATCTCCGAGTTGATGGCCCTCACCACCTGCAGAAATAGACACATAGAAACACACAAAACAGGAAATTAGAGGGGGTGCCTGAGCCCTTGGGAGGTGGCCCCCCCACTCCTCCCAGCCATGACCCCAGGAGCCCCCCTTCACATGCCCCCCCAGCAGCAGGGCAGGGTGAGGCCAGGAGCCCCCCCCCCCAACTCCCACTTCATCACCCACTCCCTCTGTCCTTTCCTGACAGTCCCCCTTTTCCAGCCCCACAACCCCGCAGGGATTGTCCCCTGAGAGTGACTTACCTCCATCAAGATGGCCCCAACAACAGACCTCCCCACGCCAAACTGGTGTCCCACCGAATGGTAGCTGTCGGGGTGGCCAGCTTCCGCAGCTCAATAGCAACTTGCTTCTCCAGGAGGGTGGCGGGCTGCAGGTGGGTGTCCTGTCATTGTAGGACAGGGGGGAGCCAGGTACACAGCTCCTGGGATGTGGACTTCCGCATTCGGAAGTTTCGGATCCAATGCTGGTCGTCCCACAGCTCCATGACGAGATGGTCCCACCAGTTGGAATGGGTGTCCAGCCTCCAAAATCGCCTCTCCAGAAAGAAGTTCAGTGGCAAGGCCATTGGTGCTACAGCCTGGGCGAGGGGCTCAAGGCTGGGTTCTGAGTCCAGATGGGGCAGGAGCATCATGAGGGTGTCATGGGGGTGCAGCAGAATTTCCAGCATGGCAGCATGGGGCCATTGCCTGCCCAGGGGTAGCTCCGGCTCCATGGCAAAAAAAAGATTCAAAACCAGAAAAACCAACCAAGCACCAAACTGGTCCAAGAGGCCACCTGTGTTTTTTCCGGGAGGCCAGTTCTTGCACAAAAACCCCTGCGGAGCATCCACACTTCCCTTTTTGCACAAGAGCTATGGCGCAAAAAGGAGTTATTCCTCCTGGGGAGAGGAATAACTCTACCGCAAAAAGCCCTCTCTTCTGCCATTTTACTGTAATTTTTTTTGTGCAAAGACATGCTTGAGGTGTGGACACTCCGCTGGTTTTTGTGCAAAACCAGCCGTTTTTGTGCAAAAACCTTGTAGTGTAGACATAGCCTGAGTGGAGAAGACCCACGGTCCTGAGACAGGACAAGACAACAGATTTCTGCATCGATTTCTGAAAGGTTAACACAGAATTGAAACTTGATGCTTCCCTGAGGCAGAGAATAGATGAACAAGAGTTTCAACTGCCAGATACTGCAGATTCAACTACTTTAGACCTCAGCAAGTCATACTGGAATCCTGAGACAAGAGAGACTTCTCCATGCCCTTTGGCCTGTAATAGTTCAGAATCACATTATTTCATCTCCACTGCAAGGCAGTGACTTTTCTGAGGCTACGTCTAGACTGCTGCTTTATATCAGAAAAAGGTATGAAAATTGCGCTCCGCATTTTGCGTACCTTTTTCTGGTAGTTTTCTCAGAAGAGGCTTTTCCGAAATTTGGCCCATCTACACTGGGCCAAAGTTCAGAAAATACCTCCTCTCTCGGCAGAGCCCTTCTTCCTCAGGGCACGAGGAAGACAGGGCTTCTGAAAGAGCACGTCTCCTCTTCCGCAAAAAATGTCGGAAGAGCAAATGCATTTCCTGGATGCAGCAAAGTTTTTACGGGATACGTCCCGTATCCCAAAAAAACCTCTGCAGTCTAGACATAGCCTGTGGCCAAAGAACTGGATATTTCAGCCACAAAGGCGGTATGCAGCTGTATGCAGCTACAAACAGCTAAAAAATGACTTTGTTCTTTCTTGGGGCAGCATCCCACACCCAGTGCACCTGGAGGTACATTGCAACCAGGATTGAAAAGTAAAACTATTAGTTGCTAGAATGGTGAGTCTGCAAAATTCAGGTTCCCCTGAGACTCTCTGCCTCGTCTCAGCAAATTATTTCTTCACTCCCAGGAGAAGCTCTCAAGCTGCACTTCTCTAGAGTCTCTGCTGCTCACGGAGCCAAGGGAATTGTCTGAGAGTCCTGCCAACCTGAGAGTCCACAGAGACTGTGAACGGGAATGATAAATGGGACTGCCCAGATTGGCGCCTGTCAGACATGTGAGACTCAGACACTGGCTTAGGGGGCTCAGCCTCTCTGTAGCAGTAGGAAATTTCCTCCCTCTGCTGAGCAGGATTTTGGTGAGTTGCTTTTTTCTGCATTACTGTTAATGCTATGGTAACCCAGACACCTAATGTGTGGTTCACTGTCCCATGCAGTGGCCCCTAGACCACAGCAACAGCCAAAATCAAGAGACCTCTACAGCGTGGGCTGAGAGCCAGCAGACTTCTAGCTCAGAGGGTAGATTCTCCTATACAAGGTCCCAGGTTCAAATCCAGAAGTTATACTATGGGCACAGGAAGAGGTTTGAGGCAAAAACCATCTGGGAAGGAATTCAACAAGACAGTGGCCGGAAGTGCTTAGTGTTGTCAGAAACACCAAAGGGTTTACCTGGTGAAATAGACAAATATTTATTTATTTTTACTTTTCTCTTACTTTGTTCTTCCATCTGTCCCAGTAACTATTTATTTTTTAGCTGTGTCACTTTTCCTATGGTTTGTTCAATGTCTCCAAATCAGCAACTTCCTTTCCCTTCCTAGCCTCTGCAATGGGCATCTGTGTTTCCAGAACATTCCTATGAAGAACGGGTTGTAGAGTGCCCAGATTCTGCTCTCAAACTGTGCCTTTACTGGGTCACTCCAGATTGACACTGGCTTCCCTGAGAACCGTATCAAGACTCAGGTGTATTGAGATCCCTGGCTTTTAGACCTTGTCTCAGAACACTACATAACCTGAGGGGTTTCCCTCAGACCCTCTCAGCAGCCTCACAGAACAGTGCTCTCTGTAGGACCCAAAGCCATGATTTTTACACCTGGGAGCCAAAATATATACAATAAGGGTCCCATTGAAGTCAATGGCAAAGCTGCCAATATAGCCAGGAGTTGACCATGAATCTACACATAAGGACATGAATGGAACAGCCTGATTTACAATGACCATGAGCCTCCCGTGTCTTCAACTGGAGTTGTCCCGTGTCCTCTAAGGACGGGTAAGCTTGTTTGGACAGAAGAACTCACTGGAGGTTTGCTGAGATCCCGAAGTCATAAGGGTAAACGTTGAAAACAATCAGGATAATAATTTCTTCAGGAAGGCAGACAGCTCTGCTCTCTCCTTGCTCCTGCAGCTCAGTGTTAGAAGAGGATACAAAGTTCCAAAAGGAAGTAAAATAAATGAATCTTTCTGGCTGAGAGGAAACCTAGCAGGGTTGAAATCACATGGGTCAGGTCCAATGAGGCACACCTTCAGGGGCAGAAAAGAGAGTGGGCCGGGGAGGAGGGGACACAGGACGTGTGGTATTCACATCAGGATGGCCCAGAGTTTGGAAATGAGCTGAATGCTGCTAAAGGGACAGATCAAAGAGATATCACAAGGAGAGGTCCAGGTTGGATATTAGGAAAAACTATTTCACTAGGAGGGTAGTGAAGCACTGGAATGGGTTACCTAGGGAAGTAGTGGAGTCTCCATCCCTAGAGGTGTTTAAGTCTCGGCTTGACAAAGCCCTGGCTGGGTTGATTTAGTTGGGATTGGTCCTGCCTAGAGCAGGGGGCTGGACTTGATGACCTTCTGAGGTCTCTTCCAGCTCTATGGTTCTATGATTCTATGATTCTATGATAAGGGGGGAGGAGTCCTTTGGCACCTTATAGACTAACAGATTTATTGGAGCATAAGCTTTCGTAGGCAAAGACCCACTTCGTCAGATGCATGTAGTGGAAATTCCATCTGAGGAAGTGGGTCTTTGCCCATGAAAACTTATGCTCTGATAAATCTGTTAGTCTATAAGGTGCCACAGGACTCCTTGTTGCTTTTGCAGATCCAGACTAACACGACCCTGTAGCTGCTTGTAACAGTGGGCCCCTGGAACACACCTGTTAAACCCAGGATGCTCTGGGGCCATTTGCTAGCCAGTTCTGTTAGTCTTTCATGGCAAGAGTTGGAAACTCATTCCTCAGTGCAGAGATTTCATGGGGTCAAATCATTTTTTTTTCCCCACCAATAATGTCCATGACGATGGTGACAGGATCTCTCAGCCTTGTGAAATGCACATGTAATGTAACATTTCCAAGGTGTCACAGTCACATGAGGATTTTGCCCGATATAGATAATTCAGCTCGGTAGAGGGCAAAGTGCCCCCAGGTGGGTCCTGGGGAAAAGTGCACAGATTTCACAGCGAGGAGGGAACGTTATGACCATGCAATCTTAATTCCTGTAGAGAACGATCCAACCTTAATTTAAAACTTCTCAATCATGAAGAATCTGCCGTGTCCTTTCGGAAATTATTCTCAAGGTTAAAAGATGTATGCACTGTATCCAGTCAGAATTTCTTTTTATTTCAACTTCCAGCCATTACATCCATCTAAATCTCCTTATGCTCAGCTGAGAAGCCTATTATTATATACTAGCAGAATTACCCGGTGTCACCAGGGGAAAATATAGTAAAAGGTGTGATGAATGAACTATGTCAATTACATTAACATAGCATATTTTATTGGAAATACTTTTCTCTTATATTTTACTTTAAGAAATTAACATATCTAGTACTTTTTCTGTTATCATAGGGAAAGGATCTCGTAGTTGCAGTTTATGTGACACGCTTAACAGAAAAGTCCGGCAAATGCCTATGATCAGGTGCTACTAAAAGCTAATTAGCGGCCCAATTGGGGCTCTGGGGCCCAATTGGGGCTCTGGGGAAACTGATTTTGAGATATAACCAATCCAGTTATGTAAGTTAGGAAGTCAGTAGTATTCGTGCAAAATTTGGTGTTTCTAGCTCTTACCGTTTCAGAGATTTTTCGGAATTATCAGCAGGCCCAATTGGGGCTCTGGAGGATCCGGGGGGGGGGGGGGGGACCGATTTTGAGATATAACCAATCCAGTTATTTAAGTTAGGAAATCAGTAGTATCTGTGCAAAATTTAGTGTTTCTAGCTCTTACCATTTCGGCGATCTTTCAGGACAAACAAACAAACACATTTTCAGAAATATTTTAAAGAAGATGTGTTCCATATCTAGGTAGTAGAGTCTGTTATCCAGTCACTCCATAACTCTATTTGTTAAACTAAAGAGATTGAGATCTTTGAGTCTATCACTCTGAGGCAGGCTTTGAAATGTTTTACTAATTCTTGTGATTCTTCTTAGAATGCCCTCCAGTGTATCAGTATCCATCATGAACCATGGACACCAGAACTAGACAGTGAATTCCAGCCGCAGTCATATCAGTGCCCAATACAGAGGTAAAACCATTTCTCTACCTCAGATTGAGAACCCCTGGTGGTCACCCAAGGATCACATTGGTTCTTTGGGCCACCCGATCACACTGAGAGCTCATGTTTGGTTTAATTATTCTTTCATGTCCCCCAAACTTTCTTTCGAGAACCCATGCTTCCAGGGATTGTCCCCCATCATTTGAGCATCACCTACGTTCTTTGTTCCTAGAGGTAGATATCTACATTGCTCTAGAATCACATGTTTTATTTGCTTCGACCCACTTTACCAACTGCTCCAGAGGGCACTCAATTGCTATCTGCTCTGCTTCACTAGTTATGATTCCCCAATTTTTGTGTCATCTGCAAACGTTGATACTGAGGCATGGGAAGAGCAAGCACTTCAGTTGCTCACACGAGTCTTTGCTTACATTTGTCTGTTAACGCCTTCAACTTATGTCTCGGATAAACTGGTGCCTGCAAGAAATTGCTGCACCAAAATAAACATGGGAAGTGACAGAGGCACAATCCTGTAGTCCTAAATACCAAGGACTTTCTGCTGTTCATGAACATCCCGGTGAGCACAAAGTCATAGCTCAGTCTGACAATCTCTGTTTTGTCTCCTTTTGGCATCATAGGTCAAGATGATGGTCCATCTAGCCCAGTGTTTTCTCTTTGGCTAAGTCTACATTGCGCAGTCTTGCTGCACCTCATTTGCATACCTAATGAGCCATCATTTTTGTGCAAAGGGCTTTTGCACAAGAAGGAGCAGTGTAGACTGCTCCTTTTTGTGCAAAAACTTCCTCTTGTGCAAGAGCTGTTCTACCTGAAAATATTCATCGCTGCGCCTCATTTGCATATCTTCTTGCACAAGAATGCGCAATGTAGATGTAGCCATAGAGAGTGACAGCCCCAGGCGCTGCACAGAAAGTGTAAAACCCCCAGCATTAGGGAGTTGGCCAGAGGTGACTTCACTGTCTGAGGATGTCACTCTATGCCCTGCAAACAGAGATTGGCTTCTGCCATGAAACCCAGGAAGGCATTGGCTTTCCAAAATTTTTACTAAGCTGTAACCATTCTACCTGGATAGTTTCACTGTCCATGTAAATGTCCAAACCCTTCTTAATTCTTGCTTAGGTCATGGACTCAGCTTTTCGTGTGATGTGAGTTCCTCAGGCTGCTTCAGACCTGGGAGACTAAAAGCATTCTGAATTATTGATTTTGATTTTGTGTCATGAGACGGGGGTGTGTCTACACTGCAGAGCTTAACTCAAAGCAAACTACGCAAGTTGAGCTATGTCAATTGAGTAGCTTATTTCAAAATACGCTACGCAATGGACATAGCTCAACTTTGACATAGGGAGCGTCTACATAGCACTTAATTAGAGCACTCTTCCTCTGACTTCCCTTACACCTTGTACAATGAGGGTTACAGGAGTTGGAGTAATAAGTCCTCCAGCTTGACAGTATTTTGATACTATTTCGAAATAACTGCCTGCTGTGTAGACACAGACTATGTTATTTCAGAATAATGCTAATTATTTCAAAATAGTGTTGCAGTGTAGATGTACACCAGGGAGAACACATTCTTTATCAGCTCCCTAACAGTTAGTATTATACAGAGTTTTCTCTGTCGCTCTTATTCAGCACCTTTGTGAGGTAACATTCCCACTTTTTTTCAACTTCTTCCTCTATAAGAATTTCCCTCAGCTCTAGAATATTCTTCTTCTCTTGGCCAGAACTCCTCTAGTTCAGCAGTATTTGGTGTGAGATGGGTTCACAATATTACACACAGAAGAGTCCAGAGAGAATGAAACATTGAATGACTGATCTCATGGCACTGTCTTTCCTGTAAAATCGTGCCTCCCATTTCTCCTAGATCAAAATAGTTCCCTTAGTTTCTGGCCAGTCTTGCATCGAGAGCCGTGTTTCCACGAATTGTGTTCCATGAGCCCCATGTCCCTCTGCTGAGTTCACATAATTAAATAAGAGCCTGGTTAAGGTTTGAGAAGATCATGGTTTTCCCTACAATGTGCATGCATGTTGCAATTATTGACACTGATGTTTGTCTGCCATTGTACTGCCCATACACTTGGCTTGCTTAGGTCCCTCTCAGAACTTCTCTCGATTTAGCTCTAATTTTTATATACAGATCTAGATCTTTACCACAATCTGTATCTAGATCTAAATATAGATCTGTATCATTACCTCTATTTATACCTAGATCTAGATCTCTATCTAGATATAGATATAGACATGTAGATAGATAAGAGAGAGAGGCTATGTCTAGACTGCAATTTTGAAAAAAGCGGATGCGTTCTTTCGCTATTCCTGTAATCCCCATTGTATGAGGAAGAAGGGCTATGCTAAAAGAGGAGGTTTTTCCAAAATTTGGCCCCGTGGAGATGGGCCAAATATCGGAAAAGCCTCGTTCGAAAGAAAAGTGGAAAAAAATACACAAATTGCGGTTCACAATTTGTGTATCTTTTTCCAACTTTTCTTTGCATTCTAGATATAGCCAGAGAGAGAGAGAGAGACATAGATATAGATGTACATATAGATATAGAACCATCTACAAATGATGCCACCTCCCTGCAACCCCCCTTTCTATATACTTATTAATTATAATTATTATTGTGGTGTAATGTATGCAACCCCATTCTGTGCTTCTCTCTCTTCATAGGCAACATGAGCCTTTCTGACACCAATCTACAAACTGACTACGTCATGGCAGGTTTCAACCTCACTCCCTCTGATCAGTCAACATTCATCCTAACAGGCATCCCTGGCCTGGAAAATACCTATGTCTGGATTGCCATTCCTTTCGCTATGTCCTACATTATCACCATGTTGGGAAACGTCACAGTTCTGCTTGTGATAGGCAAAGATCAGACCCTGCACAAGCCGATGTACCTGCTGATCTGCATGCTGGCACTCACTGACATCGCCAAATCCACCTCCACCTTGCCGAAGGCCCTGTGTATATTTTGGTTCAATTTAAAAAGTATCACAGTGGGTGGCTGCCTCACCCAGACCTTCTTTCTTTACACAATTGCTTTTACGCAGTCAGCCATTCTGGTTGCAATGGCCTTTGATCGCTATGTGGCCATATGTAACCCTCTCAGATATGCCACCATCCTCACCAATGCAAGAATAGCTGTGTTAGGTCTTATAAGTTTCGTAAGATCTGTTCTCTTTATGCTGCCTCTGCCCCTGTTCTTAAGCAAGCTGTCATTTTGTGCCAACCTCACTATCGCCCACACCCACTGTGAGAACATGGCTGTGGCAAAGCTGTCGTGTGGGGACATCACAGTCAACAGCATATACAGCTTGGTGGTATCATTTGTAGTCAGTGGGTTAGACCTGATGCTCATTGCTCTGTCCTACGGTCTGATCATCAGGGCCGTCCTGAGAATCTCCTCCAGGAAAGCCCACCAGAAAGCCCTCAACACCTGCACAGCCCACCTCTGTGTGATGCTGACCATTTATACTCCAGGCTACTTCACCAGCTTGACACACCGGATTAATCAGGGCATCGCTCCCCACATTCACGTGATCTTGGGCAACCTCTATCTCCTCATCCCTCCCATGCTCAACCCCATCATTTATGGGGTCAAAACCAAAGAGCTTCGTGACAAAATGAGGAAATGCACCTGCAGAATGTGATTGCCCGTGTGTGAGAAGATGGGGTAATGGGATTCCTCATAAACCAGAGGGCTCTGTCCCAATCTGGCTGAGCTCAGCATTCTTCCAGTTCACAGTCTGAGCAGTTCCTTACATCCAATGACTTATCACTCCGCCACCCAGCACAGCTCTCTCCATTGCTTCTGCTTGACCATCCCTTGCCTCTTTCTTTGTCCCCTGCCACTTGGCTTCTGTGTGCAGGGGGTGAACTGTCACAGGAGGACGGGGCCAAAAGAAATCTGATGAGGTTCAGCAATGAGAAGAGCAGAGTTCTGCACTTGGGATGTAAGAATCCCAAGCATTGGTACAGGCTGGGGACAGACTGTTTAGGCAGCAGTTCAGCAGAAAAGAACCTGGGGATCATAGTGTCTGAGAAGCTGGATATGAGTCAACAGTGTTTCCTTGTAGTGAAGAAGGCTAATGGCATAGAAGGATGCATTAAAAGGAGCATTGCCAACAGATCTAGAGAAGTGATTATTCCCCTTTATTCAGCACTGGTGAGGCCACATCTGGGGTATTGCATCCAATACAATACATTGTATTGTACATTGTATTGTACATTGTACATTGTATTGTACATGTGGATACATTGGAGAAAGTCTAGTGGAGGGCAACAAAATGACAAGAAAGCTGTAGCACATGACTTAGGAGGAGAGGCTGATAGATTTGGGCTTGTTTAGTCTTCAGAAGGGAAGAGTGAGAGGGGATTAGATAATAGCTTTTAACTACCTGAAGGGCGATTCCAAAGAATCTGGAGAGAGGCTGTTCTTAGTAGTGACAGATGGCACAATGAAGAACAATGGTCTACAGTTGCAGAGGGGATGGTCTAGGTTGGATATTAGGATGAAATATTTCACTAGGAGGGTGGGGAAGCACTGGGATGGGTTCCTTGGGGAGGGGGTGGAATCTCCATCCCTAGAACTTTTTAAGTCCTGGCATGACAAAGCCCTGGCTGGGATGATTTAGGTGGGGTTGGTCCTGCTTTGGGAAGGGAGTTGGGCTCGATGACCTCCTGAGGTCTCTTCCCACCCTAGGATTCTGTGATTCTAGGATTCTTTTCTCTGCAACTATCTGAAAGTCTAGCATCTATCCATCAAACTGATCAAAACCCCTGGTCATGCAGGGACTAATGGAACGCCACCTTACCTAACAAAGCGGCAGTGTCTTCCGCCAGTCTACCTATCAATCTTCATGCCTTAATCCACTGGATCTTTTTATCTGATTTTGGTATATGTGTCATTCTTGTGTATGAAATGGGACATATGGAGTAGGGACTACATTATGGGGTTTAAATGTGTGAATGAAAGCCATCAAGGGAGGCTTCAGTCATATGCAAATAGCCTTTTGTCCTTAAGTCTTAGCAGTGGTTGGTAGGGACGAGCCAGGTGACTCCCCATGCAATAAGGGAATCTTTAAAAACAACAGGAAAGTAGGAGTCTTTTGTTTTCAGCTGGAACACCCAGGGGAGTGAACCAGGGACCCCGGGGGGGGGGGGTGGGATGGAGATTTCCTGGTTTGAAAGTGCAGCGGGAACAGAAACAGTTTTAGGGTGACCTTGTAATAAGTTCCTACTGAGGATTTAGTGTTAGAATTAGCTTTTTCTTTTACTTTCAATTTGTAATCTTCTTTGCTCTGCTGGCTCTCACTTATAACCACTTAAATCCTACTGCTTGTGCTTAATAAAATCACTTTTATTTATTATCAAGTCCAATGTAAATAATTATTATCTGGAGGGCCAACCAGTATGCACATTCCCCCTTTCGTTGTTAAAGGGGGCTTCCCAAAATAATTCATTGCTGGTTCTGATCCCATTTGGGGAGGGGTATCCCAGGAAATTGGGCCCAAAACTGCCCTCTCCTTGGACCTGAGAGTTTCAGTGTCTGTGCTGCTTCTCCTGGGGGGCAGTGTTCTCGGCTTGGTGCCTTGGTTGGGATAGACCAGCAGTGCTGGCCCAGCAGGACTGATCTGTGAAAAGTGTACATATGGATCTAAGTTCAGGACTGGGTCAAGGTTGACAGCATGGTGGATAGTAATGGAAATCTTCCATGTGTGAGGTAAGGGGCAGTAACCAGGTAACAGAGGGGGGGCAAACCAGTATGTCAGGAATGATGTGTAACATCACACACCGGACAAAAAAAAAAATCCACAACCATTAATTGCTAGACTGGAAAGTCTGAAAAATTGAGGTTCCCCTGAGAATCTGTGCAAGTCATTTATTTGTTCCCAAGGGGACATTCTCAAGCTGCAGTTCTCTGGGGGTCTATTTTCTGCTGTTCTCCCTGCTTATGGTGCCAAGGGAATTGTCTTAGAGTCTGGCCAACCTGGGACTCCACAGAGACTTTGCAGGGGAATGATAAATGGGACTGTCCAGTTTGGTAACTGTCAGACATGTGAGACTCAGATGCTGGCTTGGGGGGCTCAACCTCTCTGTAGCAGTAAGGAAATTTCCTCCCTCTGCTGAGCAGGATTTTGGTGAGTTTTTTTTTCCTGCATTACAGTTCTGCTAAGGGTTCACGAAGATTTTCAGGGTTCAAGGCAGAAACCGTCTGGGAAGGAATTCAGCAAGACAGTGGCTGAAACTGCTTAATGTTGCCAGAAACAGAAAGGGGTAAACCTAGTTAAAATGGAAATAGACAAATAGACAAATATTTATTTACTTTCAAGATCAGTTCTTTTCTCTTACCTTGTCCTTCCAGCTGTCCCAGTAACTCTTTTGGGAACTGTGTGGTTTTTCCTCTGTGTTTTTTCAATGTCTCCAATTCAGCAACTCCCTTGCTCTGCTGGGAAGTGCATTCCTAGACTCAGCAATGGGCATCTGTGTTTCCAGAACATTCCCAACAAGAAGTGGTTGTAGAGTGCCCAGACTCTGTTCTCAAATTCTGTTTTTACTGAGTCACTCCAGATTGACACTGTCTTCTCTGAGAGCCCTATCAAGGTCCAGGTGTATTGAGAGACCCATTTTTCAATGTTGTTTCAGAATGCTTTCTAACCGGGGGGGTTCCCTCAGACCCTCTCAGCAGCCTCACAGAACAGTGTTCTCTGTAGCACGACACAAAGCCGTGCTTCTCACAGTTGTGATCCAAAATATCAGCAGTAACGGTGAATCTTGGTCCCATTGAGGTCATGGCAAAGCTGCCAATATGGCCAGGAGTTGACCCTAAATCCACATGTACGAACTTAACAGAATGGCCTCTTTTACAATGACCAGGAGCCTCCGGCGACTTCAAATGTAGTTGCTCCATGTTCTCTGAGGATGAGTGAGCTCGTGTGGAACAAGGAAGAACTAACTGAAGATTTGCTGAGATCTCAAAGTCATAAAGTTAAAAGTTGAAATCAACCAGGATAACAATTTCTTCAGGAAGGCAGAAGAACCTGCTCTCTCCTTGCTCCTGCATCTCGAGGTCTGCAGAGGATACAAAGTTCCAAAAGGCAGTACAAATAAATGGATCTCTCTGGCTAAGAGGAAACCTAGTGCAGTCAAAATCTCATGGCACAGATCCAGTTAGTGCAGCGTCAGGGAAGAAAAGAGGGAAGGGGGACACAGGACATGCAGTATCCAGATCAGAATGGCCCAGAGTTTGGAAACCTGCTGATTCCTGCTGAAGCCACAGATCAGAGATACCACAAGTCCTCCTGGGATAGGAGGGCATGTTAGGCTGGAACATAACCTGGACCGCACTGCAGCAGGTGTTGTCTGACACCATATGGTCCATCGCTTCTCCCGTTAGCAATCCCCCTGCATTCTGATGGCAACTTCAGGAATTGCTAGCTCAGAAAAGCAGACCCAGGAAGGCAGGGTTGGGTTTCTATCTGGCTGCAGCATGTTTAATGTTTGTCATTGCAAGGAAAAGTTACTCACGCTGGCTCCTTTCAGTTTCCAAGTCCCTGTCTCCTTCCCTGCACAAGCTGAGCTGACCTGCTGGGACTCCCCTCCCTCCCCAGGAAATCAGTTCATGCTCCTCTCCCCCTTATCCCTGGTGCAGGCAGACTCTGAGTTTAATTTGGCTGTGGAGGTTTTTCTCTGAGCTGTTGCTATGGGGTCTGGCACCTGTTTTACAACCTCAGAGAGGGATAACACTGTCTGGAAGGGCTGGAAATGGCAGGACCTAGAAGGATGTGTGGGCAGGACTGAGGATTGTGGGCAGGGCTGGCCCGAGACATTCGTGCGCCCCAAGCCCTGGGAGCGTGGCGCCCCCCACCCGCAGGCACCCAGCGCATGCGTGGCCCTGCCCCCTGGTGCCCGGTGATTGTGTGGTGCCGCCCTGGGCGCACAGAGCATGCACGGTGCCACCCTCGCCCGGCCCGGCAGCCCCGTGTGGCACCCCCTACAATGGGGCGCCCTGGGCGGTAGCCCGGTCAGCCCGTAGCTTGGGCCGGCTCTGATTGTGGGGCAGGGAACAGGATGGACACACTGGCAGTGGTAGAGGTGGGAAGGGTACACAGCCATGAAAGCAGCGCTTGGGGCTTTGGGAGAGGCAGGAGGTACATAGAGAAGCAGGCAGCACTGGGGAATGTGGGAACGCAGAGGACCATGGACATGGACAGAAGGTACGTGTGCGCTATTGTAATCCATGCGCACAGTGTGGGTCACTGTCCCATGTAGTGGCACTTGGACCACATACAGCCAGAGATAAGAACAAGGGGGCTCTACAGCCTAAGCTGAGAGATAGTTGGCTTTATAGCTCAACTTGTAGAAGCTCCTACACTAAGCTCCAGAGCACCCATGTTCAAATCTGCTTGGTGGCAGTTACGCTGTATCTGTAGAGTCTGGTACTTGGTTTTGGTCCTGGCTGAGGTGTATCACGGTGTGGCTGGAGTGGGGTGTGTGATAAAGGGACATATATGGGTAGCTGAACAGCACTGGACTTTGAGGAAGGAGGCAGAGGATGTGCATGGACAAGCAAACAACAGTGAATGCTTTGGGACTAGGCATTGTAAAATAAGAACTGGCAAAAGTTACAACTCTGGTGTTCGGCATAATGGATGGTCCGAATAGGAGAGGCAGACCCCACAGAGAATGGAGAGATGATCTAGTAGATTGGTGAGAAGCTCGTCTACAGAAACGAAGCCACTCTGCACTGGACAGGGAAAGATGGAAGGAAATAGTGGGAGAGGCATCGGACACCATCGGTCTTTGAGCCCATGGTTGTTGATGATGATGATGAACTCTGGGACATAAGGCATAAGGGAGCAGTCGACAAAGGCTTCCCTTGTCGACCGATCCGCGTCTTGACTCACGCGCTGTGCCGACGATCAGCTGAGCTGGCACAGCACGGCGGCCATTTTTATTTTAATGAAGCGGGGGATATTTAAATCCCGGCTTCACTGACTATGTCGGGTAGCCTATTTTACATGCCTCTGTCGGCAGAGGCATGTAGTCTAGACATACCCTCAGAGTCCTCAGAGACTGTGCAGGGCAATGATAAAAGTGACTGGTCCAGTTTGCCAACTGTCAGACATGTGAAACTCAGATGCTGGCTCAAGGGGCTCGGCCTCTCTGTAGGAGTAATGAAATGTTCTCTGCTGAGCAGGAGTTCGGTGAGTTGCTTTTTTCTGTATAGCAGTTAGTGCTAAGGGCTCAGGAAAAGTTTCATGGTTCAAGGCAAAAACCATCTGGGAAGGAATTGAACAAGACAGTGTATATTTATTATGCATCTATATATGAGATTCTGGCTCCTGAACTATATTTGTTGAACTAAAGAGATTGAGATCTTTGAGTCTATCACCATAATGCAGGTTTAGTAACCATTTTCTAATTCTTGTGATCCTGCTTGCAATGCCTTTCAGTGTATCAATATCCATCTTGAATCATGGACACCAGAACTGGACCCTGGATTCCAGCTGCAGTCGCACCACTGCCAAATACAGAGGTAAAACCATTTTCTCTACTGCTGATTGAGAGCCCCTGGATGTTATCCCAGGATCACGTTGGTTTTTTTGGCCACACGATCACAGGGAGAGCGCATGTTCAGCTTAATTATTCTTTCATGTCCCCCAGATTTTCTTCAGAGTATCTGTGCTTCCGGTGGTTATCCAGCACCATTTCAGCCTCACTTACATTCTTTGTTCCTGGACGTAGATGTCTACATTGCTCTATGAGGACACATTTTATTGGCTTAGACCCAGTTTGCCAGCTACTCCAGATTGCGCTACATCTGTTACTGCTCTGCTTCATTAGTTATGATCCACCAATTTTTGTGTCATCGGCAAACATTGATTCTGAGGCATGGGAAGGGCAAGCACCTGAGCTGCTCGCACGTGTCTCTAGTTACACTCATCCAGAAAGGCCTTTGACTTATGTCTCAGAAAAAGCAGGTGTCCGTAAGAAAGGTCCTCACCCACAGAACACTGGGAAGTAACAGAGGTGCAGGCCTGTAGCACTAATAGCAAAGCCCTTGTGCTCTTCATGAACATGGTGTTGAGCACAAAGTCAGAGTTCAGTATGATAAACTCTGTTTTGCCCCTGTGATGGATAGGAGGGGTGCTGGCCAACACCTGGTGACTAAGAGGTTAAACTCAGGTAGCTCACAAAGGCGTTGGCAGGGGGACAGAAGAACCAGTGGGGATAGAAGCGGCGAGGAGTCCTGTGGCACCTTATAGACTAACAGAAGTGTTGGAGCATAAGCTTTCGTGGGCAAAGACCCACTTTGTGGGGATAGAGTGGTGAAATGTGAATTGTATAAGATAACTTGCCTGTTTTCTTTGTGCGGGAGAGGTATACCAGGAGTTGAGAGACACAGATTGATTTTAACCTAAGCAGGATTTCCATGCCTCCAGGGTCGATGGTCCATCTAGCCCATTGTTTTCTCTTTGAGAGTGACAGCCCCAGGTGATCCAAAAGTATGTGTAAAACCCCCCAAATTGGAGGTGGGTGGGAACTTCACCGTCATGAGGATGTCACCATCATACCTAACTGAGAGAGATTGGCTTGTGCCATGAAACACACTGAGGTATGGGCTTCCCAGAATATTTATTGAGCTGCAACTATTGTACCAGGGTAGTCTCACTAGCCATGTAAATGTTCAAACCCTTCCTGACTCTTGCTTAGGTTCCTCAGTCTGGCTAGGCACTGAGGGACAAAAAGTATTCTTAATGATTTATTTTGAATTTGCGACATTTCAGTTCAGTTGAATGTTCCCTTGCTCTTGTGTTATGAGACAGAGAGAATACAAATCTTTATCTACTCTCTACCAGTTAATATTACACAGACTCTTCTCATATCCCCTCCTACTCATCACATTTGTAAGGTAACATTCCCGCTTTTTTTCAACCTCTCTGCACAAGCGTTTTCTTAGCCCTGGAATAGTCTTCTCACTTTAGCTGATCTCCTCTAGTTCTGCAATACCAATGGTTCACAGTCATGCTGGAAAGGCATAACAAGTGGGATTTTGCTGGAGTCTAGAAATGGGTGAGAGGAGAGAGGTCAGGTGAGGATTCCCTGTTCTGTTCCCTCCCTCTGGGGCATGTGGTATTGGCCACTGTCATTAAACAAGTACTAGGCTAGATGGACCTTTGATCTGATCCTGTATGGCCTTTCTGAAAAAAAAGTGGGGAGTCAGTTTTGGGACCTTTTCTGTTCAATATCTTCATCAACAATTCAGATGATGGCATAGAGAGTACGCTTATTAATTTTGTAGATGATACCAAGCTAGGAGGGGTCATCGTTCAAAATGATATGGACAAACTGGAGAAATGGCCCGAGGTAAATAGGATGAAGTTTAATACAAATGATTTTGGGATGCATTAAAAACGTGTTGTGAGCAAGACACAAGAAGGAATTCTTTTTCTCTACTCTGCGCTGATTAGGCGCCGGAGTGCTGTGTCCAGTTCTGGGCACCACATTTCAAGAAAAATGTGGAGAACTTGGAGAAGGTCCAGAGAAGAACAACAAAAGTGATGAAAGGTTTTGAAAATATGACCTATGACGGAAGGCTGAAGGAATTGGGCTTGTTTAGTTTGAAAAAGAGAAAACTGAGAGGGGACATGAAAGTATTTTTCCAGTATCTAAAAGGGTTTTACAAGGGGAAGGAGAAAAAAAAAATATCTCCTTGACCTCTGATGATAGGACAAGAAGCAGTGGGTTTGAATCCAGCCAGAGAGGTTTAGGTTAGACACGAGGAAAAACTTCCTAACTGTCAGGGTGGTTAAACACTGGAATAAATTGCCTAGGGAGAGTGAATATTTAAGAGAAGGTATAAACACCTATCAGGGATGACCTAGTTGGTGTTTGGTCCTGCTGTGAGGACAGGGAACATGACATGATGACCTCTTGAGGTCCCTTGCAGTTCTAGTGCTCCATCATTCTGTGATTACTCTGTGTGAGATGGGTACCCAGTATTATAGAGAAGAGTCCAGAGGAGAGGGAAACATCGAATGTCTGCTCTCATGGCATTGCCTTTTCTGTGAGATTCTGCCTCCCACTTCACCTGGATATATTTCCTTGGTTCCTGTCCATTCTTGCACTGTGAGCAGGGTAACACAAAGCTCAGTACCCATGACACCCAGGTCCCTCTGCTGAGTCCATACAGTTCAGAATATGGTTAGATGTTTGAAGAGTTCAAGCTGTTCCATACAATAGGCATTTATGTGGAGAGGGCGAGAGAGAGATGGATATAGATATAGATATAGATATAGATATAGATAGTGCCATTTGCAAATGTTGCCAGCTCATTGCTCCTCCCCCTTTTTTGAGTGTTACTAACTATCATGTGTATACTGTACTAAGTGTTGTGGATAGTGCATAAGCCCCTTCCTGTGTTGCTCTCTCTTCACAGGCAACATGAGCGTTTCTGAGACCAATCTACAAATTGATAACGTCGTGGCAGGTTTCAACCTCACTGCCTCTAATCAGTTGACATTTCTCCTTATGGGCATTGCTGGCCTGGAAAATGCCCACGTCTGGATTGCCATCCCTTTCGCTATGTCCTACATTATCACCCTCTTGGGAAATGTCACAATTCTGTTTGCTGTAGGCAAAGAGAAGGCCTTGCACAAGCCGATGTACCTGCTGATCTCCATGCTGGCGCTCACAGACATCACCAAAACCACCTCCACCTTGCCGAATATCCTGTGTATATTTTGGTTCAATTTGAAAGGCATTACGGCGGGTGGCTGCTTCACCCAGATGTTCTTTGTTAACACAATTGCTTTTATGCAGTCAGCCATTATGGTCACAATGGCCTTTGATCGCTATGTTGCCATATGTAATCCTCTCAGATACACCACCATCCTCAGCAATGCAAGAATAGCTACCTTAGGGCTTGTGGGTTTGCTAAGAGCTGTTCTCCTTATGCTGCCTCTGCCTCTCTTCTTAAGCAGGCTGCCGTTTTGTGCCAGCCGCACTATCGCCCATACATACTGTGAAAACATGGCCGTAGCAAAGCTGTCATGTGGGGACATTAAAGTCAACAGCATGTACAGCTTGGTGGTAGCATTTACAGTCAGTGGATTAGACTTGATGCTCATTGCTCTGTCCTATGGTCTCATCATCAGGGCCATCCTGAGAATCTCCTCCAAGACAGCCCACCAGAAGGCCCTCAACACCTGCACAGCCCACCTCTGTGTGATAGTTATCAGTTACACTCCAGGCTACTTCACCAGCTTGACACACCGGTTCGGGCAGGGCATCGCTCCCCATACTCACATTATCTTGGCCAACCTCTATCTCCTCGTCCCTCCCATGCTCAACCCCATCATTTATGGGGCCAGAACCAAAGAGCTTCGTGACAAAGTGAGCAAATGCTTCCGCAGCATGTGATTGCCCATGTGTGACAAGAGGGGGTACAGGTGTCTCCGCATTAATCGGGGTGCTCTATCCCAGTCTGGCTGGGTTCTGCATTGTTCTAGTTCACAGTCGAAGCAGGTCCTGACACCTAATGTCTTATCACTCTGTCACCCAGCACGGCTCTCTCCATTGCTTCTGCCTGAAAATCCCTTGCCTCTTTCTTTGTCCCCTGTCAGCCTCCAAACTCTCACCCACTGCCACTTGGCTTCTCTGTAACTCCCAGACTGGCAGAAGACACTGCAGCTTTCTTAGGCAAGGTGGCTTTTCATTAGTCCCTCCATGACCAGGGGTTTTGATCAG
This sequence comes from Rafetus swinhoei, assembly GCA_019425775.1. Lineage (NCBI taxonomy): Eukaryota > Metazoa > Chordata > Testudines > Trionychidae > Rafetus > Rafetus swinhoei. The sequence continues at coordinate 9,799,957 of CM033437.1, read as the reverse complement.
TTTCATAGAATTATAGAATCATAGAATGCTAGGGCTGGCATGGACATCAGGAGTCATTGAATCCAGCTTGGAAGGACCAACCCCACCTAAACCATCCCAGACAGATCTTTGTCAAGCCGAGATTTCAAAACCTCTATGGATGGAGGTTCCACCACCTCCCTAGGGAACCCATTCCCATGCTTCACCACCATCCTAGGGAAACCATGTTTCCTAATATCCAACCTAGACCTGCCCACTGTAACTTGAGACCCTTGCTCCTTATTCTGCCATCTGCCACCACCGAGAACAGCTCCCCTCCATCCTCTTTGGAACTCCCCTTCAGGAAGTTGAAGGCTGCTATCAAATCCCCTCTCACTCTTCTCTTCTGCAGACTAAAGAAGCCCAAATCTCTCAGCCTCTCCTTGTAGGTCATGAGCTCCAGCCCCCTAAGCAGTATGGTTGCTCTCCTCTGGATCCTCTGAAATGCGTCCACATCCTTTCTATACTGGGGGACCCAGAAAAGGATGCAATTTTCCAGATGTGGCCTCACCAGTGTCGAATAAATAGGATGAATAGAAGTTAGGTTTTCAGATAGGCAAAGTGAAAAGAAAGAAATTACCATGCTGAACTTATAAATGTATAATAGGTACGGTGATCCAGTCAACAAAGTTTGCCTGATTTTTTATAGCCAATCCTTCAGGAAATCCTGCTGATATTACAAATAAAGATTAACAATAACAAAGTAATTATTTGTGCATCACCCTCGGAGTGTTTTGTAGCACATGCTGCATGTTTCATCATGAAACAGGAAAAGTCTTTTTATTTTATTGTTTTGTAACCATCTCTCACTACAAATGAGACAGTGTGGAGATCCACACCTATTCACAAATGCATACAAGTCTGCCCACTGCTTATGAAAATGTTGATATCTATCATCACGTATGATTATGGAAAGATTTCTCAAGCAATCAAATAAAAAGGGAATATACACAACCCCCAATGAGTGGAGAGGATTGATGCTTATTAAAATGAACAGTTAAAGGTAAAATAGTCAAAAAAAAATCTTGACATGAGTAATTACACAATTTTAAAATGTTGAATTAATTTTTCATTTTAATTTAAAAGAGTTATGTGTATTTTGGGGATGACAGAAGAGCCATATTTGGGTCTGTACTGAACCATATTTGACTCTACAGCCATAGGTTGCCGACCCCTGCATTAGACAATGTGCAGTTGTATGAGCCTCTGATGTTGTAGCTGATGTGGTTAGGTCCTGTGATGGTGTCACTTGTATAGATGTGTGGACAGAGTTGGCAAAAGGGTTTGTTGCAGGGTTAGGGGCCTGTGTGAGTGTGTCAGAGGTGTGACGTGTGGCTGCCAGAAAGGATTTGCTTCAGGTTGGGGGATTGTCTATAGGCAAGGACTGGCCAATCTCCCAAAGTCTGTGAGAGTGAGGGATCGTTTTCCAGGATCGGCTGTAGATTGTTAAAGATGGGCTGTAGCTGATGACTAGGGACGTTCTGTTATTTTCCTTGTTTGGTCCACCTAGTCTAGTGCCTTCTGTATGAGAGTGACAGACCCAGGTGATGCAGAAGAATGTGTAAACCCCCCACCATTAGGGAGACAGCCGGGGGTGACTTCACCATTATGAGGATATCACCGTAACGCCAAGCAGGCAGAGATTGGCTTGTATTAGGGAACACAGGCTCAGGCATGGTTCCACAGTTCATATCATGAGCAATCTGAGCAGCAATTCTTCAGGAAAGAGATTTGGGGTGCGTCTAGACTACAGGGATTTTTCAGAAAAACATGCTTTTTTCGAAAAAAACTTCACCTGCATCCACACCACTCGCGTTCTTTTGAAAGAAAATCAAAAGAACACAGGGGGGTTTCCGACATTGTAAACCTCATTCTACGAGGAAGAATGCCTCTTCCGAAAGAGCGCAGGAAAAAAGAGGCCTCCGGGAAAAAGCACAGGTGCCCTGATGGACGCTCCATCCACACTAATCACAGCTCTATAGTTCCTGTCTCCTGGCAACTATTAAAGCTGCAGGTACCCGGGGCAAGCCTTGTGGCAGGAAGCCAGCCTTGCAGCAGGACCTTGACCATGAGGCTCTGAATGCCACAGGCCTGCTGACAGATGGCAGAACCACAAGCCCCCTGGGATTCTCCTGGTCCTTCCAGGGAGCAGCCCCAAGGGTCCCAGGACCCACCCAGAGGCACTAAACACCAGGTGCCTTCCTGGACCGGGCCAGAGATCCTTTCTCTCCTGGAGCTGTTGGGGGAGGAAGAGGCCCTGAAGGATCTGACCTACAAGCACAAGGCCAAGAAGCACCGGCAAGGGTATGCCTGAGCTAGGGAGGGCAGCTCTCGCTCTGGAGCAGGACCACACTCCTGCCCATACTATAGAGAGCTCCACCAGATACTGGGTGGTAGGCAAGCCCTTTCCCCACACATACTGGTGGACTCGGGCTTGGAGACAATGGTGGTCACCCGGCCAGAGCTCATGGAGGAAGAGGATGATGATGATGATGACCGACATCAGCTGCAGGAGGAGGAGGACACCAGCAGCATCGTCACCCTCACCCTGGAGCTGGTACCCCAGGCCCTGGACATCTCCCAGGCATCATCTGACGCCAGGGAGGGATCATCAGGTGACTGCTGTCAAGTTGTGACACACATAGGTCGGGGGAGGCGGGCGCGATTGTCACTCGACATGCTTGGCCTGGACAGCATGCAAATGGTTGTGCACGTGCAAGCACATGCAGTGGCAGTGTGCACCATATGGTCTCAGGAGCCAGCCCCGGAGCACACACAGGCTGCTGCTCACAGCTTCAGGGGAGGCCCCACACACTTCCGACCCCTGGGAGGGACAGCCTCCTTCCTCCCCCGCCATTGCCAGAAGCAGTCTGGGCAAAGGGCGCATGCACGACCCCACACAGACCGAGGAGAGTCGCACACAGCACACGGCCATGCTTGCATGCACGAGGCACCACCCTCTTCTGCAGACAGTGCTGCCAGGTGCAGGTGTGTGTGGGCCCAGGGAGGGCCAGGCGGTTCCAGGCCCCTCTCCCGCACATGGGATCCCACTTTGGCCAGACACTTCCCTGGCCGGTTTGTCCACGGGGGGGCAGGGGGAAAGTGGGCAGGATGGATCCCTGGGCACCTTGGGGCCCCTGTGAGATGGGGCCTACTGTATAGGCCACACGTGGCCTTGCTCTTGGGACATCACCGTCCCCTGTTCCAGGGACAATTGCTCACTGCTCACAGAGGAGGGCACAGCCTCAGGGACAGTGTCTGCAGGGATGACTGACCGCCTCTCCCTCTTGTCCTCCACAGCTGGACCAGCTGTTGCTGAGGGGCGAGCCACACCAGCCCAGGCAGCTGACCGAAGCTGGGGGAGCTGCAAGCACTGGACGGTCCACCAGGACCTCATGCGACAGCACATCGCAGTCCTGCATGACATGCAGCAAACCCTGACTCAAAAGGTCCACAATGATGTTGAGTGGCGCACTCGCATGTGGGACCAGCTCTCGTGGCAGGACGAAAATATGTGTGCCACCATCCGGGAAGTGATGGCACACCCGAGTCCTGTCCCCACTCCTGCTCTGAAATGAAATCTAATGTGGATAAGTGTAAAGTAATGCACATTGGAAAAAATAACCCCAACTATACGTACAGTATGATGGGGGCTAATTTGGCTACGACAAATCAGGAAAGAGATCTTGGAGTTATCATGGATAGTTCTTTGAAAACATCCACACAGTGTGCTGCGGTGGTCAAAAAGGCAAATAGGATGCAAGGAATTATTAAGAAAGAGAAAGAAAATAAGACACAGAATATCTTACTGCCCCTGTATAAAACTATGGTACGCCCACATCTTGAATACTGTGTACAGATGTGGTCTCCTCACCTCAAAAAAGATATATTGGCCTTAGAAAGGGTTCAGAAAAGGGCAACTAAAATGATTAGGGGTTTGGAACGGGTCCCATATGAAGAAAGGTTAAAGCGACTGGGACTTTTCAGTTTAGAAAAGAGGAGACTAAGGGGGGATATGATAGAGGTGTATAAAATCATGAGTGATGTGGAGAGGGTGAATAAAGAAAAGTTATTTATTAGTTCCCATAATAGAAGAACTAGAGGACACCAAATGAAGTTAATGGGTAGTAGGTTTAAAACTAATAAAAGAAAGTACTTCTTCACACAGCTCGTAGTCAACCTGTGGAACTCCTTGCCAGAGGAGGCTGCGAAGGCTAGGACTATAACAGAGTTTAAAGAGAAGCTAGATAATTTCATGGAGGTTAGGTCTATAAAAGGCTATTAGCCAGGGAATAGAAATGGTGTCCCTGGCCTCTGTTTGTCAGAGGCTGGAGAAGGATGGCAGGAAACAAATCGCTTGGTCATTGTCTTTGGTCCACCCCCTCTGGGGCACCTGGCGCTGGCCACTGTTGGCAGACAGGATACTGGGCTAGATGGACCTTTGTTCTGACCCAGTATGGCCATTCTTATGTTCTTATGTTCTCTCCCTGCTCCTGCTTCCCCCGCCCTTGCTCCCCCCACCCCTGCTCCCCCTGCCATCCCAGACACCACTGCAGCCCCCTCTTACTCATCCCCCTATTGTCCCAGGCCCCACCCAAGCCTGAGTTCATCGAGGTCCCTTGACCCAAGGTGGCACTTGCAGGCGCTCTAAGCACCACTTCCAGCCCTGAACCCTCATCATCGTTCTCAGCCCCCCTCCAGGTTCCGAGCCCCTCTCCTCTCTCCCCCCTCCAGGTTCTCAGTCCCCCTCTGCCCCAGTTACTTTGATTATAAAGAACAAAATACAAAGTGTTTTTGAAAGCAAAACTGGTGTCTTTATTAGTTGCACAGGGAAGGGGGGAAAGGAGGGGTTGTGGTGGGAAAGATATAACAGGGGCAAGGCACAAGCCCCCATTGGGGAGGCCCTGGGGAGAGTCACTGGCCTCCTTCAGAGAACTTCTCTCTCAGGGCCTCACAGATGCACACCCTGGCCTGATGGGCCTGACCATGGCAGCTGTCCAGGGCTGTTCAAATACCCTCCCCTCGCAATCAGCCTCTGTCCCCCACCGATGGAGGAAGGCCTCCCCTTTGCTCTCCACCAGGTTGTGGAGCACGTAACATGCAGAGACCACCTCAGGGATGTTGCACTCCTCCACGTCGAGGCGTGTCAGGAGGCACCTGAACCGGGCCTTAAGGCACCCGAAGGCACATTCCAGGAGCCCGGTTCAGATGCGCATTAAAATGTTCCCTGGTGTGGTCCAAGTGGCCAGTGTAGGGCTTCATGAGCCATGGCATGAGTGGGTAGCTGAGTTTCTGCCCATGGATGCACTGTGAGCCGGGTTTCCCAGAGTTCTGTACCATGATGCTCATGTCCCTCTCCTGAGTTCATACAGTTAAATCAAGAAGGGCACAGATGCCCACAATACCACCATACTGAAATGGTCCCAGAACAACATGTAGTCCCTCCTGCTCACTGGCCCAGTATGAGGGTATTCAACCTAGGGGAAGCCTAGTGACTTTTTACACAAGTCTGAGAGATAGGGTGTGATGAGCCTTTCTGTTCTCTGCATTGAGTGTCTATTTGTGCTCCTCAGACAAGACCCAGTCAGAGAAACCACCAGGAAGAGGCTTTATTCTGGCTAAGAAGTATTGATGGACCTAACCTCCATGAACCCATCTAGCTCTTTTTTGAACCCTGTTAAAGTTCTAGCCTTCACTGCATCCTCTGGCAAGGAGTTCCACAGGTTGACTGTGTGCTGAGTGAAGAAAAAAACCAGGACCAGATGGCATTCACCCAGGAGTTCTGAAAGAACTCAAATGTGAAATTGCGGAACTATTAACTATTGTTTGTAACCTATCCTTTAAATCAGCTTCTATATCCAATGACTGGAAGATAGCTAATGTAACGCCAATATTTAAAAAGGGCTCTAGAGGCGATCCCGGCAATTACAGTCCGGTAAATCTAACGTCAGTACCGGGCAAATTAGTTGAAACAATAGTAAAGAATAAAATTGTCAGACACGTAGAAGAATATAATTTGTTGGGCAAAAGTTCACATGGTTTCTGTAAAGGGAAATCATGTCTTACTAATCTATTAGGGTATGTCTACACTAGCCCCCTAGTTTGAACTAGGGTGGCTAATGTAGGCATTCGAACTTGCAAATGAAGCCCGGGATATTTAAATCCCGGGCTTCATTTAAAGTTCGAATGCCTACATTAGCCACCCTAGTTCGAACTAGGGAGCTAGTGTAGACATACCCTTAGAGTTCTTTGAAGGGGTCAACAAACATGTGGACAAGGGGGATCCAATAGATATAGTGTACTTAGATTTCCAGAAAGCCTTTGACAAGTTCCCTCACCAAAGGCTCTTATGTAAATTAAGTTGTCATGGGATAAGAAGGAAGATCCTTTCATGGACTGAGAACTGGTTAAAAGACAGGAAATAAAGGGTAGGAATAAATGGTACATTTTCAGAACGGAGAGGGGTAACTAGTGGTGTTCCCTAAGGGTCAGTCCTAGGACCAATCCTATTCAACTTATTCATAAATGATCTGGAGAAAGGGGTAAACAGTGAGGTGGCAAAGTTTGCAGGTGATACTAAACTGTCAAGGTAGTTAAGACCAAAGTAGACTGTGAAGAACTTCAGAAAGATCTCACCAAACTAAGTGACTGGGCAACAAAATGGCAAATGAAATTTAATGTGGATAAATGTAAGGTAATGCACATTGGAAAAAATAACCCCAAGTATACATATAATATGATGGGGGCTAATTTAGCTACAACTAATCAGGAAAGAGATCTTGGAGTCATCATGGATAGTTCTCTGAAGACGTCCATGCAGTGTGCAGTGGCACTCAAAAAAGCAAACAGGATGTTAGGAATCATTAAAAAAGGGATAGAGAATAAGACGGAGAATATCTTATTGTCCTTATATAAATCCATGGTACGCCCACATGTGGAATACTGCGTACAGATGTGGTCTCCTCATCTCAAAAAAGACATACTGGCATTAGAAAAGGTTCAGAGAAGGGCAACTAAAGTGATTAGAGGTTTAAAGAGACAGGGACTTTTCAGCTTGGAAAAGAGGCGACTAAGTGGGGATATGATAGAGGTCTATAAAATCATGAGTGGTGTGGAGAAAGTGAATAAGGAAAAGCTATTTATTTGTTCCCATAATATAAGAACTAGGGGCCACCAAATGAAACTAATGGGCAGCAGGTTTAAAACATATAAAAGGAAGTTCTTCTTCACACAGCGCATAGTCAATCTGTGGAACTCCTTGCCTGAGGAGGTTGTGAAGGCTAGGACTATAATAGGGTTTAAAAGAGAACTAGATAAATTCATGGAGGTTAAGTCCATTAATTAATTAATTAGCCAGTATGGGTGAGGAATGGTGTCCCTAGCCTCTGTTTGTCAGAGGGTGGAGATGGATGGCAGGAGAGAGATCGTTTGATCATTACCTGTTCGATTCACTCCCTATGGGACATCTGGCATTGGCCACTGTCGGCAGACAGGGTTCTGGGCTGGATGGACCTTTGATCTGACCCAGTATGGCCATTCTTATGTTCCTTTTGTTTGTTTTAAACCTGCTGCCTATTAATTTCATTTGGTTCCCCTGAGACTTTGGGCTATGTCTCAGCCAATCATTTCTTCACTCCCAGGGGATATTCTTAAGCTGCAGTTCACTAGGGTCTATTTTCTGCTGTTCTCCCTGTTCACGGTGGCTAGGGAATTGTGTGGGAGTCCTGCCAAACTGAGAGTCCACAGAGACTGGGCAAGGGAATGATAAATGGGACTGGCCAGTTTGGTGACTGTCAGACATGTGAGACTCGGATGCTGGCTCGGAGGGCTCAGCCTTTCTGTAGCAGTAACGGAATTACTAGCCTCTTCTGGCTAGGCTTTCGGTGAGTTGACTCTTTCTGCATTACAGTTAGTGCTAAGGCTTTCAGGGTTCAAGACAAGAACCGCCTGGGAAGGCATTCAACAAGAAAGTGGCTAGAACTGTTCAGTGTTGTCAGAAACTCCAAGGGGTTTACCTAGTAAAATTGGAAATAGACAAATATTTATTTATATTTAAGATCAGTTCCTTTTCTCTCACCTTGTCCTTTCATCTGTCCCAGTAACTCTTTTGGGAGCTGTGAGGTTTCTCCTGTGGTTTGTTCAATAACTCCAATTCAGCAACTTCCGTGCCCAGCTGGGAAGCGCATTCCTACCCTCTGCAATGGGCGTCTGTGTTCCCAGAAGATTCCCAACACGAGGGGGTCTCCGAGGGGTGCCCAGATTCTGCTCTCAAATTCTGCCTTCACTGGCTCACTCTAGATTGACACTGGCCTCTTAGAGGAGTATCAAGGCCCAGGTGCATTGAGACAGAGGACATGCAGTGTTCAGATCACAATGGCCCACAGTTTGGAAACAAGGTGAATCCTGCTGAAGCCACAGACCAGAGATACAACAAGATCTCCTGAGATAAAGGGGTGTCTCAGACTGCACATTATCTGGACCACATTGCAGCAGATGGCATCTGGCACCATACGGACCATCCCTCCTCCTATAAGGAATCCCACTGCGTTCTCATGGCAACTTCAGGAATTGCCAGCACAGAAAAGCAGCCTCGGGAAGATGGGTTTGGGTTTCTAACAGGCTGCAGTACGCTAAAGCTTTGCCATTGCAAGGAAAAGTTACTCATGCTGGCTTCTTTGAGTTTCCAAGTCCCTGTCTCCTTCCCTGCACAGGCTGAGCTGATCTGCTGGGGCTCCCTTCACCCCCAGAAAATCAGTTCATGTTGATCTCCCCCTTTTCCCCAGTGCAGGCAGACTCGCAGTCTGTGGACATGTTTCTCTGAGCTGTTGCTCTTGTGACCACCACTGGGTGGATTTGAACCTGGGACCTTTGAAGCTGAGTATAGGAGCCTCTATCCTCTGAGCTAAAAGCCAGGTTGCTCCCAGCCCATGCTGTAGAGGTCTCCTGGTCTTAACTATTGCTGTGGTCTAGGTACCACTTGCATTGCTCAGTAATGCAGTAATATGCAAATGAGGTTAAGCTGGAATATCGCCGAGCCTCATTTGCATACCTAATGAGCCACCATTTTTTCAGAAGAGGCTCTTGCGCAAGAAGGAGTGTCTACACTGCCCTTCTTGTGCAAGAAAAACCCTCTGCACAATGCCGTTACACCTATTACTTGAGAGGAAGAACGGCATTGTGCAAGAGGGTTTTTCTTGCGCAAGAAGGGGCAGTGTAGATGCTCCTTCTTGCGCAAGAGCCTCTTCTGAAAAAAATGGTGGCTCATTAGGTATGCAAATGAGGCTCGGTGATATTCCACACAGCCTCATTTGCATATTACTTGCGTAAGAAGCCGCGAGTGTAGACATAGCCTAGGTGTGTGGGTTACACTATGGCGTCTGGCACCTGTGTTACATCCTGGGTGAGGGATTTCACTGTCTGGCCGGGCTGGAAATGGCAGGACCCCTCTGGGTGAGTGGACAGGACCCGGGATTTTGGGGCAGAGAACAGGATGGACACTCTGGCAATGGTAGAGGTAGGGAGGAAGGGGTGCACAGCCAGGAGGGCAGCTCTGGGGGCTTTGGGAGGCTCGTAGAGAAGCAGGCAGCACTGGGGACTGTGGGAACACAGAGAGCCATGTACATGGACAGAAGGTACGTGTACGTTATTGTAACCCATGTGCACAGTGTGGGTCACTGTCCCATGTAGTGACACTTACAGAGAGAAATAAGAACAAGGAAGCTCTTCAACCTTTGCTGTGTACCTACTGGTTTAATAGCTCTAGCTGTAGTAGTGCCTATGCTAAGCACTAGCACCCCCAGGTTCAAATCCACTGGGGGGTGGTTGCAGTGTCTCTGTGGAGTCTGGTACTTGAATTAGTGTTGGCTGAGGTGAATAAGTGTGGGGGGTTGAATAAAGGAACATATATAGATAGTTGAGCAACACTAGAGTTTGAAGGAGGAGGCAGCGGGTGGATGAGCAAGCAACAGTGGAAGCTAAGGGGGTTGACATTATATAATGAGAACGGGCTACGCTGGGACATCTGAGGGCTGATATTAATACAGGTGCTCTGTCTAGGAGCCACTGAGAGCTGCGCTGGAACCATTTGCTGACCAGCTCTGTTTCTCTTTCATGGCAAAGGTTGGAAACTCATTCCTGGGTGCAGAGATTTCCCGAGGTCAAATCATGTTTTTCTCACCATTAACGTTTATCCACAAAGACGGCAACAGGATCTCTCAGTGTTGTGAAATACACAAGTAAAGTCACATTTCCAAGCTGCGACAATCACATGAGAATTTTGCCTGAAAACGATCATACAGCTCAGTAGATGGCAAAGTGCTCCCAGCTGGGTCCTGGCGAAAAGTGCACAGATTCCACGGCTAGGAGGGAACGTTATGACCATGTACTCTTAATTCCTGTAGAGAATCATCCAACTTTAATTTAAAACTTCTCAGTTGTGAAGAATCTGCCGTGTCCTTTCAGAAAATGTTCTACAGTAAATTATTCTCGAGGTTAAAAGATGTATGCACTGTTTCCAGTTAGAATTTCTTTTAATTTCAACTTTCAGCCAATACATCCACCTAAATCTGTGTATGCTCGGCTGAGAAGCATATTATTAAGTATGTGGCCCGCATCTAGGTAGTAGGGTCTGTTATAAAGTCACTCTTTAACTGTATTTGTTCAACTAAAGAGATTGAGATCTTCGAGTCTATCGCTATGAGGCAGGGTTTGAAATCTTTTACTAATTCTTGTAATTTCTCTTGGAATGCCTTTCAGTGTATCAGTATCCATCTTGAACCATGGAGACCAGAACTAGGCAATGAATTCCAGCTGCAGTCACACCAGTGCCCAATACAGAGGTAAAACAATTTCTCTACCTCAGGATATTCTTCTGAAAAAATGTCAGTTATGTCCACTTTGCAATCGTGTTCTTCTGAAAGAAAATCAAAAGAACAGAGGGGTTTTTCTGACATTGGTAATCCTTATTCTATTAGGAAGAAGTCTTTTCCAAAAGCTCTTTCACAAAAAGGCGTGTGTGGACGGGGAAGAGGGAGTTCTTTCAACAGATGAAAGAGGAAAAAGCACAGATGCCCTGGTGGTCACTCCATCCCTAGTAATCACAGCTTACATGAGAGATAGCGTCCGTTCAGCATGGGAGCTATCTTTCAAAAAGCAGATCGCATTTTCGATGCTTTTTTGCTGTGTGGACGCTCATTTTGGAAGAAGTTTTTTCAGATCTCTTCCTGAAAAGCTTCTTCTGAAAGAAGCCTGCAGTCTAGACATAGCCTCAGATTGAGAACTCCTGGTTGTCACCCCAGGATCACATTGGTTCTTTGGGCCACCCGATCACACTGGGAGCTCATGTTTGGTTTAATTATTCTTTCATGTCCCCCAAACGTTTTTTCGAGAACTCGTGCTTCAGGGATTGTCCCCCATCATTTGAGCATCACCTACTTTCTTTGTTCCTAGAGGTAGATATCTACATTGCTCTAGGAGCACACATTTTATTTGCTTCAACCTACTGTGCCAACTTCTCCAGATTGCACTCAATCAGTATCTGCTCCACTTCACTATTTATGATCCCCTAATTTTTGTGCCATGTAGATACTGAGGCATGGGAAGGGCAAGCAGATGAATTGCTCACATGAGTCTCTGTTTACACTTGTCTGTTAACACCTTCAAGTTATGTCCCCGATAAAACTGGTGCTTGCAAGAAACTGATGCTCCAAAAGCAACATGGGAAGTGACAGAGGCAGAAGACTGCAGCCCTAAGTACCAAGGCCTTTAGAATCATATTTCTCCTGTTCATGAACATCCCGGTGAGCACAAACTTTAGCTCAGTCTGACAATCTCCACTTTGTCTCCTTATGGCATCACAGACCAGGACTATGATCTATCTTCTCTTTGAGAGTGACAGCCCCAGGTGCTGCAGAAGAATGTGTAAAACCCCCAGCATTAGGGACATGGGTGGGGGTGACTTCCCCATCATGGGGATGTCACCCTATGCCCATCAGAGAGATTGGCTTGTGCCATTGAGGTATGGGCTTTCCAAAATATTTATTTAGCTGTAACTATTGTACCTGGATAGTTTTACTATCCATGTAATTGTCCAAACCCTTCCTGATTCTTGCTTAGATCATGGTCTCAATTTTCTCTTGCGACATGTGTTCCTCAGACTGGTTAGGCTCTGAGTGACAAAAAGCATTTTGAATTACAGATTTTGATTTTGTGGTATGAGACAGAGAGAACACATTCTTTATCTGTTCCCCACCAGTTAGTATTATACAGACTTTTGTCATGTCACTCTTATTCATCACCTTTGTGAGGTAACATTCCGACTTTTTTCAACTTCTTCCTATATAAGAATTTCCCATCTTCTTCTCTTGATCTGAACTCCTCTAGTTCATCAATATTTGGTATGAGATGGTGTGAAGGACCAGGCCGGCTCTGGGCACCGCTGAGGGCGTCCGCTCAGGGCAAATTGCTCAAATCCGGGGCTCTCTCTAGCCCCCAGACTGGAGGCCTTCCCAAATAGGCCACAAAGCAGTCCCACAGAGCACTTCAGCTGCCTGCCTAAAGCATCACGAGCAAAACCCCTTCGGTACCCCAGCAATATCTGTGCCCCAGATGGCCCCGGGCCTCATACACAGGTGAGGGGTCTTAGAACCCCATCTCACCTACCCCGAACAAGTTCTGTCCGGTTCCAAGAAACCAGCCACAGATCCCTGGTCAATTTACCCTCTAGGTCTTACCCACAAATCACGCTGAGACAATCCTTTAGAATCTACAATCTAAAGGTTTATTGCTACAAGAAAGAAAAGCATGAGAGTAAGGTTGTCAAAGGATAATACATTACATGCATCGAATCTCCCAGTTCTCGATGCAGGCTCTAGCAGAGATGTTACAGCTGCTGGCTTAAAAGTCCTTGTTGCGCATCCTAGATCAGGATGGGTCCACAGTTCTTTCCGGCTCTTCAATCCCTGCACTGCTGCCTCTGGGATGAAGTGCTGAGCTGAGTACCAAGATGGAGTCAGCCACATGGCCTATTTATCCCTCCTTCCTGGTCTCTTCTTGGCTACAGCAGGTCACCTGGCCCATGGCCTATCCCTGTGTTTCCTGCTGGTAGCCCCTAGGTATGAGTCACCACTCTTGAGGTGTGTCCTTGGCCTATAGAGGGCTATTGTTCCAGAGCTTTGCTGGTTAGCATGTCCATAGGCTGAGCTGCTTTGCCCATAGTTCAACCACATATAGAGAAACATTTGGTATCCACACAAAATACTTGCTTATAACTTCACATACCGACATTATACAATCACATGAATAGCATATATGGAATCAGAAGAAAGTAAGCTTCTATTTGACACCTCACATGGCCCCCCCTTTGTGCCACTTTTGGGGCCAACACCCCCCCCCATGGGTGCAGCAGTGATCTGGCAGCTCCCCCCTCAAAATCCAGTAACGTGACAGATGGGTTCACAATACTACACACAGAAGTACACACAGAAGAGTCCGGAGAGAATGAAGCATTGAATGACTGATCTCATGCAGTTGCCTTTTCTCTAAGATTCTGCCTCCCACTTCTCCTAGATCAAAATAGTTTCTTTAGTTTCCTACCACTCTTGCATTGAGAGCCGTGTTTCAAAGAATTGTGTTCCATTATCCCCACATCCCTCCGCTGAGTTCATACAATTGAATAAGAACCTGGTTAGGTGTTTAAGAAGTTCATGCTTTTGCCTAGAATGGGCATTTATGTTGCAATTATTGACACTGATGTTTCTCTGCCATTATACTGCCCATAGGCTCGACTTGCTTAGGTCCCTCTCAGAACTTCTATCAATTTAGCTCTAATTTTTACATACAGCTCTAGGTTTAGATATCATTTTTACATATGTATCTAGGTTTAGATCTATATAAATAGAGATAGTGATATATATATATATACAAATCTGTATCACTATCTCTATTTATATCTAAATTTAGATATAGATATCTACCTAGATATAGATACAGACATGTAGACAGAGATAGATGACAGAGATATGGATAGCGATACAGATTATTAGATTTCTAGATAGGGATAGTGATTACTAGATTGTTAATTATAAACTATTTATTATACTAATTAATGTGTAAAGTGTTTAATCCCCTTTCCGTGCTTCTCTCCCTTCACAGGCAACATGAGAATTTCTAAGGCCAATCTATAAATTGATAATTCATGGCAGGTTTCAACCTCACGCCCTCTCATCAGTCAACATTCATGCTAATGGGCGTTCCTGGCTTGGAAAATGCCCACATCTGGATTTCCATCCCTTTCGCTATGTCCTACTTTATCACCCTGTTGGGAAATTTCACAATTCTGTTTGTTGTGGGCAAAGATCAGACCCTGCACAAGCCGATGTACCTACTGATCTGCATGCTGGCACTCACCGACATTGCCAAATCCACCTCCACCTTGCCGAAGGCCCTGTGTATATTTTGGTTCAACTGGAATGGCATTACGGCCGGTGGCTGCTTCACCCAGATGTTCTTTGTTAACATTGTTTCTTTTACGCAGTCAGCCATTCTGGTCACAATGGCCTTTGATCGCTATGTTGCCATATGTAACCCCCTCAGATATGCCATCATCCTCAGCAATAGAAGAATTACTATGTTAGGGTTTGTAGGTTTGATAAGAAGTGTTCTCTGTATGCTGCCTCTGCCTCTGTTCTTAAGCTGGCTGCCATTTTGTGCCAACCACACAATTGCCCATACGCACTGTGAGAACATGGCTGTGGCAAAGCTGTCATGTGGGGACATTACAGTCAACAGCATATACAGCTTGGTGGCATCATTTGTAGTCAGTGGGTTAGACCTGATGCTCATTGCTCTGTCCTACGGTCTGATCATCAGGGCCGTCCTCGGAATCTCCTCCAGGAAAGCCCACCAGAAAGCCCTCAACACCTGCACAGCCCACCTCTGTGTGATGCTGACCATTTATACTCCAGGCTACTTCACCAGCTTGACACACCGGATTAATCAGGGCATCGCTCCCCACATTCACGTGCTCTTGGGCAACATCTATCTCCTCATCCCTCCCATGCTTAACCCCATCATTTATGGGGCCAAAACCAAAGAGCTTCGTGACAAAGTGAGGAAATGCCTCCGCAGAATGTGATTTCCTGTGTGTGACAAGAGAGGGTAAAGGTGTCTCTGCATTAATCAGGGGCGCTGTATCCCAGATTATTCAGCATTGTTCCAGTTCACAGTCTGAGCAGTTTCTGACACCTAGGGTATGTCTGGACTACATGGCTCCGTTGACGAAGCCATGTAAACTAGTTTACCCGGCATAGGCAAAGAAGCGGGGATTTAAATAATCCCCGCTTCATTAAAATAAAAATGGCCCGCCGTGCTGTGCCAACAATCAGCTGATCCGGCACAGCGCAGCAGTCTAGACGTGGATCTGTCTGCTGGGGAAGCCTTTGCCGACCGATCCTATAAACCTCATTCCTAACTTAAATAACTGGATTGGTTATATCTCAAAATCCGTTCCCACGGTCCCCCTGGAGCCCCAATTGGGCCCACTGATGATTAGCTTTTAGTAGTGCCTGATCATAGAAACATAACATTTTGCACGGATACTCCTGATTTCCTAACTTCAATCACTGGATTGGTCATCTCTTGAAATCGGTTCCCCCAGTTCCTCCAGAGCCCCAAATGGGCCCACTGATAATTCCGAAAGATCTCCAAAACGGTAAGAGCTAGAAGCACCAAATTTTGCACTGATACTATTGATTTCCTAACTTAAATTATTGGATTTGTTATATCTCGAAATCGGTTCCCCCCAAGCCCCAATTGGGCCCACTGATAATTAGCTTTTAGTAGCGCCTGATCATAGGCATTTGCTGGACTTTTCTGTTAAGCATGTCACATAAACTGCAACTACGAGATCCTAGAGGATAAAGCATATGGGCACCTGCAGCACCATCAAGGGAAAGCCCATAGGTGAGAGGCAGCAGGGGGGCAGAGAATCAGCAACCTCCCCCATACTAGGGCACCAGCAGGGCTCCAGGACAGACCCAAATGTGATTGATGCTGGCTGGGGTCCAGACTTGCTAATTGTGTCTGGGAGAAGCCTCCAGCTATCACAGCCTCTCAACATCTTCACGCAGCTGGGCTCCGACTGAACCCCTTTCTGGAAATTAAAGTTGCTTCCCTCCCCATGCACCCAAACGAGCCATCCCACCACTCGCCCTCCTTTGGGCTGCGTGCCGTCTCCTGGCAGGGAAGTGTGTGTTATCAGTAAGTGTCACGGGCATTATGGACTTTGCAGTATTCAGGTCACAGTACAAAGAGGAGGTGGGTAGGAAGACAAGGTTTTGAGCACCGTGGAGTCTGAAGAGGACATGGTACACTCAGAACAGCCTATTCTCATTAGAATAGGTACGTTCAGGTGCTGCATGTTCTGATCATCTAAATATCACTCATTGCACCTGGTCTGAAGGTCTTTCGCTCTGTCTGATCAATGCAACCGCTCCAGTTACCGCTAGGAAGTCCATTCAGGTTGCCCCATGGAGCGTGCACTGAAGGCACTCGGGGCGTGGCTACTTGGGGAGCAGTGATTTGCTGCTGCTGCAGAGCCCAGGAGACATGTCCTCCATTTCTCAGGGCTTCTAGCAAGGAGGCTGCAGGCATTGGTTTGTATAGAGTCTGTAAGGGAAGATGGGCCTTCCTGATTGGTAGGGATTGAGAAAAGAGACCCAATGGGATTTGTTGTTTTATAAGCACATCACTAGCTATGTTAATTTCTTAAAGTACTATATAAGGGTATGTCTACACTAGCTCGTTAATTCGAGCTAGGTAGGCAAATCAGGCAACCGGAATTGCAAATGAAGCCCGGGATTTAAATATCCCGGGCTTTATTTGCATGTTCCCATCCAGCCGCCATTTTTAAATCCCCCTTAGTTCGAACGAACTGCCCGCGGCTACACGCATCAGTTTAAAGTTAATCCGAACTAAGTCCTTAGTTCGGATTAACTGTTACACCTCATTCCACGAGGAGTAACAGTAGGTTAGCCTTTGGTATATATGGTTGTGCCAATTTTCTTCCACTATTTGATCACGAAAGCTCATCACCTAATAAACCATCTTGTTAGTCTTTAAAGTGCTACATAGTCCTGTTTTTTGTTTGTCTAGGAAGGAGTACGGCAGAAAGGGATCTAGGGGTTATAGTGGACCACAAGCTGAATATGAGTCAGCAGTGTGATGCTGTTGCAAAAAAAGCAAACATGATTCTGGGATGCATTAACAGGTGTGTTGTGCAAGACACGAGAAGTCTTTCTTCCGCTCTACTCTGCGCTGGTTAGGCCTCAGTTGGAGTATTGTGTCCAGTTCTGGGCACCGCATTTCAAGAAAGATGTGGAGAAATTGGAGAGGGTCCAGAGAAGAGCAACAAGAATGATTAAAGGTCTAGAGAACATGACCTGTGAAGGAAGGCTGAAAGAATTGGGTTTGTTTAGTTAAGAAAAGAGAAGACTGAGGGGGGTACATGATAGCCATTTTCAGGTATCTAAAAGGGTGTCATAAGGAGGAGGGAGAAAACTTGTTCATCTTGGCCTCTGAGGATAGAACAGGAAGCAATGGGCTTAAACTGCAGCAAGGGAGGTTTAGGTTGGACATTAGAAAAAAGTTCCTAACTGTCAGGGTAGTCAGACACTGGAATAAATTGCCCAGGGGAGGTTGTGGAATCTCCATCTGTGGAGATATTTAAGAGTAGGTTAGATAAATGTCTATCAGGGATGGTCTAGACAGTATTTGGTCCTGCCATGAGGGCAGGGGACTGGACTCGATGACCTCTCGAGGTCCCTTCTAGTCCTAGTATTCTATGATTCTATGATACCAACTGTTAGAGCATCACATTTGACAATAAACCTGCTCGATTGATTTGATCCTTGCCTGCATCTGTTGTTTCCGGGGGCTTTCAGAGATCTCCTGTGTTGACCCAAGTGCACGGGGTCTACCACTGTAGATAAAGGGAGCATTGATATTGACGCACACAGCCAAAAGTTGATCATCACCGATGGAGTAGAGGTCCTGTCAGGAGCGTACCAGGACAACCCCAAAACCCCTGACCAGACGACACTGAACACTGACAGTACGACACTGCCGGTACGACAGATGGAAAGATTTTTCTACTAATCAAACAAAAAAGAGAATATACATGACCCCCAATAAGTGGAGAGGATGAATCCTAGTTAAAATGAACAGTTAAAAGTGAAATAGCAAAAAAAAAATATCTTGACATGAGTAATTACGCATTTTTAAATTTTTGAATTAATTTTTCATTTTAATTTTAAACAGTTATGTGTGTTAGGGGGATGACAGAAGAGCCATATTTGGGTCTGCACTGAGTTGTATTTGGCTCTACAGCCATAGCTTGCCGACCCCTGCATTAGACAATGTGCAGTTGTATGAGCCTCTGACGTTGTAGCTGATGTGGTTACGTCCTGTGATGGTGTCACTTGTATAGATGTGTGGACAGAGTTGGCAAAGGGGTTTGTTGCAGGGCTAGGGGCCTGTGTGAGTGTGTCAGAGGTGTGACGTGTGGCTGCTGGAAAGGATTTGCTTGAGGTTAGGAGGATATCTATAAGCGAGGACTGGCCTGTCTCCCAAGGCCTGTGAGAGTGCGGGATCATTTTTCAGGATAGGCTGTAGATTGTTAATGATGGGCTGTAGCTGATGACTAGGGATGTTCTGTTATTTTCCTTGTTTGGTCCATCTAGCCCAGTGTCCTAGTGTAGATTATGCCTAGGACACTAGGCCTGAGGCTTCTTGGTGTGCTCTGCCTTGTGTGTCAGTGTGTGTACAGTTCAGACCGGACCCACTCAGAAAAGCCACCAGGAAAGGCTTTATGCAGGAAAGAACACAGCACAGGGTTCCAGTCCAGCAGCCTCCTCTCTGCTTGCAGCCTGCGCACTCCCAGCTGAGACCCTGCTGGGGGCAGAGGGCACATCCTGATAGGAACCAGGAAGTTCTCCCAACATGCCGCAGTTTGTCATCCACACCGTGTAGTTCCCAGGGATGCTGCTGACGCCCACTGGGCCTTGGGCTACACACAGATTAGGGGAACTGTGGGATGCCTTGGGAGATTTACTCCTGGTCATTTTGGCCCTAGCAGTGGGGAAGGAATCACACAATGAGTGGAGATGTTCCATAGTGCTAATGTAACCCACACACCTAGGCTATGTCTACACTGGCGCGATCTTGCGCCAGAGATATGTAAATGAGTCTAAGCGTGGAATATCACCGAGCCTCATTTGCATATCTAATGAGCCGCCATTTTTGCGGAAGAGGCTCTTGCGCAAGAAGGAGCGTCTACACTGCCCCTTCTTGTGCAAGAAAAACTCTCTTGCGCAATGCCGTTACGCTGATTATTTTCAGGAATAACGGCATTGCGCAAGAGGGTTTTTCTTGCACAAGAAGGGGCAGTGTAGATGCTTCTTCTTGTGCAAGAGCCTCTTCCACAAAAATGGTGGCTCATTAGATATGCAAATGAGGCTCGGCGATATTCCATGCTTAGCCTCATTTGCATATTTCTGGCGCAAGATCGCACCAGTGTAGACATAGCCCTAGTGTGGTTCATGGTCCCATGCAGTGGCAGCTAGACCAAAGCAACAACTAAGAACAAGAGACTTCTACTGGGCTGAGAGGCAGTTGGCTTTTAGCTCAAAGGGTAGAAGCTCCTATACTAAGCTCCAGATGTCCCAGGTTCAAAGCCACTTGATGGTGGTTATACTGATACAGGACAGAACAACATATTTCTGAAAGATTAACAGAGAATTGCAATGTGATGCTTTCCTGATGAACTATTAAAACATCGCAACCAGAATTAAAAGCTAACATCATTAGTAGCTAGAATGGTGAGTCTTCAAAATTTTGTTACCATGAAGAATCTCTGCCTCATCTCAGCAAACCATTTTTTCACTCCCAGGGGACCCTCTCAAGCTGCAGTTCTCTAGGGTCTATTTTCTTCTGTTCCAGCTGCTCTTGGAGCCAAGGGAATTGTCTGGGAGTCACACCAACCTGAGAGTCCACAGAGGCTGTGAACAGGAATGATAAATGTGACTGTCCAGTTTGCCGTCTGTCAGACATGTGAGACTCAGATGCTGGTGTGGAGCGCTCGGCCATTCTGTAGCAGTAAGGGAATTTACTCCCTCTGCTGTGCAAGATTTCGGTGAGTTGTTTTTTTTTCTGTATGGCAGTTAGTTCTATGGGCTCAGGAAGAGTTTCATGGTTCAAGGCAAGAACCATCTAGGAAGGAATTCAACAAGACAGTGCCTGGAAGTGCTTAGTGTCGTCAGAAACACCAAGGGGTTTACCTGGTAAAATTGGAAATAGATAGATAATTATTTATATTTAAGATCAGTTCCTTTTCTCTCACCTTGTCTTTCCATCCGTCCCAGTTACTTTTTTGAGAGTTGTGTGGTTTCTCCTCTGGTTTGTTCCATTTCTCCAATTCAGCACCTTCCTTGACCTGTTGGGAAGTGCATTGCTAGCCTCTGCAATGGGTGTCTGTGTTTCCAGAAGATTCCCAACAAGAAGGGGTTATAGAGTGCCCAGATCCTGCTCGCAAATTCTGCCTTCATTGCATCACTCCAGATTGACACTGGCTTCCCCTGAGAGCCCTATCAAGGCCCAGGTGTATTGACAGCCCCTTCTTTCAGCCCTTCTCTGAGAATGCTACATAATCTGGGGGGTTCCCTCTCAGATCCTCTCAGCAGCCTCACAGAACATTGCTCTCTGTAGCATGACCCAAAGCCATGATTTTCACAGCTGGGAGCCAAAGTAGGGTGAACCTTGGTATCATTGAGGTCAATGGCAAAACTGCCAATATGGCCAGGAGTTGACCCTAAATCCACACGTACGGACATAAATGAACGGCCTGATTTACAATGACCATGAGCCTCCAGTGACGTCAAATGGAGTTTCTCCATGTCCTCTATGGAGGGTGAGCTTGTTTAGACCAAAGAAGAACTGACAGGAGATTTGCTGAGATCTCAAAGTCAGAAGATTAAAGGTTGAAAACAATCAGGATAACAATTTCATCAGGAAGGCAGAGAAGTCTGCTCTCTCCTTTCTCCTGCATCTCTGGAGAGGATACAGAGTTCTAAAAGGCAGTGCAAACAAATGGATCTCTCTGGCTGAGAGGAAACCTAGAAGTGTTGAAATCTCGTGGGGGCAGGTCCAGTTAGGTGCAGTGCCGGAGGTAGAAAAGTGGGTGGTGGGGGCACAGGACGTGCAGTATCCAGATCAGAATGGCCCAGAGTTTGGAAACCAGGTGAATCCTGCTGAAGGCACAGATCGAAGAGATACAAGACCTCCTGCAATGAGGGAGTGATTAAGTCTGCAACATAATCTGGACTGCAGCACACGGGCCACCCCACCTCCCGTAAGGAATCCCACTGCGTTCTCATGGCCACTTCAGCAATTGCCAACACAGAAAAGCTGCCTCAGGAAGGCGGCCTGGGATTCTAACTGGCTGCAGCATGGTAAAGGTTGGTCACCGTGAGGAAAAGTTATTCACGCTGGCTCCTTTCAGTTCTGCATCCCTCTCTCCTTCCCGGCACAGGCTGAACTGACCTGCTGGGGCTCCCTGCCCCCACCCCCAGGAAATCAGTTCATGTTCCTCTCCCCCTGTTCCCTGGTGCAGGCAGACTCTGAGTTTAATTTAGACTGTGGAGGTGTTTCTCTGAGCTGTGGCTATGGGGCCTGAAACCCATCTTACATCCTGTGAGAGGGATTTCACTGTCTGGCAGTTCTGGAAATGGCAGGACCTACATGGATGAGAGGGCAGGACTGGGGATTGTGGGGCAAGGCAGGATGGACACAATGGCAGTGGTAGAGGCAGGGAGGGAGGGGTACATGGTCAGGAGGGCAGCGCTGGAGGATTTGGGTGAGGAAGCAGGTACATAGGGACATAGGGTATGTCTACACTAGCCCCCTAGTTCGAACTAGGAAGGCTAATGTAGGCATTCAAAGTTGCAAATCAAGCCCGGGATTTAAATATCCTGCGCTTGATTTGTATCTTCCCGGCCAGTCACCATTTTTGAAATTTACAAGTCCGGACTAACTGCCCGCATCTACACGCGGCAGGGACCCGGTAGTTTGAATTACAGCCCCTAAATCGAACTACCTGTTAAACCTCCTTGCAGCAGGAATAACAGGTAGTTTGATTTAGGGCTTTAATTCAAAATACCGGGTCCCTGCCGCGTGTAGACGTGGGCAGTTAGTCCAGACTTGTAAATTTCAAAAATGGCGACCAGCCGGGAAGATGCAAATCAAGCGCGAGATATTTAAATCCCAGGCTTGATTTGCAACTTCGAATGCCTACATTAGCCTTCCTAGTTCGAACTAGGGGGCTAGTGTAAACATACCCATAGGGAGGCAGGCAGCACTGGGGGGCTGAGGGGACACGGAGCACCATGTCCATGGATAGAAGGTGTTTGTGAGCTGTTGCTGTAGAGTCTGGCACCTGCCTTTAGTCCAGGTTGAGAGGTATCACTGTGTGGCAAGAGTGTGGGGGAGTGATAAAGGCACATACATGGACAGTCGAGCTGCACTGGTGTTGGAAGGAAGAGGCAGAGGATGTACATGGACCAGCAGGTAGTAGTGAATTCTGTGGGACTAGGTATTGTATAATGAGAAAGGGCAACCCTGGGACGTATGAGGGCCTAGATAAATACACCTGCCATGTCCAGGAGCCATCCACAGCTTCCTGAAACAGTGGGCCACTGGGACACACCTGTTAAACCCAGGATGCTCTAGGCCCATTTGCTAGCCAGCTCTGTTAGTCTTTCATGGCGAGAGTTGGAAACTCATTCCTCGGTGCAGAGATTTTATGGGGTCAAATCATTTTTTTCTCACCAATAATGTCTATCCACGACAATGATGACGGAATCTTTGAGCCTTGTGAAACACACATGTAATGTAACAATTCCTAGGCACCGCAATCGCATGAGGATTTTTCCAGATGAAAATAATTCAGCTTGGTAAACGGCAAAATGCTCCCAGCTGGGTCCCAGGGAAAGGTGCATAGTTTCACGGCTAGGAGGGATCTTTATGGCCATGAACTCTTAAATCCCATAGAGAGCTATCCAACCTTAATTTAAAACTTCTCAGTCATGAAGAATTTCCCATTTAATTTGCAAAAGTGTTTCAACGGTGAATTACTCTCCCGGTTAAAAGATGTACGCACTGTTTCCAGTCAGAATTTCTTTTAACGTCAACCTCCAGCCATTATATCCACCTAAATCTCTGCATGCTCGACTGAGAAGTCAATTATTAAATCTTTGTTCTGCATCTAGATACTAAATTCTGGTATCAAGTGATTCCTTAACTATATTCGTTAAACTAAAGAGATTGAGATCTTTGAGTTCATCACCATAAGGCAGGTTTTGTAATCATTTACTAACTCTTGTGATCCTTCTTGGAATGCTCTTCAGTGTTTCAGTATCCATCTTGAATCATGGTCACCAGAGCTGGACCGTGGATTCCAGCTGCAGTTGCACCAGTGCCAAATACAGAGGTAAAACCATTTCTGTACCGCTGATTGAGAACCCCTGGTTCTCATCCCAGGATCACATTGGTTCTTTTGGCCACATGATCACAGGGGGCGCTCATGTTTGCCTTAATTATTCTTTCATGTCCCCCAAATTTTCATATCCCCCATCATTTCAGCCTTGCCTACATTCTTTGTTGGTAGATGTAGATATCTACTCTACTCTATGAACACATATTTCATTGGCTTCAACCCAGTTTGCCAACTACTCCAGATTGCTCTGAATCAGTATCTGTTCTGCTTCATTGGTTTTGATCCCCTAATTTTTGTGTCATCTGCAAATGTTGATACTGAGACATGGGAAGGGCAAGCACCTGACTTGCTCCCACTTGTCTCTGGTTACATTTGTCCATTAATGCCTTCAACTTATGTCTCAGAAAAAGCAGGTGCCTATAAGAAATGTCCTCACCAAAAGAAAAAAGGGAAGTAACAAAGGTGCAGGCCTGTAGTCCTAAATAAAAAGGCCCTTGTGCTCTTCATGAACATGTTGTTGAGCACAAAGTCAGAGCTCAGTCGGATAATCTGTGTTTTGTCTCTGTGATGGATAGGAGGAGGTTGGCCAGCACTTGGTAACTCAGATAGCTAGCAAGGTTGTTGGCAGAGAACCAATGGGGATAGAGTGCTGAAATTTGAATGATATGAGCTACCTTGCCTGTTTTCTTTGGCTACATCTAGACTGCAGGCTCCTTTTAGAAAAAGCTTTTCCAGAAGAGATCTTCCAGAAAATCTTTTTTTGAAAGAGAGCGTCTACACAGCAAAAGCACAACAAACAAGCAAGCTGCTTTTTTCGAAAGATATCGTTCACAGTGATTGGACACTATCTTGCATTTCATTTGTGATCACTGTGGACAGAGTGGCCACTAGGCCACCTGTACTTTTTCCTGGAGGCCTCTTCTTTCAAAAAACATTCTCTTCTGCGTCCACACACGCCTTTTTCCAAAACGCTTTTTCAGAAAAAGTCTTCTTCCTCGTAGAAAGAGGTTTATGGTTCACAGTCATGCTAGAAAGGCATAAGAAGTGAGATTCTGCAGGGGTCTAGAAATGGGTGACAGGAGAAGGGTCACATGAGGATTCCCAGTTCTGTTCCCTCTCTCTGGGGCATCTGGCATTGGCCACTGTCATCAGACAGGACACTGGCCTGAATGGACCTTTGATCTGACCCAGTATAACCATTCTAAAAAAAAAAGTGGGGGGTCAGTTTTGGAACCTTTTCTGTTCAATATCTTCATCAACAATTGAGACGATGGCGTAGAGTACTCTAATTAATTTTGTAGATGATATCAAGCTGCAAGGGATCATCATTCAAAATGATCAGGACAAACTAGAAAAGTGGTCCAAGGTAACAGGATGAAGTTTAATAAACATGATTTTGGGATGCATTAAAAATGTGTTGTGAGCAAGACACAAGAAGGATTCTTCTTCTCTACTCTGCTCTGATTAGGCCTCAGTTGGAGTACTGTGTGCAGTTCGGGCACCACATTTCAAGAAAAATGTGGAGAAATTGGAGAAGGTCCAGAGAAGAACAAAAAAAGTGATGAAAGGTCTAGAAAACTTGAGCTATGGGGGAAGGCTGAAGGAATTGGGCTTTTTAGTTTGGAAAAGAGAAAAGCGAGAGGGGACATGATAGCAGTTTTCAAGTATCTAAAAGACTTTTACAAGGGGAGGGAGAAAAACATTACCTCCCTGACCTCTGATGAACGGACAAGAAGCAATGGGTTTAAATTGAAGCAAGGGAGGTTGAGATTGGACATTAGGAAAATCTCCCTAATTATCAGGGTGGTTTAACACTGGAGTAAATCGCCTAGGGAGGTTGTGGAATCTCCATAATAGGGGATATTTAAGAGCAGGTATAACATCTATCAGGGATGAGCTAGACAGTGCTTGGTCCTGCAGTGAGGGCAGGGGACTAGACTTGATGACCTCTCAAGGTCCCTTCCAGTTCTAGTGTTCTATCATGCAATGAATATTCTGTGTGAGATGGGTACCCAGTATTAGAGAGAAGAGTCCAGAGGAAAGGGACACATTGATTGACTAATCTCATGGCATTGCCTTTTCTGTAAGATTCTGCTATCCACTTCTCCTGGATCAAAATATTTTCCTTAGATTCTGTCCCTGCTTGTACTGTGAGCAGGGTTTCACAGAGGTCAGAAACATGGCACCCAAATCCCTCTGCTGAGTTCATACAGTTCAGAACATGGTTAGGTGTTTGAGGAGTTCAAGCTGTTCCATACAATGGGCACTTATTTTGAGAGAGAAAGAGAGAGAGAGAGATCTGTCTCTAGATAGAGATAGAGATAGAGATAGAGATAGATAGAGAGCGACATGTGTAAATGTTGCCAGCTCATTGCTCACCACCCTTCGGAGAGTGTTAATAACTATAAAGTATATTCTGTACTAATTGTTGTGGATAGTGTGTAACCTCCTTCCTGTGTGTCTCTCCCTTCATAGGCAACATGAGTCTTTCTGAGACCAATCTACAAATTGATGTTGTCATGGGAGCTTTTAACCTCTCTGCCTCTCACCCTCCAACTTTCATCCTCATGGGCATTCCTGGCTTGGAAGATGCCCACGTCTGGATTGCCATCCCTTTTGCTATGTCCTACATTATCACCATGCTGGGAAATGTCACAGTTCTGTTTGTTGTGGGCAAAGATCAGACCCTGCACAAGCCGATGTACCTACTGATCTGCATGCTGGCGCTCACCGACATTGCCAAATCCACCTCCACCTTGCCGAAGATCTTGTGTATATTTTGGTTTAATTTGAAAGGCATTACAGCAGGTGGCTGCTTCACCCAGATGTTCTTTGTTAACACTGTTTCTTTTACGCAGTCAGCCATTCTGGTCATAATGGCCTTTGATCGCTATGTTGCCATATGTAACCCCCTCAGATATGCCACCATCCTCAGCAATAGAAGAATTACTATGTTAGGGTTTGTAGGTTTGATAAGAGGTGTTCTCTGTATGCTGCCTCTGCCTCTGTTCTTAAGCTGGCTGCCATTTTGTGCCAACCGCACTATTGCCCACACGTACTGTGAGAACATGGCTGTGGCAAAGCTGTCATGTGGGGACATTACAGTCAACAGCATATACAGCTTGGTGGTATCGTTTGTGGTCAGTGGGTTAGACCTGATGCTCATTTCTCTGTCCTACGGTCTGATCCTCAGAGCCGTCCTCGGAATCTCCTCCAGGAAAGCCCACCAGAAAGCCCTCAACACCTGCACAGCCCATATCTGTGTTATAGTGATCAATTATACTCCAGGCTATTTCACCAGCTTGACACACCGGTTCGGGCGGGGCATCGCTCCCCATATTCACATTATCTTGGCCAACCTCTATCTCCTCATCCCTCCCATGTTCGACCCCCTCATTTATGGGGCCAAAACCAAAGAGCTTCGTGACAAAGTGAGCAGATACACCTGCAGAATGTGATTTCCAGTGTGTGACAAGAGGGGGAGAAGGGGCGCACTCTATCCCAGGCTGGCTGGGCTCTGCATTGTTCCACTTCACAGTCTGACGAGTTCCGGACATCTAATGACTTACCACTCCATCACCCTGCACTGCTCTCTCCATTCCTTCTGGCTGACCATCCCTTGCTTCTTTCTCTGGCCTCTATCCCCTGTCAGACTCCAAACTCCCACCCTCTGCCACTTGGCTTCTCTGTAACTCCTAGACCAGCAGAAGACACTGCAGCTTTCTTAGGCAAGGTGTCTTTCCATTAGTCCCTGCATGACCAGGGGTTTTGATCACTTTGATGAATAGAAGTTAGGTTTTCAGATTGGCAAAGTGAAAACAAAGAAATTTCCATGCTGAACTTCTGCATAATAGGTACAGTGATCCAGTCAGCAAAGTGTGCCTGATTTTTTACAGCCAATCCTTCAGGAAACCCTGCCAATAAGTCTAATAAAGATTAATAGTAACAAATTAATCCAGCACAAAGTGAGGACATTGACTTAAGACAATCACTTTGATATTATATTATATTGTATTATATTATTCTTTACAATACATTTTTTAGGGCTCCTATGGGATTATTTTTAACGCTGCCATTTGCCATTTTTGTTTGAAATTTCTGCCAACCCTCAGTCAAGATACAATTACCAGTACTGGAGTTTTCATTCTGAATTTGTCATCTCATATATTTGTGGATGAATTTCTGCTGAGGCTCACAGCTATAAAAAAAATGAAATCTGTGCTAGGCATTTGACAAGAGCTTTCCTTCGTTATCTGATGTCTAGACGAACATGAGAATCAAAAAATATTTCAAGAAATACACAGGGCTATGTTTCAGTGCTTTGTAAGTAATGCTGGGCTGTGCAAACAGTAGAAATCTGGCAAATCCACCCAGAACCAGAGGGTTCAGAGAAGCAGCCCAGAAGGCAGACCTGGGCTGGAGCCAAGCAGCAGCGCTGAGCCAGAACAACTAGAGCTGGGCCAGGGGCTGAGCAGTAGCCCTGAGGCAGAGGTGGGGAGATGGTGCAGATTAGAACTGGGAGATGGGGCAGCAAAAACCAGCTGTGCCAATGGGGAGCCAGGGACAAAGCGCAGCAGGGAACTGAGGGGCCAGAGCCAGGAAAGTGGGTGCCGGCCCTGCTACAAGGAACACGGCAGCTGAACATTATGAGCAGCCGTGGAAAGCAGGGTGGGACCATGAGCTGAGGGCCCATGCAGGGAGACATCAGGCATCAAAGGCTGGACTCAGAAGGGGGGGACGTGAACCCAATAGGAGGCCACATTCTGGGGAGAAGGGTCCTGCCACTTACAGCTGAGGGGGGTGTCTACCACCAGAGCAGGTGGCTGACCCCGGGTGTCACCGCAGGGTAGCCAGGGCACACGCAGGAGGCTTGGGATCAGTGAGGGGCCGACTGTGAACGTTTCTGACAGCCCAGAGATGGCTGTTTGCGCTATGCCTGTGCCCAAAGAGCAGGGTTTCTTGCATCCCTGGTCCTCTCTCATTGGTTATTTTTCTCACCAATGATGTAGAACACATTGTCTGTGTCCCCTGTGTTGGAAGCCAAGATAGGAGAGGGGGTGGGCTGGAAGAGGCTCCGAATCTGGTCCCAGGGCGTGGGAGGGGGGAATGAAGAGGGGCTGCATGTACCAGCAGATCTGTGTCCTTGCTGGGGGCTTGGAGCTTCCCTGCATTCGATGTTGTGGTGGGGATGGGCCTGTACGATCAGATCCTAAGAGCCCCTCGTGCAATGAGTAGGTGAACTAATAGAAAAGTTGAGAGCTGCCAGCTTTAGCCTCTCTGTGGCAGTAAGGAGATTTCTTTCCCCTGCAGAGCAGGATTTCAGTGAGTTGCCTCTTTCTGCCTTGCAGTTAGTGCTAAAGGCCCAGGAAACATTCCACAGTTCATATCGTGAGTAATCTGAGCAGCAGTTCCTCAGGAAAGAGATTTGGATTCCTGCTCAAACTGGAGATGAAAACGTATTCAAAATAGTTTGGAGAAATATATATATATTTTTAACATCGGTTCTTGTCCCTTACTGTGTCCTTGTAGGTGTCTCGGTATCTTCCTTCTTCTGAGAATAATGCATAGTCCTGTGACATTGGTCCTCCTGAGAGCAAAATCAGGGCCCTCCTGGTTGGAAATATCCATCTTTTGTGTCCAGATTGCCACATAAACTGGGTGTTTCCTTCAGACTCTCTCAGCCCCCTTTGTGCACATCTACTATACTGTACAGCAAAGGAGAATTAAGATACATAACATCAGGTACATCGATTATGAAATAGATGAATTGGGCTTTTGGCGCTGTCCACACAGCAGGAAGTCGAAGGAAGAGCCATCTTCATTCCACTTCACTTACTCCTCGTGAAATGAGGGATCCAGGAGTTGGAGTGAGAAGTCCTCCAGCTCGACATGATGTCGAAATAACGGCTTGCTGTGTAGACACGCGCTGTGTTATTTTGAAATAATGTCAATTACTCCGAAATAACGCTGCCGTGCAGACATACCCTCACAGGATGGCACTCTCTGTAGCAGGAACAAAAGCCATCATGGTTGAAATGTGAAGCCCAAATTAAACACTATCAGGCAAATTGTGGCCACAGTGAGATCACCCTAAATCCACCTGGAGGGGATTATGCAACTGGATGGATTTAGAGACACCATGGGTATGTCTACACTAGCTCGTTAATTCGAGCTAGGTAGGCAAATCAGGCAACCAGAGTTGCAAATGAAGCCCAGGATTTAAATATCCCTGGCCTTATTTGCATGTTCCCATCTGGTCGCCATTTTTAAATCTTAGTTCGAACGCGGCTGTTACACGCGGCAGTTTGAAAGTTAATCTGAACTAAGTCCAGTTCGGATTAACTGTTACTCTTCGTGGAATGAGGTGTAACAGTTAATCCGAACCAAGGACTTAGTTCAGATTAACTTTAAACTGCCGCGTAGCCGCGGGCAGTTCTGCTCAACTAAGGATTTAAAATGGCGGCCGGACGGGAACATGCAAATAAAGCCTGGGATATTTAAATCCCAGGCTTCATTTGCAACTCCGGTTGCCTGATTTGCCTACCTAGCTCGAATTAACGAGCTAGTGTAGAAGTACCCCATGAGATTTATGAACTTCTCTGGAACCAAGAAGAATTGGCAGAATTAGTGATCACTTAACTTTATGCATAAAGGTCAGATTTCCAGTCTCTCTCCTCGTGGATCACAAAGTTTGCTTAGTTTCTGTTGATGCTTGTACTGTGAGCCGGGTTTCCCAGAGCTGTGTACCATGATGCCCAAGTCCCTGTCCTGGGTTCATACAGTTAATCATGTTCTCCATTCAGAAGGGCAGGTGCCTATAATACAACCATACTGAAATGGTCCCAGAGCAACACAGTGCCCCTCCTGTTCACTAGTCCAGTATGAGTTTATTCAACATATGAGTAGCTATGTGACTTTTTACACTACTCTGGGGCTACGTCCACACTACGAGTTTTCTCGGCAAAAGATATGCTAGTGAGAGACTCATTTGCATGAGCTGTGATCTCATTTGCATATTTTCTGCCGATTTGTTTTTTCGCTATGGTTTTTGTGCAAAAACAAGCAGCGTGGACATTTTCTTTTTACGCAAAACCCCCTTTTCCCTCAAGATCCTTATGACCCAAGGTTTACCAACCTTGCAGGAAAAGGGGGTTTTGCGCAAAAAGAAAACGTCCACACTGCTTGTTTTTGCACAAAAACCCTAGCGAAAAAATGGATCGGCAGAAAACATGCAAATGAGATCGCAGCTCATGCAAATGAGTCCCTCATTAGCATATTTTTTGCTGAAAAAACTCGTAGTGTAGACGTAGCCTGGGAGAGTAGGGCTGAGGCTCCTCTGTGTTACATGTCAGTGTGTGCACTTCAGACCAGACACTTTCAGACAAACCATCAGGAACGGGCTTTATTCTATAAAAAACATAGAGCAGGATTCCCACCCAGCAGCCTCCTCTCTGCTTCCAGCCTACATGCTCCAAACTCAGTGTCTGCTGGGGGCACAAAGAGGATGGGGAGAGGCTGTTGTCAGTGGTGACAGATGACAGAACAAGGAGCAATGGGAGAGGTCTAGGTTGGATATTAGGACAAAGTATTTCCCTAGGAGGGTAGGGAAGCACTGGGATGGGTTCCCTAAGGAAGGGATGGAATCTCCATCCCTAGAGGTTTTGAAGTCATGGCTTGACCAAGCCCTGGCTGGGATGATTTAGTTGGGGTTGTTCCTGCTTTGGGCAGAGGTTTGGACTTGATGACCTCCTGAGGTCTCTTCTAGCCCTGGGATTCTATGATTCTTTGTTGCTTGCAACATGGTGGGAAAGGAGAAAGGTCAAACATTGACCTCTGTGTTTGGTTTTTATACTCTGTGTTTAAGTATACCTTGGGTATGTGCTTGGGTATCTGGAGGATAGGGTCATAATTCAAAATGACCTGGACAAATTGGAGAAATGGTCTGAGGTAAATAGGGTGAAGTTTAATAAAGACAAATGCAAAGTGTTCCACTTAGGAAGGAACAATCAGTTTCATATATACAGAATGGGAAGCGACGTTCTGGGAAGGAGTACGGCAGAAAGGGATGTAGGGGTTATAGTGGACCACAAGTTGAATATGAGTCAGCAGTGTGATGCTGTTGCAAAGAAAGCAAACATGATTCTGGGATGCATTAACAGGTGTGTTGTGAGCAAGACACGAGAAGTCATTCTTCTGCTCTACTCTGTGCTCGTTAGGCCTCAGTTGGAGTATTGTGTCCAGTTCTGGGCAGCGCATTTCAAGAAAGATGTGGAGAAATTGGAGAGGGTCCAGAGAAGAGCAACGAGAATGATTAAAGGTCTAGAGAACATGACCTATGAGGGAAGGCTGAAGGAATTGGGTTTGTTTAGTTTAGAAAAGAGAAGGTTGAGGGGGGACATGATAGCAGTTTTCAGGTATCTAAAAGGGTGTCATAAGGAGGAGGGAGAAAACTTGTTCATCTTGGCCTCTGAGGATAGAACAAGAAGCAATGGGCTTAAACTGCAGCAAGGGAGGTTTAGGTTGGACATTAGGAAAAGTTCCTAACTGTCAGGGTAGCCAAACACTGGAATAAATTGCCCAGGGAGGTTGTGGAATCTCCATCTGTGGAGATATTTAAGAGTAGGTTAGATAAATGTCTATCAGGGATGGTCTAGACAGTATTTGGTCCTGCCATGAGGGCAGGGGACTGGACTCGATGACCTCTAGGTCCTTTCCAGTCCTAGTATTCTATTATTCTATGATTCTAAGTCCAGGCATATCTGGGAAACGGGGAAGGGGGAGTATGGGGGAGCATTGTTCAAGATCCAGGCAAAGGTGAGCAATTCCTCACACAGCTAAGTCATTCCATTGTAGCTCCCTTGCTGGATAATGGCAATTGGCATCCTGCCTTGGAATTGGTTACTTTCCTTGCTGTTGTTTCTGGGAAGTTAATATCTGGCTGACTCCCCAACTTACAATGTGGCTTAGTTACAACCCTACAACATATTCACACACTGGTGTATGCATTGATGATATACATATATGGATAAAGAAATTACTTTCAGCACATCATAGCCTTTTCCCTGATACCTTACCTGGCATGCTTTATGTGTCAGAGCACAATTATATAAAAATGAGGATTATAGGGTGACAGGGTGCTCCCTCAAGGCACAGGGTGTCACAAATATTTTTTTGCTGTATATACTGTTTGGAAGGTGGTTCGGTGCCAAGAGAGGGATGTGTATTCTGTCTGTTGCCCACCACAGTTAGGGAACATGAGCATCCAAATCTGACTTACCTAAAGAGGAGCTACAAAGTCAACTTAAACAAAATCAGCCTCCCTTTGTTGTGAAGGCATACCCTTAAGTAGTTATGACCATCCACTACGGTCTGCATGTTTCCCAGAGTCACTAACCTCAGGAGAAGTCTGTTGATTGTTGGTGTTTCTGAGGGGATGGGATATGAGGGTGGCGAATGGGAGCAGCGAGCCCGCAGGGGAGAGCTACCCTGTACAGTGTCCACTGGGGGCAGCTGTACTACCAAGGCAGTGGCCAGCTGGACTGGGCCTCCACCATCTTGCCTGCCAGCAGACCGGGTAAACAGCCCCCCTGCCCCTAACCTTTTTCCGCCTCTTATGGCTCTTGGCTGCAGCACTGGAGGGGGGTGGTGGGGGGAACAGGCCCTGGCAGGCAGCAGGGACCTGTGTGGGGAAAGATCAGTGCCCTAACAGGATGGGGAGACATAGGGTGGGGGAGGGGGGAGGGAGAGCATACCCCCTGGCCCACAGCCTCCTGTACCACCCTCATCCCCAGGGTCCTGCCCAGAAGGACCCAGGCAATGCCGGGAAAGTCTGCTAGTTTTTAAATATGCAAGAGGCCCTCTAGTGTGAGTGTTGCTTCTGCACACACTGATTTTCTCCACTATTGTATACTTTGAATATTGGGGCTGATCTTGGGAGAAGAACCTGCCAACCCTCTAAGCGATGACTGGGGATTCTTAAGTACTCTGGGGAAACGCCACTCGCAGCGCGAATATGGATAGAAACCTAGCAAAACATTGTGATCCTGGAGGAGTGGATGGGGAAAAAAAGAAAATTCAATGCCACAAGGTCAGTCCTTCCATGCTTCCCCCTCCTCTGGACTTTTCCTGACTCCTTTGCCTTACACTGGACACCCTTATGACCCAGGATATTGCAGACGTAGATGGGTTTATGGAATTATCTCAGGTCTGTGGAATCTCTCATAGGGAGAGACAGGTTGGAAAGACTGGGATTGCTACATTACAGCGGAGATGAAAGAGGGGGCAGGAGAACAGATTCCCTGTAACCGGCTGTGCCTCACCCCCACAGGCACCTCCTGCTGGGAATTAGCTCATTCAGCCCTTTTGGATGGTGTCTCACCCATGGTTACCACCTCTGGATTCTAGGACCCACGTCCCTCCCAGACCGTGGCGCCCTCCCCTCTGGGTACTGCCCTGCCACAGTGCCCCCACACTCTGGAGTCCTTCCTTTCTGGGAGCTCCCAACCCCCTAGAGTCACCTTGCCTCAGGGACCCACTGCCAAGCTTCGTCTTGCCTCTTTCCTCAGGAGCAACCAGCAGTCTGAAATGGCCACTCATCCTTGGCAAGGGCGTGTGGACCTGTTGTCTTTGCCTATCCTGCCTGCCTCTCTGCAGCCCTAGTAGCCTCAGGCCTTGCTTCAGGCCCTGCAGCCTGGAAGTTGGTCTGGCCAGAGCTCCCCAGCTCTGCCTGCCTTTCCCCAGCCCTGCTGTAAGTCAGGAAGCCTCCAGCTTCCCTGGCAGCCAGGTCCCTCCTGCTCACCAGCTAGAGCAAGAGTGAGACTCCTCCCCTGCAGGAGCCTGTATTTATACTCCCCTGAGCTGGGCTCTATTTAGCTAGTACTTGCCTCAGCTGTGGGGCATGCTCTCTCAGCCCTCTCCCAGGGCTGGGTTTTACCCTTAAAAGGCCAGTGAGGGGCTGACACCCCACCACATTCCCCCTTTTCCAAAATTTTCCCCAGCTCCTAGTAAATGTAAAGTCCTAATTCCTATACCATTGTCTCATCCACTCATTCAGACCCTGCAGTTCTGCCCTGCATGTGGACCTGGGAGCATTTCACAGCCCTACCATCGAGGTCCAGAAGTACAAACTCTTATCTAGCAGGCTTCCAGGACTGCTCTTCTGTCCTTCTCTAGGTCATTGGGACCTCCTCGTACCCAGGGGCCACGCACAAGTCTATCCAGGTGTCTTGAGAGATCTGGACCTTTCCCAGCAGGCTTTGATGTTACCCATAAAGAAAGACAAAAAGCTTGGTTCAGAGGCAGAGGCATTTGGTCAGTTTATTATCAGAGATAGAAGGTATGAGCATGCTGGCTCGGGGTGTACAGATACCAACACATTTGCCCGTGACAATGGTAGTAGTTCAGTCAACGCAACATGAACTTCTTCCTTAGTCTGCCACAAAGACACCTATGGCTTCTCCTTTTGTACCTCAGAACAAACACATTACATAGTACACGCCAGACATTGTTTGTTACCCCTCTTACCATTGTACTTAGAATAAAACAAAACATTCTCATCCATTATGACATCATTGCCTCCTTGTCTTATGTCTTACTTTTGAGTAGGATCACATGTTCATGTGCCCCTGTACCATATCTTTAGAACATATTTACAGAATGACTTGAAAGAAGTGTGGGGTTTGTACCACCTGCTAGGTTACAAATGTGGTGACTTGGTTCACTGACCCTTGGTCTAACTCAAAAGTACCAATTATGAAGAATATACAGTCAAGACACTCTTGGCTGAAGTGAACACACTTTTATGTGTTGATGAAAGAAGACACAATATAATAGTTCTGAGATTAATTAAAATGTCACCGCCAATTTAAATCAGGAGAGGACACTTCAATAAATCAATTAATACACAAAGTTTACAATAAGAAAAGAAACATCAGCAATTTACACTTGGACTGGCACCAATTATCTCCCCCTTCCCCCAGTGTGAACTCCTGTGAATGGCTTGAGTGGAGCCATGGAGATCTGCAGCACAGGACAGCACTCCGTCGGACCAGTGAAACAGCCCAGCCCAGGCACGAAGGGACAGAGCAATTCTAAGGTTTGGTTCATTCCAACGCGCGCAGCCCCTCTGAAAATGGGAGCTGTTAGGATGTTGCTTAGACAGTAAGAACACGGCATCTCTTCTCAGTCTCAGGGAATCCCATGAAGTCTCCTTGACGTGCCCTTTCCCTTGTAACGAACCCTGTGGGCCCACCCCAGGCGGTCCTGGGCTCAGCAGCAGTCTCTGCTCCACGGAAACACAAGCAAAAGCCTTCAGGGCTCCCTGCTTGGCCAAAGCTGGAACAGGCTCTCAGCAGAAATGTGTGGCTTGGACAGAGCTTCATTAATCAATCTCCCTTCCCCTGACCTGGATCCTGGCTCCCCTCCAAAGTGTAGCTCAACATACACTCTCCCTGCAGCTCCTGGAAGTGGAACAAACCATCTCTCTCTCTTTCTCTCTGCCCCAAAGCATCATGGCAATGGTAGCTTCCAAAGCTAGAGGAAGGCCGCCAGGATCTTCCCAAATGAAACTCTCCTCACTAAGTTGGCTCACTGATGGAAGGTGCTTACAGAAATACACCATCCCAAATCAGGAGCCAGCATCATTCTCAAATTTAGGGTGACAAGACCTAAAAAGTTGGGACGTGTAAAAATGGCATTAATAGCAATGGCCTATGCATAACCTCTTTGTGCTGCCTTCTAGGCCCTCTTCTCTGGTAGCATCTCCTTTTGCTGGGCCCTCTTCTCATAGCTGCACCTTGCTCTCCCCAGCTGCTCATTCTACATGACTATCATATGTGGGAGAAAAATCAAATAACTCCAATTGTGCCTAAGGGGGGACTGTGGAGAAAATCAAAACTCTCTAAAAGAAAACTGCTGTAAGAGTTAAAAGTTTTCCAGGCCTCTCTCCCTGTAACAGAGAGAAATCATCTTAACTCTAATCAAGACCCTTACAATGCCTCCTATCTCAATTTCATGGAAACTCCTAGTCTGTCACAAATTGTCATGTAAACTCTTATCTTTGTCACAGTTTGCCTTGTAGACTCCTCACTCAGGTTCTCATGTGCCTTTGTACTGTAAAACTTACTTCTAGCACTCCTGGTGTGAACAGAAATGTCAAGGAGTACTTCTGCTGAGACTTTGATATGTTAAAGAAAACAATCAACAACTAAACTGTCTGAACATACTGTATAAAGAATCCCTGAAACTGTCTCTCAGGGCTGCTGCTGCTCTCACTCTGGTAGCTGTCAGCCTGCATAATAAAGTTTTCCTTCTAGATTTCTCTCCTGCCTCGCTGCTTTGACCTCCAGCCTCGGACCCTTCTGGGGACTCTGTACCCCAGGGGAGCGAGATTTCCCCAACACATATTATTAGTGGCACAGGCGACATCCATCCCCCTAGTCAGTCTTCTCAGCTCTCCCCTATAGCTCAGGCCTGTGTCCTCATTGGCACAGAGAGGGGTTTTTTATAGTCTGAGCCAGCAGCAGAGACCCTGCCTCAGCAATGCTGCTCTGTCTCCAGCCCAGCTCTGGCTCTTCTGGCTTCCTGATGGTTTTCTGGCTTCCACCAAGATCTACTTTCTGGGTTACTTCTCTGTCTCTTGCATTTCTGGCACGTTTGCCAGATTACTGCCAAATTGATAGCCCCAAATCAAAGACAAAACCTAATCCTGGAATAGCCCAAACTTTTTCTTGCAACC
Source organism: Rafetus swinhoei (assembly GCA_019425775.1). Taxonomy (NCBI): domain Eukaryota; kingdom Metazoa; phylum Chordata; order Testudines; family Trionychidae; genus Rafetus; species Rafetus swinhoei. Next base: position 9,762,659 of record CM033437.1, on the reverse strand, counting down.
AATGTGTTCTCTTGACACATTTGTCTATAAATCAAGTAACAGATGAAAGTTTTTGTCAGACACCTAGTACAGAGCTCCTTAAAAAAAGCTGCAAGCACCAGCAGGCTTTTTCCCACATGCACAGCAAAGCTATGAGATGAAAATCAAATTCAAAATCAAAATCTCCTTACAGGTGCGTATATACCCACTGAGGTGTTTCAAACTAAAAATGGCAAACGATGCAGATAAAAATCGCACAAAGGCAGCTGAAACCCTGAGTCAATGTAGTCTGTAACAAGGAAAATGTTTTCTACAAGTTCCTCTTCCATCTTGTTGCAGAGAGACTTGTTGTCCTCAAGAGAATCTAAGAAAGCCGTCTTTTAATTGTAGCAGCAGCAATTAGTAACAGCAATGAAAGAGAAAGGAAGCCAAGTTCACAAAAGACTTTGCCCCAGGTTTCATCCATGAATTTGAGACCTTCAACCCAAAACTGCTCTGTTTGGTTGTTCTCAGCATGAGGCCAAGGAGCCATGGTTGAAAATCTCCAGAGCTGCTCCAAGGGCTGCCTACACAGCGCCAAATTTTGAAATAACCTGCCCTTCTGAAACATCCCTTACTCCTCATGGAATGAGGTTTCCAGGGGACATCAGAATAGAGACCCTGGTATATTTTGAAATAAGGGCCTTGCTGTGAAGATGCGGGATAGCTATTTCGAGATACCCCAATATCCTGAAATAACATTGCAGTGTAGGCTTAGCTCAAATGGCCGAGATGTCCACAAAACAATGGCAAGAAAGAGACATTAGACAATATAGGTTGTGTAGAACTTAGTTCTTCAAGCAATTCAGTCACCTGGATATCCTGTGGCAATTTCTGTTCCATTGATTTTACAAACTGCAAAATGAAATCTCAAAACCTACTTTTTCCATCTTCGACAACAGTAACTGTTAGAGTGTACGATGAAATTTCCAACTAAAAGCTACTCCAAAATCAACTATGAAAAGTAGTAAGATATTTGATTCCCATGTGATATGGGAATTTAACACAGCAGTCTGTAACCTGGGTTTTTCACAACTTCCAGCAGGACAGCTTAATTATTTCATCCCAGATAGCATGAGGAATAAACCAGTGGGAGCAAAGCAAATTCATCTGATCAATGAAGCAGGATTACCGGTTACTCACCTGCCAAAAAGAAAGGGTGTCTGGAAAAAAACAAATCTAAAGAAGGGGTCAGAGGCTGCTCCAGAGTTCTCTGTATTAGCTCATCTTTCATAACTTCTACAAAACATATTGATCAGAGTGCCCCTTCTGCAATATTCTTCTTCACACAGTGCACAGTCAACCCGTGGAGCTCTTTGCCTGAGGAGGTTGTGAAGGCGAGGACTATAACAGGGTTTAAAAGAGAACTAGAAAAATTCATGGAGGTTAAGTCCATTAATAGCTATTAGCCAGGATGCGTAAGGAAAGGCGTCCCTGGCCTCTGTTTGTCAGAGGGTGGAGATGGATGGCAGGAGAGAAATCGCTTGATCATTACCTGTTTGCTTCACTCCCTCTGGGACACCTGGCATTGCCCACGGTTGGCAGACAGGGTACTGGGCTGGATGAACGTTTGGTCTGACCCAGCCGTTCTTATGTTCTTATGTAATATCACTTTGAGCCACTTTCAATAAAGGTCTAATATCAAAGGTGTCTAGACTCAAAGTTTTCACCCATTTATCTTCTTTCAGTCTTGCTTGTCTCGCCTCTCCTCCCATTCCAATAAGCAGAAACTGCCACCCAGATTTTCACCTTGCCCCTAAAAGCCTGCTTTCCAATTCACTGACAGTATTCAGTGTTGCCTTACGTTAATTCATAGTGAGTGCATGCACATGATAGGATTGCAATTTGCTTAATCACATTCTAAGGTGCGCACCCCTCGAATCCCAGGCCACTCAGTCTAGTTCTCAATACCCTCCCCGTCATGCAGTTTTATAGTCAGAGACACCAGCTGAGAACCTTCTGCAGAGGAATCCAACCACTTTCTCACGAAGCTCTTTGGTGTTGACCCCATACACGATAGGGTTGAGCATGGGGGGGATGATGTAATGGAGGTTGGATGAGATGATGTGCACATAGGGTGTGATGCCCTGACCGAATCGGTGCGCCAGAGTGGAGAAGAGGCCAGCAGGATAAGCCATGAGTATCACAAGGATGTGGGCGGTGCAGGTGCTGAGGGCTTTCTGGTGGGCTTGCTTGGAGGAGAGTCTAAGGAGAGCCCTGAGGATCAGCGCGTAGGACAATGCAATGACCGTCAGGTCAAACCCAATCATGACACAGGCCAACACCAAGCCATATATTCTGCTGCCTGTGATGTCCCCACAAGACAACTTTGCCACCGCCATGTTGTCACAGTACGTGTGGGCGATAATGTTATTGGAACAGAACGGTAGCCAGCTCAGGAGCAGGGGCATGGGCAAAATGAAGAGAACAGCTCTTACCAAACACACTAACCCTAGCTTAGCTGTTCGGGCATTGGTGAGGATGGTGGTGTATCTCAGAGGGTTACATATGGCCACGTAGCGATCAACAGCCATTATGACGAGGACGCCTGAATGCACAGCAGAACTTGCCTGAAAGAAGAAGAGCTGGGTGAGGCAGCCATTCAAAGTGATGCTTTTCAAATTGAACCAAAATATGCACAGGGCCTTGGGCATGAAGGCGGTAGATGTGACGATGTCTGAGAGTGCCAGCATGCAGATCAACAGATACATCGGCTTGTGCAAGCTCTGCTCTTTTGCAACAATAGACAGTACTGTGAAATTTGCCATCAGAGCTGTCATGTAGAATGCAGCCAAAGGGATGGAAATCCAGACGTGGGCATCTTCCAGGCCAGGGATGCCTGTTAGGATGAATACTGGCATCACAGAGGTCGTGGAGTTGGCAGCTTCCATGAAGGGGTAGATGAATCAAGGGAGCGCAGAAATGCCCAACGTGCCTGTGAGGAGACAGAAAGAAGCACAATAATGGGGGTAACATACTTTATAAAAATAGCACACTAAATATTTTATAATTATTAACCTTCATTAACAGGTGTGTTGTGAGCAAGACACAAGAAGTCATTCTTCCACTCTACTCTGCACTGGCTAGACCTCAGTTGGAGTATTGTGTCCAGTTCTGGGCACCACATTTCAAGAAAGATGTGGAGAAATTGGAGAGGGTCCAGAGAAGAGCAACAAGAATGATTAATGTCTAGAGAACATGACCTATGAAGGAAGGCTGAAAGAATTGGGTTTGTTTAGTTTAGAAAAGAGAAGATTGAGGGAGGACATGATAGCAGTTTTCAGGTATCTAAAAGGGTGTCATAAGGAGGAGGGGAGAAAACTTGTTCATCTTGGCCTCTGAGGATAGAACAAGAAGTAATGGGCTTAAACTGCAGCAAGGGAGGTTTAGGTTGGACATTAGGAAAAAGTTTCTAACTGTCAGGGTAGTTAAACACTGGAATAAATTGCCCAGGGGAGGGTGTGGAATCTCCTTCTGTGGGGATATTTAAGAGTAGGTTAGATATCAGGGATGGTCTAGACAGTACTTGGTCCTGCCATGAGGGCAGGGGACTGGACTTGATAACCTCTTGAGGTCCCTTCCAGTCCTAGTATTCTATGATTCTATGATTTTTGAATCTAGAAAGGAAGCTAATCACTGAGGTGGCAACATTTACAGATGGTACAAGATTATTTAGACCATCATCAAGAAATTCTAGGAGGGAGTTCATCAAGCTGTGCGAATGAACAGCATGCTGTCTGGGGAATTTCAATATAAACCAAGACATTGACATAAGCCCCTGGAACTGATCTTACTGTGGTCTCAATGTGGTTTGTCCCTTGGTGTTTTTATTTTGACTCCACGTTTGTCAATTCCCAGCTTTTGCTCCTGATACACACAGCACTGTTTGGTCAGAGTGCCGAGGGAGCGTGAGGGAAACTCCCAGCGTATGTGGCATTCTGAGATCAGGCATAAAAAATGCGGCTCTCAAGGCTCGAGGACCCAGATTTTGCTTTCAGGGAGGCAAGCGTCCATTTTGAGTGACCCACGGCAGGCAGACTGGGAGAGCAGAAACTGGCCAGTGTGGGACCCACACTTGTGAGCCCTCTGGTCACACAGAGACTCACTGCAGCAGCTTTGGCTGCAAATCCTAACAGAGCAGTGAGATTGAAAACTGAGCGAGCCAGAGTAAAAACCATACTTCCCTCCCAAAAAGTGACTGAGACCTATGGAAGCAAAGTCTGGTCTTAAAAACAAATATTTCTCCCATGTATTTCCAATATATTGTACCCTCAGTCTGAGCGGGGCAATCCCTTCATTTTCTGACAACACTAAAGAGTTCAAACCTCTGTCCTGGAAAATCCCAGCTCGGATTGCTCATGACCGGAGCTGCGGAATCGTTCCTGAGCTCTTAGTGCTAATTGTAAAGCTGAAAAAGGCAACTCACCAAAATCCCACTTGGCAGATTTCCTTTCTGCTACAGAGCGGCCGAGCCCTCAGAGTCAGCCTCTGGGTCTCACATGTATGACAGTCACTGGCCTGGACACTCATATTTATCACTCCCCTGCTCAGTCTCGGTGGACTTTCAGGTTGGCGGGATTCCCAGACAACTCTCTTGGCTCTGTGAGCAGCAGGAACAGAAGAAAATAGACCCTAAAGAACTGCATCTTGAGAGCGTCCCCAGGGAGAGAAGCAATAACTGGCTGAGACCAGGTAACCAATTCTCAGGGGAACCAGAACTGTGCAGAAACTTTTTACATGATTATAATTGCTAGCAAACACGCCAAGTCAGACTACCTGGCACATCAACTAAGCTGACAATGAAGCCTAAGATGCTAGAAAGTTTGGATAGGAAGTGGTAATTCCTCCTTCTGCTTGGAGATACCAGCAGTCCAGCAGGTTTCCACTGCCAGACTAGAAAACTTTTCACTCTGGGACCAGTACTTCCTGAGTTCAATATTTGTTCGTCAGGCCTTCCAAGAGTTGGAATGAGGCCAGTAGATGATATCACACTCCACCTTATATAGCTCTAAATTTTATTAAGAATCCTTTGTTCAAAAACATTCCCCTGTCCATTTTATGGAGAAATGCAGGTACCCAAGTGGAGTTCAGTGGTCACATGCTCTTGCTGCCACTTAGTCACAGCAGCCATTATCTATAGGCTGTCTGGCACACTGAACATAAGGACAGACATTAGGGACCATTTACCCAATATCCCATTTTCCAGTAATGGCCAATGCTAGATTACCCAAAAGGAATGAACAGAACAGGGAATCATCAAGTGATCCATCTGCTGTCTCCCATTCCCATACTCTGACACACAGAGGTGAGGGACACCATTCCTACCTATCCAGGCTATTAGCTACTAATGGACCTAACCTCCATGGATTTATCTGGTTCTTTCTTGAACCCTGTTCAAGTCCTGGTCTTCGCAACCTCCTCTGGCATTTGTTTGTTTTATACCTGCCAACTTTTAATTTCATTTGGTGACCCCTAGTTCTTGTGTTATGGGAACAAGTAAATAACGTTTCCTTATTTACTTTCTCCACACCCATCATGATTTTATAGACCTCCATCATATCCTCCTTAGGGCACAACGAGACAAGGCCGAAGCTACTATCGTCAATTTCTGACACCCGATTTGAAGCCATCAAAGGTCCATGTTCTCACGATGGGGAAAAATTGAATGTTGCCCGAAGTAGCGCATCCCCGTAAGGGAGCCTACCTTCAACTCGCAAAGAGAGGCACTATGAGTAGCTTTGCAGTCTGGGTCATGCTTCTCATGCCGCTGGGTCCAAAATTCTGCTGCGGCTGGTTAGAGGGGCACGTGTTGACTGTGTCCCATAAGGCACTCCTCTAGTCCCTCCCCCCCCTAGCATGAGATAAGGGGAGGCAGTGTGCTTGTGCCTTTTTGTGCCCTGGTTGCCTGCGCGGATGCCAGAGCACTGCGTGCATGGAGCCCAGTTTGCTAGAAAGCATCATCCTGCTTATGGGTGTGGTGGTGCGCCCCCCGTGGCACAATTCTTTGGGAATGTCTGCATGTTGCTCCACCAAGAAGAGGACAAGGAAGGACCTCAGCATGGTATGGAGACCCCAGCTCTAGCAAGGCCTGGCGCTCATGTTAGTGCACCCTCTAGGCCATCCTCTGCACACAGTGGGACACCGGTTCTGGGACCGCAAGACGAGTTCCGACTGGTGGGAGCACATTGTATTGCAGAAATGGGATGATCTGCTCTGGTGGCTCAAGGAAGCCCTACATGGGCAGCTTGAACCCCAGCAAGGAGGAGTTCAGTAACAGGCTGAGCAGGTGCAGAATGGTGGTGGGATGTGTTTGGACATTTAAAGAGGAGGTTCAGGAATTTCCTGACCCACTTGGACCTCAGCAAACGCAACATTACCTTGGTGGTGGTGGCCTGTTGCAAGAACAAGGGTGAAACTTTCCTGGCAGAGTAGGGGGCTGAAGCAAAGCACCTTGCCCGAGAGTTTGAGCAGCTGGACACCCCTGCCGTGAGGAGAGCACAGCAAGGGGCAGTGTATATCAGAGATGCCTTGAAGGACAGTTTTATGCAAGGCCTCTTTTGAGACTCTTCCCCATGGCTCCCCACAAGTTGCCCCCCATGTTTCCCTTTAATCCTCCACTCTACCCCTGCCGTTCAACCAATAAAGAGCACATTTTTCAATGAACATAAAAACATAAGAACAGCCATACTAGGTCAGACCCGACGTCCATTTAGCCCAGTATGAAGTTTCTGGACCAGCAGCAGCAGCCCCAAAGCTCTGACCCAGGCTACAGAGCTTGGGGGCCAGCAGCAACAGCCGTGGAGCTCCATCCCTGGCTTTGGATCTTGGGGGAGGTGTGGGGGAGAGGAGAAGATGGCTGTAGCCCCAGAGCTCCGGCCGTGGTGGCTGCCATGGAGCTCCAGCCTGGGGAGCCACAGTTGGGCAGGCAGCAGCAGGACCAGCCTGCTGCTCTAGATTTGGCAGCAGGACAGCATGGGCCATGTTGGGAAAGGCCTCTGGGATGGCAAATCACCTTGTTTGGGACTGGTCAGGGTCCTGAGGGTGCCAGACAAAGGACGTACAACCTTTACCTATTAATTTCATTTGGTGACCCCCTAGTTCATGAGAGTGTTTATTTGGGGAAAACAACAAGGAAAGGACTGAACTGGAAGGAAAGAGGGGGACTCAGGAATGGGAGTGGGACTGCCTCCTGCCGATCTGGAGGCTTTGGCTCACCTTGAGTTCCCCTCCACTATGTCCTGGGACATAGCCCTTAGCCCTTTCTCCTCACTCCAGCAGCTCATCTGGGAGGGAAGAGGTGCCTCTCCCATTGATCCTCAACTCTCTTTGGCTGCAGCAGCTCTAGGGCAGGGACAGAGGTGCTGGTGGGGTCTTGAGCCCTCAACCTCTGGCTCTGGGTACCTTACCTACTGCGCCACTGGAGGAGCCCCCCCAACATTCTGCACCCCCTTATCCTTCCTTTGTCCCAAGGGTGACAGGGTTGGCTGCCCCTGGGGCTCTGGGGGTGGAAACCAAGGGTATAGTGTCATGGGGGCAGGTGGGGTTCTGGGTTGTGGCCCATTGCAGGCAGGTCACTACACATTCCATCACAGTGGTCAGGGTGGAGAACATGGTCTTGTACTAGCATGCAAGCTTTTCCCTGGTGGCCCTCCTCTCCTGTCCCTCAGTGATCCTGGACCTCAGATGTCAGAAGTGGTAACACACAGAAACCTGTTGGAGACCATTTTAACCTGCCTGGGCACTCAGTCATGTAAAGTAGCTATTCTTCTACAAAGGAATTTTGCAAGCCCATGACAGAGAGAGTGCATGGAATTGACCTTAATATGCAAATTTGACACTGTTTCCCTGGACTTGAACGAAGACATTAAGGCCATGTCTAGACTACATCCCTATTTCGATAAAGGGATGTAAATTAAGCATGTCGATACTGCAAATGAAGCCAGGATTTGAATTTTCCATGCTTCATTTGCATAATGGCGGCCACCGCTTTTTTTTTCAAAACGGGGCTTTTTTGGAACCCCCCCCCGGCAGTTTAGACGGGACATTTTTCACAGAAATGCCCCATTTCAAAAGAAAGCGGTGGACGCCATTATGCAAATGAAGCATGGGAAATTCAAATCTTGGCTTCATTTGCAATATCGACATGCCTAATTTACATCCATTTATCAAAAAAGGGATGTAATCTAGATGTAGCTAACAGAATCTCCCATTATAAATCCAGCCTCCCCTGCATGTAATTCATTTACATCAAGTATGGGACACTTCCACTCAATTAGCCTCATTAGCACAGGTACTACAATTGACAGGTACTTTTTCTCTCTCACTCCCTCTTCTTTTTCTATGATAAATTCCCATATTTTTCCCATTCCAGCTCATATGAAGAAGTGGGTTTTGCCCTTGAGAGCTCATGATACTATTAATATTTCTCTTAGTCTCTAAGGCTACATCTACACTGCAGGCTTCTTGCTCAAGAGCACGTCCACACCTCAAAGCGCATCGCAAAATCTTTTGTGCAAGAAAAGCTCTTTTGTGCAAGAAAAGCTCTACACTGCATGGATGCTCTTGCGCAAGAAAGCTCTGATGGTCATTCACAGAATGGCCATCAGAGAACCTGTGCTTTTTCCCATAGGGATTTCTTACGCAAGAAACCCCTGGGGAGTATCCACACTTTCCTTTTTGCGCAATAGCAGTAGCGGAAAAGGGAGTTATGCCTCGTAGAAGGAGATTTACCTACACCGGCAAAAGTCCTCTCTTCTGCCGTTTTACTGCTGATTTGCTTGCGCAAAAGCGCATTTGAGGTGTGGACGCTCCGCAGGTTTTTCCACAAAAACGGCCATTTTTGCGCAAAAACTTTGCAGTGTAGACGTAGCCTAAGGTGCCCCAGGACTATTCATTGTTTTTATTGTCATTGTTTACTATGGCCCTTTTGTGATTTGGTATCACATTGATTGTTTCAGTCCTAATGGGTTATTTCAGTTCCTTACCAAGTTGCAATGTACCTGTTACGTTTATAAGCATATGAACTCAGGAAAGTTCCTATGCCAACCTACTTTGACACATCCTATATGAACCTTATGCTTTAGCTCATCACAGTCTATCTAGGTGAAAGGTCCTAAACATGTGTGTGCTAACTTTGCCTGAGCTCAACGTACAGGATACTGATTGTAGGCCTCAGGCATTACAGACAAACTAATATAAACCTATAGATTTAACATGATTAAGAAGCAATAATCAAAGTCTGAAGGAGATAAGAAATCAATTAGAACTGATATATTTAGGCAAGCAAGCTGATGATCCCTATAGGTGACTACTACGATGCCTGCATCCCTGTCCCAAGTCGACCCAGTGAAATTGCAATCTTATTAGATCTCAGTAGAGTTCAAGGGTTTTGCTCCAATTGGCATCCACAGAGCAATTCTGGATCTCAAATTTCCTTTGCCATCATGTGGTCTTTCACCTAGCTTGGATAGCTTCCTCTGAGCTATCAGCATTTCAGGCAATTTCATGGTTCTGTTTCTTGTAGGCCAAGAGCTGATCCTGCACAACTTGATGTACCTGCCGCTAAGCATGCTGATGCTCATAGACATTGGCATGTCCACCTCCATCATTCCGAGGGCACTGTTCATATGTCGGTGGTGGATGCCTCACCCGGATGTCCCTTTGCATAGTTTCTGTTGTGCACTCCACTCTCGTAGACACAATGGCCTTTCATTGCCACGTCACCGTACATAGCCTCCCGAGATACGCCACCATCCTCACTGACACATGCAGAGCTAAGCTAGGCCTAGTGGTTTAATTATAGCTGTTCTCTTCATTTTGCCATGCCCCTGGTGCAAACGGCCAATCTCTGCCAAGAGGACCATCCCCCGCATGTACTGGAAACACATGGCTGTGACTTGGAGGCTGCCATCACAGCAGACAGGACGTACAGCTTGGAGATAGCATTTTCAGTTATTGGTTTAGACCAGACACTCATTGCATTGCTAGCAAAGGTTCCACCAATAGCATGGATGGGGCAGGAGATGGTGCATGAAAAAGGCAGCTAGACTGTCACCTCTCCCCCCACTAGCAATTTGCCTTGTACACCTTAGGCTGAGGTAACACTGAGGGAACCCAAATGAACCCATATCTGACTCCTCACAAGTAAGAAAAAAAATACAGGGCTAAGGAAGCTTTTTTTTTTTCTATCTGGACCATTGACCCACAGAAAAAAAAATCTCTTGTGGTTCATACACAGCCCCTTGGCACCCCCTGCCCCGCACCAGCAGCAGCACATGCCTGTGTTTGTGACTCCACTCTCATGGGGGGAGGCATAGGGACTCCGGAATCCCTAGAAGTCTGGGATTAGGACTGAGGGGTTCATGGTCCAAGAGGGGGTTGAGGCTAGGACAGAGGGTTGGGGTGTGGGAGGAGGTGAAGGCTCTAACTGTGGGTGCAGGCTCTGGTGTGAGGCTGGTATGTGGGGCTTAGCTCCAGGCTGGACCTAAGTGTTTGAAATGTGGGAGAATGCTCAGTGCTGGCTAGGGATCTGGGGGTACAGGAGGAGGTTGGGGGTGTGGGAGGGGATTCTGGTCTGTGATAGGGAGTTGGGTTGGGGATGGGGTGCAGAGACTGGGAAGGTGTTAGGATGTAGGGGAGAATTCTTACCTTGGGGTGTGGCCTACACATGGACAGTGCTCATGTCAGGCAGCTCCTAATTGCTAACGTAATGTGGCTAAGGCAGGCTCCCTGCCTCTGTGCTCTGCACTGCTCCCAGAAGCGACCACCATGACTGGCCTCTAGGTTGAGGGACCAGTGGATCTCTGTGCCACTGGCTCCAGTTCCACAGCTTCTGTTGACCACAGGCCCTGGCCAACAGGAACTGTGGAGTCAGGAATGGAGGAACACACTGACTACCACTGCTCTGAGGGGCCACAGGGACTTGCTGGAGGATGCTGGAAGCTGACCAGAATCCACCCATCTTTTGGCAACCTGGTGACTTGGTGCTCCTGGCTCCAGCCCAGGGTGAGGAACCCAGGCTGAGGGCTTCTGTCCTGTGGTGTGCATACTTTGCACAGGCAGGATGAAATGAGGCAGGGGGTGATATGCAGCCCACAGACAATAGGTCCCCCGCTGCTGAGGATACCCTGGAGAAGCACCACGGGGTCAGATACCCTCCCCAGAGGCTCAGAAACAGTGAGACAGAGCCCACATTGTCAGAACTGAACTTGGTGGTTTTTCATAGCATTGGACCATCAAATTCCTGTCTCAGGCAGATGCCACACTGGGTAACTGTCATGGACAGGAGATTCTTAGCCAATATTATGCAGATATATTTTATGCTCCTCTTGGTGCTTCACCCCTGCTTTGCTCTTCATTGGAACCCAGGACGAAAGTCCGTCCTGTCCGGATTTTTAAGAAAGCATGTAACAGAGTGAAACCTTTGAGCTAATGCATGCAAAACCCAGAGAAACTAATTTGAATGGTTCCCAGTCCATTTTAAGGAGTCCACAGAGGGCGTGTATTAACACAGGTTCTCTGTGTCCTAGTAAGGAGAAGATGCAAGATAGCAGAAAACATGTAGGATCAGATAAGAAATACTGACATGAAAAAAAGAGCCCCATTCAATTATATCATGTAATGACAAATAGATAAAATGACTATTTTTAACGTGCTTATGTACAAATGATGAAGTCTAAATAACAGGATAGGTGAAATTGGGTTGGGGACGGGGTGCAGAGTCTGGGAAGGCATTAGGGATCCGGGAAGATGGGGTGGAATTCTATATAATGAGAACCTAACTATCTTTAAGATAGATGGGTGTAAGAATAAGAAAGTATTGATTACTCTTTCTGGTCACAAGAACTAGGGATCGCCAAGTAAAATGAATCATCAGTGGATTCAAAACAAACTGAAAAAAACGTTGCTTCACAAAACAGACAGTGAACCTTTGGAACTCTTTGCCAGAGGATATTGTGAAGATTAAGAATAGAACAGGATTAAAAAAAACAACTGGATAATTTCATGGAAAATATGTGTCCATCAGTATGTATTATACAAGAGGACAGGAATGCAAACAAAACCACACACTGAAGTTTTCCTAGCTACAGTTAGACTGAAGATGCGAAGGGGCAAAAGAGGATGGATCACCGGTTTGCATCAATTCAGGATCGCATTGATTCATCTCCATAGGTTGCCAATGATTTTTCAGAGGCCAAAACTCCAGATATTCCAGCCACAAAAGCAATATGCTGCCTTATGCTGCTACAGCCACACTTTCTAGTGGCAGCATTCCCACAGATAGCGCAGGTGTACATTGCACACAGAAAAAAAAAGAAAAAAAGAAACCCGGCATCAATCTAAACCAGTGGGCCTTTGCGTGAAGTGTCGGGGGCTATGTCTACACTGCAGGCTTCTTGAGCAAGAACTTTTTGCACAATTGTTCTTACGCAAAAAGTTCTTGTGCAAGAGCACGTCCACACTGCCACGTGCTTATGTGCAAGAGATGTGCTTTTGCACAAGAGCATCCATGGCCGTGTGGATGCTCTCTTGCACAAGAAAGCTCCGATGGCCATTTCAGCCATAGGGGTTTCTTGTGCAAGAAATCCCTGTTGCCCACCCACATATGCCTTTTTGTGCAAGAGCTCTTGCACAAAAAGGCTTATTCCTCGTAGAAAGAGGATATAATTCTTGGGCAAAAAGTCCTTTGTTCTTACGATTTACTGTACTTTTTCTTGTGCAAGAATGCACTTGTAGTGTGGACACTTCGCAAGTTTTTACTGTACTTTTTCTTGTGAAAGAATGCACTTGTAGTGTGGACTCTCTGCAAGTTTTTGTGCAAAACCAGCCGTTTTTGTGCAAGAATTCTGCAGTGTAGACGTAGCCTGGCTACATCTCAGTTTGGTTAACAGGCTTTTTGCACATGGTTCCCACCTTGAAGGGAGAGTAAACTCTATTAATGAGGTTATGTAACTGTTACAGGGTGGATTTGAACCTGGTATCTCTGGAGCTTAGTATAGGAGCCTCTACCCCTTTGAGCTAAAAGCCAGCTGGCTGTTAGCCCATGCTGTAGAGATCTCTTGTTCTTATATATTGCTGTGGTCTAAGTGCCACTGCATGGGACAGTGAACCACACTAGGCATGTGGGTTACAGTTACATTCAAAACCCTGTGCAGGGAAAAATTGTACAGTTCTGGTTGTATGCCGGTGGGGGATTTCAGCCTAGGGGGATGGAAAATTGCTTCTTGTCTGCTCCCTTTGTATTTGGGTGGTTTAGGAAAGGCCTCAGATAGCTCTTTTTGGGTGCATGGGGACATCTGCTGTCCTGCTGAGGGATAAGAGTTCCCAGAGAAGCAATGTGAAAAAAGGCCCAGCCGGCTAGATGGTTAGAGGACCACAGCAGTTCCCACAGCTCCCAGACTGCACCCTCAGATTGGCAACCCATCACACTCCTACCCCTAATAGAAGAACTAGAGGACACCAAATGAAGTTAATGGGTAGCAGGTTTAAAACTAATAAAAGAAAGTTCTTCACACAGCACATAGTCAACCTGTGGAACTCCTTGCCAGAGGAGGGTGTGAAGGCTAGGACTATAACAGAGTTTAAAGAGAAGCTAGATAATTTCATGGAGGTTAGATCCATAAAAGCCTATTAGCCAGGGGATAGAAATGGTGTCCGTGGCCTCTGTTTGTCAGAGGCTGGAGAAGGATGGCAGGAGACAAATCGCTTGATCATTGTCTTCGGTCCACCCTCTCTGGGGCACCTGGTGCTGGCCACTGTCGGCAGACAGGCTACTGGGCTGGATGGACCTTTGGTCTGACCCAGTACGGCCGTTCTTATGTTCTTATGTACCCTCCTGAGCCAAAATGAGGTTCTCAGGCCCGTGACACAGGCATACATGAGAGACTGTAACATGAACAAAAGACCCAGAAGCTTCAGAGGGGGAGCCGAGTTAGTCTTTAACAGGAAAAACTTTTTAAAAACCCAACCAAATAGTCTAGTAGCACCTTAAAGACTAACAAAACATGTAGAGGGTATCATAAGGGAAGGGGAGGAAGGAGGAAAAAAGGAAAAAGATAGGGGAAATTAAAAAAAGAAGACAGTGAGTAGATGGTTCAAACAGTTACAAGAGGCCGATAAGAACAATTCGCACCTCCTTGTTTGGTTGGTTAAGTCATTAGGATGTGGAAGGTAGTGTGCAAGGCAGCTGATGTCTCTGTTCATACCATTTGCATAAGAACTAAACTTGTAAATGAAGTTAAGTTCCCACCCTTCTCTGTGTATTTGGCTCCTGGGATTGATCTGAAACAACAGGGTGACTTGGAGATCCATTAACGAGTGTCCAGACAGATTAAAGTGTTCTCCAATGGGTTTTTGTGTATTGCCTTTACAGATATCTGATTTCTGTCCATTAATTCTTTCCCGTAGACAGTGTCCAGTTTGGCCAATATCCATGGCAGTGGGGCATTGCTGGCATTTGATGTCATGGATCACATTAGTGGATGTGCAGTTAAGCGAGCCTCTGATTTGGTGGCTGATGTGGTTGGGTAAAAGACACAGCGGTACCTGTTGTTTAATTACTTTACAATAGGGTTCTAACCCCCGCAGGGCACAGTTAAATAATGCCATAATGAAAGGGCCCCTTTGCAGCAGACCAGGCCAACTCTGTTGCTGGTCCCTCATAACAAGTGGGACACAGCCTGAGATAATTTGCAGGACACTTTGGTGCATGGAACGGTGAAGAACTCATGAACTGAGTGGAGAAGTCCCATAGTACTAATCCTGGCCCAGGACACCACAACCCATTTCTGCTTCGATTCTTGGAAGATCAACCCAGTATTGAAATGCGATGCTTTCCCAATGCACAGAGATGAACTATTAGAACAGGTGGGAGCTACCAGAGAACTATCCACTTTGGACTTTCCAAACGGATTCTGGCATATACCTTTGATGCCAAAATGCTGGAAGGAGAAGGATTTCCCATGCCCTATGGCTTTCATGAACTCAGGCTTTCATGAACTTTCATTATTTGGCCACAGTAGGGTGGCAGTAAGTTTTCAGAAGCTAATCGCCTGCTATTACAACTGTATGGGGGGTATGCAGTGATTCTGTGAGCAACTGAATACAGTTCTGGGTCCTGTATCTTCTGGCACCATCCCCAAATATAGAGATGGAAGCACATTATACACTGATGAAAGAGCCTTCGAGAATTGCTAAACTGAACAGTCTGCAAGATTGATTTTGCAATGACAATCTGAGTCCCTGGTGTCGTATCTCGGTGTTTTCGTACCTCGGTACCTTCGGTGGTCTGGACTGTCAGTGTCAGCGTCGTCTGGTCAGGGTTGTCCTGGCGCGCTCCTGACAGGACCTCTACTCCGTCGGTGATAATAAACTTTCGGCTGCGTGCGTAACAATCGGAACTCCCTTTATCTAGAGTGTTAGACCCCGTGCACTTGGGTCAACACAGGAAATTTCTGAGAGGCCCCGGAAACGACAGATGCAGGCAAGGTTTGAAATCAATCGAGCAAGTTTATTGTCAAATGCAGCTCTACCAGTTGGTAACAGAGATCAGTACAATGTTACACCACTGGGCACTATGGCCCGCGTTGACAAGGTACCAACACCAGGCAGGCCTATTGCCATATAACAGATATTAACAGCAGTTAGTCAAAGTTAAGCTACTGTGCGTTCTGTAAGTTCAGGCAATGACACCTGCCGTTCAGGCGCCTAGTGCGCCCCCCCCAAGGTCGGCCGGAGAGCACCTTTTGCGGTGTCCTTTTATAGACAGGTACAAACAACTTACATCATTTCTTTACGTAGCGGGTTGCCACCCTCTGTTGCCTAGATACCACCCCTCACCTTACGGAAGGGGGGCTTACTTACTATCCTTCATGCTGTCAATTCCGACCTGGTCCTGAACCTAGGTCAGTATGTGCATTAGTTTTTAGGGAGTCTTTGTACCAAGACATTTCTTACTAAGATGTTCCGTTACTCCCCTTTGGCTTACAGTTTGTTCTCGTTGCCGCCCTGTGTCCTAACTTACACAATCACACAGTTATCAGTACGGCCTCTTTCTTGCCTCCTGTTACTGAACCAAAGTCTTGCTTACTAGATTGCAGGCCTGTTGCTGTTTTCATGTTACAGGCCTCTGTTTAGGCCTGCTGACTCCATTTTACTGACCCTCAGCTTACTACACCTGGTATTGCCGAATCATTGCTTCATTCCTAGGGGAGGCTCTCAAGTTGTTGTTCTGCAGGGGGGTTTTTTTGTTTGTTTGTTTTTGCTCTTCCCAACGTGCTTGGGACCGAAGTAACTGTCTTGGAGTTCTGCCAACCGCGGGCATGCAGGGACTGTACAGAGGGTATATAAATGCTGCCCCTACAGTGTGTGTCAGATGTATGAGATCCGTACACTGATTCTCGGGGCCCTGCCTTCCTTTCAAAGTAAGAAGATCCCTTTTCTCTGCTGAATGGGATTTTGGTAAGTGCCTTTTTCCACACTAAATTTAGTCCTAGGCAGGGAGTATTCCGGGGTTCCAGCCAAGAACTAGCATGTGCAGGAAATCACCAGGACAGTCACTTGAACTGTTTAGTATGTGACATTTAAAATTGGAACTAGAGATGCATTGGAAATAGTTTAAACAAATATTAGTTTTTAAGGTCAGTCCCTCTTGCTGGGTCCTTCTATGTGTCTCAGTGGTGTTCTTCGGGTGGCGAGGTTTTTCCTCTGGTTCTCACCAGTGTTCAGATTTGGCAGTGCCCCTGCCTTCTTGGAAAGGGAAGCCCAGTCCTCTGCTGTGGGGGAAACAGTGAGCACGGAGCTCCCGGAGAGCAAAATCAAGGCCCTCGTGTTTTCAAATCCCATCTTTCATAGCCGGTCCCGGAAAGCCACATACCCTGAGTCTATGTCTACACTGGTGGGTTCTTGCACAAGTACGGCCATTCTTGCGCAAGAACCCGCAGAGCGTCCACACTGCCCACCCTCTCTTGTGCAAGAAGATTTACAGTACGGCGTGCTAAGAGAGGGCTTCTCGCGCAAGAGCTACGCTCTTTTCTTACAAGTATAAGCTCTCTTGCGCAACAGCTCTTGCACAAGAGGGCAGTGTAGATGCGCTGCAGGGGTTTCTTGTGCAAGAAAGCCCTATGGCTAAAATGGCCATCGGAGCTTTCTTGCGCAAGGGAGCGTGCACACTGCCATGGGCGCTCTTGCGCAAAAGCACATCTTGGACATGGCAGTGTGGACATGTTCTTGCGCAGGACTTCTTGCACAAGAACCTTTGCGCAAGATGTCCTTGCGCAAGAACCCACCAGTGTAGACATAGCCTGAGAGTTCTGAATTTAAAAGTTAAAAGAAGCACCAATTTTTAGGTGCTTATAGATTACCAATTTTGCCTGTTTGGTTTTCCCTTTGATACTTACATACCCTCTGCTTCTTGTTTCCCACCCCCTTCCATTTTTTCCTTCCCCGTCCCTTCTCCCCTATTTATTTTGGGTCTGGACATCCTAAACTCAAAACTCCTGTCCTCTGAAGAAGTGGGCTGTGCCCATGAAAACTCATGATACCATCTACGTTTTGTTCATTTATAAAGTGCTACCAGACTATTTGTTGTTTTTTAAGTTTATCCTGTGCAGACTAACTCAGCTACCCCCTGAAGCCAGTAAAAATAAAGGCATGCTTCTGGATCAGAGGAAAGCTAGTGGTCCTGGAAATCCTACCAGAGAAGGTCTAGGAACACACAACATGGGTGCCAGGGTGTGGCTGGCAGCTGGATGCACTCTATCCAGTTCACAGAGTCCTGACACTGGGGGTGTGTCTAGATTGCATCCCTCTGTCAACAGAGGGATGCAGAATAGGCACAGCGAAATTGCTAAAGAAGCAGGGATTTAACTATCCCATGCTTCATTAGCATAAACATGGCCGCCACTTTTTTTCAACACGTTCATTTTTTGAGGAATACAGGATCTTTTGAAAAAGGTTTATTTTCAACAGATCCACATCTAGACTGCCGGGTTGTTTTTTTTCGAAAAAGCTCGGTGTCGAAAAAAAGCGATGGCTATGTTTATGCTAATGAAGCATGGGCTATTTAAATCCCTGCTTCATTAGTAATTTCGATGTGCCTACTCTGCATCCCTCTGTCGACAGAGGGATGCAGTCTAGATGTAGCCTCGGGGTGTGTCTAAACTACAGGGTTTTGTCGACAAAAGTTGGCTTTTGTTGACAAAACTATACCTGAGTCTACACTACCGGCGCGTTCTGTCGACTTACTGTCGACAGAATGTGGCAGTTTTGTTGACAGCGGTAAACCTCATTTTATGAGGAATAACACCTTTTTTCGAAAGTACTGTTTTGAAAAAGGCGCTATTGCATGGAAACTGTGCTTTTTCGAAAGAGAGCATCTAGACTCACTTTTGAAAAAGCGGCTTGCTTTTTCGACAATACTGATCATAGTCTAGATGCTCTTTTTCAACAGAGGCTTTGTCAACAGTTTCTGTCTACAAAGCCTGTGTCGAAAAAGGCGTGCAGTCTAGACGTAGCCTGGGTGAAATAGGGAATGGTCAGCCTGTTTCATGCACAGACCAAAGAAGCTGAAATGAGGTGATCTAGAGCAGGAGGGTGTCACCAACTGGAATCAAATATGGGCCACTCAGTAGCAGAGTGTCTCAGAAACCATCCTACAATCGGACCATCCCATGAGAAACCCTATTACAGCCTGGTGGCCAGGTCAGCAATTGCCAACATGGAGAAGCAGACTCAGGAGGGAGCCTCCTTGTTTCTAACGGGCTCCAATACATTCAAGCTTTGTGTTGTTCGAAAGATTTGTCCCTGCTGGCTCCTTTTTGGTCCCCATGTCCTCTCACCCTCCTGCCAGGCCTGGCCCTCCCTCCTCCCCTGCATAGGCTGAGCTGTTTCTGGGAATCCCTTCACCCCAAGAAAAACCGTTCAGGCTGATCTCCCCATTTTCCCAGGGCAGGCAATCACTGAGTTGACCCTAGTGTGAGGAGGTATTTCGGTGACGTGTTGCGGTGGCTCTGGTAAATGATTTTAGTCTGGGGTGAGGGGTACCCCTGAGTTGCAAGACTGGAAGTTGTAGAGGTGGGAGACTTACATAAACAACTGGCCAGCACTGGGGATTTTATTACAGGGAGCAAGATGCACATGGATAGAAGGAAACGCTGAGGTATATGAGGGCAGGGTGCACAAGGACAGGCCTACATGGCTTGGTATTGTGGCTGTTGGCAGTATACACAGAAAAGCAGTGAACGCAGAGGGTTCTGAAGACAAGCAGGAGGTGTACAGGGACTAGCAATCGGCACTAGAATTTTTGGGACTGAAGGGCAGAGACTTCGCAGACAGACAGGAATGGCTGTTGAAATTAATTTTTTCATTGTGTTTCTCGGTGCGGGTCCAATGCTAGGACCTTTCCTAGCACCAAAGGCATGTGGGAAAGGGGGCTGTCCCAGGGTCCCTTTGGCATGGTAAGCCACAGAACTACAGAATGGGTGTCACAACTTTATAGTGATATTATTATGATACAATTATAGCAGAATTGTGATGTGTCGTGCAAGATGGGTCATGTAAGATGTCCATAGAAAAGTTATGAACTCAATATGATAATCCCATTTGTACTTAAGTATCATTTTTGTATCAGAAGCTATGAATTATGTCTCTGTATCTTGTATTTCAAATGTGGTTACACCTGAGTGCTATCCACTAGGAAAGATGTGTTCAGTCTTTCAAACAGTGGGGGAAGTATAAGTGGGATATTAGGAAAAACTATTTCACTAGGAGGGTGGTGAAGCACTGGAATGGGTTACTTAGGGAGGTGGTGGAATCTCCATCCCTAGAGGTTTTTAAGTTCCGGCTTAACAAAGCCCTGGCTGGGATGATTTAGTTGGGGTTGGTCCTGCTTTGGGCAGGGGGCTGGACTTGATGACCTCCTGAGGTTTCTTCCAGCCCTGGGATTCTAGGATTCTATTATTCTAATCTAGTTAACTGGTGGGAAGGGTCTATTCAGGGCAATGAGCCATTAGGAAAAACAATAGGCCTTAGAAGAATCTTATCTCCCACCTAGGGATGTGTCCTGAGAATGTTCCAGGCAGCTGATAAGAAAGGATAGGATTTAGTCATGGGAATTGTTATTAAACATCATGGGTAATAAAACAAATGAACAAACAAACCAACAAACAAACAAAACTACAGCCCTGTTTCTTACTAGGGTGTTCAAGTGTAGTTTTGGGTTTTTTTCTATGACATCTACTTTGATGTGTTTGCTATTTCTTACAATTACTTAAAATCTATTTGTTCTAATTAATAAACTTGGTTTGTGTTTTATTTTAAACCCACTTGGCACTTAAGTGAAGTGTTTCGGGGAATACATAAATTCATGTTGGTTGGCGTCCAGAACAGGGTAGGATGTTATATTTGGTTATTTTGACAACTTTGGTGGTATAGTTAATTGATGCTGTTAGAGAATCTGAATGTAACTGCCTGTGAATGCTTGTGCAGTTGTCGAATGAGTAATGTGCAGCTTGTCCCAGCAACATATGGAGAGAGGGAGTCCAAGCTGGTGAGTTAGGAAGGTGCAGCAAAACTCCAGTTCTAGGAGTCACATGGGGAAATGCATCACACTTTGCTCCTCAGCTACTTCAGCCTCCCATCATAGTCTGACCTTCCATCTGTACTCTCCTTCCCCATTCCTGGCTGCCCCATTTCCAAAACCACATTGGTTGGAAGTCTCCTGTCTGGGCGTCCCAGTCACCTCTCACCACCTCACACTTCCCACCACATTTCCTCTGTGGTGGTGGGGAGAAGGTGACTCCTGTCACATCTGCTCCCTTTGCTAGAGAGAGAGCAGTGACTCTGTTCCCTCGGTCAGAAATCTCACAATGCAAGTAGCAAATTTGAAGGCAGGTACCTGTGCTAATGTTCATGGGATGTGGGAAGTGACTGTCTAGGGAGGAGTACTGCAGAAAGGGATCTAGGGGTCTATAGTGAACCACAAGCTAAATATGAGTGAACAGTGTGACGCTGTTGCAAAACAAGCTAACATGGTTCTGGGATGCATTAACAGAAGTGTTGTGAGAAAGACACAAGAAGTGATTCTTCCGCTCTACTCTGCGCTGATTAGCCCTCATTTGAAGTACTGTGTCCAGTTCTCGGCACCACCTTTTAAGAAAGAGGAGGAGAAAGTGAAGAAGGTCCAGAGAAGAGCAACAAGAATGATTAAAGGTCTACAGAACATGACCTAAGAGGGAAGATTGAAAGAATTGTGCTTGTTTAGTTTGGAAAGGAGAAGACTGAGAGAGGACATGACAGTGGTTTTCAGGTATCTAAGGGTACGTCTACACTGCATCCCTAGTTCGGACTAAGGGCTTTAGTCCGAACTAACGCATCCCGGCGCGCACTTCCTGGTTCGAATCAGCTGTGATTCGAACTAGCGTGCCAGCGAGATCATGTTAATGAAGCACGGGATATTTAAATCCCCGCTTCATTAACTACTTCGGTCGTCTCCATTTGCATCCCTACTCCGAACTAGGGATGCAGTGTAAACGTACCCTAAAAGTGTGTCACAAGGAGGAGGGAGAAAAATTGTTCTCCTTGGCCTCTGATGATAGGACAAGAAGCAATGGGCTTAAACTGCAGCAAGGGAGATTTAGGCTGGACATTAGGAAAAGCTTCCTGTCAGGGTGGTTAAACGCTGGAATAAGTTGCCTATGGAGGTTGTAGAATCTCCATTACTGGAGATTTTTAAGAGCATGAGGGCAGGGGACTGGACTCAATGACCTTTGAGGTCCCTTCCAGTACTAGTGTTCTATGATTCTATGGTGCATCCATACAATTGTTGTGCTTCAAGAACTACTATGACAGGAATCATTCTCAAGCTGAGAAGTTTGCACAATATGTAATGATAGCAGACAACTCTGGGACACGTGAGGCCTGGGATAAATACAGCTGATATGTGTAGGAGTAAAAGGCACTGGAACGGTGGGAAGCCATTATACCCAGGATACTCTGGGGCCATTTTCTAGCCAGCTCTGTTAGGGTATGTCTACACTACAGCATTAATTCGAGTTAACTTAATTTGAAATAGTTAATTCGAATTAAGCTAATTAGAAATAACGCATCTATACACAAAAACTGTTTCGAAATAGCGTGCTCCGGCGCTCGGCCGACGCTCTGTGTTCGTCCCGCTCCCCCTCCCCCCATCAGCTGTGCCGCCACTGCCGAGCAACGTGCGCAGAAGGTCAGTGCTTCCCAGCCGGCCCCTTGAAGCATGAGCGCTACCGTGGGGTCAGTGCGGGGTGGATCGGCTTCAGCCGGGCGGAGGCGATCTGCCCCGTCACACCTGTCTTGGAGTGCCCTGAGTGCCCGCACTTGGGACACCATAGCACTTGGCCACATGGAGCCAGAGCTGCCCCTGGGCATGCCGGTGCGTCTCGTGGGGTCGTTGCCATCAGCCTGGCTGCACTTGCTGCAGGCTGCCATCCGGGGGGGTCCATCAGGGGGCTGTCAGGATCCAAGAGGCCCTGCGGGAGAGTGTCCACCCCGAGGAGCCCTCAGAGTCACCCCGGTCCTCCCCACCGGGGGGTCGTGCCCCATTCCTCCCTCACGTCCTTCCACATACCCTTCCCTAGCCCCCCTTCCTGATGTCAAACAAAAGACACGTATGTTCAAAAATAAAACTGAGTTTATTGAACAAAACTGGGGTGGGGGGGGATGAACCTCTGGGGAGACTGGGAAAAGGAGGTGGGAGAGAGGAGGGGAAAACTTGGAGGAGGGAGCTGGAAGGGGGAAGCAAGGGGAAGAAGGGGGAGTGGAAGTTCAGGGCCCAGGGTTGGGGGGGTCTTGCTGGACCAACTTGATTGTCATGCAAACCTGCTCCTGGATTCGCATGTGGCCTTTGGTGGCCAGGCTGGCAGCTATCCTGCCATAGACGGCCGTGTTCCTCCGTCTAGTGTGGAGATCATGGATGTTGGGGGCATCCCCCCAAAACCTGAATAAGGTCCATGATCTCCACCCTGTACCAGGAAAGCGCCCACCTTCTCCGGCCCCTGTCAGGCTCCTGGGAGCTGGCAGACTGCTCCTGGGGAGCGGTGGAGGGCTGGCTGCCAGTGGCTTGCTGGCTCATGTTTTGGGGCCTCTGGGTCAGGGGTCCCGGTGGCCACTGCTGGCTCTGGGCTGGCGGGCTTGGAGCTGGCACAGGCACTGTTGCCAGGGTCTACCCCTTTAATGGCTCGGGGGTTGGGGAAGAGGAGAGTAAGTTTTCCTGGTTGTGCCCAGAGTGGCCACCAGGGCTCCCTGGGAAGGGCTGGAGGCCCCCTATTTCGAATTAAGTGTCTACACAGCACTTAATTCGAAATAGCTATTTTGAATTTGGCATTACTCCTCGTAGAATGAGGTTTACCAAATTCGAATTAAATTCGAAATAGCGGTTTGGCTGTGTAGATGCTATTAAAGTTAATTCGAAATAACTTTGTAGTGTAGACATACCCTTAGTCATTGATGGCAAAGTCATACCTTCAGATCTCAATAATGAGATTTCATGGGCTCAAGGCATTACTTTTCTCATCTAAATTGGTCATCTGTGCAATGGCTCATGGAATTCCTCAGCCTTGCGAAATACACGTCTAGTGTCACATTTCCAAGGTGTCACAGTCACATGAGAATTTCTCTCCTCAGGGCTGAATTCAACTTAGTCATGACTAGAAAATAAAGCCGTTAGTCAGCTCACTCATGAGCCTGCAGGCTAGCGCCTCCAGATTTCAAGACCAGTAGGGATCATTGTGATTATCTAGTCTACACAACACTGTCCTGAATAGCACAGACTTGAGGATTTCACCACAAATATTCCCAGAGCTCATCTTTTAGGGAAATATTCCACCTTGATTTAAACATTCTCAGTGATGAAAAATCAATCAAGACCATTGATAAATGGTTTGAATGGTTAATTACTCTCACCATTAAAAAATATGTGCATTATTTCCAGTCAAAATTTATTTCACTTTGAGTTCCAGCCACTGGATCCTGTGACACCTTAGTGTGGTAGGCAGAAAAACCAATTATTAATTATTGGCTCCCCGCGTAGGTACTTATAGACTGTTATGAAGTCACCTCTTAACCATCTTTATGCAACAAATAGTTTGAGATCTTTCAGTCTATTCATATAAGGCAGGTTTTCTAATATTTTACCAATGCTTGTGACTCTTCTTTGAAGCCTCTTCAATGTATCAACATTCATTTTTCATCATGGAGAGAAGAACTGGAAACAGGATCCCAAGAGTAGCCAGATCAGTGTCAAACACAGAGGTAATATATCTTCTCTACACCTCCTTGAGAGTCCCCTCCTTGACATCTCAGGGTCACATGGGTTCTTTTGGCCACAGGGTCACACTGGGAGCTCATGTTTATCTAATTATCCCTTCACACCCCCAAAGTTTGTTCAGAGGCATTGCACTTCCCAAGAGATTTCCCCATTGTTTAAGTATCAACATTTTTTGTTCCTAGATGTGGATAACTACACATGTATGTGAGAACACATATTGTTTGATTTGCCACAGTTGAGTAACCAATCCAGATTGTATTGAACCAGTGGCCTGTCCTCTTATTTACTTACAATCCCTCAATACTGTGTCTTCTGCAAACTTCAGACATGAAAAGGGTAAATAGCTGAATTGTGGACATGCATTTCTGCTTACCCATGTCCGTTAGCATCTTGGAGCGTATATCTCAGTGGTGCATCTACACTGCATCTTAGGTCAAAATAAGATACACAATTTGAACTATGCAAATTGCATATGTTATTTCTAAATAAAGTGCTATTCCAACATGTCCCTTTATCCCTCATGCAATGAGGTTTTCAAGGATGGCGGAATAGCGAGCCTGTTATATTTCGATATAACTGGCTTGCTCCTAAGACATGGAATAGCTTGTCTTAGCCAGAGGTATCCCGAAATAGTTCCGCAGTGTAGACGTAGCCAGACAAAGCTGATTGCCTACCTGCAAGAGCATGTCTCACTAAATGAAACAAAGGATGTAACAGATGTGCAAGCCTGTGACTCTAAATATGAGGAGCCACCGGAAGAATTGGGCTTCCGATGACCTCTCAAGGTCCCTTGCAGTTCTAGTATTCTATGATTCTATGATTCATGCCCGTTCTTATTGGAATACAGCTGAAGTCCAGCATAATGGCTGTTGCCATGGGTGAAGCGTCGCTCATTTCTAATACTGGAATTGCATCATGAATCAGAACCATGGCCCATCTGGTCCATCATCCTCTCTCACAGTCACAACTTGCCAGAGGATGCGGTGAAGGCTAGAATTTTAACAGGGTTCACAAAAGAGCTAGGTAGATTCATGAATGCTAGGTCTATCAATGGCTATTAGCCAGGATGGGTAGGAATGGTGTCCCTAGCCTCTGTTTCTCTGGAGGTGAGTGACAGGGGAGGGATCACGTGAGGATTACCTATTGTGATTCCTCCCTCTGGGGCACCAGGTATTGGCCACTGTTGGCAGACAGGATACTGGGCTGGATGGACCTTTGGTCTGACCCAGTATGGCCATTCTTATGTTCTTAACTTCAGGAGCTACACAAGAAAGCCACCATTACGGTGGTGGCACTGAGATTTATCCATCAGAAAGGGGTTATTCTATTGGAAACAGATTGGCTTGTGCTGTTAAACCCATCAGTGAATAGGCTTTCCAAAATATTTATTTAGCTGTAAATATGCTAACTGGACAGTCTCAATATGCATGTAAAATGTCTAAAACCTTCCTGATACTTTCTTAGCTCATGGCTTCAGCTCCCTCTCATGGCAATGAGTTCTTTGGACCGGACTCAATGAGCTATTGAGTGAAGAAAGTGTTCCTCTTTTGTCTGCTTTATATTTTCCATGATTGAATTTAATTGAGTCCTCTTGGTCTTACATTATGAGACAAAAGAACACGGTCAAGATCTGCTCTCCATCAGTTAGCATTTTATAGACTTTTCTCATATAACCTCCCATTCATCTCCTTCATATGGTAACAATCCCAGGCTACGTCTAGACTACATACCTTTTTCGTAAAAGGGATGTAAATTAGACATATCGCAATTGCTAATGAAGCGGGGATTTAAATCTCCCCCGCTCCATTAGCATAAAAATGGCTGCCGCTTTTTTTTGGCACGGAGCTTAGCCGGAAAAAAGCGCCAGTCTAGACGTGGATCTTGCGGAAAATAAAGCCTTTTCCGAAAGATCCTGTATCCCTCTATGAATTAAGGAGACAGCCTCCCTTGCTGCAATTTAAGTCCATTGCTTCTTCTCCTATCCTCAGAGGTTAAGGAGAAAAATGTCCCTCCTTCTTGTAACAAACACCCTTTTAGGAACTTGAAAGCTGCTATCATGTCCCCTCTCAGTTTTCTCTTTTCCAAACTAAACAAGCCCAGTTCTTTCAGTCTTCCCTCATAGGTCATGTTTTCTAGAACTTTAACCATTTTTGTTGCTCTTCTCTGGACCTTCTCAGAGCTGTATCCATATTAGTCTGTATCTAAAAAAAAAAAAAAAAAGAAAGCTTATGCCCTAATAAATACATAAATACATAAATAAATAGATACATAACAGTTATGACATAGAAATTCATCTGCCACCACTCTTCCCATTCAGCTGGATTGCTTAGCTCCCTCTGAGGTGCTCACTGAACTTGAATATACGGTAAATAATTTGGTGCCATCTGTGACTATTGCTGCCTTGTGGTTCAACCCCCTTTCTAGACTGCTAATAAACATACATTATTTACCATTTTATTTGTTATAAATTTTGTAACCCTCCTCACTGTGCTTATTTCCCTTCACAGGTACCTTGAGCATTTCTGAGACCGATAGATGTATTGGACACCTCATGGCAGCTTTAAACTTCACCTTCTCTGACCCTTCAGCATTCATCCTAACAGGCATCCCTGGCCTGGAAGTTGCCCACTTATGGATTTCCATCCCGTTCTCTGTGTGCTACATTATCAGCTTGTTAGGAAATGTAATGCTTCTCTTTCTTGTCGCCAAAGAGCAGAGCTTGCACAAGCCGATGTACCTGCTGCTCTGCATGCTGGCACTCACAGACATCATCACATCTTCCTCTGTCATGCCTAAGGCCCTCTGTATATTTTGGTTCAATTTGAAAGACATTACTCTGGCGGGCTGCCTCACCCAAACGTTCTTCCTTCATTCAGTTTCAGTAATGCAGTCAGCTGTGCTTGTGGCAATGGCCTTCGATCGCTACGTGGCCATATGTAACCCTCTGAGATATTCCACCATCCTCAGCAATACGCGAATAGCTATACTAGGGCTGGTCTGTTTGATAAGAGGTGTTCTCTTCATTCTGCCTCTGCCCGTGATCCTGAGCAGGCTGCCCTTCTGTGACAACCACATTATCCCCCACACGTACTGTGAGAACATGGCTGTGGTGAACCTGTCTTGTGGGGACACCACAGTCAACAGGATGCACAGCTTGGTGATAATGATTTTGATCACAGGTTTAGACCTGAGTCTCATTGCCCTGTCCTATAGTCTGATCATCAGGGCTGTCCTCAGAATCTCCTCCAGGGAAGCCCACCAGAAAGCCCTCAACACCTGCACTGCCCACCTCTGCGTCTTGTTGTTATATTGTACCCCCAACTTGATCTCCAACTTGTCACGGCGGTTTAGTCAGGGCATCGCTCCCCACGTTAACATCATATTATCCAACCTTTATCTCCTCATCCCGCCGATGCTCAACCCCATTATTTATGGATTCCATACCAAAGAGCTCCGTGACAGGGTGGTCAAATACATCTGCCAAAGCTGATCCCATGGGACCACTGACCTTAAACATGTATGGCAAGAGAAAGGGAAGCTCCTCATTAGGCAATGGTTCCCAGCCAAAGTTTGGCTGAGTTCAGCGTCATGGAAGTGCAGAATTTAAGAACTTCTTGATACCTCACATCTTATTACTCTGTCACCAAGCCCTGCTCTCCCCTTTTATGGTTCACTTTTTCTGCTGCATACATTACCTCTTCCATGTCACCTGTCAGCCACCCAGCCCACACATCTTTTCTCTTGTCCTTTCCCTAATTCAGAATTTAGTGCTGCTTTCTGACACCCCTTGGCTTTCCAGTAGTCACTCTGGGTATGTCTAGACTACAGGGTTTTGTCGACAAAAGTGGACTTTTGTCGACAAAACTATACCTGCGTCTACACTACCGCCGAATTCTATCGACATAACGTCAAGCAGTTTTGTTGACAGTGGTAAACCTCATTCTACAAGGAATAACGCCTTTTGTCGACAGAGTTCTGTTGACAGAAGGCGTTATTGCATTTACACTGTCCTTTGCGTCTACACTCTCAAGTCGACAAAGCGGCTTGCTTTGTCGACAGAACTGGATGTGGTCTAGACGCTCTTTGTCAACAGAAGCTTTGTCGATAGTATCTGTCGACAAAGCCTCTATCGATAAAAGCCTGTAGTCTAGACGTATCCTCTGTGAAGAGGGTTCTGGATCAGTTTGGCAAACAAAAGCTACAGCTTCAGATGACCAAAGAGATAGGAAACCACCATGCTGAATTTCTCTATCTTATGGACAGTGACCCAGTAAGCAAAGTACATTTTTTACAAAGTACATGCAAAATACTTGACATTTTTATGTCCAGACTTTCAGGAAACTGGAGTATAACCCAACTGTTGATCACCACTTACAAAATAATTCAACCCAAAATGTGGATATTGAGTACCATTGTTGAATGCAACTAGAATGCATAATATAATGATTCCAGAAGGGTAGCCGGGTTAGTCTGTAACTTTAAAAACACCGAGTAGTCCTCTGGCACATTAGGGTATGTCTACACTACAAAGTTAATTCGAAATAACAGCAGTTATTTCAAATTAACTTTAATAGCATCTACACATACAAACCGCTATTTTGAAATTAATTTGAAACAGTGGAGCCCTTATTTTGAATTTGGTAAACTTCATTCTATAAGGAATAACACCAAATTCGAAATAGCTAATTCGAAATAAGTGCTGTGTAGACACTTATTTCGAATTAGGGGGCCTCCAGCCCTTCCCAGTTTCACCTGGTGGCTACTCTGGGCCAAACCAGGAAAACTCCTCTCCTCTCCCCCAGCCCCAGGGCCCATAAAGGGGTAGACTCTGGCCACTGGGCACGTGCAAGAGCCAGGCCTGCCAGCAGCGACAGACCCTCAGCCAGTGGCCACATGATGGCAGACAGTGGAAGCCAGCCATCCCCCGCCCAGTCCCCCAGCACCCACGGGCAAGCCAGGGACCATAGACGGCGCGCACCCGCATGGACTAGTGCAGAGATCATGGACCTCATTGAGGTTTGGGGGGAGGCCCCCAACTTCCATGATCTCTGCACTAGGTGGAGGAATGTGGCCGTCTACGGCGGCATAGTGGCCACCATGGCCAGGAAAGGCCACAGGCACACCCAGGAGCAGGTGCACCTGAAGGTGAAGGAGCTGCGGCAGGCGTACACCAGGACCACCAGGGGCGGCGCCGCAGCAGGGGCTGCCACCTGCCCCTACTTCCCTGCCCTTGACCAAATCCTGGGGGGCCGGGCGGTCCACGCCAGCCCGGGAGGCAGCCAGCCGGGACCGGAGGGCCCTGACCCGGGCGCACCAGAGGGGCCACCACCAGCTGTCCCGGCACCGGAGTCGGCAGGGTCATCCAGGGAGGCCATACCAGGTAAGTGCCAGCACTGTCCCCTACCCGGGGGGGGGAGGAGGAGAGGGAGACCAGGGACCGCACGTGTGGGCCATGCCTCCCATGGATCAGGCAGCCACCTGTGCATGTGCGAGCACATGCCATGCCACCCTTGGACAGGTAGCTCCAGCTGCGTGACACCCAGGGGCCATGGGCCAATAGGCACATACGTGTGTGAAGAGACCTGACACGCTCCTGACCCCGGGGCAGGACCCAGCAGGACGCTCTCCTTTCACACGCCTCCTCTACACAGAGGCAGAGGACATCTCCCTCCCCGGCCCGGCCGCACTATACACAGCAGAGGGGCATGGGTGCGGTCTTGGGGCAGCTCCCAGTCCTGGGGAGAGCCAGACATCCTGAGCATGGCCTCTTTGCAAGCACATTGGCTCTGACGGTGCAGGGCACGGTCGCCCTCACATCGCGGGTGGGGGCTGGGCATCATCCACTGTGTCCCCAGGGAGAACTGACCACTTCTCTTCTTTCTCTACAGCTGCACCAGCTGCTTGTGCAGGGTGCACCACCCCACCCGGGACATGCTCCCGCACCCACAGGCTCAGCAGGACCACCACCACGCGGCAGGGGTACCGGGACCAGCACCTGGGGGCCCTGCGAGCCCTGCACCGCACCATCCAGGCATGGATGCAGGAGGATCTGCAGCTCCGCCGGGAGCAGCTTGCTCAGGACCGAGCCATGTGCTCAACCATACTGCCCCGTGCCGGTCCAGTGCCTGCTGCCCCCCCGGCTACTGTTCCTCCTCCCACTCCTGCCCCCCCCACCTCTTCCTCCTCAGCCCCCACACCCTCCTCCTCAACGTCCACACCCCCACCTCAACCTCCGCACCTCCTCCCCATCCCCGGGATGCTGAGGCCCCCGCACCTGACGTACTGGGAGACATGTGGCCTGGCGAGACCCCACCCCTGAGCCCTGAGCTTCCCTCCCCTTCTTCCCCTTGCTTCCCCCTTCCAGCTCCCTCCTCCCAGTTTTCCCCCTCCCCTCTCCCACCCTCTCCCGCCTCCTTTCCCCCGTCTCCCCAGAGTTTCATTCCCCCTCCCCAGTTGTGTTAAATAAAGACAGGTTCTATTTTTGAAAATACGTGTATTTTATTCGACATCAGGAAGGGGGGGCTAGGGAAGGGTAAGTG
This sequence comes from Rafetus swinhoei, assembly GCA_019425775.1. NCBI lineage: Eukaryota > Metazoa > Chordata > Testudines > Trionychidae > Rafetus > Rafetus swinhoei. The sequence continues at coordinate 9,731,801 of CM033437.1, read as the reverse complement.
GAAGGACAAGAGGGAGGAATGGGGCACAAGCCCTCAGTGGGGCAGACCGGGGGAGACTGTTAGCGCTCCTCAGGGTGGAAGCTCTCCCGCAGGGCCCCCTGGCTCCTGACAGCCCCTCGATGGTGCTCCCAGATGGCAGCCTGCAGACAGTGCAGCCAGGCTGCTGGCAACGTGTCCACGAGACGCAGGGGGCAGGTCCCCGGGGGCAGGTCTGGTTCCATGTTGCAGAGTGCCGTGGTGTCCCGAGTGAGGGCAAGCAGAGCACGCAGAGACACAAATGCTTTGCTGTCCCTCAGCGAGGTAGACCAGCAAGCAGAGAAACCTGAGAACTGTCTGTCCAGGATGGGGGGTCGGGTCCCTTTAAGCACAGACCTCGGCTAGCCTGAGGCAGCAGCCCCACACACTAAGTCTGACCCTGATGCCCTGCTGGCACTGGCTCCGGCCAGCCTTAACTTCGGTTCAGGGTCCACTCAATGTGGACGCGCTATTTCAAATTAGAAAAATGCTATTTTGAATTAGTTTTTGTGTCTAGATGCATCATTTCGAATTAGCTTATTTCGAATTAACTAATTCGAAATAAGTTAATTCAAAATAGCGCTGTAGTGTAGACATACCCATAGGGATTTACAAAGAGAGGTAGAGATAGAGATAGAGATAGATAGTGATAGTATCATGAGTTTTTGTGAGCAAAGCCCACTTCCTCAGATGAACTTGAGTAGAATAAAAAAAGGGGGGACCGTCACAATTTATGACGAAAAAGAAGGGAGTGGGGGAAAGTGCCTGTCAATTGTAGTGCCAGTGCTCATGAGGCAAATTGAGTTGGCTGGAAATGTCCCATACTTAGCTTTTGGTGTCAGTTGGGTGTTGAATGTAAGGGAAACAAGTTTTATAATGGGTCATCCAGTTCAAGCTTTTGTTCAAGCCATGGGAGACAGTGTCAATTTTGTACATGAAGGTCAATTGCACACTGTCTGTAGTTGGCTTGAGAAATGCCTTTGTAGAAGGATGGCTACTTTAAAATCCAGGAATGAGTGCCCAGGCAGGTTAAAATATTTCCCTACAGGTTTCTGAGTGTTACCATTTGAAATATCTGATTTGGTGTCCATTCACCCTTTGTCATAGAGACTGCCCAGTTTGGTCAATAGACATGGCAGAGGGGCATGATATAACATATATACTATACTATAGACAATATACAGGTGCCACAGGACTACTCGTATTTTAATATAATAATGTTACTGTTGTTTCTTTGGTTTATATATTTTAGGCTACTTTGGGGCTATTTTAACACCATTTGCAATTATGTGTTGGAAACACCTGCCCATCCTCAATCAGAATAGGACTACAACTGAGAAGGGGCTGACTTTGTATTTGATTGTCATGTCATAGGTTTGTTCCTGATGTGCACCAACTCCTGCTGTGGCTTGTAGCTTTTTTATTTGATTAGTCAAATCTGTGCCAGGTATTAGAGGAAAAAACAACAACCTCTTTCATGTTTAAATGATGTGTAGACAAATGAGTGAATACAAATGTTTTCAAAAATAGACAGGAAGACTTTTAAAGGCTGACTTTCATGTCACTGGATTTTAATATGAGCAGGCAGGTCACTGTTCCACCCACAGGTGGTATTTGCCCCAAGTTCTGTACAAATAAGGCCAGGTGAGGTGTCAAATGAAAGCTTATAGAATCATAGAATACTAGGACTGGAAGGGACCTCGAGAGGTCATTGAGTCCAGTCCCCTGCCCTCATGGCAGGACCAAGTACTGACTAGACCATCCCTGATAGACATTTATCTAATCTACTCTTAAATATCTCCACAGATGGAGATTCCACAACCTCCCTGGGCAATTTATTCCAGTGTTTGACCACCCTGACAGTTAGGAACTTTTTCCTAATGTCCATCCTAAACCTCCCTTGCTGCAGTTTAAGCCCATTGCTTCTCGTTCTATCCTCAGAGGCCAAGATGAACAAGTTTTCTCCCTCCTCCTTATGACACCCTGTTAGATACCTGAAAATGGCTATTATGTCCCCTCTCAGTCTTCTCTTTTCTAAACTAAACAAACCCAATTCTTTCAGACTTCCCTCATAGGTCATGTTCTCTAGGCCTTTAATCATTCTTGTTGTTCTCCTCTGGACCTTCTCCAATTTCTCCACGTCTTTCTTGAAATGCGGTGCCCAGAACTGGACACAATACTCCAGCTGAGGCCTAACGAGCGCAGAGTAGAGCAGAAGAATGACTTCTCGTGTCTTCCTCGCAACACACCTTATGCTCTACTGATTCTATGTATGGCACTCATGTACTTGTATGATTTTTGTATGTACAGTTATGAATATAGGCTCTGTTCTTGTAAACGTTTTCTGTCTGGGAGGGAGCAATGGGCATGGACTGCCTATTGCGAGGAAGGATTGTTCAGTGAAAGGCTGTGCTAACCAGCCCTGCTCCATGGACAATGACTTTCAGAGTGGACAATTCACACTGAGGGATGCCTCTGGAAGCCTGCAGACCAGCCAGTGCCTCGTGGCTGCTTTCATGTGAAACACAGATAGGTCACTTGATCATGTGACCAGCTCCAATTTGGGAGACAACAGGAACATAAAAATTCCATGAGGGCATCTCCATCTTGTCTTCAATCTTGCTCCAGATTCCACATGCCCCAAGGCATCCAGATGTCCCTTTGCTAGGGACAAAGAGCCGGGAAGGATTTGCTGACCCATCCTGATACAGGATGCATACCAGAGACTTTTGAGCTAGCAGTTTGTAACATCTCTGCTAAGAGCCTGCATGAAGCACTTGCGGATGTATGTATGTAACAATCTCTTTAACAATCTTACTCTCAACCTTTTCTTTCTTTTATTAATAAACCTTTAGATTTTAGATTCTAAAGGATTGGCCCAGCGTGCTCTTGTGGGTAAGATCTAAAGTGTCGATTGGCCTGAGACTGTGGCTGGTTCTTTGGGACTGGGAGGATCTGTTCGGAGTTGGTAAGATTGGGTTTTATAACCTCTCACCTGTGTGTAGGGTCCGGGGCTGATTGTGGCACGGGGAGAGCTGAGGTATCTGAGGGGTTGCGCTGGTGAGGCTTCCTGCTGGCCAGATTGTCAGCCGAAGTGCTCAGTGTGACTGGTTTGGTGCCTTATTTGGGAAAGGTCTGCAGTCGAGGGCTGTAAGTAGCCCTGGTTTTGAGCAATTTTCCCAGAGGTGATGCCCTCAGCAGTGCCCAGGCCCGGCCCGGTCCGTTATGGGCTGATTAAGTGATGTTGAGCTGTTACTGCAGGGGAAATCTGACAAACCTTAACAATGGCCTCAAGCTGAGCTGGGGGCCGGGCACTAGCAGCCAGAAAGGCAAAGGCCGGAGAGGCAGCCCAGAAGGCAGAGCAGCCGTGCTGAGGTAGCTGATCAGCCATGCTGATGGGGAGCCAGCCAGAGCAGCTCTGAGGAACTGAGTAGATGTACTCAGCGCAGGTGGGAGCCATCAGATAGATACCCACTTTTGACTTCACAAACAGATAGGCTGCATCTACACTGGACGATTATTTCGGAATAGCCTATTCCTGAAGAAATACTCTGAAATAGCTTATTTCGAAATAGCGTGTCTACACTACAGGGAAGCCTAGAAATTAGTCTGAAGACATGCTACTTTGATTTAGAGCCCCAGGAAGCGCTGGGGAGTAATTACTTTGAAAGGGGGAGGAGTTACTTCAAAAATAGCAGCAGTGGAGCATCCACACTACTGCTATTGAGAAATAGCTATTTCGGAAGAGGCATTATTCCTCATGGAATGAGGTTTACAAATGCCGAAATAAGCTGCCTGTTATTCTGAAATTATGTTAAAATAATGTACTAGCTGTGTAAACGCTCACATAATTATTTCCAAATAATGGACGTTATTCTGAAATAATGCTGTTGTGTACCCATACGGGCAAACACCTTTGATGCCAGAATGTCGGGAGAGGAAGAATTCCCCATGCCCTAAATCTTACATGAATTCAGGATCACATTATTTGGATGCAGTAGGGTGGCAGAGAGTTTTTAGAAGTTAATTGCCTACATATTGCAACTGCATGGGTGATATGCAGCAATATTGATCTAAATTAAATACAGTTTCTAGGGTTGTGATCCTGTGTCTTCTGGTGCTATTCCCAAACATAGTGGAGATGGCAGTACATTACAGACAGAAAAAAAAAACCATCCTGAATTGATATGGTGGGCAATTTGCAAATCTAAGCTTGCCTGGACAATCAGAGCCGCTGGTATTGGTAAATCATTTCTTCATTCCGGGAGCGGGGGGGAAGAGTTTCTCAGGTTGTTGCTCAGCAGGGTTATTTTCTGCTGTTCCCAATGCTCGTGGAGTCGAGGGAATTTTCTGGAAGTCCTGCCAATGTGCGAGCGTGCAGGGACTGTACAGGGGAAATATAAAGGTTGCTGTCCAGCACAGTGTGTGTCATGCATGTGAGATTCCTACCCTGATTCTCAGTGCTCTGTCTTCCCTTCACAGTCCAGTGATTTCCTTTCCCCGCTGAATGGGATTTCGGTGAGTGCCTCTTTCTACATTATAGTTAGTGCTTAAGGTCTCAGGGAATGTCCAAGGGCTTAAGCCAAGAACTTGGGCAGGAATTTACCAGGATAGAGTCTTGAACTGTTTACTATTATCTGAAACACTAAGGGTGAAATTGGAACTAGAGGTGTACTGGAAATAGTTTAAACAAATATTAGTTTTTTAACATCAGTCCCTTGTCTCTTGCTGGGTCCTTCTATGTGTCCCAGTAGTGTTTTCTTTTATGGGCTGGTGGGACTTTTCATCTGGTTCTCTCCAGTTTTCAAATTCGACAGCTTCCTTGCCCTGTTCGGAAGACAAGTCCAAGCTTCTGCAGTTGATACATGAGAACTGGTCTCTCTCTCAGAGCAAAATCAGGACTCGTGTGTTTTTCGAATCCTGTCTTTCATACCCAGTCTCATAACGCCACATTACCTGAGTGTTCCCTTTGGAATATCCCAATGCCTTACCAGGATAATGCTCTGTTGCAGGAGTCAGCGCCTTGGAGATCATAGCTTGGAGTGGAAAGCTAAATACTCTGGCTGTGTCTACACTGCAAAGTTCTATCAGAAAAAAGATAGGCAAATTGCAAACCGCAATTTGTGTATCTTTTTCCACTTTTCTTTCCACTTTTCTTCCTGAGAGGCTTTTCCGACATTTGCCCCATCTACATGGGGACAAATGTTGGAAAAAAAACCCCTCTTTTGGAACATCCCTTCTTCCTCGTGCAACGAGGTTTACAGGGATGCTGAAAAAACACGTCTGCTTTTCTGATTTTTTTTTGGAAAAGCAGATACGTTCCTTGGAAAAACTGCAGTCTAGACTTACCCTCACTGTGAGTCTGGTCCCATTGAGATCAATAGTAAAACACCCAACCATGAAACAACCACAAAAGACCATGAATCCACACACAGGGACTTACATATATTTCCTGATTTATACTGGCTACGATCCTCCAGTGACTTCTATTGGAGATTCCCACTGACCTTTAGGGACAGGTGAAATCGCTTCAACTGAGGGGAACTGACCAGAAAGTTACTGATGTTCTGAACTCGCAGGCTTAACGTTCAGAACCATTAGGGGAAAAAATGAATTCAAGGCATGGCAGGGGTCTGTGTTTTTTGAGCCCTGGTGTCTCTGGCTCTGGAGAGGATGTGAAGCAGCAAAGGCATTAAAAATGAGGCATGTTTCTGGCTAAGAGGGAAATAATTTGTATTGGAAATTTTCCCAGGGAACGTCCAGGAACAGTGTTTGTGCCGGGGTTGGGAGGCAAGACAGTGGGATGTGCATCTAGATCACAGTGGCACGGTGTACTGAACCTGGGTGAAATTGGGAATAGACAGCCTGCCTCATGCACAGACCGAAGAAAGTGTAATGAGGACTTATAGTATAGAGGAGTGTCTCAGACTGTAATCGAATGTTGACCACTCAGTAGCAGATTGTCTCTGACACCATCCCTCAGGTGGACAATTCCTCCACCCAAGAGTAACTCCGCTACAGCCTGGTGGCCATGTCTGCAATTGCCGACACGGAGAAGCAGCCTCGGCAGTCCATGTTTCTAACAAGCTGCCATACGTTTAAGCCTTGCATTCTATTAAAGATGTACTCAGACTGGCACCTTTTAGACTCCAAATCCTCTTTCCCTCCTGCCAGGCTTGTCCCTCCCCACCTTCCCTGCATGGGGTGACCTGCTTCTGGGGAGCCCTACAATCATAGACAGTTCAGGCTGCTCTCCCCCTTCTCCTCAGTGCAGGCAGGCGTTGAATTTAATGTGTGAGGGAATATTTTGGTGAGGTATTGCGGTTAGGTCTGTTAAATGGGTTTGCTCTGGGTGAAGGGTTTCACTGACTTACAATTCAGGGGACTGGACTTGATGATCTCTTGAGGTCCCTTCCAGTTCTAGTATTCTATGAATACCAATATAAATAAGTAGTCAGCCCTGGGGGATGTGGGGCAGGGAGTGAGCAGTACTTGGGCATGAGAAGCCCAGAGTGTTATGGGGGTGGGATTGGAGTGTCCAAGGACAGGCAGACATTGCTTGGTGTTGTGGGTCTTAGCAGTAGTATACACAGAAAAGTGGTAAATATAGAGGATTGTGCAGGAAGGCAGGGTGTGTACAGGGACTAGTGAGCCACACTGGGATTGGTGGGAGGTGAAGAGAGGCATCTTCACAGATGGATCTGGCTGTTCAAATTATGTGGATTTTTTCTTTCTGATGGTTGATCCAAGGCCAATGCTGAGACCTTTCTAGGCATGGAGTGTGTTTGGGGGAGGGATGGGGGTCTCTTCAGGATGGCAAGGCACAGAACTACAGACTGCACATCACAACCTTTATTCAGGTTTCAAGCCAACCATTGTTGATGTTGTGTAACTCCAGGCATTTGTCAGTCTGTGACACTGCCCACACTTTTGTGACGGGGATATTATTATGATACACTTCATGCACAATGGGTTATGTAAGATAACCATAAAGAAATTCTAATTTCCTGAATATGATTCTCTTACTCGTAGGTCTGCAATATAGACATTGTTGTGTCTATGTTTCAAATGCTGTTACACTGAGGTGTTATCCCCTAGGAAAGAGTCCTTCGATCTAGATAGTAGGTTTGGAAGGGTCTACTCAGGGCAATAAGCCATTTGGCAAAACTATCAGCCTTAGCAGAATCTTATCTAAAGAACTAGATAAATTCATGGAGGTTAAGTCTATAAATGGCTATTAGCCAGGATGGGTAAGGAACGGTGTCCCTAGCCTCTGTTTGTCAGAGGGTGGAGATGGATGGCAGGAGAGAGATCGTTTGATCATTACCTGTTCGATTCACTCCCTCTGGGGCACCTGGCGCTGGCCACTGTCGGCAGACAGGGTACTGGGCTAGATGGACCTTTAGTCTGAACCAGCATGGCCGTTCTTACGTTCTTATCTCCCGCATGGTGATGCTTCCTGAGAATGCTCTAGACAGCTTATAAGCAAGGGTAAGATTTAGCAGGCATTTTGATTGATCATGGGAAATGAAGGGTTAGGGTTGGGGGGTTAATGGTGTTTTGGCAGGCTCTCTGTGCATAGGGCTGCTCTGGAATGGGGGGCAGGGTTCTGGGAACCTGATAATGTTGGGGGGATCTCCAGTGTGCATGCTGGTGCTCAGCAGGGGGGGGGGGGAATGGCCCAGGCTTGAGACAGCCCCAGTGACACGTACCTGTCACAGCCACTGCAGGCAGGTATCAGACTCATCACTCTGGGAAATCATTAATGATACTGATGGGAGGTGACCCAATACAGCTACTGCTACTGGCACAGGATCACCACACATGGGGCAAGGGCCAGTAAGGTTGTCACCTCGGCCTCCTAGGCTGCTCAGGTGGCCCTTGCATCGGTACAGGGTGGTGGGTGGTATCTAAGAAGCGTCAGAGGGTGATAACCTGACAATGTGATATCTAAGAAGTGTCAGAGGGTGATAACCTGACACGCCAACAGTGATGTGTAAGTTGTTTGTACCTGTATATAAAGTAGTGCAGGGGAACCCAATTCCCCAGACAGCCCTTGGGCTGGGCTGTACTGAACCCATACTGCTCATACACCTAATGGCATCTGGATTGCCACACAGCCCAGTAAGTGCATGGCACCAGCAGGCTTGTGGCTGGCTATGTGGGAAGGCAGGGCTTTTTACCAGCATGGGCACCATATGAAGCAGCACACACACACAGACAGGTACAAGCAGCAGGACCACTAATTTAGGGCTCTTGCTAGACTCTTATATACAAATATGTCCTGGCCCCCCGCTAAGAAAGGGCATGGACCTGTGCCCAGGCGGGTCAATGGCAAAGCACCCCCAAGGAGTTGAGTGCTGCTGTGCTAGTATTCAGTGGGCCTTCACAAACTGCAACGGGCAGACATAAGGCCTAGTTCAGGGGTGGGCAAAAGGGCCTCCAGGAGCCGGATGTGGCCCACCAAGTAGGTTGATCCGGCCCACGGAGGACCTGCCGCTCCCCTTTCTGCCCCCAGGCCAATTAGGGCCTAGAAGCAGGGGGAGGTGGAAGTGCACGAAGTTTCCTTTGCCCTGCCAGGAGCGCATGGTGCTTAGACCTGTTGCACCAGTGAAGTGGCGGTGACCAGCGGCGTGGCGAGGAGCGGCAGCAGGCGAGGAGCGGCCAGCGGTGGCAGGTGAGGAGCGGCGAGGAGCGGCGACCAGCGGCGTGGCGTGGAGCCGCGGCAGGTGCCCAGTGGAGCATCCAGAGGCGTGGAACGAGACAGCTGGTGGAGTGTGGCGGAGTTTCGTATAAGGTGCCCCCTATCTATCCTCCGACTCCCATTTCTACCCAGGTTGGGAGGTGAAACCCTGTGGGTGAACTTTGGGACTCTGGGTGGCATGGACCAGGGACAGAGACTTTTGGGGTGTCGGACTTTTTGGACTTCGGGCGATTCTTGGCTGGGGTGGGGCTTGGCTCATGTTTGGGGTTATGAACTCTGTTTGTGGTGTTTTCCCCAAGTTAATGCCGTATGACTTCTCTTTCTGTTTCATTAAATGTTTCTTTCCTACACTCAGACTCTGTGCTTGCGAGTGGGGAAGCATTGCCTCTCAGAGGCGCCCAGGGGTGCGTGAATTTCCCAGATTACTGGGTGGAGGCTCGAGCCGGTTCTATGTGAGATGGCCCCAAGATATTGAACCCAGCCCTGGTTACTGCCAGGCCTACCCGGCAGAAGGGTTACACAACTCTTAACTATGACCTAATTCATCTAATTTAACACAACCATCTTATTAGCATGGTAGGCAAGTAACTTGATAGGCTACAACTTGCAGGCAAAATGCCTCGTAGATTCCCAGGCCAGAAGGGGCCATTGTGATGATCTAATCTGTACACTATTGTCCTATGTAACACACACCTCAGAATTTCACCAAAACTTTTCCAAGATCTCAACATCCGACCTTGATTTAAAAATTCTCAGTGCTGAAGAATCAAGCTAGATCCCTGATAAATTATCCCAGTGCCTAACTACTATGGCTGTTAAAAAAATGTATGCCTTATCATAAAATCCTAGGGCTGGAAGAGACCTCAGGAGGTCATCAAGTCCAGCCCCCCCACCCAAAGCAGGACCAACCCCAACTAAATCAACCCAGCCAGGGCTTATTTCCAGTCAGAATTTATTCAGCTTCAACTTTGAGCCATTGGATCCTCCTACACATCTGTATGGTAACCTGAAAAGTCTATTATTAAGCATTAGTTTCCTGTGGAGGGAGTTACAGACTGTTATTAGGTTACCTCTAAGCCATCACCGTGAAATTAAATAGTTTGAGATCCTTGCATCTATCCTTATAAGGTAGATATTCCAATCTTTTTATTAATTCTTGTGAATCTTTACTGGAGCCTCTTTAATGTATCAACATTGATCTTCCATCAGGAACAGAAGAACTAGAAACAGGATTCCAGGAGAAGTTGGACCAGTGTCAAATATGGAGGTACTATATCTTCTCTACCCCCTCCTTGAGATACGCCTTATTGTCAGCCGGGGCCACATGGATAGTTTTGGCCACAGGGTTAGTTTGTGAGCTCATATTCAGCCAATTTAGTGCACAAATGGCATTCAGAGAGATTGCATTCCCATAGGAGTCCGCAATTGTTTAATCATCACCAACATTTTTTTGTTCCTTGATGTGACTATTTGCATGGCTATATTAAGACTCATATTGTTTGATGAGACTCACTTTAGAACCAATCCACATTGCACCGAATCAGTGACCTGTCCTCTTCATTATTTACCATCCCCAAAGTTGTGTCTACAGCATGCTTCAGGCATGAGATGGTAAATAGCTGGATTGTGACATCCTGTTGTTATTGCACTTGCCTGTTACCACTTGCATATTTTCCTCCGATCTCACTTTCGGAAAAAACACGTAAACCTCCTTTTTTAAGGAAGAGCAGTTTTTTTCACAAAAAGGAGGTTTTTTCCCCAAAAAATCCACATCCAGACTACTGAGATCAGAAGAAGATATGTAAATTCTGTAGAATTTGCATATCCTCTTTTGAAAATTCTACGTAGTCTAGACGTAGATTAGGGCTTGCCTAAATAATTCATTTGGGGTTCTGATCCCATGTGGGGAGTGGCAACCCATGAAGCTAGGCCCAAAACTGCACTCTCCTTGGACCTGAAGAGTTTCAGTGTCTGTACTACTTCTCGTGGGGTGGCGGGGGAAGGGGGGAGGAATGATCTGGGGGAGACCAGGGAGCTGGCCCAGCAGGAGAGGGTGGCAAGAAGCCCAAGAATGCAAGAAGACAAGTGTCAGTGGCTGTGTCAGCCCTCTAGGATGCACCCCTAAAGGGTCTTCTGTGACCTCACCCCACCACCGAAGGGTACTCAGTACTAAACAGAAGAATACACAGGACTGTGAAACACTGAGCTCGACTGAGCTCTTGGCATTGTATTTTCTGGATGAATTCCCATCCCACTCCTCCTGGAGCCCAATATTTTGCTTAGTCTCTGCCTGTGCTTGCACTGTGAACAGGGTTCAACAGAGCTGTGTCCCATAATGCCCTCGTTCCTGGCCTCAATTCATACTGTTAAATTAGGGTCTTAGCAGGTGTTGAAGGCGTTCAAGTTTTCCACGCCAATGGACACTAACTTAAGAGTTAGTTTAAAAACAACAAATAGTCTAGTAGCACTTTAAAGACTAACAAAACATGTAGCTGGTATCATGAGCTAATGGTTCTTAACTTGAACAATCTACTCACCATCTACATGTTTTGTTGGTCCTTAGAGTGCTGCTGGACTGGTTGTTGTTTTTTAAGTTTTATCTACTCACTGTCTCTCTTTTTCTTTCTCCCCGCACCCTTCCCTTATTTATCCTTGGATCTGGACTCATTATACTCCGGTCATCTGAAGAAGTAGGTTTTGCCCACGAAACCTCATGATACCATCTACATGTTTTGTTAGGCTTTAAAGTGCTACTAGACTATATGTTGATTTTTAAGTATTTCCTGTAACAGACTAACTCAGCTATTCCTCTGAAGCTTAGGAGTTAGTGACATCAAATTTCACCTGCCATCCTGCCGCTCATGTCTTTGGCTTGGTTACCTCCTCCTAAGGACTTCTCTGGACTTGATTATACCCTAAATAATCTGGCACCTCTGTCAATATTGCCGCCTCCCTGCTCCACCCCCTTCTAGATTGATAATAAATATAAATTATTTGTTATAAATGGTGTAAACCTCTCTCCGGGCTTATTTCTCTTCACAGGTACCTTGAGCATTTCTGAGACTGAGATGCATCAGATGCCTCATGGCAACTTTCAACCTCACTTTCTCTGACTCTACAACATTCACCCTTATAGGCATCCCTGGCCTGGAAGCTGCCCACATGTGGATTTCAATCCCGTTCTTTGTGTGTTACGTTATCAGTCTGTTGGGAAATTTCACGGTTCTGGCTCTCGTCGGCAAAGATCAGACTCTGCACAAGCCGATGTACCTGCTGCTCTCCATGCTGGCACTCACAGACATCTCCACATCTACCTGTGTTGTGCCGAAGGCCCTGTGTATATTTTGGTTTAATTTGAAAGACATTACACTGGGGAGCTGCCTGACTCAGATGTTCTTTCTTAATACAGTTTTAGTTACTCAATCAGCCGTCCTGGTGGCAATGGCCTTCGATCGCTACGTTGCCATATGTAACCCTCTGAGATACACCACCATCCTCAGCAATGCACGGATAGCAAAGCTAGGCGTAGTGTGTTTCGTAAGAGCTGTTTTTTTCATTCTGCCCATGCCCCTGCTCCTGAGCAGGCTGCCGTTCTGTTCCAACCACATTATCTTCCACACGTACTGTGATAGCATAGCTGTGGTGAAGCTGTCTTGTGGGGACACTGCCTTAGACAGGATGCACAGCTTGGTGTTACTGATTTTGATCACAGGGTTAGACCAGAGTCTCATTGCCCTGTCCTATAGTCTGATCCTAAGGGCCGTCCTCCGACTTTCCTCCAAAAAAGCTCTTTGTAAAGCCCTCAACACCTGCACAGCCCACCTCTGTGTGATGCTGTTATATTGGACTCCCAGCTTCTTCTCCAATGTGTCACAGTGGTTCGCTCAGAACATCGCTCCTCATGTAAACATTATTTTGGCCAATGTTTATCTCCTCGTCCCCTCCGTGCTCAATCCCATCATTTATGGATTCCAGACGAAAGAGCTCCGTGGCAAAATTTGGAAATGTGTCTGCAGAAAATGATCAGGGAGAGCCACCCACTTTAATCATGTGAGACCAGAAGTAGAAAGATACCTCTTCTGTAGTCAAGGGGACTCAGTTTGGCTTCACCTTTGTGGAAGTTCAGAATGTAAGAACTTCTTGATAATTAGCATGTTATCATTCATGTTATCAGGGATGATCTAGACGGTGCTCTGGTCCCCCAGAGCAGGGGACTGGACTCGATGACCTCTTGACGGCCCTTCCAGTTTCCAGAATTCTATGATTCTATGATTCCTTCACCAAGTCCTAATTTCTCTATTGCTGAATCCTCTCTTTGGACTGCTCTCCTGACTTCTTTCATGTCACCTGTGAGCCACCCCACTTACACATCTTTTCTCTTGTCCTCTCCATAATCCCCTGACTACCAGAATATAGTGCAGATCTCTGACACAACTTGGCTTTCCATTAGTCTCTCTCTGTTCATTCCCTCTAGGAGCACTTGCATTGACCACTGTCAGCAGACAGGACACTGGGCTAGAAAGACCTTTGGTCTGACCCAGTGTGGCCGTTCTTATGTTCTTACTGAAGAAGGTTCTTGATCATTTCGGCAAATAAAATCTAGTTTCAGAGAGCCGAAGAACAGAAACTGTGATATTGAACTTCCTCATCTAATGTACAGTAATTCAGTGAGCGAAATTTGCCTTTTTCATGTCTACTCCTTCAGGAAATCTGGAATAAAAACTAAATGATGACTTACACTTACCAGCCATTTCAACACAAAATGTGGATAGTGACTGCCACCATTGAATGGAAATATAATAAATAATATTTTATAAAACCTTAAAAAGCAGAAAATAGTCTAGCAACTCCTTAAAGACTAACAAAACATGTAGGAGGTATCATGAGCTTTTGTGGGCACAATCTACTTCTTCAGATGAATTCAAGTGGGTTATACCCATGAACGCTCATGATACCATACAGTTTTGTTAGTCTGTAACTGGAAAAACTTAAAAAAACAACAAATAGTCTAGCAGCTCTTTAAAGACTAACTTGGCTACCTCTCTAAAGCTTTTAATATCTTATAGTTACTGATGGCTCTTCAACACATATCTTTTTGGCTACTTTGGGGCTACTTTTAACATCATTTTCTTTGTTTGAATCACGTTCCAATCCTCAACCAGAATAGAAGTGCAACAATGGGAGGGGGAATTTTGAATGTGATTGTCATAAGAACATAAGAACGGCTGTACTGGGTCAGATCAAAGGTCCATCTAGCCCAGTAGCCTGTCTGCCGACAGTGGCCAGCACCAGGTGCCCCAGAGAGGGTGGACCGAAGACAATGATCAAGCGATTTGTCTCCTGCCATCCTTCTCCAGCCTCTGACAAACAGAGGCCAGGAACACCATTTCTATCCTCTGGCTAATAGCCTTTTATGGACCTAACCGCCATGAAATTATCTAGCTTCTCTTTAAACTCTGTTATAGTCCTAGCCTTCACAGCCTCCTCTGGCAAGGAGTTCCACAGGTTGACTACACGTTGTGTGAAGAAGAACTTTCTTTTATTAGTTTTAAACCTGCTACCCATTAATTTCATTTGGTGTCCTCTAGTTCTTCTATTATGGGAACTAATAAATAGCTTTTCTTTATTCACCCTCTCCACACCACTCATGATTTTAAATACCTCTATCATATCTCCCTTTGGTCTCCTCTTTTCTAAACTGAAAAGTCCCAGTCGTTTTAACTTCTCTTCATATTGTCACCTCATAAGTTTGTGGGGGAAACTCCTGAGAGGGCTGTTGGCTTTCTCATTTTATTAGTCAAAGCTGTCCTAGGTATTTAAATAAATATTTATTTGCTATTTGAGGTATAGAGAAATCTGCAAATAAAAAATATCGCCAAGACTGGACATATTTTAAGTGATTGCTGTATGATCTGGGGCTATTATTTCAGTTAAAAATCTGACAAACCTTATGAACCACCTCAATCTGAGCTGGAGGCAGAAACACGAGGGCAGAGCAGTGGCAGTGAGACAGAACAGCCAGAGCTGGGCTGGAGGCAGAGCCGTGGTGCTGAGGCAGAGCTAGGGAGCTGCCACTGGAGCAGATGAGACCAAGCAGCCGGGTTGGCATAGACCAGCTATGCCAATCGGGAACCAGGACAGAGCTACAGTGAGAAACTGCAAGTTCAGAGCCAGGATAATGGATGTCAGCCATGCCACAATAACATAGCAGCCAAGCACTTTTATGGGCAGAGGTGTGGAGAACGGTGAGGTCATGGACAGAAGGCCCAGCCCAGGGAGACGGTCACCAGACTATAATTGTTGGGGCGTCTATGTGACCATAGAGTTGGCTTCCATGTCCCCTTGAATCTTTCCCATTTTCATTATTTTTCTTAGAGCTGCTATTTAATAAATTATATTTGGTTTGAACTTAATACAGTTGTAGAAATTACAAAGAGCTGTCCCTGTGATGTAAGGAAAGTTTTCAGTCTGTTCCTCACATGTGGCAGGGCTCCTGCCCATTCCTGGGTCAGCTGCACTTAAGTTCTAGGTGGCAGGGTTCTTCTCCCAAGTATGTACCCCCAATCAGGTTCATGTCCCACCTTCTCAGTTCTGCCTTTAAGACTTTGGGAAAGGACTGAACCATGAGGTGGCAAAGTTTGCAGCTGATACAAAAACAATTGCAAATAGTTCATTCCAAAGGAGACTGCAAAGAGTCACAAAGGATCCCATAGAATTGGTTAACTTGACAACAAAAGGCAGATGAAATCCAATGTTCTAAAATGACCGGGTCAACTTTCGCCATTGCCACTCAAGAAAGAGATGTTGGAGTCATTGTGGGCAGTGCTCTGAAAACATCTACCCAATGCGCAGCAGGAGTCAAAAAATTAACAGAACGTTGGGAATCCAGGAGAGTTTAATAAAATGGAAATATTTCATCTTGGAAAAGCGATGACTAAGGAGGGATAGAATAGAGGTTTACAGAATCATGACTGGTGTGGAGAAGGTAAATTAGAAGAATTAATTACTGTTTCTTATAACACAAGAACTAGAGGTCATCAAATTAAATTAATACTTAATAGATTTAAAAGAATTCACATTCAAATTTTGGAACTCTTAGTCAAAGGATGCTACTAAGACCAAGACTAGAACAAGGTTTCAAAATTTCATGGAGGATTGGTCCATCAATGGCTGTTAGTTAGTATGGGCAGAGATGTAAAACCAGGCTCTGATGTACAGGGTGTCCCCAGTGTAAGTTGTCCCAGTATGCATCAGTTCCACATTAAAGTCGTTGATGTTTGTAGGAACTGATGCATTGTAAGTCCTATGTCCTCCCATTCCCGGCTATAAGTTGCACAAAACAAACAAACAAACAAAATAACAACAACAACAACAACAACCCCCCAATTTGCTTAAATGGAAGTCAGCAGGGGGGGGAAAAGTCCCTGCTTTAAGTTGTTTTGCTATAAGTCTAAGTTTTTTGGAACGTATCTTGGATTTATAGTGAAGATGGCCTGTCCTTAAACGAGGGCTAAGAAAATAAGAACATAAGAATATAAAAACGGCCACACTGGGTCAGACCAAAAATCCATCTAGCCCAGTATCCTGTCTGCCAACAGTGGCCAATACCAGATGCCCCACAGGGAATGAACACATCAAGTAATCCTCATGTGATCCCTCCCCTGTCACTCATTTCCAGACAAACAGAAGCCAGGAACACCATTCCTACCCATTCTAGCTAATAGCCACTGATGGACCGAACCTCCATGAATATATCTAGTTCTTTTTTCAACCCTTTTAAAATCCTACTCTTCACAACAGCCTCTGGCAAGAGGTTCCACAGGTTAACTGTGTGCTGAGTGAAGAAAAACTTCTTTTGTTTGTTTTAAGCCTGCTCCCTATTAATTTCATTTGGTGACTCCTAGTTCTTATATTGTGGGAATAAGTAAATAATTTCCTTATTCACTTTTTCCACGCCAATCATGATTTTATAGACTTCTATCATATTCCCCTTTAGTCTCCTCTTTTCTAAGTCCAAGTCTTTTTAATCTCTCTTCATAGGGACCCATTCCAAACCCCAAGCTGGGAGGGGTTGCAAGCGCTTTGGAAGACAGGACTATAATGCAAAATGATTCAGACAAACTGGAGGAATGGTCTGAGGTAAATAGAATGGAACTGAAGAAGGAAAATGGCAAACAACTCCACTTCCGTAGGAACAATCTGCTGCACACATAGAAAATGGGAAATTACTATCAAGCAAGGAGTCCTGTGGAAAGAGATCAAAGGGTCATAGTCAACCACAAGCTACAATGAGTCTAGAGTGTGACACTGTTCCAGAAAAATCCAACAGAATTCTAGGAGGCATGCCCAGAACTGTTGTAAGCAAGACACGAGAAGTCAGTCTTCCACTCTACTCTGCGCTGCTTAGGCCTCAACTGGTGTATTGTGTCCAATTTTGGGCACCACATTTCAGGAAAGATGTGGAAAAATTACAAAAGCTGCGAAGAAAAGCAACAAAATGATTACACGTCTAGAAACCATGACCTGTCAGGAAAGACTGAAAGAATTGGGCTTATTTAGTCAGGAAAGGAAATTGATAAGAGCTTTCAGGAATCACAAAAAGTGTTATGAGGAAGGGAGGGTAACCATTATTCTCCTAAACTCCTGAGGATAGGGCAAGAAGTAGTAGGTTTCAATTGCCGCAAGGAAGGTTTAGGCTGGACATTAGGAAAATCTTCCTAACTCTCCGGTTGGTTAAGGACAGCAATATATTGCACAGAGAGGTTGTAGAATCTCCATCGTTGGAGATTTTTAAGAGCAGCTTAGAACAACACCAGCTGGAGACAGTGTTGGTGGTGCTTGTTCCACAGTCCATTTGTGCATTGATTTCCGGAAGATCAACACAGCATTGAAATTTGATGCTTGCCAAATGCACAGAGTAGACAAAGTATTAGAACAACTGGGAGCTGGCAGATATAGATCCAATTTTTTTTCCATACAGGTGGCTACTGGAAAATACCTTTCACGGCAGAAGAAGAAGGATTCTCCATGTCCTTTGACTTACATGAATTCAGGTTCGTGTTATTTGGTGTAAACAGGGTGCAAGTGATTAAGTGATTTTTCAGAAGCTAGTAGGCTGGATAATGCAATTGCAATGGGGGGTATGCAACAAGATTCACCATCCAGTCAATTGAATGAAGTTTTTGGTCTTACATCTTGGGGTACCATCACCAAACATAGTGGAGAAGGCAGTACATTACACACACACACACACACAAACAAGCTATCATCAAATGCTACTCTGAACAGTCTGCAAGACTGAGTTTGCCTTGACAATCTGAGTCCCTGGCGTTAGCAGATCATTCATTCACTCCCAGGGGACTCTCTCAAGCTATTATTCTCTAGGGTCTATTTTCTGCTCCTTCCAATGCTCATGGAGCCGAGGGAAGTGTCTGGGAGCGCTGCCAATGGCAGAGGAGGCAGGGACTGTGCTGAGCAATTATAAAGGTGGCTGAAAAGTGCACTCAGGATCTGTCATGTGAGATTCCCTCTGATTCTCAGGGCCCTGCTTTCCTGTCGCCATGAGGAGATTTCCCCTCTGCTGGCCAGGATTTCCGTGAGTGTCTCTTTCTGCCACAAAGCCAGTGCTTAGGGTATTGGGAGGTTTTCAGCCAAGGACTGCCTGGGGTAGGAAATCACCAGGAGAGATTTGAACTGTTTAGTATTGGCAGAAAAACTACAGGGTTTGCTTCATTAAATTGGAACGTCAAAGGTATTCAAAATAATTCAGACAAATATTACATGAAAATATCAGTCCCTAGCTTCCTACTGAGTCCTTCTATGTCTCCGGGTCACTTCCTTTTCAAGGTGGCGAGGAATTTCCCTGGTTCTCTCCAGTTTTAAATTCATCGGCTTACCTGCCATGTTCAGAAGGGCAGCCCAAGACTCTGAAGGGGTGCGTGTGAGATGCCAGAGAATGAGCACCATTCTGGCCTGATTGTGTTCTCCTGTTTTCCCTTCTCTGGGTCATCCCAGACTGACACTGGCCTTCCTGAGAGCAAAACCAGGGCCAATGGGATTTCAAATCCCAGCCTCAGGACGCCCTAGAAACTCAGGGTTTCCTTCAGTCTCTTTCAGCTGCCCTAGGGAGGCTTTGACCATTGCAGCTTGGAGCCGAAAGATAAACACGAAACGTAAATCTGGTCCCATTGAAATCAAGGGCAAAACTCCCACCAGGGCCAGGGCTTCACCCTAAATGCTCACACAGGGACTTAGCTATACGGCCTCATCTACACTGGCCATGAGCTTTACTCATGCTGGTGCTTTTTCTTCTCCATGTCCTCTCTCCCTCCTGCCAGGCCTGGCCCTTGGTCCTGAGCTGTGTTGGGGGTTCACTTCACCCCCAGACTGGCAGGTCAGGCTGATTTCCCTCTTTTCCCTGGTGCAGGCAGCCACTGCCGTGAGGAGGTATTTCTGTGAGCTGGTGTCACTGGATCTGGTAAATAGTTTTGGTCCTGGGGGGGGCGGGTATCACTGTGTTGCAAAGCTGGACGTTGTGGGAGTGGTGGGACCAGTAGGGACAAGTGGCAGGGAGTGAGTTATAGAAGGGCAGCTAAGCAGCCCTGAGAATTCTGGGGGTGAAGAGCGGGGAATACATGGACGGGCAGTACTCGGTGTGGGTCCAGGCAGGGGTGTGCACAGAAAAGCAACTAGTGCTGAGAGTTGTGAGGAAAGGCCCAGGGTGTACAGGGACAGGCGAGCAGCACTGGGCAGTGGGGGAGGGGAACAGATGGGCACGGCTGTTGAAGTTGCCATGAGGGGAAGCAATTGGCCTGAGGAGAATCTTATCTCAGAGTTTTCTGTTTTTTCCCTTGTGTTTTTTCCAGGAGGAGTGAAAAACCATGATGATACCACCCCCTAACTGACATGACTTTTCCTCACGGTAGAATGTCTTTGTTTCAAACAGACTAGTGTGTGAGAAAAGAACAGGCTCCCCAAGATGGACGCCCTAGTTATAACATCCATTCCTCCCTCCTCCTGGTAACAATCTTTTAGGTACTTGAAAGCTGCAATCACGCCCCCTCTCAGTTTTCTCTTTCCCAGACACTGTTATGCCCATTGTGCACAGCAGAAAGTTTTAGCCCTGCATGGTTATGTCTGTTTCCATGGAGAAACTTGGCTTCATTGCATTATTGCAATTGCAACTTGGATCAGACCTATGGTCTGTCTGGTCCATGGTCTCCTCTCTGACAACCAGAGCCTCCAGTGTAAGGAGATGTGAGAAACCCAGCCATATGGAGATGGCAGAGTGACTTGCCCATTGGAAGGGTGTCACGCCATTATAGTGTTTTTCAAAGTGGTCCGCAAAACCACTTTGAGAAACCTGTTAACTGGCCACTCCGATGTGCTGGATCTGCTCACACTATTGCAAACAGAGATTGGCTTGTGTCCTGGAATATGTGGACTCATAAGCTTCGCAGAGTATTTTTAGCTGCACTTATTCTAACTGGAGAGTGTCACTATACTTGCAAATATCCAAAGTCTAACTGATTCTCACATAGCTCATGGCCTCAACTATCTCTTTTGGCAGCAAGTATCATAGAATCATAGAATCAAAGGGCTGGAAGAGACTTCAGGAGGTCATCGAGTCCAGCCCCTTGCCCAAAGCAGGATGAATCCCAACTAAATCAACCCAGCCAGACTTAAAACCTTAGGCTTAAAAACTTCTACGGATGGAGATTCCACCACCTCTCTAGGTAACCCATTCCAGTGCTTCACCACCCTCCTAGTGAAATAGTTTTTCCTAACATCCAACCTAGACCTCCCCCACTGTAACTTGAGACCATTGTTCTGCCGTCTGTCACTACTGAGAACAACCTCTCTCTATCCTCCATCCAGGAAGTTGAAGGCTGCTATCAAATCCCTCCTCACTCTTCTCTTCTCCAGACTAGATAAATCCAAATCCCTCAGCCTCTCCTCATGGGACATGTGCTCCAGCCCCCTAGTCATTTTGGTTGCCCTCCACTGGAAGTAGATCAGTGGCTTTGAGGTATTGAGTGAAGAAAACATTAATCTTTTATCTGTTTTATTTTTTGCACATTTCAACTCAATTGAGTGTCCACTTGATCTTGAGTTATTAGACAGGGAGAACATATTCTCAATCTATTCTCTGCCAATCATGATTGAATAGACTTTTCTCAGATACAGTCTACTTCAATTCCTTTGAAAGGTAACAATCCCAGATCTTTCAAACTCTCTCCTCATTTAAGTTTTTTTTGTCCCTTTCATCATTCTTGTGGGCATTCCCTTAACCCCTGTAATTTTGCAATATCTTGTTCAGATGGAGGGACATTTCCACATAGAGGGGTGTAGAGGAGAGTGAAACATAGACTGATTGGCTACATGGCTTTGTATTTTCTGGATGAGTTCCCACCCAACTCCTCCTGGATCGCAATTCTTTGCTTAGGTTCAGTCCAAGCTTGTACTTTGAAAAAATGTGTGTCAGAGCTGTGCACCAAAACTACCTGGTCCCTGTCATCCCGCATTCATACTGTTAAATTACAGCTTTATAAGGTGTTTGAGAAGATCAAGCTATCTACTCCAATGGGCCTTCATTTTGCAGGTGCTCACATTAAAGTTCATCTGCCATCATCCTACCCATTCCTTTGGCTTTGTTACTTCTCGCTGAGGACTTGTCTAAACCCTAAATAATTCTGTGCCTTCTGTGACTATAGTCTCCAAAGTGTTCTAGCCCCTTTCTACCTTGTTAATAACTACACATTATTCATAGCATTATTTGCTTTAATGTATGTAACCCTCCTTACTCTGCTTCTTTCCCTTCACAGGTACCTTGAGCATCTCTGAGACTGATAGCAGCATCAACCCTCTCATGGCAGCCTTCAACCTCACCCCCTCGGACCCTTTTACGTTCTTCCTAACAGGCATCCCTGGCCTGGAATCTGCCCACGGCTGGATTTCCATCCCGTTCTCCTTGTGCTATGTGATCAGCCTGTTGGGAAATTTCATTTTTCTGATGGTTGTAGGCAAAGAGCAGACCCTGCACAAGCCGATGTACCTGCTGCTCTGCATGCTGGCATTCACGGACATCGCCATTTGTACTTTGGTTGTGCCGAAAGCCCTGTGTATATTTTGGTTCAATTTGAAAGACATTACTCTGGCTGGCTGCCTCACCCAGATGTTCTACCTTAACACGGTTCTGTTTATGCAATCAGCCATCCTTGTGACAATGGCTTTTGATCGCTACGTGGCCATATGTAACCCTCTGAAATACGCCACAATCCTCAGCAATGCACAAATAGCTAAGCTAGGGGCTGTCGGTTTGGTAAGAGCTGTTCTCTTCATTCTTCCCATGCCCCTGCTAGTGAGTGAACTGCTGTTCTGTGATAACCGCATTATCCCCCAAACTTACTGCGATTGCATGACTGTGGCGAAGCTCTCTTGTGGGGACATCACTGTCATCAGGGTGTACGGTTTGGTGATAGGTATTGTAAACATTGCATTAGACATGAGTCTCATTGCCCTGTCCTACGGTTTCATCATCAGGGCCGTTCTCAGAATCTCTTCCAAAGAAGCTCACGAAAAAGCCCTGAGCACGTGCACCGCCCACGTCTGTGTGTTATTGTTACATTGGATTCCCAGCCTCTTCTCCATGATTACAAACCGCTTCGGTCAGGGCATCGCTCGCCACACTCATGTCATCTTGGCCAACCTCTATCTGCTCATCCCTTCCATGCTCAACCCTTACATTTATGGATTGCAGTCCAAAGGGTTTCGTGAGAAATTGGGCAAATACACCTTCAAGAGATGATCATCTAGGGTCACGGAGTTGAAATCTATGTGAAGACAGGAAGCGAATGTAACCTTGGGTGGGCCAGACTTTACTGCATTGCCCTTTTTCCGTGCCTTAAAAAAACGTCCAATTGAAAAGCTGCTGGAGACCCAGAATTCAGTCTGCAAGGATCTTCAGCAAGGATTGAACGAGGACAGCATCCCCCCATTCGGATCCCGAAAGGAACTAACAGGAAGGCATGCAACTAAATATATTTTAGAGAATTTGCATGTCTTTCTGTCTGTCCATGAGTCCATCCACCCATCTGTGAGCCTGTTTTTTTTTTTTATGAACTCCTCCTGAATGGTAAGAGCTAGGACCATCACATTTGGTAGGCAGCTTCCTCTGACCCCATCTTAAAGCAAGGCCAGGGTTTGACAGTGTCAGGACTAAGGGATGTGACTGGAAACCAATTGTTTGCTATTGCATGGAAAGCGAATGGTCCGAGAGCAGGGACAGTTATGCTCCACAATGACCACCAGAGAGAAGTGAGTGTGGCAACATTTGCACTACAGAGTGACCACAGGGAGGTGGCCATGCCAATAAGAAAGTGGACCTCTTGGTTCATTAGCCCATCTATCCCATAGCCTCAGTCCCAATCCCCGGTCATCAACACCAGCCTTGTCCTGGGGGGAACCCCACTGCCCTTCCCTAGGAAGCAGGAAGCAGGGTGCAGGGCTCAGGGCAGAGGACTGGGAGGTCAGGGGGATTACTCGGGGCCCCCTATGCTGGTGAGGGTGGTGATGCTCTGACAGTGGGTCCTCCAGGTTCCAGGGCTGCGCTGCCCATCCAGTTGGCTTCTTCCAGGGGTCCTGGCTATGCTACCCAACCAGTGGCTCCTCCTGGGCACTGGGCAGTGAAGCCTCACAACCTCATTCCTTCACGCCCGGCCCCACAACTGCAGCCCTTTGCCCTCAGCCATTGCTCACCCAACACTCACTCCAACCCCCCCACACCAAAATGCTACCCTGAGCCCCTCCTCACCCCCATCCTCCCTCCTGCACCCCCATGCACCAACCCCCTTCCTTGAAACCCTCCTCACCCACAAACAATGACTTCTGCACCTTCTGAACCCTCCATATCCTCAGTCCTAAACCCCTCCTCACCCGTAACCCCGTGCCTTGCTCCCTGCTGCCCCCACCTGCACCCCCAGCCCTGAGCTCCCCATATGCTAATCTAACTCCTGAACCCCCATCCTCTTCTCTGAGTTCTGCATTCCCCATGCCTGCCCTCAGCCCCTCCATACCTTCAAATTCCCTGCCTGGATCATTTCTCTCTCACATCCTCACTCCTACCCTGAGCCCCCTCCTCACCACACACACCTCCCAACCCTCTGCCCTGACTCCTGCACCCTCTACACCAGTGGTTCTCAACTTGTTTCAGTCCGTGGACCGTCAGGCCAATGACAACATTTTCGTGGACCACCTCCAGTGCATGTAGCACAGGACGAATGACACAGCAACCGCTCAGCACGACAGCAGCAGCTACACTGACGCTCAGAGCCTCAGACGGAAGTTACTGGCAACACAATGCGGTTGCGTCCTAGGTGACGCTATGGATGACGCGCCACATGCTTGTGAACATGGCATAAAACAGCCTAACGGCAGCACCTGCTCACGCCATGTGAAATTGAACAATGTTCATGTGGACCACTGAAAAAGTCACCATGGACCACCAGTGGTCCATGGACCAGCAGTTGAAAACCACAGCTCTACACCAATCCCTTACTTCTCCATCCTCCCCAAAAGGGTAAAGAATGGGACCAAAATCATGTACATCTGCAATTAACTTTATAAAATCTTATTTTAACCCACACACCCTTAGGTGTCGTGTAGTAGCAGCAAGACTACTTACAGAGAGAATAATGCATCCGATCAATAACCTTAGCTAATAGGCTGTTGGCTTTTAGCTCATGCAGAAGAAGCTCATGCGTTCTGCTCCAGAGATCCCAGCTTCGCACCCAAGAGCAGACAACCAGGGTCGGTGGGTGTTACATTATGACGAAGTAACAAAGACTAATCGATTTTTGACAACATAACATACATATTTTGTAACCCACAGTCATTTTCTTCAGAGTTACAATAAACATAAATAGAAAAAAATGTTGAATGGTTCAGTCCACACAACAAGGTCTATATTTACCCCAAGATCGATGCTCTCCAGATCCATTTAGCTGGTCTAGTGAGGACCCACTAAATGGGTTGCTGATGGTGCCCCAATGAACCCTGTTACTCTATGGGGCTGCAAGGAGTAAGGGAAGTCCCAAGGTGTGTATGCCACAGAAATTGGACTTACAGAACATTGACTCCAGTTATACGATGATTTAGGTTTGATTTGCTTGTGTAGTGTAGATATGGCATAAGAAGAAACCAAGTAAATCCAAAACCTTTAGTTTAGTTCACCTAAGTTAGGGTCTTTGATCACCAAATCTGCACAATTTTCTGAGTCTATTTGCTTGTAGAAATCCTCAGCTGGAATTCAGGCTGACTCCTCTCTTCTGTGGATCACTGCTAGCCAGTCAGCTAAGGGTACATCTACACTGCAACACTATTTGAAAATATCTAGCGCTATTCCGAAATAATTTAGTCCGCATCTAGGCTATATCTAGACTGCAGGCTCCTTTCAGAAGAAGCTTTCCCGGAAGAGAGCTTCCAAAAATACTTCTTCCAAAAGAGAGCCTGCCAAAGTGCACTGAAAAAGCGATCTGCATTTTTGAATGATAGCGTCCACACTGAATGGATGCTATCTCAGATGTAAGCTGTGATTACTACGGGCGGAATGGCCACCAGGGCACCTGAGCTTTTTCCCCTTTCCTCTTCTTGCGAAAGAACTCCCTCTTCCCCGTCCACACAAACTTTTTTCTGAAAGAGTTTTTTTGGAAAAAAGTCTTCTTCCTTATAGAAAGAGGTGTACCAATGTCAGAAAAATCCGTCTGGTCTTTTGATTTTTATTTTTTTTTGAAAGAACACTATTGCAATGTGGACGTAAATGAAGTTTTTTCGGAAAAATGGCTATTTTTCCAAAAACACTCTGTAGTTTAGACATAGCCCTACACAGCAGGCAGTTATTTCGAAATAATGTCAAAAAACACTGTCAAGCTGGAGACTTTTTACTCTGACTCCTATAACCCTCATTGTACAACGAATAAGGGAAGATGGAGGAAGAGTGCTCTGTTTCAAAATAAGTGCTGTGTATTCTCTCCCTATTTTGAAATAAGCTACGCAACTGATGTAGTGCAATTTGCGTAGATTATTTAGAGTTAAGACCTGCTATGTAGACGCACCTTAAGGCTACATCTACACTACATGCTTTTTGCACAAGAAGCCTTTTGCGCAAGAGTTTTTGCACAAAAAATTCTTGCTCAAGAGCATGTCCACACCTCAAAGCGCATTGCAAAAGCGATGTGCTTTTGCTCAAGAGAGCGTCCATGCTGCATGGATGCTCTTGCGCATGAAAGCTCTGATGGCCATTCACAGAATAGCCATCAGAGCACCTGTGCTTTTTCCCATAGGGCAGGGGTTCCCAACCTGCGGTACACGTACCCCGAGGGGGTACTAGAAGCTTGTCAAGGGGACACGGGGAATATTTGATAAATAACTAGATTATCCTAATTGAAATATTCCAAAAGTAGTAGTGTTAGTGAAAAAAGTTGTGGATTCTAGAGTCTAGAATTTATTTCCTTTCATATTGAATAGGGGTACGGGAAGGTTTACTAAAAGCCAAGGGGGTATGGGGACTGAAAAAAGTTGGGAACCCCTGCCATAGGGGTTTCTTGTGCAAGAAACCCCTCAGAAGTGCCCACACTTGCCTTTCTGTACAATAGCTGTTACTCAAAAAGGAGTTATGCTTCGTAAAAGGAGGTTTACCAATGCCGGAAAAAGCCCTCTGTTCTGCCATTTTACTGTTCATTTACTTGCACAAAAGCATATTTGAGGCGTGGATGCTCCATGGGTTTTTGTGCAAAAAACCTTGCAGTGTACATGTAGCCTGAGGGTACGTCTACACTAGCCCCCTAGATCAATGAAGGGAGGCTAATGAGGGCAACCTGAATTGCAAATCAAGCCCGGGATTTAAATATCCTGCACTTGATTTGCATGTTCCCGGCCGGTCGCCATTTTAGAAATTGACTAGCCCGAAGTAACTGCCCGCGTCTACACGCGGCAGTGAAATGGGCTTCCAATTTAAAACCCTAAATCGAATTAGGTGGTATTCCTCCTGCAATTCCGGTTGCCCTCATTAGCCTCCCTTCATCGATCTAGGGGGGCTAGTGTAGATGTACCCTAACTGTTTAACCAGTTTCTCAGCTAAGTCACAAGTATGGAGATCTAAAGAAAACCCTTTTACAAGAAAATAAAAAAAACTGAAAATGGGAAAATATAAAGGACACTTCCCCAATTACTCCATTTAAAGAAAAGCTAGTCAACCATATTAATTGTGAATCTGAGCTAGAAGAGTCTGGATAAAATGAAGACAACATTCAAAGCATGCAATTAAAACAGAAGAAGTTACCCCCCTCCTTCCCCAGTTTCCCCTGGCTATAGTTAACATTGCCCTCTCTTTGAGGGTTAGCAACATCACTAATCTGAAGCAAAATGCTTCCTTGTGAGGGACAACAGCCTGATCTCTGCTCCTGGACTCAACTTCTCCCAACTCACACAGGATATTTAGCCCTTAGCAAAGCACCTGCCCTGCCTGCTTGTTCATGGAGTCTGACACCAGCAACAGCAACAGAGCCTATCGGAGTAAACCCCAAACTGACCACCACACCCACTTCCAGAAGCTTCTGGGTGTGCAGTGCTAAATCTTGCTTGCAACAATAACCCAGGCACGACTTGCTCCTACCTCCCCCCACGGGTCTCCTAAATCATCCTATTGGGTGCATGGCTTACAAAGGGATACCTCCTTGGTCATCTGTCCACTTCAATTGTCCTCAGCATTGTGGATGTTTAGTTGGGGTTGGTCCTGCTTTGGGCAGGGGGTTGAACTCGATGACCTCTTGAGGTCTCTTCTAGCCCAAGGATTCTATGATTCTATGAGTCCGAGTCTATGATACTTAACTTCTGATCACTCCTCACCACACATCGTTCTATCCCTTCGCTACGTTCCCACTTTCTGCTGTTCAACTGACCTCTTGCATGTCACCTGACAGTTAGTGGCCCCACACACCTGACAGTTGGTGGCCCCACACACCCTTTAACTCAACCTCTTCATAACTCCTAGACTACCAGAATGAAATGCAGCTTTCTTGCACTTTTCTATACCTTTTCCAATTTAATATATCATTTCTGAGATGAGGCTAATAGTTCTGCATGAAGTGTCTCAGATGTGGGCATATTATGGATTTGTATGGAGGCAAAATGCTATATTCTGCATAATTATCAGTCCATTTCCTAATGATTCCCAACATTCTGCTAACTTTTTTTTTTGATGACCACTACATTTTAAGTGGATGTTTTCATAAAACATCCACAAGGATTCCAAGATCTATCTTGCAGTGGTGACAGCTAGTTTAGACCCCATCATTCTATTGGTATGGCAGAAAATGTTTTCCAACATCCATTATTTGCATTTCCCAACATTGAATGTCATCTGCCATTTTGTTGCCTCCTCACCCTGTTCTGTGGGATCCCTTTGTGGTTTTCCCCCAATTTCAGTAGCTTTGTATCATTTGCAAACTTTGCCCCATTAGAATTCCCCTCTTTCTCCAGATCATTTATCCAGTTGCAGTGCAGAAGTCTAGGTTGGATATTAGGAAAAACTATTTCACTAGGAGGGTGGTGAAGCACTGGGATGGGTTCCCTAGGGAGGTGGTGGAATCTCCATCCCTAGAGGATTTTACATCCTAGCTTCAGAAAGCCCTGACTGGGATGATTGAGTTGGGGTTGATCCTGCTTTGGGAAGGGGGTTGGACTCGATGACTCCTGAGGTCTCTTCCAGTCCTAGGATTCTATGACTATGTTGAACAATAGTGGTCCTAGTGTATCCTCAGGTCTTGGTGGCTAATTACAGTTTATCTTATCCATTTTTTCCTAAGCACCTCTAATGTTAACTAATTCTGGGACAGTTGAGCAGATTGCACATGTAAAATAATGGTTTCGTTTTAGGACTCTCCCTCACATCCTCAGATAACCAGACCGACACAGGGAAGGCATTTAGTTTCTCTCGATGGCCTTCTTGTCCTTGAGTGTTCCTTTCACATCTCCATCATGTAGTGGTCTCACTACTTGTTTAGAAACCGTTCTGCTTCTGATGTATGTAAAACAATTTTTGATGTTACTTTGTGGGGTTTTGGTAGGTTGTTCTTCAAATTCTTTTTTTGGTCTTCCTACACTCCATTTGACAGAATGTATGTTCCTTACTATTTCCTCAATGGAATTTGTCTTCCATTTCATATGTCTTTTTGCTTCTAACTGCTTCTTTTGCTTTGTTGTTTATTTATGGTGGTAAAATGTTGCTTCTCTGATCATTTGGCTTATACATTAATATTAATATTTATTCTAGATAAATTCATGGAGGGTAGGTCTATCAATGGCTATTAGCCAGGATTCGTGGGAATGGTGTCCCTAGCCTCTGTTTGTCAGAGGCTGGAAATGGATGACTGGAGAGGGGTCACATGATGATTGCCACTTTATTATTGTCTTGAAAATATCTCTATCCTACTTGCAAGGATTTCACTGTTGACACGGCATAATTTAGTTTCTATTAAATTGATTTCTTCATTTTTGTGTAGTTCCCCTTTCTCAACATCAATGGAATAGGGGTCAGCAACTCTGGTGATCTCCTCCCCCCAACAGGGATGTTGAATTTCATTATATTATCCTCAGAATTACCAAGTGGTTCAGCTGCATTCATACATTAGATCAAACCCGGTGCTCCTTCCTTAGCACTAAGTCACACATGGCCTCTCCGGTTGCGGGTTCCAGCACTAGTTGCTCCAAGAAGTGGGTTTTTAAGGTGTCAAGAACCTTTCCCTCTACGTCTGTGCAAGTGACATGTATCCAGTCAACATGAGGCCAGTTGAAAACCCCCACTATTACTGAAGGGTCTTTTTATTTTATTTTATTTTATTTTATTTTATTTTTTACAGCCTCTCAAAACTCCCTAAGCTTTTTACAGTCAATAACACCATTCTGGTCAGGTGACAGTCAGCATGACCTAGATTGTTCTTCTAATACTTTTTTGTATCCTGGTATTATCATTAATTATTCTCATTCCACTAAGTTTCTTTGATGCCTATTAAATGATTATGTACATTTTTGCAAGGTACTCAAGTTCACTGATCTTGTTATTTAGACTTCTAGTATTTGTGTACAAGCCCTTGCAAAAAATATTGTTAGCTGTCTACAAATATGCGATGTAATTGAATGGGTCTTTTTTCCATTTGACTGTTGCTATTCAGAACCATTCACCATTTTTTCCCACCTTTCATCTTCTCCTACTTATTAGGACATAGAAAATCTTTATTAATACATGCACTGTATGCTCCTTTTGAAACTAAACGGGAATTATTATCCTGGTGCATTTTTTTGAAGATGTCTAATTCATCTAAGTAATTTTGTAATTGTTATTTTCCTATTGTAGCTCACATTTTCACTATTCTTCACTATTTGGGACAACCAATCACCACCAACCATTCTGAAACAAAGACATCAATAAGTACCTCTACCATTTCCACATTTTGTGTTATTGTTTTTCCTTCCTCATTGAACAATGGGCCTACCCTGTCCCTGTTCTTCCTCTTGCTTCTACTATATTTGTAAAATGTTCCCTTATTACCCTTTATGTCACTATCTAGTTTTGTGCTTTGGCCTTTCTAATTTTGCCCCTACATTATTTGTTTATAGACATCCTTTGTAATTTGACCTATTTTCCAATTTTTTTGTAGGACTCCTTTTTGATTTTAGATTGTTCAAGGTCTGGTGGTTGAGTCAGGCAAATTCCCAGATTGCTTCTGTAGTAAGATGAAGGCCTAAAACATCAGCCCATGTAGCACAGGCCTGGTCTGAGCCCTGAGGCCTAGCTAACAACAGACAAAACATGGCTAACATAAAGCAAAGATAAGCTGTGGGCAAGAGGCAGGCCCCTGCTCATAGAACTTGGCACAAACAGGGCTGAGAGTGAAAAATACTAATTGGTGCAAGGTACCAACGGCAGAACATTAATTGGTACTGCTCATAAGTTGAAAGCACATGGTACTTTAAAAAGCACATGGTACAGCTCATTAAAAAAGACCTTTGGTACCCACTCCCCACAGATACAGACCCAGGTTCAGGAAAGGGTCTAAAATGACAGCATGATGGATAGAGATAATCTAATCAAATCATGAGGTACGGGTACAGAGTGATGGGAGGTATCTAATAGTGTCAGAGGGTGGTAACCTGACAGTGCCAAAGAGTAATTTGATCCATTAGCAGTGAGGTCTGATTTCTTTGTACCTGTATATAAAGTGGTGTCGGGGGGGGGGGAGACAATCTTTGGATGGCCGAGGGGGCAGTGGAAGTTTCCCACTGATTGAGCCATCCATTGTTACGGGATACATATGCGTAGCGGTTCAGTAGAGTCTACTGACAACTATGACTGTACTTCACTTAACAATAAACCTGGCCTGGCACCTTCGATCCTTATCTGGTTTGTGGTCTTTGGAGGCTTTCTTGGGGTCTGTTGTGGAGACTAAGTGCACAAGTCAACACAACCCACATCATTGAGCGCACACGCAAGCAGCCTTCTGGTTATCATCATCAAGGGAGTCAGAGACCTGTGAGGACACCTCGGCAGTCAATCCTGACCCCTCCTGAATAATTGCAGCTTCCTATCTTTCCTATGCAATAGAAAAAATTGCTCTTGTGCCCTTAGTAATGTCTCTTTGAAAAACTGCCAACTGTCTTCCAATTCGAACTTACCTATCAACTTCCTGAGTTTCCTAAAGTCTGCCTCCTTGAAATCCATTGTCTTTGTTTTGCTGATCTCCCTCCTACTATCCCTTAGAAACATGTACGCTATCATTTCATGATCACTTTCACCCAAGCTGCATTCTTTTCTTCAAATTGTGACCCTTTGCATCCCAATTTCTCAAAATCAATTCTTGCACAGCTTCCCCAATAGCCTTCTCCACCTTTTGAAATACAAAATAATGTCTCCAATACATTCCATGAACTTGCTGGATAATGTGTACTCTGCTCCGCATTTTCCCTACAGATGTTCAGAGAGTTAAAGTCCCCCCATCACTTCAAAGCCCAGTGCTTTTGATTGCTTTGTTGTTTTAAAAGGCTTCATCCACCTCTTCTTCCTCGCTAGGTTGTCTTTGGTAGACCCCTACCATGACCCTAACCTTACACAGAAAGCATTTATACTGCCCTATCTATCTATCTATCTATCTATCTATCTATCTATCTAACTATCAAAAAATTCACCAAAAGGCAGTCCACTCTCCTTCTTGAAAGACAGTATTTTTATTCACACATTAGACTGTACATCAAATTACAATGGAAAGATATCTATCAAATACAGACTTGATTAAAAAATGAAAAAGCTACAAGCCCTCTCAGGAGTTTGTCCAAATCAACAACAAACCTTTGAGATGACATTCAAATTCAAAAGCAAGCCCCCTGTACTTATGTTTCTACTCTGCCGGAGGATGGGGGGGAGGGCGTTTTCAATAAAGATTGCAAAGAATGACATTAAGAAGACCCCAAAAGAAGCTGAAAATGTATATAGTGAAGATACAACAATAACATTATTGTGTTAATTCTTTCTGACTTCATTCAATGATGGAAGTCACTGTCCATATTTTATGTTGAATTAGTTTGTCAGTGTTAGTCGTTATTTGATTTGTCCTCCCAGTTTCCTGAAGGGTTGCCCATAAAGAAATCATCTAAGAGGTCAGCTTAGTTCACTGAATAACTCTCCACATTATAAAGAAGTTCAGTATTGTGGTTTCCCTTCTCTTTGGCTACTGAAGGTGTATCTTTGATTCGTCAAATTGATCAAGAATGCAGTTCACTGAGGGTGGAAATTGCGTAGCTTATTTTGAGTCAATTTCAAAATAACTTATTTCGAAATTTGGCACTGTCTACACAGCACTTATTTTGAAAGAACTCGCTCTTCCAAAACATCCCTTACTCCTCATGGAATGAGGTTTACAGGGACATCGGAATAACAAGCCAGTTATATTTAAATAACAAGTGAGCTCAAAACATGCAAAATGGCTATTTCGGGATACCCCCGGCATCCCGAAATAGTGCTGCACTGTAGACATAGCCAGAGAGACTAATGGAAAAAGCAACTTGCATCAAAAAGCTGCACTTAAGTTCTTTGTAGAATAGGAGTTATGGAGAAGTTGACTGAAAGGGTGTATGAGGTAAATTACATGACATGAAAGAGGTCAGATGTGTAGTAGAAAGAAGAATTCAGCACAGGAGAGACCAGCACTTGGTGATGGAGTAATCCAGTATTTCATATCAGGAAATTCTCAGTTTTTGACCTCCGCAATGCTGAGGTCAACCAAATTGGGATAGATTAATAAGGAGGTATCCTTTCTTGTCACCCAGGTTTAAAGTGAATGAGCTGATATGATCACCTTATGAAGCTGTAACTGACCATTTTGTCACGAAGCTCTTTGGATTGGAATCCATAAATGATGGGGTTGAGCATAGGGGGGATGAGGAGATAGACGTTAGCCAAGATGATGTGAACATTAGGAGCGATGCCCTGACCAAATCGGTGTGTCATCAGAGAGAAGAGGCTGGGAATCCAATTTAACAACATGACACCGATGTGGGCTGTGCAGGTGTTGAGGGCTTTTTGGTGGGTTCCCTTCAAAGATACTCTGAGAACAGCCCTGATGATCAGACCATAGGACAGGATAATGAGACTCACGTCTATCCCTGTAACAACAATACTTATCACCAAACCATATGCCCTGATAACTGTGATGTCCCCACATGACATCTTCGCCACGGCTATGTTCTCACAGTACGTGTGGGGGATAATGCGGTTTGCACAGAACGGCAGCCTGCTTAGGAGCAGGGGCATGGGCAGAAGGAAGAGAACGGCTCTTGTCAAACCCACCAGCCCTAGCTTTGCTATTTGTGCATTGCTGAGGATGGTGGTGTACCTCAGAGGGTTACATATGGCAACGTAGCGATCGAAGGCCATTGCCACGAGGACAGATGACTGCAGAACAGAAAATGTATGAAGGAAGAACATCTGGGTGACACAGCCACCTAAAGTAATGTCTTTCAAATTGAACCAAAATATACACAGTACCTTTGGCACAACAGTAGTAGAAGTTGTGATGTCTGTGAGCGCCAACATACAGAGCAGCAGGTACATTGGCTGGTGCAGGGTCTGCTCTTTGCCTACAACAGACAGAACCATGACATTTCCCAGCAGGTTGATAGTGTAGCACATAGAGAAAGGGATGGAAATCCAGACATGGGCATCTTCCAGACCAGGGATGCCAGCCAGGATGAATGTCAAAGAATTAGAGGGGGTAAAGTTGGAAGTTGTCATGAGGTGGCCAATGTATTTATCGTTCTCAGAGACGCTCAAGGTACCTGTGAAGGGAAGGAAGCACGGGGGGAGGGTTACACATTTTATAATAAATTATACTGTAAACAATGTATCATTATTAGCAATGTAGAAAGGGGCTTGAGCACTGAGGGGGTAGTAATCACAGATGACACCACAATGTTTAGGGTATCGTCAAGTCCAGGAAAGTCCTCAGAGGAAGGTAAATAAGCCAAATGACCATTTTTCCAACAAAACCTGAGTTATGTCCACACTGCAATTGCATTCTTCTGAGAGAAAATCAAAAGAACAGAGGGGCTTTTCCGGCATTGGTAATCGTCTTTCTACGAGGAAGAAGCCTTTTTCCGAAAGAGCTCTTTCGCAAAAAGGTATATGTGCATGGGGAAGAGGGAGTTCTTTCGAAAGAAGAGAAAAGGGGGAAAAGCACAGGTGCCCTGGTGGCCACTCTGTCCATAGTAATCACAGCTTAAATGCGAGATAGCGTCCATTCAGTGTAGATGCTGCCTTTTGAAAAAGCCGATGGCTTTTTTCATGAGCTTTTGTGTGTGGACGCTCTCTTTCGGAAGAAGTTTTTATGGAAGAGCTCTTCTGAAAAAAGGTTCTTCCGAAAAAAGCCTGCAGTCTAGGCAAAGCCTAGGTGAGCATTTAGGAAAATTCCTGGCTGTGATGGAAATTTTGCCCTTGATATCAATAACACAAGACTCACGCTTAGTTTTTATCTGTCAGCTCCAAGCTGCAACAATCAAAGATTCTTTTAGGCTGTTGAATGAGACTGAAGGAAACTCAGAGTTTATATTACATCCTGAGACTGGCAATGAGAGAAGGGATTCGAAAAACCCTGGTTTTACTCTCAGGGAAGCCAGTATCAGTCTGAAATGACCCAGAGAAGGGAAAATAGGAGAGCACAATCTGGCCAGACTGCTGCCCATTCTCATGGTAAACCCTCAGCTAACTCAAATGCCCCCCTGAGGAGGCATGAGCTGCACATCTGAACAGGGGAGTGAAGCTGCTGAATTTGAAAATGGGAGAGAACCAGGGGAAAACCTCAACACCCAAAAAGGAAGCTACCAAGACACATAGAAGGATGTAGTAGGAACAAGCAACTGATCTTCTAATGTAATATTTTTCTGAAATATTTCAAATACATTTGTAGTTGTAGCAATTTTATGGGGGCAAATCCCTTAATGTTTCTCAAATACTAAATAGTTCAAGTCTGTCCTGGTGATTTCCTGTGTAAGGTAGTCCTTGGCTTAAACACCCACCCTCCCCGATATCATAAGCACTGACTTTAAGGCACAAGAGGCACTCACCAAAAACCTGGCCAGCAGAGAGAGTAAATCACCACACGGCGACAGGAAGACAGGGCCCTGAGAGTCAGCGTATGAATCTCACATGACAGACCCCGAGTGCGCTTTTCAACCACCATTATAACGCCTCAGGACAGTCCCCTAACGATCTGACTTTGGCAGCATTCCCAGGCAATTCCCTCAGCTCTGTGAGGGAATTACAGAAAATAAACCTTGGGGAACTCCCGCAGGAGTGAAGAAGTGATTGACCAATGCCAGGGCAAACTCAGTTTCACTTCTCCTGGTGTTCTGTCATGAAAGGTATTTTACAGTATCCATTTGTGGGGACAAAATTGGAACGATATCTGCCAGCTCCAAATGTTAGAATCATAGAATCCTAGAGCTGAAAGAGACCTCGGGAGGTCATCAAGTCCAGCCTCCTGCCCAAAGCAGGACCAATCCCAACTAAATCATCCCAGCCAGGGCTTGGTCAAGCCAAGACTTAAACATCTCTAGGGATGGAGATTCGACCACCAACCTAGGTAACCCATCCCAGTGCTTCACCACTCTCCTAGTGAAATAGATTTTCCTAATATCCAACCTAGACACCTCTCCCACTGCAACTTGAGACCATTGCTTCTTGTTCTGCCATGTTATTCTAATAGTATATCTACTCTGTTCATTGGGTAAGCGCCAACTTTAAACATTGTGTTGATCTTTCGGAGATGGATGCAGAAAAGGCTGTGCTATCCTGCACCAGAGACTGGTACCATGAGACTTCTTCACTTAGCCCTGGTCTGCACTAGGGAGTTATCTGAAAATAACCCCCCTTATTTCGAAATAATACGCTGAGCAACCACACTACCAAGCCTGTTATTTTGAAATAACGGGTCTCTAAGGCTACGTCTAGACAGCGGGGCTATTTTTGGATACTGGAAGTATACCAAAATAGTAATTGTATGTCTTTAAATGCTCCCATTATTTCAAAACATATTTTGAAATAACAGGCATGCTATTTCGGTGTTCCTGTAACCATCATTTCATGAGAGTTAAGAGACTTTTTGGGGTAGCGCTTTATTTCAAAATGTGGCACTGGGTAGACAGCACCAAATTTAAAAAAAAAAGCTATTTTGAAATTACCTTGAAATAAGTTACATAATTGCATAGCTTATTTCCAGGCAAAGGTGCTGTGTAGATACATGCTTCATTCGACATTTATAGTTCTGCTTTCCTCGGGGAATAACGTTTATTTAGAAATGGTTATTTTGTAATAGCAGTAGTGTGGACGCTCCACTGCTTCTATTCCAAAATAACTACTCCCCAGAGTCATTCAAAATAATTACTCCAAGTGCTTCCTGGAGCTCTAAGTCTGATGCTGATAGCGGATGCTGTTTTGATTTAATTTTGAAGCGTCCCCCGTAGTGGGGACAGGCTATTTCGATTTTTTTATTTCAGGAATTACTCTTTTAAATGTAGTTATTCTGAAATAATTTCCTAGTGTAGACGTGCCCTTACTGTGTGATTCCTTCACCTTTCCCTGGGCCAAAATGACCTGCAGTTCATGGATTCTATCAGTATATAGAAGGCGGGCCGCAAGTGCAGGAAACAGCAAAACTGCAGAGTGACCACTGGGGGCAGCCACAGCAGGAGCACAGGGGCCACCTGCAGACAGAGCTCTACACCCTGACACCCAGAGGAGCAGTTAAGTGCCCCCCCGGTCCCAGCCTTGCCCCCATTATTCATGCTGAGGCCAGGGAAAATGTCCCAGCCCCACCCCCGTCCCAGCTCCACCCACTCCCAACACGCTGCAGGTAGACATGCCCCCCCCCAATACGGACGGGAGCCTGGGAGCTGGGGCTGGGGCAGGGACCTGTTCCCCAGTCCCAGCATGAATTAGGGAGCCAGGGCAGGCCCAGGCCACTTTCCCCAGTTATGCCTGAACTGTTGTTGGGGGGCAAGATGCACTTACCAGACTATCCCCTACCCAGAGGACAGCTGGGTGGTCTGGAAGCCCAGGCCTGGATAGGTCTTCCCCTAGGACAGACAGGGAATCTCTCCTGGAGAGACTCGCTGCTCTGCCCTCAGCATGGCGCTGCTGCTGTCGCTGAGGGAGAAGTGCCTCTCCCCCTGCCAGGCAGGTCCATGCACAGAGTAGAGGATCTTGGCTAGGTGGGGCTCACTAAGCAGCTGTGTGGCCGTGGTGCCATGCAGCTTAGAGGGAACCTTGGTGCTCAAGCCCCCAGACATCCTAGCCCCTTCCCTCATTCCTGCACCCCCATCCTCTGGCCACAGCTGCCCACAGACCCAGCACCCTGCCCAGAGCCCTACCTAACCCAACCCCTGCCATGAGTCCTGCACCACCCACCACTGACCTGTGCCTCCCCAACCCTCCAAGCCACTGCTCTGACTGCTGCACCCCCTGCCATGAGACCCCCACATAGCCAATGTCCTACCCCAACTCCGGCACACCCAATTCCTGTCCTGAGCCCAATACTCCTGCCCTCACTCCTGCACACCCACCACCTAGCCTGACACCTGTATCCCCCAACCTTGCCCTTATTCCAGCATTCGTCACTCCCTGCCCTGAACTTCCCACCACACACACATTGCTGAACTATTATCTGTGGTTTGTAACCTATCCTTTAAATCGGCTTCTGCACCTAATGACTGGAAGGTAGCTAACATGACACCAATATTTAAAAAGGGCTCTAGAGGCGATCCGGGCAATTACAGACCGGTAAGTCTAACTTCAGTACCAGGCAAATTAGTCGAAACAATAGTAAAGAATAAAATTGTCAGGCACATAGAAGAACATAATTTGTTGGACAAAAGTCCACATGGTTTCTGTAAAGGGAAATCCTGTCTTACCAATCTATTAGAGTTCTTTGAAGGGGTTAACAAACATGCAGACAAGGGGGATCCAGTAGATATAGTATCCTTAGATTTTCAGAAAGCCTTTGACAAGGTCCCTCACCAAAGGCTCTTGTGTAAATAAGTTTCATGGATTGAGAACTGGTTAAAAGACAGGAAACAAAGGGTAGGAATAAATGGTAAATTTTCAGAATGGAGAGGGATAACTAGTGGTGTCCCCCAAGGGTCAGTCCTGGGACCAATCCTGTTCAACTTATTCATAAATGATCTAGAGAAAGGGGTAAGCAGTGAGGTGGTAAAGTTTGCGGATGATACTAAACTGTTTAAGATAGTCATGAGGGAAGCAGACTGTGAAGAACTTCAAAAAGATCTCACCAAACTGAGTGACTGGGCAACAAAATGGCAAATGAAATTTAATGTGGATAAGTGTAAAGTAATGCATGTTGGAAAAAATAACCCCAACTATACGTACAGTATGATGGGGGCTAATTTGGCTATGACAAATCAGGAAAGAGATCTTGGAGTTATTGTGGATAGTTCTCCGAAAACTTCCACACAGTGTGCAGTGGAGGTCAAAAAGGCAAATAGGATGCTAGGAATGATTAAGAAAGGGATAGAAAATAAGACACAGAATATCTTACTGCCCCTGTATAAAACTATGGTAAGCCCACATCTTGAATACTGTGTACAGATGTGGTCTCCTCACCTCAAAAAAGATATTTTGGCCTTAGAAAGGGTTCAGAACAGGGCAACTAAAATGATTAGGGGTTTGGAACGGGTCCCATATGAAAAGAGGTTAAAGCAACTGGGACTTTTCAGTTTAGAAAAGAGGAGACTAAGGGGAGATATGATAGAGGTATATAAAATCATGAGTGGTGTGGAGAGGGTGAATAAAGAAAAGCTATTTATTAGTTCCCATAATAGAAGAACTAGAGGACACCAAATGAAATTAATGGGTAGCAGGTTTAAAACTAATAAAAGAAAGTTCTTCTTCACACAGTGTGTAGTCAACCTGTGGAACTCCTTGCCACAGGAGGCTGTGAAGGCTAGGACTATAACAGAGTTTAAAGAGAAGCTTGATAATTTCATGGAGGTTAGGTCCATAAAAGGCTATTAGCCAGGGGATAGAAATGGTGTCCCTGTCCTCTGTTTGTCAGAGGCTGGAGAAGGATGGCAGGAGACAAATCGCTTGATCATTGTCTTCGGTCCACCCCCTCCGGGGCACCAGGCGCTGGCCACTGTCGGCAGACAGGCTACTGGGCTAGATGGACCGTTGGTCTGACCCAGTACGGCCATTCTTATGTTCTTATGTACACAACCCCACGCTTTCTTCAGCTCTGGCCCAAGCTGGGGGAGCTACTTCCCCCATTCCAGCATGAGATCGGGGGTGGGAATGGCCGGGGACAGGGCTGGGCCACTTTGTCAGGCCCTGGACAGTATGAGGGGGCATCTTTCCCTGACCCACACTGAGCTCCAGGGGAGGAGGCCAGTTTTGGGCCACATTCCCTGGCCCAGGCTTCAGTTGGGGGTGAGACCTGGTAGGAGCTGGAGCCAGAAGTGTGACACGTTTCTCAGCCTCGGCGCATTCTACGGGGGCTGGGCCACACCTGAAGCTGGAACCGGGGCTGGGACGCATTTCCTGGTGTGTGTTAGGGTTCCGGGGCTGATATTACAGAAACACTCATAGCTAAGAGGTACCAACCACAGGCCTTAAAGACGGGCAGCAACAGAAGAGCTTGTGGAGTAACATCCACAGATAACAGGAACTTCCCAAAGCAGGTTTCGGCCTTGGCCTACACTGACAGCATGACTGACACCGATCAAACAAGGTAATGCGTGGACTGAGGTATGTTAGAGGGGGGCCACTCGACACATCAGCTGTGATGTGTAACTTGCACCTGTGTATAAAAATGTTCCCCAGAAGGTTGCCTTTGTTCGACCTAGGGGGCAGTGGGGATTCCTGGCACTGACTCAGCTGAGTCCATTCACACACTCTGTATATCCTCACAGAGTCCACCAAGTTCTACTACTGTGCTTCCTTTACAATAAACCTGGGGGAACATCTTGGATCTATACAACAATTCCGTTATTTCGAAAGTACATCAAAATAATAGGAGGCTTGTTCCGACTTCTGTAAACCTCATTCCATGAGGAATATCGTCTCTTCCAAAATAGGAAATATTTCGAAATAGAGCGTGTGTGGATGTGCAACTGCTGCTATTGTGAAATAGCTCCCCCTCAGGACCATTCAGAGTAATTTCTCCCCAGTGATTCCAGGGGCTATAAATCAAGATAGCACGTCCACATTAAGAGAGCCTGCCATGGACTAATTTTGAGGCTTCCCTGTAGTGTAGACATGCTATTTCAAAATAAGCTATTTCAGAATATATCTTTTGGAAAATCTTATTTCAAAATCTGTATAGACTACCCTTAGAGTCTACTCTATAACTGATCTGCCCAGGCATAATACAATTTACAGAGGGAGCATCTGCATGCAACTGAACATTTATGATCAATGGACAGAGCAAGAGATCTGATAGGACACCACACCGGGGGCTCCTGGCAACGGCAAATGCTTCTTCACATTGTAGAACCTGGTGGACTCTGTGAGGATATACAGAGTGTGTGAATGGACTCAGCTCAGTCAGTGCATCTGACAAAGTGGGTCTTTGCCCACGAAAGCTTATGCTCCAACACTTCAGTTAGTCTATAAGGTGCCACAGGACTCCTCGCCGCTTCTTCACATTGTGAAACAAAAATTGCATAACTCCAGAAAGTGTCCATGGTTTGCTTATACTTCTCCCTCCTTATGCTGGTCCCCCAATGGATTTCCTGTGTAGCCAGGTAAGGCAGTACAGCAGCGGTTCTTGCTGCTTACTCGATTGCCATGTAATGCCTTCTTGTGGGAACTGTGACACTTCAGAGTTCACAGCTTTTGAGTGGAAAAAGTCACCTTTCAAGACACTTGTATATAGCAGGTGGAATATGTTTCTGAAGCATTTTTACTATAGTTTTCTAGCTCTTTCACCATTTTGGTGCATGAAGGTTCTCTAAATCCACTGGAAAATGATATCCAATGAAAACAGACACCTACAATGCATAAAAACGGCCATGGTGGGTGAGATCAAAGGTCCATCTAGCCCAGTATCCTATCTGCCGACAGTGGCCAATTCCAAGTGGCCCCAGAGGGAATAAACAGAACAGGTGATCATCAAGCTATCCCTCCCCTGTCACCTATTTTGACCTTCTGATAAACAGAAGATAGAGACACCATCCCTACCTATCCTGGTTCATAGACATTCGCAGACCTATCCTCCATGAATGTATCTAGTTCTTTTTTTAAGCCTGTTAAAGTCCTGGCCTTCACAGCATCCTCTTGCAAGGAGTTCCACAAGTTGATTCTGCATTGCGTGAAGAAGTACTTCCTTTTCTTTCTTTTAAACCTGCTACCTATTCATTTCATTTAGTAACATCCTAGTTCTTATGTTATGGGAACAAGTAAATATTTTTTTCCTGATTAACTTTCTCCACAGCAGTCATGAGTGGCAGAGAGGAACAACCCAGTGAGCTGCAGAGCAGAGAGTTGGGGAGAGGATGGAGTGAGGACTGAGAGAATGACATGGTGACCCAGAGGAATCACGGGGCACATGGTAAGGGCAGGGAGGAACACAGCGAGTGGTTGTCAGCCTAACGGTCAGGGCAGTGTGTGTGTGTGTGTGTTACACCCGTCTTTAACTGCTAAGGCACGAGGCCCCGTCGCAGCGGGCAGTCTAAGAGAGACTGAAGGGAGCCCCGAACAAAAGTTTAACGTCCGTGCCTTTACCGCTAGGATCGGGATCCCTTCGCGGAGGGCAGCCAACAGGCTGACAGATGCCCCAGAGTTTACAGGGAGAGCTTATTACATCTCAGATTTCAACTGCTAGGATACAGGATCCCTTCGCAGTGGCAGCCAGGGAGGCTGAGAGATGCCCCAACGGATCTGTCACCTGGGAGTGACACGATCCAAATGCCCAAGCTCTTCCTATACCTGTCCCTTATGACCGGCTGAAGTTCTTTTAAATTGTGCTTGGCTCTGTTACAGCAACTGAAGGAGTCAGGTTAAAGCTTAAATAGTTACAGGTTTATTAAAGAAGCTTATAAATCATATGGTTACAATGGCTATTGCTCTATTTCTTAACTGCTAGCAAATATAGATCTTAAAAATGGTTACAAAGAAAATAAAGATAGAAAATAGAAATAATGGTACCAAGTGACAGCTTAATCTTTAAAGAGCTCTAAATCTATGTGTACACTTAAGACAAAGGACCACATCCAGGTACAATTTTTACCCCCTTCTGTGCCTCTCGACTCCAGCAGGTCAAGCCAGGGCCGGTCCCTCAATTCCTAGGAAAGACGAATACGAGGTGGGCGTCCCCGTGGAACCTCGGGAGGCCAATCACCTAACCCGACCAGCAGATAGATGGTAGATTGACACTCAGAGTAAATGTGCTGCTGGACCCATCTTTATACCCATAGGAGCCCGTATCCTCTTTCTTATCTAAGATGCCAAATTTTGTTGGTTTGTCTTTGTGACGCCAGTTCTTACAAGGGAGTTTCAAGTTAATTTACGCTTGCAAGAGAGATAACTAAATTGTGAGTACTAGACATTTTTTTTTTTACTGGGCGAGAGATTCCTCCCCCCGTGGACGGCTGTGTGTTCGTATCAATATGGGTTTCAGTCAAGGGCACTGTGAACTCGCATATCTGGGCCTTCTGTCAAGGCTTCAAAGACTATGCTGACTTTACTGCTCTGTGTGTGCCCTGTATGCTCCAGGCAAGCAAAAATGGATGTTACGGGGGAGGGGGGGGGTTCCTGTCTGGCTACAGTGGTGGGGGGCTGTAGGGCTATGCTGGGGAAGGAGAGAATGGATTCAAAGAGTGAAAGGAAAGTACAAGGCTTTTGTGTTTGTTTGACGTTCCCCTGACTATCAGGGAGTAAGAGGAAACTACACAGATTTCATGAATTACTTCTCTACCTCCTACCCCCCAGCCAGTAGTGAGAGGCAGTGTCCCAGTATGCACAACTACTGCCCCCACCCCAAATGGCACCCTTGATAGCCTCCCAGGGCAAGCTCAGTCCATGGGCTCTCCCCTTTAGGGCAGTCCCCAAATAAAGGGGATCAGTCAAGCCCAGTGTTGATATGAGAGATGAAAGCTTCCCTCTCCGGCTGTCCCTCCAGCAGACCCCCTCCTCCCTCAGGGAGGGATATTAGGGCAGTGGTTCAGGAGAAGATTTGGCTTTCCCTCAGTCTACACTCCTCCCTGATCTGCCACCAGAGAACCTGCTCCCCTTCCTCATTGCCTTCTACAGGCATGTCTCTTCAGGCACAGATTGTCTGCCCCTTTTGCACGACACTGTTCCTGCGGAAGGTTGGCCTTCTTTGAGCTCTATTGAAAATGGAGCTCGGTTCTGTGTCTGCAGGGACATTTGAGTGTCTGTGGGGAGGAGGAATACGACTCCTTTGGGGAGGTCTCGGTCTTTGGCATATCACCGTTTTGGAACAGCGTTAACTACTGCAAGGAACCTCTATTTGGAGCACAGTGAGAAAAACCAAAACCAATAGTTTTGATTGATTTCTTTACACCTGAAGGCTCATGAACTTTAATGACACTTTTGCTCTGAAGATTTTTTTTTCCTGTGGGCACCTTTTCTAAACTGGGACAATGTCAAACATGAGCCACCTGGCCTGGAAGTCACCACATACCCCTCAGACTCTACAGGACAGAAACCTGCTCCTTAGCATCTGTCCACTCAATATGTCCATGCCCCCCATTCTTAGACTGGCCTCTAATGCTCTGTGCTATGAAGACATCTCTCTGTGGCAGGCCCTCTGCCCATGCCCTCACCTTGTTCTCCCCAGATGTTCATTGTACTTGGTTGCTGTGATATTTGTG
This sequence comes from Rafetus swinhoei, assembly GCA_019425775.1. Classification (NCBI taxonomy): domain Eukaryota; kingdom Metazoa; phylum Chordata; order Testudines; family Trionychidae; genus Rafetus; species Rafetus swinhoei. The sequence goes on along the minus strand of CM033437.1, from coordinate 9,687,634 downwards.
GCACAGAGGACATTCACAATCATGATGGAGAACCTGTAGCTCCCCGCTGTAGCTCAGCCCTGGCTCCCCATCCTCGCAGCTGGTCTGTGCTGACCCAGTTCCCGGTTCTGCTCTGCTCCCACTGCAGCTCCCCTGGTCTGACTCAGCACAGCGGCTCTGGTTCTAGCTCAAGTTTGCTTTCTGAGCTGCTTCTCTGACCTGGCTGCTCCCACCTACCTTCTCCAAGTTTGCTACACTTCTACTGCAATAACAGCCCCATAAACTGCTTACAAACATGCCTAAGTGCAGTCCAATCTATTAAATACATTATTTTTATTCATACATTCATCTGTGCATCAAATAACAAAAGATTCATTGCTGTAACTAGTGCAGATGTGATTAAGAACAAAAAAAATATAGAAGCCCTAGAAGAACTTGGTACAAGATTAATCCACAGGTATCCTTTTCCCCTCTTGTCCCATGGAACTATATTTCAGGGCCTGATACAATCACTTTCTGCAGATACATTGGACTATTTTGTCACGAAGCTCTTTGGTTTTTATCCCATAAATGATGGGATTGAGCATGGAAGGGACAAGGAGATAGACGTTGGCCAAGATGATGTGAACGTGAGGAGCGATGCCCTGACCAAACCGATGTGCCAGGTTGGAAAAGAGGCTGGGGGTGCAAAATAACAGCATCACACAGAAGTGGGCTGTGCAGGTGTTGAGGGCTTTCAGGTAGGCTTTCTTGGAAGAGATTCGAAGGACAGCCCTAATGATCAGACCATAGGACAGGACAATGAGACTCTGGTCTAATCCCATATTTATAATCATAATCACCAACCCATGCACTTTGTTCACGGTGATGTCCCCACAAGACAATTTGGCCACAGCTATGTTCTCGCAGTATGTTTGGGGGATCATGCGGTTGTCACAGAACGGCAGCCTGCTCAGGATCAGGGGCAGGGGCAGAATACAGAGAATAGCTCTTGTCAAACCCACTAGCCCTAGCTTAGCTATCCATGCATTGGTGAGGATGGTGGTGTATCTGAGAGGCTTACATATGGCAACATAGCGATCAAAGGCCATTATCACAAGGATAGCTGACTGCATAACCAAAATTGTGTGAAGGAAGAACATCTGGGTGAGGCAACCACCCAGAGTAATTCCTTTCAAATTGAACCAAAATATACACAGGGCCTTCGGCACCACTAGCGTAGAAGTGGCAATGTCTGTGAGCGCCAGCAAGCAGAGCAGCAGGTACATGGGTGTGTGGAGGGACTGCTCTTTACCTACAATAAATACAACCATGAAATTTCCCAACAAACAGATAATGTAGCACATAGAGAAAGGTATGGCAATCCAGACATGGGCATCTTCCAGGCCAGGGATGCCCATTAGGATGAACATGGAAGGTTCAGAGGTGGTGAGGTTGGAAGGTGCCATGAAGTCATCAGAGCATGGATTGGTCTCAAGACCCTCAAGGGCCCTACAAAGGAGAGAAGTACAAGTAGGGTGAGTACCTGCTTTATAAGAAATAGTATAGTAAAGACGGAAATAGGGTTGAGCAGTGAGGTGACAACATGGACAGATGGAGCCAGATTATTTAGATTCTAATGGGTAGTCCTATGGAAACTCCTCCTTGGTTTGAAAATTAAAGACGAATAAGGCTTCCTCTCTGAGGCTATTTAGATTATAGTGAAGTCCAGATATGTCTTCAGATGGAGCCGACTACACCAAGGGAATGGTCAGCTTGAAGGCAGATGAATTTCATTGGTGGAAACTGTAGAATGTACGCTCACTGGAACAGAATTATTGAACTCCTCAAACACCTTGCAAGGTTCTCATTTGAGTGTATGATCTCACAATACGGACTTGTGCATCAGAGTACCTGCCTTTATGAAACCATGCTCAAAGTTTAGAAGGAAATATTTTCCCAACACTGCAATCCAGGAGGAATGGGTTGGGAAATCATCCAGAAAATAAAATTCCATGAGGTCACTCAGTGCATATTTCACACTCCTAGGCACTCCTCCATATGGTACTGAGTAGGCTTCTCGAACAGGATGTTTCAAAAGCAGAGAGGCTCAGGGAATGACCAAAGAGCAGGATAAACTTAAAAAAACAACAAATGGTCTGGTAGCACTTTATAAACTAACAAAACATGTAGATAGTATCATGAGCTTTTGTGGGCACTGCCCACATCTTCAGATGACTGGAGTCATCTGAAGAAAGAGCAGGAGAAATTGTCAAAGGCAAGAGATTGAAAAGAAACCTTGGATGGCTGTCTTACCAAAGAGATGAATTAGAGGATTTCTGGAAAGAAAAACCCCTCTGTAAAATACTGACTAAATCGGGTATATGTCCTGGATGAGTCATAACACAAGATCGAGAGGAAACTCACTTTAATTGAAATGTAGCCAGTAACAGATACAAGATGAATGTTAACTTCACTCAGGGTATGTCTACACTACATGGCTCCGTCGAGGGAGCCATGTAGATTTGTTTACTGGGCAAAGGGAAATGAAGCGGCGATTTAAATAATCGCCGCTTCATTTAAATTTAATGAGCTGCGCTGAGTCGACAAACAGCTGATCAGCTGTTTGTCGGCTCAGCGCCAAGTCTGACGCCCGCGTTGACATCAAAGCCCTTTGTCGACCGCCTGCAAACCTCATCCCATGAGGAATAAGGGGGCGGTCAACAAAGGGCTTTGATGTCGATCATGAGCGCCCAGATTAGCGTTGCTGAGCCGACAAACAGCTGATCAGCTGTTTGTCGGCTCAGCGCGGCAGCCATTTAAATTTAAATGAAGCGGCGATTATTTAAATTGCCGCTTCATTTCCCTATGCCTACAACCCTAATCTACATGGCTCCTTCGATGGAGCCATGTAGTCTAGACACAGCATCAGTGAGATTGAGAACTCTCTTTCAAAATAGTTAGTTGAGGCCATGAGCTAAGCAAGAATCAGGCAGGGTCTGGGTATTGACATGCATAATGGGACTACCCAGTTCTAATATTTAATTGGGCCAGAGTGTGTCAGGGCAAAAACCAACCTTTATCTTCTGGCAATGGGTGACACCATTCTTGTGATCAAGTCATCCTATTATCCCAATAATGTTGGATATTTTATACCTTCTTCTGCAGCATGTAGGGCTTTTTCTGTCAAAGAGAGGACCCAGGACAAGATGGATACACAATGCAATAACTACCCTGCAAGGGAGGAAAGATTACTGCATGGAAACAGACATTATCATGTTGAGCAATCTATAACATCGTGCTCCACAGCATGAAGGACACAAGGTGGGCATGAAGGACACAAGGTTCTTGTCATGAAGGACACAAGGTTCTTGGCATGAAGGACACAAGGCATGAAGGACACAAGGTTCTTGGCATGAAGGACACAAGGTTCTTGGCTCTTTTACTTTCCTTGTTTCTTTATGTGAGACACTTCCTTGCAACCCTCCTTCTTTGGCTGAGGCATTCGTCACAGGTGTTAACTAAGAAGCAGTGACATGTGCAAGCAGTGACATGTGTTAACAACTCAATTGTTTATGCTTCTCAAGACTTATGTTTGCAGAAGACTCACAATTGGTGGATTGAAAATAATGAAGAGGACAGGTCACAGCTTCATCACTGTGTGGATTTGTTGCTAAACTGCGTTAGAGAAAACACTCTGGGTATGTCTAGACTACATCCCTCTGTCGCCAGAGGGATGTAAATTAGATATACAGAAATTGCTAATGAAGCGGGGATTTAAATCTGGCCGCCGCTTTTTGTCGCCACGGAGCTTTGGCGATGAAAAGCGGCAGTCTAGCCGCAGTTCTATCGCTCAGCAAAGCCTTTGGCGACAGATCCCTTATGCCTCGTAAAACAAGGTATACAGTATCTGTTGCCAAAGGCTTTAGTGAGCGATAGAACCACAGCTAGACTGCTGCTTTTCGTCGCCAAAGCTCCGTGGCGACAAAAAGCGGTGGCCATTTTTATGTTAATGAGGCACAGGAGATTTAAATCCCTGTTTCATTAGCAATTTCGGTATGTCTAATTTACATCCCTCTGGCGACAGAGGGATGTAATCTAGAACTACCCTCTGTGCTGTAATATAGCCATGGAGATGTCCACAGTGAGGAACAAAAAATGAAGGTGCCAAATGATTGGTGGACTTCCAATGGAGTCTCAAAAATTCTGCACAATTTGTGGCTGAGAAAGGGGAATTAGCTAAAAATGAGCTCCCAGTTGCCAAAAGAGCCAATGTTACTCTGGAGTGGTAACCAGGATAATTTCAAGGAGAGGGAGAGATGTTATTTTACCTCAGTATTTCGTACCGTTGCAACTGCTTCTGGAATCCTGTGTCCAGTTCTGCTCTCCCAGATTAAAGGTGGATGTTGATATATTGAAGAGCAAAGAGTAAAATAAAATAGAGTCCAATTAGAAAATGTATCTTGTATGGAGTGTGTGCCTACACTGCACCCTAAATTCGAAAGAAACCATGCCATTTGCGCTATACACATTGCATATCTTATTTCGAATCTATTTTGAAATAGCTTCTTTTGAAATTTGGCACATTTCCACAATGCCTAATTTCTAAATAATGCACTATTTTGAGCCATCCCTTAACCCTCATGGAACGAGGTTTACTGGGATGGTGAAATAGCACACTGGTTATTTCAAAAAATATTTTGAAATAATGGATGGCTTCTGTAGACTTGGGGTAGCTATTTCAGGATACCATCAGTAGCCTGAAATAGCCGTGCCATGTAGACATACCCAAAGAGCACAATCGAATTAGTTGAGCAACTGGTGAAATGGTTACTTGGTAACAGCCTATAAACAACTATACTGGGAACAAATCTTTAATTATTGGCTTTTCAACTTGGCATCCTGGGGTACGTCATGTAGATTAGTGTACTCGAAAAAGGGAAATGAGTGGCGATTTAAATAATTGCCGCTTCATTACATCAAAATGGCTGTCGCGCTGTGCCAATCAGCTGTTTGGCGGCACAGCGTGGTAGTCTGGACGCTCCACAGTCAACAAGGGAAGCCCTTGTCGACTGCCCGGTAAACCTCATTCCACGGCACAGCGCGGCAGCCATTTTGATGTAAGTGAAGTGGTGATTATTTAAATCGCTGCTTCATTTCCCTGTGTCTAGAAACCTCATCTACATGGCTCCATCAACGGAGCCATGTAGTCTAGACATACCTCTAAAGTGCAGCAAGATGGAAGATGAAATTAAAGAATTCTCCCTGGAAACAAGATGTACATGTATGATCCCACAGACCCCGTCTCTTCCTTAAATTAAGCTTTCCTAATTGTTTTGAACCTATCGGCCTGTGAGTCTGAGGCATCAGTAACTCTCCTGTCAGTTCTTCTGAGCTGAAATCACCTCAGCCATCCCTAGAGGCAATGGGAGGTCTCCAGTTGATGTCTCTGGAGGGTCAGACCCAGTGTAGATGAGGTCATATAGCTAAGTCCCTGTGTGACCATGAGACAGGCTGTGACGGACCGGGCCGGGTCTGGGCACAGCTGAGGGAGTCCGCTCAGGGCAAATTGCTCAAATTCATGGCTCTCTATAGCCCCCAGACTGGAGACCTTCCCAAATAGGCCATTAACCAGTCCCACAGAGCACTTCAGCTGCCTGCCTGGCCAGCCTGAAGTCTGACATCCCAGCTCTCTCCGTGCCCCAAACAGCCCCAGGCCTGCCCACAGGTGAGGGGTTTTAAAACCCAATCTCACCTACCCTGAACGGGTTCTGTCCGGTCCCAAGAAACCAGCCACAGATCATTCCCAGATCATTTTACACTCTGGATCTTACCCACAAACCATGCTGCGCCAATCCTTTAGAATATAAACTCTAAAGGTTTATTACTAAAAGAACGAAAAGCATGAGAATAAGGTTGTTAAAGTATCATACATTACATGCATCGAATCTCCCAGTTTTCGATGCAGACACGCAGCAGAGATGTTATAACTGCTGGCTTAAAAGTCCTTGGTGCACATCCTATGTCAGGATGGGTCCACAGTTCTTCCTGGCTCGTGATTCCCTGCGAGGCCGCATCTGGGGTCAGGAGCAGATCTGAAGACCAAGATGGAGTAGGTCACATGGCCTATTTATATCCCCCCTGGCTACTTCTAAGCTGGAGAGAGTCACATGGTCTCTGACCAGGCACCTAGATTCCTTCATAGGTGGGTCTCTGGTACTTAAGAGATCTATTGTCCCTGGAGCCTTGCTAATTAGCATGTCCATAGGCTGAGCCCATCGCTCAACCACATACAGAGAAACTTCCAGTCTCTATACAGAGTACATATTCATAACTCCACACACAGATATATGAAGAGCATATGCAGAATCAGTAGAAAGTAAGCTTTTGTTTGACACCTTACACGGCCCCCTTTGTATCAATTTTTGGGGCAAACACCCCCCCATGGATGCAGCAGTGATCTGGCTGCTCCCCTCAAAATTCAATAACGTGACATGGGGTTACCCCACCATGCCCCCATAGAGAGAGGGTTTCCGCTCTTCGGGGTGAGCCGAGGAGCGCTCCCAGGTGCTGCTGCGCATGCTCCAGCGGCTACACGGCAATGTTAAAGCCCGAACCGGTGCAACCGGCAGTGCGGGGGCTTTGGAGAGCACCAATGTGGGAGCAGCAGAAAGCCTGGGAGAGCTGGTTGTGGCAGGAGAAGGCCCTGGGGAGGAGGCACCTGAACCTTTAGGAGCCCCTGAGCAACCCGACCGGAGGCTGCCAGGGACGGGACTCGGCTGCCAGCACTCGGGACAGAGTGCTCCTGGCATCTGTGAGGAGGATTCACCATCCCACAAAATCCTAGACTTCACCTGGCAGGTGACAGAGCATTTAGGAAAATTCCTGGCCCAGGTGGGAGCTTTGCCCTTGATATCAATGACACAAGACCCATGCTGAGTGTTTAGCTTTCAGCTCCAAGCTACAATAATCAAAGATTCTTTTAGGCTGTTGAAAGAGCATGTAAGAAGCCCAGAGTAGATATGACATCCTGAGACTGGCAATGATTAAAAAACCCTGGTTTTCTCTCAGGGAAGCCAGTATCAGTCTGGAATGACGTAGAGAAGGGAAAATAGAAGAGCACAGTCTGACCGAACTGCTGCCCATTCTCATTGTGAACCCTCTGCTAACTCACATGGCCCTATGAGGACGCTTGAGCTGGACTTCTGAACAGGGGAGTGAAACTGCTGAATTTGAAAATGGGAGAGAACCAGGGGAAACCTCACCACCAATAAAAGAAAGCTACCAAGACACATAGAATGACACCATAGGAACAAGCCACTGATCTTGTAATATTTGAAATATTTCAAATACATTTGTAGTTGTAGCAATTTTATGAGGGCATATCCCCTAGTATTTCTGAAATACTAAATAGTTCAAGTCTGTCCTGGTGATTTCCTGTCCTTGACTTAAACACCCCACCCTCCCCGATATCATAAGCACTGACTTTAATGCACAAAATGGCACTCACCAAAAACCTGACCAGCAGAGAGGGGAAATCTCCTCACCGTGACAGGAAATCAGGGCCCTGAGAGTCAGCGTATGAATCTCACATGACTCAATCTGAGTGCGCTTTTCAGCCGCTTTTATAACACCTCAGGACAGTCCCCTAATGCTCTGACTTTGGCAGCGTTCCCAGGCAATTCCCTCAGCTTTGTGAGGGAATTACAGAAAATAAACCTTGGGGAACTCCCGCAGGAGTGAAGAAGTGATTGACCAATGCCAGGGCAAACTCAGTTTCACTTCTCCTGGTGTTCTGTCATGAAAGGTATTTTACAGTATCCATTTGTGGGGACAAAATTGGAACGATATCTGCCAGCTCCAAATGTTAGAATCATAGAATCCTAGAGCTGAAAGAGACCTCAGGAGTCTTATAGACTCATAGACTTTAAGGTCAGAAGGGACCATTATGATCATCTAGTCTGACCCCCTGCACAATCAGCCACAGAATCTCACCCACCCCCTGCTAGAATAATCCTCTCACCTATATCTCAGATATTGAAGCCTTCAAATATTTCGAAGACCCCAAGATGCAGAGAATCCTCCAGCTGTGATCTGTACCCCATGCTACAGAGGAAGGCGAAAAACCTCCAGGGCCTCTGCCAATCTACCCTGGAGGAAAATTCCTTCCCGACCCCAAATATGGCAAACAGCTAAACCTTGATCATGTGGGCAAGACTCATGAGCGAGACACCCAGAAAGTTCTCTATAGTAACTCCTATCATCCCTCCATTGACCTATTTACCACTGATAGTGAAAGGTCAATTAGTTACCAAGATCATGTTATCTCATCAAACCATCCCCTTCATAAACCCATCTAGTTTAATCTTGAAGCCAGATAGATCTTTTGCCCCCACTACTTCCCTTGGAAGGCTGTTCCAGAACTTCACTCCTCTAATGGTTAGAAACCTTCGTCCTAATCTCAAGTCTAAACTTCCTACTAGCCAGCTTATATCCATTTGTTCTTGTGTCCACATTGGTATTAAGCTTAAATAATTCCTCTCCTCCCTGGTATTTATCCCTCTAATATATTTAAAGAGAGCAATCATGTCCCCCCTCAGCCTTCTTTTGGTTAAGGTAAACAAGCCAAGTTCCTTGAGTCTCCTTTCGTAAGACAGGTTTTCCATTCCTCGGATCATCCTAGTGGCCCTTCTTTGTACCTGTTCTAGTTTGAATTCATCCTTCTTAAACATGGGAGACCAGAACTGCACACAGTATTCCAAATGGGGTCTCACCAATGCCTTGTATAATGGCACTAAAACCTCCTTATCCCTACTGGAAATACCTCGCCTAATACATCCCAAGACCGTATTAGCCTTTTTCACAGCCATGTCACAATGGCGGCTCATAGTCATCCTATAATCAACCAGGACTCCGAGGTCCTTCTCCTCCTCCGTTACTTCCAACTGATGTGTCCCCAGCTTATAACTAAAATTCTTGTTATTAATCCCTAAATGCATAACCTTATACTTCTCACTATTAAATTTCATCCTATTGCTATCACTCCAATTTACAAGGTCATCCAGATCTTCCTGTATGATATCCCGATCCTTTTCTGAATTGGCAATACCTCCCAACTTTGTGTCATCCGCAAATTTTATCAGGACACTTCCGCTTTTGGTGCCAAGGTCAGCAATAAAAAGATTAAATAAAATTGGCCCCAAAACTGATCCCTGAGGAACTCCGCTAGTTACCTTCCTCCAACCTGACAGTTCACCTTTCAGTATGACCCGCTGTAGTCTCCCCTTTAACCAGTTGCTTATCCACCTCTCAACTTTCATATTAATCCCTATCTTTTCCAATGTAACCAATAATTCCCCATGTGGTACGGTCATTGAGTCCAATAATTGGACAGAGCAAGAGATGTCTCAGGACACCACATCGGAGATTCCTGGCAATCACAAATGCTTCTTCATACCGTGGAAACAAATTGCGTAACTGCAGAAAGTGTCCATGGTTCGCTTATTCTTCTTCCTCATGAGGCTACGTCTACACTGTTTGCAAATCTCATGCTCTCATTTGCATATTCTCTTCCGATACTTTTTGCAGAAGAGGTTTTTGCGAAAAAACCCCCGCACTGTAAACAGGGCCATTTGTTGGAAAAGAACCCATTTGTGCAAGAGCCTGTAAACTTCATTTTTTGAGGAATAATGGATCTCGTGCAAAAGGGTTTTTTTCGGACAAATGGCCCCATCTACACTGCGGGTTTTTCACAAAAAACCTGTTCTTCAAAAAGGATTGGAAGAAAATATGCAAATGAGATAGCGAGATTTTCAAATGAGCACTTCATTTGCATTTCCTCTTCCACAAAAAACAAACAGTGTAGACATAGCCTCATTGCACTCCCCCCCTCTCCCCCATGGAATTTCCCGTTTAGCCAGATTAGGCAGTACAGCACCAGTTCTTGCTGCTTACTTGGTTGCCATGTAATGCCATCTTGTGGGAATTTGACGTTTGTGACACTACAGAGTTCACTAATTATGAGTGAACACCTTACAAGAAAATGCTTGTGTAGGGCAGGTGGAATAGATTTCTGAAGCATATTTACTATATTTTTTCCAGCTCTTACTCCATTTTGGTGCATGCAGTTTCTCTTAATCCACTGGAAAATGGTATCCAATGAGAGGAGAAATCTACAGCACATAAGAACATAAGAACCACCATACTGGGTGAGACCAAATGTCCATCTATCCCAGAATCCTGTCTGCCGACAGTGGCCAATGCAAGGTGCCCCCAGAGGGAATGAACAGAACAGGTCATCATCAAATGATCCCTCCCCTGTCACCTACTCCCAGCTTCTGACAAACAGAGGCTATGGACACCATCCCTATCCGTGCTGGCTCATAGCCATTGGTAGACCTATATTCCATGAATTTATCTAGTTCTTTTTTTAATCTTGTTAAAGTCCTGGCCTTCACAGCATCCTCTGGCAAGGAGTTCCACAGGTTGATTCTGCGTTGTGTGAAGAAGTACTTCCTTTTGTTTGTTTTAAACCTTCTGCCTATTAATTTCATTTGGTGACTCCCTAGTTCTTATGTTATGGGAACAAGTAAATATTTTTTTTCTGATTAACTTTCTCCACGCCAGTCATGATTTTAAAGACCTCTATAGACTGCCTTTGTTTGCTTACTGTACTCTAAAACAATGACATTCTCATGTAATTTTCAAATATAAGTGAGAATGGTAACATGGGGTGGGGATCACGGGCACGGGGTAGGGGCAGGGAGGAACACAGCGAGTGGTGGGCTGTGTAGCTATGTTGGGGAAGGATAGAATGTATTCAAGGAGTGAGGGGAAAGTACAAGGCTTGTGTGTTTGCCACTCACTACTGGCTGGGGAGGGGAGGAGGCAGAGAAGAAATTCAGAAAATCTGTGTAGTTTCCCCTCACTCCCTGAAATTCAGGGAAACAGTAAACGGTGTCCCAGTACTCACAACTGCTGCCCCCTCCCCAATATGGTGCCCTTGCCAGCCCCCCAGGGCCATCTCAGTCCATGGGGTCTCTCCTTTAGGGCAATCCCCAAATAAAGGGGATCAGTCAAGCCCAGTGAGATGAAAGCTTCCCTCTCTGGCTGTCCCTGCAACAGATCCCCTCCTCCCTCGGGGAGGGATATTAGGGCAGTGGTTCAGGAGAAGATTCAGCCTTCCCTCAGTCTACGTTCCTCCCTGTCCTGCCAACAGAGAACCTGCTCCCCTTCCTCGTTGCCTTCCACAGGCGCGTCTCTTCAGGCACAGTCTGTCTGCCCCTTTTGCCCGAGGCTGTACTGGTGGGAGCTTGGCCTTCTTTGAGCTCATTTCAAAATGGAGCTCAGTTCCGTGTCTGTGGGGCCAACTGAGTGTCTGTGGGGAGGAGGAATACGGCTCCTTTGGGGAGGTCTCTGTCTTTGGCGACTCGCAGTTATGGAACAGCATTTACTTGTGTGGGGAACCTTTACTTGGAGCACAATGAGAAAACTGAAAACCAATCGTTTCGAATGGTCTCTTTACACCTGAAGGCTCATAAACTTTAACGATACTTTTGCGCTGAAGATTTTTTTTCCTGTGGGCACCTTTCCTTAGCTGAGACAATGTCAAACATGAATCACCTGGCCTGGAAGTCACCACACACTCCTCAGGCTCTACAGGGCAGAAACATTCTCTTCAGCATCTGTCTATGCCCCACTTTGTTCTTCCCATAGGCTCCTTGTATTTGGCTGCTGTGCTATTTGTGGCACAGCTGACATCCACGATCCTGGCTGAGAACCTGCAGCTCCCCACTGTAGCTCAGCCCTGTCTCCCCATCCTCACAGCTGGTCTGTGCTGACCCAGTTACCGGTTCTGCTCTGCTCCAGTTGCAGCTCCCCAGCTCTGCGTCAGCACGGCGGCTCTGTCTCTGGTTCAAGTTTGCCTTCTGGGCTGCTTCACTGGCCTGACTGCTCCCACCTGCCTTCAGCCCAGAGTGAGGTACTTCTCCAGGTTTGCCACACTTCTACTGCAACAACAGCTACAAATTGCTGGTAAACTCACCTAAATGTCATCCAGTCTTTTCAAGAAATTATTTTTATTCATACATTTGTCTGTGCATCAAGTAATGAAATATTTGTTCCTGTAACTAGTGCAGATGAAATAAAAAATGTAGAAGCCCTAGGGGTATGTCTACACTAGCCCCCTAGTTCAAACTAGGGAGGCTAATGTAGGCATTTGAAGTTGTAAATCAAGCGGGATTTAAATATCCCGCGCTGATTTGCATCTTCGTCGCCATTTTTGAAATTTACAAGTCGGACTAACTGCCGCATCTACACGGTAGGGACCGGTAGTTCGAATTAAAGCCAGTTCAAACTACCTGTTATTCCTCCTGCAATGAAGTTTAACAGGTAGTTCGAACTAGGGCTTTAATTCAAACTACCGGTCCCCGCCGTGTGTAGATGCGGCAGTTAGTCCGACTTGTAAATTTCAAAAATGGCGATCGTTGGAAGATGCAAATCAAGCGCGGATATTTAAATCCCGGCTTGATTTGTAACTTCGAATGCCTACATTAGCCTCCCTAGTTCGAACTAGGGGGCTAGCATAGACATACCCTCGGAGAACTTGGTACACGATTAATCCGGAGGTATCCGTTTCCCCTCTTGTCACAAGGAAATATATTTTGGAGCTTGATACAACCATTTTCTGAAGATATATTTTGAAGTATTTTGTCATGAAGGTCTTTGGTTTTGACCCCATAAATGATGGGGTTGAGCATGGAGGGAAAAAGGAGATAAACATTAGCCAAGATGATGTGAATGTGAGGAGTGATGCCCTGACTGATTTCATGATTACTTTCACCCAAACTGCCTTCTTTTTTTCAAATTCTCACTCATTGCATCCCAATGTTGTGAAATCAATTCTACCACAGCTCCACAGTAGCTTTCTCTACCTTTTGAAATACAAAATAATGTCTCTAATACATTCCAAGAACTTGCTGGATAATCTGTACCCTGCTCTGCATTTTCCCTACAGATGTCCAGAGAGTTAAAGTCCCTCATCACTTCAAAGTCCACTTCAGTTGATTATTTTGTTGTTTTAAAAGGCTTCATCCACCTCTTCTTCCTGGGTAGGTTGTCTTTGGTAGACCTCTACCATGACCCTAACCTTAGACAGAAAGCATTTATACTGCCTTATCTAGCTAGCTAGCTATCCAAAAAAATCACCAAAAGGTAGTCCACTCTCCTCCTTGAAATATAGTATTTTTATTCACACATTAGACTATACATTAAAGTACAATGGAAAGATATCTTTCAATACCAAGCACAGATTTGATTAAAAAATGAAAATGCTACAAGCCCTCTCAGGAGTTTGTCCAAATCAGCAACAAACCTTTGAGACAACATTCAAATTCAAAAGCAAGCCCCCTGTACTTATGTTTCTAGTCTGCCAGAGGATTGGGGGGTGTTTTCAATCAAAATTGCAAACAACATTAACAACAATCCAAAAGAAGCTGAAAATGTATATAGTGAAGATACAACAATCACATTATTGTATTAATTCCTTCTGACTGCATTCAGTGATGGAAGTCACTGTGCATATTTTATGTTGAATTAGTTTGTCAGTGTTAGTCGTTATTTGATTTGTCCTCCTGGTTTCCTGAAGGATTGCTCATAAAGACATCTTCAAAGAGGTCAGCTTTGCTCACTGAATAACTATACACATTATAAAGAAGTTCAGCATTGTGATTTCCCTTCTCTTTGACAACTGAAGGTGTATCATTGGTTCGTCAAATTGATCAAGAATTCAGTTCACTGAGGGTGGGTCTACACTGCACCCGTTGCTCGAAATAAGATATGGAATTTGAGCTACGCAAATTGCGTAGCTTATTTTGAGTCAATTTCAAAATAGCTTATTTTGAAATTTGGCACTGTCTACAGTGCACTTATTCCTAAATAACTTGCTCTTCCAAAACGTCCATTACTCCTCATGGAATGAGATTTACAGGGACGTCGGAATAACAAGCCTGTTATATTTCAAAATAATGGGCGAGCTCAAAAGATGCAAAATTGTGCTGTAGTGTAGACATAGCCAGAGATACTAATGGAAAAAGCAACTTGCATCAAAAAGCTGCACTTAAGTTCTTTGTAGTCTAGGAGTTATGGAGAAGCTGACTGAAAGGGTACATGAGGTAAATGACTGACAGATGACATGAAAAAGGTCAGATGTGTAGTTGAAAGAGGCAAGTCAGCACAGGAGAGACTAGCACTTGGTGATGGAGTAAACCAGTATTTCATATCAGGAAATTCTCAGTTTTCGACCTCCAAATTGGGATAGATTAACGAGGAGGTATCCTTTCTTGGTATCCAGGTTTAAAGTTAATGACCTGACATGATCACCTTATGAAGTTGTATCTGACCATTTTGTCACGAAGCTCTTTGGATTGGAATCCATAAATGATGGGGTTGAGCATGGGGGGGATGAGGAGATAGACGTTAGCCAAGATGATGTGAACATGAGGAGCGATGCCCTGACCGAATCGATGTGTCATCAGAGAGAAAAGGCTGGGAATCCAATTTAACAACATGACACCGATGTGGGCTGTGCAGGTGTTGAGGGCTTTTTGGTGGGCTCCCTTCAAAGAGACTCTGAGAACGTCCCTGATGATCAGAGCATAGGACAGGACAATGAGACTCACGTCTATCCCTGTAACAACAATACTTATCACCAAACCATACACCCTGATAACTGTGATGTCCCCACATGACATCTTCGCCACAGCTATGTTCTCACAGTACGTTTGGGGGATAGTGCGGTTGGCACAGAACGGCAGCCTGCTCAGGAGCAGGGGCATGGGTAAAATGTAGAGAATGGCTCTTGTCAAACCCACCAGCCCTAGCTTTGCTATTCGTGCATTGCTGAGGATGGTGCTGTATCTCAGAGGGTTACATATGGCAATGTAGCGATCGAAGGCCATTATCACAAGGATAGCTGACTGTGTAACCAAAATTGTGTTAAGGAAGAACATCTGGGTGAGGCAACCACCCAGAGTAATGCCTTTCAAACTGAACCAAAATATACACAGGGCCTTCGGCACCACTAGTGTAGAAGTGGCAATGTCTGTGAGCGCCAGCATGCAGACCAGCAGGTACATGGGTGTGTGGAGGGTCTGCTGTTTACCTACAACAGACAGAACCATGACATTTCCCAACAGGTTGATAATGTAGCACATAGAGAAAGGGATGGAAATCCAGACATGGGCATCTTCCAGACCAGGGATGCCTGTCAGGATGAATGTCAAAGAATTAGAGGGGGTGAGGTTGAAAGTTGCCATGAGGTGGCCAATATATTTGTTGTTCTCAGGAATGCTGAAGGCACCTGTGAAGGGAAGGAAGCACAGGGAAGAGGGTTACACATTTTATAACAAATTATACTGCAAACAATGTATCATTATTAGCAATGTAGAAAGGGGCTTGAGCACTGAGGTAACAGTAGTCACAGGTGATACCAGAATGTTTAGGGGATTGTCAAGACCAGGAAAGTCCTCAGAGGAAGATAAATAAACCAAATGAATGGGCTGCATGATAGCAGGTTAATTTCAATGTCAGTAAGCACAAAAAGCAGGCCTGTTGGAGTAGAAAGCTTGATCACCTCTAGCATCTTATAAGATTCTCATTTTACCTTAATCATTCTTGCCCATCCTCTCTAATAGCCATTGATAGACATATCCCCCATGATTTATCTACTCTTTTTGGAAATCTGTTCCACTCTTGGACTTCACAACATCCTCTGGCAAGAGGTTCTATTGGTTGACTGTGTGTTGTGTGAGGAAATTCTTCCTTTTGTTTGTTTTAAACCTACCAGCTATTGATTTCATTCATTGGCCCCCCTAATTTCTGTGTTATAGGACGAAGTAAATAACTTTCTTTATTCATTTTTACCACAGCAAATAAATTTGAAAGGTCATGAGGGATAGCCAGGGGCGGCCCGTGAGTATAGGGCGACTTGGCCGTCACCTAGGGTGCCGCCTTCAACGGGGCACCCGCGGGCGCCTGATGATGATGTCACACCATTGATGGCCGTGCAGGCGGGCGCGCCGATCGCGCGTTCCGCCTGGGGCACCAGCTGCTGCAGCTTGCCTCCGGCTGCCCCTGGGGATAGCAAACAAATCAAAGAAGATTACTTAAGAAATAAACAAATATGAAAACTACCCTGGACACACTAGGTGCATGGATTTCCAAATTTGAAGTTTCTCACCCAGATAGATAAGTGCAAGCAGTCTGACAGATTGTCAAGGGAAATGCTACATTTGCTTTACAGCTTTGGTTTTTCTGGTTTCTATGCATGGGCTAGATAGCAATTTAGATGGGGATGGGGTGCAATCCTTCCCCCATTCTCCTGAAGTATTTCTAAGGGTCCTCTTATATGAGGAGTGGACAACCATGGTGATGTCACTCCCTGCATTATCTCACTTTGGCATGAGGCAGAAAGACTTTGTTTCAAAACTTGGTTCTCAGACCAGTTTGCGAGAAACATGCAGGCTCACCAAGATGGCCTCCTCAGTTAGAATAGCCATTGTATTTAAGGCTGCAAGACTGTCATCGACTTCATAGAAGTCACAGACTCCGTGCCTTTGCAGGAGTTCCGTGTCTTCTTCAGCCACCATGTGTAGCTAGTCCCAGGGACACCTGAGCAATTTTGTGGGCAAGGTGCCACTGTACCACGCCCACCCTCCTACTGTTTCATTCCAGTGCATACCCTGCCACCAGCAG
Source organism: Rafetus swinhoei (assembly GCA_019425775.1). NCBI lineage: Eukaryota > Metazoa > Chordata > Testudines > Trionychidae > Rafetus > Rafetus swinhoei. Next base: position 9,670,924 of record CM033437.1, on the reverse strand, counting down.
TGGCAGTCTCAGGTCACCCCATCCAGCATTCTCAATGCCCTTCCAGAGTGGTGGGGCTGCCACCCACCAGAAGCTCTGGGGACACTCCTGGGTCACCTGGTGCCAGGAGAAGGGGCAGCAGCCTCTGGTCAGAGAAGTGACCCCCACAAGCAGCACCTCCTGCAATTACGGGCCATAGGGACAAGAAGTTTTGTTTATTACCCATGACCTGTCCATGATACTGACCCCAAAGCCTACGACTAAATCTCAGACTTAGTTATTGACTGTCTGGAGCACTCCCTTAAAAATTTCACCAGCTGGGCAATAAGAATCTCCGCAGGCCTATTGTTTTCCCAATTGGCTCATTGCCCTGAATAGACCCAACCCAAATTCAACAGCTGTACCCATCTCTTCCCCTCCCCTCCAAGCTGCAGCACTGCTGGCCTGTACATCCCCTGCCTTTCCCATAACTCACAGCACTCATTGCGTCTCTATGTACACCCCTGCCTGGACCCACAACACAGAGTGCTCCCCCTCCCTATAACTCTCAGTACCGCGCACCTTACGGTATATATGTCACTCCTGGCCCTACAGTCCTTAGGGCTGATCACTTGTCCATATAGTACCCACCTCCCCCACAACTTCTAGCTGCACAAAACAGTGATTCCCCTTCCCCAGAATCAAAACCATTTAGCAGATTTAACTGCAACTTCACAGGAATACCTCCTCCCACTAGGGTAAACTCGGTGTCTCCCTCTACCAGGAAAAGGGGGAGATCAGCCTAAAGTGTCTTTCTGGGATTGAAGGGCATATCAGAAACCAGGGAATGAATCAGGGACACACCTGGAAGGAGGGAAGGAGGATACGGGGACAAAGGATGTTAAATTGTGGTTAATTGACTAGTCGAGAAGTCGATGGAATTGCCATCAACTACTCAACTAGTCGATAGGCACTTCCACATTCCTCCTTTGAAATGTTCAAGAGCCTCCAGTGGAAAGAATGTGGAACTCTGTGTGCAGCCTGGGGCCAGCTGGAAGTCTGGGCTGTAGCGGGAGTGCCTGCTTTGAAATGTACAAGAGTCCCCAGCCAGAAACTTGCTCTTGTTTTTACTGTCTTTAGTGCTTCCCATCCTATCCAGAACCACAGATGTAGGGGTTCAGCAAGAACAGACCCCGTCTTTTTATTAAATTGAGTTTTCCTAAATGTTCTGAGGTCTCCAGTTTCCTAAATGGGAGGTCTCCAGTTGACGTCTCTGGAGGCTCATGGTCAGTATAGTTCAGGCCATGTAGCTAAGTCTCTGTGTGAGCACTTAGGAAAATTCCTGGCCCTGGTGGGAATTTTGCCCTTGATATCAATGACATAAGACTCACATTTAGCTTTTATCTTTCAGCTCCAAGCTGCAACAATCAAAGATTCTTTTAGGCTATTTAAAGAGACTGAAGGAAAACCAGAGTTTATATTATGTCCTGAGACCAGCTATGAGAGATGGGATTCAAAAACCCTGGTTTGTTCTAAGGGAGGCCAGTATCAGTCTGGAATGACCCAGAGAAGGGAAAATAGGAGGGCACAATCTGTCCAGATGCTGCCTATTCTCGCTGTGAGCCCTCTGGTACCTCACATGCCCCCTGCACAGGCTTTTGCTGCATTTCTGAACAGGGGAGTGAACCTGCTGAATTTGAAAATGGGAGAGAACCGGGGGAAAACCTCACCACCAAAAAAAAGGAAGATCCCAGGACACATACAAAGACACTGTAGGAACAAGCAACGGATCTTGTTATTTAATATTTGTCTGAAATATTTCAAATACATCTGTAGTTGTAGCAATTTCACGGGGCAAATCCGTTAGGGTATGTCTACACTACAGCAATAATTCGAACTAACTTAATTCGAATTAGTTAATTCAAAATAAGCTAATTCGAATTAGTGCATCTAGACCTAATAACTAATTCAAATTAGCATTTTGCTCATTCGAAATAGCATGTCCACATTGAGTGGACCCTGAACCGAAGTTAAGGCTGGCCAGAACCAGTGCCGGCAGGGCATCAGGTTAGGACTTAGAGTGTGGAGCTGCTGCCTCAGGCTAGCCGAGGGCTGTGCTTAAAGGGACCCGACCCCACCCCAGACAGACAGTTCTCAGGGTTCCCCGCTTGCTTGTCTAACTCGATGAGGGACAGCAAAGCAGTCCTGTCTTGAGTGCCCTGAGTGCCCACACTCGGCACATCACAGCACTCGGCCATCAGCCCGGCTGCACTTGCCGCAGGCTGCCATCCGGGGTCAATCGGGAGCTGTCACGATCCAGGAGGCCCTGCAGGAGAGCTTCCACCCGAGGAGCCAGAGAGCCACCCCAGTCCTCCCCATCGGGGCTTGTGCCCCATTCCTCCTCACCTCCTTCCACTTACCTCCCTAGCCCCCCTTCCTGATGTAAAAAATAAAGGACACGTGTGGTCAAAAATAGAAACTCTCTTTATTTAACAAAACTGGGGGGGGGATTAACCTGTGGGGAGACTGGGAAAAGGAGGTGGGAGAGGGGAAACCTGGGAGGAGGGACCTGGAAGGGGGAAGCCAGGGGAAGGAGGAGGGGAAGTATAAAACTATGGTATGCCATATCTTCCGTACTGTGTACAGATGTGGTCTCCTCACCTCAAAAAAGATGTTTTGGCCTTGGAAAGGGTTCAGAAAAGGGCAACTAAAATGATTAGGGGTTTGGAACAGGTCCCATATGAAGAGAGGCTAAAGAGACTGGGACTTTTCAGCTTAGAAAAGAGGAGACTGAGGGGGGATATGATAGAGGTATATAAAATCGTGAGTGGTGTGGAGAGGGTGAATAAAAAAAGTTCTTCATTAGTTCCCATAATATAAGGACTAGAGGACACCAAATGAAATTAATGGGCAGCAGGTTTAAAACTAATAAGCGAAAGTTCTTCTTCACACAGCACATAGTCAACCTGTGGAACTCCTTGCCACAGGAGGCTGTGAAGGCTAGAACTATAACAGAGTTTAAAGAGAAGTTAGATAAATTCATGGAGGTTGGGTCCATGGAGTGCTATTAGCCAGGGATAGGAATGGTGTCCCTGGCCTCTGTTTGTGGAAGGCTGAGATGGATGGCACGAGACAAATCGCTTGGTCATTCTCTTTGGTCCATCCTCTGGGTACCTGGTGCTGGCCGCTGTCGGCAGACAGGCTACTGGGCTAGATGGATCTTTGGTCTGACCCAGTGCCATTCTTATGTTCTTATGTTCTAAGCTCAGGGCTCAGGGTCGGGGTCTCACTGGACCAACTTGATTTTCATGCAAACCTGCTCCTGGGTTTGCATGTGGCCTTTGGTGGCCAGGCTGGCAGCTATCCTGCCCTAGACGGCCACATTCCTGTGTCTAGTGCGAAGATCATGGACATTGGAGGCCTCCCCCCAAACCTCGATGAGGTCCATGATCTCCGCACTAGACCAGGCGGGCGCCCACCTCTTGCGGCCCCAGGTAGGCTCCTGGGAGCAGCCAGCCTGGTCCTGGGAAGAGGCAGAGGGCTGGGTGGCAGTGGGTGGCTGGCTCATGCCGTGCCAGGTGCAGGGTCTGCTGGCTGGGTGCTGGCAGGCTTGCAACTGGCACAAGCACTGTAGCCAGACCGTGCCTCTTTAAGAGCTCCGGGGCTGGGAGAGGGGCAGAAGAGTTTCCCTGGTTTGGCCCAGAGTGGCCACCAGGGCAACCTGGGAAGGGCTAGCTCAACTAGTTCGAATTAAGTGGCTACACAGCCCTTAATTGAACTATTTAATTCGAACTAGGCATTACTCCTCGTAGAATGAGGTTTACCTAGTTCGACTATTAGCGCCGCTAGTTCGATTTAAATTGAACTAGCGGTTTGTGTGTGTAGCCACTATTAAAGTTAATTCGAACTAACGGCTGTGAGTTCGAATTAACTTTGTAGTGTAGACATACCCTTAATGTTTCTGAAATACTAAATAGTTCAAGTCTGTCCTGGTGATTTCCTGCCTAAGGTAATCCTTGACTTAAACACCCCACCCTCCCTGATATCATAAGCACTGACTTGAAGGCACAAAACAGCACTCACCAAAATCCTGGCCAACAGAGAGGGGAAAACTCCTCACGGCAACAAAAAATCAGGGCCCTGAGAGTCAATGTATGAAGCGCACATGACAGAACCTGAGTGCGCTTTTCAACTGCCTTTATAACGCCTCAGTACCGTCCCCTAATGATCTGAGTTTGGCAGCGCTCCCAGGCAATTCCCTCGGCTCTGTGAGGGAATTACAGAAAATTAGCCTTTGGGGACTCCCGCATGAGTGAAGAAATGATTGGCCAATGCCAGGGCCAACTCAGTTTCACTTTTCCTGGTGTTCTGTCATGAAAGGTATTTTACAGTATCCATTTGTGGGGACAATACTGGAACTATTGCTGCCAGCTCCAAATGTTGTTCTAATAGTTCATCTACTCTGTGCATTGGGTAAGCATCGAATTTCAGTAGTGTCTTGATCTTTGGAGATGAATGCAGAAATGGGCTGCACAATCCTGGATCAGGGACTGGTACCATGAGATGTCTTCACTTAGCCCTGGTCTGTACTAGGGAGTTATTTTGAAATAACCCTTCCTTATTTCAAAACAATAAGCAGAGCAACCACACTACCAAGCCCATTGAAATGATGGGCCTCTGAGGCTATGGCTAGACAGCGGGGCTATTTTAGGATACCGGAAGTATCACAAAATAGCAATTCCATGTCTTTAAATGCGCCTGCTATTTCGAAATATATTTTGAAATAACAGGCATGCTATTTCGGTGTTCCTGGGACCCTCATTCCATGAGAGTTAAGGGACTTGTTGGGATAGTGCTTTATTTCGAAATGTAGCACTGTGTAGACAGTGCCAAATTTCAAAATAAGCTATTTCAAAATTACCTCAAAATAAGCTACGCAATTTGTGTAGTGCAAATTGCGTAGCTTATTTCCAGGTAAGGGAGCTGTGTAGACGCACCCGTCATTCGAAATTTGTACTTCTGCTTTTTTCAAGGAATAACGCTTATTTCAAAATGGTTATGTTGTCATAGCAGTAGTATGGACGCTCCACTACTGCTATTTCGAAATAACACCTCCCCAGAGTCATTCAAAGTAATTACTCCCCAGCGCTTCCTGGGGCTCTAAGTCTGAGGTAGCGCGTCTACAATAATGGATCCTGTCTCAAATTAATTTCAAAGCTCCCCGCCCCCCATAGTGGGGACACGCTATTTCAATTTTGTTATTTCAGGAATTATTATTTCTGGAATTTAGTTATTTCGAAATAATTTCCAATTTTTGACGTGCCCTTACCGTGTGATCTCTTCACCTTTCCCTGGGCCAAAATGTCCAGCAGTTCATAGACTCTGTCAAAATATATAAGGTGGACAGCAAGTGCAGGAAACAGCAACACTGCAGAGCGCCCACTGAGGGCAGCCACAGCTGGAGCACAGGGGCCACCTGCAGACAGGGCTCTGTACCTGCCACCCAGAGGAGCAGGTAAGTGACCCCCCAGTCCCAGTCTTGCGTCCATTATTCATGCTGGGGCCAGGGAATGTTTACAGTCCCAGCCCCACCCACTCCCAACACGCTGCAGGCCGACACCCCCCCCCATTACAGGCGGGGTGCTGGGTGCTGGGGCAGAGGCAGGGACTTGTTCCCCAGTCCCAGCATGAACTAGGGGGCTGGGGCAGGGGCAGGGGCAGGCCACTTTCCCCGGTGATGCCTGAGCTGTTGCTGGGGGGGCAGGGATTCAGTTACGAGACTGTCCCTTACCCAGAGGATAGGTCGGTGGTCTGGAAGCCCAGGTCTGGATGGGCCTCAGCAGGGAGCTGCCGCTGTCGCTGAGGGAGAAGTGCCCCTTCCCCAGCCAGGATCCTGGCTAGGTGGGGTTCACTAAGCAGCTGTGTGGCATGCTGCCATGTAGCTTAGAGGGAATTTTGGTTCTCACCCCCCTCCAAACTTCCCAGCCCCTTCCCTCATTCCTGAACCCCAATCACAGCTGCCCACAGACCCAGCACCCTGCCCAGAGCTCCACCCATACCCAACCCCTGCCATGATTCCTGCACCACCCACCACTGACCTGTGCCCCCACCCTCCAAGCCTCTGCCGTGACTGCTGCACCCCCTGCCCTGAGACCCCCCATAGCCAACGCCCTACCCCAACTCCGGCACCCCCGATCCCAGTCCTAGGTCCTGTCCTGCCCTCACTCCTGCACACCCACCACCTAGTCTGACACCTGCATCTCCCAACCTTGCCCTGACTCCAACACTCGTCACTACCTGCCCTGTACTTCCCACCACACGCAACCTCCTGTCCTGACTCCTGCACCCCGGATCCCCTGCCTGAGTTCTGCAACCCCACTGCCCAGTCCTGGCCTGGCACATTTTGCCCAGCGCTGCCCCAGTCTGTGCTCCAGGAGTGGGTCAGGGTGGGCCAGATTGCTAATGGCTTTGCTCAGCCCTGGCCCAAGCTGGGGGAGCTACTTCTCCAATTCCAGCATGAGGTCAGGGGTGGGAATGGCTGGGGCAGGGCTGGGCCACTTTGTCAGGCCCTGCAATGTGCTGGGGGGGCATCTTCCCCTGACCAACAATAAGCTCCAGGGGAAGTGGCCAGTATTGGGTCACATTACCTGGCCCAGGCTTCAATTAGGGGATGAGGCCTGATAGGGGCTGGAGCCAGGGCTCTGAAACATTTCCCGGCCCCGGCATATGTTACAGGCCTGGGTCACAGCTGGAGCCAGAACCGGGGCTGGGACGCATTACCTGGTGTGTGTTAGGGTTCCGGGGCTGATATTACAGACACACTCATAGCTAAAGCGGCGAGGAGCCCTGTGGCACCTTATAGACTAACTGAAGTGTTGGAGCATAAGCTTTCGTGGGCAAAAACCCACTTCGTCAGACCCCCACCCTGGGGTCTCAGGCTCCTTCTTTCAGGTTCAGTCTAGCCAAAAGACCCAGGCCTCTGCTCTCCTATTCCTTTTGTTAAGGAGTTGAGGCTACTCCCTACCAACCACTGCTCAGACTTAAGGACAAAAGATTGTTTAACAGTGGCTCATCTCGAATTTACAGGTAACACCCTCCATGTCTCCCATTTACGCATTTGAAACTCACAAATTATTCCCCACTCCATGTGTCTAATTTTACACACAAAATGATACGTACAACAGAGTAAGATGAACAGAACCAGCAGATCATGACATGAAGATTGATGGGTTACATGAAATAATTCGCTCAAACCACCTTTGAGTTATGTATATTCATGTCCATGAGTCCATTTCATAAAGCATGGGGGTTGGGGGTGTCCGTCACAGGGACATCTTGGATCCTTATCTGATTTTGTGGACTTTGAGGGCTTTCTTGGAGTCTACTCTATACCTGATCTCCCCAGACATAATACAATTTACAGAGGGAGCATCTGCATGCAAATGAACATTTATGATCATTGGGCAGAGCAAGAGATGTGTCAGGACACCACACCGGAGATTCCTGGCAACCACAAATGCTTCTTCATACCGTGGAAACAAATTGCATAACTCCAGAAAGTGTCCATGGTTTGCTTATTCTTCTCCCTCAGGCTACGTCTACACTGTTTGTTTTTTGTGGAAGAGGAAATGCAAATGAAGCGCTCATTTGCAAATCTTATGCTCTCATTTGCATATTCTCTTCCGATGCTTTCTGCAGAAGAGGTTTTTGCGAAAAAAAACCCTGCACCGTAAACGGGGCCATTTGTTGGAAAAGAACCCATTTGTGCAAGAGCCTGTAAAGCCAATGCAAGGTGCCCCAAAGGGAATGAACAGAACAGGTCATCATCAAGTGATCCCTTCCTTGTGACCTATTCCCAGCTTCTGACAAGCAGAGGCTACGGATACCGTCCTGGCTCATAGTCATTGGTGGAGCTATCCTCCATGAATTTATCTAGTTCTTTTTTTAGTCCTGTTAAAGTACTGGCCTTCACAGCATCCTCTGGCAAGGAGTTCCACAGGTTGATTCTGTGTTGTGTGAAGAAGTACTTCCTTTTGTTTGTTTTAAACCTTCTGCCTATTAATTTCATTTGGTGACTCCCTAGTTCTTATGTTATGGGAACAAGTAAATATTTTTTTTTCCTGATTAACTTTCTCCACACCAGTCGTGATTTTAAAGACCTCTATAGACTGCCTTTGTTTGCTTACTGTACTCTAAAACAATGACATTCTTCCGTAATTTTCAAATATAAGTGAGAATGGTAACATGGGGTGGGGATCACGGGCACGGGGTAGGGGCAGGGAGGAACACAGCGAGTGGTGGGCTGTGCAGCTATATTGGGGAAGGATAGAATGTATTCAAGGAGTGAAGGGAAAGTACAAGGCTTGTGTGTTTTCCTCTCACTACTGGCTGGGGAGGGGGGAGGAGGCAGAGGAGAAATTCATAAAATCTGTGTAGTTTCCCCTCACTCCCTGAAAATCAGGGGAACAGTATATTGTGTCCCAGTACGCACAACTGCTGCCCCCCCCCCCAATATGGTGCCCTTGCCAGCCTCCCAGGGCCATCTCAGTCCATGGGGTCTCCCCTTTAGGGCAATCCCCAAATAAAGGGGATCAGTCAAGCCCAGTGTTGATATGAGAGATGAAAGCTTCCCTCTCCGGCTGTCCCTCCAGCAGACCCCCTCCTCCCTCGGGGAGGGATGTTAGGGCAGTGGTTCAGGAGAAGATTCAGCCTTCCCCTCAGTCTACATTCCTCCCTGTCCTGCCAACAGAGAACCTGCTCCCCTTCCTCGTTGCCTTCCACAGGCTCGTCTCTTCAGTCACACTCTTTCTGACCCTTTTGCCCGACGCTGTACTTGCGAAAACTTGGCCTTCTTTGAGCTCATTTGAAAATGGAGCTCTGTTCCGTGTCTGTGGGGCCAATTGAGTGTCTGTGGGGAGGAGGAATATGACTCCTTTGGGGAGGTCTCTGCCTTTGGCGTATCACAGTTTTGGAACAGCATTTACTACTGCGAGGAACCTTTACTTGGATCACAGTGAGGAAAACCAAACCCAATACTGTAGAATCTCGAGTATAATGCACACTTTTTTTCCGATTTTGGGGGGTCAAAGTCGGGGTGTGCATTATACATAGCAGTTATTTTTTAAAGTTTTATTTTGGCAATTTATTCAGAAGCCGATGAACCTGTAAGTAGCCCCGGGCTGGGGAACTTCTCCTCTCCTCTGCACAGAAACTTTCCTGCTGCAGCACGGCATGGGGGCCACCGCCCCACCAGGCTCCCGGACAAGGCAAGGAGCCGGCGGCATCACCAGGCTGCAGTGCCCTGGCTTGCTACCTGCCCGGTGCCCCTTCAGGCTGCGCCCAGGGGCCCCCGCAGCAGGCGCGAGCTCAGAGCGGCGCGCGGGCAGCTGTCCGGGGGGAAGTGGTGTGTCCCTCCCTCCTGCTATCATGCAGCGCCGGGCTCCTGGACAAGGCGAGGAGCCAGCGGCGCCGCCAGCACCAAGCCCAGCCTTGCCTGCTTCCCGGAGCTGGCACCGGGCTGCAGGCGAGCGGGAGGGAGGGATGCACCACTCCCACCTGCAGGCTTGCCCAGGAAACACGCGTGCAGCCCGGGGAGCCGGCGGCAGAGTTTAAAACCTGCCCTCTGCCCCCCCGGACAGCTGCCCTCGTGCTGTGCTGAGCTTGCGCCTGCTGCGGGGGCCCCCGGGTGCAGCCTGAAGGAGCACCAGGCAGGCAGCAAGCCAGGGTGGTGCAGCCTGGCAGCGCCGCCGGTTCCTTGCCTTGTCCGGGAGCCTAGCAGTGCGGCGGCCCCCGCGCCACGCTGCAGCGGGAAAGTTTCTGTGCGGAGGAGAGGGGGAGTTCCCTGGCCCAGGGGGCACTTACAGGTTCATTTCATAGGTGTGCATTATATATAGGAGTCTAGATTTTTCCATTGTGATAAGACTTCAAAGTCAGGGTGCGCATTATACTCGAGATTGTTTTGATTGATTTTTTTATACCTGAAGGCTCATAAACTGTAAGGACACTGTTGCTCTGAAGATTTTTTTTTCCTGTGGGCACCTTTCCTAATCTGGCACAATGTCAAACATGAGCCACCTGGCCTGGAAGTCACCACACACCCCTCAGACTCCACAGCAGAGAAACCTTCTCCTCAGCATCTGTCCACCCTGTAGGTCCATGCCCCCCATTCTTAGTCCGGCCTCCAATGCTCTGTGCTATGAAGACATCTCTCTGTGGCGGGCCCTCTGCCCATGTCCCCATTGTGTTCTCCCCAGATGTTCATTGTACTTGGCTGCTGTGATATTTGTGGCACAGAGGACATCCACAATCATGCTGGAGAACCTGCAGCTCCCCACTGTAGTTCAGCCCTGGCTCCCCATCCTCGCAGCTGGTCTGTGCTGACCCAGTTCCCGGTTCTGCTCTGCTCCCGTGCAGCTCCCCCTGTCTGCCTCAGCACAGCAGCTCTGGCTCTGGCTCAAGTTTGCTTTTTTAGCTGCTTCTCTGACCTGGATGCTCCCGCCTGCCTTCAGCCCACAGTGAGGTAATTCTGCAGGATTGCCACACTTCTACTGCAATAACAGCCCCAAATTGCTTATAAACTCACCTAAATGCAGTCCAGTCTATTAAATACATTATTTTTATTCATACTTTCCTCTGTGCATCAAATAATGAAAGATTCCTTGCTGTACCTAGTGCAGATGTGATTAAAAAGAAAAAACAGGTAGAAGCCCTAGGAGAACTTGGTACAAGATTAATCCACAGGTATCCTTTTCCCCTCTTGTCACAAGGAAATATATTTCGGAGCCTGATACAATCATTTTCTAAAAACATATTGGACTATTTTGTCACGAAGCTCTTTGGTTTTTACTCCATAAATGATGGGGTTGAGCATGGAGGGAACAAGGAGATAGACGTTAGCCAAGATGATGTGAACGTGAGGAGCGATGCCCTGACCAAACCGATGTGCCATGTGGGAGAAGAGGCTGGGGGTACAATATAACAGCATCACACAGAGGTGGGCTGTGCAGGTGTTGAGGGCTTTGAGATGGGCTTTCTTGGAGGAGATTCGAAGGACAGCCCTGATGATCAGACCATAGGACAGGACAATGAGACTCTGGTCTAATCCCATATTTATAATCATAATCACCAACCCATGCACTTTGTTCACAGTGATGTCCCCACAAGACAATTTGGCCACAGCTATGTTCTCGCAGTACGTTTGGGGGATCATGCGGTTGTCACAGAACGGCAGCCTGCTCAGGAGCAGGGGCATAGGCAGAATGCAGAGAACAGCTCTTGTCAAACCCACTAGCCCTAGCTTAGCTATCCGTGCACTGGTGAGGATGGTGGTGTATCGGAGAGGCTTACATATGGCAACATAGCGATCAAAGGCCATTATCACAAGGATAGCTGACTGCATAACCAAAATTGTGTTAAGGAAGAACATCTGGGTGAGGCAACCACCCAGAGTAATGCCTTTCAAATTGAACCAAAATATACACAGGGCCTTTGGCACCACTAGCGTAGAAGTGGCAATGTCTGTGAGTGCCAACATGGAGAGCAGCTGGTACATGGGTGTGTGGAGGGACTGCTCTTTGCGTATTATAAATAGAACCATGAAATTTCCCAACAAGCAGATAATGTAGAACATACAGAAAGGGATGGCAATCCCGATGTGGGCTTCTTCCAGGCCAGGGATGCCCATGAGTATGAATATGGAGGAGTCAGAGGTGGTGAGGTTGGAAGGTGCCATGAAGTAGTAAGAGCATGGATTGGTCTCAAGACCCTCGAGGTCCCTAGGAAAGGAGAGGGGTACAATCAAGGTGGGTACATTCTTTATAAGAAATAGGACAGTAAATAATTTCTAATAAGGAACAATACAGCGAGAGGGTTGACCAGTGAGAGCACACCATGGACAGGTGGAGCCAAATTATTTAGATTCTAATGGGTAGTCCTATGGCCACGATTTATTGTTTTTAAAGTTACTGACTAAGTAGGCTACCTCTCTGAGGCTATTCAGATTATAGTGAAATCCAGCTGTGTCCTCAGATGGAACTGAGTATACCAAGCGAAGGGTGAGCTTGAAGGCAGATGAACTTAATTGGTGGAAACTATAGACTGCACACCCATTGGAGCAGAATTATTGAACTCCTCCAACACCTTCCAAGGTTCTCATCTGAGTGTATGATCTCACCATAGTGACTTATGTATCAGAGAACCCGTGCTCAACGCTTAGAAGGAAATTTCCCCCAACAGTGCGATCCAGGAGGAATGGGTTGGGAAATCATCCAGAAAATACAATGCCATGAGGTCACTCGGTGCATGTTTCACAGTCCTGTGCACTCCTCCATATGGTACTAAGTAAGCTTCTCAAACAGGATGTTTCAAAAGCAGAGGGGCTCAGGGAAAGGCAACAAGAATGATCCAAGAGCAAGAGAAATTGTTGAAAGCAAGAGATTGAAAAGAAACATAGGATGGCTATCTTACAAAAGAGGTGTATCAGAAGATTTCTGAAAAGAAATACCCATCTGTAAAATACTGACTAGATCGGGAATATGTCTTCTCTGTGTCATAACACAAGATTGAGAGGAAACACAACTTAAATTGAAATGTAGCCAGTAACAGAGAAAAAATGAATGCTAGCTTCACTCACTGAGATTGAGAACAAAATAGCTAGTTGATGCCATGAGCGAAGCAAGAATCAGGAAGGGTTTGGATATTGACATGCATAATGTGACTACCCAGTTAGAATATTTAACAGATATATATATTGAGGAAAACCTATGGGCCAACGTGTGTGAGGGCACAAACCAATCTTTATCTGTTGGCAATGGGTGATACCATTCTGATGATCAACATCATCTCAATAATGTTGGGTATTTTATAGCTTCTTTTACAGCATGTAGGGCTTTTGCTGTCAAAGAGAGGACCTAGGACAAGATGGATCGTAGGACTGATCCACAATGCAATAACTATCCTGCAAGGGAGGAAAGATTACTGCTTGGAAACAGACATTATCATGCTGGGCAATCTATAAGATCCTGCTCCACAGAACAAGTGTGAAGGGCACAAGATTCTTTACTTTCCTTTACACAAGAGATCCACTTCCTGGACACCACGGTGCAAATAAGTGACAGTTACATAAACACCACCCTATACCGGAAACCTATCAACCGCTATGCCTACTTTCATGCCTCCAGCTTCCATCCTGGACACACCACATTGTCTACAGCCAAGCACTAAGGTACAACCGCATCTGCTCCAACCCCTCAGACAGAGACCAACACCTACAAGATCTTCACCAAGCATTCTTGAATCTATGATACCCTCACGAGGAAGTGAGGAAACAGATTAACAAAGCCAGACATGTACCCAGAAGCCTTCTACTACAAGACAAGCCCAAGAAAGAAACCAACAGAACACCACTGGCCATCACCTAGGGTATGTCTAGACTACATGCCTCTGGCGACAGAGGCATGTAGATTAGGCTACCCAGCATAGGAAAATAAATTTAAATGAAGCGGCGATTATTTAAATTGCCGTTTCATTTTCCTATGCCGGGTAGCCTAATCTACATGCCTCTGTAGCCACAGGTATGTAGTCTAGTCATACCCCTACAGTCTTCAGCTAAAACCTCTCCAACACATCATTAGAGATCTACAACCCATCCTGGACAATGATCCCCTCACTTTCACAGGCCTTGGGAGGCAGGCTAGTTCTTGCCCCCAGACAACCCGCCAACCTGAAGCAAATTCTCACCAGCAACTATACACCGCACCACAGTAACTCTAACTCGGGAACCAATCCATGCAACAAACCTTGGTGCCAACTCTGCCCTCATATCTACACCAGGGACACCATCACAGGACCTAACCAGATCAGCCACACCATCACTGGTTCATTCACCTGCACATCTACCAATATAATATACGCCATCATATGCCAGCAATGCCCCTCTGCTATATACATCGGCCAAACTGGACAGTCCCTATGTAAAAGAATAAATGGACACAAATCAGATATTAGGAATGGCAATATACAAAAACCTGTAGGAGAACACTTCAATCTCCCTGGACACACAGTAGCAGATTTAAAGGTAGCCATCCTGCAGCAAAAAAACTTCAAGACCAGACTTCAAGAGAAACTGCTGAGCTACAGTTCATCTGCAAATTTGACACCATCAGTTTAGGATTAAAAAACAAAGACTGTGAATGGCTAGCCACGTACAAAAGCAGCTTCTCCTCTCTTGGTGTTCACGCCTCCACATCAGCTGCTAGAAGTGGGCCTCACCTTCCTTGACTGAATTAACCTCATTAACTCTAGCCTTATTCTGCCCTGCATATTTATACCTGACTCTGGAAATTTCCACTACAAGCATCTGACGAAGTGGGTCTTTGCCCACGAAAGCTTATGCTCCAATACATCTGTTAGTCTATAAGGTGCCACAGGACTCCTTGTTCCTTTTGCAGATCCAGACTAACACGGCTACCCCTCTGATACTTTCCTTTCTTTGTTTCCTTATGTGAGACGCTTCCTTGCAATCCCCCTTCTTTGGCTGAGGCATTCGTCACAGGTGTTAACTAAGACGCGCAAGCAGGGAAATGTGTAAACAACTCAATTGTTTATGCCTCTCAAGACTGATGTTCGCAGAAAATGCACAATTGGTGGATTGAAAATAATGAAGAAGACAGGTTGCAGCTTCGTCACAGTGTGGATTTGTTGCTAAACCGTGTCAGAGCAAACACTATGTGCTGTTGTATAGCCATGGAGAGGTCCACAGTGAGGAACAAAAAATATAGGTGACAAATGATTGGCGGACTTTCAATGGAATCCCAATAATTCTGAACACAATTTGTGGCCGAGAAAGGGGAATTAGCTAAATATGAGCACCCAGTGAGACACTGTGGCCAAAAGAGCCAAAGTTACTCTGGAGTGATAACCAGGAGAATTTCAAGGAGAGGGAGAGACATTCTTTTACCTCAGTATTTGGCACTGTTGCAGCTGCTCCTGGAATCCTGTGTCCAGTTCTGCTCTTCCAGATTAAAGGTGGATGTTGATATATTGAACAGAAAAGAGTAAAATAAAATAGGGTCCAATTAGAAAATGTAGCTGATATTGGTAGTCTCACAGGGTGTTTCTATATATGCAATTCGCACTACACAAATTGCATGTCTTATTTCAAATCTATTTCAGAACAGCTTATTCTGAAATTTGGTGTGTCCACACAGCACCAAATTTCAAAATAGCACGCTATTTCGAGCCGTCCCTTAACCCTCATGCAATGAGGTTTACCGGGATGGTGAAATAGTGTGCTCGTTATTTTGAAAAATATTTTGAAATAACTGGCAGCTTGTGTAGATGCGGGGTAGCTATTTTGGGATACCTCCAGTATCCCGAAATCGCCATGCCATGTAGACATACTCAAAGACTGCTATCGAGTTAGTTGAGCATCTGGTGAAATAGGTACTTGAAAACAGCCTATAAGTAACTATACTGGGAACAAATCTTTAATAATTGGCTTTTCAGCCTTGCATACAGAGGTGGAACAGGATACATTTGATGGAAGATGAAATTAAAGAATTCTCCCTGTAAATAAGGTGTACATGTGTGATCACACATTGCAGCATTCCTTTAGCAATTGTTCCAGGTCCATTTTTGACAGTCAATAATCCCTCCAGTATAGGAGTGGATAGTTTATTTCTTATATTTAAGCAATTGCCCTGCTGTGACTTACAAGTCAGGAGCCAATGTGATGCTGCTACACCCAGCCCCCTGTCCTCTGCGCTCTCATAACCACCGGTATTTTCACTGATGTCTACATGTTTTTGCCAATTTTAAGGAGATGTCCAATTTCAGTTTCCCCCTCCCCCCAGACAGTTTGTGAATTCACTGACAGTTGGCAACGTGGAGTGTGGACCACATAAGGTTACGTTTTGAGACACCACTTATCCTAGGGGGGCTCATTTTACCTCTTTGGTCTGTGCATTAGGCTGGCTGTCCTTTTCCTATTTCACCCAGATTCAGGTCTTCCTGCCACTGTGATCAGCATAGTGCATTTCCTGTTTCCTTCCTCCCCACCTTACCGCACACCCTGGCTTTGTCTATACTACAGCTTTTGCCGGAAGAGGCAATGCGAATGAAGCACTGATTAGCATTTTGTCGCGTTTCATTTGCATAGTCTATTCTGAGCCATTTTTGCACAAAATCAAGCTGTGTGGACAGGTCTGTTTTGCACAAAAAACTCTTTTTGTGCAAGATCCTTATGCCTCCCCAGGCAAAAACGGCTCGGAATAGATTATGCAAATGAAGCGTGACAAAATGCTAATCAGTGCTTCATTTACATTGCCTCTTCCAGCAAAAGCCATAGTGTAGACATAGGTCCTGTGTGTTCCTGGATAGATGTCCACCACCACCTGGTTTCTTCTTAGCCAGATACATTTTTTTATGTCTGCTGTCTTTGGTGCTTCTCATCCTCCCCAGAACCAGAGGCACAGGGAGAGCCGAGACCTCCCTGTCCTTAAATTCCTTTTCCCTATTGTTCTGAACTGTTAATCCTGTGTGTCAGCCCTTCAACCCTCCCTGAGACCTTAATCATTATCTTTAAAGCAGAAAGAGGCACTCACCAAAATCTAACCCGGCAGAGAGAGGAAACTTCTGTACTGCGACAGGAAAGCAGAGCCCTCTGTGAATCTCACCTGTCTGATGAACGATTCACAGGACGGTGACCTTTATGATTTCTCCAGACAGTCCCTGTGCACTCTGAGGTTGGCAGAGCTCCCCGGCAATTCCCTCGGCTCCATGAACCTCGGGAAGAGCAGAAAATCAACCCTTGGGAATAACAGCTTGGGAACCTCCCCCAGGAGTGAAGAAATTATTCATTTTTCCCAGCGGCTCAGATTATAAGGGCAAACTAAGTCTTGCAGATTGTTCAGCCTAGAAATAAGCTTTGGCTTTTTTTTCTCTGTTAGGTATTTCCAGCTCCACTATATTTCGGAATTGCACCGCAAGATACAGGAACCAAAACTACACTCAGCTGATCGTAGCAGAATACTGTTGCACACAAACCCCTTCTTCTCCTAGCATTATGACATGAAAGGTATTTGCAAGAATCCATTGGTGAGGTTCAAAATGTATATCTATAACCGGCAGCTCCCGGTTGTTCTAACAGTTCATCCATTCAGTGCACTGGCAAGCATTAAATTCCAAGGCTTTACTGTTATTTCAGAAACTGACGCAGAAATATTTTGTACTATTCTGTGACCAAACTAGTAAAACAGGACTTCTCCACTCACCATGTGATTCTTTGACCTCTGCCTGGGGCAAAATAGCCTGTAGTTCATCTCACATTTTGTCCCACTTGTTAGGAGGGAACAGGCAGAGATGTTCCCTGATCTGCTGCTGTGGGATCCTTTCTGTAAGGAGGTGTTTCAGCCAGTTGTGCCCTGCTGGCATGAAAATACTGTGGTAAAGGAATTAAGCAACTTCTGGATCTTTTTGTGTGTGCCGTCTTCCCTCCCATGTGTGTCCCTCTCTGGTGTTTGAGGGGCCAATGCAGACTCTGAAAGGGTATGTCTACATTACTGCATTATTTTGAAATATCTTATTTTGAAACATTTATTTCAAAATAGCTTATTTCAAAATAACGTGTCTACACACAAAATGCATTTCGAAATAGTGCATCCACACTGAGTGGATGCTGAATCGCATTTAAGACTGGCTGGAACCAGGTCCGGCAGGGCATCAGATCAGGAGTTACTTTGTCTGGCTGCTGCCTGAGGCTATCTGAGGCCTGTGCTTAAAGGGACCACCCTGGACAGCCGGTTTTCAGCTTTCCCTGCTTGCTTGCCGACCTCGATGAGGGACAGCAAAGCATTTTGTCTCTGTGTGCTCTGGTTGCCCTCACTCGGGACGCCACAGCACTCTGCAACATGGAGCCAGAGCTGCCCCTGGGCACTCTGGTGCTTCTCGTGGTCATGTTGCTGCAAGCCTGGCTGCACTTTCTGCAGGCTGCCATCCGGGAGGTCCATTGGGGGGACTGTCAGTATCCAGGAGGCCCTATGGAAGAGCTTCACCCTGAGGAGCATTAAGAGCCTCCCTGATCTGCCCCACAGGGGGCTTCTGCCTCATTCCTCCCTCACGTCCTTCCACTTACCCCTCCCTAACCGCCCTTCCTGATGTCAAATAAAATAAACGTATTTTCATAACCGCAAACTCTCTTTATTTAACAAAACTGGGGGAGGGGCGGGATGAAACTCTGGTGAGACTGGGGAAAGGAGGTGGGAGAAGGGAGAAGAGAGGGTGGGAGAGGGGAGGGGGAAACCTGGGAGGAGGGAGCTGGAAGGGGGAAGCAAGGGGAAGAAGAGGGAGGGGAAGCTCAGGGTTGGGAGTCTCACCGGACCAACTTGATTTTCATGCAAACCTGCTCCTGGGTTCGCATGTGGCCTTTGGTGGCCAGGCTGGCAGCTATCCTGCCATAGATGGCTGCGTTCCTCCATCTAGTCCGGAGATCATGGATGTTGGAGGCATCCCCCCCAAACCTGAATAAGGTCCATGATCTCCACCCTGGACCAGGAAGGCGCCCACCTTTTCCGGGCCCTGGCAGGCTCCTGGAAGCTGGCAGACTGCTCCTGGGGAACGGTGGAGGGCTGGCTGCCAGTGGCTTGCTGGCTCATGTTTTGGGGCCACTGGGTCGGGGCAGTGACTGCTGGCTCTGGGTTGGCAGGCTTGGAGCTGGCACAGGCACTGTGGCCAGAGTCTAGCCCTTTAAGGGCTCCGGGGAGGGGGGAAGGAGAGGAGTGTTCTTGGTTGAGGCTGGAGTGGCCACCAGGGCACCCTGGGAAGGCTCGAGGCCCCCTATTTCGATATAAGTGTCTACATAGCACTTATTTCAAAATAGCTATTTCAAATTTGGCGTTATTCCTCATGGAATGAGGTTTACCAAATTAGAAATAAGCACTCCACTATTTTGAATTAATTTTGAATTAATTTCGAAATAACACTTTGGCTGTGTAGATGCTAGTTAAGTTATTTCAAAATAATGGCTGTTATTTCAAAATAACTTTGCTGTGTAGACATTATAAGTGTCTACACAGCACTTATTTCAAAATAGCTATTTCAAATTTGGCATTATTCCTTGTGGAATGAGGTTTACCAAATTTGAAAGAAGCGCTCCGCTATTTCAAATTAATTTTGAAATAGCGGTTTGGCTGTGTAGATGCTAGTAAAGTTATTTCGAAATAACCGCTGTTATTTCGAAATAACTTTGCTGTGTAGACATACCCAAAAGGATGAGTGTGATGGGTTTCAAGCCTTAGGATGCAGTTTCAAAAGTAGAATTAAGCTATTCCACTTCAGCTACATCAATTGTATAGCTTAACTTGAAAGAAGTCGAAGGAAGAACACTCTACCTTTGCCTAGGGAGGTTGTGGAATCTCCATCTCTGGAGATATTTAAGTGCAGGGTAGATAGACATCTATCAGGGATGGTCTAGACAGTGCTGGGTCCTTCTATGAGGGCAGGAGACTGGACTCAATGACCTCTCGAGGTCCCTTCCAGTTCTAGTGCTCTATGATTCTATGACTTCCCTTACTTCTTGTGAAATAAGGGGTACAGGAGCAAGCAGTCCTCCTTCTCAACATTATTTGGAAATAACAACTTGTTCTGTGGACACACACTATGTTATTTTGAAATAATGTCAGTTATTCCAGATTTACGCTGCTGTGTAGACGTTCCGTAAGGAATTAGCAAATCAATGCAAATACAAAATGGCAGAGAGGGGCCAATTTCCGATCTTCCTGGGTGACTTCCTCCACTGGATTGCAAACCCCAAATGATACGGTCTTGCACTGAACAAGGCTCTCTAGAGCCCTGCAAATCTTCAGCTGTCCACTTCATATCTGCGGGTGGCCGCATCCACGGATGTGGAAGCAGATATCTGCAGCTCATTTTTTCAGCTATGATTGTGGATGAAGATACAGATTTTGTATCAGAGATCTCCTTTGTATTTGTGAGTATCTGCATAGGCCGATATGGATGTGACTGTGGGTGTAAACGTTGTATCTGCGCACAGCTCTAAGGGTCTGTACAATGTAAACTCATTCATACAATTAACTCTCCCTTCGATGGGAAAAGCACATGCAAACTGCTTCTGTTAACCAGACTGAGATTCCCCCTCACACGCGTCACTCAAACACACAGTGATTTAGACAAACCAAAATACGTTTTAAAACAAAACACATTTAAGTAAGTGTAAGTGCTGCTCAACACATCAAATCAGATCACTTGGCAAATACATCGGAAGAAGTGGGCTGTGCCCACAAAAGCTCATGATATCATCTACACGTTTTGTTAAAGTGCTAATAACCTATTTGTTGTTTTTTAAGTTTTTCCTGTTACAGACTAACTCGGCTACCCCTCTGAAACTAGTGAGACATAACTGAAAACAGCTTCATTGCCATGATCAACTGCGAAGCTGTTGGTTAAAATTGACTTCACCTTAACAATCCTCCAGGCATTTGGTAAAAAGTTGATGTAAGGAAGGGTATGTCTACACTAGCCCCCTAGTTCGAACTAGGGAGGCTAATGTAGGCATTTGAAGTTGCAAATCAAGCCCGGGATTTAAATATCCTGCGCTTGATTTCCATCTTCCCATCCGGTCGCCATTTTTGAAATTTACAAGTCCGGACTAACTGCCTGCGTCTACACGCAGCAGGGACCCAGTAGTTCGAATTAAAGGCCTAAATCAAACTACCTGTTATTCCTCCTGTAATGAGGTTTAACACGTAGTTGGAACTAGGGGCTTTAATTCAAACTACCGGGTCCCTGCAGCGTGTAGACGTGGGCAGCTAGTCCGGACTTGTAAATTTCAAAAATGGCGACTGAAAGATGCAAATCAAGCACGGGATATTTAAATCCGGGCTTGATTTACAACTTCGAATGCCTACATTAGCCTCTAGTTCGAACTGAAACTAGCTGCCAGTGTAAAACCACAGTAAGTAGTTCTGTAATGTTAGAGAGTAGATTAGAAGTGTGGAGGCCGTCAACTACTCTTGTCAAATCTCAGTTTGCTCCCTCTGGCTACATTTTCACTATGACTTCTTCCGCAAGAGCCTATGCAAATGAACCGTGGATTAGCATTTTCCTGTGCTTCATTTGCACACTTTCTTTCAGTCCGTTTTTTGCGCTAGGGTTTTTGCGCAAAAACAGGCAGTGTGGCTGTGGCCGTTTTTCGCAAAAAAAAACCCTTTTTCCACAAGATCCTTATGCCTGTCCTGGAGCTGCCACACTGCCTGTTTTTGTGCAAAAGCCCCTAGCGCAAAAACGGACCAAAAGAGAGTATGCAAATGAAGCATGAGAAAATGCTTATCCGCGTTACATTTGCATAGGCTCTTGCAGAAGACGTCATAGTGAAGACGTAGCCTCAGTGTATTTTGTGTTTGTGTGCATACCAAATGAATCAGAGAACCACAGAAGGATGGGATTATAGAAGATTAGATTTGAAGGAGGTCTCACTAGGTCATCCATTTGAATGAGCCCCCTTTATCCCTGCTCTTACAACCCATAATCTGCTCAATTACTGGCCAATCTCCCAGGTCTCCATGTTCATGACTTTGCTGTGGGATGTGGTCACCTGCCCCCATTAAAACTACTTTAACATCCTTAGGCTAAGAGTTCTATACATTCACTGACTGTTTTAAATACACTGCTTCTTATTTCATGCAGTGATCTCTCGTTTTTGTGTTATGACAGAAATTAATTAACATTCCCTCATTTATTTTCTCCACATCAGTCATGAATTTGCAAACCTCTCTGGGACCCTCATTACAGGGCTCTCCTCCTATGGCCCTGCCTTGTTCTCCCCAGGTGGACATTGGCTTGGCTCCTGGGTTATTTGAGGCAGAGCTGAACTCTACTATCCTGGCTTTGAACCTGCAGCTCCCAGCTTTTGCTTTGGCCTGGCTCCGCATTGAGGCAGCTGGTCTGAGGCAACCCAGCTCGTGGTTCTGCTCTGCTCCAATTTCAGCTCCCCAGCTATGCCTCAGTACTGCAGCTTGGCCTCCAGCCCCTCTCTGAATCTTCTGTCTCATGGCTGCTGCTCTGCCTCTGGCCCAGCTCTGCTTCCTGGGCTGTCTCTCCAGCCCTTGTGTGTCTAGCTGCCACTGGGCCAAATCTAGCTCAGCGTGAGGTTGTTCTTCACTTTTTGCAGATTCCCACTGCAGTAATGGCCACAAATCACCTCACGACTCACCTAAGAACAATCTCACTTGAAAGACACAATTTTTAGTCCCATGTTGGTCTATGGAGCCAATAACAATGGAAAGACTTCTTTCCCGACCTAGCACAGATTTCATTAAATATGAAAATGAAAAAGCTACAAGCTCTCATGGGCGTTTGTCCAAATCAGCAACAAACCTTTACAGTGACAAACAAACTCAAAGTCAAGACCCCAGCCAGGGTTTTCTTTAAATGTGCATATCTGTGACTTAGCTCTGTAACTAGTTAAACAGTTAGCTGACTGCAGCAGTGATCCACAGCAGAGAGGAGTCTGCCTGGATTCCATCTTAGGAGTCCGACAAGCACATGGAGGGCTGATGTTTCAGACTCAGACAATGGTGCAAATTTCTTGATCAGCAACACTAACTGAGACTTAGATGAACTACACTCAAGTTTTTGGAATCTCTGTTTCTTCTTAAGCCAGGTCTACATCACGCAAGATAGTCGATCTAAGGCATAGTGTAACTGGAGTCTATGTATCTTAAGCGGAATTTCTGTGCCATATCAACTGCAGGACTTCCCTTATTCCTTGTGACCCCGTGGAGTAACCAGATTCATGGAGACATGATCAGCAGTTGATTTAGTTGCCCCTTATTAGACCAGCTAAATCAAATCCCATAACATTGATTTCCTGAGTGTCAATGTCAGGGTAAATGTAGATCTTGTCTTGCTATGTTCCTTATAGACTGAACTGTTCTTTTTTTTTAGTTATGTTCATTGTAACTCTGAAAATAATATTTATCGGTTATAAAATGCCATGTTATGTTGTCAAAAATAGACTATTATTTGTTTCTTCATCATAATGTAATGCCAAGCCAGCAAAAAATTCTTCTCCCTAGTGTCCCTTGATGTTTCTTTGGGTGTGTCATGCTAGCCAAAGACAAAAACACTGATAACTTTCCAGTTTCAATCAACTTCCTTTTGACCAGGAATTTTTGTTTCTACACACACCTCTATGGAAAATGACCTGGTTAAACTTATATACCGGAGCTTCCCTTGTCGACCGCACCATGTCTAGACTGCCGCGCTGTGCTGGATCAGCTGAACATCGGCACAGCGCGGTGGCCATTTTTATTTTAATGAAGCGGGGATTATTTAAATCCCCGCTTCTTTGACTATGCAGAGTAAACTATTTTACATGGCTCCGTCGACGGAGCCATGTAGTCTAGATGTACCCAATGATGTATTTGCCCAATTTCTCACAAAACTCTTTGGACTGCAGTCCATAAATGAAAGGGTTGAGCATGGAAGGGACGAGGAGATAGAGGTTGGCCACGATTATATGCGTGTGGAGAGCGATGCCCTGACCAAAACGTTGTGTCGTCACGGAGAAGAGGCTGGGAACCCAATGCAACAAGTTCAGAAAGATGTGGGTTGTGCAGGTGCTGATGGCTTTTTGGTGGGCTTCCTTCAAAGAGATTCTGAGAACAGCCCTGAGGATCAGAGCATAAGAAAGAACAATGAGACCCATGTCCATCACAATAAGAACAATACCAATCACCAAACCATACACCCTGATCATAGTGATGTCCCCACAAGAGAGCTTCGCCACAGTCATGCAATCACAGTACGTGTGGGGGATAATGCGGTTGTCACAGAAGGGCAGCCTGCTCAGGAGCAGGGGCATGGGCAGAATGAAGAAAACAGCTCTGAGCAAACCCACAACCCCTAGCTTAGTGATTCGTGCGTTGGTGAGGAAGCTGGTGTATCTCAAAGGGTTACATATGGCCACATAGCGATCAAAGGCCATTATTACAAGGACAGCTGATTGTGCCACCAAAACCATATTAAGAGAGAACATCTGGGTGACGCAGCCAGCAAGAGTGATGCCTTTCAAATTGAACCAAAATATACACAGAGCCTTTGGCATAATCAAAGTACAAGTGATGACGTCCGTGAGGGCCAGCATGCAGAGCAGCAGGTACATTGGGTTGTGCAGGGTCTGCTCTTTGCATACAACAAACAGAAACAAGAAATTTCCCAATAGGCTGATAATGTAGCACAAAGAGAATGGGATGGAAATCCAGATGTGGGCAGATTCCAGGCCAGGAATGCCTGTTAGGAAGAATGTAATGGAATCAGAGAGGGTGAGGTTGAAGGCTGCCATGAGACAGTTGGTGCTGCTTTTCATCTCAGAGATGATCAAAGTACCTGTGAAGGGGAAGAAGCACAGGGAGGAGAGTTATGCACGTTATAACAAATTATGCCATAAATAATGTATAGTTACTAACAATGTCGGAAGGGGGTGGTGCACTGGGGCAGGAATATTCACAGATGGTGCAAAATTATTTGGGTAAAGTCAAGCCCAGAATAGTCCTCAGTGGGCAGCCTGATGGCAGATGCACCTCAATGAAGTTACTGCCAAATGAAGGACCATTGGAGCAGAAATCTAGATCTCTTTAAATCTTACAAGGTGTTTGAAGTTAGCGGTGAAAATGCAGGACAGGGACCAGGTCATTAAGGTACACAGCTCTGTGACATGTTTTTTTTTTCAAAGTCCAGGAATGGACAGAAACTAAGCTAAGAATTGTGATCCTGGAGGCGTGGGGTGGGAATTCATCTAGAAAATACAAAGCCATGAGCCTTATCAGTCTATATTTCACTCTTCTATATACTCCTCTGTCTAGAAATGACCACCCTTCTGAACAAGAGGTTGCAAAATGACAGGGATCCAATGAGGAAAGGGGTTGAAAGAGCTGGGATTGTTACCTTCCAAAGGAGTTGAATTAGTGGGTCTCTGATTAAAGTCTATAAAATACTGAATGGTAGAGAAGAGATCAAGGATGTGCTCTCCCCGTCTCAGAACACATGATGAAGCGGACACTCAATTGAGTTGAAATGTGGCAAAAATAAAACAGATAAAAGATGAACGCTTCCTCCACTCAATACCTCTTTGAGACTGAGGTACTGTGCCTCTGTGATCTGGAAACTACACAGCCCGATATCCTGCCTCTCCAGCCCCTGCAACACCACCTCGTTTCCACTAAGCCAGAAACGTGCTTTTATTTTTACTGCCTTTGATGCTTATCATCCTCTCTAGAACCAGAGATGCAGGGGCTCAAAGAGAGCAGATCCTCTCTCCTTCCATACATTAATTTTTCCTTATTGTTCTGAACCTGCGGGTCTGTGAGTCTGAGACATTAGTAATTCTCCTGCCAGTTCTTCTCAGTTGAAATGACCTCACCTGTCCATAGATGACACGGGAGGTAATCAGTTGACTTCTCTGGAGGCTCAGGGCCAGTGCAGATCAGGCTATATAGCTAACTCCCTTGTGGGAGTTTGGGGAACAGTTTCACACTAACTTGCAGCTCCGTGCATTGCTAATCAAAGCGTCCGTTAGGCCACTGAAAGAGTCTGAAGGAAACCTTTGGTTTGTGTGGGGTTCTGAGCCTGGCTAGGAAAGACCTGAAATCCCATAGGTGTAGAGGAGCCTGGACAACCCAGTCTTGACCAGAATAATCATGTCTGCATTGTCCGGCCCTGCCTTGACCGGACTAACAATGGCTGTCTTGCCCAAAGTGCAGATTTCTAACAAAGCAAACCCAGGCTTTGCTCAAGTCTGGTGCACGTACACAATCGTGCATAGGGAGTATGGTATAGTGCAGTGTTTCTTAACCTTTTTTTATAAAGTACTTTTTAAAAAAAAAATTATAAGAACCCCCTTTAAAAAAAGATAAAATTAGAAGTACCCCTAGTATCCATAATTTTCAGACAAACACAATTTTTTTCTACTAGAACTGTCGATCAAGTAGATCATTTTTGGAACAGCCTGAATAGCAGAACGTATCCCAAATATGGGCATAATACATATTTTATGCAATACATAATGAATAGGTAGATATTGCTAGAATGACCAAGTCGAGTATAAATGTAGGTGTAGAAAAGCTAATCAGTGGGAGGGAGGGACCAGGATTGACTCACAGATCCTGTTCATTGTAACTAGAAGTAATGGACCCCAGTGCACAGTGTCCTGATGGGTGGGAATCAAAGGGACCACGACCTCCTGCTACTGAAGGTAGCATACGGGTGAAGTGTAAGTGAACTAGGCTTAATTATTGTATTATAATAATCTTCTATCAATTGCTTTTGCATGGCTTTGTGCTGTATTCATTGCTTTAGAATGTATAGTATTTAAGGTTTAAATCCTATAGTCATTGTTTTTAACGGTTGTAAAATTTAAACAACTATATTAACTGCTTAAAGCTTGCAATAAATAAGTAAGAGGTTAAGTCTCTCTGGAGTGTCCTGCTTTCTCTTGGATCTAAAAATTGAACCACACAACAATAGGCCCTGCTTTTCCTCTCAGGGAGTCCAGTGGCAGTCTGAAATATATGGAGATATACCTATCTCATAGAGCTGGAAAGGACCTTGAGAGGTCATTGAGTCCAGCCCCCTGCTCTCACTGCAGGACCAAGGACCATCCCTAACAGATTTGCCCCCTGCTCCCTAAATGACCTCTTCAAAGATTCAACTCACAACGCTGGGTTTAGCAGGCATTGTTTAAACAACTGAGCTATCCCTCCCCCTGAAGACAGGGAAAAGGCAAAATAGGAGATCCCAATCTGTTCAGATGCTGCCCATTCTCATTGTGAGCCCTCTGGTAACGCACACACACCCTGTGAAGGATTGGGCTGCATTTCGGAACACGGCAGTGAAGCCAATGAATTTAAAACTGGAAAGAACCAAGGAAAATCCTTGCCACCCTAGAAGGAATGTGATCGAGAGACATAGAAGGACACAGTAGGTAACTAGGAACTGATCTTAAAATGTAATAATTGTCTGAATTATTTTGAATACATTTGTAGTTCCAATTAAGAGAAAATTCCCTGAGAGTGCATCTACACAGCACCCTACACTCGAAATAAGATGCGTAATTTGCGGTATACAAATTGCACATCTTATTTCGAATCTATTTAGAAATTGCTTCTTTTGAAATGTGGTGCAGCTGCACAGAGCCAAATTTTGAAATAACGTGCTATTTTGGCCGATCCCTTATCCCTCGTGCAATGAGGTTTATCAGGATGGGGAAATAGCATGCCCGTTATTTTTTAAAAAATGGGTGGCTTGTGTAGATCTGGAGTAGCTATTTCAGGATACCTCAGATATCCCGAAATAGCTGTGCAGTGTAAATGTTCCCTGAGTGTTTCTGCCAATACTAAACAGTTCAAGTCTGTCCTGGAGATTTCCAGCCCTAGGCAGTCGTTGGCTGAAAATCTTCCGATACCCTAAGCTCTGGCTTTGAGGCAGAAAGAGACACTCACTGAAATCCTGGACAGCAGAGAGAGGAAATCTACTCACAGCGACCGGAAAGCAGGGCCCTGAGAATCAGCGCAGGAATCTCACATGACAGAACCTGAGTGCATTTTTCAGCGACCTTTATACTTCCTCAGTACAGTCCCTGCCTCCTCTGCCATTGGTAGCGCTCCCAGACAATTCCCTCAGCTCCGTGAGCATTGGGAAGGCCAGAAAACAGACCCTGGAGAACAACAGCTTGAGAGAGTCCCCTGGGAGTAGTCGGCTGGAATGTGTTTTTCACGGTCGGTATTTTCTAGCAATGCTAGTAATACTGGTGCTGAGTTCATGTAGAGCACACCACCAGGCTGGCAAGTGTCTGTTTTTAACAGGCCATGGCTGTTGCTCATAGCAACCTTTTCCTGACTTGGGTACAGGCCTCAGGCCTTCCACTATCTCTATGCTTCAGACCCCTAATTTATACTACAGGCACCGTCAGAGAATTTGCCCGCTCTCAACTTGTACAGCATTTCGATGACACTCGTTACATAGCCTTAATGTCATATCTGGCTATCAGATTCATAGTGTTGGCGAGAAAAACGTGGCCTTCCTCACGCCGTTGACATCATTTTTTCAGCATGTTTCCCCTGCAAACTCCTTCATGCAACAACCACTCTTTTTGTAAAGGCTGGCAAGAACCCTTGAGGTGACCAGGCACAGGTTCATACAGTTGATAAAATGACTGAAAATATATTGTGGAGCATCTCTGCCATCTTCTTAGCAGCCAGTACCTGTCAGTGAATCATGCAATGATTTCAGGGGGCTGAGGGAACCACTTCTTGTACCCTTGCCACTGCTCCTGGGCTGTAAATTCCAAAACAAAGTCCCCAATCAAGTCCTGTGTCTTGGAAAGAAAATGTCATCGTTTCAATTGGCTGGTGTAACAATTTCCTTCCCTTTACCCAGAGGCCTGCTTGACCATAAGCATTCCCCTTCAGAGAATCAGAGAATCACAGGGCTGAAGGAGACCTCAGGCCAACGCCCAGCCACTCTAGTTTGTGACAAAGTCCTCCTAATGGTGACATGGGTGGATGCAGGATTCCTGGGTGGCTGAACCCCTTGTTGCACTGTGGTTATCTTGGACACTGGCTGGGGCATCCCCATTCTCAGGTGCTCTCTTCACATCAGATGCTTCCTAGGCCCACAGATCACTGACATTCAGTTCAAACTAAATATACTGTATTAACCACCAAGTGTAAGGGAAAAAAAAGGGACAATGGGAAGTTTCAAGGAGCCCAGCTCTGTGGGCACAGGGACATCACCAGTAACAGTGTGAAGGATGTAAGGAAAGTTCTTAGTCTGTTCCTCACTTGTGTCAAGCATCCTCCCTAGGCCCTGCCACAAGAAAGGCTACCTGCTCTCTCAGACATGGCACGGCATCAGGCTTTGGATGACAGGACCTTTCCTCCCCTCAGATTCACATCCTCCTTCAGAGTCCAGCCTGCAAGGCCCTCTTGTCTAGAGATGTTCCCCTCTGCCCATGGCCCCACCTTGCTCTATCCAGCTGCTCACGGTGATGTGTTATTTGTGGTGCTGTTGATACCCATTGGCCTGGCTGGGAATCTCCTGCTCCCCACTCTAGTACTGGCCTGGCTCCACATTGGGGCAGCTGGTCTTTGCTGATACAGCTCCCACCTCTGGTCTGCTCCAACTGCAGCTCCCCAGCTTTGCCTCTGCACTGCTGATCTGCCTCTGGCCCAGCTCTGGCTCTTCTGTCTCACTGCCGCTGCTCTGCTTCTGGTCCAGCTCTGCGTCCAAGTAGCCCCAAAGTTGCCCAAAATATCTGCAGTGAAGCTACAATGATAGCATTGTTATATTATTTTTTTCTGGTTTCATTCGATAATGGAATGGCCCTTGTATTTCTGGCTGCTGATGCTTTGCCCCCAGCCCAGCGTGAAGTGGCTCCTTAGGTTTTCCCGGCTCCTACTGCAGTAATAGCCCCAAACCGCTTTAAAAAATCACCTAAGAATAGTCCACTCTATTTCTTGAACAAAAGGATATTTATTCACATGTAGGTCTATCCATCCAATGACAATTGAAAGATTTTTTTCTTCAATACCTAGCACAGATTGGATTTAAAAATAAAAAAGCCACAAGCCCCCACAGGAGTTTGTCCAAATTGGCAGCAAACCTGGGAGATGATGAATAAATTCAAAATCAAGTCCCCCACCCTTGGGGTACGTCTAAGACTACAGGCTTTTGTTGACAGAAGTTTTGTCAACAGATAGGGTGTGTCTAGACTACAGGGTTTTGTCGACAAAAGTGGACTTTTGTCGACAAAACTATACCTGTGTCTACACTGCCGCTGAGTTCTGTCAACATAACATCAACAGAACTCAGCTGTTTTGTCGATGGCTGTAAACCTCATTCTACGAGGAATAATGCCTTTTGTCGACAAAGTTCTGTCAACAGAAGGCGTCATTGCATCTACACTGTCCTTTGCGTCTACACTGTCATGTCGACAAAGCGGCTTGCTTTGTTGACAGAACAGGATGTAGTCTAGATGCTCTTTGTCGACAGAAGCTTTGTCGACAGTATCTGTCGACAAAACTTCTGTCGACAAAAGCCTGTAGTCTAGATGTACCCATACTGTCGACAAAGCTTCTGTCGACAAAGAGCGTCTAGACTATATCCAGTTCTGTCAACAAAGCAAGCTGCTTTGTCGACATGACAGTGTAGACGCAAAGGACAGTGTAGATGCAATGACGCCTTCTGTCGACAGAAATCTGTCGACAAAAGGTGTTATTCCTCGTAGAATGAGGTTTACAGCCGTCGACAAAACTGCTGAGTTCTGTCGACGTTATGTCGACAGAACTCAGTGGCAGTGTAGACGCAGGTATAGTTTTGTCGACAAAAGTCCACTTTTGTTGACAAAACCCTGTAGTCTAGACACACCCTTGTGTTGCTTTTTGGCTTAAAGCATGGCAGGGGTTTCAAACAAAAGGTCACAAACAATGGTGTTAAAAGTAGCCCCAGAGTTGCCCAAAATATCTGCAGTGAAGCTACAATGATAGCATTATTATATTATTTTTTTCTGATTGCATTCGATAATAGAAGACACTGTCCATACTTCATGGCTGTCCACACTCCCTTCTCTTTGTCTACTGAAGGTGTAGTTTATGTTCCTCAAACTGATCAAGAAGGGTCAGTGACTGGCAGGTGACATGATGGAGGTTAGGTAAGCAGCAGAAATAGTGGACTCCACAAGGGAGAGAGCAGTGCTGGCTAAGGAGTGATCAGAAATTAGTGATAAGGAACTTGTCAGACCCTGAACTACTGTGGTCAACCAAACTGGGACAGATTAATGGGGCGGTATCTTTTCTCCTCCATCTCACACAGGGTAAAAGTCAGTAACCTGGTATAATCATCTTCTGCGGATGAATTTGACCACTTTGTCACGGAGCTCTTTGGTTTTGACCCCATAAATGACGGGATTAAGCATGGAGGGGAGAAGAAGATGGAGGTTGGCCAAGATGATGTGGACAGGGGGAGCAATGCCCTGACCGAAGCGGTGTGTCATCATGGAGAAGAGGCCGGGAATCCAAAATGTCATTAGCACACATATGTGGGCTGTGCAGGTGTTGAGGGCTTTCTGGTGGGCTTTCTTGGAGGAGATTCTGAAAACAGCCCTGATGATCAGACCGTAGGACAGGGCAATCAGACCCATGTCTACACCCGTATTTAAAATACTTATCACCAAACCATGCATCCTGATGACTGTGATGTCCCCACAAGACAGCTTAGCAACAGCCATGTTCTCGCAGTATGTGTGGGGGATAAGGCGGCTGGCACAGAATGGTAGCCTGCTCATGAGCAGGGGCATAGGCAGGATGTAGAAAACAGCTCTTACCAAACCCACTAGCCCTAGCTTAGCTATGCGGGAGTTGCTGAGGATGGTGGCATATCTCAGAGGGTCACATATGGCAACATAGCGATCAAAGGCCATTGCCACAAGGACAGCTGATTGCGTAACCAAAACTGTGTTAAGGAAGAACATCTGGGTGAGGCAACTACCCAGAGCAATGCCTTTCCAATTGAACCAAAATATACACAGAGCCTTCGGCACCACTAGAGTGGACATGGAAATATCTGCAAGTGCCAACATGCAGAGCAGCAAGTACATTGGCTGGTGCAGGGTCTGCTCTTTGCCTACAACAAGCAGAATCATGACATTTCCCAACAGGTTGATAATGTAGCACACAGAGAAGGGAATGGAAATCCAGATGTGGGCATGTTCCAGGCCAGGGATGCCTGTTAGGATGAATATCAAAGGGTCAGATGGGGTAAAATTTAAAGCCGCCATGAGGTGGTCGATGCATCTATCAGTCTCGGAAATGCTCAAGGGACCTGTGAAGGGAAAGAAGCAGAGTGAGGAGGGTTACACACATTAGAACAAATAATATCATCAATTATTTATAGTAATTAGCCATGTAGAAAGGGGTTGAGCCCTGGTGGCAATAGTCAGAGATGGCACATAGTTATCTAGGATATAGTCAAGTCCAGAAAAGTCCTCAGTAGGAGGTAACGAAGGGCGCTGAATGGGCAGCATGATGGCTCATGAACTTCAGTTTTAGTACCTGCAAAATGACGGCCTTTTGGAGCAGAAATCTGGAATGCCTCAAACAGCTTATAAGATCGTAATTTAATTGTATGATCTCAGGAATGGGACCAGGTTTTTATGGTACAGAGTTATGTCAAATATTACTGCAAGTGGTAGAAACTAAGCAAAGAATTACGATCTAGGAGGAGTGGGATGAGACTTCATCGAGAAAATACAAAGCCACGAGGCCACTCAGTCAATGTTTCACTCTCTGATACATTCCCCCATGCAGAAATAAGCACCTGGTAGAACAGGATAGTGCAAACACCGTAGGGGCTAAAAGAAGTGCAACAAGAATGTGTAATGGGCCTAGGAACCTTTCTTAAGGAAAGAAGTTGAAAAAGCCAGAGGTTGTTACTTTACAAAGGAGATGAATTAGAGTATATATGAAAAAGTCTGTAAAAATGGATTGGCAGAGAATAGATTGAGAATGTGTTCTCTCTTTTCCAAAAGACAAGAGCAAGGGGAGGCGGAATTAAGCTTCAATGCGGCCGAAATATAAGAGATAAAAGGTAAATGCTTTTTTCACTCAATGTCTTAATAGAACTGAGGGACTCATTGCCAAAAGAGGTAGGTGAGGCCATGAGCTACGTGAGAATCAGGAAGCTTGTGGACATTTACATGCATAGTGAGACAATGGACTAGATGGACTGTAGGTTGATCCACGATGCATCAATTGTATTAGAAAGTAGTCAAGTTTCCCCATGGAAACAGACAGTCCAATTCTGGGCTAGAACTTTCTGCTGCACAGAATGGGCAAGAAGGAGTCAAGGCTCTTGGTATATAGGGCCTCTATTAGCTCTCTTGTTTCTTTTGGTGGAAAACTTACTTGCATGCCCCCAACTTTGTCTGAGACAGAAGTTTCAGGTGTTAACGGACATGTGTGAGCTGAGCCGCGAGTCGGCTTTTCAGCTCTTTACCATTCTCAGTTTGCAGAAGACACAAAACTGGAGGCTCGTCAATAATGAAGAGGACAAGTCACTGATTCAGTGCAATCTGGATAGATTGCTAAATGGTGTCAAAGCTAACAGTGTGTGTACTATTATAGCCCTGTAGATATGTACATTTAGAAACAAAGAATACAAGCTATGCTTAAACAACGGGGACTCTGATAGGAAATGCAAATATTGTGAACACGATTTGGGGGCCAGGAGGGATAATCAGATAAACATAAGCTCCCAGGGTGACCCTGTGGCTAAAAGAGCCCATGTGATCCTGAGAGAACAACCTGACGAATCTCAAGGAGCTGGAATCCTTTGTTCAGTTCTGCTGTCCAGGATGAAGGCTGGATGTTGATTTATTGACGAGAATTCAAAGAAGGGTCTCTATTTAGTTTAACAATGATGATTAAGAGGTGACTTGACAACAGCTTGTTTGTATGAAAATGGGGAACACAAATTTAATGGTGGGTACTTCAGCCAAGCACAGAGTGGTGTAACAGGATCCAGTGTCTGCACGTTGAAATTAAAGAAGTTCTGACTGGAAGTAAGACGTATTTTTTTTTAATATTGAGAGTAATTATCTATTGGAACCATCTTTCAAGGGTCTTCATTGTTTCTTCATGGCTGAATATATTTAAACCTAATTTTGGATTTTTCCCTGGAAGATGAACTCTAGGAATATTTTAGGAGAAATTGTAAGACCTGTGTTAGACAGTGGACTAGAGACTAGATAAACACAGTGGTCCCTTGTGACCTGACTATCTATGGACATGATCCCAGTCAGCAGGAATCATTTTGCCTGAAGCCTGGTGCCTAAGCTTCCTGGAGTCGTTTGTTTGTTTGTTTGTTTGCTTGTTTGTTTGATTGATTGATTGATTGATTGATTGATTGATTGATCGGTCGATTGATTGATTGATTGATTTCAACTGGTTGAATTGAGCCCTAAAGAAAGAAATTCACATCTTGAGTACTATGTACAGATGTGGTCTCCTCACCTCAAAAAAGA
The DNA here is from genome assembly GCA_019425775.1 of Rafetus swinhoei. NCBI lineage: Eukaryota > Metazoa > Chordata > Testudines > Trionychidae > Rafetus > Rafetus swinhoei. The sequence continues at coordinate 9,636,876 of CM033437.1, read as the reverse complement.
TATTTTGGCCTTGGAAAGGGTTCAGAAAAGGGCAACTAAAATGATTAGGGGTTTGGAACGGGTCCCATATGAACAGAGGCTAAAGCAACTGGGACTTTTCAGTTTAGAAAAGAGGAGACTAAGGGGGGATATGATAGAGGTATATGAAATCATGAGTGGTGTGGAGAGGGTGACTAAACTATTATTAGTTCCCATAATAGAAGAACTAGAGGACACCAAATGAAATTAATGGGTAGCAGGTTTAAAACTAATAAAAGAAAGTTCTTCTTCACACAGCACGTAGTCAACCTGTGGAACTCCTTGCCAGAGGAGGCTATGAAGTCTAGGACTATAACAGAGTTTAAAGAGAAGCTAGATAATTTCACGGAGGTTAGGTCAATAAAAGGCTATTAGCCAGGGGATAGAAATGGTGTCCCTGGCCTCTGTTTGTCAGAGGCTGGAGAAGGATGGCAGGAGGCAAATCGCTTGATCATTGTCTTTGGTCCACCCCCTCTGGGGCACCTGGCGCTGGCCACTGTTGGCAGACAGGCTACTGGGCTAGATGGACCTTTGGTCTGACCCAGTACGGCCATTCTTATGTTCTTATGTAAATTCTTATCTAACCCTGGGGTCCTTGCATGTGTTATACTAAGTATCTGTTTCACAAGGCTGAGAGATCCCTGAGGCATCATGTAGACAAATGTTTCAAGTGTGAAAAATAGTTATCTAAGCTGATGAAATCTCCCCACTGCAGAATGAATGTCCAATATTCATCATTAATGACTAACAAAGCTGGCTAACAGATGGTCCCAGAGCATCCTGAGTAGAACCTCTGGGATGCGATCCCCAACCTTTTCAGTGCCTGTGGCTCCCGCACATTGCAGCTGTATTGATCTCAGCCACCCCATGCCTTGAAGGACAACAGATTGTATGGGTGTAACATGACCACTAGTATTGGTGCCTGTCCTCACATTTGTCACAGGGGTTTGAGGGTTCTTACTACAGTCACATGTCTCCCCCTAGCCAAGGGAGCAGGTGTGATATGAGGCACCTTTCCCTTCCCTGCAGGGAAAGAGTTGCGGGCAGTCGGGAAGGGGTGCGGGGCTTGGAGATTGTGGGTGGCAGGGATAACTGGGGAGCATGGAAAGGAGACAGGTGGACAGTGTGATTTTGGAGGCAGGACAGCGTGGGGCATGGAAGGATAGTACAGATGGTGGGAGGGGGGATTAGAGTAGGACACGAGACTGAAGCACCGAGGAACAAATTTTAATGGGTTCCGCCTGGTGTGACACCTGGAACTCGGGTTCCACTGAGCTCTCTGACTCACCAACCTGGGGTCTCTTCCTCATGTGTTGCTAGGACAAGCTGCTGACACACTTCCAGGCCTCTGCCTCCACCACTGGTCACTTGGGCAATTACACGATGGTTCTTTAACCAGCCTCTGCAGGAATCAAAAATAGAGAGGTTACAGCCAAAATAAGCACCAGTCCCCTCGCCTTGAACCCCAGAGAGGTACCATCCTCCCCTAGTTGAAATTCTGACCAGTAAGAGTTGTTTTTAACCCACTTAACCCCTCCCTCAATGTGGGGAAGGCAATGAACACTTGTGGTAACCAAGCTCAGATTTGTTCCCCAGCCACTTTACTTAAAGGCATACTGAGTTTAGATTAAAGCACAAAACAATCTATTAACTGTAAAAGACAGATTTAAAATCTATAAGGGATAGCAAAGAAATCAAAGTAAATTACCTAGCAAATATATAAAAGCTAAAACTTCCCTTGATCCACTAGTAAGACTGACTACAAATTTGAAGTTTCTCTCTGTAATTGAGTGGGGGTGGGGGGAGGCAGCTAGGAGGGCTTCAAAGCCGGTCAGGTGGCCATCTAATCAGTAGCACCTACAGGCTATAGAAGTAACGGAGATCCTAAAAAAGTTTTTCCTCATGTCCAACCTAAACCTCCCTGGCTGCAGTTTAATATCATTGCTTCTTGTCTAATCATCAGCGACGAAGGAACATATTTTTTCACCTCTTCCTTGTAACAACCTTTTTGGTACTTCAAAGTTGTTGTCATGTCCCCTCTCAGTCTACTCTTTTCCAGACAAAAGTAAGGGATGTTGTAACTGAGAATTGCATCTTGGGGAGCCTGTACTTTTCTTACAGATTCAACTGGGGACCATATATAAAACACCATGTGCCAAAGCCATATAAGTAGGGAATAGCCTCATCATGGCAGTTCACTGCTCATACAGAAGGACTCCTGGAAAAACATGAGGGGAAAAAAACACTGAATTTGAGTGAAGGTCTGTCACCAATCTAATAGGATCTCTAGCCTATGTATGGAAACCTCACACCCCCAAGCATTTTCAGTCCAGAGAACACCCCACCAGCGGTGGCAGGATAGGTTCATCCCCAGGGGCAGCCCATGGATGTAGGCAACCTCGGCAGTTGCCTAGGGCACCGCATTTAATGCGGCACCCAATGATTACATCACGCCATTGAGGGCTATGGAGGCAGGGGCGCCGATCGCACATTCCGCCTAGGGCGCCAGTTGCCGGCAGCTCTCCTTGAGCCACTCTTGTTCATCCCTCTCTAGCATGAGCAAAGCTGACTCAGTGCAAGGTGGTGCTTATGTCACCCACCAGCAGTGGTGGGTGCAGTCCTAGGTCACCCCCTGCAAGTAGCAGGGCACCAGGTCTGCCAGTAGAGTGGCCCATGCTAGTAGTGCAGTTCTGGGCCGCAGGGACTAGTACATCTGCCGTAACCTCCTTGGTCTGGGACTCCCCCTCCCCTCCTGTGCACCAGAACACACCCTGGAGTCCCCCCATACCAGCAAGTGTCCCAGAGCTTCCCTCCAGAATAGCAGCCATACCCTTAGGGTGTGTCTAGACTATACCTGCGTCTACACTACCGCCGAGTTCTGTCGACATAACGTCGACAGAACTCGCAGTTTTGCCGACGGCGGTAAACCTCATTCTACGAGGAATAACGTCTTTTGTCGCCAGAGTTCTGTCGACAGAAGGCGTTATTGCATCTACACTGTCCTTTGTGTCTACACTCTCATGTCGACAAAGCGGCTTGCTTTGTTGACAGAACTGGATGTAGTCTAGACGCTCTTTGTCGACAGAAGCTTTGTCGACTGTATCTGTTGACAAAGCCTCTATCGACAAAAGCCTATAGTCTAGACGTACCCTTAGAGTCCCCCAGAACACTGAAGATTCAGACAAGGGTATGGAGTTCAAGACATGGACTGGTCATGCGGACACGAATTTGTGTTTCTTACCCATGACCTGTCCATCCCATTCACTAAAAATGCCCATCACTAAATCTTAGCCTTACCTATTGACTTTCTGGTGCATCCTCACAAAGCCTCAACATGGGGGAGGTAAGATTCTCCTCAGGCCTACTCGTTATCATGGGAGCCAATTAATCTGAATAGACCCTTCCCAATTTTAACAGCTGTGCCCATCTCCGCCCAGCCCCCGAAGATGAGTGCTGCTCACCAGTGCCTGTCCACTGTTCCAAGTCTCTGCATTGGCTGTTTCCCTTTGTACACCGCTCCCTGGACCCACAACACTCAACACTGTCCACCTGTTCCTGTATTCCTCACTGTCCTCCCCACAAGACTCAGTGCTGCCCACCTGCCTGTTTATATCTCGCGCTCTCCCCAAAAACCACAAGTGCTGATCACTTGTTCCTGTTGGTCTCACCTCCTCACAAATTCTAACCAAGCCACACAATGTTACCCATAGCCCAGGACCAAAATTATGTACTAAATCGAGCTGTAACACCTCACAGAAATACCTCCTCCCCATGGGTTAAACTCACTGTCTGCTAGCGCCAGTGGAAAGGGGGACATCAGCCTGACCTGCCTTTCTGGGGTGAGGGGAACCCCAGCAGCAGCTGAGAAGAAGCTCAGCCTGTGTGGGGAAGGGGGATGGACAGATGCAGCAAGAGGGGGAGGGGACATGGAGACTGGAGTAGATCTTCTTTAAAACAACACAGAGCTCAAACATAACAGGGCCCATTACAAACACGGTGACACCCCCCTGAGGCTGCTGCTCCATGTTGACAATTGCTGACACTGCCATGGGGCTGGAGCGGGGTTACTCATAGGCGGAGGGAGGGTCCAGACGGGGGGACAGCGACGGAGACAATTTGACATAGTGTGCTCAGGATTTCCAATGGCGGGAAATGATGTTTATGGAGAGTGTAGAAAAAAAATTACGGAGAAATCAAACTTTCTTAAGGACACCGTCTTACCTAATACAACAGTGGCTTGAAAGGACAATCGTGAACAATATTCAATGGTGTTATTGATACAACACAGCACCAATGTTATTGTGCTAGTTTAACCTAGGGTACATCGAGACTACACCCTTCCTTCAAAAGAAGCTTTTTCAAAAGAGATTGTCTAGACAGTCACAACTTTTTTCTAAAAAGTGATCCGCTTTTTTGAAAGAGAGCACCCAGGCAATCTGGATGCTCTCTTTCGAAAAAGCCCCGTTTGCGGTCCAGAACGCCGTTTTTCGAAAGAGCTCTTTCAAAAAAAAAGGTGTTCTTCCTTGTAAAATGAGGTTTACCGCTGTTGAAAAAACCACCGCATTCTTTTGATTTAATTTTGAAAGAACATGACAGCAGTCTTGACACAGGTGAAGTTTTTTTAAAAAAAGGCCACTTTTTTCCAAAAAACTCTGTAGTCTAGACATAGCCCTACTTACAAGTGACACCAGCATCCTCCAAGTTCTCCCCTTTGTACTGCACGTTGCAGTCAGGCACTGCTTTAATTTCTCAGGGTCCATTGTCAACAGACTATAACCCGCCCAGCAAAGGAGGGGACAGTTTTTTTCTTACATTTAAGGGACTTCCCCCCTGTGATTGACGGGTGTGGACCGAGCCTGTAAGAGGCAGCTGACCCTGGCCAGCTGTACCTCGTCCCAGGCACCCCCAGAACACAGAGAGGCCAGCAAGGTGGGAGCTATATGCCCACCCAGAGTTGCCACATTGCTGATGCTGAAGAAGCATTCCAATCTGGCGGTGGAGAAGAGAGACCCCACGAGCCAGCAACAGGCCAGAGAGACCCCACCAGGAGAATTCTAGAGCTGCCCCACAGGGCACAGCTCGCTCTTGGGTTAAAGAGGAGGGACCCCTCAGCCCCACCTCAAAACTCAGGGTTTCTTACTGACGTCTTAAGAGGTTTTTTATTATTACATAATGGAAAGGCCCAATTTTAGCTCATTTTTGCAGAATTTATCCTTGAATTTACTGACTTTTGGCAACACTGAATGTGGCCCATGTGATCGTACAATCTGAGATACCCTCTACCCCAGGAAGCCTCATTGCCCCTCTCCAGTCTGTGCATGAAGCAGGCTGTCCATTCACTCTCTCACCCGGCTTCAGGAACCTGTGCCACTGTGATCTAGATACTACACAGCCCGGTATTCTGCCTCCCCACCCCTCACACACCCTGTGTGTTCTTGGACCTTCCCTGGCATGATTCCCAACACCACCCAGTTTCCTCCAAGCCAGACACTTGCTTTTATTTTTACTGCTCTTGGTGCTTCTCACCCTAGCTAGAGCCAGGATGTGCAAGGGCTCCAAGAGAACAGACCCCTCCCCTTCCTTAAATTAAGTGTTCCTTGTTGTTCTGAACCTATCAGCATGTGAGTCAGAGACATCAGTAACTCTCCTGTAAGTTCTTCTCTGCTGAAATCATCTCAGCCATCCGTAGAGGCAATGGGAGGTCTCCAGTAGACATCTTGGAGGCTCATGGCCAGTGTAGATAAGGCCATATAGCTAAATCCCAGTGTGAGCATTTAGGGTGAATTCCTGGCCCTGGTGGGAGTTTTGCCCTTGATTTCAATCGGACCAGATTCATGCATACCGTTTATCTTTCAGCTCCAAGCTGCAATAATCAATGCATCTATCAGGCCACTGAAAGAGACTGAAGGAAACCTGAGTTTATATGGAATTTTGAGATTGGTTATGAGAGACGGGATTCGAAAACCCATTGGCCCTGGTTTTGCTCTCATGGAGGCCAGTATCAGTCTGGAATGACCCTGAGATGGGAAAATAGGAGAGCGCAATCTGGCCAGATGCTGCCTATTCTCGCTGTGAACCCTCTGGTACTTCATAAGCCCTCTGCAGAGGCTTGGGCTGCACTTCCAAACAGGGCAGTGAAGCTGCTAGGTTTGAAAATGAGAGAGAACCAGGGAAATATTTCACCACCCTAAAAAGGAAGTGTCAGAGAGACATAGAAGGACACGGAAGGATACAGGGAACAGATCTTAAAATTTTACATTTGGCTGAACTACATTGAATCCACTTTCAATTTTGTGAGGCAAACCCCTTAGTGTTTCTGCCAATACTAAACAGTTCAGGTTTGTCCTGGTGATTTCCAGCCCTAGGCAGTCCTTGGCTTAAAACCTCCTGAAACCCTAAGCACTGGCTTTGAGGGGGAAAGAGACACTCACTGAAATCCTGGACAGCAGAGAAGGGAAATCTCCTCATGGCGACAGGAACACAGGGCCCTGAGAATCAGTGCAGGAATCTCACATGACAGAACCTGAGTGCTTTTCAGCCACCTTTATAATTGCTCAGTACAGTCCCTGCCTACTCTGCCATTGGCAGCGCTCCCAGAGAATTCCCTCAGCTCCATGAGCATCGGGAAGGCCAGAAACTAGACCCTGGAGAACAACAGCTTGAGAGCCTTCCCTGGGAGTGAATAGATGTTCCACAGATGCCAAGGGCTCAAATTGCCATAGCAAACTCAGTCTGGAAGACTGTTTGGACTAGCAATTGATGATAGCTTGTGTGTGTGTGTTTGTGTGTGTGCGTGTGTGTGTGAGCACGCGCGCGCAAGTGTCTGTGTCTGTGAGTGTGTGATGTACTGCCCTCCCCACTATGTTTCGGGATGGCACCACAAGACATGGGACCAAACAATGCTTTCAATTGACTGGAAATGAATACTGAAAAATCTCTTCATCATTTGCACCCTATTTGGGTCAAATAACATGATCCTGAATTCATGTAAGTCCAAGCCATGGGAAATCCTTCTTTTTCTAGCACTGTGGCATGAAAGGGATTGTCTAGTATCCATCTGGGGGGACAAAATGGATACATAGCTGGCAGCTAACCCTCTCCATTCATCAATGCAAGCGACACCATCACAGAACCTAACCACACTGACCATCCTCTACTGTGATCTATGCCAGTAAGTGCCAGCAAGACCCTGCTATCATGTATATTGGACCAACTGGACAGTCTCTACGGCAAAGGATTAATGGACACAAATCAGATATTCAAAATGGTAACACATAGAAACCTGTTCGGCAACACTTTAACTTGCTCAGGCACTCAATGGATTTAAAAGTAGCCATTCTCTTACAAAGGAATTTCAAGAACCGATTGCAGAGAGAGACTGTGGAACTGGCCTGCATATGCAAATCTGGCTCCTCGTTTAGCACCATAGTTCCCGCTAAGGTGCGCGCCTGTGTGGCCGCATACAAAAATTTCTTCCCCCTCCCACCTCCTCTGGAGAGTCGCACAGCATCACTCACGTGACAAGCAGCTGCTCCAGCAGACAGGGCCAGTTGAGACAATGTGGTGAGGGAGCCGCTGAGGCAGGAAGCTGAGATCTGTCACGTGGAGGGGGTAGGAAGGCCAGTTCTGGAGGCTGGGGCTGAGAATGGAACCTGCTGAATAGTGGGCAGGGGGTGCGGCTGGGAACGGGACATGCTGCATGGTGGGGGAGGGGGCATTTCTGCTCTGATGGCCGGGAATGTGTATTTGTTAATAAATTGGGTGCCATGGTGGCAACATCCAAACCAGCACACATGACCTCACTATTGGAGCACAAGCCAAAACTCACTCCGCTAATGGCAGGAAAATCTTAGAGGGACCACTGTTTAGCACAGACAGCAACATTGACAGTTTTTTTTTCCCCCAACACTCCTCTCTTTCTCTGCTTTACATTTTGTGGCTTCTGTGCCTTTTGCTCCAGTCATCTGAAGAAGTGGGCTGTACCACCGAAAGCTCATGGTACTATATTTACCTTTGTTGTTAGTGTCTAAGGTGCTCCATGACCTCTTCTTGTTTTGTTTTTTTTTAAGTTTTTTGAAGTTACAGACTAATATGGCCACCCCTCTGAGGAACCAACAAATAAACTTTCTTGAAAGAGACTATTTTTATTCACATGTTGGCCTACGCTTCAAGTAAAATTTGAAGGTTTTATTTCAATTCCTAGTGAGGATTTGATTAAAAACAAAAGCTACACGCTCTTGCAGGAGTTCATCCAAATGAGCAGCATACTTTGAAAATGGCAATCAAATTCAAAATCAAGTCACCCCTCCTTGTGTTTCTCTTCTGCTTGAGGATTACCAGGTATTTCAAACAAGAAATCGCAAACCATGATGTTAAGAATAGCACCAAAGTGGCCCCAAATGGATGCAGTGCATATGCCATTATTTTATTCATTCTTTCTCTTTCATTCATTCATGACAGGCATGCTCCATACTTTGTGTTGCATTAATTTGTCACTTTTAGTCACTGAGGCTACATCTACACTGCACAGTTATTTCGGAATAAGCTAGTCTGGAATAGTTATTCCGAAATAGCTTATTCATAAATAGCATGTCTATACTGCAGAGAAGCCTCAAAATTAGTCTGAGGCTGGCTTCCCCAATGTAGATGTGCTGTCTCCGTTTAGAGACCCAGGAGGAATAACTTAGAATGGTCCTGGTGAGGGGCTATTTTGAAATATCGGAAGTGAAGCATCTACACACGCCTTATTTCAAAAAAGCTGTTTCAGAATAGGCATTATTTTCATAGAATGAAGTTTACTGAACTTGGAATGAGCCATCCATTATTTCGAAATTATTTTGAAACTATTTCAAAATAATGGAATTGCTTTGTAGACACTCGCATAGTTATTTCAGACCGTTATTCCAAAATTACTTTGCTTTGTAGACACACCCTATGTGATTTCTCCTCCAGGTTTCCTGAAGGGTTGGACATTAAAATATCAGGGAAGTTTTGCTCACTGGATAACTGCATATAATAATGGTGTTCATCATTGTGGTTCCCTTCCTTTTGGCAAGTGAAGATGTAGCTTTGGTTCATCAACCTGCTAAAGAACAACAGAGACAAATGGAGCGCCTCCGGTCACCTGTGAGTTATGGAGAGGTTGAGGAAAAGGGTTGTGTGGGTGAGCAGTGGAAAGGGGGAACTCAGCAAGGGGCAGAGCGATGCTTGGTGAGGAGCAATCAAATGTTTGGTATCAGGAACTTCTCAGATTGTCAACCCATAATCATGGAGTGAGGATTGGGGCATGCAATAGCTCAAGGCAGGAGGCTGTGGTTGTGAGGGGTGCAGGAGTGGGGTTTTGGGGCTGCACTGCCCAGCTCCTAGGAGGAACTGCCAGCAGGGCAGCACAGCCCCAGAAAATGGGAGGAGCCACCACTGGAGCATCACTACTTTCACCAAAGTCAGTGACACCAGTAAGTCCACTGATTTTCTGTCTTCCTGCCCTGAACCCCGAACTTTGACTCCTGATTCCCAGGACACAGCAGGGCTCCCAGCTTGGACCAATGCTGGTGCCGAGGGCATGTGTGTGGAGGGCATGGGGTGAGGCTTTGGGATAGGGTGGCTACTTACTCGGCCCAAGATGGCCGCTCTCTTACTGGTGTCGCTGCCTAACCGTGGTCACTCTGCAGTGTAACTGTCCAGGGCACTCACTGCTCCCCCATTCAGTGTTCATTGTGGATCATTCCTGTCCCTGCTATCTGACCCTTCCCTTTCTATGGGAAAGAAAACAATGAGATTCTAAGCACATCCCATAATTCTGGCACAGACAATCCCTGACCTTGATTTGAGTTAGGATAAGAGAAAGCTGCAAACCAAATTTGGCGGTCCAAGCTCTTACCATATCAGAGGAATTCATAAACAAACAAACTCACAGATGGATGGATGGACTCATGGACAGACAGACACATACACTGTCTCTCTCTCTCTCTCTCTCTCCACACACACACATATATGTAGTTACATATATTTCTTTAGTTTCTTCTGGGATTTGAATGTGGGGATTTTGAGCCTGTTCAATTCCTGACGAAGATCATTACAGACTGAATTCTGGGTCTCCAACTATTTCCAAAGAGAGATTTTTTTCAAGGCACGGAAGAAGGACAAGGAAGCAAAGTCTGGCCCATTAAAAGTGACACGTACTTCCTGTTGTCACACAGATTTAAAATTGGTGCACCTATGCAATAACGACTTCAAGTTATTGCCTAGTTTCTCACGAAACTCTTTGGTCTGCAATCCATAAATGAAAGGGTTGAGCATGGAAGGGATGAGGAGATAGAGGTTGGCCAACATGACATGAGTGTGGAGAGCGATGCCCTCACCGAACCGGTGTGTCATGATGGAGAAGAGACAGGGAACCCAATGTAATAACATCACACAAACATGGGCGGTGCAGGTGCTGAGAGCTTTTTCATTGGCTTCTTTGGAAGAGATTCTGAGAACAGCCCTGAGGATGAAACTGTAAGACAGGGCAATGAAACTCACGTCTAACAGAGTGTTGACAATGCTTATCACCAAACCATACACCCTGATGACTGTGATATCCCCACAAGAGAGCTTTGCCACAGTCATGCAATCACAGTAAGTTTGGGGGATCATGAGGTTGTTACAAAACGGTAGCCCGCTCACTAGAAGGGGCATGGGAAGGACAAAGAGAACAGCTTTCAGCAAACCTACAACCCCTAGCTTAGCTATTCGTGCATTGCTGAGGATGGTGGCGTATCTCAGAGGGTTACATATGGCTATGTAGCGATCAAAGGCCATTATTACAAGGACAGCTGAGTGTGTTAACAGAACCGTATTAAGGTAGAACATCTGGGACAGGCACCCTGCCAAAGTAATTCCTTTCAAATTGAACCAAAATATACACAGAGCCTTCGGCACAACCAGAGTACAAGTGCTGACATCAGTGAGCGCCAGCATGCAGAGTAGCAGGTACATCGGCTTGTGCAGGGTCTGCTCTTTGCTTACAACCAACAGAAACATGACATTGCCCAACAGGCTGATCATGTAGCACAAGGAGAAGGGGATGGAAATCCAGCCGTGGGCAGATTCCAGGCCAGGGATGCCTGTTAGGAAGAATGTAGAAGAGTCAGAGGGGGTGAGGTTGAAGGCTTCCATGAGAGGGTTGATGCTGCTATTGGTCTCAGAGAGGCTCAAGGTACCTGTGAAGGGAAAGAAGCGCAGTGAGGAGGGTTATACACGTTATCACAAATAGTACCACACATAATGTGTAGTTATTAACAAGGTAGAAAGAGGGTGGAATGCTGAGGAGACTATAGTCACAGAGGGCACAAAATGATACAGGGTTGAGTCCTGTTTACAGGATAGGCCTCATGGAGGGGTAACTAGGCTAATGGAATGGGCAGGATGACGGCAGATGAACTTCAGGGTATGTCTACACTTGCATCCTCTTTCGAAAGAAGGATGCAAATGAAGACATTCAATAGTGCAAATGAAGCCAGGATTTAAATATCGCATGTTTCATTTGCATAATTGTGTTCAGGCGCTATTTCGAAATAGTGCTATTTCAAAATAACAAACGCGGTACAGATGCGGTTATTTCAGGAGAAAACCCTTCTTCCAAAATAACTGTTAAACCTCATTTTATGAGGAATAAGGGTTATTTTGGAAGAAGGGTTTTCTCCCGAAATAACCGCGTCTAAACCATGTTTGTTATTTCAAAATAGCATTATTTTGAAATAGCACCCGGACACGATTATGCAAATGAAGTGTGGGATATTTAAATTCCGGCTTCATTTGCGATTTCGAATGTCTTCATTTGCATCCCTCTGTCGAAAGAGGGTGCAAGTGTAGACACACCCTCAGTATCAGCACCTGCTAAATGAAGGCCCATAGTAGTGGGAATCATGATCTCCTCAAGCTCTTTATAAGATTATAATTTAACTGGGCAATTGTGGGACAGGACCCGGCTGTGGTAGCACACGGCTCTGTGAAACACTTTTTCAAAGTACAAGCATGGTCAGAATCTAAGCAAAAGATCCAGAAGGAGTGGGATGCGAATTGCTCCACAAAATACAAAGCCCTGAAGCCAGTTGATCTATGATGCTCAGACATCCGAGGAGAAATGGGCATCTTTCTGAACAAGATATTGCAAAACTACAGGCCTTAAGTCAAGGGAAACAAGAGGAATCCATGGGCCAGAGAAATCAAATAACAACTTTTGCAACAATATTTTAAGTACTACAAAGCTGTGATCATGTCCGTGCCCATTCTTTCTTTTCCCAGACTACAGGAATGGATGTCATGGATGGCCTGTCCTTTTCTCACAAGCCATGTAAGGCAGGGGCTGGCAGCGTCATGGCTGTTGTTTCTGCCTGGAAACAACTGAGGAAAAAACACTGAATTGAGGGAAGAACCTATCACCGGCCTCAAGGGATTTCTAGCCTGGGTATGGACATGTGAGAGACCCAGGCTGTTTTGGACCAGTGTGCACACCTGGCTGCTTTTATGTGCACACCCCTGTTGGGACCCCCAACACTGAGCACTGCCTGTCCATCTGTGTATTCCCCACTGTTCACCCCCAGAACTCTCAGCAGTGCTTGGCCACCCTTCTATAGCTCACTCCCTGCCAGTTCTCTATAGTGGTCCCACCACCCCCACCACTTCCAGCTTTGTAACATTTGTAAAGCCCTGGCTGGGATGATCTCGATGGGGTTGGTCCTGCTTTGGGCAGGGGGTTAGACTCAGTGACCTGTGGAGGTCTCTTCTAGCCCTAGGATCTTAGGATTCTGACTCTGGTTCCTAGGATCCTAGGATTCCAGCCCATCAGAAGCCTCCCTGAGGCTGCCTCTCCCCATTGGGAATGGCTGACTCTGCCACGAAGCCGTGGTGCTCCGGGATGGAGGGATAGTCCGGAGGTAGGAGGATGTCCGAGCAAACCTATCGCCGTGTGCTCAGCGGGTCCAACCCATTATTCAATGATTTTCATAAACAGGGTAACTTTTATCAACATCCAACCTGACTTACACACCCATCGCGCATCATATAAAGGCCGTTCTCAAGGACAAAAGTGAATAATAGTCAATGTTGTTATTCATCTACCACAGCACCATCATGATGGTGCCAGTTTAACCTATTTACTAGCCGCCTCAGCAATTTCTAACTTCTCCTGCCTGGCATCCTACACTGGAGCAGCCACAATTCTCCCTGGGTCCCTTTTATGACAATCAATGACCCTTCCAGCTTTGGAGGGGATAGTTATTTCTTACATTTAAGGGATTGTTCCCCTGTAACCGACAGGTGTGGAGCCTGTGGGAGGTGGCTGCCCCCAGTTTGATGGTACCCCGTCCCAGGCACCCCTAGCCACAGGAAGCCCAGCAGGGCATGTGCTACTTGCCCACCCAGAGTTGCCGTTGCTGAGGCTGGTGATGCTGAATTAGAGTTCTGATTTGGAGGTAGAGAAAAGCGACCCCACCTGACAGCAGCAGGCCAAAGGGGCCTTGCCAGAAGAACTACCCCACAGGACACAGCTCTCCCTGTGGCTAAGGAGAAGGGCCCCCTCAGCTCCACTGCTGGTGTCTACAGAGCATCCCCACTATAAGTCATCCCGGCATATATCTGTTCCACATTAAAATCGTTAATGCTGGTAGGAACTGAAGGGTTATAAGTCCTCCCACTAACTGTGCTTAAGTCGCACCAAAAAAACAACATTTTGCACAAATGGAAGTCAGCTGTGGGAAAAAATTCCCCACTTTAAGTTGTTTCGCAAGTTTTTTGGAATCCATCTGGACTGACAGCGAGGAGGGCCTGTACGTGTTTTTAATGGATTTTCAGGCAGATTAAATTTTAGCTCTTTTTTACAGGCTGTCCATGATTTTACTGACGTCTGGCAACACTGAATGTGGGCATGTGATGGTACAATCTGAGACTCCCTCTGCCCGAGGAAGCCTCATTGCCCCTCTCCAGTCTGTGCATGAGGCACGCTGTCCATTCCCTCTCTCACCCAACTTCAGGAATCTGTGCCACTGTGATCTGGATACTACAGAGCCTGATATTCTGCCTGGCCACCCGTCACGCACCCTGGCTGTGTCTACACTGGCACCCTTTTTCGGAAAAGGGATGCTAATGAGACACAGCGCAATTGCAAATCTGCGGGGGATTTAAATATCCCCCGCGGCATTTGCATGAACATGGCTGCCGCTTTTTCCGCTCGGGGTTTTGCCGGAGAAAAGCGTCAGTCTAGACGCGATCTTGCGGAAAATAAACCCTTTTCCGCAAGATCTCTTATTCCTACTTGAAAGAATAAAGAATTCCTACTTTATTCCTTGAAAGTAGGAATAAGAGATCTTGCGGAAAAGGGTTTATTTTCCGCAAGATCGCGTCTAGACTGGCGCTTTTCTCCGGCAAAACCCCGAGCCGGAAAAAAGCGGCAGCCATGATCATGCAAATGCCGCGGGGGATATTTAAATCCCCCGCGGATTTGCAATTGCGCTGTGTCTCATTAGCATCCCTTTTCCGCAAAAGGGTGCCAGTGTAGACATAGCCCCCGTGTGTTCTTGGACCTTCCCTGGTAAGATTCCCAACACCACACAGTTTCCTCCAAGCCAGACACTTGCTTCTATTTTTACTGCCCTTGGTGCTCTGATCCCATCTAGAAGCAGGAGGTGCAGGGGCTCAGAGAGCACAGACCCCTCCCCTTCCTTAAATTAATTGTTCCTTATTGTTCTGAACCTATCAGCCTGTGAGTCAGAGACCCCAGTAACTCTCCTGTCAGTTCTTCTCAGCTGAAATCACCTCAATCTTCTTTAGAGGACACTGGAGGTCTCCACTAGACATCTCTAGAGGCTCATGGTCAGTGTAGATGAGGCCATATGGCAAAGTTCCTGTGTGAGCATTTAGGGTGAAGCCCTGGCCCTGGTGGGAGTTTTGCCCCTTGATTTCAATGGGACCAGATTTATGCTTCGTGTTGATCTGTCAGCTTTAAGCTGTGATGATCAAAGATTTTGTTAGGCCACTGAAAGAGTGTGAAAGGAAACCCTGAGTTTCTAGGGCGTCCTGAAACTGGCTATGAGAGACGGGATTCAAAATCGCATTGGCTCTGGATTTGGTCACAGCGAGGCCAGTATCTGTCTGGGATGATGCAGTGAAGGGAAAATAAGAGAGCACAATCTGGCCAGATGCTGACTCTTCTCGCTGTGGACCCCCTGGTAATTCACCACACACACACACACACATACACACACACAGAGTGGCTTGGGCTACACTTCTGAACAGGGCAGTGAAGCTGCTAAGTTTGGAAACTAGAGCGAGCCAGGGGAAATCCTTACCACCCTAAAAAGGAAGTGACGAGACACAGTAAGAAACTTGGAATTGATCCTTTAATTTAAGAGTTGTCTGAATTATTTTGAATACATTTGATGTTCAATTTAAGGAAGCAAACCCCTTAGTGTTTCAGACAATACCAAGTAATTCAAAAACAACCAATAGTCTGGTAGCACTTTAAAGACTAACAAAACATGTAGATGGTATCATGAGCTTTCATGGGCACAGCCCACTTCTTCAAATGACCAGCTGTGCCCACAAAAGCTGGTGATGCCATCTACAAGTTTTGTTAATCTTTAAAGTGCTACCAGACTATTGGTTGCTTTTTAAGTTTATCCTGTACAGACTAACTCAGCTACCTCCTGAAGCTTAGTAATTCAAGTCTCTCTTGGTGATAAGACTTGGTAATTCAAGTCTTACCTTGGCTTAAAACCTCCTGATACCTAAGCTCTGACTTTCAGGGGGAAAGAGACACTCACTGAAATCCTGGCCAGCAGAGAGGGGAAACTCCTCACGGTGACAGGAAAGCAGGGCCCTGAGAATCAGCGCTGGAATCTCACATGACAGAACCTGAGTGCACTTTTCAGCCACCTTTATAATTGCTCAGCACAGTCCCTGCCTCCTCTGCCATTGACAGAGCTCCCAGACAATTCCCTCAGCTCCGTGAGCATCAGGAAGGCAGAAAATAGACCCTGGAGAACAACAGCTTGAGAGCCTCCCCTGGGATTTAACAAATGTTCTGCCAATGTCAGGGGTTCAGACTGTCAAGGCAAACTCAGTCTTGCAGACTCTTCAGAGTAGCATCTGATGATAGCTTGTGTGTGCGTGTGCTTGTATTTGTGTGTGTGATGTATTGCCATCTTCACTATGTTTGGAAATGGTACCTTATGGTGTGGGACCAAAGCTTTGTTCAGTTGATTGGATCTAAATATTTTAAATGCCACACATGAAATTGTACTGTCCAGTCCATTAGCTTCTGGAACTCACTGTCAACCTGTGTAGGCCAGATAACATGACCTAGAAGTAATGCAAGCCAAAAGCCATGGAAAATCCTTCTAGCTTTCTGGCATGAGAGGTATTTTCCAGTAGCCATTTGTGGGGAAAAAACTGGAAAAAGTTGGTGCAGTTCCTGGTAGTAGAAGCAGGTGTGGGGCCTGCCCCTGAGCACGAGCTGTGCTCTCTAGCCCTGACTTATACCTGACGGAGCTCTTTCACCTTACTCCAGACCTGTTCCAAGATCCGAGGTGGGTATCCGCGCTCTGCCAGGGACTTGGCCATGTGCTCAAACACATCAACGTTGCGCCACTTGGAGCGGAGATCCTGCAATGTATCCTCCTCACCCCACAGCTCGAAGAGGGGACAGGATCTGTGCTCCAGACCACGAGGGTGCCCACCTCTTGGTCTCCCTACGTGGGTTCTAGGAACCCTGGCGCTGCTCCCTGTGAGATCCCACAGGAGTCTCGGGGGGCTTGTGCCTATGCCATGGGTGTGAGCAGGCTTGTGGTAGTGAACGCCGTGCGGTCAGGGTGCTGATCCCAGGCCAACTTCCTGTGACAAGGTTTGTCCAGAGTGCCCGCAGCTTTAAGAGGTGCCAGGAGACAGGAATTACAGAGCTGTGATTACTTCGGATGGATTGTCCACCAGGGAACCTGTGTAATTTCCTGGAGGTTTTCAAAAGAAAAGCCTTCTCTCCTTCCACACACGCCTTTTTCTGAAAGAGCTCTTTCGAAAAAGGTGTTCTTCCTTGTAAAAAGAGGAATACCACTATTGGGAAAACCCTTCAGTTCTTTCAATTTACTTTTAAAAGAACACACTTACAGTGTGGAGGTAACTCAAGTTTTAATGGAAAAATGGCTGTTTTTCGGACAAAAAGCTGTAGTGTAGACACACCCTAAGTGGCTGTTTTCAGTGAACTATCCACAATGACTCCAAGATCTCTCTCTTGAGTAGCTGTACTAAATTAGTCCCCATCATAGTGTATGTATAGTTGGTATTATTTTTTCCAATGTGCATTACTTTACTTTTATCAACAATACATTTCATTTGCCATTTTATTGCCCAATCACTTAGTTTGGTGAGATCTTTTTGAAGCTTGTCACAGTTGACTTTGGTCTTAACTATTATGAGCAGTTTGGTATCATCTGCAAATTTTGTCATCTCATTAGTCACCCTTTTCTCTAGATCATTTATAAAGTTGAATAAGATGGGTTCCAGGACAGACCCTCAGGGAACTCCTCTGGTGAATGCTCTCCCCTATGAAACTTACAATTTATTTCTACCTTTTGTTTCTTGTCTTTTAAGCAGTTATCAATCCAAGAAAGGATATTCCCTCTTATCCCATGACAACTTCTTTACTTAAGAGTCATTGGTGAGGGACCTTGTCAAAGCTTTATGGAAATCTAAGTATATGTTTGTTGACCCCCTCCAACAACTCTAGCAGATTCGTAAGGTATGATTTACCTTTACAGAAGCCATGTTGGATTTTCCCCAACATTTTATGCTCATTTATGTTTCTGACAATTTTATTCTTTGCTATAGTTTCAACTAATTTGCCTGGTACTGACAGGAGACTTACTGTTCTGTAATTGCCAGGATCACCTCCAGAGTCCTTTTTAAATATTGGCTTCACATTAGCTATCTTCCAGTCATTAGGTACAGAAACTGATTTAAAGGATAGGTTACAAACCATAGTTAACTGTTCCACAATTTCACATTTGAGTTCTTTCAGAACTCTTGGGTGAATGTCGTCTGGTCCCGGTGACTTGTTACTGTTAAGTTTATCAATTTGTTCCAAAACCTCCTCTAATGACACCTCAACCTAGGACACTTCCTCAGATTTGTAACCTAAAAAGAATGGCTCAGGTTTAGGAATCTCTTCAATATCCTTAGTCATGAAGACAGAGGCAAAGAATTCATTTAGCTTCTCTGTAATGAATTTGTCATCTTTGAGTGCTCTTTTAGCATCTCGACCATCCAAAGGTTTTTTAGCAACTTCCTGCTTCTCAAGTACTTAAAAACATTTTTCTATTACCTTTTTGAGGTTTTGGCTATCTGTTCTTCAAATTACTTACTTTGACAAAATTTATATTCCATTCTATTTTCCTCATTAGGATTTGACTTTCACTTTTTAAAAGATATCTTTTTATCTCTCGCTGCTTCTTTTGCTTGATTGTAAAGCCACGGTGGCCCTTTTTTGGTTCTCTTACCTTGTTTTTTAATTTGGGGCATACATTGAAGTTGGACCTCTATTATGGTGTCTTTGAAAAGTTTTCATACAACTTGCAGATATTTTACTTTTGTCACTGTACCTTTTAATTTCTGTTTAACTAACCTTCCATTTTTTGTGTTGTTCCCCTTTCTGAAATTAAATGCCACAGTGTTGGGCTGCTGAGTTGTTTTTTCCACGACGGGGTTGTTAAATTTGATTCCATTATGGTCATTATTTCCAAGCAGTCCAGTTATATTTACCTCTTACACCAGATCCTGTGCTCCACTGAGGCCTAAATGAAGAATTGTCTCTCCCCTTGTGGGTTCCAGAACCAGCTGCTCCAAGAAGCAGTCATTTAAGGTATCAAGAAATCCCATCCACCCTGAGCAAGCTCTACCCTTCTAGACCAACATTCCAAGGTTATATTTACTTACTAGCACATCAAGTTATCTCTGCTCACCCCCCATACTTCTTTCATTTGTATACAGACAACTAAGATATTTATTTGATTTTGCACCCTCATCCTGCTCTGCCTTGTTCCTTCTTTATCTCTCCTATTATTGTCCATGCTCCCTCCCATTGCTGACCCATCTCCCAGGTCTCTTTGTTTTGCACTTACCTGTGGCCTTTGGTCTTCTGCTAACCGTTGAACATCGTTGAAAGCCCTCCTCACTAAGTTAGCTAGTCTGTATCTAAATACTTTCCCCCCCTTCCTCAAAAGGTGAACCCCAACCCTGCTTAACAGTCCTCCTTCATAGAACAGCATCTTATGGTCAAGGAAGCCAAAGTCCTCCTGTTGACACCATGTTTAAAGCCTGGTATTCACCCTCCAGGATGCACCTATGTCTACCTGGTTCCCTACAGAAGAGGAGAAGGGAGAACAGAAAAATAGAGACAATGGATTTCAGGAAGGAAGATTTTAGTAAATTCAGAGAGCTGATAGGTAAGGTCCCATAGAAAGCAAAACTAGGGGGAAAAACAACTGAAGAGAGGCATTTTTTAAAATGGACATTATTTTTGAAAAGTCATGAAAGTCAGGAGAGATTCCAGAAGACTGGAAAAGGGCAAATGTTGGGCCCTGTATATAAAAAGGGAAATAAGAACAGCCCAGGAAACTACAGACCAGTCAGTTTAACTTCTGTGCCAGGAAAGATAATGAAGCAAGTAATTAAGGAATGCATCTGCAAACACCTGGAAGAAAATAAGGTGATTGGTAAGAGCCAGCATGGATTTGTAAAGAACAAATCATGTCAAACCAATCTGATACCTTTCTTTGATAGGATAACAAGCCTTGTGGATAAGGGAGAAACGGTGGACATGGTATAGCTGGACTTTAGTAAGGCATTTGACATGGTATCACACAAGCTTCTTAGCAATAAACTAGGGATATATAACCTAGATGGGGTTACTATAAGGTGGGTGCATAACTGGCTGGATAACCATTCCCAGAGAGTAGTTATGAATGGTTCACAGTCATGCTAGAAAGGCATAAAAATGGGGATTCTCAGGGGTCTCCTTTGGGACCAGTTCTGTTCAATATCTTCATCAATGGTTTAGATGATGGCATAGAGAGTACAATTATTAAGATGGTACCAAGTTGGGAGGGGTTGCAAGTGCTTTGGAGGAGAGGGTCAAAATTCAAAATGATCTGGACAAACTGGAGAAAGGGTCTGAAGTAAACAGGATGACATTTCAAAAGGACAAATGCTAAGTACTCCACTTAGGGAGGAACAATCAGTTTCACAAATGGAGAATGGGAAGTGACTGTCTAGGAAGGTGAACTGCTGAAAGGGATTTAGGGGTCATAGTTGACAACAAATGAAAAATGAGTCAACAGTGTGACACTTGAAAAAAAGCAAACGATTCTGGGATGCAGTAGAGTGTTGTGAGCAGGAGAATAGCAGAGAAGAGCAACAAAAATGACTAAAAATATAGAGAACATGAGTTATGAGGGAAGACTGAAAGAATTGGGCTTGTTTAGTTTAGAAAAGAGAAGACTGAGAGGGGACATGATAGCTGTTTTGATATATCTAAAAGGAGGAAGGAAAAAATGTTCTCCTTGGCCTCTGAGGATTGACACAAAGCAATGGGCTTAAATTGCAGCAAAGGAGGTTTAAGTTGGACATCAGCAAAAGACTTCCTGCCTGTCAGGGTGGTTAAACTCCAAAATAAATTCCTAGCGAGGTTGTGGAATCTCCATCACTGGAGATATTTAAGAGCAGGATATACAGACACCTGTCAGGGATGATCTAGACAGTGATTGACTAGAAGAACTGAAGAAAACATCATCTGCACTCAAAAGCCCTTCACCCATATTCCCACAGCTCAGTAATCACTCATGATCTCCTTAAAGTCACACCTTGCAATATCATTGGTGCCCATGTAGAGGAGTAGCAAATTATTGAATTTTCAGAAATCAATGCAGAAATATTTTTTGCTCTCCTGAATCAGAGTTAGTGCAACAGGACTTCTCCACTCACTGTGTGGTCCTTTGACTTCTCCCAGGGTCAAAATCACCTGCAGTTCATCTTGTAGGCTGTCCCACATATTCGGAGGGAACAGCCAAAGATTTTGCCTGATTGGATGCTGTGAGGAGCTTTCTGTATGCAGGTATTTCAGGTAGCTGTGCCCTGCCAGGGTGAAAACACCATGGTAAAGGATCTGAACAACTGCCTCCCCTGGAGCTTTTGTGTGTGCTACCATCCCTCCCATATGTTTCCATGACCAGTGTCTGTGGGGCCAATGTGTACTCTGAAGGGCAAGAGTGTGATGAGTTTCCACCCTCAAGGTGCTGTCTGGGAGCTGTGGGACCATGGCGGCCTTCTAACCATCTGGTGGCTTCTGGCCCAACTCACAGACCTCCATGTTCATGACTTTCCTGTGGGATTTGGTCACCTGGTCCCATTAAACCTACTTTAACATCCCTTGGCTAAGAGTTCTTAGCCTCCGGCCAGCTCTGCCTCATGGGCAGCTTTTCCTGCCTTTGTGTTTCTGGCACCTGCCCCTCTGCCTCTAGCTCAGTGTGAGCTGGTTCTTCAGTTTTCCCACATTTCTGCTGCACTGACAGCCCCAAATCACCCAATACTTACCTGAGAATAAACTTTCCTGAAAGATGTGAATTTTATTCACATGTTGGTCTGTACATCCAATGACGTTTCAATGGTTTTGGGACTGCACTGCCCAGATCCCAGGAGAAGCCACCAGCTGGGGAGCACATCCCTGGACCACAGGAGGAGTTGCCATGGGAGCATCAACACCAACACAAACACAAGTGGCCCCAGTAAGTCCCCTGATTTCCCATCACCCTGCCCTGAGCCCTGTACCCTGACTTGTGCCTCCCAGAGCACTGCCAGGCTCCCACCCTAGGCAAGTGCTGGTGCTGAGAGGTGGAGGAGGACGGGTTTTGAGGCCTGAGGCTTTGAAATAGAGAAGCTACTTTCTCCACCCAAGATGGCAACTCTGTTATTGGTGTGGCTGCTTCCCTGTGATGACTGCAGTATAACTGTACGCAGTACCTGCAGTGGTCACTGTGGAGCATACCAATCCCTGATATCGCACCCTTCCCTTTCCATGTGAAAGAAAATGATGGGATTCTAGGCACACCCCATAATCCTGGCAGAGCCACACCTTGACCTTGAGTTCAGTGGGAATAAGAGAAATCTGCAAGTTGGTGATCCTAGCTCTTACCATTCCAGAAGGGATCATAAATAAACAGATTCAAGGATAGGTGCATGGACGCATTGACAGACAGATATATAAACTCTCTCTCAATAACCATTTACATCCATTTCTTTAGTTCCTTTTGGGAGTTGAATCTGGGGATGCTGACTCTATTCAGTCCTTGCTGAAGATCCTTACAGACTGAATTCTGGGTTTCTAGCTGCTGTTTAATTAGACTTTTTTTAAGGCATGGAAGAAGGGCAATGAGATAAAGTCTGGGTCACACAAGGTTACACTTACTTTCAGTTGTCACACAGCTTTAAACTCAGTGTGCCTATATGATCACCTCTTGAAGGTATATTTGACCAATTTCTCACGAAACTCTCTGCAGTGCAATCCGTAAATGAAAGGGTTGAGCATGGCAGGGACGAGGAGATAGAGGTTTGCCAAGATGACGTGAGTGTGGAGAGCGATGCGCTGCCCAAACCGGTGTGTCACGATGGAGAAGAGGCAGGGAATCCAATGAACAACATCACACTAATGTGGGCTGTGCAGGTGCTGAGGGCTTTTTTGTAGGCTTTGTTGGAAGAGATTCTGAGAATGGCCCTGATGATGAAACCGTAGGTCAGGACAACAAGACTCAAATCTAACGCAATGTTTAAAATAGTTAGCACCAAACCGTACATCCCAATAACAGCGATGTTCCCACAAGAGAGCTTTGCCACAGTCATGCAATCTCAGTAAGTTTGGGGGATAACGCGGCTGGCACAGAATGGCAACTTGCTCAGGAGCAAGGGTGGGGGTAGAACCAAGAGAACAGATTTCAGCAAACCTGCTACCCCTAGCTTAGCAATTCGTGTGTGGGTGAGGATGGTGGCGTATCTCAGAGGGTTACATATGGCAAGGTAGCGATCAAAGGCCATTATTTCAAGGATAGCTGACTGCATAAACAAAAGGATGTTAAGTTGGAACATCTGGGTGAGGCAGCCGGCCAGACTAATTCCTTTCAAATTGAACCAAAATATACACAGAGCCTTTGGCACAACCAAAGTACAAATGGAGATGTCCGTAAATGCCAGCATGCAGAGCAGCAGGTACATCGGCTTCTGCAGGGTCTTCTCTTTGCCTACGACCAACAGAAATATGACATTACCCAAAAGGCTGATCATGTAGCACAAAGAGAAGGGGATGGAAATCCAGCCATGGGCAGATTCCAGGCCAGGGATGCCTGTTAGGAAGAACGTAGAAGTGTCAGAGGGGGTGAGGTTGAAGGCTTCCATGAGAGGGTTGATGCCGCTATCGGTCTCAGAGATGCTCAAGGTACCTGTGGAAGAAGTGCAATGAGGAGGGTTACACACGTTAAAGCAAATAATTTTGTAAGGAATGTGTGGTTATTAACAAGGTAGAAATGGGAGTGGAACACTGGGGAGGCTACAGTCACAGACAGAAGAAAATGATTTAGGGTAGAGTCCTGTTCAGGATAGGCCTCGGGGAGTGGTAACTAAGCCAACGGAACGGGCAGGATGATGGCAATTGAACTTCAATGTCAACACCCGTGAAATGAAGACCCATTAATCTGCTCAAACACCTTATCGGGCTGTAATTTATCTGTATGAATGCGGGACGGGTCCAGGGAGTTGTGGTGCACAGTTCTGTGACAGTTTTTCAAAATACTAGTGCGGATAGAAACTAAGCAAAGAAGTGTGAGCCAGGAGGAGGGGGTGTGAATTCATCTGGACTATACAAAGCCATGAGGCCACTCACTCTTTGTGTACTCTCTCGTACACACGTCTGTGTGAAAATGGGCATCCTCCTGAACAAAATATTGTAAAACTACAGGGGTTAAGGAAAGGGCAACAAAAATGACACAGGGGCCAGAGAAAGTCAAATGACAACATTTGTAAGAATCTTTTAGGTATGAAAGGTGTGATCATGTCCCCTCTCAGTCTTCTCTTCTTAAGACTCAAGCAATGGATGTTGTAACTGGGACCTCCATCTTGGGGAGCCTGTTCTTTTCTCCCACACTGGTCTGTAAACCAAGTTAAGAAGAACTTGGCAGGGGGCTGAGCTCGATGGCCTCCTGAGGTCTCTTCCAAACCTAGGATTCTATGATTCTGTGTATTCGTGCCCATTAAAAGCACGGTTATGCCTCCCTGAGGCTGCTTCTCTCTGTTGGGAATGGCTGACATTGCCTTGAAGCTGTGGTGCTCCGGAAAGGAGGGATAGACCGGAGGGGGAGGGTGTCACAGGCAATCTGCCACAGCATGTTAAGCAGCTTGATTTTTCAATGATTTTACAGACACTCTCAAAATGGCCGACAACCTGGCTGACTGACGCACACAATTTATGCAATATAAAGGTGGCTTGACAGGACAAAAGAGGTGTTGTTCATACCTCACCGCACCATTGTGAGGGTGCTAGTTTAGCCTATTGACCAACCACCTCAGTGTCCCCCAAGTTCTCCGGTTTGTGATTCCACGTTGCAGCAACCACAGTTTTCCTGGGTCCATTTTTGAGAATCAATGACCCTTCCAGCATGGGAGGGAACAGTTCATTTCTGATATTTAAGGGTCTGGTGCCTTGTGACTGACTGGTGTGAGCCTGTGGGAAGTGGCTGCCTCCAGCTAGCTGTACCCCGTCCCCAGCACCCCGCAGGCACAAGGAGCCCAGCAGGGCGTGTGCTACTTGCCCACCCAGAGTTGCCGTGTTGCTGAGGCTGGTGATGCTCAAGAGGAGTTCTGATTCGGAGGTGGAGAAGAGCGACCCCAGCAGCCAGCAGCAGGTCTGAGAGGCCTGGCCAGGAGAACTCTAGAGACGCCCCACAGGGCACAGCTCGCCCTGAGGCCAAGGAGAAGAGTCCCTCAGCTCCACAGAAAGCTGAGTGGTTTTAACTGGTGTTTACAGGGCATCCCCGCTATAATCCACCCCGGCATACATCCGTTCTGCGATAAAGTTGTTAACGCTTGTAGGAACTGGTGTGTTATAAGTCCTCCCATTTCCCACTCTTAAGTCATGCAATAAATAAATAAAAATAAAACAACACAATTTGCACACATGGAAGTCAGCCAAGGGAAAAAAATATGTTTCAAATGTTTTCAGGAATGTATCTGGACTGACGGCGAGGACGGCCTGTAAGTGTTTTTAATGGATTTTAGAGCAGGTCACATTTTAACTATTTTTTTACAGGCTGTCCATGATTTTACTAACGTCTGGCAACACTCAATGCGGCCCACAGGATGGTACAATATGAGACACCCTCTGCCCCAGGAAGCCTCATTGCCCCTCTCCGGTCTGTGCATGAGGCAGGCTGTCCATTTCCTCTCTCACCCAGCTTCAGGAACCTGTGTCACTGTGATCTGGATACGACACTGCCTGGTACTCTGCCTGCCCACCCCTCACATACCCTGTGTGTTCTTGGACCTTCCCTGGTAAGATTCCCAGCACCACCCGGTATCCTTCAAGCCAGACACTTGCTATTATTTTTACTGCCCAAGATTCCATCCAGAACCAGATCTGCAGGGGCTCAGAAAGCACAGACCCCTCCCCTTCCTTAAATTAATTGTTCCTTGTTGTTCTGAACCTATCAGCCTGTGAGTCAGAGACACCAGTAACTCTCCTGTCAGTTCTTCCCAGCTGAAGTCACCTCAGCCATCCCTGGAGGCAACGGGAGGTCTCCAGTTGACATCTCTAGAAGCTCATGGCTGGTGTAGATGAGGCCCAATAGCTAAGTCCCTGTGTGAGCATTTAGGATGAATCCTTGGTCCTGGTGGGAGTTTTGCCAATTGCTTTCAATGAGACCAGATTTATTCTTTGGCTACGTCTACACTGGCATGATTTTCCGGAAATGCTTAAAACGGAACTGTTTTCCGTTATAAGTATTTCCGGAAAAAGAGTGTCTACATTGGCAGGATGCTTTTCCGGAAAAGCTCTTTTCCGGAAAAGCGTCCGTGGCCAATGTAGACGCGCTTTTCTGGAAAAAAGGCCCGATCGCCATTTTCATGATCGGGCTTTTTCTGAAAAGACTACTGGGCTGTCTACACTGGCCCTTTTCGGAACAGTTTTCCGGAAAAAGGACTTTGCCCGAGCGGGAGCAGCATAGTTTTTCTGGAAAAGCAGCTGATTTCTTACTGTAGATCGTCAGTGCTTTTCCGGAAATTCAAGGGGCCAGTGTAGACAGCTCGCAGCTTATTCCGGAAAAGCGGCTGATTTTCCGGAATAAGTGGCCCAGTGTAGACACAGCCTTTGTGTTTATCTTTCAGCTCCAAGTTGCAATAATCAAAGATTTCGTTAGACCACTGAAAGAGACTGAAGGAAACCCTGAGTTTCTAGGGCGTCCTGAGACTGGCTATTAGAGATGGGAGTTGTAATCCCATTCACCCTGGTTTTGCTCTCAGGGAGGACAGTATCCATCTGGGGAAGGGAAAATGGGAGAGCCCCACCTGGCCAGAGCGTTGACCCCGCACTTCCCCCCTCTCCCTGCATGCAGAGCCTTGGGCTGCACTTCTGAACAGGGCAATGAAGCTGCTAATTTTGAAAACTAGAGCAAACCAGGGAAAGTCCTCAACACCCTCTAAAGGAAGTGACAGAGACCCATAGAAGGACACATTAGGAAACTAGACATTGATCTTAACATTTAATATTTGTCTAAATTATTTTGAATACATTTTCTAGTTCCACTGTAAGGCAGCAAATCCCGTAGTGTTTGAACCTACACTAAGCAGCTCAGGTTTCTCCTGTTGATTTCTTGCCTTGACTGAAAACCTCCCAAAACCCTAAGCACTGAGCTTGAGGCAGAAAGAAATACTCACTGAAATCCTGGCCAGCAGAGAGGGGAAATCTCCTCACGGCGACAGGAAAGCAGGGCCCTGAGAATCAGCACTGCAATCTCACATGGCAGAACCTGTGTGCGCTTTTCAGCGACCTTTATAATTGCTCAGCAAAGTCCCTGTCTCCTCCACCCTTGGCAGCGCTCCCAGAAAATTCCCTTGTCTCTGTGAGCATTGGGAAGGGCAGAAAATAGACCCTGGAGAGCAACAGCTTGAGAGCCTCCCCTGGGACTGAATAAATGTTCTCCCGTTGCCAGTGGCTCTGATCGCCATGGCAAACAGTCTTGCAGGCTGTTCAAACCAGCAATTGATGATAGCTTGTGTGTGTGGGGGATGTGTTCTCATCTCTGTGTTTGGAGATGGTACCACATGATGTGGGACCAAAGCTTCATTCAATGGATTGAAGTTAAACTGTGCTTCATACTACCCATGAAACTGTAACGTTCAGTCTATTAGCTTCTGAAAACTCCCTCGCACCCTCTTTTGGCTGAATAACATGACCCTGAAGTTATGTAAGTCAAGGGACACGGAAAATCATTCTCCGAGCATTCTGGCATGAAATATATTTTCCAGGATACATTTGTGAACATAAAAACATAAGAACAGCCATAGTAGGTCAGAACAAATGTCCATCTAGCCCAGTATCCTCTCTGCCAACAGTGCCCAATGCCAGATGCCCCAGGGGAAGTGAACACAACAAGTAATCACGATGTGATCATGATGTGATCCCTCTCCTATCATCCATTTGCAGACCAACAGAGGCTAAGGTCAAAGGACCACTCCTAAGACATGCAAAAAAAAATACAAAATTATAATTTGCCTTCATTTTAAGCTCTCTGGATCATTCTTAGGAAGCCTCACTAGGTGGGAGTTAAGATTCTCCTATTGTTTACTCTGATGCCTTCTGCTCTGAGTGGACCCTTCCCATTCAGATATCTAGACATAAAGCATCTTTCATCGTGGATAATATCCAGGAGTCCCCCCTTTTGAAATACTGGAGCAATGCCTGGGGTAACATGAGAAGAACAGCGGGAAATGAAACCGAAAAAAGTTGTGAGACCCAGTCTGTAGTTTCGTGCCTTGCCTCCCAAATTGATTTTGGTATCTCTCCCCCCCCCAACACACACATCCAATGCACTCGGTGCCAGGAAAGGTCCCTGTATTGGCCATGGATCAACAATTATAAACACATCATTTCAAAGCACTGCACCCTCCTTTTCCGCTCCCAGAATTGCTTGCCTGTTCATGTACATCCCATGCCCTTTCCCACAATCCTCTGCATTCGCTGCTTCTCTGTGTACATCGGTGCCTGCAACAACACCAAGTGATGCATTCCTGTGCGTGCACACCCCATTCCCATAACTTTTAGCGTTTCCTGCTGCCCAAATGCATCTCACTCTCTGCCTTACAACCTCCAGAGCTTGTCCCTTGCCCGTGGAGATCCCCCATCCCGGCAACTTCCAGACTTGCAACCCTGTCCATGGTCTTTCTCTTGCTTCTAATATATTTGTAGAATATATTCTTGTTACACTGTATGTCTCTAGCTAGATTGAGCTCGTTTTGGTCCTTCACCTTTCTAATTTTGCCACTGCAAACTTGCCTCATTGGCCTTTATACATCCTTCGTAATTTGACCTAGTTTCCACTTTTATATAATTCCTTTTTGATGTTTAGATAATGTAATTAAGCCTGATTAAGTCAAGGTACTCTCTTACCATACTTTCTATCTTTCGTACACATTAGAATAGTTTGCTTTTGGGTGCTTAAGAATGTTCCTTTGAAAAACTGCCAACTCTCTTCAGTTGTTTTTCCTCTTAATCTCTGAGTTTACTAAAATCTGCCTTCCTGAAATCCATTGCCTCTATATTGCTGTTCTCCCTCCCAGCATTCCTTAGTGTCATGAACTCTCTGACTTCATGATCACTTTCACCCAATTTGCTTTCCACTTTCAAATTTTCAACCAGTTCCTCCCTATTGGGTAAAATCAAATTTGGAACTGCTTCCCCCACCCACCCAATAGCTTTCTCAAACTACTTCAATAAAACAAAATAGTCTACAATGCAGTCCAAGAACTGGTTGGATAATCTGTGTCCTGCTTTGTTAATTTCCCAAGAAATGTCTGGATAATTGAAGTCCCCCATCACCCCCAAATTCTGTGCTTGGGATGATTTAGTTAGGTTTTTTTTAAAAGCATCATCCACCAGTTCTGTTTCATTAGGTGCTCTCTAGTAGACCCCAGTAGGACATCCATCTTGTGTTTTACCCCTTTTATCCATACCCGGAGACTCTCAACAAGTCTGTCTCCGATATCCATCTCAACCTAAGTCCCTGCCTATCCTTCCTGAGCAAGCATACCAATATTTCAAGGTTGTATTTATTTATTACCACATCAAGTTGTTCCTGCTTATTCCCTGTACTTTTTGCATTTGTATCCAGACACCTAAGACACTGATTAGATTTTTCCCACCGCCCCCGCCACATTTCTGCCTTGTCCCACCTTTATCTTTGCTATTGTAGCCCATGCTCCCTCTCATTTCTGACTCATCTCCCAGGTCTCCTTGTTTTTCACTTACCTGTCGCCTTTGGTCTCCCACCTCCATTTCACATAGTTTAAAGCCCTTCTCACTAGGTTAGCTAGTCTGTATCCAAATACGTTCTTGCCTTTCTTCAGTGGGTGAACCCCATCTCTGCTTAGCAATCTTCTTTCCTAGAACAGCATCCCGTGGTCAAGGAAGTCAAAGCCCTCCTGGTGACACCATCTTCACAGCCAGGTATTCAGCCTCCAGGATGCACTTGTCTCTGCCTGGGCCCCTACCTTTGACTGGAGGAACTGCAGAGAATACCACCTGCACTCAAAACCCCTTCACCCATATTCCCACAGCTCTATAGTCACTCTTGATCTGCTCAAGGCCACAACTTCCTGTATCACCCACCCATGCCCACATGGACAAGTAGCATGTTATTGAATTCTCAGAAATCAATGCAGAAACGTTTTTTGCAACCCTGAGTCAGAGTTAGTACAACAGGACTTCTTTACTCACTTTGTGGTCCTTTGACTTTTCCCAGGCTCAAAATCACCTGCAATTCATCTGGCAGGTTGTCCCACAGGATAGGAGGGAAAAGCCAGAGGTTTTGCCTGAGCTGCTGCTGTGGGGAACTTTCTGTACGGAGGTTTTTCAACAAACTGTGCCCTGCCGGCATGAAAACACCATGGTAAAGGATCTAGACAACTGCCTCCTCTGGATCTTTCGTGTGTGCTACCATCCCTCCCATATGTTTCCATCACCGGTGTCTGAGGGGCCAATGTGGATTCTGAACGGCACACGTGTGAGGAATTTGCACCCCGTGGATGCTGTCTGGGAGCTGTGAGATCATAGCAGGCTTCTAACCATCCGGTAGGTTCTGACCCAACTCACAGGCTTCCAAGTTCATGACTTTATTGTTTGATTTGGTCACCTGCCCCCATTAAACCTACTTTAACATCCCTCAGCTAACATCCCCCAGGCCCAGCTCTGCCTCATGGGCAGCTGCTCCTGCCTTTGTGTTTCTGGCTGGTGCTCTGCCTCTAGCTCAGTGTGAGCTGGTTCTTCACTTTTCCAAGATTTCTGCTGCAGTGACAGGCCTAAATTGCCCAATACTGGCCTGAGAATAAACTATCCTGAAAGATGTGATTTTTATTCTCATATTGGTCTATACATCCAATGGCATATGAAAGGTTTTGGGGCTGCACTGCCCGGTTCCCAGAAGGAGGCACCAGCTGGGCGGCTAAGTCCTGGACCACAGGAGGAGCCGCCGCGTGAGCATCAACACCAGGAGTAACACGGGTGGCCCCAGTTAGCCCTCTGACTTACCATCACCCTTCCCTGAGCCCTGTACCCTGACTTGTGCCTCCCAGAGCACCACACAGCTCCCACCCTGAGCAAATGCTACTGCCGAGAGGTGGAGGAGGGTGGGTTTTGAGTTTTGAGATAGGGAAGCTACTTCTTCCACCCAAGATGGCCATTCTCTTATTGTGTGGTTGCCACCGTATGGTGACTGCAGTTTAACTGTATGCAGCACTCACTGCACCCTTCCCTTTCCATTTGAAAAAAAACAATGGGATTCCTGGCACACCCCATAGTCCTGGCAGAGCCAATCCCTGACCTTGATTTTTTTGGGAATAAGAGAAATCTGCATTACCCAATGTGACGTAGTGGGGGTATCTGGCTAGTTCCTATGCTGGCTCTGTGGTAATCCCCAATGGCTGCCATCGGTACCACAGCCCAGAAGGTTGAGACATTATGCAAAGAGGGTCTCTCAACCTGTCTGACCAGCTACCCCCCAAGGAGAGAAACAAAGGAAGGTGGATTGCTGCCCTGGCTGGGGGCAGGGCTGGAAGAGTTAGGTTAGTTTCTGTCTGGGATCATGGAGGAACCAGCCTAAGCCAGGGGCTGGGATTTAGGGGCCCAATCTCCCCCATCGCAAGGGGGGCTGAGGCATCCTAGACCTGCCCTGTAACCAGATTACATCGGTGCTGTGCTGTGCTGTATCCTGGAGAAGGAATAAACTACCTTCATTCTACGGGCTGGTGGAGTCTGTTCGTGCCATTACGGGGGTGCAGGAGTCAGGGGACCCCAACGCGTCGTCACACCCAAGTTGATGCTCCTAGTCTTTGCATCCCAGAAGGGATCCTAAATAAACAGATTCAAGGACAGAGGGATGGATTCATGGACAGACAGACACATAAACTCTCTCAGGAAAGATACATTTACATGCCTTTCTTTAGTTTCATTTGAATGTGGGGATGTTGACCTTGTTCAATCCTTGCTGAAGATCCTTACAAAGTGTATTCTGGGTCTCCAGTTTCTTTTGAATTGGAGGGTTTTTTTAAGGCATGAAAGAAGGAAAGAGTGGCCTGCCCAAGGTTACACTTTCTTCCTGTTGTCTTACAGCTGTAAACTCAGTGTCCCTACACGATCACCTCTTGAAGGTGTATTTGCCCAACTTCTCACTAAACTCTTTGGACTGTAATCCGTAAATGAAAGGGTTGAGCATGGAAGGGACGAGGAGATAGAGGTTGGCCAAGATGACGTGAGTGTGGAGAGCGATGCCTTGACCGAAGCGGTGTGTCATGATGGAGAAGAGGCAGGGAATCCAATGTAACAACATCACACAGACGTGGGCAGTGCAGGTGCTGAGGGCTTTTTCGTGAGCTTCTTTGGAAGAGATTCTGAGAACAGCCCTGACGATGAAACCGTAGGACAGGGCAATGAGACTCACATCTAAGACAATGTTGACAATGCTTATCACCAAGCCGTACACCCCATTGACTGTGATGTCCCCACAAGAGATCTTCGCCACAGTCATGAAATTGCAGTATGTTTGGGGGATAATGCGATTGTCACAGAATGGCAGCCTGCTTACTAGGAAGGGCATGGGCAGAACAAAGAGAACAGCTCTTATCAAACCTACAACCACCAGCATAGCTATTCGTGTGTTGCTGAGGATGGTGGTGTATCTGAGAGGGATACATATGGCAACATAGCGATCAAAGGCCATTATTACAAGGATGGCTGATTGCATAAACAGAACCATGTCAAGGTAGAACATCTGGGTGAGGCAGCCAGCCAGAGTTATGTCTTTCAAATTGAACCAGAATATACACAGAGCTTTTGGAACAACCAAAGTACAAGTGCTGATGTCTGTGAATGCCAGCATGCAGAGCAGCAGGTACATCGGCTTGTGCAGGGACTGTTCTTTCCCTACTACAAACAGAAACATGATATTCCCCAACAGGTTGATCATGTAGCACAAGGAGAAGGGGATGGAGATCCAGCCGTGGGCAGATTCCAGCCCGGGGATGCCTGTCAGGAAGAACATAAAAGGGTCCGAGAGGGTGAGGTTGAAGGCTGCCATGAGAGGGTTGATGCTGCTATTGGTCTCAGAGTTGCTCAAGGTGCCTGTGAAGGGAAAGTAGCAGAGTGAGGAGCGTTATACATGTTATAACCACTAGTACCCCTAAATAATGTGCAGTGATTAACAAGGTAGAAAACAAGTGGAACACTGAAGACAATAGTCACGGATGGCAAAAAATGGTTTAGGGTAGAGTGCTGTTCAGTATAGGCCTCAGGGAGAGGTAACTACCATAAGTTAGCGAATATACCCCGCACCCAAATATAACCCGCACCCGAATACACCGGGTGTATTATACACCGGGTTTTTTTCTATTTCAGTAAAAATAATCTTGTATACCCCGCGCACGAGTATAACCCGCAGGGTATACAAGACTTTTCTGTGCCAGGGATATATTTGCTAATTTACAGTGTGTGTGGGGGGAGGAAATTAGCCAGCCACTCCCCCCCCTCCCCCCCCCGTTCCTGCGCAGCCGCAGGAACCACCAGCCTCTGGTGAGTTAAAAAAAACCGCTGGTGAGTAAAAAAAACCCTATATACCCTGCACTCGAATATACCCCGCGGGAGGGGTGCGAGGTTTGTAAAAACCGAATATAACCTGCGGGTTATATTTGCTAAATTACGGTAAGCCAACAGAATGGCCAGGATGATGGCAGATGAACTTCAATGTTAGCACCTGCTAAATGAAGGCCCGTAGGAGTGGACATCTTGATCTCTTCAAACATCTGAAAAGAGTTCAATTTAACTGAACGAGTGCAGGACAGGGGCCTGGCTGTTGTGGTACATGACTCTGTGACACACTTTTTCGAAGTACAAGCACAGCCAGAAACTAAGCAAAAATTGTCATCCGGGAGGAATGAGTTGGAAATTCCTCCAGAAAATGCAAAGCCATGAGTTCAGTGTAGGTTTCACTCTCTTATACAGTGCTCTGTGTAGAAATGGACAACCTTCTCAAGAAGATATAGCAAGCCTTCAGAGCTTTATTGAAGGGAAACAAGAGGGATCCAGGGGCCAGAGAAAATCAAATAACAACTTTTGCAACAATTTATTAAGTTCTTGAAACAGTGATCATGTCCCCTACAAGTCTTCCCTTTCCCAGACTACAGGTATGGATGTCATCACTTGGGTCTCCACTTCACGGGGCCTGTCCCCACAAACTCATCTGGGAAGAAGACTTTCTGCCATGCGGTTAAGCCATATAAGACAGGGGATGGCAGCATCATGGATTTTCACTCTGCCCGGAAACACCTGCGGAAAAAACACTGAATTGGGGAAGGGCTGTCACCGGCCTCAAGGGATTTATAGTGTAAGTATGGACATGTGAGAGACCCAGGCTGTTTTGGACCAAGGTGCATGCCTAGCTGCTTTGGTGTGCACACCCCTGCCTGGACCCACAACACCAAGCACTGCCTGCCCCTCCGCGTATTCCCTGCTGTTCGCTCCCTGAACTCTCTGTGGTGCTTGGCCGCCCTTCTAAGCTCACTCCCTGCCACTTCTCCATAGTCGTCCCACCACCCCCACCACTTCCAGCTTTGCATATCAGTGATACCCCTCCCCGAGGACCAACCACAACTCATCACAGAAATACCTCCTCACGCCAGGTTAAACCCAGGGTCTGCCTGCACCAGGGAAAAGGGGGAAATCAGCCTGAGCTACTAGTCTGGGGGTGAAGGGAACCCCCACAGCAGATCAGTCTGTGCAGAAAAAGATGAAGGGCCAGGCCTGGCAGGAGGGAGAGAGGACATGGAGAAGAAAAAGCACCAGCATGAGTAAAGCTCTGAAACAACACAGAATTTAAATCACAAAGCCCTGGCTGGGATAATCGCATTGGGGTTGGTCCTGCTTTGGGCAGGGGTTGGACTCAATGACTCCTGAGGTCTCTTCCAGCCCTAGGATCCTAGGATTCTGATTCTGTGTATTTGGGTGTGTCTGGACTACAGGCTTTTGTCGACAAAAGTGGACTTTTGTCGACAAAACTATACCTGTGTCTACACTACCGCTGAGTTCTGTCGACATAACGTCCCATCGACAGAACGTCAACAGAACTCGGCAGTTTTGTCGATGGTGGTAAACCTCATTCTACAAGGAATAACGCCTTTTGTCGACAGAGTTCTGTCGACAGAAGGCATTATTGCATCTACACTGTCCTTTGCGTCTACACTCATGTCGACAAAGTGGCTTGTTTTGTCGACAGAACTGGATGTAGTCTAGACGCTCTTTGTCGACAGAAGCTTTGTTGACAGTATCTGTCGACAAAGCCTCTGTCGACAAAAGCCTGTAGTCTAGACGTACCCTTTGAGCCCATCAGAGACACGACTATGCCTCCCTGACTCTGCTCCTCTCCGTTGGGAATGGCTGACTCTGCCAAGAAGCTGTGGTGCTCCGGGATGGAGGGATAGTCCGGAGGGGGGAGGGGGTCTGAGCAAACCTACCGCCGTGTGCTCAGCGGGTCCAACCCATTATTTTCATAAACAGGATAATTTTATCGACACCCAACCCAACTTACACACCCATCGCGCATCATATAAAGATGGTTCTCAGTGACAAAAGGAAATAATAGTCAGTGTTGTTATTCATCTACCACAGCATGAACGCGATGGTGCCAGTTTAACCTATTTACTAGCCGCCTCAGCAATCCCCAAGTTCTTCTGCCTGCCATCCTACATTGGAGCTGTCACAATTCTCCCTGGGTCCCTTTTTTGACAGTCAATGACCCTTCCAGCATTGGAGGGAACAGTTTATTTCTTCTATTTAAGGGACCGCCCCTCTATGACTGACTGGTGTGGAGCCTGTCGGAGGCGGTGGCCCCATCCAGCTGTACCCCGTCCCAGGCACCCCAGAGCCACAGGGAGCCCAGCAGGGCGTGTGCTACCTGCCCACCCAGGGTTGCTGCGTGGCTGAAGCCTGTGATGCTGAAGAAGAGTTCCTATTCAGAGGTGGAGAAGAGTGACCCCACCAGCCAGCAGCAGGCCAGAGGAGTGTGGCCAGGAGAACTCCCCCACAGGGCACAGTGTAACCCATGCACCTAATAGGGAGCTATCTCTTTAAGAGACCCCAGTGTGGGAGGTAGGACTGAGTTGAGCGTTACAGTTGCTGGGCAGATTTAGCCCTCCACCGAGAAGCTTCTGGAGTTGGGTCCGGTAGTTTGGGGTCAGACTTCATGAGCCAGCAGGCAGGGTAGATGCTTCTCTAAGGCCTGTGAGAGCTGGGAGAAGAGGAGCCAGGAGCAGAGAGCAGGCTGTTGTTCCTCCCTCTGCAGCACTTTGCAGCAGGGTTTCTTTAAGCCTTTTCACTTGTGAGGTAACTGACTAGCTTAATCAGTGAGCTGGCTGCCTAGCAGTGACCATAGCAGAGGAAGAGGCGGCCTGGACTTCATCTGAGGATTCTCTACAAGTGGAGAGCTGGTTCAGACTCAGCATATGGTGCAGATTCGATGATCAGAGGTACAAACAGAGACTTTGGCTAACTAAATCTAAGCTTTTGGGACCTCTCAGCCTCTTCTTACTGTGTTTCTATGGAAGGAACGGTTCAAATTCTTTTCTTTTTTTACTTATGTTTACTGTAACGATGGACATTATCTGTGGGTTATAACATAGCTGTGTTCTGTTGTAAGAATGAGATCATTTGTTTCTTCATAAGATTTTATAAAGTTATTTAATTAAATTCATGTCTTTAGTTTCTTTGATGTAGGGAGGCTGACACTGGGTGATCCTTGCTGGAATTCTCTACAGACTGAACTCTGGGTCTCCAGTACTAGATGGCTGTGGGAGTGGGGGGTTTTTCAGGCTCTGGAGAAGGGCAGGGAAGTAGAGCCCACTCAAGGTTACAACAGCTCACCTTGAGACCAAGCAGAAGGGCCCCTCAGCTCCACTGCAAAGCTGAGTGGTCTTTACTGGTGTCTACAGGGCGTCCCCACTGTAAGTCGCCCCGGCATACATCAATTCCACACTAAACTCATTGACACATGTAGGAACGGATGGGTTATAAGTCCTCCCATTAACTGCGCTTAAGTCACCCCTCCCCCACCCAAAAACCACATTTTG
Organism: Rafetus swinhoei; assembly: GCA_019425775.1. Lineage (NCBI taxonomy): Eukaryota > Metazoa > Chordata > Testudines > Trionychidae > Rafetus > Rafetus swinhoei. The sequence goes on along the minus strand of CM033437.1, from coordinate 9,599,907 downwards.
CCCCACTTTAAGCTGTTTTGCAAGTATTTTGGAATACATCTGGACTGACGGCGAGGATGGCCAGTACGTGTTTTTAATGGATTTTAGGGCAAATCTAACTTCAGCTCTTTTGTTATAGGCTGTCCATGATTTTGCTGACGTCTGGATACACTGAATGTGGGCCATGCGATGGTACAATCTCGCTATACACACACACACACACGCACAGGCTTGGGCTGCACTTCTGAACAGGGCAGTGAAGCTGCTAAGTTTGGAAATGAGAGAGAGCCAGGGAAAATCCTCACCACCCTAAAAAGGAAGTGACAGAGACACATAGAAGGACACAGTAGGAAAATTGGAATTCCTCTTACAATTTAAGAGTTGTCTGAATTACTTTGAATACATTTGATGTTCAATTTAATGAAGCAAACCCCTTAGTGTTTCAGACAATATGGAGTAATTCAAGCACCTCCTGATGATTTCTTACCTTGGCTTAAAACCTCCTGATAAAGCCAGTGCTTACGGTGATGTAGAAAGAGACACTTTCTGAAATCCTGGCCAGCAGAGAGAGGAAATCTCCTCACGGCGACAGGAAAGTAGGACCCTGAGAATCAGCGTAGGGATCTCACATGAAAGAACCTGAGTGTGCTTTTCAGCCACCTTTATAATTGCTCAGTACAGTCCCTGTCTCCTCTGCCCTTGGCAGCGCTCCCAGACAATTCCCTTGGCTCATTGAGCATCGGGTAGGGCAGAAAATAGACCCTGGAGAACATCAGCTTGAGAGCCTCTCCTGGGACTTTGGTCACCTGCCACCAGTGAACATAGTTTAAAGTCCTCCTCACTAGGTTAGCCAGCCTGTATCCAATTACTTTCTTCCCCTTCCTCGAAAGGTGAATCCCATCCCTGTTTAACAGTCCTCCTTCCTAGAACAGCATCTCATGGTCAAGGAAGCCAAAGCCCTCCTGTTTACACCATCTTTGAAGCCAGGCATTCACCCTCCAGGATGCACATGTCTCTGCCTGGTTCCCTACGGAATGGGAGAAGGGAGACAGCAAAATAAGGACAATGGCTTTCAGGAAGGCAGATTTTAGTGAACTCGGAAAGTTGGTAGGTTAGGTTGTATAGGAAGCAAGACAAGGAGGAAAAACAACTGAAGGGAGTTGGCAGTTTTTTAAGGGGACATTATTATGGGCCCAAAAGCAAACGATTCCGCTGTGTAAGAAAGATAGAAAGTGTGTCAGGAGACCACCTTGGATCACCCAGGAGATCTTACATGGTCTAAAAATAAAAAAGGAGTCATATAAAAAGTGGAAACTAGGTCAAATTACAAAGGATAATATAAACATAAAACTCAGGTATGCAGGGGAAAGAGTAGAAAGGCAGAGGCACAAAAAGAGCTAAATGTATATAGAGGCATAAAGGGGAACAGGAAGATGTTCGACAAACATATTAGGAGCTAGAGGAAGACCAAGGAGAGGGTAGGCCCATTGTTCAGTGAGGCAGGAGAAACAATAATGGGAAATTTGGAAATGGCAGAGGTGCTTGATGACTTCCTTTTGTTTTTCATCATGAAGATGGATGGTGATGGGATGCTCAATGTAGAGAATGTGAGTGGAAATGGGGTAGGTTTAGAAGTTAAAATAAAAGAGCAAGTGTAGATTTCTGCAAGTCACCAGGGCCTGATGAAATACACCCTGGAATACCCAAGGAGCTGATAGAGGAGGTATCTGAGCCTTTAGCTATCACCTTTGAAAAATCATGGAAGTTGGGAGAGATTCCAGAAAACTGGAAAAGGGCAAATCTAGTGCCCATCTATAAAAAGGGAAATAAGAACAACCCAGGAAACTATAGTCCAGTCAGTTTTTCTTCTGTGGCAGGGAAGGTAATGGAGCAAGTAATTAAGGAATTCATCTGCAAACACCTGGAAGAAAATAAGGTGATTGGTAAGAGCCAGCATGGATTTGTAAAGAACACATCATGTCAAACCAACTCGATAGCGTTCTTTAACAGGTTATCAAGTCTTGTGGACAAGGGAGAAGAGGTGGACGTGGTGTCAACTCACAGGGCCAGGGCCCAAGGAGGCTGTAGATTCACTTCAAGACCAAGTTGATTAGGGATAGTTGTTTTTATTAAGCTCACTATGTCACTGCTATTACAGGCTTAATAATGCCAGACTGTTACACAGGTACTGCAAAGTAATACACCAATGAGCACAGGCAGAGCAATGCATAAAAAGAGCAACAGGCACTGGGAAATACTTATGCCCCTTCAGTCTGTGAGGAGTCCCATTCTGGTCACCTCGCATCCAGCCACAGCGGACGTGAGTCCAGCTGGGGGGATCCAGGGCACCCTTCGAGGTCTAGGTCCCTGGTGAGATTCACTGGACACGAAATTCCCTACACTAGTAATACTACAGTTATTTACTGGGTGTGTGGGTACCTGGCTCAACACCATTCTTATCACTCTTACGAGCAGAGACCAATGTCAAACTTGTTTACCGCTTAGTAGTTTTCCTAGCTCAAGGCATGGATGAAAGCTGATAAAATGTGCAGCTGCTATTTGTGCTTACAGAGTCACACACAACACTAGACTGGGTACAACAAGGATGGAAACTTCCATCCCAGACCTGCTATGCTGCAGGACCCAAATATGACCTTTTATGGGGCACATGGTATTCCTACACTTTAGTAAGGCATTTGACACAGTCTCACATGATCTTCTTATGAAATAAACTAGGGAAATACAACTTAGATGGGGTTACTATAAGGTGGGTGCATAACTGGCTGGATAACCATTCTCAGACAGTAGTCAATATTGGTTCACAGTCATGCTAGAAGGGAATAACAAGTGGTGTTCTTCGGGGGTCTGTTATTGGATCAGTTCTGTTCAATGTCTTCATCAATTATTTGGATGATTGCATAGAGTGTACACATATTAAATTTGCAGATGATACCAAGCTGGGAGGGGTTGCAACTGCTTTGGAGAATAAGGTCATAATCCAAAATGATTTGAACAAACAGGAGAAATGGTCTGAGGTAAACACGGTGAAGTTTAATAAGGACCAATACAAAGCACTCCACTTAGGAAGAAGCAATCAATTTCACACATTCAGAATGGGAAGTGACTGTCTAGGAAGGTGTACTGCAGAAAGGGATTTAGGGGTCATAGAGGACAACAAGTTAAATATGAGACACTGTTGCAAAAAAGTTCAAACATGATTCTGGGATGCATTAACAGGACTGTTGTAAACCAGACATGCGAAGTCATTCTTCCGCTCTACTCTGTACTCAATAGGCCTCAGTTGGCATATTGTGTCCATTTCAAGAAAAAGATGGAAAAAATTAAGAAGGTCCATAGAATAGCAATACAAATGACTAAAGGTGTAGAGAACATGACCTATGAAGGAAGACTGAAAGAACTGGGCTTGTTTAATTTGGAAAAGGGAAGACTGAGAGGGGACATGATAGCAGTTTTCAGGTATCTAAAACGGTGCCACCAGAAAGAGAGAGAATGTTCTCTTTGGCCTGTGAGGCTAGGAGAAGAAGCAATGGGCTTAAAATGTGGCTTGGGAGGTTTAGGTTGGACATCATGAAAAACTTCCTTCCTGTCAGGGTATTTAAACCCTGGAATAAATTGCCTGGGGTGTGTGTAGAATCTCCATCACTAGAGATATTTAAGAGCAGGTTAGATAGACACCTCTTAGGGATGTGCTTGGTCCTTCCGTGAGGGCAGAGGACTGAACTTGATGATCTCTTAAGGTCCCTTCTAGTTCCATGATTTCATGATCCTGTGAATGTATGATTCTACGTTTGACTGGAGGGATTGAAGAGAACACCACCTATGCTCAAATCCCCTTCACCCATATTTCCACACTCTGTAGTCGTTCTTGATCTCCTGAAAGTCATATCTTGCAGTATCAACAGTGCCCACATTGATTAGTAGTGTGATATTGAATTTTCAGAAATCGATGAAGAAACGTTTTTTGCTATCCTGGATCAGAGTTAGTACAATAGGACTTCTCCTTTCACTGTATGGTCCTTTCACCTCTCCCAGGATCTAAATCACCTGAAGTTCATTTCACAGGCTGTCCCACATGATAGGAGGGAAGAGCTGGAGATTTTGCCTGATTAGCTGCTCTGGGGACCTTTCTGTATGGAGGCATTTCAGGTAGCTGTGCCCTTCTGGTGTGAAAATACCGTGGTAAAGGATCTAAACAATGGTCTCCTCTGGATCTTTCGTGTGTGCTACCATCCCTCCCATATGTGTCCATGACCGGTGTCTGAGGGGCCAATGTAGACTCTGAACGGCACGAGTGTGATGTGTTTCCACTGTCAGTGTGGGAGCTGTGGGACCGTGGCGGCTTTCTAACCAGCCACTAGCCTCCATGCTCATGATTTTCCTGTTGGGTTTGGTCACCTGCCCGCATTAAAACCTACTTTAACCTCCCTTGTCTGAGAGTTCTGCTGCTCTGCCTCCCACCCTCCCGGGCAGCTGCTCTTGCCTTTGTGTTTCTGGCTGCTGCTCTGCCTCTAGCTCAGTGTGAGCTGGTTCTTCAGTTTTCCCAGATTTCTGCTGCAGAGACAGCCCGGAAACACCCAGTAGTCACGTAAGAAGAAACGTTCCTGAATAATGCCATTTTAGTCTATACATCCAATAACATGTCAATGACTTTGGAGCTCCACTGCCCGGCTCCCAGGAAGAGCCACCAGTTGGAGCATCAACACTACACTAACACAAGTAAGCTGCCTGACGTCCCATCACCTTGCCCTGTACCCCATACTCTGACTTCTGCTTCCCAGGGCACAGCGGGGCTCCCAACTCGGGCAAATGCTGGTGACGAGAGGTGGAGGGGGACGGGTTTTGAGGCTGAGGCTTTGAGATAGGGAGGCTACTTCCTCCCCGAAGATGGCCACTCTCTTATTGGTGTCTCCACTTCCCTATGGTGACTGCAGTATAACTGTACACAGCACTTGCTGCCCCTCGGCGGTCACTGTGGAGCATCCACAGTTTTAAACTCAGTGTCCCTACATGTTCATCTTGGCCTCTGAGGATAGAACAAGAAGCAATGGGCTTAAACTGCAGCAAGGGAGGTTTAGGTTGGACATTAGGAAAAAGTTCCTAACTGTCAGGGTGGTCAAACACTGGAATAAATTGCCCAGGGAGGTTGTGGAATCTCCATCTCTGGAGATATTTAAGAGTAGGTTAGATAAATGTCTATCAGAGATGGTCTAGACAGTATTTGGTCCTGCCATGAGGGCAGGGGACTGGACTCGATGACCTCTTGAGGTCCCTTCCAGTCCTAGTATTCTATGATTCTATGATCACTTCTTGAAGGTGTATTTGCCCAATTTCCCACGAAACTCTTTGGACTGCAGTCCGTAAATGAAAGGGTTGAGCATACCAGGGGCGAGGAGATAGAGGTTGGCCAATATGACGTGAGTGTGGAGAGCGATACCCTTCCCAAAGCGGTGTGTCATGATGGAGAAGAGGCAGGGAATCCAATGTAATAACATCACACAGGTGTGGGCGGTGCAGGTGCTGACGGCTTTTTCGTGAGCTTCTTTGGAAGGGATTCTGAGAACGGTCCTGATGATGAAACCATACGACAAGGCAATGAGACTCACGTCTAATGCAATATTTACAATACCTATCACCAAACCGTACACCCCATTGACTGTGATGTCCCCACAAGAGAGCTTCACCACAGCCATGCAATCGCAGTATGTGTGGGGGATAAAGCGGTTGTCACAGAATGGCAGCCTGATCACTAGGACGGGCATGGGCAGAACAAAGAGAACAGCTCTTATCAAACCTACAACCCCTAGCTTAACTATCCGTGCATTACTGAGGATGGTGGTGTATCTCAGAGGGTTACATATGGCAACATAGCGATCAAAGGCCATTATTACAAGGACAGCTGATTGTGTAAATGAAACCATGTTAAGATAGAACATCTGGGTGAGGCAGCCAGCCAGAGTAATTCCTTTCAAATTGAACCAAAATATACACAGCGCCTTCGGCACAATCAAAGTACAAATGGCAATATCTGTGAGCGCCAGCATGCAGAGCAGCAGGTACATCGGTTTGTGCAGGGTCTGCTCTTTGCCTACCACAAACAGAAACATGACATTGCCCAACAGGTTGATCATGTAGCACAAGGAGAAGGGGATGGAAATCCAGCCATGGGCAGATTCCAGCCCGGGGATGCCTGTCAGGAAGAACGTAAAAGGGTGTGAGACAGTGAGATTTAAGGCTGCCATGAGAGGGTTGATTCCGCTATCGGTCTGAGAGAGGCTCAAGGTACCTGTGAAGGGAAAGAAGTACAGTGAGGAGGGTTACACATGTTATAACAAATATTACCATATATAAATTGTCATTATTAGAGAGTTAGAAGGGGGTAGAACTCTATAGAGACAATAATAACAGATGGCACAAAATGATTTAGGGTAGAGTCATGTTCAGAATAGGCCTCAAGGAGAGGTAACTAAGCCTGTGGAACAGGCAGGATGATGGCAGTTGAACTTCAATGTCAACACCCGTGAAATGAAGACCCGTTGATCTGCTCAAACACCTCATCGGGCTGTAATTTATCTGTACGAATGTGGGACAGGGACCAGGGAGTTGTGGTGCACAGCTCTATGACACAGTTTTTCAAAGTACATGTGTGCATAGACACTAAGCAAAGAAGTGTGATCCAGGAGGAGTGGGGTGGGAATTCATCTGGAGTATACCAAGCCATGAGGCCACTCAGTCTTTGTTCACTTTCTCATACACACGTCTGTGTGAAAATGGGCATCCTCCTGAACAAGATACTGAAAAACTACAGGGGTTAAGGGAAGGGCAACAAGAATGATCCAGGGGCCAGAAAAGTCAAATAACAGCTTTTGTAACAACTTGTTGGGTACTTGAAAGGTGTGATCATGTCCCCTCTCAGTCTCCTCTTTTCCAGACTCCATCCAAATGGATGTTATAACCGGGGGCTCCACCTCTGGGAAGGGGGCGCTGTTCTTGTCTCACACCCTGGTCTGGGAACCAAGTTTAGAAGCAAAGACTTTCTGCCATGTGGGAGAGCCATATAAGGGAAGGGATGACATCATCATGGCTGTTCATTCTGCCTGGGAACACCCGAGGAAAAAAACCACTGAATTGGGGGAAGGGCTGTCACCAGCCTGAAGGGATTTCTAATCTAGGTTAAGAAGAACTTGGCAGGGGGCTGGGCTTGATGAGCTCCTGAGTTCTCCTCCAAACCTAGGTTTCTAGGACTCTGTGTATTCCATCCCATTAGAAGCACGGTTACGCCTCCCTGAGGCTGCTTCTCTCTGTTGGGAATGGCCAACTCAGCCATGAGGCTGTGGTGCTCCGGGAAGGAGGAGTCAACATGAGGGGGGAGGGTGTCACGGACAATCTGCCACAGCATGTTCGGAGGTTCCAACCAATTTTTCAATGATATTACAGACACTATCAAAAGAGCTGACAACCCAGTCGAGTGACGCACACAATTTATACAATGTAAAAGTGGCTTGACAAGAGAAAAATGAACAGTCTTCAGAGGTGTTATTCATACATCACCGCACCAATGTGACCAGCCACCTCAGCATCCTCCAAGTTCTCCAGTCTGTGCAGTAACCGCAATTTCCCTGGGTCCATTTTTGACAGTCAATGATCCTTCCAGAATGGGAGGGGGCAGTTTATTTCTTATATTTAAGGGTCTGAAGCCCTGTGACTGACAGGTGTGGAGCTGTACCCCATCCCAGGCTCCCCACAGCCACAGGGAGCCCAGTAGGGTGTGTGCTACCTGCCCACCCAGAGCTGCCGCACTGCTGAGGCTGTTGATGCTGAAGAAGAATTCCGAGCCGGAAGTGGAGAAGAGCGACTCCACCCACCAGCGGCAGGTCTGAAGAACCTGGCCAGGAGAACTCTAGAGATGCCCCACAGGGCACAGCTCGCCCTGAGGCCAAGGAGAAGGGCCCCTTTGCTCCACTGCAAAGCTGAGTGGTTTTAACTAGTGTTTACAGGGCATCCCGGCTATAAACCACCCCAGCATACATCCATTCTGAGATAAAGTTGTTAACGTTTGTTGGAACTTATGTGTTATAAGTCCTCCCATTTCCCACTCTTAAGTCATGCAAAAAATAATAAAAAAATACAATTTGCACACATGGAAGTCAGCCAAGGGAAAAAAATGTTTCAAGTTTTTAGGAATGTATCTGGACTGACGGTGAGGACGGCCTGTATGTGTTTTTAATGGATTTTAGGGCAGGTCACATTTTAACTGAATGTGGCCCATGTGATGGTATAATCTGAGATACCCTCTACCCCAGGAAGCTTCATTGCCCCTCTCTGGTCTGTGCACGAGACAGGCTGTCCATTCTCTCTCTTACCCAGCTCCAGGAATCCATGCCACTGTAATCTGGATACAACATAGTGCGGTAGTCTGCCTGCCCACCCCTCACGCACCCTGTGTGCCCTTGGACCTTCCCTGGTAAGAATCCCAACATCACCCAGTTTTCTTGATGGCAGACACTTGCTTTTATTTTTACTGCCCTTGGTGCTCAATTCCTCTGTAGAATCAGGAGGCACAGGGGCTCCAAGGATATGTCTAGACTACATCCCTCTGTCGCCAGAGGGATGTAAATTAGACATACTGACATTGCAAATGAAGCGGGAATTTAATTCTCCCACACTTCATTTGAATAAAAATGGCCACCGCATTTTGCTGCGTCAGAAGTTTGTTGGCAAAAAGTGGCTGTCAAGACGGGGATCAGACGACAAAGAAAGCCTTTGTCAGCCGATCCCTTATGCCTCGTAAAACGAGACCCATAGAAGGACACAGTAGGAAATTCATGTTAAAATGTAATATATGTCTAAATTATTTTTACGAGGCATAAGGGATCGGCCAATAAAGGCTTTCTTTGTCACCCAATCCCCGTCTTGACAGCCGCTTTTTGCCGACAAACTGCTGACTCGGCAAAACGCGGCGGCCATTTTTATTCAAATGAAGCGTGGGAGATTTAAATCCCTGCTTCATTTGCAATGTCGGTATGTCTAATTTACATCCCTCTGGCGACAGAGGGATGTAGTCTAGACATACCCCAAGAGAAAAGACCCTTCCCTTTCCTTAAATGATGTGTTTCTGGTTTTTCTGAAACTATTGGTCTGTGAGTCAGAGGCACCAGTAACGCTCCTGTCAGCTTTTCTCTGCGGAAATCACCTCAGCCATCCCTACAGGCAATGGGAGGTCTCCAGTTGACATCTCTAGAGGCTCATGGCTGGTGTAGATGAGGCCCATATAACTAAGTCTCTGTATATCATTTAGGGTGAATCTTTGGCCCTGGTGGGAGTTTTGCCAATTGCTTTCAACGGGACCAGATTTATTCTTTGTGTTAATCTTTCAGCTCCAAGTTGAAATAATCAAAGATTTCATTCAACCACTGAAAGAGACTGAAGGAAACCCTGAGTTTCTAGGGCGTCCTGACACTAGATGGAGATGGGAAATTCATCTTAAAATATAATATTTGTCTAAATTATTTTGAATACATTTTCTAGTTCCACTGTAAGGGCAGCAAATTTCTTAGGCTGCGTCTAGACTGGCATGATTTTGCCCAAAAGCAGCCGCTTTATGCTAGAAAATCTTGCCGCCTGTTCACACTGGTCCGCTAGTATTTGGCAAGAACACTGACTTTGTAATGTACAAAATCAGTGGTTCTTGAGCAAATACTTTGACGCTCCTGCTCAGGGATAAGCCCTCTTGCGCAAGTATTCTTGCGCAAGAGGGCCAGTGTAGACAGCCACCTTAATTTCTTGCACAAGAAAGCCCTATGGCTAAAATGGCCATTGGAGCTTTCTTGCGCAAGAGAGCGTCTATACTGGGCACGGATGCTTTTGTGCAAAAGCAAATCTTTTGCGCAAAGGCACAGGCTAGTATAGACACTCTCTTGTGCAAATACTTTTAATGGAAAAACTTTTCCGTTAAAAGTATTTGCGAAAAATCTTGCCAATCTAGATGCAGCTTTAGTGTTTCAACCAATACTAAGTAACTCAGGTCTCTCCTGGTGATTTCTTGCCTTGACTGAAAATCTCCCAAAACCTTAAGCACTGATCTTGAGGCAGAAAGAGACACTCACTGAAATCCTGGCCAGCAGAGAGGGGAAATCTCCTCACGGCGACCGGAAAGCAGGGCCCTGAGAATCAGCGCAGGAATCTCACATAACAGAACCTGTGTGCGCTTTTCAGCCACCTTTATAATTGCTCAGTACAGTCCCTGCCTGCTCTGCCATTGGCAGCGCTCCCAGACAATTCCCTCGGCTCTGTGAGCATCAGGAAGGGCAGAAAATAGATCCTGGAGAACAACAGCTTGAGAGAGTCCCCTGGGACTGAATAAATATTCTCCCATTGCCAGGGGCTCTGAATGCCAAGGTAAACATGGCAAACTCAGTCTTGCAGGCTGTTCAAACTAGCAATTGATGATGGTGTGTGTGTGTGTGTGTGTGTGTGTGTGGGTGGGTGTAAAGTATTGTCATCTCCACTGTGTTTGGAGATGGGACCACATGATGTGGGACCAAAGCTTCGTTCAATGGACTGGATTTAAACTCTGCTCCATACTACCCATGAAAATGTAACATTCAGTCTATTAGCTTCTGAAAACTCACTCCCACCCTCTTTCGGCCGAATAACATGACTCTGAAGTTATATAAGTTAAGGGACATGGGAAATCCTTCTCCGAGCATTCTGCCATGAAAGGTATTTTCCAGGATACATCTATGAGAACATAGGAACGTAAGAACAGCCATAGTAGGTGTCCTGGCTCCTTCCCCACTCTGGCACGATAAATGCAGAAGTGGGGGCCAGCAAGTGTACCCCAAAACCTTATCTACCAGGCTTTGGTATAAACTTCCCCCTCAAAATCTTAAAACCTAGATTTTGGGAATAAAACTTTCGCTGCCACCACCCAAATTAATAAAGAAACCGGGGGAGAGACCATTTGGGAAAATCTCACCCCTAAAGTAAAAAGCAGGACACCACCATTAACCAATACCAGGTTAATAAAAGGAAAAGAGAAAACTTTTATTATTCCCACACTATTCCTGTTGTAAGCATAACAACTAGATGGAAAAGTAACAAATAATATATTCATGGAGAAACTCCATGGGCCTAGAACTTAGTTACAAAGAAAAGCCAAAACTTTGTTTAAAAGTGCACAGACAGCAGATCCCATATCCAAACCATAAAACAATGAAACCTAACAGATTTATCTAAACTTTACCCTACTCACAGAAAGTGAAGAAAGAGTCTTTTCTTGGAGGGAGAGACAGACATGCTTTTTTCTCTCTGTAGCTGCAGAGCAACTCCCCGAGACAAAAAAGGGAAAAACCCAAATCCCTTTGTCCCAGTTTGAAAGTCCTACCTACATTCCTATTGTCCACTCCACCTGGCTAGGTGTAATTAATCCTTTAGTCCCCAGGCTGCTGGCTAACCCTCATAATCATGGCAGTAGGTCAGAACAAACGTCCATCTAGCCCAGTATCCTCTCTGCCAACAGTGCCCAATGCCAGATGCCCCAGGGGAAGTGAACACAACAGGTAATCATGATGTGATCCCTCTCCTGTCATCCATTTCCAGACTAACAGAGGCTATGGTCATTGATGGACCTAACCTCAATGAATGTATCTAGCTCTTTTTTGAACCCTGTAAAAGTCCTACCCTTTACAAAACCATCTGGCAAGGAGTTCCACAGGTTGACTGTGCACTGCCTGAAGAAAAACTTCAATTTATTTATTTTAAACCTGTTGCTTATTATTTTCATTCGTGACCTCTAGTTGTTATTTTATGGGAACAAGTAACTAACTTTTCCTTATTCGCTTTTCCCACACCTGCCATGATTTTATAGACCTCTATCATATCCCTTCTTTGTCTCCTCTTTTCTAAGCGGAAAAGTCCAAGTATTTTAAATCTCTCTTCATATGGGACTCGTTCCAAAACCAAAAATAGTTTTGTTGCCCTTTTCTGTACCTTTTCCAATGCCAATATATCTTTTTTGAGATGAGGTGATCACATCTGTATGTAGTATTCAAGATGCAGGCATACCCATGGATTTACATAGACAATAAAATATTCCCTGTCTTGCTCTCTATCCCCTTTTTAATGCTTCCTAACATCCTGTTTGGATGTTTTCAGTGAATTATCCATAATGATTCCAAGATCTCTCTCTTGAGTAGTTGTTGTTGTGCGGATAAAATTGGAAATACATCTGCCACCTCCCAGTTGTTCTAATAGTGCATCTACTCTAGGCTTGGAGTAAGCATCAAATTTCAACATTGTGTTGATCTTTTGGCAATCGATGCAGAATTGGGCTGTGCTATCCTGCACCAGAAACTAGTACAAGAAGACTTCTCCACTTACGGTGTGATTCCTTCACCTTTCCCTTGGCCAAAATGTCCTTGAGTTCATAGAATCACAGAATAACAGAATTGGAACTAAACTCCAGCTATCAAGTCCAGTCCCATGCACTCATGGGAGAAACAAGCACCTCCTAGACAGGGGTTGGTTTTTTTTTCTAAATTACTTCTAAATCTCACCAATGATGAAGGTTCTACAACCTCCCTAGGAAATATTTTTCCAGTGCTTAACCACCCTGAGAGTATATCTACACATGAAAGCTATTTCAGGATACTAGAAGTATCCTGCAATAGCTACCCCCCATCCTCACAAGCCATCCGTTATTTCAAACTAGTTTTGGAAATAACAGATTTTGGCATCCCAGTAACCCTCATTCCACAAGGGTTAAGGGATGTCCCAAGATAGCACTTTATTTTGAAATAAACTCAAAATAAGCTACGTGATTTGCATAGTGCAAATTGCGTATCTTATTTCGAGTTTAGAGTGCAGTGTAGACAAAGCCTGAGAGTTAAGAAGTGTTTCCTAAAACCCAGCCTAAACGCAAACAAACCCAATTCTTTCCATCTTTCTTCATGGCTCATGATTTCCTCTACTTTACTACGTTTTGTTGCTCTTCCCTGGGCCCTTTCTAACTTCTCCACATCTTTCCTGAAACATGGTACCCAGAACTGGACACATTACTCCAACAGAGGCCTAAGCAGGGCAGAGTAGAGTGGAAGAATCACTGCTCAGGTTTTGCATAAACACTCCTGTGAATGCATCCCAGAATTATGTTTGATTTTTCTGGAACACTCTCACAATGTGAACCCAATGTAGCTTGTGGTCCACTGTGTCCCTTTGGTACCTTTCAGAAGTGCTCATTCATCAGTAGTCATTTCCCATCTTGTAGGGGGGAAGGGTCCTTCCCAAGTGGAGTATTTTGCCATTGTCCTTCTTCAGTTCCATTCTATGTATCTCAGATCATTTCTCCACTTTATATAGATCTTTCTGAAGTATATTCCTAGCTTCCAATGCACGTGCAGTCCCTCCCAACTTGGTATCATCTGCAAACTTCATAAATGTTCTTTCTATCTCTGACGGGGCGGCAGAGCCCCGCACTTGCAGCCCTTCCCTCCTTACGGGGGATGAGCAGCAAAGTAAAGTGGGGTGTAAGCTGTTGCCCCGTGCAGCCGAGCCAAAGCAGCAGGACGGCGCATGTGCCGGCAGTGCCTCGCAAGGGGCCGGCTCATCCGGGGTTGCCAGGCAACCATACGCCGCCCCAGCTGACGGGGCCAGCGCGCTTGGGGCCGACCAGGGAGACATGTGCATCGGCAGCACCACTCAAGGTTCCGTCTCGCCCAGTGTTGCCGGGCAACCACACGCCGCCCCAGCTGACCGAGCCGGCGCGTTTGGGGCCGCACAGGGAGGCGTGGCTGGACGGCGCGGGATATCATCCGTGGGTGGCGGGTGGGGTGACGTCAGCAGGGATGCCACAGTGCAGCCCGGGTCAGAGGCCAGGGGAATGAAAGGGAGAGTAAAGGAGACACAGGGGTGGACAAAGATGCAGGAGGAGAGGAGGAGAATAGGCAGAGAAGGAAAAAAGGGCTTTGTCATGATTATGAGGGTTATCCAGCAGCCTGGGGACTAAGGGGTTAACTACACCTAGCCAGGTGGAGTGGCCAATAGGAATGTAGGTAGGAATTTCAAACTGGGACAAAGGAATTTGGGTTTTTCCCTCCTTCATCTCTCTGTGAGTTCCTCTGCAGCTACAGAGAGAGGCAGACAGACATGCCTCTCTCCCCAAGAAACAATTCTTCACTTTCTGAAAGTAGGGAAAAGTTTAGATAAATCCATCAGATTTTAATGTTTTAGGGTTTGGGTATGGGATCTGCTGTCTGTGCATTATTTAGAAAATGTTTTGGCTTTTCTTTGTAACTAAGTTCTAGGCCCCTGGAGTTTCTCCATGAATATATTTTGTTACCATTCTATCTAGTAACGATGCTTGCAACAGGAATATTGTTTTCTTTTTAATAATAAAACTTTTAAATAATAAAAGTTTTTTCTTTTCTTTTTATTAACCTAGCATTGGTTGATTATGTGCCCTGATTTTTATTTTAGGGGTGAGATTTCCCAAATGGTCTCTCCCCTGGTCTATTTATTAATATTTGGGTGGTGGCAGTGGCGTTTGATCCCCAAAATCTAGGGTTTTATGATTTGGGGGGAAGTTTTGTGCCAAGGCCTGGTAGATAAGGCTTTGGGATACTTTTGCTGGCCCCCACTTCTGCATTTATCGTGCCAGAGTGGGGAAGGAGCCATGACAGGCTTAAAGAGGGAGTGGGACAGGAAGAGTCTCAGGGGATTAAGACCACGGACAAAAAGGGGCGTGGCAAATCCAGAACGCCGGGAGGGGGGGAGAACGCCCAGTGGAGTTGGCACCGGGTGAGTCAGGAGGGGGAGGAAGCAGAACAGGGTCAATGGGTGTAACATGAGCACCAGCCTTGGTGGCAGCCTTCACATTTGCCACGTGTGTGGGAGATTATTTTTTTTTACTGACGAGACAGTCACTGCTCTCCCCTTCACCAAGGGAGCAGATGTGCAAGGAGGCACATTCCAGTCCCCCACAAAGGAAGAGCGATAGCCAATGTGAGATGGGAGGTAAGTTTGTGGGAGGTAGGGATGACAGTGGAGCATGGAGAGCAGACGGATGGACAGAGTGCTATTGGAATCAGGGTAGGCTGGGATGGGAAGGAGAATACATAAGCGGGGGTTGGAGTATGATGTCCTTGGATGTCTCTTATACCAAGATCTATCAGGTGCTATATAACCTAACATACAAAACTTATAGAGGAGAGAGAAAACATGGGTAAAAGACCCATTCCTTACAATTTCATTCCAACTCATTTGAATATGATTTAATACATAGATCTGGTGGCGAGAAAGATATTTGCACTGTATGAATATCATGATTGGGATTGAAACCAAGTTAGAAAAACAAGAGATGGGTACATTATAGTTTTCATGAAGTTTTGCATACACTTAGCTTTTCAAATACCTCAAGGATTCACTTTTTTGGAGCTATATAGTCTTTGTATGTGTTATATAATTACCTTTTATTTCAATTCGTACTCAGATCTAGCAAACAATTTCCCTGCTGAATGCCGGCTAATGTACATTTGATGGGCCAAATCCTCAGAGACCATATAGGTCCATTGATGTTAGTGGAATTAGCCATTTATGCTCTCAAAGCACGTGCACAACAGCCTCATTGTATTGAAACCAATGTGAGAGCAGATTCTTGGCCTAATTCATTTGTGCCAGAGTTTGTTCAACGACACACTCGTTGACTTCAGTGTTAATATGGATTTAAAATGGTGTGAGAGCAGAAATTGGTCCTGGCAACCCAATTCTACCCCTTATTGAATTTACTACTCTGAGTTAAGCACCTGGGGGCAGGGATAGCTCAGTGGCTTCAGCATTGGCCTGTTAAACCCGGGTTTGTGAGTTCAGTCTTTGAGGGGGACCATTTAGGGATCTGGTGGAAACCTGTCAAGGATCGTATATGGTTCTGCCACGAGGGCAGGGGACTGGACTTGATGACTTTTCAAGGTCCCTTCCAGCTCTATGAGATAGGTATATCTCCATATATAAAGAAAACAATTCCCTGATGTAACAAGCTGCAGACACTGTCCCAGTTAAGACTTCCACCAGTGTTCACACAGGCAGTTCTATTCAGGTTCTCTGTCCTGCTAACAGGTGAACCAATCATATGCTGGCTATAGCTGAAATAAATACCAGCTCCCTAATTTAGGACACCAGAGTGGTACTGTCCTGCCCTTGTCCAAACTCAGAGCAGTATGAACTCCTTAGCCAGTTAGTCCCTCCCTCAATGTGGGAGGGACAACGTACACTTGTGGCAACCAAGCAGAGATTTTCCCCAAGGCACTTCACTCACAGGCAGGCAGGGTTTACCACAAAACATGAAATAAGTTCATTAACGACATCACGTAGATTTTAAGGGGTTATACAGGATAGCAAACAGACCAGTGTATATTACCTAGCAAAATAAATAAAAACCACCCTTTAGGATGCTGTCACTCCTGCTTTCTATAGCCTTAGCATAAGACAGAAACTTTTTGTTCAATGACTTGGTTCCCAAAACTAGTTTGTGAGGAATGTTCTGGTCCCCCAAGTCCTGAAGTGGCCTGGTCACAGGCCCTTGTAGAATTATAACACCCAACACTTACAGAAAAGTCTGCAAGTCGGTCATGGAGTTCACAGACATCATGGATACCATGGCTTCTCGGGTCCTCCGTTACTTCTACAGCTAGGAAGCACAACTGATCCCAGCACAAGTGGGCAGGATACGAGCCCCTCCAGCCATCCCTGCCAGCCTCAGGAGAGCCCTGGGTCCTCACCCTCTAGCATCAGCAATGCTGTCCCATGTGCTTGGGCTCGCACCCACCAGCATCAGCAGTTGCCATCCCAGGTTGGTACGACCCAAGGGATTTGGGTTTGTTTAGTCTGCAGAAGAGAAGAGCGAGGAGGGATGTGGACGCATTGGAGAGGGTCCAGCAGAGGGCACCAAAAATGATTAGGGGGCTGAAGCACTTGACCAATGAGGAGAGGCTGAGCGATCTGGGCTTATTTAGTCTGCAGAAGAGAAGAGTGAGGGGGGATTTGATAGCAGCCTTCAACTTCCTGAAGGGAGGTTCCAAAGAGGATGGAGAGAGGCTGTTCACAGTAGTGATGGATGGGAGAACGAGGAGCAATGGGCTCAAGTTACAGTGGGGGAGGTCTAGGTTGGATATTAGGAAAAACTATTTCCCTAGGAGGGTGGGGAAGCACTGGGATTGGTTCCCTAGGGAGGTGGCGGAATCTCCATCCCTAGAGGTTTTAAAGTCTTGGCTTGATGAAGCCCTGGCTGGGTTGTTTTAGTTGGGGTTGGTCCTGCCTTGGGCAAGGGGCTGGACTCGATGACCTCCTGAGGTCTCTTCCAGCCCTAGGATTCTCTAATTCTATGAACCCCACCCACCAACAGTGGGAGCCAGCCACCACAACCGCAGTCCTCCGCTTTGGACTTGCCCCACCAGCAGTGGCTCCGGCAACTTAAGGTTGGTGGAGCTGACCCATCAGCAGTAGCTGCCTCATTCTTGGGCCACCCGTGCACATTCCGGAGCCCCAGTGCACACCCTGCAGCCCTCTCAACACAAACAGGTGATCCATGGCCCTCCCCCTGCCCATGAGAGCAGAGCCCCCCACACACCAAAAATTCAATCAGCAGTTTGGCTTGCACATTGTCCATAGGTCCATGAATTTTTGATATATATGCAGGACCTACCCATCATGTTTACAAAAAATAACCATGACTAAATCTTTGCCTTAATTTTAAGCTCTCTGGATCATTCTTAGGAAGCCTCACTAGGTGGGAGTTAAGATTCTCCTATTGTTTTCTCTGATGCCTTCTGCTCTGAGTGGACCCTTCCCATTCAGATATCTAGACAGAAAGCATCTTTCATCGTGGATAATATCCAGGAGTCCCCCCTTTTGAAATACTGGAGAAATGCCTGGGGTAACATGAGAAGAACAGCGGGAAATGAAACCTGAATAAAGTTGTGACACCCAGTCTGTAGTTTTGTGCCTTGCCTCCCAAAGAGATTCTGGTATCCCTCCCCGCCCCCCACACACATCCAATGCACTCGGTGCCAGGAAAGGTCCCTGCATGGGCCGTGGATCCACAATTATAAAGACATCATTTCAAAGCACCGCACCCTTCTTTACTGCTCCCAGAATTGCTTGCCTGTTCATATAGATCCCATGCCCTTTCCCACAATCTCCTGCATTCGCTGCTTCTCTGTGTACATCGGTGCCTGCAACAACACCAAGTGATGCATTCCTGTGCTTGCACACCCCATTCCCATAACTCTTAGTGTTTTCTGCTGCCCAAATGCATCTCACTCTCTGCCTTACAACCTCCAGAGCTGGTCCCTTGCCCGTGGAGATCCCCCATCCCGGCAATTTCCAGCCTTGCAACCCTGTCCATGGTCTTTCTCTTGCTTCTAATATATTTGTAGAATATATTCTTGTTACACTATATGACTCTAGCTAGACTGAGTTCCTTTTGGTCCTTCACCTTTCTAATTTTGCCACTGCAAACTTGCCTCATTGGCTTTTATACATCCTTTGTAATTTGACCTAGTTTCCACTTTTATAAGATTCCTTTTTGATGTTTAGATAATGTAATTAAGCCTGATTAAGTCAAGGTAGTCTCTTGCCACACTTTCTATCTTTCGTACACATTAGAATAGTTTGCTTTTGGGTGCTTAATAATGTCCCTTTGAAAAACTGCCAACTCTCTTCAGTTGTTTTCCCTCTTAGTCTCTGAGTTTACTAAAATCTGCCTTCCTGAAATCCATTGCCTCTATTTTGCTGTTCTCCCTCCCAGCATTCCTTAGAGTCATGAACTCTCTGACCTCATGATCACTTTCACCCAATTTGCTTTCCACTTTCAAATTTTCAACCAGTTCCTCCCTATTGGGTAAAATCAAATTTGGAACTGCTTCCCCCACCCACCCAATAGCTTTCTCAAACTACTTCAATAAAACAAAATAGTCTACAATGCAGTCCAAGAACTTGTTGGATAATCTGTGTCCTGCTTTGTTAATTTCCCAGCAAATGTCTGGATAATTGAAGTCCCCCATCACCACCAAATTCTGTGCTTGGGATGATTTAGTTAGGTTTTTTTTAAAAGCATCATCCACCAGTTCTGTTTCATTAGGTGCTCTCTAGTAGACCCCAGTAGGACATCCATCTTGTGTTTTACCCCTTTTATCCATACCCGGAGACTCTCAACAAGTCTGTCTCCGATATCCATCTCAACTTAAGTCCCTGGCTATCCTTCCTCAACAAGCATACCAATATTTCAAGGTTGGATTTATTTATTACCACATCAAGTTGTTCCTGCTTATTCCCCGTACTTCTTGCATTTGTATCCAGACAACTAAGACACTGATTAGATTATGTCCCTCCCCCCCAGTTCTACCTTGTCCCTCCTTTATCTTTGCTATTGTAGCCCATGCTCCCTCTCATTTCTGACTCATCTCCCAGGTCTCCTTGTTTTTCACTTACCTGTTGCCTTTGGTCTCCCGCCTCCGTTTCACATATTTTAAAACCCTTCTCACTAGGTTAGCTAGTCTGTTTCCAAATACTTTCTTGCTTTTCCTAGATGGGTGAACCCCATCTCTGCTTAGCAATCTTTTTTCCTAGAACAGCATCCCGTGGTCAAGGAAGTCAAAGCCCTCCTCGTGACACCATCTTTACAGCCAGGTATTCAGTCTCCAGGATGCACTTGGCTCTGCCTGGGCCCCTACCTTTGACTAGAGGAACTGCAGAGAATACCACCTGCACTCAAAACCCCTTCACCCATATTCCCACAGCTCTACAGTCACTCTTGATCTGATCAAGACCACACTTTCCTGTATCACCCACCCATGCCCACATGGACGAGTAGCATGTTACTGAATTCTCAGAAATCGATGCAGAAATGTTTTTTGCAACCCTGAGTCAGAGTTAGTACAACAGGACTTCTTTACTCACTTTGTGGTCCTTTGACTTCTCCCAGGCTCAAAATCACCTGCAGTTCATCTGGCAGGTTGTCCCACAGGATAGGAGGGAAAAGCCAGAGGTTTTGCCTGAGCTGCTGCTGTGGGGACCTTTCTGTATGGAGGTTTTTCAGCAAATTGTGCCCTGCCCACATGAAAACACCATGGTAAAGGATCTAGACAACTGCCTTCTCTGGATCTTTCATGTGTGCTACCATCCCTCCCATATGTTTCCATCACTGGTGTCTGAGGGGCCAATGTGGACTCTGAACGGCACACGTGTGAGGAATTTGCACCCCGTGAATACTGTCTGGGAGCTGTGGGATCATAGCAGGCTTCTAACCATCCAACATGTTCTGACCTAACTCACAGGCTTCCATGTTCATGACTTTCCTGTTTGATTTGGTCACCTGCCCCCATTAAACCTACTTTAACATCCCTCAGCTAACATACCCCAGGCCCAGCTCTGCCTCATGGGCAGCTGTTCCTGCCTTTGTGTTTCTGGCTGGTGCTCTGCCTCTAGCTCAGTGTGAGCTGGTTCTTCACTTTTCCAAGATTTCTGCTGAAGCGACAGGCCTAAATTACCCAATACTGGCCTAAAAATAAACTTTCCTGAAAGACATGATTTTTATTCTCATATTGGTCTATACATCCAATGGCATTTGAAAGGTTTTGGAGCTGCATTGCCCGGCTCCCAGAAGGAGCCACCAGCTGGGCAGCACAGCCCTAGACCACAGGAGGAGTCGCAATGGGAGCATCAACACCAGCAATAACACGGGTGGCCCCAGTAAGCCCCCTGACTTCCCATCACCCTGCCCTGAGCACCATACCCTGACTTGTGTCTTCCAGAGCACCATGAAGCTCCCACCCGGGCAAATGCTACTGCCGAGAGGTGGAGGAGGGTGGGTTTTGAGTTTTGAGATAGGGAAGCTACTTCCTCCACCCAAAATGGCCATTCTCTTATTGGTGTGGTCGCCACCCTATGGTGACTGCAGTATAACTGTATACAGCACTCACTGCCCTTCTGCGGTCACTGTGGAGCATAACGGTCCCTGCTATTGCACCCTTCCCTTTCCATTTGAAAGAAAACAATGGGATTCTAGGCACACCCCATAGTCCATCAGAGCCAATCCCTGACCTTGATTTCTTTGGGAATAAGAGAAATCTGCATAGCCAAGTTGCTGCTCCTAGCTCTTTCCAACCCAGAAGGGATCCTAAATAAGCAGATTCAAGGACAGAGGGATGGATTCATGGACAGACAGACACATAAACTCTCTCAGGAAAGATACATTTACATGCCTTTCTTTAGTTTCATTTGGGATTTGAATGTGGGGATGTTGACCTTGTTCATTCCTTGCTGAAGAACCTTACAGACTGAATTCTGGGTCCCCAGCTTCTTTTCAATTGGAGTTTTTTTTTAAGGCATGAAAGAAGGAAAATCTGGCCCACCCAAGTTTACACTTACTTCCTCTTGTCTCACAGCTGTAAACTCAGTGTCCCTGCACGTTCACCTCTTGATGATGTATTTGCCCAACTTCTCACGAAACTCTCTGGAGTGCAATCCGTAAATGAAAGGGTTGAGCATGGAAGGGATAAGGAGATAGAAGTTGGCCAAGATGATGTGAGTATGGAGAGCGATGCCCTGACCGAAGCGGTGTGTCATGATGGAGAAGAGGCAGGGAATCCAATGTAACAACATCACACAGACGTGGGCGGTGCAGGTGCTGAGGGCTTTTTCGTGAGCTTCTTTGGAAGAGATTCTGAGAACGGCCCTGATGATGAAACCGTAGGACAGGGCAATGAGACTCACATCTAAGACAATGTTTACAATAGTTATCACCAAACCATACACTCCATTGATTTTGATATCCCCACAAGAGATCTTCGCCACAGTCATGAAATTGCAGTATGTTTGGGGGATAAGGCGGTTGTCACAGAACGGCAGCCTGCTCACGAGCAGGGGCATGGGCAGAACAAAGAGAACAGCTCTTATCAAACCTACAACCGCTAGCTTAGCTATTCGTGCATTGCTCAGGATGGTGGCATATCTCAGAGGGATACATATGGCAACGTAGCGATCAAAGGCCATTATTACAAGGATGGCTGAATGCATAAACTGAACCGTGTCAATGTAGAACATCTGGGTGAGGCAGGCAGCCATAGTTATGTCTTTCAAATTGAACCAAAATATACACAGAGCCTTCGGCACAACCAAAGTACCAGTGCTGATGTCGGTGAGTGCCAGCATGCAGAGCAGCCGGTACATTGGCTTGTGCAGGGTCTGTTCTTTCCCTACTACAAAAAGAAACATGAAATTCCCCAACAAGTTGATCATGTAGCATAAGGAGAACGGGATGGAAATCCAGCCATGGGCAGATTCTAGGCCGGGGATGCCTGTCAGGAAGAACGTAAAAGGTTTAGAGAGGGTGAGGTTTAAAGCTCCCATGAGAGGTTTGATGCCACTTTTGTTCACAGAGATGCTCAAGGTACCTGTGAAGGGAAAGAAACACCGTGAGGAGGATAACACACGTTATAACCAATAATACCATCAATAATGTGTCATTATTAGACAGGTAGAAGGGGGTGGAACTCTGTAGAGACAATAGACATAGATGGCACAAATTGTAATGAAGCCAGCAGAACAGGTAGGATGATGGCAGATGAACTTCAATGTTAGCACCTGCTAAATGAAGGCCCGTAGGAGTGGATATATTGTTCTCCTCAAACATCTTAAAAGAGTGTAATTTAAGTGGTCGAGTGCAGGACAGGGGCCTGGCTGTTTTGGTACACGGCTCTGTGACATACTTTTTTGAAGTACAAGCATGACCCAAAACTAAGCAAAAATTGTCATCCAGGAGGAATAGGTTGGAAATTCCTCCAGAAAAATGCAAAGCCATGAGGCCAGTTAATGTAGGTTTCACCCTCTTATACACTGCTCTGTGTAGAAATGGACATCCTTCTCAAGAAGATATTGCAAATCTTCAGGGCTAAAGTGAAGGGAAACAAGAGGGATCCAGGAGCCAGAGAAAATCAAATAACAACTTTTGCAACAATCTTTTAAGTTCTTGAAAGCTGTGATCATGTCCCCTACAAGTCTTCCCTTTCCCAGAGTATAGGGATGGATGTCATCACTTAGGTCTCCACTTCACGGGGGGCCTGTCCTTTACTCACAAACTCATCTGGGACCCAAGTTTTCAGACAAAGACTTTCTGCCATGTGGTTAAGCCATATAAGGCAGGGGATGGCAGCATCATGAATGTTCACTCTGCCCGGAAACACCTGAGGAAAAAACACTGAATTGGGGAAGGGCTGTCACCGGCCTCAAGGGATTTCTAGCCTAGGTATGGACATGTGAGAGACCCAGGCTATTTTGGACCAAGGTACATGCCTAGCTGCTTTGGTGTGCACACCCCTGCCTGGACCCACAGCACCGGGCACTGCCTGCCCCTCCATGTATTCCCCACTCTTCGCCCCCAGAGCTGTCTGCAGTGCTTGGGCGCCTTTCTAGGCTCACTCCCTGCTGTAGCCTATTAATCATTACTTGCCTTATTTTGGCCTATGAATATGATAGTCACTTTAGTTAAGTAATAGTTTTATGTTATCCTTACATTTTTCTAATATAGATTTGAAATATGCTGGTAACGCAAGGGGCCTACAGAATCCAGATTCTGTAAGATGGCTGATGGCAATAAGATATAAGTGGGGAACAACATGCTTTGTGCTTATAATTTTCCATAAAGAGGTGAAGCAAGAGTCTGTGGTCAGGGCAAGTTTATTTTTTGAGCCTTACCCGGAATTTATGGTATAAATCTGCTAACATGGCAGTTATGGGTGTTTCATCTCTTGGTGCAATCCGAACAGATGGAACCTTGTTAACCGCAGCTTCCATACAGCTTCCCGCCCTTAGTGTGTGGTATAGAGACAGTGTCTGAGAAAGTCATCTGGCACCCATAATGAATATTCATAAGGTACCCAGAGATTTCTTCCAATTAAAGGTGGTACCCTCAGAAATCTTGGGGTATTAAGCCCAGTTATGGAAAAGGGGTGGTATATCTGGTATGCTTTGGCACCCAAAAGGGGTATTTAGGCCTAGGAATTAGAGAGATCGGGGCTGCAATCTGACGCCTCGCAGAAAGAGAGCAGACCATCCTGGGTCACATGAGTACAAGGTTAGAGAAACTCAGGACTTATTTCTATTCCTCTCTTTTGTAATGGCTTCTTTTCTTTTCTTGTTTAAGTCTGCTTTTAGGAATCCTACTAACGCTTGCTCCCAGGCCTCCAGGGAAAGGGAAGCCACCCTTCTCCATCCAACTTTGGGATCCTTGTGTATGTAGGAATTATTATTACTATTATTATTATCATTACTTTTTGTATACTTAGATACATTTGGGATTAATTGTGTTAATGATATCTTGGGAAGGAATTCAAGTGATTACTGTAGTGTTTGCTGTGGTGATCATATACATTATTCCATTGGCAATGAAACGGTTGTCTATTTCATTCCCTGAGTTGAGGTGTTGTTGTTGTCCATCGCCTGTGGACCCTCAAGAGGAGGAGCCTTGTGGCTCCACGGAATTGTAATCTGGGATACAGGATGAATTTAGATCTATTCTGATCAGATTAGCGAGCCTTACCCATCCAAAATTTCACAAAACTCTTTCCCAGGCTGCACTGTGATTTCTCCATAGTTGTCCCACCACCCCCACCACTTCCAGCTTATTAAGTACGCTTATTAAATTTGCAGATGATACCAAGCTGGGAGGGGTTGCGACTGCTCTGGAGGATAGGGTCATAATACAAAATGATCTGGACAAATTGGAGAAATGGTCTGAGGTCAACAGGATGAAGTTTAATAAAGACAAATGCAAAGTGCTCCACTTAGGAAGGAACAATCAGTTTCACACATACAGAATGGGAAGCGACTGTCTAGGAAGGAGTACGGCAGAAAGGGATCTAGGGGTTATAGTGGACCACAAGCTGAATATGAGTCAGCAGTGTGATGTTGTTGCAAAAAAAGCAAACATGACTGTGGGATGCATTAACAGGTGTGTTGTGAGCAAGACATGAGAAGTCATTCTTCCGTTCTACTCTGCACTAGTTAGGCCTCAGTTGGAGTATTGTGTCCAGTTCTGGGCACCGCATTTCAAGAAAGATGTGGAGAAATTGGAGAGGGTCCAGAGAAGAGCAACAAGAATGATTAAAGGTCTAGAGAACATGACCTATGAAGGAAGGCTGAAAGAATTGGGTTTGTTTAGTTTAGAAAAGAGAAGACTGAGGGGGGACATGATGGCCTTTTTCAGGTATCTAAAGGGTGTCATACGGAGGAGGGAGAAAACTTGTTCATTTTGGCCTCTGAGGATAGAACAAGAAGCAATGGGCTTAAACTGCAGCAAGGGAGGTTTAGGTTGGACATTAGGAAAAGTTCCTAACTGTCAGGTAGTTAAACACTGGAATAAATTGCCCAGGAGGTTGTGGAATCCCCATCTGTGGAGATATTTAAGAGTAGGTTAGATAAATGTCTATCAGGGATGGTCTAGACAGTATTTGGTCCTGCCATGTGGGCAGGGGACTGGACTCGATGACCTCTCGAAGTCCCTTCCAGTTCTAGTATTCTTTGAGTCTATAATTCTATGTCAGTGATACCCCTCTCCCAGGACCAACCACAACTCATCACAGAAATATCTCCTCACACCAGGTTAAACCCAGGGTCTGACTGCACCAGGGAAAAGGGGGAAATCAGCCTAATCTGGGGGTGAAGGGAACCCCCAAAGCAGCTCAGTCGGTGCAGAGAAAGATGAAGGGCCAGACCTGGCAGGAGGGAGAGAGGACATGGAGAAGAAAAAGCACCAGCATGAGTAAAGCTTTGAAACAACACAGAATTTAAATCACAAAGCCCTGGCTGGGATAATCTCATTGGGGTTGGTCCTGCTTTGGGCAGGGGTTGGACTCGATGACTCCTGAGGTCTCTGCCCACCCTAGGATCCTAGGATTCTGATTCTGTGTATTTGAGCCCATCAGAGACACGACTATGCCTCCCTGACTCTGCTCCTCTCCGTTGGGAATGGCTGACTCTGCCAAGAAGCTGTGGTGCTCGGGATGGAGGGATAGTCCGGAGGGGGGAAGGGGTCTGAGCAAACCTACCGCCATGTGCTCAGCGGGTCCAACCCATTATTTTCATAAACAGGATAATTTTATTGACACCCAACCCAACTTACACACCCATCGGGCGTCATATAAAGATGGTTCTCGGTGACATAAGGAAATAATAGTCAGTGTTGTTATTCATCTACCACAGCATGAACGCGATGGTGCCAGTTTAACCTATTTACTAGCCGCCTCAGCAATCCCCAAGTTCTCCTGCCTGGCATCCTACATTGGAGCCGCCACAATTCTCCCTGGGTCCCGTTTTTTGACAGTCATTGTCCCTTCCAGCATTGGAGGGAACAGTTTATTTCTTATATTTAAGGGACTGCCCCTCTATGACTGAACTCTGGGTCTTCAGTACTGTATGGCTGTGGGGGGGAGGGGGGTTTAGGCACTGAAGAAGGGCTGGGAAGTGGAGCCCACTCAAAGTTGCAACAACTCACCTTGAGACCAAGGAGAAGGGCCCCTCAGCTCCATTGCAAAGCGGAGTGGTCTTTACTGGTGTCTACAGTGCGTCCCCACTGTAAGTCGCCCCCGGCATACATCAATTCCACACTAAACTCATTGACACATGTAGGAATGGATGAGTTATAAGTCCTCCCATTCACTGCTCTTAAGTCACCCCTTCCCCACCCAAAAAACACATTTGCCCTACTTAAAGCTGTTTCACAAGTATTTTGGAATGCATCTGCACTGACGGCGAGGATAGCCAGTATATGTTTTAATGGATTTTAGGGGAAATCTAATTTCAGCTCTTTTTTTATAGGCTGTCCATGATTTTACTGACGTCTGGATACACTGAATGTGGGCCATGCGATCGTACAATCTCGCTATACACACACACACACACGCACAGGCTTGGGCAGCACTTCTGAACAGGGCAGTGAAGCTGCTAAGTTTGGAAATGAGAGCGAGCCAGGGAAAATCCTCGCCACCCTAAAAAGGAAGTGACAGAGACACATAGAAGGACACAGTAGGAAACTTGGAATTCCTCTCATAATTTAAGAGTTGTCTGAATTATTTTGAATACATTTGATGTTCAATTTAATGAAGCAAACCCCTTAGTGTTTCAGACAATATGAAGTAATTCAAGCCCCTCCTGATGATTTCTTACCTTGGCTTAAAACCTCCTGATAATGCCAGTGCTTACTGTGAGGTAGAAAGAGACACTTTCTGAAATCCTGGCCAGCAGAGAGAGGAAATCTCCTCACAGTGACAGGAAAGCAGGACCCTGAGAATCAGCGCAGGAATCTCACATGGCAGAACCTGAGTGTGCTTTTCAGCCACCTTTATAATTGTTCAGTACAGTCCCTGTCTCCTCTGCCTTTGGCAGTGCTCCTAGAAAATCCCCTTGGCTCTGTGAGCATCGGGTAGGGCAGAAAATAGACCCTGGAGAACATCAGCTTGAGAGCCTCTCCTGGGACTTAACAAATGTTCTGCCAAGGCCAGGGGCTCAGATTGTCAAGGCAAACTCAGTCTTGCAGACTCTTCAGAGTAGAAATTGATGATAGTTCTTCTGTATGTATGTGAGTATGTGTCTGTGTTTCTGTGTGCGTGTGTGATGTATTGCCACCTCCACTATGTTTGCAGATGTTACCACATGGTGTGGGATCAAAGTTTCGTTCAATTTGTTTCAGCTAAATATCGCTACACAATGAGTCCAAGATCTCCTTCTTGAGTAGCTGTATCTAAATTAGTCCCCATCATCTTGTCTGTATAGTTGGGATTATTTTTTCCAATGTGTATCACTTTACATTTATCAATATTAAACTTCACTTGCCATTTTCTTGCCCAATCACATAGTTTGGTGAGATCTTTTTTGAAACTTTTCTCAGGTGGTCTTAGGTTCTGGGCCAAGATTCGAGTGCCCAGTTCCTTGGCTCCTCTCCTCTCATGCTTGGACTTCTGGGACTTCCCAGGATCAACTAAGATACTTATTTGATTTTGCACCCACATCCTGTTCTGACTTGTTCCTTCTTTATCTCTCCTATTATTGTCCATGCACCCCCCCATTTCTGACCCATCTCCCAGGTCTCCTTGTTTTTCACTTACCTGTGGGCTTTGGTCACCTACCACCAGTGAACAAAGTTTAAAGTCCTCCTCACTAGGTTAGCCAGCCTGTATCCAATTACTTTCTTCCCCTTCCTCGAAAGGTGAATCCCATCCCTGTTTAACAGTCCTCCTTCCTAGAACAGCATCTCATGGTCAAGGAAGCCAAAGCCCTCCTGTTGACACCATCTTTGAAGCCAGGCATTCACCCTCCAGGATGCACATGTCTCTGCCTGCTTCCCTACAGAATGGGAGAAGGGAGAACAGCAAAATAAGGACAATGGCTTTCAGGAAGGTAGATTTTAGTGAACTCAGAAACTTGGTAGGTTAGGTCTCATAGGAAGCAAGACTAGGAGGAAAAACAACTGAAGGGAGTTGATAGTTTTTTAAGGGGACATTATTATGGGCCCAAAAGCAAACTATTCCACTGCATAGGAAAGATAGAAAGTGTGTCAGGATTCCACATTGGATCACCTGGGAGATCTTACATGGTCGAAAAATAAAAAAGGAGTCGTATAAAAAGTGGAAACTAGGTCAAACTACAAAGGATGAATATAAACATACAACTCAGGTATGCAGGGGGAAGATTAGAAAGGCAAAGGACTGGAAGTGACCTCGAGAGGTCATCGAGTCCAGTCCCCTGCCCTCATGGCAGGACCAAATACTGTCTAGACCATCCCTGATAGACATTTATCTAACCTACTCTTAAATATCCCCACAGATGGAGATTCCACAACCTCCCTGGGGAATTCAGTCCAGTGTTTGACTACCCTGACAGTTAGGAACTTTTTCCTAATGTCCAACCTAAACCTCCCTTGCTGCAGTTTAAGCCCATTGTCTCTTGTTCTATCCTCAGAGGCCAAGATGAACAAGTTTTCTCCCTCCTCCTTATGACACCCTTTTAGATACCTGAAAACTGCTGTCATGTCCCCCCTCAGTCTTCTCTTTTCTAAACTAAACAAACCCAATTCTTTCAGCCTTCCTTCATAGGTCATGTTCTCCAGACCTTTAATCATTCTTGTTGCTCTTCTCTGGACCCTCTCCAATTTCTCCACATCTTTCTTGAAATGCGCTGCCCAGAACTGGACACAATACTCCAACTGAGGCCTAACGAGCGCAGAATAGAGCGGAAGAATGACTTCTTGTGTCTTGCTCACAACACACCTGTTAATGCATCCCAGAATCATGTTTGCTTTTTTTGCAACAGCATCACACTGCTGACTCATATTCAGCTTGTGGTCCACTATAATCCCTAGATCCCTTTCAGCCGTACTCCTTTCTAGACAGTCGCTTCCCATTCTGTATGTGTGAAACTGATTGTTACTTCCTAAGTGGAGCACTTTGCATTTGTCTTTATTAAACTTCATCCTGTTTACCTCAGACCAATTCTTCAATTTGTCCAGATCATTTTGTATTATGACCCTATCCTCCAGAGCAGTCGCAACCCCTCCCAGCTTGGTATCACCTGCAAACTTAATAAGCGTACTTTCTATGCCAATATCTAAATCGTTGATGAAGATGGATGGTGATGGGATGCCCAATGTAGAGAATGTGAGTGGAAATGGGGTAGGTTTAGATGTTAAAATAAAGGAGCAAGTTTAGATTTCTGAAAGTCACCAGGGCCTGATGAAATGCACCCTGGAATACCCAAGAAGCTGATAGAGGAGGTATCTGAGCCTTTAGCTATCACCTTTGAAAAATCATGGAAGTTGGGAGAGATTCCAGAAGACTGGAAAAGGGCAAATCTAGTGCCCATCTATAAAAGGGGAAATAAGAACAACCCAGGAAACTACAGTTCAGTCAGTTTAACTTCTGTGGCAGGGAATGGAATGGAGCAAGTAATTAAGGAATTCATCTGCAGACACCTGGAAGAAAATAAGGTGATTGGTAAGAGCCAGCATGGATTTGTAAAGGACAAATCATGTCACACCAACTCGATAGCGTTCTTTGATAGAATATCAAGTCTTGTGGACAAGGGAGAAGAGGTGGACGTGGTATCCACTCACAGGGCCAGGGCCCAAGAAGGTTGTAGATTCGCTTCAAGACAGAGTCGATTAGGGACAGTTGTTTTTATTAAGCTCACTACGACACTACTATTACAGGCTTAATACTGTCAGATGGTTACACAGCTACTGCAAAGTAATACGCCAATAAGCACAGGCAGAGCAATGCATAAAAAGAGCAAAAGGCACTGGGAAATGCTTACACTACTTCAATCTGTGGGGAGACCCCTTCTGGTGACCTCACACCCGGCCGCAGTGGACGTGACTCCAGCTCGGGGGATCCAGGGCACCCTTCAAGGTCTAGGTCCCTGGTGAGACTCACTGGACACGAGATTCCCTGCACTAGTAATACTACAGTTGTTTACTGGGTGTGCAGGTACCTGGCTCAACGCCATTCTTATCAGTCTTATGAGCAGAGACCAAGGTCAAACTTGTTTAACTGTTAGTAGTTTTCCCAGCTTAAGGCATGAATTAAAGCTGATAAAGCCTGCAGCTGCTGTTCGTACTTGCAGGGTCCCACAGTATACTAAGCTGGGTACAGCAGGGATAGACACTTCCATCCCAGACCTGCTAAGCTACAGGCCCCTCATATGACCTTTTATATGACACGTGGTATACCTAGACTTTAGTAAGGCGTTTGACAGTCTCATGTGATCTTCTTATCAAATAAGCTAGGGAAATACAACTTAGATGGGGCTGCTACAAGATGGGTACATAATTGGCTGGATAACCATTCTCAGACAGTAGTTATTAACGGTTCACAATCCTGCTGGAAGGGAATAATAAGTGGGGCTCTGCAGGGGTCTGTTTTGGGACCGGTTCCATTCAATAGTTTCATCAACGATTTAGATATTGGCAGAGAGTGTATGCTTATTAAGTTCGCAGATGATACCACGCTGGGAGGGGTGGCAAGCACTTTGGAGAATAGGGTCATAATTCAAAATGATCTGAACAAACTGGAGAAATGGTCTGAGGTAAAAAGGATGAAGTTTAATTTGGACAAATGCAAAGTACTCCAATTAGGAAGGAGCAATCAGTTTCACACCTACAGAATTGGAAGCAACTGTCTAGGAAGGAGCACTGCAGAAAGGGATTTAGGGGTCATAGTGGACGACACGTTAAGTATGAGTCAACAGTGTGACAGTGTTGCAGAACAGTCAAACATGATTCTGGGATGCAGTAACAGGAGTGTTGTGAGCAAGACAGGAGAAGTCATTCTTCCGCTCTACTCTGCTCTGGTTAGGCCTCAGTTGGAGTATTGTGTCCAGTTCTGGGCACCACATTTCAAGAAAAAGGTGGAAAAATTGAAGAAGGTCCATAGAATAGCAGTAAAAATGACTAAAGGTGTAGAGAACATGACCTATGAAGGAAGACTGAAATAATTGGTTTTGTTTAGTTTGGAAAGGAGAAGACTGAGAGGGGGCATGTCATGGCTAGTTCCCCACTCTGGCATGATAAATGCAGAAGTGGGGGCCTGCAAAAGTACCGAAAACCTGATATCTCCAAGCTTTGGTATAAAACTCCCAATCCTAAAAACCTAGATATTGGGGATAAAAAAATCCACCGGCACCATCAAATGCTTTTTAATCCACAAACAGGGGTGGACACTTGAAACCAACCCCAGAGCACCCCAAGCTCTTTTCTCCAAAGAGCTGGAAAAAGGAAGAGAAAATATAAACTGCCGTCTGTGATTACTGTGCCCTCTTCAGAGGCATGCAGATTCTACAGACAGATTTTCCAGGACACAGAACTGAACCAATACTAGGCTAATAAAAAAATAAAGAACTTTTATTATCAAAACAACACTCCTGTTCCAATCATAGCTGGATTGGCTAGATGGTAAGAACCACCAATTAATAAACTCATGGGGAATTTTCCCATGGGCTCAAAACTTAGTTACAAAAGGGAGGAAAACCCATTTCTAACAGCACAGACATCAGATCCAAAGTCCCACAACAGAAAAATATTTATCTAAACTTTACCCTACTTACACATTTTGAAGAGTCTTTTTCTTGGAGACAGACATTACTTCTGTCTCCCTCAGGGTGTGTCTAGACTACACCTCTCTGTCGACAGAGGGATGTAGATTAGGCACATCAAAATTGCTAATGAAGCAGGGATTTAAATATCCCTCACTTCATTAGGATAAACAGGGCCGCCACTTTTTTCAAAACGGAGTTTTTTCGAAAAAAAAAGGCAGCCTAGATGCGGCTCTGTCAAAAATAAACCCTTTTTCGACAGATCCTGTAAACCTCATTTTTTGAGGAATACACGATCTTTCGAAAAAGGTTTTATTTTCGACAGAGCCACATCTAGATTGCCGTTTTTTTAAAAAAAAACTCTGTTTCAAAAAAAAGTGGTGGCCATGTTTATGCTAATGAAGCATGGGATATTTAAATCCCTGCTCCATTAGCAATTTCAATGTGCTTGATTTGCATCCCTCTGTCGACAGTCTACACCTAGCCTCAGTATCTAGAGTACAAACTGGCTCAGAGGCAAAGGATGGAAAACCATAAAATTCCTTTGTCTCAGTTTGAAATCCCTTTCTGCATTTCTATTGGCTGACTGCTATCTGGCTAGGTACAGTTAACCCCTTACTCTCCAGGCTGCTATCCATCCCTCATGGTCATGACAGGGCATGACAGCAATTTTCAGGTATCTAAAAGGGTGCCACCAAGAGGAAGGAGAAAAATTGTTCTCCTTGGCCTCTGAGGATAGGAGAAGAAGCAATGGGCTTAAAACGTAGCTCCATCACTGGAAATATTTAAGAGCAAGTTAGATAGACACCTGTCGGGGATGATCTGGATGGTGCTGGGTCCTGCCAAGAGGGAGGGGACTGGACTCGATGACCAGTCTCGATGACTGGACTCGATGACCTCTTGAGGTCCCTTCCAGTTCTATGATTCCATGAATCTATGAGTCTGTGATTCTACCTTTGACTGGAGGGACTGAAGAGAATACCACCTGCCCTCAAATCCCCTTCACCCATATTTCCACAGCTCTGTAGTCACTCTTGATCTGCTGAAAGTAACATCTTGCAATATCATCAGTGCCCACATGGATGAGTAGCATGATACTGAATTTTCAGAAGTTGATGAAGAAACGTTTTTTGCTATCCTGGGTCAGAGTTAGTAGAACAGGATTTCCCCACTTACTGGGTACGTCTAGACTACAGGCTTTTGTCAACAGAGGCTTTGTCGACAGATACTGTCGACAAAGTCTCTGTCGACAAAGCAAGCCGCTTTTTCGACAGAGAGTCCAGATGATCTCTTTTGAAAAAGCACAGTATGAATGCAATAGCTCCTTTTGTCGACAGAATTCTGTCGACAAAAGGTGTTATTCCTCATAAAATGAGTTTTACCGCCATTGACAAAACTGCCTCATTCTGTTGACTTACTGTCGACAGAACTTGGCAGTAGTGTAGACGCAGGTATAGTTTTGTCGACAAAAGTCCACTTTTGTTGACAAAACCCTGTAGTCTAGACACACCCACTGTGTGGTCCTTTGACTTCTCCCAGGGTCAGAATCATCTGCAGTTAATCTCACAAGCTGTCCCACATGATAGGAGGAAACAGCCAGAGATTTTGCCTGATTAGCTGCTCTCGGGACCTTTCTGTATGGAGGCATTTCGGGTATCTGTGACCTGCAGGTGTGAAAACACCGTGGTAAAGTATCCAAATAGCTGCCTACCCTGGATATTTTGTGTGTGGTACCATCCCTCCCATATTCGTCCATGACAGGTGTCTAAGGGGCCAATGTGTACTGTGAACGGCACAAGTGTGATGAGTTTCCACCATCAGTGTGGGAGCTGTGGGACCATGGTGGCCTTCTTACCATCCAGCGGCTTCTGTCCCAACTCACAAGCCTCCATATTCAGAATTTTCCTGTGGGATTTGGTCACCTGCCCCCATTAAACCTACCTTAACATCCCTTGGCTAAGAGTTCTTCTGCTCTGCCTCTGGCCCAGCTCTGCCTCATGGGCAGCTTCTCCTGCCTTTCTGGCACCTGCCCCTCTGGCAGGTGTTTCTGGCAGCTGCCCCTCTGTCTCTAGCTCAGCGTGTGCTGGTTCTTCAGTTTCCCCACATTTCTGCTGCACTGACATCCTCAAAACACCGAATACTGGCCTAAGAATAAACATTCTTGAATGATGCGATTTCTAATCACATGTTGGTCTGTACATCCAATGACATTTCAAAGGTGTTGGGGCTGCACTGCCCAGATCCTAGAAGGAGCCACCAGCTGGCAAAACAGCCCTGGACCACAGGAGGAGCCGCCGCAGGAGCAACACCGGCACTAACACGGATGGCCCCAGTAAACCCCCTGACTTCCCAACACCCTGCCCTGAGCCCCGTACCCTGACTTGTGCCTCCCAGAGCACTGTGGGGCTCCCACCCTGGGCAAATGCTGCTGCCAAAAAGAGGAGGAGGCTGAGGCTTTGCGATAGGGAGGCTACTTCCTCCACACAATATGGCCACTCTCTTATTGGTGTGGCTGCCTCCCTATGGTGACAGCAGTATAACTATGTGCAGCACTCGCTGCCCCTCCGCGATCACTGCAGAGCATTAATGTCTCTACTATCACATCTTTACCTTTCCATGTGAAAGAAAACAACAGGATTCTAGGCACACCCCATAGTCCTGGCAGAGCCAATCCCTGACCTTAATTTCAGTGGGAAAAAGAGAAATCTGCATACCCAAGTTGGGGGTCCTAGCACTTACCATTTCTGAGAAGGTCATAAATAAACAGACTCAAGGACAGATGGATGGATTCATGGACAGACAGACACATAAACTCTCTCTTGAAAAATACATTGACATGCATTTTCTTTAGTTCTTTTTGGGAGCTGACTGTAGGGATGCTGACCTTTTTCAATCCTAGCTGAGGATCCTTACAGACTGAATTCTGAGTCTCCAGCTTCTTTTCAATTGGAGTGTTTTTTAAGGAATGGAAGAAGGAAACTCTGGACCACCCAAGGTTGCATTTACTTCTTGTTGTCTCACAGCTGTAAACTCAGTGTCCCTGCACGTTCACCTCTTGAAGGTGTATTTGCCCAACTTCTTACGAAACTCTCTGGAGTGCAATCCATAAATGTAAGGGTTGAGCATGGAAGGGACGAGGAGATAGAGGTTGGCCACGATGACCTGAGTGTGGAGAGAGATGCCCTGACCGAAGCGATGTGTCATGATGGAGAAGAGGCAAGGGATCCAATGTAACAACATCACAAAGATGTGGGGGGTGCAGGTGCTGAGGGCTTTTTTGTGAGCTTCTTTGGAAGAGATTCTGAGAACGGCTCTGATGATGAAACCATAGGACAAGGCAATGAGACTCACATCTAAGACAATGTTTGCAATACTTATCACCAAACCGTACACCCCATTGACTGTGATGTCCCCACAAGAGAGCTTCGCCACAGTCATGCAATCGCAGTATGTTTGGGGGATAAGGCGGTTGTCACAGAACGGTAGCCTGCTCACAAGCAGGGGCATGGGCATAACGAAGAGAACAGCTCTTACCAAACCTACAACCCCTAGCTTAGCTATCCGTGCATTACTGAGGATGGTAGCATATCTCAGAGGGTTACATATGGCAACACAGCGATCAAAGGCCATTATTACAAGGACAGCTGATTGCGTAAACAGAACCGTGTTAAGATAAAACATCTGGGTGAGGCAACTAGCCAGAGTAATTCCTTTGAGATTGAACCAAAATATACACAGGGCCTTTGGCACCACCAAAGTACAAGTGCTGATGTCTGTGAGCGCCAGCATGCAGAGCAGCAGGTACATCGGCTTGTGTAGGGTCTGCTCTTTGCCTACCACAAACAGAAACATGACATTGCCCAGCAGGTTGATCATGTAGCACAAGGAGAAGGGGATAGAAATCCAGCCATGGGCAGATTCCAGGCCAGGGATGCCTGTCAGGAAGAATGTAAAAGGGTCTGAGAGGGTGAGGTTGAAGGCTGCCATGAGAGGGTTGATGCTGCTGTTGGTCTCACAGATGCTCAAGGTACCTGTGAAGGGAAAGTAACAGAGTGAGGAGTGTTATACACGTTATAACCAATAATACCCTAAATAATGTGCAGTGATTAACAAGGTAGAAAAGGGTGGAACACTGTGAAGAAATAGTCACAGATGGCACAAAATGATTTAGGGTAGAGTCCTGTTCAGGATAGACCTTAGGGAGCGGTAACTAAGCCAACGGAATGGGCAGGATGATGGCAGATGATCTTCAATGTCAGCACCTGCAAAATGAAGCCCCATGGTCCTAATAAGCTCTTCAATCTCCTTATAAGATTATAATTTAACTGGACGAGTGCAGGACAGGGGCCCGGCTGGTGTGGTACACGGCTCTGTGACACACTTTTTCAAAGTATAAGCATGGCCAGAAACTAAGTAAAAATTGTCATCCGGGAGAAATGATGTGGGAATTGCTCCACAAAAATACAAAGCCATGAGGCTCTGTGTAGAAATGGACATCCTTCTCAAGAAGATATCGCAATCCTACAGGGCTTAAGTGAAGGGCAACAAGAGGGATCTAGGGGCCAGAGAAAGTCAAATAACAACTTTAGCAACAATCTTTTAAGTTCTTGAAAGCTGTGATCCTGTCCCCCAGTCGGTCTTCCCTTTTCGAGACTACAGGGATGGATGTCATCACTTGGGTCTCCACTGTGCAGGAGGCCTGTTCTTTTCTCCCAATCTCATCTGGGAACCACCTTTTCAAACAAAGACTTTCTGCCATGTGGGAAAGCCATATAAAGCATCACCATGGATGTTCACACTGCCTGGGAACTCCTGAGGAAAAACACTGAATTGGGGAATGGCTGTCACTGGCCTCAAGGGATTTCTAGCCTAGGTATAGAAATGTGAGAGACCCAGGCTGTTTCAGACCAGTGTGCATGCCTGGCTGCTTTTCTGTGCACACCCCTGTTGAGACCCACAACACTGAGCTCTGCCCGTCCATGTATTTCCCGTGCTTGGCCCCCAGAACTCTCAGCGCTGCTTAGCTGCCCTTCTATGGCTCACTCCCTGCCACTTCTCCACCCCCACCACTTCCAGCTTTGCAACACAGTGATACCCCTTCCCCAGGACCCAACCCATTTACCAGAAATAGCAACAACACCTCACAGAAATATCTCCTCACGCCAGGTTAAATCCACTGTCTGCCTGCACCAGGAAAAAGGGGGGAATCAGCCTAAGCTGCCAGTCTGGGGGTGAAGGGAACCCCCACAGCAGCTCAGTCTGTGCAGGGAAGGAGGAAGGGCAAGGCCTGGCAGGAAGGAGAGAGGGGACATGGGGATGAAAAACGACCGGCATGAGCAAAGCTTAAAAACAACACAGAATTTAAATGGCAAAGCTCTGGCTGGGATGATTGAGTTGGGGTTGGTCCTGCTTCTGGCAGGGGGGTTGGACTCGATGACTCCTGAGGTCTCTTTCAGCCCTAGGATTCTATGATTCTATGTATCGCAGCCCGTTAGAAGCACGGTTATGCCTCCCTGAGCCTGCTTCTCTCTGTTGGGAATGGCTGACACTGCCACGAAGCTGTGGTGCTCTTGGAAGAGGGATGGCCCGGTGTGGGGAGGGTGTCACAGACAATCTGCCACGGCGTGTTCCACGGTTCCAACCGTTTTTTTCAATGATTTTACAGACACTATCAAAAGTGCTGACAACCCAGCCGACTGAGGCACACAATTTATGCAATATAAAGGTGGCTTGAAGGACAAAAGTGAACAGTCTTCAGAGGTGTTGTTCATACCTCACCGCACAAATGTGAGGGTGCTAGTTTAGCCTATTAACCAGCTACCTCAGCATCCCCCAAGTTCTTCAGTCTTGCTTTAGGAATTTTCCCAGGTCCTCTTTGACAGTCAATGATCTTCCCAGAAAGGGAGGTGACAGTTTATTTCTTACATTTTAGGGACTGCCCCCCAGTGACTGACAGGTGTGGAGTCTGTGGGAGGCGGCTGCCCCCAGCCAGCTGTACCCCGTTCCAGACACCCCACAGCCTCCAGGAGCCCAGTAGGGTGTGTGCTACTTGCCCACCCAGAGTGGCCGCATTGCTGAGGCTGGTGATGCTGAAGAAGAGTTCCAGTCCGGAAGTGGAGAAGAGCGACCCCACCCACCAGCAGCAGGCCAGAGAGACCCCAAAAGGAGAACTCTGGAGCTGCCCCACAGGGCACAGCTCACCCTGGAGACAAGGAGGAGGGACCCATCCGCCCCACTGCAAAGCTCGGTGGTTTTTAGTGGTATCTAATTGTTTTATGATTTTTAGAACAGCTCTCAATTTAGCACTTTTTTTACAGGCTCTCCAGGAATTTACTGACCTTTGGCAACACCGAATGTGGCCCATGTGATGGTACAATCTGAGATACCCTCGACCCCAGGAAGCTTCATTGCCCCTCTCCAGTCTGTGCATGAAGCAGGCTGTCTATTCTCTCTCTCACCCGGCTTCAGGAATCTGTGCCACTGTGATCTGGATACGACACAGCCCGGTATTCTGCCTCCCCACCCGTCACACAACCTGGGTGCTCTTGGTCCTTCCCTGGTAAGATTCCCAACACCACCTGGTTTCCTCTAAGCCAGACGCTTGTATTTTTACTGCCCTTGGTGCTTCTCATCCTATCCAGAGCCAGGAGGTGCAGAGGCTCCAAGAGAACAGACCCCTCCCCTTCCTTAAATTAATTGTTCATTGTTGTTCTGAACCTATCAGCCTGTGAGTCTGAGACACCAGTAACTCTCCTGTCAGTTCTTCTCAGCTGAAATCACCTCAGCC
The DNA here is from genome assembly GCA_019425775.1 of Rafetus swinhoei. Taxonomy (NCBI): domain Eukaryota; kingdom Metazoa; phylum Chordata; order Testudines; family Trionychidae; genus Rafetus; species Rafetus swinhoei. The sequence continues at coordinate 9,560,993 of CM033437.1, read as the reverse complement.
ATCCCTGGAGGCAAGGGGAGGTCTCCAGCTGACATCTCTGGAGGCTCATGACCAGTGTAGATGAGGCTGTATAGCTAAGTCCCTGTGTAAGCCGTTAGGGTGAAGCCCTGGACCTAGTGGGAGTTTTGCCCTTGATTTCAATGGGACCAGATTTACATTTAGGCTACGTCTAGACTGCAAGACTCTTTCGAAAGAGGCTTTTTCGAAAGATACTTTCAAAAAAGCCTCTTTCAAAAAAGAGCGTCTAGACTACAACCAGTACTTTCGAAAAAGCAAGCCGCTTTTTCGAAAGAGAGCACCCACGCAGTCTGGATGCTGTCAAAAAAACTGCCGCATTCTTTCGATTTACTTTTGAAAGAACGCGGCAGCAGTCTAGACACAAGGGAAGTTTTTTCCAAAAAAGGCCACTTTTTTCGAAAAAAACCCTGTAGCCTAGACACACCCTTAGTGCTTATCTTTCAGCTCCAAGCTGCAAGGATCAAAGCTTCGATAGGGCAGCTGAAAGAGACTGAAGGAAACTCTCAGTTTCTAGACCATCCTGAGACTGGCTATTAGAGATGGGATTCGAAATCCCATTGGCCCTGGTTTTGCTCTCAGGGAGGCCAGTATCAGTCAGGAATCACCCAGAGAAGGGAAAATAGAACACAATCTGGCCAGATGCTGCCCATTCCCACTGTGAACCCTCTGGTACCTCACACACTCCCTGCACTTCCAAATAGGGCTGTGAAGCTGCTGAGTTTGAAAACTGGAGAGAACCAGGGAAAGTCCTCACCACCCTAAAAAGGAAGGACACAGTAGGATAAAGGGAACTGAACTTATAATTTAATATTTTCAGAATGATTTTGAATATGATTGTACCTCCAATTTAGGAAAGCAAACCCCTTAGTGTTTCTGCCAATACTAAACCGTTCGTGCCTGACCTGGTGATTTCCTGCCCCAGGCAGTCCTTGGCTTTAAACCTCCTGATACTCGAAGCACTGGATTTGAGGGGGAAAGAGACACTCACTGAAATCCTGGCCAGCAGAGAGGCGAAATCTCTAGACGGCGACAGGAAAGCAGGGCCCTGAGAATCAGCACTGGAATCTCACATGACAGAACCTGAGTGCGCTATTCAGCCACCTTTATAATTCCTCAGCACAGTCCCTGCCTACTCTGCCATTGGCAGCGCTCCCAGACAATTCCCTCGGCTCTGTGAGCATCAGGAAGGGCAGAAAATAGACCCAGGAGAACAACAGCTTGAGAGCCTCCCCTGGGAGTGGATAAATGTTCTGCCAATGCCAGGGGCTCTGATCACCATGACAAACTTAGTCTTGCAGACTGTTCAGATTAGCCATCGATGATGATTTCTGTGTGTGTGTGTGTGTGTGTGTGTGTGTGTGTGTGTGATGTACTTCCTGTTCCACTATGTCTGGGGATGGTATCACAAGGTGTTGGACCAAAAACTTCATTCAATTGATTGGAGCAGAATACTATTGCCTACCACCCATGCAATTGTCTATTAGCTTCTAAAAAATCACATGCACCCTGTTGGCTCCAAATAACTCGAGCCACAATTTATGTAAGCGAAAGGGCATGGAAAATCCTTCTCCCTATTTTCCATTTTCCATTTGTGGGGACAAAATTGGGCATGTGTCTGCCAACTCCCAGCTGTTCTAGTAGTTCCTCTACTCTGCATATTGAGTAAGCATCAGATTCCAGCATTGGGTCGATCTTTCGGAAATCAATGCAGAAATGGGCTGTGATATCCTGCATCATGCAACTGGTACAATGGGACTTCCCCACTTACTGTGCGATACCTCTACCTTTCCCTGGGGCCAAAATGACCTTGAGTTCATAGAATCTCAAAATTACAGAACTGGAAGGAAACCCAAGAGGTCACCACGTCCGGTCGCCTTCACTCATGGCAGGACCAAACCGCTCCCATAAAGTTTTCCACAGGTATTTGTCTAACCTGCTCTTAAACATCACCGATGATGGTGATTCTGCAGCCACTCTAGGCAATTGATTGCAGTTCGTAATCCCACTGTCAGATGGGAAATTTTTCCTAGTTACCAACCTAAACCTCATTTGCTGCAGTTTAAGCTCATTGCTTCTTGCCCTTTCATCTAGAGGTCATGAGAATATTATTTTTCCTCCTCTTTATAACAATCTTTTAGATAAATGAAAGCTGTTGTCATGTTCTCACTCTTCTTCTTTTCCAGACAAAACCCCCCAGTTTTTCAATCTTTCCTAATAAGTCATGTTTTCTAGTCCTTTGATCTTCTCTTCCCCTCCCCCCGCCACTTTGTGTCTGCAACTGATTGTTCCTTCCTAACAGGAGCACTTTGCATTTGTCCTTCTTGAACTTCATCCTATTTACCTCAGACCATTTCTCTAGTTTGTCCAGTTCATTTTGAATGATAATTGTAATAATAGACTCAAAGAATCATAGAATGATAGGGTTCTAAGACACCCTAGGAGGTCATTGGGTCCAACCGCCTACCCGAAGCAGGACCAACCCCAACTAAATCATCCCAACCAGGGCTTGGGCAACCCGGGACTTAAAAACCTCTAGGGATGGAGATTCCACCAACTCCTTAGGGAACCCATCCCAGTGCTTCACCACTCTCCTCGGGAAATAGTTTTTCCTAATATCCAACCTAGACTTCCCCCGCTGCAATGTGAGATCATTGCTCCTTGTTCTAACATCTGTAACCACTGAGAACAGCCTCTCTCCAGCCTCTTTCAAACCCCCATTCAGGTTCAAAAGGCTGCTATCAAATCCCCCCTCACTCTTCTCTTCAGTATACTAAATAAGCATAAATCCCTAAGTCTCTCCTCCTAATTCATCTGCTCCAGTCCCCTAATAATTTTTTTTTTTTTGCCCTCCGCCAGACTTTCTCCAATGTGTCTACATCCTTTCTATCATGGGGTGCCCAGAACTGGACACAATACTCCAGATGTGACCTCACCAGTGCCAAATAAAGGGGAATAATCACTTCTCTAGGTCTGCTGGCAATGCTCCTCCTAATGCACCCTAATATTCTATTAGCCTCTTGGCTACCAGGGCACACTGTTGACTCATATCCAGCTTCTCATCACTCATAATCCCCAGGGTTTTTTTCTGCCGAACTTCTACTTAGCCAGTCAGTCCCCAACCTGTAACAGTGATTAGGATTCTTCTGTCCCAAGTGCAGGACTCTACACTTGTCCTTGATGAACTGCAACAGATTTCTTTTGCCCCATCCTCCAATTTGTCTAGGTCATTCTGGACCCTATGCCTCCCTCTCCCCCTAGGTTAATGTCATCTGCAAACTTGCTAAGGGTGCAATCCATCCCCTCATACATGCAATTAATAAAGATGTTGAACAAAACTGGCCCCAGAACAGGCCCTTGGGGCACTCCACTTGAAACCAGCTGCCAACTAGACACCAAGGCATTGATCATTACCTATTGAGTCCAATGATCTAACTAACCGCCAACCTGACATCGAGCCATGAATCACTGACGGCAGGGGACTGGACTTGATGACCTCTCGAGGTCCCTTCCAGTCCTAGTATTCTATGATTCTATGATTCTATGATGTATTTGCTATCACTTATTATTATTTTAAAACATTTTGTTTTTAAACGTTTTTTCCCCCTATCTACACCAGAGTGCTCTGGGGGAGATCTCAGTTTGGGTAAGAGGCTTTTTACTTGAGCTCCCCACATTGAGGGGAGAGTGAACAATATTAACGAGTTGACATTGTACCTCTGTGTAGGGCAAGGCAGTATAATTTTGGATTTGGATTGTAATGGGGGCTGTGGGTCTGGGAAGATTGGAAATTGACTCTTCTCTGCCACTTGGTAATTGGGTGGCTAGATAATCCCTAAGGTACCTCAATTTGGGTGTGTGGTGCCACCTGCTGACCTGATGTGTGATAACAAGGCCTGGAGAGCCTACGTCACCATCAAATCAGTGTGAGAAAGGCCACACCAACTTGGCCATTAGAGGGATGCAGCCATCCTAGAGCTTCCAGACTGCATCCTAAGGTTGGAAACTCATCCCACACAGACCCTTCACAATCCACATTGCCTCCTTCCCTGATACCTGTGATGCATGCATATAGGAGGGGCGGTAGGACACAGCCACCTGAAACACCTCCATAAAGAAAGGTCCCCACAGCAGCCAATGAGGCAAACTCTGTGGCTGCTCCCTCCTAACAAGTAGGCCACGATGTGAGACAAACTGCAGGTGATTTTGACCCAGGGAGAGGTCCAGTGGAGAAGACCCATTCCGCTAGCTATGACACGGGATTGCACAAAAAAGCTTCAACATCAATTTTTTGAAATATCAATTAGATATTGAAATGTGATGCTTCCCCAAACACTGTGTAGATGAACCATTAGAACAAGACAGAAAAGGACCTCGGGATTATAGTGTATCAGAAGCTGGACATGAGTCAACAGTGTGCCCTTGTAGCCAAGAAGGCTAATGGCATATGGGGGTGCATTAGGAGGAGCATTGCCAGCAGATCTAGAGAAGTGATTATTCCCCTTTATTCGGCACTGGTGAGGCCACATCTGAAGTATTGCGTCCAGTTCTGGGCCCTCCATTACAGAAAGGATGTGGATGCATTGGAGAGGGTCCAGCAGAGGGCAACCAAAATGATGAGGGGGCTGGAGCACATGACTTATGAGGAGAGGCTGAGGGATTTGGGATCTCGAGTCAGTAGAAGAGAAGAATAGTCACAATAGAACACCACTTGTCATCACCTACAGCCCTCAACTCAGGCCCCTCCAACACATTATCAATCACCTACAACCTATACTAGAACATGATGGTACACTCCAAGAGGCTCTGGATAACAGACCTGTACTCTCCTGTAGACAACCAACTAACCTCAGGAAGATTCTCACTAACAACCACAGGGCATACCACATTAAAACTAACCCTGGAACTTTCCCTTGTAACAAACCCCGTTGCCAGCTTTGTCCACATATTTACTCTGGAGACACCATCACTGGACCTAACCATGTCAGTTATATGTTCAAGGGCTCATATTCCTGTACATCCAGCAATGTGATATATGCAATTATGTGCCAGCAATGCCCCTCTGCCATGTATGTTGGACAAACTGGTCAGTCACTTTGCCAAAGAATCAATGCTCACAAATCAGACATCAGAAATCTACATACACACAAACCTGTCAGACAGCATTTCAGTCAAATTGGCCATTCCCTTAAAGACCTGACAACATGTGGCTTACAACACCAGATTACAGAGGGAGACCTCAGAACTTTTATTTTTGCTAAAATTCAACACGTTGCAAATGGGCCTTAATCAAGATGATAATTTTCTTACACATTACAAAGACAGCCTCCCCACCTTTTGATATTCGTAGTGACCCCAGATTGGCCACTTAATTGACTCTTACAGTAAGCAAGTTCCTCCTTCCTTGTCACTCATCCCCTCTTGCTCACACCTTCTGTTCTATGTAGCTGATCTGTCAATTTGTCTTTTTTCATTGTATCCCTCTGTTATATAATGGTCACACCGATTCACTTTCAGAATATGTTCTGAAGAAGTAGGTCTGCCCCCACGAAAGCTCATCATCTAGTAAACTATCTTGTTAGTCTTTAAAGTGCTACATCACTGCCTTTTTTGTTTTAGAAGAGAAGACTGAGGGGGGATTGGATAGCAGTCTTCAACTCCCTGAAGGGAGGTTCCAAAGAGGATGGAGAGAGGCTGTTCTCAGTGGTGGCAGATGGCAGAACAAGGAGCAATGGTCTCAAGTTGCAGTGGGGGAGGTCTAGGTTGGATATTAGGAAAAACACTTTCACTAGGAGGGTAGGGAAGCACTGGGATGGGTTTCCTACGGATGTGGGGGAATCTCCATCCCTAGAGGTTTTTAAGTCCCGGCTTGACAAAGCCCTGGCTGGGATGGTTTCATTGGGATTGGTCCTGTTTTGGGCAGAGGGTTGGACTCGGTGAGCTCTTGATGTCAATTCCAACCCTAGGATTCTATGATTCTATGAACAACTGGGCGCTGCTGGATATATACATATATATATATATATATATACATATTGAACCTCACAAATGGATACTGGCAAATACCTTTCATGAATATCTCCTCATAATGCTAGGAGGAGAGGGATTTCAGTATGCTGCAGGATTCTGCTATGATTAATTGAATGCAGCTTTTGGTTCCCGTGTCTTGCGGTGCAATCCCGAAACAGTGGAGATGGAAATACATAACGCTGAGGGGAAAAAAGGCCAAAGTTAATTTCTAGGCTGAACAATCTGCAAGATTCACAGTCTGAACCCCTGGGAAAAGTGAATCATTTCTTCACTGCAGGGGGAGGCTCCCAAGCTGTTATTTCCTAAGGTTGATTTTCTGCTCTTCCCAAGGCTAATGGAGCCGACGGAATTGTCTGGGAGCTCTGTCAACCTCAGAGCACACAGGGACTGTCTGGAGAAATTATAAAGGACACCGTGCAGTGCAGCATATGTCAGAGATGTGAGACTCCTACGCTGATACGCAGGGCTCTGCTTTCCTGTCATAGTGCGGAGATTTCCTCACTCCGCTGGGTAAGACTTTGGTGGGTGCCTCTTTCTGCATCAAGGGCTCGGGGAGCCTTGAAGGGCTGGTTCACAGGATTAACAGTTCAGAACCATTAGGAAAACTTAATCTAAGGACAGTGAGGGCTCTGCTTTCTCTGTGCCCCTGCCTCTCTGGTTCTGGGGAGGATGAGAAGCCCCAAAGGCAGTGAACATACAAACATGTATCTGGCTCGGAAGAAACCAGGTGGTGGAGGAGATCTGACCAGCAAAGGTTGGGAACACACTGAGTGTGTGGAAAGTCAGGCAAACAAGAAGGCACGAGGAACCTTAGCTCACACTGGCAGGGGATCCTGAAACCGGGTGAAATAGAGGGAGGACCGTCTGCCTAATGCACCGACCAAAGCAGGGAAATGAGCCCCCCTGGGGAAGAAGGGGTGTCTCAAAATGTAATGTTATGTGCACACCACTCCACTTTGCCAACCCTCAGTAAATTCACAGACTCTCTAAAAATCCAGCCACCATTTGATCTGTAGAGATAATCTTTGAAAACATTTAGATATTGGTTAAAAAAACGTGGCTGAGGGGTACAACGGGGTGAGGCATAGCAGCCTCCGACAGGCCTCTGTGGGTAAATCACAGAGGCTATGTCTACACTGCAGAGTTTTTGTGCAAAACCTCGCAGAGCGTCCACACCTCAAGTGTGTTTTTGCGCAAGAAAATGTACAGTGAATCAAAAGAACAGAGGGGGTTTTGCGGTGTAGGTATTCCTCTTTCTATGAGAAATAACTCCTTTTTGAACAAGAGCTGTTGAGCAAAAGGTTGTGTGTGGACAGGAAACGGGTTTTTTTTTTTGCACAAAAACAGCTTATCAAAAGAAGCACATGTGCTCTGGTGGCTATTCTGTGAATGGAAATCAGAGCTTTCTTGAGAGAGAGCGTCCATGCAGTCTGGATGCTCTCTTGCTCAAAAGCGCATTGCTTTTCCGATGCACTTTAGCAGTGTGGACGCACTCTTGCGCAAGAAGTTTTTGCAAAAGATCTTTTCCACAAAAAGCTTCTTGCGCAAGAAGCCTGCAGTGTGGACATAGACAGAGGGCCTGTCACTTCTGTACTGGAAATACACTGCCCACTGCTAGGCTGGGGGGATTATCGCCTGTCAGAAATGGACCTGGAATAATTGCTGCAGGTATGCTGCAACTTGTAATCACACACCGTGGCTTGTGAGTAAATTAACCTATCACAAACATATTGTCATTGTGATATACGTGCAACACTAATGGACTCGGCTTATCAGCAGGCAGGGCTGAACCTGGAGCCTTACAAGCTAAAGCCAAGAGCCTCTCCCACACCTGCTAAAAGCCAACTTCCTGTTTGTTAAGGCTGAAGAGCAAAGCTCTCTCTCTCCGTAGTGGCCTCAAAGCCTCTGTGTTTTATTTTTCCCTGAGACAAGGGGGCACAGCACAAGCTTGAGAGACCACCTGGCCATTCATCCCAGACGAGGCCCCAACTTCTAATGCTGACAGATCTCGGTCATCTATAGGTAGGATTGAACCTGGAACCTTATGGGCTAAAGCCATGAGCCTCCATAGCATCAGCTAAAAAAACAGTTCCCCCTTAGTTAATTCTGTAGAGCAGACTTCACTCTCCCCAGTGGTCTCAGAGGGTCTGTGTTACATAGAAATACCCCCATTGAATCTTGTTCACTTTGTCCTTGTCAGCCATCTTCATCTTACGTAAGAATGTGTCAGTAAGAAAGTCTGGTTGTCCATAATTGTTTTTCTACCCTGTCCATGCAAATCATGTTTAAAAGTTGGCAACCCCTGATTGGAGCATGGCAGAATATCTCTTACACCACCCTCTGTATGGACCATCTCTCCTCCTATGACCAACCCCACCACAGCCCTGTGGCCATGTCCGCAATGGCCAACATGGGGAAGCAGCCTCAGAAAGGCATGTCTGAGTTTCTAACTGGCTGCAAGCTCTGTGTTGTTTGAAAGAAAATTTACTCAGGCTGGCGTCTTTTAGTCTCCATGTCCTCTCTCCCTCCTGCCGGGCCTGCCCCTCCCTCCTTCCCTGGACAGTCTGAGCTGCTTCTGATGTTCCCTTCACCCACAGACAGGCAGTTCAGGCCGATCTCCCCCTTTTCCCCAGTGCAGGCAGACACTCAGCTTAACGTCATCTGAGGGGTTATTGTGTGAGGTGTGGCGGTTGGATCTGGTAAATGGTTTTCCTCCTGGGTGAGGGGTGTCACTGAATTGCAAGGCTCAAAGTTTTAGGGGGGAGGGTCCTACATGGACAAGTGGCCAGCCCTGGGGGATGTAGGGCAGGGAGAGAGATGTCCGTAGGCAGGTTCACCACAGTGAGAGTTATGGGGGCTATGAGCATGGGTAGAAGGACAGGCAGGCAGTGCTCAGTGTTGTGGGTCCAGGCAGGGCTGTGCACAGAGAAGCCGCTAGTGCTCCAGGTTGTGGAGAAAGGCCAGGAGTGTGCCAGGACAGCTGAGCAGTGCTCGGGGTGGTGACGTGGGCAGCGACTTCTCCAGAGACAGATAGGTATTGCCATTGAATTTATTTTTGTTTGTGATTGTTGGTCCAAGACTGACACTGGAACCTTTCCTGGCCTTTCCTATGACTTTTTTTGGGGTGGGGGAGGAGAAGACTCAGGATGTCTTTTGGGTGTCACACCTTACTTTGTTTCCATCTGTTTCCTGAGCAGGATTGTCCTATTTGTAGGTAGGTAGCATTTTTGTCTCTGAAGTTATGAATAAGGACTGTGTAGCTGTATTTCAAAGGGTGTTACAGCAGGGTGCTACCCGGGAACAAAGCTGCCTTTCATCTACATAGATGGTATGGAAGCCTCTCTTCAGGACAATGAGCCAATAGAGGAAACAGTAGGCCTTTGAAGAACCGTATCTCCCCCCTGCTGAAGCTTCCTGAGAACGCTCCAAAAAGATTATCAGAAAGGCAAAATTTTAGTCATGAGCTTTGGGCTTAAATTGCAGCAAGGGAGGTTGGACATTAGGAAAAACTTCCTAACTGTCAGGGGGGTTAAACACTGGAATAAATTGCTGAGGGAGGTTGTGGAATCTCCATCACTGGAGATATTTAAGAGCAGGTTAGACAGACACCTGTCAGGGATGATGTAGATGGTGCTTGGTCCTGCCGTAAGGGTTCAGGGTTGGACTCGAAGACCTCTTGAGGTCCCTTCCAGTTCTAGGATTCTATAATTATCCCACTGGCTCTTTTGGCCACAGGGTCACACAGGGATATCATCCATAGCTAATTATCCCATTGTGCCCCTAAACTGTGTTCAAAGTCATAGTGCTTCCCATCAGAGACCCCCGCCACCTAAGCATTGCTACATGTTTTGTTCCTAGATATAGACATCTGCATGGCTACACTAGAACACATATTGTTAGCTTCAGCACTGGAGAGGCCACATCTGGAGTGTTGCGTCCAGTTCTGGGCCCCCCAATACAGAAAGGATGTGGATGCATTGGAGACAGTTCAAAATGATTAGGGGGCTGGAGCACATGACTTATGAGGAGAGGCTGAGGGATTTGGGCTTGTTTAGTCTGCAGAAGAGAAGAGTGAGGGGGATTTGATAGCAGCCTTCAGCTTCCTGAAGAGAGGTTCCGAAGAGGATGGAGACAGGCTGTTCTCAGTGGTGATGGATGGCAGCACAAGGAGCAGTGGTCTCAAGTTGCAGAGGGGGGGAGGTCTAGGTTGGATATTAGGAAAAGCTATTTTACTAGGAAAGTGCTGAAGCACTGGGATGGGTTACCTAAGAAGGTGGTGGAATCTCCATCCCTAGAGGTTTTTACATCCCAGTTTGACACAGCCCTGGCTGGGATGATTTAGTCGGGATTGATCCTGCTTTTAGAAGGGTGTTGGACTCAATGACCTCTTGAGGTCTTTTCCAACCCTCTGATTCTATGAGTTTATGAGATCAGTTGAGGTACAAATCCAGATTGCACTCAATCTGTGACCTGTCCTCTTTATTATTTGCTATCCCCCAATGTTATGTCTTCTGTAAACTTGAGTCGTAAGAAGGAAAAACAGCTGAGTGGCTAACACATGTCTCTACTTATACTTCTCAGTTCAGATCTGTAACGTATGTCTTAGGCAAAGCTGGGTGCTTGCAAAGAAGTGTCTTGGGAAAAGAAACAAGGAAAGCAACAGCAGAGGACAACCTAAGATTCCAGTGTTTTTCATGCCTACTCTGTTCAACGGAATGTAATTGCCCGGTCAGTGTTCTTTGTAAGCTGTGTGCTTTGGTGGCCACTCAGGAGATATTCAAATGCCGCTCAGCTGATTAGCACAGGGCCCACAGCTAAGTTTCTTTGTTTCTACATCTGCTCGTGGATGGAGAAGATTAGAAGGAACATTGCCCAGCATGATAATTTCTATGTCCATTGGGAAAACTTGTCTCCTTTCTAATACAGAGATTGTGTCTTGAATCAGACCTTTGGCTCATCTAGTCCATTGTCCTCTCTCTGACAGTCAGAGCCTCAAGTGATTCAGAAGAAGGTGTACGAAGCTGAGTGTTATGGGGACAGCGGAGTGATCTGACCCTCAGAAGGGCGGCCCATTACCAACTAAGAGTCATTGGTGCCTTGGAACGCATTAGCGCACAGGCTTTCCAAAAGAGGTACAGATTTTTTAGCTATATTTATACTGACTGGATCATCTCACTATCCTTCTTGTAGTAAGTTGAGGGTCAGTAACATGGAGTCAGCAGGCCTAAATAGAGGCCTGTAACATGAAAACAGCAACAGGCCTGCAATCTAGTGAGCAAGACTTTGGTTCAGTAACACAGGAGCCAAGAAAGAGGCCCTATTGATAATTGTGTGATTGTGTAAGTTAGGTAGAGCATGGAAGGACACAGGGAGGCACTGGCTATAAACTGTAAGCCAAAGGGGAGTAATGGAACATCTTAATAAGAAATGTCTTGGTACAAAGACTCCCTAAAAACTAATGCACAGACCGACCTAGGTTCAGGAGCGGGTCGAGATTGACAGCATGAAGGATAGTAAGTAAGCCCCCCTTCCATAAGGTGAGGGGTGGTATCTAGGCAACAGAGTGTGGCTACCTGGTACGTAAAGAAATGATGTAAGTTGTTTGTACCTGTCTATAAAAGGACACCGCAGAGGGTGCTCTCCGGCCGACCTTGGGGCGCATTAGGCTCCTGAACGGCAGGTGTCATTGCCTAAACTTACAGAATGCACAGTAGCTTAACTTTGACTAACTGCTGTTAATATCTGATATATGACAATAGGCCTGCCCAGTGTTGGTACCTTGTCAACGCGGGCCATAGTGCCCAGTGGTGTAACATTGTACTGATCTCTGTTACCAACTGGTAGAGCTTCACATTTGACAATAAACCTGCTCGATTGATTTCAAACCTTGCCTGCATCTGTCATTTCCGGGGCTGCTCAGAGATCTCCTGTGTAGACCCAAGTGCACGGGGTCTAACACTCTAGATAAAGGGAGTACCGATTGTTACGCACGCAGCCGAAAGTTTCTCATCACCAATGGAGTAGAGGTCCTGTCAGGAGCGCGCCAGGACGACCCTGACCAGACGATACTGACACTGACAGTCCAGACCACCGAAGGTACTGGGGTACAAGACACCGAGGTACGACACTTCTAAGAGACCACTCTGTATCTAATTACTACTTGGCCCATGGTCTCAGCTACTTCTTCTGGCAATGAGTTCATTGGCTTCATTGAAGAAAGCAGTCATCTTTTCTTTGTGTTGTACTTGCCACATTTCAGTTTAACTGAGTAGCCTCTTGATTGTATGGTATGAGGCCACATTCTCGATTGACACTCTACCAGTCAGTATTTTAAAGAGTTTTCTCATATACCCACTAATTCATCTCCCATGTAAGGCCAGTATCTCGGGGGGGGGGGGGTTCAATCTCTTTCCTCATGAGAATTCTTGTTGCCCTTCATTGAATTCTTCCAGTACTGGATTTTTGTGGAACTGGAGGGGTTCAATGAAGGGCAACAAGAATGATCAAAGAGCTAGGGGAATTCTCACGGGGAAAGACCACTTCCAGAGGAGGCATGCATCAGTTTGCAGAGAGAGGTCCCTGCCCTGAGTCCGTACAGTTAACCTGGAACTTACTAAAATGTTTGAGGAGCTCAAGTTCTCTGCTCCAATGGGCATATATATTGCAGTTTCTGACACTGAGATCCATCTGTCATCATGGTGAAGAGTCACTTGGTTTGGTTAGAACCTTCTGAGGACTTCCCTGGGCTTGAACAAATGTAAATAATACAGTGTTACCTGGGAATGTTTCCACCTCACTGTTCAGCCAGTTCGAACAGTGGGTATAGGTTGTTCTTAACTATAAATTGTTTACCGTGCTCTTTGTTATGATGTGTGCCACCTACTTGATTGTACTTGTCTCTCTTCCCAGGCACCTTGAGCATTTTTGAGACTGATCCTCACTCTGACGACTGCATGGCAGCTCTCAACTTTACTCCCTCTGACCTTTCCACATTCCTCCTAATGGGCATCCCTGGCCTGGAAGCTTCTCACATCTGGATTTCCATTCCTTTCTTTATGTGCTACGTTATCAGCTTGTTGGGAAATCTAATGGTTCTCTTGATGATAGGCAAAGAGCAGACCATGCACAAGCCAATGTACCTGCTGCTCTGCATGCTGGCATTGGCAGACATTGCCACTTCTACGTTCATCGTGCCGAAGGCCCTAAGCATATTTTGGTTCAACTGGAAAGGCATTACTCTGGCTGGATGCCTCACCCAGATGTTTTTCCTAAACACGGTTTTGGTTACACAATCAGCTGTCCTTGTGGCAATGGCCTTTGATCGTTACGTGGCCATATGTAACCCTCTGAGATACACCACCATCCTTACCAATGCACAGATAGGGAAGCTGGGGCTAGTGGGTTTGATAAGAGCTGTTCTCTTCATTCTGCCCATGCCCCTGCTCCTGAGTGGGCAGCCGTTCTGTGCCAGCCACCTTATCCCCCACACCTACTGTGAGAACATGGCTGTGGCAAAACTCTCTTGTGGTGACATCACAGTTATCAGGATACACACTTTGGTGGTAACAATTGTAATCATGGGATTAGACCTGAGTCTCATTGCTCTGTCCTATGGTCTGATCATCAGGGCCGTCCTCAGAATCTCCTCCAAAGAAGCCCACCTAAAAGCCCTCAACACCTGCACAGCCCACCTCTGTGTGCTGCTGTTATATTGTACCCCCAGCCTCTTTTCCAACATGGCACACCGGTTTGGTCAGGGCATCGCTCCTCATATTCACATAGTGTTGGCCAATCTCTATCTCCTTGTTCCCTCCATGCTCAATCCCATCATTTATGGGGTAAAAACCAAAGAACTTCGAGACAAAGTAATCAAATACATTTGCAGTCTGTGATCCCATAGGGCCAATGACTTATAACCTCTCTGACAGAAAGGAAAAGCGTAGCTCTTCAATAATCTAGGGTTCTCTGTCACAGCGTGGTTGACCTCAGCATTGTGTGGGCTTAGAATCTCCTGACAACCTCACTGATCTCTCCGTGGTTGAATTTCTGCTGCGCACTCGACTTCTTTAATGGTCAGCTGCCAATCCTGCAAACGTCGGCCGTTCCACAGCTCCGAAGCTACCAGAACTTAGTGCTGTTTTCTGAACTCACGGTGTCTTTGCACTGGTCCATGTGCAAACAGCATTCTGGATCCATTTAACAAACTCAACTACACTTTCTGACTAACAAATAGAAAAGAAAGAAACTACAATGCTGAACTCCTCATATGTACAGTGATCCAGTGAGCAATATTTACCTGATTTTCTTGTGTCCAATACTTTAGGACACTTGAAGGATAAAGCATGCCCTGATTCACAATAATTCAGCACACAAAGTCAACAGTGGTTACATATATCATCATGTGCTTTTGTGGGCAAATCCTACTTCTTCAGTCGAGTGCTATACAAAGATATGATTGTTGTTTCCCAATATCTATGTTTTGGGCTACTTTAGGGTATGTTTAATGCCTAATATGCCATTTTTTGTTTGAACTAACTTCTCACCCTTAATCAGAAGGGCAGCACAAGCATGCGAGTTATGATTTTGACCTTGATTGTCATCTCTTAAGTTGGTTGCTGATGTGAACTAACTCCCTGCTGGGACTTGTAGCTTGTTTGTTTTGCAATGAGATCTGCATTAGGTACAGAAAGAACTTTGCCATTTGTTATGTGAGGTACAGATCAATGTGTGAATAAAAATACTTTCTTTCAAAAAGCAGAGTGGACTACTTTTAGGTGAGAGGTAAGTGATTTTAGCATGATAAGGACTTGCTAAAGGATAACTTCAAGTGCAACATTGACATTGACAGTTGGGAGACACTCGATCAGGATTGCTCGAAATGGAAAGAAGTCCTACACCCACCGACAAGCTGAAGAGGAGAAGAGGCACAGACCAGCAGCCTCAGTAGGGAGCCATGTCTGAGCTACAACAGGTTCAGAGCCAGGACACTCGACATCAACCTTACTACACATAACACAGCAGCCATCTACAATGAGTAGCTGAGGAGAGCAAGGTGAGGACATGGGCTGAGGGCCTAGCACAGGGAAACATCACTGGGGGAGACAGTCACAATGGCTGAACTCAGAAGGGGGGACATGAGTCTAATGGGTGGGCATATGCTAGGGAGAAGAGTCCTGAGACTTAGAACTGTAAGATATATAACAGGTGCCTTACCTGTGGTATCACCTGAGCTCAGCCAGGGCCTTGGCAGGATGGCTGGGATGTGTGAGGAAAACAAAACAATGTAGAATCATAGAACAATAGAAATGGAAGGGACCGTAAGAGGTCATTAAGTCCAGGCTCCTGCCCTTATGGCAGGACCAAGCACCATCTAGACCTCTTAAATATGGAAATTCCACAACCTCCTTAGGCAACTTATTCCAGTCTTTAACCACCCTGACAGGTAGGAAGTTTTTCCTAATGTCCAACCTAAACCTCCCTTGCTGCAGTTTAAGCCCATTGCTTTTTGTCCTATCCTCAGAGGTCAGGGAGAACAGTTTTTCTCCCTCCTCCTTCTAGCACATTTTTAGGTACTTGAAAGCTGCTATCATGTTCCCTTTTCTTATCTAAACTAAACAAACAAACAAACAACAAAAACCCAATTCTTTCAGTCTTCCCTCATAGGTCATGTTTTCTAGACATTTCATCATTTTTGTTGCTGTTCCTTACATCCCACAGACAAATATGTTTGTGATGTCACTGTGCCCACAGAGCTCTGTTCCTTGTTTCCTTAATTTTCCCTTTTTTCCCAATTTTTTTCTTATAGTTGCCATGTAAGAAATTATTCCTGGTTTGAAATGAATGTAGTGATTAGTGGGTCAGGAAAGTTTCTGATATGTAGAGAGTATTCCAGAGTATTCCAGAGTGGAGACACACACGGCTCTGTCCTAAGTGACCATGTTGAGACTGGATGTTTTGCCACCCAGGAATTATGGACCCAGCTGTGTCCACTTTGATGGGGTGAAATCACAGGAGACCCCTTGGAGGTGCTTCCCAGAGTGTTGACATGACCACTACCACTTGCCTTCCTGCTCTCTGGAGCTTCTCACCGCTCGGTCCTGCTGGGCCAGCTCCCTGTTCTCCCACAGCCAAGGGCACTGAGGTGAGATCACTGCTCTGCCCCCCAAGAAGCAGTACAAACACTGAATCTCTTCAGGTCCATGGAGAATGCAGTTTAGGGCCCAGCTTCCCAGGATACCACTCCCCAAATGGGATCAGAACCCCAAATGGATTATTTAGGTAAACCCCCTTTAACAATGAAAGGGGGGATGTGCACACTGATTCCCACCTCACCCTCCCCAGATAACAGTTGTTTACACGGGGCTTGATAGAAAATAAAAGTGATTTTATTAAGTACAAGCAATAGGATTTAAGGGGTTATACATGAGAACAGGCAGAGCAGAGTAGGTTACAAACTCAAATAACAGTGTAGGGTAAACTGAGGCAGTCCATGGAATCTTGCTGAGAACTGACAACTCAAATCTGAAATCATTAGGCCAGGCCTGGGAAGCACACAGACAGCAGTTAACTACATTCCAAAGGGGCCTCTCTCTCTGATAAGGCCTGGCTGGTACCAGCCAGGCTGCGCGGTTTTTCTTACTGTCTCCTGTAATTTCATATTAATCAGCTTGGATCCCAAGGTCTGTGCCAACACGAGGAAGGAGTCATCTCACAGTAGCCATCACAATTTCAGCAAAACAAGTTAACATCAACATGTCCATTTTGGGGCTTCCATCCTGTTTATGTTGACCCATTTAGCTTGTTAGGAATAACTACCTGTATTAGTGATAATATGTTTAATTGGCAGTGGGCGGAGATACTGTATAAATTTCGTAGTTCATTGGCTTATGTGCATATCTCATTTCCGCTGCTAGACCTATCAAATCACTTCCCCTCCGTCCATCTGCTACCTATATAATCTAATGTATGTTTTGGTTAAGTTAGTGCTCTCCAGGCTAACACCTGGTTTGCACTCCACCAGCGCTGTGTGAACCAATAAATCCTTTGCTTGTTTCCACCTGCATCCAGTGTGTCCAGAATTATTCCCTACAACAGAAAATGCTGAGCTAATTCTACACTGAAACCTCAGTACAAACTTATTACAGACTCATTACAAACTCACCCTAAAACTGTTTCTTTTCCAGCTAAGCCTCCAAACCAGGGCTGTTCTTCACCCTGGAATCTTTGGTTCCTTCCCTATGGTGGGCCAGCCAAAGACCAAATGCTCCTCCTATCCTATTGTTTTTAAAGATTCCCTTATTGCATGGGAAGTCACCTGGCCCGTCCCTGCTATGACTTAAGGACAAAAGGGTATTTGCATATGATTGCCCAGACACTGAGGCCTCCCAGCAGTGGAATCACCCTTGATGGCTTTCCATTTACACTTTGAAAAACGGAAAGCATTCCATGCTTCATATGTCTAACTCTACACACAAGATCGATACATATACCAAAATAAGACAAACCGATCCAGTGGATTGTGACATGAGGACTGATAGGTTACATGAGATAATTTGCCCAAAGTATCTTTCAGTTATGAACTTCCCCAATGCATCCACATCCATTCTGTAGTAGGGGCTGCAGAATTGGATGCAATACTCCTTATGTTGCCTCACCAATGCCTAATAAAGGGGAATAATCACTTCCCTAGATCTGCTGGAAATGCTCCTCCTAATGCACCCAATATCATAGAATCCTAGAATCCTAGGGTATGTCTAGACTACATGGCTCCGTCGACGGAGCCATGTAGATAAGTTTACTAGACATAGCAAAATGAAGCGGCGATTTAAATAATCGCTGCTTCATTTACATCAAAATGGCCACCGCGCTGTGCCGATGATCAGCTACATAAAGGTGGAGTATTCCCACATTTTGAATCCTGCCTGTAGACCTGGTAATCTCATTTAAAAAAAAAAGATATATTGGAATAAAGAAAGTCAATGAGATTCACAGGCTAGGTGTGTATTGTACATAGTCTCGCATTCTTTCTTTTGAACCTGAGGCCTATTCATTTCCAGGTATGTGTCTGGTTCCTGTGATATATGAAGGAGCAAACAAGATGTTCACAGTGGCGTTCTCCATGCCAGTCACAATTTTATAGCTCTCTATTGTCTTTCCTCTTGCTCATCTCTTTTGCACGTGTCTATCCCTGATGATCAGAAACTAAAGCCCTCTGGTGTCCTGGAGTGTATGATCCCTCTGGGAAAATAAGGCCCCACAATTACAGTGCCATGTTAGCAAGGTGTGATTGTTATGAACATGTCACCCTGGGCATAAAATCCCTTTTGGGACATTTGGTGTGTGAAGCGTTAACCATTGTTGCAGAATGTAACCCAGCGGTAGGCAATAAAATAACCACAGCCGACAGAATTAGTCCATGGTGGGCCATCACCACTATGTTTACCTGTGCCTCAGCAGGTATCGGAGGATCGCAGCTCTGGTTGGCCATGAATCGCCATTCTTGGCCAATGCGAGCAGCAGGAAGCTCCATGGATTGGGACACAGCTTCCTGCCACTTGCGTTGGCCACGAATGGCAATTCATGGCCAACCAGAGCTGCGATCCTCCGATACGTGCAGGGACACAGGTAAACATGGAGCTGAGGGCCTGCCAGGGACTAAGCCTGCAGACCAGATCCAGCCCGCGAGCCAGAACTTGCCACCCCTGATGGAGCCCTACAGGAGCATTGGATGCCAACTTGGATGAATCCAAATTTGAATCGGCCACAGCCTAGAGCTGAGAACATGTGTGGTACATCGCAAGGCATGGTGGGTGGACCAAATTCCTCAGTACTGTACTTAATACATGAAAGGATGGAAGGAATAGTTTGAATGGTGACTGAAGGGACACACCGAGAATCTTCATCAGCTAAGGGATTGTGGGCAGCAGGGAACACCAGATTGGGTACATGGATTCTAGGGAACAAGACGGTAAGCAAAACATTGATAAGCCAAAATTTGAAATGTCAAAAACAAACCAATGAATGAATGGTACAGCAACTGTTGGGATTGCCAGTGGGTAGAGGACGGCAATAAAGTTAACTTGTGCTTAACTTATTGGGCAGGTGATCTTGTGTTGTGGGTGGGGGATTGCTTTGAAAGACTAACATGGGGAGAACTATGTGGAGATATGCAAAATGCTGGGTGAATAATGTTAATGGATCACATGAAAAAAAAACGTGGTCAAAATAAAGGGCTTTGGTGTTACATCAGGAGGCTAGCCCATCTTTATCCACCCTTGCAAAAGCAGGCCACCTCTCCCCCTGGAAAATACCTTCCCGACCTGTGGGGGCAGTACTTTGTGGAAGAAAACAAGGTCCTCACTCTGTGTTTAGTAAGCAACAAGTCAGAGACATTTATTTCCAAGCAATTGCAAGGGGAAGACTGCAGTCGGACGGTGGGGGGGGGGGTTCCCCTTCCTAAGCAGATCTTCAAATACAAACAATAAAAGCAGAAGTATGTATACTTTCCCCGTTACATACAACAATAACTAACAAACTAACAATTATCTCTTAGTTCCTCCCAGATGCTACCTTATCTCAAGGTTCTCACTGGAGTCAGCATTCTATCCTTATCTCCGTAAGGAGGAGAGAGGTGAACGCAGCGCCTCTTACAGTTCTCACATTGTCAGGCTACAAACTTAGCCTGACTCTTGCTCTGCTACTGACAAACCTAAGATGGCTGTGCACAAATCCCCTTTTCCTGCCTCCACACTCCCCCCTTTTGTGCTTTTAGCACAACTAACCTTTAAACCTCTATTTTCATCAGGCATTGTATTTCTGCTTCCAGATCAAGAGGATTAGTCCCACGAGGTTTGGTTGATTGTAACGGCAATACATCATTAGTATGAACATGAAAACTATTTATATGATTACATCTTCTACCACAACAATAAAATATTCCCAAACCAAGCGAAAGCAATAAAACCATTAATATTCCCAATATAATTCTATGACGGGGTTGTTTCATAATCTTAGTAACATAACACGATATATCATAGTCAGTACACAAGAGAGATGTTCTATAGGCTGTATGGAAAGCTTGTTTCTCAATTTGATATGTGTTTTGGAGTACATGGATCTGACCTTGTAATACAGAAATTCTCTGGACCTCTGGTAGGAGTGAAAGCAGATTTTGGAATCGGTCAGGTACTAAGGTAGTCCAATTAAAGGGTATATATGAAACCTAAGGGCTGTATGTAGGACCTTGTCCGCCAGGTCAATAGATGATATGATTTCCTGCAGCAGTGGTGAGATTCAAATGTGTGTCTTGCAAAGTGGTGGCCTTAACATATATGCAGCTGTCATTAGCTTGAAAGAGCAGGTATCCTGTCAGGGTAGTTCCTTGCCCCATACCTTCCCAACAAACTCTGTCATGAACAGTGACAACTTCTCCTGGTTTCAGCTTCCGTATACACGGAAGCTGTGGGGGTTCTACAGGCCAAAGTGTCCATTGATTCCCTATTCCTAACCAAATATTGGGCGTTATTCCAAACGCACCGACTATAAATCGGCTAGGCGTACCAGGTGGTTTAATTTCCCAGATGTCATGATGAATCACCCAATCCCACGTGCATCCTCCCCACGGACCCAGCAGGATTCGGTATGTGGGAGCCCACACCCCCTCCAACCGGCCCGTATGCTTGGAAGGAGCATTGAGAGTGTTTGCATGTCCACCCGGAAAATCTCCAAGTATGTCTCCATGGCCATAACTCCAACGGTATTCCTGTCCACTCAGCGGCTCATAGGAAACTATTCTCACACACTCCACAGAAGAGGTCTGCTGGGTCTCATTATTCAGACCTTATCAGCAGCTCATAAATAAGGAGAGTTACTTCCTCGTATATATCCGCTGGGTCACGGGGTTCGGCTGACCTGACTAGAGTCAGCTTAAGACCCAGACCTGGTCAGCAGCATTCACTCAACAGGTATTTACTCATACTCATTCATCCACTGAGTCACGAGGTTCGGCTGACCCCCCCCTTGCGTTCAGGACTTCCTCAGGGGATAGCCCTGGTGCGGCTGGAGTCAGCTTAAGTCTCAGACCTGGTCAGCGGCATCCACTCCTCACTCGTCACATTCATACTCATTCATTCCCCATATTTAGATGCATCTCTCTTTAACCATAACCATATTTGGGGGCGGCAAAACAACAATTTCCCCAGAACCACATGAACCTTTGTTCCTTATGTCTGGACTCAATACAACCTTTCCCTTATTTGGGGCACCACAATTTCCCCAAAACCACATCAACTAACTCTACTGGGGGCGGCACTACAAAAATTCCCCAGAACTGCTATAACTTAATCTACTTGAAGGTGGCAAAAAATTTCCTCAGAACCGCTTTGCGTCTGACCTTGTTGCAGCTTCAGTAAGTTCGGATGGCGTGAGCCCAGGAGAGACAGACGACCCATGGACGATCCTCCTTCGACACCCCACTAGAGATTTCAAAAGGTCTCTTACCTTTTGTGTGGCGCCTTAGGGTTCGAAGGGGGACGATCCGCGGCAACTCCACTGTGTCAGCCGGGCGCTGTCATCTGAGTCACGCCACCAAATTGTGGAAGAAAACAAGGTCCTCACTCTGCATTTAGTAAGCAACAAGTCAGAGACATTTAGGGTATGTCTACACTAGCCCCCTAGTTCGAACTAGGGTGGTTAATGTAGGCATTCGAACTTGCAAATGAAGCCCAGGATTTAAATATCCCGGGCTTCATTTGCATGTTCCCGGGCCGGCGCCATTTTTAAATCCCCTTAGTTTGAACTGACTGACCACGGCTATACGTGGCAGTCAGAAGTAAATCCAAACTAAGTCCTTAGTTCGGATTAACTGTTACTCCTCCTGTGCACAAATCCCCTTTTCCCCTTTTCCTGCCTCCATAATTTGTATAATTGTTACCATGAGACCATGGGAAGGGCAAGCAGCAAGGTGGTCCCATGAACCCTGTGGGAGCAAACAGAAGACGAGGAGTACAGAGGGAACAAACAGGAAATAGTCAGGGAGGGTAGAATGCTGTGAACTGGACTATCATTATGTAATCAGTTGTATATATGGAGGAGGCATCTGGATGTGCCTCTCTGCTATGACTATTGAAGATCAGGATCACCGTGCAAGTGATGGGAAGGGGGGGCATTTAAGTGCAATGTATATGGGGTACGATGTACTCTGTTGGGAATATAAGCCACACAAGGAGAGAGAATCACACCACTATATAACCAAATTATAAACGTCTATGCATTTCCACTGGACCATGGGGCACTCAGGGACCAGTGGACCTAACTTTGTAAAGAATCAAATCAGCACCCATGATCCTATCCCATCCCAAGTAGGCCAACTGGGTGTGGACAGTACAGAATCTCACTGTGGATAGTCAGTGGACACACCCTATGTACTAGAGCACACAGTGATTACAGGAGCAACTTAGCGAGATTGCTAGTAGTTGGGCACATAATACACACTTCAGGATGGTGCTGACCGAATTCTAACCCAACTGAGGGAGGCAAAGCAGTGGTTTGGGTGCTGCCCAGGACGGTGGACTATACTGCAGTGGGGAGGACACACATGGGGCTCTGGAATATTGTAGCAACTGGTGCATTGTTAAATAAACTTGTGCTACATTGCAGATGGAAACAATCAAGAGGGGCATAACTCTCTAACAAATAGCCACTAATTACAATGTAAAAGTAAGCCCTCCCCCACAGTGTACTAGACAACCAAGCCAGAGCCGTGTCTTTTATGCAAGAACCTGGTCTTGAATGTCTCTGGTGCATGAACCAAAGTTAGCAAGATTTATACAAGGAGGAACAGACAGGCCTTGACAAAAGCCCATCTTTGCCTGCCAGTCAGTGTCTCTGGGTACTACAACCGCTAGCCCTGCTAAAAGCACGTGAAATATGGAAATACATCCCACCGGGACAGCACAATGGCACCCCAACTTAGCGCCTGATGAAACAGTTTGAAATAACAAGAGCTGAAAGCATAAGCTCTGGATGATCACAATGGCTGGTGTGTTAAGTACACTTGTGTTGCATCACATATGGAAACAATTGAGAGGGGCACAATCCTCTAAAGAAGAGACACTCGCTATAATGCAAAAGTAAAGTAGTAGACCTCCCCCCACAGTGAACTAGACAACTGAGACAGAACCTTCTCAGGCCCACTCAAATGAAAAGTATGGAACACTACTTGGAATAGCTGTGTAGGGCCCTGTCCAACACAAGGGACAGTGGGACAGATGAAAGATTGATACATTCCACCTTCAGGCCTGGCCCTATCAGGGAATGTGCTGCCTTAGGTTCTCTGCTTTGTAGGGTTACCTGAGAAGGACAATCCCCCCACAAAAAGAAAGGGGTGGAGAGTTAGGATACAGATATTCAAGCCTGCTTGTGAAGGCCTATTGTTCTTCCCCATGTAGATTCTTATAGGCTGTAATCAAGTCACTATTTAACCATCTTTGTTCAACTAAATTGATGGAGCTCTTTGTGTCTACTAGCGTAAGGCCGGTTTTTTACTTTTGTACTAATTCTTGTCACTCTGAGGCCTCTTCAACGTATACATTCCATCATGGATCATGACAGCTGAACTGCATTTCAGGAGCAGTCACATCAGTGCCAAACATAGAGTTAAAATAACTTCTCTACCTTTCCTTGAGATTCCCCTGGTTGTCATCCCAGGATCACATGGGCTCTTTTGGGCCACCAGGCCACACTGTGAGCCCATGTCCAGCTAATTATCCCTTTATGCCCCAAATTCTGCTTAAAGTTATGCTTACCGCAATGGCTATATTAGAGCACAAATTGTTTGCCTGGAGTATGCCAATACAGATTGTGCTGATTCAGTGATCTGTCCTCTTTAATAACAATCCCACAATTGTGTCTTCTGTACACTTCAGGAGTGAGAAAGGTAAGCAGCTGAACTGGTGACGCCTCTCTGCTTACACGTATTGGTTAACACCGGTAATCTACGTCTCTGAAGAGCAGACGCGTTCCTTGGACCTCTAGTATCCCAGAAAAACTCTGCAGTCTAGACATACCCTGAGAGTATACTTCCAAAAGAAACAAGGAAAGTAACACCGGTGCAGGTCTGTAGACCTAAATATCAGGAGCTGAGTACCTTTCATGTCCATCCTGTGGATCACAAAGTTATAGATAACCCAACATGATAACGTCTGTTTCCATGGAAAAAAACTTGCTCTCTTTGTAATATCGTAATTGTTTTGTGGTTCACTGCTATGATCCATACAGTTGACAGTCTTCTCTTTGACAGTGACAGCCTCAGATGCTACACAAGAAGGCTTCGGACTCTTTCATTACCTCTTTTAGCAAGGAGTTTCTTGGTCTGATGAAGCACTCTTCTCACACAAGGTGTTCCAGAACTAGCGGGGTTAAGGGAAGGGGAACAAGAATGATCAAGGATCTGAGAATACCTCTTTTGTCTCATTGCTGCTGCTCTGCCTCTGGCCAAGTTTGGCTCTGAGGGCTGCTTCTCTGGGCTTTGTGGTTCTGTCTGCTGCTGCTCTGCTTCCGTCTTAGCTTGAGCTTCTTAATGTTTCTGCCTCCAGCTCAAACTGAGGTGCTGCTTAAGGTTTTCCAGATTTTTACTGCCCTTATAGGCCAGCGTCATGTAAAACACCTGAAATAGTCCGGTCTGTTTCTGAAGAAACAATATTTTTATTCACACATTCATCTACACATCCAGTAGCAAATGAATGGGTTCTTTCAATAGCTAATGCACATATGATTAAAAATATATAAAGCTACATGCCCTAACATGAGTTGGATGACCTCAGCGATGAAGCTTTGAGATAACAACAATATTTAAAACCAAGGGCATGTCTACACTGCACCGTTATTTTGGAATAAGTAGCGTTATTCCAAACTAACAATGCGAGCATCTACACAGTGATTCTGTTATTTTGAAATAATATTGAAATAACGGGCAGCTTATTCCGACTTCTGTAAACCTCATTCCACGAGGAATAACACCTCTTCGGAAATAGCTATTTCAAAATAGCGGTAGTATGGATGCTCCACTGCTGCTATTTAAAATTAGCTCCTCACCAGGGCCATGCTACATAATTTCTCCCTAGTGCTTCCAGGAGCTCTAAATTGAGATTGCGTACGCACATTAGGGGATCCTGCCTCGGACTAATTTTGAGGCTTCCTTGTGGTGTGGATACTCTATTTTGAAATATCAGAGGGGTAGCCGAGTTAGTCTGAATCTGAATAAACAACAAGAAGTCCTATGGCACCTTATGGACTAACAGATTTATTGGAGCATAACCTTTCCTGGGCAAAGATACACGCATCTGATGAGGTGGGTCTTTGCCCACATAAGCTTACGCTCCAATAAATCTATTAGTCTATAAGGTGCCACAGGACTTCTCGTTTATTTTGAAATAAGCCATTTTGGAATATATCTTCCGGAACAGCTTATTCCAAAATAAGCATGCAGTGTAGACGTACTCCAAAACTTCCATGCTTGTACTATTATTCTGATTGAAAAGTAGCAGATTTTGATTAAAAAAATCATGAATGCTTGAGTTAAAAATCGCCTAAAAACTGTCCAAAACATGTTTAGTGAAGAAACGACACTGACATTTTTTATCAATTCTTTCTGATTGCATTCCATGATGCAAGCCAGTGTCCATGTTTTGTGTTGAAGTAATTTGTCATTGTTAGTAATTATTTGGCTTATTCTCCCAGTTTCCTGAATGATTGGACATAAGAAAATCAGGCACATTTTGCTTGCTGGACGACGGTACATATGATAATGATGTTCAACATTGCCGTTTCTCTACTATTTGGCTACTGGAGGCTTAGATTTAATTCAGCAAACTGCTCAAGAATCCTGTTCACAGAGGCCATGTCTAAACTATACAGAAAATCGATGCTACTGCAGTCTATTAGCTGGGGTTCGAATGAGTGGGTTTAGTGAAGACCCGCTAATTCGAAATGAGAGGACACCACGAACAGCATCACTAGTCCTGCTCCTCATGAGGAGTAAGCATTTGATAGGAGCATTTGGTCCCATTGCCCTCCTGCTGGATGGACAGCCTGAAAACAGGATTTAAGATACATCAACTCCAGCTACATAATTAACATAGCTGGAGTTGCGTGTCTAAGTTGACTTATCACATAGTGTAGACCATGCCACAGAGATTAATGGAAAGCCCCCTTACATCAGAAATCTGTACTTTCTTCTGGTGGCTTAGCAGCTATGGAGAAGATGAATGGAAGCGTGTGGCAGGTTGGCAGCTCACAGATGACATGAAAGTAGTCAGGTGAATAACAGAAAAAGAGAACTGAGCAGTCTTTGCTGATGGAGTATTTAGATATTAGACAAAAGGAATTTCTGGGACTCTGACCTTTCACAAAGCAGAGCTCAGTTAAGCTTTAACAGATCACTGTCTGCAGATGTATTTCCCCACTTTGCCACGAAGCTCTTTGGTTAGGACCCCATAAATGATGGGGTTGAGCATGGGAGGAACAAGGAGATAGATGTTGGCCAAGATGATGTGAACATGAGGAGCAATGCCGTGACCAAAACGATGTGTCATCACAGAGAAGAGGCTGGGAATACAATATAAGAGCGTCACACAGAAGTGGGCTGTGCAGGTGCTGAGGGCTTTGTGATAGGCTTTCTTGGAAGATATTCTGAGGACGGCCCTGATGATCAGACCGTAGGACAGGGCGATGAGACTCTGGTCCAATCCCATAGTTATTATCAATATCACCAAACCATACATCCTGATGACTGTGATGTCCCCACAAGAGAGCTTTGCAACAGCCATGGTCTCACAGTATATTTGGGGGATGAGGTGGTTGGCACAGAACGGCAGACTGCTCACGAGCAGGGTTAGGGGTAGAATGATGAGAGCAGCTCTAACCAAACCCACTACCCCTAACTTCACTATTCGTACATTGGTGAGGATGGTGGGGTATCTCAGAGGCTTACATATGGCAACATAGCGATCGAAGGCCATTGTCACGAGGACAGATGATTGTGTAACCAAAACCATGTTCAGGAAGAACAACTGGGTGAGGCAGCCACTCAGAGTAATGTCTTTCAAACTGAACCAAAATATACACAGGGCCTTTGGCACCACTACAGTAGACGTGGCGATGTCCGTGAGCCCCAACATGCAGAGCAGCAGGAACATCGGCTTGTGCAGGGTCTGCTCTTTGCATACAAGAAACAGAACCATGACATTTCCCAACAGGTTGATAATGTAGCACACAGAGAATGGGATGGAAATCCAGTCGTGGGCATGTTCCAGGCCGTAAACGCCCATTAGAATAAACGCCAAGTGGTCAGAGGGGGTGAGGTTGAAATCCGCCATGAAGTCGTCAGAACATGAATCACTCTTCAAAATGCGCAAGGTACCTGCGAAGGGCGAGAGGAACGGGGAAGGGGGGATTACATGCTTTCTAACACATTGTATGGTGAATAATGTATAATTATGAACTATACAAAACAGGGGTTGAGCAGTGAGGTGGCAACATTCACAGTTGGTGCTTGATTAATGAGACTATAGTCAGCTCCAGATAAATCCTCAGAGGGAGCTAGACAAACACTCTAAATGGTCAGAAGGATGTCAGATGAACTTCAAAGTCAGATACTGCAGGAAATTACACTCATTGGAGCAGAACTCTTCAAACGCCTAACCCTCATTTAACTACACTGAGGACACTGAGCTGGGCGTTATTTGTAGCAATATTGTGCAGTCCAGTAGGGGGTTTTTGGGAAATCATACAGAAAATATAATGTAATGTGGCCAGTCAGTGAGACTGTGTCTCTACACTGCACGCTTATTTCGAAATAAGATATTCCGGAATAGTTCTTCCAAAATAGCTTATTTCGAAATAGCACATCTACAATGCAGGGATGCCTCAACATTAGTCTGAGGCAGCCTTCCCTAATGTAGATATGCTATCTTGATTTAAAGCCTCAGGAGGCAGTGGGGAGGAATAACTTAGAATGGCCCTGGTGAGGGGCTATTTCGAAATAGCAGCAGTGGAGCATCTATACACACCTTATTTTGAAATAGCTATTATTCCTCATAGAATGAGGTTTGCAGATTCAGAATAAGCTGTCCGTTATTTCGAAATAACACTAGTTGTCTCAAAATAACAGTGTAGTGTAGACACACCCTGAATGTTTCACACCCCAATGCACACCACTGTGTAGTACGGAGCACTCTTGTCAAAAAAAGACGTTGCAGAACTAGATGGATTCGTGGAAGGTCAACGAGAATGATCAAAGAGCTGGGGATAGGGACATAGGGTGAGAGGTTGAAAAAAATAACCTGGATTGTTACCTTGCAAATGAGATGAATGAAAAGGTTTATGAGAAAAAACCCTGTAAAATACTGACTAGGAGGGTATGTCTACACTACAGTGCTATTTCAAATTAACTTAATTCAAAATAGTTAATTCGAATTAAGCTAAATCGAAATAACGCATCTATACATAAAAACTATTTCAAAATTTTGCATTTTGGTATTTCGAAATAGCAAGTCTACACTGAGTGGACCCTGAACCGAAGTTAAGGCTGGCCGGAACCAGTGCCGGCCAGGCATCAGGTTAGGACTTAGTGTGTGGGGCTGCTGCCTGAGGCTAACTGAGCTCTGTGCTTAAAGGGACCCTACCCCCACCCCAGACAGACAGTTCTCAGGGTTCCCCGCTTGCTTGTCTACCTTGATGAGGGACAGCAAAGCAGTCCTGTCTTGGAGTGCCCTGAGTGCCCGCACTTGGGACACCACAGCACTCGGCCACATGGAGCCAGAGCTGCCCCTGGGCATGCCAGTGCGTCTCGTGGGGTCGTTGCCATCAGCCCGGCTGCACTTGCTGCAGGCTGCCATCCGGGGGGGTCCATTGGGGAGCTGTCAGGATCCAGGAGACCCTGAGGGAGAGTGTACACCCCGAGGAGCCCTCAGAGCCTCCCCGGACCTCCCCACTGGTGGCTCATGCCCCATTCCTCACTCACGTCCTTCCACATACCCCTCCCTAGCCCCACTTCCTGATGTCAAATAAAAGACACGTATGTTCAAAAACAAAAACTGAGTTTATTGAACAAAACTGGAGGGGGGGGGATGAGCCTCTGGGGAGACTGGGAAAAGGAGGTGGGAGAGGGGAAGAGAGAGAGTGGGAGAGGGGAGGGGGAAACCTGGCAGGAGGGAGATCGTAGGGGGAAGCAAGGGGAAGAAGGGGGAGAGGAAGCTCAGGGCTCAGGTTTGGGGGTCGCGCCGGACCAACTTGATTTTCATGCTAACCTGCTCCTGGGTTCGCAGGTGGGTTTTGGTGGCCAGGCTGGCAGCTATCCTGCCATAGACGGCTGCATTCCTCTGTCTAGTGCGGAAATCATGGACGTTGGGGGCATACCCCCCAACCCTGAATAAGGTCCATGATCTCCACCCTGGACCAAGAAGGTGCCCGCCTTCTCCAGCCCCGTCAGGCTCCTGGGAGCTGGCAGATTGCTCCTGGGGAGCGGTGGAGGGCTGGCTGCCAGTGGCTTGCTGGCTCATATTTTGGGGCCTCTGGGTCAGGGGCCCCGGTGGCCACTGCTGGCTCTGGGCTGGCAGGCTTGGAGCTGGCACAGGCACTGTGGCCAGGGTCTACCCTTTTAATGGCTCTGGGGCTGGGGGAGAGGAGAGTAAGATTCCTGGTTGTGCCCAGAGTGGCCACCAGGGCTCCCTGGGAAGGGCTGGAGGCCCCCTATTTCGAATTAAGTGTCTCCATAGCACTTAATTCAAAATAGCTATTTCGAATTTGGTGTTACTCCTCATAGAATGAGGTTTACCAAATTCAAATTAAGAGCTCCGCTATTTTGAATAAAATTCAAAATAGCGATTTGCACGTATAGACGCTATTAAGGTTAATTCGAAATAACGGCTGTGATTTCAAATTAACTTTGCAGTGTAGACATACCCGTAGAGAATAGATGGAGAACTGTGTTCTAGTAATACAAGATCAAGAAGTGAAGCGTAGCCAGAATGAAGCAGATAACAGAGGAATGCTTTCTTTGCTCAGGGCCTCTGTGACGGGGGCAATCACAGAAGAACCCTGGGGGTGGGGAGGCTTCACAGAGTGCTGACAAAGCCACTGGCTGCTCTCTGGGGCTTCTCACCACCTGGTTCCGTTGGGCCAGATCTCCTGGTCTCCCCCAGCCAAGGCACACAGCTGAGATCACCGCCCCTTCCCTGAGTAG
This sequence comes from Rafetus swinhoei, assembly GCA_019425775.1. Lineage (NCBI taxonomy): Eukaryota > Metazoa > Chordata > Testudines > Trionychidae > Rafetus > Rafetus swinhoei. The sequence continues at coordinate 9,530,707 of CM033437.1, read as the reverse complement.
CAATACAGACACTGAAACTCTTCAGGATCAAGGAAAATACAGTTTGGGGCCCAGCTTCCCGGGAAACCACTCCCCAGATCGGATCAGAACCCCAAATAAATCATTCAGGCAAACCCCCTTTAGCAATGAAAGGAGAATGTACACACTGATTGCTCCCCCTGGGTAACAATTATTTACACTGGGATTGATAGTAAATAAAAGTGATTTTATTAAGTACAAGCAGTAGGATTTCATAAAATCTCAGAACACTAGGGAATGGGAATGACCTCGAGAGGTCATCGTGTCCACTCCCCTGCCCTTACAGCAGGACCAAGCACCATCTATGAGAGATGTCTGTCCAACCTGCTCTTAAATATCTCCACTGATGGAGATTCCATAACCTCTCTAGTCAATTTACTGTAGTGCTTAACCACCCTGACAGTTAGGAAGTTTTTCCTAATGTCCAAACTAAACCTCCCTTGCTGCAGTTTAAGTTCATTGCTTTTTGTCTGTTCATCACAGGCCAAGGAGAACAATTTTTCTCCCTCCTCCTTGTGGCACCCCTTTAGGTACTTGAAAACTACTATGATGTCCCCTCTCAGTCTTCTCTTTTCTAAGCTAAACAAGCCCAATTTTTTCAGTCTTCTCTCATAGGTGTTTTCTAGACCTTTAATCATTTTTGTTGCTCTTCTTTGGACCTTCTCCAATTTCTCCACATCTTTCTTGAAATGTGATGCCCAGAACTGGACACAATACTCCAATTGAGGCCTAATCAGAACTGAGTAAAGAAGAGTTGTTATGCCTTGCTCACAACACTCCTGTTAATGCACCCCAGAATCATGTTTGCTTTTTCGCACCAGTGTCACATTGTTGACTCATATTTAGCTTGTGGTCTACTATGACCCCTAGATCCCTTTCAGCAGTACTCCTTCCTATACAATCACTTCTCATTCTGTATGTGTGAAACTGATTGTTCCTTCCTAAGCAGAGTACTTTGCATTTCTCCTTATTAAACTTCATTCTATTTACCTCAGACCATTTCTCCAGTTTCACCAGATCTTTTTGAATTATGACCCTATCCTCTAAAGCACTTGCAACCCCTCCCACCTTGGTATCGTCTGCAAACTTAATAAGTGTACTCTCTATGCCATCATCTAAATAGTTGATGAAGATATTGAACAGAACCGGTTCCAAAACAGACCCCTGTGGAACCCCACTTGTTATGCCCTTCCAGCATGACTGTGAGATATTAATAACTATTCTCTAGAGCAATTATACAGCCAGTTATGCACCCACCTTATAGTAGCCCCATCTTGGTTGTGTTTCCCTAGTTTATTGATAAGAAGATCATACAAGACTGTATCAAATGCTTTAGTAAAGGCTTAGGTACACTTGGTAGATTTGGTAGATTTAAGTGGTTGCATGTGAAAATAAGCAGAGCAAAGTAGATTACAAATTTAAAATAACAAATCACATAGCTAATTCTAACACTTATTACAATCCTATCCTAAAACTATTCTTATTCCAGCTAAGCCTGCAAACCAGGGAAAATATTTCTACCTGGAGTCTCTGGTTCATTCTCTTGGGAGTCACATGCTAGCCAAAGACTTAGGCTACGTCTCGACTACACTGCTTTTCCGGAATACCTGAGGTATCCCGGAAAAGCCATGCCACCTCCAAGGAACACGTCCACTTTTTCAGAAACATTTTCGAAAAACCAGACACGCTCTTTCACCATGCCTGTAAACCTCTTTTTACAAGAAAGAAGGGATGTGTGAAAAGGGATTTTTTTTCCAAAATTTGGTGCCAAATTTTGGAAAAGCCTCTTTCAACAGTAAAGCAGAAAAAATGCTATTTGCGTACCACAAATTGCGTAACTTTTTCTGATTTAACTCTGCAGTCTAGACGGAGCCAAAGACACTGAAAATTTTGCATTTTAAATTGCTTCCCTTTCAGTCTGGGGTTCTCTGTTTCACATTTTCCCCTTCCTTGGAAAATTACCTGATCAGCCCCACCCCACTAGGGAGGTCAAGGCCACAGGACTTCATAAGTCCAACCACTGCTAAGACTTAAACGATCAAAGGGGCCTTTCACGGGTCATCACCTGGATATTGAGGGAAACACCCTTGATGGATATCCTGTGCACATGGAAAACCAGAAACCATCCCATACTCCGTTTCCCTAACTTTACACACAAGAGCGATACACACCCCAAGACAAGATCTACGGATCCAGCAGACGGAGACATTACAATTGATAGGTGTCATGAGGCATTTTCTCCCAAGCGTCTTTGAGTTATGCATATTGGTGTCCATAAGTCAATTTCATAAAGCAATGCGGGGTGGGGGGGGAGGGTTTGAAACCGTCAGAGACTAAATGGGATGAAAGACCTCGCTGATAAAAGAAGCAATTGAGCTAAGCACGACACAGCAAGGGTTTGGACAGGTCTATAGATAGAGAGCCTAAAAATACTTTGGAGAGACTAAAATCATTTCGGATAGCCTATGTCTCAGAGCATTAGATGGCGCTATCTGTTTCCAATATGGTAACACCTTTCTGAAGGTCAAGTCATATTTCCATCCCCATAATATTTGGTTTCTTTCAGCTTCTTCCTACCACAAAGAGGACCCTGTTTTAGATGGGTCATATGTCTACTATATTGCCAAGGAGGTAAGTTTCTCCCATGGAAACAGACATTCTCAGCATGGGTTCTCTGTAACTTGGTGCTCCACAGAAAGGGAATGAAGAACACAAGGCTCTCAGTGTTTCGGGTGACAAGTTTGTTCCTTTCTTTTGATGAGACACTGACTTGCAGTTACCCAGATTTATCTGAGACGCAAGTCACAGGTCTTACCTAATGGAATCCTTTGCCCAGTTCTGCTGTCCATAATGTAAGCTGGATGTTGATACATTGAAGATGCTTCAGAGGAGAGTCACAAGAGTTACTAAAAGATTAGAAAACCTGCCTTAAACTGATGTCTTGGAAGCACCTACAGGTGAAACACTGTTTCACAGAAGGCTGTTAGGACTTCCCCACAGACGTGTAATGGGACCCAAAGGGTAGAAAATGAAATAAAAGAAATTCTGACTGGAAATAACACCAAGAATAATTAACCGTTGGGACAATTAATCAGGGATCTTCACAGATTCTTCATCATGGAGAATTTTCAAATCCAGATTGGATGGTCACATAAAAGATCAACTCTCCGGATAATAACTCTCAGGCTGAGAAATTGCACAGGACAGCAATTATCTAGTGAGAGAGACTAGATAATCACAGTGCTCCCTTCTGCCCTTAGAGTCAGCCTCTGAGTCCTGAGGAGTCAGCTAGAGGCATTTTGCCTGCAGTCTCAGATTTTTTTTTTCAATTCATGACTTAGTATAACATTGGCCAGACACCGAGTCGCATGAGAATTTCTTCCCATAGGGCTCAAGTTAACTAAGTGTATTTCACAAGGTGCAAGGATCTTGCATGGCGGAACATTTTAGGAGAGAAAATTCATTCTTTGAGCCCATGAAATCTCTGTACTGAGGAATGAATGTACCATCTCCATCGCTACCACAGCAGGCTTGGAAATGGTCCCAGAGCATCCTGGGTTTAGCTCTATGTCACTATCCCCCACTGTTGCAGTGTCTGACGCTCCAAGAGGTGACAGCTGGACTCAGATCAGCCCTGACATGTCCCACAGGTGCCTCCTACATAATGTTGAAAGCTCTCAGCCTGGGAGTTATTCCTGTCATGGCAGTTCTTGAAGCACAACACAGTGTGTACCGGTGCAACAGGAGCGCCAGCCTTTACGTTTGTCACTCGGGTGGGAGCTTTCTTACTGGTAAGACACAATCACTGCTCTCCTAGCCAATGGAGCACGTGGGACAGGAGGCACCTTGTCTCCCCCCCTGCAGAGGAAGAGGAGGGAGCACAGGGGGGCAGTTTGGAGATTGTGGGAGGCAGGAGATTGATGGAGGAGCATAGAGAGGGGACCAGCAGACCAGTGCGGTGTTAGAGTCAGGAGAGCTGGGGATGGGAAGGAAGGTACAGAGTATGGTAGCAGATTGAAGCAGCTGAGGACCAAAGTTTGATGGTCCCCCTACAGTAACACTTGGAACTGGGGTTCCAATGAGTCCTCGGACTCTCTAGGCTGGGCTCCTCTCTCTCGTAGCCACAGGAGGGCTCCGAAGAAGTCGCTGGAGTGTCATAGCAAGTATAAATCAGGCCATATACTGAAGGCCCTGTTGGGAGTTATGAAAGATTTGGGGTTGGGGTTTGGCCTCCTTCGAACGAAAAGCAGGTCCATGAATTTTCAGTGTCAATCTGGAGTCACCAGATGAAGGCCCAATGTGAGAGCAAAATCTGGCTAGTATGTGGCCCATTCCTTTTGGGAGCCTACTGCAAATGTAGATATCCAGTGCAGTGGTTTGGGGTGTTTCTCCCAGCTATGCAGTGAGCTGATGGATTTGAAAGCTGGGGAGTTGCAGAGGAAAAATGCCACTACCCAAAAACAGGAAAGTACATAGCCAGGGAGAAGGACAAAGTAAGAGACAAGGAACTGATCTTAAGCAATACATTTCCTTAAGCTCATTCCAGTACATTTAAAGTTCTATCTTTACAAAGCAATTCCCTTAATGGTGAATTCCTGCCCAAGGTAGCCCTTGGCTTGCACCCTTCAGCCCTCTCTGACATCTTAAACTCTAATGCAGAAGGAGGCACTCACCAAAATCCTGCCCAGCGGAGAAGAGGAATTGCTTTATTATGACAGAGCCCTGAGGATCGGAATATGATCACACGTCTGAAACACGCTGCGTTGGGCAACGACCTTTATAATTCCTCCGTACAGTCCCTGTGTGCTCTAAGATTGGCAGAGCTCCCAGACAATTCCCTCGGCTCCATGAGCAATGAAAAGAGCTGAAAATCAACCCTGAGAAAAACAGTTGCTGAGCCTCCCCCAGAAGTGAAAAAATGATTCAACAATGCCAGGGGCTGAGATGGTCAGGAAAATCAATCTTGCAGACTATTCAGTCTAGAAAGCGACGATGGCTTTTTTTCCCCCTCTGTGTACTGTACTTTCATCTGCACTATGTTTTGGAATTGTACCATAAGACCCTGGACAAAAAACGATATTCAATTGATCGTAGCAGAAGACGACTGCATATGGAAATCCTTCTCCTAGCATTCATTGAATCACAGAATGTTAAAACTGGAAAGGACCTCGAGAGGTCATCGCGTCCAGTTCCCTGCCCTCATGGCAGGACAACCCACCATAGAGATCATCCCAGATAGATGTTCATCCAACTTGCTCTTAAATATCTCCAATGATGGAGATTCTACAACCTCCTTAGGCAATGTATTCCAATGCTTAGCCACCCTGACAGTTAGGAAGTTTTTCCTAATGTCCAACCTAAACCTCCCTTGCTGCAGTTTAAGCCAATTGCTTCTTGTCCTGTCATCAGAGGCCAAGGAGAACAATTTTTCTCTCTCCTCTTTGTAACACCATTTTAGATACTTGAAAACTGCTATCATGTCCCCTCTCAGTCTCCTATTTATAAATTAAACAAACCCAGTTCCTTCAGTCTTCCCTCACAGGTTATGCTCTCTAAACCTTTAATCATTTTTGTTGCTCTTCTTTGGACCTTCTCCAATTTCTACAAAGTTTCCTTGAAATGTAGTGTCCAAAACTGGACACATTACCCCAGGCTACGTCTAGACTGCTGCTTTTATTGGAATTTGTGTACCTTTTTCTGATAGTTTTCTCGGGAGATACTTTTCCAAAATTTGGCCCATCTGCACAAATTTTGGAACAACCTTCCCTTTCGGGAGAGCCCTTCTTTCTTGTGGCGTGAGGAAGACAGGACTTCCGAAAGAGCGTGTCTGCTCTTCCACAAAAAATGTGGGAAGAGCAGACACGTTCCTTGGATGCGGCAGAGTTTTTTCTGGGCTACCGGAGAACTCTGTAGCCTAGAAATAGCCTCAGTTGAGGCCTCATCAGTGCAGAATAGAGTAGAAGAATGACTTCTTGTGTCTTGCTCACAGCACTTCTGTGACTTTAGAACAGTACTCTCTGTGCTATTATCTAAATCATGCCCTTTCCTAAAGCATTGTGGCATGAAAGGTATTTGTCAGTATTCATTTGTGAGATCCAAAGGGGATGCAAATCCAGCAACTCCCAGGTATAGGTGGATCTTTCAGAAATCGTCACCGAAATGGCTTCTGCTGTTCTGGGTCAGAACAAGTACAGAGGGACTTCTCCACTCACTGTGCCATTCCTTCACCTCTCCCAGGGCCAACATGACCTGCAGTTCATCTCACATGGTGTCCCACCTGTGAGGAGGGAACAGTCTTGCACAAAAACAGAGCCTCATTAATTATGCAAATCAGGTGCGGCGATATTCCATGCTTTGCCTCATTTGCATGTTTTTTGCGCAAGAGAAAGCAGTGTAGACGTAATAGTGTTTAAGGTGCCACAGACTTCTCATTGTTTGTGAAAAAAACAATGTTATTTTTAGCTGTCTAGAAATATGTGATCTAAGTGAATGGGTCTCGTTTTCACTTGACTGTTTCTCATCAGAACCATACACAGTTTTTCTCACCTTCAAACCTTGTCACCTTTTCACCTTACTTGGACATACTGTATCCTTGCTTTGAAACAGACGCAACTATTATCCTGGCACAATTTTAATTGAAGTCATCTAATTAGTCTAAATATTTTTAATATGTAATATTCCTATTTTAGCTACCCCATTTTTGCTGGAATTCACTGTGCCAGGCATCCAATACCACCAACCTTTCTGGTGAAAACCCGAAACAAAGACATCATTAAGCACCTTTGCCGTTTCCATATTTTGTGCTAGAGTTTTTCCCTTTTCATTGAGTATCAGGCCTACCCTGTGATTGGTCTACCTGTTGCTTCTAATACATTTGTAAAATGTCTTCTTGGGTGCGTCTCCACTGCCCTCTTAGCTTGAAAGAAGATACGCAATTTTTTTCGATTCTCTTTAGAAATAGGCTTTTTCAAAATTTGGCGCATCTCCACACCACTTCCCTTATATCTCGTGGAACAAGGCTTACAGAGATGCCGGAATAGCAGGTCTGCTATATTTTGCAATAGCGGATGTGTCCGAAAAAAGTGGGGTAGCTATTTTGGGATACCTCAGGTATCCCGAAATAGCCTTGCAGTGTACATGTACCCCTTGTTATCCTTTATGTATCTTGCTAGTTTGATCTTGTTTTGTGCCTTGGCCTTTCTACTTTTTCATCTATGTACTTGTGCTATTTGTTTATATGCATCCTTTGTAATGTTACTTAGCTCCACTTTTAGTAGGACTCCTTTTTGATTTTTAGATCATTCAATATCTCCTGATTAAGCCAGGGTAGTCTCCTAAAATACTTCCTATCTTTCCTACGCAAGGTGATAGTTTGCTCGTGTGCCCTTAGTAATGTCTCCTTGAAAAACTGCTGCTGCCTTCATTTTTTCCCTCTGAGAATTGCTTCCAAATGGCTCTTACCTACCAACTCCCCTGAGTTTGCTAAAGTCCATCTTCTTGAAATCCAGGGTCCTTATTTTGCTGATCTCCCTCCCACCAGTTCTTAGAATCGTGTCCTCTGTCATTTCATGGTCATTTTCACCCAAGCTGCCATCCACTTTCAACTTTCCAACCAGTTCTTCCCTATTTGTCAACATCAGCTGTATAACAGACTCCCCTAAGTAACTTTGTCCCTATTTTGAAAGAAAGAAAGAAAGAAAGAAAGAAAGAAAAAGTGTCTCCAATGCATCCCAAAATCTTGCTGGATAAGCAGTACCCTGCTGTGTCATTTTCTTTACAGATGGCCAGATGGCCATCATCACCAACACCTGGCCTTCGGATAATTTACTTAGTTGTTTTAAAAAGCCTCGTCCAACTATTATTCCTGGTTAGGTGGTATTGGATGCCTGGCCGGGGACCACAGGGCACTTGAGACCACCACTCTGTGCTTCTGAGGCTGATGCAGTATCTCCTGGGGCACTCCAGAACCCACCCCACTTCCCTCCCTTCAGAGGATTCCTTATCCTTCAATGGCCCTAACCTTACACAGAAAGTATGGTCCCCACAGTTGTGCATGTAAGCTCTGAATGTTTATCAGAAGCGTTCACAAAGTACACAACCCAGCAGTTTGTCCTTCTTCCCTAATGCAGTGGGAGAGTAGGGTGGGCTGGGTTCAGCATTACCCCAGAGGAACTGTCTAGCATAATGATGTGAGTGGCCAGTCTCACTCCCTATACCCAGAAGCCTGCCTGACCTCAAAAAATCCCCTTCCTGGCAGAGTCCCCGTAACGGTGAGATGGCTGGCCCAAGGATTCCTGGGAAGCCGAACCCCCAGTCTCCTGGTCACTTAGGACCGAGGTAGGGGGTCCCCACTCCTGTGCACAGCCCACAGGAATGCTTCCCTGACTCACTGATCACTACACCCGGTTCGAACAAAACACCAACTTTAAGAAAAATAAAAAAAATTGGGAATGGTTCAAGGAACCATCACCTTGGGCACAGGGCGCAGTCCCTGTGGGCGCAGGGACTTCACCAATAGGAATCTGGGGAATGTAAGGAAAGTTCGCAGTCTGCTTCTCACACACCCCAGCACTCCTGCCTATGCCCTGCTGGAGCTGGGGTGATACCCCAGATAAGACACCTGCTCTGGCAGACACCACATACCCTGAGGTTCTAGGTGAGAAGGCCCTTATTTCCCACATTTGATCTCCCAGCCCCCATCACAGTCCAGCCTTCAGGGCACTCTTGTATGGTGACGTCTCCCAGTGGTGGGCCCTTTGTCCCTGACCCTCCCTTGTTCTCTCCAGCTGCTCATTATGCTCGGCTGCCATGTTATTTGGGACAGAGTTGGATGCTACTGTCCTGGCTGTGAACCTGCAGCTCCCTGCTGTAGCTCATGCCGGGCTCCCCATGGGCAGAACTGGTGTGTGCCAACCCAGCTCCCAATTCAGCTGCAGCTCTGTCTCTTAGCCCTGGCTGTTCTGGCTCAGTGCTGCTGCTTTGCCTCTGGCTTTTTCATCACTCAGCGCACGGTCAACCTGTGGAACTCCTTGCCAGAGGATGTGGTGAAGTCTAGGACATTAACAGGATTCAAAAAAAGAGCTAGATAGATTCATGGATGTTACGTCCATCAATGGCTATTAGACAGGATGGGTAGGAACGGTGTCCCTAGCCTCTGTTTCTCTGGAAATGAACAACAGGAGACGGATCATGTGAGGATTGTGTTCCTTCCCTCTGGGGGAATCTGGCATTGGTCACTGTCGGCAGACAGGATACTGGGCTAGATGGACCGTTGGTCTGACCCAGTATGGCCGTTCTTATGTTCTTATGGCTGAGCACTGCCTTCTAGGCTGCTTCTCTGACCCTTGTGTTTCTGCTGTTGCTGCCCTGCCTCCAGCTCAGATTGAGCTGCTTCTTAAAGCTTGCCCCATTTCTACTGCAGAGATAGCCTCACATCACTTGAAAACTCACTTAAGAGTTGTCCACTCTATTTCTTGAAAGACAGCAGTTCAGTCACCCATTAGTCTGCCCAGCAAACGGCAGCTGAAAGATTGTCTTCAATCCCTAGCACATAACTGATTACAAATAAAAAAGCTACAAGCCCTATGTGTGCCAAAATCGGCAGCAAATGGTTCAGAAGACAATCATATTCTAAATCAGCATGGGCAAATTGAGGGTGGTGGGAGGGAGGGACATATGGAGAGCTTGGCGAGAAGATGGGTGGACAGCATCCCACTGCCATGGAATCATGGCAGCCTGGGATGGGGAAATGGAGTGCAGCCGGGGGTGTAGAGTATGATGGGAGACTGAGGCAGCTGAGGAGCAAAGTGTGATGGGTTCTCCCTCAGAGGACATCTGACACTGGGGCTCCACTGAGCCCTCTGTCTCACCCATCTAGGTCCCCTTCCTCAATGTGCTGCAAAAAAATACTCCCAGTCTACTACCACCACCACCAGCATTCACACCTGACCTGTCACTGCGTGAATCCAGAATAAGGAGGTTACAGCCGAAATCAGCACCAGCTCCCTAGCCTAGATTCCAGAGCTGCACCATCCCAGCCTCCTGGAACTTCAGACCAGCATGATTTTTTCACCCTTCCCTCAATGTGGGGGGTACAGTGCACAATTGTGCTAACTGCACTGACATTTGTACCCTAGACACTTCACTTACAGGTGTACAATGTTTAGACCAAAACAAGTTTATTCACCACCACAAATAGAGTTTACATGAACATCAGGGATAGCAAACAAATCAATGTAGATTACCTAGGAAATAAACATAAATGAAAACTGTCCTTAGCCCATTACTTAGGTTGACTACAAATTTCATGTTTCTTACAATGCAAAGCAGTCTGGCAGATTCACCAGGCAAAAGTTTCATTTGCTTTGCAGCTTGGGTTTCTCAGTTTCCATACAGATACTTGAAATCCTGTTAGACTGGGTACAGTCCTTCTCCCATGCTGTTATTTCCCCTTCCCCCCATTAGGTGTTTGCAGGAGTTCTCGCGTATAAGGAGTAAGCAAACACAAGGATGTCCCTCCCTGTCTTGTATAGATTGCTTCAAAACTTGTTCCCTTACCTCTGCATCCATCAGGTGCAAATGATCCCAGGGCCACTTGAGCAGCTTTGGGGGCCAATATGCAAGCTGTACAAGCCCCCCCAGAACTTTTTCATTCCAGTGCACAGTATGGCCATTCTTATTTTCTTATATTCTTAATGTTAGGAGTATTTTTTTTCGTATGCAGCAGTATTCTGGTACGATCAATTGACTATAGGTTTTAGTCCTCCATATTGTGTTACCATTCCCAAACACAGTGGAGATGAAAATACATTACACAGAAGAAAAACAATTCTTCACTTGCTAGGCTGATCGGTCTGCAAGATTCAAATTGCCCTCACAATTGGACCCTTTGGTATTGGTGGTACATTTTATCACTCCCGGGGGAGGCTCTCAAGCTGTTGTTCTCCACAGCTGATTTTCTGCTCTTCTCGATGCTCATGGAGTTGAGGGATTTGTCTGGAAGTGCTGCCAACCTCAGAACACACAGGGATTGTACGGAGGAATTACAAAAGGTCTCTGTCTAGCACAGTGTATGCCAGACATGTGAGCTTGCTTCTCATACGAAAGGACACTGACATTTTTAATCAATTATTTCTGATTGCATTCCATGATGCAAGCCACTGTCCACATTTTGTGTTAAAGTAATTTGTCATTGTTAGTCATTATTAGGCTTATTCTTCCAGCTTCCTGAATGATTGGACATAAGAAAATCAGGCACATTTTGCTTGCTGGACAATGGTACATATGATAATCATGTTCATCATTGCTGTTTCTCTACTCTTTGGGTATTGAAGGCTTAGATTTAATTCAACAAACTGATCAAAAATTCTGTTCATAGAGGCCACGTCTAAACTACACAGAAAATCGATGCTGCTGCAGTCCATCAGCTGGGGTTCTAATGAGCGAGTCTAGTGAAGGCACCTCCATCAGCATCACTAGTCCTGCTCCTCATGAGGAGTAAGAATTTGATAGGAGCATTTGCTCCCATTGACCTCCCCGCTAGATGGAGAGCCTGAAAACAGGATTTAAGATACATCGACTCCAACTACATAATTAACATAGCTGGAGTTGCATGTCTAAGTTGTCTTTCCCCTTTAGTGTAGACCATACCAGAGAGATTAATGGAAAGCCCCCCCTTACATCAGAAATTTGTACTTTCTTCTGGTAGTTTAGGAGCTATGGAGAGGATGAACGGAAGCGTGTAGTAGGTTGGCAGCTCACAGATGACATGAAAGCAGTCAGGTGAATAACAGAAAGAGAGAACTGAGCAGTCTTTGGTGATGAAGTATTTAGATATTAGGCACAAGGAATTTCTGGGACTCTAACCTTTCACAGAGCAGAGCTAAGTTAAGCTTTAACAGACCACTGTCTGCACACATACTTGCCCAATCTGTCACGAAGCTCTTTGGTTAGGACCCCATAAATGATGGGGTTGAGCATGGGAGGAACGAGGAGATAGACGTTGGCCAGGATGATGTGAACATGAGGAGCAATGCCCTGACCAAACCGCTGTGTCATCACAGAGAAGAGGCTGGGAATACAATATAACAGCATCACACAGAAGTGGGCCGTGCAGGTGCTGAGGGCTTTGTGGTAGGCTTTCTTGGAAGATATTCTGAGGACGGCCCTGATGATCAGACCATAGGACAGGGCTATGAGACTCTGGTCCAATCCCATATTTATGATCATTATCACCAAACCGTACATCCTGATGACTGTGATGTCCCCACAAGAGAGCTTTGCCACAGCAATGCTCTCACAGTACGTCTGGGGGATGAGGCGGTTGGCACAGAACGCTAGCCTGCTCATGAGCAAGGGTAGGGGTAGAATGATGAGAGCAGCTCTAATCAAACCCACTAGCCCTAGCCTCATTATTCGTACATTAGTGAGGATGGTGGGGTATCTCAGAGGCTTACATATGGCAACATAGCGATCGAAGGCCATTGTCACGAGGACAGATGATTGTGTAACCAAAACCATGTTCAGGAAGAACGACTGGGTGAGGCAGCCACTCAGAGTAATGTCTTTCAAATTGAACCAAAATATGCACAGAGCCTTCGGCACCACTAGGGTAGATGTGGTTATGTCCGTGAGCCCCAACATGCAGAGCAGCAGGTACATCGGCTTTTGCAGGGTCTGATCTTTGCCTACAAGAAACAGAATCATGACATTTCCCAGCAGGCTGATAATGTAGCACATAGAGAACGGGATGGAAATCCAGAGGTGGGCCGCTTCCAGACCGTAAATACCCATTAGAATGAACGCCGAAGTGTCAGAGGGGGTGAGGTTGAAATCCGCCATGAAGCTGTCAGAGCATGAATCACCCTTCGAAATGCGCAAGGTACCTGCAAAGGGCGAGAGGAACGGGGAAGGGGGGATTACATGCTTTCTAACACATTGTATGGTGAATAATGTATAATTATGAACTATACAAAAAGGGGGTTGAGCAGTGAGGTGGCAACATTCACAGGTGGTGCTTGATTAATGAGACTATACTCAACTCCAGGAAATCCTCAGGGAGCAAGAGAAACCCTATGAAAGGTCAGAACAATGGCAGATGAACTTCAAAGTCAGATACTTCAGTAATCTATACTCATTGGAGCAGAATTCTTGAACTCTTCATACACCTAACCCTCAATTAACTACACTGAGGACACTGACCTGGGCGTTATGATACCAGCTCTGTGCAACCGTGCCCAAAGTTCACACACACTCTGCTACAGACATATTGGGCGGTCTAGAAGGGGGGTTTGGGGAAATCATACAGAAAATATAATGTAATGTGGCCAGTCAGTGAGACTGTGTCTCTACACTGCACGCTTATTTCAAAATAAGATATTCCAAAATAGTTCTTCCAAAATAGCTTATTTCCAAATAGCACATCTACACTGCAGGGAAGCCTCAACATTAGTCTAAGGCAGCTTTCCCTAATGTAGACGTGCTATCTTGATTTAGAGCCTCAGGAGGCAGTGGGGAGGAATAAATTAGAACGGCCCTGGTGAGGGGCTATTTGGAAATATCAGCAGTAGAGCGTCGACACAGGCCTTATTTTGAAATAGCTATTATTCCTCATAGAATGAAGTTTGCAGATTTCAGAATAAGCCGTCCATTATTTTGAACACTAGTTGTCTCAAAATAACAGTGCAGTGAAGACACACCCTGAATGTTTCACACCCCAATGCACACCACTGTGTAGTACGGGGCACCCTTGTCAAAAAAAGACGTTGCAGAACTAGAAGGGTTCGTGGAAGGTCAACGAGAATGATCAAAGAGCTGGGGATAGGGACATAGGTTGAGTGGTTGAAAAAAACCACCTGGATTGTTACCTTGCAAATGAGATGAATGAGAAGGTTTATGAGAAAAAACCCTGTAAAATACTGACTGGTAGAGAATAGATGGAGAAATGTGTTATGGTAATACAAGATCAAGAAGTGATCTTCGTAGCGAATGTGAAGCAGATAACAGAGGAATGCTTTCTTTGCTAAGGGCCTCTGTGATAGGGGCAAACACAGAAGACCCCGGGGAGCAAGGGGGGCTTCCCAGAGTGCTGACAAAGCCACTGACACTTGCCTTCCTGCAAGTGACACTTGCCTTCCTGGTTCTGTTGGGCCAGATCTCCAAGGCACAGAGCTGAGATCACTGCCCCTACCCCGAGTAGCAATACAGACACTGAAATTCTTCAGGATCAAGGAAAATACAGTTGTGGGCCCAGCTTCCAGGGAAACCCCTCCCCAAATGGGATCAGAACCCCAAATAAATCATTCAGGCAAACCCCCTTTAGCAATGAAAGGAGGATGTACACACTGATTGCTCCCCTTGGAACAATTATTTACACGGGCTTGATAGTAAATAAAAGTGATTTTATTAAGTACAAGCAGTAGGATTTTATTGAATCTAAGAATACTAGAATGGGAATGACCTCAAGAGGTCATTGAGTCCAGTCCCCTGCCCTTACAGCAGGAACAAACACCATCTAGACCATCCCTGAGAGATGTCTATCCAACGTGCTCTTAAATATCTCCAGTGATGGAGATTCCACAATCTTCCTAGGCAACTTATTCCAATGTTCAACCACCCCGACAGTTAGGAAGTTTTTCCTAATGTCCAACCTAAACCTCCCTTGCTGCAATTTAAGTCCATTGCTTTACGTCTGTTCATCACAGGCCAAGGAGAACATTTTTTCTCCCTCCTCCTTGTGGCACCCCTTTACCTACTTGAAAACTGCTATGATGTCCACTCTCAATTTTCTCTTTTCTAAACTAAACAAGCCCAATTCTTTCAATCTTCTCTCATAGGTGTTTTCTAGACCTTTAATCATTTTTGTTGCTCTTCTTTGGACCTTCTCCAATTTCTCCACATCTTTCTTGAAATGTGATGCCCAGAACTTGACAGAATACTTCAACTGAGGCCTAATCAGCGCTGAGTGAAGAAGAATGACTTCTCGTGTCTTGCTCACAACACACCTGTTAATTCACCCCAGAATCATGTTTGGTTTTTTGCAACAGTGTCACACTATTGACTCATATTTAGCTTGTGGTCTACTACGACCCCAGATCCCTTTCAGTAGTACTCCTCCCTGGATAATCACTTCTCATTCTGTATGTGTGAAACTGATTGTTCCTTCCTAAGCAGTGTACTTTGCATTTGTCCATATTAAACTTCATCCTATTTACCTCAGACCATATCTCCAGTTTGACCAGATCTTTTTGAATTATGACCCTATCCTCCAAAACACTTGCAACCCTCCCACCTTGGAATCATCTGAAAACTTAATAAGTGTACTCTCTATGCCATCATCTAAATAGTTGATGAAGATATTGAACAGAACCAGTTCTAAAACAGACCTTTGTGGAATCCCACTTGTTATGCCCTTCCAGCATGACTGTGAGATATTAATAACTATTCACTGAGAACAGTTATTCAGCCAGTTATGCACCCACCTTTTAATAACCCCATCTGGGTTGTGTTTCCCTAGATTATTGATAAGAAGATCATACAAGACTGTATCGAATGCTTTAGTAAAGGCTTAGGTACTTGGTAGATTTGGTAGATTTAAGTGGTTGCAAGTGAAAATAAGCAGAGCAAAGTAGATTACAAATTTAAAATAACAAATCACATAGCTAATTCTAACACTTATTACAATCCTATCCTAAAACTATTCTTATTCCAGCTAAGCCTGCAAACCAGGGAAAATATTTCTACCTGGAGTCTCTGGTTCATTCTCTTGGGAGTCACATGCTAGCCAAAGACTTAGGCTACGTCTCGACTACACTGCTTTTCCAGGATACCGGAGGTATCCTGGAAAAGCCATGCCACCTCCAAGGAACACGTCCACTTTTTCAGAAACATTTTCGAAAAACCGGATGCACTCTTTCACCATGCCTGTAAACCTCTTTTTACAAGAAAGAAGGGATGTGTGAGAAGGGATTTTTTTTCCAAAATTTGGTGCCAAATTTTGGAAAAGCCTCTTTCAACAGTAAAGCAGAAAAAATGCTATTTGCGTACCACAAATTGCGTAACTTTTTCTGATTTAACTCTGCAGTCTAGACGGAGCCAAAGACACTGAAAATTTTGCATTTTAAATTGCTTCCCTTTCAGTCTGGGGTTCTCTGTTTCACATTTTCCCCTTCCTTGGAAAATTACCTGATCAGCCCCACCCCACTAGGGAGGTCAAGGCCACAGGACTTCATAAGTCCAACCACTGCTAAGACTTAAACGATCAAAGGGGCCTTTCACGGGTCATCACCTGGATATTGAGGGAAACACCCTTGATGGATATCCTGTGCACATGGAAAACCAGAAACCATCCCATACTCCGTTTCCCTAACTTTACACACAAGAGCGATACACACCCCAAGACAAGATCTACGGATCCAGCAGACGGAGACATTACAATTGATAGGTGTCATGAGGCATTTTCTCCCAAGCATCTTTGAGTTATGCATATTGGTGTCCATAAGTCAATTTCATAAAGCAATGCGGGGTGGGGGGGAGGGTTTGAAACCGTCAGAGCCTAAATGGGATGAAAGACCTCGCTGATAAAAGAAGCAATTGAGCTAAGCACGACACAGCAAGGGTTTGGACAGGTCTATAGATAGAGAGCCTAAAAATACTTTGGAGAGACTAAAATCATTTCGGATAGCCTATGTCTCAGAGCATTAGATGGCCGCTATCTGTTTCCAATATGGTAACACCTTTCTGAAGGTCAAGTCATATTTCCATCCCCATAATATTTGGTTTCTTTCAGCTTCTTCCTACCACAAAGAGGACCCTGTTTTAGATGGGTCATATGTCTACTATATTGCCAAGGAGGTAAGTTTCTCCCATGAAACAGACATTCTCAGCATGGGTTCTCTGTAACTTGGTGCTCCACAGAAAGGGAATGAAGAACACAAGGCTCTCAGTGTTTCGGGTGACAAGTTTGTTCCTTTCTTTTGATGAGACACTGACTTGCAGTTACCCAGATTTATCTGAGACGCAAGTCACAGGTCTTACCTAATGGAATCCTTTGCCCAGTTTTGCTGTCCATAATGTAAGATGGATGTTTATACATTGAAGATGCTTCAGAGGAGAGTCACAAGAGTTACTAAAAGATTAAAAAACCTGCCTTAAACTGATGTCTTGGAAGCACCTACAGGTGAAACACTGTTTCACAGAAGGCTTTTAGGACTTCCCCACAGACGTGTAATGGGACCCAAAGGGTAGAAAATGAAATAAAAGAAATTCTGACTGGAAATAACACCAAGAATAATTAACCGTTGGGACAATTAATCAGGGATCTTCACAGATTCTTCATCATGGAGAATTTTCAAATCCAGATTGGATGGTCACATACAAGATCAACTCTCCGGATAATAACTCTCAGGCTGAGAAATTGCACAGGACAGCAATTATCTAGTGAGAGAGACTAGATAATCACAGTGCTCCCTTCTGCCCTTAGAGTCAGCCTCTGAGTCCTGAGGAGTCAGCTAGAGGCATTTTGCCTGCAGTCTCAGATTTTTTTTTTCAATTCATGACTTAGTATAACATTGGCCAGACACCGGAGTCGCATGAGAATTTCTTCCCATAGGGCTCAAGTTAACTAAGTGTATTTCACAAGGTGCAAGGATCTTGCATGGCGGAACATTTTAGGAGAGAAAATTCATTCTTTGAGCCCATGAAATCTCTGTACTGAGGAATGAATGTACCATCTCCATCGCTACCACAGCAGGCTTGGAAATGGTCCCAGAGCATCCTGGGTTTAGCTCTATGTCACTATCCCCCACTGTTGCAGTGTCTGACGCTCCAAGAGGTGACAGCTGGACTCAGATCAGCCCTGACATGTCCCACAGGTGCCTCCTACATAATGTTGAAAGCTCTCAGCCTGGGAGTTATTCCTGTCATGGCAGTTCTTGAAGCACAACACAGTGTGTACCGGTGCAACAGGAGCGCCAGCCTTTACGTTTGTCACTCGGGTGGGAGCTTTCTTACTGGTAAGACACAATCACTGCTCTCCTAGCCAATGGAGCACGTGGGACAGGAGGCACCTTGTCTCCCCCCCCCCTGCAGAGGAAGAGGAGGGAGCACAGGGGGGCAGTTTGGAGATTGTGGGAGGCAGGAGATTGATGGAGGAGCATAGAGAGGGGACCAGCAGACCAGTGCGGTGTTAGAGTCAGGAGAGCTGGGGATGGGAAGGAAGGTACAGAGTATGGTAGCAGATTGAAGCAGCTGAGGACCAAAGTTTGATGGTCCCCCCTACAGTAACACTTGGAACTGGGGTTCCAATGAGTCCTCGGACTCTCTAGGCTGGGCTCCCTCTCTCTCGTAGCCACAGGAGGGCTCCCGAAGAAGTCGCTGGAGTGTCATAGCAAGTATAAATCAGGCCATATACTGAAGGCCCTGTTGGGAGTTATGAAAGATTTGGGGGGTTGGGGTTTGGCCTCCTTCGAACGAAAAGCAGGTCCCATGAATTTTCAGTGTCAATCTGGAGTCACCAGATGAAGGCCCAATGTGAGAGCAAAATCTGGCTAGTATGTGGCCCATTCCTTTTGGGAGCCTACTGCAAATGTAGATATCCAGTGCAGCGGTTTGGGGTGTTTCTCCCAGCTATGCAGTGAGCTGATGGATTTGAAAGCTGGGGAGTTGCAGAGGAAAAATGCCACTACCCAAAAACAGGAAAGTACATAGCCAGGGAGAAGGACAAAGTAAGAGACAAGGAACTGATCTTAAGCAATACATTTCCTTAAGCTCATTCCAGTACATTTAAAGTTCTATCTTTACAAAGCAATTCCCTTAATGGTGAATTCCTGCCCAAGGTAGCCCTTGGCTTGCACCCTTCAGCCCTCTCTGACATCTTAAACTCTAATGCAGAAGGAGGCACTCACCAAAATCCTGCCCAGCGGAGAAGAGGAATTGCTTTATTATGACAGAGCCCTGAGGATCGGAATATGATCACACGTCTGAAACACGCTGCGTTGGGCAACGACCTTTATAATTCCTCCGTACAGTCCCTGTGTGCTCTAAGATTGGCAGAGCTCCCAGACAATTCCTCGGCTCCATGAGCAATGAAAAGAGCTGAAAATCAACCCTGAGAAAAACAGTTGCTGAGCCTCCCAGGAGTGAAAAAATGATTCAACAATGCCAGGGGCTGAGATGGTCAGGAAAATCAATCTTGCAGACTATTCAGTCTAGAAAGCGACGATGGCTTTTTCCCCCTCTGTAGTACTCTACTTTCATCTGCACTATGTTTTGGAATTGTACCATAAGACCCTGGACAAAAACGATATTCAATTGATCGTAGCAGAAGACGACTGCATATGGAAATCCTTCTCCTAGCATTCATTGAATCACAGAATGTTAAAACTGGAAAGGACCTCGAGAGGTCATCGTCCAGTTCCCTGCCCTCATGGCAGGACAACCCACCATAGAGATCATCCCAGATAGATGTTCATCCAACTTGCTCTTAAATATCTCCAATGATGGAGATTCTACAACCTCCTTAGGCAATGTATTCCAATGCTTAGCCACCCTGACAGTTAGGAAGTTTTTCCTAATGTCCAACCTAAACCTCCCTTGCTGCAGTTTAAGCCAATTGCTTCTTGTCCTGTCATCAGAGGCCAAGGAGAACAATTTTTTCTCTCTCCTCTTTGTAACACCATTTTAGATACTTGAAAACTGCTATCATGTCCCCCTCTCAGTCTCCTATTTATAAATTAAACAAACCCAGTTCCTTCAGTCTTCCCTCACAGGTTATGCTCTCTAAACCTTTAATCATTTGTGTTGCTCTTCTTTGGACCTTCTCCAATTTCTACAAAGTTTCCTTGAAATGTAGTGTCCAAAACTGGACACATTACCCCAGGCTACGTCTAGACTGCTGCTTTTATTGGAATTTGTGTACCTTTTCTGATAGTTTTCTCGGGAGATACTTTTCCAAAATTTGGCCCATCTGCACAAATTTTGGAACAACCTTCCCTTTCGGGAGAGCCCTTCTTTCTTGTGGCGTGAGGAAGACAGGACTTCCGAAAGAGCGTGTCTGCTCTTCCACAAAAAATGTGGGAAGAGCAGACACGTTCCTTGGATCTTGACAGAGTTTTCTGGGCTACCGGAGAACTCTGTAGCCTAGAAATAACCTCAGTTGAGGCCTCATCAGTGCAGAATAGAGTAGAAGAATGACTTCTTGTGTCTTGCTCACAGCACTTCTGTGACTTTAGAACAGTACTCTCTGTGCTATTATCTAAATCATGCCCTTTCCTAAAGCATTGTGGCATGAAAGGTATTTGTCAGTATTCATTTGTGAGATCCAAAGGGGATGCAAATCCAGCAACTCCCAGGTATAGGTGGATCTTTCAGAAATCGTCACCGAAATGGCTTCTGCTGTTCTGGGTCAGAACAAGTACAGAGGACTTCTCCACTCACTGTGCGATTCCTTCACCTCTCCCAGGGCCAACATGACCTGCAGTTCATCTCACATGGTGTCCCACCTGTGAGGAGGAACAGTCTTGCACAAAAACAGAGCCTCATTAATTATGCAAATGAGGTGCGGCGATATTCCATGCTTTGCCTCATTTGCATGTTTTTTGCACAAGAGAAAGCAGTGTAGACGTAATAGTGTTTAAGGTGCCACAGACTTCTCATTGTTTGTGAAAAAAACAATGTTATTTTTAGCTGTCTAGAAATATGTGATCTAAGTGAATGGGTCTCGTTTTCACTTGACTGTTTCTCATCAGAACCATACACAGTTTTTCTCACCTTCAAACCTTGTCACCTTTTCACCTTACTTGGACATACTGTATCCTTGCTTTGAAACAGACGCAACTATTATCCTGGCACAATTTTAATTGAAGTCATCTAATTAGTCTAAATATTTTTAATATGTAATATTCCTATTTTAGCTACCCCATTTTTGCTGGAATTCACTGTGTGCCAGGCATCCAATACCACCAACCTTTCTGGTGAAAACAAAGACATCATTAAGCACCTTTGCCGTTTCCATATTTTGTGCTAGAGTTTTCCCTTTTCATTGAGTATCAGGCCTACCCTGTGATTGGTCTACCTGTTGCTTCTAATACATTTGTAAAATGTCTTCTTGAGTGCGTCTCACTGCCCTCTTAGCTTGAAAGAAGATACGCAATTTTTTTCGATTCTCTTTAGAAATAGGCTTTTTCAAAATTTGGCGCATCTCCACACCACTTCCCTTATATCTCGTGGAACAAGGCTTACAGAGATGCCGGAATAGCAGGTCTGCTATATTTTGCAATAGCGGATGTGTCCGAAAAAAGTGGGGTAGCTATTTTGGGATAGCTCAGGTATCCCGAAATAGCCTTGCAGTGTACATGTACCCCTTGTTATCCTTTATGTATCTTGCTAGTTTGATCTTGTTTTGTGCCTTGGCCTTTCTACTTTTTCATCTATGTACTTGTGCTATTTGTTTATATGCATCCTTTGTAATGTTACTTAGCTCCACTTTTAGTAGGACTCCTTTTTGATTTTAGATCATTCAATATCTCCTGATTAAGCCAGGGTAGTCTCCTAAAATACTTCCTATCTTTCCTACATGGTGATAGTTTGCTCGTGTGCCCTTAGTAATGTCTCCTTGAAAAACTGCTGCTGCCTTCATTTTTTCCCTCTGAGAATTGCTTCCAAATGGCTCTTACCTACCAACTCCCTAGGTTTGCTAAAGTCCATCTTCTTGAAATCCAGGGTCCTTATTTTGCTGATCTCCCTCCCACCAGTTCTTAGAATCGTGTCCTCTGTCATTTCATGGTCATTTTCACCCAAGCTGCCATCCACTTTCAACTTTCCAACCAGTTCTTCCCTATTTGTCAACATCAGCTGTATAACAGACTCCCTAAGTAACTTTGTCCCTATTTTGAAAGAAAGAAAGAAGAAAGAAAGAAAGAAAGAAAGAAAGAAAGAAAGAAAGAAAGAAAGAAAGAAAGAAAGAAAGAAAAAGTGTCTCCAATGCATCCCAAAATCTTGCTGGATAAGCAGTACCCTGCTGTGTCATTTTCTTTACAGATGGCCAGATGGCCATCATCACAACACCTGGCCTTGGATAATTTACTTAGTTGTTTTAAAGCCTCGTCCAACTATTATTCCTGGTTAGGTGGTATTGGATGCCTGGCCGGGGACCACAGGGCACTTGAGACCACCACTCTGTGCTTCTGAGGCTGATGCAGTATCTCCTGGGGCACTCCAGAACCCACCACTTCCCTCCCTTCAGAGGATTCCTTATCCTTCAATGGCCTAACCTTACACAGAAAGTATGGTCCCCACAGTTGTGCATGTAAGCTCTGAATGTTTATCAGAAGCGTTCACAAAGTACACAACCCAGCAGTTTGTCCTTCTTCCCTAATGCAGTGGAGAGTAGGGTGGGCTGGGTTCAGCATTACCCAGAGGAACTGTCTAGCATAATGATGTGAGTGGCCAGTCTCACTCCCTATACCCAAAAGCCTGCCTGACCTCAAAAAATTCCCTTCCTGGCAGAGTCCCCGTAACGGTGAGATGGCTGGCCATAGGATTCCTGGGAAGCCGAACCCCCAGTCTCCTGGTCACTTAGGACCGAGGTAGGGGGTCCCCACTCCTGTGCACAGCCCACAGGAAATGCTTCCCTGACTCACTGATCATTACATCCAGTTCGAACAAAACACCAACTTTAAGAAAAATAAAAAAAATTGGGAATGGTTCAAGGAACCATCACCTTGAGCACAGGCGCAGTCCCTGTGGGCGAGACTTCACCAATAGGCATCTGGGGAATGTAAGGAAAGTTCACAGTCTGCTTCTCACACACCCCAGCACTCCTGCCCATGCCCTGCTGGAGCTGGGGTGATACCCCAGATAAGACACCTGCTCTGGCAGACACCACATACCCTGAGGTTCTAGGTGAGAAGGCCCTTATTTCCCACATTTGCCCTCCCAGCCCCCATCAGAGTCCAGCCTTCAGGGCACTCTTGTATGGTGATGTCTCCCAGTGGTGGGCCCTTTGTCCCTGACCCTCCCTTGTTCTCTCCAGCTGCTCATTATGCTCGGCTGCCATGTTATTTGGGACAGAGTTGGATGCTACTGTCCTGGCTGTGAACCTGCAGCTCCCTGCTGTAGCTCACGCCGGGCTCCCCATGGGCAGAACTGGTGTGTGCCAACCCAGCTCCCAATTCAGCTGCAGCTCTGTCTCTTAGCCCTGGCTGTTCTGGCTCAGTGCTGCTGCTTTGCCTCTGGCTTTTTCATCACTCAGCGCACAGTCAACCTGTGGAACTCCTTGCCAGAGGATGTGGTGAAGGCTAGGACTTTAACAGGATTCAAAAAAGAGCTAGATAGATTCATGGAAGATATGTCCAACAATGGCTATTAGACAGAATGGGTAGGAACGGTGTCCCTAGCCTCTGTTTCTCTGGAAATGAACAACAGGAGACGGATCATGTGAGGATTGTGTTCCTTCCCTCTGGGGAATCTGGCATTGGTCACTGTCGGCAGACAGGATACTGGGCTAGATGGACCGTTGGTCTGACCCAGTATGGCCGTTCTTATGTTCTTATGGCTGAGCACTGCCTTCTAGGCTGCTTCTCTGACCCTTGTGTTTCTGCTGTTGCTGCCCTGCCTCCAGCTCAGATTGAGCTGCTTCTTAAAGCTTGCCCCATTTCTACTGCAGAGATAGCCTCACATCACTTGAAAACTCACTTAGAGTTGTCCACTCTATTTCTTGAAAGACAGCAGTTCAGTCACCCATTAGTCTGCCCAGCAAACGGCAGCTGAAAGATTGTCTTCAATCCCTAGCACATAACTGATTACAAATAAAAAAGCTACAAGCCCTATGTGTGCCAAAATCGGCAGCAAATGGTTCAGAAGACAATCATATTCTAAATCAGCATGGGCAAATTGAGGGTGGTGGGAGGGAGGGACATATGGAGAGCTTGGCGAGAAGATGGGTGGACAGCATCCCACTGCCATGGAATCATGGCAGCCTGGGATGGGGAAATGGAGTGCAGCCGGGGGTGTAGAGTATGATGGGAGACTGAGGCAGCTGAGGAGCAAAGTGTGATGGGTTCTCCCTCAGAGGACATCTGACACTGGGGCTCCACTGAGCCCTCTGTCTCACCCATCTAGGTCCCCTTCCTCAATGTGCTGCAAGCTGCAAAAATACTCCCAGTCTACTACCACCACCACCAGCATTCACACCTGACCTGTCACTGCGTGAATCCAGAATAAGGAGGTTACAGCCGAAATCAGCACCAGCTCCCTAGCCTAGATTCCAGAGCTGCACCATCCCAGCCTCCTGGAACTTCAGACCAGCATGATTTTTTCACCCTTCCCTCAATGTGGGGGGTACAGTGCACAATTGTGCTAACTGCACTGACATTTGTACCCTAGACACTTCACTTACAGGTGTACAATGTTTAGACCAAAACAAGTTTATTCACCACCACAAATAGAGTTTACATGAACATCAGGGATAGCAAACAAATCAATGTAGATTACCTAGGAAATAAACATAAATGAAAACTGTCCTTAGCCCATTACTTAGGTTGACTACAAATTTCATGTTTCTTACAATGCAAAGCAGTCTGGCAGATTCACCAGGCAAAAGTTTCATTTGCTTTGCAGCTTGGGTTTCTCAGTTTCCATACAGATACTTGAAATCCTGTTAGACTGGGTACAGTCCTTCTCCCATGCTGTTATTTCCCCTTCCCATTAGGTGTTTTGCAGGAGTTCTCGTATAAGGAGTAAGCAAACACAAGGATGTCCCTCCCTGTCTTGTATAGATTGCTTCAAAACTTGTTCCCTTACCTCTGCATCCATCAGGTGCAAATGATCCCAGGGCCACTTGAGCAGCTTTGGGGGCCAATATGCAAGCTGTACAAGCCCCCCCAGAACTTTTTCATTCCAGTGCACAGTATGGCCATTCTTATTTTCTTATATTCTTAATGTTAGGAGTATTTTTTTCGTATGCAGCAGTATTCTGGTACGATCAATTGACTATAGGTTTTAGTCCTCCATATTGTGTTACCATTCCCAAACACAGTGGAGATGAAAATACATTACACAGAAGAAAAACAATTCTTCACTTGCTAGGCTGATCGGTCTGCAAGATTCAAATTGCCCTCACAATTGGACCCTTTGGTATTGGTGGTACATTTTATCACTCCCGGGAGGCTCTCAAGCTGTTGTTCTCCACAGCTGATTTTCTGCTCTTCCGATGCTCATGGAGTTGAGGATTTGTCTGGAAGTGCTGCCAACCTCAGAACACACAGGGATTGTACGGAGGAATTACAAAAGGTCTCTGTCTAGCACAGTGTATGCCAGACATGTGAGCTTGCTTCTCATACGAAAGGACACTGACATTTTTAATCAATTATTTCTGATTGCATTCCATGATGCAAGCCACTGTCCACATTTTGTGTTAAAGTAATTTGTCATTGTTAGTCATTATTAGGCTTATTCTTCCAGCTTCCTGAATGATTGGACATAAGAAAATCAGGCACATTTTGCTTGCTGGACAATGGTACATATGATAATCATGTTCATCATTGCTGTTTCTCTACTCTTTGGGTATTGAAGGCTTAGATTTAATTCAACAAACTGATCAAAAATTCTGTTCATAGAGGCCACGTCTAAACTACACAGAAAATCGATGCTGCTGCAGTCCATCAGCTGGGGTTCTAATGGCGAGTCTAGTGAAGGCACCTCCATCAGCATCACTAGTCCTGCTCCTCATGAGGAGTAAGAATTTGATAGGAGCATTTGCTCCCATTGACCTCCCGCTAGATGGAGAGCCTGAAAACAGGATTTAAGATACATCGACTCCAACTACATAATTAACATAGCTGGAGTTGCATGTCTAAGTTGTCTTTCCCCTTTAGTGTAGACCATACCAGAGAGATTAATGGAAAGCCCCCTTACATCAGAAATTTGTACTTTCTTCTGGTAGTTTAGGACCTATGGAGAGGATGAACGGAAGCGTGTAGTAGGTTGGCAGCTCACAGATGACATGAAAGCAGTCAGGTGAATAACAGAAAGAGAACTGAGCAGTCTTTGGTGATGAAGTATTTAGATATTAGGCACAAGGAATTTCTGGGACTCTAACCTTTCACAGAGCAGAGCTAAGTTAAGCTTTAACAGACCACTGTCTGCACACATACTTGCCCAATCTGTCACGAAGCTCTTTGGTTAGGACCCCATAAATGATGGGGTTGAGCATGGGAGGAACGAGGAGATAGACGTTGGCCAGGATGATGTGAACATGAGGAGCAATGCCTGACCAAACCGCTGTGTCATCACAGAGAAGAGGCTGGGAATACAATATAACAGCATCACACAGAAGTGGGCCGTGCAGGTGCTGAGGGCTTTGTGGTAGGCTTTCTTGGAAGATATTCTGAGGACGGCCCTGATGATCAGACCATAGGACAGGGCTGTGAGACTCTGGTCAATCCCATATTTATGATCATTATCACCAAACCGTACATCCTGATGACTGTGATGTCCCCACAAGAGAGCTTTGCCACAGCAATGCTCTCACAGTACGTCTGGGGATGAGGCGGTTGGCACAGACGCTAGCCTGCTCATGAGCAAGGGTAGGGTAGAATGATGAGAGCAGCTCTAATCAAACCCACTAGCCCTAGCCTCATTATTCGTACATTAGTGAGGATGGTGGGGTATCTCAGAGGCTTACATATGGCAACATAGCGATCGAAGGCCATTGTCACGAGGACAGATGATTGTGTAACCAAACCATGTTCAGGAAGAACGACTGGGTGAGGCAGCCACTCAGAGTAATGTCTTTCAAATTGAACCAAAATATGCACAGAGCCTTGGCACCACTAGGGTAGATGTGGTTATGTCCGTGAGCCCCAACATGCAGAGCAGCAGGTACATCGGCTTTGCAGGGTCTGATCTTTGCCTACAAGAAACAGAATCATGACATTTCCCAGCAGGCTGATAATGTAGCACATAGAGAACGGGATGGAAATCCAGAGGTGGGCCGCTTCCAGACCGTAAATACCCCATTAGAATGAACGCCGAAGTGTCAGAGGGGTGAGGTTGAAATCCGCCATGAAGCTGTCAGAGCATGAATCACCCTTCGAAATGCGCCAGGTACCTGCAAAGGGCGAGAGGAACGGGGAAGGGGGGATTACATGCTTTCTAACACATTGTATGGTGAATAATGTATAATTATGAACTATACAAAAAGGGGGTTGAGCAGTGAGGTGGCAACATTCACAGGTGGTGCTTGATTAATGAGACTATACTCAACTCCAGGGAAATCCTCAGAGGGAGCAAGAGAAACCCTATGAAAGGTCAGAACAATGGCAGATGAACTTCAAAGTCAGATACTTCAGTAATCTATACTCATTGGAGCAGAATTCTTGAACTCTTCATACACCTAACCCTCAATTAACTACACTGAGGACACTGACCTGGGCGTTATGATACCAGCTCTGTGCAACCGTGCCCAAAGTTCACACACACTCTGCTACAGACATATTGGGCGGTCTAGAAGGGGGGTTTGGGGAAATCATACAGAAAATATAATGTAATGTGGCCAGTCAGTGAGACTGTGTCTCTACACTGCCTTATTTCAAAATAAGATATTCCAAAATAGTTCTTCCAAAATAGCTTATTTCCAAATAGCACATCTACACTGCAGGGAAGCCTCAACATTAGTCTAAGGCAGCTTTCCCTAATGTAGACGTGCTATCTTGATTTAGAGCCTCAGGAGGCAGTGGGGAGGAATAAATTAGAACGGCCCTGGTGAGGGGCTATTTGGAAATATCAGCAGTAGAGCGTCGACACAGGCCTTATTTTGAAATAGCTATTATTCCTCATAGAATGAAGTTTGCAGATTTCAGAATAAGCCGTCCATTATTTTGAACACTAGTTGTCTCAAAATAACAGTGCAGTGAAGACACACCCTGAATGTTTCACACCCCAATGCACACCACTGTGTAGGGGCACCCTTGTCAAAAAAAGACGTTGCAGAACTAGAAGGGTTCGTGGAAGGTCAACGAGAATGATCAAAGAGCTGGGGATAGGGACATAGGTTGAGTGGTTGAAAAAAACCACCTGGATTGTTACCTTGCAAATGAGATGAATGAGAAGGTTTATGAGAAAAAACCCTGTAAAATACTGACTGGTAGAGAATAGATGGAGAAATGTGTTATGGTAATACAAGATCAAGAAGTGATCTTCGTAGCGAATGTGAAGCAGATAACAGAGGAATGCTTTCTTTGCTAAGGGCCTCTGTGATAGGGGCAAACACAGAAGACCCCGGGGAGCAAGGGGGGCTTCCCAGAGTGCTGACAAAGCCACTGACACTTGCCTTCCTGCAAGTGACACTTGCCTTCCTGGTTCTGTTGGGCCAGATCTCCAAGGCACAGAGCTGAGATCACTGCCCCTACCCCGAGTAGCAATACAGACACTGAAATTCTTCAGGATCAAGGAAAATACAGTTGTGGGCCCAGCTTCCAGGGAAACCCCTCCCCAAATGGGATCAGAACCCCAAATAAATCATTCAGGCAAACCCCCTTTAGCAATGAAAGGAGGATGTACACACTGATTGCTCCCCCCCCTTGGAACAATTATTTACACGGGGCTTGATAGTAAATAAAAGTGATTTTATTAAGTACAAGCAGTAGGATTTTATTGAATCTAAGAATACTAGAATGGGAATGACCTCAAGAGGTCATTGAGTCCAGTCCCCTGCCCTTACAGCAGGAACAAACACCATCTAGACCATCCCTGAGAGATGTCTATCCAACGTGCTCTTAAATATCTCCAGTGATGGAGATTCCACAATCTTCCTAGGCAACTTATTCCAATGTTCAACCACCCCGACAGTTAGGAAGTTTTTCCTAATGTCCAACCTAAACCTCCCTTGCTGCAATTTAAGTCCATTGCTTTACGTCTGTTCATCACAGGCCAAGGAGAACATTTTTTCTCCCTCCTCCTTGTGGCACCCCTTTACGTACTTGAAAACTGCTATGATGTCCACTCTCAATTTTCTCTTTTCTAAACTAAACAAGCCCAATTCTTTCAATCTTCTCTCATAGGTGTTTTCTAGACCTTTAATCATTTTTGTTGCTCTTCTTTGGACCTTCTCCAATTTCTCCACATCTTTCTTGAAATGTGATGCCCAGAACTTGACAGAATACTTCAACTGAGGCCTAATCAGCGCTGAGTGAAGAAGAATGACTTCTCGTGTCTTGCTCACAACACACCTGTTAATTCACCCCAGAATCATGTTTGGTTTTTTGCAACAGTGTCACACTATTGACTCATATTTAGCTTGTGGTCTACTACGACCCCAGATCCCTTTCAGTAGTACTCCTCCCTGGATAATCACTTCTCATTCTGTATGTGTGAAACTGATTGTTCCTTCCTAAGCAGTGTACTTTGCATTTGTCCATATTAAACTTCATCCTATTTACCTCAGACCATATCTCCAGTTTGACCAGATCTTTTTGAATTATGACCCTATCCTCCAAAACACTTGCAACCCCTCCCACCTTGGAATCATCTGAAAACTTAATAAGTGTACTCTCTATGCCATCATCTAAATAGTTGATGAAGATATTGAACAGAACCAGTTCTAAAACAGACCTTTGTGGAATCCCACTTGTTATGCCCTTCCAGCATGACTGTGAGATATTAATAACTATTCACTGAGAACAGTTATTCAGCCAGTTATGCACCCACCTTTTAATAACATCTGGGTTGTGTTTCCTAGATTATTGATAAGAAGATCATACAAGACTGTATCGAATGCTTTAGTAAAGGCTTAGGTACTTGGTAGATTTGGTAGATTTAAGTGGTTGCAAGTGAAAATAAGCAGAGCAAAGTAGATTACAAATTTAAAATAACAAATCACATAGCTAATTCTAACACTTATTACAATCCTATCCTAAAACTATTCTTATTCCAGCTAAGCCTGCAAACCAGGAAAATATTTCTACCTGGAGTCTCTGGTTCATTCTCTTGGGAGTCACATGCTAGCCAAAGACTTAGGCTACGTCTCGACTACACTGCTTTTCCAGGATACCGGAGGTATCCTGGAAAAACCATGCCACCTCAGGAACACGTCCACTTTTTCAGAAACATTTTCGAAAAACCGGATGCACTCTTTCACCATGCCTGTAAACCTCTTTTTACAAGAAAGAAGGGATGTGTGAAAAGGGATTTTTCAAAATTTGGTGCCAAATTTTGGAAAAGCCTCTTTCAACAGTAAAGCAGAAAAATGCTATTTGCGTACCACAAATTCGTAACTTTTCTGATTTAACTCTGCAGTCTAGAGGAGCCAAAGACACTGAAAATTTTGCATTTTAAATTGCTTCCCTTTCAGTCTGGGGTTCTCTGTTTCACATTTTCCCCTTCCTTGGAAAATTACCTGATCAGCCCCACCCCACTAGGGAGGTCAAGGCCACAGGACTTCATAAGTCCAACCACTGCTAAGACTTAAACGATCAAAGGGGCCTTTCACGGGTCATCACCTGGATATTGAGGGAAACACCCTTGATGGATATCCTGTGCACATGGAAAACCAGAAACCATCCCATACTCCGTTTCCCTAACTTTACACACAAGAGCGATACACACCCCAAGACAAGATCTACGGATCCAGCAGACGGAGACATTACAATTGATAGGTGTCATGAGGCATTTTCTCCCAAGCATCTTTGAGTTATGCATATTGGTGTCCATAAGTCAATTTCATAAAGCAATGCGGGGTGGGGGGGAGGGTTTGAAACCGTCAGAGCCTAAATGGGATGAAAGACCTCGCTGATAAAAGAAGCAATTGAGCTAAGCACGACACAGCAAGGGTTTGGACAGGTCTATAGATAGAGAGCCTAAAAATACTTTGGAGAGACTAAAATCATTTCGGATAGCCTATGTCTCAGAGCATTAGATGGCCGCTATCTGTTTCCAATATGGTAACACCTTTCTGAAGGTCAAGTCATATTTCCATCCCCATAATATTTGGTTTCTTTCAGCTTCTTCCTACCACAAAGAGGACCCTGTTTTAGATGGGTCATATGTCTACTATATTGCCAAGGAGGTAAGTTTCTCCCATGGAAACAGACATTCTCAGCATGGGTTCTCTGTAACTTGGTGCTCCACAGAAAGGGAATGAAGAACACAAGGCTCTCAGTGTTTCGGGTGACAAGTTTGTTCCTTTCTTTTGATGAGACACTGACTTGCAGTTACCCAGATTTATCTGAGACGCAAGTCACAGGTCTTACCTAATGGAATCCTTTGCCCAGTTCTGCTGTCCATAATGTAAGATGGATGTTTATACATTGAAGATGCTTCAGAGGAGAGTCACAAGAGTTACTAAAAGATTAGAAAATCTGCCTTAAACTGATGTCTTGGAAGCACCTACAGGTGAAACACTGTTTCACAGAAGGCTTTTAGGACTTCCCCACAGACGTGTAATGGGACCCAAAGGGTAGAAAATGAAATAAAAGAAATTCTGACTGGAAATAACACCAAGAATAATTAACCGTTGGGACAATTAATCAGGGATCTTCACAGATTCTTCATCATGGAGAATTTTCAAATCCAGATTGGATGGTCACATACAAGATCAACTCTCCGGATAATAACTCTCAGGCTGAGAAATTGCACAGGACAGCAATTATCTAGTGAGAGACTAGATAATCACAGTGCTCCCTTCTGCCCTTAGAGTCAGCCTCTGAGTCCTGAGGAGTCAGCTAGAGGCATTTGCCTGCAGTCTCAGATTTTTTTCAATTCATGACTTAGTATAACATTGGCCAGACACCGAGTCGCATGAGAATTTCTTCCCATAGGGCTCAAGTTAACTAAGTGTATTTCACAAGGTGCAAGGATCTTGCATGGCGGAACATTTTAGAGAGAAAATTCATTCTTTGAGCCCATGAAATCTCTGTACTGAGGAATGAATGTACCATCTCCATCGCTACCACAGCAGGCTTGGAAATGGTCCCAGAGCATCCTGGGTTTAGCTCTATGTCACTATCCCCCACTGTTGCAGTGTCTGACGCTCCAAGAGGTGACAGCTGGACTCAGATCAGCCCTGACATGTCCCACAGGTGCCTCCTACATAATGTTGAAAGCTCTCAGCCTGGGAGTTATTCCTGTCATGGCAGTTCTTGAAGCACAACACAGTGTGTACCGGTGCAACAGGAGCGCCAGCCTTTACGTTGTCACTCGGGTGGGAGCTTTCTTACTGGTAAGACACAATCACTGCTCTCCTAGCCAATGGAGCACGTGGGACAGGAGGCACCTTGTCTCCCCCCCTGCAGAGGAAGAGGAGGGAGCACAGGGGGGCAGTTTGGAGATTGTGGGAGGCAGGAGATTGATGGAGGAGCATAGAGAGGGGACCAGCAGACCAGTGCGGTGTTAGAGTCAGGAGAGCTGGGGATGGGAAGGAAGGTACAGAGTATGGTAGCAGATTGAAGCAGCTGAGGACCAAAGTTTGATGGTCCCCCTACAGTAACACTTGGAACTGGGGTTCCAATGAGTCCTCGGACTCTCTAGGCTGGGCTCCCTCTCTCTCGTAGCCACAGGAGGGCTCCCGAAGAAGTCGCTGGAGTGTCATAGCAAGTATAAATCAGGCCATATACTGAAGGCCCTGTTGGGAGTTATGAAAGATTTGGGGGGTTGGGGTTTGGCCTCCTTCGAAGTCCTTCGGAGTCACCAGATGAAGGCCCAATGTGAGAGCAAAATCTGGCTAGTATGTGGCCCATTCCTTTTGGGAGCCTACTGCAAATGTAGATATCCAGTGCAGCGGTTTGGGGTGTTTCTCCCAGCTATGCAGTGAGCTGATGGATTTGAAAGCTGGGGAGTTGCAGAGGAAAAATGCCACTACCCAAAAACAGGAAAGTACATAGCCAGGGAGAAGGACAAAGTAAGAGACAAGGAACTGATCTTAAGCAATACATTTCCTTAAGCTCATTCCAGTACATTTAAAGTTCTATCTTTACAAAGCAATTCCCTTAATGGTGAATTCCTGCCCAAGGTAGCCCTTGGCTTGCACCCTTCAGCCCTCTCTGACATCTTAAACTCTAATGCAGAAGGAGGCACTCACCAAAAACCTGCCCAGCGGAGAAGAGGAATTGCTTTATTATGACAGAGCCCTGAGGATCGGAATATGATCACACGTCTGAAACACGCTGCGTTGGGCAACGACCTTTATAATTCCTCCGTACAGTCCCTGTGTGCTCTAAGATTGGCAGAGCTCCCAGACAATTCCCTCGGCTCCATGAGCAATGAAAAGAGCTGAAAATCAACCCTGAGAAAAACAGTTGCTGAGCCTCCCCCAGGAGTGAAAAAATGATTCAACAATGCCAGGGGCTGAGATGGTCAGGAAAATCAATCTTGCAGACTATTCAGTCTAGAAAGCGACGATGGCTTTTTTTCCCCCTCTGTGTACTCTACTTTCATCTGCACTATGTTTTGGAATTGTACCATAAGACCCTGGACAAAAAACGATATTCAATTGATCGTAGCAGAAGACGACTGCATATGGAAATCCTTCTCCTAGCATTCATTGAATCACAGAATGTTAAAACTGGAAAGGACCTCGAGAGGTCATCGCGTCCAGTTCCTGCCCTCATGGCAGGACAACCCACCATAGAGATCATCCCAGATAGATGTTCATCCAACTTGCTCTTAAATATCTCCAATGATGGAGATTCTACAACCTCCTTAGGCAATGTATTCCAATGCTTAGCCACCTGACAGTTAGGAAGTTTTTCCTAATGTCCAACCTAAACCTCCCTTGCTGCAGTTTAAGCCAATTGCTTCTTGTCCTGTCATCAGAGGCCAAGGAGAACAATTTTTCTCTCCTCTTTGTAACACCATTTTAGATACTTGAAAACTGCTATCATGTCCCCTCTCAGTCTCCTATTTATAAATTAAACAAACCCAGTTCCTTCAGTCTTCCCTCACAGGTTATGCTCTCTAAACCTTTAATCATTTGTGTTGCTCTTCTTTGGACCTTCTCCAATTTCTACAAAGTTTCCTTGAAATGTAGTGTCCAAAACTGGACACATTACCCCAGGCTACGTCTAGACTGCTGCTTTTATTGGAATTTGTGTACCTTTTTCTGATAGTTTTCTCGGGAGATACTTTTCCAAAATTTGGCCCATCTGCACAAATTTTGGAACAACCTTCCCTTTCGGGAGAGCCCTTCTTTCTTGTGGCGTGAGGAAGACAGGACTTCCGAAAGAGCGTGTCTGCTCTTCCACAAAAAATGTGGGAAGAGCAGACACGTTCCTTGAATCTTGACAGAGTTTTCTGGGCTACCGGAGAACTCTGTAGCCTAGAAATAGCCTCAGTTGAGGCCTCATCAGTGCAGAATAGAGTAGAAGAATGACTTCTTGTGTCTTGCTCACAGCACTTCTGTGACTTTAGAACAGTACTCTCTGTGCTATTATCTAAATCATGCCCTTTCCTAAAGCATTGTGGCATGAAAGGTATTTGTCAGTATTCATTTGTGAGATCCAAAGGGGATGCAAATCCAGCAACTCCCAGGTATAGGTGGATCTTTCAGAAATCGTCACCGAAATGGCTTCTGCTGTTCTGGGTCAGAACAAGTACAGAGGGACTTCTCCACTCACTGTGCGATTCCTTCACCTCTCCCAGGGCCAACATGACCTGCAGTTCATCTCACATGGTGTCCCACCTGTGAGGAGGGAACAGTCTTGCACAAAAACAGAGCCTCATTAATTATGCAAATGAGGTGCGGCGATATTCCATGCTTTGCCTCATTTGCATGTTTTTTGCACAAGAGAAAGCAGTGTAGACGTAATAGTGTTTAAGGTGCCACAGACTTCTCATTGTTTGTGAAAAAAACAATGTTATTTTTAGCTGTCTAGAAATATGTGATCTAAGTGAATGGGTCTCGTTTTCACTTGACTGTTTCTCATCAGAACCATACACAGTTTTTCTCACCTTCAAACCTTCTCACCTTTTCACCTTACTTGGACATACTGTATCCTTGCTTTGAAACAGACGCAACTATTATCCTGGCACAATTTTAATTGAAGTCAACTAATTAGTCTAAATATTTTTAATATGTAATATTCCTATTTTAGCTACCCCATTTTTGCTGGGATTCACTGTGCCAGGCATCCAATACCACCAACCTTTCTGGTGAAAACCCGAAACAAAGACATCATTAAGCACCTTTGCCGTTTCCATATTTTGTGCTAGAGTTTTTCCCTTTTCATTGAGTATCAGGCCTACCCTGTGATTGGTCTACCTGTTGCTTCTAATACATTTGTAAAATGTCTTCTTGAGTGCGTCTCCACTGCCCTCTTAGCTTGAAAGAAGATACGCAATTTTTTTCGATTCTCTTTAGAAATAGGCTTTTTCAAAATTTGGCGCATCTCCACACCACATCCCTTATATCTCGTGGAACAAGGCTTACAGAGATGCCGGAATAGCAGGTCTGCTATATTTTGCAATAGCGGATGTGTCCGAAAAAAGTGGGGTAGCTATTTTGGGATAGCTCAGGTATCCCGAAATAGCCTTGCAGTGTACATGTACCCCTTGTTATCCTTTATGTATCTACCTAGTTTGATCTTGTTTTGTGCCTTGGCCTTTCTACTTTTTCATCTATGTACTTGTGCTATATATGCATCCTTTGTAATGTTACTTAGCTCCACTTTTAGTAGGACTCCTTTTTGATTTTTAGATCATTCAATATCTCCTGATTAAGCCAGGGTAGTCTCCTAAAATACTTCCTATCTTTCCTACGCAAGGTGATAGTTTGCTCGTGTGCCCTTAGTAATGTCTCCTTGAAAAACTGCTGCTGCCTTCATTTTTTCCTTCTGAGAATTGCTTCCAAATGGCTCTTACCTACCAACTCCCTGGCTGTGTCTACACTGGGCCACTTATTCCGGAAAATCAGCCGCTTTTCGGAATAAGGTGCGACTGTCTACACTGGCGCTTGCTTTTCGGAAAAGCAATGGCGATCTACTGTATGAAATCAGCGCTTTTCGGAAAAGCTATGCGCTCCGCTCGGGCAAAAGTCCTTTTTCGGAAAAGCTTTTTCGGAAAAGGGCCAGTGTAGACAGCTTTTCCGGAAAAGCAGAAGAAACGGAAAAAGCGGTTTGGTCGCCACGAGACCCGTAGAGCCCTGGACTTCCTGGTAGGGAGGCTGCTGGGCGCGCACGTGGCAGGAGCGCCGCAGACCCTGCAGCCTGAGCTCTGCCACGTGCTGCTGTGCTGCCCAGCCACCCATTGGACCGCGCCATGGCAGCTCCGGCTGGTGAGCCCCTGCACCCCCAGCACAGGAGGCCCCCAGGGCCGCAAGCGCCGGGCCCCATCCTGGACCCCCAGGGAGCTGGAGACCCTCCTGGACTTGTGGCAGGAGGAGGAGGGTCTCCACGACCTGCACTCAGGCGCCGCAATGTCGAGCTGTACACGGCTGGCCGACAACCTGGCACAACAGGGACACCCCACCGGAATGCCGAGCAGGTCCGCTCCAAAGTGAAGGAGCTGCGGCTGGGGTGCGTCCGGGCCAGCGAGGGCAGGGGCAGGACCAGGCGCCTGCCCCTACTATGACCGGCTGAGCGCCTTCCTGGGCCAGCCAGCCCCGCAAGCCCGGACGTCCTGTGGACACCTGCCAGCGCCCCATCAGGCGACCCACCGAGCAGGGGAGGAGAGGACAGCAGCGCGTC
This sequence comes from Rafetus swinhoei, assembly GCA_019425775.1. NCBI lineage: Eukaryota > Metazoa > Chordata > Testudines > Trionychidae > Rafetus > Rafetus swinhoei. The sequence continues at coordinate 9,494,018 of CM033437.1, read as the reverse complement.
CGGCGCGGAGGAGGCCACCACCCAGCAGGCCCCCTCCAGCAGCTCCTCCGAGGCCGAGGCCGAGGCCGGGAGAACCCACTGGTGAGTCTTTGCAGTTTGCACTCCCAAAGGCGGGGCGGAGGCGGGGTGGGAGCCAGGTGCCCAGAGGGAGGAGGAGAGCATTTCACTCAGGCCACGTGAGCTGCGGCTGCGTCGCATGAGGCAGCAAGCAGCACGTGCAACCTCGTGCAGCCTGGCGACCGGCGGCACGCGTGGCGCGGCAGGCAGCTGCAGGGCACGCCTGGGACCGTGCTGCTCACACACATGCGGCGGGACCAGGGAAGGGTGGATGCCGGCTGGAACCGGCCAGGGCCCCAGGGACTCAGCCCAGAGCCCCTCACCTCCGCCAAGGGTGCAGCACGGAGAACAGCACACTGTCCCATGCCTGGCTGTGAGGCACAGCCAGCTGCTCCTGGGAAAACCGCAGCGTCACAGTCCCTCGCCTGCTCCCGGTGCCTTGGCTGGTTCCCGAGGAAGTCCCCACTGTGGCCGCACATGTCCCTGGGCTACCGGCCTTGCGGGAGGGATAGTGGGAGGACAAGGGCCCCTGAGTTTTGCTGCAAGGATGGGACACCCCCACCCACTCACGCTTCTGGTTACGTCCAGGAGATATCCGCGAGGATCTGAGAGCCCAGACCGCCTCTGCCAGATGTGCTCCCAGGCACTGCGTGGGGATGCATCTCGCTCCTGTCAAACACCAGCGATTAGCCCAAAGCTTTTCACAGTCTCCACCGGCAGGGAGTTCCACAGGTGAGCAGCACAAGCACCCTCCCGCCCTCCACGGGGCCAGGACACAGACCGGTGCTTACAATACTGGAGAGGACCCTACTCCAGCAGGGGCGGTCCTCCTTGCCAACATACAACACGGGGCAGGAGGAAACCGAGTGGGCCCAAGCCACACAACTGTGGGGTCACCTGGGCTCAGGGTGGAGGGCATGAGATGTGGGGACAGTGGACGGCCTGCCTGACTGACCCATCCTTTCTTCTCTTCCTGCAGCGGGACCCAGCACCAGACCCGACACTGCGGCAGCAGCGGCACCCCCAGCTGGCCAACCCGGAGGCACAGGCGGCGGCAGAGACCAGCTTCTGCGCCGCCGCGTGCGCCGTGGAGGCAATCCAGGCCTCCATCGCCGGGTGCAGGGGACCTGCAGTGGCGGCAGGAGGGCTGGGCTGCCTTCCTACATGAGTGCCGAGGATGCGCACAAACATGGACATGCTCACAGCACATTTGGTCCATGCCATCCATTATGGCATGGCCGGACCCCATGCCCCGCCATTCCTCCCGGGCACAGCCCATGCCCCTCCTATCCCAGCTCCTGCTCCTGCTCCTGCTCCTGCCCCTGCCCCTGCCCCTGCTCCTGCCCCTGCCCCTGCCCCTGCCCCTGCCCCTGCTCCTGCTCCTGCCCCTGCCCCTGCCCCTGCCCCTGCCCCTGCTCCTGCTCCTGCCCCTGCCCCTGCCCCTGCTCCTGCCCCTGCTCCTGGTCGTGGTCGTGCCCGTGGTCGTGCCCACCTCCCGTGCAGCCTGCCCCTCGCGGTCTGCCCAGCGTGTGCAGGCCCCCGGAGGAGCAGTCGCAGGGCCATCCATCAGTAACTGCCCCCGTCCCAGTTGAAGGTCCCCCGTCCCAGTCCCAGTTGAAGGTCCCCCCGTCCCAGTCCCAGTTGAAGGTCCCCCCCGTCCCAGTTGAAGGTCCCCTCCCCCTTGTAAATAAACAGTTTTCTATTTTTCTGTTCATTCCTGTGTTGGTTATCGTGTTACTCTAGTAACTGTAGGAAATGATGTGAGATGCCAATTAGCCACTTAAATTTAACAGGGTTACAAACTGCAGACAACAAAATCTGTACTCTATCACTGGGGCCCTTTTAAGTGCTCATTGGTTTGTGGCGCATAAATAAATACTGAGACTTTTCAGTAAAATGTAAACCACAAACTATATTTACATAGCTCACAAACAAGCAAGAACAGTTAAAAGATGCACACTACAGATAATTAAACATAGTCTAGGCGCAGGGAGGACAATTGGGTAGTGTTGCTGGCCACCTCAATCCTTTGGTCCTTCCGGGCCTCAGGAGAGGAACAGCCAGGAGATCCCTCGACGGAAGATGATGGCGAAGCTGGCCACCTCAATCCTTTGGTCCTTCCGGGCCTCAGGAGAGGAACAGCCAGGAGATCCCTCGACGGAAGACGACTGGAATCAGGTATGCGCTGACTTGAGCCTTCCGCGCGACCCCGAATCCTCGTGGCTGTTCTTGGGACAGGCGATGGTGGCCTAAACCTAGCCTAAACTAAAAGAAAAACCTGACTAAGCCCGGCGCACCCGGCGAACAGTCACGATGGCGGCCGATGTGCTTTGACCCGGCGCTTTACAATTGGGGAGGTAAGGGGAGGGTGGGGAGAGTAGGGGACGGGCGGGAGTAGTCTGGGAGACCCAGGCGACCCTGCTACGGGGCTTGGGCAAACATGTCCACCAGGGCCTCTCTGATGCGCACCGCATCCTGGCGCGCCTGGCGGACGGCAGCTGTGTCGGGCTGTTCCAAGGTCTGTGCCTCGGCTGCCATCCATGCAGGAGGAAGGCCTCCCGCTGCGCTCCACAATGTTGTGGAGCACGCAGCACGTGACCAGTACCTCCGTTGCATTCTGCTCACCCATGTCGAGCGGGTGAGCAAACAACGGAATCGGGCTTTTAAGCGTCAAAGGCCAGCTCCACTGGGTTTCGGGCCCGGTTGAGGCGGTCGTTGAACCGGGCCCGGTTCTGGTCCGGCTGCCCGTGTAGGGCCGCATTAGCCAGGGCATCAGGGGTAGGCGGCGTCATGCGCAGATGGGCATAGGCACATCCCGACAGTCAAGTCTCGCCGGGAAGTAGGTGCCGCCTTCAACCTGCGAAACAGTCCAGAGTTGCGGAGGATGCGGGCGTCGTGTGCCCGGCGGACCAGCCCCGTAAATGTCAGGAAGCGGCCCGGTGGTCCACGAGGGCCTGCAGAACAATGGAGCAGTACCCCTTGCGGTTCATAAAATGGGCCGCTCGATGCTCGGGGCCCGGATGGGGATGTGGGTGGCGTCCAGGGCTCCCCGCGGTTGGGGAACCCGAGGGCAGCGAAGCGGCCATGGTATCATCCACGTCGCGCAGGCGGATGATTCGCGGGAGCAGGATGTTGTTGATGGCGTGGGCGACCTGCAGAAGGGTGCAGAGAAACACAAGGGAACACATCACGTCACGGCAGGGGTGAGTGTGCGCTCCTTGGGGCCCCCTTGATTCCCTCTGTCCTCACACACACACACACACACCAGGGCCCCCTCGCCCCCCACCAGCGGGCCTGTGCAAGGAGGGGCGGCCCAAACCCTGGCCGACCCAGCCTGGAATCTTGGCTATCCCTGGGCCTGGAGTGCAGCACCCTCCCCATCCCACTCCCCTGGGACTTACCTCCACGACGATCACTCCGGCGGTTGATCGTCCCACCCCGAACTGCTGTGCCACGGCGGTAGCTGTCCGGTGTGGCCAGCTTCCAGAGCGCGATGGCGACCCTCTTCTTGATGGGGATGGGTGCCCGCGGCCGGGTGGTGGCTCTCTGCAGCGAGGTGAGCCAGGTGCACAGCTGCAGGAAGGTCCGCTTTCTCATGCGGAAATTCCTGATCCATTGGTGGTCGTCCCAGACCCGAGGACCAACCGCTCCCACCAGTCGGTGCTGCTCTCGAAACTCCAGGCGGGCCTCTCTACGGTGGGGTGCTGATGCCACACGGTTGCCAGGGCCTCCTGGTGAGGAGTCCAATGCGATCTCTGCCTCCTGGTTCATGTACACCATGGCACCGGCCTGCAGCACGAGCAGCAGGCACTCGTACAGCTCCAACAGGGGCCCGAGCAGGCAAATGGCCACCCACGGCTCCATGGCAGACAGAGCAGGGCAGAAAAACTAAACTCAGGGAAAAGCAGTTGGGGGCCAAAGGGTGGTGTCCCCAAAACCCAGAGGGCAACCACTGAACCTGCTAAGGGTGCCAGTCCCTGGCAGAGGTCCCAAGGCAGGAGCAGGAGACCAAGCGGCTGTCGGCGAGACCCCTTTAAGCACGTGTCTGAATGGCGCTCGGCCCGCCCGGAAAGGTCTGGTGGCCTTTGCCCTCTTCAAAATGGCTCCGGGCTTCTGCTTTTCCGGAAAAGCGCGCCGCCAATGTAGGCGCTTTTCGGAAAAGCGCATCGTTATAACGGTAACTCCGGGACCAATGTAGACGCTCCTTTTCCGGAAATACTTATAACGGAAAACTGTTCCGTTTTAAGCATTTCCGGAAAATCATGCCAGTGTAGACGTAGCCCCTGAGTTTGCTAAAGTCCATCTTCTTGAAATCCAGGGTCCTTATTTTGCTGATCTCCCTCCCACCAGTTCTTAGACTCGTGTCCTCTGTCATTTCATGGTCATTTTCACCCAAGCTGCCATCCACTTTCAACTTTCCAACCAGTTCTTCCCTATTTGTCAACATCAGCTGTATAACAGACTCCCTAAGTAACTTTGTCCCTATTTTGAAAGAAAGAAAGAAAGAAAGAAAGAAAGAAAAAGTGTCTCCAATGCATCCCAAAATCTTGCTGGATAAGCAGTACCCTGCTGTGTCATTTTCTTTACAGATGTCCAGATGCCCATCATCACCAACACCTGGCCTTTGGATAATTTACTTAGTTGTTTTAAAAGCCTCGTCCAACTATTATTCCTGGTTAGGTGGTATTGGATGCCTGGCCGGGACCACAGGGCACACTCTGTGCTTCTGAGGCTGATGCAGTATCTCCTGGGGCACTCCAGAACCCACCCCACTTCCCTCCCTTCAGAGGATTCCTTATCCTTCAATGGCCCTAACCTTACACAGAAAGTATGGTCCCCACAGTTGTGCATGTAAGCTCTGAATGTTTATCAGAAGCGTTCACAAAGTACACAACCCAGCAGTTTGTCCTTATTCCCTAATGCAGTGGGAGAGTAGGGTGGGCTGGGTTCAGCATTACCCCAGAGGAACTGTCTAGCATAATGATGTGAGTGGCCAGTCTCACTCCCTTTACCCGGAAGCCTGCCTGACCTCAAAAAAATCCCCTTCCTGGCAGAGTCCCCGTAACGGTGAGATGGCTGGCCCTAGGATTCCTGGGAAGCCGAACCCCCAGTCTCCTGGTCACTTAGGACCGAGGTAGGGGGTCCCCACTCCTGTGCACAGCCCACAGGAAATGCTTCCCTGACTCACTGATCACTACATCCGGTTCCAACAAAACACCAACTTTAAGAAAAATAAAAAAAATTGGAAATGGTTCAAGGAACCATCACCTTGGGCACAGGGCGCAGTCCCTGTGGGCGCAGGGACTTCACCAATAGGCATCTGGGGGAATGTAAGGAAAGTTTGCAGTCTGCTTCTCACACACACCAGCACTCCTGCCCATGCCCTGCTGGAGCTGGGGTGATACCCCAGATAAGACACCTGCTCTGGCAGACACCACATACCCTGAGGTTCTAGGTGAGAAGGCCCTTATTTCCCACATTTGCCCTCCCAGCCCCCATCAGAGTCCAGCCTTCAGGGCACTCTTGTATGGTGACGTCTCCCAGTGGTGGGCCCTCTGTCCCTGACCCTCCCTTGTTCTCTCCAGCTGCTCATTATGCTCGGCTGCCATGTTATTTGGGACAGAGTTGGATGCTACTGTCCTGGCTGTGAACCTGCAGCTCCCTGCTGTAGCTCACGCCGGGCTCCCCATGGGCAGAACTGGTGTGTGCCAACCCAGCTCCCAATTCAGCTGCAGCTCCGTCTCTTAGCCCTGGCTGTTCTGGCTCAGTGCTGCTGCTCTGCCTCTGACTTTTTCGTCACTCAGCGCACGGTCAAACTGTGGAACTCCTTGCCAGAGGATGTGGTGAAGTCTAGGACTTTAACAGGATTCAAAAAAGAGCTAGATAGATTCATGGATGTTACGTCCATCAATGGCTATTAGACAGGATGGGTAGGAACGGTGTCCCTAGCCTCTGTTTCTCTGGAAATGAACAACAGGAGACGGATCATGTGAGGATTGTGTTCCTTCCCTCTGGGGAATCTGGCATTGGTCACTGTCGGCAGACAGGATACTGGGCTAGATGGACCGTTGGTCTGACCCAGTATGGCCGTTCTTATGTTCTTATGGCTGAGCACTGCCTTCAAGGCTGCTTCTCTGACCCTTGTGTTTCTGCTGTTGCCTGCCTCCAGCTCAGATTGAGCTGCTTCTTAAAGCTTGCCCCATTTCTACTGCAGAGATAGCCCCACATCACTTGAAAACTCACTTAAGAGTTGTCCACTCTATTTCTTGAAAGACAGCAGTTCAGTCACCCATTAGTCTGCCCAGCAAACGGCAGCTGAAAGATTGTCTTCAATCCCTAGCACATAGCTGATTACAAATAAAAAAGCTACAAGCCCTATGTGTGCCAAAATCGGCAGCAAATGGTTCAGAAGACAATCTGAACTGTTTCATTCCAGTGCATACTCTGCCAGAAGCAGTGGCAGTCTCAGGTCACCCCCTCGCGTCCTCCCCACCACGGCATCAGCAATGGCCAGCCAGCAGCAGGGACCGTCCAACAGCACCTTCTGCAGTTCTGGGCCACAGAGCCTCTGCCATCAGCAGAAAGTCCCAGACCACCCCATACACTCCTGGGCCTCAGTGCATACCCCGGAGACCCTCCCTACATTAGCAAGGGCCCAGAGCTCTCCCCCATCCACTTTTTATTTCAAAAAGGGATACCAGCAAATTACTTTCATGCCATGATGTAGGGGACACCAGATGAAATTAATAGACAGGAGTTTTAAAACAAACAAAAGGGAAGCTTTTCTTCATGCAACGCACCGTCAGCTTGTGGAACTCCTTGCTAGAGGTTGTTGTGAAGATCAGGACTTTTTAGCAGGCTTAAAAAAGAACTAGATAAATTCATGCAGGCTAGGTCCATCAATGACTATTAGTCAGGATCAATAGGAATGGTTCTGTTCACTCCCTTTGGGATATCTCGCATTGGCCACTGTTGGAAAATAGAGTACTGGGCTAGATGAAGCTTTGGTCTGACCCAGTATGGCCATTCTTATTTTCTTATATTCTTAATGTTAGGAGTATTTTTTTCGTATGCAGCAGTATTCTGGTACGATCAATTGACTATAGGTTTTAGTCCTCCATATTGTGTTACCATTTCCAAACACAGAGGAGATGAAAATACATTACACAGATTTAAAAAAATTCTTCACTTGCTAGGCTGATCAGTCTGCAAGATTCAAATTGCCCTCACAATTGGACCCTTTGGGATTGGCGATACATTTTTTCACTCCCGGGGGAGGCTCTCAGGCTGTTGTTCTCCACAGTTGATTTTCTGCTCTTCCCCATGCTCATGGAGTTGAGGGATTTGTCTGGAAGTGCTGCCAACCTCAGAGCACACAGGTACTGTACGGAGAAATTATAAAGGTCTCTGTCCAGCACAGTGTATGCCAGACATGTGAGCTTGCTGTGCTGATTCTGAGGGCTCTGCTTTCCTGTCACAGGAAGGGGATTTCCCCACTCTGCTGAGGAGGATTTTGGTGAGTGTTTCTTTCGGCATTAATATTCAAGCCAAGGACTGCCTGGGGTAGGAATTCAGCAGGACAGAATCTGGAACCGTTTAGTATCATCACAAACACTAAGGGTGCCTCTACACCCTCACCTCAAACTAAGCTACACAATTTTGCATTACAGAAATTGCGTAGCTTATTTTGAGGTAATTTCAGAATAGCTTGCTTCAAAATTTGGTGCTGTCTACACAGCACTTATAGAATCATAGAACCATAGAGCTGGAAGAGACCTCAGAAGGTCATCAAGTCCAGCCCCCTGCTCTAGGCAGGACCAATCCCAACTAAATCAACCCGGCCAGGGCTTTGTCAAGCCGAGACTTAAACACTTCTAGGGATGGAGATCCCACCCCCTCCCTAGGGAACCCATTCCAGTGCTTCACCACCCTCCTAGTGAAATAGTTTTTCCTAATATCCAACCTAGACCTCCCCCACTGCAACTTGAGACCATTGATCCTTGTTCTGCCATCTGTCACTACTGAGAACAGCCTCTCTCCATCCTCTTTGGAACCTCCCTTCAGGAAGTTGAAGGCTGCTATCAAATCCCCCCTCACTCTTCTCTTCTGCAGACTAAACAAACTCAAATCCCGCAGGGTATGTCTACACTTGCCCCCTACTTCGAAGTAGGGAGGCAAATGAAGCATACCGAAATTGCAAATCAAGCCCAGGATTTAAATATCCCGTGCTTGATTTGCATGTTCCCAGCCAGTCGCCATTTTAGAAATTCACTAGCCCGGAGTAACTGCCTGCGTCTACATGTGGCAATGAAACGGGAGTCCGATTTAAAGCCCTAACTCGAATTAGCTGGTAAACCTCATTGCGTCTAGACTGCTGCCGCGTTTTTTCGAAAGTAATGCAAACCGTGCTTTTTCAAAAGAGAGACTGCCTGGGTGCTCTCTTTCAAAAAAGCGGCTTGTTTTTTCAAAAGTACTGATTGTAGTCTAGATACTCTTTTTCGAAAGAGGCTATTTTGAAGGTATCTTTCGAAAAAGCCTCTTTCGAAAGAGGCTTGCAGTCTAGACGTAGCCTATGTCTTCTTATTTTCAGGTGGTGACATTTTCTTCCTTTGCTACTCCCCAGTTTTCAAATTCAGCAGCTTCACTTCATTGTTAGGAAGAGCAGCCCAAACCTCTGCATCTGTGCTAATGGAGGACTCACAACAAGAAAGGGCCACACACTGGCCAAATCCTGCTCCCTCATTCTGCCCGCTGTGGGTCACTCCAGATTGACACTGGCCTCCTTGAGAGTAAAATCAGGGCCCTGCATTTTGGAATCTCATCTGCTGTATCTAGTCTCAGAACGTCACATAAACTGAGGGTTTCCTTCAGACTCTTCCAGCCTCCTAAGAGTATAACGTTTTCTGTAGCAAGACCCAAAGCCTTGATTAGCACAGCTTGGAGCCAGAAGTTAAGCACTAAGGGTACGTCTAGATTACACCCCTCTTTTCGGCAGGGGACTGGACTCGATGACCTCCCAAGGTCCATTCCACTTCTATGATTCTACGAAAAGGGCTGATACACTGATGTAGTGCAGGCACACGCACTCAACCCGATGAGGATGCTTGGAGGAGAGGAGTGCTGCCCTGTTCCTCACTAGAGAGATTTCGTGGGGTCAAGGAATTAATTTTCTGTCCAAAAGTGTGCATGCGTGCAGTGCCGCACGCAATCCCTCCACCTCGTGAAATATTCACCGAGTATGCCATTTCCACGGCTCCACACTCACATGAGAATTTATTTCCCTGGGGCTAAATTCAGCTAGGTCATGAATCGAAAAGAAAGCCTTCTTTAAGCCCATGCATGAGATTTCAAGGCCAATACTTTGATCTGATTCCTGGGGACAGGTAGGTTGATTTCAAGGCCAGAAGGGACCATTGTCACTATCTAATCTCTATCACTCGGTCTTGTGGAACACCAGCCTGAGAATTGTGCCAAAATTAGTCTCAGCATTGATCTTTTAAGCAAACATCCAACCTTGATTTAAAAATTCTCAGTGATGAAAAATCCATGAAGAAACTTGTTAATTATTCCAACGGTTAATTATTCTCATTGTTAAAAAAATGTACATCTTATATCCAGTCAGAATTTTTTTAATTTCATCTTCTACCCTTTGTATACTGTTACATCTCTGTATGGGAGTCTGCAAAGCCTATTATATGAACATAAGAACGACCATACTGGGTCAGACCAAAGGTCCATCTAGCCCAGTGTCCTGTCTGCTGACAGTGGCCAATGCCAGGTGCCCCAGAGGGAGTGAACAGAACAGGGAATCATCAAGTGATCCCTCTCCTGCCACCCCTTTCCAGCCTCTGACAAACAGAGGTTAGGGACACCATCCCTACCCATCCTGGCTAATAGCCATTGATGGACCTAACCTCCATACATTTATCTAGTTCTTTTTTGAACCCTATTAAAGTCCTCATCTTCACAACATCTTCTGTCAAGGAGTTTCACAACAATCCCACATTTTTTTCCACCTCCAAATGGCTACGTCTACACTACAAGTTTTCTCAGCAAAAAATATGCTAATTACTCGTTTGCATGAGTCGCAATCTCATTTGCATATTTTCTGCCGATCCATTTTTGTGCTGGGGTTTTTGCGCAAAAACAAGCAGAGTGGACGTTTTCTTTTTGTGCAAAAAACCATTTTTCCGCAAGATCGGTATGCCTCCTTTTTGGGGGGGCATAAGGATCTTGCGAAAAAGGGGGGTTTTGCACAAAAAGAAAACATCCACAATGCTTGTTTTAGGTGCAAAAACCCCAGCTCAAAAATGGATCGGTAGAAAATATGGAAATGAGATTGTGACTCGTGCAAATGAGTCCCTCATTAGAATATGTTTCACTGAGAAAACTCGTAGTGTAGACACAGCCTTTGAGTATTCCCAGCCCTGCCGCTTCTTTTTTTTTCTTTTTTGCGGAAGAGCAAACGTGCTCGTTTGGAAGCCCCTGTATTCCTCATTCTACGAGGAAGAAGGCAGCTTTCGAAAGAGGGGTTTTTTCCTACATTTGGCCCAGTCTAAATGCCAAATGTCAGAAAAGCCTCTTCTGACAAAAGTATTAGAAAAAGCTACAAAAAACGCAGAGCGCATTTTATGTAGCTTTTTCTGACAAACAGATGCAGTCTAGTTGTACCCTTGGTTTGGTTAACTCCGTCTGAGGTCTTCCGTGGACTGGACTTTGATCTAAACAATCTGGCACACCTGTGAATGTTGCCACCTAACTGCTCTACCCCCTTTCTGTATTGTACATAATTATACATGATTTACCATACAATGTTATAAAACATGTAACCCCCCTTCACTGTTCTTCTCCCCTCTCTCAGGTACATTGGGCCCCACTCTGACAACTTTATGGCAGCTTTCAACCACAGCTTTTCTGACCCTTCCACATTCATCCTAATGGGCATCCCTGGCCTGGAAGCTGCCCACATCTGGATTTCCATCCCTTTCTGTATGTTCTACATTATCAGCCTGTTGGGAAATTTCATGGTTCTGTTTCTTGTGGGCAAGGAGCGGACCCTGCACAAGCCGATGTACCTACTGCTCTGTATGCTGGCGCTCACTGACATCACCTCTTCCTCTCTAGTGGTGCCAAAGGCCCTGTGTATATTTTGGTTCAATTGGAAAGGTATTATTTTCAGTACATGCCTCAACCAGATGTTCTTCCTTAATATGTGTTCGGTGATGCACTCATCTATTCTCATGACAATGGCCTTCGATCGCTACGTTGCTATATGCAACCCGCTGAGATACGCCACCATCCTCACCAATGCACGGATAGCTAAGCTGGGGCTTGTTGGTTTGATCAGAGCTGTTCTCTACATTCTGCCCATGCCTCCGATCTTGAGCAGGCTGCCGTTCTGTGCCAGCCGCATGATCCCCCAAACGTACTGCGAGAGCATAGCCTTGGCGAAGCTATCTTGTGGGGACATCACGGTCATCAGGATATACGGTTTGGTGATAATGATAGTAATCATGGGATTGGACCAGAGTCTCATCGCCCTGTCCTACTGTCTGATCATCAGGGCTGTCCTCAGGGTTTCCTCTAAGAAAGCCCACCTAAAGGCCCTCAACACCTGCACAGCCCACCTCTGTGTGATGCTGTTATATTGTATTCCCAGCCTCTTCTCTGTGGTTACACAGAGGTTTGGCCAGGGCATCGCTCCCCATGTTCACACAATCTTGGCCAATCTCTATCTCGTTTTGGCCCCCATGCTCAACCCCATCATCTATGGCATCCTAACCAAAGAGCTTCGTGAGAAAGTGGGCAAATACATCTGTAGAATGTGATTGCCTGGGGCCACTGAAAACCTCCACAACAAGAGGGGGATAGAATACCTCCTCATGCATCAAGCGTGGTCTGTCAAAACTTAATTGAGCTCAGCATTGTGGAAGTTCAGAGTCTGAACATCAAATAGTACACGGCGGCTGGTGTGCATTCATTTTGCTGCAGCGATAGAATTAAAAGAGAAATTTGACTTTTGCCTTCGACTACAAACATCAGCAACTGGTGAAGAACTTTTGAAAGACGGCAGAGCAGGCTTGCAACAAGAGTACAAGAAATGGCTTCCTCAGCACCCTGGAATCATTATATGATGCACAGACACTGGCTGCTTGAGAAGATGGCAGAGGAGCTCAGCAATATTCTTTCCGATGCAGTAACTATTATAAACTATATGAAATTGTGCCCAGTTCATTCAAAGGCTTTTGCCTTTTTTTTTTTTCCAAAAAGTGGGAGCAAATTTCACACAGCGGGTTACTTTTTTTATGCAGAAGTTCCTTGTTCATCCAGGCCCAAGATGCCTGATGCTGAAATCACACGTACTTTTTGTTTTGTTTTGTTGTTTGGTTTGAACTGTTCTCTGTGAATCTATGCCTCCCTTCCCCACTTACCATCGACCACTGTGCCTAGAGACTTTTCTTTGTGTTTTAATTTGTTTTCCTTAGTTGCTCTGTAACATCTAGCAACCAACTATGCTTTCTCAAGTTGATCTTTTGTTTTGTAATAAAAATCACTTTTTTAAGATGATGATTTGATTCTTGTGTTCCAAAGGGTGTCCTGGAAGGTCTGTCTCTCTGTGTCGGCATGCCTCAGACTGAGAGGTCAGCTATTAGGGACCGAAGCTTGTTTTCCTCTTTCCTTTTTTCAAACACTTTTAGGCTATGTCTACACTGGCATCTTCTTACACAATAACTGTTTTGCGGAAGAGTTCTTGCACAAAAAGTCTTCCACAAGAGTGCGTCTACACTGGCATGTGTTTTTGCGCAAGAGATGTGCTTTTGCGCAAGAGCATCTATGGCAGTGTGGACACTCTCATGCGCATGAAAGCTCTGATGGCCATTTTAGCCATAGGGATTTCTTGCACAAGAAATTCACGTTGCCTGTCTACACGGCCCTCTTGCGCAAGAGCTCTTGCGCAAGAGGGCTTATTCCTTGTAGGGAGAAGAATAACTCTTCCAGAAGAAGCCCTGTTTTCTGATGCTAGACTGTAAATTTACTTGCGCAAGAATGCGCATACAGTGTAGACAGTCGGCAAGTTTTTGTGCAAGAACAGCTGTTCTTGCGCAAGAACAGCTGTTCTTGCGCAAGAAGCCACCAGTGTAGACATAGCCTTAGAGAAAAAGAGCTTGAAGTACTCCTGGGGTGGGTTCAAGTTTTCAATCCTGGTTTTTTTTCGGGATAAAAATCACTTGATGGTGGCAGTGTTTCCCCTAAATCTGTGTATTGTAATTCTGGGGGAAGTTTTTGTAACCAGTGACTGTAGAGGCAAAGGTTTTTTTCTTTCTTTTATGCTCTCTTGCGAGCCCTCACCTTCTGCACACTGAGTGTCAGAGTGGGGAGCAGCCCTGACAACTCTGTTTGCTGGTCTTCTCTCCATGTGCCCAGACATTCTTATCTCTCACAACCTACGACTCACCTCATGCTGCCCACGACTGTTCCTCTGCAGGGGAGGAGAAGGCCTCTCCTCTCATACCTGCTCTCTTAGCTATGGGGAGAGTAGTGACTGTGTCTCACCAGTAAGGCTACATCTAGACTGCAGGCTTCTTTTGGAAGAAGTTTTTTTTGGAAGATCTCTTCTGAAAAAACTTCTTCCGAAAAAGAGCGTCCACACTGCAAAAGTGCATTGAAAAAGCGATCTGCTTTTTCGACAGAGAGCGTCTATACTGAACGGACACTCTCTAGCGTGTAAACTGTGATTGCTATGGCATTAACCATTGTTGCAGAATGTAATCCAGAGGTGGGCAATAAAAAAACCACAGCCCACAGGGTTAGTCCCTGGTGGGCCATCACCACTATGTTTACCAGCGCCTTAGCAGGTATCGGAGCTCTGGTTGGCCATGAATTGCCATTTGCGGCCAATGCAAGCGGCAGGAAGCACCATGGACCAGGAAGCCACTTCCCACCGCTCCTTTTGGCCACAAACGGCAATTCGTGGCCAACTATAGCTGCGATCCTCCGATATCTGCGGGGGTGCAGGTAAACATGGAGCTGAGGGCCTGCCAGGGACTAACTATGCAGACTAGATCCAGCCTACGAGCCAGAACTTGCCACCCCTGATGGAGCCCTACAGGAGCGTTGGATGCCAACTTGGATGAATCCAAATTTGAATCAGCCACAGCCTAGAGCTGAGAACATGTGTGGTACATCCTATGGCATGGTGGGTGGACCAAATTCCTCACTACTGTACTGTATACATGAAAGGATGGAAGGAATAGTTTGAATGGTGACTGAGGGGACACACCGAGAATATTCCTCAGCTAAGGGATTGTGGGCAGCAGGGAACACCATGCTGGGTACATGGATTCTGGGGAACAAGAGGGCAACCAAAATTTTGATCAGCCAAAATGTGAAATGTCAAAAACAAACCAATGAATGAATGAATGGTACCTCAACTGTCGGCATTGCCAGTGGGTAGAGGATGGCAATAAAGTTAACTTGTGCTTACCTTATTGGGCAGGTGATCTTGTGTCGTGGGTGGGGGATTGCTTTGAAAGACTAACATGGGGAGACCTGTGTGGAGGTATGCAAAATGCTGGGTGAATAATGTTAATGGATCGCATGAGAAAAACATGGTCAGAATAACGGGCTGTGGTGTTACATCAGGAGGCTAGCCCATATTTATCCACCCTTGTGAAAGCAGGACACCTCTCCACCTGGAAAATACCATCCCGACCTGTGGAGCCAGTACTGGTATAATTGTTACCATGAGACCAAGGGAAGGGCATGCAACAAGATGGTTTCATGAACCCTATGAGAGTGAACAGAAGAGGAGAAGTACAGTGGGAACAAATTGGAAATAGTCAGGGAGGGTGGAATAGTGTGAACTGGACTATCATTATGCTAATCGATTGTATATACAGAGGAGGCATCAGGACGTTGGACTGTACTGCAGTGGGGAGGACACACATGGGGCTCTGGAATATTGTAGCAGCTGGTGCATTGTTAAATAAACTTGTGCTTTGTTGCAGATGGAAACAATCAAGAGGGGCATAACCCTCTAACAAATAGCCACTAATTACAACGTAAAAGTAAGCCCTCCCCCACGGTGTACTAGACAACCAAGCCAGAGCCGTGTCTTGTATGAAAGAACCTGGTCTTGAATGTCTCTGGTGCATGAACCAAAGTTAGCAAGGGTTATATGAGGAGGAACAGACAGGCCCTGACAAAAGCCCATCTTTGCCTGCCAGTCAGTGTTTCTGGGTACTACAACCGCTAGCCCTGCTAAAAGCACGTGAAATATGGAAATACATCCCACCGGGACAGCACAATGGCACCCCAACTTAGAGCCTGATGAAACAGTTTGAAATAACAAGAGCTGAAAGCATAAGCTCTGGATTATCACAATGGCTGGTGTGTTGTTAAGTACACTTGTGTTGCATCACGTATGGAAACAATTGAGAGGGGCACAATCCTCTAAAGAAGAGCCACTCATTATAATGCAAAAGTAAAGTAGTAGACCTCCCCCCATAGTGTACTAGACAACCAAGACACAACCTTCTCAGGCCCACTGTAATGGAAAGTATGGAACACTAATTGGAATAGCTGTGTAGGGCCCTGTCCAACACAAGGGACAGTGGGACAGATGAAGGATTGATACATTCCACCTTCAGGCTTGGCCCTATCAGGGAATGTGCTGCCTTAGGTTCTCTGCTTTGTAGGGTTACCTGAGAAGGACAATTCTCCCCCAAAAAAGAAGGGTTGGAGAGTTAGGATACAGATATTCAAGCCTGCTTGTGAAGCCCTTTTGTTCTTCCCCATGTAGATTCTTATAGGCTGTAATCAAGTCACTATTTAACCATCTTTGTTCAACTACATTGATGGAGCTCTTTGTGTCTACTAGTGTAAGGCCGGTTTTCTACTCTTTTACTAATTCTTGTCACTCTGAGGCCTCTTCAATGTATACACATCTATCACAAATCACGACAACTGAACTGCATTTCAGGAGCAGTCACACCAGTGCCAAACATAGAGTTAAAATAACTTCTCTACCTTTCCTTGAGAATCCCCTGGTTGTCATCCCAGGATCACATGGGTTCTTTTGGGCCACCGGGCCACACTGTGAGCCCATGTTCAGCTAATTATCCCTTTATGCCCCAAACTCTGCTCAGAGTTATGCTTCCCGCAATGGCTATATTGGAGCGTAAATTGTTTGCTTGGAGTAACCCAATACAGATTGTGCCGACTCAGTCATAGAATCATAGAATCATAGAATACTAGGACTGGAAGGGACCTCGAGAGGTCGAGTCCAGTCCCCTGCCCACATGGCAGGACCAAATACTGTCTAGACCATCCCTGATAGACATTTATCTAACCTACTCTTAAATATCTCCAGAGATGGGGATTCCACAAGCTCCCTGGGCAATTTATTCCAGTGTTTAACTACCCTGACAGTTAGGAACTTTTTCCTAATGTCCAACCTAAACCTCCCTTGCTGCAGTTTAAGCCCATTGCTTCTTGTTCTATTCTCAGAGGCCAAGATGAACAAGTTTTCTCCCTCCTCCTTATGACCCCCTTTTAGATACCTGAAAACGGCTATCATGTCCCCCCTCAGTCTTCTCTTTTCTAAACTAAACAAACCCAATTCTTTCAGCCTTCCTTCATGTTCTCTAGGCCTTTAATCATTCTTGTTGCTGTTCTCTGGACCCTCTCCAATTTCTCCACATCTTTCTTGAAATGTGGTGCCCAGAACTGGACACAATACTCCAACTGAGGCCTAACCAGCGCACAGTAGAGCGGAAGAATGACTTCTCCTGTCTTGCTGACAACACAGTGTGAGTGTTGTGATCAGTGATCTGTCCTCTTTATTAACAATCCCACAATTGTGTCTTCTGCACACTTCAGGAGTGAGAAAGGTTAGCAGCTGAACTGGTGACACGGCTCTCTGCTTACGCGTATTGGTTAACACCGGTAACCTACCTCTCAGACAAAGCTGGGGAACTGCCTGAGAGTGTACTGCCAAGAGAAACTAGGAAAGCAACAGTGTCGCAGGACTGTAGACCTAAATATCAGGAGCTGAGTACCTTTCATGTCCTTCCTGTGGATTACCAAGTTATAGATAACCCAACATGATAATGTGTGTTTCCATGGCGAAAACTTTTCCTCTTTGTAATATCGTAATTGTTTTGTGGTTCACTGCTATGATCTATCTAGTTGACAGTCTTCTCTTTGATAGTGACAGCCTCAGATGCTACACCTACACAAGAAGGCGTAGGACTCTTTTTACGTCTTTTGGCAAGGAGTTTCTTGGTCTGATGAAGCACCCTTCTCACACAAGGTTTTCCAGAACTAGCGGGGTTAAGGGAAGGGTTACAAGAATGATCAAGAATCTGGGAATGCCTCTTTCATCTCATTGCTGCTGCTCTGCCTCTGGCCAAGTTCAGCTCTGAGGGCTGCTTCTCTGGCCTTTGTGGTTCTGTCTGCTGCTGCTCCGCTTCCGTCTCAGCTTGAGCTTCTTAATGTTTCTGCCTCCAGTTCAAACTGAGGTGCTTCTTAAGGTTTTCCAGATTTTTACTGCCCTTATAGGCCAACTGAAACAAAAGACAGGACTATGCATCACTTTAAGGACTAACAAGATGGTCCTGTCTTTTGTTTCAGCTAGACCAGACTAACACAGCTGCATCTCTATCACTATTCTTATAGGCCAACGTCACTTAAAACACACCTGAAATAGTCCGGTCTTTTTCTCGAAAAACAGTATTTTTATTCACACATTCATCTACACATCCAGTAGCAAATGAATGGGTTCTTTAAATAGCTAATGCACATTTCATTAAAAATGTATAAAGCTACACTCCCTAGCATGAGTTGGATGACCTCAGCAATGTGTTGTAGAGCAGGCTTTTTCTGACCATGGCCTTCGCGTATAGCCCATCCTGCCACACTAGGTCCCTCACTGAAAACCAGACCGTGAGATACTCAGAGGAGCATGGGAAGCACAATGCAGCTTTCTGTGAACGGAATTTGACCTTACAGGCATCCTGGGACTCACAGGCTCCGAAAAACAGGGAGCTGAACATGACTAGATAGTGCCCAGCTGTAGTTACAGATAAGGCTAGTTTGACTGTGGCTTGACCGGTTCTTGAGGCAAGGGAAATAAACACAAGGTAATAAAGCACAACTGTCTCACACTAACCATGCCCCATCTGGTCCTGTCCACGAGGGGATCACACATGCATCACGAAAACTCCTATAGGGCAGTATTGTCATACTACCTCATTACTAGTCTATCAGACCCTGCCAAATGCAGACCCTAGCATGGCATTAGACATCGAATTTTTGTATAAAAGACCCTCAACCCCTTTGTCCGACGGAGGTTCCGTGTATTGAGGGCATGTGTCTTTTTGCCCGGCTAAAGGATTGATCAACCTGAGGCTACCTTCCCCACCCTCCGAGTAAAAGTAGGGGTGCGGGAGTCCTGAGCATGCTCCGAGTTTTTGTGTGTCTTCATGTTGTTATCATTGCTGGATTTGTAAGTATTACTTAAATCTATCAATTGTTAGCTTAGTCAGTAGTTAAGCTGCATTAATCATATCTTGTAATTCTGTGAGGTATAAGCAAGTTATATGAATTGTATTGTATAGATAGGGTGATTTTGTGTTATGTGATAGTGTTATGTTTTAGTCCAGGTACAAGTGTTAGAAGAAAAACCCAGGAGTTGTTAACTTGTAACTGTAAAAATCAATGACTAACTCCACCAGCTGTCCTAAAGTAACATTGGAAGGATTGGCTGTGGATGGCCTTTTTTATTATTATTATTATTATTTTGGCTTTGTTTTTTTGTATTTTTCGTTTGTATGCTGCGCTGCCTTAGGCGAATTAGGGATAGTGATTTAATATAAGTGAACTGTAATCAAGGAATTGTAATCAGTTAGGTATAGTTGTGTTCAAGTTTTCTACCCTGTAAAAGCATTGGGCAATTGTTAGTTTAAAAAGCCATTTGCTAATTGTTGGTTTTGATAAAAGAATCATTCCACTTAATAAAGATCATTTGTTTTGCACCATCATCCAGTAGTTTTCACTGGGTAATCGGCTTTAACCCTTGAGGCTTCCACCACATCACCGAACCAAGGTGTAATACAATGAAGCTTTGAGATGACAACTATATTGAAAACCAAAGCGTCTACACTGCACCGTTATATTGGAATAAATAGCATTATTCCGAAATAACAATGCGAGCATCTACACAGCGATTCCGTTATTTTGAAATAATATTGAAATAACAGGAGGCTTATTCCGACTTCTGTACACCTCATTCCACAAGGAATAACACCTCTTCCAAAATAGCTACTTCAAAATAGAGGTAGTGTGGACACTCCACTGCTACTATTTCCAAATAGCTCCTCACCAGGGCCATTCTAAATAATTTTTCCTCAGTGCTTCCAGGGGCTCTAAATTGCACCCGCATTAGGGGAACCTGCCTCCGACTAATTTTGAGGCTTCCCTGTAGTGTGGATACTCTATTTTGAAATATCGCAGGGGTAGACAAGTTAGTCTGAATCTGCATAAACAACGAGAAGTCCTGTGGCACCTTATAGACGAACAGATTTATTGCAACATAAGCTTTCATGGGCAAAGACCCACGCATCTGATGAAAGCTTATGCTCCAAAAAATCTGTTTGTCTATACAGTGCCACAGGACTTCCTGTTGTTTAATTTGAAATAAGCCATTTTGGAATATATCTTCCGGAATAGCTTATTCCAAAATAAGCATTCAGTGTAGACGTACTCCAAAACTCCCATTCTTGTTCTATTATTCTGATTGAAAATTAGCAGATATTTGATAGAAAAAATCACAAATGCGTACTTTAAAAATTGCCTAAAAACTGTCCAAAACATATGAAAGGACACTGACATTTTTAATCAATTATTTCTGATTGCAATCCATGATGCAAGCCACTGTCCATATTTTGTGTTGAAATAATTTGTCATTGTTAGCCATTATTTGGCTTATTCCCCCAGTTTCCTGAATGATTGGACATAAGAAAATCAGGCAAATTTTGCTTTCTGGACAATGGTACATATGATAATGATGTTCAACATTGCTGTTTCTCTACTCTTTGGCTCTTGAAGGCTTAGATTTCATTCAACAAACTGCTCAAGAATCCTGTTCACAGAGGCCATGTCTAAACTACGCGGAAAATCGATGCTGCTGCAGTCCATCGGCTGGGGTTCAAATGAGCAGGTCTAGTGAAGGCACCACCATCAGCATCACTAGTCCTGCTCCTCATGAGGAGTAAGCATTTGATAGGAGCATTTATTCCCATTTACCTCCCGCTGGATGGACAGCCTGAAAACATGATTTAAGATACATCAACTTAAACTACATAATTAACATAGCTGGAGTTGCATGTCTAAATTGTCTTTCCCCTTTTGTGCAGACCATACCAGAGAGATTAATTGAAAGCCCCCTTACATCAGAAATCTGTATTTTCTTCTGGTGGTTTAGGAGCTATGGAGAGGATGAACGGAAGCGTGTAGCAGTTTGGCAGCTCACAGCTGACATGAAAGCAGTCAGGTGAATAACAGAAAGAGAGAACTGAGCAGTCTTTGGTGATGGAGTATTTAGATATTAGGCAAAAGGAATTTCTGGGACTCTGACCTTTCACAAAGCAGAGCTCAGTTAAGCGTTAACAGACCACTGTCTGCAGATGTATTTCCCCACTTTGTCACGAAGCTCTTTGGTTAGGACCCCATAAATGATGGGGTTGAGCATGGGAGGAACAAGGAGATAGATGTTGGACAAGATGATGTGAACGTGAGGAGCAATGCCCTGACCAAACCGCTGTGTCATCACAGAGAAGAGGCTGGGAATACAATATAACAGCATCACACAGAAGTGGGCCGTGCAGGTGCTGAGGGCTTTGTGGTAGGCTTTCTTGGACGATATTCTGAGGACGGCCCTGATGATCAGTCCATAGGACAGGGCGATGAGACTCTGGTCCAATCCCGTATTTATGATCATTAACACCAAACCATACATCCTGATGACTGTGATGTCCCCACAAGAGAGCTTTGCAACAGCCATGGTCTCACAGTATATTTGGGGGATGAGGCGGTTGGCACAGAACGGCAGCCTGCTCAGGAGCAGGGACATGGGTAGAATGCTGAGAGCAGCTCTAACCAAACCAACTAGCCCTAGCTTCACTATTCGTACTTTGGTGAGGATGATGGGGTATCTCAGAGGCTTACATATTGCAACATAGCGATCGAAGGCCATTGTCACGAGGATAGATGATTGTGTAACCAAAACCATGTTCAGGAAGAACGACTGGGTGAGGCAGCCACTCAGAGTAATGTCTTTCAAATTGAACCAAAATATACACAGAGCCTTCGGCACCACTAGAGTAGACGTGGCAATGTCCGTGAGCCCCAGCATGCAGAGCAGCAGGTACATCGGCTTTTGCAGGGTCTGCTCTTTGCCTACAAGAAACAGAATCATGACATTTCCCAGCAGGCTGATAATGTAGCACATAGAGAACGGGATGGAAATCCAGACATGGGCCGCTTCCAGACCGTAAATGCCCATTAGAATGAACGCCGAAGGGTCAGAGGGGGGTGAGGTTGAAATCCGCCATGAAGTCGTCAGAGCATGAATCACTTTTCAAAATGCGCAAGGTACCTGCGAAGGGCGAGAGGAACGGGG
The DNA here is from genome assembly GCA_019425775.1 of Rafetus swinhoei. Classification (NCBI taxonomy): domain Eukaryota; kingdom Metazoa; phylum Chordata; order Testudines; family Trionychidae; genus Rafetus; species Rafetus swinhoei. The sequence goes on along the minus strand of CM033437.1, from coordinate 9,472,279 downwards.
AAGGGGGGATTACATGCTTTCTAACACATTGTATGGTGATTCATTTATAATCATGAACAATAAGGAAAGGGGGGTTGAGCAGTGAGGTGGCAACATTCACAGGTGGTGCTTGATTAATGAGACTATAGTCAGCTCCAGATAAATCATCAGAGGGAACTAGAGAAACCCTCTGAATGGTCAGAATGATGGCAGATGAACTTCAAAGTTAGATACTTTGGAAATTAAATTATACTCACTGGAGCAGAATTCTTGAACTCTTCAAACACCTAACCCTCATTTAACTACACTGAGGACACTGACCTGGGCGTTATGATACCAGCTCTGTGCAACCGTGCTCAAAGTTCACAGAAACTCTGCTATAGAAATATGGTGCCGTCCAGGAGGGGGGGTTTGGGAAATCATACAGAAAAGATAATGTAATGAGGCCAGTCAATGAGACGGTCTCTACACTGCACGCTTATTTGGAAATAAGATATTCCGAAATAGTTCTTCCAAAATAGCTTATTTCAAAATAGCACGTCTACACTGCAGGGAAGCCTCAACTTTAGGCCCTGGTGAGGGGCTATTTCGAAATAGCAGCAGTGGAGCATCTACACACGCCTTATTTCGAAATAGCTATTATTCCTCATTGAATGAGTTAGCAGATTTCAGAATAAGCCGTCCATTATTTCGAAATAACACTAGTTGTCTCAAAATAACAGTGTAGTGTAGACACACCCTGAATGTTCCACACCCCAATGCACACCACTGTGTAGTACGGAGCACCCTTGTCAAAAACAGATGTTGCAGAACTAGATGGCTGTGTCTACACTGGCACCCTTTTTCGGAAAAGGGATGCTAATGAGACACAGCGCAATTGCAAATCCGCGGGGGATTTAAATATCCCCCACGGTATTTGCATGAACATGGCTGCTGCTTTTTTCCGGCTCGGGGTTTTGCCGGAGAAAAGCGCCAGTCTAGACGCGATCTTGTGGAAAATAAACCCTTTTCCAAGAAGATCTCTTATTCCTACTTGAATAAGGAATATATATTCCTTGAAAGTAGGAATAAGAGATCTTGCGGAAAAGGGTTTATTTTCCACAAGATCGCATCTAGACTGGCGCTTTTCTCCGGCAAAACCCCGAGCCGGAAAAAAGCGGCAGCCATGTTCATGCAAATACCGCGGGGGATATTTAAATCCCCCGCGGATTTGCAATTGCGCTGTGTCTCATTAGCATCCCTTTTCCGAAAAAGGGTGCCAGTGTAGACACAGCCGATGTGTTCGTGGAAGGTCAACAAGAATGATCAAAGAGCTGGGGATAGGGACATAGGGTAAGAGGTTGAAAAAAAAACCCTGGATTGTTACCTTGCAAATAAGATGAATGAGAAGGTTTATGAGAAAAAACCCTGTAAAATACTGACTGGTAGAGAACAGATGGAGAAATGTGTTATGGTAAAACAAGATCAAGAAGTGAAGCATAGCCAGAATGAAGCAGATAACAGAGGAATGCTTTCTTTGCTCAGGGCCTCTGTAACAGGGGCAATCACAGAAGAACCCTGGGGGTGGGGGGACTTCCCAGAGTGCTGACAAAGCCACTGACTGCTCTCAGGGGCTTCTCACCACCTGGTTCTGTTGGGCCAGATCTCCTGGTCTCCTCCAGCCAAGGCACAGAGCTGAGATCACCGCCCCTGCCCCGAGTAGCAATACAGACACTGAAACACTTCAGGATCAAGGAAAATACAGTTTGGGGCCCAGCTTCCAGGGAAACCACTCCCCAGATTGGATCAGAACCCCAAATAAATCATTCAGGCAAACCCCCTTCAGCAATGAAAGGAGGATGTACACACTGATTGCTCCCCCCGGGTAACAATTATTTACACTGGGATTTATAGTAAATAAAAGTGATTTTATTAAGTACAAGCAGTAGGATTTCATAGAATCTCAGAACACTAGAATGGGAATGACCTCGAGAGGTCATCGAGTCCAGTCCCCTGCCTTTACAGCAGGACCAAGCACCATCTAGACCATCCCTGAGAGATGTCTGTCCAACCTGTTCTCAAATATCTCCAGTGATGGAGATTCCACAACCTCCCTAGGCAACTTATTCCAGTGTTCAACCACCCCGATGGCGTACTCTCTATGCCATCATCTAAATAGTTGATGAAGATATTGAACTGAACCGGTTCTGAAACAGACCCCTGTGGAACTCCACTTGTTATGCCCTTCCAGCATGACTGTGAGACATTAATAACTATTCTCTGAGAACAGTTATCCAGCCAGTTATGCACCCACCTTTTAATAGTCTCATCTTGGTTGTGTTTCCCTAGTTTATTGATAAGAAGATCATACAAGACTGTATCAAATGCTTTAGTAAAGGCTTAGGTATACTTGGTAGATTTGGTAGATTTAAGTGGTTGCAAGTGAAAATAAGCAGAGCAAAGTAGATTACAAATTTAAAATAACAAATCACATAGCTAATTCTACACTTATTACAAACCTACCCTAAAACTGTTCTTATGCAACTAAGCCTGCAAACGAGAGAAAATCTTTCTGCCTGGATTCTCTTTTGGCGCCAAATTTCGGAAAATCCTCTTTCAACAGTAAAGCAGAAAAAGATGTGCAATTTGCATACCGCAAATTGTGTATCTTTTTCCGATTTAACTCTGTAGTCTAGACATAGCCAAAGAGACTGAAAACATTGCGATTTAAATTGCCTCCCTTTCAGTCTGGGATTCTCTGTTTTACATTTTCCCCTTCCTTGGAAAATTACCTGGTCAGCCCCTTCCCGTTAGGGAGGTCAAGGCCACATGACTTCATAAGTCCAACCACTGCTAAGACTTAAAGGACCAAAGGGGCCTTTCACAGGTCATCACCCAGATATTGGGGGAAGCACCCTTCATGGCTTTCCTGTGCACATGGAAAACCATAAACCATTCCATTCTCCATTTCTCCAACTTTACACCCAAGAGCGATACACTCTCCAAGACAAGATCTACGGATCCAGCAGACGGAGACATTACAATCAATAGGTGACATGTGGCATTTTCTCCTAAGCATTTTTGAGTTATGCATATTGGTGTCCATAAGTATATTTCATAAAGCAATGGCGCGGAAGGGGGCGTTTGAAACCGTCAGAGCCTCACTGAGACTGAAGAACTCACTGACAAAAGAGACAATTGAGGCCATGAGCTAAGCAGGACACAAGAAGGCTACGTCTAGACTGGCATGATTTTGCGCAAATACTTTTAACGGAAAAGTTTCTCCGTTAAAAGTATTTGCGCAAAAGCGCGTCTAGATTGGCACGGAGTTATCGTTATAACGATGCGCTTTTGCACAAAAGGGCGTCTACATTGGCGGCGCGCTTTTGCACAAAAGCAGAAGCCCGGAACCATTTTGCAGTGGGTTTTTTTTTTTGCCTGGTTTTTTTTTTCTTTTGCCTTGTTTTGTCTGCCATGGAGCCAGGGGTGGCCGTGTGCCTGCTCTGGCCCCTGCCGGCCATTTTGGAGTGTCTGCAGCTGGTGCTCCAGCCTGCTGCCCTCCTGTTCCAGGACCAGGAGGCGCAGACTGCTTTGGACTCCCTCACTAGGGAGGACATGGCGTCCCTGTGGCATCCCCACCCCAGGGTGGAGAGGCCACTGTGGAGACTGGACACCAGTACGGACTGGTGGGACCGGCTGGTCCTGGGGCAATGGGGCAACCAGCAAAGGCTCCCGGAACTTCCGCATGTGAAAGCGGACGTTCCTGGAGCTGTGTGCCTGGCTCGCCCCTGCGCTGCAGAGAGCCACCACCCGGCTGCGGGCACCCATCCCCGTCAACAAGAGGGTTGCCATCGCACTTTGGAAGCTGGCCACCCCAGACAGCTACCGATCGGTGGCACACCAGTTCGGGGTGGGCAGATCCACCGTCGGTGTCATCGTCATGGAGGTAAGTCCCAGGGGGAGTGGGGAATGGGGTGGGGGGTGGGGTGCTGCACTCCATGCCCAGGGGCAGCCAAGACTCCAGGCTGGGTCACCCAGGGGTTTGGGCCGTCCCTCCCTTGCACAGGCCTGCTGGTGGGGGGGGGGGCATAGGGCGAGGGGGCTGTGGTGTGTGTGTGCATGTGCGTGTGTGCGTGCGTGAGGACAGAGGGAATCACGGGGGGGGGGCCAAGGGAGTGCACACTCACCCCTGCCTTATGTGATGTGTTCCCCTGTGTTTCTCTGCACCCTTCTGCAGGTCGTCCACGCCATCAATGATGTCCTGCTCCCAAGAGAGATCCGCCTGCGTGACGTGGATGCTACGCTGGCCGGCTTTTCGCTGCCCTCGGGTTCCCCAACTGCGGAGGAGCCCTGGATGCAACCCACATCCCTGTCTGGGCCCCGGAGCATTGAGCAGCCCATTTCATGAACAGGAAGGGGTACTGCTCGATTGTTCTTCAGGCCCTCGTGGACCACCGGGGCCGCTTCCTGGACGTCTATGTGGGCTGGTCCGGCAGGGCACACGACGCCCGCATCCTCCGCAACTCCGGAGTGTTTCGCAGGCTGGAGGCGGGCACCTACTTCCCCCGGCGGGAGTTTACTGTCGGGGATGGGCCTATGCCCATCTGCATCATCGGGGACGCGGCCTACCCCCTGCTGCCCTGGCTAATGCGGCCCTACACAGGGCGGCCGGACCAGAACCCAGTCCGGTTCAACGACCAACTCAGCCGGGCCCGGAATCAACTGGAGTGCGCCTTCGGCCGCTTAAAAGCGTCGGTTCGGAAGCATATCGGCCGTCATCGTGCATGTTCGTCAGGTGCGTCGGACGTAGCTAGGGCTTGTCTTTTAGTTTAGGCTAGGTTTTAGGCCACCGTCGCCTGTTCGAGCTGTCCCGAAGAACAGGAAGAGGATTCGTGGTTCGTGCGGAAGGCTCGAGTCAGAGTACCCGATTCCAGTCATCTTCGAGGGATCTCCTGGCAGTTCCTCGTCTGAGGCCCGGAAGGACCAAAGACTTGGGGTCGCCAGCTTCGGCAGCGTCTTTCATCGAGGGACTCCTGGCTGTTCCTCTCCCGAGGCCCAGAAGGACCAAAGGATTGAGGTCGCCAGCAACACTACAATCGTTCCTGCGTCTAGACTATGTAAATATTCTTTGTGTTCGTGTTTTAACCTTTCTTGCTTGTTTGTTATCTATGTTAATATAGTCTTGTGGTTTAAATTTTACTTAAAGTGTCAGTATTTATTTATGCGCCACAAACCAATGACCAATTAAAGGAACGACCGGTGATAGATACGGTATTTGGTGTCTGCATTTTGTAATCTTCTTAAAAGTAGTTGGCTAATTGGCATCTCAAATCAATTATTTAAGTTACCTAGAGTAACACAATAAACAACACAGTTTTGTTTTCAACAGAAAAACTTGTATGTTTTTATTTACAAGGGAGAGAGGGGGAAGAGACCTTCAACTGGGAGAGGGAGGGGGAGGAGACCTTCAACTGGGAGGGGGAGGGGAAGGAGACCTTCAACTGGGAGGGGGAGGAGCTAGTCCTGGGAGGGGTGGCCCCTGCGACCACTCCTGCAGGGGCGGACCTGCACATGGGGGGCAGGCCGTGTCGGGGCAGGCTGCACGGGGAGGTGGGCAGGAGGGGCAGGAGCAGGAGCAGGAGCAGGAGCAGGGGCAGGAGGGGCAGGGGCAGGAGCAGGGGCAGGGGCAGGGGCAGGGGCAGGAGCAGGAGCAGGAGGGACAGGAGCAGGAGGGGCAGGGGCAAGAGCAGGGGCAGGAGGGACAGGAGCAGGAGGGGCAGGGGCAGGAGCAGGAGCAGGAGGGGCAGGAGGAGGAGAAGGGGCAGGAGCAGGGGCAGGAGCAGGAGGGGCAGGAGCAGGAGGGGCGAGGGGCAGTGCTAGGGGAAGGATGGCGGGGGCGTGGGGCAAGGCCATGCCATAGTGGACGGCGTAGCCAATGTGGGTGGTGAGGGTGGCGATGGAATCCGCCATGCGGGCGCGCACCCTGAAGGCGCCCCAGGCCTCCTGGCGCCACTGCATGTCCGCCTCGGCGCGTCGCGTGATGGCTGCCTCGGCGGCTCGGCTCGGCCTGCACGTGGCGCCCGAAGGAGCTGGTCCCGGTGGCGAGCCGCTGCCCCGGTGGTTGGGCGGCTGGGGGTGCTGCTGCTGCCGCTGCTGCTACAGGACTAGAGGGTCCCCGGCTTGTGCTTGGTCCCGCTGCAGGGAAGAGAAGAAAGGATGGGTCAGTCAGGCAGCCCGGCCACTGTCCCCACACCTCATGCCCTCCACCCCTGAGCCCAGGTGACACCACAGTAGTGTGGCTTGGGCCCACTCGGTTACCCCCCTGCCCCCCGTGTTGTATGTTTGCATATAGGACCGCCCCGGAGTAGGGTCCTCCTCTCATGTATTGTAACCACCGGTCTGTGTCCTGGCCCGTGGAGGTGGGAGGCGCTTGTGTTGTGTTCACCTGTGGAACTCCTGCCGGTGGAGGCTGTGAGGCTTTGGGCTAATCAATGGTGTTTGACAGGGAGCGAGATGAATCCCCACACAGTGCCTGGGAGCACATCTGGCAGACGTGGTCTGGGCTCTCAGATCCCCATCGCATGGGATGTCTCCTGGACGGAACCAGGGGTGACTGGGGAGCGTACCATTCTTGCAGCAAAACTCAGGCAGCCCTACGGCCGGCCCGAGCGCTTCGCCCCTTCCCCTCCTGTTAGCCCTCACACACGTAGCCCAGGGACATGTGTGGCCGCAGTGGGGACTTCCCTCAGGGAGCCAGCCAAGGCACCGGGATCAGGCGAGGGGCTCAGTGGGGGCCACGCTCTCAGGGCTGTGACGCTGCGGTTTTCCCAGGAGCAGCTGGCTGTGCCTCACAGCCAGGCATGGGACAGTGTGCCGTTCTCCGTGCTGCACCCTTGCGGAGGTGCGGGCTCTGGCCTGAGTCCCTGGGACCCTGGCTGGTTCCAGCTGGCATCCACCCTTCCCCCCTGGTCCTGCCGGATGTGTGTGAGCAGCACGGTCCCAGGCGTGCCCTGCAGCTGCCTGCCGTGGCCACATCCCGCTCGGTCACCAGGCTGCACGTGGTTGCACGTGCTGCTTCCTGCCTAATGCTACACAGCGTGCAGCTCACGCGGCCTGAGTGACGTGCTGTCCCCCTTCCCCCTCCGGGCACCTGGCTTCCCCGTCCCTTGTGAAAGCAAAGTGTAACACTCACCGGTGGATCCTTCCCCGGCCTCTGAGGATGCGCGGGAGACATCAGGACTGCCGGAGGGGGCCTGCAGGGTAGCAGTGCTGGCCTCGTCCTCCGACGCACTGCTGGCTCCTTCCCCCGCCTCGGTGGTTCTGCTGACGGGGGGGCGCATGCTGCTGTCCACCGGGACGTCCGGGGCTTGCGGGACTGGCTGGCCCAGGATGGCGTGGAGCCGCCGGTAGTGAGGGCAGGTGTCGGCTCCTGCCCCCTGGCCCTCGCTGGCCCGCACGTAGTCCAGGCGCAGCTCCTTTACTTTCGCCCGGACTTGCTCGAGGGTCCGGGCTGGATGTCCCTGGTGGGCGAGCGCCTGGGCCATGCGGGAAAAGATCTCCACATTGCGGCGACGGGACCGGGTGTCGTGGAGGGCCTCCTCCTCCTGCCAGAGGTCCAGCAGTGCCTCCAGCTCCCCCGAGGACCAGGATGGAGCCCTTCTTTTTCTGGCCCTGAGGGCCTCCTGCGCTGGGGGTGCGGGTGGCTGATCCCCCCCTGGAGCTGCCATGGTGCTTGGGGGGTGTCTGCTGGACGGCAGGGGCCACGTGGCAGACCTCTGGCCAGAGGTCTGAGGAAGGCTCCTGCTGCGTGAGCTCAGCAGCCTGCGTCTGCTTTAAGGGGGCTCGAGTTACCAGGAAGTCCAGGGAGCTGACTGTGGCTACGGAGTCTCCAAGCGTCCATAGGCTCTTTTTCCGCTTTAGCCTGCTTTTGCGCAAAACGCCTTAGCTGCCTGTCTACACTGGCCCTTTTGCGCAAGAGGGCTTTTTCCTGAGCGGGAGCGTCAGAGTATTTGCGCAAGAAGCACTGATTTCGCACAGTAGAGCGTCAGTGCTATTGCGCAAATTCTCGTGGCCAGTGTAGACTGCTGGCAAGTTTTTGTGCGAAAGTGGCCGCTTTTGCGCAAAAACTTGCCAGTCTAGACGCAGCTGAAGGGTTTGGACAGGTCTATAGAGAGCCTAAAAATACTGTGGAGAGACTAAAAACATTTTGGATAGCCTGTGTGCTCACATGTCTCAGAGCACAAGACGACCGTTATCTGTTTGCAATAGGGGGACACCCTTCTGAAGCTCAAGTCATACCTCCATCCCCATAATCTTGGGTTTCTTTCAGCTTCTTTTGACCACAAAGAGACGACGTTGGATTAGACGGCTCGTACATCTGATCCATGATGCAATTACTCTATTGCCAAGGAGGAAAGTTTCCTCTATGGAAACAAATTCTCAGGCTGGATTCTCCATTACTTGGTGCTCCACAGAATGGGATTGAAGAACACAAGGCTCTCAGTATTTCAGGGGACAGGCTTGCTCCATTCTTTGGATGAGACACTGACTTGCAGTCACCCAGATTTATCTGAGACGTAAGTCACAGGTCTTACCTAATGGTCTTAAGCAGAGATGCATGTCACCGAGTCAGCTCTTCACCCTTCTCGTGCCTCGAGTTTGCAGAAAGCACAATATTGGGGGACAGTAAAAAATGGAGGGGACAGGTCACTGATTCAAAGCCATCGGGGCTGGTTGATAAAGTGATCTGAAGCCAACAATAGGTGTTCTAGAACTGCCATGGAGGTATCCGTATCGAGGAATGAAGAACGCAGGCAGTGCTTAACGTTGGGGGATTCTCATAGGAAGTGTAATATTTCTGTAAACAACTTTGGGCCAAGAAGGGATCATTAGCTAAACGTGGGGTCCCAGAGTCACCCTCTGCCGAAAATAGTTACTGTGATCCTGGGGAAATTATTAGGGGGATTTCAAGGAGAGGCAGAAAACGTATTTTATCTTTTTATTTGGCACTGGTGCGACTGCTCCTGGAATCCTTTGCCCAGTTCTGCTGTCCATAATGTAAGATGGATGTTGATACATTGAAGATGCTTCAGAGGAGAGTCACAAGAGTTACTAAAAGATTAGAACACCTGCCTTAAACTCATGCCTTGGAAGCACCTACAGGTGAAACACTATTTAAAAGTAGGCTTTTAGGATTTCCCCACAGAGGTGTAATGGAACTCAAAGGGCGGAAGATGAAATAAAAGAAATTCTGACTGGAAGTAACACCAAGAATAATTAACCGTTGGGACAATTAATCAGGGATCATCGTAGATTCTTCATCACGGAGAATTTTCAAATCCAGGTTGGATGGTCACATAAAAGATCAACTCTCCGGATAACAACTCTCAGGCTGAGAAATTGCACAGGACAGCAATTATGTAGTGAGAGAGACTAGATAATCACAGTGCTCCCTTCTGCCCTTAGAGTCAACCTCTGAGTCCTGAGGAGTCAGCTGGAGGCATTTTGCCTGCAGTCTCAGATTTGTTTTTTCAATTCATGACTTAGTATAACATTGGCCAGACACTGGAGTTGCATGAGAATTTCTTCCCATAGGGCTCAAGTTAACTAAGTACATTTCACAAGGTGCAAGGATCTTGCATGGCGGAACATTTTAGAAGAGAAAATTCATTCTTTGAGCCCATGAAATCTCTGCACTGAGGAATGAATGTACCACCTCCATCGCTACCACAACAGGCTAGGAAATGGTCCCAGACCATCCTGGGTTTAGCGTCTGTGTCACTGTCCCCCACTGTTGCAGTGCCTGATGCTCCAAGAGGTGGCAGCTGGACTCAGATCAGCCCTGACATGTCCCACAGGTGCCTCTTATGTAATGTTGAAAGCTCTCAGCCTGGGAGTTATTCCTGTCATGGCAGTTCTTGAAGCACAAAACAAAGTGTGTACCAGTGCAACAGGAGCCCCAGCCTTTACGTTTGTCACTCAGGTGGGAGCTTTCTTACTCGTAAGACACAATCACTGCTCTCCTAGCCACTGGAGCACGTGGGACAGGAGGCACCTTGCCTCCCCCCCTGCAGAGGAAGAGGAGGGAGCACAGGGGGGCAGTTTGGAGATTGTGGGAGGCAGGAGATTGATGGAGGAGCATGGAGAGGGGACCAGCAGACAGTGCGGTGTTAGAGTCAGGAGAGCTGGGGATGGGGAAGGAGGGTACAGAGTATGGTAGCAGATTGAAGCAACTGAGGACCAAAGTTTGATGGTCCCCCTAGAGTAACACTTGGAACTGGGGGTCCAATGAGTCCTCGGACTCTCTAGGCTGGGCTCCCTCTCTCTCGTGGCCACAGGAGGGCTCCCGAAGAAGTCCCTGGGGTGTCATGGCAAGTATAAATCAGGCCATATACTGAAGGCCCTGCTGGGAGTTTTACCATCGATCTCCATGATACCAGATTCATAGCTAGCATTTAACTTCAGACTCTGAGTTGTGATCGTCAAAGCTTCAGATCCTGCTACAGGGTGCTACTCTGTTGGCTGCTGAAAGAGTCTGAAGGGACCACTCCATATATGTGGTGTTATGAAGGATTTGGGGGGTTGGGGTTTCGAAAACTCATGGACCCTCGTTTTCCCCCGAGGTAGGCCAGTGTCAATCTGGAGTCACCCGATGATGGCCCAATGCGAGAGCAAAATCTGGCTAGTAGGTGGTCCATTCTTTTGGGGAGCCCACTGCGAATGCAGATACCCAGTGCAGAGGTTTGGGCTGCTTCTCCCAATCATGCAGTGAAGCTGCTGGATTTGAAAGCTGGGGAGTCCCAGAGGAAAAATTGCACCACCTCAAAATAGGAAGCTACATAGACATGGAGAAGGACACAGTAAGAGACAAGGAACTGATTTTAAGCAATACATTTCCCTAAGCTCGTTCCAGTACATTTAAAGTTCTAACTTTACAAAGCAAATCCCTTAGTAGTGAATTCCTGCCCAAAGTAGCTCTTGGCTTGCACCTTTCAGCCCTCTCTGACATCTTAAACTCTAACGCAGAAAGAAGCACTCACCAAAATCCTGCCCAGCGGAGAAAAGGAATTGCTTTATTATGACAGAGCCCTGAGGATCGGCATATGATCACATGTCTGACACACGCTGCATTGGGCAGCGACCTTTATAATTCCTCCGTACAGTCCCTGTGCGTTCTTAGTTTGGCAGAGTTCCCAGACAATTCCCTCGACTCCATGAGCAATGGGAAGAGCAGAAAATCGACCGTGAAAAAAACAGTCGCTGAGCCTCCCGCAGGAGTAAAAACATGATTCAACAATACCAGGAGCTCAGAGGAAACTGTTCAGTCTAGCACGTGACAATAGCTTTTTTCCCTCTCTGTGTAATGCACTTTCATCTCCACTATGTTTTGGAATTGTACCAGAAGACACAGGACAAAAAACGATATTCAATTGATCGTAGCAGAAGACAAGTGCATATGGAAATCCTTCTCCTAGCATTAATTGAATCATAGAATGTTAAAACTGGAAAGGACCTCGAGAGGTCATCGAGTCCAGTCCCCTGTCCTCATGGCAGGACAAACCACCATCTAGATCATCTCAGATAGATGTTCATCCAACCTGCTCTTAAGTATCTCCAATGATGGAGATTCTACAACCTCCCTAGGCAATGTATTCCAATGCTTAGCCACCCTGACAGTTAGGAAGTTTTTCCTAATGTCCAACCTAAACCTCCCTTGCTGCAGTTTAAGCCCATTGCTTCTTTTCCTATCCTCAGAGGCCAAGGAGAACAATTTTTCTCCTTCCTCTTTGTAACACCATTTTAGATACTTGAAACTGCTATCATGTCCCCTCTCAGTCTCCTATTTATAAATTAAACAAACCCAGTACCTTCAGTCTTCCCTCACAGTTTATGCTCTCTAGACCTTCAATCATTTTTGTTGCTCTTCTTTGGACCTTCTCCAATTTCTACAAAACTTCCTTGAAATGTAGTGTCCAAAACTGGACACAATACCCCAGGCTACGTCTAGATTGCTGCTTTTATCGGAATTTGTGTACCTTTTTCCGATAGTTTTCTCGGAAGAGATTTTTCCGAAATTTGGCCCGTCTGCACAAATTTTGGAACAACCTTCCTTTTCGGGAGAGCCCTTCTTTCTCGTGGCATGAGGAAGACAGGGCTTCCGAAAGAGCGCGTCTGCTCTTGCACAAAATGACTAGGTGTGGAACTCCTTGCCAGAGGATATGGTGAAGGCGTTATTCCTCATAGAGTGAGATTTACAGCCATCGACAAAACTGCTGAGTTCTGTCGACATTATGTCGACAGAACAAAGCGGCAGTGTAGACGCAGGTATAGTTTTGTCTTCTTTTTTCGACAAAACCCTGTAGTCTAGACACACCCTGGAAATGAACAACAGGAGAGGGATCACGTGAGAATTAACTGTTGTGTTCCCTCCCAATGGGGCATCTGGCATTGGCCACTGTCAGCAGACAGGATACTGGGCTAGATGGACCATTGATCTGACCCTGTATGGCCGTTCTTATGGCTAAGCTCTGTCTTCTAGACTGCTCCTCTTGTCTTTGTGTTTCTGCTTTTGCTGCCCTGCCTCCAGCTCAGATTGAGCTGCTTCTTAAGGCTTGCCCCATTTCTACTGCAGAGATAGCCCCACATCACTTCAAAATTCACTTAAGAGTGGTCCATTCTATTTCTTGAAAGACAGCAGTTCAGTCACCCATTGGTCTGCCCAGCAAACTGCAGCGGAAAGATTATGTTCAATCTCTAGCACATAGCTGATTGCAAATAAAAAAGCTACAAGCCCTATGTGTGCCGAAATCAGCAGCAAACGGTTGAGAAGAAAATCACATTCTAAATCAGCATGGATGGATTGGGGATGGTGGGAGGCGGGGACGTATGGGAAGCTTGGAGAGGAGATGGGCGGACAGCATCCCACTGGAATCATGGCAGCCTGGGATGGGGAAAAAGAGTACAGCCGGGGGTACAGAGTATGATGGGAGATTGAAGCAGCTGAGGAGCAAAGTTGGATGGGTTCTCCCTCAGAGGACACCTGACACTGGGGTTCCACTGAGCCCTCTGGCTCACCCATCTAGGTCCCCTTCCTCAATGTGCTGCAAGCTACAAACACACTCCCAGTCTGCTACCACCACCAGCATTCACACCTCACCTGTCACTGCATGAATCTACAATAAAGCAGTTACAGCCGAAATCACCACCAGCTCCCTGGCCTAGTGCACCATCCCACCCCAGTGGAAATTCAGACCAGCATGATTTTTTCACCCTTCCCTCAATGTGGGGGGTACAGTGCTCAATTGTGCTAACTGCACTGATATTTGTACCCCCAGACACTTCACTTACAGGCGTACAATGTTTAGAACTAAACAAGTTTATTCACCACCACAAATAGAGTTTACATGAACATCAGGGATAGCAAACAAATCAATGTAGCTTACCAAGCAAATAAACAAAAATGAAAACTGTCCTTAGCACATTAGTTAGGTTGACTACAAATTTCATGTTTCTTACAATGCAAAGCAGTCTGGCAGATTCCCCAGGGAAAAGTTTCATTTGCTTTGCAGCTTGGGTGTCTCAGTTTCCATACACAGGCTTGAAATCCTGTTAGACTGGGTACAGTCTTTCTCCCATGCTGTTATTTCCCCTTCCTCCATCCGGTGTTTGCAGGAGTTCTCGCGTATAAGGAGTGAGCAACCATGAGGATGTCCCTTCCTGTCTTATATGGATTGCTTCAAAACTTGTTCCCTTACTTCTGCAAATGATCCCAGGGCCACCTGAGTGGCTTTGGGGGACAATGTGCCAGCTGTACAAGGCTCCCCAGAACTGTTTCATTCCAGTGCACACCCTGCCAGCAGCGGTGGCAATCTCAGGTCACACCCTCACCCGCCCCCCAGCATCAGCAATGCCTGACCAGAGTGGGGGAAGGGGGTCTGCCATCCACCAGAAGTGGTGTGCACAATCCAGGGTCACCCCCTGCCAGCAGCAGGGGCAGCAGCCCTGGCCAGCAGAGTGACCGACCAGCAGCACCTTCTGCAGTTCTGCGCCACAGAGGCTCTGCATCAGCAGCAAGTTCATTGGTCCCAGACCACCCCATGCACTCCTGGGATGCAGTGTATACCCCAGAGTCTCTCCCTACACTAGCAAGGGACCCAGACCTCCCCCCGCCCCATCCACTTTTTACTTCAAAAAGGGATACCAGCAAATTACTTTCATGCCATAATGTAGGAGTCACCAAATGACATTAATAGGCAGCAGGTTTTAAACTAACAAAAGGAAGCTTTTCTTCATGCAGCATACCATCAACTTGTGGAACTCCTTGCTAGAGGATGTTGTGAAGATCAGGACTTTTTAACTGGGCTCAAAAAAGAATTAGATACATTCATGCAGGCTAGGTCCATCAATGACTAGTAGCCAGGATGAATAGGAATGGTGTCCCTAGCCTCTGTTTGTCAGTGGCTGGAAGTGGATGACAGGAGAAAGATCACTTGATGATTACCTGTTCTGTTCACTCCCTCTGGGATAGCTCTCTTTGGCCACTGTTGGAAGATAGGATACTGGACTAGATGAAGCTTTGGTCTGACCCAGTATGGCCATTCTTATTTTCTTAGGTTATGTCTACACTACAGCATTATTTCAAAATATCTTATTTCGAAATAGTTAATTTGAAATAAGTTATTTCGAAATAACGTGTCTACACACACAATGTATTTTGAAATAGCATTTTGCTATTTCGAAATAGTGCATCCACACTGATTGGACGCTGAATCGCATTTAAGGCCAGCTGAAACTGGTTCCAGCAGGGCATCAGGTCAGTAGTTGCTTTGTGTGGCTGCTGCCTGAGGCTGTCTGAGGCTTGTGCTAAAAAGGACCCCCCTGGACAGCCGGTTCTCAGCTTTCCCTGCTTGCTTGCAAAATGCCTACCTCGCTGAGGGACAGCAAAGCAATTTTTTTCTCTCCTTGCTTTGGTTGCCCTGACTCGGGACACCACAGCACTCGGCACCATGGAGCCAGAGCCACCGCTTGGCACTCTGGTGCTCATTTTGGATGTCTTGCTGCAAGCCTGGCAGCAATTGCTGGAGACTTCCTGGCAGCATCTGCTGCAGCTCAACCCCCAGGCCCTCTTCCGGACACCCACGGGGGGCCATGGAGGAGCAGCAGCAGCACCTGGACGCCAGCGTGCCGCACCGCATCTGGCGTCTGGACACCGGCAGCGACTGGTGGGACCACATCATCCTGGAGTGCTGGGGAGACCAACAATGGACCCAGAACTTCAGGATGAAGAAGGACACCTTCCTTGAGCTCTGTGAGTGGCTCGTCCCTGCTCTGCAGCGACAGGACATGCACATGAGGCCCACCATACCCCTCCACAAGTGTGTGGCCATAGCCCTCTGGAAGCTCTCCACGCCGGATAGCTACCGATCCGTGGCGAACCAGTTCGGATTAGGGAGATCCACCATCAGAGCAGTGCTCATGCAGGTATGGCAGTCTCCAGCCACTGTGCTGGGGGCGGGGGGTGCCAGGAGGGGATGGGATTCCCTAGGGAAAAGGGGGGGGAGGTCGTGCAAGTCCCCTCCCAGGGAGGGTTTGTTCTGTCCCACCCACATTACGGACTGACCGCGGTGGCCGTAGGGAACCCATTCCAGTGCTTCACCACCCTCCTAGTGAAATAGTTTTTCCTAATATCCAGCCTAGACACCTATCCCACTGTAACTTGAGACCATTGCTCTTTTTTCTGCCATCCATCACTACTTTCTCCAAAGAAAGCCAAATCCCTCTGTCTCTCCTCATGGGTCATGCGCTCCAGCCCCCTCATCATTTTGGTTGCCCTACGCTGGACCGTCTCCAATGCGTCCACATCCTTTCTATAGTGGGGGGCCCAGAACTGGACACAATACTCCGGATGTGGCCTCACTAGAGTCAAATAAAGGGGAATAATCACTTCTCTGGATCTGCTGGCAATGCTCCTCCTAATGAAACTTAATATGCCATTAGCGTTCCTGGCTACAAGGGCACCCTGTTGACTCATATCCAGCTTCTCATCCACTGTCATCCCTAGGTCCTTTTCTGCTGAACCGCTACTTAGCCAGTCGGTCCCCAGCCTGTAACAATGCTTGGGATTCTTCCGTCCCAAGTGCAGGACTCTACACTTGTCCTTGTTGAACCTCATCAGATTTCTTGTGGCCAATCCTCTAATCTGTCAAGGTCACTCTGGACCCTAATGATGCTCTTTCGAGAAAGCGCTATTTCGAAAGTAAAACCGCGGTCTAGACGCGGTTCTTTCGAAAAGGGAAGCCTTCCTCAAAAGATCTGCTAAACCTCATTTTTTGCCTTCCCTTTGCCTTTAAGCCTTCCCTTTTCTATATAATCTAGACATAGCCTTAGTGAATCTGGTCCCATTGAGATCCATGGCCAACCTCCCACCAGGTCCAGGAAATCACCCTAAATCCACACACTGGGTTTTAGATTTACGGTCTGATCTACAATTGCTTTTAGCCACCAGAGACTTCTACTGGACTCCTTCCTGGGCCTCTAGGTGAGGGTGGAATTTTTCCAGCTGAGAAGAACTGACAGGAGAGCGATTGACATCTCAGACTTACAGGCATAACAGTTCAGAACAATTAGGAGAGACGAAATTAAAGAATGGGAGGGCTCTGCTCTCTCTGTGCCCCTACATCTGTGGTTCTGGGGCGGATGAGAAGCCCCCCAAAGGCATTATAAATAAAAGCATGATTCTGGCCTGCAGAACACCAGGGGTGTGTCTAGACTACACGGCTCCGTCGACGGAGCCATGTAAAGTAGTTTACCCGACATAGTCAAAGAAGCGGGGATTTAAATAATCCCCACTTCATTAAAATAAAAATGGCCACCACACTGTGCTGGCAATCAGCTGATCCGGCACAGCGCGGCAGTCTAGACGCGGGTGTGGTCGACAAGGGAAGCTCCGGTATATAAGGGAAGCCTTTGTCGACCGCTCCTGTAAACCTCATTTCACGAGGCATAAGGCAGAGAAGCCCAGAGAAGCAGCCCTCTTCAACATTGCCGTTTCTCTACTCTTTGGCTACTGGAGGCTTAGATTTAATTCAGCAAACAGAGGCCATGTCTAAACTACGCAGAAAATCGACTCTGCTGCAATCGATTGGCTGGGGTTCGACTGAGTGGGTCTAGTGAAGACCCGCTAATTCGAAGTGAGAGGGCACCACCATCAGCATTACTAGTCCTGCTCCTCATGAGGAGTAAGCATTTGATAGGAGCATTTGCTCCCGTTGACCTCCCGCTGGATGGACAGCCTGAAAACAGGATTTAAGATACATCGACTCCAGCTACATAATTAACATAGCTGGAGTTGCGTGTCTAAGTTGACTTATCCCATAGTGCAGACCATGCCACAGAGATTAATGGAAAGCCCCCCTACATCAGAAACCGGTATTTTCTTCTGGTGGTTTAGGAGCTATGGAGAGGATGAATGGAAGCGTGTAGCAGGTTGGCAGCTCACAGATGACATGAAAGTAGTCAGGTAAATAACAGAAAGAGAGAATTGAGAAGTCTTTGGTGATGGAGTATTTATATATTAGGCACAAGGAATTTCTGGGACTCTGACCTTTCACAAAGCAGAGCTCAGTTAAGCTTTAACAGACCACTGTCTGCAGATGTATTTCCCCACTTTGTCACGAAGCTCTTTGGTTAGGACCCCATAAATGATGGGGTTGAGCATGGGAGGAACAAGGAGATAGATGTTGGCCAAGATGATGTGAACGTGAGGAGCAATGCCCTGACCAAACCGCTGTGTCATCACAGAGAAGAGGCTGGGAATACAATATAACAGCATCACACAGAAGTGGGCCGTGCAGGTGCTGAGGGCTTTGTGGTAGGCTTTCTTGGAAGATATTCTGAGGACGGCCCTGATGATCAGTCCATAGGACAGGGCAATGAGACTCTGGTCCAATCCCGTATTTATGATCATTAACACCAAACCATACATCCTGATGACTGTGATGTCCCCACAAGAGAGCTTTGCAACAGCCATGGTCTCACAGTATATTTGGGGGATGAGGCGGTTGGCACAGAACGGCAGCCTGCTCAGGAGCAGGGGCATGGGTAGAATGCTGAGAGCAGCTCTAACCAAACCAACTAGCCCTAGCTTCACTATTCGTACATTGGTGAGGATGGTGGGGTAGCTCAGAGGCTTACATATTGCAACATAGCGATCGAAGGCCATTGTCACGAGGATAGATGATTGTGTAACCAAAACCATGTTCAGGAAGAACGACTGGGTGAGGCAGCCACTCAGAGTAATGTCTTTCAAATTGAACCAAAATATACACAGAGCTTTCGGCACCACTAGAGTAGACGTGGCAATGTCCGTGAGCCCCAACATGCAGAGCAGCAGGTACATCGGCTTGTGCAGGGTCTGCTCTTTGCCTACAAGAAACAGAGTCATGACATTTCCCAGCAGGCTGATAATGTAGCACATAGAGAACGGGATGGAAATCCAGAGGTGGGCCGCTTCCAGACCGTAAATGCCCATTAGAATGAACGCCGAAGGGTCAGAGGGGGTGAGGTTGAAATCCGCCATGAAGTCGTCAGAGCATGAATCACTTTTCAAAATGCGCAAGGTACCTGCGAAGGGCGAGAGGAACGGGGAAGGGGGGATTACATGCTTTCTAACACATTGTATGGTGATTCATTTATAATCATGAACAATAAGGAAAGGGGGTTGAGCAGTGAGGTGGCAACATTCACAGGTGGTGCTTGATTAATGAGACTATAGTCAGCTCCAGATAAATCCTCAGAGGGAACTAGAGAAACCCTCTGAATGGTCAGAATGATGGCAGATGAACTTCAAAGTTAGATACTTTGGAAATTAAATTATACTCACTGGAGCAGAATTCTTGAACTCTTCAAACACCTAACCCTCATTTAACTAGACTGAGGACACTCACCTGGGCGTTATGATAGCAGCTCTGTGCAACCGTGCTCAAAGTTCACAGAAACTCTGCTATAGAAATATGGTGCCGTCCAGGAGGGGGGGTTGGGAAATCATACAGAAAAGATAATGTAATGAGGCCAGTCAGTGAGACGGTCTCTACACTGCACGCTTATTTGGAAATAAGATATTCCGAAATAGTTCTTCCAAAATAGCTTATTTCAAAATAGCACGTCTACACTGCAGGGAAGCCTCAACTTTAGGCCCTGGGGAGGGGCTATTTCGAAATAACAGCAGTGGAGCATCTACACAGGCCTTATTTCGAAATAGCTATTATTCCTCATAGAATGAGTTAGCAGATTTCAGAATAAACCATCCATTATTTCGAAATAACACTAGTTGTCTCAAAATAACAATGTAGTGTAGACACACCCTGAATGTTTCACACCCCAATGCACACCAGTGTGTAGTACGGAGCACCCTTGTCAAAAAAAGATGTTGCAGAACTAGATGGTTGTGTCTACACTGGCACCCTTTTTCGGAAAAGGGATGCTAATGAGACACAGCGCAATTGCAAATCCGCGTGGGATATTTAAATATCCCCCGCGGTATTTGCATGAACATGGCTGCCGCTTTTTTCCGGCTCGGGGTTTTGCCAGAGAAATGCGCCAGTCTAGACGTGATCTTGCGGAAAATAAACCCTTTTCCGCAAGATCTCTTATTCCTACTTGAATAAGGAATATATATTCCTTGAAAGTAGGAATAAGAGATCTTGGAAAAGGGTTTATTTTCCGCAAGATCGCGTTTACACTGGCGCTTTATCCGCAAAACCCCGAGCCGGAAAAAGCGCAGCCATGTTCATGCAAATACCGCAGGGGATATTTAAATCCCCGGATTTGTAATTGCGCTGTGTCTCATTAGCATCCTTTCCAAAAGGTGCCAGTGTAGACACAGCCAATGTGTTCGTGGAAGGTCAACAAGAATGATCAAAGAGCTGGGGATAGGGACATAGGGTAAGAGGTTGAAAAAAAAACCCTGGATTGTTACCTTGCAAATAAGATGAATGAGAAGGTTTATGAGAAAAAACCCTGTAAAATACTGACTGGTAGAGAATAGATGGAGAAATGTGTTATGGTAATACAAGATCAAGAAGTGAAGCGTAGCCAGAATGAAGCAGATAACAGAGGAATTCTTTCTTTGCTCAGGGCCTCTGTCACAGGGGCAATCACAGAAGAACCCTGGGGGTTGGGGGACTTCCCAGAGTGCTGACAAAGCCACTGACTGCTCTCTGGGGCTTCTCACCACCTGGTTCTGTTGGGCCAGATCTCCTGGCCTCCTCCAGCCAAGGCACAGAGCTGAGATCACCGCCCCTTCCCCGAGTAGAAATACAGACACTGAAACTCTTCAGGATCAAGGAAAATACCGTTTGGGGCCCAGCTTCCCGGGAAACCACTCCCCAAATGGGATCAGAACCCCAAATAAATCATTCAGACAAATCCCCTTTAGCAATGAAAGGAGGATGTACACACTGATTGCTCCCCCTGGGTAACAATTATTTACACTGGGATTGATAGTAAATAAAAGTGATTTTATTAAGTACAAGCAGTAGGATTTCATAAAATCTCAGAACACTAGAATGGGAATGACCTCAAGAGGTCATTGAGTCCAGTCCCCTGCCCTTACAGCAGGACCAAGCACCATCTAGACCATCCCTGAGAGATGTCTGTCCAACCTGTTCTCAAATATCTCCAGTGATGGAGATTCCACAACCTCCCTGGGCAACTTTTTCCAGTGTTCAACCACCCTGACAGTTAGGAAATTTTTCCTAATGTCCAGCCTAAACCTCCCTTGCTACAATTTAAGTTCATTGCTTTTTGTCTGTTCATCACAGGCCAAGGAGAGCAATTTTTCTCCCTCCTCTTTGTGGGACCCCTTTAGGTACTTGAAAACTGCTATTATGTCCCCTCTCCGTTTTCTCTTCTCTAAACTAAATAAGCCCAATTCTTTCAGTCTTCTCTCATAGGTGTTTTCTAGACCTTTAATCACTTTTGCTGCTCTTCTTTGGACCTTCTCCAATTTCTCCACATCTTTCTTGAAATGTGATGCCCAGAACTGGACGCAATACTCCAACTGAGGCCTAATCGGCGCTGAGTAAAGCAGAATGACTTTTTGTGTCTTGCTCACAACACTCCTGTTAATGCATCCCAGAATCATGTTTGGTTTTTTGCAACAGTGTCACACTGTTGACTCATATTTAGCTTGTGGTCTACTACGACCCCTAGATCCCTTTCAGTAGTACTCCTCCCTGGATAATCACTTCTCATTCTGTATGTGTGAAACTGATTGTTCCTTCCTAAGCAGAGAGTACTTTGCGTTTGTCCTTATTAAACTTCATTCTATTTACCTCAGACCATTTCTCCAGTTTGACCAGATCTTTTTGAATTATGACCCTATCCTCCAAAGCACTTGCAACCCCTCCCACCTAGGTATCATCTGCAAACTTAATAAGCGTACTCTCTATGCCATCATCTAAATAGATGAAGATATTGAACAGAACCGGTTTTGAAACAGACCCCTGTGGAAGCCGACTTGTTATGCCCTTCCAGCATGACTGTGAGACATTAATAACTATTCTCTGAGAACAGTTATCCAGCCAGTTACGCACCCACCTTTTAATAGTCTCATCTTGGTTGTGTTTCCCTAGTTTATTGATAAGAAGATCATACAAGACTATATCAAATGCTTTAGTAAAGGCTTAGGTACTTGGTAGATTTGGTAGATTTAAGTGGTTGTAAGTGAAAATAAGCAGAACAAAGTAGATTACAAATTTAAAATAACAAATCACATAGCTAATTCTAACACTTATTACGAATTTACCCTAAAACTATTCTTATTCCAGCTAAGCCTGCAAACCAGAGAAAATCCTTCTACCTGGATTCTCCTTTCGTGCCATATTTCGGAAAAGCCTCTTTCAACAGTAAAGGAGAAAAAGATGTGCAGTTTGCGTACCGCAAATTGTGTATCTTTTTCTGATTTATCTCTGCAGTCTAGAGATAGCCAAGGAGACTGAAAACTTTGCAATTGAAATTGTCTCCCTTTCAGTCTGGGATTGAATTTTCCCTTTCCTTGGAAAATTACCTGGTCAGCCCCTCCCCGTTAGGGAGGTCAAGGCCACATGACTTCATAAGTCCAACTATTGCTAAGACTTAAAGGACCAAAGGGGCCTTTCACAGGTCATCACCCAGATATTGGGGGAAGCACACTTGATGGCTTTCCTGTGTACATGGAAAACTACAAACCATTCCATTCTCCATTTCTCTAACTTTACACCCAAGAGCAATACACTCTCCAAGACAAGATCTACAGATCCAGCAGACGGAGACATTACAATCAATAGGTGACATGAAGCATTTTCTCCTAAGCATCTTTGAGTTATGCGTATTAGTGTCCATAAGTACCGTATTTTACTGAATATAAACTGCGGGTTATATTCGTTTTTACAAACTCCACACACCACCAGGTATACTTGGGAGCGGGGTATACAACACTTTTTTTACTCACCTGGGGTGAGTGTGGCTCCACAGGAATCGGGAGGCAAGTGTTTCCCCGGCTGGGAGGCTTGGCCTTCGAAAGCTACCAGGGGGGTGAGTGCTCCCCCACTCAGATCAGTCTCACAGGCAGGCGTCACGGGGCACAGTGCTGGGCAGGACATGCAGCACATGCTTGGAGAATGCCCCCCCTCCTCGGTCTGAGAGCCCCTCCCGGCTGAGCCTTTGCCGGGCTGGGGTGGAGAGCTGCAAACACCTTTGCCCCCGCAGAGAGCCAGGGCCAGATTGAACAGCCCGCGGCTGAATAACGTGGGGAAACTTACGGGGGGGGGAGGGGGCGCAGCCCAGTAACTTTTTCCCGGTGTGGCTCTCCCAGAAGGGAGAGCGGGGGGCTCCGGAGCCGGGGCAGAGGCATCCCCAGCAGAGGCGCAAGGCGGTAGGCTCCCAGCTGACAAAGGGAAGGAGCCCGGAGCCCTGTCCCGGGCGGCGGGTGGACTGCGCCGCAGATCACTGCAATCTGCCCTGCGCCCCCCTTGCAACCTCTTCTTGTAACCCCCTTGCCACACCTCGGAGCAGTTGCGGGCAAACAGAAGCAGAGGGAGGCTGCAGGCGGCCATGCTGCACAGGAGCAGGGGCAGGCAGGAATATATCCGTGCCCAAATAAACCCCGCCCTCCGGCCCCGTGGGCTATACTCGTGGGCGGGGTATACAGGGATTTCTAAACTCAAATGGCAAAAACCGCGGGGTATATTCAGCTGCGGGGTTTATTCGGGTGCGGGGTATATTCGCTAGAATCATAGAATCATAGAATACAAGGACTGGAAGGGACCTCGAGAGGTCATCGAGTCCAGTCCCCTGCCCTCATGGCAGGACCAAATATTGTCTAGACCATCTCTGATTGACATTTATCTAACCTACTCTTAAATATCTCCAGAGATGGAGATTCCACAACCTCCCTGGGCAATTTATTCCAGTGTTTGACTACCCTGACATTTAGGAACTTTTTCCTAATGTCCAACCTAAACCTCCCTTGCTGCAGTTTAAGCCCATTGCTTCTTGTTCTATCCTCAGAGCCCAAGATGAACAAGTTTTCTCCCTCCTCCTTATGGCACCCTTTTAGATACCTGAAAACTGCTATCATGTCCCCCCTCAATCTTCTCTTTTCTAAACTAAACAAACCCAATTCTTTCAGCCTTCCTTCATAGGTCATGTTCTCTAGACCTTTAATCATTCTTGTTGCTCTTCTCTGGACCTTCTCCAATTTCTCCATATCTTTCTTGAAATGTGGTGCCCAGAACTGGACACAATACTCCAGCTGAGGCCTAACTAGCGCACAGTAGAGCAGAAAAATGACTTCTCGTGTCTTGCTCACAACACACCTGTTAATGCATCCCACAATCATGTTTCCTTTTTTAGCAACAGCATCACATTGCTGACTTATATTTAGCTTGTGGTCCACTATAACCCCTAGATCCCTTTCAGCCGTACTCCTTGCTAGACAGTCGCTTCCCATTCTGTATGTGTGAAACTGATTGTTCCTTCCTAAGTGGAGCACTTTGCATTTCCCTTTATTAAACTTCATCCTGTTTACCTCAGACCATTTCTCCAATTTGTTCAGATCATTTTGAATTATGACCCTATCCTCCAGAGCAGTCGCAAGCCCTCCCAGCTTGGTATCATCTGCAAACTTAATAAGTGTACTTTCTTTGCCAATATCTAAATCGACAGAGCCAGTCCCAAAACAGACCCCTGCGGAACTCCACTTGTTATACCTTTCCAGAAGGATTGTGAACCATTAATAACTACACTCTGAGTACCGTTATCCAGCCAGTTATGCACCCACCTTATAGTAGCCCCATCTAAGTTGTATTTGCCTACTTTATTGATAAGAATATCATGCGAGACCGTATCAAACGCTTACTAAAGTCTAGGTATACCACATCCACCGCTTCTCCCTTATCCACAAGACTCGTTATCCTATCAAAGAAAGCTATCAGATTGGTTTCACGTGATTTGTTCTTTACAAATCCATGCTGGCTGTTCCCTATCACCTTGCCAACTTTCAAGTGTTTACAGATGATTTCCTTAATTACTTGCTCCATTATCTTCCCTGGCACAGAAGTTAAACTAACTGGTCTGTAGTTTCCTGGGTTGTTCTTATTTCCCTTTTTATAAATGGGCACTATATTTGTCCTTTTCCAGTGTTCTGGAATCTCTCCTGTCTCCCATGATTTTCCAAAGATGATAGCTAGAGGCTCAGAAACCTCCTCTATCAGCTCCTTGAGTATTCTAGGATGCATTTCATCTGGCCCTGGTGACTTGCAGGCATCTAACTTTTCTAGGTGATTTTTAACTTGCTCTTTTTTTATTTTACCTTCTAAACCTACCCCCTTCCCACTAGCATTCACTATGTTAGGCATTCCTTCAGACTTCTCGGTGAAGACCGAAACAAAGAAGTCATTAAGCATCTCTGCCATTTCCAAGTTTCCTGTTACTGTTTCTCCCTCCTCACTGACCAGTGGGCCTACCCTGTCCTTGGTCTTCCTCTTGCTTCTAATGTATTTATAAAAGGACTTCTTGTTTCCCTTTATTCCCATAGCTAGTTTGAGCTCATTTTGTGCCTTTGCCTTTCTAATCTTGACCCTGCATTCCTGTGTTGTTTGCCTATATTCATCCTTTGTAATTTGTCCTACTTTCCATTTTTTATATGACTCCTTTTTTATTTTTAGATCATGCAAGATCTCGTGGTTAAGCCAAGGCGGTCTTTTGCCATATTTTCTATCTTTCCGACACAGCAGAATAGCTTGCTCTTGGGCCCTTAACAATGTCCCTTTGAAAAACTGCCAACTCTCCTCAGCTGTTTTTCCCCTCAGTCTTGATTCCCATGGGACCTTACCTATCAGCTCTCTGAGCTTACCAAAATCCGTCTTCCTGAAATCCATTGTCTCTATTTTGCTGTTCTCCCTTCTACCCTTCCTTAGAATTGTGAACTCTATGATTTCATGATCACTTTCACCCAAGCTGCCTTCCACTTTCAAATTCTCAACCAGTTCCTCCCTATTTGTTAGGATCAAATCTAGAACAGCTTCCCCCCGGTAGCTTTTTCAACCTTCTGAAATAAAAAGTTGTCTCCAATGCATTCCGAGAACTTATTGGATAGTCTGTGCCCCGCAGTGTTATTTTCCCAACATATATCTGGATAGTTGAAGTCCCCCATCACCACCAAATATTGGGCTTTGGATTATATTTTTAGTTGTTTAAAAAAAGCCTCATCCACTTCTTCCACCTGGGTAGGTAGCCTGTAGTAGACTCCTAGCATGACATCACCCTTGTTTTTAACCCCTTTTAGCCTAACCCAGAGACTCTCAACACTTCCGTCTCCTATGTTCATCTCCACCTCACTCCAAGTGTGTTCATTTTTAATATGTAACACCTCCTCCCTTTTTTCCCTGTCTATCCTTCCTGAGCAAGCTGTACCCTTCCATACAAACATTCCAATCATGTGTATTATCCCACCAAGTTTCTGTGATGCCAACAATGTCATAATTGTACTTATTTATTAGCACTTCCAGTGCTTCCTGCTTATTACCCATACTTCTCGCATTTGCATATAGGCATCTAAGATCCTGATTTGACCTTGCCTCCCAGTTTTGCTCTGATCCTCCTTTCTCTCTGCCATTATAGCCCATGCTCCCTCCCATTTCTGACCCTTCTCCCAGGTCTCCATGTTCTCCACTTACCTGTGGGCTTTGCTCACCTGTCCCCGTCAAACCTAGTTTAAAGCCCTCCTCACTAGGTTAGCCAGTCTGTGTCCAAATAGGGTCTTCCCCCTCCTTGAAAGGTTAACGCCATCTCTGCTTAGCAGAGCTTCCTGGAATAGCATCCCATGGTCGAGGAAGCCAAAGCCCTCCTGGCGACACCATCTACACAGCCAGGCATTCACCTCCAGGATGCCTGGGCCCCTACCTTCGACAGGAAGGATCGAAGAGAATACCACCTGCGCTCCAAACTCCTTCACCCGTACTCCCAGAGCCCTGTAGTCACTCTTGATCCCTCAGTGTCACACCTCGCAGTATCATTTGTGCCCACATGGATGAGTAGCATGGGCTAGTAGTCAGAGAGCCGGATAATCCTCGACAATGCCTTCATAACATCTCAGACAGCATACCTCCCGAGATGAAATGTCAGGGCGACAGATGGGCGCCTCCATCCCTTTCAGAAGAGAGTCTCTGACCACCACTACCCTATGTTTCCTATTCGCAGTGGTGGCAGCAGACCTCCCAGCCTTGGGGGTATGAGGCTTCTCCTCCTCCATTGTAGGGGGTGATTCCTTATCTCCTGTATAAAGAAGAGCATAACGGTTTCGTAGTACCATGGCGGGAGGGTTCGGAGCAGGGGTGGAGCAGTGCCTGCTGCCAGAAGTAACCAGCTGCCAGTGTCCACCCTGAGCCGTCTCCTCCTCCACCAGTGGTGTGCCCGCAGTCCTGTGTACTGGGACAGCTACCTCAGCTGTCTCCTCATGAACACGGTCCAGGAACCGCTCGTGGATTCGGGTGCTCCTCAACCTAGCCACCTCCTCCTGTAGCTCTCCCACCTGCTGCCTGAGAGATTCCACCGGCAGGCACCTTTCGCATTGGATGATCTCCTCAGCCTGGATATCAGTAAGTGGGAATTGCAAGCCACAGTCCCTGAAAAACCACACCAGGATCTGGGTAGAGGCATCCATGCTCAGGCGCTCTGTCTGGCTACAGGCGCCGGTGGAGGAGACAGAAGCAGTGCTGGCACAAGTGTTGCGGGTCTTCCTGACCATCGTAGGCCTCCCTCTGTCAAACTCCCTCTCAAACTCCTCTGTCTGCAGCCCCCTGCCTGCTTTCACTCCCTGGTCACTCTGCCTCTGGCTTTTAAAGCCTGCTTGCGTAGGCCAGGACTGCCCCCTCGTGAGTCACACAGGGGAAGGCTGACCAGATGCAATCAAGAGAGCAATTGAGGGAACAAAAGGTCAGGCACTCAGTCCCAACTGCCACAGCAGCTGAACCTGAAACTGCAGTCACCTGAAATCAGAAACAGAATTCAACAAAGAAAATTCAAACAGTCGAGCAAACTCACTCACACCAAAAGCGAGTATTCTCACTCTCACCAGGTAGCCTGTTCAGCGGTGGGATCTCTTGCGGTCCTTCTCAAACTCCCCTGTCTGCAGCCCCCTGTCCACTTTCGGTATATTTTGGTATATATAGAAGACGGTATATTTCATAAAGCAATGGCGCGGAAGGGGGGGGTTGAAACCGTCAGAGCCTCACTGAGACTGAAGAACTCACTGACAAAAGAGGCAATTGAGGCCATGAGCTAAGCAGGACACAAGAAGGGTTTGGACAGGTCCATAGAGAGCCTAAAAATACTGTGGAGAGACTAAAAACATTTTGGATAGCCTGTGTGCTCACGTCTCAGAGCACAAGACAACCATTATCTGTTTGCAATAGGGTCACACCCTTCTGAAGCTCCAGTCATACCTTCACCCCATAACATTGGGTTTCTTTCAGCTTCTTTTGACCACAAAGAGACGACGCTGGATTAGACGGGTCATACATCTGATCCATGATGCAATTACTATATTGCCAAGGAGGAAAGTTTCCTCCATGGAAACAAATTCTCAGGCTGGATTCTCCATTACTTGGTGCTCCACAGAATGGGATTGAAGAACACAAGGCTCTCAGTATTTCAGGGGACAGGCTTGCTTCATTCTTTTGATAAGACACTGACTTGCAGTCACCCAGATTTATCTAAGACGTAAGTCACAGGTCTTACCTAATGGTCTTAAGCAGAGATGCATGTCACCGAGTCAGCTCTTCACCCTTCTCGTGCCTCGAGTTTGCAGAAAGCACAATATTGGGGGACAGTAAAAAATGGAGGGGACAGGTCACTGATTCAAAGCCATCGGGGCTGGTTGATAAAGTGATCTGAAGCCAACAATAGGTGTTCTAGAACTGCCATGGAGGTATCCGTATCGAGGAATGAAGAACGCAGGCAGTGCTTAACATTGGGGGATTCTCATAGGAAGTGTAATATTTCTGTAAATGACTTTGGGCCAAGAAGGGATCATTAGCTAAACGTGGGGTCCCAGAGTCACCCTCTGCCAAAAATAGTTACTGTGATCCTGGGGAAATTATTAGGGGGATTTCAAGGAGAGGCAGAAAACGACTCAGATCAGCCCTGACATGTCCCACAAGTGCCTCCTACGTAATGCCGAAAGCTCTCAGCCTGGGAGTTATTCCTGTCATGGCAGTTCTTGAACCACAACACAGTGTGTACCAGTGCAACAGGAGTGCCAGCCTTCACATTTGTCACTCAGGTGGGTGCTTTCTTACTGGTGAGACACAGTCACTGCTCTCCGGGCCAATGGAATATGTGGGACAGGAGGCACCTTGCCCTCCCCTGCAGAAGAAGAGGAGTGGGCACCATGGGGTAGTTCAGAGATTGTGGAAGGTAGGGGGGATGGAGGAGCATGAAGAGGAGACCAGCAGACAGTGCGGTGTTAGAGTCAGGACAGCTGGGGATGGGGAAGGATGGTACATAGTATGGCAGCAGATTGAAGCAGCTGAGGACCAAAGTTTGATGGTCCCCCTAGAGTAACACTTGGAACTGGGGTTCCAATGAGTCCTCGGACTCTCTAGCCTGGGCTCCCTCTCTCTCGTGGCCACAGGAGGGCTCCCGAAGAAGTCGCTGGGGTGTCATGGCAAGTATAAATCAGGCCATATACTGAAGGCCCTGTTGGGGGTTTTATTATCGATCTCCATGATACCAGATTCATAGCTAGCATTTAACTTTAAACTCCGAGCTGTGATCATCAAGGCTTTGGGTCCTGCTACAGGGTGCTGTTCTGTTAGGCTGCTGAAAGAGTCTGAAAGGACCACTCCATTAATGTGGTGTTATGAAAGATCGGGAGGGTTTCATGGGCCCTGCTTTTACTCCGAGGGAGGCCGGTGTCAATCTGGAGTCACCCAGTAAAGGCCCAATGCGAGAGCAAAATCTGGCTACTAGGTGGCCTATTCTTGTTGGGAGACCACTGCAAATGTATATACCCAGTGCAGCAGTTTGGGATGCTCCTTCCAACCATGCAGGGAAGCTGATGGATTTGAAAGCTGGGGAGTCGCAGAGGAAAAATGGCACTACCCCAAAATAGGAAGCTACATAGACATGGAGAAGGACACAGTGGCTACGTCTAGACTACAAGCCTCTTTTGAAAGAGAGCGTCTAGACTGCAAGTATTTCTTTCGAAAAAGCGAGCCGCTTTTTTTTGAAAGACAGCACCCAGGCAGTCTAGATGCTCTCTTTCGAAAAAGCCCTGTTTGCATTCAAGAATGCCTTTTTTCGAAAGAGCACTTTCGAAAAAAGGCGTTCTTCCTCGTAAAATGCGGTTTACTGAGGTCGAAAAAAAAGGCCGCGTTCTTTTAATTTCGAAAGAACGCAGCAGCAGTCTAGACACAGGAGAAGTGGTTTTTTTTTAAAAAAAAAAAGGCCACTTTTTTTGAAAAAACCCTGGAGTCTAGACACACCCAGTAGGAGACAAGGAACTGATCTTAAAAAATAAATTGCCCTAAGCTCTTTCCAGTACATTTAAAGTTCTAATTTAACAATGCAAATCCCCTTCGTGGTGAATTCCTGCCCAAGGTAGCCCTTGGCTTGCACCCTTCAGCCCTCTCTGACATCTTAAACTCTAATGCAGAAAGAGATACTCACCAAAATCCTGCCCAGCGGAGAAAAGGAATTGCTTTATTATGACAGGAAGGCAGAGCCCTGAGGATTGGCATATGATCACACGTCTGACACATGCTGCGTTGGGCAGCGACCTTTATAATTCCTCTGTACAGTCCCTGTGTGCTCTGAGTTTGGCAGAGTTCCCAGACAACTCCCTCGGCTCCATGAGCAATGGGAAGAGCTGAAAATCAACCCTGAGAAAAACAGTCGCTGAGCCTCCCCCAGGAGTGAAAACATGATTCAACAATACCAGGGGCTGGGATGGTCAGAGGAAACTCAGTCTTGCAGACTGTTCAGTCAAGCAAGTGACGATGGCTCCCCCCGCCCCACCCCGTGTAATTCACTTTCTTCTGCACTATGTTTTGGAATTGTACCATAAGACACAGGACAAAAAACTATGTTCAAATGATCGTAGCAGAAGACAGATGCATATGGAAATCCTTCTCCTAGCATTCACACAATCACAGAATGTTAAAACTGGAAAAGCCCTCAAGATTTCATCAAGTCCAGTCCCCTGCCCTCATGGCAGGACAAACCACCATCTAGATCATGCCTGATAGATGTTCATCCACACTGCTCTTAAATATCTCCAGTGATAGGGATTCTACAGCCTCCTTAGGCAATTTATTCCAATGCTTAGCCACCCTGACAGTTAGGAAGTTTTTCCTAAATGTCCAACGTAAACCTCCCTTGCTGCAGTTTAAGCCCATTGCTTCTTGTCCTATTATCGGAGGCCAAGGAGAACAATTTTCGCAAAAAAAGTCAGAAGAGCAGATGCATTCCCTGGACGCGGTGGAGTTTTTCTGGGATACCTCGGGTAGCCCGGAAATACTCCGTAGTCCAGACATAGATACCGTTGAGGCCTAATCAGTGCAGAAAAGAGCAGAAGAATGACTTCTTGTATCTTGCTTCAAAAAAGCAGATTTTCACTCTCTCAGAGATCTGATGGACAGAAACCCCTGGGATGCTAACATGAAGGGGAAAGGAGTCCAGGACAGGCAGTATTTTAAAGAAGCCTTATTGAAGGCACAGAAAGAAACCATCCCGACGTGTAGCAAGAGAGGCAAACATGGTAGGAGACCGGATTGGCTTACGGGGGAAATCCTTGGTGAACTTAAGCACAAAAAGGAAGCTTACAAAAGTGGAAACTTGGACAAATGACCAGGAGGGGTTTAAATGTATAGCTTGAGAATGCCGGGAGTTATCAGGAAGGCGAAAGCGCAAATGGAAGTGCGACTGGCTAAGGATGTGAAGGATAACAAGAAAGGTTTCTACAGGCATGTTAACAAGAAGAAGGTGATCAGAGAGGGTGTGGCCCTACTGGATGAAGGAGGTAACCTAGTGACAGATGATGTGGGGAAAGCTGAAGTACTCAATGCTTTCTTTGCCTCTGTATTCACAGACAAGGTCGGCTCCTGGACTTCTGCGCTAAGTGATGCAAGATGGGATGAAGATGGACAGCCTGTGGTGGGTAAAGAACAGGTTAGGAACTATTTAGAAAAGCTAAACGTACACAAATCCATGGCTCCGGACTTAATGCATCCGAGGGTACTAAGGGTGTTGGCAAATGTCATTGAGGAGCCTTTGGCCATTATCTTTGAAAAGTCGTGGAGATCGGGAGAAATCCCGGATGATTGGAAAAAGGCAAATGTAGTGCCCATCTTCAAAAAAGGGAAGAAGGACGATCCAGGGAACTATAGGCCGGTCAGTCTTACCTCGGTTCCTGAAAAAATCATGGAAGGGATCCTTAAGGAATCCATTTTGAGGCACTTGGAAGAGAGGAAAGTGATTAGGAATAGTCAGCATGGATTCACAAAGGGCAAGTTGTGCCTGACCAATCTGATTAGCTTCTATAATGAGGTAACTGGCTCTGTGGACGTGGGAAAGTCAGTGGATGTGATATACCTTGACTTTAGCAAGGCTTTTGTTACGGTCTCCCACAATATTCTTGCCAGCAAGTTAAGGGAATGTGGATTGGATGAATGGACAGTAAGATGGATAGAAAGATGGCTAGAAGGCCGGGCCCAGCAGGTAATGATCAACGGCTCGATGTCAGGATGGCGGTCGGTTTCTAGCGGAGTGCCCCAAGGTTCGGTTCTAGGACCGGTTTTGTTCAATATCTTTATTAATGACCTAGATGACGGGATGGATTGCATCCTCAGCAAGTTTGCGGATGACACTAAGCTAGGGGGAGAGGTAGATACGCTTGAGGGCAGAGATAGGGTCCAGAGTGACTTAGACAAATTGGAGGATTGGGCCACAAGAAATCTGATGAAGTTCAACAAGAACAAGCGCAGAGTCCTGCACTTGGGACGGAAGAATCCCAAGCATAGTTACAATCTGGGGACCAACCAGTTAAGTAGTAGTTCTGCAGAGAAGGACCTGGGGGTTACAGTGGATGAGAAGCTGGATATGAGTCAACAGTGTGCCCTTGTAGCCAAGAAGGCTAATGGCATATTAGGTTGCATTAAGAGGAGCACTGCCAGCAGATCCAGAGATGTCATTATTCCCCTTTATTCAGCTTTGGTGAGGCCACATCTGGAGTATTGTGTCCAGTTCTGGGCCCCCCACTACAAAAAGGATGTGGACGCATTGGAGAGGGTCCAGCAGAGGGCAACCAAAATAATTAGGGGGTTGGAGCATATGACTTATGAGGAGAGGCTGACTTATGAGGAGAGGCTGACTTATGACATATGACTTATGAGGAGAGCATATGACTTATGAGGAGAGGCTGAGGGAGTTGGGTCTGTTTAGTCTGCAGAAGCGAAGAGTGAGGGGGGATTTGATAGCAGCCTTCAACTTCCTGCAAGGAACTGCCACATCCGTCTAACCATCCAGCTCGTCTGGCCTTCCTCAGGCTTCCTTTCTAAGGGTCTCAGCCTCTCCAGGCCTCCGTATCACACATTTGGTCTGCAGATGGCACCACACACTGGAGTTGAGTTTCTGAGAGCTTACCTAGGCCACCCAAATACTTGCAGAGAAGAGCCAATTACCGAGCTCCTCAGGCCCACATCCTGCACTGGAGTATAAACCTCAAATTATACGGCTTTGCACTACATAAGGATCTGTACATTTTCAACTCAGTCGTATTATTCACTCTCCCCTCAATGTGGGAAGCACATGCAAACTGAGATCCCCCCACCACACACACTTCACTTCACACAAAGTCCTGCTGGTTTGGATAAAGCAAAATATAAGTTGAAAACCAAGATTTCTGAAGCGAGTACAAGGGATGCCAGACACATCAAATCGGATTATTTGGAAAATACTCAAAACTGGCAATGAATCCTCTCATTGCAAGCATCACCTCACATTAGCTACCCTCCAGTCGCTTGGCACAGAAGCTGATTTAAAGGGTAGGTTTCAAGCCACAGTTAAAAAGTCTCAGAGGGTAGACATGTTAGTCTGTAACTTTAAAAACAAGGAGTAGTCCTGCGCCACCTTTGGGTATGTCTACACTATGGGATAAGGTCAAATTCAGATATCCAACTTCAGCTACATTAATTGCATATCTGAATTCGACTTTAGCTGACGGACCTTAACTCGACTTTTGGCGCTGTCCACACTGCGGAACTCAAAGGGAGAACACTCCCTTCGACTTCCCTTACTCAGTTCCTCTCAGTTCGAATTGGTGTGTCTTCATTAGTAATTCGAACCTTGGAAGATCGACAGCAGCAGCTTCGATTTTCTCTGTAGTGTAGACATACCTTTATAAGGGTACGTCTACACAGCAACATTATTTCGGAATAACTAGCGTTATTTCGAAATAACGTAGTCCACATCTACACAGCAGGCAGTTATTTCAAAATAGTGTCAAAATACTGTCAAGCTGGAGGACGTCTTACTCTGACTCCTGTAATCCTCATTGTATGAGGAGTAAGGGAAGTTGGAGGAAGAGTGCTCTTTTTCAAAATAAGTGCTGTGTAGATGCTCCCAATTTTGAAATAAGCTTAACTTGCAGAGCTTATTTCGAGTTAAGCCCTGCTGTGTAGACGCACCTGAAGAGACTAACAAATATAGATATATATATAGTATCATGAGCTTTTGCAGGTAAAATCCACTTCATCAGATGAGTTGGAGTGGAAGTAACAGAAATAGATAGATAGATAGATAGATAGATAGATAGATAGATAGATAAAACAGCAGAAGTACCTGTCAGTTGTAGGACTCATATTAATGAGGCATATAAGAGGCCTGGATGTGTCTCAGTCATAGCTTTTGATGTGAAAATGTGAATGTTAAAACCATAATTAATAGTTCTGCAATTTCATATTTGTGGCCTTTTTACTGTTTAGATTAACCCGTTAAAAAAACCTGCTGTAATGGAAATAAGGAAACCCCATGTCTGCAATATTAGCGAGTAGTCAGGATTACAGAGTTTGCACTTCTGTTGCTTAGCAACCATACCTTTAAGAAAACTAGTTGTAATTCCAGCTGCTGGATTCCTGAAGGATTAAAATGACTAATGTGCTGGATTTATTTAAAGAAAAAAATTGCCATGTTTTCTCTCTGGTTGTTGTTTTGTTTTATTTTCACGGTCTTTATCTTTTGGAGGGGTCTGTAAAAAACCTGTAACTTTTATAACAGTGAGAGTCAAAGTGAAGAGAGGCACAGAATAGGGACAACAACAAAAAGAGACTGTACCAATGAAGTTCTCAGAAGGTACAGGCTACAGCAGCAAGTTCAGCTAAGTGAAAAAGGACACGAAGGAAATCATCGAGGAATCAGATGTTTTTAGTTATGAGCACAGAGTGTGGTCTCATGGGTCAAAGCTGTTCAGAACCCGCACAGGGGGATTTTTATCCTGGCTCTGAAAAGAGAGTAGGCGAAAGGTACCTGCTCTTGTCCAACCTGAATCTGCTCCCTGAGTGTACGTTGTGTTTGCGTGCATAGCAAGTGAATCAGAGAATCACAGAATGATAGAATCATAGAAGGCCAAGGTGAGAGGGGAACCTCGTTAGGTCAGCTTCTCCAATCCTCTGCTCAATGCAGGACCAACCCACACGAAATCTTTCCAGCCAGAATATTGTCAAGCCTGGCCTTATAAACCTCTAAAGATGGAGATTCCACCACCTCCCTAGGACCGCTTCACCACCCTCCTAGGGAAATAGGTTTTTTTCCTAATATCAAACCAAGGCCTCCCCTATTGCAACTTGAGGCCATTGATTCTTGTTCTGCTATCTGCTACCACTGAGAACAGCCTCCCTCCATCTTCTTTGGACCCCCCTACCCAATCCCTCCTCACTCTTCTCTTCTGCAGACTAAGTCCAGTTCCCTCTGCCTCTCCTCATAAGTCCTGTGCCCCAATCCCCTAACCACATTCATTGCTGTTACTTTGTGAGTTTTTCGCTGATTGTTCTTGACATTCTTGTTTGGTCTTCCCAATTCTATTTTTCCACTTCATTTCTCAGTGGTTTTTATGCACAAAAACATATGCCCAAACAAATCTGTTAGGCTGTGTCTACACTGGGCCACTTATTCCGGAAAATCAGCCGCTTTTCCGGAATAAGGTGCGAGCTGTCTACACTGGCCGCTTGCTTTTCCGGAAAAGCAATGACGATCTACTGTATGAAATCAGCCGCTTTTCCGAAAGCTATGCCGCCCCGCTGGGCAAAAGTCCTTTTTCCGGAAAAGCTTTTCCGAAAAGGGCCAGTGTAGACAGCTTTTCCGAAAAGCAGAAGAAACGGAAAGCGGTTTGGTCGCCACGAGACCCGTGAGGAGCCCTGGACTTCCTGGTAGGGAGGCTGCTGGGCGACGTGGCAGGAGCGCCGCAGACCCTGCAGCCTGAGCTCTGCCACGTGCTGCTGTGCTGCCCAGCCACCCATTGGACCGCGCCATGGCAGCTCCGGCTGGTGAGCCCCTGCACCCCCAGCACAGGAGGCCCCAGGGGCCGCAAACGCCGGGCCCCATCCTGGACCCCCAGGAGCTGGAGACCCTCCTGGACTTGTGGCAGGAGGAGGAGGGTCTCCACGACCTGCACTCCAGGCGCCGCAATGTCGAGCTGTACACACGGCTGGCCGACAACCTGGCACAACAGGGACACCCCACCCGAATGCCGAGCAGGTCCGCTCCAAAGTGAAGGAGCTGCGGCTGGGGTACGTCCGGCCAGCGAGGGCAGGGGGGCAGGACCAGACGCCTGCCCCTACTATGACCGGCTGAACGCCTTCCTGGGCCAGCCAGCCCCGCAAGCCCCGGACGTCCCTGTGGACACCTGCCAGCGCCCCCCCATCAGACGACCCACCGAGCAGGGGGGGGGAGAGGACAGCAGCAGCGCGTCCGGCGCGGAGGAGGCCACCACCCAGCAGGCCCCCTCCAGCAGCTCCTCCGAGGCCGAGGCCGAGGCCGGGGAGGAACCCACTGGTGAGTCTTTGCAGTTTGCACTCCCAAAGGGCGGGGGGGCGGAGGGCGGGGGTGGGGAGCCAGGTGCCCAGAGGGAGGAGGGGGAGAGCATTTCACTCAGGCCACGTGAGCTGCACGCTGCGCCGCATGAGGCAGCAAGCAGCACGTGCAACCTCGTGCAGCCTGGCGACCGAGCGGCACGTGGCCGCGGCAGGCAGCTGCAGGGCACGCCTGGGACCGTGCTGCTCACACACATGCGGCGGGACCAGGGGGAAGGGTGGATGCCGGCTGGAACCGGCCAGGGCCCCAGGGACTCAGCCCAGAGCCCTCACCTCCGCCAAGGGTGCAGCACGGAGAACAGCACACTGTCCCATGCCTGGCTGTGAGGCACAGCCAGCTGCTCCTGGGAAAACCGCAGCGTCACAGTCCTCGCCTGCTCCCGGTGCCTTGGCTGGTTCCCGAGGAAGTCCCCACTGTGGCCGCACATGTCCCTGGGCTACCGGCCTTGCGGGAGGGATAGTGGGAGGGACAAGGGCCCCTGAGTTTTGCTGCAAGGATGGGACACCCCCCCACCCACTCACGCTTCTGGTTACGTCCAGGAGATATCCCACGCGAGGGGATCTGAGAGCCCAGACCGCCTCTGCCAGATGTGCTCCCAGGCACTGCGTGGGGATGCATCTCGCTCCCTGTCAAACACCAGCGATTAGCCCAAAGCTTTTCACAGTCTCCACCGGCAGGGAGTTCCACAGGTGAACGCAGCACAAGCACCCTCCCGCCCTCCACGGGGCCAGGACACAGACCGGTGCTTACAATACTGGAGAGGGGACCCTACTCCAGCAGGGGCGGTCCTCCTTGCCAACATACAACACGGGGGCAGGAGGGAAACCGAGTGGGCCCAAGCCACACAACTGTGGGGTCACCTGGGCTCAGGGGTGGAGGGCATGAGATGTGGGGACAGTGGACGGCCTGCCTGACTGACCCATCCTTTCTTCTCTTCCCTGCAGCGGGACCCAGCACCAGACCCGACACTGCGGCAGCAGCGGCACCCCAGCTGGCCAACCCGGAGGCACAGGCGGCGGCAGAGAGACCAGCTTCTGCGCCGCCACGTGCGCGCCGTGGAGGCAATCCAGGCCTCCATCGCCGAGCGGGTGCAGGGGACCTGCAGTGGCGGCAGGAGGGCTGGGCTGCCTTCCTACATGAGTGCCGAGGATGCGCACAAACATGGACGTGCTCACAGCACATTTGGTCCATGCCATCCATTATGGCATGGCCGGACCCCATGCCCCGCCATTCCTCCCGGAGCACAGCCCATGCCCCCTCCTATCCCAGCTCCTATCCCAGCTCCTGCTCCTGCTCCTGCCCCTGCCCCTGCCCCTGCCCCTGCCCCTGCTCCTGCCCCAGCCCCTGCCCCTGCCCCTGCTCCTGCCCCTGCTCCTGCTCCTGCCCTGCCCCTGCCCCTGCCCCTGCCCCTGCTCCTGCTCCTGCCCCTGCCCCTGCCCCTGCCCCTGCTCCTGCCCCTGCTCCTGGTCGTGGTCGTGCCCGTGGTCGTGCCCACCTCCCGTGCAGCCTGCCCCACGCGGTCTGCCCAGCGTGTGCAGGCCCCGGAGGAGCAGTCGCAGGGGCCATCCATCCCAGTAACTGCCCCCGTCCCAGTTGAAGGTCCCCCGTCCCAGTCCCAGTTGAAGGTCCCCCGTCCCAGTTGAAGGTCCCCGTCCCAGTCCCAGTTGAAGGTCCCCGTCCCAGTTGAAGGTCCCCTGTCCCAGTCCCAGTTGAAGGTCCCCGTCCCAGTTGAAGGTCCCCTCCCCTTGTAAATAAACAGTTTTCTATTTTTCTGTTCATTCCTGTGTTGGTTATCGTGTTACTCTAGTAACTGTAGGAAATGATGTGAGATGCCAATTAGCCACTTAAATTTAACAGGGTTACAAACTGCAGACAACAAAATCTGTACTCTATCACTGGGGCCCTTTTTAAGTGCTCATTGGTTTGTGGCGCATAAATAAATACTGAGACTTTTCAGTAAAATGTAAACCACAAACTATATTTACATAGCTCACAAACAAGCAAGAACAGTTAAAAGATGCACACTACAGATAATTAAACATAGTCTAGGCGCAGGGAGGACAATTGGGTAGTGTTGCTGGCCACCTCAATCCTTTGGTCCTTCCGGGCCTCAGGAGAGGAACAGCCAGGAGATCCCTCGACGGAAGATGATGGCGGCTGGCCACCTCAATCCTTTGGTCCTTCCGGGCCTCAGAGAGGAACAGCCAGGAGATCCTCGACGGAAGATGATGGCGGCTGGCCACCTCAATCCTTTGGTCCTTCCGGGCCTCAGGAGAGGAACAGCCAGGAGATCCTCGACGGAAGACGACTGGAATCAGGTACGCTGACTTGAGCCTTCCGCACGACCCCGAATCCTCGTGGCTGTTCTTCGGGACAGACGATGGTGGCCTAAACCTAGCCTAAACTAAAAGAAAACCCTGACTAAGCCCGACGCACCCGACGAACAGTCACGATGACGGCCGATGTGCTTTGACCCGACGCTTTACAATTGGGGAGGTAAGGGAGGGGTGGGGAGGGGTAGGGGACGGGCGGGAGTAGTCTGGGGAGACCCAGGCGACCCTGCTACGGGCTTGGGCAAACATGTCCACCAGGGCCTCTCTGATGCGCACCGCATCCTGGCGCGCCTGGCGGACGGCAGCTGTGTCGGGCTGTTCCAAGGTCTGTGCCTCGGCTGCCATCCATGCAGGGAGGAAGGCCTCCCGCTGCGCTCCACAATGTTGTGGAGCACGCAGCACGCGCCAGTACCTCCGTTGCATTCTGCTCACCCATGTCGAGACGGGTGAGCAAACAACGGAATCGGGCTTTAAACGCCCAAAGGCCAGCTCCACTGGGTTTCGGGCCCGGTTGAGGCGGTCGTTGAACCGGGCCCGGTTCTGGTCCGCTGCCCGTGTAGGGCCGCATTAGCCAGGGCATCAGGGGTAGGCCGCGTCCGCGACGAGGCATAGGCACATCCCGACAGTCAAGTCTC
This sequence comes from Rafetus swinhoei, assembly GCA_019425775.1. Taxonomy (NCBI): domain Eukaryota; kingdom Metazoa; phylum Chordata; order Testudines; family Trionychidae; genus Rafetus; species Rafetus swinhoei. The sequence goes on along the minus strand of CM033437.1, from coordinate 9,432,726 downwards.
GCCGGGAAGTAGGTGCCCGCCTTCAACCTGCGAAACAGTCCAGAGTTGCGGAGGATGCGGGCGTCGTGTGCCCGGCCGGACCAGCCCGTAAATGTCCAGGAAGCGGCCCGGTGGTCCACGAGGGCCTGCAGAACAATGGAGCAGTACCCTTGCGGTTCATAAAATGGGCCGCTCGATGCTCGGGGCCCGGATGGGGATGTGGGTGGCGTCCAGGGCTCCCCGCAGTTGGGGAACCCGAGGGCAGCGAAGCGGCCATGGTATCATCCACGTCGCGCAGGCGGATGATTCGCGGGAGCAGGATGTTGTTGATGGCGTGGACGACCTGCAGAAGGGTGCAGAGAAACACAAGGGAACACATCACGTACGGCAGGGGTGAGTGTGCGCTCCTTGGGGCCCCCTTGATTCCCTCTGTCCTCACACACCCACACACACACACACACCAGGGCCCCTCGCCCCACGGCCCCCCCCCCCACCAGCGGGCCTGTGCAAGGGAGGGACGGCCCAAACCCCTGGCCGACCCAGCCTGGAATCTTGGCTATCCCTGGGCCTGGAGTGCAGCACCCTCCCCATCCCACTCCCCTGGGACTTACCTCCACGACGATCACTCCGGACGGTTGATCGTCCCACCCGAACTGCTGTGCCACCGGCGGTAGCTGTCCGTGTGGCCAGCTTCCAGAGCGCGATGGCGACCCTCTTCTTGATGGGGATGGGTGCCCGCAGCCGGGTGGTGGCTCTCTGCAGCGCGGGGTGAGCCAGGTGCACAGCTGCAGGAAGGTCCGCTTTCTCATGCGGAAATTCCTGATCCATTGGTGGTCGTCCCAGACCCGAGGACCAGCCGCTCCCACCAGTCGGTGCTGCTCTCGAAACTCCAGACGGGCCTCTCTACGGTGGGGTGCTGATGCCACACGGTTGCCAGGGCCTCCTGGTGAGGGAGTCCAATGCGATCTCTGCCTCCTGGTTCATGTACACCATGGCACCGGCCTGCAGCACGAGCAGCAGGCACTCGTACAGCTCCAACAGGGGCCCGAGCAGGCAAATGGCCACCCACGGCTCCATGGCAGACAGAGCAGGGCAGAAAAACTAAACTCAGGGAAAAGCAGTTGGGGGCCAAAGGGTGGTGTCCCCAAAACCCAGAGGGCAACCACTGAACCTGCTAAGGGTGCCAGTCCCTGGCAGAGGTCCCAAGGCAGGAGCAGGAGACCAACGGCTGTCCGGCGAGACCCCTTTAAGCACGTGTCTGAATGGCGCTCGGCCCCGCCCGGAAAGGTCTGGTGGCCTTTGCCCTCTTCAAAATGGCTCCGGGCTTCTGCTTTTCCGGAAAAGCGCGCCCCCAATGTAGACGCGCTTTTCCGGAAAAGCGCATCGTTATAACGGTAACTCCGGGACCAATGTAGACGCTCCTTTTCCGGAAATACTTATAACGGAAAACTGTTCCGTTTTAAGCATTTCCGGAAAATCATGCCAGTGTAGACGTAGCCTTAGTGTTTAAGGTGCCACAGGACTTCTCATTGTTTTTGAAAAAAAATGTCATTTTTAGCTGTCTAGAAATATGTGATCTAAGTGAATGGGTCTCATTTTCACTTGACTGTTTCTCATCAAAACAATAAGAATATAAGAACATAAAAACGGCCATATTGGGTCAGACCAAAAGTCCATCCAGCCCAGTACCCTGTCTGCTGACAGTGGCCAATGCCAGGTGCCCCAGAGGGAGTGAACCGAACAAGCAATGATCAAGTGATCTTTCTCCTGCCATCCATCTCCACCCTCTGACAAACAGAGGCTAAGGACACCATTCCTTACCCATACTGGCTAATAGCCATTAATGGACTTAACCTCCATGAATTTATCTAGTTCTCTTTTAAACCCTGTTATAGTCCTAGCCTTCACAACCTCCTCAGGCAATGAGTTCCACAGGTTGACTATGTGCTGTGTGACTATATACAATTTTTCTCACCTTCAAACCTTCACACCTTACTAGTACATACTGTATGCTTGCTTTGAAACACACAGGAAACTATTGTCCTGGCACAATTTTAATTGAAGTCATCTAATTAGTCTAAATATTTTAATATGTTATATTCCTATTTTAGCTATCCCATTTTTGCTGGAATTCACTGTGCTAGGCATCCACTACCACCAACCTTTCTGGTGAAAACAAAAACAAAGACATCATCAAGCCCTACGTGTGCCGAAATCGGCAGCAAACGGTTGAGAAGACAATCACATTCTAAATCAGCATGGGTGGATTGAGGATGGTGGGAGGCAAGGACATATGGGGAGCTTGGAGAGGAGATGGGCGGACAGCATCCCACTGGACTCATGGCAGCCTGGAATAGGGAAATAGAGTAGAGCCAGGGGTACAGAGTATGATGGGAGACTGAGGCAGCTGAGCAGCAAAGTTCGATGGGTTCTCCCTCAGAGGACACCTGACACTGGGGCTCCAGTGAGTCCTCTGGCTCTCCCATCTAGGTCCTCTTCCTCAATGTGCTGCAAGTTGCAAACACACTCCCAGTCTGCTACCACCACCAGCATTCACACCTCACCTGTCACTGCATGAATCCACAATAAAGAGGTTACAGCCGAAATAAGCACCAGCTCCCTAGCCTAGATTCCAGAGCTGCACCATCCCACCCTAGTGGAAATTCAGACCAGCATGATTTTTTCACCCTTCCCTCAATGTGGGGGGTACAGTACGCAATTGTGGTAACTGCACTGACATTTGTACCCCAGACACTTCACTTACAGGCATACAATGTTTAGAACAAAACAAGTTTATTCACCACCACAAATAGATTTTACATGAACATCAGGGACAGCAAACAAATCAATATAGATTAGCTAGCAAATAAACAAAAATGAAAACTGTCCTTAGCATGTTAGTTAGATTGACTATAAATTGGATGTTTCTTACAATGCAAAGCAGTCTGGCAGATTCTCCAGGCAAAAGTTTCATTTGCTTTGCAGCTTGGGTTTCTCAGTTTCCATACACAGGTTTGAAATACTGTTAGACTGGGTACAGCCCTTCTCCCATTCTGTTATTTTCCTCCCCTCAGGTGTTTGCAGAAGTTCTCTTCTATAAGGAGGGAGCAACCATGAAGATGTCCCTCCCTGTCTTATATGGATTGCTTCAAAACTTGCTCCCTTCTGCATTAGCAGGTACAAATGATCCCAGGGACACCTGAGTGGCTTTGGGGGCCAATGTGCCAGCTGTACAAGGCCCCCCAGAACTATTTCATTCCAGTGCACACTCTGCCAGCAGCAGTGGCAATCTTAGGTCGCCCCCCCCCCCCCCCAGCATCAGCAATGCCTTGCCAGCAGCAGGGGCAGCAGCCCTGGCCAGCAGGGTGACCAACCAGTAGCACCTTCTGCAGTTCTGGGCCACAGAGGCTCTGCCATCAGCAGCAAGTTCATTGGTCCCAGACCACTCCATACTCTCCTGGGCTGCAGTGCATACCCCAGAGTCTCCCCCTACACTAGCAAGGGACCCAGAGCACCCCCCCCCAGCATCTACTTTTTACTTCAAAAAGGGATACCAGCAAATTACTTTCATGCCATAATATAGGGGTCACCAACTGAAATTAATAGGCAGCCGGTTTAAAACAAACCAAAAGAAGATATTCTTCATGCAGTGCACCATCAACTTGTGGAACTCCTTGCTAGAGGATGTTGTGAAGATCAGGACTTTTTAATAGGGCTCAAAAAAGAATTAGATACATTCATGCAGGCTAGGTCCATCAATGACTAGTAGCCAGTATGGATAGGAATGGTGTCCCTAGCCTCTGTTTGTCAGAGGGTGGAAATGGATGACAAAAGAAGGATCACTTGATGATTATCTGTTCTGTTTCCTCCCTTTGGGATACCTTGCATTGGCCACTGTCGGCTGACAGGATACTGGGCTAGATGGAGCTTTGGTCTGACCCAGTCTGGCCGTTCTTATTTTCTTATATTCTTAATGTTAGGAGTGGGGGGTTTTTTCATATGCAGCAGTATTCTGGTATGATCAATTGACCATAGGTTTTAGTCCTCTATATTATGGCACCATTCCCAAACACAGTAGAGATGAAAATACATTACACAGCATACAAAACAAATCTTCACTTGCTAGGCTGATCAGTCTGCAAGATTCAAATTGCCCTCACAATTGGACCCTCTGGGATTGGCGATACATTTTTTCACTCCCGGGGGAGGCTCTCAAGCTGCTGTTCTCCACAGTTGATTTTCTGCTCTTCCCGATGCTCGTGGAGTTGAGGGATTTGTCTGGGAGTGCTGCCAACCTCAGAGCACACAGGGACTGTATGGAGAAATTAAAAAGGTCTCTGTCCAGCACAGTGTATGCCAGACATGTGAGCTTGTTGTGCTGATTCTCAGGACTCTGCTTTCCTGTCACAGGAAGGAGATTTCCCCACTCTGCTGAGGACAATTTTGGTGAGTGTTTCTTTCTGCATTAATATTCAAGCCAAGGACTGCCTGGGGAAGGAATTCACCAGGACAGAGACTGGAACTGTTTAGTATCATCACAAACACTAAGGGTGCATCTACGGCCTCATTTCAAAATAAGCTACACAATTTGCGCTACACAAATTGCGTAGCTTATTCTGAGGTAATTTCAGAATAGCTGATTTTGAAATGTGGCCCTGTCTACACAGCACTTATTTCGAAATAAAGCGCTATTCTAACAAGTTCCTTAACCCTCGTGGAACGAGGATTACAGGGATGCCGGAATAGCACGCCCGTTATTTAGAAATCTATTTCAAAATAATGGGTGCATTAAAAGACATGGAATTGATATTGCGGAATACTTCCGGTATCCCGAAATTGCCCCGCTGTCTAGATGTAGTCTAAGGGATTTGCCTCGTAAAATTGGAACTAGTAATGTACTGGAAATAACATGGGCAAATATATATATATTGTTAAGATCAGTTCCTTGTCTCTTACTATGTCCTTCTAGATGTCTAGATGTCTTCTTATTTTCAGGTGGTTACATGTTTTTCCTTTGCTACTCCCCAGTTTTCAAATTCATTAGCTTCACTTCATTTTTAGGAAGAGCAGCTCAAAACTCTGCACTAGATGGTATCATGATCTTTCATGGGCACAGCCCACTTCTTCAGATGACTGGAGTTTTGAGTTTAGGATGTGCAGACCCAAAATAAATAGGAGAGAAGGGGAGGGGGGGGGGGGGGGTAGAGGAAAAAAAGGGAGGGGGTGTGGAAGACAGGGAGCTAGAGGGAATCAGTAGGTATCTGAAGATTGGGTAGTTAAAACGAAGCAGATAAGAATCAAAGTCAATTGATAGTATCCTTCCTGACATAGGAGTCTACACAAAGAGCTGTTTGCACCTTCAATGACTATTAAGTTGATAGTGCCCCAACCATCCTTCATCACAATTGAGTCCATTAGCATATGAATTGACTTTGCGGATGAACTCTAATTCCACCACCCTATACCGGAAACCCACCGACCGCTACACTTACCTTCATGCCTCCAGCTTCCATCCCAGACCCATTTCTCAGTCTATTGTATACAGCCAAGCCCTAAGATACAACCGGATTTGCTCCAATCCCACAGACAGAGACAATCACCTACAGGATCTTTACAGAGCATTCCTAAAACTGAAATACCCACCTGGAGAAATGAAAAACAAATTGATAGAGCCAAAAAAGTACCCAGACATGAACTACTTCAAGACAGACCCAAAAGAGAAAATAACAGAACTCCGCTTGTTATTACCTATAGTCCACAACTCAGACCCCTCCAGCGCATTATACACAATCTACAACCTATCATGGAACATGATCCCTGACTCTCAGAGGCCTTGGGAGAAAAGCCTATTCTCACTTACAGACAACCCCCCAACCTGAAATGAATTTTTTCCGGTAATCATGCCACACAACCACATCATAAGCATCCAGGAACCCAGCCCTGCAACCAAACACGATGCCAGCTCTGCCCACATATCTATACTAGACCCTATTTATTTTGGGTCTGCACATCCTTAACTCAAAACTCCGGTCATCTGAAGAAGTGGGCTGTGCCCATGAAAGCTTATGATACCATTTACATGTTTTGTTAATGTATAAAGTGCTGCCAGACCATTTGTTGTTTTTTCTGTACAGACTAACTCGGATACCCCTGAAACTTTATATCCAGTCAGAATTTCTTTTATTTCATCTTCCACCCTTTGTATACTGTTACATCTCTGTTTGGGAGTCTGAAAAGCCTATTATAAGAACATAAGAACGGCCATACTGGGTCACACCAAAGGTCCATCTAGCCCAGTATCCTGTTTGCCGACAGTGGCCAATACCAGATGCCCCAGAGGGAGTGAACAGAACAGGGAATCATCAAATGATCCCACCCCTGCCACCCCTTTCCAGCTTCTGACAAACAGAGCTAGGGACACCATTCCTACCCATCCTGGCCAATAAGTATTTATGGACCTAACCTCCATTAATTTATCTAGTTCTTCTTTGAACCCTATTAAAAGTCCTGATCTTCACAACATCCTCTGTCAAGGAGTTCCACAGATTGGGCACTGTGTGAGGAAAAAACTTCCTTCTGTTGGCTTTAAACCTGATGCCTTTAAATCTGTGGAACTTCTTGCCAGAGGATGTGGTGAAGGCTAGAACTTCAACAGGGTTCCAAGAAGAGCTAGATAGATTCATGGAGGTTAGGTCCATCAATGGCTATTAGCCAGGATAGGTAGGAATGATGTCCCTAGCCTCTGTTTCTCTGGAGGTGGGTGACAGGGGAGGGATCACGTGAGGATTACCAGTTGTGATCCCTCCCTCTGGGGCATCTGGTATTGGCCACTGTCAGCAGACAGGATACTGGTCTAGATCGACCTTTGGTCTGACCTAGTATGGCCGTTCTTATGTTCTTATACCTATTCATTTCATTTGGTGACCCATAGTTTTTATGTTACGGGAAAACATAAGCTTTCCAAAATGTTTGTTCCCCTGTAGGTACTTATAGGCTGTAATCAGGTCATCTCTTAATGATCTTTGTTAAACCAAATAGGTTGAGATCTTTGAGTCCATCCATATCAGGCAGGTTTTCTAATATTATACTGATTCTTGTGACTCATCTCTGAAGCCTCTTCAATGTATAAACTTTGAACAGGACAAAGGATCCCAGGAGCAGTTGCACCAGTGCCAAATACGAAGGTAAAATAGCTTTTCTACCTCTCCTTGAGATTCTCCTGGCCATTAATTCAGAAGCACATTGGCAATTTTTCCCACGGGGTTACTGTGAGAACTAATGATCTCTTCTGGCTCCCAAATTGTGTTCAGAGTCACTGTGCTTCCCATGAGAATCCCCCATCCTTGAAGCTTCAGCTATATTCTTTCTTCCTAGATCTGGATATCTCCATGGCTGCATTGGAACACTTTAGCCACCAGATGGCTCTGAATCAATGACCTGGCCTCTTCCTTATTTACTGTCTCCAACTTTTGTGTCTTCTGCAAATTTCAGGCATGAGAAGGGTGCAGAGCTGAATCGCGGACATGCATCTTGGCTCAAAATGGTTACTGAAAAAAACCTGTAACTTATGTCTCAGATAAAGCTGGATGTCTCATCAAAAGAAAGGAGCAACCCAGATACTCCTTCAATCCTATTCTGTGCTCTTCAATCCCATGCTGTGGAGCACAAAGTTATAGAGAGCCCATCATGAAACTTGCCTTCTTGGCAATATAGTAATTGCATCGTGGATCAAACCTATGACCCTTCTAATCCAGGGCCCTCTCTTTGACAGTCTCAGCCTATGTCTAGACTGCAGGCTTCTTTCGGAAGAAGCTTTTTCGGAAGAATCTTCTGAAAAAACCTTTTTAGAAAGAACGTTTAAACAGCAAAAGCGCAACAAAAAGTGATCTGCTTTTTCGAAAAATAGTGTCCACATTGATTGGACGCTATCTTGCATTTAAGTTGTGATTACTGTGGATGGAGTGGCCACCAGGACACCTGTGCTTTTTCCTGGATGCCTCTTCTTTCGAAAAATCTCCCTCTTCCACATCCACACATGTCTTTTTCTGAAAAAGGCTTCTTCCTCGTAGAAAGAGGTTTACCGCTTTCGGAAAAACCACCCCTCCACTCTTTCGACTTTCTGTTGAAAGAACGCAATAGCAGTGTAGACGTAAGTATAGTTTTTCCGGAAAAATAGCCATTTTTCCAGAAATAACTCTGCAGTGTAGACATACGCTTGCAGGTTGTAAAAGAAGGTGGAAGAAATCCAAAGCCTTTCTGGTTCTTGCTTATTTCATGACCTTCACCAGCTCTTTCAGCAATGGGTTACCCAGTCTAATGGATACTTCAAACAAAGCTTTCAGAAACTTAAATGCGAGCTAGAGTCTAATCAATGTGGACACTATTTTTGGAAAAAGCAGATCACTTTTTGTTGGATAGCCTGTGTGCTCACATGTCTCAGAGCACAAAACAACCTCTATCTGTTTGCAACAGGGATACACCCTTCTGAAGGTCAAGTCATACCTCCATCCCCATAATATTGGGCTTCTTTCAGCTTCTTTTGCAGCATCTGAGATGTCATGGTCAAAGAGAGGACCCTGGATTAGATGGGTCATAGGTTTGATCCACGATGCAATTACTATATTTCCAAGAAGGCAAGTTTCATGATGGGCTCTCTATAACTTTGTGAAAGCTTTCATCTTTTATCTGTCATGTATTTCCCACATTTCAGTTTAACTGTGTGTCCTCTTCATCTTGTGATATGAGAGTCTCGATCTAGTCTCTGCTAATCAATATTGCATATACTTTGCTCGCATATACTCTAATACTTCTCCTTTGTAAGGCAACAATCCCACATTTTTCTCCACCTCTCTCCATATGAGTATTCCCAGCTCTTAGGGTATGTCTTCACTACAGCGCTATTTCGAATTAACTTAATTCGAAATAGTTAATTCAAATAAAGCTAATTCGAAATAACGCATCTATATACAAAAACTATTTCGAAATAGTGTTTTGCTATTTCGAAATAGCACGTCCACACTGAGTGGACCCTGAACCAAAGTTAAGGCTGGCCGGAACCAGTGCCGGCAGGGCATCAGGTTAGGACTTAGTGTGTGGGGCTGCTGCCTGAGGCTAACTGAGCTCTGTGCTAAAAGGGACCCTACCCCCACCCCGGACAGACAGTTCTCAGGGTTCCCCGCTTGCTTGTCTACCTTGATGAGTGACAGAAAGCAGTCCTGTCTTGCAGTGCCCTGAGTGCCCAAACTTAGGACACCACAGCACTTGGCCACATGGAGCCAGAGCTGCCCCTGGGCATGCCGGTGCATCTCGTGGGGTCGTTGCCATCAGTCCAGCTGCACTTTCTGCAGGCTGCCATCCGGGGGGTCCATCGGGGGGCTGTCAGGATCCAGGAGGCCCTGAGGGAGAGTGTCCACCCCGAGGAGCCCTCAGAGGCTCCCCGGTCCTCCCCACCGGGGGGTCGTGCCCCATTCCTCCCTCACGTCCTTCCACATACCCCTCCCTAGCCCACCTTCCTGATGTCAAATAAAAGACACGTATGTTTAAAAATAGAAACTGGGTTTATTGAACAAAACGGGGATGAACCTCTGGGGAGACTGGGAAAAGGAGGTGGGAGAGGGAAGAGAGAGGGTGGAAGAGGAGGGGAAACCTGGGACGAGGAGCTGGAAGGGGAAGCAAGGGGAAGAAGGGGGAGGGGAAGCTCAGGGCTCAGGTTTGGGGGTCTCGCCTGACCAACTTGACTTTCATGCAAACCTGCTCCTGGGTTCGCATGTGGCCTTTGGTGGCCAGGCTGGCATCTATCCTGCCATAGACGGCCGCATTCCTCCATCTAATGTGGAGATCATGGACGTTGGGGGCATCCCCCCCAAACCTGAATAAGGTCCATGATCTCCACCCTGGACCAGGAAGGCGCCTGCCTTCTCCAGCCCCTGTCAGGCTCCTGGGAGCTGGCAGACTGCTCCTGGGGAGCCGTGGAGGGCTGGCTGACAGTGGCTTGCTGGCTCATGTTTTGGGGCCACTGGGTCAGGGGCCCCGGTGGCCACTGCTGGCTCTGGGCTGGCAGGCTTGGAGCTGGCACAGGCACTGTGGCCAGGGTCTACCCCTTTAATGGCCCTCTGGGGGAGAGGAGAATAAGTTTTCCTGGTTGTGCCCAGAGTGGCCACCAGGGCTCCCTGGGAAGGGCTGGAGGCCCCCTATTTCGAATTAAGTGTCTACACAGCACTTAATTCGAAATAGCTATTTCGAATTTGGTGTTACTCCTCATAGACTGAGGTTTACCAAATTCAAAATAAGGGCTCCACTATTTTGAATTTATTTCGAAATAGTGGTTTGGCTGTATAGACACTATTAAAGTTAATTAGAAATAACTGCTGTTATTTCGAATTAACTTTGTAGTGTAGACATACCCTTAGATAATTGCTGTTGCGCTTCCTTGAACCTTCTGGTTCTGCAACATCCTGTGTGAATACTACACAGCGCAGTATGTAGGAGTGTGAAACATATCACTGACCTCGAGGCATGGTATTTTCTGTATGATTCCCCAAAACTCTCCTCCTAGGACTGAATGATTTTCTAGCATGGTTTACATCAGGCCTGGACAAAATACAGCCCACGGCCTGAATCCGGCCCACCAAGCCACTGGATCCGGCCCCCGGACGCAGTGCGGAGCCCCCGGGAAGGCTACCCTGTTTGCCCCACAGTCCTGCACGTGGCTCAGAAACACAGCTGTGAGGTGAATTCTCTTTATTAGTCTGGAGGGGAAGGGGGAAGATTCAGACACTGCTCCTGCCCCCAGCACAATCCCATTGGCCAGTTCCTGGACAGAAACTGGACAATGGGAGTTGAATGTTTGAATAACAGGCAGCCACAAAGCACAACCCTTCTGCTTAGTTACTCACTCAAGCACATGTCTGAGCAGGCAGAAACATGTTAAGCTCTGCAAGCTTTTAGCTTTGCAGGCAGACAGGCAGGTTGGTTTGGCTGCAGGCTAGTAAGTTTCCTGGCCAGAACCTGCCTCTGGCACCCCACCCCCTTTTTTCCCCAACCCTTTGCTCCCCACTCCTGCCCCGCTACTCCACATGCACCCATACCCCCTCCCAGATCTGGCTCCCCAATCTCCTGCCCAACATCACAATCCCCTCCTACCCTAGGTCACATACCAAAACCCTGCACCCTAGTTCCCTGCCCTAGGTCACAACTGCTTCCTTCACTCAAACTCCCTCCCAGATTCCATTCTCCCGCCCTCGCCCAAATCCCTTACCTCAAGCTCCCTTCTTCACCCAACCACCATCCCAGACCCCGCATCTCCTCCATTAATACCATGGAAGAGTGTGGCCCTCAACCACTTTCCAAAATCTAGGCGTGGCACCCCCCTCAAAAATTATTGCCTGGTTTACATGAACTGTGGGCAGGATTTCAAGAGCTGTGTACCATGATGCCCAGATCCCTGTCCTGAGTTCATATCATTAAATGATAACACTGTAAAGTATTTGAGGCGTTCAAGATTTTTTCCAGCAGGAAGACACATTGCAGATATTGACATCAAAGTTAATCGGCTATCATGGTGCCCATTCACTGTGCGGGGGGGGGGGGGGGGCCCAATACCAGAGGTATACTGAAAAAATTCTGCCGTGACCAGGGAATGCATAGAATCATAGAATCATAGAACCATAGATCTGGAAGAGACCTCAGAAGGTCATCAAGTCCAGCCCCCTGCTCTAGGCAGGACCAATCCCAACTAAATCAACCCGGCCAGGGCTTTGTCAAGCCGAGACTTAAACACCCCTAGGGATGGAGACTCAACTACTTCCCTAGGTAACCCATTCCAGTGCTTCACCACCCTCTAGTGAAATAGTTTTTCCTAATATCCAACCTGGACCTCTCCCACCACAACTTGAGACCATTGCTCCTTGTTCTGCCATCTGTCACTACTGAGAACAGCCTCTCTCCATCCTCTTTGGAACCTCCCTTCAGGAAGTTGAAGGCTGCTTTCAAATCCCCCCTCACTCTTCGCTTCTGCAGACTAAACAGACCCAACTCCCTCAGTCTCTCCTCGTAGGTCATATGCTCCAGGCCCCTAATCATTTTGGTTGCCCTCCGCTGGACCCTCTCCAATGCGTCCACATCCTTTTTGTAGTGGGGGGCCCAGAACTGGACACAATACTCCAGATGTGGCCACTTTTTTTTGCGGAAGAGTAAACACGCTCTTTCGGAAACCCCTGTATTCCTCGTTCTATGAGGAAGAAGGCGACTTTCGAAAGAGGGTTTTATTCCTACATTTGGCCCAGTCTAGATAGACCAAATGTTGGAAAAGCATCTCCTGACAAAAGTATTAGGAAAAGCTACGGAAAATGCGGAGCACATTTTGTGTAGCTTTTTCCGACAAACAAGTGTAGTCTAGTCATACCCTTGGTTTGGTTAACTTCATCTGAGGACTTCTGTGGACTTTGATCTAAACAATCTGGCACATCTGGGAATGTTGCCACCTCACTGCTCAACCCCTTTTCTGTATTGTTCATAATTATAAATTATTTACCATACAATTTTATAAAACATATACCCCCCCTCACTGTTCTTCTCCCCTCTCTCAGGTACATTGAGCCCCACTTTGACAACTTCATGGCAGCTTTCAACCTCAGCCTTTCTGACCCTTCCACATTCATCCTAATGGGCATCCCTGGCCTGGAAGCTGCCCACATCTGGATTTCCATCCCTTACTGTATGTTCTACATTATCAGCCTGTTGGGAAATTTCATGGTTCTGTTTCTTGTGGGCAAGGAGCAGACCCTGCACAAGCCGATGTACCTACTGCTTTGTATGCTGGCACTCACCGACATCACCTCTTCCTCTCTAGTGGTGCCAAAGGCTCTGTGTATATTTTGGTTCAATTGGAAAGACATTATTTTCAGTGCATGCCTCAACCAGATGTTCTTCCTTAATGTTTGTTCAGTAATGCACTCATCTATCCTTGTGTTGATGGCCTTTGATCGCTACGTTGCCATATGCAATCCGCTGAGATACGCCACCATCCTCACCAACGCACAGATAGCTAAACTGGGGCTTGTTGGTTTGATCAAAGCTGTTCTCTACATTCTGCCCATGCCGCTGTTCCTGAGCAGGCTGCCATTCTGTGCCAGCCGCATGATCCCCCAAACACACTGCGAGAGCATAGCCTTGGCGAAGCTGTCTTGTGGGGACATCACGGTCATCAGGATATACGGTTTGGTGATAATGATAGTAATCATGGGATTGGACGAGAGTCTCATCGCCCTGTCCTACTGTCTGATCATCAGGGCTGTCCTCAGAGTTTCCTCTAAGAAAGCCCACCTAAAGGCCCTCAACACCTGCACAGCCCACCTCTGTGTGATGCTTTTATATTGTATTCCCAGCCTCTTCTCTGTGGTTACACAGAGGTTTGGCCAGGGCATCGTTCCCCATGTTCACACAATCTTGGCCAATCTCTATCTCGTTTTGCCCCCCATGCTCAACCCCATCATTTATGGGGTCCTAACCAAAGAGCTTCGTGAGAAAGTGGGCAAATACATCTGTAGAATGTGATCACCTGGGGCCACTGACTAAAAACCTACATGACAAGAGGGGGATAGAATGCCTCCTCATTCATCAAGGGTGGTCTGGCAAAGCTTAACTGAGCTCAGCATTGTGGAAGCTCAGAGTCTGAACATTAAATAGTGCACAGTTGCTGGTCTGTATTCATTGTGCTACAGCGATAGAATTAAAAGAGAAATTTGTCTTTTGCCTTCCACTACAAATATCAGCAACTGGTGAAGAACTTTTGGAAGACGGCAGAGCCGGCTTGCAACAAGAGTACAAGAAATGGCTTCCTCACCACCCTGGAATCATCGTATGATGCACAGACACTGGCTGCTTGAGAAGATGGCAGAGGAGCTCAGTAATATTCTTTCGGATGCAGTAAATATTATAAACTATATGAAATTGTGCCCAGTTCATTCAAAGGCTTTTGCCTTTTTTTTTTTCAAATAAGTGGGGGCAAATTTCACACAGCGGTTTACTTTTTTTATGCAGAAGTTCCTTGGTCATCCAGGCCCAAGATGCTGACAAAATTTTGTGAATTGCTTGAGGAAATCCGATTTGCCTTGCCAATACTATGAATATGGCAGCCAGATATGGTGTATCCAATGAGAAATGCTGTACATGCTGAGCAACTGAATTCTCTGAATGTGCCTGTGGTAGGAAGGAGGAGCCGGAAGCATGGGCCTGGTGCAAGGCCTGAGGCCTGTACCAAGGTCAGGAAAAGGTTGCTATGAGCAACAGCTAGGTCCAGTCAAAAGCAGATGCTTGACTGACAGTCAGTGTGCTGTACATGGGATCAGTACCATGTACTTTTCTATGTACAGTTCAGAGAATCATAGAATCCTAGTGCTGGAAGAGACCTTAGCAGTCATCGTGTCCAGCCCCCTGCCCAAAGCAGGACCAACCCCAACTAAATTATCCTAGCCAAGGTTTTGTCAAGCCGGGACTTATAAACCTCTAGGGATGGAGATTCCATCACCTCTCTGGTTAACCCATTCCAGTTCGAGCATTGTGAGAACACAATGACCATGTAATCTCATTCCAACAGGCCAACACAACGATACCCAAATCTAGCATCAGTCATCAATGAAGAGGATGTGAAGAAGAGTCCCAAACCTGAGTCATTCTTTTTAGGTGACAAATCTGAGGAATTGTCCCAGATTAAGGCATCATTGTAACAAATAAATAAAACAGTAATGAGTCACCAGGACCAGATGGAATTGTTGGAAATAAGGTTTGAACACTCTGAGTGTGGAGCAAGCAAGCAAGAGGATTTATTACATACAATGGTGGTGGAGTGTCACCTAGCTGGTTAGGCTTGTGAACACTGCTAAGCAAAACATTACAATAGATTAAATAGGGAGCTAATGGGGGGAGGGGAAACAATTGGATAGGTTCTAGCAGCAAGACGAAATGAGCACATAAGCCAATAAGCTAAGAAAGGTTACATAGCATCTCTGTCCATTGTTAGTAAAACACCTCATCTCTAATACAGATAGTTTTCCTTAATAAGCTAAATAAGCCAACATAAACAAACGGACAATTTAATGGTAACTTGTGTCTAATTGAGTTATGATGCGTCTATGGAGAAGGTGGTGGCACCTCGCACTGGTGTGATCCATGGGTTCATGGGCCCATTATCTAGGATTAAAGCAAAACAATAAGAGCATATTGCACTTATAAATTAGCAAAGTTGGTTTGTACCAGTCTGTGTCTTATCTGAGTTGGTGCGGCCCCTTGGAATGTGGTTGCAAGGGCAATCATGCCTTTCTCAGGGTCATGCTAACTCATGCTAACTGCCTTTCTGTTAGGTTATATAGGTTTTATAGGCCTACACCAGACTTTAGAATGGCAATGGGGGTCTTAGCAAGATACTATGGGCTACCTCAGGCAATTTGACCCTATAGAATACTGGGATCAGTACAGCTCAACATATTCAGTAATCATTTGGAAAAGTGGCAGATGATACAGAACTGCTCAAGATGGTAAAGTTGAAAGCAGATTATGAAGCGTTACAAAGGGATTCCACCAGACTGGGTGACAGGGTAATACAACAGCAGATGAAGTTCTATAGTGAGAAATGCAAAGCAATGCATGTCGGAAAATATGAGCTCAACAATAAATATAAAATGACGGGGTCTCAGTTAGGTGTTCCCACTCCCAAACGAGACTTTGAGGTCATTGTGGATAATTCTCTGAAAAGACACATTCAGTGTCCAGCAGCCGTCAAAAACGTTAATAGAATGTTGGGAATCATTAGGAAAAGTACAGGTAATGTGGCTTAAAATATCATGTCAACTCTCTAAATAGCCAGAGCATGCCAATATTTTGCATACTACATGCAGATCAGGTCATCCCATCTGAATAAAAAAAAAAGATACATTGGAATTGGGAAGGGCAATTAGTCCACAGGCTGGCTGCGAATTGCACATAGCACTTCCTTCTCCATGTTTTAATCTTGCTGCCTATGAATTCCTTGTTCTTGTGACACAGGAAGAAGGAAACAAGATGTCCATGATGACACTGTCCATATCAATCATCATTTTATGGATCTCTGTCATCTCTCCTCTTAGTCATCTCTTTTGCAAAACGAGCCATTAGAGTGTCAAAAAGTATCATCCTCTGGTCTCTAGGGGAAAGTCTACACTGCACAGTTAGTTTGAAATAAACTACTCCGGAATAGTTATTCTGAAATAGTTTATTTTGAAATAGCACTGCAGGGAAGCCTCAAAATTAGTCTGAGGCAGGCTTCACTAATGTAGACGTGCTATCTCAATTTAATGCCCCAGGAGGAATAACTGAGAATGGTCTCTACACACGCCTTATTTCAAAATAGCTATTTTGGAATAGGCATTATTCTTCAGAGAATGAGGTTTACAGAAGTCAGAATAAGCCACCTGTTATTTCGAAATTATTTCAAAATAACGGAATTGCTGTGTAGAGGCTTGCATAGTTATTTCAGAATAACGGCCATTATTCTGAAATAACTTTGCTGTCTAGACACACCCCAGGGGTGTAGGAACCTTCTCGGGAAAATGAGGCCCAACAATCACTGCCTCCTGGGGCTCTAAATTGAGATAGCACATCTATGTTAGGGAAGCCTGCCTCGGACTAATTATGCGGCTTCCCTACAGTGTAGACATGCTATTTCAAAATAAGCTATTTTGGAATAACTATTCTGGAATAGATTATTCTGAAATAAGCGTGCAGTGTGGACGTACCCAGCGGGACTCCGGGAAACACCTGTGGAAGAAACATTGAACTGGTTGTTTCCCTCCTCGCTTGAAGTTTAAGAATCCACAAACCTCAAGTGCCTGTTCTCAGTTCGTACAATTAAATTAGAACTGTGTAAGGTGTTTGTGGAGTTCAAGCTTTGCACTCCTTAGGGCGTCCATATTTCAGTTTCAGATCCTGAAGTTCATCCGCTATCTGGCTGATCGTGTGGATAGTTTCCTCCAAGGAGTTCTCTGAACTTCACTATAATCTAAATGATCTGGTTCCAACAGTCAATGTTGACACCTCTCCGTGCCATCCACTTTCTATATTTTTTATAGCTATAAATTATTTGCCACACTATTGGTTACAAAACAAGTAACCATCCTCATCGTGCTGCTCTCCTTTTACAGGGATGGACACCATCCCCTTCTCCAGATGTACTGGCCCATCTTGTCATGAAGCTCTTTGGTTTTGACCCCATAAATGATGGGGTTGAGCATGGAGGGGACAAGGAGATAGACGCTGGACAAGATAATGTGAATGTGAGGAGCGATGCTCTGACAAAACCAGTGTGTCATCTCAGAAAAGAGGCTGGGAGTACAATATAACAACATGACACAGAGGTGGGCAGTGCAGGTGTTAAGGGCTTTCTGGTGGGCTTTCTTGGAGGAGATCCTGAGGACGGCCCTGATGATCAGACTATAGGACAAAGCAATGAGTGTCAGATCTAGCCCGACTACGAAAACCATTATCACCAAACCAAGCACTCTGAGGACTGTGATGTCCCCAGAGTGTCATTGACCTTTCTTGTTGCCATTCCGCAGATCCCTCTAGTTCTGCAACATCTTTTTTGGGGGGAGGAGCACTCATTGCTACAGAGCGGAGTGCACTGGAGTCCTGACACAGGAATACTCAGAGAGGGGAAGATGTGGAAAATTCTTTAGTTATGAAGAATATAGAAAGGTGATTGAGCAGTGAGGTAGCAACAATTACTCATGGCCCCGGGTTACTCAGACTATAGTGAAGTCCAGAGAAGTCCTTAAAGGGAGCTAAGCAAACAAGTGAAGGGATAGAAAGATGGCAGATGAACGTCAGTGCCAGAAACTGCAACACATACCCGCTTGGAGGAGAATGCCTGAACTCCATAAACACCTACAAAGTTCTAACTGAGCTGAATGTACCTAGGAGAGGGACTTGGGCACCACGTTAGGCACATTCAAACTTGGGATCTCTGGAGCTTAATGCAGGAGCCTGTACAGATTGACCAATAAATACATCAGGCCCCCTAGGCTGTGGAGCTCCCTTGTTCTCATCTCTCGCTGTAAGTAGTCTAAGTGCCAAACCATGGGACAGTGAACCACACTAGGGCTATGTCTACACTGGTGGGTTCTTGCACCAGAAATATGCAAATGAGGCTAAGCGTGGAATATTGCTGAGCCTCATTTGCATATCTAATGAGCCGCCATTTTTTCAGAAGAGGCTCTTGCGCCAGAAGGAGCTGTCTACACTGCCCCTTCTTGCACAAGAAAAACCCTCTTGCGCAATGCTGCTCGCTGATTATTTTCAGGAATAACGGCATTGCGAAGAGGTTTTTTCATGCAAGAAGGGGCAGTGTAGATGCTCCTTCTGGCGCAAGAGCCTCTTCTGCAAAAATGGCGGCTCATTAGTTATGCAAATGAGGCTCAGCGATATTCCACGCTTAGCCTCATTTGCATATTTCTGGCGCAAGAACCCGCCAGTGTAGACATAGTAGGTGTGTGGGTTACCAAGCATGGAGAGAAACAATCCATGGGAGCCAGGTGGAGTGTGAGGGAAATCATATGAGACCTGTCAGTGAATGTTTCACACTCCTGTGCACTCCGCTCTGTAGCAATGAGTGCTCCTCCCCCCAAAATTTTTTTTGCAGAACTAGAGGGATCTGGGGAAGGGCTACAAGAAAGTGCAATGACACAGGGATACTCAGAGAGGGGAAGAGGTTGAAAAAAATTGTTCTCATTGCCATAGAAAGCAGATGAATCCCTCATTGCCAGGAGAGGAAACTGTGGCCTTGATTCTCTTGGGAGACAATTGTTGCAGGCACCCAGGTTTGTCTGAGACAAATATTACAGGTACTAATAGACAAGGGTAAGCGGAGACACTTTTCTGCATCCCAGCTTTTTACCCTTTTCCGGCTTTAAGCTTACAGAATTAGTAAATAATGAAGAGGACCGATCACCACTTCAGCGCAATCTGGACTCGGTGCTAAAGTGATTAGAAGCAAACAATATATGTTCTAATATAGCCATGTAGATATCTACAGCATGGAACAAAGACGATAGCGATGCTTAAAAGTTGGGGGATTCCAATGGACAGGAAGCACAGAGATTCTGAACACAATTTGGGGGGCAAGAAGAGATAATTAGCTAAATATGAGATCCCAGAAGTAGAGAATTTATTTTACCTTTGGTTTTGGCACCGATGTGACTGCTCCTGCAATCACATGTCCAGTTTTGCTGCCCATGATGAAAGATCGATGTTTATTCATTGAAGAGGCTTCAGGGAAGTGTCACAAGCATTAGAAACATATCAGAAAACCGGCCTTAGCCTGACAGAATCAAGAAACTCAAATCTATGTATTTTATTTTACCAAATATTGCTAGGAGGTGATTTAATAACAGTCAATAAATACCTACAAGGGAGCAAATATTTAACAATAGGCTTTTCAAATGACGAAACAGAGGTGTCTCAGGATCCAATGGCTGGAGAATGAAATTAAAGAAATTC
This sequence comes from Rafetus swinhoei, assembly GCA_019425775.1. Taxonomy (NCBI): domain Eukaryota; kingdom Metazoa; phylum Chordata; order Testudines; family Trionychidae; genus Rafetus; species Rafetus swinhoei. The sequence continues at coordinate 9,413,220 of CM033437.1, read as the reverse complement.
TCATGGGAAATAAGGCATACATTTGTTAGCAGTGAGGGTAATTAACCATTGGAGGAATTTACCAGGGATCTTTATAAATTCCTCATCACTCAGATATTTTAAATCAAGGTTGGATGTTTCCTTAAATAATCAGCTCTAGGACTAATTTTGTGACATTTGCTGATGTGAATGATGAAATTAGGTACCATTGAGCCATCAGACTAACCACACTGGGCTCCCTCTCTCCATGAGCTGCTGTGACAAGCTGCAGACACATTTTCAGACCTACTCCTCTACAAGCATTCACACAGGCAGTTACCTGCCAGCTCTCTGACTTCCTACTGTGTGAACCAACAAGAGAAAGGATATGACTAAAGTAACCACCGGTTCTCTGGCCCAGGACCTCATAGCTGTACCATTCTGCCCTGGTTCAAACTCCAACCAGGATGAATTTGTTACCCAGACTGCCCCTCCCTCAGTGTGGGGTGAACAATGCACAGTTGTGGTAACCAAGCAAGGTTTGTTCCCCAAACAAACTCAGTGGGTTTTTTTGGCCCCCACAGGTGTTTACTCTTGTGTGATTGTTACAGAACCACTGATGATGTCACTTCTGCCTTACACAGCTTAGCATGTGGCAAAACCCCTTTTTTCCAAACCTTGGTTCTTAGAACCATTTGTGGGGAAAGTACATACTCCCTAAGATGGAGGCCAGAGTTCTGTAGCCTCTTCACATGCACTCGGAAGGTCATAGAATCCATGGCTCAGAAATAGAGCAGAAAAAAATTCCTAGAACTGATCATTTAGGGAAACATCCAACCTTGATTTAAAAATACTCAGTGATGAGGAATTCATGAAGTCCCTTTGCAAATTGTTCCAATGGTCAATTACCGTCAATGTTATGAATCACTTAAGTGACCAATCCAGATTGTGTTGAACCAGTGCCCTACATCATAGCATTGAATGTTCAGTATGGTTTCCCCATACGCTTGTCCTGGATCTTGATATTTGTGACCATTTCCCCCCATGCTGGAACTTTGAGAAACCGCAATTCCCAAATCCCTGCACTCCAAGGGGCGTCCATATTTCAGTGTCTGATACTGAAGTTCATCCGCTGTCTGGCTGATCTTTTACTTGGTTTGGTCAGTTCCCCCTGAGGAGTTCTCTGAACTTCGCTATAATCAAAATGATCTGGCTACATTTCTCAATGTTGACACTCCATACAACCCATATTTTATTTTTTTCATAGCTATAAATTATTTCCCAGACTATTTGTTATAAAGCATGCCACTATCCACATTGTGCTTCTCCCCCTTTACAGGGCCGGACACAATCCCCTTCTCCAGATGTACTGGACCATCTTGTCACGAAGCTCTTTGGTTTTCACCCCATAAATGATAGGGTTGAGCATGGAGGGGACAAGGAGATAGACGTTGGCCAAGATGACGTGAACGTGAGGAGCGATGCCCTGACTAAACCGGTGTGTCATGGCCGAGAAGAGGCTGGGAGTGCAATATAACAACATCACACAGAGGTGGGCTGTGCAGGTGTTGAGGGCTTTCAGGTGGGCTTTCTTGGAGGAGATTCTGAGGATGGCCCTGATGATCAGACCGTAGGACAGGGCAATGAGTGTCAGATCTAACCCCACGACTAAAACCATTACCACCAAACCATGCACTCTGATAAAGCTGATGTCCCCACAAGTCAGCTTTGCCACAGCCATGTTCTCACAGTATGTTTGGGGTATAATGTGGTTATCACAAAAGGGTAGCCTGCTCAGAAGCAGGGGAGTTGGCAGAATGATGAGAAGAGCTCTGATCAAACCCACTAGCCCTAGCTTAGCTACTCGTGGGTTGGTGAGAAAAGTGGTGTATCTCAGGGGGTTACATATGGCAACGTAACGATCGAAGGCCATTGCCACAAGGACAGCTGATTGTGTAACCGTAACTGTGTTAAGGAAGAACATCTGGGTGAGGCAGCCAGCCAGGGTGATGCCTTTCCAATTGAACCAAAATATACACAGGGCCTTCGGCACCACTGAGGAAGACGTGGCGATGTCTACGAACGCCAGCATGCAGAGCAGCAAGTACATCGGCTGGTGCAGGGTCTGCTCTTTGCCTACCACAAAGAGAACCAAGAAGTTTCCCAATAAGCCAATGACGTAGCACCCACAGAAAGGGATGGAAATCCAGATGTGAGCAGCCTCCAGGCCAGGGATGCCCATGAGGATGAATGTTGAAGGGTCAGAGGCGGTGAGGTTAAAAGCTGCCATGAGGTCGTGACCCCGCGGTTTCCTCTCAAAAATCTCAAGGTGCCTGCAGAGGGGAGAGAAGCACAATGAGCGGGGTTGCAGGCTTGATAACAAACAATGTGATAAATAATGTAGAGTTATAAACAATAGAGAAAGGGGATTGAGCAGTGAGGTTGCAACATCATAGTGAAGTCCAGAGAAGTCCTCAAAGGGAGCTAAGCAAACCAGTGAAGGGTCAGAAAGATGGCAGATGAATGTCAGTGCCAGTAACTGCAACACATACTCCCTTAGAGAATAGTGATAGAAATGTAGCCGTGTTAGTCTGGTGTAGCTGAAACAAAAAACAGGACTATGTAGCACTTTAAAGACTAACAAGATGGTTTATTAGGTGATGAGCTTTTGTGGGCCAGACCCACTTCCTCAGATCAAATAGTGGAAGAAAATTGTCACAACCATATATACCAAAGGATACAATTTAAAAAAATGAACACATATGAAAAGGACAAATCAAATTTCAGACCAGAAAGGGGATGGGGGGGGGGGGGGGGAAGTAAATGTCTGTGAGCTAATGATATTAGAGGTGATAATTGGGGAAGCTATCTTTGTAATGGGTAAGATAATTAGAGTCTTTATTCAAACTTGAGTGTAAAGTGTCGAATTTAAGCATGAATGATAGTTCAGAGGATTCCCTTTCAAGTGTAGTCTTAAAAGGCCTTTGAAGCAGGATGCAGGTAATCAAGTCATTGAGACAATGTCCTTGCTGGTTGAAATGGCAAGAAACTGTTTTTTCTTTGTGATCCTGTCTAATATCTGTTTTGTGGGCATTGATCCTTACTCCACAAACACCTACAAGGTTCTAACTGAGCTGCATGAACTAAGGACAGGAACTAGGGCACCATGGTAGGCACATTCAAACTTGGGATCTCTGGAACTTGGTGCACAAACCTCTACAGCTTGGGCTATAAAGCCAGCTGGCCCTCAACTTAGGTTGTGGAGCTCCCTTGTTCTTATATCTGGCTGTAAGTGGTATAAGTGCCACGACAAGGGACAGTGAAACACACTAGGTGTGTGGTTTACACAAGCATGGAGGGAAACGATCCTCAGCTCTGGAGTCCAGGTGGAGTGTGGGAAAATCAAATAGAACACCATGCAACCTGTCACTGAATATTTCACACTCCTGTGCACTCCGCTCTGTAGGAACAAGTGCTCCTCCCTCTCAAAAAAATGTTGCAGAACTTGACAGATCTGGGGAAGGGCAACAAGAAAGCCCAATGACACAGGTATGCTCAACAAGGGGAAGAGACTGAAAAAAAAACCCCTGCTCTCATTGCCATACAAAGCGGATGAATCACTCATTGCAGAAGAGGAAATTGTGGCCATGACCTAAGCAAAATCAAAAGTGGTTTAGACATTTACGTGGATAGTATCAAGGCTGAATGAATATAGGTAAAAATACTTTGGAAAGCCCATGGGCCAATATGTTTCAGGGTGCAAAGCAACCCCCATCTGCTGGCGATGGGGTGAACACTTTCTGAACCCCCCCATAATAGTGGGGATCATTCACCTTCTTTTGCAACATCTGTGGCTGTCACTGTCAAAGAAGGGACCCTGGACTAAATGGATTGTATGTCTCCTTGACAGCGCAATAACTATAGAATCATAGAAACATAGAATCATAGAACTTGAAGGGACCTTGAATGGTCATCATGTCCAGTCCTCTTCTACCATGGCAGGACCAAGCACCCTCTGGATCATCCCTAAAAAATGTCAATGCAACTTGCTCTCAAATATCTCCAATGATGGAGATTCCACAACCTCCCTAAGCAATTTACTTCCTTGTTTAATCACCCTGACAGGTAGGAAGTTTTTCCTAATGTCCAACTGTCACAAGTTATTCCCTTGGTCCCCTCTCCCTCGGCTGTTTTTCACCGTGACGGGGCCGTAGGCCCCCTTATGTGGCCTGGCCCGATACCGGCGTTCGCCCTCTCCTATATTGACGAATGGGAGCGGCGCTTGGCTTCCGGTAGGGGGAAAGGGGTTTGGGCCCACCCTCGCTCCAAACCCCAGCCCAGGGCCCTAAGGCGAGGTCGTCCGACCTTGCTCAGCGAAGGGGGTAATGGCCCCAAACCCTCCGCTCTCGGGTTCCGCGGCCCTGCCCTGGGCTGCTTCTTCTCCTGACCCCCTCTTCGGGGTCCGTCTACTTCCCACCCTCCGTGGCTGGGTCGGCCTTACCCGGCTCCTCCTCCTTCCCTGGGTCCCGGTCTCCTGCCGTCTCTCCCCCGGGGAAGCCTTCCTTCCCCCCTTTTAAATTCCCCGCCAATGCTGTGCGCCCGCTCCGCCCCCCCTCGGCGTCTCCCAGGCATGGTGGCCCCGCCCCTTGCGGGGGGGCGCCCGTGACATCATCCGCCAACGCTGGCGCGCGCCGGCCTCAGTCCCAACCGGCCCTCTCAGCTGACTCCCAGCTGAGAGGCCTGAACGCGCCGCAGATGGCGCGGTTCAGCCCCGCGGCGGGTTCTCCCGTTTGGACCCCGGGGCTGACTTGAGTGCGGGGTGCAGCCGCGGCAGATGTCACCCCGTCACACACCTCCCCCCTAAAAATCCCTCCTATACTTGCCACCCCTTCAATCTCCGGGTCGGGTATCCGGGACAAACTGTCAGCATTTGCATTAGCGGTACCAGGTCGGTGTTTTATTTCAAACTGATATGGTTGCAAACTCAGGTACCACCGTAAGATCCTAGGATTCGTATCCTTCATATTGCAGATCCATTGTAGGGGTGCGTGGTCTGTCACCAGGGTAAACTTGTCACCTAGGAGGAAATACCGCAGTGCATCAATGGACCATTTCAGTGCTAGGGCCTCTTTCTCAATGGTCGCGTACCCTTTCTCCCTGGGGAAGAGTTTCCGACGCAAGTGTAGTATAGGATGTTCCTCCCCCCCCCTTCCTGGGCTAGTACGGCCCCCAGTCCTGTCTCGGAGGCGTCAGTTTGTAAAATAAAGGGTTTCTTAAAGTCGGGCTGAGATAACACTGGGGCGCTCATGAGTCTCTGTTTTAGCCTTCTAAAGGCATCATCACATAGTTGTGTCTACCTCACCCTTTGGGGTTGACCCTTGCGCGTGAGGTCGGTGAGGGGTGCGGCTAGTGAGGAGAAATTCGCCATGAACCTTCTGTAATACCCCGCCAACCCTAGGAATTGCCGCACCTGTCTTTTTGTTGTGGGAATGGGGTAATCCCGTACGGCCTGTACCTTGTCAACTAAAAGTTTGAGTTGTCCTTGCCCCACGGTGTACCCCAAGTAGGACACCTCCAATTTCCCGAACTGGCATTTCTTGGGGTTAGCTGTCAGCCCGGCCCCCCGCAACGCTTCTAGCACCGCCGTCACATGCCTCAGGTGCTGATCCCATGTCCCGCTGAAGATGACAATGTCGTCTATGTAGGCTGCCACGTAGTCCTGGTGTTCCCTCAACACGCGATTCATCAGCCTCTGGAATGTAGCGGCTGCCCCATGTAAGCCAAATGGCATTTTGGTAAACTGGTAAAGTCCAAACGGCATCGCGAAGGCCGTTTTTGCTTGAGCCTCTGGGGACAGCGGGATTTGCCAGTATCCCTTTGTCAGGTCTATAGTTGACAGGTACCTGGCCTGTCCCAATCAGCTCAGTAGCTCGTCTATACGTGGCATAGGGTAGGCGTCAAACCGGGAGATGGCGTTGACTTTCCGAAAATCTATACAAAACCTCATCGTCCCATCCACCTTCGGTACCAAAACTATTGGGCTTCACCATTCGCTATGGGACTCCTCTATCACCCCTCACTCCTGCATCGCCCTCAGCTCCTGCTTCACCGTATCCCAGAGTTTACGGGGGAGGGGGCGTCGATTGTCCCGTATTATCTTCCCTGGCTCTGTCATGATATCTTGATGGATCGTCGTAGTCCGCCCGGGACAGCTTGTCAGCACCTGCTGGAACCGTTGCATCACCTGCCCGAGCTGCTCTTTCTGGTCCTCGGACAACCCCTCCCCGATGTGGGCTTCCTCCACCCCTACCTCGGGGTCGCCCCACGGCCCGAACTCTATGTCGGCCGCTCGAGGTTCGATCAAGAGGGCATCCCGGGGTTTCCATTTTTTTAGTAGATTTACATGATAGATCTGGGTCTCTTTACGGGCCCCATTTAACAAAATTTCATAATCTACAGGTCCCACTTTTCGTGTTACCCTAAAGGGACCCTGCCACCGGGCCATTAGCTTCGAGTCCCCCACCGGGAGTAACAACAGAACCTGGTCACCCGGGGTGAAGGTCCGGACCCGGGCCCCTTGATCGTGTCGAGCTCGTTGCTCCTCCTGGGCCTGTTGGAGGTTGTCTCTTGCCCACTCTGCTAGGGACCCTAGTTTCCGGCATAGCTTCTCCACGTACTGCGCCGCCCCGAGGGTGGGGGATACCTGGGCCTCCCATCCCTCCTTCACCAGGTCTAAAATGCCCCTGGGCCGCCTCCCATAAAACAATTCAAAGGGGGAGTATCCGAGGGAGGCTTGCGGCACCTCTCGGATTGCAAACATTAGAGCCGGCAGGAGCTTATCCCACCCTCGGGGGTCATCCTCTACGAACCGGCGTAACATACCTTTCAACGTTTGGTTAAAGCGTTCAACCAGGCCGTCGGTCTGGGGGTGGTACACGGAGGTCCGGATTTTCCGTATCTGGAGAATTCTGCATAATTCCAACATTACTTTTGAGGTGAGGTTTGGTCCCTGGTCCGTTAGTAGCTCCTTGGGCAGTCCCACCCGGGAAAATACCTTCACCAATTCTTCGGCGATTGCCTGAGCGGTTGCCTTCCGTAACGGGATAGCCTCCAGGTATCGGGTCGCATAATCCACGAGGACTAATATGTGCGTGTGTCCCCGGCTTGATATCTCCAGGGGCCCCACCAGGTCGAGCGCCACTTGTTCGAACGGGGTTCCCATGATCGGGAGGGGGATAAGCGGGGCTGGCAGTACTCGGATCGAGAAAGTCTTTTGGCACGGGGCACAGGAGGCACAGAAGTCCTTAATTTCCTGGTAAACCCCCCCTGGCCAGTAAAACCGCTGTAGCACCCTCTGTTGGGTCTTCTCAGCCCCTAGGTGTCCCGCCCAGGTGTGATCGTGGGCTAATTCCAACACCTTCCACCGGTAGGGCCGTGGTACCAACAATTGGTATCATTCTTCTCCATCCCATTCCCCCGGCGCCACCCGGTACAGACGATCATCTCGTACTTCAAATCGTGGGCCCTGGGGTAGGGCTCTGGCCTCCCCCTGCTGTACCCCGCCTTCGGCCCGTACCTGTGGCCATGCGTGTTGTAACGTGGGGTCCTCGCGTTGGAGGGTGATAAAATCTCCCTCATCCAGGTCCAGGCGCAGGGTATCCAGGGGGTTCGTCTGTTCGGGGTCCGTCCCCAGCCTCGGCCTATCTACCTCCTCCCCGTGGGCCGCTAAGCTGGACCTATTTAGTACCTGTCCCTTCTGTTTCTCTTGGGTTTCGCCCCAGTGTCTCAACCACCGGGCCAACCCCGCCCAATTCCGTCCTAGCAGGGCGGGGTAAGCTAATCGAGGGGCCACTGCTACTTTGCACCTCCCCTCTTTTTCCCCATCCCGGATCTTTACCCAGGTTGTGGGGTAGGGGTGGACTTCCCCGTGGACGCACCGCATATATACGGGCGGCCCCTGTGGTTTTACGGGGTGGATAACGTCTGCCCGAACAATTGTTTGTCCACAGCCCGAATCTAACACCACCTCCACCCATCTGTTATTGACACACACCCTCTGCGTGATTTGCGTGCGGGCCCCCTCGCCCTTGGTTACCTTCCCGGCCTTGCCTTGGCCGAACGTGCAGTCCATTAGGGGGCAGTCCTTTTTATAGTGCCCCTCTTGTCTGCATTGGTAGCAGGCGCCTCTGGTCCCCTCCTCTGCTTTTGGGTGTGGTTCGGGACCTCCTATAATGCTGCCGGCCTCCTCCGGCCGTTTCCATCAAGAGGCTAGTCTCCGCTCCGGGGCTTGGTTTGGCGGGTTCCTCCGCCCGTACCCTAACCGGGGGGTTGTCATGGCCTTGGGGGGCTCCGCACAGCCCTTCCTGACCTCCTTTGGGGCCAGTGTTGGCTTCCTTCCTACTTCCTCCTCCGCGGCGAGGAAGTGTTCCATTAGAGTCACCGCCTCGTCCAAGGATTCGGGAAGGTGGCGGCGTACCCATTGTTGCCCCTCAGGGGGAACGATCCAGATGTACGGCTCTAGGATGATGGCCTCCGCCACTTGGACCCCCGATTTACCCTCGGGTTCTAGCCACCTCATGCCTGCGTCTCTTACCCGCTGGGCCACTGCTCTGGGGCGCTCCTGCGGGTTATACCGCGACTCCCGGAACCTCCATCGGTGCATCTTGGGGAGACCCCAATCTGGTCAAGTATGGCCTCCTTCACTTTGTAGTAACATAGGGCATCCCGTGCCGACATCCCCTGGTAGGCCAGCTGCGCCGGTCCAGACAGATACGGCGCCAGGAGGGTTGCCCAGTGATCCTGCGGCCATTTGGCGGCCGTAGCCACCCGCTCAAACGTTATGAGGAAAGTTTCGGGGTCGTCCTCTGGCCCTAGCTTCGTTAAGCAGATTGGTAGCTGCGTCCCCACGGCCCCTCCTTCCTCCCCTGTCAGGGGTTGGCCAGCGCCTCCTCCCCCGACGCTCGGCGTTGCCTCCCAGAGCTCCCGCACCATCTGGGTTTGTTGCTCTTGAAATTTAGACAAAATCTGCTGCAACACCTGCGTTTGCTGCTGCTGCTGCTGCTGCTGCTTTTGGTTTTCCACCAACCACTCAAGTACTTTGGTTACCTCCATTTTTCCTTGGGAATTAACCTCTCATTAGTTCGGGGAAAGGAAGCCTCCCTTCCCCCGCTACCCTCCCCTGTTTCAGGGTTTAGGCTCGTACCCACATTCTCCACCACGTGTCACAAGTTATTCCCTTGGTCCCCTCTCCCTCGGGTGTTTTTCACCGTGACGGGGCCGTAGGTCCCCTTATGTGGCCTGGCCCGATACCGGCGTTTGCCCTCTCCTATATTGATGAATGGGAGCGGCGCTTGGCTTCCGGTAGGGAGAAGGGGGTTCGGGCCCACCCTCGCTCCGAACCCCAGCCCAGGGCCCTAAGGTGAGGTCGTCCGACCTCGCTCAGTGAAGGGGGTAATGGCCCCAAACCCTCCGCTCTCAGGTTCCGCAGCCCCGCCCTGGGCTGCTTCTTCCCCCGACCCCCTCTTCAGGGTCCGTCTACTTCCCACCCTCCGTGGCTGGGTCGGCCTTACCCGGCTCCTCCTCCTTCCCTGGGTCCCGGTCTCCTGCCGTCTCTCCCCCGGGGAAGCCTTCCTTCCCCCCTTTTAAATTCCCTGCCGATGCCGTCCGCCCTCTCCGCCCCCCCTCGGCGTCTCCCAGGCATGGTGGCCCCACCACTTGTGGGGGGGCACCTGTGACATCATCCGCCGGCGCCGGTGCGCGCCGGCCTCGGTCCCGGCTGGCCCTCTCAGCTGACTCCCAGCTGAGAGGCCTGAACGCGCCGCAGACGGCGCAGTTCAGCCCCACGGTGGGTTCTCCCATTTGGACCCCGGGGCTGACTTGAGTGCGGGGCGCGGCCGCGGCGGACGTCGCCCCGTCACACCAACCTAAACCTCCCTTGCTGCAATTTAAGCCCATTACTTCTTCTCCTATCATCAGACATCAAGGAGGCAATTTTGCACCATGGAAATGGACATTATCATGCTTGGCAATCTATACATTTGAGCTCCACTGAATGAGCATGAAGGTCATAGGTTTCTTTGTATTTAGGGTTACAGGCTTCCACCACTGTTATTTTCCTTCTTTCTTTTGGTCAGACAATTTCTTCCTGGAAACCAGGTATCTCTGAGACACACATTACAGGTGCTAACAGACAAGGGGAAACAGAGACACTTGTCTGCATCTCAGCTGTTCACCCTTCTCGGCCCTTAAAATTGGGAGATAGTAAATAATGAAGAGGACAGATCACTGCTTCGGCACACTCTGGACTGGATGCTACAGTGATTGAGAGAAAACAAGATAGGTACTAATATAGCCATGTAGATATCTACGTCATGCATCAAGGATGGTAGTGATGCTTTAAAGATGGGGGATTTGAATGGGCAAGAAGCAAAGAGATTCTGAACACAATTTAGGGGGCAAGAAGAGATAATTAGCTAAATATGAAATCCCAGTGTGACCTGGTAGCTGAAAGAACAAGTGTGATCAAGGAATAATACAAAGAGGAATCTCAAGGAGAAGTAGAAAATTTATTTTACCTTTGGTTTTGGTACCGGCGCAACAGCTTCTGCAATCATGTGTCCAGTTCTGCTGCCCGTAATGAGAGGTCGATGTTTATACATTGAAGAGGCTTCAGAGAGGCATCACAAGCAGTAGTAAGAATAAAAAATGAGGTGATTTGGGAACACCCTTCAAGGACCTACAAGGGAACAAACAGTTAACAATTGGCCTTTCAGACTGACATACAAAGGTGTCACAGGATTTGGAAACACCCTGCAAGTACCTACAAGGGAACAAACATTTAACAATCGGCCTTTCAGACTGACATACAAAGGTGTCGCAGATGTCTGAAAAATGAAATTAAGGAAATTCTGATGGGCAATAAGACATACTTTTTTTTTTAGTAGGGAGGGTAATTAACCATTGGAACAATGTACCGGGGTAAATTCCTCATCAATGAGATACTTTAAATCAAGGCTGGATGTTTCCTTAAATGATCAGCTCTAGGAATATTTTTGTGACATTTGCTGATGTGAACGATGGAATAATTGGGGTACCACTGAGCCATCAGACTAACCAGATTGGACTTTCTCTCTTCATGAGCTGCTGTGACAAGCTGCAGACACATTTCCAGACCTACTCCTCTACACGCATTCACACAGGCAGTTATATGCCAGCTCTCTGACCTGCTACTGCATGAACCAACAAGAGAAGGAATATGATCAAACCAACCACCCATTCCCTGGTCCATGACCTCATAGCTGTACTGTCCTGCCATGGTCCAAACTCCAACCAGGATGAATTTCTTACCCAGACTGCCCCTCCCTCAATGTGGGGAGAATAAAGAACAGTTGTGGTAACCAAGCTCAGGTTTGTTCTCCAAACAGTGGTTTCCCCCCGCCAGAGGTGTTTACTCTTGTGTCATTATTGCACAGCCACTGTTGACATCACTCCTGCCTTACACAGCTTAGCATGTGGCAAAACCCCTTTGTTTCAAACCTTGCTTCCTAGACCGATTTGTGGGGAAAGTCCAGACTCCCTAAGATTGAGGCCAGAGTTCTGTGGCCTGTTCACATGCACGTGTGAGGTCAGAGTCCATGTCCCAGAGGTAGAGCAGCAAGTCTGTCATGGAGGTGACAGATGTCTCGGATTCCACAACCTGCCAGGATCTCACCTACGTTTGCATCCATGTGGTGAAAATGACCCCAGGGGCACCTGAGCAGCTTAAGCAGCCAATATGTCAGCCTTCCTGGGATACCTCTGGAACTAGCAGTCCTGTGCGCCCCCTGTCTCCTGGCTACAGTGGTAATCCCAAGCTGCTGCCTGCCAGCACTAGGCCGTCTCCAGTCTCCCATTTTCCAGGGCTTCTGGGGCTGCCCCCAGAAGCTGCAGACTGGCAGTCCCAGGTTGCTACCTGCTAATATAAGCAATGAAGTCCTGGAGTGAGTCGGACATCAGCTACCAGCAATGTCTGAAACAGTCCTGGGCCACCCCCAACCATCAGGAATGGGAACAGCAAGTTTCAGGGCTGGCAGTACATCCCCCCCTCCTCCACACCACCATTCTGGAGGTCCCCCGGCACCAGCAGATGTCCTACAACCCCCTCTCCCTTGAGAGCAGCAGCAGCAAACCCAGCACCCCGCAGAATACCAAAGATTTAGTCAGGGGTTTAGTGTGAAGTCATGAGAGGACAAAAAGCTGCACCCATAACTCTCAGTTCTGCCCACCTGCCCATGTACATCTTGCTCCTGGCCCCAAAACCACCAGGGCTGTCCGCTTCTTTATGTAGGTCTCCCAACCCTAGACCTTGAAGTCATGCAACACAGTGAGAGCCCTCACCCAAGGTCAAAATCATTCACCACATCCAATTGCTACACCTCAGAGAAACACCTTCTCAGCCAAGGGTAAACTCATGGTCTGCCTGCACCAGGGAAAAAGGGGAGATCAGCTTGACCTGCCTCTCTGGGGATGAAGAGAACCCCAGTAGCAGCTCAGCCAGTGCAGGGAAGGAGGGTGGGGCAGGCCTGGAAGGAGGAAGGGAGAACATGGAGTCTGAAAGGAGCCAGCAGGAGTAAGTTTTCTTTCAAACAACACAGAGCTTAAATGTATTGCAGCCTGTTAGAAACACGGACACGACTTCCTGGGGCTGCTTCTCCGTGTTGGAAATTGCTGCCACTGCCACAGGACTGCAGTGGGGTTACTCTAGGGTCCGGTGGTAGGATGGGGTCTGAAGCAATCTTCTGTGTGTGGCCATGGTTGCCAACTGCTGAAAATGATTTTTATGGAGAGTATTGAACAAATGAGAGACAACCGAATGTGCACACAGACAGCATCTTCTTACATATGATAGAGATGGCGGAAAAGCGCCAAAGTGAAGAGTATTCAATGTTCCCGTTCATGCATCACAACACCAACGTAATGGTACTTTTTGTAGTGAACCATGAAGCCTTGTACGTTTGCAACACCCGTCACTCTCCTGTCAGTCGTTCTTGGCTGAAAGGCTCTCGCCTGTTCCTAGAGTCCACAGGAAGCATCCAGTAGAAGTCACTGGAGGCTGCAGGCCAGTGTGAATCATTCCATCTATTTAAGTCCCTGTGTGTGGATTTTGGGGGAATTTCAGGCCCAGTTGGGCATTTTGCAGTGATCTCAGTGGGACCAGATTCATAGTTAGAATTTAACTTTCAGCTACAAGCTGCGATAATCAAGGCTTTGGGTCCTGCTAACGAGAGTGTTATTCTGTCAGGGCACTGAAAGGGTCTGAAGGAAACCCTCAGGTTATTTGGTGTTCTGAGGCTGCCTCTAAAAGGTGTGAGTAAAAACTCAGGGGCCCTGATTTTGCTCTCAGGGAAGCCCGTATCTATCTGGAGCGACCCAGGAGACACATAATGTGAGATCCGAATATGACCCGAATGTGGAACATATTTGTGTGTCCCCCAGAAATTCAGACACCCAGCCCTTGTTAGGAAGAGGCTTGTGCTGCACTTCCTACCAAGGCAGTGAAAAAGATGAATTTGAAAACTATGCAAAGCCAAAGGAAAAACCTCACCACTCAAAAGAAGGAAGTTACTGAGGCACATAGAGGGACACAGTAAGAGACAAAGAGTGGGTTTTAAAGGTTAATATTTTCCTGAACTCTTTCCTGTAGTTTTGTAGATACAATTTCACCCCTTCGTGATTTTCTGACTACACAAAAAGGTTCCCGATTCTCCCCTGGTGAATTCCTCCCCAAGTTCCGGCCACTCCCTGAGACCTTAAGCAGCAACTTTCATGAGGAGAGAGGCACTCACCGAAATCCCACCCAGCGGAGAAAGGAAATCTCCTCACTGCGACAGGAGGCAGAGCACTGAGAATCGGTGTATGAGTCTCACACGTCTGACACATGCTGTGCTGGATGGAAACCTTTATAATTCCTCTGTACAGTCTCTGCCCCACCTCAGGTTGGCCGCACTCCCAGACAATCCCCTGGTCACCATGAAGAACAGAGAGTAAACCCTGGGGAACAACAACTTGAGAGCCTCCCCCAGGAGTGAAGATATCATGCAACAATACCCAGGGACGAGACCGTCAGGGCAAACTGAAAAAAACTTCGGTCATCTGAAGAAGTGGGCTGTGCCCACGAAAGCTCATGATACCATCTACGTGTTTTGTTAGTCTATAAAGTGCTACTAGACCAGTTTTTGTTTTTTAAGTTTATCCTGTACAGACTAACTCGTCTACCCCCCCTGAAGCTGCAGGGCAAACTGAGTCATGCTTATTAAGTTTACAGATGATACTAAGCTGGGAGGGGTTGCAAGTGCTTTGGAGGATAGAGTTATAATTCAAAATCTGGACAAACTGAAGAAATGGCCTGAGGTAAATAGGATGGAGTTTAATAAGGACAAATGCAAAGTGCTCCAGTTATGAAGGAGCAATCCGTTTCATACATGCAGAATGGGAAGTGACTATCTAGGAGGGAGTACTGCAGAAAGGGATCAAGGGGTCATAGCGGACCACAAGCTAAATATGAGTCAACAGTGTGACACTGTTGCAGGAAAAAAAAAGCAAACATGATTCTGGGATGAATTAACAGGAGTGTTGTGAGCAAGACACAAGAAGTCATTCTTCAGCTCCACTCTGCACTGATTAGGCTTCATTTGGAATATTGTGTCCAGTTCTAGGAACCACAATTCAAGAAAAATTGGAGAAGGTCTGTAGCCAGACAGGAACCCCCCTCCCTGTAACATCCATCTTGCTTGCCCCTCTCTGAGATGCCTGGAGCACACAGGGCACACACAGAGCAGTAAAATCAGCATAGTCTTTGAAGCCTTGACAGGAGGCCCGAATATGCTAGCTCACAGTGACCCTGGACAACTGTAAGCATAGATATGAGGGTGGTCGAGCTAATCGCTGACCAAGAGGCTGCAGAGGAGTGCCCTTGACTGAAACCCATATTGATACGAACACACACACTCGTCCGGGGAGAGGAATCTCCCGCCCAGTAAAGAATGCCCAGTACTCACAATTTAGTTATCTCTCTTGCAAGTGTAAATTAACTTGAAACTCCCTTGTAAAAACTGGCATCACAAAGACGGACCAACACAATTTCGCACCATAGATAAGAAAGAGAATACGGGCCCCTATGGGTATAAAGATGGGTCCAGCAGCACACTTACTCTGAGTGCCAATCTACCATCTATTTGCTGGTCGGGTTAGGTGATTGGCCTCCTGAGGTTCCATGGGGATGCCCACCTCATATTTGTCTTTCCTAGGAATTGAGGGACCGGCCCTGGCCTGATACGCTGGAGTCGAGAGGCACAGAAGGGGGTAAAAATTGTACCTGGATGTGTCCTTTGTCTTAAGTGTACGCATAGACTTAGAGCTCTTTAAAGATTAAGCTGTCAGTTGGTACCATTATTTCTATATTCTATCTTTATTTTCTTTGTAACCATTTTTTAAGATCTATATTTGCTAGCAGTTAAGAAATAGAGCAATAGCCATTGTAACCATATGATTTATAAGCTTCTTTAATAAACCTGTAACTGTTTAAGCTTTAACCTGACTCCTCCTGTTGCTGTAACAGAACCAAACACAATTAAAAAGAACTCCAGCCAATCATAGGGGCAGACGCAGGCAGAGCTGGGCATTTGGATCATGTTGCCTCCAGGGGACAGATCCGTAGGGGCATCCATCAGCCTTCCATAGGCTGCCCACTGTGAAAGGACCTCCCCCCCGCCCAGTCCTAGAAGCTAAAGACACGGGTGTAATAAGCTCTCCCTGCAAACTTTGGGGCATCTGTCAGCCTGTTGGCTGCCCGCCGCGAAGGGACCCCGGTCCTAGCGGTCAAAGACACGGACATAAAATTTCTCGGGGTGCCCGTTGGCCTTCCCTAGGCTGCCCGCTGCAAAGGAACCTTGAGTTCTAGCAGTTGAAGACTCGGGTGTATAACACACACACCACGCACTGCCCTGACCATCGGCTGACAAGGTCCACAGAAAAGCAACAAAAAATGAATCAGTGACCTATGACATACATTGAGTTTTCATAGAATAATAGAATCATATAAGCCTATGGCTGGAGGAGAACTCAGGAGGTCATCAAATCCAGCCCCCTGCCCAAAGCAGGACCAATCCCAACTAAATCATCCCAGCCAGGGCTTTGTCAATCCAGGACTTAAAAATCTCTAGCAATGGAGATTCAACCACCTCATTAGCTAATCCATTCCTGTGCTTCCCCACCTTCGTAGTGAAATAGTTTTTCCTGATATCCAACCTAGACCTCCCCCACTGCAACTTGAGATCATTGCTCCTTGTTCTGCCATCTGTCACCACTGAGGACAGCCTCTCTGCATCCTCTTTGGAACCTTCCTTTGGGAAGTTGAAGGCTGCTATAAAATCCTCCCTCACTCTCCTCTTCTGCAGACTAAAAAAGCCCAAATCCCTCAGTCTCTCCTCATAGGTCATGTGCTCCACCCCCCTCATCATTTTGGTTATCCTCCACTGGACCCTCTCCAATGTGTCCACATTCTTTATGTAATCGGGGGCCCTGAACTGGATGCAATACTCCAGATGTGGACTCACCAATGCCAAAAAAAGGAGAATAATAACTTCTCTAAATCTGCTGGCAATGCTCCTCCTAATGCACCCCAATATCCCAATAGTCTAGTTGGCTACAAGGGCGCACTGCTGAGTCATATCCAGCTTCTCATCCAATGTAAACCCCGTGTCCTTTTCTGCTGAACTGCTACTTAGCCAGTCGGTTCCCAGCCTGTGAGAATGCTTGGGTTTCTTCCATCCCAAGTGAGGGATTCTGCACTTGTCCTTGTTGAAGCTCATCAGATTTCTTTTGGCCCAATCCTCTAATTTGTCTAGGTCACTCTGGACCCTCTCTCTGCCCTCCAACATATCTATCTCTCTCCCTACCTTAGTGTCATCTGCAAACTTGCTGAGGGTACAATCCATCCCCCTCGTCCCGGTCATTAATAAAGATGTAGAACAAAACCAGCCCTAGAATCAATCCTTGGGGTACTCCGCTTGAAACCGACTGCCAACCTGACATCGAACTGTTGATCACTACCCATTGGGCTCAACAATCTTGCCAGCTTTCTATCCATTTTACAGTCTATTTATCCAATCCATATTTCCTTAACTTGCTGCCATGTTAGCATGAAAATCATTTCAGTATGATTTCCCCATAAACTTGTCTTGGATCTTGGTGTATGTTATATTTTCCTTACATTCTTGAACTTTAAGAAACCACAATCCCCACATCCCTGATCTCAGTTCACAATTAAATTAGAACCGTGTAAGGTATGTGTGTAGTTTAAGCTTTGCACTCCAAGAGGCGTCCATATTTCTGTTTCTGATACTGACGTTCATTCGCTATATGGCTGATCATTCACTAGTTTTGGTCAGTTCCCCATGAGAAATTCTCTGAACATCGATATAATCTAAACAATCTGGCTTCATCTGTCAATGCTGACACCTCTTATTACCACCTACTTTCTATATTTTTCATAGCTACAAATTATTTCCCACACTACTTGTTATAAAGCCTGCAACCACCCTCATTATGCTTCTCCCTCTTTACAGGGAAGGACACAATCCCCTTCTCCAGATGTACTGGACCATCTTGTCACGAAGCTCTTTGGTTTTGACCCCATAAATGATAGGGTTGAGCATGGAGGGGACAAGGAGATAGACGTTGGCCAAGATGATGTGAACGTGAGGAGCGATGCCTTGACCAAACCGGTGTGTCATCTCCGAGAAGAGACTGGGAGTGCAATATAACAACATCACACAGAGGTGGGCAGTGCAGGTGTTGAGGGCTTTCAGGTGGGCTTTCTTGGAGGAGATTCTGAGGACGGTCCTGATGATCAGACCGTAGGACAGGGCAATGAGTGTCAGATCTAATCCGACGACTAAAACCATTATCACCAAACCATGCACTCTGATAAAGCTGATGTCCCCACAAGTCAGCTTTGCCACAGCCATGTTCTCGCAGTATGTTTGAGGGATGATGTGGTTGTCACAGAAGGGCAGGCTGCCCAGGAGCAGAGGCGTCGGAAGAATGATGAGAAGAGCTCTTATCAAACCTACTAGACCTAGCTTAGCAACTCGTGCACTGGTGAGGATTGTGGTGTATCTCAGGGGGTTACATATGGCAACGTAGCGATCGAAGGCCATTGCCACAAGGACAGCTGATTGTGTAACTGTAACTGTGTTAAGGAAGAACAACTGGGTGAGGCAGCCAGCCAGAGTGATGCCATTCCAATTGAACCAAAATATACACAGGGCCTTCGGCACCACTGAGGAAGACATGGCGATGTCTGTGAATGCCAGCATGCAGAGCAGCAGGTACATCGGCTGTTGGAGGGTTTGCTCCTTTCCTACAATAAACAAAACCAAGAAGTTTCCCAACAAGCCAATGACGTAGCACCCACAGAAAGGGATGGAAATCCAGATGTGAGCAGCCTCCAGGCCAGGGATGCCCATGAGGATGAATGTTGAAGGGTCAGAGGCGGTGAAGTTAAAAGTTGCCATGAAGTTGTGACACCATGGGTTGATCTCAAAAATCTCAAGGTGCCTGCACAGGGAGGGAAGCACAGTGAGGGGTTTTGTAGGCTTGATAACAAACAATGTGATTCATAATGTAGAGTTATAAACAATATTGAAAGGGGATTGAGCAGTGAAGTGGCAACATTTACCCATGGCTCGGGGTTACTCAGACTATAGTGAAGTCCAGAGAAGTCCTCAGAGGGAGCTAAGCAAACAAGTGAAGGAGCAGAAAGATGGCAAAAGAACGTCAGTGCCAGTAACTGCAACATATAGAATCATAGAACACAAGAACTGGAAGGGATCTCGAGAGGTCATCGAGTGCAGTCCCCTGCCCTCACGGCAGGACCCAGTACCAGCTAGACCATCTGTAATAGATGTCTATCTAACCTGCTCTTAAATATCTCCAGAGATGGAGATTCCACAATCTTCCAGGCAATTTATTCCATGGTTTCACCACCTTAACAGTTAGGAAGTTTTTTCCTAATGTCCAACCTCCCTTGCTGCAGTTTAAGCCCATTGCTTCTTGTCCTAACCTCAGAGGCCAAGGAGAACAATTTTTCTCCCTCCTCCTTGTGACACCCTTTTAAATATCTGAAAACCGCTATTATGTCCCACCTCAGTCTTCTCCTTTCCAAACAAAACAAGCCTAATTCTTTCAGTCTTCCTTCATAGGTCATGTTTTCTAGACCTTTAATCATTCTTGTTGCTCTTCTCTGGACCTTCTCCAATTTCTCCACATCGTTCTTGAAATGTGGTGCCCAGAACTGGACACAATACTCCAACTGAGGCCTAATCAGAAAAGAGTAGAGCGGTAGAATGACTTCTCGTGTCTTGCTCACAACACACCTGTTAATGCCTCCCAGAATCATGTTTGCTATTATTGCATCAGCATCACACTGTTAACTCATATTTAGCTTCTCGTCCACTCTGACCCCTAAATCCCTAGACAGTCGCCTCCCATTCTGTATGTATCCTTCCTAAGTGGAATACTTTGCATTTGTCCTTATTAAACTTCATCCTATTTAACTCAGACATTTCTCCAGTTTGTCCATATCATTTTGAATTATGACCCTCTTCTCCAAAGCAGTTGCAACCCCTGCCAGCATCGTATAATCTGCAAACTTAATAAGCGTACTTTCTATGCCAATATCTAAATCATTGTTGAAGATATTGAACAGAACCGATCCCAAAACAGACCCTTGCGGAACCCCACTTGTTATGCTTTTCCAGCAGGATTGTGAACTGTTAATAACTACTCTCTACTTATCCAGTCAGTTATGCATCCACCTTATAGTAGTCCCATTTAAGTTGTATTTATCTAGTTTATTGAGAAGAATATCATGCGAGACCGTATGAAATGCCTTACTAAAATCTAGGTATACCACATCCACCGCTTCTCCCTTATCCACAAGACTCGTTATCCTATTAAAAAAAGCTATCAGATTGGTTTGACATGATCTGTTCTTTACAAATCCATGCTGGCTGTTCCCTATCACCTTATTATCTTCCAAGTGTTTGCAGATGAATTCCTTAATTATTTGCTCCATTATCTTTCCTGACACAGAAGTTAAACTGACTTATCTGTAGTTTCATGGGTTGTTCTTATTTCTCTTTTTATAGTTGAGTACTAGATTTGCCCTTTTCCAGTCTTCTAGAATCTTTCCCATCTTCCATGATTTTTCAAAGGTGATAGCTAAAGGCTCAGATACCACCTCTATCAGCTCCTTGAGTATTCTAGGTTGCAGTTCATCAGGCGCTGGTGACTTTCAGACATCTAACTTTTCTAAGTGATTTTTAACTTGTTATTTTTATATTTTATCTTCTAAACCTACCCCCTTCCCACTAGCATTCACTGTGTTAGGCAATCCTTCATCAGACTTCTTGGTGAAGACCAAAACAAAGAAGTCATTAAGCACCTCTGCCATTTCCAACTTTCCTGTTATTGTTTCTCCCTCCTCCCGGAGCAGTGGGCCTACCCTGTCCTATTAAGCCTCATTTTATAAAAAGTAAGGGTAATTTCGAAAGAAGGGTTTTCTTTCAAAATAACCATGTCTAGACTGCATTTCTTTTTTCAAAATAGGGTATTTCGAAATAGCGCCCGGATGTGATTATGCAAATGAAGCTCGGGAAATTCAAATCCATGCTTCATTTGCAATTTCGCTCAGCTACATTTGCAACCCTCTCTCGAAAGAGGAATGCAGTGTAGCCATACCCTGAGTTTACTAAAATCTGCCTTCCTGAAATCCATTGTCTCTGTTTTGCTGTTCTCCCTTCTACCATTCCTTAGAATCATGAACTCTATGATTTCATGATCAATTTCACCCAAGCTGCCTTCCACTTTCAAATTCTCAACCAGTTCCTTTCTATTTGTTAAAATCAAATCTAGAACAGCTTCCCCCTTAGTAGCTTTTTCAATCTTCTGAAATAAAAAGTTGTCTTCAATGCAGTCCAACAACTTTTTGGATAGTCTGTGCCCCCTGTGTTAGTTTCCCAACATATGTCTGGATAGTTGAAGTCTCCCATCAACACCAAACCCTGCACTTTGGACGATTTTGTTAATTGTTTAAAAAAAGCCTCATCCACCTCTTCCACCTGGGTAGGTGGCCTGTATTAGACCCCTCACATGATATCACCCTGGGTTTTTACCCCTTTTAGCCTAACCCAGAGACACTCAACACATGTCTCCTATGTCCATCTCCACCTCAGTCCAAGTGTATACATTTTTAATATATAAGGCAACACCGCCTCCCTTTTTTTCCAGCCTATCCTTCCCGAATAAGTTATATCCTTCTATACCAATATTCTAATCATGTGTATTATCCCACTAAGTCTCGGTGATACCAAAAATGTCATAGTTGTATTTATTTATTAGTACTTCCAGTTCTTCCTGCTTATTCCCTGTACTTCTTTCATATACCCCCTTGGAGGAGAATGCCTGAACTCCACAAACTAAGGACAGGGACTTGAGTACCGTGATAGGCACACTCAAACTTGGGATCTCTGGAGCTTAGTGCACGAACCTCTACAGCTTGGGCTATAAAGCCAGCTGGCTCCCAGCTTAGGCTGTGGAGCTTCCTTGTTCTTATCTCTCACTGTAAGTGGTCTAATTGCCACAACAATGGACATTGAACCACACTAGGTGTGTGGGATACACAAGCATGGAGGGAAATGATCCCCAGCACTGGAACCCAGATGGAGTGTGGGGAAAATCAAACAGAACACCATGAGACATGTCAGTGAATGTTTCGTACTCCCATGTGCTCTCCTCTGTAGCAATTTATTTTACCTTTGGTTTTGGCACCGGTGCAACTGCTCCTGCAATCACGTGTCCAGTTCTGCTGCCCATGACGAGAGGTCGAGGTTTATACATTGAAGAGGCTTCAGATAAGCATCAAAAGCATTAGTAACACCAGAAAACTGCCTTAGCCTGACAGAATCAAAGATCTCAAATCTATGTATTTTATTTTAACAAACATGGTTAGGAGGGGATTTGGTAACACCCTATAAGTACCTAAAAGGGTATGTCTACACTACAAAGTTAATTCAAAATAACAGCAGTTATTTTGAATTAACTTTAATAGCGTCTACACAGGCAAACCACTATTTTGAAATAAATTCGAAATAGTGGAGCCCTTATTTCGAATTTGGTAAACCTCATTCTACGAGGAGTAACACCAAATTTGAAATAGCTATTTCGAATTAAGTGCTGTGTAGACACTTAATTCGAAATAGGGGGCCTCCAGCCCTTCCCAGGGATCCCTGGTGGCCACTCTGGGCACAGCCAGGAAAACTTACTCTCCTCTCCCCTCCCCCCGCCCACGGAGCCATTAAAGGGGTAGACCCTGGCCACAGTGCCTGTGCCAGCTCCAAGCCTGCCAGCCCAGAGCCAGCAGTGGTGACCGTGGCCCCGACTCAGTGGCCCCAAAACATGAGCCAGCAAGCCACTGGCAGCCAGCCCTCCACCACTCCCCAGGAGCAGTCTGCAAGCTCCCAGGAGACTGACAGGGGCTAGAGAAGGCGGGCGCCTTCCTGGTCCAGGGTGGAGATCATGGACCTTATTCAGGTTTGGGGGTGATGCTCCCAACGTCCATGATCTCCGCACTAGACGGAGGAATGAGGCCGTCTATGGCAGGATAGCTGCCAGCCTGGCCACCAAAGGCCACATGCGAACCCAGGAGCAGGTCTGCATGAAAGTCAAGTAGGTCCGGCGAGACCCCCAACCCTGAGCTTCTCCTCCCGCTTCTTCCCCTTGCTTCCCCCTTCCAGCTCCCTCCTCCCAGGTTTCCCCCTCCTCTCTCTTCCCCTCTCCCACCTCCTTTTCCCAGTCTCCCCAGAGGTTCATCCCCCCCCCAGTTTTGTTCAATAAACCCAGTTTCTATTTTGAACATATGTGTCTTTTATTTGACATCAGGAAGTGGGGCTAGGGAGGGGTAAGTGGAAGGACATGAGGGAAGAATGGGGCACGAGCCCCCGGTGGGGAGGACCGGGGAGGCTCTCAGGGCTCCTCGTGGTGGAAGCTCTCCCTCAGGGCCTCCTGGATCCTGACAGCCCCCCGATGGACCTCCCGGATGGCAGCCTGCGGCAAGTTCAGCCGGGCTGATGGCAACGACCCCACGAAATGCACTGGCGTGCCCAGAGGCAGCTCTGGCTCCTTGTGGCCAAGTGCTGTGGTGTCCCAAGTTCGGGCACTCAGGGCACTCCAAAACAGGACTGCTTTGCTGTCCCTCATCGAGGTAGACAAGCAAGCGGGGAACCCTGAGAACTGTCTGCCCGGGGTGGGGGTAGGGTCCCTTTAAGCACGGAGCTCAGTTAGCCTCAGGCAGCAGCCCCACACACTAAGTCCTAACCTGATGCCCTGCCAGCACTGGTCCTGGCCAGCCTTAACTTTGGTTCAGGGTCCACTCAGCGTGGACGCGCTATTTCGAAATAGCAAAATGCTATTTTGAAATAGTTTTTGTGTATAGATGCGTTATTTCGAATTAGCTTAATTCTAATTAACTATTTCAAATTAAGTTAATTTGAAATAGCACTGTAGTGTAGACATACCCTAAGGGAGCACATATTTAACAACAGGCTTTTCAGACTGCCATGCAGAGGTGACACAGGATCCAATAGCTGGAAATGAAATTAAAGAAATTCTGATGGGAAATAAGGCATACACTTTTTAGCAGCGAGGGTAATTAACCATTGGAACAATTTACCAGGGGTCTTCATGAATTCCTCATCAGGGAGATATTTTAAATCAAGGTTGGATATTTCCTTAAATGATCAGCTCTGGGAATATTTTTGTGACATTTGCTGGTGTGAACAATGGAATTGGGTACCACTAACCAGACTGGACTCCCTCCCGTGACAAGCTGCAGACAGATTTCCGGACCTACTCCTCTACAAGCATTAACACAGGCAGGTACATGCCAGCTCTCTGACGTGCTACTGCATGAACCAACAAGAGAAAGGATACGACCAAAGTAACCACCCGTTCTCTGCTGGCAATTGCTGATACTGCTACAGGACTACAGTGGGGTTACTCAGGGGAGGAGGGATGGTTCGGATGGGGGACGAGGTCTAAGACACTCTGCTGAAGTGTGGTCAGGGTTGCCAACTGCTGAACATGATTTTTATGGAGAGTATAGAACAAATGAGAGACAACCCAGTGTGTACACAGACAACATCTTCTTACATATGATAGAGATGGAGGAAAAGCGCCAGAGTGAACAGTATTCAATGTTGCTGTTCATGCATCACAACACCAACGCTACTGTGCTTTTTGGTTTTGAACTATGAAGCCTTGTAAGTTTGCAACACCCGTCACTCTCCTGTTAGTCCTTCTTGGCTGAATGGCTCTCACCTATTCCTACAGTCCACAGGAAGCATCCAGTAGAAGTCACTGGAGGCTCTGGGACAGTGTAAATCATTCCATCTATTTAAGTTCCTGAGTGTGGATTTAGGGTGAATTCCAGGCCCAGTTGGGAGTTTTGCAGTGATCTCAGTGGGACCAGATTCATAGTTTAACTTTCAGCTTCAAGCTGCGATAATCAATGTTTTGGGTCCTGCTAATGAGTGTGTTATTCTGTCAGGGCACTGAAAGGGTCTGAAGGAAACCCTCAGGTTATTTGGTGATCTGAGCCTGGCTCTAAAAGGTGTGAGTAAAAACTCAGGGGCCCTGATTTTGCTCTCCAGGAAGCCCGTATCCATCTGGAGCGACCCAGGAAAGACAAAATGTCAGATCTGAACCTAACCGGTATGTGGAACATTCTTGGGTGACCCACAATAATTCATATACCCACCCCAGAGGCTTGGGCTGCACTTCCTAGCAGGGCAGTGAAGAAGATGAATTTCAAAACTGCACAAAGCCAGAGGAAAAATCTCGCCACCCAAAAGAAGGAGGCTACTGAGCCACATAGATGGACACAGTAACAGAGAAAGGGAGGGTCTTAAAAATTAACATTTCCCTTAACTCTTTCCTGTACATTTTTCAATTCAGTTTTATCACAGAAACCCCTTCGTGTCTCTGAGTGTGCAAAAAGTTTCCAGATTCTGCCCTGGTGAATTCCTCCCCAAGTTCCATCCACTCCCTGAGACCTTAAGCAGCAACTTGCATGAGGAGAGAGGCACTCACCGAAATCCCACCCAGCAGAGAAGGGAAATCTCCTCACTGCAACAGGTGGCAGAGCCCTGAGGATCAGTGTAAGAGTCTCACACGTCTGACACACGCTTTGCTGGCCGGAAACCTTTATAATTCCTCTGTACAGTCCCTGCCCTACCTCAGGTTGGCAACACGCCCAGATAATCCCCTCAACGCCATGAAAAGCAGAGAATAAGCCCGGGGAAGAACAACTTGAGAGCCTCCCCTAGGAGTGAAGAAATGATGCAACAACACCAAGGAACGAGACCATCAGGGCAAACTGAGTCGTGCAGACCATTCAGCCTTGCGACTAACAATGGCTTTTTTTTTATTGTGTGCAATGTACTTCCATCTGCACCATGTCTGGGGATGGGACCACAAGATACAGGACCGAAACTAGATCCAAATGACTGTGTAGCAGAATATGGCTGCACGCCGCCCATACAATTGCAATATCTATTAGCCTCTAACAACTCACTGCTCCCCTGTTGATGTCAAATAGCAGGATCCTGAATTCCTGTAAGTCAAAGGGGGTGGAAAATCCTTCTGTTCAATTGGGGTGAACAAAAGTCAATATCGATCTGGCAGGTCACAATTGTTCCAATACTCCATCTAATCTTGCATTCGAGATTGGGGTGACTCCCTGGGCTTTGGGTTCTGCCCTCCTCCCCCACAGCTACCAGACTTAGGGCTACCTTAACCCAGGGTTCGGATTTCCACCCATTCCCAGCATGGTGTCACCTGGGGATTCTGCACCTCTCATCCAGGGCTCAGGAATATCCAGGTTCACGACTGCTTGGGCTTGTGGCTTCATCTCCACAGATGTCACTGGAGCTTGGGGCTTCTTCTCCCGGGGCTTCTGCGGTGGCTTGTGATAACTCATTGGTGCTACCAAACCTGGTGCTTATTCTTGGATGGAGGCACCTATTTTTCCAGATAGGCGAGGAAACCCTGTCTTAATCTGTCTTGTTGTGTAGACAAGCAGCTAGAAGGGCCTGTGTGGGGATCTCCATGGGGGATACCCTACCGACCTCCACCTCCCAGAACCTCCTCTAACTTCAGGAAGGTTCAAGGCTGCTGCCTAGGCAGCATAGAAATGAGGGTGAAACTCATGAGACACCCAACGAGAAGTTTGCAACCCCCTCCACAATTCCCTTTGGGGTTGGGACCGCCTGAGTTATAACACCATGAAAGATCTCCAGTTGTGAAACTGACCAATTTGAAAACCCTCTGCTTGTGAAATTGACCAAAATGGACTGTGATTCTTCCGCTCTATAATGTGCTGATTAAGCCTCATTTGGAGTATTGTGTCCAGTTCTGGGCACCACATTCCAAGAAAGATGTGGAAAAATTGCAACAAAAAATGATTAAAGGTCTAGAAAACATGAGGTATGAGGCAAGGATGAAGGAAATGGGCTTGTTTAGTTTGGAAAAGAGAAGACTGGTTGGGGACATGATAGCAGTTTTCTGGTACCTAAAAGGGTGTCACAGGGAGGAGGTGGGAAATTGTTCTCTTTGGCCTCTGAGGTTAGGACAAGAAGCAATGGGCTTAAACTGCAGCAAGGGAGCTAAACAGGGAATTGGACATTAAGAAAAACTTCCTAAGTGTCAGGATGTTTAAATACTAGAAGAAATTGAATAGGGAAGTTGTGGAATCTCTATGAGTGGAGATATTTAAGAGCAGGTTAGATAGACATCTATCAGACCATGTTTAGTCCTGCCATGAGGGCAGGGGGCTGGAGTTGATGATCTCGCGAAGTCCCTTCCAGTTCGAGTGTTCTATGATTCCTGGATAGGGATATTTACATGGCTGTATTAGTACATATATTGTTTGCTTCAAATCACTTAAGCGACCAATCCAGATTTTCTTGAATCAGTGACCTACATTGTAGCATTGAATTTTCAGTATGATTTCCCCATACACTCATCCTGGATCTTGATGTTTGTGATCGTTTCCCTCCATGCTTGAACTTTAAGAAACCACAATCCCCAAGTGCCTGTTCTCAGTTCATACAGCTAAATTAGAACCTTGTAAGGCGTTTGTGGAGTACAAGCATTGCACTCCAAGGGGCATCCATATTTCGGTTTCTCATACTGAAGTTCATCTGCTATCTGGCTGATCATTTATTTGGTTTGGTCCTTTCCCTCTGAGGAGTTCTCTGAACTTCACTATTATCTAAATGACCTGGTTCCAACAGTCCATGTTGACACCTCTCCGTGCAACTCACTTTCTATATTTTTCATAGCTATAAACTATTTGCCACACTATTTGTTACAAAACAAGTAATCACCCTCATTGTGCCTCTCTTCCTTTACAGGGATGGACGCAGTCCCCTTCTCCAGATGTACTGGCCCATCTTGTCACGAAGCTCTTTGGTTTTGACCCCATAAATGATGGGGTTGAGCATGGGGGGGACAAGGAGATAGACGTTGGCCAAGATGATGTGAACGTGAGGAGCGATGCCCTGACCAAACCGGTGTGTCATGGCGGAGAAGAGGCTGGGTGCACAGTATAACAACATCACACAGAGGTGGGCTGTGCAGGTGTTGAGGGCTTTCAGGTGGGCTTCCTTGGAGGAAATTCTGAGGACGGCCTTGATGACCAGACCATAGGACACAGCAATGAGCATTAGATCACACCCCATGGTTACAACCATCATCACCAAACCATGCAACCTGACAACTGTGATGTCCCCACAAGATAGCTTTGCCACAGCCATGTTCTCACAGTACGTCTGGGGGATAATGTGGTTGTCACAGAAGGGCAGCCTGCTCAGGAGCAGAGGCATAGGCAGAATGAAGAGAACAGCTCTTATCAAACCCATCAGCCCTAGCTTAGCGATCCGTGCATTGCTGAGGATGATGGTGTATCTCAGAGGGTTACATATGGCAATGTAGCGATCAAAGGCCATTACCACTAGCACAGCTGATTCCGTAACTACAACTGTGTTAAGGAAGAACGTTTGGGTGAGGCAGCCAGCCAGGGTAATGCCTTTCCAATTGAACCAAAATATACCCAATGCCTTTGGCACCACTGAGGAAGACGTGGCGATGTCTGCGAACGCCAGCATGCAGAGCAGCAGGTACATCGGCTGGTGCAGGGTCTGCTCTTTGACTACCACAAACAAAACCAAGAAGTTTCCCAACAAGCCAATGATGTAGCACCCACAGAAAGGGATGGAAATCCAGACGTGAGCAGCCTCTAGGCCAGGGATGCCCATGAGGATGAAAGTTGAAGGGTCAGAGGCGGTGAGGTTAGAAGCTGCCATGAAGTTGTGACACCGTGGATTGGTCTAAAAAAATCTCAAGGTGCCTGCGGAGGGAGAGAAGCACAATGAGGGGGGGTTGCAGGCTTGATAAACAATTGATAAATATTGTAGAGTTATAAACAATATAGAAAGGGGATTGAGCAGTGAGGTGGCAACAATTACGCATGGCCCCAGATTACTCAGACTATAGTGAAGTCCAGAGCAGTCCTCAAAGTGAGCTAAGCAAACAAGGGAAGAGTCAGAAAATTAGCATATGAACGTCAGTTCCAGTAACTGCAACACATACCTCCTTGGAGAAGACTGCCTGAACTCCACAAACACCTACAAGGTTCTAACTGAGCTGTATGAAATGAGGACAGGGATTTGGGCATCTTAGTAGGCAGCTGAATGAATCCTTTCTGTAACCGCCATTGGGTAGATTCCAACTAGAGATGTTAAATATCGGTTAACTGCATAGTCAAGTAACCTTGTGAATTATTATCGGTTAGTTGACAGTTCTATGGTCCCTGGGGGCAGGGCCAGCAGCCAGTGCACCTCTCTCCCAGGGAGCCCCCTGCCACTCCGTGCTGCTGCCTCTGTCTCAGATCTCAAAGTTCTCAAACCTATGTATTTTATTTTAACAAGGATGGTTAGGAGGTGATTTGATAACAGCCTCTAAGTACAAACAAGGGAACAAATAATTAACAATAGGCTTCTCTGACTATTATACAGAGGTGTCACAGAATCCAATGGCTAGAAAATGAAATTAAGGAAATTCTGATGGGTAATAAGGCATACATTTTTAGCAGCAAGGGTAATTAACCACTGGAGCAGTTTACCAAGGATCTTCATAAATTCCTCGTCACTTAAAGGGTACATCTACACTTGCTCCCTAGTTTGAGCTAGGGATGCAAATGTAGCCGACTGAAATTGCTAATGAAGCGGGGATTTAAATATCCTGCGCTTCATTAGCATAATTTTGCCCGCACGTTATTCCGCTCAACAGCTGATTCAAACCAGGAAGTACGCTCTGGGATGCGTTAGTTCGAATCAAACCCCGTGGTTCGAACTAATGTTACTCCTCAAAAAATGAGCCAGTGCACCTCTCTCCCAGGGAGCCCCCTGCCACTCCATGCTGCTGCCTCTGCCTCAAAAAATGAAGAGTAACGTTAGTTGAATCCAAGGGGTTTGATTTGAACTAATGCGTCCTGGAGCACACTTCCTGGTTCGAATCAGCCTTTGAGCGGAATAACGCGTGGGCGAGATTATGCTAATGAAGCGTGGGATATTTAAATCACCGCTTCATTAGCAATTTTGGTCGGCTACATTTGCATCCCTAGCTCAAACTAGGGAGCAAATGTAGACGTACCCTTAGATATTTTAAATCAAGGCTGGATATTTCCTTAAATGATCAGCTCTAGGACTATTTTGGTGACATTTGCAGGTATGAACGATGGGATTGGGGTACCACTGAGCCATCAGACTAACCAGACTGGGCTTCCTTTCTCTGTGTGCTGCTGTGACAAGCTGCAGAGAGATTTTCCAGACCTACTCCTCTACAAGCATTCACACAGGCAGTTACATGCCAGCTCTCTGACCTGCTACTGCATGAACCAACAAGAAAAGGAATACGATCAAAGTAATCACCAGTTCTCTGGTCCAGGACCTCCTTGCTGTATAATCCTGCCCGGGTCCAAACTACAACCAGGATGAAATTCTTCCCCAGACTGCTCCTCCCACAATGTGGGGAGAACAATGCACACAGCTGGGGTACCCAAGTTCAGGTTTGTTCTCCATACAGTGGTTTCCCCCGCCACAGGTGTTTACTCTTGTGTGAGTATTGCAGAACCACTGATGATGTCACTCCTGCCTTATACAGCTTACCATGTGACAAAACCCCATTGTTTCAAATCTTGGTTCCCAGCCCTGTTTGTGAGGAAAGTGCAGACTCCCTAAGATGGAGGCCAGAGTTCTGTAGCCTCTTCACATGCACTTGTGAGGTCACAGAGTCCATGTCCCAGAGGTAGAGCAGCGAGTCTGTCATGGAGGTGACAGAAGTCTTGGATTCCATGACCTGCCAGGATCTCATGTACTTCAGCACCCAGGAGGTGAAAATGACCCCAGGGGCTCCTGAGCAGCTAAAGCAGGCAATATGTCAGCCTTCCTGGGATACCTCTGGAACTAGCAGCCCTGTGTGCCCCCAATCTCCCGGCTACAGTGGTAATCCCAAGATGCTGCCTGCCAGCACTAGGCCGTCTCCAGTCTCCCTTTTTCCCCATTGCAATGGGGCTTTCCGGGACTTGTGGAGCTGCCCCCCAGAAGCAGAAGCGTGACAGTCCCGGGTTGCGGCTAGTATAAGCAAAGCAGACCTGGAGTGGTGGGGACGTCAGCCACCAGCTATGTCAGGCACAGTCCTGGGCCATCCCCAACCATCACCAAGAGTGAAAGAAAGGTTCTGGCCTGGCAAGGTTGTCCTCTGACAGCACCAGGTGCCTTGGTCCCAGTCCATCTCCCACTGCTGCACGCCAGCATCCTGGAGTCCCCCAGCCATCGCCCTCCCGAGAGCAGCCGTAACACACCCAGCACCTCCCAGAACACCGAAGAGTTACTCAGGGTATGGTGTAAAGTCATGGACAGGTCAAAAAATTGAGTCCATAACTCTGCCCACCTTTCCATGTGCATCTTCCTCTCTGCCCCGCAACCCACATGGCTGGCTGCTTGTTTATGTAGGTCCTCCACCCCTAGAACACAGTGAGAGCCGTCACCCGGGGTCACAAGCTTTCACCGCATCCAATTGCTAGACCTCAGAGAAATGCCTTCTCAGCCAAGGGTAAACTCAGGGTCTGCCCGCACCAGGGAAAAGGGGGAGATCAGCCTGACCTGCCTCTCTGGGGACAAAAGAGAACCCCAGTAGCAGCTCAGCCAGTGCAGGGAAGGAGGGAGGGGCTGGTCCAGCAGGAAGAAAGGAGGACATGGAGACTGAAAGGAGCCAGCAGGAGTAAATCTTCCTTCAAACAACACAGAGCTCAGACATATTGCAGCCCACTAGAAACAGGGGCATGTCTTCCTGAGGCGACTTCTCCGTGTTGGCAATTGCTGACATAGCCACAGGACTGCAGTGGGGTTCCTCGAGGGAGGAGATGGGGTCTGACACAATCTGCTGTGGTGTGGTCAGGGCTGCCAACTGCTGAACATGATTTTTATGGAGAGTATAGAACAAATGAGAGACAACCCAGTGTAGACACAGACAGCACCTTCTGACGTATGATAGAAATGGCTGAAAAGTGCCAGAGTGAACAGTATTCACTGTTGCCGTTCAAGCATCACAACACCAACGCTATTGTGCTTTTCTCTTTTCATTTTGAACCATGAACCTGGTAAGTTTGCAACATCCGTCACTCTCCCATCAGTCGTTCTTGGCTGAAAGGCTCTCACCTGTTCCTAGAGTCCACAGGAAGCATCCAGTAAAAGTCACTGGAGGCTCATGGGCAGTGTGAATCATTCCATCGATTTAGGGTGAATTCCTGGCGCTGTTGGGAGTTTTGCAGTGATCTCAATGGAGCCAGATTCATACTGTTTAACTTCAAGCTGTGATAACCAAGGCTTTGGGTTCCGCTAACGAGAGTATTATTCTGTCAGGGCACTGAAAAGGTCCGAAGGAACTCCTTAGGTTGTTTGGCTTTCTGAGGCTGCCTGTAAAGGGTGTGAGTAAAAACGCAGGAGCCCTGATTTTGCTCTCCGGGAAGCAGGAAAGGCATAATGTGAGATTTGAATCTGTCCAGTGTGTGGACCATTCTCGTATGTCCACCAGAAATTTATACACCCATCCCATAGGCTTGGGCTGCACTTCCTAACAAGGAAGTGAAGAAGAGGAATTACAAGCCTGCACAAAGCCAGAGGAAAAACTTCAACATCCAAAAGAAGGAGGCTACTGAGGCACATAGAGGGACACAGTAAGGGTATGTCTAGACTACATGCCTCTGACGACAGAGGCATGTAGATTAGGCTACCCGGCATAGGAAAATGAAGCGGCGATTTAAATAATCGCCGCTTCATTTAAATTTAAATGGCTGCTGCGCTGAGCCGATCAGCTGTTTGTCGGCTCAGCTCGGTAGTCTGGACGCTCATGATCGACATCAAAGGCATTTGTCGACCTCCCCGGTATGCCTCCTGGGATGAGGTTTACCGGGAGGTCGACAAATGCCTTTGATGTCGACCGTGGAGCATCCAGACTACCGCACTGAGCCGACAAACAGATGATCGGCTCAGCGCAGCAGCCATTTAAATTTAAATGAAGCAGCGATTATTTAAATCACCGCTTCATTTTCCTCTGCCGGGTAGCCTAATCTACATGCCTCTGTCGCCAGAGGCATGTAGTCTAGACATACCCTAAGAGACAAAGGGAGGGCCTTAAAATTAATATTTTCCTGAACTCTTTCCTGTACATTTGTCGATACAATTTCACCTCAGAAACCCCTTAGCGTCTTTGACTGTGCAAAAAGTTTCAAAATTATGCCCTGATTAATTCCTCCCCAAATTCTGGCCATTCCTTGAGACCTTAAGCAGCAATTTGCATGAGGAGAGAGGCACTCACCGAAATCCCACCCAGCAGAAGGGAAATCTCCTCATTGCGACAGGCGGCAGAGCCCTGAGGATCAGTGTATGAGTCTCACACGTCTGACACATGCTCTGCTGGACGGAAACCCTTATAATTCCTCTGTACAGTCCCTGCCCCATCTCAGGTTGGCAGCACGCCCAGACAATCCCCTGGTCACCATGAAAAACAGAAAATAAACCCTGGGGAACAACAGCTTGAGAGCCTCCCCCGGGAGTGAAGAAATGATGCAACAATACCAAGAGACAAGACCGTCATTGCCAACTGAGTTCCGAACATTCAGCCTTGCAATTGACAATGGCTTTTTTTTATTGTGTGCAATGTACTTCCATCTGCACCATGTCTGGGGATGGGACCACAAGGACCAAAACTAGATCCAAATGACTGTGTAGCAGAATACGGCTGCACGCCACCCATACAACTGCAATATCTATTAGCCTCTGAAAACTCACTGCCCCCCTGTTGTTGTCAAATAGCAGGATCCTGAATTCCTGTAAGTCAAAGGGTGTGGAAAATCCTTCTGTTCCCAGTATTCTGGCATGAATGGTATGTAGTCCCCTTACTAACAGTGCCTCTGCTTATTTTCTGGGAAGACCCTGTGTGCTGCAATCTAGCCTCACAGACTACAATTCCCATGGGCCCTGGGAAAAAACAGGAAGGAAGTGACTCTTGTTGGGGAGATCTGAGTCTCTCCACGTGTGTGGAGGAAGACTCAGCAGTCTGTGGATTCTTCCCTCTGTTTTTGGAGCAGAAAGGGAGCCAGGCTGCTGTGGAGGAGTTTGATCCAGTTCAGGAGCTGTTATGTGGCAGTTACAGACTGGGACAGCGAGCCTTTGGAACTGGGATCTAGCAGGCTGCTTCTGATTGCCCAAGAGGGGAGGCCCTTTGGCTGTACTTGTGGCTAGAAGGTACTCTGCATCCAGCACACAGAAGGAGACTGTGAGTAACTGGGTATCTTTGGGAAAATGCTGCCTG
This sequence comes from Rafetus swinhoei, assembly GCA_019425775.1. Lineage (NCBI taxonomy): Eukaryota > Metazoa > Chordata > Testudines > Trionychidae > Rafetus > Rafetus swinhoei. The sequence continues at coordinate 9,379,230 of CM033437.1, read as the reverse complement.
GGACAGACCTCAGAGATACAGGCTAACTCTGGCTTCAAAGAGAGGCAGAGAGGCCAACCCGGAGAACCAGAGCTGCTGCATAGCTTGGACCCACATACACACAGCCTACAGAGAATCTCCATTGCAGCTGCAGTTCTTCAAGTGTGCCCATGCAAGCAAGCGTCTGGGACTCTGAGTCCAGGGGTGTGCACACTCTGGGGTGGGATCAATATTGGCAGTGCAAATGGCAGCGAGATAAGTTCCTTTTACGTCTGTGTACTTTGTTAATTGATGTTAGTCACTGTTAATTTGTTAAATCCTGTTTCTGTAAGTTAAGTAAAGGTTGTTCATTCTAACACAATCTATTAGATGTATATTATTTATGATTTGTAATTGTTGTTCTGGAGTTAGATCCAGCTTATTGTTGGAATAAGTTTATTCCTGGAGGTTCTCAAGGCACACCAGTAAGTGTGCACAGAGCCAGCCAGGTGGAGGCACCGCCATTATATGTTCTTTATGAGCAAGGGACTGCAGCAAGGGGGTGGCTAGGGTTTCCCCAACTAAACAACATCACCACTGGGGTGCTCAGGATCTCCTTTTACATTAAAACCATCAGGCACTCAGGCACACCTGTGAGTGTGACCTGCTCCCGAGTAACCCAGGGAGGAAAAAGGGGGTTACAGGTATTTACCATTATCCATTGCAGTGAACAAAAGTCAATATCAATCTGGCAGGTCACAATGGTTCCAATACTCCATCTGCTGTAGGCGTTTTATATTGGGCTGACCCCCTGGGCTTTGGGACTTTGACCTCCTCCCACAAAGCTATCAGGCTTAGGGCTACCACGACCCGGGGGTTGGATTTCCACACATTCCCAGCGCCAGTATGACCCAGGGATTCTGCACCCCTCAGCCAAGACTCAGGGACATCCAGGTTCAAGACTGCTCAGGCTTCAGCTCCACAGCTGTACCTGGAGCCTGGGGCTTCTTCTCCCAGGGCCCCTGTTGTCGCTTGGGGTGTCTCATTGGCGTTACCACTCCTAGTGCTTTTTCTGGGATGGGGGCACCTATTTTTCCCAGATTGGTTGAGAAAACCTGACTTAATCTGTCAAGTTGCATGGACTAACAACTAGAATCCCTTGACTGGGGATCTCCATGGGAGATTTCCTACAGACCTCCACCTCCCAGAGCCACCTCTCACTTCAGGAAGCTTGAAGGCTTCTGCCTACGCAGCACCCCATAGAAATGAGGGTCAAACTCTTGGGACCCCCAATGAGAATTTCACAAACCCCTCCACAATTCCATTGTGTATTGTGTAACCTCTTGAGTTATATGACCATGAAAAATCAGATGGAAACACCTGAAATTGTGAAACTGACCAATTTGAAAACCCTCTGGCTGTGAACTGGACAAAAATGGACCATGAATGTGATAGGAATTCCTACTATAACCTATAGCACTTTAGATCAATACTGAGCAATTCTCATTTTACTGCAAGTCCCATTGGGTTGTGGGAAATGCCTCACAATGTGTCTTTGTTCATTCTTCTTTAAACACATTAGTGTAAGATATGAGACTATCAAACAGTTGGAGCATCCCAGATGTTTACGTAACGTTTGGTAAGGTACTGAGTAATTTACAACATGTTCCCAGAGCCTGATGGGGAAAAACATTTTCAGGAAAACATATCTCAAGATGGTTCAGAGGACTGCTTCAAAGTAGCCTGTATTAGCTAACGCTTTATACCTTGTACAAAGCAAATAGGACAGTGTGGCCCCTACTGGATCACCATTTTTCCTCACTTCCAATCAATGTCTCATATCAAAGGCATCTAGACCCAAGGTTTTCATTCACTTCTCTTCTTTCATTCTCCCATGAATACTTGCCTGGCCACACCTCTCGTTGTGATTGTCCGAAACTGCCAGACTTTGATCTTGCACCTACAAGCCTGTTTTCCAATGAACCCTTCCCTATCTGGTGCTCCATTTTGTTCATCCACAGTGGCAGAGTGCACATGGTAGAGTTTCAATGGGCCTGATCGCATTGTGGGGTATGAACCTCCCAGCTCCAGGGTAACAAAGTCCAGTTCTCAAAAACACACAATTTCAGAGCGCTCACCAATAAGCTGCAGCAGAATGTCCTCAGTTCCTATAGATTCTTTCCCATCTCAGCACTTTCCAACGGATATATTTAGCTTCTCCTTCAGGCTTTCTGAAGCTTACCAATTCAACTCAGTCATGAATAGAAAAATAGCCTTCAGGCTAGGTCTATACTGCCGCTTTTTTTCAGAAAAAATTACGCAAAATACGCCCCGCATTTTGTGTAGCTTTTTCTGATTCTTTTGTCAGAAGAGGCTTTTCTGAAATTTGGCCCATGTAGACTGGGCCAAATGTCAGAAAAAAAACCCTCTTTCAAAAGCCCCCTTCTTCCTCGTGGCATGAGGAATACAGGGTCTTCCAAAGGAGCGCATTTGCTCTTCCACAAAAACTGATTTGGAGGGTAGGGTCATAATTGAAAATTATCTGGACAAACTGGAGAAATGGTCAAAGATAAACAGGACAAAGTTTAATAAGGACAAATGCAAAATGTTCCATTTAGGAAGGAATAGTCTCTTTCACACATGCAGAATGAGAAGATACTGTCTAGGAAGGAGTACGGCAGAAAGGAATCTAGGGGTCAAAGTGGATCACAAGCTAAACATGAGTCAACAGTGTAACACTGTTGTAAAAATGAACAAACATGATTTTGGGATGCATGAACAGGAGTTTTGTGAGCAAGACATGAGAAGTCACTACTATGCATTGATTAGGCCTCACTTTGAATATTGTGTCCAGTCCTGGGTGCCACATTTCAAGAAAGATGTGGAGAAATAGGAGAAGGTCCAGAGAGCACTAAAAATTATTAAAGGTCTAGAAAACATGAGCTATGGGCTTGTTTAATTTGGAAAAGAGAAGACTGAGAGGGGACATGATAGCGGTTTTCAGGTATTTAAAAGGGTGTCACAAGTAGGGTGTGGGGGAATTTGTTCTCCTTGGCCTCTGATGATAGCTCAAGAAGCAATGTGCAGCAAGGGAGGTTTAGATTGGACATTAAGAAATTTCCCCATACGCTCGTCCTGTGATCTTGATGTTTGTGATCTTAATGTTTGTGATCATTTCCCTCCATGCTTGAAGTTCCCTAAGTGCCTGTTCCCAGTTCGTACCGTTAAATTAGAATCTCATAAGGTGTTCATGAAGTTCAAGCATTGCACTCTGGGGGTCGCCCATATTTCAGTATCTGATACTAAAATTCCTCTGCTATTTGGCTGATCATTTACTAGGCTTGGTCTGTTCCCTCTGAGGAGTTCTCTGAACTTCTCTATAATCTGAATGATCAGGCTCCATCTGTCAATGCTGACACCACTCCGTACAACCAACTTTCCATATTTTTCATAGCTATAAATTATTTCCCACACTATTTGTTATAAACCCTGCAACCACCCTCATTTTGCATCTCTCCCTTTACAGGGATGGACACCAACCCCTTCTCCTGAGGCACTGGCACATCTTGTCACGAAGCTCTTTGGTTTTGACCCCATAAATGATGGGGTTGAGCATGGAGGGGACAAGGAGATAGACATTGGCGAAGATGACGTGAACGTAGGGAGCGATGCCCTGACCAAACCAGTGTGTCATTGCCGAGAAGAGGCTGGGAGCACAATATAACAACATCACACAGAGGTGGGCAGTGCAGGTGTTGAGGGCTTTCAGGTGGGCTTCCTTGGAGGGGATTCTGAGGACAGCCCTGATGATCAGACTGTAGGACAGGGCAATGAGCATTAGATCTAACCCCATGGTAACAACCATTGTCACCAAACCATGCAACCTGATGACAGCGATGTCCCCACAAGAGAGCTTTGCCACAGTCATGCAATCACAGTAATTTTGGGGGATAATGCAGTTGTCACAGAAAGGCAGCCTGCTCAGAAGCAGAGGCATAGGCAGAATGATGAGAAGAGCTCTTATCAAACCTACTAGCCCTAGCTTAGCTATTCGTTCATTGCTGAGGATGGTGCTGTACCTCAGGGGGTTACATATGGCAACGTAGCGATCGAAGGCCATTGCCACTAGCACAGCTGATTCCGTAACCACAACTGTGTTAAGGAAGAACGTCTGGGTGAGGCAGCCAGCCAGAGTGATCCCTTTCCAATTAAACCAAAATATACACAGGGTCTTCGGCACCACTGAGAAAGATGTGGCGATGTCTGAGAACGCCAGCATGCAGAGCAGCAGGTACATCGGCTGGTGCAGGGTCTGCTCTTTGACTACCACAAACAGAACCAAGAAATTTCCCAACAAGCCAATGACGTAGCACCCACAGAAAGGGATGGAAATCCAGACGTGAGCAGCCTCCAGGCCAGGGATGCCCATGAGGATGAATGTTGAAGGTTCAGAAGCGGTGAGGTTAAAAGCTGCCATGAAGTCGTGACACCGTGGATTCCTCTCAACAATCTCAAGGTGCCTGCGCAGGGAAAGAAGCACAATGAGGGGGTTTGCAGGCTTGATAACAAACAATGTGATAAATATTGTAGAGTTACAAACAATATAGAAAGGGGATTGAGCAGAGAGGTGGCAACAATTACCCATGGCCCCAGATTACTCAGATTATAGGGAAGACCAGAGCAGTCCTCAGAAGGAGCCAAGCAAACAAGTGAAGGGTCAGAAAGATGGCAGATGAATATCAGTGCCAGTAAATGCAACACATCTTCCTTGAAGGAGAATGCCTGAACTCCACAAACACCTACAAGGTTCTAACTGAGCTGCATGAAATGAGGACAGGGACTTGGGCATCTTGTTAGGCAGCTGAATGAATCCTTCCTGAAAGTTCCAGTGTAACCACCACCGGGCAGATTGTAACTTGGGATGTTAAATGTCGGCTAATTGAATAGTCAATTAACCTCATGAATTGTTATCAGTTAGTCATCTGTTCTGTAGTCCCTGGGGGCGGGGCCAGCAGCCAGAGTGCCTCACTCCCAAAGAGCACCCTGCCACTCCATGCTGCTGCCTCTGTATCGGCTGTTCTTAAATATCTCCAGTGATGGAGATTTCACCACATCCCTAGGCAATGAATTCCACTGTTGAACCACCTTGACAGGTAGGAAGTTTTTCCTAATGTCCAACCTAAACCTCCCTTTCTGCAATTTAAGCCCATTGCTTCTTGTCCTATCACCAGAGGCCAAGGAGGCAAGTTTTCCCCATGGAAATGGACATTATCATGCTGGACAATCTATAACTTTGAGCTCCACAGAAGGAGCATGAAGGGTACAGATTTCCTTATATTTAGGGCTACAGGCCTGCATCTTGGTTATTTTCCTTGTTTCTTTTGGTGAGACAATTTCTTGCAGGCACCCAGGTTTGTCGGAGACAAATATTGTAGGTGCTAACGGACAAGAGTAAGCAGAGATATTTGTCTGCATCTCAGCTGTTTACCCTTCTCAGGCCTTACACTTACAAAATTGGGAGATATTAAATAATGAAGAGGACAGACCACTGCTTTGGCACAATCTAGATATAGTACTAAAGTGATTAGAAGCAAACAATATAGGTACTAATATAGTCATGTAGATCAGCGTTGTGGAACAAAGACGGTAGCGATGTTTGAAAGATGGGGGATTCTAACGGGCAGGAAGCAGAGAGATTCTGAACACAATTTAGGGGCAAGAAGAGTTAAATATGAGCTAAATATGAGATCCCAGTGTAACCTGGTGGCCCAAAGAACCAGTGGGATCCTAGAATAATAAGATGGGGAATCTCAAGGAGAAGTAGAACATTTATTTTACCTTTGGTTTTGGCACCGGTGTGATTGCTCCTGCAGTCATGTGTCCAGTTCCGCTGCCCATGACGAGAGGTCGACCTTTATATTTTGAAGAGGCTTCAGAGAAGTGTCACAAGTATTAGTAACAACTTAGAAAACCTGTCTTAGCCTGACAGAATCAAAGATCTCAAATCTATGTATTTTATTTTAACAAAAAGGGTTAGGAGGCGATTTGGTAAGGGCCTATAAGTACCCACAAAGGACTTACATTTAACAATAGGCTTTTGAGAGAACCATGAAGAGGTGACACAAGATCCAATGGCTGGAAAATGAAATTAAGGAAATTCTGATGTATAATAAGGCATACATTTTTAGCAGCAAGGGTAATTAACCATTGGAGCAATTTACCAGGGATCTTCATAAATTCCTCATCGCTTAGATATTTTAAATCAAGGCTGGATGTTTCCTTAAATGATCGGCTCTAGCACTATTTTGGTGACATTTGCTGGTATGAACGATGGGATTGGGGTACCACGGAGCCATCAGACTAACCAGACCGCACTCCCTCTCTCCATGAACTGCTGTGACAAGCTGCAGAGAGATTTTCCAGACCTACCCCTCTACAAGCATTCACACAGGCAGTTACATGCCAGCTCTGTGACCTGCTACTGCATAAACCAACAAGAGAAATGAAACGACCAAACCAAGCACTGGTTCTCTGCTGCTTTTCCACGTTGATAATTGCTGACACTGACACAGGACTGCAGTGGGGTTACTTGGGGGAAGAGGGATGGTCCGGATGGGGGACAAAGTCTGCTGTGGTGTGGTTAGGATTGCTTCCTGAATGCCTGACCACGTAATTTAGGGGCAAGAAGAGTTAAATGTGTATGGAGAGTATGGAAAAATGAGAGACAACCCAGCGTGGACACTCTTCTTACATATGATAGAGATGGCTGAAAAGTGCCACAGTGAACAGCATTTAATGTTGCCTTTCATGCATCACAACACCAACGCTATTGTGCTTTTCCTTTTTCGTTTTGAACCACGAAGCCTCGTAAGTTTGCAACACCCGTCACTCTCCTGTCAGTGGTTCATGGCTGAAAGGCTCTCACCTGTTTCTAGAGTCCACAGGAAGCATCCAGTAGAAGTCACTGGAGGCTCTGGGCCAGTGTAAATCGTTCCATCTAGTTAAGTCCCTTTGTGTGGATTTCAGGGGAATTCCTGGCCCTGTTGGGAGTTTTGCAGTGATCTCAAAGGGGCCAGTTTCCTAGTTAGTGTATAACTTTCGGCTTCAAGCTGCGATAATCAAGGCTTTGGGTCCTGCTAACGAGAGTGTTATTCTATCAGGGCACTGAACGGTTCTGAAGGAAACCTTCAGGTTATTTGGCATTCTGAGGCTGGCTCTAAAAGGTGGGATTCAAAAGTCAAGGGCCCTGATTTTGCTCTCAGGGAAGCCAGTATCCATCTGGAGCAACCCAGGAAAAACATAATGTGAGATTCGAATCTGAACAGTCTGTGTACCATTCTCATGTGTCCCCCGGAAATTCAGACACCCACCTTAGAGGCTTGGGCTGCACTTCCTACCAGGGCAGTGAAGAAGATGAATTTCAAAACTGCACAAAGCCAGAAGAAAAACCTCATCAACCCAAAAGAAGGAAGCACTGAGGCACATAGAGGGACCTGGAAAGAGACAAAGGGAGGGTCTTAAAATTAATATTTTCCTAAACCCTTTCCTGTACATTTGTAGATACAATTTTACCTCGGAAATGCCTTAGAACCATAGAGCTGGAAGAGACCTCAGAAGGTCATCAAGTCCAGCCCCCTGCTCTAGGCAGGACCAATCCCAACTAAATCAACACAGCCAGGGCTTTGACAACCGAGACTTAAACACCTCTAGGGATGAAGACTCCACTACTCCAGTGCTTCACTACTCTCCTAGTGAAATAGTTTTTCCTAATATCCAACCTGGACCTCTCCCACCACAACTTGAGACCATTGCTCCTTGTTCTGCCATCTGTCACCACCGAGAACAGCCTCTCTCCATCCTCTTTGGAACCTCCCTTCAGGAAGTTGAAGGCTGCTATCAAATCCCCCCTCACTCTTCTCTTCTGCAGACTAAACAGACCCAACTCCCTCAGCCTCTCCTCGTAGGTCATATGCTTCAGCCCCCTAATCATTTTGGTTGCCCTCTGCTGGACCCTCTCCAATGCGTCCACATCCGTTTTGTAGTGGGGGGCCCAGAACTGGACACAGTACTCCAGATGTGGCCTCACCAGAGCCGAATAAAGGGGAATAATGACATCTCTGGATCTGCTGACAATGCTCCTCTTAATGCAACCTAATATGCCATTAGCCTTCTTAGCTACAAGGGCACTCTGTTGACTCATATCCAGCTTCTCATCCACTGTAATCCCCAGGTCCTTCGTGTCTCTGACCATGAAAAAAGGTTCCAGATTCTGCCCTGGTGAATTCCTCCCCTAGTTCTGGCTACTCCTTGAGATTTTAAGTAGCAACTTCCATGAGGAGAGAGGCACTCACCGAAATCCCACCCAGCGGAGAAAGGAAATCTCCTCAGTGCGACAGGCAGCAGAGCCCTGAGAATCAGTGTATGAGTCTCACACATCTGACACATGCTGTGCTGGATGGACACCTTTATAATTCCTCTGTACAGTCCCTGCCCCACCTCAGGTTGGCAGCACGCCCAGACAATCCCCTCAATGGCATGAAAAACAGAGAATAAACCATGGGGAACAATCGCTTGAGAGCCCCAGGAGTGAAGAAATGATGCAATAACACCCAGAGACGAGGCTGTCAGGGCAAATTGAGTCGTTCACACTGTTCTGCCTTGTGATTCACAATTACTCTTTTGTATTGTGTGCAATGTACTTCCATCTGCACTATGTTTGTGGATGGGATCACAAGATCCAGAACCAAAACTAAATGCAAATGACTGTGTAGCAGAATACGGCTGCACGCCGCCCACACAATTGCAATACCCAGTCTATTAGCCTCTGAAAACTCATTGTCCCCCTGTTGAGGACAAATAGCACGATCCTGAATTCCTGTAAGTCAAAGGGTGTGTGACATAATTCTGTTCCCAGTATTCTGGAAAATGGCATTATCCATTGGGGTGGACAAAATTGGGTACCGATCTAGCAACTCACAATTGTTCCAATACTCCATCTACTACTCTATCCATGTTGGGTTGACCCCTTTGGCTTTGAGATCTGCCCTCCTCCCCCACAGCTACCAGGTTTAGGGCTACCACAACCTGGGGTTGGGATTTCCTCACATCCCCAGCATGATACGATTGAGGGGCTCAGGGATGTCCACGGTCAACACTACTCCAGCTTGGGTCTTCAACTCCACAGCTCTAACTGGAGCTTGGGGCTTCCTCTCCCAGGGCTCCTGCTGTGGCTTGTGGTGACTCGTTTGTGCTACCCACCCTGGTGCTTCTTGTGGGATGGGGGCACCATTTTTTCCCAGATTGGTCGGGAAACTCTGTCTTAATCTGTCTTGTTGTGGAGACTAGCAACTAGAAGGCCCTGTCTAGGGATCTCCAGGGGGAATACCCTACCGACTTCCACCTCCCAGAGCCTCCTCTAACTTCAGGAAACGTCAAGGCTGGTGCTTAGGTAGCATAGAAATGAAGGTGAAACTCATGGGACCCCCAAAAAGAATTTTGCAACCCCCTCCATAATTCTATTGTGTGTTGGGACCTCTAGAGTACTCTAGGGTAAAAATTTCTGAGGCAGGCTATGATATTCTGTTAAGAACCCCTATCCTAAATTTCCAGTCTGAAGCTGGCACACAAACACAGTACATGATGGTCCCTCCCCCGCACCTACCCCATCGAAGAAAGGTCATCATAGAGCTAATGACCCAGGATGGGAGACAGGACATGACACATTCAATAGTGCTAGGAACAAATACACAATTGTCAAGTACTCCTAATGTCTCTGCTTTAATCCCCAGATGGACCACATCCATGCAAAGATACCTTCCTGAAGTTGACAGACAGATCGTCACTTCACACATAATTGATAAGTGATGTCTGCTTTGTTTAAATACTTGTTCTATGGTATTATGTAAGCTATGGGCAGAAAACACTATGTAACTCTAGATTATTGCCCTTATTTTGCCTCACAATTAGCACCTATCCATGGATCCAGGATCTTCGCTCCCCCCCCCTTCCCCCATAACTTGAATCTCCCATTAAGCATCCTATATAATTAATTGTAATCTATGCTCTGGCAATGTTCACTGAGCCTAGCAAGTCACGTGACACTCCACCAGCACTGTGTGTGTAATAAACTCTTCTGCTTGCTTCACATACGGTGTCCAAATTTTGTTCCTTCAAGTTATATCACCATGAAATATCAGATGGAAACACCAGAACTTGTGATACTGACCAATTTGAAAACCCTCTGGCTGTGAAATTGATCAAAATAGACCCTGAATTTGATAGGGATTCCTTCCACACCCCATGGCACTTTAGATCAAATCACTTATCTTTTCGTATTTTACTATAAGCTCCATCTGGTTGTGGGAAATACCTCACATTGTGTCTTTGTTCATTTTTGTTTAAACACATTAGGAATCTCAAATAGTGAAACCTTAAAATACTATCTCAGACTGACAAACAGGCCTATATACTAATAACACATTGACATACGCAATCAGTTGGAGCATCCCAAATATTTATGTAACAGTTGGTAAGGTACTGAGTAATTAACAACATGTTCTCCAAGGCAGTTGTTCACCTGTTGGGGAAAATCTTTTTCAGGAAAAACATCTCTCAACATGGTTTCAGTGGACTATAGGTCCTAACATGGAGGATAGGGTCATAATTCAAAATGACCTGGACAAATTGGAGAAATGGTCTGAGGTAAATAGGATGAAGTTTAATAAAGACAAATGCAAAGTGCCCCACTTAGGAAGGAACAATCAGTTTCATACATCTAGAATGGGAAGCGACGGTCTGGGAAGGAGTACGGCAGAAAGGGATCTAGGGGTTATAGTGGACCACAAGTTGAATATGAGTCAGCAGTGTGATGCTGTTGCAAAGAAAGCAAACATGATTCTGGGATGCATTAACAGGTGTGTTGTGAGCAAGACACGAGGAGTGCGTCTAGACTGGCAAGTTTTTGTGCAAAAGCGGCCGCTTTTGCGCAAAAACTTGCCAGCTCTCTACACTAGCCGCTTGAATTTGCGCAAGAGCACTGACTTTGTAATGTACAAAATCAGTGCTTCTTGCGCAAATACTTCACACTCCGGCTCGGGAAAAAGCCCTCTTGTGCAAGAATACTTGCAAGAGGCCAGTGTAGACAGGTAAGAACTGTTTTGCAAAAAGCCCCGATGGCGAAAATGGCGATCAGGGCTTTCTTGAAAATCGCGTTTAGACTGGCCACGGATGCTTTGCGCAAAAGCACTTTTGCGCAAAGGCACCCGTGCCAATCTAGACGCTTTTTTCCGCAAATGCTTTTAACGGAAAAACTTTTCCGTTAAAAGCATTTGCGGAAAATCATGCCAGTCTAGACGCAGCCGAGAAGTCATTCTTCCGCTCTACTCTGCACTGGTTAGGCCTCAGTTGGAATATTGTGTTCAGTTTTGGGCACCACATTTCAAGAAAGATGTGGAGAAATTGGAGAGGGTCCAGAGAGGAGCAACGAGAATGATTAAAGGTCTAGAGAACATGACCTATGAGGGAAGGCTGAAGGAATTGGGTTTGTTTAGTTTAGAAAAGAGAAGATTGAGGGGGGGACATGATAGCAGTTTTCAGATATCTAAAAGGGTGTCATAAGGAGGAGAGAGAAAACTTGTTCATCTTGGCCTCTGAGGATAGAACAAGAAGCAATGGGCTTAAACTGCAGCAAGGGAGGTTTAGGTTGGACATTAGGAAAAAAGTTCCTAACTGTCAGGGTAGTCAAACACTGGAGTAAATTGCCCAGGGAGGTTGTGGAATCTCCATCTCTGGAGATATGTGAGAGTAGGTTAGATAAATGTCTACCAGGGATGGTCTAGACAGTATTTGGTCCTGCCATGAGGGCAGGGGACTGGACTCGATAACCACTCGAGGTCCCTTCCAGTCCTAGTATTCTATGATTCTATGATCTATGATTCTATGACTGCTTCAAAGTAGCCTTTATTAGCTCACACTTTATACCTTGTACAAAGCAAATAGGACATAGTGACATATTTGGTCGTACTGGCTCATCATTGTTCCTCACTTCCAATAAATTGGCCATATCAGAGACATCTAGACGTAAGGTTTCCATGCACTTATCTTCTTTCATTCTCATGCAAAGGTCCAAACCTCCTATTCTGATGACCAGAAACTTCCACATTTTGATCTTGCATCTAAAAGCCTGTTTTGCAATGAACCCTTCATTACGTGGTGCTCAGTTTATTAATTCATCGTGGCTGAGGGCTCGCCGTAGAGTTTCAACTGACTTGATCACATTCTGGGGGGACAGCCCCCTCAACACAGTCCAATTCTCAAAAACATACAGTTCCATAGTTCTCACCAGCAAGCTCTATTGGACTGCCCTCCATTCCTGCGGTAGTGTTCCTATATTAGCACTTTGCAACAAACGTATTTGGTTTCTCCTTCAGGCTTCCTGAAGGATTTGACTTCTAAAAAATAGGTGAATTTTGCTCACCAGATCACCCACATACGATACAGAAGCACTGTAGTTGTTTTCTTTGTCTTTGGCTCTGAATAAGTGAAGCTTCATTTTGTCAGACCGATCAAGAACCCTGTTCATGGGGAGTCTATTGAAAAGCCACCACGCTTCAGAAAGCTGCAGAAAATTCTGGGGGTCTGAAAGTCATGGAAAGGCCAAACAATAGGGTTTAGGGAGGTATGTGCTGACAGGTGACACTGAGAGATCAGATGATGGTCACAGAGAGGGTGAAATCAGTAACAAAGAGAGTAGTGCTTGGTAATGGAGTGATAAGGCATTAGGGGAGTGGCCTTCTCAAATGGAGAACTTTGACAATGTTAAGCTCAGTCCAACTGGGACATAGCACCCTTGCTTAATGACAAGACATCCCTTCCCCCTCTTGTCACACAGATTAAAGCTCCACGGCCCACAGTAGTCACCTTCGGCATATGTATTTGCCCACCTTGTCACGGAGCTCTTTGATTTTGATCCCGTAAATGATGGGGTTGAGCATGGGCGGGATGACAAAGTAACCGTTGGCCAAGATGATGTGAACATGAGGAGCGATGCCCTCACCGAACCTGTGTGCCATAGTGGAGAAGAGGACGGAACTATAAGAAATCAGCATCACACAGATGTGGGCAGTGCAGGTGTTGAGGGCTTTCTGGTATGCTTTCTTGGAGGAGATTCTGAGGATAGCCCTGAAAATTAGGCCATAGGACAATACAATGAGGGCCAGATCTAACCCGATGATGAGAAATGCTGTCACCAAGCCATACATCCTATTCACTGTGATGTCCCCACACGATGTCTTTGCCACTGCTATGTGGTCACAGAATGTGTTTGGGATAATGTGGTTGGCACAGAATGGCAATTTACTCAGGAGAAGGGTCATGGGCAAAATAAAAAGAAAAGCTCTCATCAAACCTATCAGCCCCAGCTTAGCTATGCGTGAATTGGTGAGGATGGTGGCGTATCTCAGAGGGTTACATATGGCAAGATATCGATCAAAGGCCATTGTCACGAGGATGGCTGAGTACATAATAGAAATTGTGTGAAGGAAGAACGTTTGGGTGAAGCAGCCACCCACAGTTATGACTGTCAAATTGAACCAAAATATACACAGGGCCTTTGGTACGACAGAGGTGGACATGCCGATGTCTGTGAGGGCCAGCATGCAGATCAGCAGGTACATTGGCTTGTGCAGGGTTTGCTCTTTGCTTACAACAAACAGAACCATGAAATTTCCCAAGAGGCCAATAATGTAGAATGTAGAGAAAGGGATGGAAATCCAGATGTGGACAGGTTCTAGGCCAGGGATGCCCGTTAGCATGAATACTGAAGGTTCAGAGAGGGTGAGGTTGAAAGAGGCCATGAGATTGTTGATGTAGGTTCAGAAATCCTCAAGTTGCCTCTGATGGGAGGGACGCAAAGTGAGGTGAGTTACACACTTAATATCAAATAGTACTTTAAATATTTTATAGATATTAACAATGCAGAAATAAGGAGAAACATGAGTTGCCAACATGTATAGATTAAACCAGATTATCTAGGGCATAATCTCTATATAAATCCACAGTATGCCCACATCTTGTACTGTGTATAGATGTGGTCACCTCATCTCAAAAACGGTATATTGGAATTGTAAATGTTTCTGAAACTGGCAACAAAAAAGATTAAGGGTATGGAACAGCTGCCATTTGAGGAGATATTAAAAAAATGGGACTTTTCAACTTGGAAATGAGATGACTAAGGGGAGTAAGTTAGAGTTCTATACAATCTTGAATAGTGTGGAGAAAATAAATAAGGAAATGTTATTTACACAAGAACTGGGGGGTCACCAAATGAAATTAATGGGCATCAGCATTAAACCAATCCAAGGGAAGTATTTCTTCACACAACACACAGCCAACTTGTGGAACTCCTTGCCAGAGGATGCTGTGAAGGCCAGGATATTTTTAGGATTCAAAAAACCAGACAAATTCATGAGGGATAGGTCCATCAATGGCTATTACCCTGAAGAGAGGGATGGTGTCCCTAGTCTCTGTTTTCTAGGGCTGAGAATGGGCAACAGGGAATGGATCACTTGATGATTACCTGTTCTTTTCTTTCACTCTGGAGCACTTGGCATTGGACACTGTGAAAAGACACGATATTGGGCTAAATGAACCTCTGATCTGACCCAATAAGGACATTGCTATGTTTTTATGTTCTCATAGTCAAGACCAGATAAATCTTAAAAGCAAGCTAACCAGATCAGGTGATAAGGAAACATGGTGGCAGAAGAAATACAATTCAAATAGCTGCAATGTCTAAGCCTATTGGAGGAACCATTTGAACTCCTCGAACACCTTAAAAAATTCTACTGTGACTCTATGAACTCACGAGAGGGACCTGGACATTTCTGTTCTCAGCTTTGTCAAACCCTGCTCAAAGTGCAAGAGGGGATTGAAAATGAACAAACCATTAGGAAGCGGGAGTAGTGGAATGGGGAATCATAGAGGAACTACAACGCTTTAGGATCAGTCAGTCAATGTTTCACCGTCTCTGGTCTCCTCTGTGCAGTGCTGAACACTCTTCTCACACAGGGTACTGCAGTTCTAGACGGGATCTAAGGAAGGACAAAGATTAGGGTCAAGGGTCTGGAAAAAGTCTGACATGGAGGAAGATTGGAAAGATGGACTGTTAGCTAATAAAAGGGGATATAAGTCTATAAAATACTAACTGGTAGAGAGAACAACAATTAGTCCTGTAGCACCTAAGGGTACGTGTACACAGCAGCATTATTTCGGAAAAACTGACGTTATTTCAAAATAACATAGTGCGTGTCTATGCAGGAAACCATTACTTCGAAATAATGTCAAGATAAGGGACTTCTTCCTCTGACTCCTGTAACCCGCATTTCACAAAAGAGTAAGGGAAGTCGAAGGAAGAGTTCTTCCTTCAACTTCCTGCTGTGTAGACAGCGCCAAAAGCTGAGTTAAGCTATTTAGACTTCAGCTACGCAATTGACATAGCTGAAGTTATGTATCTTAACTTGTCTTTTGCCCTGCTGTGTAGAACGTACCCTTAGAGACTATATCTCTATCTCAATAGCTATGTCATATTATTTATAAATTTGGAAATTTCCCCTTTTTTCTCCGCTCTTTTTGTCCACTCATCTGAGGAAGTGGGTTTTCTCTAAGGTGCTGTAGGACTACTTGTTGTTGTTTTTTTTAAGTTATACACTAACACAGCTACCCCTCTGAGACATTTAACTGGTACAGAGTTGATAGAGAATATGTTCTCCCTGCCTCTTAGCAAAAAATCAAGAGGACATCCAATTAAACTGAAATATGGCCCAGTCAAAACAAACATTGCTTTCTTTAGAGGAAGGGTTTGGACATTTACATGGATAGTGACACAATCATTTCAGCTCAAAAAATACTGTAGGAAGCCTGCACACTACTGTGCTTTCGGGCACAAGCCATTCTCTAGCTGTGCAGTATTAGGGTGACACTCTCATGACTGTCAACTCACTGCCAATCTACCTACTGCTGAGTTTCTTATCCCTTTTCTGCAGCATCTGGGGCTGTCCCTGGGGCTGTCAGTGTCACAGAGAGGGCACTGGACTGGAAGCACCATAGGTCTGATTCAGGATGCATTTCCTATGTTAGGGTACATCTACACTTGCTCCCTATCTCGAGATAGGGATGCAAATGTAGCCGACCGAAATTGCTAATGAAGAGGGGATTTAAATATCCCATGCTTCATTAGCATAATCTCAAAAAATGAGGAGTAACATTAGTTCAAACCAAGGGGTTTGATTCGAAGTAACAGGGCCCGGAGCGCACTTCCTGGTTCGAATCAGCTGGCGAGCGGAATAGCGCATGGGCGAGATTATGCTAATGATGTGTGGGATATTTAAATCCCCGCTTCATTAGCAAATTCAGTCGGCTACATTTGCATCCCTATCTTGAGATAGGGAGCAAGTGTAGACGTTCCCTAAGAGAGCAGCTGTGTCTCCCCTATGGACACAGATGTTATTGTCCTGAGCCATGACATTGTGCCAAACATAATGGGCACAAAGGGCAGAAAAGGCTTGGTAGTTATGGCTACAGGCCTGCTCCTTGGTTATTCCCTTGTTAAGGTGAGACATTTTCTTGCAGGCCACCAGCTTTGTCTGAGACATAAGCTATCGATGTTACCTGACAAGTGAAAGCAGAGACGTGTGTCAGCACCTCAGCGGCCAGCCATTCTCCCGCTTCAAGTGTGTAGGTGACACCAAAATCGTGAATTGTCAGTAACGAAGAGGAGAGGTCACTGATCCAGAGCAATCTGGATTGGCTGGGAACCTGCGTTGAAGCAAAGAAGATATGTTCTAATAGAGCTGTGTAGATACCAGCATCGAGGAACTAAGAACAACATTGGTGATGCTGACAGAAACAGGGATTTTCCAAACATTCCCCCAGGAGTCAGCTGGAGGCAATTTGCCTGGCCGCCTGGGCTTGAGTTAACGGAAGGTATTGTTTCCAATCATGGCAGTGTTCAGTTAGGCCTTTGAGGAGAATCACATGACTGTGGTGCCTAGGAAACGGACAGGTAGTCGGTGTATTGAACTGACTAAGGGGCAAAGAACAATGGTACTTTCCACAGGTGAAAGGCCTCACGTGGCATGATTAACATTCACCAACAATTGGACCCCTCCCCTCCCCACCTGCAAACTGCAGTTTTGTAGCTTGCCAGGGCAAAGAAACCCTGAAGTCTCACAAAAGGCCTAAGGGCATGGAGAGGGCCCAGTGCTGGCCTTGGAACAATAATCACAATGAAAAATTCAATTGTCCCCTAGCCAAAGGAACAGGTGGGATATGAGGCAGCCCCTACCTTCCACTGCAGAAAAAGAGCTGTATGCTGTATGGGAGTAGCTCGGAGGTGGTGGAAGGCAGGGGTAGCAGAGGAGCATGGAGAAGACACTGTTGACCAGGTGCTGTTGGAATCCGGGAAGCCTGGGATGGGGAAGGAGAGTACAGATGGGGGGTTGGAGGATGATAGGAGACTGGAGCCCCTGAGGAGCAAAGTGTTCCCTTGGAGGTGCAACCTGAAACTGGGGTACCACTGACCCCTCTGACTCACCAGCCTGGGCTCCCTTCCTCAGTGAGCTGCTGGGAAGAGCTGCCGACCTGTTCCTAGTCCTCCATCTCCACCACCACTTGTAGGCTATGTCTACACTGCAGAGTTTTTGTGCAAAAACTCGCGGAGCGTCCACACTACAAGTGCGGTTTTGCACAAGAAAAAGTACAGTAGATCGTCAGAAAACAGGGCTTTTTGTGCATGAGTTATTCCAAAAAGGCATGTGTGGCTGGACACCAGGCGTTTCTTGCGCAAGAAACCCCTATTAGAAAAAGCACAGGTGCTCTGATGGCCATTCTGTGAATGGCCATCCGAGCTTTCTTGCGCAAGAGCATCCATAGCAGTATGGATGCGCTCTTGTGCAAAACATTTTTGCGGAGGATCTCTTCCGCAAAAAGTTCTTGTGCAAGAAGCCTGCAGTGTAGACATAGCCACACTGTCACCAAGCCAGATGCAGTGATAAGCAGGTTTTCAAAACAGGTACGACAGCAACCAAGAAGAGACAGGTTACAGCCAAAATAACCACCAGCTCCCCTGCATAAGACCCCAGCGCTGTACTGTCCTGCCCTCATCCAAAATCCAACCAGTATGAAGTTGGTACCTGGGTTGCCCCTTTCTCAAATTGGGGAGGACAATGAACACTGTAGCTACTGTGGAAGCAGGACTAAGGGAGAGGGGGATTTGGGTGGCCATTTCAGAGTTTGTCAGTAGCAGAGCAAGAGTCTGGTTCACTCTGACTCCTGCTAATGCGGCGAGAGCTAGAAGAGACGCTGCGTTCGCCTCTCTGCCTCGCTCTCCAAGATAAGAGTGGAATGCTGACCTCAGTGAGAACCTTGGAGATAAGACAGTGTCCGATGGGAATTGAGTGGGCAGGGAAGTAATTGTTTAATGTTATATGTAATGGAAAAGTATATATATTGGCTTTTAATTGTTTTGTATTTGAAGATCCACTTATGCTGTCTTCCCTTGCAATATTGCTCGAATAAACTGCCTCTGGCAACTTGTTGCTTAAACACAATGCAGAGTGAAGGCTCGTTATCTTCCACACTACCAAGTTAAGATTTGTTTTTCTCCTACATGCTTCATTTAAATGGATACTCAATTTAGATTAAAACATTAAAGAAGTTTATTAACTACAATGGATAGATGTTAAGTGATCATAAAGCACAGCAAACAGATCAGAGGCGATTCCCTAGCAAATAAACAAATGAAACAAAAATAAGATTACCAAAATAGCTAGATTGACCATGAATTAGCAGTTTATCTCCCTGACTGATGACAGAACCAACCTGGCATATACTCAAAGCACAATCTGCATTTCCTTTGCAGCTTGGGTAGGTTTTTTACAAAGCCCAGAAATCTCTTTGGCTGAGTCCAGCACTTCCCCTTGTTCAGTCTTTTTCCCCAGGCACTTCCAAGAGTCCTCTTGTGTGAGGAGTAAGGAACCACGGATGATGTCACTCCCTGCCTTAGACAGCGTTAGCCTACGGCTGGAAATATTTGTTTGAAAGCTTGTTTCTCAGAAGAGTTTGTGCAAAATGGACAGACACCCTAGAATAAACTCTAGAGTTATGGGGCCTGGGCACATGCCCTTGTGGAGTCATAGCATCCGTTACTTATAGGATGTCTGGAGCATTATCAGGAAGCCTCACCAGGTAGGAGAATTGTTCCCCCTCAAATTGATTGTTTTCCTTAGTGCTCCATGGCCCTGAACAGGTCATTTACTACCCAGCTGGGTAGACAGAAAGCATCCTGACACAGAGTCAATACTGACACAGAGTCAATATTCATAACTTCAGACACAGACATACATACAGGATAATCATATTCAGCAACTCATAACTTTTCCAGTGACATCTTACGTGACCCACCTTGCATAAAATGCCTCATAATGGGCTTAAATCGCAGCAAGGGAGGTTAGGTTGGACATTAGGAAAACCTTCCTGTCAGGGTGGCTAAACACTCAAATAAATTGCCTAGCGAGGTTGTGGAATCTTCATCACTGGAGATATTTATGAGCAGGTTAGACAGATGCCTGTCAGGGATGATATAGACCATGCTTGGACCTGCCGTGGGGGCAGGGGACTGGACTCGATGATCTCTCGAGGGTCCATTCCAGTCTAGTATTCTATGATTCTATAATTATGCTACAGTCATGTCATAATAACGTCCCTATGAAGAATGTGGGGTGCAGTGTTACGCAAAGTCCAGTGGTTCTTCTCACCAGTGAAACGTTTGATTGTACACAACAGGCAGACACAAAACTGAGAAAAAGTTGTGATGCCTCAGCTGTTGTTCTGTGGCTTGTCAGGACAAAGACACCCGGAGAGCTGCCCAAACACACTTGGGACCAGATGAGGTTTCATTGGTGGCGAAGGACCAATAATCACAAAGACTGATTTAATTTCAGGCGTACAGCCTGTTTGCCTGTCATGCCATCCCCTGCTCCCACAGCTCCCCTCACTAACCACCTGTCTGTGTACATCCAGCTCCATGGCCAAGAACCACCAGAGCTGCTTGCCAGACAGTGTACTTTTCCCTTCTCCTACAACCTCCAATGCTGCACACCTGTCCATGTCAGTCTGCCACTTCAACAACTTCCAGCCCTGCCACACACTGATATCCCTCACCCAGGACCAAAAGCAGGTGCCAGACTCAACAGTGACAGCTGAGATAAATATCTCCCAAGACAAGGCTAATTTCAGTGTCTGCCTGCACCAGGGAGAAGGGGGACATCAGACTGAAAAGCTGCTCTAGGGGCGAAGAGAACCCCAGCAGCAGCTCAGCCTGGGCAGGGAATGAGAGAAGGACAGACCTGGCAGGAGGAAGAGAGGATGTGGAGACTAATAGGAGCCAGGGGGAGTAAATTTTCCTCAAAACAACACACAGCTTTAACCTACTGCAGCTCGTTAGAAACCCAGATGTACCTTCCTAATGCTGCTTTTCCATGCTCATGGGAGAAAGGATGGACTAGACGGGAGATGAAAATCTGCTTAGTATGCTTCATGGTACATTACAGTCTGAGACTCCCCTCGGCCCCAGGAGATATTATACATTATATACTGCAACACACACACACACAAAGACACACACACACATTGTGTGTTCCTGGACTCCCACAGTGAGATTTCCAATTATGCGCGCGCGCGGACACACACACACACACACACACACACACACACTGTGTGTTCCTGAACTTCCACAGTGAGATTTCCAACCATGCGCATACACACACACACATACACACTGGGTGTGTCTAGACTGGCCAGTTTTTCCGGAAAATCAGCCGCTTTTCCGGAAAAACTGGCCAGCTGTCTACACTGGCCGCTTGAATTTCCGCAAAAGCACTGACTTCCTACTGTAAGAAAACAGTGCTTTTGTGGAAATACTATGCTGGCAAAAAGTCCCTTTCGCAAAACTTTTGCGCAAAAGGGCCAGTGTAGACAGCTGAGATTTGTTTTGCGCAAAAAAGCCCCGATCGCGAAAATGGCGATTAGGGCTTTTTTGCGCAAAAGCGCGTCTAGATTGGCCATGGAAGCTTTTCCGCAAAAAGTGCTTTTGTGGAAAAGCGTCCGTGCCAATCTAGATGCTGTTTTCTGAAAATGCTTTTAACGGAAAACTTTTCCGTTAAAAGCATTTCCGGAAAATCATGCCAGTCTAGACGTAGCCACTGTGTATTCCTGAACTCCCACTGTGAGACTTCCAACCATGTCTGGTTTCCTATAAGCCAGAAATATACTTTTATATTTACTGCCTTTTGGTGCTTTTCGGCTTCTCCCAAACCATAGATGCCAGAGCATGGAGTGAGCAGCTAAAAAAACAACAACCAAAAACACCTGTTCTCTTGATTCTTCACAACAGTGAAGGCCGTGAGTTTGAGATTTTAGCAACTCTCCTGCCAGCTCTTCTTTGGTCCAAATGAGTTCACCCATCCAAGAGGCCACAGGATGACTCCAGTCAAAGTCACTGGAGTCTCATGGCCATTGTAAATCAAGCTATGAATTTAAGCCCCACGTGTGGATTCAGGGTGAACACTTGGCAGATATTTGCCATTGAACTCAAAGGGCTGAACATTTCACACTTAAGGTACATCTATACTACAGAGGAAGGTCAAAGCCACCACTGTCAATCTTCCACGGTTCAAATTAGCAGTCTAGTTAAGACAGCTAATTTGAAGTGAGACGGACACTCCGGTCGATGCCAGTAGTCCTGCTTTCACAAGGAACAAGGGAAGTCAAAGGAAGAGTGTTCCTTTGACTTCCTGCAGTGTAGACAGCACTAAAAGTTGAGTTAAGCTACTTCCACTTCAGCTACGCAATTGATGTAGCTGAAGTCACGTAGCTCAATTCGACTTTGTCCTATGGTTTAGACATACCCTTAGAGTTTAACTTTCGGCTCTGAGCTGTTAAAATCACAGCTTCATTACCTGCTATGAAGAGCGCTATTGTACAGAGCACTGAAAGAGCCTGAAGGAAGCATCCAGTTTATATGGCTTTCCAAGTGAGGGTTGAAAGTGGACACTCCAAAATGCCATGATTTCACTTTCATGGAGGCAATGTGAATCCAGAGTGTTCTGCTGAGGGCAGAATGCTATGTGTGAAATTTCTGGTTACACAGGTGCCTACTGCCGAGATTACGGCTGCATTTATTAACATGGCAGCAAAGTTGCTGAATTGGAAATCTTGAGCGAACCAAAGGGAAACCATAGATGCTGGAGAGAGAGAACCACACAGAGAGAACCACACAGCCCAAAAGCAGAAGCCACCAAAAGAGATAAAAGGACAAGGAACTGATTGTTAATACACATATTTGTCTACATTATTTACAATGTTTTTAAAATTCCAATTTACCAGATAAATCCCTGGGTGTTTCTGACAATACTAAACAGTTCAAGTCACCATGCTGCTGAATTCCTGGCCCGACTGTTTGTAACTTGGACCCTTCCTCAGCCCTCAGCCCTAACTTTATTGCAGAAACAGGCAACTCACTGAAATCCTGCTCAGCAAAAAGAGGAAATCTCCTTCTGGTGACAGGAAGGCAGAGCCCTGAGAAGCAGCGTATGGATCTTATATGTCTCGCCCTCGCCGTACTGGACAGCAACATTTATAATTTCCCTGCACAGTCTCTGTGGACACTCATGTTGGCAGCACTTCCAGACAATTCACACAGCTCAGTGAGCAGCTGGAAGAGAAGAAAAGAGATCCAAGAGAAATTCAGCCTGAGAGCCTCCCACAGGAGCACAGAAATGATTTGCTGTTACCAGGGACTCAGACTGTCAGGGCAAACTGAGTCTTCCAGACTTAACAGAGTTGTCTGGTACGAACGAAACATCAGGGAGAAAAGGAATAGTCAAGGATTAGATGTACTCATTTATCTGTCAGCATTTCTGTTCTGATGCCCATCCTCATAGTATCAAAGGGTTGGATGAGACCTCAGGAGATCATCGAGCCCTGCCCAAAGCAGGACCAACACCAACTACATCATCCCAGCCAGGGCTTTGTCAAGCTGGGACTTAAAAACCTCTAGGGATGGAGATTCCACCAACTCCTTAGGTAACCCATTCCAGCACTTCACCACTCTCCTAGGGAAAGTGTTTTTCCTAATATCCAAACTAGACCACCCGCACTGCAACATGAGACCATTGCTCCTTGTTCTGCCATCTGTCACCACTGAGAACCACCTCCCTCCATCCTCTTTGGAACCTTCCTTCAGGTAGTTGAAGGCTGCTATTGAATCCCACCTCACTCTTCTCTTCTGCAGACTAAACAAGTCCAAATCCCTCAACCTCTCCTCATAGGTCGTGCTCCAGCCCCCTAATCATTTTGGTTGACCTCTGCTGGACTCTTTCCAATACGTACACACCCTTTCTGTTGTGGGGGCCCAGTATTGGACACAATATTCCAGATGTGGCCTCATCAGATTTCTTTTGACCCAGTCCTTCAATTTGTCTAGGTAACTCTGGACCCTATCCCTGCCCTCCAACATATCTACCTCTCCCCTTAGCTTAGTGTCATCGCAAATTGCTGCGGGTGCAATCCATCCCCTCATCCAGGTCATTAATGAAGATGTTGAACAAAACCAGCCCCAGAACAGACTCTTGAGGCACTCCACTCAAAACCGACCACCAACTTGACATTGAGCCATTGATCACTACCCTTTGAGCCCGACAGTCTAGCCAGCTTTCTATCTACCTTACAGTCCATTTATCCAATCCATCCTTCCTTAACTTGTTGGCAAGAAAGCTGTGGGAGACAGTATCAAAAGCTTTGCTGAAGTCAAGGTATATCATATCCACCAACTTCCCGATGCCCACAGAACCAGTTACCTCATCATAGAAGCTAATCAGATTGGTTAGGCATGACTTGCTCTTGGTGAATCCATGTTGACTTTTCCTGATGACTTTCCCCTCTTCCAAGCTTTGTTAAAGTCAAGGTAGATCATGTCCGCCACCTGCCCCATGCTCTGAGCACCTCTTCCTCCTCCCCCAGTTGACAAGCCCTGCTCTGAATCCCTGAGAATATGACATGCAATAGAAAGAGCCTCGCACCTCCTTGTTTCAAACACAGATTGAGAGCCAATCATAGAATCATAGAATCATAGAATACTAGGACTGGAAGGGACCGCGAGAGGTCATCGAGTCCAGTCCCCTGCCCTCATGGCAGGACCAAATACTGTCTAGACCATCCCTGATAGACATTTATCTAACCTACTCTTAAATATCTCCACAGATGGAGATTCCACAACCTCCCTAGGCAATTTATTCCAGTGTCTGACTACCCTGACAGTTAGGAACTTTTTCCTAATGTCCAACCTAAACCTCCCTTGCTGCAGTTTAAGCCCATTGCTTCTTGTTCTATCCTCAGAGGCCAAGATGAACAAGTTTTCTCCTCCTCCTTATGACACCCTTTTAGATATCTAAAACGGCTATCGTGTCCCCTCAATCTTCTCTTTTCTAAACTAAACAAACCCAATTCCTTCAGCCTTCCCTCATAGGTCATGTTCTCTAGACCTTTAATCATTCTCGTTGCTCTTCTCTGGACCTTCTCCAATTTCTCCACATCTTTCTTGAAATGCGGTGCCCAGAACTGGACACAATACTCCAACTGAGGCCTAACCAGTGCAGAGTAGAGTGGAAGAATGACTTCTCGTGTCTTGCTCACAACACACCTGTTAATGCATCCCAGAATCATGTTTGCTTTCTTTGCAACAGCATCACACTGCTGACTCATATTCAACTTGTGGTCCACTATAACCCCTAGATCCCTTTCTGCCGTACTCCTTCCCAGACAGTCGCTTCCCATTCTGTATGTATGAAACTGATTGTTCCTTCCTAAGTGGAGCACTTTGCATTTGTCTTTATTAAACTTCATCCTATTTACCTCAGACCATTTCTCCAATTTGTCCAGGTCATTTTGAATTATGACCCTATCCTCCAGATTAGTCGCAACCCTCCCAGCTTGGTATCATCTGCAAACTTAATAAGCGTACTTTCTACACCAATATCTAAATCGTTGATGAAGATATTGAACAGAGCCGGTCCCAAAACAGACCCCTGCGGAACCCCACTTGTTATGCCTTTCCAGCAGGATTGTGAACCATTAATAACTACTCTCTGAGTACGATTATCCAGCCAGTTATGCACCCACCTTATAGTAGCCCCATCTAAGTTGTATTTACCTAGTTTATTGATAAGAATATCATGCGAGACCGTATCAAACGCCTTACTAAAGTCTAGGTATACCACATCCACCGTTTCTCCCTTATCCACAAGACTCATTATCCTATTAAAGAAAGCTATCAGATTGGTTTGACATGATTTGTTCTTTACAAATCCATGCTGGCTGTTCCCTATCACCTTGCCACATTCCAAGTGGATGAAGGGGCCGACCGGGCGTGTATCACTGAGATCTGGCTGGGAGTAGAGGGAGACGCTGACCTTTCCCAATTGTGCACAGCTGGGTTCTTGATACAGCACCAGCCATGGCTCAATGGTCGGGGAAGCGGGTGTCAACTGTCTGTCGAGATACCATCTCACTGGCTTGGGCGTTGGTCCAACAAAGTGTTAGATTTGAGTGTTTGTACCTGATGTTCAGTGGCCGGGATAGGTTGGGCATGCTGCTTGTGTACCGTCCACCCCACTGTACGGCAGACACTCTGATCGAGCTGGCCGAGGTGGTCTCAGACGTGGCATTGAGGGCCCCAAGGCTTTTGGTTCTTGGGGGACTTTAATATTCACGCCAAGGCTGTCCTGTCTGGTCCAGCCCAAGATTTTATGGATACCATGATGACCCTAGGACTATCCCAAGAAATAACTGCCCCCACGCATGTTGCAGGTCATACACTCGATCTGGTCTTTTGGACTAAGAGTAATAGAGTTCTTGGGATAAGGGATGTGGTTATACTCCCTCTGTCATGGTCTGATAACTACCTGGTCAAGTTTAGACTATCTGCTGACCTTCCCCTCTGCAGAGGCAGGGCACCGATTAAGATGATCCACCCTTGGACACTGATGGATCCAGAGGGCTTCCTGATTTCCCTGAGGAATTGTTCAGCTGTTATGGTAAATGGTCCTGTCGATGCCCTAGTTGATATATGGAACATCGAGGTATCCTGGGCAGTTGGCATGATTGCTTCTAAGTGCCCTCTTTCGGCTAGTCTAGACAAGTTTGCTCCCTGGTTTTCTGGGGAATTGATGGTGGCAAAATGGTCTGTGCGACGGCTAGAATGCTGCTGGAGGAGAACTAGAGCTGAGTCCAATCGATTGCAGGTTAGAGCTGAACTGTGAGCTTACTCTGTGGTGGTGCTGACAGCAAAGAAAAGTTACTTTTCCACCCATATAGCATCCGCACAATGCTGTCCAGCGGTACAGTTTTGCGTGGTGCAGGGCCTTTTACAGTCTGGCACTCATGATGAAATGGAGGAGCTCTGGGCTTCCCGCTGTGATCTGTTTGTGAAGCACTTTGCAGATAAGATCGCTTGCATTTGGTCTGATTTGGACTCTGGCTGCTATGTAAGTGGGGTACAGAATGTGTTGAGCACAGTGCCCAGTCGTTTTTCTTTGGAACAGTTTCACCTATTGCAGACTGAGGATGTGGACAAGGTGCTTAGAGGAGTGCAACCGACCACGTGCTCGCTCGACCCCTGCCCTTCATGGCTTATTAAATCTAGCCAGATGGTTGCTTAGGTCCAGGAGATTGTTAATGCATCTTTTAGATCTGGTATGGTTCCTGCCACCTTGAAAGAGGCAGTGATAAAACCGTTACTCAAGAAGCCTTCCCTGGACCCACATGATTTAAATAACTATCACCCAGTTGCTAATATTCCCTTCTTGGACAAGGTACTTGAGTGGGTGGTGGTGTTGCAACTCCAAGCTTTCTTGGAAGAAACAGATTATTTAGATTCATTTCAGTCTGGCTTTAGGCTGGGTTTTGGAACTGAAACCGCCTTGGTCTCCTGGTAGATGACCTACTCTGGGAGGTAGACAGGGGGAGTGTGTCCCTGTTGATTCTCTTGGACCTCTCAGCAGCTTTTGATACCATCAAACGTCTGGCGGAGTTGGGTATCGGAGGCACTGTTCTGCAGTGGTTCCGGTCTTACCTCTCAGGACACTTTCAGAAGGTGGAGCTAGGGGGCTGCTATTCGACCTCATGGCAATTGTGCTACTGGGTCCTGCAAGAGTCCATCTTGTCCCCTATGCTGTTTAACATCTACATGAAGCCACTGGGAGAGGTCATAAGGAGTTTTGGAGGACGGTGCAGATGACACCCAACTCTATTTCCCTATGACATCAGAACCAGGAGTGGTGGTGTCTGATCTAAACCGGTGTCTGGAGGCAGTGACAGTTTGAATGAAGTCAAACAAGCTAAAGTTAAATCCAGATAAGACTGAGGTCCCGTGGATCAGGAGGCCATCTGTTCAGGAATATGGCCTGGCACCTGTTCTAGATGGGGTTACTCTCCCCCTGAAAGAACTGGTACACAGCTTGGGAGTCCTCCTGGACCTTTTTTAACATTTGAGAACCAGATTTCTTCGGTGGCCAGGAGTGGTTTTGGGCAGCTTCGTCTGATCTGCCAGCTGCGACCCTTCCTGAACAAGCATGACTTGGCCACGATGATCCATGCTCTTGTTACATCCAGACTAGATTACTGTAATATGCTTTATGTGGGGCTGTCTCTAAAGAGCCTTCAGAAACTTCAGCTGGTCCAGAATGCGGCTCCTCAAGTTTTGACTAATACCCGTTATACAGAGCACATTATGCCAGTGTTCCAGCAGCTGCACTGGCTTCCGGTATGTTTCCGGGCACAATTTAAGGTCTTAGTTATGACCTATAAAGCCCTAAACGGATTGGGTCTGGGGTATCTGAAAGACCATCTTCTCCCATATGAAGGATTGAGATCAGCTGGGGAGGCTCTGCTCAGTGTTCCCGCACTTATGGAGATAAGATTAACATCAACGTGGAACAGGGCCTTCTCAGCTTTTGCTCCCAGGCTGTGGAATTCTCTTCCTCAGGATATTTGCATGGTGCCAACACTAGCATTGTTTCAGTGTCAGGCAAAAGCCACCCTTTTTACTTGTGATTTTATTGGTGTTTGAGTCTATATGTGTATGTTCCTCATCTCAATATTTTTAGCAGGTTTTATGTCACACTGGGGTCTCGTATTTTAAATGTTTATATATATTTGTATTGTGTTTTTAAAAATGTTGTAAGCCACCTCAAATATTTTCAATAGAGAGGCGGAGTAAAAATATTTAAATTATAAATAAATAAATAAATAAATAATGAAGATAGGATGGGTGGAGGGTGAGGTTCAGGGTCACAGATGTGATGAAGGTGCCCAAAGTCCATGGCCCATGGGGCTCAGATTGTCAAAGGCACAAAACAAGGCACTGATTATAATGTAGGCCTTCACAACATTCTCTCTCAAAGAATTCCACCGAATAAGTCCAAAGAGTCCATCAATGGCTATTAGAGAGGATGGGCATGGATGGTGTCCCTAGCCTCTGTTTGCTGGCAGCTGGGAATGGACAACAGTCTTGATATTTACTTGTTTTGTTAATCCCCTTTGAAGCAGTTGACATTAGCCAATGTCGGAAGACAGGATCCTGGGCTAAATAGACCTTTGGTCTGACCTGGTATGGCTGTTCTCATGACTGAGAGGATATGGTATCAATCTATACAAAAATGACTGGTGTGAGAATGTGAAGACAGAAATGTTCACTCCTACATATCACAAAAGAACTAAGGACATTGAATGAAATTATTAGGCAACAGGTTAAAAAGAAGAAGAAAAAGCAGTATTTCCTCATAAGATGCGCAAACGGTGGAACTATTTTTAGGGGATGTTGTGATAGTGAATACAATTTTGAATTCTGCTAAGACCTAGATAATTTCATGGAGGATACGTCCGTCAATGGCCTGTAGCCAACATGTTCAGGGACATAACCTCATGTTCTGGATGTCGTTGCCTCTGAAATCTTGGATTAGATGATAGG
The DNA here is from genome assembly GCA_019425775.1 of Rafetus swinhoei. Classification (NCBI taxonomy): domain Eukaryota; kingdom Metazoa; phylum Chordata; order Testudines; family Trionychidae; genus Rafetus; species Rafetus swinhoei. Next base: position 9,350,192 of record CM033437.1, on the reverse strand, counting down.
AGATGGATCCCTGTGTAATTTCCCTGTTCTGTTCTTTCCCTGTAAAACACCTGGGCACTGTCAGAAGACAGGATTATGGACTAGATGGACCATTGGTCTGATCCAGGGTGGTGTTTCTTCTGTTCTTATCTAAGTCTCCTTTGTCTTCTCTGGGTGAGGGACCTCACAGACAACGGGGCCCATATGCATCACTACCTCAAACAGTTCCTGCAATCAAACCAATAATTTGACCTGCAAGTTGAGTAGTAAAAATAACATTCAGTCATCCCATTTGAACATTTGCAGCTGGACTCCTTTGTTATAGGCTTTTTCTGATAGCAAAAACAATGCCTGAGAGCAGTTGGTTCTATTGTTTTTGTTTGGGATCCAAGGCTACAAACTCCTTTACTGTCCCCATGACTGGGAAATCTCTCTCTGAACCCAACAGCTGGTGGATGGTAAATCACTGGGCTGAATGTCATGGCCATCAATAGATGACATGGTTCTTACTTGTGAAGTGAAGTTACATCTTTGATCTGTAAAGAGTTCTTGGGATATTACCACAAGGGAGAATAATTTTTTACGCTCATTTGTGATGGTGGGCAGCCCAGTATGAGGTTGTTCAAGATAAAAGAAGCCTGCCTCGCCCTATGGTCTAGAGGGTACTGGGTCCTGCCATGAGGGCAGGGGACTGGACTCGATGACCTCTCGAGGTCCCTTCCAGTTCTAGTGTTCTATGATTTTATTATTCTATCTTCATCAAACCACCAGGAACCAGGCTACGTCCTGTAAAGACCATAGAAAAGAACAGCAGTCCTGCAACCTCCTCTTTGCTTGCCCGCTACGCTCTCCCACCTCAGTTAGTGCTGAGTCTCTTCCTTGAGGGCAGAGGGTACATACTGGCAGGAAACAGGAAGTTCTCCCAACATGCCACATTTCATAGTCTACAAATTGTAGTTCCCAGAGTGGAGGTTGATGCTCACAGGTCTTTATGCAACAGATTCATTGGGGGAGAACAAGGGAGTAGCTTTGAAACATGTATTGTGCAGTCATAATGAGGATATATTGATACCTCATCGTGTTCCTCAAGAGGGGCCCCAGAAATTCCATGCCTATTCTTTCAAATAGGTTAACACCAAGTCAGATTAGGTTATTAAGGCAAGTTGACTGTCAGTACATGAACATGGCAAAGTTGTTGTTAGTGTTCTAGGCTGTAGATATTTACCGAACTATATTCCAGCTAGTGTGGATGTATCTCAGGGTATGTCTAGACTACATTGTTTTTTCGAAAAAACTTTCCCTGCATCCACACTGCAATTGCGTACTTTTGAAATTAAATTGAAAGAACGCAGGTTTTTTTTCAACATCGGTAAACCTCACATAACGAGGAAGAACACCTTTTTTGAAATAGCTCTTTTGAAAAAAGGCATGTGTGGATGCAGAACAAGGACATTTTTTCAAAAGGAGTGGCAATCGAAAAAAGCACAGGTGCCTTGTTGGCCATTCTGTGACTAGCAATCAGGGCTTTCTTTCAAGAGAGCGTCCATGCAGTCTGGATGCTCTCTTTCGAAAAGCAGAATGCTTTTTTTTATCTGGTTTTGAGGTGTGGATGCTCTCTTTCAAAAGAAGCTTGCAGTCTAGATGTACCCCCAATGTAATATAAGATGCTATGACAAAATAATAGATCTCACACTAAAGACACTGCAACGATAAATTAAAGATTGATTAACCAAGGAAAAAGAAGTATAACAAGCTTAGAACAGGTAAACACACCCACCCACCAATGAGTTATAGGTTCCAAAAGCAGATAGAAGCCACTCTAATATGAAAGCTCAGTGTGTCCATTAAGACTAACATAGGCTAAGCGGCTGGGGATTCTGCGCTTATGCTTAGAAATCGTTCACCCCTCTGAATCCCAGCAGCATGAAGAGACTGGGTTCCTTCTTGTCAAGGATTTTTAGTCCCTTCCCCCAGAGTTCATGCTGATGGGACAAGTCCACCTGCACATCTCCTCAAATAAAGCGTTTTGTCCTCTGATATTCACGTTTCTTGTCTGGTGTCCGTGGACCGTCTCTTGTTGGCCAGGAGATGTTACCTTTTGGGGAAAACCAATATCACCCACATGGTAATGCTTCTCCCCTGACTTTTGGGGCTGGGTTTCCTTTTCCATAGCAAACACTTTTATAGTGACAGAACACTTGCATATTACCTTTAACAAGAGCTGCAGAAGTCACCATTAATGCCAGCAACAATTTACAAGCATTTCATAAACTGCGACATAAACACCCTTTTTGTCAATCTAATGCCCATGTTGACCATACCACCACCGAGGTGAGCTGGAGACATTTCCAGCCAGACATCTGTCAGCATGCAGTGAGGCCTAGGGGGCTTGGCAGGAGGTGGCACCTGGTTTGCCCATGTCGACGCATGCTTCGATAGAAATGAGTGCATTGGAGCAGGCCAGGAGGACACCTTCCATCAGAAGCTGCTTTGCCGAGCGTTGCTTTTTATTTGTAAACCATAATGCAGCGTCTCCACATCACCTCAGCACATAGGGAGGGGCCCCCAGGCAGATCCACTGACCCCTAACCTTTCACATCAGAATGCTGGGATATGAAAGCCGTTTCCACCATCCCTTTGGCTGCCATCCCATCATTTGATCCTGACAGGTTGAGTGAATTTCAGAGGGTAAAGGACTGTGTATTACAGCTGCCTGGGCTGTAAGTTGTAGGATGCTGCTACATTTCATTTTAAATTGCCTTTGGTCACAAACCTTGTGGCAGCATTCCCTAATAGAGTTCAGATGACATGAACGCCAACAAACAAACCCCACATTAATTGTTAGGCTGAACAGTCTGCAAGACTCAGTTTAGCCTGGGAATCCGAGCCCCTGGTGTAGGCAAATTATTTCTTCTCTCTCAGGGGAGGCTCTCCCGTTAAAGTTCCCTGGGCTCTAATTTTTACCCTGCTCACAGAGCTGAGGGAATCGTCTGGGAACCCTGCCAACATGAGAGTCCACAGAGACTGTCCAGGGGAATGATAAAGATCGGGCCCTTCAGGGCGAGGGTCATACACGTGAGAGTCACACGCTGATGCTTAGGGCTCGGCCTGGTTTTTGCAGAGGAGATTTCTTCTCTCTGCTGAGCGGGAGTGTGGTGAGTTGCATGTTTCTGGCAATCGAAGGGCAGGGAAGTAGGCATCGCTGAGGGCGGTGAAGGCAATCAGGGGAGGACAGGGACAGGTGAGCTGTGCTGGAGGCTGTAGGGGCCGGGGCGGGGTGAACTCAGACAGAGGAGCAGCCCTGGGGAGGTGGAATTTTATCTTTGTAATTGTTGGTCCAAGGCTGGTGCTGAGACCTTTTCCGTTTGGGTGGGTCTCCGGATCCCTTCGCCCTGGCTGGCCACAGAACTGCAGGCGGGGTGTTTCCAATAGCTGTTGAATATGAATTACATCACCCCAGGCATTTCTCTGGTGGAAAGAACCAGATTTTTGCTGCTTCCATCTCCCAGAATTTTGTAGCCTCCTTCCCCAGGCCAGGCTGCCCTGGTTCCAACACCACACCCGTCGCCAGTGTCTTCTCCACACTCCCCAGTCGTCCCTGGCTCCCACAGCCTCTTAACCACCCCAAGCTTTTTACAGCTCTTCCTCTGCAGGGGGTGAGGTGCCTCCCATAACACCTGATCCTGTGGCTGGCGGGCAATCAGTGACTGTCTCTGACTGGTGCCAAATATTACACACAGAGAGGCAAGTACCAGGGAACCCTGTGCTGATGTCTATGGGTCTTAGAAGAATGAGGACAATGGGCCTCCATCCATCTGTGGAGCTTGGGCTTGGAAGTACAGAGAAAAATGCCTTCAATAGCCTGAGGCGGGAACATTCAAGGAAAATGCCTGCAGCTGACTCCTGGGGACATGTTCCTAGTTTCCGAGGCCAGAAGGGACTATTGTGATCATCTAGTTTAACTTCCTGGAGGGCACAGGCCAGAGCATTTCAACCCAAATTATTCCTCGAACAGGTCTGTGAGAGGAACATCCAACCTTGATGTAAAAATTCTCTGTGATGGAGAATCTGCTATTATCCTTGGTAAACTGCCCTAATATTTACTGTCACCACTTTAAAAATTGTTTCACACAGGTAGCTGTGTTAGTCTGTAACTGAAAAAATAATGAATAGTCCTGCCACACCTAAGAGACTAACAAAAAATGTAGATGGTGTCATGAGCTTTCGTGGGTACGTACAACCGACTTCTTCAGATGACTGAAGTAAGGAGTCCGCATGCCATATTTCCAGTCAGAATTTCTCTAGCTTTCTGCCTGTGGATCATGTTGCAGACTGTTATCTACTCACCCCTTTATCATCTTTCTTAAGCTAAAGACTTTGTCATTTTAAGTCTACCACTATCAGACAGGTTTTCGGACCTTTTAGTCATTCATGTGACTCTTCTCTGAACCTGCTCCGGTCTATCAACTTCCATCTTTAATTGAGGACAGCAGAACTGGAGACTGGATCCTAGCAGCCGTCACACCCATACCGGTAGCGTGATGACAGCTTTCCTGTGGTGCTACTGTTACATGTTTCTGGGACTTGTGCTATTAGCACTATCCAACTGACATAACTTACGTCATCAACTAGTCACCAAACAACGAACACTCGTCCTCATGGTTTGTTCAACACTATAAATGACACCCCTACCAAATACAGAGATAAACCTTCTTGTTCTTGGATGTAGCTATCGTCATGGCTATATTCAAATATATATTGTCTGCTTTGCCATAGTTTACCAGCCAATCCAGATTTCTCTCAATCACTGACCCATCTTCTTTCTTATTTACGATTCCCCGATTTTCCTGTTATCTGGAAAATTTATCAATATTCAGCAGGAAAAGCATAAGCAACTGAGTTGGTGACACGTATCTCTGCTTACACCTGTCAGTGAACACCTGTCACTGATATCCAGGAACAGTTGGGTGCTTGCAAGAAAGTGATTCACCAAAAGAAACCAGGGAAGTAACCAAGGTGCCTATGTATGTGGCCTCAAATACCGAGACCCTTGCTCACTTCTTGCCCAGACCGTCTTAGTCAACAAGGATAATGTCTCTTTGCATGGGGGAAATTCAGCTCCATTCCAACATAGGAATTGCATTGTGTATCAGACCGATAGTCCATCTAGCGAGGGTGTCATCCTAATGCCTGACAGCTAGAGATTGGCTTTTGCCCTTGTAAACACAGTCATGTAGTCTTTCAAAAAGGAGTATTTAGCTGTAACTATGGTAACTGGATTGTCTCACTAAAGCAGGTAAATATTAGGCAATGTGAGGTAAATTAGACATTGAGTGAAGAGAACTCTTTTGAATTGCCACATTTCACCTCAATTGAATGCCCTCTTGATATCATGTTGTGAGACAGGAAGAACAGAGTTTCCATCTACTCTTCATCAGTCGGTAATTTATACATTTTTCTCATAACCCCGGCTATTCATTTCCTTTCCAAAGTAATTATCCCTATCGTAGGCCATATAACCCTGGCCTGCAGTCATTTTCCCTGCCGTCCCATGCATCCTTCTATCCTATTTGCAAAGTGTGCCTACCACTGTGCAGAGATGTCTAGAGAAGGGTGAAAAAGTGAATGATGGTTCCCATGGCCTTGTGTAACCCCCTTTGCTGTGCTTCTCCCTTCATAGATACCTGGAGCATTTTGGAGCCCAATCCACACACTGCCCCCTTCATGGAAGCTTTCAACCTCACCCCCTCTGAACCTTCATCCTTCATCCTAATGGGCATCCCTGGCCTGGAAAACGCCCATGTCTGGATTGCCATCCCTTTCTGTGCCTGCTACATTTTCAGCCTGTTGGGAAATTTCACCCTTCTAATTGTTGTTGGCAAAGAGCAGACCTTGCACAAGCCGATGTACCTGCTACTCTGCATGCTGGCGCTCACTGACATTGTCATGTCCACCTCTGTCGTGCCTAAGGCCCTGTGTATATTTTGGTTCAATTTGAAAGGCATTACAGTGGGAGGTTGCCTCACACAGTTGTTCTTCCTACATGCTGGTTCCATGACACACTCAGCCGTTCTTACAACAATGGCCTTCGATCGCTACGTTGCCATATGTGACCCTCTGAGATACACCACCATCCTCAGCAACACATGGATTGCTAAGCTAGGGCTTGTGGGTTTAACAAGAGCTGTTCTCCTCATGCTGCCCATCCCTGTGCTCCTGAGCAGGCTGCAGTTCTGTGACAACCGCCATATCCCCCACACGTACTGTGAGCACATGGCAGTGGCAAAAATGGCATGTGCGGATATCACAGTCAACAGGCTGTATGGCTTGGGGGTAACTTTTGTCGTCCTTGGGTGCGACCTTACACTCATTGGCCTGTCCTACTCTCAGATCATCAGGGCCGTCCTCAAAGTCTCCTCCAAGGAAGCCCACCAGAAAGCCCTCAACACCTGCACTGCCCACATCATTGTGATGCTGACCTCTTATACTCCCTTCCTCTTCTCCAACCTGACACACCGGTTCGGTCAGGGAATTGCTCCCCATGTTCACATCATTATGGCCAACCTCTACTTCCTCCTCCCTCCCATGCTCAACCCCGTCATTTATGGGGCCAAAACCAAAGAGCTTCGTAACACAGTGGGCAAATACACCCGCAGAAGGTGATCGCCTGGGGCCTTTGAGTTCAAACCTGAGTGATAAAAGGGGAATGGACAACTCTTCATTAATCAAGGGTGCCCTGACCCAGTGTGGCTGACCTCAGCATTGTGGAAGTTCATAGCCTGGGAACGTTCTTACACCTAATATCTTATCACTGCATCACAAATGTTACTTTCTGCATTGCAGTCTCCTCCCTCTAATCGTCACCTGACCTCGAAGCCCTGAGAGGCACTGGACAGAGCAGTTTCTTGATGAAGTGGCCCAGGGAGTGTGGTGGCAGCAGACAGCAATGACAGCAGGCAAATGCTACTTACAGTGTCCCCGGGCTGGGACCCAGAGGAGTGGGTAGGCCTGGGTCCCCCTCCCCCCAAACCCTCAACAGGTACAAAAAGGGGGTAATCATAGAATCATAGAATCATAGAACCATAAAGCTGGAAGAGACCTCAGAAGGTCATCAAGTCCAACCCCCTGCTCTAGGCAGGACCAATCCCAACTAAATCAACCCAGCCAGGGCTAGAAAAAGAAAAAGCCTAGTCGCAGGTGACCAACCTGAAAAGCCATCTGGGACACCTCCACTCCCAGAGCCAGTTGGGGTGGAGAAATTGCGCACACAATCTCAGCCACACAAAGGGGTGAGCCCCTTCATACCATCTCATCAGAATCCAGAGTTATAACAACTCCCGTCCTCTTGGAATGCACCCAACGTTAGAATTACTCTGCCCTCCATTGCCTTGGCGGGATTGTTTGACCGGACCTACAGAGTGAGGTCCAGGCCTTCATGTCTCCCCATGTGCCCACCCAAGCAGATTGAGAGAGATGCAACTCCAGGGAGAGGTTACTTATGACAGTGTAAATATAAACTGATGAAGTTTCAATGGATATTGTAAAGTGCACTTATTAATTTATTAACTCGTGTTTGTGGGGGCAATCTGGGAGTGTACAGGAACAGGCAAGCTGCACTGGGAGTGTGTAGGGGCAAGAGCACAGTGTGCACAGAGAGATGAGTGGCACAGGTGAAACATGATTTCCTTTGTAATTCATCGATTGGTTGAACAAGAAGTAGGACTAAGTGGACTTTTACGCTCTAAAGTTTTCTGTTTTATTTTAGTGCAATTATGTAACAAAAATCTGCATTTGTAACCTGCACTTTCAAGAAAAAAACTGCACTACACAACTTGTATGAGATGAATTGTAAAATACTATTTCTTTATGTTTTTTACAGTGCAATTATTTGTGATCAAAAATACAAAATAAGTTCTATATACTTTATAGCCTTCATTTGCAACTGAAATCAATGTAGTTGAAAATGTGCAAAAACATCCACAATATTTATAATACATTTAAATCGGTATTCTATTATTGTTTTACAGTGTGGTTAAAACAGTGATTCATAGTGATTTATTTTTAATTTAGTTAACTGCCACTAATTGCAGCCCCAATTATCACTGATATGAATATTAGGATTTTATTTAATCTAATAAAGTTTTAAATAATTAACAGTGGGGTAACAGATTGAAGTCAGGGCCCAGGATTTTGAATGTTATGCAAATGAGGGGCCAAAAGAGCATTGCTAATGAAGCCTATTGAATTGAGAAAGTTGCAAGGTTTTTTTTTTCTCATCAAGTGCTGGAGTAGCCTGCCAACAAACAAAAAATACTTCTATCAGTGGCAAGCTCGGAAGACATCAGAGAGCAGGCAACTTTCCCAAATGGTAGAAATAACTCAGCTTTTCAAACCACTCCTTAGTAACCCAGGCCTCGTCACAGTGAAAATTAATCTCAGTGTTGTGCACTGATATAGCAACAGCACCAGGTCATAAATAAGAGCACTCAGAGGCAGGCTACTTACTGGAGTTGTATACTGGACCAAAATCAATGTCACATCCAAAGCACAGGCCAATGTAGTAGTGTGTGTGTGTGTGTGTGGGGAGGGGGGTATGTATCTAATCATAGAACCATAGAGCTGGAAGAGACCTCAGAAGATCATCAAGTCCAGCCCCCTGCTCTAGGCAGGACCAATCCCAATATATATATAATATATAATATAACTCCCTTAATCCCTGCAGAGTTTCCTGATTATTAATGACCTGTCTGAGGGGATGGATTGCATCCTCAGCAAGTCTGTGCATGACACTAAGCTAGGGGTACAGATAGATACACCGCAGAGTATGGATAGAGTCCACAGTGACCTAGAGAAATTGGAGAACTGGGCCAAAAGAAACGTGACGAGGTTCAACAAGGACAAGGGCAGAGTCCTGCACTTGGGAAAGAAGAATCCCAAGCACTGCTACAGACTGGGAACAGACTGGCTTAGCAGCAGTTCAGAGAAAAGGTCCTGAGGATTACAGCAGATCAGAAAGGATGTGGCACTGGAGAAAGTCCAGCAGAGGGCAATGAAAATGTTAGGGGTCTGGAACACACGACTTATGAGGAGAGGCTGAGGGATTTGGACTTATTTAGTCTGCAGAAGAGAAGAGTGAGGGGGGATTTGATAGCAGCCCTTTACTACCTGAAGGGAGGTTCCAAAGAGGATGGAGAGAGGCTGTTCTCAGTGGTGACAGATGACAGAACAAGAAAGTCGCAGAAGGGGAGGTCTAGGCTGGATATTAGAGAAAACTATTTCCCTAGGAAGGTGGGGAAGCACTGGGATGGGTTCCCTAGGAAGCTGGTGGAATCTCCATCCCCAGAGGTTTTTAAGTCCCAGCTTGACACACCCCTGGCTGGGAGAATTTAGTTGGGGTCGGTCCTGCTTTGGGCAGGGGATTGGACTTGGTGACCTCCTGAGGTCTCTTCCAACTTTATGATTCTATTTCCATACATCATCTTCATCTATGAATGTTCTTCTTCCCCTTAGCTGCCACCTGTGTGTTTATGTGTATCAAACTGTTACATGAGATAACTGTAATGGGTTGCCCTTTTTTTGGATGCCACCTCTGTTGTTAGACACCGCCACCGGTGTGGTGCTCTGGCATCTGTTCTGCTCTCTTCAGTGTTGATAACCGTTCGGCTGCGTATGGTGCATGTGCACTCCCTGAATACTTGTGCTCTTTCTGAATGCTGTGCAGGCTCTGCGCAGGTAGCCAACACCGCAGACTTCTAAGAGCCCCCAATGACCACAAATCAGACAAGGTGCGAAAGCTCTGGAACCAGGTTTATTGTCAAACAACTTACAGTCTCTAGCACCCTGGGCATCTAGACCAGATGTCAACAGTTTACACTAGTACATACACAAGCCCTGGCAATGGCCTCAGCTCAGTTAGTGGCCAGGAGTTTCTGCTATCCCCTAGGCTGGACAAGACAGCCCCTCTGAGATACACTTTTATACACAAACACAAACAAGTTACACATCACTTCTTGCGCATCAAGGTGCCACCCTTAAACGTATTTGGTTGACATCCCCTGACATACTGAGATACCTCGCATTACCTTGTGTATGGTGGTTCAATCAAAATATCCCGATCCATCATGCTGTCATCCCGACCCTGTACTGAACCTGGGTCGGTATGTCCCTGTTATCTATGGGGAGTATATTGGTACCAAGCTGTTTCTGCAGCGAGATGTTCTATTACCATCCTCCTGGAATGTTTACGTACATGGCCTGTGCCTAGTCCTTCCTAGGTATGTGTCTTTCTGCAGTATCAGCAGCCCTGTCCTTGCCAAGTTTCTGTGAGCAGGACCTGCCTTCTGCTCAAAGCTTAGCTTTGCTTTATGGTAGTAAAGCATTGAATTGCTCAGGCCTGAGGCTTTACACCAGGCTTCCACTGTCAGGCCCTCATATTACTACAACAGATCCCACTGTGTCCATGTGTTGTGTCAGCCTGGGCACCTTTCTTGATGAACCAGACGATTAAGCTTCCTGCAACACACACAGGCAGGGCCTCATCCAACTTCAGGAGGGCAACCACTGAGATCAGTTCTGGGAAGAGTCAATTGGAGAAGTACAGCGAACAGCAACAAGAATGATTAAAGGTCTAGAAAACATGAGCTATGAGGGAAGGCTGAAATAATTGGGCATGTTTAGTTTGGAAAAGAGAAGACTAAGAGGGGACATGGTAGTGGTTTTCGGGTATCTAAAAGGGTGTCACAGGGAAGAGGGAGAAAAATTGTTCTCCTTAGCCTCCGAGGATAGGACAAGATGCAATGGGCTTAAATTGCAGCAAGGGAGGTTTCATAAGAGGCTTTTCTGAAATTTGGCCCATCTACACTAGGCCCATTTTCGGAAACCCCTCTCCCCCTTGGGAAGATCCCTTCTTCCTCATGGAATGAGGAATACAGGGACTTCTGAAAGACCAAAAAAAAAAATGAAGGCGCAAACGCGTTCCCTGGATGTGGCAGAGTTTTTCCGGGATACCTCCAGTATCCAAGAAAAACCCTACAATGTAGACGTACTCTGACTGTGAAATGTTCAGGGAGATTGGAGAAGTTATAAAAATTAAACGCTCAATAATAGTAGGAAATGTCATCTATCCCCATATTGACTGGGTACTTGTCACCTCAGAATGTGATTCACAGAGAAAGTTTCTTGACACTTTAATCAACTGCTTCTTGGAGCAGCAAGCACTAGAACCCACAGGGAGAGAGGCAATTCTTGATTTAGTGCTAAGTGGAGCACAGGATCTGACCCAAGAGGTGAGTATAGCAGAACCTCTTGGAAATAGTGACCATAACATAATGAAATGTAATGTCCCTATTGGTGCGGGTGGGAAACACTATATAACAGCCCACCACAGTAGCATTTCATTTCAGAAAGGGGGAGTACGCTAAAATAAGGCAGTTAATTACATGGAAAATAAAGATCTCCGAAAGATGCATAGAATTCTCTTTTTTAATTCGATAACTCAAATTACAAAAAAAAAACCCAACAAAAAAAAAACAGTATGAAGACAAATAAATACCTACCATGGTGAAGCTGAAAAAGAAAAGAAGTTAGAGGCAAAAGGGCATCTTTTAGAAAATGGAGTTTAAATTCTACTGAAGAAAATAGAAAGAAGCACAAATTAACAGCAAATGAAGCATAAAAATATAATCAGAAAGGCCCAAAAATGAAGAACTAGCTAAAGTCAAATGAGGGTGTTAAAACAGTCCAATGGGACCCCAAAATGTATGTCATTCAAAATAAATATATTGTATATTATTTATTCCTAAATGCATTCAGTGATGGACGTGAATATCCATATTTTGTGTAGAATTAGTTACTGATAGTTCTGTGGCACCTTGTGATAAAAGCCATGAAAGTTCACATTCACACAGGGGAAGGGATAGCTCAGTGGTTTGAACATTAGCCTTCTAAAGGCAGGGTTATGAGTTTGATCCTCAAAGGGGCTATTTAGAGATCTGGGGCAAATCTATCACCAATGGTACTTAGGCCTGCCATGAGGGCAGGGGACTGGACTCAATGACTTCTCAAGGTCCTTTCCGGTTCTATGAGATAGGTAAATCTTTATTTATGTATGATACTATATATATTTTTGTTAGTCTAAGGCTCCACCTGACTATCTGTTGTTTTTAAATTTACAGGCTAGCACAGCTACCCTTCTTAGTTACTGATGTCAAGGATGAAATATGCCTTTTAGAGCCTGTTTTCATTAGAAGTAGACTGCAAATATTTATTTATTTGTGCAAACGGTTCAAAACAGAGTTTGTGTCATTACATATACAGCCTAGCAAGAAGAATATTTTCTGGAAGTTCCTCTTCGATCTTATTGTGCAGTTTTGTTTTTATCATGTTCAACTGAGAAAATGATCTTTCAGTTGCACTGTAGCTAAAACGTAGTGACTGCAATGAAAGCACAGACAATCCATGTTCATTAACATCTTTGTCCTTGGTAGCATATATGTGTTCAAGAACTTCAATGCAAAACTAGTTAATTTGGTTTTTCGTAGCATGAGGCCAGTGAACCCCAGGCAAAACTGTGCAATGGTGCTCCAATTATCCAAACATTCCACTCAAAAAATGGCAAAAATGAGAGCTCGGGAACTCTGTGTCATGAGAAGCTGAGCACTGGAGAAGGACATGGTGCTGAAAAGTGACAGTCACCTAGATGTTTGGCAGGAATCGTTGTTTCACCTACTTCACAAACTTCAGCATGAAATCACAACACATACTTTTAATGCCTTTCACACGGGAATGGTTAGTGCATGTTTTGGAAGTTCCAACTTAAAAACTACTTCAAGAGCAAATCTGCAAATCGGTAAGTTATTTGTCCCAAAGTTGATATCATAGTGTAACACAGCACAATCATTCTCAAAAACACACAGTTCCATAAATCTCTCTCACAAGTGCTAGTAGAATGTCATCAATTCCAGCAGCAGCTTTTCCTGTAGCAGTGGTTTCCAGATGACACATTTGGTTTATCTTTCAGGCTTCCTGAAGGATTGGAAATAGACAAATCAGGTACATTTGATTCACCATAACCACTGCACATATGACAAAGAAATTCAGCATCATAGTTCCTTTGCTGGTCTTTACCTTTCTGCACATGAGAAGATGTCCGTTTGCCTTTTGTCACTTAGGTTTGAACTCAAAGGCCCCAGGTGATCACGTGCTGCAGGTGTATTTGCCCACTGTGTCACGTAGCTCTTTGGTTTTGGCCCCATAAATGATGGGGTTGAGCATGGGAGGGAGGAGGAAGTAGAGGTTGGCCATAATGATGTGAACATGGGGAGCAATTCCCTGACCGAACCGGTGAGTCAGGTTGGAGAAAAGGAAGGGAGTACAAGATGTCAACATCACACTGATGTGGGCGGTGCAGGTGTTGAGGGCTTTCTGGTGGGCTTCCTTGGAGGAGACTTTGAGGACAGCTCTGATGATCTGAGAGTAGGACAGGCCAATGAGTGTAAGGTCGCACCCAAGGACGACAAAAGTTATCCCCAAGCCATACAGCCTGTTGACTGTGATATCCGCACATGCCATTTTTGCCACTGCCATGTGCTCACAGTACGTGTGGGGGATATGGCGGTTGTCACAGAACGGCAGCCTGCTCAGGAGCACAGGGATGGGCAGCATGAGGAGCACAGCTCTTGTCAACCCCATTAGCCCAAGCTTAACTATTCGTGTGTTGCTGAGGATGGCGGTGTATCTCAGAGGGTCACATATGGCAACGTAGCGATCGAAGGCCATTGTTGTAAGGACGGCTGAGTGTGTCATGGAACTGGCATGTAGGAAGAACAATTGTGCGAGGCAACCTACCACCGTAATGCCTTTCAAATTGAACCAAAATATACACAGGGCCTTAGGCACGACAGAGGTGGACATGGCGATGTCTGTGAGCGCCAGCATGCAGAGCAGCAGGTACATCGGCTTGTGCAAGGTCTGCTCTTTGCCAACCACAATCAGAACCATGAAATTTCCCAATAGGCTGACAATGTAGCACATACAGAAAGGGATGGCAATCCAGATGTGGGCATCTTCCAGGCCAGGGATGCCCGTTAGGATGAAGGATGAAGGTTCAGAGGGGGTGAGGTTGGAAGCTGCCATGAGGTGGTCGATGTGTGGTTTGGGCTCTGAAAAGCTTCAGGGTCCTGTGAAAGGAGAAGCAAATCAAGGAGGCATGGGGTTACACGCTTATGAACGAAAAGTAGAATATGTTTGAGTAGAAAAGGGTGTGAACAATGATGTGGTAACATTTAAGTTTTCTCCATGGAATGTAGGTCATAAGCAAGTCAAGAGAAGTCCTTACAGTGAGCTCACCACACCACGTGACTAGACAACATCATGGCAGATGAACATCAATATCAACAGCTGCTCCTTGGAGGGGGAAAAAAAAAGCATATACCACACACACTTAGTCAGGTTCTAATTGAACTCTACAAACTCAGGACAGGTTTCTGGGTGTCTTAGTACCTGCTATGATACCTTACTCATAATGCAACCATGGACAGAACCTAAGCAAAACATTGGGATTCAGAAGGCGGGGCATAAAGAATCATAGAGAAAATGCAATGCCCTGAGAAAAGTCAGTCTGTGTATCACCCTCCTCAAGATGTCACTGTGCAGTGCTAGGCACACTTTGCAAAAAGGATAGAAGGATGCATGGGAAGGCAGTGGAAAATGACTGAGTGCCAGGGTTTTATACGGCCTGGGACTGAGATAATTACCTTGGAAAGGAAATGAATAGCAGGGGATATGAGAAAAGTGTATAAATTACTGACTGGTGAAGAGTAGATCGAAACTGTGTTCTTCCTGTCTCACAAAATACTATCAAGAGGACATTCAACTGAGGTGAAATGTGGCAATTCAAAAGAGTTCTCTTCACTCAATGTCTAATTTATCTCACATTGACTAATATTTACCTTCTTTGATGAGACGATACAGTTACCATAGTTACAGCTAAATAATCCTTTTTCAAAGACAATATATTACTGTGTTTTTCTAGGGCAAATGCCAATCTCTAGCTGTTGGGCATAAGG
Organism: Rafetus swinhoei; assembly: GCA_019425775.1. NCBI lineage: Eukaryota > Metazoa > Chordata > Testudines > Trionychidae > Rafetus > Rafetus swinhoei. Next base: position 9,335,148 of record CM033437.1, on the reverse strand, counting down.
GTGACACAGGGGCGGCCCGAGACGAGCTGCCAGCAACTGGCACCCCAGGCAGAATGGGCGATCAGCGCCTCCGAGACGAGCTGCCGGCAACTAGAGCCCTAGGCGGAATGTGCGATTGGCACCCCCACATCCAAAGCCCTCAACGGCAGTGCGTCATCATTGGGCGCCGCGTTGAACGAGGCTCCCTAGGTGACTGCCAAGTCTGCCTATATGCATGGGCCCCTCTGGGGTAACACCCTCACAATGGTCAACATATCCCCACAGCCACTGACTGCTGGGTTTGTTACACCTTCCTATGCAACACCTGGGTTTGTCGTTGTCACAGAGAGGATCCTGGACTAGGTGGACTATCGGTCTGATACACAACGCAATTCCTATGTTGGAATGGAGCCAAGTTTTCCCTATGGAAAGAGACATTATCCTTGTTGGCTAAGACTTTCTGCTCCTCAGAATGGGCAAGAAGCGAGCAAGGATATTGGTATTTGGGGCTACATATCTGCACCTTGGTTAATTCCCTTGTTTCTTTTGGTGAGTCACTTTCTTCTACAAACCTGGCTGTGCCTGGACATCAGTGACAGGTGTTCGCTGACAAGTATAAGCAGAGACACATGTCACCAACTCAGTTGCTTATGCTTATCCTGCTGTACATTGCTAAAGTTTCCAGATAACAGGAAAATTAGGGAATCGTAAATGAGAAAGAAGATGGGTCAGTGATGGAGAGAAATCTGGATTGGCTGGTAAACTATGGCAAAGCGGACAATATATATTCTAATATAGCCATTACGATAACTACATCTAAGAACAAGAAGGCTTATCTCTGCATTTGGTATGGGTGTGACAGCTGCTGGGATCCAGTCTCCAGTTCAGCTGTGCTCTGCAAATTTTGCCACCTCACTGTTCACCCCTTATTTATAAATGATCAAGAGAAAGGGATACACAGTGAGGTGGCAAAATTTGAGGATGATACCAAACTCCTCAAGGTAGTTAAGACCAAAGCAGATTGTGAAGAGCTTCAGAAAAATTTCACCAAACTAAGTGAGTGGGAAACAAATTGGAAAATGAAATTTAATGTCAATGTAAAGTAAAGCACATTGGAAAAAATAATCGCAACTATACATACAATATAATGGGGACTAATTTAGCTACAAGTAATCAAGAGAGAAATCTTGGAGTCATTGTGGATAGTTCTCTGAAAACATCCACTCAGTGTGCAGCAGCAGGCAAACAAACAAATAGAATGTTAGGAATAATTTCAAAAAGAGATAGAGAATAAGACAGAAAATATCTTATTGCCTCTATATAAAACCATGGTACGCCCACATCTTGAATACTGTCATACAGATGTGGTCGCCTCATCTCAAATATATATATATATATATATATATTGGCATTGGAAGATGTTCAGAAAAGGGGAACAAAAATGATGAGGGATTTGGAACGGGTCCCATATTAAGAGTGATTAAAAAGACAGACTTTTCAGCTTAGAAAAGAGGAGACTAAGGGGGATATGATAGAGGTCTATAAAATCATGACTGATGTGGAAAAAGTGAATAAGGAAAATGTATTTACATATTGCTACAATATAAGAACTAGGGGTCACCAAATGAAATTAATAGGCAGCAGGTTTAAAACAAACACAAGGAAGTTTTTCTTCACTCAGTGCACAGTCAATCTGTGGAACTCCTTGCCAGAGAATGTGGTGAAGGGTAGGACTTTAACAGGTTCAAAAAAGAGGTAGATAGCCATTGATGGACCTAAACTCCATGAATCTATTAGCCAGGATGGGTAGGAATGATGTCCCTAGCCTCTGTTTCTCTGGAGGTGGGTGACAGGGGAGGGATCACATGAGGATTATCTGTTGAGTTCCCTCCCTCTGGGGCATCTGGTATTGGCCACTGTCGGCAGACAGGACACTGGGCTGGATGGACCGTTGGCCTGACCCTGTGTGGCTGTTCTTATATTCTCATGTCCTCAGTTAAAGATGGATCTTGATACACCGATGGGGGTTAAGAGAAGAGACACAAGAAAAAGGAGCTGTAGGAAGCTTGGGGTGGTTAAGAGGCTGTGGGAGTCAGGGACGACTGGGGAGTGTGGAGAAGACACTGGCGACGGGTGTGGTGTTAGAACCAGGGCAGCCTGGCCTGGGGAAGGAGGCTACAAAAATCTGGGAGATGGAAGCAGCAAAAATCTGGTTCTTTCCACCAGAGAAATGCCTGGGGTGATGTAATTAATATTCAACAGCTATTGGAAACTCCCACTCTGCAGTTCTGTGGCCAGCCAGGGCGAAGGGATCCGGAGACCCACCCAAACGCACTTAGGGTTGATAAATTCCATCTCCCCAGGGCTGCTCCTCTGTCTGTGTTCACCCTCCCCCGGCCCCCACAACCTCCAGCCCAGCTCGCCTGTCCCTGTCCTCCCCTGATTACCCTCAGCCCCCCTCAGCATTGCCTGCTTCCCTGTCCTTTGATTGCCCAGAAACATGCAACTCACCATACTCCTGTTCAGCAGAGAGAAGAAATCTCCTTCCTGCAAAAATCAGGCAGAGCCCTAAGAATCAGTGTGTGGCTCTCACGTGTCTGACCCTCGCCCTGATGGGCCCGATCTTTATGATTCCCCTGGACAGTCTCTGTGGGCTCTCAGTGTGACAGAGCTGCTAGACAATTCCCTTGGCTCCATAAGCAGAGTAAAATTTAGACCCCAGAGATCTTCAGTTTGAGAGCCTCCCCTGAGAGAGAAGAAATAATTTGCCTACACCAGGGGCTCCGATTCCCAGGCTAAACTGAGTCTTGCAGACTGTTCAGAATAGCAACCTATGGTTTTTGTGTGTAATGTCATCTGAACTCTATTTGGGAATGCTGCCGCTAATGAAAGATCTGTGCTATCTCTGCAGGGGAAAGACGTTTGGAGAGTTGATCTACCACTCCCAAACTGATGGGTGATTTTACGGAATTTTGATGGCGACGATAAAGACATTGATAGACTGGCACCCCGAACACTGCACCCACCCTTCCCCCCCACCTCCTTTTGGATATCAACCCTCTGGCCCCACCCATTTCCTGAGGCCCCGCCCTTTCTGTGAGGCACCCTCTCTGCTTGCTCCATCCTTCCTGCCTCTGTCTCTCATTCTCCTCCACCCTCACTTTCTGGGATGGGGGAGACTTTGGGGTGAGGACTCATGCTGGGGGTGTGTGCTCTGGGGGTAGGGCCAGCTATATGGGATTGAGAGCATATGTGGGGCTCAGGGCTGGGGCTGAGATGCTCGGAGCACAGGAGGGGTGCAAGTTTCTGTTGGGATGTGGCTCTGAAGAGGGGGTCGGAAATGAGGAGTTTCGGGTGCAGGAGAGGAAAGGGCTGGGTCATGGAGTTGTGGTTTTGGGAGGGGAGTGGGGGGTTAGCTCTGTGATGGTTGCAGGAGGGTACTCTGGACTGGGGCAGAGAGCTGGGGAGCTGAGACCTGGTGGAGCTCAGCATGGCTCCTGAGAAACCACTGCCAGGTATCCGGGTTCCCTATGCACATGTGTTAAGACTCCTTCCCCACTCTGGCATGATAAATGCAGAAGTGGGTGCCTGCAAAAGTACCCCAAAACCTTCTCTTTCCAGGCTTTGGAATAAAGCTTCCCCCCAAAATCTTAAAAACCTACCTTTTGGGGCTAAAAATCCGCTGCCACCACCCAAGTAATGATAAGGAAACCAGGGAAGAGACCACTTGGGAAATCTCAGCCCTAAAGTAAAAGCCAGGACACAAAAAAATTAACCAATACCAGGTTAATAAAAAAGAAAGAGAAAGAACTTTTATTATCACCACAATACTCCTGTTACATACATAATGACTAGATGAAAAAGTCACCAATTAATAAACTCATGGGGAATTCCACCATGGGCCAAAACTTAGTTACAAAGGAGAGAAAAACCCATTTTAAATGCACAGACATCAGATTCCCATTCCCAGACCATAAAACAATAAAACCTAATGGATTTATCTAAACTTTACCCTACTTACAGATAGTGAAGAGTCTTTTTTTGGAGAGAGAGACATGTCTGTCTCCCTCAGTATCTGGAGAGAAACTGCCCAGGGACAAAGGAGGGAAATACCCAAAAATTCCTTTGTCCCAGTTTGAAATCCCTATCTGCATTTCTACTGCCTGAGCAGATACCTGGCTAGGTAAGGGACATAGTTAACCCCTTAGGGTATGTCTACACTTGCAGCCTAAATCGAACTAGGGCTGCAAATGTAGGCATTCGGGAATTGCAAATCAAGCCCGGGATTTAAATATCCCACGCTTGATTTGCATCTTCCCGGCCGGGCGCCATTTTTTGAAATTTACAAGCCCGAAGTAACTGCCCGCGTCTACACACGGCAGTGAAACGGGCTTTCGAAATAAAGCCCTAGTTCGAACTACCTGTTAAACCTCATTGCGGGAGGAATAACAGGTAGTTGGAAATAGGGCTTTATTTAGAACGCCCATTTCACTGCCGCGTGTAGACGCGGGCAGTTACTTCGGGCTTGTAAATTTCAAAAATGGCGCCCGGCCGGGAAGATGCAAATCAAGCGCGGGATATTTAAATCCCGGGCTTGATTTGCAATTCCGAATGCCTACATTTGCAGCCCTAGTTCGATTTAGGCTGCAAGTGTAGACATACCCACAGTCCCCAAGCTGCCGGCTAACCCTCATGATCATGACAACATGGGAGGCCAGGGAGGCTCTGAGAACTGCCCTCATGCCCACAGGAGTCAATGCCAGAGCTCTTATTGGTCATGATTCTCAATCAGTGGGAGCTCCAGAGCAGGCCATGGCAGTACGTGGAGCCCCCCCGACCACCCATGTGCCCAGGGCCTGCTGGGATTGGGCAGCCATCTCCATGAACCGCATGGAGTTAGGGATGGCAGGAAGCTTGCCTCTAGCACTGGACTCTTGCTATGCTGCTGATCGGATATCTACTGACCTGATTGGTGGTGCCAACCACAGCCTTCAGCGTCCCTTTATCACTGGCCATTCCAGTCAAATATGGACATCTGACAATCCTACTCAATCCACCACGTTTTCTCCCTTTGAACTGCTGCCTGGGAAGCACCCTCGAGGCTATCCAGACCTGACTATTTTTTTAATTGAAAAAAAAATTGAGAGCAGCCTTCAACTACTTGAAGGGAGGTTCCAGAGGCTGGAGAGAAGCTGTTCTTAGTGGTGGCAGATGGCAGAACAAGGAGCAATGGTCTCCAGTTTCACTTGAGGAGGTCTAGGTTGGATAGTAGAAAAAATTATTTCCCTAGGAGGGTGGGGAAGCACTGGGATGGGTTCCCTAGGGAGGGGGGTGGAATCTCCATCCCTAGAGGTTTTTAAATCCCAGCTTGACAAAGACATGTCTGGGATGATTGAGCTGGGGTTGGTCCAGCTTTGGGCAGGGTGTTGGATCCAATGACTCCTGAGGTCTCTTTCAGCCCTAGGATTCTAGGATTGGAGAATCATTCAAGAGCAGTAACCTTGATGATGAACAGAGTCCAATACATTTTCATTATGAAATTGCCTCAAGACTTTCTGGGCACACCTAGAAAAAAATTGCTTAATGCACCATAGGTAAAAGACAAGGCTGATAAAAAAGGAGGCCAGCTGCGAGTGTGGAAACTGAGTGACTGAAGGCCATTGTTATTTGCAGCGGCGGGCAAAAAGGCAAATAGGATGCTAGGAATTATTAAGAAAGGGATAGAAAATAAGACACAGAATATCTTACTGCCCCTGTATAAAACTATGATACGCCCACATCTTGAATACTGTGTACAGATGTGGTCTCTCACCTCAAAAAAGATATTTTGGCCTTGGAAAGGGTTCAGAAAGGGCAACTAAAATGATTAGGGGTTTGGAACGGGTCCCATATGAGGCGAGGTTAAAGCAACTGGGACTTTTCAGTTTAGAAAAGAGAAGACTGAGGGGGAATATGATAGAGGTATATAAAATCATGAATGGTGTGGAGAGGGTGGATAAAGAAAAGTTATTTATTAGTTCCCATAATAGAAGAACTAGAGGACACCAAATGAAATTAATGGGTAGCAGGTTTAAAACTAATAAAAGAAAGTTTTTCTTCACAAAGCGTGTAGTCAACCTGTGGAACTCCTTGCCAGAGGAGGCTGTGAAGGCTAGGACTATAGCAGAGTTTAAAGAGAAGCTAGATAATTTCATGGAGGTTAGGTCCATAAAAGGCTATTAGCCAGGGGATAGAAATGGTGTCCCTGGCCTCTGTTGGTCAGAGGCTGGAGAGGGATGGCAGGAGACAAATCGCTTGATCATTGTCTTTGGTCCACACCCCTGGGGCACCTGGTCCTGGCCCCTGTCGGCAGACAGGCTACTGGGCTAGATGGACCTTTGGTCTGACCCAGTACGGCCGTTCTTATGTTCTTATGTTATTCCCCAGTTTGCATTTCAATGTACTGCTTTGATGGCAGGGACTGTCTCAGATAGAGGCATCAGACTCCCTCAAAGATGAGGCCCAGCATGCAGAGAATAGCCACATTGGGTCAGACCATTTAGTCCAGTACTCTGATAGTGGCCAGTGGAAAGTGCTACAGAGGGAAACCAGTCTCCACATCGGGCAGTCAGAGGCGAGGACACCCAGAGCATGAGAGCGTGTCCCCGCACATTTTAGCTAGTAGCCATTGATGCTTCTGTCCTCCATGAACTTATCAGATTCTCGTTTGAACCCTGTCAGCGCCCTGTCCTTCACAACACCCCCCGGCAGACAGTTCCACAGGTTCACTGTGCGTTGTGTGAAGAAATCCTTCTTTGTGTTTGGCTTGTACCTGATGCCTATTAATTTAATGGGGTGCCCCCTGATCTTTGTGTTATATGAAGGAGGAAGCATGCACTGTCATCACAGTTTCATAGATCTGTATTGGGTCTGTACTAGGGGGAGGGATAGCTCAGTGGTTTGGGCATTGGCCTGCTAAACCCAGAGTTGTGAGCTCAAACCTTGAGAAGACCATTTAGGGACCTGGGGCAAATCTGTCACAAATGGTATTGCCATGAGGGCAGGGGACTGGACTTGATGATCTCTCAAAGTCCCATCCAGCTCTATGAGATAGGTGTATCTCCATATATTTATCCCCTCCTGATCATAAGAACAGCCATACTGGGTGAGTACAAAGGTCAGTCTAGTCCATATGTAGCCCAAGACCCAGTGGGCTTCAACAGCAGCCCTGAGAACTGCATGATGTGGATGACAAACTGTGGGATGTTGGGAGAACTTCCTGGTTCCTGCCAGGATGTACCCTCTGCCCCCAGCTGGGTCTCAGCAGGGACTGAGCTAGAAGGAGCATGCAGGCTGCAAGCACAGAGGAGGCTGCTGAACTGTGATCCTGTTCTATGTCTTTCTACAGAATAAAGCCTGTTTCCTGGTGGTTTGTATGAGTGGGTCTGGTCTGAGGTGCACTCACACAATACACAATGCAGAGCACCCCAAGCAGCCTCAGGCCTAGCCTCCCACTGCTGTGTAAGAAGTCACAAAGCTTCCCCTATGCTGAATAACCTCACACTGGGCTAGTGAACAGGAAGAGTTGCACATACACTGTCTTCTAAACTGGCCAATGCCAGATGCTTTAGGGGAAAGAGCAGAGGAGTTATTCATTCAGTGATCCTTCCCTGGTCACCCAGTCCCAACTTCTGACAAAGAGAGGCTAGGGACACCCTCCCTGCCCAACCTGACTAGCAATCCTCCTCTTTGGGTCTATGCTGTGGAACTCTTTGCCAGAGGATGGTGTGAAGGACAAGACTATAATTGGTGCCTGGTGCCTTTAACAAGCTGAGTCCGACTGAGAGCAGGTGGACGCTGGATAATGAACCCACATCTGCACCTATGAACTTTGCCTTCCCCGCTCCCCATCCTAAACATAGCTTGTGCATTTACTGTAGCTTAGCACAGGCTGCTCTCTGAATGGATTAACGTAAGAGCAGCCAGTCTGGGTCAGAGCAAAGGTCCATCTAGCCCAGTGTCCTATCTGCCGACAGTGGTCAATGCCAGGTGCCCCAGAGGGAGGGAACAGAACAGGGAATCCTCAAGTGATCCCTCCCCTGTCGCCCATTTCCAGTCCCTGGCAAACAGAGGCTAGGGACACCATTCCCACCCATCCTGGCTAGTATTAATGGACCTAACCTCCATGAATGTACCTAGCTCTTTTTTGAATCCCGTTAAAATTCTAGCCTTCACAACCTCCTCTGGCAAGGAGTTCCACAGGTTGACTGTGCGAAGAAAAACTTCCTTTGGTTTGTTTTAAACCTGCTACCTATTAATTTCATTCAGTAACCCCTAATTCTTATGTTATGGGAACAAGTAAGTAACTTTTCCTTATTCGCTTTCTTCACACCCGCCATGATTTTATAGACTTCTGTCATAACTCCCCCTAGTCACCTCTTTTCTAGCTGAAGTCCCAGTCTTCTTCATCTCTCTTCATACGGGACCCGTTCCAAAGCCCTAATCTTTTCTGGTGCTGTTTTCTGATTCAGCAAGCTGCTCCTGCCTTTGGCACAGCATTACGCTCTGAGGGGTTTATTACTGCGTGTTTGAAACAAGGATGTGCAAGAGCCTTTCCATATGCATGTCACCTTCTCAGGGATTCCACGCAGGGCTGCTCAGCTGGAAGAGGAGGAAAAGACGCTCCGATTCTAAGAAGACGGGGAGCAGTATGGAAATGCTGACAATAAGTAAGTGTAAGCCTCTGATCTTCCTTTTTTCTCTCCTGTTCTAGTAGTGCCAGACCCCTGCCCCAGAAAGACTTAATTTGCCCAGAAAATCACAGCCTCTGCTATCAATGCATCATTTCGCTCCCATGGGAAACTCTCAGCTGAAGTTCTCAGGGGTCTGTTTTCTGCTCTATCTGCTGCTCATGGAGCTGAGAGAACTGTCTGGGAGAGCTGCCAGCCTGAGAGTCCGCAGGGACCATGCACAAGAATCATAAAATCTCTGTCCAGCACAGTGAGCATCAGACATGTGAGATTCATGCAGTGATTCTCCAGGCTCTGCTTTCCTGTTGCAGAGAGGAGATTTCCTCTGTTTTCGGAGCAGGATATTGGTGAGTTGTCTCTTTCTGCAATAAACTTAGTGTTAAGGTCTGGTAAAGGTTCCAAGGTTTAAGCCAAGAACAATCAGGGCAGGAATTTACCGGCACAGTGATTTGAACTGTTTGGTATTTTTGGAAACACCCAAGGATTTACCTGGTAAAATTGGAAATAAAAAATAGTTTAGACAAATATTTGTTTTCCCCAATCAGTTCCTCGTCTCTTCCTGTGCCCTTTTGTGTGTCTCAGTAGCTTCCTTTTTTATGCTTCGTGGTTTTTCCTCCGGTTCCCCACAGTTCAGCAAGTTCCCTGCGCTGGGAGGGAGTGAAGCCCCAGCATCTGCACTGGGTTTGTGTGTCAGCAAAGGGTTCACAATAAGAACGGGTTGCACCCGGGCCAGGTTCTCCTCTCCCATTCTGCCTCCAGGGGGTCACTACAGATTGATACTGGCCTCTCAGAGAGCAAAATCAGGGCCCGAGTCTTTCAAAATGCCCATTTTTCATGCCCAGTCTAGGAACGCCACATAAACGGGGATTCCTACAGACGCTTTCGACACCCTAAGTCTCAATTGTCAACATGGGGTGCTAAAATGTAAACAGTAATGGTGAAATGTCTCCTCACCTCAAAAAAGATATTTTGGCCTAGGAAAGGGTTCAGAAAAGGACAACTAAAATGATTAGGGGTTTGGAACTTTTCCCATATGAAGAGAGGCTAAAGCGACTGGGACTTTTCAGTTTAGAAAAGAGGAGACTGAGGGGGGATATGATAGAGGTCTATAAAATCATGAGTGGTGTGGAGAGGGTGAGAAAAGTCATTTATTAGTTCCTATAATAGAAGAACTAGAGGACACCAAATGAAATTAATGGGTAGCAGGTTTAAAACTAATAAAAGAAAGTTCTTCTTCACACAGCGCGTAGTCAACCTGTGGAACTCCTTGCCAGAGGAGGCTGTGAAGGCTAGGACTATAACAGAGTTTAAAGAGAAGCTAGGTAATTTCATGGAGGTTAGGTCCAATAAAAGGCTATTAGCCAGGGGATAGAAATGGTGGACCTGGCCTCTGTTTGTCAGAGGCTGGAGATGGATGGCATGAGACAAATCACTTGATCATTGTGTTCGGTCCACCCTCTCTGGGGCACCTGGTGCTGGCCACTGTCGGCAGACAGGCTACTGGGCTAGATGGACCTTTGGTCTGAGCCAGTACGGCCGTTCTTATGTTCTTATGTTCTTATTTAATGTTAGTGCCATTAAGTTCAAAGGTAGAACTCCCAACCGGGCCAGGAATTCACCCAAAAGCCATATGTAGGGATTTAAAAGAATGGCCTATTGTACACAAGTGTGTGACCTTCCAGTGACTTGAACTAGAGTCATCCTGTGCCCTCTAAGAATGTGTAAGCTCATTTGGACTGGAGATGAAATGTCAGGAGAGTTCCTGAAATCTCAAACTCACAAGCTGAGGGGTTCGACATAACCGCGAAAACTGAGGCATAACAAGGCCTTCTGGGTTAGGGCCTGCCTCGGACTGCATAGAACTATGGCTTGTTTAGCTTACAGAAGAGTGAGGGGGGATTTGGTAGCAGCCTTCAACTTCCTGAAGGGAGGTTCCAAAGAGGATGAAGAGAGGCTGTTCTCAGGGGTGACGGATGGCAGAACAAGGAGCAATGGTCTCAAGTTGCAGTGGGGGAGGTCTAGGTTGGATATTAGGAAAAACGATTTCCCTAGGAAGGTGGTGAAGTATTGGAATGAGTTACCTAGGGAGGTGGTGGAGTCTCCATCCCTAGAGGTTTTTACACCCTGGCTGGGATGATTTAGTTAGGGTTAAGAACATAAGAACATAAGAACGGCCATACTGGGTCAGACCAAATGTCCATCTAGCCCAGTAGCCTGTCTGCCAATAGTGGCCAGTGCCAGGTGCCCCAGAGGGGGTGCACCAAAGACAATGATCAAGCGATTTGTCTCCTGACATCCATCTCCAGCCTTTGACAGAGGCCAGGGACACCATTCCTTACCCCCTGGCTAATAGCCTTTTATGGACCTAACCTCCATTAATTTATCTAGCTCTTTTTAAACTCTGTTATAGTCCTAGCCTTCACAGCCTCCTCTGGCAAGGAGTTCCACAGGTTGACTGTGTGCTGTGTGAAGAAGAACTTCTATTAATTTTAAACCTGCTGCCCATTAATTTCATTTGGTGTCCTCTAGTTCTTACATTATGGGAACAAGTAAATAACTTCTCTGTATTCACCCTCTCCACACCACTTATGATTTTATATACCTCTATCATTGGTTGGTCCTGCTTTGGGCAGGGGGCTGGACTCGATGTTCTCCTAAAGTCTCTTCCAGTGTCTGCTATTAAATCCCCCCTCAGTCTTCTCTTCTGTAGACTAAATAAGACCAAATCCCTCGACTCCCCTCATAAGGCATGTACTCCAGCTCCCTAATCATTTTTGTTACTTACATGAAGGGTCTCTCCTTGTGAAATTGAAACCTAGGGTGTGTCTAGACTACAGGGTTTTGTTGACAAAAGTGGACTTTTGTTGACAAAACTATACCTGCATCTACACTACCGCCAAGTTCTGTCGACAGTAAGTCGACAGAACGCGGCAGTTTTGTCGACGGCGGTAAACCTCATTCTACGAGGAATAACACCTTTTGTCGACAGAGTTCTGTCGACAAAAGGCACTATTGCATCCACACTGTGCTTTTTCAAAAGAGAGCGTCTAGACTCTCTGTTGAAAAAGCGGCTTGCTTTGTCGACAGAACTGGCTGTAGTCTAGACGTACCCCTAGAGTCACATTTCCAAGGGGCCACAGTCACATGAGAATTTCTCACCACCGCTCTGAATCCAACATTATCATGAATAGAAAAAAAAAAGCCTTCAGTAAGCTCAGGCACAACTCTGTGGGCAAAATGTCCTGGGGACATATGAAGAGATTCCAAGGCCAGAAGGGACCATTGTGATTCTCTAGTTTGTGTAACACAGGCCTGAGTATTTCCCCAAGATTATTCCTAGAGCAGGTCTCTGAGACAAACGTCCAAGCTTGAGCAGTCAAAAGAAGTTTTCTAACCTTTTATCTCAATTCTTCCCTGAATCCTCTTTAGCGTCCATCTTTAATCATGGAGACCAGAACTGGATGCAGGATTCCAATAGCAGACCCAGCACGGCCAAGTGAAAAGATAAACACCCTTCTCTACCTCTCCGCTGGTTGTCATCCCAGGGTCACATTGGCTCTTTTCGCCACCTGAAACACACTGGGAGCTCTTGTTCAGCTTATGATCCCTTCACACCTCAAAATTTTGTTCACAGTCACTGCTCTGCCAACAACCATCCCCCATCATGTAAGTATTACCTAAATTCTTTGTGCCTAGAAGTAGAAAGATCTACATAGCTACGTGAGAACAATCATGGCGGGGGTAATTTAGTTGGGGTTGGTCCTGCTTTGGGCAGGGGGCTGGACTCGGTGACCTCCTGAGGTCTCTTCTACCCCTACGATTCTATGATTGTTTGCTTTGACCCAGTTTACCAATATATCCCGATTACTCTGCACCGGAGACTAATCATCTTCATTACTTATGATCCCCCAATTTTGTGCAATCTGCAAATTTCACTAATATAGAATCATAGAATATTAGAACTGGAAGGGACCTCAAAAGGTAATCAAGGCCAGTACTCTGCCCTCATGGCAGCACCAAGCATGGTAGTCATCTGTCCAACCTGCTCTTAAATATCTCCAAAGATGGAGTCCACAACCTCCCTAGGCAACTTATTCCCATATTTAACCACCTTGACAGTTAGGAAGTTTTTCCCAATGTCCAACCTAAACCTCCCTTGCTGCAGTTTAAGCCCATTGCTTCTTGTCCTATCCTCAGAGGCCAAGGAGAACTATTTGTCTCCCTCCTCCTTGTGACACCCTTTTTGATACCTGAATATTCAGGCAAGAGAAGGGCGAGCAGCTCAGCAGATGACACATGTCTCCATTTACAAGTGTCCGCTCACAGCTGTGACTTATATCTCAGACACAGCTGGCTGGCTGCAAGAAAGCACCTCACCAAAAGAATAAAGGGAATTAACAAAGATGGAGGCCTCTGCCCTAAATATCATTGTGTTTGTCTTGCCCTTTCTGTTGAGCAGAGTCATAGACCCACATGAAAATGTCTATTTCCATCTGGGAAACTTGGCTCCTTTCCAGTAAAAGACTGTATCGTGGATCAGATCTATGGTCTATTGAGACCAGTGTCTTCTCCTTGACAGCAACAGCCTCAGGTCCCGCAGAAGAAGGTCCCAGAAACCCTCCAGTAGGTAGATGCAGGGAGATGATCTCATCCTCATGAAGGGGTCACCCTAATGCTTAATAGCTAGAGATTGGCTTATGCCCAGGAAAACTTGGGTGTACTGACTTCCCGAACTATGTCTTTAGATGCAAATTCTGTAACTGCATAGTCTCATTATCATCAATGTCCAAACCCTTCCTGATTCTTGCTTCACTCATGGCTTCAACTGCCTCGTATGGCAAAAAGTTCCTCCATATAAGTACATATTGGGGGTATGGCTATACTACACAGTTTTTCCGGGATACCTCCGGTATCCCGGAAGACCTGTTCTGCATCCAGAAAACACGTTTGCTCTTCCGCTTTTTTTGTGCAAGAGCAAACACACTCTTTTGGAATAAGGGGGCTTTCGAAAGGTTTTTTTTTTCCCCCCAACATTTGGCCGAGTCTAGATGGGCCAAATGTCGTAAAAGTCTCTTCTGACAAAAGAATTGAAAAAGGCGGCAGTTTAGCCATACCGAGTGAAGACAGCATTCTTTTTTATATGTTGTAGATTTGCCATATTTATGTTTAATTGACTAGCCTCATGATCTTGAGTTATGAGACAGGGAGAACACATTCTCAATCTACTCTCTTCCAGCCAAAAAACCCACCAAAACCTTGAAAAGCAACTATGGTTCTGTAGCACCTTACAGACTAACAAAAATATATAAATAGTATCATGAACTTTTGTGGGCACAACCCACTTCTTCAGAAGACAAATAGAAAAGCAGAAAAAGAGGAGAGAGGGGCAGGAGAAAGAAAGAAAAAAACATTGTCAATTAAAGTGTCCATGCTAAATGACATTAATAGAGTGGACTGTAAGTGCCCGATACTTTCCCTTTGATGTCATCCAAGTGTTGAATGTAATGGCCCATCTAGCTCATCTCTTTCCCTAAACGTAGTCTTCATATGCAAATTTGATACGATCATGCTTGGCTTGAACAAAGACATGAACTGGATGCGCCATTATATTCAACACCGAAATGACATCAAAGGCTAAGTATCAGAAACTTACAGCCCACTCTGTTAGCCTCATTTAGCATGGACACTTTAATTGACAAGGTGTTTTTTCCCCTTTCTTTCTCCTGCCCTCTTTCCTCTTTTTCTGCTTTATTTTTCAAACTCTGTGCCCCTTACTCCATATTGGTCATCCAAAGGAGTGGGTTGTGTCCCCAGAAGCTCATGATACTATTTACATATTTCTGTTAGTCTCGAAGGGTATGTTTTCACTATGGAGAAAATTGAAGCTACCGCTGTCGATCTTCCAGGGTTCGAATGAGTGGGTCTAGTAAAGACAGCTAATTCAAATTGGGAGGGGTGCTCTGGTCAATGCCGATAGTCCTGCTTCCATGAGAAGGAGGGAAGTCGAAGGGAGAGCGTGCTCCCTTCAATGTCCTGCAGTGTGGACAGCGCCAAAAGCCGAGTTAAGGTACTTCAACTTCAGCTACGCAATTAACGTAGCTGAAGTTGCGTATCTTAATTCAACCTTATCCTATAGTGTAGACATTCTCTAAGGTGCTACAGGACCATTGTTGTTTTCTAAGGGTTTTTTTGTTGTTGTTGTTGTTATAGACTAACACGGCTATCTCTCTGAGTCTCTCCCAGCCAGAACTCCCTATTTCATATCTTTTGTCAGGCAACAATCTCAGTCCCAGGCATTCAGAGAGTTTCCCCAGACCCTTGATCATTCTCTGCACACTCTTATTTTGCAATTTCCTATGTGAGGATGGCACTCTGCACTGCACAGAGGAGTCCAGAGCAGGGTGAAACAACGACTGATTTCATGGCGCTTCATTTTCTGTAGGATTCCCCATCCCACTCCTCCTGGATGCCAAGGGTGGTTGCTGTTTGTTGGTTGTTGTTGTAAGTTTCTGTCAGAGCTTCCACTGCAAAGAGGGTTTCACAGAGATCAGTACCATGATGCCCCTGTCCCTGTCCTCACAGTTCATACAGTTACATTAGAACCGTGTTTGGTAGCTGATGAGTTCATGTTTTTTCTCTCCAATGGGCAGACATATTGCAGTTATTAACATTGAAGTTCATCTGCCATCAACCTGCCCCTTGAACCGTCTTGGTGGGCTCCCTCTCAGAATTTCTCAGGGCTTGACTATGACCTAAATGCCATCAGTAATGGCTGTTGCTTCATGGCTCACCCCCTTTCAAGATTAGTAATAACTATATAACTTACCGTACTATTTTTAATATTATAATAACGTGTGTAACCCGCTTACTCTGCTTCTCTCCATTCACAGGCATCTTGAGCATTTCGGAGGTCAAATAATGCATTGGACACCACATGGCAGCTTTTAACCTCACTCCATCTGACCCTTCAACATTAATCCTAACAGGCATCCCTGGCCTGGAAGCTGCTCACATCTGGATTGCCATCCCTTTCGCAACATTCTACATTATTGGCCTCTTGGGAAACTTCATGGTTCTGTTGGTTGTAGGCAAAGAGCAGACTCTGCACAAGCCGATGTACATGCTGATCTGCATGCTGGCGCTCACCGACATCGGCATGTCCACCTCCGTTGTGCCAAAGGCCCTGTGTATAATGTGGTTCAATCTGAGAAGCATTACTATGAATGGCTGCCTCACCCAGATGTTCTTCCTTCATGCAGTGTCTATTATGCACTCAGCTGTCCCTGTGACAATGGTCTTTGACCGCTACGTGGCCATATGTCTCCCTCTGAGATACACTAGCATCCTCACCAATGCCCGAATAGCTAAGCTAGGGCTCGTGGGTTTGATAAGAGCTGTTCTCTTCATTCTGCCCACACCCCTGCTTCTGAGAAGGCTGCCTTTCTGTGACAACTGCATTATCCCCCACATGCACTGTGAGCACATAGCTGTGGCAAAGATATGATGTGGGGATATCACAGTCAACAAGAACTATGGCTTAGTGATGGCGTTCATAGTCATTGGGTTAGACCTGATGCTAATTGTCTTGTCCTATGGTCTGATTTTCAGGGCTGTTCTCAGACTCTCCTCCAGGAAAGCTCACCAGAAAGCCCTCAACACCTGCACCACCCACATCTGTGTGATGCTGACATCTTATACTCCCTTCCTCTTCTCCAACCTGGCACACCGGTTTGGTCAGGGCATCGCGCCGCAAATTCACATCATTTTGGCCAACCTCTATTTCCTCCTCCCGCCCATGTTCAACCCCATCATTTATGGGGTCAAAACCAAAGAGCTTCATGAAAAATTCAGCAAATACACCTGCAGAAGGTGATTGCTGGGAGCCACCAACTTTAAACCTGTGTGACAAGAGGGGGGAGATTTCTCCTTGTTAATCACAAGTGCTCTGTGCCATTTTGGATGGGTTCAGCACTGTGAAAGTTCAAGGCCTGAGAATCTCCAACATATAATATCATGGTGTCCAACATGGTACCCACAAGCCATTTGGCCGGTTGAGTGTGGCTAATTCACTACTATAGTGGGTACGGCTTCAGAACTAGTTGGACACCAGAGATATAATATCTTATTTCTCCATCTGCAACCACATCTCTCTCTCTTGCTGAATTCCCTCTCTCTGTTTATCACCAGACCTCTTTCATTATCACCTGTCACAGCCTACTCCTATACACTTGGCCACTCTGCCTTTCCAGAAGTTGCAAACCACTTGAAGACACCCCAGCTGTCTGACAGGAGGTGGAGTTCCATTAATTCTTTGTGAACATGGTTCTTGATCAGTTTGACAAGCTGAAGCTACACTTGGAGACAGCCAAAAACAAAGAAACTATAGTTCTCAACTTCTCTATTATATACCAAGTGATCTGGTGAACAAAAGTTACCTGATTTTATTTCATCCAATCCTTCAGGAATCCTGGAGGAAAAATTAATTGTTTGAGCTGGAAAGTGGTAGTAGAGGAAAACTGCTGAACGAACTCAGGACAATCTGCTAGAGCTTGGAGCCTTTTTTTAATGTGATGGCTTTGTTAAACTACATCAAAACCTTTGAATCAAATTATTTTACCATTTTGTGCAGTCGCATTTCAGCTAGAACTGTCAACATACACACTAACCAGTCACAGTGACAAAGACATTCAAAGTAGGTGTTGAGTTGTCATGCTAGAGTTTGTGAAACAGATGGAACGGAGATTCCCACCACACATCCAGGTGTTTGAATCACTCGCAATACTAAGTCCTTCCATTGTGCTCAATCTTATATGAACTAGAATGGCTGATATTCCTTTTTTGCCATTATTTGTGGAGAACTTGGACATCTGGAGAAGCAAGGGAGAATATAGCTGCTTATGGTTCACGACTGCCTACTCAAGCCAATCCAATTAAGAAGGTATCAGCTGAAGTTCTTCTGAACACATGGATACCACTGAAGACAAAGACTTAGTGAACTTGGCTTGTTTTCTCTTTTGTTGCCATTTCTACCTGTTAGCAATGCGTCAGTTGAGGGTTTTTTCCCCTCATTGAACTTTATAAAAACAAACCTGTGTTTTAGGGTGCGAGAGGAACTTTTAGAATATATTCATCCTTTTAGCATGTCCACACAATGACCAAAACATCAGGTGTAAACAGTTTGCACCTATGAAACTAATAAATGCCATTGTCGCTTCAGATATGCATGACCAGCAATAGAAACAGTCTACTTCTAATGAACAGGTGGAATGTGGTTTTAGAGACTAACATTAACAAACTAATTCAACACGAAACACGGCCATTCACCAACAACATTGAATGCAATTAGAAATCAATAATATAATAAGTTATTATTGTTTTTGCACTACACGTACAGTGTTTTGGGCTCCTTCTGTGCTATTTTTAACTCTGCCACTCACCCTTGTAGGGTTGACATTTTGAGTTTGATGGTCATCTCATAGCTCTGTTGTCCATGCGCATGAACTGCTGCTGGGACTTAGTTTACGTTATATCAAATGAAATCAAATTTGTTACTGGATGTATAAACCAATGTGTTAACAAGAAAAAAACTTTTTTTTTTCAATAAATAGATAGGGATACTGTTGGCTTTGTAAGTGACTTTGGGCTATTAATCAGTAGAGAGCTGGCAACTGCAGGACTCGGGCCAAAGAAGCAGCCCAGAAGAACCACAGCTATCAC
This sequence comes from Rafetus swinhoei, assembly GCA_019425775.1. Taxonomy (NCBI): domain Eukaryota; kingdom Metazoa; phylum Chordata; order Testudines; family Trionychidae; genus Rafetus; species Rafetus swinhoei. The sequence goes on along the minus strand of CM033437.1, from coordinate 9,316,723 downwards.
AGAGACAGAGCAGCAGCACTGAGGCAGAGCTGGGGACCTGGGATACATCAGAGCCATGAGCTGAGGAAGTGCAGGCCAGCTGAGGTAGAGAAGGAAGTGGAGGGGACAGAGGGAGGATGGTGAAATCTGGCCTTGCCACAAGTAACACAGTAGCCGAGCACAATGAGCAGCTGAGGAGAGCAAGGCGGGGCCATGGGCAGAGGACCCAGTGGAGGAAACCATTACTACACAGGCACACATTGAAGGCCCAGCTCAGAAGGGAGGACATGTACCCGATGGAAGGGAAGATGGTGGGACAAAGAGTCCTGTGGCTCAGAGTCTGAGGGAGTACGGCCGCTGGAGGGACACCCTAACCCCTGTGATCATGATGAAACTGGGGCTCAAACCCAGGGCTGGCCTTTGGTGTGGGCACTGTAGGCCATGGCGCAGGGTAATGTACTGAAGGGGAAGTGGTTGGATTCCTCTCAGGTGACCTGACCTGCTGAACGAGAGCCATCTTGGCTTACAGAGGCAGGCAGGCTTGCAGCCAAGGGAGAGACATGCAGTGCTGCACAGGGTGGACCCAAGCTGCAGGCTAACCAGGCAGGCACTCAGCCAGGTAACTCCTCCAGTGAGAACAGGGGTATCCAGGAATCCCCACTCTTCTCACATTAGAAGTCATCCCCGGAGTGGGGACGAGTTTCAAGATGTGGTCGTCTCCTCTCAAAAAAGAAACCTTTGCATTGGACAAAGTTCAGGAAGGGACAACAAAAAAGATTAGAGCAAGGAACAGCTGCCATGTGAGGAACGATTAACAAGACGGGGAGGTTTTAGCTTGGAAAATAAGTGACTATAAGAGCTTATGACATAGGCCTACAAAATCATGGCTCCTGCAGAAAGTGAATAAAGAATTGTTATTTACTCCTTCCCGTAAGACAGGAACTAGAGGTCACCCAATGAAAGTAATAGGCAGCAGGTTTAAAACAAACAAAAGGAAGCTTTTCTTCACACAGCGCAATCAACCTGTGGAACTCCTTGCCAGAGGATTTTGTGAAGTCCAAGACTATAACAGAGTTCAATACAGAACTAGATTAATTCATGGAGGTTAGATCCACCAGTGTAGATTAACTGGGATGGGTAGGAATGGTGTCCCTAGCCTCTGTTTGTCAGAAGCTGGAAATGGGCAACAGGAGAGGGATCATGTGATGATTACTTGTTTCTGTTCATTCCCTCTCGTGCACCTGGCATTGGCCACTGTCAGAAGACAGGACACTGGGCTAGATGGATCTTTGGTCTGTCCCAGTATGGCTGTTCTTATGTTCTTAAGAAGCTATCGATCTGATCTTTGTGATGTGCAGCTGAGGTTTACGGCTGGGGGAGAGGGGAGAGTAGGGGTGCATTCTACATATACCAGCAACTCTGTGTGTCTGAGTTAGGGGCTTGTAGCCTCCTTGCTATACAGATGGGCTGGACCTGCACTATTGTCCCTAAGAGCCACTGGCAGGTTTGGGGTCATATGCTTCATAGAATCCTAGAACACTAGAACTGGAAGGGACCTAGAGAGAGGTCATCGAGTCCAGTCCCCTGCCATCATGGCAGAACCCAGCACCATCTACATCATCCCTGACAGGTGTCTGTCTAACTTGCTTGTAAATATCTCCTGTGATGACGATTCCACAACCTCCCCAAGCAAATTATTCTGATGTTTAACCACCCTGACAGTCAGGAAGTTTCTCCTAATGTCCAACCTAAGCCTCCCTTGCTGCAATTTAAGCCCATTGCTTCTTGTCCTGTCATCAAAGGTCAAGGAGAACAACATTTTCTCCCTCCTCCTTGTAACAACCTTTTAGGTACTTGAAAACTGCTATCATTTCTAGTCTTCTCCTTTCTAAACTAAACAAGCACAGTTCTTTCAGTCTTCCCTAATAGCTCATGTTCTCTAGACCTTTAATCTAGAGGTGTTTTTTGTTGCTCTTCTCTGGACCTTCTCCAATTTCTCCACATCTTTCTTGAAATGTGGTGCCCAGAACTGGACACAATACTCCAATTGAGGCCTAATCAGAGAAGAGTAGAGCGGAAGAATGACTTCATCCCAGAATAACGTTTACTTTTTTTGCAATGGTGTCACACTGTTGACTCATATTTAGCTTGAGGTCCACTATGAGCCCTAGATCCCTTTCAGCAGTACTCCTTCCTAGACAATCACTTCCCATTCTGTATGTGTGAGACTGATTGTTCCTCTCTAAGTGGAGTACTTTGCATTTGTCCTTATTAAACTTCATCCTATTTACCTCAGACCATTTCTCCAGTTTGTCCAGATGATTTTGTATTATGACCCTATCCTCCAAAGCACTTGCAACCCCTCCCAGCTTGATATCCTCTGCAAACCTAATAAGCGTACTCTCTATGCCATCATCTAAAACATTGTTGAAGATATTGAAGAGAACTGGTCCCAAAACAGACCCTTGCGGAATCCCACTTGTTATGCCCTTCCAGAATGATTGTGAACCGTTAATAATTCCTCTCTGAGAATTGTTATCCAGCCAGTTATACACCCACCTTATAGTAGCCCTATCTAGGTTGCATTTCCCTAGTTTATTGAGACGAATATCATGTGAGACCGTATGAAATGCCTTACTAAAATCTAGGTATACCACATCCACCGCTTCTCCCTTATCCACAAGACTCGTTATCCTATCAAAGAAAGCTGTCAGATTGGTTTGACATGATTTGTTCTTTACAAATCCATGCTGGCTGTTCCCTATCACCTTGCCACCTTCCCGGTGTTTACAGATGATTTCCTTAATTACTTGCTCCATTGTCTTCCCTGGCACAGACATGAGGCTTAGTTCCATGGGAGCAAACAACATGCTACCCTGGGGCACTGCAGCTTGCTTCCATCTCTCCCCTGTAGGCAGGTGAGACAGAGGGGGCACAGAGGTTCACATACGCCTCAATTTCCTGTCAGGGAGTGGCTGCCGACACACCACCCCATGTGGTTCTTATAGGGTTGGGCTGCTGAGTTGCTTCCCTGCCCCTGCCCATGTATCCTGCTGGAGCTGGGGACAAGGAGAGACAAACAAGCCTCACATATGCACCTAACAGTTGGAAGCTGAAGGAAGGGGCAGCTGCTTTAGATCTGCAGGGAGAACGAGGGGAGGAACAGCTCTTTCCCAGAAGGCAGAGGTGGAGGACCAGAGGGCAGAAGTGGGGACTTGCCTGGATCTGGCCCCTGAGACTGGGAGCTGGTGCTCCAGCCCCACTGCCACCTCCTGCCCAGACCTTGCACCCCCATCTCTGCTCCTGGACCCTCCCACCCTCCCAGATACACCAACCATCAACCAGAGTCCTAGACTAAAGCCCCTCTCATCCTGCTCTCCCACATTAATAACCTACTTGAAAAGAGAGGCTTGAACCTTGTAGGGCCCCTAGAGAGAAGCACTATGAGTTACCAACATATCCCTGTCTACTTGCCGCTTACACCCCAGCTCTCCCCTCGTGTTCCACAAGGCATCTATAATCCAAGGACCAGCATGCTCCAATAGCAGCCCTGGGAACTACACAGTGTGGACTATTAACTGGGATAAACCCTCTGCCCTCCCAGGAAGAGGTCTCAGCATTGACTGAGCTGGGAGCACACAGCAGGAAAGCAGTGAGTGGGGGGAGCAGGACTTAATCCTTTTCTACGGGCCTTCACAGCATAAAGCCAGTTCCTGGTGGATTGTCTGAGTGGGTCTGGCCTGGGATGAGAGAGAGAACACACCCAGCTTTCCAAAAATGGGTAAACATTTGCAAAGCAGGGTTCACTTCACTTCACTAGTTGTGATGAATAAAACACGGCGGGCATGTCGACACTAGGAAATTATTTCAAAACAACGACAGTCGACTTAATAACTCCCGATTTTACAAAATCGAAATAGCGTGTCCCCATGACGGGGAAGCCTAGAAATCAGTCCGAGGCAGGCTCCGTTAATGTGGCCGTGCTACCTCAACGTAGAACCCCAGGAAGCACTGGGGAGTAATGAGTTCGAGTTACTCTGGGGGGAGTCGTTATTTCAAAATAGCTGCCCCGGAGCATCCACACTTCCGCTATTTCGATAGAACTGTTTGGAAGTTAGCATTATTCCCCGAGGAAAGCCGGCATACAGATTATTTCAAAATAAGCAGACTGTTATTTTGAAATAATGGGCTTCGTAGGGCGCATGCTCTGCTTATAAATTTGACCTAAGGGGGGTTATTTTGAAACAACTCCCTAGTGTAGACCACGGCTGTGTGATCTAATTGGGGAAACTACATTCAGCACAGCAATCTACTAGCTCCCAACTGATGGGTTGGTAGATCACAGAACTTTGATAGTGAGGATTAAGATGTTTTTAGCCTCAAATAGCACACTTTGGGATCAACTCTTCCCTCGCTTCTTTTGCTATCCAGGAGATGTCTCAAACTTCCAAGTTTTCTCCCTTTTAATTGCCGTCTGGAAAGAACCTTCAGAGTTTCCAGACCTGACTGGAGAAACTTGAGAGAGCGAAGAACCCACACAATCGATATCGTGCCAGCACTTTGCAGACATTTGCTAGAAGAATTTGCTAAACACACAACAGATACAAGGTAAAACAAAAAAAGCAGTCATGTAGCACTTTAAAGACTTACAAGATGGTTTATTAGGTGATGAGCTTTCGTTACCAAGATCAGACTAACACGGCTACCTCTCTGTTACTTTTCAACAGATACAAGGACACACCGATAACAAAGGGATCCAACTTTGCATGTTCAAATTGGATGCCTCAGGGTTACTGTTACTAGCAAGCTTGCAGCTCAAATCTAACTGGCTCAGTGGCAGGGATCATATGAGGTAGTGACACTTGTCAACCATGAGTTCCAGCATCCAGAGAAGAAAAAGGAGTCTCCGATGAGAACCAAAGACTGGCCACACTGGATCCGCACAATGGCCCATCTAGTTTACTAGACCGTGGTGAGGTGCTTCCGAAAGAAAGAATAGAACGAACACAACAGGGCAATTAGTGAGGGATCCAATAAGCAGGGGCAATCGGTGCTGCCCTCTGGCAGAGAGAAGGTTTATTACTCTGTATCAAATAGCCATGTGCAAAAGCTTCCCCATCGTATGTTGTGTTTTCAGGGGTTCAGCCCAGGACTCATCTGCCAGGAGTGGAGGAGAAGATGCTCAGATTCTATGACAACGGGCAGCAGCACAGAAATGCTGATGAATAAATGAGTATGATGAAAACTTGGCTCTACCTCTCCTCTCTGGGGTTTCAGTATGCCAGACCACTCAGTCAATGCTGCAATACTTAGTTTCCCCTGACCAACTGAGCTCCTGTTATGGGAAAATCTTTTCTTCAGTCCTTGGGGATGCTCTCCAGCTGAAGATCTCCAGGGTCTCTTTTCTGCTCTTCCTACTGGTCATGGAGCCCTGGGAATTGTCCTGGAGACTTGGCAAACCTGAGAGTCTGCAGGGACTCTATGAGAGAAACATAAAGGTCACTTTCCAGCACGCTGAGGTTCAGACATGTGAGATTTAGCAACTGGTTCCTGGGGCTCTGCCTTCCTGTCGCCGTAAGGAGATTTTCTTCCTCTGCTGATGGGGGTTTCGGTGAGTTGCCAGTTTCTAACATAAAGTTAGTCTTCAGGCCTTGTGATTGCTTCAAGGGTTCAAGTCTAAAAAACATCTGGGTTGGAGTTCATTAGCACTGCAGCTTGAAATGTTTAGCATTGTCAGGAACATCCAGGATTTACCTGGTAAAATTGACACTACAAAAGTTTTATAAATAATTTAGACTAAATAGGAATTATTTGTCATTCCTGTATTTGTTTGTCTGTCTTTCCACCTATCTATCCATCCCCATACACCCCCTCTATCTATCCCCATACACCCCCTCTATCTATCCATCTATCCATCTGTCCATCCCCATACACCCCATCTAACTATCTATCCATCCATCCCCATACACCCCCTCTACCTGCCTACCGATCTATCCATCCCCATACATCCCATCTATCTATCTATCTATCTATCTATCTATCTATCTATCTATCTATCTATCTACCTACCTTCTTTTTTGGGGGGGGGGGGGGGAAGGGAGTGGTATGATATTTCCCTCCTTTGCTCAGATTTTCCAATTCAGCAACATCACTACCCTGTTAGGAAGAGCAGCAAAAGTCCCTGCTGTGAGCCCCTCTTTTACCAGAAAAGAGAGGTTCACCACAAAAACAGGTTGCGCACCGATGAGAATCTGGTCTCTCTTCACTGAGTCACTCCAGATTGACACTGGCCCTTCCTTAGAGCAAAATCAGGGTCCACATGTTTTGAAATCCCCAGCTTTCAGGCCCAGTCTCAGACCACCACATGTGTTTCATTTGCCAGGAGGGGTAGGAATTGTGTCCCTAGACTCTATGGGTGTGTCTAAACTGCATCCCTCTGTCGACAGAGGGATGCAGATTAGGCACACTGAAATTTTTAATGAAGCCGGGATTTAAATATCCTGTGCCTCATTAGCATAAACATGGCCACCGCTTTTTTCGACACGGAGCATCTAGCGGCAGTCTAGATGCGGATCTGTCAAAAAGAAACCCTTTTTTGACAAACCCTGTAAACCTCATTTTTTGCATGTGCAGTCTAGACATAGCCTATTTGGCGGCGGCTGGAAATGGATGACAGGGGAGGGATCACTTGATAATTCCCTTTTCTGTTCACTCCCTCTGGGGCATCTGGCATTGGCCACTGTGGGCAGACAGGACACTGGACTGGATGGACTTTTGGCCTGACCCAGTATGGCCGTTCTTATGTTCTCTGTAGCAGGACCAGAAGCCCTGATTTCCACAGCTCAAGCAGAAAGTTAAACACTGACTAACTTACACCCACCATGAGCCTTAGGTGACTTCAAATGGAGTCGTCCTGTGGAGTCTAAGGATGAGCGGGTTCATTTGCACCAAAGAAGAATGGACAGAAAGTTGCTGGAATCTCAAACTCACAGACATAGAGCTTTAGTTTAAAAAAAATGCAGAGGTGAGGAGTCTGTACAGCGCCCTGTATCTCTGGTTCTGGAGAGGATGAGAAGCATCAAAAGGCAGTAAAAATAAAAGCGTGTTTCTAGCTTAGAATGAAATCTGTGTGTGTGTGTGTGTGTGTGTGTGTGTGTGTGTGTGTGTGTGTGAGAGAGAGAGATGGGGTTGTGCACTATTACAGATCTCAGTGACATGGAGTGTGTGTGTGTGTGAGAGAGAGAAAGTGACAGGGGCTGTGCACTATTCCAGATCGCAGTGACATGGAGTGTGCGTGTGTGTGTGTGAGAGAGAGAGAGAGTGACAGGGGTTGTGCACCATTCCAGATCACAGTGACATGGATTGTGTGTGTGTGTGAGAGAGAGAGTGTGACAGGGGTTGTGTACTATTCCAGATCACAGTGACATGGATTGTGTGTGTGTGTGTGAGAGAGAGAGAGAGAGAGAGAGAGTGACGGGGGTTGTGCACTATTCCAGATCGCAGTGACATGGATTGTGTGTGTGTGTGTGTGTGAGAGAGAGAGAGAGAGAGAGAGAGAGCGAGTGACGGGGGTTGTGCACTATTCCAGATCGCAGTGACATGGATTGTGTGTGTGTGTGTGAGAGAGAGAGAGAGAGAGAGAGAGAGAGTGAGTGACGGGGGTTGTGCACTATTCCAAATCACAGTGACATGGACTCCTGAAGCTGGGTGGGACAGGGAACAGACACCCGCCTGCAGAAATCAGAGTCGGAACAAGCCCCTGTGGGCGTTGAAGTGTCTCAGACTGACATAACATGGACCACGCTGTAGGAAATTGTCTCTGACACCATGCACAGTGTCCTTCCTCCCAGGAGAAACCCCACTGCAGCCTCGAGGCAGCGTCAGCCATTGCCAGCGTGGACAAGCAGCCCCAGGAAGGGCTGTCTGGCTCTTTAACGGGCTGCAACGGAGTAACGCTTGTGTCGTTGTGAGGAAGAGATCCCCACACTGTCCCCTTTCATCTGCACGTCCGCTCTGCCTCCTGCCAGGTCTGCCCCTCTCTCCTCCCTTGCACGGGCTGAGCTGCGGCTGGGGTTCCCTTCATCCCTGCAGAGACAGGTCAGGCGGGTCTCCCCCTCGTCCCCAGTGCAGGCAGACCCTGCCTTTCACCTGGTCTGAGGAGACATTGCTGTGAGCTGCCCCAAGGGCCTGGCACCTGGTTTGGGTTCAGAGTGAGGGGTATCACTGTGTGGCAGGGCTGGAAATTGTGGCTGTGGGGGACGGACAGGAACAACCGGCCAGTGCTGGGGATTAATGTGGGCAGGGAACAGGGTGTAGAGGGACATGTGGGCAGTGCTGGGGGTTGTGGGCGCTGGGAACAGGCTGTGGAAGGACAGAGAAGTAGTGCTGGGGGTTGTGTGGCAGGCAATGGGGTGTAGAGAGACACGCGAGCAGTGCTTGGTGTGGTGTTACAGGCAGTGGCGGGTACAGGAACAGGCGAGCAGTGCTTGTGTTGTGTGGCAGGCAGTGGGGTGTACAGAGACAGACAAACTGTTCTGGGGGTTGTGTAGCAGGCGCTGGGGTGTACAGGGACAGGTGAACTGTCCTGGGGCATGGGAGTAGTGAGTGACTGGTAGGTACCCAGGCAAGCTGGCAGCACTGTTGACACTGAAAATTTTCTTTCCGATTATTGGTCCAAAGCCTCTACTGGGCCCACTCCTGTCCCAAGTGTGTGTAGGAGAGTTTCAGGGTCTCTTTTGCCTGGAAAGTCACAGAACTGCAGACTGGGTGCCCCAAACTTATCTCAGGTTGGGGGGAGGTGAGTTTTTTCCCCAAATATTGTTGTTCTGTAATGCTCGTCATAGAATCATAGAATCATAGAGCTGGAAGAGACCTCAGAAGGTCATCAAGTCCAGCCCTCTGCTCTAGGCAGGACCAATCCCAACTAAATCAACCCGGCCAGGGCTTTGTCAAGCCGAGACTTAAACACCTCTAGGGATGGAGACTCCACTACTTCCCTAGGTAACCCATTCCAGTGCTTCACCACCCTCCTAGTGAAATAGTTTTTCCTAATATCCAACCTGGACCTCTCCCACGCAATTGCTCCTTGTTCTGCCATCTGTCACTACTGAGAACAGCCTCTCTCCATCCTCTTTGGAACCTCCCTTCAGGAAGTTGAAGGCTGCTATCAAATCCCCCCTCAGTCTTCGCTTCTGCAGACTAAACAGACCCAACTCCCTCAGTCTCTCCCCATAGGTCATATGCTCCAGCCCCCTAATCATTTTGGTTGCCCTCTGCTGGACCTTCTCCAATGCGTCCACATCCTTTTTGTAGTGGGGGGCCCAGAACTGGACACAATACTCCAGATGTGGCCTCATCAGAGCCGAATAAAGGGGAATAATGACATCTCTGGACCTGCTGGCAATGCTCCTCGTCATTGTGCTGTCCCATGAGACTCGTGAAATACACACCCCATGTAATATTTTCACGGTCACATGACACTTCCTCCCCGGGGATAAATTCACCACGGTCACAAATAGAACAGAATGTCTTCAATAAGCTAAGGAACGAGCGAGCAGGCAAAATGTCTTCAGCTAACTCCTGGGGACATGTTCATAGATTGCAAGGCCAGAAGGGACCATGGTGATCACCTCATCTGAGTAACGCAGATGAGTGATGACGAATGGACAAGGACCTCTAGAGTTTCTTTATCTTCAACTTCCACCCACTGGATCATGTTACACATCTGTATGGTAGGGCTGAAAAGCAAATCAGTAAATATTTGTTCTGTGTGTGTAGATACTTAGGGTACGTCGCTGCCACTGTCAACCTTCCAGGGTTCAAATTAGCAGGTCTCTTGAAGTCACGCTAATTTGAACTGAGAGGGGCATTCCTGTCGATGTCGGTAGTCCTGCTCTCACAAGGAGGAAGGGAAGTTCAAGGGAGAGAATGCTCCCTTCGACTTCCTGCAGCGTGGAGAGTGCCAAAAGTCAAGTTAAGCTATTTCGACTTCAGCGACGCAATTAACGTAGCTGAAGTTGTGTATCTTAATTCAACCTTATCCCGTAGCATAGATGTACCCTTACAGACTTATTAAGTCACCCCTTCACTCTCACTGGTAAACTAAACAAATTGAGCTTGTTGAGTCAATCACTCTAAGGCCGGTTTTCTAATATTTTAATTATTGTTGTGATTCTTCTCAGAATCTTTTCAATGAATCAACGTCCATCTTTAATGTTTGGCATCAGAATTAGACACCGGATTCCAGCGGCAGTCAGAGCAGTGTCAAATAGAGAGGTAAAATAACTACTTGAACTTTCCTTGAGATTCCCCCGGTTGTCATCCCAGGATCACATTAGCTGTTTTGGATGCAGTGTCACTGTAGACTCTGGTCTATGCTAGCACGTTATTTCAAAATAAACTTGCAGATGGTCCAGTCCCATTCCATTAATGAAGAGGTTGAACATAACAGGTCCCAGCATTGGCCCTAGGGCTATGCTTGATATTGGCTGTACCCCTGGGCCATTGATAATTCTTGTTGCCCTTGCCTGAACCCTTCTACTTCTGCAATGTCCTGGGTGAGAAGGATACCACACTGAGGAGTCTAGAAGGGGAGAAACATGTCAACTGACTGACCTCATGATGTTACATTTTCGATATGATTCCCCATCCCACACCTCCTGGATTCCAGTGTTTTGTGTAGGTGCTCTACATGTTTGCACGGTGAGCTGGGGGCCATGCTGCTCAGCTCCCCGTCCTGCCTTCTTACAGCTTCAAGCTTTTCCCTCCAATGGGTAGCCAACCTGCAGTTCTGGACATCAAAGTTCATGTGCCCATATGTTGCCCATTCACCTGGCTTCATTGGCTCCCCCCTGAGGACTTCTCTGGACTTGACAATGGCCTAAATAATCTGGTGCCATTTGTAAACGTTTACGCGTCACTGCTCAAATCCCCGCCATTTCTAGACTCGTATTAACTATAAACTATTTAACATGCTATTTTAAAACTTGTAACCCCCTCCCCCGCCCCTTCACTGTGCTGTTCTCCCTTCACAGGCACCTTGACAATTTTTTGAGCCTAATCGACTCACAAATCACATCATGGCAGCTTTCAATCTTACCCAGTCTGAACCTTCAACATTTATCCTGATGGGGATCCCTGGCTTTGAAGATGCCCACCTCTGGATTTCCATCCCATTCTCTATGATCTATGTCATCAGCCTGCTGGGTAATGTCACAGTTCTCTTTGTGGTAGGCAAAGAGCAGACCCTGCACAAGCCGATGTACCTGCTGCTCTGCATGCTGGCACTCACCGACATCGGCACCTCTACCTCTGTCGTGCCAAAGGCACTGGGCATATTTTGGTTCAATTTAAAAGGCATTACAGTGGGTGGCTGCCTCACCCAGATGTTCTTCCTTCATGCAGCTTCTGTGATGCACTCAGCCATCCTGGTATTTATGGCCTTGGATCGTTATGTTGCCATATGTTACCCTCTCAACTATGCCACTATCCTCAGCAACGCACGAATTGCTAAGCTAGGGCTAGCGGGTTTGGTAAGAGCTGTCCTCTTCATTCTGCCCATGCCCCTGCTCCTCAGGAGGCAGCCGTTCTGTGCCAACTCCATTATAACCCACACATACTGTGACCACATGGCTGTGGCAAAGGTATCGTGCGGGGACATCACAGTCAGCAGGACGTATGGCTTGGTGATTGTATGCATAGTCATCGGATTAGATCTGATGCTCATTGCCCTGTCCTATGGTCTAATCATCAGGGCTGTCCTCCGAATCTCCTCCAAGAAAGCCCACCAGAAAGCCCTTAACACCTGCACCGCCCACGTCTGTGTGATACTGACGTCTCATACTCCCTCTCTTTTCTCCTCTCTGACACACCGATTTGGTGAGGGCATTGCCCCGCATGTTCACATCATCTTGGCCAACCTCTATTTCCTCCTCCCTCCCATGCTGAACCCCATCATTTATGGGGTCAAAACCAAAGAGCTTCGTGACAAAGTGAGCAAATACGCCTGCAGAAAGTGATCACGTGGGGCCATTGATGATAAACCTGCATGACAAGAGGAGGAAAGGAGAACTCCACATTAATTAAGAGGTCTCTGGCCCAGTTTAGCTGAGCGTAGCATTGTGGATGTTCACAGTCTGAACAATGCCTTAGGCCTTATCACGCCATGCCCAACTAGTGCTCTCTCCGTGGCTGAGTTACCTCTGGCTGACCATTTCGGTCTGATCTCTTTCTGTATTGTCATCACTCAGCCAACCAAGAAAGTTGCAGGTGCTGCCCAGCTCATTTGTAGAGCAACCATAGCACCCACAGCCTGTGTTCATACTGGTGGTTCACATCTGCACATACCTCAGTGCACATAATAAAATTTATTCCACACACAGATGGAAAAAAACAATTAGAGGGAACATTGCTGGAGGATAAGCCAAAATGTTCAGTTGGTACCTGCTATCATCGGAAAAGCTGATGCAGAAGTTGAGGACATTCTTGTAGAGCTTTTTGGTAAGAATTGGGTAATGCTACAATGTTGCTTTGGAGTCAAATTACTTACTGCTTTGTGCAGTCGATTTTGGTGTCACATTTCAGCTGGAACCATCAAAACACGGTTCCATTTGTGGACAATGTCAAAAGTGGATGTTTGGATTTGCCGACCCAGTTTGTGAAACAAGATATTCCCACCAAATGCCCCACAAGATGGAATCCCTTAAGTTCTTCTGCTATGCTGAGTTCTGCAAACAATTATTTGGGATGGTGCAGATAATACGTTGGTCTAGTCCCTTGCACTCACGTCCAGAGTAAGGACATCTTGAGGTCCCTGCCAGGGCCTATGATCCCATGACTTAGACTGAGACAAACCATTGCAATAAACAACTTGCCTCCACTTCTGTGCTTTGTGACACTATTTCTTGGCTCCCTTTGTTCCCGGTATCTTGCACAAAACATCGCAATTCATTATTTTGTCAAAGCATCTTATCCTCTACTACAGTGGTCCCCAACCTTTTTGGGGCTGCTGCGCGTCCGGGGGCGGGGCTGCTTATGTGCTGTGCATGTGGGGGTGGGACCACACATGCACCGCGCGCCCGGGGGTGGGACCGCCCATGCGCCACGCGCCTGGGGCTGGCACCGCGCATGTGCCCAGGGCAGGGCTGGCCCAGATCATTCAGCGGGCGCACATAAATGCCCCCGGTGTGCGCCATGGCGCCCGTGGGCTCTGCGTTGGGGACCACTGCTCTACTACATTGAGATGGATTTGCAACAGCTAGAATAGAGTTAGGGATTTAGCTAATGCATGGGACACTAACAACCACGAGCGGCGAGTTATATGGGCTCGTGGTGCCCTGGCTCCAACAATATCCAGAGCCGGGGGGCCCTGCTCCACCAATATTTGGAGCTGGGTCTCTCCCCCGGCCCTGCCTGGAGCGGGCCCCAGCCCCCACCTGCTGGCCCCCCCATGAGTCCTCTGTCCCCAGAGCGTCCCTGTGATGGGGGCCTCACCCCCTCACACTAGCCCTGCCGGTGGCGCTGCGCTCGCGGGCCGGCAGGCTGCTGCCATTTTGGGCTTGCAGCCCATGCCAGCGGAGAACTCCTGTCCAGCACATGCGCACGCCGGCTGGGCCAGAAACTGGCGGGCTGACGGACCCAGGGGAGACCTGGCCAGCCGAGGGCATGCTGGCACTGGAAGAAGGCGCCGGTATTTAAAAACGGTGGAGGCAGACGAAAGGGGGGAAGGCGGAGAGTGAGCGGACGGCCCGCCCACGGGAGCCCCCTTCTTACCCCAGGAGGCCGCCGGAACACCTGGGGAGGGCAGACGCGCCGGAAGAGGAGGCTGTGCTCCAGGGGTCCGGCACCGATTGGTAGGGTTACCAGGTAGGCTTAAAAATATACTGGCCACACCTCATGGGGGGGTGGGGAGACCAGCCGGGAGAGGAGGGGCATTGGCCGAGAGGAGGGGGGGCGGAAAGCAGAGCTGGTGGGGAAGAGGGGTCGGAGGCTTACTGGGGCAGATCGGAGGGGGGGGGGGGCGCAGCTGACGGGAAGCTAAGCTGTTCGGTGCGGGATGGGGGTCAGGCGGAGTGGGGCTGGCCAGGAGAGCTCAGGAGGAGAAGGGGAGAACTGGCCGCCGGAAGCAGAGCTGGCGGGGGGTGCAGCAGGGCTTATCGGGGAAGATCAACCAGCCGGCAGGAGGTAGCGCTGGCGGCGGCGGCGGGAGGGGGTTGGGTACAGCCCTGAGCGCCCCTTAATGATCTGTAAGAGATTTATTAATCACTTGGGTGCCACAGTGGCACATCCAAACAAGCCACATGAACTCAGTACTGGTGCACAATACAAAATCCACTCTGCTTCTGGGAGGAAACTCTTAGGCTATTTCTACACTGGCGGTTTCTTGCGCAAGAACATCTTGCGCAAGGGTTCTTGTGCAAGCTGTGCTTTTGCACAAGAGCATCCATGGCTGTGTGGACGCTCTCTTGCGCAAGAAAACTCCGATGGACATTTTAGCCATAGGGGTTTCTTGCGCAAGAAATCCCTGCCAAGCATCCACACTGCCCTCTTGCGCAAGAGCTACGCTCTTTTCTAACAGGTGCAAGCTCTCTTGCGCAAGACGCCCTCTCTTCCCACACCGTACTGTTAATTTCCTTGCACAAGAGCAGGCGGGCAGTGTGGATGCTCTGTGGGTTCTTGCACAAGAACGGCTGTACTTGCGCAAGAAGCCGCGAGTGTAGACATAGCCTTAGAGGGAACACTTTCCCCAGCCTCTCTGCCCCCGAGTTAATGTCACACACATTGGGTTAATGCAATTGCAGGATAGTTGCATGAGGGGGTTTGGTGGGGCCAAACTAATCCCTGTTGGTAGGAGGATGGTGGGAAAACCCCTTCAAGAGGGGTGACATGACACCTTTTACTTCTGGTCATGTGTCCATCTTGCCCCGAGCGTGTTACCTCCAGAGGCGTGGCTAATGGGGGGCAGGGAGCGTGGCTAATGGGGCACCACCAAAAATTATACAAACCTGCCTCCCATGCTAACAACAACAACAGCATTGACAAGGTCATGTACTGGACGGTGAACTTGTGAGCATCTGCTTTTATAGCTGACCTGACTTTGGTTCACACCCTGTTGTTTAGACCTCAGATATTTTACCTGGCTCCATGTTCCAGGCTTTCTCTCTGCTACCCTTGCAAGTCTTAGAGGAATACATACAGCCTATCTCATCCTGCTCCCCCATGTGAACAACTGATTTGAAAGGACAGGACCTTGTATCAGCACATCCTTATTAGCCCTGACTACATGCTGCAAATACCCAAGCTCTCCCTTGTGCTCCACCAGTGCATCTATAGCTGAAGGTAGCTACAAACACACATGCATATGATGTGGGTCCATCAAAGGATGCATCTCTTGGCCAATCAAATCCAGCCAGGCAATAGTCTTCCACCTGGATCACATTATTTCCTGGTGGGCACATTTTTCATTCTAAGACAAGTCGGCTTCACAGTACAGATAGGACTAGTAACTTTTCCAGATTGCTCCAATGTGCCTCACTTGTAACATAGCAAGTACTTAAAGGTTAATTTCCTTTCAGCAAAAAAAGAAAAAAAATAGCAGGCTTCCACGATTAATTCCTGGTGGAAGTTCGTATCATTGCATCTGTCTTAGCAGAAGCCACAGCACCTCAAGATATCCCAGCATTCCCCAAACCTGCACAGCATCTAACTACTCCCAAACACAAGTCTCAGCAGTCACTTTAAGATGGGAATCAATGACAGAAGCTTGAACCTTGCAACAGAAATATGTATGCTCATGAAAGGTAACTGCACATTTAGACAAGGTCCAGCATATTTAACAGCAGCCCTAAGAACTGTAAGATGTGGTGGCATGTCAAGAGAGCTTCTGACTTCTACCGGGAGGTACCCTTTGCTCTACCAGGAAGAGGCCTCGGCATTCGCTGAGTGGGGAGCATATAGCAAGAAACCAGAGAGGAAGCTGCAGGACTTAATCCTTTTCCATGGCCTTTACAGAATAAAGTCTGTCCCTGGTGGATTGTCAGAGTGGCTCTGGCCTGAGATGACACACAGTGACACGCACAACACAGAGAACATGCCCAGTTTTACAAAGATGGGTAAAAATTCGCAAGGCAGGGTTCACTTCACTTGACTAGCTGTAACACATGAAAAACTGTGAGATCTACTCTGGGTGGCACATTCATCATGTCAACCTACTATCCCCACTTTGATGGGGGCAAAGTGAGTCAACAGGTCTTTGAGTGTGACCACAAAGAAGTGGTCAGCCTTGGAGTGCACACATTAGGACCCAACTCTTCCCTCACTTCCTTTGCTATCTGGGAGGTGCCTCAAACCTCCAAGTTTTCTCCCTTTTCACTACTGTTGGAGAAGAAGTCTTGAGGTTTTCCAGACCTACTGGGAGAAAATTGCAAGAGCAAGCAACCCAGACAATGGATATAGTCCAATACATTCTTTAGTCAAGCAATCATCTCAGCATTTTGCAGGTGTTTGCTAGAAGAATTTGCTAAACACAAAACAGATACAAGGACACTCCTAAGACAAAGGAGCCCAGCTGTGAGCATTCAAACTGGGTGACTGAGTGCTATTGTTACTAACGCGCCTACAGGGACAGTGGCATGGACCATTCGAGGTAGTGATGCTTATGAGTTCCATCAATCGTGAGTTCCAGTAGCCAGAGAAGAAATAGGAGATTGAGATAAGAACCAAAGACTGGCCATATCGGATCAGAGCAATGGTCCATCTAGTTCTGTACCCTGTCTTCCAACAGTGGAGAGGTACTTCAGAAAGAAAGAACACAAGAGTGAGGGATCCGATAAGCAGGACCATTGTGCTGCCTTCCGGCAGAGAGAAGGGTTATTACTTCATTTGAAACAGACATGTACAAAAGCCTTCCCATCACATGTTGTGTTTTCAGGGGTTCAACCCAGGACTCATCTACCAGGAGAGAAGGAGAAGATGCTCAGATTCTATGACAAGGGGCAGCAACACAGAAATGCTGATGGATAAATGAGTATGATGAAAACGTGGCTCTTAATTTCCCTCTGGAGTTTCAGTATGACGGACCACTCTATCAGCACTGCAACACTCAGTTTGCCCTGACCATCTAAGCCCCTGTTATTGGCAAATCTTTTCTTCACTCCTGGTAGAGGCTCTTTGGCTGAAGATCTCCAGGGTCTCTTTTCTGCTCTTCCTACTGCTCATGGAGCCATGGGAATTGTCCTGCACGCTTGGCAAACCGATGAGTCTGCAGGGATTCTACAAGAGAAATATAAAGGTCGCTTTGCAGCACACCGAGGTTCAGACATGTGAGATTCAATAGCTGATTCCCGGGCTCTGCCTTCCAGTCGCCGTAAGGAAATTTTCTTTCTCCATCAAAGGGGAGTTCGGTGAGTTGCCTCTTTCTAAAATAATGTTAGTACTAAGGGCTCACAAATTGTTCAAGGGTTCAAGTAAAAAACATCTGGACAGGAGTTCACTAGCATGGAAGCGTGAAATATTTAGTATTGTCAGAAAACCCTGGTAAAATTGACTCTACAAAATTATTATAAATAATTTAGACTAAATAACAATTATTTGTCACTCTGGTGTTCTTGTATTTATCCCTGCAGCCTTTTTGTTTTGGAAGAGGGGGGGAAGGTGTGGGATTATTTTCCTCTCATTTGCTGCTGTTTTCCAATTCAGCAACTTCACTGCCTTGTTAGGAAGAGCAGCAAAAGTCTCTGCCGTGGCTATCTCTTTTGCCAGAGGGTTCACAACAAGATTCTGGCCAGATTCCGGTCTCTCTTTGCTGGGTCACTCCAGATTGAGACTGGCCTCCATTAGAGGAAAATCAGGACCCGTATGTTAATTACACTCACCGTTTAAAAAAATTATGCCTTATTTCCTGTCAGAATTTCTTTAACTACAACTTCCACCCATTGGATCACCCAGCCAACCTGGAAAGTTGCAGGTTCTGCCCAGCTCATTAGTAGAGAAACCACAGCCGGCAGCCTGTGTTCGTAGTGGTGGTTCACATCTGCACACACTTCAGTGCATATAATAAAATGTATTCCACACAGGGATGGAAAAAATAGAGGGAACTTTGCAGCAGGATAAACCAAAATGTGATTCTGGGAGGCATTAACAGGAATGTTGATAAAAGATAACCGCTCTTTTTGCTCAAAGCCTTAATGAAACTAAGAGATTCGTTCCCAAAAAAGATAGTTGAGGCCATGAGCTAAGTGAGAATCAGGACTGTCTAGGAAGGAACACTGCAGAAAGGGATCTAGGGGTCATAGTGGACCATAAGCTAAATATGAGTCAACAGTGAGACACTGAGTCACTGACCACAAGCTAAATATGAGTCAACAGTGCGACACTGTTGCAAAAAAAGCAAACATGATTCTGGGAGGCATTAACAGGATGTTGTGAGCATGACATGAGAAGTCATTCTTCTGCTCTGCTCTGTACTGATTAGACGTCAGTTGGAGTATTGAGTCCAGTTCTGGGCACCACAATTCAAGAAAGATGTGGAGAAACTGGAGAAGGTCCACAGAAGAGCAACAAAAATGATGAAAGGTCTAGAAAATCATGAGCTATGAGGGAAGACTGAAAGAATTGGGCTTTTTAGTTTAGAAAAGAAAAGACTGAGAGGGGACATGATAGCAGTTTTCAAGTATCTAAAAGGGTGATACAAGGAGGGAGAAAAGTTCTTCTCCTTGGCTTCTGATGATAGGACAAGAAGCAATGGGCTTAAATTGCAGCAAGGGAGGTTTAGGTTGTATATCAGGAAAAACTTCCTAATTGTCGGTGTGGTTAAACAGTGGAATACGTTACCTAGGGAGATTGAGGAATTTCCATCACTGGAGGTATTTAAGAGCTGGTTTGATAGACATCTATCAGGGATGATGTTGATGGTACTTGGTCCTGCCATGAGGGCAGGGGACTGGACTTGATGACCTCTCGAGGTCCCTTCCAGTTCAAGTGTTCTATGATTCTATGTTACATCTTTGGAGCCTTTCTTTAGTGGATGGTCCAAAACTGGATGCAATACTCTAGGCTCACAAGTGCCAAATAGAGGGGAATAACCACTTCCCCTCGAACTGCTAGCAATGCTCCCCTACTCATGCAGCCAAATATAGGGCACGTTGCTGACATATTTTCAGCATATCCCTCCTTGTCTCCATGTGTAATCCCCCCAGGTCCTTTTCTGCAGAACTGCTGCTTAGACAATTGGTCCCCAGCCAGTAGCAGTGCTTGGGATTCTTCCATCCTAACTACAAGACTCTATATTGTCCTTATTGAACCCCATCAGAATTTTTTTGGCCCAATCCTCCAACTGTCTATGTCCACAAATTTGCTGCTGATGAAACACGACCTATTCTCCTGGTCATTGAAGAGGCTCAACTGAACAGGACCCTGGATTAACCCTTGGATTGATGTTGACTGTACGCCTGATCATGTTGGCATGTAACCTGCCCTTGATCAGACTTGCATCTGATGAAGTGGGTCTTTGCCCAGGAAAGCTTATGCTCCAATATATCTGTTAGTCTATAAGGTGCCACAGGACTTCTCGTTGTTCTTGCAGATTCAGACTAACACGGCTACCCTTCTGATACTTGGTCAGACTTGTTGCCCTTGCCTGAACCCCTCTATTCCTGAAATATCCTGGGTGATAAGGATATCCCACAGAAGAGTCTTCAGGGGAAGAAAAGACATTAACTAACTGATCTCATGATGTTGCACTTCTGTGTGATTCCCCATCCCACACCTCCTGGATCACAACATTTTGTGTAGTATTTGTCCATACTTGCATGGTGAGCAGGGTTTCACAGAGCTGCCTAGCTCCCAGTCCTGAGTTCTTACAGTTAAATTAGGATTTCACTAGGTGTCTGAGTGTTATACTTGAAAGAATTTCACAGGATCATTTTAGGGGGTAAGGCAAAATGCCACATTTATTGACAATGTAACCTTACTCTGTTATATGCATATTCACACACATACGCATGCATAAAGACACAAACACACTCATATGTAGTCTTGTCATTGCTTAAAGTTACCAGTCTGTTGCTCACAATATCTCACTGGCCAGGTGAGTCTAATGTGAGGAGTAGGAGCAGAGGCTTCTCTCGGTCTGGACTGATTCTCCAAATTTGACAAGACGAGACCTGGACATTCACGCAAGATGCCCCATCTTTTATAGGACTTTTCTTCCACTCAGGCCTATGCATTTTGCAGCGTCAGTTCTTTTTTAATCACCATATTAACATCTGCATAAATAATTAGAAGTCCTGCGGCACCTTATAGACTAACAGATTTATTGGAGCATAAGCTTTTGTGGGTAAAGACCCACGTTGTCAGATGCATACATTTTAACATCTGTTTATTTGGAAGTCATTTTTCTTTGCCATCTGACATCAGTATGTTGGTGCCTCCTTCCCAGGGTTACAGCCTCTCCCCGAGTTACGAACGAGTTACAGACCAAACACTTGGCCATAACTCGATCTGTTTGTAACTCGGACCCCATTGAGTTACATAGTAACCACGCCGTTCGTAAGTGCGGGTCGCGTTCGTAACTTGGGGACCGCCTTTACAACCGCTCCATGGGAGCTTTGGTTGTAAATGCAAACGGTCGTAACTCGACTGTTCGTAACTTGGGGACTGACTGTATTTCAAGGCTGTCTTGTTTGTAAAAGTGTGTTTGCTTCTTAACACTCCAAGGCCATCCATATGTCCTCCATTGGTCTGCTTTGTATTGGGACCAATTGATGGTACGACCTCTTCTCCAGACACTCACATTTCAAACTCATCCACTCCCCTCACCACCCAGGAACTACACAACCATTTCACATGTGGGAACAGGATTACAATTGTCCATACAAAAGGTATCGATCAATTTCAATACAAAGCTTCTATTTGTACTAACTTTTAATTCATTCATCATAACACAATCTATATTCTAACTACTAAAAGCAACAGTGTGATCATGCTGAATCACAGGGATCCTTCTGATCTCTTTCTGTCTTGACAGCAGATACAATCACAAGAGAAGGATGATTGGCAGAGATACTGTTGTTTAACGTTTATTTTTACACTACCCATTAAACACATTACATGAAACATTATAAAGCTGTGTTGTCTACTTGAGGAGTTTAAGATCCATCCCTGCACCCATGGACATTCACTCTGCAGTTATTGATATAAAAGTTTATCTACGAGAATGCTTCCCATTCACTTGGCTTGGTAGGCTTCCTTTGAGAACTTCTTTGGACTTGCCAATGACCTAAATTGTCTGCTGCTGTCTGTATTTGCTTACCCCTCACTGCTCACCCCCTTTCTAGATTGTTAATAACTATAAAATATTGACTGTACCATTTTCAAACATGTATAACCCCCTTCACTGTGCTATTCTCCCTTGATAGGCACCTTGACAATTTCTGAACCAAATCGACTCACACATCACGTCATGGCAGCTTTCAATCACACCCAGTCTGTACCTTCAACATTTATCCTCATGGGGATCCCTGGCCTTGAAGAGGCCCACCTCTGGATTTCCATCCCTTTCTCGATGATCTATATTGTCGGCCTCTTGGGAAATTTCACTCTTCTCTTTGTTGTAGCAAAAGAGCAGACCCTGCACCAGCCGATGTACCTGCTGCTCTGCATGCTGGCGATCATGGACATCGCCATGTCCACCTCTGTTGTGCCTAAGGCCCTGTGTATATTTTGGTTCAATGTAAAAGAAATTACGGTGAGTGGCTGCCTCACCCAGATGTTCTTGCTTCATGCAACTTCTGTTATCCAGTCAGCCACACTGGTCATGATGGCCTTCGATCGCTACGTTGCCATATGTAACCCACTGAGATACCCCACAATCCTCACCAATATACGAGTAGCTAAGCTGGGGCTGGTGGGTTTGGTGAGATCTATTCTCATAATGCTGCCCCTGCCCGTGTTCCTCAGCAGGGAGCCATTCTGTGCCAACCGCATGATCGCCCATACGTACTGTGAGCACATGGCCGTGGCGAAGCTGTCCTGTGGGGACATGACTGTCAACAGGACATACGGCTTGGTGACAGTGCTTATAGTCACTGCGTTAGATTTGACGCTCATTGCTCTGTCCTATGGTCTGATCCTCAGGGCCGTCCTCCGAATCTCCTCCAAGAAAGCCCACCAGAAAGCCCTCAACACCTGCACCACCCACCTCTGTGTGATACTGACATCCTATACTCCCTTTCTCTTCTCCTCTCTGACACATCGGTTCGGTAAGGGCATCGCTCCCCATGTTCACATCATCTTAGCCAACATCTATTTCCTCCTCCCGCCCATGCTCAACCCCATCATTTATGGGGTCAAAACCAAAGAGCTTCGTGACAAAGTGGGCAAATTGACCCACAGAAGGTGATTGCCTGGGGCCACTGACATTAAAACAGCATGACAAGATGGGGGAAAGTCTACCTCCTCATGAACCCAGGGTGCTCTGTCACAGTTTGTCGGACATGCCTCGTCTGTACAGTTCCTCACACCAAAAGTCTTATCATTCCATGGCCAAGGAGTGCTCTCTCCTTGGCTGAGTTCCCTCTCAGGGAGCTACGTCAATTTTGTAGCTTATTTTGATATTGAGAGTGTCTACACAGCACTTATTTCGAAATAGAGCACTCTGCCTTTGACTTCCCTTACTCCTCGTACAATGAGGGTTGCAGGAGTCAGAGTAAGAAATCCTCCAGCTTGACAGTATTCCGGCATTATTTCAAAATAACCGCCAGCTGTGTAGACGTGGACTAAGTTATTTTGAAATAATGCTGCTGTATAGACATACCCTCACTGACCAATCCACTCTAATCTCTTCCGGCATCACCCTTCAATCCCCCTTCTCTCACACCTAGTTATTTGTCTTTCCATGGCTTCCAGGCCACCAATGATACTGCAGCTCTCTGATGTAAGATGGTGTTCCATTGAACAACGTGAGTGGAAGGTTGTTGATGAGATTGACAAAGAAACTACATTGTGAGCTATTTTCTTGAGCCAAAGAAAAGAAAAGACACTAAAATGCTCAGTCCATTATCACATATGCAGTGATCTGCTGAACAGAAATTTCCTGAGTTTTCTGCTTCCAGGCCTTCGGGTGGCCTGGAAGATCATGTTCACTGTAAGCTCAGCACCTGGGTGTCCACCGAGGAGAGATGTAGGTGCCCCCCTGTTGATTTGCAGAGCACCCACGGGGCCCACAGCCAGCAGCCTGTGTTTGTACTGGTGGTGCAAATGCTTTGGTGCACATCACAAAATTTATTCTGCATGTCGACTGCACTAGAGACCACCCCAGGGCTACACCCATATGGATTTATTAAATGAGGAATTAACAATCCACTACAGCAGTGGTTCCCAATCTTTTTGATACTGGGGACCAGTAAACCCATTCACAAGCTTATGGGGGACCGGTAACATTTATTTGCATATTTGCATATTCATTAAGCAAATGATGAATATGCAAATAAATTGTGTTGCTCACCCTACCTGTCCGGCGGGTTGTTCTGCCCCCCCCTCCTGGCCCCAATCGTGGCTGCTTTGTCGGCCGGCGCCAGCTCCCCCAGCTGTGCCCGGTGCCAGGTGTTCTGCACCGGTGTGCACGGTGCCCGGCCGTCTCCCTGGGTCCTAGCCAGATCTAGCCCTGCCACCCGGGAGCGTGCCCAGCAGACACGCCGCAGTGGCGGGCTCTCTCCCAAGAGGGTCGCACCACTGCGCTCGGCAGTGCTCGCCATTGCGCTGCCTTGTGACACAAATTTATAGGATCGTGCGCGATAATTTATCTAAGGACTGGTATTTTTTTTCTAAGGACCGGTACTGGGCCGCGGATCACACTTTGGGAAACGCTGCACTACAGGGTTAAACTCAAGGGGATTGAGTTGTCTTTGAATGCCACTTAGGGCTAAACTGAAGGGAAGTGAACTATCTCTCTCACCCACCTAAACACACACATTCATTCATGCCCTCAGGCACTCACACACTTAGGTAGGCAAAAGGTTGCAGAGGGAGCCAAGGCATATTGACTCTGGAGGTTTCCCTCTAGCCATGGATGCCATCAGAAAGGGGGCTTCTACCATGTGCTCTCTCCTTTTATAAGAACTGGGCAGCTCCTGTCACTTACCCAGGGGTCCTACCTCCATGTTCTGAGCATACCCAGAGCTTCTAGGTCCTTTGTTTGCTTAGGGCAGCTGTGTCTTCAATTAGTCACCACCTCGCACCTGGCTCCACGGGTTTATTCTTTCTGTTTCCCTCACCCCAAACCCACTCCATTCACACACACACTCTTATCACAGGGAGAAATGCAGCTAAGAGCAAGTTGCAAGAAAAGTGGCTGAGAGTTACAAAGCTCAACAGTCTCACAAGGTGCAGAATTAAAAGGCAAGGTAGCTGAGAGTTACAGAGACAAGTACAAAGCTTCAAAGCCCAGTGATTACAAAGATACCTTCCAGAGCACAGCATCTGACTGAGAACAATTTCCATCTTAATCATCGGTAATAAAGCGACTTAGAAGACAACTGCCCCCTTTAAACAGTGTTCACAGCAATGCAATCAGCAACAGGTTTTGTCATTCTCTAAGGCTGCGTCTAGACTGGCATGATTTCGCGCAAATACTTTTAACGGAAAAGTTTTTCCGTTACAAGTATTTGCGCAAGAGAGCGTCTACACCGGCACGGATGCTTTTGCACAAAAGACATCTTTTGCGCAAAAGCATCCGTGCCAAGTGTAGACGTCTTTTGCAAGAAAGCTCCGATGGCCATTTTAGCCATTGGGCTTTCTTGCAAGAAATTAACTTGCCTGTCTACACTGGCCCTCTTGCGCAAGAATACGTAAGAGGGCTTATCCCTGAGCAGGAGCATCAAAGTATTTGCGCAAGAACCACTGATTTTGTACAGTACAAAGTCAGTGTTCTTGCGCAAATACTCGCAGCCAGTGTAGACAGGCGGCAAGATTTTGTGCAAAAGCGCGCATGCAGAATCTTGCCAGTGTAGACGCAGCCTAAGGGTATGTCTAGACTACATGCCTCTGCTGACAGAGGCTTATAAAAATAGACTACCCGACATAGTCAATGAAGCAGGGATTTAAATAAATCCCGCTTCATTAAAATAAAAATGGCCACCGCGCTGTGACGGCTCAGCTGTGACGGCTCACCTCATTGTCGGCGCAGTGTGGCAGTCAAGACGCGGACTGGTTGGCAGGGAAAGCCTTTGCTGACCGATCCCTTATGCCTCGTGAAACGAGGTTTACAGGATCAGTCAGCAAAGGCTTTCCCTGCCGACCGATCCACATCTTGACTGCCACGCTCTGCCGACAATCAGCTGAGCCGGTACAGTGCGGTGGCCATTTTTATTTAAATCCCCGCTTCATTGACTATGTCGGGTAGTCTACTTTACATGCCTCTGTTGGCAGAGGCATGTAGTCTAGACGTACCCTAAGTCATGTGTTGACAGGACCTTACAGTTTAATGCATTTCCAGAAAATGTGTGTGTAAATCAAGTAATAGCTTGGGCGGAGGCTTTATGCCATACACCCTAAGATTTGTGTGGGTACACATACCTGATTGGGTGGTGATATTGGGACATCTTTTGAATATGCATGAATAAAATCATCGGCTGCCGCCTTGGATCCGGTCCTGCACATGGAAAAAGTGAGAGTTTTGCGGTTAAGTGCAACAACGCATGCTTCCTTAATTCAAAAGGATGGTTAGCTGAGTCTCACATATTCTGGACTTATTTAGCTATCATAAGCTCACGAGGAACTGAGTCACACATATCCATCTGTGTACTGACCCGACTAACGATTTTGCCACAGGATTTTTCATCATTTCTGAAAAGATATTAGGAACAAACAATTCTCTAGAAGATACATTAAGCCAGTGGTCCCCAACGCGGTACCCATGGGCACCATGGCACCTACTGGGGCATTTATATGCGCCTTCCTGGTGACCAGGGCTGGCCCGAGACATTCTTGCACCCCGGGCCCCGGGCGCTCGGCGCATGGGCAGCCCCTGCCCTGGGCGCGTGGCGCATGCGTGACCGCCGCCCCTGGGTGCCTGGCAGCCCCAAAAGGTTGGGGACCACTGCATTAACCCTTTCTTATCCAACTACGCGACTGCTAAAGCCAACTCATGCAGGATAAATGAAATCCTGCAGGCCTTGTGTTACCAGCATTCCTACTTAAATATATGAAAAAGAGATAGGATAAGGAAAGACATAGCTTGGCAGGCTACAAGTCACCCCTCGATGGGGTGATAGCGGAAGCAAATCAGCCTATCAGACTGGAGTTTATGGTGAGTTTGGGACACACACTCAAGAGAGCATTTCTTGATCCTCTGTCTCTTCCGGAATAATTGTAACATATTCACCTGCCCCTGTCACTACTACAGGTGTGGATCACTGGGGTGTTCTCTAGGATAGATAAGTGACTTTACAATATAGCGAACCTATTATAATAAACAAAATTCCTATCGCCACCCCTTGAACAATGACCTGCGCCTTTAGGTTATGAAGCTCCCAAGGGGTATATATTTCGGGCGCATCCCCTTCCAACAGCTGGGTAACAGCCTGTGGTGCCTTATCCACATCACTGATGATTTGAGTAAGGTAAGCAGTGGAAGGAGCCTCTATGGCCCTCAGTCAGGCGTCACCGCTTATTGGTGCGCAGGATGTAAATATTGCCGTACCTCATGGTGTCCTTGCTATTTTATCAGGAAAGAAATCCTCGGCAGTCCATGTGGCAACTTGGACTCAATGGGAAATGGGCTTGATGATGCCTTCGGTAAATCTGCAGCGGGCGTCATCGCTAAACCCTGCCACCCTCATGCTTACCCCAGATGAGGGGCACTGTGACGACGTGTCAGGGGGTCCCTGACCCTACACCCTCATCCTCAGCCAGATGTGACTCTCAGCCGGCAGTTAGAATAGAAGGTTTATTGGTTCACAGGGACACAGCATAGCTTAGGATCAACATTAACACAGGTACAAAGGGCAGGAAACATTATTCCTCTTGGGGAGAAGGGGCTCCCAGGTCCCTCACCCCCTTTTCCCGCTCTCAGCCTCCTCACTCCTCCTAGCCCAGCCGACACTGACCCAGCTCCCAGCCTGGTGACAGCCTCCACCTATATCTTTTGTCTCTCTTCCTGGGTAAGAGTTATCTTCTAAGTCTGGTCCCTCAGGTGTCTGGGCCATCTGGAGTGAGTCATCAGGAATCACACAACACAATACAGCAAAGAGCAAACACAGGAGTACAAAAGTAGATAGCTTCCCCACTACGTCACAGGCACCCACATCATTGCTGTGTTGAGGAAGAACCTATGGACCTTCCGTTGGTAAAAGAAACTGAAATACTTGGTGCCCCTTGCCTATACGTGGATGGTTCTTCCTTCTACGTGGATGGCGAATGACACAGAGGATGGGCCATTTGTACTCAAGATGCGCAGTTGATGGCGTATGGCAGTTTACCTCAGGCATCCGCGTAAGTAGCGGAGTTACAGGCATTAGTCGCGGTGTGTGAAGCTGCGATAGCTCATGTTGTAAACATATATACTGATTCTAGATACGCATTTGGGGTGGTACATGATTATATTAACTTGTGGGTTAATCGGGGATTCCTGACGAGTGCAGGATCCCCAATACAAAATGGGGGGATAGTGGAGAAACTCTATGCAGCCGTACAGAAACCTACCAAAGCAGCGGTGATAAAAGTGAAGGCCCACACAAAAGGGACAGACCCTCTTAGCGAGGGGAACCGAAGGGCAGATGAACTAGCTAAACAAGCAGCAGTGGAAGGCAAAGAGATGCAATTGATGGCTGCAACACAGCCTCTCATAAAAACCCCAAGGGCAGAGAAGTGGTTATGAATGGAGAATGGGGGCAAACTGTGTGATGATAACACTTGGAGGCGTCCAGGGAACACATTAGTGTTACCATATGTGCTGATGGGAACTATGATACAGGTGTATCACGTCGGGACACGATGGGGCACGGAGGGTGATCCACCGGATGTCGGACACCTGGTGGCATCCTAAGCTTAATGCAAACATGCATGATTATGTGAGGAGGTGTGTAACATGCTCAATGTAATTCTGTTCCCATAGCGAAAGTGAGAATGCGACTTCCGCCAAGACCAACGCAGCCCTTCACACAGTTACAAATGGATTTCATTAGGTTCCTGCCAAGGTGCAGAGGGAAGGAATCTGTTCTGGTGATTGTGGATCACTTTCTTAAATCGGTAGAAGCTTTCCCGGTGGCCAAGGCCACCGTGGCTCATGTAGCTAAAATACTGCTGACAGAAATAATTCCCCGATGGGGACTTCCGTGTTTCATTGATAGTGACCAAGGTACCCACTTCACAGGGAAGGTGATGAAAATGGAATGCATGGCACTGGCGATCAAACAGAAATTACACTGTCCCTACCATCCCAGAGTTCGGAACTAGTAGAGAGAGCTAACCGAACCATTAAAAAACAAACTAACCAAACAGAGGTTTTCTGTTACAGGGAAAGACTGGGTGACCAGCCTACCAGTGGTTCTCATGTCTAGGAGACCCAGTCCTGCTAACTCACATTCCTTACCTCCTTTTGAAATGCTGACAGGGCGGGCGATGATGACGCCATGAGACCTGTGCATTGGAAGAAGGGAGTTGTATGTCATGGGTGACCAGCTTGTTGAATATTGCAAATTGTTGTCGCAGTGTGTCTCACAGGACCCCCGAGCTGAACCAGACCCAAAGGCCGGTGAAGAGGACACATGTGAGGTACGGCCTGGTGATCAGGTGTTGGTGAAAGCCTATAGAAAACAAACCTTTGAATCAGCCCAGACTGGACAACACACGGTTCTCTTGCTAACTCCTTCTGTGGCCCAAGTCACTGGAATTCCAGTTTGGGTGCACCTGTCACGAGTAAAAGTATACAAGAGTGAGATTCAGCATGGGGCCCAGGAATCCCCGTCTACCCTATGGACTCCTGGGGAGCTATTCCCAGCATTGTTCAGTGTCTCCATTCAATATTCCCAGCTTAAAGTTGATGTAGGAAATCTTCTGTAGTCAGCTAATTGTTCTGAGCGGTTTCTGAGACTTGAGAGTTCTCTCAAAGGCCTCATCTTAACAATGTTGCAGTGACTTCCTAAGTGTCATATGAACCATGATTCTCCAAAAGGTAGAAGGAAGCATAATGTTTTTATTGATATAGCCGTTTGGGAAGGAGCCACTGGATCAGTTGTAAATGCCATTACTGAAGCTATTGAATCTAATAATAGGGACTGGGTTGAAAATTTGTTAGCAGCAGGACAGTTTCTGTGGCAAAAGGAGGGCTCATGTCTAAACAAGTTACACACCACTTTGCCTCAGCAACACAATTAATTGGTCAGGTCCTCACTGTTGTACTCACCCACCTTTTAGAAACTACTAAAATGTATGAGTAAGGATTGGTCGTGTGACAGAATTGTGTTATCGTGCTGGCATGGCATTCAACATGGAAGTTGCGGCCCTGATAGGAGACTTGCTCCTTAAAGACTAACAAAACATGTAGATGGTATCATGAGCTTTCGTGGGTACAATCCACTTGTTCAGATGAATGGAGCATTAAAAGTCCAGTTTCAAAATAAATAGGGGATGGCGGGGGGAGGGGAGAGAAGGAAAAATTAGTGGACTAGAATGTTCATGTTACATAAAGCTGATAGAGAAGGTGCAAATTCTTCTTAAGTACCCATTGTTTGGTTGGTTAAGTCATTAGGATGTGGAAGGTAGTGTACTAGCCAGGTAATTTCTTTATTCATACCTTTGTGATGGCTCCCAGACTTGTAAATGAAGTTAAGTTCTAATACTTCCCTGTGTATTTGGCTTGTGGAATTTATAAAATATGGGGTAAAGGGTTCAGTGGACTACCAGCGAGTACATTGGCTGGCATACCTTTGCCAAACTTTTTCTCACCCTGGTTGGCAATGAGAACTTGCTCCGCCTTTTTGGATGGAACATGGTTTTTTAGGTTGAGCACTTGTGCATTAACACGTTGACATATGCGTTTGCTGAAGTCTTGGGTTGTTACCAAAGCTTCTAGACGGTGCTTGGTCCTGCCGTGAGGGCAGGGGACTGGCCCTGATTACCTCCTGAGGTCCCTTCCAGTTCTAGTGTTCTATGATTCTATTAACATCCTCAGTTTCTATGACATGGGCCAGCAATAAGGACATGCTGAGGGATAAATGAGTATGATGAAAACGTGGCTCTTAATTTCTCTCTGGAGTTTCAGTATGACGGACCATACTATCAACACTGCAATACTCACTTTCTACTGACCATCTGAGCCTCTCTTATCAGCAAATTTTTTCTTCATTCCTGGTGGAGGCTCTCTGGCTGAAGATCTCCAGGGTCTCTTTTCTGCTCTTCTTACTGGTCATGGAGCCACGGGAATTGTCCTGGAGTCTTGGCAAACCTGAAAGTCCTCAGGGACTGTCCAAGAAAATCATAAAGGTCTCTGCAGCACATTGCGGTTCAGTCATGTGAGATTCAACAACTGATTCCCGGGGCTCTGCCTTCCTGCCGCCGTAAGGAGATTTTCTTTTTCTGCTGAAGGGGATTTCGGTGAGTTGCCTCTTTCTAAAATAATGTTAGCACTAAGGGCTCATGAATGATTCAAGGGCTCAAGTCAAAAACATCTGGACAGGTATTCACTAGCACCGGAGCGTGAAATATTTAGTATTATCAGAAAACGCTGGTAAAATGGATGCTACAAAATTCTTATAAATAATTTAGACTAAACAACAATTATTTGTCATTCTGGTGTTCTTGTATTCATCCCTGTAGCCTTTTTATTTTGGAAGAGAGGAGAGGGTGTGTGGGTTTTTTCTCTCTCGTTTGCTGCAGTTTTCCAATTCAGCAACTTCACTGCCCTGTTAGGAAGAGTAGCAAAAGTCTCTGCCGTGGGTATCTCTTTTACTAGAGGGTTCATAACAAGATTCTGGCTAGATTCTGGTCTCCCTTCGCTGTGTCACTCCAGATTGAGACTGGGCTCCCTTAAAGGAAAATCAGGGCCCATTGGAATGAAAGCGCTCAACAAGCTTTCTTGCTTAGTCTCAGACCACCACATAAACTGGTTTTCCTTCAGACTCTTTCAACAGCCTAACACAATCAGGTTCTCCTGTAGCAGGACCAGAAACCATGATTTCCACAGCTCAAGCAGAAAGGTAAAGACTAAGGATGAAATCTTTTTCCCATTGAGTTCAAGAACAGATCTCACATCACCACCAGGAGCTCACCCTAAATCCAGATGTAGGTGTGACAGAAACTCTTCCCCCAATGCTTTATGAAATGGATTTATGGATACAAAAAGACATAATTCAAAGATGCTTTGGGCAAATTATCTCATGTAGCCTATCAATCTTCATGTCATAAACCACTGGATCTGTTTATTTTATTTTAGGGTGTGTATCGTTCTTATGTGTAGAGTTAGAATCATAGAATCCTAGAGCTGCAAGAGACCTCAGGAGGTCATGAAGTCCAGCCCCCTGCTCAAGGCAGGACCAATCCCAACTTAAATCAACCCAGCCAGGGCTTTGTCAAGCCGGGACTTAAAAACCTCTAGGGATGGAGATTCCACCAACTCCCTAGGGAACCCATCCCAGCGCTTCCTCACCCTCCTAGGGAAATAGATTTTCCTAATAACCAACCTTGTTAGACATATGGGCTGTGTCTACACTGGCACCCTTTTTCGGAAAAGGGATGCTAATGAGACACAGCGCAATTGCAAATCCGCGGGGGATTTAAATATCCCCCGCGGCATTTGCATGAATATGGCTGCCGCTTTTTTCCGGCTCGGGGTTTTGCCAGAGAAAAGCGCCAGTCTAGACGCGATCTTGCGGAAAATAAACCCTTTTCCGCAAGATCTCTTATTCCTACTTTCAATGTGGAAATGGACCAGCCATCAAGGGTGATTCCAAGACTGGGAGGCCAGTGTCTAGCAGTCATATGCAAATAGCCTTTTGTCCTTAAGACTTAGCAATGGTTGGTAGGGAGGGGCCAGGTGACTCCCCATGCAGAAAGGGAATCATTAAAAACAACAGGAAAAAGAGGAGTGTTTGGTCTTTGGTTGGCCCACCCGAGGGAAGGAACCAAAGACCCCAGGGTGAGGAACAGCCCTGGTTTGGAAGGCTTAGCTGGAAAAGAAACAGTTTTAGGATGAGTCTGTAATGAGTCTGTAATAAGTTTGTGTACCGAGGTCTCGGTGCTAGAGTTGGCTCAGTGTTTTCTGTTATTTTGAGTTTGTAACCTACTTTGCTCTGCCTGTTCTCACTTGTTACCACTTCAATCCTACTGCTTGTGCTTAATAAAATCACTTTTATTTTCTATCAAGCCCTGTGTAAATAAATATTACCTGGGGGGCAACTAGTGTGTCCATCCTCCCTTTCATAGTTAAAGGGGGCTTACCTAAATAATCCCTTTGGGGTTTGATATATGTGGGAAGTGGTATCCCAGGAAGCTGGGCCCTCAACTGCACTTTCCTTGGACCTGAAGAAATTCTATGTCTGTACTGCTTTTCGGGGGGGTGGCAGTGATCTCAGCCCTGTGCCTTGGCAGGGGGAGACCAGGGAGCTGGCCCTGTAGGACAGAGTGGTGAGAAGCCCCAGAGAGCAGGAAGGCAAGTGGCAGCGAGTGGCCTTGTCAGCCCCCCTCCCCCCCCCAAGTGGTCCTGTGTGACCGTACCCCATCCCAGTGGTGCAGCGAGCAGGGTAAATGTGCACTACTGGTTGCTCTGGATGCTGGTAGTGATTTTAAGTGGGTTCTGAGTGTGGGGTTTGGAACCCAGAGTAGAGGTTCCCCCCCAACACCCACCTCCCCACATCCACTCTGGGGGAAAGGGCTGTGGAGTTTATTCTCTGTTTTAACATACACTGGCCAATGATGAAAAGAGCTCAACAAATAGCAAATTAAAGCCTTAGGAGTGGTGTCTAAAATTGTGGGCTGCTGTGAGCCTCTGAGGAAAGCAAATCCGCCAGGGAGCAGACCCCCCGAGTTCTCGTAGGAGCTTCGTCACACTACATTCCCCCTTTCCTTGCTAAAGGGGGCTTACCTAAATCATTGCTTTGGGGTTCTGATCCCATGTAGGGAGTGGTATCCAGGGAAGCTGGGCCCCAAACTGCACTTTCCTTGGACCTGAGGAGATTCGGTGTCTGCTCTGCTTCTCAGCTTGGGACCTTGGCTGAGGGAGACCAGGAGACCTGGCCCAGCAGGACCGGACAGTGATAAGCCCCAGAGAGCAGGAAGGTGAGTGGAAGTGGCCTTGTCAGCACTCAGGGAGGCCCCCACAAGGGGCCTTCTGTGACCGTACCCCATCACTAGCCTGACGTACACCAGCCTTAAGTGACTTCAACTGGAGGTATCCCGTGGATTCTAAGAATGAGTGAGCTCATTTGCACCAAGAAACAACTGACAGGAAAGCTGCTGAAATCTCAGACTCAGAGAATTAGAGCTTCAGAAAAATCAGGATAACACTTTTTCTGCAGGAGGTGAGAGGTCTACGCTCTCTGGGCCCCTGCATCTCCGGTTCAGGAAAGGATGAGAAGCACCAAAAGGCAGCGGAAAATAAAGCATGTTTATGGCTTAGAAGAAACTAGGCGGGGCTTGTAATCTCACGTGGGGTGATCCAGGAACTAGAGTGTGTCTGTGTGGGAAGAGAGAGGGGAGGCTTATACACTATTCCAAATCTCAGTGGCATGGAGTCAATAAAACTGAATGAAACAGGATAGACACCCTGATACAGAAATTAAGGAGTTGTAACCAGCTCCCGTGGGCAGTGAGCTGTCTCAGACTCCTAGGTAGCATGGGCCACCCTGTAGTTAAATTTACTCTGAAACCATCCTCCATGCACAGCATCCTTCCTCTCAGGAGAAACCCCACCACAGCCCCGTGGTAACATCAACAATTATGAGTCAACAGTGTGACGCTGTTGCAAAAAAAGCCAACATGATTCTGGGATGCATTAACAGGTGTGTTGTGAGCAAGACATGGGAAGTCATTCTTCTGCTCTACTCTGTGCTGATAAGGCCTCAGCTGGAATATTGTGTCCAGTTCTGGGCACCACATTTCAAGAAAGATGTGGAGAAATTGGAGAAGGGCCAGAGAAGAGCAACGAGAATGATTAAAGGTCTAGAGAACATGACCTATGAAGGAAGACTGAAAGAATTGGGCTTGTTTAGTTTGGAAAAGAGAAGATTGAGAGGGGACATGATAGCGGTTTTCAGGTATCTAAAAGGGTGTCACAAGGAGAAGGGAGAAAACTTGTTCTTCCTGGCCTCTGAGGATAGAACAAGAAGCAATGGGCTTAAACTGCAGCAAGGGGAGGTTTAGGTTGGAGATTAGGAAAAAGTTCCTAACTGTCAGGGTGGTCAAACACTGGAATAAATTGCCCAGGGGAGGTTGTGGAATCTCCATCTCTGAAGATATTTAAGAGTAGGTTAGATAAATGTCTATCAGGGATGGTCTAGACAGTACTGGGTCCTGCCATGAGGGCAGGGGACTGGCCTCAAGGTCCTCTCCAGGTCCCTTCCAGTCCTAGTATTCTATGATTCTATGAACAATTGCCAGCATGGAAAAGCAGCCCCAGGAAGATCTGTCTAGCTTTGCGACAGGCTGCAATGGGTTAAAGCTTGTGTCTTTTTGAGGAAGACATCCCCACACAACCCCTTTCATCTGCACTTCCCCTCTGCCTCTTGCCAGACCCCAGCTCACTCCTGGGGTCACGTTTATAGATCGCAAAGCCAGATGAGGACATGGTGATAACACAGAGTGGGGATAAAGACTCCATGAAGACCTTTGGCAAATTGTTCTAATGGTTAATTACTCTCCCCGTTAAATAATATATGCCTTACTTCTTGGCAGAATTTCTTTAACTACAACTTCTACCCTTTGGATCATATTTACATCTTTGGATCCTTTCATTAGTGGATGGTCCAAAACTGAATGCAATACTCTAGATGTAGCCTCACAAGTGGGGAATAATCACATCCCTCGAACTGCTGGCAGTGCTCCCTTAGGGTATGTCTATACTACAATGTTATTTCGGGATACCGGAGTATCTCAAAATAGCTACCCCGTGTCTTCACAGCAAGCCTCTTATTCCAGGTTCACTATTCCGATGTCCCTGGAAAACCTTACGAGGAATGAGGATGTGTAGACAGCGCCAAATGACAAAACAAGCTGTTTTGAAATAGCATTGAAATAAGATGTGCAATTTGTGTAGCTCAAACTGCGTATCTTATTTCGAGTTTCAGTGCTGCGTAGACACATGCAAATGTGCCATTAGCCTTCTTGACAGTAAGGGAAGACTGTTGACATAGATACAGCATCTCCCTCCATGTCCACATACTCCCCCATGTTCTTTTCTGCAGAACTGCCACTTGACCAACTGGGTAAGCACGTTGGAGCACTGCATGCGATTCTTCATGGGACTCTATTGTCCTTGTTGAACCCCATCAGATTTCTTTTGGCCCAATCCTCAAACTGTCCATGTCCACAAACTTGCTGATGATGCAACACAACCTATTCTCCAGGTCCAAGAAGAGGCTGAATGTAACCAGTCCCTTGATTAACCCCTGGCATTCTGCTTGATGTCAGCTGTATCCCTGGGCCCTTGATCAGACTTGTTGCCCTTGCCTGAAGCCCCCTACTTCTGCAATATCCTGGGTAATAATGATATCACACAGAAGAATCTAGAGGGGAAGAAAAACATTAACTGATCTCATGGCATTGCATCTTCTGTATGATTCCTCATCCCGCACCTCCTGGATCACAGCGTTTTGTGTAATAGCTGTCCATGCTCTCACGGTGAGCAGGGTTTCACATAGCTGTGTGCCATGCTGCCCAGCTCTGAGTCCTCATTTCTTACAGTTAAATAGGAACCTTGTTACGTGCTTAAGGAGTTTAAGATCTGCCTCCCCCTGCCCCCCTCTTTGGACATTCACACAGCAGTTATTCACATAAAAGTTTATCTCGCAGAAAGCTATGCATTCACCTGGCTTGGTTGGCTCTCTCTGAGGACTTGACAATGACCTAAATAATCTGCTGCCCTCTGTATTTGCTTACCCCTCATTGCTCACTCCCTTCATAGATTGTTAAGAACTATACACCATTTAACATACTATTTTAAAACTAGCCAATTAGCCTGTCATAAGACGGGATTTTCAGGTCTTCTCTCCTGAGCGCTCTCTCTCTCTCTCTCTCTCTCCTTCTACTGCCTCCCCCGCTCTCTCTCAGCTCTCCTCCGCCTCCTGCCTCTCTCTTCATCTCTTTCTTTCTCTTCTCCCCCTCCTGCCTCTCACTCTCCCTTTCTCATCTCCTCCTCCTCCTACCTCCTTCCTGACGCTCAGCTGGGCCCCGGGCAGCAAATGGCCGCTTGCCGCCGCTTGCTCCCCCGCCGGGGCCCAGCTGAGTGGCGCAGCGCTCGGCCGAACCGCCATGGAGAGAGGGGAAGGGGGGCGGGGCGCTGACGTACACGGCCAGGGGGCGTGGCCATGTACGTCAGCGTTACAGACTCACAGACAATGGGCTACTATATATATGATATTTTAAACACGCGCTGTTCTCCCTTCACAGGCACCGTGGGAATTTCTGAGCCCAATCGACTCACACATCACGTCATGGCAGCTTTCAATCACACCCAGTCTGAACCTTCAACATTTATCCTCATGGGGATCCCTGGCCTCGAAGAAGCCCACCTCTGGATTTCCATCCTGTTCTCGATGATCTATATTATCAGCCTCTTGGGAAATTTCACTCTTCTCTTCGTTGTGGGAAAAGAGCAGACCCTGCACCAACCGATGTACCTACTGCTCTGCATGCTGGCTCTTACCGATATTGTCATCTCCACCTCTGTTGTGCCTAAATCCCTGTGTATATTTTGGTTTAATTTAAAAGGCATTACACTGGGTGGCTGCCTCACCCAGACGTTCTTGCTTCATGCAGCTTCTGTTATCCAGTCAGCCACACTGGTCATGATGGCCTTCAATCGCTACGTTGCCATATGTAACCCACTGAGATACCCCACAATCCTCACCAATAAACGAGTAGCTAAGCTGGGGCTGGTGGGTTTGGTGAGATCTATTCTCATAATGCTGCCCCTGCCCGTGTTCCTCAGCAGGGAGCCATTCTGTGCCAACCGCATGATCGCCCATACGTACTGTGAGCACATGGCCGTGGCAAAGCTGTCCTGTGGGGACATGACTGTCAACAGGACATACGGCTTGGTGATAGCGCTTATAGTCACTGCATTAGATCTGACGCTCATTGCTCTGTCCTATGGTCTGATCCTCAGGGCCGTCCTCCGAATCTCCTCCAAGAAAGCCCACCAGAAAGCCCTCAACACCTGCACCGCCCACTTCTGCGTGATGTTGACGTCTTGTGCTCCCATTCTCTTCTCCTCTCTGATACACCGGTTCTTTCAGGGCATCACTCCCCACGTTCACGTCATCTTGGCCAACCTCTATTTCCTCCTCCCGCCCATGCTCAACCCCATCATTTATGGGATCAAAACCAAAGAGCTTCGTGACAAAATAGGCAAATTGACCCACAGAAGGTGATCGCTTGGGTCCACAGACATTAAAACTACATGACAAGCGGGGGAAAGCCTACCTCCTCATGAACCGAGGGTGCTCTATCCCAGTCTGTCGGAGCTCTGTATTGTGGACATGCCTAGTCTGCACAGTTCCTCACACCAAAAGTTTTATCATGTCATGCCAAGCAGCGCTCTCTCCTTGGCTGAGTTTCCTCTACACAGCAGGGCTTAACTCGAAATAAGCTACACAAATTGAGCTACGTCAATTTTGTACCTTATTTCAAAATAGGGAGCATCTACACAGGCAGTTATTTCGAAATAGAGCACTCTTCCTTTGACTTCCTTTACTCCCTGTACAATGAGGGTTACAGGAGTCAGAGTAAGAGGTCCTCCAGCTTGACAGTATTTCGACATTATTTCGAAATAACTGCCTGCTGTGTAGACACAGACTAAGTTATCTCAAAATAATGTTTTTGTGTGGATGTACCCTCACTGACCAGTCCTCTAAAATCTCTTCCGGCATCCCCCATTTACCCTACCTAGGCTATGTCTAGACTGCTGACTACTTTCAGAAGAAGCTTTTCCAGAAGAGATCTTCTAAAAAAAAACTTCTTCTGGATGAGACCGTCCACACTGCTAAAGCGCACTGAAAAAACAATCTGCGTTTTCAAAAGATAGTGTCCATTCTCTGTGGACACTATCTCTCATGTAAGCTGTGATTGCTATAGACGGAATGGCGACCAGGGCACCTGTGCTTTTTCCTTTTTCCTCTTCTTCCAAAAGAATTCCCTCTTCCCCATCCACACATGCCTTTTTCCGAAAGAGCTCTTTTGGAAAAAGATTTCTTCCTCGTAGAAATAAGTTTACTAATGTCGGAAAATCCCCTCTGTTATTTTGATCTTTTTCCCCAAAAGAACGCGATTGCTGAGTGGACGCAAGCGACGTGTAGACATACCCCTAGTTACCTGCCTTTCCATGACTTCCAGGCCACCAATGATACTGCAGGTCTCTGATGTAAGATGGTGTTTCATTGGACCATGCGAGTGGAAGATTGTTGATGAGATTGACTAAGAAACTACACTGTGAGCTATTTTCTTGAGACAAAGAAAAAGAAAGACACTAAAATGCTCAGTCCATTATTACATGTGCAGGGATCTGCTGACCAAAAATGTCCTGATTTTTCTACTTCCAGTTGTTTGGGTGGCCTGGAAGATCATAGAATCATAGAGCTGGAAGAGACCTCAGGAGGTCATCAAGACCTGCCCCCTGCCTAAGGCAAGACCAATCCCAACTAAATCAACCCAGTCAGGGCTTTGTCAAGCCAAGACTTAAAAATCTCTAGGGATAGAGATTCCACCACCTTTCTAGGTAACCCATCCAGTGCTTCACCACCCTCCTAGCGAAATAGTTTTTCCTCATATCCAACCTAGACCTCTCCCACTGCAACTTGAGACCACTGCTCCTTGTTCTGCCATCTGTCACTACTGTAAACAGCCTTTCTCCATCCTCTTTGGAACCTCCCCTCAGGAAGTTGAAGGCTGCTATCAAATCCCCCCTCACTCTTCTCTTCTGCAGATTAAAGAACCCCAAAACCTTCAGGCTCTTCTCATAGGTCATGCGCTCCAGCCCCCTAATCATTTTGGTTGCCCTCCGTTGGACCCTCTCCAATGCGTCCACATACTTTCTATAGTGGGGGGCCCAGAACTGGACACAATATTCTAGATGTGGCCTCACCAGAGCTGAATAAAGGGGAATAATCACTTCTCTGGATCTGCTGGCAATGCTCATATTCACTGTAAGCTGAGCACCTGGGTGTTCACCGAGGAGAGATATAGGTGCTTCCCTGCTGATTAGCAGAGTATCCACAGTCAGCAGCCTGTGTTAGTGCTGGTGGAGCAAATCGGCAAAAGCTCCAGTGCACATAATAAAATTTATTCTACACAGCAATGGAAAAAAAATTAGAGGGAACATCATGGGAGGATGAACCAAAGTTCATGGGAGGATGAACCAAAAGATGCAAAACTCTTTTCCAGCTGTCAAAGATGTCAAAAGCGGACATTGAGATTTCGTGTTATACCACCAAATACCCCACAAGACCAAATCGCTTGCAAGTACTAAGTCCTACTGTGCTGAGTTCTGCATCCCCAAGAGAGGATGAGATCGCATTTTTGCCATTGTTTTATGGAAGCTGGGGACATATGAAGGAGCTGTAAAGAGTTCTCACCATGGATCATTGGCCTCATATGGAGGACAACCAAGTTGAGCAATTTGGGGCTGATGGTCTCAAATGCATAGTTGCCGCTGGGGACAAAGACTTCAGTGACCTTTGCTTATTTGCACATTTGTTGCGGTCACTAACATTCCACAATGCTGTACATTAAAATTTGTTCACCCAGATGAACATAATTGATAAAATTGTTCAAGAAGATGCAAGTGAAGCTTTCGGTTAGTTCAACACCACAAAATTTGTAGTGGACATTTTGCATTAGCAAAGAAAAGGATTAGATTGATGCTTGCTGATTTCTATGACCAGTGGCACAAGTATTTTTTACTTCCAACAAAGACAGGAAGGAGGAACTGTTTGCTTTTTAGAGATGAACAATAAAAAACAATTCAACTCAAAATACAAACATTACCTACAGACATGAATGCTACTAGAAATAAATAGTATAAAAATGTATTTCAAACAACGTATATTGTGGGTTCCTTTTGGGCCTTTTCCATGCCATCATAGGCTATATTTGTTTGAAGTACTGGCCAACTCTCAAGTACCAGTATTGGGATTTTGATTTTGATTGACATCTCATAGCTCTGTTGCTAATGTAGAGCTACCCTTGCTGATACTTGTTGCTTTTATTTTTTAATCACCTCAGTACTAGGTATCTAACAAAAGTTTTTATTTGTTATTTGATATATAGATGCGTTAATAAAAATAAACTTGGTTGCAAGAAAGAGTTTTGGATACTTTTCGGTTAGCTATTAACTAAGTTGAGCTATTCCTACAGTAGAAATATTGAATGCTATTTCAAGCAGAGAATGTAGTCCCCTTACTAAAGGTGCCTCTGACTTTTCCTGGGATGATCCTGTGTGCTGCAATCCAGCCCCAGAGACTACAACTCCCATGAGTCCTTGAGGAAACCAGGAATAGAGGGCTTATCCGGGCATGTTGAGAGAGGGTCTCAGCAGGAGCTGGAGGCAAAGCAACCGCGTCCAGAGACATAAGACAAAAGAAGCAGCCCAGAGGGCAGAGCTGGGATGGAGCTAGAGAGGCAGCACCAAGCCAGAGGCAGAGACGCAGTGTGTAGGCAGAGCTGAGGGAGCTGGAGTTGGAGCAGACAGAACTGAAACCTGATTAGCACAAACCACTTGCTCCAAAGGGGAGCCAGGGCTGTGCTACCATGGAGAACTGCAGGGTCGGTGTCAGAAGAGCGGGTGCCGGCCATGCCGCAAGTAACACAGTTGTTGAGCCCAGTGAGTAGCTGGGGAGAGCAAGGTGGAGCCATAAGCAGAAGGCCCAGCACAGGGACACATCACCAGACAAGAGGGCCTTGAAGACTGAAACTTTCTTACGTCCCAGAGTCAGCTGACTGTCATGTCCCCATCCCCACAGAGTTGGGTTCCTTGTTTCCTTGAACTGTTCCCATTTCTCCATGTTTTCCTTACGGTTGTTCTGTCATAAATTCTATTTGCTTTGAATTTCATTAAAGTGATCGGTGGGTCAGGAAAGCATCCGGTGTGAAGGTAGGACCCTGGAGTGGAGACACGCTAGCCCCTGTCCTCAGGGAAGAGGATTAGAATAGTGGTCCATCCTCCCAGGGATGCCGGGCCCAGCCAGGTTGCCATGACGAGGACTCTGCCACATAGGCGAGTGGAAGGGGAGGCCTTGAGCTCCGTCAGGCCTCTGGGTAAAGGGAGCAGGGGTGGGGACTGCCATCCTATCGCCAGTCAATTCCCCGGGGGTAATGGAGACACCAGGGATGTGCCACAAAATAGTGTAACTTGGGAAATCTTTATATAAATAATAAAAAGCTGCAAGGTGTAACTGTGGGGAGCAGACTGTCTTCATACGATGAATGTAATATCACTGCACAAAATGGCAGCCCAGGG
Source organism: Rafetus swinhoei (assembly GCA_019425775.1). NCBI lineage: Eukaryota > Metazoa > Chordata > Testudines > Trionychidae > Rafetus > Rafetus swinhoei. The sequence goes on along the minus strand of CM033437.1, from coordinate 9,275,085 downwards.
GCTGGTATCACGTAAACCCTTCCATCCTGTACTGTTTTAGTACTGGGTTAGGGGAGTAAAGCTGACATTGTTTATTTGGCCTCTTGATCGTGGGCAGCCAGTATGCTAGGTGGGAGGAGGCATTGCCCTCCCAAACCCCCAGTCTCGCCCTGCCCACACTCCGCCCCCGCTACTCCTACTGTAGACATTCTGGGGGCGGGGTGTTGCTGTCCCCGAGCACCCGCCCTCACTGTACACCACGGCCAGGGAGGCTGGGGCCACGTGCCACCCACTCTGCCTGTGAAGGGGGCGTGGCCTGAGCAGAAGGGGCGGGGCTAGAGGAATGGTTGAAGGCTTGCCTCCTCCAGCCCTACCTTCGCCAGCCGCCCATGTCCCTGAACACGTTACATATCACAATGAAAGCTCTGTTATCTGGCACTCATGGGAAATGGGAGTTGCCAGTTAATTAAACGTGCTGGATAACAAAACTTATTGCTCTGCCCCCCTCTCCTACTGGTGGTCCTGGTTTCCGGCAGCTCAAGGCAGGCCGAGGGGGAAGAAGGCTCCTGCTGATGACATCAGTTGGCAGTGCTGACTGTCAGGAGCCCCACACCAACTGGCCAGACAGCTGGTAGTCAGGCATACATCCCTGAAGACGTAGTGGTTTTGTGGCTGGGGGCAAGTTAGGTTGACAAAGTTTTCTGGTGAACAGAATTCCGAATAACAAAGGTTTCATGGTAAATGAAATCTTACTCAAGCTATTGGCTACGCAATGGATCGACGACCAGTGGGAATCACTCCTTCCTCTCAGATTTCCACATTTAGACACAACGAAAGCACCCACAGAAACAATTCTCAAGAGCACAGATACAGCTGAAGTTTACGAGCCATTGGTGTTAAGAGGAACTGAAGGAAACATAATGTTGGTTTTCTTATGGCGCTCCATAGAAAGATCCTGGAAACAGGAAATGCTGTTTCCAAACTGCTCTTTGCAAACACACAGACGTATGCCATTTCTTCCCAAAGCCACTGCGAAGCTATGGTTCAAAATCAGTTTGAAGGAGCCAAACATTCCACAAGTAAATTCTCAGAAAAACAGGGCAGATAAATCAAGTCTGAAGAGACGTGCTTGAGAAAGACAAGCATGTACTGGAACAGCTCATTTAGGGTACATCTAGACTACATACCTTTTTCAAAAGAGGTGTTTTTCAAAACATACCTTTGAAAAAGCCTCTTTCAAAAAAGAGCGTCTAGACCACAACCAGTACTTTCAAAAAAGCAAGCTGGATACTCTCTTTCGAAAAAGCACATAGTGCCTTTTTTCGAAAGAGCACTTTCAAAAGAAGGCGTTCTTCCTCGTAAAACAAGGTTTTCTGTGGTAGAAAAAACTGCCGTGTTCTTTTGATTTCCTGTCAACAGAACGCGGCAGCAGTCTAGACACAGGTAAAGATTTTTCAAAAAATGGCCACTTTTTTTGAAAAATCCCTGTAGTACAGACACACCCTAAGATGGCTAGAAAGCTGGCAAGATTGTCAGGCCTGACAGGTAGTGATCAACAGCTCGATGTCAGGTTGGCGGTCGGTTTCTATTGGAGTGCCCCAAGGATTGGTTCTAGGGTTGTCTTTGTTCAACATCTTTATTAATGAAAAGGATGAGGGGATAGTGAAGCCAGGACGTAAAAACTTGTGGGGATGGAGATTCCACCACCTACCTAGGCAACCCATCCCAGTGCTTCCCCACCCTCCTAGAAAAATAGAAGGATGGGTTGCCCCTTTTGGCCCCTATTCAGTTGAGTTGCTCTTTTTTGCCTCTTTTCAAATGCGTTTTAAATGAATATCCTCTTTTTTTTCCCACCCAATTGCTGTGCAAAGCTTCTGCAAGTCGTGGTTTCAGTTAAATACTAATAATGTTTAGATGGATTTGAAAACCTCAGTTTGCCCTGGCAACCTGAGCCCTTGTTATCAGCTAATCATTCCTTCACTCCCAGGGCAGGCTCTCAAGCTGGAATTCTCCAGGGTCTGTCTTCTGCTCTTCCTGCTGCTGAGGGATTTGTCTGGATGTGCAGACCAACGTCAGGGTCTACAGGGACTGTTCATGGGAATCATAAAGGCAGTGCCCAGCATCGCGAGAGTCAGAGAAGTGAGATGCATGCGCTCTCTCTCAGCGCTCTGCTTTCCTCTCTCTGCTGAGTGGATTTTGGGGAGTTGCCCATTTCTGCTTTAAAGACAAGACCCATCCAGGTAGGAATTCACTAGCATTGTGACTTGAACGAGTTACTATTGTCCAAAAGAGCAAAGGGATTTACTTTGTCATGTACAAAGAGCAAATGTATTTAAAATAACTTGGAGCATTTTTGTTTGTCAGATCAGTTCTTTGTCTCTTACTGTGTTCTACTATGTGTCACAGTGGCGTTCCTTTCTAGGGCTGTGTGGGCTTTCCTCTGGTTCACTCAAATTCAGTATCCTCTCTGCCCTTTTAAAAAGTGTCCCTTGTTAGCTGGGCACTTGTACAACCTCTCAGGAGAGATTCCAATGCTGCCCAGAGCACCCCTCCACCCCAGCTATGATGCTGTCACCCAACTCCAGAGGAACAAAGGTTAAGGACACCATTCTCATCCATTGATGGACCTAACCTCCATGAATCCATCTAACTCTTTTTTGAACCCTGTTAAAGTCTTAGCCTTCACCTCATCCTCTGGCAAGGAGCTCCACAGGTTGACTGTGCACTGAATGAAGAAATACTTCCTTTTGTTTGTTTTAAACATGCTGCCTATTAATTTCATTTGGTGAGCCTTAAGCTGAAAAGTCCAAGTCTTTTTAACCTCTCTTCATATGGGACCTGTTCCAAACCCCTCATCATTTTTGTTGCCCTTTTCTGAATGGAAAGAGCCATTGATCTTTGCTGCTCAGTTGGTTCAATCTCCCATTAGATTCTGAGACCCTGCCTTTACTCTCTTTCCCTATCCCAGGCTGCCCCTGATTCTAACAGCTCATTGGTGGCCAGTGTCTTCTCCATGCTCCCGGCTCCCAGAACCTCTGAGCCCCCCTCCCGCCGCCCATGCTCTACACAGCTCTTCCACAGCGGGGCGGGGGGGCGGGGGGGGGGGGAAGTTGTGTCCTGTCATGCCAGCTTCCTCAGCTGAGGGGACAGCGGTGACTGGAATCCCACAGGCCAAGTGGCAAATGCCGGCGCTGCTGTTCTTGTGCTCCCCCTACACACCACATGCAGTTCTGAGAACTGCCACACGGGAACAACTCGCAAGCCGAGAAGGATGCACATGACATTATGAGAGCGAGCGACTCTGGGACATGTGAGGGCTTAGACATTACAGCTACCATAAGCAGAAAGCACTATCAGCTGCCTCAAACAGTGGTCGACTGGGATGCATACATTAAACCCATGATGCTCTGGGACCGTTTATTAGACAGCTCTTTTAGCCACTAATGGCAAGGAGTTATATAACTTTCTAATGGGATCAAGTTGTTATTTTTCTCCTCTAAAATGTCTGAAAATTGAGGGCCTCAAAGGATAAGAACATAAGAATGCCCATACTGGGCCAGACCAAAGGTCCATCTTGCTCACTGTCCTGTCTGCTGCCAGTGGCCAATGCCAGGTGCCTCAGAGGGAGGGAACACAACAGGTAATCCTCATGTGATCCTTCCCCTGTCACTCATTTCCAGACAAACGGCATCTAGGGACATCATTCCTAGGCATCCTGGCTAATAGCCATTGATGGCCCTAACCTTCATGAATCTATCTAGCTCTTTTTAGAATCCCTGTTAAAGTCCTAGTCTTCATAACATCCTCTTGCAAGGAGTTCCACAGGTTGACTGTGTGCTAAGTGAAGAAAAACTTCATTCTCTTTGTTTTAAACCTGCTGCCTATTAATTTCATTTCAGGATCCCTTAGCCACATGAAATACACTCCTAATATAAACGTTTCAACTCTCCACTGTTACATGAGAATTTCTCTCAATGGGGCTAAGTGCACCATGGTAATGAACAGAAAAAAATGTCTTTAGAAGCTCAGGCAAGAGCATTCATGTAAAATGCCTCTTGCTGACTCGTGGGGACATGCTCTTAGATTTCAGGGCTTAAAAGGACCATCTGCTCTGTAGAACACCAGCCTCAGAATTTTCCCAGCATTACTCCAAGAGCAGGCCTTTTAGGGTATGTCTACACTACATGGCTCCGTCGATGGAGCCATGTAGATTTGTTTACTGGGCAAAGGGAAATGAAGTGGCGATTTAAATAATCGCCGCTTCATTTAAATTAAATGGCTGCGCTGAGCCGACAAACAGTTGATCAGCTGTTTGTCGGCTCAGCGCGCAGTCTGACGTTCATGCGGTCGACATCAAAGCCCTTTGTCGACCGCCCGGTAAACCTCATCCCACGAGGAATAAGGGGCGGTCGACAAAGGGCTTTGATGTTGACCGAGGAGCGTCCAGACTAGCGCGCTGAGCCGACAAACAGCTGATCAGATGTTTGTCGGCTCAGAGCGGCAGCCATTTAAATTTAAATGAAGCGGCGATTATTTAAATTGCCGCTTTATTTCCTTATGCCTACAACCCTAATCTACCTGGCTCCGTCGATGGAGCCATGTAGTCTAGACACAGCCTTAGAGAAATATTCAATCTTGACTGCAAAATTCTCAATGATGGAGAATCCGTGAAGAGCCTTGTTAAATCGTGCCAATGGTTTATTAAGCTCACTCTTTGAAAATGTATGCTCTACTTCCAGTCTAAATGTCTTTACATTCAACTTCTAGGCTTCGGATCGTGTTGCACCATTGTACGTAGGCTGGAAAATCTATGATTAAATATTAGTTCCCCAGGTAGATAGTTACAAATCATTATCAAGTCCCCCTTATCATCTTTGTTAAACTAAAGCGATGGAGACCTTTCAGTCTATCAGTATAACGTAGTTTTTAAAATCTTTTCCTAATTCTTGTGACTCTCCTCTGAACACTCTTCAGTGTAGCAACATCCATTGTTAATAATGGACACCAGAACTGGACACCGAATTCCAGCAGTAGTTGCAGCAGGGCCAAATACAGAGGTAAAATAAATTTTCTCTCTCTCCTTAAGAGTCCCCTGGATTGTACAAATGTGGGACCAGAGCTGAGCATGAGTCAGGGGCCAGAGACCTAAAGCAGCCCGCAGGGGCATGCGGCCAGGGCCTGGGCCATGCAGCAGGAGCCGGAGCCTATGGAAACCTGGGCTACCCAGGGAGCCAGCAGCAGCTGGACGAGCAGCCCAGCAAGCCGTGGGAAGGCCACGGCAGTCAGCCGGCTGGGGAAATAGCCAGCAGGCTATGGACTTGAGGGCCAATGGCAGGGGACCTCCCCTGGTCCGGAAAATTCTCTTGTCCAAAATCAGTGAGGTCCCGATGGTGCCAGACCATAGAATCATAGAGCTGGAAGAGACCTCAGGAGGTCATCAAGTCCCTGCCCAAAGCAGGACCAATCCCAACTAAATCATCCCAGCCAGGACTGTGTCAAGCCGAGACATAAAAACGTCTAGGGATGGAGATTCTACCCCCTCCCTAGGGAACCCATCCCAGTGCTTCCCCACCCTCTTAGTGAAATAGTTTTTCCTAATATCCAACCTAGACCTCCCCCACTGTAACTTGAGACCATTGCTCCTTGTTCTGCCATCTGCCACCACTAAGAACAGCCTAGGGGCTGTCCAAGCTGTAGAGATCTACATAACTATATTAGAAGACATACTCGTTGCTTTGGTCCAGTTTACCTACCATTCTAGGTGGGTCCTGTTCATTATTTGCCACTCCTCAGGTTCTTTGCCGTTTGTCAACTTCATAAGCATCTGGGCACTTTAGGTAGTTTAGGTCTCGGACAAAGCTGTATAAAAAGTGCTTACAAGAAAGTGTCCCACAAAAAGAAACAAGGAAGGAAGAAGAGGTGCAGCCCTGTAGGGCTAAATCCCATGCCCTCTGTGCACTTCATGCCCATTCCGTTGAGAACAAAGTCATAGACCTATTGGGCCTGTTCCCATAGGAATTGCAGCATGGATCAGACCTATCGTCCATCTAATCCAGTGTTCTCTCTCTGACAGTGACAACACCAGGCGCTGCATAAAACAGTGTAAGAAACTCCAGTAGTGAGCGAATGGGGGATGACCTGTCTGTCATGAGACTATCACCCTAATGTCAAAAACGGTCTTGTGCCCTGAAACATGTGGGCATATAGTTTTTCCCAAATATGCATTTAGCTGTAATTATTTTAACTGGACAGTCTTATTATCCACATAAATGTCTACACCAGTGTTTCCCAACCGGGGTTCCATGGAACCCTGGGGTTTCGTGGACCATCATCAGGGGTTCCATGAGAAATCGTGGAATAAATAATGCTGGGCGGGGCCTGGAGCGTCTGTCACGCCCTTCACCTCCTGCCCTGGCGCTTGGCTGACTTCTGCTCCGCTCAGCCAGGCTGCCGCGCGGGAGCAAGCAGCCATTTGGGCTCCGCAAGTGAGAGGCAGAAGGAGAAGGAGAAGAGAAAGAGAGAGTGCGGCAGGAGGGGGAGGATATTTGATATTTGAAAAAAAAAAGATACAAAAAAAGACAGGAAAAATGCTCCAATTTTTTTTCTTACAATGTAAGCTGACATTTATATATATACTAGCCAATTAGCCCGTCATAAGACGGGATTTTCAGGTCTCTCCTCCATGTTGGTCTTCTCTCCTGAGCCTCCGGTCTCTCGCTCCGTCTCTCTCTCTCTCTCTCTCTCTCTCCTCCTCTTACTTCCTCCCCCTCTCTCTCTCAGCTCTCCTCCGCCTCCTGCCTCTCTCTCTGTCTCTCTTTCACTTCTCCTCCCCCTCCTGCCTCTCACTCGGGGGACCGTGGAGCCCAAATGGCTGTTTCGGCGCCGCATTCCCCGTGCTGCATGGGGGGTGTGGAGCCCAAACGGTCGCTTGTCCCGCTTGCTCCCATGCGGCGGCCTGGCTGAGCGGCGCAGAAGTCAGCCGAGCGCCACAGCGGGAGGTGAAGGGGGGTGGGCGGTGACGTTCACGGTCAGGAGGCGGGGCCTGGAGCTGCTGTCATGCCGCACGTCACCGCCCCGCCCCCCTTCCCTTCCCACTGTGGCGCTCGGCTGACTTCTGCACCGCTCAGCCAGGCCGCCGCGGGGGAGCAAGCGGTGCAAGCAGCTGTTTGGGCCCCGCACTCCCCATGCAGCACGGGCCGCTCAGAGGGAACAGCCAGCATTTCAGCAACAGCCCGCCCAGAGGGAACAGCCAGCATTTCAGGCAACAGCGCCCCCCAGAGGGCACAGCCAGCATTTCAGGTAACAGCGCCCCCCAGAGGGAACAGCCAGCATTTCGGCGTTGCAGACTCTCAGACACTGGGCTACTATATATATATATATATATATATAAAACAGCTCTTTACAAATAAATTTTCTTGAAAAAAATTTAGCAGTAATTGAATTGCGCTCCCCGCCATCAACTTTTTCTGGCCAAGCAAACGTTTTCATAGGTAGGGGTTCCTCAGGATATGAAAAATTATTTTAGGGGTTCCTCCATGGGAAAAAGATTGGGAATCACTGGTGTACACCCTTCCTGATTATTGCTTAGCTCATAGCCTCAAGTACATCGTGTGGAAATGAGTTCCTCAGTCAGATTAGTCTTTGAGCAAAGAAGGCATTATTGTCTGTTTTCAAATTGCCACTCTGCAGTTTAATGGAATGTTCTCTTGATCTTGTGCCATGAGACCAGGAGAGCACATTCTTGATCTGTTGTTTCCCAGTCTGTATTTTACACGCTTTCCTCATGTCACTTCTTATTCAGCTCGTTTGTAAGTCTTTTGACCCGCATCAGAGTGTGTCCAGGCCCTTAATCGTTCTTGTTGCCCTAAACCCCTCTAGTTATACTGTGTGGGGATGGTGCCAGCATCACACACAGGAATCCAGAGGAGCGTGAAATATTGACTGACCGATGTCATGGCATTGTGTAACTTGCATGATTCCATCCCATATTCATCCCGATGTTTTGCTTCATTTCTGTCCATGTAAGCAGGGTTCCACAGACCTGAGTACCATCTTGTCCTCGTTCCTGTCCTGAGATCACTCCATTGAATAGAAACTTTGTAAGGTGTTGGAGTATTTCAAGCATTTCCCTCCAGTGGGCACACACACACTGTCGTTATTGACACCAAAGCTCTTCTGCTACCATCCGCCATCATGCTGCCCATCCTCCTGGCTTGGTAAGCTCCCTCTGAAGACTTCTCTGGACTTGATTTTGGCCTAAATAATCAGGGGCCATCTGTAAATGTTGCCACCTCACCCCTATTTCTAGATTGTTAATAACTGTGACATATTTCCCATGCCATTCGTTAGAAAGTGTGTAGACCTCACCACTGTGCTCCCCTTCCTTCACAGGCACCTTCAGCATTTCTGAGCCCAAATGACACTTCAGCTACCTCATGGCAGCTTTCAATCTCACCCCGTTGGCCACTTCAACATTCATCTTAATAGGCATCCCTGGCTTGGAAGCTGCCCATATCTGGATTTCCATCCCTGTATCGATCTTCTATGTTATCAGCCTGTTGGGAAATGTCACAGTTCTGTTTGTGGTAGGCAAAGAGCAGAGCCTGCACAAGCCGATGTACCTGCTGCTCTGCATGTTGGCACTCGCTGACATCACTTTGTCTACCTCCGTCGTGCCGAAGATACTCTGTATATTTTGGCTGAATTTTAAAGCCATTACTCTGGGTGGCTGCCTCACCCAGATGTTCTTCCTTCACACACTTTCAGTGATGAAGTCAGCCATCTTTGTGATAATGGCCTTCGATCGCTACATGGCCATATGTAACCCTCTGAATTATACCTCCATCCTCACCAATGCACGCATAGCTAAGCTCGGGCTGGTGGGTTTGATGAGAGCTGTTCTCTTCATCCTGCCTGAGCCTGTGCTCCTGAGTAGGCAGCCGTTCTGTGCCAACCGCATTATCCCCCACACCTACTGTGAGCACATCGCTGTGGCAAAGATATCATGTGGGGACATCACTGTCAACAAGACCTATGGCTTGGTGATAACATTTGTGGTCATTGGTTCAGACCTGACACTCATCGCCCTGTCCTACTGTCTGATCATCAGGGCCGTCCTCAGTATCTCCTCGAAGAAAGCCCACGAGAAAGCCCTCAGCACCTGCACAACCCACCTCTGTTTGATAGTGACATCTTATACGTCCAGCCTCTTCTCCATCCTGACCCACCGATTTGGTCAAGGCATTGCTCCCTATGTGCATATCATCTTGGTCAACCTCTATTTCCTCATCCCCTCCATGCTCAACCCTATCATTTATGGAATCAAAATGAAAGAGCTTCGTGACAAATTGGGCAAATACACCGGCAGAATGTGAGTGCCATGGACCGCTGACTTAAAACCTGTGTGACAGAGGGGGAAAGTATATCCCCTCCTCAATCCTGGACACTCTGTCCCAGTTTGGCTGACTTCAGCGTTGTGGGAGTTCACAGTCGGAGAAGTTCCTCACACCATTGTCTTAGCACTCCATGACCACACAATGGTCTCTTTGTTGCCGAGTTCCTTCTCTTGAACCACCCCCGACCTCTTTCACCATCACCTGTCAGCTACCACCCCCACACACCCTGTAATTTGGCCTTCTCATGACTTCCAGACTGCAGGAAAATATACAGCTTTCTAATGCAAGGTGGCTTTCCATTATTCCCCATGTGAATGGTCTTGTGGATTAGTTCTTTTTTTCTTTTCTGATAGCCGAAGACAAAGAAAGCAATTGCAATACTGAACTTCTTTATCTCACGTGCAGTGATCTGGGGAACAAAACATACCTGATTTGTCTACATCCAATCACGAGGCCTGGAAGATACAACATACTTTTCTGTTGGAATATGCTAATACAGGAAGGCACATGCAGGGATTGAGGACATATTACTGGAGCTCATTGGTGAGAGTGGTTAAACCTCGTGTTTTCGAGAACCAAATGCTATGACGAACTACAATATCACCTTTGAATCAAATAACTTACCGCTTTGCACAGCTATTTTCCGAGTTGTTCCACAGCTAGACCATTGACACCAGGAATGGTTAGTGTGTGTTTTTAATTATGTCAAAAGAGGTGTTGAGATTTCGTGTTGGGAGTTTGGGAACCAGTGATAGCCACCAAACATCCAAGTGATTGAATTACTTGCAGTTCTAAGTCCTTCTAACATGCTCAGTCCCCTTATGTCCTGGTTCACTGGCCTCAAATTTAGGGCATCCAGGAGGAGCAGTTTTTGGTTGAAGGTCTTGAACACACGGATGCTGCTGAGGACCAAGTATTTAGTGAACTCTGCATGTTTGCTCTCTTGCTGCTGCTGCTCTCTTTTAGCAGGGCTGCAGTTGAAATAATATTTTCTCGGATGAACTTGCTAAAACAAAAGCTTCAGAGGGAGAGCCGAGTTAGCCTGCAACTGGAAAAACTTGAAAAACAACAAATCGTCCAGCAGTACCTTAGAGACTAACAAAACATGTAGAAGGTGTCATGAGCTTTCGTGGGTTCAACCCACTTCTTCAGATGAATGGAGTATACATTTGCTAAAACTAAACCTTCTCAAGAAGATGCAGGGGGAGACTTTAGAAAATATTTTTTCAATGTTAGGTCTTTCATGCAACACCACAAAATCTCTTGTGAGTAGCTTTACACCCAATGAACGAAATGATTGCACTGGTCATGGCTGATGGATGAGCAGCAGCAGAAGCACTGTCCTTCTGATGAAAACAGCAAGAATGAAATGTTGCCTTTTTAGGGTATGTCTAGACTACATGGCTCCGTCGATGGAGCCATGTAGATGAGTTTACTAGACATAGGAAAATGAAGCAGCGATTTAAATAATCGCCGCTTCATTTACATCAAAATGGCCGCCGCGCTGTGCCGATCAGCTGGTAAACCTCATTCCACAAGGCATAACGGGGCGGTCGACAAGGGCTTCCGTTGTTGACTGTGGAGCGTCCAGATTGCCCCGCTGTGCCGCCAAACAGCTGATCGGCACAGCGCGGGCGGCCATTTTGATGTAAATGAAGTGGCGATTATTTAAATTGCTGCTTCATTTTCCTATGTCTAGTAAACTCACCTACATGGCTCCGTCAATGGAGCCATGTAGTCAGGAGTGGCCCGAGGCCGGCTGCGGCAGCTGGTGCCCCAGGCGGGCTGCGCAATCCGCGCCCCCGCCTGCACGGCTGTCAATGGCTGTGACGTCATCATTGGGCGCCCAGGCCAGTGGCGCTCTAGGCAACTGCCTAGTTCGCCTAGGCTCATGGGCCGCCCCTGCATGTAGTCTAGACATACCCTTAGAGACTAACAGACTAATTCAACTCAAAATAGGGACCTCAACTACTATGCTTGAATGCGTTAGAAATAAATACCACTTTTTTATATTTTGCACTATACAGTGTGGCGGATCAAAGGCAGCAGGCTGCAGGAGTTGGGTGGAGGGCAGGCACAATGGGAGCTAGGTGAGTGGGTTCCTGTTCTCTCCACAGGCGGCCATAGACTGCTGCTAAGTAACCAAGACATGCGGGCACCTGAGGCTCATTAACAGCCAGCCCACAGCAGCAAGCTAATGGGACACCTGCAGCCAGTTAAGGCTGGCTGGTCCACTATAAAAGGCTTCCCCTCAGGTAAGGAAGGGAGAAGGAGAAAAGGGACAGACCAGAAAGGAGGAAGTGCAGAGTGGAGGAGAACTGATGGTTACAAGCGGGAGAGGTTTTCACCAAGATGCCAGGGAGAAGGGGATGTGGGAGTGGCCCAGGGAAAGGCTACTATTCTGTGGGGATAAGGGCAAAAGCCGCTAGTGCGCGCTGCTTAGGGCTCTGGGCCAGAACCCAGACTATGTGGGTGGGACTGGGTTCCCCCCAACCCACCCTATGCCTGTTGGGCCCCCACAAGGGAAAAAGGGGAGCCTGGGATCACAGAAGGGTTTTCCCCAAGCTAGTGACTTGCCTGTGATGAGAATGGCTGGTTAGGTAGGGACCCTCACCTCTGGGAGACACAAAAGGCAGTGGGAGGGTCACCACAAACCTCTAAGGCATGCTAAACATCTGCCAGGAAGTGTAGGACCCAGGGGGCATGACCAGTGCTCCACCACAACATACGACATTTTTGTTTGAATCATCTGCCAACCCTTAGTCAGGAAACAACTACTCATACTGGGGCTTCTGCATGTGAATTTGGTTTTCATCTTGCTTTGTTGATGATGTGAATGAACTTCTGCTGGGGCTTCTTGCTTTTTGCTTAATCAAACCTCTAACAGGTATCTAAGAAAAGCATTCATTTGTTACTCAATGTGTGGACCAATGCATTAATAAAAACACCCTTTGTTTTGATAAATAGTTTGGGCCACTTTGTGGTTAGTTTTTAAATCAGTGGATAGCCGACAACTTCCATAAAGAATCAGAGTTGAACAGGAGGTAGAGAAATGTGACCTTGTTTTCACTAAAGACCAACGCATGGTTACACTTATATTGCTTTTATTAAATGCCGCTGTTGAATTAGATGGAAAAGGGATCGAACCTGGTCTCATACATACATCCACGCACTCACAGACTTACACAAGAGAAGAGTTGCACAGAGACAGCAAAAGAAGCCAAAGCATAGTGGGTCCAGTGTGTCTACCTGCAGTCACAAATCCGGACCAGTGAGCTGATCCTACAACCCATTGTCAGTGAGCTCTGTTCTTTTTATCAAACTGTCTGGGTGGCACCTATCCCATACACCAAAAGGCTCACCCAGCTCTTGTTGGAAAGTCTCTTTATCTCGAAATTTGGCGCTGTGTAGACAGCACCAAATTTCGAAATAAGCTATTTCGAGGTAAGGATGCCATGTAGATGCACCCGAAATGTGCAAATAGCATGAGCATGTAAGTACAAAGACTGGAAAGCCAAAGTAAGAAATGAGTTATAGCAGGCAAGAAAGGACCAAAAGAGGGAATTCTTCAAGTGTCAGACATAAACAAAAGATCAGGGAGGCTGAGGGTCTACTGCTTGATGCAGAAGGTGAGTTGGTAAGAGAAGATGACAGGAAGGCAGAACTGCTCAGAACTGTAAAGTTATCTGAGACCATCAGGAAAAGGGACCATCAGGAAAAGGGACACCGATGAGTATAAGAAAAGACCACCTCACAGCTCTTCTGAATGAATTGGTGTTAGGAGAACCTGATGTTATTCACCCCATGGTTTTGAAAGCATTAGCTGAAGAAATCGCAGCACCATTGCAATAATGTGTGCAAACTTATAGATGAAAGGGAGGTCACGGAGATGGGGAAAGGGCTGACATCGTGCCCATGTTTAAAAAGGGAAATGGTAGGAGTTGAAACATCTTGGGCTGGAGTAGCCGCGTCCCACCACACTTGCAAATCTTGCAGAATTGGAGGAACAGTTGAAAGGAGGGAACTCCACTCAGAAGGGGCCACATCTGGGGAAGGGACATGCTCCTAAGCTTCCCAGCTCCAGAGAGGCCAGTCACGCAGTGGAACCTCCGCCCTCACAGAGATAGAACATGGATCAGCAGCAATGCCTGTGGCAAAAAACGTCCTTCCTCCAGTCTCCGGGGAATCTGAAAGTGGAACTTTGAATCCCACTTTGATCCTGATACATTCATTAAGATGGTGAGGGCCCTTAGGCATCCTTACCAGCTCTGAGCAGGTGGTGGTAGCAATGTGGTGCCCCTCCTCCCCAGACTACATCAGCCCAGGCCAGCAAATGGGAGCACAACCTGACGTCTGCTTAGGATTAGCCTCGGAGCTGGCATTACGGTGTAGCAAATCAGGCACCATGAATCTACGTTATATCATATCGACAGAGTCACTATGGGCAATGCAATGCGAGTATTACAGAACTTTAATACAGAACTTTCTAAAGTTGAAATAAATCACACAAAGGCAGATGTATACACAGTATGGGTTGCACCCTCCTGGAGGAATGGTTTGTGGGACAGTGATTAGCAATGCCTGGGGACCCAAGCTTCAGCCCCAGGCAACAGGGCTCTGTCTTCAGCCTTAGGTGGTGGGACCGCTCCTTTATATCTGGCCTGGGCCCCATCAAGTCTAATACAGCCTTGACTACCACAGAGTCAAGGCCACCATCCTTGCTTATCAGGACACTGGTTTTGCTTTCATGAATAGAGAGATCTACTAGGTGCAGCTCCAGGGACCCGGCTGTCTGTGGAGGGTGACAACTCATAGGCCACCACCAGCCGAGGAAGGGGTGGGACCCCAGTCACTGAGACGGTGGCTTTACTTTGAGCACCGGGTGAACATCTACATTGTTTGAAGCAAGTTAGCCACTGTTTTGCCTCCTGCCCAGAGTGTCTTCAGGCTGCTGTTAGTTGCTGAAGGTTGTGGAATGTCATCATCCCAGTAAGGGTACGTCTAGACTACATGCCTCCGTCGACGGAGGCATGTAGATTAGACAGATCAGCATAGGGAAATGAAGTCGCGATTTAAATAATCGCCGCTTCATTTAAATTTACATGGCTGCCGCGCTGAGCCGATCAGCTGTTTGTCAGCTCAGCGCGGTAGTCTGGACGCTCCGCGGTCGACATCAAAGGCATTTGTCGACCTCCCAGGTATGCCTCATCCCGGGAGGCATACCTGGGAGGTCGACAAATGCCTTTGATGTCGACATGAGCGCCCAGACTACCGCTGAGCGCCGACAAACAAGCTGATTGGCTCAGCGCGCAGCCATGTAAATTTAAATGGAGCGGCGATTATTTAAATCTCCGCTTCATTTTCCTATGCCAGGTAGTCTAATCTACATGCCTCTGTCGCCAGAGGCATGTAGTCTAGACGTACCCTAAGTCTACTTAGGCTGCTCAGGACGTCTGTCCTTGGAGTGTTAGTGTTATCAGGAGACAAGCCAGCCTGCCCATTCAGCAGAGCTCAGTGTTACTCATACAGAATGACCACAGGCGCAGTTCAGTGACAAAAGCCCTCGGCTGGACTTACTGCCATAAAAGCATAGCGCTAGTGCTCTGTCTCCATGGTTACAGGTACACTAACACATGAGTGTGGAGTAGTTCAGTCAGCAGCAGAGTCTCTCACGTTCCCTATGCCCCACAAAGGATTAAAGTGAAGTAACATGACACTAAAGGTATGTCTTTACTACATGCCTCTGCCAACAGAGGCATGTAGATTAGGCTACCCGGCATAGGAAAATGAAGCGGCGATTTAAATAATCGCCACTTCATTTAAATGTAAATGGCTGCTGCGCTGAGCCGATCAGCTGTCTGTCGGCTCAGCGCGGTAGTCTGGATGCTCCGCGGTCAACATCAAAGGCATTTGTCGACCTCCCCGTTATGCCTCGTGGGATGAGGTTTACTGGGGAGGTCGACAAATGCCTGATGTCGACATGCGAGCGTCAATTCTGGCTGCTGAGCCGACAGACAGCTGATCGCCCAGTGCGGCAGCCATTTAATTTAAATGAAGCGCGATTATTTAAATCGCCGCTTCATTTTCCTATGCCGGGTAGCCTAATCTACATGCCTCTGTCGCCAGAGGCATGTAGTCTAGACATACCCTTATAGATGGAGACAAACAAAACTAAACCTCCGACGTCCCAACTTCGGTGTCATGACACCTGTTTGTTATCACCTCATGTCTCTGATATCTTAGCCAAAACATCCCAAATCAGTATTATGTCAAACCACCTAATTGTGCGTTACTTTGGAATGAATCTGCAGTAGTTGGAATATAGTTAGGTAAATGTCCAATACCTAGTACGCTAGCATCAACTCTGCCAAGTTCTCTTTCTCCCATACTGGCCAGCCCCAGAAGAATCCTAAAGCCCCTCTCATCTTGCTCTGCCATGTTGATAACCCTATTTTGAAAGGACAGGTATGGACTTGTTGGAGCCCCTCAAGAAGAGGACTATGTGGTATCAACTGCAGATATGTGGTGGAACATTCTACCAGCAATGGATGGTGAAGAACCTCAATAGACCAACTTGAACTCAACATTAGTCACACAACTTGATGGGGATGTCACTTGGTATGCGGATGTACCTGGCCCAGTTCACCCCATTCCTGAAGCTGGTTTTTTTCCCTATGGCGTGAGGGAGACCATGGAACATATATATCTTCAATGTGCTAGGTTGCAACCCCTCTTCCAGCTCCTCCGCAACCTCTTAGTGCTGTTCGGGATGCACTTCTCCCTTCACACACCCTATCAGTGGACTGCAAAGCTGCAGGACCTCCTCGTCAACCTCCTGTTAGCTCTGGTCTCCTCTGGGTGGCATCTGCTGGCTCCCCTCGATGCCTCTGAGGAGCACTGGGCACTGGGGTTTTCTGCTCAGTACCCGCGTCACGATCCCGTATTTTCATCCTTTGTAGTTATCTCAAGAACATAAGAACATAAGAACGGCCGTACTGGGTCAGACCAAAGGTCCATCTAGCCCAGTATCCTGTCTGCCGACAGTGGCCAGCACCAGGTGCCCCAGAGGGGGTGGACCGAAGACAATGATCAAGCGATTTGTCTCCTGCCATCCCTCTCCAGCCTCTGTCAAACAGAGGCCAAGGACACCATTTTATCCCCTGGCTAATAGCCTTTTATGGACCTAACCTCCATGAAATTATCTAGCTTCTCTTTAAACTCTGTTATAGTCCTAGCCTTCACAGCCTCCTCTGGCAAGGAGTTCCACATGCTGACTACACGCTGTGTGAAGAACTTTCTTTTATTAGTTTTAAACCTGCTACCCATTAAAGTAATCGGTTGTGTTCTCAGGCCCAGTGGATCCCCCCCAAAGGATGGGAGAGGGTCCTCCCCTGGAGCCCAGGACTATTTTGCAACAGAAGCTTCTCGAAGAGCTCTCGTCACACAGACTTCCCTTCCTGCATGCTCTGTGCAGTCCCGTTCCAGCCCGTGTTTCCTGAGCATGGCCCCAGGACTCACCAGTATGGAGCTGCATGGGGTGGAGGGACGTACCAGCTGACCCTCCCAGTCCCAGGTGTATCCAATGACAGGGGCAGCAAACAGCCTGAAGGAATTGCTCTCAGCCCCATTAAAGAAAATACTCCCCCAGACAAACCCTTTCTGGGGTCACATCCTTGGGATAAAGGCCCAAGAGAGCCTGGCTACCCTGGGTTTGTTACTGGTACCTTGCTTTGGGGCCGGGTTACCCCATTTCCGGTTCCCAAATGGAGGACATTGCTGGAGAGGTATTGGGGGGTTGCCAGGTATTGACATTGCTGGAGAGGTACTGGGGATATTGGGGGGCTGAGTGAAGTGTGTGCAATGGACAGGGATGTTGGGGTGCTGGAGGAGATGAGGGGTGTTCTGAGGAGACAGTGTGCACTAGGAGGGGCATTTGAGGGTGCTGGAGAGATGTACTGGGAGGGTGTTTTGGGGCACTAGAGGGTGGGTGTGTAAGGACAGGGCTGTTTGTGGGGCACTGGAGGAAAGTTATATTGGGAGGGGTGTATGGGATGTAAGAGGGTGTGTGTACAGGGAGGAGGTTTTGGGGCTGCTGGAAGTGTAGAGGAAAGAGTATTTGGGTGCACTAAAGGTGTGGGGGTGTTGGACAAGGCATGCTCTGGGAGGGGGTGTTTGTGGTACTGGAGGGGTATTTGGGTGTGTGTGAATAGGGAGGTGGCGTTAGGGGGTGTTGGAGTGGTGTGTGTGCTGACAGGTGTATTTGGCTGGTGTTGGAGAGGGTAACTACAGCCCCACTCTCATGGGGGGGGGCAGTGTCACTCCCTGTCAATTAGTACCTCAAACGATTCAGTCGCCTGAAGGGTTGGTGGCGATCCCTGTTGCACAAACTCCAACATGAAATCTCAACACCTGTCTTGGAAAACAGGCCTGGGTAGGGAGTGCTCCTCCAAAGTCCAGCTCCAACAGCAGCTGTGCAAAGTGGTAAGTTATTTACGTCAAAGATCGTCTCACAATTTATCACAGCAGCCTGGTTCTCAAAAAAAACCCCAACAACCCCACTTCTCATATTCCTACAGCAGCGTCCACGCATTAGAATGTTCCCAATGAAGCTTTTCATTTATTGTCCAAGTCTCCCAAAGGACCGGAAGAAGAAAAATCATGTCCTTTTTGTTCACCGGTTCCCTGCACACAAGATAGAGAAGTTCAGCATTGTCGTTGCTTTTTTGTCTTTGGCCACGTGAAAGCATGGCTTCTGTTGATGCAAACTAATCTATTCACACAAGGAGGAAATGGGAAGCCATTTTGCATCAGAAAGCTCTTGTCTCTGTTGATGGTCTGGAAGTCAAGAAAAGGCCAAGATGCAGCATGTGTGGGGATGGGGGTGGACAGGGGATGGTGAAAGAAGTCAGAGGACGGTCAGGGAAAGGAAACTCAGCAATGGAGAGACCATGGCCTGGTCATGGAGTGATATTAGGTGTGAGGCTATTCTCAGACTGTGCATTTTCACAATGCTGAACTCAGCCAAGCTAGGATACTTTTCCCCTTTTGTCAGCTAGCTTTAAAGTCAGTGGCCCCAGGTGATTACATTCTGCAGGTGTATTTGCCCACTTTGTCACGAAGCTCTTTGGTTTTGACCCCATAAATGAGGGGGTTGAGTACGGCGGGGAGGAGGAAATAGAGGTTGGCCAAGATGATGTGAACATGGGGAGCGATGCTCTGACCGAATCGGTGGGTCAGGATGGAGAAGAGGCTGGAAGTGTAAGAGGACAGTATGATGCAGATGTGGGCTGTGCAGGTGTTGAGGGCTTTCTGGTGGGGTTTCTTGGAGGAGATCCTGAGGACAGCCCTTAGGATCACACAGTAGGACAGCACAATGACCATCAAGTCTAATGAGATGACTACAAATGCTATTACTAAGCTATACAGCCTGTTGACTGTGATGTCCCCACATGAAATCTTTGCCACAGCCATGTGCTCGCAGTATGTGTGGGGGATAATGCGGTTGACACAGAATGGCAGCCTGCCCAGGAGCAGAGGCAGGGGTAGAATGAGGAGAACAGCTCTTATCACACACACTAGCCCTAGCTTAGCTATTCGTGCGTTGGTGAGGATGGTGGTGTATCTCAGAGGGTTACATATGGCCACATAGCGATCGAAGGCCATTGTCACGAGAACAGCTGACTTCATAACGGAAACCGAGTGAAGGAAGAACATCTGGGTGAGGCAGCCCCCCATGGTGATGCTTTTCAAATTAAACCAAAATATGCACAGGGCCTTGGGCACGACAGAGCTAGACATGCCGATGTCAGCGAGTGCCAGCATGCACAGCAGCAGGTACATCGGCTGGTGCAGGGTCTGCTCTTTGCCTACCACAAACAGAACCATGAAATTTCCCAACAGGCTGAAAACGTAGAAAATAGAGAACGGGATGGAAATCCAGATGTGGGCAGCTTCCAGGCCAGGGATGCCTGTTAAAATGAATGTTGATGTGCCGGAGGGAGTGAGGTTGAAAGCTGCCATGCGGTGGACAATGCATCAATCAGGCTCCGAAATGCTCAAGTTTCCTGTGAGGGGAGAAAAACCGAGTCAGGTGGGTTATATCCTTTATTACACATAGTATGATAAATAATTCTGTGAATAACATCATAGAAAGTAGGGTGAGTGATTAGGTGGCAACGTTTCTTAATAGCAGCATTTTTTTTTAGGTCAAAGTCAAGCTCTCACAGGGAGATAACCAAACCAGGGGAAGAGGCAGCAATTAAATGTGATTCAATAGCTGGAAGCTCAAGTTGAAGACTGGAGATAAAATACACATCTTAAAATGGGGAGATGGATTAACCACTGGAACAATTTAGCAACAGTCTTCACAGAGGCTATGTCTACACTACAGGCTTCTTGGGCAAGAAGCTTTTTGTGGAAGAGATCTTCCGCAAAAACGTCTTGCGCAAGAGCGCGTCCATACTGCAAAAGCGCATCGGAAAAGTGATGTGCTTTTGTGCAAGAGAGTGTCCAGACTGCATGGATGCTCTCTCTAAAGGAAACTCTGTTTGCTATTTAGAGAATGGCCACCAGGGCACCTGTACTTTTTTCGATCACCTCTTTCTCCGCAAAAAATTCCTGTTTCCGTCCACACACACCTTTTTGCGCCAGAGCTCTTGCGCAAAACGGAGTTATTCCTCGTAGGAAGAGGAATACCTATACCACAAAACCCCTCTGCTCTTTCAATTTTTTTGAGCAAAAACGCGCTCGAGGTGTGGACGCGCCGCAAATTTTTGCAGAAAAACAGCCGTTTTTCCGCAAAAACTCTGTAGTGTAGACAGAGCCTGATTCTCCATCACTGAGAAGCCTGAACTGAAGGATAGATATTTCTCGTATAGACCTGCTGTAGGAATAATTTTGGGAAAATTCTCAAGCCTCCGTTCTACAGAGGAAATGGTCACAATGGTCCCTTTTGGGCCCTGGAATTTTTGAACATGTCCCCAGGAGGCAGCTGGAGGTATTTTGCCAGCAAGGTCATGCCTTAGCTACTGAAAGTTTGTGGGTTTTTTTTCTTTTTTTCCTATTATAGAGAATATAATTAATCATAGAATACTAGGACGGGAAGGGACCTTGAGAGGTCATCAAGTCCAGTCTCCTGCCCTCATGGCAGGACCCAGTACTGTTAATAACCATGATGCATTTAGCCCTGTGGGGAGAAAATCTCATTTGACAGTGGTACCTTAGAAATGTTCCAGTAGGAGTGTAACGCACAAGGCTGAGGGATCCCATGAGGCCCTGAACAGACAAAAATCATGACTTCACCCCAGTAAAACTGGATAACCCTCACCTGGGACAAAAACCAGGTGTGAGACTCTACAACCTCTTGCAGAAATAGCTCCCCAGACCAGGTTACACTCAGTGTCTGTCTGTGATGGGAAGAGGGGGAGACCAGACTGACCTGCCTGTCTGAGAGTGAAGGGAACCCCAGCAGCAGTTCAACCTGGGTAGGGATGGAGAAAGGGACAGGCCCGGCTGGCGGGAGAGAGGACGTGGAGATTAAAATCAGCCATTGTATATAACTCTGCCTCAGACCCAAAGTTGGATCATCTTGCAGGCTGTTAGCAACTTTCCTGAGGCTGCTTTTCAGTGCTGGAAATCACTGACGTTGCCATGAGGCTGCCCACAGGAGGGAGGGATGGGAGATGGTTTAAGACTGCTACAGTCTGGTCCATGTTATGTTACTGTCTGAGATACACTCCACCAAGAAGCCTCATTACGACTCTTTGGGCAGTGCATTGGGCAAAGTGTCCATTCCCTATTTCACCCCGTCACTGGACTCCAAACCCATGGGAGCTGTATAACTGCATGTCCATGTCCCCCCTCCACTCACACACACTCCTGGACCTTCTCCAGTGAGATTTACAACACCATCTACTTTCCTCTGAACCAGAAACATGGTTTTCTTTGTACTGAATTTTCATGCATCTCATTATCTTCCGAAGCAGAGGTGCTTGGCCGCAGACAGAGCAGATTCCCTCTTAGCTAAACAAGAAACAACTATCCTCATAGTTCAGAACCCCATAGTCTGCCAATCTGAGATTTCAGCAACTCTCCTCTCAGTTCTTCTTTGATCCATACGAGCTCACCCCTCCGAAAGGCTCCAGGACGACTCCAGTTGAAGTCACTGGAGTCTCATGGTCAGTGTAACTCCCTACAAGGGAATTTAGGGTCAAGTCCTGGCCCTACTGGCATTTTGGCCATTGAACTCAATGGGACCAGACTCACTCTCAGCATTTAACTTTCAGCCCCCATCGGCAAAGGTCACCGAGTTGTCCTGAGAGCGCTATTCTGTTCAGGGGCTGAAAGAGTCAACAGGAAAACCCAGTTTCTGTGGTGTTCAGAGAGCAGGCATGAAATATGGGGATCCCAAATCACAGTGGCTGTGATATTTTGCTCAGGAAGGCCAGGGTCTATCTATAATTACCCATTGAAGGAAGAATATGAGAGCAGGATCTGGCCAGTGAGGGATTAATTCTTGGGGTGAACTGTCTGGTAAGAGAGACACCCCCCTGCAGAGGCTTTGACTACACTCCTTGCAGGAGGAATAACGGTAGTTCGAATTAGGAGCTTTAATTCGAACTACCTAGTCCGTGCCGCGTGTAGCTGCGGGCAGGTAGTTCGAACTACGGGGCATTTAAAAATGGCGGCGCCCGGGAACATGCAAATAAAGCCCGGGATATTTAAATATCCCGGGCTTCATTTGCAAGTTCGAATGCCTACATTAGCCACCCTAGTTCGAACTAGGGTGGCAGTGTAGACATACCCGTACAGAATTGGAAAATTTGAGTGAACCAAAGAAAAATCCACACAGCCCTGAAAAGGGATGCTATCGAGACATGAAGTAGGACGCAGTTAAAGAGAAGGAATTGATCTGAAAAAACAAACTTCTCAAAATTGCTTCAAATACATTTGTTGTTCCAACTAGCGAGGTAAGTCCCTTCATTTCTCAGACATTACTACATTTTGTAAGTCACCGTGCTGGTGAATTCTACCCAGATAGTTTTTTACTTTAAATATGGAACCATTTCTGAGCCCTCAGCACTAACTGTAACACAGACAGAGGGAACTCACCGAAATCCACACAGGGAGAGAGGAAATCTCTTCACTGCAACAGAGAGGAAGAGTGCTGAGAATTAGAGTATGAATCTCACGGTCTGACACACACAGTACTGGACAGTGATATTTGTTATTTCCCTGAACAGTCCCCACGGGCTCTTAGGTTGTCCATGGCTCCCGGTTAATTCTCTTGGGTCTGTGAGCAGCTGGCACAGCAAAACACGAACCGGGAGAACTTCAGCCTGGCATCCTCTCCTGGGCATGTGGAAATATTTCCCAGTACTACAAGCTCAGGTTGCCAGGGCAAACTGCGTCTTGCAGCCTGTTCGGCGTAGCAAATGACTTGGACTTTCTTGTTTGTGTGCAATGTGCTTCCATCTGAGTGACATGTGGCAAGGCAGCCTCCAGATATGGGATGAAAAACCATTTTTAATGATCATTGAAGCATATGGCTGCATACTGCCCAAGCAATTGCAATGTCTAGTCCATTAGCCTCTGAAAATTCCCTGCCTTCCCCTTCCCCAATGGAAGCCAAATGATGTGGTCCTGAATTGATGCTAGAGTGTGGAAAAGGCCTTCTTTTCCCAGTAGCCCTTTGTGAGTTCTAAGTATCAGGCAGCTCAAACTGTTCTCATAGTTCATCTATTCTCTGCAACAGGGAAGCATTAAAGTCCAATAGCATGTTGATCTTCCAGAAACTCTAAGAACATAAGAACAGCCCTACTGGGTCAGACCAAAGGTCCATCAAGCCCAGCGTTCTGTCTTCCAACAGTGGTCAATGCCAGGTGCCCCAGAGGGAGTGAACACAACACGGAATCATCAAGTGATCCCTCTCCAGCCTCTGACAAACACACCCGGGATACCACCCCATCCATGCTGGCTAACAGCCATTGATGGACCTAATATCCATGAAGTTATCTAGTTGTTTTTGAACCCTGTTAAAGTCCTGGTCTTCACAATCAATGGAGAAACAAAATACCCTGGAGTTCATCTCACATGTTATCACCCTTTTCACAATAGCCACAGAGTTTTCCTGATCTGTTGCCATGGTAGGGCTAGGACACTGGAATGGTGGACTCCAACCAGCCCTATCCCCACCTCCAGCAGCAAGCTCCAAGGGAAGGACCTCCCTCACCTGCCCTTCTCAAAATACTCACCTAAGCCCACTCTTCTCTCCCGTATATGCATAGAATTTGTCTCTTTCCATGTTTTACCGCATCTCCATTAGCTCCCTTCTCAGCCAACACAACAATGGAACCAGGGTGTTCCAGGACTAAAAAGCAGAAACAGCTAAAGAGTTGAAGAGTCCTAGTTGGGAGGATGAAACACCTCACATCTTCTTCAGACCTGGACGGGGAGAGGGGGGACCAGAAATAAACACTGACTCATCAGCATTTTACACATCAACATGTACACTTTACATCAACGTCACATGCACAATTGTGTCCAAGTCCCCGTGGCCACACTGCCGATTCAGCACTTGTGCTATATTTCAAGGGGCCTCACCCATCCTGGACACGATATAAAATGCTTGTCAACACAAGCATGCAGCGATTCCAGTAGGTATTTTCTATCAGGAAAACCTGTGTAACTCCCCAAGGTTACACATTTCAGCATTTCTCATTTACATGAAAGGGTCAGAAGTTACATATCACTAAACACCATCCCAACTGGGTTTTTTCCCCCAGTTCCCCAACGTAAGTGGGAAACTATTGTGGGGAACTGTTCCAGGGCTTCTGCATGTGCCAGGGAAATTGGCTATCAAAAGAATCTGAGTCGCCAGTCACTTTTCCCCAGAAGCCTCCCTGATCTCAAGGCCTGAGCCAGAGGCAAAGAGAGGAGAAGCTAACATGGGCAGTTTGAAAGGGAGTTGTCCTGGGAAGAGTTCCCACAGAGCTTGTTGCGTCTATCAGGGTTCAATGAGCGGCAAGTAGAACATCTGAAGGGGGTCATGGAAGGAAGACAATATGGACAGCGAGAGATTACCTGTTGTGAGCTGCCATGTTTCTCTCTTCAATGCTGCACCTGTTCTACTTGGCTTAAGATGGAGAAAGCCCCTTTGGAAACAGAAGCACAAAGCATTCCTATTATTTTTTAATATCAAAGTTGGAACTATGGCAGAGACGATTCAACTTCTAGAGAACTTGACCAGGTTATTGAAACACATCCAATGGGCCCAATCGGAGCCTTGCTCTTCAGACCTTGGAATTGGAGTCCTTGATGAGCAGGGTTCAGTACTTCATCAAAATAAACTGCAAAAATATAATGAAGGCCAAATTGAAGACTTGTGTAAAGACCATCCCCCTTCCCCAATTGCTTTAAGTATATCCGAAAAAGGAAGCTGACTAAACAACCAGGGTGGCGACTGGATGACTCAGATGCTAAAGGAGCATTCAAGGATGATAAAGCCATTTTGGAGAAACTAAATGCATTCTTTGCATTGATCCTGATGGTTCAGGATGTTAGGGAGATTCCTAAACCTGAGCCATTCTTTTTAGGTGACACATCTGATGTACCTTCCTGCACTTGTGTCATTAGAAGAGCTTTTGGAACAAGTGGAAAAACTGAACAGTAATAGGCCACCAGGCCCAGATGTTATACTGGTGTAATTGATAGAAGGCCTTAGATGTAGTCCCTTATATCAGAAGCCTGGTGTGAGGCATGACCTGCTCACAGAATTGGGAAAGAAAAGGGCTGATGATGCAGAAATATATACTCCAGAGAAATGTTAAGTACACAGTACTCATCCCCATATAAAGTGATACCAGAATATCTTGATACCAAGGATGGCACAAAAGCATTCCCCAAGGATAATAAAAACCCAGACCCCTCCTAAAATATAAGGTCAAGATGTCAGTAGGTAATTTATTTATATCAGAATATAAAGATGTATCTCTGGTCACCTTAGGGGGCACTGGAAAGTCCCACCACAGACTGAGCTGAGTCCATTGTCATGGGTATAAAATTTCCACAGAGCTAATGCCTTATTGCTCAATGGCCAACCACAGTTCTCTCTGTTTTACCAGCACCTAATCTCTTCACATTCCTCTGTTAACCTGGGCCCCAACACAGCATGTCACTTGGCTTTTCCTTGACTTCCAGACCATAAGAAGCTAGAGCAGCTTTCTGATGCAAGGTGGTTTTCTATTAGACCCTGTGGGTATGTCTAGACTACATCCCCTCTGTCGCCATTAGAATAAAAATGGCCAGCACGGCAATTTTCCGGCAAAAAGCGGCAGTCTAGACGGGGATCGGTCGGCAAGGAAAGCCTTTTCCGACTGATCCCTTATGCCACGTGCAATAAGGTTTACAGGATCGGTCGGAAAAGGCTTTCCTTGCCGACCGATCCCCGTCTAGACTGCCACTTTTTGCCAGCAAATTGCCACGTCGGCAAAAAGTGGCGGCCATTTTTATTCTAACAACGCGCAGGATATTTAAATCACCGCTTCATTAGCAATTTCGGTATGTCTAATTTACATCCCTCTGGCGACAGAGGGATGTAGTCTAGACGTATACCCTTTGTGAACAAGGTTCTTGCTAAGTCTGATGAACTGAAGCTACACTTTCAGATAGGGTCAGACCAAGGGAGAAACTATAATGGTGAACATCTTTATCATATGTGCAGTGATCTGCTGAAGCAGGTATTACTGATGTCTTTCTATGGCCTATTATTCAGGAATCCAGCAGGAGAAAACAAATATTTATTTTGGAAAGTGCTAATGCAGGAAAGCTGCTGTAGGAAATGTGGACATTGTACTAGAGCTTTTTGGTGAGAGTTATGTACTTTGCTTTGCACTGGTTTGCTATGTTAAACTAGGATATCAACTTTGAGAGAAATAACACTATTTTGCACAGTTGTTTTTGGCGCCGCTTTTCCGCACGTACTTTCAAAACACACACAAACTATTCCTGTGTCACAGGCATAGGTGTTTTACCACCCAACCTCCAGGTGTTTGAACCACTTGTAGTACTTAAGAGTTTTTAGTGTGCTCCGCACTTCATGACCTAGATTGACTGAGATCTCATTTTTGACGTTGTTTTGTGGAGTCCTTGGTCAGCTGGGGCACCAGTGCAGAATTTTATCTATGAGTCACTGGCCTCGTAGTCAGGACAATCAAGACGAGAAGTTTTGCATGGAAGTTCGTGAACACATGGATGCCACTGAGGACACAGAGTTTAGTGAACTTGTCTCGTTTTCTCGTTCAATGCTGTTGCGATATTTTAGCAAAGCTTCATTTGAAGGGTTGTTTTCTTACGGGAGCTTGATAAAAACAAAACTACCCTAAAGGATGCAAGAGGAACTTTTTGAAAATAACGAGGAGTCCTGTGGCACCTTAACATCTAGCAGATTAATTTGGGCAGAAGCTTTTGTAGGTTAAAACCCACTTTGGCAGATACCAGCTGCCCTGGAACCTGCATGGAGGCGTATCAGCAGCATCTCTGAAGAGATGCTTTTCCCAGGAGCAGCTCTGGTTGGGGGAGAGAAGCGTGGTTGTGGCTGGCCTGGGGCTCCTCCATTCGGGTGATAGGGAGAACAGAGCTCCTCCAGGAAGGTGGGGCTCAAGGGGTTCAGGGCTGAGTCTGGCCCAGGGTTCCTTCTTCTGCAGAGGACTTGTGGATCTGCGGGGAGATGTTGGGGGCATCAGGGCTCTGGCCATGAGGAAGGAAAGTGGAAGTGGTATATCCGAGGGCGAGCTTCCCAAAGGGGGGGGAGGGCTCTACTTACTGTCCATTGTATCTAAAAAAAATATTTCATGTGTTCATTGTTCTACACACCAACTAATGCAGTAGAGGACTGGCAACTGCCCAAGACCAGAGAAGCAGCCCAGAAAAGTCAGAGCAGGGCTGAAGGTAGAAGAGCAGCACAGAGCCAGAGCCAGGGGGCTGGAGCAGACACAGACGAGAGCTTTGGATTTGTAGGGAGCTACCAGGAAAGAGCCACGAGTAACTTGGCAGTGGAGAGCAATGAGCAGCTGGGGAAGTCAAGGGGAGACCATGGAGAGAGGGTCCAGCGCAGGGAGATGGTGGTGGCGCATATCTGCATATTGCCTGGATATTGGTGCACATGCCAAAATTCAGTCTGTACATATCTGGAAAAAATTAGAGGGAGCATTGTGCAGAGAGGGAGTTTCTTGACACCTTAAACAATTGTTTCTTGGAGCCGTTAGTCCTGGAACCTACAGGAGAAGAGGCAATTCTTGATTTAGTGCTAAGTGGAGTACAGGGTTTGGTTGAAGAGGTGAATATTAAAGGGTGGCTTTTTAATAGTGACCATAATATAGTCAATTTTAACATTCCTGTGGGAGGGGGGGCACAAAACAGAAGCCCTCCAGGTACCATTTAATTTCATAAAGGGGGAGTACAGAAAAACAAGCAAGTTAAACATTTTGAAAAGTACACCCCTCTTCTGATCTATATGGCTTAGGAAAGAAAATGGGTAAGAGTAAATGTCCTGACTCAAATGGAACTGCAAGATGACGATGGGAAAAATCACTGGGTGGGGTCTGAGCTGGACCTTGTCCTTATATGGTGTTGCTCTAGGGCAGTGGTCTCCGACCCACAGATCGCGATCAACTAGTCGATCGCGGGGTCTCTCGCAGTCGATCTCAGTATTAGTCCTTCATCTCGTCTTGTTTTCGAGCCGAAGACAGCTGCAGGATTGCATCAGAACCATTTGACGCACTTCACTGTATGGCTAGCTGGTTGTATCTGCTGACCCCCTCCATGTGACAGGTTACAAATTTGAAATGGCTTCCATACCCACCTTTAAAACAGCACTCCTGAGGGATTGTAAGTGCGGAATTGAAAAAAAAATTAGCGGTTTAAGGCTAGTTGACACTGGATGTACAGACACAACAAAGAGTCATGTCATTAGCGTTAGACCAATCAGATGCCATTTATGTTTGAGTTCAACAAATCTGATAACGCAGCCAAATAGTAGACAGAGAACACTCGCCCTTCAATTTCCCTTACTCCTTGTGGAAACAGGACTGCCGCTGTGGACCAGAGACCCCCTCTCAGTTCAAATTAGCTGTCTTCCCTAGACCCACTAATTTGAACCCTGGAAAACTGACTGTGGCAGCTTTAATCTTCTCTGTAGTCTAGACGTACCCTAAGGGACTGGATACTACACATGCATGCAGGGTATGCTGTGGTAGGCTTCTATGATCACATGAAAATGGTTTTTGGCCCCATATCTTGTGGTAGTGAGTAAAAACATAAGAATGGCCATACTTTGTCAGACCAACGGTCCATTTATCCCAGGGTCCTGTCTGCCAACAGTGGCCAATACCAGATGCCCTTGAGGGAGGGAACACAAAAGGTAATCCTCATGTTATCCCTCTCCTGTCACCCATTTCCAGATAGAGGTTAGGGACATTATTCCTACCCATCCTGGTTAATAGCCATTGATGGAACTAACCTCCATGAATCTATCTAGCTCTTTTTTGAACCCTGTTACAGTCCTAGCCTTCACCACATCCTCTGGCAAGGAGTTCCACAGGTTGACTGTGCACCGAGTGAAGAAAAAATTCCTTTTGTTTGTTCCTGGAGCAGGTCCAGGAACATGAGCTATGAGGGAAGACTGAAAGAATTGGGCTTGTTTAGTTTAGAAAAGAGAAGACTGAGGGGGGACATGATAGCCGTTTTCAGGTACCTATTAATTTCATTTGGTAACTCCTAGTTCTTATATTGTGGGAATAAATACATATTTTGTTCTTATTCGCTTTTTCCATGCCAGTCATGATTTTATAGACATCTATCATGTCCCCCCCTTAGTCTCCTCTTTTCTAAGCTGAAAAGTCCCAGTCTTTTTAATCTCTCTTCATAAGTATTGCAGATGGCAGCACATTACACACAGAAAAGAAAAACCATCACCAAGTGCAAAGCTGAACAGTCTACAAGACATTGTTTGTCTTCTGAGCCCCTGGTATCAGCAAATCGTTTCTTCACTCCTGGGGGAGGCTCTCCAGCTGAAGTTCTCCAGGGACTATTTTCTGATCTCCCCTCTCCTCATGGAGCTGAGGTAATTGTCCAGGAGTCCTGGCCAATGCAAGACTCCACAGAGACTATATAAAAGTTGTTGTCTAGCACAGTCAGACAGCAGTCTAGTCTCAGATATGTGAGATTCATGCACTGATTCTCAGGGCTCTGCTTTCCTGTCACAGTAAGGAGATTTCCTCCGTCTACAGAGCAGCATTTTCGTGAGTTGCCATTTTTTGTATAACAGTTAGTGCTAAGCACTGAAGAAAGATTTCAGGTTCCATGTCAAAATCCATCTGGGCAGGATTTCACCACTGCAGTGAACTGAACTGTTTAGTATTATCAGAAAAAACAAGGGATTTACCTGAGAAAACCAAATCTGAAGAAGTAGGTTTTGCTCATGAATGCTCATGATGCTCTATAGATTTTTGTCGGTCTCTAAGGTTCCACAGAACTCCTCGTTGTTTTGGAACAAGGTACGTAGGGTTTGAAATCGTTTAGATAACGATTTGTTTTTAAAATCAGTTCCTTGTATCTTATCATGTCCTTCTCTGTGTCTCCGTTGCTTCCTTTTCGGGGGGCAGTGCGGTTTGTCCGCTGGTTTGCTCACGTTTTCTAAATCAGCAGCTTCCCTGCACTGTTAGTTAATATAGACAAGGTCTCTGCAGTTTGCTACCAGAGGGTTCATAACAAAATGGATCACCCAATGGCCAGAAAGCCACAAACTAGAGGTTTCCTGCAGACTCTTTGAGCCCCCTCAGTGAATCATGCCCTCTGATCTGGGTCCTGACACTAATTTTCACAGTTCAGATCCAAAAGTCAAACATTAAGGAGTGAAACCTTGGCCCCATTGAGATCACTCTCAATCCACAGGCGCTTTAAAAAAAAAAGGCTTGATTTACACCAAACATGAACCTCTGGTGACTTCAGCTAGGCTTGGCCTGTGGTTTCTAAGGGGCGAGCTCGTTAAGACCAAAGAAGGACAGAAGTGTTACAGACATCACATACTCATAGGCTTAGAGATGAAAGCAATTAGGATAACCATTTTTTTTTCAGGGAGGGAGAGGGGTTTGTTCTTTCCATGCCCCTGCATCTCTGGACCTGGAGAGCATGAGATACACCAAAATGCAGTGAAAATAAAAGCCTGTTTCTGGCTGAAAGAAAACCAGGTGGTGCTGGAAATCTCACCAGAGCAGGTCCAGGAACATGAGCTATGAGGGAAGACTGAAAGAATTGGGCTTGTTTAGTTTAGAAAAGAGAAGACTGAGGGGGGACATGATAGCCGTTTTCAGGTATCTAAAAGGGTGTCATAAGGAGGAGGGAGAAAACTTGTTCATCTTGGCCTCTGAGGATAGAACAAGAAGCAATGGGCTTAAACTGCAGCAAGGGAGGTTTAGGTTGGACATTAGGAAAAAGTTCCTAACTGTCAGGGTAGTCAAACACTGGAATAAATTGCCCAGGGAGGTTGTGGAATCCCCATCTCTGGAGATATTTAAGAGTAGGTTAGATAAATATCTATCAGAGATGGTCTAGACAGTATTTGGTCCTACCATGAGGGTGCCAGTCACATAAGAACTCCCCAGGAGATTGCGCCACGGTCATGAATAGAAAACGGACTTTAAGAAGGCTGACTCACGAACTTGCAGAGACAATGCCTCCTGGTGACACCTTCCCAGATTCATAGGCCAGAAGGAATTATCACCTATTTTGACCTTCTGTAAAGCACAGGCTGGAGAATTTCCTCAAAATTACTCCTTGAGCAGATCATCTAGGGAAATATCCAAACCTTCATTTAAAATTTCTCAGTGATAGAAAATCCACGATGGCCCTTGATAAACTGGTTCAACGCTTACTCTCACCCTTTAAAAAATCTATACAGCTTATTTCCAGTCAGAATTTCTTTACCTTAAACTTCCAGCCATTTCATCCTCTTATACCTGTTTGCTAGGCTGAAGAACCTATTATTCAATATTGGTTGCCCATGTAATATTGACGGGATTGTAACGCCACCCATTCACCATCCTTGTTGCATTAAATAGGAGGTGGTGGTATCTCCATCCTCAGAGGTTTTTAAGGTGAGGCTTGACAAAGCCCTGGCTGGGCTGATTTAGTTGGGGTTGGTCCTGCTTTGAGCAGGGGGTTGGACTAGATGACCTCCTGAGGTCTCTTCCAACCCTAGGATTCTATGATGTTATAATTATAATAGGGCAGGTTTTATAACCTTTGACTAATTCTTGTGACTCTTCTCTCAGCTCTCGATGTGTATAAATATCCAAATGTAATCATGGACATCAGAACTGGATACAGGATTCCAGCAGCAGTCGCACCAGTGCCAAATACAGAGGTAACTTAACTTCACAATCACTGGAATCTCAAGGGGATCATCCCAGGAGCACACTGACTGTTTTGACCACGGGTTCACACTGGGAGCTCATATGTAGCTAATTTATCTCTTTATGTCTCCAAGCCCTGTTCAGAGTCACTGCACTTCCCATGAGTGTCTGCCACTTTGTAAGTAGCACCTACATTCTTTGTTCCTGGATTAGACATCTGTTAACACACATATTGTTTCTTTTGTTCCCATTTGGTCAACCAGTCCAGATTGCTCCCAATCAACCATCTGTCCTCTTTATTATTTACGATCCCACAATTTTTGATTCATTGGCAAACTTGAGGCACGAGATGGATAACCCAGGGCAGACACGTGTATCTGCTTATGGTTGTCAGTCAATACCTATCACTTCTCTCTCAGGCAATGATAGGTTCCAGCAAGAAAGCATGTCACCACCAGAAATAAGGGAAGTAAAAGGTACAGGCCTGTAGCTCTAAACACAAAGACCCCTGTGCCCATACTGTTCATTCTGTTCAGCAAAAAGTCACAGCCTGGCAGGATAATGTCTCCTTCCATGCAGGGAAACCTGGCTCTTTTACAATATACGAATTTCATCTTGGATCAGACCTATGATCCAGCTAGTCCAGGGTCCTCTCTGATACGGATAGCCTTAGGTATAAATATTGTAACTAGATAGTCTCAATAGCCAGCTATCCAAAACCTTCCTGATCCTTGCTTAGCTCTTGGCCTCAACTACCTCTTGTGGCAGTGAGTTCCCCAGTCTAATCAGGCAATGAATGCAGAAGATCGTCTTTTTTTTCTCTGATTTATAATTGCTACATTTCAATTTAAGTGAATGTCACCCTGAGCTTCTGTTATGAGATGGGGAAAATAGATTCTCGTTCAACTCTATCCACTGATATTTTGTGCACTTTTTCTTATGCTTCCTCTTATTGATCTCCTTAATAAGCTAACGACCCCTACTTTTCAACCTCACCCCGATCTGAGAGATTCTGCCCTTGCTCTAGTTCTACAGTATCCTGTGTGAGGAGGATTGCTCAGTAATGCAGAGAGAAGTTGACACTAGAGTAAAACATTGACAGACTGATCTCATGCCATCGTACTTTCTACATGGTTTCCCAGCCCACTCCTCCTGTATAACAATTGTTTGCAAAGATTTTGGCCCAGAGCTGTGTATGTACCAAGATACCCAGGTCTCTGTCCTGAGTTCATAGAGTTCAATTAGAACTTTGTTAGGCATGCGAGGAATTCAAGCTTTTCTGTATAATGGGTATACATGTTGCAGTTATGGGCATCGACTGTTACATGCCATCATGCTACCCTTCCACCATATTGGCTACCTCCTTACAAGGACTTCTCTAGACCTGGCTATGACCTAAATAATCCAGTGGCATCTGCATATGTTGCCACCTCATTCTTGACCCCCCTTTCTACATTGGAAAGGAGCATAAAATATTGACCATACTATGTGCTTCTCTTCCTTCACAGACACCTTGAGCATTGTGGCGCCCAATCAAGGTATCAACCACCTCATGGCGGCTTTCAACAGCACCCTCTCTGAATCTCCAACATTCATCCTAATGGGCATCACTGGCCTAGAAGCTGCCCATGTCTGGATCGCCATCCCTTTTGCTATGTTCTACATTGTTGGCCTGTTGGGGAATTTCATGATTCTGTTTGTGGTAGGCAAAGAGCAGACCCTGCACACGCCGATGTACTTGCTGATCTGCATGTTGGCGCTCACAGACATCAGCATGTCTACCGGCGTCGTGCCAAAGGTGCTGGGTATATTTTGGTTCAATCTGACAGTCATTACTGTGGAAGGCTGCCTCACTCAGACGTTCTTCCTTCACATGCTTTCTGTTTTCTATTCATCCATCCTTGTGACAATGGCCTTTGATCGCTACGTGGCCATATGTATCCCTCTGAGATACGCCACCATCCTCACCAACTCCCGGACAGCTAAGCTAGGGCTAGTGGGCTTGATAAGAGCTGTTCTCTTCATGTTTCCCCTGCCTCTACTCCTGCACAGGCTGCCATTCTGTGCCAATCGCAGTATCCCCCACACGTACTGCGAGCACATGGCTGTGGCAAAGATGTCATGTGGGGACACCACAGTCAACAGGATGTACGGCTTGGTGATGGCCTTTGTAGTCACGGGGTTAGACTTGACACTCATTAGCCTGTCCTACTGTCTGATCCTCAGGGCTATCCTCAGAATCTCCTCCAAGAAAGCCCACCGGAAAGCCCTCAGCACCTGCACCACCCACATCTGTGTGATGTTGACGTCTTATACTCCTTTCCTCTTCTCCAATCTGACCCACCGGTTTGGTCAGGGCATCGTTCCCCATATTCACATCATCTTGGCCAACCTCTATTTCGTGTTCCCCCCAATGCTCAACCCCATCATATATGGGGTGAAAACCAAAGAGCTTCGTGACAAAGTGGGCAAGTACACCTGGAGAAGGTGACTGCTGGGGGGGGGCCACTGATTTTGAATCTGCATTACAAGAAGGGGAAAGATGAGCTCAGCATTGTGGAAGTTTGGATGAGCTCAGCATTGTGGAAGTTCAAGGTCTGGGAAGTTCCTTACAGTTAGCATCTCATCCGTCCGTCTACTAAGCCCTGATCTCTCCATTGCTGTCTCTCTCTCTCTAAGACCATTACTTGACCTCTTTCAGCCTCATCCGTCAGCCCCATCCTCTGCCCTGTGCTTTCACTTGGCCTTCCGTGACTTGCAGACCACCAGCACGCATCACAGCATTCTGAATCAAGGTGGCTTTCCATCAGAAGACATGTCAACAGGCTTCTTGATCAGTTTGAAGCACAGTCGCAACACTTTCAGATAGCAGAAGACAAATGCAGTGATAGTGTCATGTGTAAGAGATCTCATGAGGGAATCTGACCTGATTTTTGTACATCCAACCCTTGAAAGGTCCCTGAGGATCAACCAAAAGTTGTTTTCTTTAAGGAAGTGTTATTACAGCAACACTATTGTGGGAATGGGGGCCTGATCTTAGTAGTGAGAGTTGTGAATCAGTGTTTCTGAGAACTGGACTGTGTTACCCTAGATTTGAGGGTTGTGACCACCAGAATGTGACTATGCCAAATGCAAACGTATAATGTGCTCTCAGCCACTCTCAATTAGAGAAACAGAACACCATATAATTAAGGGTTAATTAGCAAGCAGTCTTTGGGACGCAATGTCAGATTCTAGCTGGCAGTTCTGTCAATCACAATGGGAGGAATGGACAGACAAGTTAAAAAAAAGTGAGAATGAAAGCAGGCACATGGATGCAAACTTTGATCCCAGATGCCTCTGATACTAGACATTTATTCAAAGTTAGGAAAAGGGATGTTCTAGTACGGGTCACTATGTCTTATTTGCTTTGTACAAGGTATAAATTGTTAGCTAACGCAGGGTACTTTGAAGCAGTCCTCTGAAGCCATCTTGGAGAAACATTTTTCCTGACACACTTTGTAGCCGGTGGGTAATCAGCTGCCCACTTTGAACCTGCTCTTAGTTACTCCAGCACATTCTAGATGCAAGGTACATATCTGGGATGTTGGACACCGATTGTTTACGTTTAAGGGTACTTAAAACTAATAAACTTCAGAGGCAGACAAGAACATGCTTGATTGCATTGAATCTATAATCAGCGAGCTGCTGTATTCCCATTGATTCATTCCTCACACTGTCTGGGGTGAAATCGTTACATTGACCCATCTAGGGATTCTGAAAAATATGAATTAGGGTATGTCTATACAGCAAAGTTATTTCAAAATAACTTTCCTAGCCTCTACACAGCCAGACCGCTATTTTGAAATTAATTCGAAATAGCAGAGCACTTATTTCGAATTTGGTAAACCTCATTCCATGAGGAATAACGCCAAATTCGAAATAGCTATTTCGAAATAAGTGCTGTGTAGACAGTTATTTC
Source organism: Rafetus swinhoei (assembly GCA_019425775.1). Lineage (NCBI taxonomy): Eukaryota > Metazoa > Chordata > Testudines > Trionychidae > Rafetus > Rafetus swinhoei. The sequence continues at coordinate 9,239,341 of CM033437.1, read as the reverse complement.
AAAATAGGGGGCCTCCAGCCTTCCCAGGGTGCCCTGGTGACCACTCCAGCCTCAACCAAGAAGACTCCTTTCCTTCCCCCGTCCCTGGAGCCCTTAGAGGGGTAGACACTGGCTACAGTGACTGTGCCAGCTCCAAGCCTGCCAGCCCAGAGACAGCAGTCACTGCCCCTGACCCAGTGGCCCCAAAACATGAGCCAGCAAGACACTGGCAGCCAGCCCTCCACCACTCCCCAGGAGCAGTCTTCCAGCTCCCAGGAGCCTGTCAGGGCCCGGAGAAGGCGGGCGCCTTTCTGGTCCAGGGTGGAGATCAGGGTGAACCTTATTCAGGTTTGGGGAGGATGCCCCTAATGTCCATGATCTCCTCACTAGATGGAGGAACGCGGCTGTCTCTGGCAGGATAGCTGCCAGCCTGGCGACCAAAGGCCACATGCAACACCTGACAGAAGCTGCCATTTGCGTTTGTGACAGGTAGAATGTAACAAAATGGACTTTGATCATTTTAAAAGTCAATTTGATCAATCTTGTTTACAAATGTAGTCCCCTTACTAAAGGTGCCTCTGTTTATTTTCTGGGAAGATCCTGTGTGCTGCAATCTAGCCCCACAGACTACATTTCCCATTTCTCTCTGTTTTGAGATCTGAGTCTCTCCACGTACATGGAAGAGAGGCCTAGCAGTCTGTGGACTCTGCCTTTGGCTTTCTGGAACAGAAAGGGAGCCAGGCTGCTGTGGAGGAGTTTGATCCAGTCCAGGAGCTGTTAGGGTGCAGCTACAGACTGGGGCTGAATGCCTTTGGAACTAGGATCTAGCAGGCTGCTTCTCATAGAAACAGGAGACTGTAAGTAATTGGGCATCTTTGGGAAAGTGCTGCCTGGGACAGACTGAAGAGATACAGACTAACTGGGTCCAAAGAGAGGCAGAGAAGCCAGCCCAGTGAACCAGAGCTGCTGCCTAGCTTGGACTCACTTCCCCACCACCTCCTATAGAGAATCTCCTCTACACCTGCAGCTCTTCAAGCGCACCCTCGCAAGCAATTGTCTGGGACTTTGAGGCCAGAATAGTGCATACCCTGGGGTGTGAAAAATGGTGGCAGTGCAGATGCCAGATATATACGTTCCTATTATTGCTGGGTACTTTGTTAATGTTATTCATTGTTAAGCTGTTAAACCCTGTTTCTTTAAGTTAAGGAAAGGTTGTTCATTCTAATGTAATCTATTAAATGTATATGATTTGCAGTTGTTGTTCTGGAATTAGATCCAGATTATTGCTGGAATGATTTTATTCCTGGAGGCTCCCAAGGCACACCAGTAAGTGTGCACAGGGCCAGTCAGGTGGAGGCACCACCATTGTATGTTCTTTATGAGCAAGGGACAGCAGCAAGGGGGTGGACAGGGAACCCCCAATTAAACATCATCACCACTGGGGTACTCAGGATCTCCTTTTATGTTAAGAACATCTGGCGCCCAGGCACAGTGTGACCTGCTCCCAAGTAACCCGGGGAGGAAAAAGGTGGGTTACACAAGTCACTGTGACAGACTCAGAATTAGAGGTGTGTTACCACTATAATTTATTGAACATGTATAACTGGGATGGAATTCATCTGGGTTTTAAAATGGAGTCTGTGAGTCAGCTATGTTGGAATACAATCCTGTCGGTTTAAACCGAAAGAAGGGAGGGGTTTCTTGTCTGAGGTTTCCCACCACTTTCAGGGTTGCACTCATCACCAATTGCTTTGCACTCAACACCTATTGCTTTGCACTCATCACCAATTGCTTTGCACTCGACACCAAATGCTTTGCACCCATCCCAAAAGAGCTGCACACGACCCAAAAAGCTCTGCACACTGCCCAAATACTGGTGCACTCAGCCCTACTTACATTTTCCTGCCTTTTTGTCTATAAATACCCTAGCTGTGATCCAGTTTGGGTTCCGGGTTCCTTCTTGTTCGGGGTTCCTTCGGGGTTCGGTCTGTTCGGCTCGGCTTGTTCCTTTGCGTAGGTATGCTAGTGGTATGTTTTCCCATTTGTCTTTGAATGTATGGAAGAGTGATTGAATAGTGTGACTGTTGTGGGTGTAGGTAGTGGTTGTCCTGCTAGTGGGATTAGTTTCTTGTGGAGAAGTCTTGTGTAAACAATAGCCCAGCTCAGAGTTGGCTACTGAGGGCCTACTCGACACCCTATTGGATTACCACGTGGAGAGCGGAAGGCCCTTTGCTACAGAGTCCAGACATCTGCACCTGCCAGGCTGGAGGATCCTGAGTATCATCGTGGGATCACCTCACCGTTCCTCTGCCGAGGCTTCATAATAGCCAGAGCATTGAGGTCGTGAGCACCGAGACCTGTTTATTCAATCGAGTGAATGTAATGTATATACCTCGTGTATTGGGGATATTCTATCATCTTTTTCTTCTGGGTTAGGGTGGGCAAGATTGATGTTTTACGTGTTGACATTTTCAAATGTATACAATATATGGTTTGGCCCCATATCTTGTCTCCGACTCATTTGTCTTAAAACCCATAACCGGTGATAGATACGGCCTCGGGTGATCCCTTCTTCTGGGACTTGGGACAATTAACAGCACCGAGTGTCAGGGCGTGTCTAATTAGATCTCTTAATTAATCGTTACTGCGTCCCAGGGTAACAGATTTGGCGACCGTGGCAGGACCCGAGGAGGTTTTCCTTGTCGGGTTCTCTGTACAGCCTGTCTCCACTTATAGGGACAGAGCTGCGAACAACACATAAAATATCAACAGCAATACAGTCCAAAGACTCGGGGTGGGTGCCCCGAGGTCCTTCCCTTATTTGTTTTATTTTTCTTTTAATCTGGTGTACTGGCCGTGTCTGGAAGCCTGAGGACGCTCCGCCCCAGCACTGTCCTTCATGGTAGTCAGTGGCTCCCCATCCGCTGGCTGGGCGACAGGCCCTCCCTAAATCTAGGCCGGTGTGCTACGCAGGCTTCAGCCTACTCACAGGCAGCTCGGCCATATGCCATGCTGATTTTTAAACCCGTTCACCGCTTTTTGGTAGGTACTGCACCTTGCCCTTGGATTATGTTTTGTATTTTAAACAAGAAGTGAGAGAGAGACCACAAGCGGGCCTTGGTAACCCGGTACCTTCTCAGGTTTTCTTGGATTGGGTAAGCAACCCTGTAGCAACTGCTACGATGACAGCACCGCGGTTATTTGATGTGGAAGGCTGGTGAGAGCAGTACAATAGACATTCATTGGAAGCTGCTGTGAATTTGTATGGCAAGGGATCTAACCCATGGGTTAAAGAAGCTTTAAGTGGGGAGGATTCCTTGGTTAAGTTTTGTCAAATGTGGGAGAAGTATAGTGAAACCAAGCCATGTCCTAAGGATAAATTTAAGAAATGGGCTTTACTATATGGGTTAGCCATGGTGAGTAAAGAATTGGCAGCTCACCTTAAATCCACCAAAGAAAGTTTGAGTGAGGTGGCCGTGAAGAAAGATCAAGCTGTCAAACAGCTTTTGCACTTAGAATCTGAGCTAGAATCGAAGACCTCTGAGATACAAGGGCTAAAGGCTCAGGTTTTTCAGTTAGAAACCTTGGTAAAGAGTACTCAGCTGAAATGTGACCAAGCTGAGGAAGGTATTCTTGAAAAGACATCAGAATTGAATGACTCTCAAGCAGCTGTGAGGCAGTTGCTGAAAGAAGCTAGTAGCAGCAAGCCACCTACTGATCATGCTGCCTGCCAGCAGACTATCGCTAGACTGCAGCAGCAGCTAGGCAGGGCGAAAGGCGTTGTAACTGCTGTTCAACCTCAATACAACCAAGTAGACTGGTTGGGTAGCCAGGGAGAAGCAGTAAAAGCTAATGCCCCTATAGAATCACCACCCTCGTATGAAGGAGGGGTGTGTGAATCCCATGATCATATGGCTCCCATCACGACTACCGTGGTGCAATATCCTGGACAATTACAACCAGTGATTAAGCATGAAAGGAAAGTACTCTCACCGGAGCAGGCCCGAGCCATGGGTAAAAGTCTGGGTCCCTGTACCAAAGATAAAATCCTAAATTGGCTGGCTAAACTCAGTGTAACACCTAACTTAGCACCCGAGGATGTAGTGGTTCTATTGAAAGAATGTATGCCACTGGAGGATTTCTTGGCATTGCCTTATGATGTGGTAAACAATATGGATATAGTTCAGTTGTATAAGAGTGTATACCACCTGTATTTCCCTAATGAAAATGTCTTAGGTAAAGTTTATTCTGACAGGCAACAAGATAATGAGAAGCCTGATATGTATATAATGCGTAAGAAATTGCTTTACTGGTTGGCTGGACTCGGGGTGCAGAGGGGTGGAATTCTGACTTATGACACTCCTGACTTCAAAAGAGTTTGTTATCAAGGGTTGCATCCTGCAATAAAATTGGCCTTGGGCTCTTTAGATTATTCTAATGTACCTCTAATTACTTTTGAACAAAAATTGAGAGAGATCTCTGAATTACAACAGCTTACTAACCAAGGGCATAAACCAGTAAAGAAAATAGCTGCGTTTGAAAACAGAAATAATCAGGGATCCACTAAGCCTGATTTTCAGCAGCAACAGCAGCTGCAGCAGCCTAAGATTTTCGGGGGAAAGCATGAGGATTTGTTTGTAACCCGGCGGGTATTGTCTCAACGACTGGCTAAATACCTTCCTCGGGACAAAATCAAAACTATGAGTTTGGATGCCATTTTTAAGGAACTTTCTCTCCGAGAAAATAACCACGAGATGCAGCACGCTGGTGTTATGGCGCCATCTTGCTGTACGGAACCGCCATACTCTACAAATCACCCGGAGAATAATGGAGACCACCATTTTAATCATGCCACACGACGTGAGAACTCTGGAAGCCGCCATCTTGAAAACATCCCAGAAGAGCAGCATGGGAACCCAGAGCGTGGGAACCAACAGCGTGGGAATTTGGAGCGTGAGAATTTTATTGAAGGCTACTGAGGATGCCGAGCGTCTCATCAGCCCCTCATAGCAATTGCACCTATATCATTTGACATCTATGGCAGACCATTGATTTCTATTGAATATCAGGGGAAGTTCGGTACTATTAAACAACAGACTCTAGTGGGTACAGGGGCTTCCACTAGCCTCATTTGTACTCATAAATCGCCTAACATCAAGAGGACTACAATTGCCTATGTGAAGACCTTACAGTCTTAGAATGGAAAATCATCAGTAGTACCATTTGTGAAAGATGTTCTATGTAAAACAGGGAATGAATCAGTGACAACTACCATTGGATTACAAGAACTTGACGGAGTGGGAATTATGGGCATCAACTTAATCAGGAAATACGGTCTGATTATTGATCTACCAAACCGAATGATTTACAAAGCACCTAGTCAGGAGGATGTAGGAATCATCATATCTCCTCTACATAGGTTGGGAGCTATAAAACCCTGTGAAGAAATTAGAATGCCTGATTGGGAACCGTGTATACAAAGGCTAGTAAAGAACCATCAAGCAGCGTTTGCATCCCACAAACTGAGCTGTGGAAAGACAAAGGAAGTAATACAAGTTATTGGACCTGATCCTAGGCCTATGAAGCAGTATAGATTTCCTTTGGAAGCTCAGCAAGGAATTGAAGACACCATTAAATCTCTACTATTACAAGGAGTACTGGTCAAAAGCAGCAGTCCATGCAACTCGCCCATCTGGCCAGTAAGAAAGGCCGATGGTAAAACTTGGAGGTTAACAATAGATTACCGAGAAGTAAACAAAGTAACCCCTCGCATGGCTCCTGTAGTGGCCAAGTACCCAGAGATCATGGCGCAAATTCCTAGTGGAGCCAGGTGGTTTTCCGTACTAGACATTTCTAATGCGTTCTTTTCAATCTCTTTACATCCCAATTCATGGCACAAGTTTGCTTTTACTTTTCAAGATCAACAATACACCTTCACAAGATTGCCCCAAGGCTTCCATAATGCCCCAACTATCTGCCATAGAATTGTATCTGCACTGTGGAAAAATCTGAAATGTTCCCAAAATGTTATCAGTTACGTAGACGACATTCTAATCGCAACTAAAGACAAGGAATCTCATCTTGAAGTGTTGGAAGAAGTACTTACTGTCCTAGAAAAGGCTGGATTTGTTGTTAATCCCTTAAGGGCTCAGCTGGTCCAATAAGAGGTAACCTACCTGGGAGTGTGTTTAGGACAAGAAGGAAGAAGACCGGACCAAGCAAGAGTGGAATTAATCGCAAGGCTTCCAGCACCTTCGGATGTACACAGCTTAAGGATGTTCCTGGGTCTTATTGGATTTTGCAGAGACTTTATTGAGGAATTTGGACTGAAGGTTAAACCTCTGTTTAAATTATTAAGAAAAACCCAGTTGTGGCAATGGGATAAAGAGCAAGAAGAGGCTTTTTCACAACTGAAGTCTGTATTGATGAAGGCACCAGCGTTGGCGTATCCTGATCCCAATAAGGAATATCACTTACGGTTAACCACCGGTAAAGAAGCAATTGGTGCAATTTTACTCTAGTTTAATGGTACATCATTGAAACCTATTGTGCATGGATCTAGGACACTAACAGGTGTGGAACAACAATATTCGGTATGCGATAAAGAAGTGTTAGCTTTGACATGGGCCCTTCAACACTGGGAATATTTAATTGGAAGATCACCTATCGTCCTCAAAACATGTCACACTCCAGTAAGATACGTCATTTCAGGACAAGCCAACAACGGCAGGGTAAGCCATCCACGATTGGCACAATGGACTCTCACACTAATGAATCATGATATCAAAGTCGAACGAACTAAGTCACAATCAATGACCCCAGCTTTACTGTGTAATCCTATTACCCCAGATAATAGCCATGAATGTCCTATACCGGAAGTGAAACCACCAAGTGTTATATCACCGTTCCATCTCCTTACCAGCTATGCAGACGTAAAGAAGACCACTCCAAATGAGATCTGGGTTGTGGACAGAAGCTGATTCCGGAGAGATGGGAAAGTTGTAACTGGAGCAGCCACTCTTCATGCCACTACAAGTAAAGAAATATTGAGGCCTATCACTGTTCCATCCGCACAAGCCGCTGAGATTGTCGCTATCATCTTAGCTTTAGAGAATGGAAACAACGAAGAAGACTTGACCATATGCACAGACTCGGATTGGGTCTTAAGGGCCTTCGTTGATTGGATGTCCATATGGAAAGAAAGGGATATGTGTACATCAGACAATCGCCCTGTAGCACATGCAAGTTATCTGAATTATGCATGGAATGTGGCCCAATCCAGGAAAGGAAGAACGTTCCTGTTTAAAGTACGTGCTCATAGAAAAGATCAAGCAGAAATTTCATTGCTCAACAATCAAGTCGACAAGCTCGCAAAGGAAGCAGCAGTAATGGATATAAAATTAGCTTGGAACAGTGCCTCAGAGCGAATCAACATGATAGAGCCGCCTACGGTGAAGGACACCATTGATATCATCAAGTTGCAAGAAATGGATAGGAAAATTATGAAGTTGTTACATCAGGGTAAATATAGGATTACCAGATTGTAAAGCAATCTACAGTTCTAATTATGGCTCAGAAGTTATCTGACAAGCAAGAGGATAGAATACCAGTCCTTGTCATGCCAAGCGTTTTAAGGCAAGAATTAATTGCACTGTCACATGCCCAAGGACATTTTGGTTTAGAAAAGACTATCAACAGACTAAAAACTGTAGCCTGGTGGCCGCAAATGATACAGGATGTCGAACACTTCATCAACAACTGTCTGCAATGCGCCCAAAATAACCCTAAACATCGGAATTGTACTGGCTCACTAAGACACCAGTTGAATGAGGGGCCATGGAAGAGGGTGCAAATAGACTTTATCGGCCCTCTTCCCAAGTCGGCTAGAGGTAACCAATATTGCCTAGTGATTGTAGACCCATTTTCTAAATGGATAGAAGCAATACCAGCTAAAAACTGCACTGCAAAAACTACTGTACGGATATTACTTAACGAAGTGTTCTCTCGATTCAGTTTACCCCAAGTCATTGACAGCGACCAAGGTCCCCATTTTACGGGTGAAGTAATGCACCAAGTGTGTGTAGCACTAGGAATTAAGCAACAATTTCACATTGCAGGCCACCCTCAATCATCTGGTCTAGTGGAACGTTCCAATCGTACACTGAAGACGGTGCTACGAAAGGTGGTGGAATCGTCTGGCAGGAAATGGGACGATCATCTCTCGTTAATCCTGATGGCCATTCGATCAACCGTTAGTTCAGTGGGATTTACACCACACGAAGTACTCTTTGGAAGACCGATGAGAAGCCTGGAACAGTGGTGGATACAAGGAGGAGTACCACCCGACGAATATCAACCTAGGATATTGATAGATCAATATATCAAGCAAATTTTGAAGATCATATCAGATGTCCAACAGACTGTTGCCATTAACCTGAAAAGTAACATTAGGAAAGTAGACAAGCATCTCGGAGATGAGTTGAATCGGCATGAATGGAATGTTGGAGATAGAGTGCTTTACAGGCACTACAGTGAGAAAAGTCATCCGCTAAGCCCAAGATTGTTGGGACCGTGTCCTATAACAAACAAAGTCAGACCTACCTTGTACCAGATTGAGTTAACTTCACGCAAGAAGCGAATTAAAAAGTGGTTCCACGTTTCACAACTAAAATTATGGAAGGGTGGAGAACATGCAATCTCGATAGAAAAAGTACCAGATAAGAATGTACCCCCTGCAGCCTCAGTAAAAAACTAACTGATTATCTCCTTGTGTTTGTCTTCCCGATGATGAATCTCGTCTTCTATTTGTACATAGTTATGACCACCATCATGACTTATGGAGAAGGAATGGAATTAATAGAGAATGAATATTGGAAATGTACCATCATTGAACGCCCTCTGCGGTTTTGGAACATACCAAAATCATCTATGCTGATTTCAACGCTAGTCAAATGTAATATTAACAACAAAGAAGTATTCAAATCTCAGGATGTGTCTATGCTCAGTCATGACTTCGACGGGAAGTGTTATTTTGAAGTTCACAATGATAAAATGAATGAAGTGGAATTAATCTTTGCCGCTCCTTTGCAGCACACCAAGGTGGAGATTCGCACTCTTAATTGGGTAAACATGACTCTTCAGTCCCGAGGAAAATGTGATTGGAATTTGGACATCAACGCCAATTGTCAACAGAAGAGACCTATCAGATGCATCATGAATTGCCACAAGTTGACGGAAGCATGGACAGTAACTAAATGTGTGTTTTTGGACGTCATAAGTCAAACCATAGTAAAACCAGGACTGAATTCTTTGATGATCCAGTTCGTACATCAGAATGTAGAAATGAAAGTTATTCCTATCAGTATCTTCGGTCCTCTAGGAGAAAAGCAGGAGGTTCAATTACATTGTGGAGGTTACGGTCAAAATTCTCGTTCGACTACCCATAAAGGTTCTCCCTTTTGTGACCTTGAAGATATTCCCAACATGGTGGGGTATGGATGCACAGGACATGTGGACATTAATACCGTGGACTCTGGAATCTGGGTAGCGAAAAGCCCTTATGGGGTCCAGTATAAGGTGATTTTAACCGTAGCTTACCCTCCATCTTCCAAGAAAATAGGTCCTTTTGTTATAAAGCGAAACGTCGCCCGTGTAGTGTTGGTGGAACCTAAATACCATATAAAATGGATCCATGTACCCTTACACCTATCAACTACCAGAATTGACAAAATATGTTGCTGGTATGTAGGCCCGGTTATAGTGGGGTGGAATAAATGGGTGCAGATCATGACTTCATCATCAATCTACACAAAAAGGCAAAGAGATATCGCAGCAAAAATCATGGGAGGAGTCGGGGCCAGTTTGGGAGTCGTTTCTACCATAAACCACGTAAAGATGGCTCAAAGGTTGGTGAAACTTTCAAATAGTCTTTCATCTATGACACATCCAATTAATAACGCAATGCTATCACTAAATAAAATTCAGCTAGATATCACCCAAATATTGCCTATCTGGATGGATATTCAAGAAAGAGACCATGTCACTCTTGTTGGAGCAATTAGAACACTACAAGCCAATGTATCTATGGCATTAGCATGTCTGCAAGCGCAGACCTTATTAATTGATTTAGCAAAGAACATTATACGTGACAGTCTATCTGGGAAAGTCCCTGTAGAAATACTAAAATTATTAAAGGGCTATTCCACCCAATTTGAACAAAATCATACAGATTGGTGGGCTGTTCTGGACTCAACCTATGACACCAATCAGGATATTTTACAAATTGCCATCTTGACCATCCAAGATGCCGTCGAAGAAACAATCGATCCTATTATTCCTCTGGGTCTTTTTGTGAATCATTCTATTATGTTACCTGTGCATGACCGTGTGTGGGCACATGTTAAGGATGACACATATCAAACTGTGAACATGCAAGCATTTATCTAACAACCCAACTTAGGATACACGTGAACTACAGGGTTGTGGGAAGAGTCACATCTTTGCCTTAACTCTTATGAAGGGGAGTGTCATTACGAGTTACACCCATCTGTACCTGAGTCGAATCATTCGGTAGTAGTTCAAATGGATGAGGGTTGCGTATGCATAAGAAGTTTATGTCCATCTTATACTGTAAATACATTTGATCAAGTTAATGCTTCAACCGACTCCAATATATGTATATGTAAGGCATTTCATGTACAGGGTTGTGATAGTGATATTACCTTGTTAGTAGTTAATGCCTCGATACCTTCCATCACCATGCAATTTTGACAGGTGCCCCGCCCCCTTTTTGTGATGTCACCAAGCCCCTCCCCATGACATCACCTAAGCCCGCCCCATGACGTTACCTGGCCCCTACCCCATGACGTCACCTAACCCCGCCCCTACCAGCCTCGCCCCCATCCTTACTCCTCCCCATGACATGCCTAACTCCACCCCTTTTCCCACCCCATGACATCACCTGACCCCGCCCCACCAGCCCCGCCCCCTTCCTTACTCCTCCCCATGACATACCTAACTCCACCCCTTTCCCCACCCCATGACATCACCTGACACCGCCCCTACCAGCCCCCCCATGACATCACCTAGACCCGCCCCTTTCCCCAACCCCACGACATACCTAGCCCATGACATCACCTACATGATGCCGGGGCCCTTTCCGCCACGCGGGCTCCAAGATGGCAGGGCCGTCGCTTTCCGGGTGGGGGGGCCTCCTCTGAAACGAAAAGAGAGACGCCAGAGAAGGGAGCTCCCGTGAGGGCCGCCTCGACCCGCGGGGTCCGAAAGAGGGAATGGCCGGAGGCCGAGTGGAGAGCCGTCAATAAAAGGAGGAAAGAAAAGCCCTAGCAGACACGCACACACACACCGCAGCAGAAAAAGAAAAGGGGGAAATCACTAGCGGCCACACACACACCGCAGCAGAAAAAGAAAAGGGGAAGGAAAAGCCCTAGCAGCCTCCCCCACACACACACGCGGCAGGCACACCACAGCAGAAAAAGAAAAGCACTAGCAGACACGCACACACACACCGCAACAGAAAAAGAAAAGGGGGACACACACAAGGCACGCCGCAGCTGAGAGAGAAAAGGGGTGAGACTTATCAGGGAACAAAAGAAAGAGAGCAGACCTTACTCACCCGGCTCCCGCAGCAAAAGGGAGAAGCTACGGCTTGTGAGCCTCCTCGCCTCAGCCAGGCGGAACAGCTGACCGGGAATGTCCAATTACAACTGACTTTGGTTTGACCAATCAGAGCCCAACCCAGGGTTAGCCAATTAGAGGGCTTGCAGGCTGTTCAACTGTCCAATCAGAATAGACCTCTCTTCTTACCCCTCCCCTCCCGGCACACCAACTTTTTTTAAAAATTAGAGAGTTTGTTTTGTACCGACAGCCACGTTTTAAAGTGGCGGGGGATCTTCAGGTTAAAAAAGGGAGGAGGGAAAGAGGTATAGCCGGAACATGGCTCTAAGCAGAGATAAGGGAGATAAGCACGAACTTATGGGGGATCCTCAGGTTAAAAAAGGGGAGAGGGAAAGAGGGATAGCCGGAACGTGGCTCTAAGCAGAGATAAAAAAGATAAACACGAACTTAAGAATGCCCTGTCACTCAAGGACACAAGCAAAGCAGAGATAAGGGAAAGGAAATAAACACGGGCTTGTGCACACAGATAAAAAAATTAGAAAGTTTGTGGTGTACCAGCAGCCCCGGAATTATTGTAAAGTTTATGTTTTAATCACGCCGACGACCTTCAGAGAGAGAGAAATCGGGGGTGAAGCAGCAAAGAAATAAAAAAAGAGAAATAGAGAGCAGAGAGAAAGCGGGGGCAAAAAAGGGGAGAGGGAAAGAGGGATAGCCAGAACGTGGCTCTAAGCAGAGATAAGGGAAAGGAAATAAACACGAACTTATGAATGCCCTGCCTTTTAAGGACACGAGCAACGGCTGTCCTTGTAACCCCTGACCTGGTAACAATCAAAGCCTGATCACCCCATACCACACATAGAGGCGCCCCAACATTTTTAAAAAAAATTTAGGGGTATAAAAAGAGAGAAATTTTGGCCTGTTTTAGGACGGCTCAAAATTTGACTATGGAGAGCAACACGTTGGTAAGAGCTTTTTAATTCTTGAGGGTGACTATGTTTTTCATGCTTAGGGCTTAAAAGTTAATAACCACTTTTGACTTGGTTATATTTTATGCCCTGTGTTGTTAGGACTTAAAAGCTAATAACTGCTTTTTAACGGGAGGATACCTTTTTACTGGAACTGTCCGAGGCCACCTTGGCCGTGTTAAATCTTGGTAAGCTGGGGTTTGTTTTACAAAGTTACAGCTGCAGTTTGTGAAACCTAAGGGACCACGGTGGGGTGGTTTCTTTTACAAAGTTACAGTCGCAGTCTGTAAAAATGAAGAGCCAAAAAGACGTTTTTCTGTTTTATCTAGAACCAGTGGGGGAGCAACCCGGCACTCTGTCCGCTATTCCTGAACAAGAGGACGAGCGAGGAAGGTGTGTGGGCGGGGGCTGGCATGCATCTATCCTGCAATTGCATTAACCGGGGGGGGGGGGGAAGGGGAGTTCCTCCTTACTCTGTCACATTACGGCCCTTCTCACAGACCGGCCCCTCCACCACCCCCACCCCCAGGCCTTCTCTTCCCCCATTTGATCTTTTAACGGCTAGTAAAGGGCTTGTGTTAAAACAGTCTGTTTGTTTGTTTGTTGATAGATATACCCGCTGACCTTTTAGAAAGAGAAGAAAGGGTGCAGAAACCCCTGAAAAAGACCAAGAAAGCCGCTTTCAAGAGCAACAACACAGAGACCGGAGCCCCCTATCTCGAGCAACCCGGCGCGTCCAAAGCCTGGCTCAGACAAAGCGAACTGGGGTTTAAAAGGGCAAGCAGTGTCGTGCCTGGGGTCGGGGGGTAAGCGTTGTAAGGGGGGTAGCCCTAAGGAGCCGGTGTCGGGCAAACCAGACAACACGCAAAAGAAGGGCTCTGTAAAAGGGGCCAATAACAAGAAACCTAGAGACAGGGACCTAAAGGACCTCTCGCAGTGCGTCATAGAATTATTTGATCTTAGCGGGAGGCTAAGAAACATTCATGAGTTTATGAGGGAACTGACAGAGAAAAAGTTTCCCAGGCTGGCTTTTGAAGTGATGCAAAAGTAGTACTTTTCAGGAGAAATCGGGAATTTAGCTCAAAAGCTGCTAGCTACAAGACAGGTGGTTGAAAATATGGAAAACTGGATAAAGGGGGGAGGGCGTCAGTGACTAACTATGAAAGCTAAAAACGGGCAGGGGGGTAGGGGGGAAAAGTGGGAGAGAGCTAAAAGGCTAAGAAGGGTTTTGGTAAAAAAAATTTAAAAAGCCAGAGCGTTTTTACGAAGATGCTCCCCGAGCCCGGAAAGGGAACGGAGCGCCACCCCCCTCCCGAGCCCGGAAAGGGAACGGAGCGCCACCCCACTCCCGAGCCCAGAAGGGGATTCGACCGCCGCCCCCCTCCTGAGCCCGGAAAGGTATTTGGCCGCCTCCCCTCCGCCGAGCCCAGAAGGGGATTCGGCCGTAAGCCCCCCAACCCCCATTCCTGATGAAGTAGATGCTCCCGAACACCCCCAGGTGTATTTGGAGCGGGTGAGACACTGGATAAGACAGAGTAGAAACTTTAACGCTTATGAATATTACCAGGAATTTCGTTTTGCTAATCTGGACAGAATAGCGGGGTTCGCAGAGGCCATGGTCGCTATTGACACCGCTATTCAGAATTTGCTAGACGATATTAATAGCCAGGTGGGGCCTGAGGATTTCGTGCAGCTGCGCTTAGACGCCCAGGGCCTCAATCAGCCCCTCTTTTCTTTGAGGAGGCCTTGGGAAGATTTAAACACCGCAAATTTTTTGAATAACATTGTTTCGGTGTTGCAGAGTAACGTGGAGCTCGTGGGAACCGGCGCTCTAAGACTAGTTGTTACAATTATCAGAAACAGGACGGGCGGGGTTGCGAGGTCCTGAAAGACCATTACGTACAGTAAAATCATAGAAAAAAAAAGAAAGCATTTAATCGACCTACATAACCAGGGAAATAACTTGTGCTTTGCCGGCAGCGTCCTGGGCCTGTTATCGAGCGAAAAACTTACAGTTGCCCAATTACTAGAAGGGGCCAGGCGTCTCCACCAGGAGCTGGGGCTTTCGGCCCAAAAAATGATCAGTTTTACAGATGTGGGCTCTTTTGAGGAGCGCTTAGGCATGATGATCGCCGTGCTGTGTCACGAAAAGGGTAATTGGCGCTTTTTTACAACGGGGGGCGCACGATACCCCAAGACCGTATTTGTATTGTTGCATGACAAGCACTATTACGGTATTCTAAATATTAAAGCCTTTATAGGTGCCCCGTATCTGTGCAACTACTGCTATGCCATGTACAGCCACAAACACCAGCACGCCTGTAAAGGCCACTGTCGTACTTGTGACGGCGCTGAGTGTTGCGAAGTGGTCACCGAAAAAAAGCGCTGCTCTGGCTGTAAGCTATTTTGCTGTTCCAAGGCCTGCTTAGAAAGACACAGAGCGCTGGCAGCTGCTGGTAAAGTCGATTGTAAAACCAGAAGCCTGTGCGATAAGTGCGGCTTCTACGTTGCTAAAAATCACAAGTGTAAAAGCAAAAAGTGCCCTCAGTGTTACCAAAAGACAGAGGCCGTGGGGGGCCACGAGTGTTACATGCGTAACAGCTCGTCTCCGGAGGAGGGGGAGGACTATGTCTTTTACGACTTCGAATGTATGCAAGAAACAGGGGTGCATGTGCCAAATTATGTGTATGCCTTACACTTAAATAAAAAAGACAGCTGGGAGTTCAAGGGGATAGAATGCATCAGTGAGTTTGTACGAACCTTCATAGACAAGCGCTTTAAGGACTACACTTTTATTGCGCATAACGCTAAAGGTTACGATTGTTACTTTATCCTGAGACAGCTGATTAAGGAAAAAATGCCCGTCAGCCCCGTAACGCAAGGCGGAAAACTCATGTGCGTCACGGTGACGAACTTAAACATCAGGTTTATAGATTCTTTAAATTTTCTGCCCATGAAACTTAGCAAGTTACCCAAAGCTATGGGGTTCCAGGGTATCAAGGGATATTTTCCGCATTTTTATAACAAGGCTGAAAAACAGAACTACGTGGGCCCTATGCCCGGTGTAGAAGCCTTTGGCGAAGAGTACATGATGCCCGAAGAACAAAAGGAATTTCTGAACTGGTACCGGCACCACCGCCAAAACGAATTCGATCTGCAAAAAGAACTGAGCTATTATTGTCAAAAAGACGTTGAGATTTTGTGAGAGGCCTGTGACCGGTTCAGAAAAGAAGTCATGAGGATGACAAAAAAACAAATTGTTAAAAACCCTGGGCAAGATAACGAGGAGGTGGTCACTAAGTGCATAGACCCCTTTCAGTACCTCACGCTAGCGTCAATCTGCATGGCCATGTACCGGTTTAACTTTTTACAGCCGCGAACCATAGCCCTTCTGCCACTAGACAATTACCATAACCAACAGAAGAGATATTCCACGTCGGCCATTCAGTGGCTGCTGTACGTTTCTCACACAGAAAACCTTTACATACAGCATGCTTTGCAGGGCGGGGAGCTTAAAGTGGGTTCCTACTTTTTAGACGGCTATGCCGAGGTAGAGGGTAAACCTACGGCCTTTGAATTTAACGGCTGTTTTTTTCACGGTTGTCCGGTCTGCTATTGTGAAAATGATTTCAATCCTTTGCTTGAAGCGACCTACGGACAGCTGTACAACCGAATGATAATTAAGACCGAATTTTTGAAAAAACAGGGCTTCGAGGTGAGGACCTTATGGGAACACGAATGGAAGGCCATGCTAGCTAACAATAACCGGGTGGGGGCCTTTTTACGAGAAAAAAAGTTACCACAGCCTTTGATCCCCAGAGACGCCCTTTCAGGGGTAGAACCAACGCTATTTGCTTGTATTACAAGCCACGGCCCGGGGAGCAGATTCATTACTACGATTTTACCAGCCTTTACCCCTTTGTTAACAAAACTAAGCGTTATCCCGTGGGGCACCCGGTTATTGTGTATAAGGATTTTGGAGATATCAGACAGTACTTCGGCCTCGCCAAGGTTAAAGTGTACCCCCCGAGAGGTCTCTATTTCCCCGTTTTACCCTACAGGCTCAGCGGCAAACTCACCTTCCCCCTGTGCGCCCTTTGTGCGGAAACAAAACAAGAGGCCCCTTGCACTCACACCCAGGAGAAGCGGGCTTTAACGGGTACTTGGTGCACGATAGAGCTGGTGGAGGCTTTAGACAAGGGATACACGATCGCTGAAATTTATGAGGTCTGGCACTTTAACAGCACATCAGACACACTGTTTTCAGACTATATTAAAATGCACCTGAGACAAAAACAGGAAGCCTCGGGGTTCCCTCACTGGTGTACGGATGAAATGAAAAAAATACAGTATGTTAAAAAGTATTGGGAAAAAGAAGGCGTGTGCCTGCGCCTAAATAAAATTAAGGTCAAACTTGCAAAAAGACAGATTTCAAAACTGTTTTTAAATTCCTTGTGGGGAAAATTTGGGCAACGGACAAATTTGACTAACACCAGCATTGTGACGGACCCGGACGAGCTCTTCAAGTACATTTTTGTACCTTATTACGCTGTGTCATCGTGCGAGTTTATCGACGACGACACGGCGGTGGTGTCGTGGAAGTACGAAAAGGAGCGCTGCACCCGTTTGAGCAACACGAACGTGTTCATCGTGTGCTTCACCACCGCCTACGCCCGCCTAGAGCTTTACTGCTTCTTAGACCGCTTACAAGAGCGATGTCTTTACCACGACACCGACTCCGTGATATTTGTTAGCAAAGAGGGAGAGTGGAACCCGCCCTTGGGGGATTATCTAGGGGAGCTGACCAGCGAAATACCGGAGGGAGAGCACATTGTGGAGTTTGTGTCCGCGGGTCCTAAAACGTACGGGTACAAGCTATCCGGCGGGCACACCTGCATGTAAGTAAAAGGTATTACACTCAATGCCAGAAACAGCAAAAACATAAATTTTGAAAGTTTAAAAGATCTCGTCAGGGCTTACCCGGCGGGGGACACTCCAAAAGAGATTGTGGTACGACAACCAGGGATATTAAGGGTAAAAAAACATTGGCTGATAGAAACAAGAACTCTAAAAAACCCCCAAAAGGTCGTTTACAACAAAAGGGTCCTCGAGGAGGATTTTAAAACCTGGCCGTACGGGTACTGATTATGATGCAGAGTCCGCTCCGCTTCGTTCACCCCTTTTCCTGTCTGCTTTGAGGTCCTTCGAACTCTGGAAAAACCTTTTTTATAAAGCAGGTGTTAGAAAATGGGGATAAACTGCTATCGCGCATGCCTGAAAATATTGTATGGTGCTATAGCTGCTGGCAACCGTTGTATAAAGAGACCTGCTGCAAAAATTTCCACGGGTGACGTTTATGGAGGGGTTACCAGAGACTTTTAATGATGAACAACTGTTTCCTAGCAATAGAGCGAATATGGTAATTATAGATGACCTGATGGAGTCTGCTTCTGAAAGCGGTGAAATCAAAAAGGCCTTTACAAAATACGTACACCACAGAAACCTAAGCGTCATGTACATCGTGCAAAACATTTTTTGTCAGGGGAAAAAAAGCAGAACAATTAATTTAAATACTAAGTACATGGTTCTCTTTAAAACCCCCCGTGATAAGCTGCAAATCACAACGCTAGCCCGCCAGATGTATCCTGGTAAAACACAGTTCTTTTTGGAGGCCTTTGAGGATGCTACCAAAAGACCTTACGGGTACCTGCTGGTGGATTTAAACGCTTCAACGCCTGAAGCCTACAGGTTAAGAACCGGGCTTTTCCCCCCCGACTGGCCCTGCTTATACGTGTTTAAAAAAGCTAATAAAAAATAGACGTTTGTACCGAGGGCCCCCATTTTTACAAAAGAGCGGGGTCCCTCGCGATCATGTCCACGCGCGTGCAGAGAAACCTGGCTCTTTTAAGGCTCCTCATAAAAGCCAAACTGCAGCAAAGAAAAGCTATCCTCTGCGCGGCCTCTGACGACCTGGTGGCGGCCATCTCTGAAATAGCGCTCAACACTTTAAAGGGCAACGTCCCCCTGAAACCGCGACAAATAAGCGTGCTAAAAAAAAGCCGGTGGGCTATCAAAAAACTGAGCGATAAAAGCCTGTCCCTCAAAAAGAAGGAGCTACTTGTCAAGCAGTCGGGAGGCTTTATCGGCCCCTTGCTGAGCTTTGCTCTCCCTCTACTGTCAGGCCTGCTAACTACCAGATAAAACCCCGGCCCCAGGCAGGAGCAAAGAATGGAGCACACTGAAAAACTGTATCTGGTGCCTAGCTGCCAGCTGGACCAGCTGAAAAGCGGGGAAGAAAACATCAGAACCATCGCCGCTTGGCGTTTGGATTCAGAAATGAAAGACATTCTTCAAAGAACCGGCCTCCCCGACTACGAGAAGGCGAAACTTTACGAAAGGGTCCTGCAGAGATACCTGGTGTTAAACAGGCAGGGGGAAGCAGAAAAAACTAAAATAAGTCTCTTGCTCCCCGAGCCCAGGAGAGAAGCATCGGAGGAAAAACCTCCCCCCGAGGCCGCCGGAAGCCCCGCGGACTTTGTGGTTCAGGACGTGCTGGAGGTGGTAAACCCACGCTATAAAAAAAAAGCCGAACTATTGCTACGTAAACTCAGCCGGCATAAAGACATCGCCTCTTGGACCGCCGACGGGGGCTTTCTGTACCGGGGGACGGCCGTGGCCGGGTCTCACATGCTCGACTTAGTTAGGGGGGTAACGGGCCCTTATTCTTTCACTAACAAGAGAGCTCCTAGGGGCTGGAAGGCTTTTATGAAAGCCTTGGCGGAGCTAAACACCTCGACCGCCGTCGTGGGTCATGTTACCAATAAAGAATATTTAGAGAGCCTTAAAGCGGGGCTAGAGCTGGGAGCGCCCTCTTCTCACCAGCCCTCCGCTAAAAAGCAGAAAATCGCTTGGTTAAAGGTGTAAAATAAAAAACTCAACCACGATTCAGTTTTATTTTAGTGCTTTATTAATGCACCTCTTTAAACTCACGACAAGACAAACACGTCTGGACGTGCCGAATCATGTTCAACACAGGCTTGGGACCCCGCGGTGCTTTTCCTTTTAAAAACCGCGTCACCATGCGATCGTTTTCTGGTAAATCATTAGAGTACAATTTCAAAATCTGATCAAAAGATAAACCCCTAGCACGTTGCTTTAAAAAATATATACAATGATATCCGCAGGTCACAGTTAGCGGGTCCTGTAGTTGTCTCTGCTGAAACACAATACGGCTAGCGTCCCGGTTTAAGAAAGCCATAATAGATTTAGGAAAAAAACAACTGTCTGGGGGAAAACCGTAAGAATCAAAAAACTCTCCGTCCCCCCGCCTTGGTAAGTAAAGGGCCAGCCAGTGTTCCCTAGCCAAATGATGGGGGTGAGTGTTAACGATCAGCCCCACGGGCCTTTCAGCGACACGCCCTGCCGGGAGCATGTCGCTAGGAAAAACATCTAAAAATGAAGGGTCCTTCGATAAAAAGCGTATTATCTGGCCTGTGTTAATCGTTACATATAGTCAAACAGGACGTTTCTCCGGTGGTTCACTTCCAGCACGTTGTCGAACACGCCGTACACTATCATGTTAATAGTGGAGTCCAGCGCCGTAGCAAACCGAATCTCCGCTCTCAGGTTGCCGGTTTTAATCAGGGAATAATGGTCAGCGCCCTCCTGGTCCGGGCTCCGGTCAAAAGCAAAAAGCGTGTAACCACGGGCAAACTCTTCGCGGTCTATTATAAGCGCTAGGTCTTTTCCGTGTTTCCCCGACGCCTGCACCAACTGCATGTACTCCCTCACGCAGTTTCCGTTCTCAAAATCGGGCTGCAGCGGTTTAGCTGGCACCTGTTCGCCGTCCACATATACGGCCACAAAATTAATGTTATCATGTTTAAAGTTAAAGGGGTTTTTAACGTAACTGCCACTAAAGGCGTCGTTATCTACAAAGCCGATCACGAGCTGCTTGGGCAGCTGCCCCAAAAAGAGGTTTTCCTGGTTACTGATGCGACTGCCAGCCGGTATGCTAAACACCTTTAGGCCCACGCAGTCTACCGGGTACTTAGCATTGCGAGTCATGAGCGCCTCCGCGTGCCCCAAGCGAACCCCCGGCTTCACTTTTACCCACTTTACAAACAGGGCCGGCGAAATAATATGCACTTTATAATTGTCCGCCGCGTTTCCGCTCATGAGGCAAAACGCATCTTTGCTACACGTAAGTTTAATTTTTAAGTCCACGCCGTTTAGCAAAAGCTTTTCTTGAAAAAACAAATCGCTGTGTAGAACCCCCAGCAAATCCAGCTTTCTGCTGTTGCTGGTTAGTTTGGACCTGCGCAGGAAGCCCTCGTTTCGCGCGCCTACCAGGGCGGTGCTTTCGAAGAGCCCCAACGTGTCTTTCTGAAACCCACCCGCAGAAAACTGCGTCTTGAGAGCGCCGTGGCTGTAGTTCAAAATCAACTCTATCATGGCTCTGTAAGGGTAACAGTTGTTGCTCTGGCTAATCAGCCGATCACCCAGCGTGACGTCCAGCTGGTTAAAAAGGGTGGCGATGGGGTAATTTGCCAGCGCCACCCGCTCGTCATCATCGAGATCTGTGCCGTCTGCTTTTACCACCCGACAACACACGTGCACCAGGGTGTTGTTGAGATCCAAGTAATGATCTCCATGTCCGGAAATAAAAAATTCTAGGGGGGCGTTCATCGTTAAAGTGGACAGGGGCGGAATCTCCACGTAGTAACTGTTCTCGATGCTGGTTTGTGTGGGGGCTATTTGAAAGAGATCCAGCTCCGACTTGGCGCATTCTTCAGACCCGCAATGGATAAAAGACATTTTAAAAGATATCCCTTTTACCGCGGGGTCCGGGGCTCTGTCTCTTCTTAGGACGCATTTTAGTTCTGGGGGCGCTGCATCTCCCCGACGCCTTTTTTATTTTAAAGGGCCTGGGGGCCCCCGTGAACGGGAGGCGTGTCGCGGTTCTTTTGCGCCTCACCACCGCTAGCCCCGAACCTTCCTGGGGCCTGATTTTGTTCATGATGGCGCCGGTCACGTGGTTCACCACGTCCTTGGTTATGTTTTTGGCGGCTGTTTTCATATGGGGCTTAATTATTTCAAAGCCTCTTCTCAGCAGGGGGACGGCTTTTCTAAAAGGGCTGCGGATACCCCGGCAGGGCTTTATAGTAGTTTCTATACACGGCGGGGTCCCCGTGGCTTTTTACACTCCTCATTCCTCTGTTTTCCTGGGTCGCAGGTGTAGTTTAACAATCACCTTTCCAAAACTAAATGAAACGTTTTTATTTTGATCCGTCTTTATTTCGATGGTGACGGTCCCGATGTGTTGCTTGCTCCTGGGCACGTAATGCGGCTTGTCATAGGTGAGGGTGATAAATTCGTTATTGCTGCCCTGGGCGGGGACACAACGCAACAGCGGCACGTAGTGGTCTCCCACTAACTGGTGTTCCACTATGTCCGTATACACGTATAAAGAGTTAAACCCTCCCGTAATGTTGGCGGGGTGCGGCGCCACCTTGCAAGGCCTGTTCGGAATCACTCCCAAGAGCGCCACCAGTTCCCCCTGGGTGGAAAAATAAGACGTGCCCCCGGCGGATTTTAACCAGACCCGCCTGGTCACCGGGTCGTAAACAAGACGCGCGGTCTGGTTCTCGGCCTGCTTCTTGATGGATTAGTTGATGCCCTCTACTAAATGCTGAACGGAGGAATAATAACCAGGCTGCATTGTGAGACGTTGAATTTCTTTTTCCGAGGCTATCGTAAACGGGGTCTCGTAAGAGAGGGTGTTCCACGAATGACAATAATGAATTTCGGATAAAGCGACTTCCCAGCGTCCGTTCAAATTTAAAGGTTTGGCCAGCTGTATTGTAAAACTGGAACTAGTGTTCTGAGGGAAAACTGCGGCGGAGGCGTTGCTGGGTAAGGTGACTTAAATGCCCCCTTTGGCCATCTTTTTCCTCACTGTATTAAAGGTCTAGCACGTGAGCCGCTTTCACCCAGCTGTTGAATTTATCAGGCCACCCTTTCCATTTTACTAAAAAAAAAGTTCGTTTCTACCCCGCCCTTTTTTTGCTAAAATTTTTTCTATCCTATAAACGCGGTCCTGATTAGGGTTGACTTTTTGTAATTCTTCGGGATAAAAAGACCCCCTTACTTTTTCTTCTCCGTAATCTTTTAATGCGTACATCGGTCTTGGCCCTCGCAATACAACGCCGGTTACGATAAATATTTCATCCGTAAAGGTCTGCTCGTAGACCTTTTCAAAAACCCCCTTTGTTTTAGAGATCCTCACGCGGGATCTCCTTTCTTAAAAAGGGCCGGCGCTGTCTTTATTTTAAAACTATCCCCGTAAATTGTTTTCCACGCGCTCAGAGCGTTAGCGGGCGTCACGTTGACGGGACGCCTTTTTATGGTCCTGTGATAACTCCTGTTGCACCCGTCTAGGAAGGCCTGCAACACGTTAATGTACCGAAAGGTGTTATGGGCGGTAAAATACCTCCACATCTTGGATTTCAGGGTTCTGTTAAACCTCTCCACCACCCCGGCCTTGACCTCATTATTGGTAACAAAGTGGTGTACTCCGTGCTGTTTTAGTAAAGTCTTTAAAACCCGGTTTAAAAACTCTTTTCCTCTATCTGTTTGTAATTTTTGAGGCATGCGGCCTTGTTCAAAAACCGTTTTAAACGCCTTAGCTACTTCGGCCCGTTTTGTTCTTTAGCGGCACCGCCCAGGCATGTTTAGACAGAATGTCTATCACCGTTAAAATATATTTACGGTCGTCGTTGTGACCGGCGTAGGGCGTCATGTAAACCAAATCCGCTTGCCACTGCGCGTCCACGTCGGACACCACGGTTTTATTTCTTTTAAATGTAATTCTTGCCGGCTTGTGTAAAGCGTAAGCATCTTGGTCCGCGAACCAGTCGGCGACCTGCTTTTTACTTAAAGTATTGTGCCGCCTTTTAGCGGCTTGATATAGGGGCGTGACGCCCCCAAAACTACCGGCTTCCCCGGGAGAATAATAAACCGCTTTTAGCCCGGTGGCCATGTCTAACCCTGGCCCTTCGCTTGCTTTAATAAGCACATATACGCCAGTGTGATTCTCGTGGTTTATTGAATACAGCGTCGTAACTTTAAAACATCTTTCTTTTGCTTTATTGAATACATAAACATTTTGGCTTCTAGGCCTACAAACATACACATTGCGCTTTAATCAAGACAACTTTTTTTTGGACCCCCACAGCCCCACGGCGCGACGCGTAAAGAGTGTCGGGGTTAATTCTGCCAATCCTTCTGCACGCCGAGCAGCCCGCCTTTATCATCACCTTCTCTGAGAGGTTTATCAGATACATCCCGGGGTCTGCGCTCTCTGCTACCTCTCTGATCATTTTAACAACTTGTGCTACGGTTTCGGAGGTTACGTTTAGCTTATTCCATTTGTGCCCTTTGGCCATAATTATGTACAGGACCCGCGCAACATCCAACTTAGAAGCAATATGTCTAAGTTGGTAAAACTCCTCTGAGCAGTTCCAAAACAGAATGTTAAAGTTGAGCGGATCGGGGTATTTTTCCGCACATGGCGTACAGGTATCAAACATCACCTTTTTCAAACAATGGTAGAAAACTTTTACTATAACTGCTCTAACGATATCGTCCATGACCATCTCTCTCTCATCCTGCTTGTTTTCTCCGGTGCTTTTTTTTTTCTCCTCTGCGTTCACGCAAAAGCAGCAGGTGCATACCACGGCTACCCCCGTCCGAGTCCCGCTCTCTTCATCCTCTGAAGAGGTGAGCTGTCACAAACAAAAAAAATTACATCTCACTTTTTTTTTCTTTTTTGCGGCCGTCGTTTTACCATAAAAATAAAACATTTTACCTCAATCATCCCGTCGTCCGTGTCATAACCGTCGTTGGATCCCTGTTATTAAACACAAGTTTTAACTTCTGTTGTCTAGAACCGTATTTTATTTCTTTTAAATAAAATAAATTTTGCTTTTACCGTCTCTCGCTCTTCTGCCTCGGTCCCCGGCGCCGGGGAGTTTATTTGCCCCTCAGACGGTGGCGGGCAATTTTACTTATCGCTCGCCCCGGCCCTTGTCTCGGGGCCCATGTCCTCGTATACTTCTTCTACTTCCTCGGGACCCGTTGCCGTGTATGCGCTCTCTTCTGCTTTTTCTCCTTCTTTTACAGCGTTCCGTGTCTCGGGGCCCATGTCCTCGTATACGTCTTCGTCTTCCTCAGGGACCATCGCCTCGTGTGTGTTCTCTCCTTCTGTAGCGCTGACCTATAAAAATATAACATTTGTATAATGCGCCCGCGATTGTCCACCTTTTGCTACAAAGCCATACAAATTTGCTTACCGTGGTCTTCGGTTCTTCATCCTCCATAGGCGTCCTAGGGTTTTCCCCCTGCAGCTCTTCTTCTTTTTCATGGGCGTCGATCAGCCCCACGTTTTCGGCTCTCTCTCTTTAGGATACGAAATGTTTATTTGAGACAGCGGCGTAGACCTCACGGCGCCCCAGAAGCGCTCGGTTTCCTCGACGTCTGCAAGATCCTTTAGACCGGCCATAGGTCTGTATTGGGGACCGCCCATAGGGCCGTGTCGTCTGGCCTTAAAACTGACCGTTGCACAAAAATCCAGCTTTTATACACGAGGACAGACGGCCGTTGGTGGGTTTTTTTTCAAATAAAGGCATGAAAGCGCCTCTCAGCCTCCCGCTAAATTCTATTGGTCCGGTCTCAAGGACGGAGATAAAATTCTATTGGCTCTGCCTAACGGGTGGCTAGGGCTCTCCATCCGGCCGCCGGCCATTCCCTCTTTCGGCCCCCGTGGGTTGAGGCGGCCCTCTTGGGAGCTCCCTTCTCTGGCATCTCTCTTTTCTTTTCAGAGGAGGCCCCCCCACCTGGAAAGCGACGGCCCCGCCATCTTGGAGCCCACGTGGCGGAAAGGGCCCCGGCGTCGTGTAGGTGATGTCATGGGCTAGGTATGTCGTGGGGTTGGGGAAAGGGGCGGGTCTAGGTGATGTCATGGGGGGCTGGTAGGGGCGGTGTCAGGTGATGTCATGGGGTGGGAAAGGGTGGAGTTAGGTATGTCATGGGGAGGAGTAAGGAAGGGGCAGGGCTGGTAGGGGCGGGGTCAGGTGATGTCATGGGGTGGGAAAAGGGGTGGAGTTAGGCATGTCATGGGGAGGAGTAAGGATGGGGCGGGGCTGGTAGGGGTGGGGTTAGGTGACATCATAGGGCAGGGGCCAGGTAATGTCATGGGGCGGGCTTAGGTGATGTCATGGGGAGGGGCTTGGTGACACACAAAAAGGGGGCGGGGCACCTGTCAAAATTGCATGGTGATGGAAGGTATCGAGGCATTAACTACTCTTGTTCCAAACATCTAACAAGGATATTACTCTAGATATGCGAATAATCTGAATAATAGACCCTATACATATCGGTCCAGATTTAGCTGTTACCAAGTCGTTAATGCATCATGACAAACTAATAGGCATGGTTAAAGAAATAGAGAGTACTGGCAAAAAGGTGAGCATTATGGTCCAACATGCAGCAAATGAAATAAAGAACGTAAATAAGATGGTACAGGATGCTATCCGAAAACAATGGTGGGAAAGTAGTTTGGATGGTATGAATTTCCGCTCCATATTATTGAGTCCCTTGGCTATTGGCTTGATCATACAAGGTTGTTTGATTATATATATTTGTCTGTTAACTATTTTTTGTATGTAACAAACAGTCAGTTGTAAAAGGAACCAAAGAAACTTTTATATTGAAAGTGCCGGAAGTGTAAATGTATCTTCTATGTGTTATATTGTTATAGTTATCCTGTTGAAAATTGTTGTAACATTGTAGTATAAGTTATTATGATGGTCATGCTCCTTTGTAACCTTGTAGCAGACCATCAAGGAGGGGAAATGTTACCACTGTAATTTATTGAACATGTATAACTGGGATGGAATTCATCTGGGTTTTAAAATGGAGTCTGTGAGTCAGCTATGTTGGAATACAATCCTGTCAGTTTAAACCGAAAGAAGGGAGGGGTTTCTTGTCTGAGGTTTCCCACCACTTTCAGGGTTGCACTCATCACCAATTGCTTTGCACTCAATACCTATTGCTTTGCACTCATCACCAATTGCTTTGCACTCGACACCTATTGCTTTGCACTCATCACCAAATGCTTTGCACTCCATCCCAAAAGAGCTGCACACGACCCAAAAAGCTCTGCACACTGCCCAAATAGTGGTGCACTCAGCCCTACTTACATTTTCCCGCCTTTTTGTCTATAAATACCCTAGCTGTGATCCAGTTCGGGTTCCAGGTTCCTTATTGTTCGAGGTTCGGTCTGTTCGGCTCGGCTTGTTCCTTTGCGTAGGTATGCTAGTGGTATGTTTTCCCGTTTGTCTTTGAATGTATGGAAGAGCGATTGAATAGTGTGACCGTTGTGGGTGTAAGTAGTGGTTGTCCTGCTAGTGGCATTAGTTTCTTGTGGAGAAGTCTCGTGTAAACAATAGCCCAGCGCAGGGTTGGCTACTGAGGGCCTACTCGATGCCCTATTGGATTACCACGTGGAGAGCGGAAGGCCCTTTGCTACAGAGTCCAGACATCTGCACCTGCCAGGCCGGAGGATCCTGAGTATCATCGTGGGATCTCCTCACCGTTCTTCTGCCGAGGCTTCATAATAGCCAGAGCATTGAGGTCGTGAGCACCGAGACCTGTTTATTCAATAGAGTGAATGTACTGTATATACCTCGTGTATTGGGGATATTCTATCGTCTTTTTCTTCTGGGTTAGGGTGGGCAAGATTGATGTTTTACGTGTTGACCTTTTCAAATTTATACAATATATGGTTTGGCCCCATATCTTGTCTCCGACTCATTTGTTTAAAACCCATAACCGGTGATAGATACGGCCTCGGGCGATCCCTTCTTCTGGGACTTGGGACAATTAACATCACCGAGTGTCAGGGCGTGCCTAATCAGATCTCTAATTTAATCGTTACTGCGTCCCAGGTCTGTCCTGGGTGTCCTACTGCGACAGCAAGCTCACCTGCCTGCTGCAGGTGTGCCAGGAGCCCTGCCTTGCAATGGGGCGGGGGGCGGAAAGGGCCTCTCTCCTGCAATGGCGCATCAAGGGCCAACTTGGCCAGGAGAAGGGACCTGGAGCAGAGCGCAAGGGGGAGAAACCCCAAGTGCAAGGAAAGGGGAAGCACGTGTGCCCAGCCCACAGCTATGCCAGCCTGCAGGCCTGGGGCAGGACTCCTGGGTTCCCTCTTGGCTCTGGGAGGGGAGTGGTGCTCACTGGGGGCACTAGGTGCAGGACTTGAGGGGGGCCGGGAGTGGGGCTGGGGGGGCCGGTGCAGGGCTCTAGGAGGGGGGGCCGGGAACAGGACTCGGGGCAGGGGCTGGGCTCGGAGGGGAGTGGGGCTGGGAGCTGGACTCCAGCATCTCTCTCCCCAGGATGCCCACAGCGTGATCATTGCCAATGTGGCCTCGGAGCGGCGCTTCTATTCCTGCATGCTCTGTACGCTGAGCTTTGCTGCCTAGTCCCAGAAGGTGGTGAACCAGCTCTTTGTCCAGGAGAGCCTGCTGGGCCCAGGGAAGGCTGGCTTAGACTACTCGGCCCTAGGGCCTGGGAGCAGCCTGGCCTGGCACTCTTTTCCCACAAGGGCACGAGAGGCCTGTGGAGGAGCCTGCAGCTGGTGGGGAGGGGGTGAGCCTGAAGCCAAGAGACCTCATGAGGAGGAGCCCCCTGAGGCTCAGCAGCTGCTGAGGTGAGGGGCAGGGAGGCGTGGGGAGAGGGACTGCAGGAGGGCTGGGCGGGGTGCTCAGGGGCTAACGGTCTCTTTCCCACGCCACAGTGCCCTGCTGCCCCTGAAGGGGCAGGATTCTGCGCTGGTGCAGCAGCTGCCATGGCTGGAGCAGCTGGAAAAGCAGCAGGGAGGTGTTGGGGGGAGGCTGCCGCTACTTAGCACCCCACGGCAGGAGCGGGTGAGCAGGCTGGAGGAGATCGACATGGAGCTGCAGGTGCGTGAGCCCCACATGCGTCGGCTGCTCCCTGGGCCCCCCACACTCTGGCCTGCTAGTTTGGGCACTGCCACATGGCTCTCTGCCCCAGCCAGCTCCGAGGGCACTCCCCACACTCCCACCCTTCCTGGGCCCCTTGTGCCCCTAGCTGCCTCCCCCCTGAACTGGCCTCCCCTAGAGAGCCTGAAGGAGAAGCAGAAGGAGCGGGAAGCTGTGGCACTGCAGGACAAGGCCTGTCAGCTGAAGCCCCTGCCTTGCACCAGTGTGTCCCCCCAAACCCACACACAAACCCCCCAAACCCACACACAGGCTGTGGTGCTGCCCCTGCAGCAAGGGAAGGGAAGGGGGCTCAAGGCCCCGGTCCTGTCCTGATCACACCACTAAAGAGAACCCCGAGCCCCCTGCTCTTATCACTAGACCCTACTTCCCTGCCAGAGCCAGGAGAGAACCCAGGCATCCTGGCTCTCAGGCCTCTTTTCTCCCCTTCCCTCTCCCTGGCTCTAACCATAGACCCCACTGCCCTCCCAGATAGAAACTAGAACTCCCAGCCCCAGCCCCTCACTCCTCCTTGTACAGCCCAGTGAAAACCCAGCCCCCTGGCTCCAGCCCTCCTAACCCGTCCCGCCAATGTAGACGCTGTCTTGCGCAAAAGCGCATCGCTCTGATGATGAGCCCTGGCCAATGTAGACGCTCTCTTGCGCAACTACTTTAACGCAAGAACTCTTGCACTAAAGAGCTTTTGCGCAAGATCGCGCCAGTGTCGATGTTGCCTTTGGCTTTGTCTACACTGCGGGCTTTGCTGGGAGAGCCTATGAAAATGAAGCATGGATTAGTGTTTTGCCACGCTTCATTTGCATAACTTATTCAAGAAGTTTTTGCGTACGGGGTTTGTGTAAAAACAAGCAGCGTGGAAGGGTTTTTTTTGCGCAAACCCCCCGTTTTGCCCAAGATCCTTATGCCTCTCCGGGAGAGCCGTAAGGATTTTGCGCCAAAAGGAACATCCACACTGTGTGTTTTTGTGCAAAAATGGCTTGAATAAATTATGCAAATGAAGCATGGCAAAATGCTAATCCATGCTTCATTTGTATAGGCTAAGCTGGCAGTGTAGACAAATCCTTAGCGATTATGTTCAGGGACATAATATGATTATGTATTATGTTATATTAATTATAACATATATATTATAATTATATTAATCACTAGGACTGAATTACTACAATGTTGCTGGTGTCTCGAAGACCATTTTTTAGGATTCCGCTGATGTTACTATTTTATTTCCATTTAAGTGCATGGGTGGGAATACATATGGAGATGTCAACTATTTAAAATACCTACCAGCATGGATAACGTCTACACTACGAGTTTTCTCGGCAAAAAATATGCTAATGAGGGACACATTTGCATGAGCTGCAATCTCATTTATTGCATATTTTCTGCCAATCCATTTTTGCGCTAGGGGTTTTTGTGCAAAAAGCAGCAGTGTGGACGTGTTCTTTTTGTGCAAAGGCTCTGTTTTCCACAAGATCGGCATACCATGGACAGAGGGCCCAGCGCGCAGGGAGATGGTGGTGGCGCATATCTGCATATTACCTTGATATTGGTGCACATACCAAAACTCAATCTCTGCACGGACAGAAAAAAGGTAGAGGGAGCATAGTGCAGAGGAGTTTCTTGATACCTTAAACAATTGTTTCTTGGAGCCGTTAGTCCTGGAACCTACAGGAGAAGAGGCAATTCTTGATTTAGTGCTAAGTGGAGTACAGGGTTTGGTTGACGAGGTGAATATTAAAGGGCGGGTTTTTAATAGTGACCATAATATAGTCAATTTTAACATTCCTGTGGGGGGTGGGGGGCACAAAACAGAAGCCCTCCAGGTACCATTTAATTTTGTAAAGGGGGAGTACAGAAAAACAAGCAAGTTAAACATATTTAAAGGTACACCCCCCTCTTCTGATCTATATGGCTTAGGAAAGAAAATGGGTGGGGTGATTTTTGGACCTTGTCCTTATATGGTGTTGCTCTAGGGCAGTGGTCTCTGACCCATAGATCGCAAACAACTGGTCGATTGCGGGGTCTCTCACAGTCAATCTCAGTCTCAGTCCTTCATCTCGTCTTGTTTTCAAGCTGAAGACAGCCACATGATCATACCAGAACCGTTCAACACACTTCACTGTATGGCTAGCTGGTTGTATCTGTGACCCCCTCCACGTGACAGGTTACAAATTTGAAACGGCTTCCATACCCACCTTTAAAACAGCACTCCTGATGGATTGCAAGTGCGGAATGAAAAAAAACATATTAGCGGTTTAAAGCTAGTTGACACTGCACATACAGACACAACAAACAGTGATGTCATTAGCATTAGATCAATCAGATGCCGTTTATGTTTGAGTTCAACCAATCTGACAACGCAGCCTAGTGGTAGAGAGAGAACACTCTCCCTTCGACTTCCCTTACTCCTTGTGGAAGCAGGACTACTGGTGTCGACCGGAGAACCCCTCTCAATTCGAATTAGCTGTCTTCACTAGACCCACTAATTCCAACTCTGGAAGATTGACAGGGTCAGCTTTAATCTTCTCTGTAGTGTAGACGTACCCCAACGGACTGGATATTACACATGCATGCAGGGTGTGCTCTGGTAGGCTTTTACAATCATTTGAAAATGCTTTTTGGCCCCATACCTTGGGGCAGCAAGTAAGAACATAAGAAGGGACAGACTGGGTCAGACCAATGGTCCATCCAGCCCAGTGTCCTGTATGCCAACAGTGGCCAATACCAGAGGCCCCAGAGGAAGGGAACACAACAGGTAATCCTCGTGTGATTTCTCTCCTGTTACCCATTTCCAGACCAACAGGCTAGGGACACCATTCCTAGCCATCCTGGCTAACAGCCACTGATGGACCTAACCTCCATGAATCTATCTAGCTCTTTTTTGAACCCTGTTAAAGTCCTGGTCTTCACAAAAGCCTGTGGCAAGGAGTTCACAGGTTGACTGTGTGCTGAGTAAAGAAAAACTTCCTTTTTTTTAAACCTGCTGCCTATTACTTTCATTTGATTCTTATATTGTGGGAATAAGTAAAATAACTTTTTCTTATTCACCTTTTCCACACCAGTCATGATTTTATAGACGTCTATTGTGTCCCCCCTTAGTCTCCTCTTTTCTAAGCTGAAAAGTCCCAGTCTTTTTAACCTCTCTTCATAAGTAGTGCAGATGGGAGCACATTACACACAGAAAAGAAAAACCATCACCAAGTGCAAAGCTAAACAGTCTACAAGACATTGTTTGCCCTCTGAGCCCCTGTTATCAGCAAATCATTTCTTCACTCCTGGGAGAGGCTGTCCAGCTGAAGTTCTCCAGGGACTATTTTCTGATCTCCCACCTCCTCACGGAGCTGAGATAATTGTCCAGGAGTCCTGTCCAACGCAAGACTCCACAGAGACTATATAAACGTTGTTGTCTAGCACAGTCAGACAGCAGTCTAGTCTCAGATATGTGAGATTCATGCACTGATTCTCAGGGCTCTGCTTTCCTGTCACAGTAAGGACATTTCCTCCGTCTACAGAGCAGGATTTTGGTGAGTTGCCATTTTTTGTATAACAGTTAGTGCTATGGTTCCACAGGCTCTCTAAGGTTCCACAGAACTCCTCTTTGTTTTGGAACTAGGTATGTAGCGTTAGAAATCGTTTAGATAACTATTTGTTTTTAAAATCAGTTCCTTGTATCTTATCATGTCCTTTTCTGTGTCTCCGTTGCTTCCTTTTTTGGGAGGCAGTGCGGTTTGTCCTCTGGTTTGCTCCAGTTTTCCAAATCACAAACTTCCCTGCACTGTTAGTTAATATAAACAAGGTCTCTGCAGTTTGCTACCAGAGGGTTCATAACAAAATGGGTCACCCACTGGCCAGAAAGCCACAAACTAGGGGTTTCCTGCAGACTCTTTGAGCCCCCTCAGTGAATCATGCCCTCTGATCTGGGTCCTGACACTAATTTTCACAGTTCAGATCCAAAAGTCAAACATTAAGGAGTGAAACCTTGGCCCCATTGAGATCACTCTCAATCTACTGGTAGGCGCTTTAAAAAAAAAAAAGGCTTGATTTAAACCAAACATGAACCTCCGGTGACTTCAACTGGGCCTGGCCTGTGGTTTCTAAGGGGCGAGCTCGTTAAGACCAAAGAAGGACAGAAGAGTTACAGACATCACAAACTTATAGGCTTAGAGATGAAAGCAATTAGGATAACCATTTTTTTTCAGGGAGGGAGAGGGGTTTGTTCTTTCTATGCCCCTGCATCTCTGGGCCTGGAGAGCATGAGATGCACCAAAAATGCAGTCAAAATAAAAGCCTGTTTCTGGCTGAAAGAAAACCAGGTGGTGCTGGAAATCTCACCAGAGCAGGTCCAGGAACATGAGCTATGAGGGAAGACTGAAAGAATTGGGCTTGTTCAGTTTAGAAGAGAAGACTGAGAGAGGACATGATAGCAGTTTTCAAGTATCTAAAAGGGTGTAACAAGGAGGAGGGAGAAAAATTGTTCTCCTTGGCTTCTGAGGATAGGACAAGAAGCAATGGGCTTAAATTGGAGGCTTAGGTTGGACATTAGGAAAAACTTCCTGCCTGTCAGGGTGGTTAAACACTGGAATAAATTGCCTAGGGAGGTTGTGGAATCTCCATCACTGGAGATATTTAAGAGCAGATTAGACAGACATCTCTCAGAGATGGTCTAGACTGTGCTTGGTCCTGCCATGAGGGCAGGGGACTGGACTCGATGACCTTTCGGTCCCTTCCAGTTCTAGTGTTCTAGGATTCTATGTGCAGTCGCCAGGTCACAGAGGCAGAGAATCTTGAAACTGGGTGAAATAGGGCACGGACAGCCTGCCTCATGCATGGCCCAAAGCGGTGTAAGGCGGCCTCCTCCGAAAGGGGATGTGTGTCTAACAGACTGTAATGGAACATGGACCAAACTGGGATTGTGTCAGAGACAGACCATCCCTCTTCCCGTGAGCAACCTCATTACCGCCAGCAATTCCCAACAGGGGAAAAGAGCCTCAGGAAGGTGAGTTTGGGTTTCCAATGAGCTTAGATGCTTTAAAGCTTTGTGCCATTTTGAGGAAGAGTTACTCACACTGGCTCCTTTTAACCTCCGTGTCCTCTCTCCCACCAGGTCTGTCCCTCTCTCCTTCCCTGCCCAGGTTGAGCTGCTGCTGGGTTTCCCTTCACCCCCGGGCAGGCAGTTCAGGCCGGTCTCCCCCTTTTCCCTGGTGCAGGCAGACAATGAGTTTAGCCTAGTCTGAGGAGATATTTCTGTGGGCTGTGGGGTCTGGCACCTGGTTTTGGACCTGGGTTAAGGGTGTCATTGAGTGGCAGGGATGGACCTTCTAGGGCTGGGGGATGTACATGGATAGTAATGAGGGTTGCAGGGCAGGGAGTACACAGCCTGAGGGGTGTTGCTAGGGGTTGGGGAGGCTGAGAGGAAGGTGTACAGAGATGCAGGCAGTGCTCAGGGTTGTGGGGCAGTCAGAGGGACAAGCGAGCCGTGCTGGGGTCAGCCGGGGCTGCGAGTGGGGTGTACACACATGGGCAGCACTGCTGAAATTGATTTTTTGGGGGTAATTGTTCGTCTAAGGCCAGCGTTGGGAACTTTCCTGGCTCTGAGTGCATTTGGGTGGGTCTCAGGGTCTCTTCACACTGCAAGCCACAGAACGGTAGTCTGGGTGTTTCCAATTATTGTTGTTGAATGTTAATGACATAATTTCAGACATGGCAGTGGAGGAAAGAGTCACTGATCTTTGCTCTCCCACTGCTTCAATCTCCCACAAGCAAAATATGAGTCAATAGTGTGCCACTGTTGCAAAAAAAGGCAAACATGATTCTGGGAGGCATTAACAGGAGTGTTGTGAGCAAGACACGAGAAGTCATTCTTCCGCTCTGCTCTGCACTCATGAGACCTTGATTGGAGTGTTGTATCCAGTTCTGGTCACCACATTTCAAGAAAGATGTGGAGAAATTGGAGAAGGTCCAGAGAAGAGCAACAAGAATGATTAAAGGTCTAGAAAACATGAGCTATGAGGGAAGACAAAGAAGTGAGCTTGTTTAGTTTGGAAAAGGGAAGACTAAGAGGGGACATGAGAGCAGTTTTCAAGTATCTAAAAGGGTGTTACAAGGAGGAGGGAGACAAATTGTTCTTCTTGACCTCTAAGGATAGAACAAGAAGCAATGGGAGGTTGCAGTCGGACATTAGGAAAAACTTCCTAGCTGTCAGGGTGGTTGACCACTGGAATACACTGCCTACGGAGGTTGTGGAATCTCCATCATTAGATGTTTATCTAACCTGCTCTTAAATATCTCTATCAGGGATGATCTAGATGGTGCTTGGTCCTGCCGTGAGGGCAGGGGACTGGACTTGATGACCTTTCAAGGTCCCTTCCAGTTCCAGTGTTCCATGATTCTGATTCTCTGACCCCCGTCCATACTCTCCTCTAACCCAGGCTTCCCTGATTCCAACAGCACGCTGGTCACCAGCACCTTCTCCATGGTCTCCAGCCATCCCTGGCTCCCACAACCTCCAACCCCCCCCCCCCCACACACACACACACACTCTACTCAGCTTTCCTCTGAAGGGGTGAGCAACCTCCCCCATCACAAGTGCTCCCTTGGCTGGTGGGAGAAAACTGACTGTCTCACCAGGGAGAAATGCCAAGGTAGGTGTCCGAGTGGCTTCTCTGCACCCATTCACACCATGCGTGACTATGGAGACTGCTACACAGGGACAATGAACAAGCCGACACGTTTGCACATTCTACAACGAGAGCAAGCAACTCTACAATATTAATAAGCCTTGATAAATACAACTGTCATGTGCACAATCTTCTGGTAGCTACCTGAAACAGTGGGCCAGTGTGAGAGAGATGTTAACCCAAGATGGTCTTTGACCATTTGTTAGCTAGCTCTGTTAGTCATGTATGGGAAGGTTGTATGATTTGATAGGATGACATCATTGTTTCTCATAGAAATAGCCATCCAGTGTCTCGAGGGGTCCCTTAGCCTTGTGAAATGGAGACCTAGTGTAACATTGTCAAGGCGCCAGTCACATAAGAACTCCCCAGGAGATTCTGCCATGGTCATTAATAGAAAATGGACCTTAAGAAGGCTGACTCATAAACTTGCAGGGACAATGCCTCCTGGTCACACCTTCCCGGATTCATAGGCCAGAAGGAATTATCACCTATTTTGACTTTCTGTAAAGCACAGGCTGGAGAATTTCCTCAAAATTACTCCTTGAGCAGATCATCTAGGGAAATATCCAAACCTTCGTTTAAAATTTCTCAGTGATAGAAAATCCACGATGGCCCTTGATAAACTGGTTCAACGCTTACTCTCACCCTTTAAAAAAATCTGTACAGCTTATTTCCAGTCAGAATTTCTTTAACTTAAACTTCCAGCCATTGCATCCTCTTATACCTCTGTTTGCTAGGCTGAAGAACCTATTATTCAATATTGGTTGCCCATGTAATATTGACAGGGGATTGTAACGCCACCCATTCACCATCCTTGTATTAAATACATTGAGCACATTGAGTCTACCACACAGGAACGGTCACTTAGGGAGGCGGTGGAATCTCCATCCTCAGAGGTTTTTAAGGTGAGGCTTGACAAAGCCCTGGCTGGGCTGATTTAGTTGGGGTTGGTCCTGCTTTGAGCAGGGGGTTGGACTCGATGGCCACCTAAGGTCTCTTCCAACCCTGGGATTCTATGATATTATAATTATAATAGGGCAGGTTTTATAACCTTTGACTAATTCTTGTGACTCTTCTCTCAACCCTCTATAGTGTATAAATACCCACATTTAATCATGGACACCAGAACTGGACACAGGATTCCAGCAGCAGTCCGACCAGTGCCAAATACAGAGGTAACTTAACTTCACAATCACTGGAATCTCAAGGGGATCATCCCAGGAGCACATTGACGGTTTTGGCCACGGGTTCACACTGGGAGCTCATATGTAGCTAATTTATCTCTTTATGTCCCCAAGTCCTGTTCAGAGTCACTGCACTTCCCATGAGCATCTCCCACCTTGCAAGTAGCACCTACATTCTTTGTTCCTGGCTGTAGATATATGTTAAAACACGTAGGCTATGTCTACACTGCATTCTTCTTGCACAAGAACAGCTGTTCTTGAGCAAAAACTTGCGGCGCGTCCACACGACAAGCCCGTTCTTGCGCAAGAAAGTTTACAGTAAATCGTGAGAAGAGAGGGCTTTTTGCACAAGAGTTATTCCTCTCCCCATGAGGAATAAGCCTTTTTGCGAAAGAGCTCTTGTGCAAAAATGCTAGTGTGGACGGGAACAGGCCATCAGAGCTTTCTTGCACAAGAGAGCATCCACACTGCCATGGACACTCTTGCCCAAAAGCACATGGCAGTGTGAACGTGTAACCTTGAGTGGGCTAGACTTCACTGCCCTTCTCCAGTGTCTAAAGACACCCACACTTCCACTGCAGTACTGGAGACCCAGAGTTTAATCTGTTAGGAATTTCAGCAAGGATTGCCCAGTGTCAGCCTCCCTACATTCAAGTTCCAAAAGAAACTAAAATAATGAATTTAATTAAATAACATTATACAATTTTATGAAGAAACAAATAATCTAATTCTTACAACGGAACACAGCTATTTTACAATCCACAAATAATGTCTATAATTACACTAAACATAAGAGAAAACTAAAAGTGAAATGTGAACAGTTCACTCCACACAAACACAGTAGGAAAAGACTGAGAGGTTCCAAGAGCTTAGATTTGGTTCACCACAGTCTCAGTTTGTGCCTCTGATATCAACTCTGCACCATATGCTGAGTCTGAAGTCTTTTCTCTCTCTCTCCACTTGCTTGTAGGGAATCCTCAGCTGGAGTCCAGGCA
The DNA here is from genome assembly GCA_019425775.1 of Rafetus swinhoei. Taxonomy (NCBI): domain Eukaryota; kingdom Metazoa; phylum Chordata; order Testudines; family Trionychidae; genus Rafetus; species Rafetus swinhoei. The sequence goes on along the minus strand of CM033437.1, from coordinate 9,201,831 downwards.
GATTCTTCCTCTGCTATGGTCACTTCTAGGTGGGCAGCTCACTGATTAACTAGTCAGTTAACTCACAAATGAACAGACTTAAAGAAACCCTATTACAAGAAAATACAAAAAAAAACCTGAGAATAACAAAATAGAAATGACTCTTTTCTTCATTGCTACATTTACAGAGGAGCTGGAAAAATCACATGGACTGAGAAAATGAACTAGAACAGTCTGACTAAAATCAGAACAGCATTTAAAGCAAACCATTAACACAGACAGAAGTTATTTCCCCTCCCAGGTTCTCCTAGCTCTAAGGAGCATTGACCGTGAGCCCCAGTAGAAGGCTGCAAAGTGCTGCAGAGTGAGGAACAGCAGCCAGTTCTGTGCCCCTGGCTGAGCTTCCTCCAGCTCACACAGGCCTTAGAAAAGCAGCTGCCCTGCCTGCTTGCTCATGAAGTCTGACCCCAAAGTACCACCCCCAACCCCAGAAGCTTCTGGGGGGAGTGCTAAATCTGCCCAGCAACTGTAACACTCAACTCACTCCTACCTCCCCCACAGGGGTCTCTTAAAGTGATAGCTCCCTATTAAGTGCATGGGTTACAAACGCACTCTTGCACAAGAACTTTTGCACAAGATCTCTTGCATAAAAAGTTCTTGAGCAAGAAGCCTGCAGTGTAGACATAGCCATATTGTTTCCTTTGTTCCCATTTGGTCATCCAGTCCAGATTGCTCCCAATCAACCATCTGTCCTCTTTATTATTTACGATCCCACAATTTTTGATTCATTGGCAATCTTGAGGCACAAGATGGATAAAACCCAGGGCAGACACGTGTATCTGCTTATGGTTGTCAGTGAAAACCTAATACTTATATCTCAGGCAATGATAGATTCCAGCAAGAAAGCGTGTCACCAGCAGAAATAAGGGAAGTAAAAGGTGCAGGCCTGTAGCCCTAAACACAAAGACCCTTGTGCCCATACTGCCCATTCTGTTCAGCAAAAAGACACAGCTTGGCAGGATGATGTCTCCTTTCATGTGGGGAAACCTGGGTCTTTTACAATACAGGAATTTCATCTTGGATCAGACCTATGATCCAGCTAGTCCAGCGCCCTCTCTTTGATACGGGTAGCCTTAGGTGTAAATATTGTAACTAGACAGACTCAATAGCCATGTAAATATCCAAAACCTTCCTGATCCTTGCTTAGCACTTGGCCTCAACTAATTCTTGTGGAAATGAGTTCCCCAGTCTAATCAGGCAATGAATGCAGAAGGCAGTCTTTTTTCTCTGATTTATAATTGCTACATTTCAATTTAAGTGAATGTCACCTTGACCTTATGAGACAGGGAGAATCGATTCTCATTCAACTCTCTATCCACTGGTATTTTGTACATGTTCTCTTAGGCTCCCTCTTATTAATCTCCCTAGTAAACCAACAACCCCTTCCTTTCAACCTCATCCCGATTAGAGAGTTTCTGCCCTTGCTCTAGTTCTGTAGTATCTTGTGTGAGGAGGATTGCTCAGTAATGCAGAGAGAAGTCGACACTAGAGTAAAACATTGACGGACTGATCTCATGCCATCGTACTTTCTACAGGATTCCCCAGCCCACTCCTCCGGGATAAGAATAATTTGCAAAGATTCTGGCTCTGTTCACACTGAGAGCAGAGTTTCCCAGAGCTGTGTATGTACCAGGATACCCAGGTCTCTGTCCTGAGTTCATACAGTTCAATTAGAACCTTGTTAGGCATGTGAGGAATTCAAGCTTCTCTGTATAATGGGCATACATGTTGCCGTTATGGGTATTGACTGTCACGTGCTATCATGCTACCCATTCACCATATTGGCTAGCTCCTTAGAAGGACTTCTCTGCACCTGGCTAGGACCTAAATAATCCAGTGGCATCTGCACATGTTGCCACCTCATTCTTGACCCCCCTTTCTACATTACTAAAGAGCATAAACTATTGACCATACTATGTGCTTCTCTTCCTTCACAGACACCTTGAGCATTTTGGCACCCAATCGAGGCATCAACCATCTCATGGCGGCTTTCAACAGCACCCTGTCTGAATCTCCATCATTCATCCTAATGGGCATCCCTGGCCTAGAAGCTGCCCATGTCTGGATTGCCATCCCTTTTGCTATGTTCTACATTGTCGGCCTGTTGGGGAATTTCATGATTCTGTTTGTGGTAGGCAAAGAGCAGACCCTGCACACGCCAATGTACTTGCTGATCTGCATGTTGGCGCTCACAGACATCAGCATGTCTACCTGTGTTGTGCCAAAGGCGCTGGGTATATTTTGGTTCAATTTGACAGTTATTACTGTGGAAGGCTGCCTCACTCAGACGTTCTTCCTTCACATGCTTTCTGTTTTCTATTCATCCATCCTTGTGACAATGGCCTTCGATCGCTACGTGGCCATATGTATCCCTCTGAGATACGCCACCATCCTCACCAACGCCCGGACAGCTAAACTAGGGCTAGTGGGCTTGATAAGAGCTGTTCTCTTCATGTTTCCCCTGCCTCTACTCCTGCACAGGCTGCCGTTCTGTGCCAGTCACAGTATCCTCCACACATATTGCGAGCACATGGCTGTGGCAAAGATGTCATGTGGGGACACCACAGTCAACAGGATGTACGGCTTGGTGATGGCCTTTGTAGTCATGGGGTTAGACTTGACACTCATTAGCTTGTCCTATTGTCTGATCCTCAGGGCTATCCTCAGTATCTCCTCCAAAAAAGCCCACCGGAAAGCCCTCAGCACCTGCACCACCCACGTCTGTGTGATGCTGACGTCTTATACTCCTTTCCTCTTCTCCAGTCTGACCCACCGGTTCGGTCAGGGCATCGTTCCCCATATTCACATCATCTTGGCCAACCTCTATTTCATGTTCCCCCCAATGCTCAACCCCATCATATATGGGGTGAAAACCAAAGAGCTTCGTGACAAAGTGGGCAAGTACACCTGGAGAAGGTGACTGCTGGGGGTGCCACTGATTTTGAATCTGCATTACAAGAAGGGGAAAGAATAGCCCCTTGTTGATTCAGGGTGCTCTGTCCTAGTTTGGATGAGCTCAGCATTGTGGCAGTTCAAAGTCTGGGAAGTTCCTCACACTTAACATCTCATCACTCCGTCTACTAAGCCCTGATCTCTCCATTGATGTCTCTTTCTCAGGGTATGTCTACACTTGCCCCCACTTGCAATGAGGAGTAACAGTAAAATCAAGGAAAGAGTTTCCGATCGAACTGCCGCGTCTACACGCGGCAAGTTAAATCGGGCTACCGGCATTTCAAAATGGCGACCGGCCTCAAATATGCTAATGAAGCGCAGGATATTTAAATCCCGCGCTTCATTAGCAACTTCGGTATGCTTCATTTTGCCTCCCTACTTCGAAGTAGGGGGCAAGTGTAGACATACCTTCAGACCATTACTTGACCTCTTTCAGCCTCATCCTCTGCCCCGTGCTTTCACTTGGCCTTCCGTGACTTGGAGACCATCAGCACGCATCACAGCTTTCTGAATCAAGGTGGCTTCCCGTCAGAAGACATGTCAACAGCTTCTTGATCAGTCTGAAGAACAGTCGCAACACTTTCAGATAGCAGAAGACAAATGCAGTGACAGTGTCATGTGTAAGAGATCTCGTGAGGGAATCTGACCTGATTTTTGTACATCCAGCCCTTGAAAGGGCTCTGAGGATAAACCAAAAGTTGTCTTCTTTAAGGAAGTGTTATTACAGCAACACTATTGTGGGAATGGGGGCCTGATCTTAGTAGTGAGAGTTGTGAATCAGTGTTTCTGAGAACTGGACTGTGTTACCCTAGATTTGAGGGTTGTGTCCACCAGAATGTGACTATGCCAAATGCAGACGTATGATGTGCTCTCAGCCACTCTCAATTAGAGAAACAGAACACCATATAGTTAAGGGTTAATTAGTAAGCAGGCTTTGGGATGCAATGTCAGATTCTAGCTGGCAGTTCTGTCAATCACAATGGGAGGAATGGACAGACAAGTAAAAAGAAAGGAAGAATGACAGCAGGCACGTACACATGAACGTTGATCCTAGATGCTTCTGATACTAGACACGTACTCAAAGTTAGGAAAAGGGATGATCTAGTACGGGTCACTATGTCCTTTGCTCTGTACAAAGTATGAATCGTTAGCTAACACAGGGTACTTTGAAGCAGTCCTCTGAAGCCATCTTGGAGAAACATTTTTCCTGACACACTTTGTAGCCGGTGGGCGATCAGCTGCCCACGGCGAACCTGCTCTTAGTTACTCCAGCACATTCCAGATGCAAGGTACATATCTGGGATGTTGGAAACCGATTGTTCATGTCTGGCTGTACTTAAAACTAATAAACTGCAGAGTCAGACTAGAGCATGCTTGATTGCATTTAATCCATAATCAGAGAACTGCTGTATTCCCATTGATTTATTCCTCACTATCTGGGGTGAAATCATTACATTGACCCATCTGGGGATTCTGAAAAAATATGAGTTACAGACTGCTGCATGAAAGTGCAACATTGCTTTGGAGTCCAGCAACTTTCCATTTGGACAGTCGATTTTGGAATCACTTTCAGCTGGAACGGCCGAAATACACCCTAACCATTCCCCTTATTGAAGGCATCAAAAGTAATCTGTGAAGCGTATTAAACGGAGATGGCCACCAAAGCCAAGGTGATTCATTGACAGGTAGCACTAAGACCTTGATGACCTAAATTGCTATTCCATTATTGTTTTTAAAAAGTGTGATTAAAACTACAGTTAATTGCCATTCATTTTTTAAATGGTCTCAAAACAAATTAATCACTTGAAAGAACCATTAATTAACAGCACTAATTAGCAAGTATATGAATATTAAGATTTAATGGAATTCACTCTGGATAGACACTGGGGTAACTGAGATATGTTGGGGAAATCTCGCTCCCCTGGGGTACAGAGTCCCCAGAAGGGTCCGAGGCTGGAGGTCAAAGCAGTGAGGCAGGAGAGAGGTCTAAAAGGAAAACTGTATTATGCATGCATGCAGGCTGACAGCTACCAGAGTGAAAGCAGCAGCAGCCCTGAGAGACAGGTTCAGGGATCCTTTATACAGTATATTCAGACAGTTTAGTTGTTGATTGTTTTCTTTAACATATCAAAGTCTCAGCAGAAGTACTCTGAGGCGTTTCTGTTCACACCAGGAGTGCTAGAAGTCAGTTTTACAGTACAAAGGCACATGATAAGCTGAGTGAGGAGTCTACAAGGCAAACTGTGACTAAGATAAGAGTTTACATGACAAATTGTGACAGACTAGGAGTCTCCATGAAGTTGAGATAGGAGGCATTGTAAGGGTCTTGATTAGAGTTAAGATGATTTCTCTCTTTTACAGAGAGAGGGGCCTGGAAAACTTTTAACCCTTACAGCAGTTTTCTTTTAGAGAGTTTTGATTTTCTCCACAGTCCCCCCTTAGACACAATTGGAGTTATTTGATTTTTCTCCCACAGATACGTAAGGAGAATATTTTGGAATAAGCTGTTCCCAAAGAAATACTCCGAAATAGCTTGTTTCGAAATAGCGTGTCTACACTACAGGGAAGCCGTGAAATTAGTCCGAGGCAGGCTCCTCTAACGTGGATGTACTACCTCGATTTAGAGCCCCAAGAAGCACTAGGGAGTTTTTTTTTTTTTTTTAATGGCCATGGGGAGGAACTATTTTGCAATAGTAGCAGTGGAGCGTCCACACTACTGCTATTCCAAATAGCTATTTCGGAAGAAATGTTATTCCTCATGGAATGAGGTTTACAGAAGTCAGAATAAGCCGTCCGTTATTTTGAAATAATAAAATTGCTCTGTAGATGTTCGCATTGTTATTTCAGAAAAATGGCTGTTATTCTAAAATAACGCTGCTGGGTAGACACACTTGTGTCTAGACTACAGGGTTTTTTTGGAAAAAACTGTACCTGTGTCTAGACTGCTGCTGCGTTCTGTCGAAAGTAAATCGAAAGAACGCGGCGGTTTTGTTGACAGCGGTAAACCTCGTTTTATGAGGAATAATGCCTTTTTCGACAGAGATCTGTCGAAAACAGGTGTGTGTGGATGTGGGGAGCCTGTTCTTTTAAAAAAAAAAAAAAAGGCCTCCAGGAAGAAGCCCTGGTGGACAGTCCATCCTTTACATGCTGAGCACCTCTATGGTTCCTGTCCACAGCCTTTTAAAGGCACAGGCACCCAGACAGGCCTTGCTGTCAGGAAGCCAGCCAGAGCACCCATATAGCCATGTCCCAGCCTCAAGGCCCCCCGGCACTTCTCGGGACAGTGAGGAGAACCCACCCAGGGGCACCAAGAGGCAGGCACCAGCCTGGTCAGGGCCAGAAATTAAAAACCTCCTGGAGCTCTGCTCCCAGGAAGAATCCCTGCAGTCGCACCGCAGGAATGCAGACATTTATGAGCACCTGGCCCAGGGACTGGCCAAGAAAGGGCATCACCCCCGCACCATGGACCAAGTGAGGGCCAAGGTGAAAGAGCTGCGGCAGGGGTATGCCAAGGCCCGAGACCAGAGCTCCTGCTCCGGGGCAGCCCCACAGAGCTGCCCATACTATACAGAGTTGGAGCACATCCTGGGCTGTGGGGAAGCCCAGATTCCACTGCGTGTGGTGGAGTCCGGGTTACCCCACCATATTGTGGACCAACCCCTGAGGGACGACAACCAGGAAGGAGGGATGGGAGAGCTGCAGCCAGAGGAGGAGGAAGAGACAGCAGGGACCCTCTCCCAGGAGCCAGCCCTCCAGACCCAGAGGCCTCCCAGGCGTCAATGGACATCGGGGAGGGAACATCCATGTGAGTGCTTTGAGGGGTCATCACACACGGGCGGGTTGGCAGTGTGGGGGGCCAGCTAGTCCCATTGCCACTGTGGGACCCCTGTGATGCTCTCAGGCTGCTGCCCAACTCACACACGGTGTCACATGTAACACCCCTGAGTCTCCTGTCCAAAGGAGAGCCCCTGACAGCGACGGCATGCTCTCAGGGACAACGGGGGTGCACACAGACATTGATTGCAAAGAAAAGACATTGGGCCAACGGACGGGTCGGACGGGAGTACGCAAGCTACCCCGGTGTGGGCCGACAAGCTGATGGAAGGAATAAGAGGAGAAAACTAGCATAGAGGAGAAGGATTTCAGTGAGAGAAAACCCATGTCCCGGGGGGCCTGTTACCAATTGGACAAGAGGGGCATTTCAAACGGGAATGCCCTATGATGGACTGCACCGTGGGCCAGCCGACAGCCAGGGTCCCCAAGGGAGGTGCGAGGCTAGTGACAAGGTTGGTGATGATAGTAAGGCTAGACGGGAAGCCAATGGAGGCCCTAGTCGATTCAGGGTCCACACAAACCTTGGTTCAGGAGGACCTGATCCGCGGGAAGCGGGAAACCAGGGAGGTAGAAATGCGTCCACGGACATATAAAACCCAACCCGACCGCATGGGTACGGGATTCCGACGGCTGTCAGGAGAGACTCTGGCAGCGCGTCCAGTGCAGAGGAGGCCAGCGTTGCCACCACCCAGCAGGCCCCCTCCAGCAGCTCCTCCGAGGCCAAGGCCGGGGAAGAATCCACTGGTGAGTCTTTGCAGTTTGCACTCCCAAAGGGCGGGGGGCAGAGGGCGGGGGAGCCAGGTGCCCGGAGGGAGGAGGGGGAGAGCATGTCACTCAGGCCACGTGAGCTGCACGCTGCGTAGCATGAGGCAGCAAGCAGCACGTGCAACCACGTGCAGCCTGGTGACCGAGCGGCACGTGGCCGGGGCAGGAAGCTGCAGGGCACGCCGGGGACCGTGCTGTTCACACACATTCGGCGGGACCAGGGGGAAGGGTGGATGCCGGCTGGAACCGGCCAGGGCCCCAGGGACTCAGCCCAGAGCCCGCACCTCCGCCAAGGGTGCAGCACGGAGAACGGCACACTGTCCCATGCCTGGCTGTGAGGCACAGCCAGCTGCTCCTGGGAAAACCGCAGCGTCACAGTCCTGTGGCCGTGGCCCTCACCGAGCCCCTCACCTGCTCCCGGTGCCTTGGCTGGTTCCCCGAGGGAAGTCCCCACTGTGGCCACACATGTCCCTGGGCTACCGGCTTTGGGGGAGGGATAGTGGGAGGGACAAGGGCCCCTGAGTTTTGCTGCAAGGATGGGACACCCCAGTCACTCTTCTGGTTCCGTCCAGGAGATATCCCACGCGAGGGGATCTGAGAGCCCAGACCGCCTCTGCCAGATGTGCTCCCACGCACTGTGTGGGGATGCATCTCGCTCCCTGTCAAACACCAGTGATTAGCCCAAAGCTTTTCACAGTCTCCACCGGCAGGGAGTTCCACAGGTGAACGCAGCACAAGAACCCTCCCGCCCTCCACGGGGCCAGGATACAGACCAGTACTTACAATACTGGAGGGAGGACCCTACTCCAGGGGCGGTCCTCCTTGCAAACATACAACACGGGGGCAGGAGGGGAACCGAGTGGGCCCAAGCCAAACAACTGTGGGGTCACCTGGGCTCAGGGGTGGAGGGCATGAGGTGTGGGGACAGTGGACGGCCTGCCTGACTGACCCATCCTTTCTTCTCTTCCCTGCAGCGGGACCGAGCACCAGACCCTCCACTCCGGTAGCAGCGGCACCCCCAGCTGGCCAACCCCGGAGACGCAGGCTGTGTCAGAGGGACCAGCTTCTGCGCCGGCATGTGAACACTGTGGAGGCAATCCAGGCCTCCATTGCAGAGCGGGTGCAGGGGGACCTGCAGTGGCGGCAGGAGGGCTGGGCTGCCTTCTTAACAGAGTGCCGAGGGATGCGCAGCTCAATGGACATCCTCACGGCACATTTAGTGCACGCCATACACTATGGCATGGCTGGACCCCATGCCCCCGCCATCCCTCCCGTAGCACAGCCCATGCCCCCTCCTACCCCTGCTCCTATCCCTGCTCCTGCCCCTGTTCCTGCTCCAGCTCCTGCCCCTGTTCCTGCTCCAGCTCCTGCCCCTGTTCCTGCCCCTGCCCCAGCTCCTGCCCCTGTTCCTGCCCACCTCCCCACCCACCTCCCCGTGCAGCCTGCCCCGACGCGGCCTGCCCAGCGTGTGCAGGTCCGCCCCCGAAGGAGCGCTCGCAGGGGCCACCCGTCCTAGTAGCTGCCCCCTCCCTGTCCCAGTTGAAGGTCTCCCGTCCCAGTTGAAGGTCTCCCCCTCCCCTTGTAAATGAAAAGTTTTCTATGTTTCAGTTCATTCTTGTGTTGGTTATTGTGTTACTCTAGTAACTGTAAGAAATGATTTGAGATGCCAATTAGCCACTTAAATTTAAGAGGGTTACAAACTGTGGACAACAAATTCTTTACTCTATCACCAGGGGGGCCCTTTGTAAGTGGTCATTGGTTTGTGGTGCATAAAGAAATACTGAGACCTTTCAGTAAAATGTAAACCACAAACTATATTTACATAGCTAACAAACAAGCAAGAATGGTTAAAAGATGCACACTACAGATTATTAAACATATTCTAGGCGCAGGGAGGACAATTGGGTAGTGTTGCTGGCCACCTCAATCCTTTGGTCCTTCCAGGCCTCAAGAGAGGAACAGCCAGGAGATCCCTCGAAGACTACTGGAATCAGGTACGCTGACTTGAGCCTTCCGCACGACCCCCGAATCCTCTTCGCTGTTCTTCGGGACAGGCGATGGTGGCCTAAACCCTAGCCTAAACTAAAAAGAAAAACCCTAACTACGTCCGACGCACCCGACGAACAGTCACGATGATGGCCGATGTGCTTTGACCCGACGCTTTACAATTGGGGGGAGGCAAGGAGGGGTGGGGAAGGGTAGGGGATGGGAGGGAGTAGTCTGGGGAGACCCAGGCGACCCTACTACGGGGCTTGGGCAAACATGTCCACCAGGGCCTCTCTGATGCGCACCCCATCCTGGCGCGCCTGGCAGATGCCAGCTGTGTCGGGCTGTTCCAACGCCTGTGCCTCGGCTGCCATCCATGCAGGGAGGAAGGCCTCCCACTGCGCTCCACAATGTTGTGGAGCACGCAGCACGCGGCCAGTACCTCCACAGATTCTGCTCACCCATCTCGAGACGGGTGAGCAAACAACGGAAGCGGGCTTTTAAACGTCCAAAGGCAAGCTCCACTGGGTTTCGGGCCCGGTTGAGGCGGTCGTTGAACCGGGCCCGGTTCTGGTCCAGCTGCCCCGTGTAAGGCCGCATTAGCCAGGGCATCAGGGGGTAGGCCGCGTCTGCGAAGACGCAGATGGGCATAGGCACATCCCCGACAGTCAAGTCCCGCCAGGGGAAGTAGGTGCCCGCCTCCAACCTGCGAAACAGTCCAGAGTTCCGGAGGATGCGGGCGTCGTGTGCCCGGCTGGACCAGCCCCCGTAAATGTCCAGGAAGCGGCCCCGGTGGTCCACGAGGGCCTGCAGAACAATGGAGCAGTACCCCTTGCGGTTCATGAAATGGGCCGCTCGATGCTCCGGGGCCTGGATGGGGATGTGGGTGGCGTCCAGGGCTCCCCCGCAGTTGGGGAACCCGAGGGCAGCGAAGCCGGCCATGGTATCATCCACGTCGCGCAGGCGGATGACTCGCGGGAGCAGGACGTCGTTGATGGCGTGGACGACCTGCAGAAGGGTGCAGAGAAACACAAGGGAACACATCACATACGGCAGGGGTGAGTGTGCGCTCCCTTGGGCCCCTCCCTTGATTCCCTCTGTCCTCACACACACACACCAGGGCCCCCCCCACGCCCCCCCCCCCCCCCACTGGGCCTGTGCAAGGGAGGGACGGCCCAAACCCCTGGGCGACCCAGCCTGGAGTCTTGGCTGCCCCTGGGCCCGGAGTGCAGCACCCTCCCCCCATCCCACTCCCCCTGGGACTTACCTCCACGACGATCACTCCGACGGTTGATCTTCCCACCCTGAACTGCTGTGCCACCGAGCGGTAGCTGTCCGGTGTGGCCAGCTTCCACAGCGTGATGGCGACCCTCTTCTTCACGGGGATGGGTGCCCGCAGCCGGGTGGTGGCTCTCTGCAGCGCGGGGGTGAGCCAGGTGCACAGCTGCAGGAAGGTCCGCTTTCTCATGCGGAAATTCCTGATCCATTGGTGGTCGTCCCAGACCCGAGGACCAGCCGCTCCCACCAGTCGGTGCTGCTCTCGAAACTCCAGACGGGCCTCTCTACGGTGGGGTGCTGATGCGACAGGGTTGCCAGGGCCTCTCTGGTGAGGGAGTCCAAGGCGATCTCTGCCTCCTGGTACATGAACACCATGGCACCGGCCTGCAGCACGAGCTGCAGGCACTTGTACAGCTGCAACAGGGGCCCGAGCAGGCACACGGCCACCCACGGCTCCATGGCAGACAGAGCAGGGCAGAAAAAACAAAACTCAGGGAAAAGCAGTTGGGGGCCAAAGGGTGGTGTCCCCAAAACTCAGAGGGCAACCACCAAACGTGCTAAGGGTGCCAGTCCCTGGCAGAGGTCCCAACGCAGGGGAGCACGAGACCAACGGCTGTCCGGCGAGACCCCTTTAAGCACGTGTCTGAACGGAGCTCCGGCCCCGCCCCCGGAAAGGTCTGGTGGCCTTTGCCCTCTTCAAAATGGTTCCGGGCTTCTGCTTTTCCAGAAAAGTGCGCCGCCAATGTAGACGCGCTTTTCCGGAAAAGCACATCGTTATAACGGTAACTCCGGGACCAATGTAGACGCTCCTTTTCCGGAAATACTTATTACGGAAAACTGTTCCGTTTTAAGCATTTTCGGAAATTCATGCCAGTGTAGACGTAGCCAAGGCGTTATTGCATCTACACTGTCCTTTGCGTCTACACTCTCATGTTGACAAAGTGGCTTGCTTTGTCGACAGAACTGGATGTAGTCTAGACGCTCTTTGTCGACAGAAGCTTTGTCAACAGTATCTGTCGACAAAGCCTCTGTCGACAAAAGCCTGTAGTCTAGACGTACCCACGCAGTGCAGATGGCCATGCCAGTACGTTACACACAGAAAAGGAAGCCATTATTAATTTCTAGCCTCTACAGTCCACAAGACTGTGTTTGCCCTGACAATCAGAGCCACTCCTATTGGCACATCTTGCGTTCACTCCCAGGGTAGACTATCAAGCTGAAGTTCTCCAGGGCCTATTTTTTGCTTTCCCCACTGCTCATGAAGCTGAGGGAATTGTCTGGGACTGCTGCCCAACTGGTTGCCCACAGGGACTGTACAGGGGCATCATAAACATAGCTGTCTAAGCACACTGGGTATCAGAGATGTGAGATTCCTACCGTGATTCTCAGGGCTTTGCCTTCCTGTCACAGTGAGATTGCCTCTCTCTGCAGGTGAGTTACCTGTTTTTGCATTGAAGTTAGTGCTGAGGAAGAGTTCCAGGGTTCAAGTCAAGAACCATCTGGGCAAGAATTCACCAGCTCGGTGACTTGGCTGTTTTATATTGTCAGAAATACTAAGGATTGGTCTGGTAACACTGGAACTACAAATGCACGAGAAATAGTTTAGAAAAATATTTTAATGTTTGGTTGGTCTCTTGCTACGTCTTCGGTGTCTCAGTAATTTCCTTTTATTCAGTGGTGTATTGTTCCCCCCTTCGTTCAATTAGGTTTTCCAATTCAGCCACTTCACTGCCTCTCACGAAAGGCATCCAATGTCTCTGCAGTGGGTGTCAGTGTTACCGAGGGAGCACACAATGAGAATGGGTCCCACACTGGTCTTCAGGGGTCACACTATATTGCCGCTGGCCTCCCAGAGCGAAACCAGGCCCATGAGATTTTGAATCCCCTCCTTTCGTAGCCAGCCTTGGAACACTCCATATCCTGGGGGGTTCCTTCAGACTCTTTCAGCTTCCTTACGGAATAATGCTCTCTGTAGCAGGACCAGTTAGTTAAATACTACGGGCATGTCTACTCTATGGAGAAGATCGACCCTCTAGAGGTCGATTTTCTAACATTCAATTTAATGGGTCTAGTGTGGACCCCCAAATTGAATGCTGAGGGCAGCCCCTGCTGGCATCCTTTACTCATACCGCAAGGAGCAAGGGAAGCCGTCGGGAGCGGGTGCTCCCGTAAGCCTCCTGTAGTGCAGATGCTGGGGCAGCTCGGCTTAAGTAAAGTCGAATCCAGCTACACATTTTGCATCCCTGCATGGCATCCTTTAAACCGACCTGCCTGGTCTAGCGTAGACCTAGGCTGAGGGTGAAACCGCAGTCCGATGTAGTTCAATGGCGAAACTCCCAACACGGCCAGGAGTTCACCCTAAATCCACATGCCGGGACTTAAATAAAGGGCCTGATTTACACTAGCCATGAGACTCCAGTGCAGTGTTTTCCAAATGATGCTCCACGGAACCCTGGGGTTCCGCGCGAGAACTCGATCATTCCCCCTCCCCCCGTCATCTTAAAGGGACAGAGAGGAAAGACACCGGCTCCTTCTCTGGTTCCCCTGCTGGCTTTCAGACACCTCCCTGTCCCTCCCTCCCCCCCCCGCCACTGCCACTCTGCATTGCTAAAGGGACCTAGTAGCAGTGGCAGCTGCCGGTCCCGCTTCTCTAGCTCAGCCCAAGAGACCTCTCCCCCCCTCTCCCGCTACCACTCTGCATTGTTTAAGGGACCTAGCAGCAGGGAGCAGTAGCTAGGTCCCTTTAGAAATGCAGACTGGCAGCGGGCATGTGTGTGTGCTGTCCATCAGTGGTGCGATAACACCGGAAATCCCCATACTCACTGTCAGAGAAGCGTGGCTCACGTGCGTGACTTTAACAATACAAGTTAATAGTATCTACACGTAGAATTACATTATTGACACCAAAATTCCCCATGGATCACTGGCTAAAAAGAAGGAACTTTAAAGAAAAAAATGAGTACTTCAAACACCCGTGTTGTTACTGAAACCAGCAAGGAAGATACCAAGGCAGTTCAAGTTAATTATGAAAAATTACAGCCAAGTAATAAGAAATGCAGGTATGGCGAGGACTATATGTCATTTGGATTCACAAGCAATGGAAATCAAGATGCCCCATGTGTACTATGCAACAAAATATTATCTAATAGTTGTTTAGTACCTGCTAAATTGCGAAGACATTTTGAAACAAATCATTCGGAATACAAAGATAAAGACATTCGCGGTTTTTTAAGCGGAAGCTTGAATCACTTAAAAAAAGTAAATTCTTCATGTCAATAATTGCCAAAACAGATAACGAAAATGCAACGGAAGCATCTTACAGAATTAACTATCGTATATCGCTCACCAGAGAAGCATACACAATTGGGGAATCACTCCTAAAACCATGTGCAAAAAATATTGTAATGTGTATGTTGGATCAGGAGTCTTGTCAAAAAGTTGAGGCTGTACTGCTATTAAATAATACTGTCACACGTCATTTTCATGATCTTGCTGCTGACATCAAGAAGAAACTTATTTTTCAGCTGCATTCATGTGATGCATATTCATTACAATTAGATGAGCGGCAGATCTTGCAATTTTGCTTGTATTTGTCCATTATGATTTTAATAAATCTATTGAAGACGACTTGCTTTTATGTGAATTTTTGTAAACCAATACGACTGGTGAGAACATATTCAATTGTACTGATAACTTTATGAAAACACATGAAATAAGCTGGGAAAAATGTGTTGATGTGTGCAGTGATGGTGCCAAAGCAATGGTAAGAACAGCGGCTGGCGCTGTAACATGAATAAAAAAATTTAGCACCAAACTGCACCAGCAGTCACTGTGTTCTGCACATTCACACACTGGTAGTTAAGACTATTTCTCCTCTTAAAAATGTGTTGGACGAAGCAGTACAGATTATTAATGATATAAAAACACGACCACTACAATCAAGACTGTTCAAAATAATGTGTGAAGATATGGGTAGTCAGCACACAGCCCTGCTTCTACATACTGAAGTCAGGTGGCAAAGTGCTGGTTAGATTATCTTAGTTGCGTCATGAGCTCTCTGCATATTTGCTGGATCACAAATTCCGACTGTCTGATTGTTTAGCAAACTTTTCGTGGTTATCGAGAGTTGTGTATCTTGCGGACACCTTTACAAAATGAAATGAAGTAAATGTGTCACTGCAAGGAAAGAATGTAAAAATTTTTAATGCGAAAGATACAACTTTGTCATTGTCACGGAAGCTACAGTTTTGGATTTCGTCTGTAGGACAAAATAATTTGGATTGTTTCCCAAACCTGAATGATTTCCTTGAAGAAAACAAATGTGAACTCGATGAAGATATTTGCAGTAACATTACAGATCATCTTCACGATTTATACACAAACATCATGAAGGATTTTCCAATCATAAAGGGCTACAATAACTGGATTTCAAATCCACTAAGTGTAACCCACTAAGTGTAACAGAAAAGCCAGTTGGTTTTTCTACGCAAGATTATGAAAACCTAACCAAAATCGCTTCAGATGGCCAATCTAATACAAAAATTTAAAGAAGTTTCTCTGATTACATTTCAGGGTACATGTAAAAAATATTCAGCTTTATCAAGATGTGCAATTTGTCAGTTGTTACCCTTCTCCAGCACATACTTGTGTGAAACTGGGTTCTTGAATTACGCAGCAAAAAAACAAAATACAGAAATGGACTGAATGCCATGCCAGATATGTGAATCCAACTTTCCACTATTACACCAAATATAAAAAGAATTTGCCAAGAAAAAGAGGAAAACCACTGATCGGATTGAAAACCGCCAATATAATGTATACTAGTTTTTGAGCTTTATTTTTTGTACACATGAAATATGATTTTTGTTTTTAAATATGTGCAATTAAATGTTGATCTCATGACCCTGTTTAGCATTTGTTTATTATTACCCTTACTTATTTGTGGTTTACTTTTTCAGTTCCCTATATAAGACTGTTATTAGGGGTTCCTCAAAATTCTTTCAAGTTTAAAAGGGTTCCGTGGCCAAATAAAATTGGGAAACACTGCTCCAGTGACTTCATCTGGAGTCAAGCCATGGCCTCTAAGGATGGGTGAGCTTGTTTGGAGCAATTAAGAACTGACAGGAACATCGCTGAAATCTCAAATTCATGGTCTCAAAGACCCAAGACTACCAGGATAACTTTTTTTTCCCCCAGGGTGGGCGAGGTTTCTGCTCTCTCCGTGCCCCTGCATCTCTGGTCCTGGAGAGGATGAGAAGCACCAAAGGGCAGCAAAAATAAAAGCATGTTTGAAACAAGGCAGAGTGGGAAATCTTAGCAGGGAAGGCCCAGGAATGCACCATGAGTGTGTGTGAGAGGGGGTGTGTGTGAGTGGGGGGTTGGGGATATGGCAGGATGGGCAGAATCCAGATCACAAGTGGCATGGAGTCCTGGAACAGGGCAGAATAGGAAATGGCCTAATGAACAGACCAGAAGAGGAGTAATGAGGTTTCCTGGACCTGGTGGGTGTCGCATTCTGTAATGGAACCTGACCAGACTATACCAGATTCTGTGTGAAGCTGTCCCCCATCTAGACCACTGCTCCTCCTGTAAGCAACCCCACTCCAGCCTTGTGGTCAGCAATTTCCCACATGGAAAAGCCACCTCAGGAAGGCGTGTCTAGATTTCAACCAGAATGAGACACATTAAAGCATCATTTTAGGGAAGGGTTACTCATACGGTCTCCTTTTATTCTCCACATCCTGTCTCCCTAGCGCTGCTTCTGTCCCTCTCTTATTCCCAGTACAGTCTAATCCGTTTCTGCACAGACAGGCAGTTCAGGCAGATCCCCCTTTCCCCTAGTGCAGGCAGACACTGAGTTTCACACTTAGTCTGAGGCGGTATTTCTGTGAACTCTCGCTATGGGTTCTGGCACCTCGTTTGGGTCCTCGGTGAGGGGTATCGCAGTTCCACAGGACTGTATCGCTGTATCCACAGGACTGTGCAGGGAGGTGGTCATGTTCAAGGGGATAACACGGGTTTGAGTGTGCAAGGAGAGGCAGACAGGCCTTTGAGTTGTGGGGACGGGCAGGGGCTACATGCAGAGCAAAGAATACTGGGTGTTGTGGTGGTGCACACAGTTAGGCGGGCAACACTGGGGGCTGTTGGGCAAGCACATGGGCACATGGACAGGCGGGCAGTGGAGTTGTGTTTCAGGACAGGGGAGCTGGGTGTCCAGACAGGCAGTAGTTGTCGGGGTTGTTGGTGCAAGGAGAGAGGTCTACACAGAAAAACTGGCAGTGCTGATGGATTGTGGGTCAGGGGGTAGGATGTTCACCAGAAAGCTGGCTGTGCTAGGGGGCGTGGGGGCACACAGGGGCTGTACAAGGACAGATGAGCAACTGGGGGCGCTTTGGGGGTGCAGAGTGACAGGTAAAAAAGACAGGCAGGCAGCTCTGTTGGGTGACAGGGGACGGATTACGTGAGGATTACCTGTTGTGTTCCTTCCCTTTGAGGCATCTGTATTGGCCACTGTGGGCAGACAGGACACTGGGCTGGATGGGCCTTTGGTCTGACCCAGTCTGGCCGTTCTTATGTTCTTAATTTGTGAGTGTTGGTCCAAGGCCAGTGCGGGGACCTTTCCTGGCCCTGAGTGCGTTTGGGCAGGTCTCAGGGTCACTTTAGCCTGGGAAGCCACGGAATAGCAGCCCCGGTGTAGTGGAATATTATGTACATCTCATCAGGCCTTACACCAGTGCCCATTAGTCTCATGCCTCCCTCTCACTCCTCTCTTTAAATAAGGTAACACTCCCAGACTTTCCAACCTCTCTCTCTCCAAGCGTTTCCCTCAGCCCGTGAATATTTTCGTAGCTCTTCCCCGAGCCCCTCTAGTTCTGCAATAGCCTGGGTGAGAAGAGTGCTGTAGGGAATAATTCTGAACACACTGGGTGCTGGTGGAAACAAGCTGAGGATTTACTGAACACCAGTGCTGGTGGAGTACCAACCAGGGGTTAACCTGGAGAGCACTAACTTAACCAAAACATACATTAGATTATACAGGCAGCAGATGGACAGAGGGGAAGTGATTTGATAGGTCTAGTAGCGGAAATTAGATGAGCACATAAGCCAATGAACTACGAAGGTTACACAGCATCTCCGCCCACTGCCAATTAAACATGTTATCACTAATACAGGTAGTTATTCCTAACAAGCTAAATGAGCCAACATAAACAAAATGGACATGTTGATGTTAAACTGTTTTGCTGAAATTGTGATGTGTCTACTGTAAGATGACTCCTTCCTTGTGTTGGCACAGTCCTTGGGATCCAAGCTGATTAATATGAAATTACAGGAGACAGTGAGAAATCCGCCTTATCAGAGTGATAAGCGATACATCCCTTTGGAATGTAGTTGCCAGGGGAACCAGGGTTACGGTAACTGTCTGTCCGTGTGCTTCCCAGGCCTGGCCTAATGATTTCGGATTTGAGTTCTCCATTCTCAGCAAGATACCATGGACTGCCTCAGTTTACCCTACAAGTGCCAAGCACTGCACAGAGGAGCCCACAGGAGTAAAACACTGACTCCTCCCATGGCATTGCATTTTCCATATTAATTCCTTGTCCGCTCTTCATAGATACGTGTTTTGCGTTGTTTCTGTCTCTGCTCGCACGGTGCGCAGAGTGTCACTCACTTCAGCTCCACTGTCTCCACCAGCTGGTGCAGTTTCAGGATTTCATCTTGCAGCTCCGGATAGAGGGAGGCATTTTTCATAATCAGCAGGTAGAGATCCTGGGGGGGGTAGGGAAAGAGGGGTTCTCAGGCTGTTCGGCCAGCAGGGCTCCCCCAGCTCAGATCTGGCCGGGCAGATGTAGGGACACAAAGCATCACCCCTGGGTGCGCCGGGTTTCCCAGAACTGTGCGCCACGATGCCCAGGCCCCTGTCTTGAGTTCCTACAGTTCAATTAGAATCTTGTGAGGTGTTTGAGGGGTTCAAGCTTTTCCCTCCAATGGGCATAATACACACTGAAGTCATATGTGTGGGAGTTTGTGTGGCATCAGGCTGCCCATTATCCTGCCTTGGTTAGTTCCCTCTGAGGACTTCCCTGTGGTCTTGGCAATGATCTAAAACAAGATGATGCCATCTTCAGATGTTCCCAACTCACCCCTTTACACCATTTCTAGTAATTACAGAATGTTTACCCTAAATTTAGTGATAAAGCGGGCAACCTCCTTTACTGTTCTTTTGTTTCACAGGTGCCTTGAGCATTTCTGAGCTGGATCGACATCAACCACTACATGGCAGCTTTCAACCTCACCCCCTCTGAGTCTTCAACGTTCATGCTAATGGGCATCCCTGGCCTGGAAGATGCCCACATGTGGATTTCCATTCCATTGTCCATGTTCTATATTACCGGCCTCTTGGGAAATTTCACGGTTCTGTTTGTTGTAGGCAAAGAGCAGACCCTGCACAAGCCGATGTACCTGCTGCTCTGCATGCTGGCGCTCACCGACATTGGCGTGCCTACCTCCATTGTGCCTAGGGCACTGTTTATATTTTGGTTTAATTTCAGAGTTATTACTCTGGGTGGCTGCCTCTCTCAGATGTTCTTCTTTCACATGGTTTCGGTGATGCACTCAGCTGTCCTTGTGGCAATGGCCTTCGATCGCTACGTTGCCATATGTATCCCTCTGAGATACACCACCATCCTCACCAACGCACGAACAGCTATGCTAGGGCTAGTGGTTTTAATAAAAGCTGTTCTCTTCATTTTGCCCTTGCCTCTACTCCTGAGCAGGCTGCCTTTCTGTGCCAACCACATTATCCCCCACACATTCTGCGAGCACATAGCAGTGGCAAAGTTGTCGTGTGGGGACATCACAGTGAACAGGATTTACAGCTTGGTGATGGCTTTTGTAGTCACTGGGTTAGACCTGACACTCATCGCTCTGTCCTATGGTCTGATCCTCAGGGCCGTCCTCGGAATCTCCTCCAAGAAAGCCCACCAGAAAGCCCTCAACACCTGCACTGCTCACATCTGTGTGATTCTGACGTCTTATATTCCCGGGTTTTTCTCCACTCTCACACACCGGTTCGGTCAGGGCATTGCTTCCCACGTTCACATCATCCTGGCCAACATCTATTTCCTCCTCCCCACCATACTCAACCCCATCATTTATGGGGTCAAAACCAAAGAACTTCGTGATAAAGTGGGCCAATACATGTGCAGCAGGTGATCACCAGAGACCACTGAGTTTAAATATGTGTGAGAAGAGGGGAAGGTATATCTCCTCAGTAATCAAGGTTACTCTGGTCTAGTTTGACTGAGCATTGTTCAGGTTCACAGTGTGAGAACTTCCTCACACCTTACTGTCTTATCACTCCACCACCAAACACTATGCTCTCCATTGCTGTCTTCTCTCCCTCTGACCATCACCTGATCTCTTTCAGTGTCTTTAGTCAGCTACCTCCACCACCACTCTGTCAATCAAAGTTTGGGACTTCAAGACCACCAGAAGATATTACAACTTTCTGAATCAAGGTCCTCTAGTCCTTGAGTGAACAAGGTTCTTTGGCTTTGGGTATCAGAAAGTGTTGCCTGTATTCATCAAATTGATCCAGAAAGAAACTACAATGCTGAACTTCTATATTAAATGTACTGTGATCTGGTGAGCAGAATTTACCTGAGTTTTCTATGTCCAATCCTTCAGAAGGCCTAGAGGATTTTAAAAAAATGTCCACTGGAAAGGGCTAATACCAAAAAGCTGCTGCAGGAATTGAAGACGTTCTACTAAATCATATCAGTGAAAGCTATGAAGCTGGGTGTTTGAGAAATGGAGTGTGTTATCCTGTATTTCAGAGGTGTGTGCCTCAAAATACGATCAAGTCATTTGCATCCAGGCACCATGAATTGAGAAACTAGAACTTTACACAGATAAAGGTTAATTGGGAAGAACATCGTGCAAGGTCAAACTCTACCTGGTAGTTTCTGAGGATGAGAAACAGGAGGAGAGCAACAACTCTTTCTCTCCACTCATCTGAGGAAGTGGGCTTTGCCTACAGGCCCTGCAATCCAGGCACAGAAATGTGGACATTTATGGGCGCATGGCTGACGGGCTGGCCAAGAAAGGCCACCACCCCTGCACCCGGGACCAAGTGCGGGCAAAGGTAAAAGAACTCAGGCAAGGGCCTGTGATCACTGCTCCCACTCAGGAGAGGCCCCACACTACTGCCCCTACTTTGAGGAGCTGGACCAAGTACTGGGTGGTAGGGAACCCCAGTCTCCACTGGACCTGGTGGAGTCTGGCCTGAGAAAACATGTCCAGGAGCACCCGGAGCAGCAGCCAGAGGAAGAAGCGGGAGAGCAGCAGCTGGAGGAGGAGGAGGAGGATGCAGAGACAGCTGTCACCATCAGCCTGGAGCCGGTCCCCCAGACCCAGGAGGCCTTCCCAGGGTCTTCCGACCCCAGGGAGGGAACATCGGGTGAGTGCTGTGAGATTGCCACACACAAAGGGCGGGGGAGGTGGGAGCACAGGGGATGGGGTGTGATCGTCACACGTCATGCTCGGCCTGGACAGCGTGCAGCTGGCCATGCACATGCAGTGGCAGTGTGCAACACATGGTGCCAGAAGCCAGTCCCGGAGCACACAGCCTGGGGGAGGACCCCACACACGTCCGACCCCAGAGAGGGCCATCCTTCCCTCCCCGGCACTGCCTGAAGCAGGCTGGGCACCAGGACGCACGCATGACCCCACACAGATCTACGAGTGTCACACATAGCACTCAGCCATGTGTGCACGTGTGAGGCACCACCCGCTCCCGCAAACAGTGCTGCCTCGTGCAGGCATGGGCGGGGGGGGGGGGGGGAGAGGGCAGGAAGGGTCTGGCCACTCCAGGCCTCTCTCTAACACCTGGGAACTCACTATGGGTGGATACTTCCCTGGGTGGCTTGGCTGGGGGGAGGAGGGCGGAAGAAGGATGGTCCCATTGGCACCTCGGGGCCCCTGTGAGGCCAGGACTGCTGGCCAGCCCACTTGTGGTCTTGCTGGCAGAACCTCAGCATCCCCTGTCCCAAGGACAGTTACTCACAACGAGGGGATGCCCTCCGGGACAATGTGCGCATGCGTGACGGACCGCCTCTCCCTCTTGTCCTCCACAGCCGGACCAGCCGTGCCAGAGGGTCGAGGTACACCAGCCCCGCCACCAGCCCGGGTCCATGGCAGCCGCAGGCACTGGCATGTCTACCAGGAGCTGATGAGGAAACACGTCGCGGTCCTGGAGGAACTAAAGGAGACAATTGTAGAGAGGATGCGGGCAGAGGGTGTGTGGCACAACCGCCTGTTGGATGAGCTCGTCCAGCAGCGGACAACCCTCTCTGCCATAATAAGGGAGGTCATGGCCTTCCCTGCTCCTGTCTCTGTTAGCCTCGTGCAGCAGCACCCAGAACTAAATGCGGCCCTCATGACCTGCCAGAAGTGGTTCCGGGTGCCCTTTTTGCGAGAGAGCATCCTAACAGTCTGGACGCTCTCTTTCGAAAAAGTGGATCGCTTTTTCAATCCGCTTTTGTAGTCTGGTCACTCTTTCGAAAGAAGCTTTTTTGAAAAACTCTCTTTCGAAAAAGCTTCTTTCAAAAGAAGCTTGTCTAGACGTACCCAAAGTCTCAAACTTGTGTTAAGGCTCCAAAACTGATACCTCAAGATTTGGGATTGGAAATATTTTGCTGTTGATTCTCAATTTAAAAATAAACTGAAAATATGGCTTTACCAGGTATTTGTTATTTTTTTCTCTTTATATAAGAATTAATAACACTGGATATGTCTACACTAGCGCGTTAGTTCGAGCTAGGTAGGCAAATGAGGGCAACCGGGGTTGCAAATGAAGCCCGGGATTTAAATATCCGGGCTTCATTTGCATCTTCAGCGCCGCCATTTTAAATCCCCTTAGTCCGATCTCCGTGCCCGCGGCTGCAGCGGCGGGTAAATGGTCAATTAGGCTCTCTAATTTGAACTGCCAGTACACCTCGTTCCACGAGGAGTAATGGTAGTTCGAATTAGAGATCTAATTCGAACTACCTACTCGTGCGGCGTGTAGCACGGAGTTCGAACTAAGATTTAAAAATGGCGGCGCCGGAAGATGCAAATGAAGCCCGGGATATTTAAATCCCGGGCTTCATTTGCAACCCCAGTTGCCCTCATTTGCCTACGTAGCTCTAACTAACGAGCTAGTGTAGACATACCCACTGTTCCTGTCAGTTAATTTCTTAGGTATCTCCAAAATATCCCCACTGGAATTTTCAGGTGCCTAAATAGCCTCTGGAATGGAACCCTGGTTTAAGCAGCCCACCTTCCACCAAAATCTGAAATGGTGCCCCTGAGGAGGAAACAACCCGTTTCTACATCGATTTCTGAAGGATAGACACAGTATGGAAATGTGATGCTTCCCCAATGCAGAGAGAAGATGAACTATGAGAATAGTTTGAGCTGCCAGATATATATTCACAGGGTGTAAGTCTAGACTACAGGCTTTTGTCGACAGAGGCTTTGTCAACAGATACTGTCAACAAAGCCTCTGTCAACAAAGAGCATCTAGACTACAGCCAGTTCTGTCGACAAAGCAAGCCACTTTTTCGACAGAGAGTCTAGACTCTCTCTTGAAAAAAAGCACAGCGTGGATGCAATAGCACCTTTTGTCGACAGAACTCTCTCGACAAAAGGCGTTATTCCTCATAGAATGAGGTTTACTGCCGTCGAGAAAACTGCTACGTTCTGTCGATTTACTGTCGACACTCGGCGGTACTGTAGACACAGGTATAGTTTTGTCGACAAAAGTCCACTTTTGTCAACAAAACCATGTAGTGTAGACACACCCAGGGTGGCAAGATATATATCTACAGGGTGGCAATGAATTTCAGAGGCTAATTGACAGACTATTACAACTGCATGGACGGTATGCAGACGTGTGATGGTACAATTAATTGAAAATGGAATTTGGTATTGTGTGTGGAGGTAGCAATCCCACACAGTGTAAGTGGCAGAACATTTTGCACTAGACTGGACAGTCTGCAAGCCTCAGTTTGCTCCGACGATCGAATTCCCTAGCATCAGCAAAAAATGTCTTCACTCCCAGGAGAGCCTCTCGGGGTCTATTATTTGCTCTTCCCATTATGCACAGAGCTGGGGGAATTGTCTGGGAGTCGTGGCCAACCAGAGATCCCGCAGGGATTGCACAGGGGAAATTATAAAGTTTGTTGTCCAGCATGTGGAGTGTCACATCTCTCAGACACATGGAGAACTCTCAGGGCTCTGCCTTCTTGTCGCCTTAAAGAGGTTTCTTCTCTCTGATGAGCCGGATTTTGGTGAGTGGCCTGTTTCTGCATTAAAGTGAGTGCTAAGGCCTCACAAAGGGTTCCAGGGTTCAAGTCAAGAACCATCTGATCAGGAATTCACCAGAATGACAATTTGAACTGTTTACTGTTGTTAAAAACTGTTGGAACAGAGTCTGGGCACGGTGTATGAAGCAAGCAGAAGGGTTTATTAACACACAACGCTGGTGGAGTGTCACTTCACTTATTAGGCTTGGTGAACACTTGCAGACAATAGGTTACAATGGATTATATAAGATGCTGATGGGCAGATGAAGTGATGGGGGGGGGATCCCGGACCCCCCTGGATAGGTGCTAACCGTGAGGCAAAATAAAAGCAATAATCTAAAGGCTGCATAGTGTTTTGCGCCCATAGCTTACAGGATACCTTAAACAAAGCAGACATCAATTGTCAGTTATGTGTCAAGTGGCGATGTGTTTGTTAGCTTCAGGAAGGTATCTTTGCACGGATGTGATCCATTGGTGTTGCACCTGGAGATTAAAGCAGAGAAAGTAAGCATTTGTTCCTAGCACCATTGAATGTGTTATAGCCTGTCTCTCACCTGGGATCGTTAGCTCTATGATGACCTTCCTCCAATAGGCTAAGCGGGGGGGAGCGTAACCTTCATATACTGTGTCTTTGACATAGACACAGATGTTTTGTGTGCCTGTTCCAGACTTGAAATTTAGAATAGAGGTTCTTAACAGAATATCATAGCCACTGTCAGAAATGTTTACCCTACAAAAACACAATGTCCTGGCAATAGTTTAGAGAAATATTTATTTTTTAAGATCAAATATTTGTCTCTTACCGTGTCCTTCCCTTTGTCGCAGTAGCTTCTTCTCATTTTGTTACATCCAGATTTTATTCTTGCTTGCTCAAGTTTTGTTCAGTAACTTCTCTTCCCTATTCGGTAGGACAGCCAAAACCTCTGCCATGGGTATCCGTGTTACCAGAGGGCTCATAACAAGAATGGGTCACACACTGGCCGTGTTCTGCTCTCACATTCTGCCTTCACTGGGTCACTCTAGACCAGTGGTCACCAACAAGTCGATTGGGATCTACTGGTAGATCTTGGAGCCTCTGGCAGGGGATCCTGACTGATTTGGCCAAGAGGCTGTCAAATGCCAGCACTTCAGCTGCCCCTCGCCCCCACTGCTGCACTTCTCCTGCCCTTTGCCTTGGAGCTGTCCCCTCAGAAGCCTCCTGCTTGCTGTGCAGCGGAGGGAAAGGAGGGTGCTGATGTCAAGGTGCCCTCCCACTCTGTATCCCATCTCCACAGAGCAGAGTGGGGGTACAACAGCACCTGGGATGGACTTTGCTGGCTGCTTTTGAGAGTGGTGCAGGGCCAGGGCAGGGGTGAGCCTGCCTTAGCCCCACTGCCCCACCACACAGGAGCCACCTGAGGGAGGCAGGGCCCAGCTGGAGCCTACATTCCGAAACCCTACCCCAGTCATGAACCGCCTCCTGCACCCCCTGCATCCAAACACCCTCCCAGAGCCTGCACCTAGAAGCCCCTCCCCACAATTTTTGGCCCATCCAACTCAGTCCCAAGCATTCCCCAGCCTGTTGAAAGTGAGGGAGGATGGAGTGAGCAGGGGGCTGGGCCTCAGAGAAGGGGCACAAAGGAGGCGGGGCAAGGATATTTGGGCTTGAGGTAAGTCTTGGATTGCACTTCAATTTAAAAAGTGGTCTCGTGCTCAAAAAGGTTGAAGACCCCTGCTTTAGATGGACACCGGCTTTCTTGACTGTGAAACTGGGGCTGTGATATCACCCTATAAATAAACGACTGTCCGGATTTACACCAACCTTCAGCCTTCCCTGTCAGCCCCTGGGGTCGCCCCCTGGCCTCCAAGGAGGGGTGAGCTCATTTGGACCAAAACACAACTGACAGGGGAGTTACTCAAACGTCAAAATTACAGACTTCGAAATTCAGATCAATTAGAAAAAACAGCACCCCTGACCCCCAGCATCTCTGCTACTGCAGAGCATAAGCAGCACCAAAAGCAGTAAAAATAAATCTATGTGTCTGGCTTAGAGAAAACCAGGTAGCGTTGGGAATTTCACTGGGGATGTACCAGGAAAGTCCAGTGCGTGTGTTCATGTGGAGAGGGGCAGGCCAGCAGGCCATGCAATCTCTGGATCACAGCGGTATGCATCTCTGGAACATGGCGAAATAGGCCTGGACCTTCCTGCCTAATGCACAAACCGCTGCGGTATAAGGCAGCGTCCCGGGGCAGAGGGTGTCTCAAACTCTACAGAGGACTCTTGACACTACCCCCCATCTAGATCATCCCGCCTCCCAACCGCAGCCCAACGACAGCCACATCACTGCATGAGCTATTGCCCACATGGGAAGGCACCAGGAGGATGGTACGTCCGGGTTTCCAATGGGCTCCAATATGCTAAAGTTTAGTTTTCACACCCTGTCTCCCTCCAGCCACGTCGGCCCCTCTCTGCTTCCCAGCACTAGCTGAGCTAACGCTGGGGTTCCCTTCACCCCAGAAAGGCCGGTCAGGCTCATCTCCCCACGTCTCCCTGGTCCAGGCAGTCACTGAGTTCAACCTAGTCAGAGGAGATATTTCGAAATATTTAAAGATGGGTAATTGCTATTTCGGGGGACTTCTGATATGCCGAATTAGCGCCGCTGTCTAGATGTAGCCTAAGTGAATAACTCACGTCACTGGCTATAGGGCCTAGATAAATAAAGCTGCCACAGGCAAAAGACACTGACAGGTGACTGAAGCAGTGAGCCATTGGGACCCAGATGTTATACTGAGGATGCTAACAGACCGTTTGTTAGCCAGCTGTTGGTCGTTAGTGGCAAGGGTTCCACAAGATTTTTTTTGGTCAAACCATTTTCCTCATATAAAATGTTCATCCATGCAGTTTCTCATGGCATCTCTCAGCCGGTGTAACTTTTCCAGGACTCCACTTTTCTATGAAAATTTCTCCCCCACAGGGCTAAAATCACCAAGAGCATGAATGGAAAAAAAATTCCTTCGGCAGCTGCAGGGAGCATCTTGCAGAGAAAATGCCTCCGACTCCTGGGGACACGTTCAGAGATTCCAAAGTCAGAAGGTGTCCCGAAATAGTAGTGCAGCGTCGACGCACCCTAGAAAGCACTTCTTTATTATCTGTTTTGTGTTTCCCACAGGTCAGTTTAATTGAATGTGTTTTTGAACCTTGAAGTGAGACAGGGAGAACAACATCCTGATCGGCTCTCTCCCACTCAGAGTTTTATAGACTTGCCCCATGCCCTGTCTCATTCATCTGCTTTGTAAGGTAACAATCCCAGACCTAGCCCACATGAGAACAGAGTCCTTGTTCATTCTTGCTGTAATTCTGCAACAACCTGCGAGACAGGTGTGCCCAGTACTGCAAAGGGAAGTCCAGAGGAGGGTGAAATATTGACTGACTGATAATAACAGCATAGTATGTTTCATATGATTCCCCATCCCACCTCTGGATCCCAACATTTTACGCAGTTTCTCTCAACTTACACTATGAGTGGAGCTTCATGATGCGCAGGCATCAAGGTCAGTGCCTTGAGTTCAAACATTTATATTAGAATGGTCTTGAGTTCAAGTTTTTTCCACCTTCAATGGGCAGACACATTGCAGTTATTGACATCAAAGTTCATCTATCAAGAGGCTCCCAAATATGTGGTTTGGGTAACTCCCCTGTGTGGACTTCTCTAGACTTGGCGAGGATCTAAATAATCTTGTGCCATCCACAAACATTGCCACCTTTCTAGATTGTGAATAACTATAAAATATTTACTGTATAAATATTTACTATAATATTTACTGATCAAGGGTGTAACCCCCCCCCCCTCTGCTGAGTGTGTAACCTTCCCCCCCCCACTTAGTAGACTTCTCTTTTCACAGGCACTTTAACCATTTCTGAGACCAATTGACTCATCCGCCACATCATGTCAACTTTCAACCTCACCACCGCTGGGCCTTCAACGTTCATTCTGACGGGCATCCCTGGCCTGGAAGCTGCCCATGCCTGGATTTCCATCCCTTTTGCTACATTCTACATTACCAGCCTACTGGGAAATTTCACGGTTCTCTTTGTTATAGCAAAAGAGCAGACGTTCCACAAGCCGATGTACCTGCTGCTCTGCATGCTGGCGCTCACAGATATCGGCATGCCTACCTCCGTGGTGCCAAAGGCCCTGTGCATATTTTGGTTTAATTTGAGAGACATTACTATTGGTGGCTGCCTCACGCAAACATTCTTCCTTCATGTACTTGCTATTATTCACTCAGGTGTGCTCATGACGATGGCCATTGATCGCTACGTCGCCATATGCAACCCTCTGAGATACACCACCATCCTCACCAATGCCCGAATAGTTAAGCTAGGGCTAGTGGGTTTGACAAGAGGCATTCTCTTCTTTCTGCCTCTACCCCTGCTCCTGAGCAGGCTGCCGTTCTGTGACAACCACATTATTCCCCACACGTACTGTGAGCACATAGCTATAGTAAAGCTCTCCTGTGGGGACACCACAGTCTACAAGATGTACAGCTTGATTATAGCGTTTGTGGTCATGGGGTTTGACCTGACGCTTATCGTCCTGTCCTATGGTCTGATTATTAGGGCCATCCTCAGAATCTCATCCAAGGAGTCTCACCAGAAAGCCCTCAGCACCTGCACAGCCCACATGTGGGTCATGTTGACATCTTATGGTTCTGTCCTCTTCTCCAACCTCACACACCGGTTCGGTCAGGGCATTGCTCCCCACGTTCACATCATCTTGGCCAACCTCTATGTTCTCCTGCCCCCCATGCTCAACCCCATCATTTATGGGGTCAAAACCAAAGAGCTTCGTGACAAAATGGGCCAATACTCCTGCAGAATGTGATTGTTGTGGCCACGGACTTTAATCCTGTGTGACAAGAGAGGGTAAATCTCTCTCATTAATCAAGAGTCTGGAAGAGTTCAGCCTTGTGTATGTTCACAGTCACAGAAGTTCCTCTCACCTAACGTCTCATTACTCCATCACCAACCACAGGTTTCTGTTCCGGAGTACCCTCTCTTGACCATCACCTTTAATGTCACGTGTCAGGCCCCAACCCTCATGCATCCTGTCACTCACTCCTCTTTTCCTTGACTTTCAGACCACAAGAAGATCCTACAGCTTTCTGAGCTAAGGTTGCTTTCTGTTCGACACTGTGTGAACAATATTCTTTATTTTCTGGGCCAACTGAAGCTTCTCTATCAGATAGCCAAAGCAAACAAAGAAACTAGAATGCTTAAGTTTTTAACCGTATCGACAGTCATCTGGTAAGCCACATTTCCCTGACTTTTCTATATCCAAGCCTTCAGGAAGCCTGAATGGATAACCAAATCTTGAATTTGGAGCCATTATTGAAGAGTTCAAGATGCTAAGATTTCTTGTTCAAGTTTTAGGGTCAGGGATAGCTCCATAGTTTGAGCATTAGCCTGCTAAACCCAGGGTTATGAGTTCAATCCTTGAGAGGACTATTTAGGGATCTGGGGCAAATCTGTCAGGGATGGTACTTAGTCCTGCTGTGAGGGTAGGGGACTCGACTCAATAACCTCTCAAGGTCCCTTCCAGCTCTATGAGATATAACTACCTAGCTCCATATATACATAAACAGATAAAACTGGGATCGTCACCAACCATCCAGGAGATGGAATTGCTTGCAATAGTAAATCCTTCTATTGTGCTCAGCCCTTTGCTATCTAGGCTGGCTGAAATCTCATTTTTGCCATTGTTTTGGGAAGTGGAGAGCTTTGCGTGTGGTTCACTGGCCGCATACTCAGGAAAACCAAATTCTACTTCTGACAAAGAGCGTGAGGATGAAATGTTGCCTGATAGACACTGACAATAACAAACTTATTTAACACAAAATATGGAGATTGATGACCGTTACCGAATGCATTTAGATAAAATTAAAGAATTGTATTATTGTCTTTACTACTCCATACATTTGGGAGGGGGAAGGGAGATGTTACAGTTTGGCTATGTCTATACTGGCGGGTTCTTGCGCAAGAATATCTTGCACAAGCAAACATCCACACTGGCCAGAACCGCATCGTAAGAACGCTGAGATCTTGCACAAGAAAGCGTCCACACTGGCGGGAAGCCCTTGCGCAAGAACGTGTCTCCGGAAGAAATTCAGCCATGTCAAGAGGTCACCAGCAGCGTCTGTGGGCATGCGCCGGACCCCCACTGGGAAACGTACTCAAAGGGACTCCTGGACGGCCGTTTCCCTGGGGCTGCGTGCTCATGCACCCTTTTTGAGGGAGCGAGAGCCACAACAGCACCTGTCACCTCTGTTCCTGGCAAGTGCCCCTGGGCACCCTCGCTGCCACCGTCACAGCCATGGAGCCGGAGGAGGACCCCAGCCAGCAACGTCCCCTCATGGCCATGATAGAGGCTGTGGAGCTCCTCCACCAGGGAGTCACATTGCTCCAGCAGGAGCTGGAGACTGGGCAGCAGGTGCAGGACCTTGCCACGGCTGCAGCTGGGCTCGGGCACCCGCACCCCACCACTGACAGGTGCCTCTGGAGCTATGACACCAGTGGAGACTGGTGGGAGCACCTGGTGCTGGGACAATGGGGCGACCAGCAATGGGTGCAGAACTTCTGGATGCGCAGGGGGACATTCCATGAGCTCTGCACCTGGCTCACCCCTGCGCTCCAGAAGCAGGACACCCGCCTGCACCCCGCCATCCCCGTGGAGAAGAGGGTTGCGATTGCCCTCTGGAAACTGGCCACCCCGGACAGCTACCGCTCCGTGGCAAACCAGTTTGGGGTGGGCAGGTCCACGGTCGGCGCGGTCGTCCAGCAGGTAAGGCCCTCCGGGGACCACGGGCTCGTCCTGGGGGAAGGAAGGGGCCAGACCAGGAGGGGGGAGGCTGTAGGGGCAGGGGGAAGCCCCGCACTCGGGGTCACGCTGTCCCTCCTGCACACAGCCCCGCTGGTGGGGCGGGGAAATCTCGGGGGGCAGAGGGCCCTGGCCTGTGTGGGAGGAGGGGCCATCAAAGGGAGGGTGAGCATACCCCAGGGGCCCATGTATGCACTGTGTCTCATTCCATGCATCCCCTGTGTTCCTATGTGCCCCTCTGCAGGTCGTCAACGCCATCAATGACGTGCTGCTCCAGAGGATGATCCGTCCCCGTGACGTGGACACCACCATTGCCGGCTTCGCCAGCCTCGGGTTCCCGAACTGTGGGGGAGCCGTAGACGGGACCCACATCCCCATCCGGGCGCCAGAGCACCAAGCGGCCCGGTTCATAAACCGGAAGGGCTACTGCTCCGTGGTGCTCCAGGCGCTAGTGGACCACCAGGGCCGGTTCCAGGACATTTATATGGAGTGGTCCGGGCGGGCCCATGACACTCGCATCTTCAGGCACTCAGGCCTGTGCCACAGGCTGAAGGGGGGCACCTACTTCCCCCAGTGGGAATTCACCGTTGGGGATGTCAGGATGTCGGTCTGCATCTTGGGGGATGTGGCCTACCCCCTGATGGCCTGGCTGATGCGGCCATACACCGGCCACGTGGACCACAGCCAGGCCACCTTCAACAGCCAGCTGGACCGGGCCCACAATCCTGTCGAGTTCGCCTTTGGGCATCTGAAGGCATGGTTTAGGTGCCTCCTGACCTGCCTGGACACGGGGGTGCCTCCTGACCCGCCTGGACACGAGGGTGCAGCACATCCCGGAGATCATCTTGGCATGTTGCGTGCTTCATAATATTATTGAGGGGAGGGTGGAGGCCTTCCTCCCGGGGTGGATGGCAGGTGAGGGCCAGGCCTACCAGCAGCCCCAAATGGCTGCCACCCAGCAGACCAACCGCCATGGGGTGCGGGTCCGGGAAGCCCTCCAGGTGATGCTCGACCAGGCCCCACAGGAGGCCGCCCCTACACCTCTGACCGCAGGGATGCCCTCGTGCCCCCACTCCCCGCTCCCATCACCACCCCATCCTGCCACCCTTCCCTCACCTCCCAATAAATAAAATGCACTTGCTTTAGATAAGGCACTTTTATTTACATGGGGAAGGGAGTGCACTGTGAGGAAGTGGGAGGAGGAGACCCTGAACTGGGAGGAGGGGAGAGGAGGGGACCCTGAACTGGGAGGGCCTCATGATTGTGAATGGAAGCCTCTCCCACCCCCACGGGTGCGGGGGCACCTCTGCCCCTCATGCCGGGTTGGGGCAGGTTGCACCAGGAGGTGCCGAGGGTTGGGGACCTCGGGAGGGGGCATGGACAAGGCAGGGGGAGAAGCGGGGGGAGAACCGCATGTAGGTGAGGCGCAGGTCCTTCACCTTGGCCCGGACCTGTTCCAGGGTCTGGGCCGGGTGTCCCTGAGCGGCCAGCACCTGGGCCATCTGCGAGAATATGTGGGCATTCCTCCTCCGGGTCTTGGGGTCCCGGAGGGCCTCCTCCTTTCCCCAGAGGTCCAGGAGGGCAGTCACCTCAGCAGTGCTCCAGCATGGAGCCCGCCGCTTGGTGCCCCTTTGGGCCTGCTGGGTGCTCTGGGGTGGCTCCTCGGTGGGGTCTGAGGGACCTGGCTGAGGCTGGGCAGCTGCCATTCCTCCCTCTGGCTGCTACCCGGGCTGCACGTGGCAAATGGCTGTGCTGTGTGCCTGTGCCTTTAAGGGGGAGCCAACTAGGGGGAACCAAC
Organism: Rafetus swinhoei; assembly: GCA_019425775.1. Classification (NCBI taxonomy): domain Eukaryota; kingdom Metazoa; phylum Chordata; order Testudines; family Trionychidae; genus Rafetus; species Rafetus swinhoei. The sequence goes on along the minus strand of CM033437.1, from coordinate 9,168,976 downwards.
GAGTGGTGACTGCCTGTACGGAGTGTCGGAGAGGCCACCTGAGTTTTTGACTGGAGGCCAATTCTTGCGCAAGTACGCGTTTGCCGAACGTCCACACTGCCCTCTTGCGCAAGAGCGCCTGCGCAAGAGAGCTTACGCCTGATAGAAAACAGCGTAGCTCTTGCGCAAGGAGCTGTCTCTTATCACGCCGTACTGTACATTTACTTGCGCAAGAGCAGGTGGGCAGTGTAGACGCTCTGTGGATTCTTGCGCAAGAACGGCCATACTTGCGCAAAAAGCCGCGAGTGTACACATAGCGTTTATGTTTAACACCGTGATTCACCATTTGCTGTTGGAAACTGCTGCCAACCCTCAATCAGGATATCAGCATTAGTATTGGGGGTTTGAATGTGAATTGGATGTTTCATCACACAGCTTCATTGCTAAAATGGATGAATTCCTTCTGAGGCTTGCAGCTTTTTGTAACAATCAAATCCCTACTAGCCATCTGTAATAATCAGGAGTGCTGACCAGCACCTTGTGACTAAGGGGTTAACTCTGCTCCTATCCAGGTATCCGGTCAGCCAATAACAATGCAGGTAGGAATTTCAGACTGGGACAAAGGAGTCTATCTTTCTCTCCTTTGTATGAAAAGCAGAGCGGTTTTCTTCCAGATATTAAGGGAGATGAAAGACACTTCTCTCTCCAAGAACGGACTTCCTACAATGTGTCAGTAGGGCAAAGTTTAGATAGTCCGTCAGGATTTTGTTGTTTTCCTGGTTTAGGAATTTGGAACTAATGTCTGAGCTGGTGAAGTGGGTTTTTTTTTTTTCTCTTTTGTAACTAAAACTGTTAGCCAGGAGTCCCCCCTGAGTACCTAGATCAACTGGTGGCTCTTTCCATCTAGCCACTTTACTATGCTTGCAACCATAGTTTTGTTTTGATAATAAAAGTTTGTTTTCTTTTTTCTAATTAACCGGTACTGGTTGCTTTCTGTGTCCAGGAAGGTCTGTCTGTGGGTCCCCTCTTGTTTTTCCCAACTCCAAGCAAAAAGGAGGATGAGGCAAGGGGAAATTTTACCTTAGGGAGGAAATTTCCCAAGTGATTTCTTCCCTGATTTTTCGTGGAATTACTTGGGTGGTAGTAGCGGATTCCCCAAAGTCTGGGTATTAGGATTTTGGGGGGAAGTTTTTGTACCAAAGCCTGTAGATACAAGGTTTTGGGGGGCTCTTGCTGGCCCTCACTTCTGCATTTGTCATGCCAGAGTGGGAAACAGCCTTAACACCATCTAAAAAAAAAAAAAAAAAAAAAACCTGTTTCCGATACAACCTTACCCCAAGGTAGCCCAATCTGTTTAAGTTACTTTGTGCTATTAATGTAATAGAGAGCTGGCAACCAGCCCGGCCCTGTGAAGCAGCCCAGAAGTCAGAGCCAACCAAAAGTCTGAGGAGCAGTGCTGTGGCAGAGCTGGGAGGCTGGAACAAACTAGAGCCAGAAGCTGGGGCAGCGCAGAGCAGTGGTCCGTACAGTGGGCGGCTGTGCTGCCCCAGCTCCTGGTGCTAGCCCACAGGGAAAGAGACGGGATAGCAGATGCCAGCTATATTGTAAGTAACACGGCAACGGAACACACTGAGCTGCTGGGGAGATCCAAGTGAGGAAGCTGGCCACAGAGCAAGCCTGTGACCACACTGCTCTCCCTGCTTCACTGTCACGGTGCTATGTCTGGAGCTGCAGAGCCACGAGGCCCCCAGGGACATTCCAGGGAGCCAGCCCAAGTGCCTGCAGCAGAGAAAAAGAGAGCCCCAGCCTGGTCAGGGCTAGAGGTCCTGACATTGTTAGAACTGTGTGGGGAGGAGGAAGCAGTCAATGCCCTGCACACCCGGGCACAGGAACGCCAGTGTCTACGGACGGATGGCCCAGGGGCTGGCTGATAAACGGCACCACCCCAGGACCCTGCAACAGGTACGGGCCAAAGTGAAAGAACTGCGCCAGGGGTACATGAAGGCCCGAGAGCAATGCTCCTCATCAGGTGCAGCCCCGGTGCACTGTGCCTACTACAGTAAACTGGACCGCATCCTTGGAGGCCGGGAACCGATGTCCGCACCGGTGCTCGTCCAGACTGGGTTGACCACACCGGTGCAGCAGGGACGGCAGGAGGTCCCCCAGGAAGATGTGGAGGAGGAGGAGCAGACACAGGAGACCGTGACCCTGACCCTGCAGCCTGTCCCGGACACCGAGGAAGCCTTGAGGCCATCCTCCGAGCCAGGCGAAGGAACATCAGGTGAGTGCAGTCAGGGTCACAGACACAACGGGGGAGGTGGGAGCAGAGAGGATGCAGAGCAATGTGCACGTCTTGGTCCTCCAGGACAGCTTGCATCTCTCTGTGCATGTGCAAGTGGGAGGGCAGGTGGTGGGTAAGTGGGTGGGGGCTTTCGGCCTAGGGGTTCAAACCTCGGGCCACAAGCGGCTGCTAGCCTAAGGAAAATGAGGGATTGTAATTTACACAATCATACTGAGCACGTCATGGGCCACCGACAGTACTAGGATGAGGGACAGGCTGCTGAAGAGAAGTGACCAATGAGCCATCTGCTTCCTTCACTAAACAGACTACCATATTTTAGTGAATATACCCCGCACCCGAATATACCCCGCAGTTTTTGCTATTTGAGTAAAAAAACCCTGTATACTCTGCACACGAGTATAACCCACAGGAGAGACTCCGTGCATAACAGTAGTACAAAGCACATGTAATCACCTGTTAATGAGCCACAGCTGATGATGGTAATGCAAAGCACCTGTAATCAATTGTTTATGAGCCGCAGCTGATAACGCGGAGCAGGAAGGGGTATATAACCCCTTTGAACAACACCGCTTTTCCATTCATTTGTTCCTTCATTGGTTTTAACTTGTATTTTAGACTTTTAAACCTTTACAAGCTTTTAGAAATGCCTAAGCACAAATCATACACTGCCGATTTTAAATTGTGTGTAGTGGCTTTTGCAAAGGACAATGGAAACAGAGCTGCAGGAGAAAGTATTCAGTGAATGAAACGTCTGTTTGGGAGTGGAGAAACGAAGAAGCAGAGCTTGAAAAATTACACCCGAGGAAAAGAGCACGATGCGGACAGAAAGCTAAGTGACCAATCCTGGAAGAAAACTTGTTGCATATATTCGGGTTATATTCGCTAAAATACGGTATATATTTTCACAGGAGACATGGGATACTGATAACCACAGACACGGTCAGGGAAATCAACTGCTTCCTTCCCTGGCAGACTATGTATGTATCTTTTCACAGAATACCCACAACACACACACAGACCAAGAGATACACACTCCTGTGGCGCACGCGCCACCCATGTACCTATGTGTTTCACCACCACAGACTTTATACCTTTCATGGGTGGCGTCCCATAGACACTTACTCACTGACTCTTCTAAATCCGCACCTACCTTAATCTAGGACAATGTGGGTTGAACCCACTATGTATCTTATTACCCAAGTAAAACTGATTCTTTTCTTTCCCCATAACCCAAGCTTGACCGTGACCTTCTTTTTTAACTTGTTCCTTGCAAACTTTGATACATTCGCTTCAGTAAAATCTCTCTAATCATTTGGGGTGTGTCTAGACTACAGGGTTTTGTCGACAAAAGTGGACTTTTGTCGACACAACTATACCTGCGTCTACACTACCGCCGAGTTCTGTCGACAGTAAGTCGACAGAACGCGGCAGTTTTGTCGACGGCGGTAAACCTCATTCTACGAGGAATAACGCCTTTTGTCGACAGAGTTCTGTCGACAAAACAGCAGTGTGGACGCAGGGGAAAAGTTATGTCAACATAAAAGGCCTCCAGGGAGAACCCCCGGTGGACATTCCTGCCACAGCTTGCAACTCTTGTTCCTGCCCGGAGCCATCTTTAAAAGGCACAGGCACCCAGGAGCAGCACTCTGGCAGCAAGCCAGCTCCAGAGCAGACCAGGACTGTGCAGCTCAGTTCTGGGTGAGCCACGTCACAGGGACAAGCCCCCCAACTCCCCCCTGGCCCTTCCAGGGAATCATACCCCTGGGAACTCTGGGGCACCAAGCGCCGGGCACCCTCCTGGTCAGGGCCGGAGATAAAAGCCCTCCTGGGCCTCTGGGCTGAGGAGGAGTCCCTCCAGGCCATGCACTCCACAAAGAGGCGGAACGCAGACACCTATGCCCGAATGGCAGAAGAGCTGGCCAAACAAGGCCACCACCCCCGCACACTGGAGCAGGTCCGAGCCAAAGTGAAGGAACTGAGGCAGGAGTATGTCCGGGCCCGTGAGCGCAGCTCCCGCTCCGGGGAAAGGCCACACTCCTGTGAGTACTATGAGGACCTGGACAGGATCCTGGGAGCAGGGGAACCTCTGCCTCCTGAGAGGCTCGTGGAGTCCAGGCTGGAGACCCCGGTTCTACAGCGGCCGGAACACCTGCTGGGGGACCTGCTGGGTGAGTGCTGTGAGGGTCCAACACACACAGGGCAGGGCAGGCGGGAGCAAAGGGGACGGTGCCGTGCTGTGACATGTCATGCTGCGCACAGCCCAGGGGGAAGGAGAGGGCACACCCATGGCCGCCCTCAGGGAGGGCCGTGCTACCCCCCTGCACCCACACGGCTGCTAGGCACCACTTGTTCCTGCAGGCAGGGATGCCACATGGAGGCATGGGCTGGAGACGCTGGGATTGCCTCACAGCTGCAGGCCTCTCAGCACTCTGTGGGAACCCCAACCGTGGCCCGACACTTCTCCGTGCTGCTCAGCCATGGGGGATGCGTGAGGGAGGGCAGGACGGTGGCCTGCACACCGCCTGGGCTCCAGGGAGGCTGTGGCTGCGGGCCAGGCTGCACCGTGCCTCACTGAGACGCACATGAGCAGCCTCTGACCCTAGACAGGCACTGCCTGCTGAGAAGGAGGGCGAGCCCTCTCAGGGAAAGGGTGCGCATGCATGACTGCCGACGTTTCCCTCTTGTCCTCCACAGCCGGACCAGCTGACCAGGAGGGGGGTGCCCCACCTGCCCCACCACCCAGACGGCCGTAGGGCACCCGTAGGCACAGGCGCAGCTACTTAGAGCTGGTGCGCCAGCACGTTGGAGTCCTGCAAGGGATGAAGGACTCCATGGAAAGGAGGCTGGAGGCAGAGGCCGAGTGGCACCGGCAGTTGCTGCACGAATTCGCCCAGCAGCGCAGGCACATCTGCGCTGCCATCTGGGAGGCCATGGCCCTGCCCGGTCCTTTGCCTGGTCTTGCCCCTCGTCCTCAGCCTGCCCCCCCCCCAGCCCCTGCCATCCCAGCCCCAGCCCCACCTCCTGCCCAGCCCCCTTCTGTGGCATCCCGCACGCGCAGCTGGATGCGACGAGGCCTCCAGAGCCAAAGCAGCAGGAGCTCTGCCTCCAGGCAGGCCCCTCAGCCCTGAGCCTCCCTTCCCCCTTCCAAGTTCACATTCCCCCTTCCCACCAGTGACACAAACTGAGGGATTCATTTTTTTTTTCAAAGCGTTTTATTTTCTAAGACAGACATTTTTATTTTTCTCTGAATCAAAGTGATTTATTTTTGTTTGTTCAAAAACCAGTTAAAGTGTACAAGAGTTTTCAGCATCACCTGTCTCCGTTCTCAGTGAGTGGGGACTGAGTAGAATGGGTGAATGTGGGGCTGGAAGGGGTTGCAGGGAGGAAGGCACCGGGGGCATGGGGCACTCCCACATGTGGAAGGCCCTGGGGACAATCAGGGGCCTCCCTGTGAGAATTGCTCCCTCAGGGCTTCCCGAATGCGCAGGCCCAGCTGGTGGGCTTGCCGGGTGGCAGCAGACTGGGGCTGCCCAAACTGCCTCCTCTCCATCTCCGCCGGTGTCCTCCACGCAGGGAGGAAGGCCTCCCCTTTCCTCTCTATGAGGTTGTGCAGCACACAGCATGCTGCAACCACATCGGGGATGTTGTGTTCCCCCATGTCCAGCCCCGTCAGCAGGCACCTAAACCCGCCCTTCAAACGGCCAAAGGCACACTCCACCTGGAAGCGAGCCCTACTAAGGCGGGAGTTGAACAGTTCCCTGCTCGCGTCCAGGTGGCTAGTGTAGGGCTTCATGAGCCAGGGCGTCGACAAAACTTATGTCGACGTAAGCCTGTAGTCTAGACGTACCCTGACAGGCCCTCAGGACACCAGATTAGGGAATTTCCAGCTTTGTCTACACTGCATGGGGTTTTGCGCAAGAAGCTTTCTGTGGAAGAGATCTTCCACAAACATTTTTTGCGCAAAAGCGCATCCACACCTCACTTTGCAATGTGCTTTTGCGTTAGTGGGTAGGCCTACACTACAAAGTTAATTCAAAATAACAGCCGTTATTTCGAATTAACTTCAATAGCGTCTACGCAGGCAAACCTCTATTTCGATTTTAAATCAAAAAAGCGGAGTGCTTATTTCGAATTTGGTAAACCTCATTCTACGAGGAATAACACCAAATTCGAAATAGCTAATTCGAAATAAGTGCTGTGTAGACACTTATTTTGAATTAGGGGGCCTCCAGCCCTTCCCAGTTTCCCCTGGTGGCCACTCCGGGCACAACCAGGAAAACTCCTCTCCTCTCCCCCAGCCCTGGGGCCCTTAAAGGGGTAGAGTCTGGCCACTGGGCACATGCAAGAGCCAGGTCTGCCAGCAACCGCAGACCCTCAGCCAGTGGCCGCAAAATGCAATCCAATGGCAGCCAGCTGTCCCCCGCCCAGGCCCCCAGCACCCAGGGGGCCAGCCACGGACTGTAGACGACGTGCACCCTCGTGGACTAGTGTGGAGATCATGGACCTCATTGAGGTTTGGGGGGAGGCCCCCAACGTCCATGCTCTCCGCACTAGGTGGAGGAACGCGGCCGTCTACGGCTGCATAGCGGCCACCATGGCCAGGAAAGGCCACAGGCGCACCCAGGAGCAGGTGCACCTGAAGGTGAAGGAACTGAGGCAGGCATACGACAGGGACACCAGGGGCGGCGCCGCAGCAGGGGCTACCACCTGCCCCTACTTCCCTGCCCTCGACCAACTCCTGGGGGCGGGGCAGTCCGCACCAGCCCGGGGGGCAGTGAGCCGGGAGCTGAAGGACCCTGACTCGGGCGCAGCAGAAGGGCCACCACCAGCTGTCCCGGCACCAGGGTCGTCCAGGGAGGCCATACCAGGTAAGTGACAGCACTGTCCCCTACCCGGGGGGGAGACCACGGACCACACGCGTGGGCCATGCCTCCCACGGATCATGCAGCCACCTGTGCACGTGCGAGCACGTGCCACCCTTGGGCAGGTGGCTCCCGCTGCGTGATACCCAAGGGCCGTAGCCCGATAGGCATATGTGTGTGTGAAGAAACCTGACACGCTCCCGACCCCGGGGCGGGACCCAGCAGGACGCCCTCCCTTCACACGTCCCCACTATACAGAGGCAGGGGACATCTCTCCCCCACCCCGGCCGCACTATACACAGCACAGGGGCATGGGTGAGGTCTCGGGGCAGCTCCCACTCCCGGGCAGAGCCAGACATCCTGACCATGGCCTCTGTGCAAGCATGTCAGCTCTGATGGTTCAGGGCACGGTCATCCTCTCCTCGCCTCAGCAAAGTAGACCAGCAAGCAGAGAAACCTGAGAACGGTCTGTCCGGGATGGGGGGTCAGGTCCCTTTAAGCACAGACCTTGGATAGCCTGAGGCAGCAGACCCACACGCTAAGTCCGACCCTATTGCCCTGCTGGCACTGATTCCGGCCAGCCTTACCTTCGATTCAGGGTCCACTCAATGTGGACGCGCTATTTCGATTTAGAAAAACGCTATTTCGATTTAGTTTTTGTGTCTAGATGCGTTATTTCGAATTAGCTTAATTCAAATTAACTATTTCGAATTTAGTTAATTCGAAATAGCGCTGTACTGTAGACATACCCAGAGAGCGTCCATGCTGCATGGACGCTCTTGCACAAGAAAGCTCTGATTGCCGTTCACAGAATGGCCATCAGAGCACCTGTGCTTTTTCTGATAGCCTTTTTTTGTGCAAGAAACCCCTGCGGAGCATCCACACATGCCTTTTTGTGCAAGAGCTGTAGCGCAAAAAGGAGTTATTCCTCGTGGGGAGAGGAATAACTCTACCAGCAAAAGCTCTCTGTTCTATTTACTGTATTTTTTTTTTTTTTTGCGCAAAAACACGCTTGAGGTGTGAATGATCCACCAGTTTTGGGGCAAAAACCTTGTAGTGTAGACATAGCCTCCATGTCTATTCCTTTGTAAAATGTGGGTTGCCATGCAAGCTGAACTCCAGGCATTTTGGCCCTGGAAGTTGTGAAGGACTCGCACAATGTGGGAAGTTCTATGTTACCAGTGCTGAGGTGGGAAAACACAACCCATTTCCCCATCCATCTCTGAACGTTCAACACGGTATTGGAATTTGATGCTTCCCCTATGCAGAGAGAGTATCTGCCAGATATATACCCACATGGGACTTCCCCAAATGACAGTGGCAAGCACTTTGGATCCCAGAGTCCCGGGAAAAGAAAGTCTTCTGTGTCCTTCCATTTACATCATATCAGGATCATATCCTTTGGCTGCCACAGTCATGATCTGGCAGTGAATTAGAAAGACAAACTCCATGGATATTACAACAGCTTGGATGGTATGCAGAGCTATGATGCTACGATTAATTGAAAATGGAATTTGTTGCTGTGTCTGTTGGCAGCATTCCCACATGCAGCGCAGAAGGCACAGAAAATTATGCACAGAAAATTAAAGCAATGTCAATTGCTACGCTGAACAGTTGGCAAGATTCAACTGGGCCTGACAACCAAATCCCCTGGTATCAGTAAATCATTTCTTCACTCCCAGTAGAGGTTCTCAGAGTCTATATTTTGCTCTTCTCAATGTGCACAGACATGGGGGAATTGTCTGGGAATCTTAACCAGAGAGCCTGCAGGGACCACACAGGGGAAATTATAAAGTTCGATGTCCAGCATGTTGCGTGCCACTTCTCCAAGATACATTGCTGATTTTCAGGGCTCTGCCTTCCCGTTGCAGGAAGGAGATTTCCTCTCTCTGATGAGCAGGATTTTGGTGAGTTACCTGCTTCTGCATTTACATCTAGGGTTCAAGCCATGAACCATCTGGGCAGGAATTCACCAGAACCATGACTTGAACTGTTTAGTATTGTCCAAAAGGCCCAGGGATTTGCCTGGTAAAATTGGAACAACAAGGCTGTGTCTAGACTGGCCACTTTTTTGCGCAAAATCAGCCGCTTTTGCGCAAAACCGTGCCAGCTGTCTACACTGGCCACTCGATTTTCCGCAAAAGCACTGGCGTTCTCATATGCGAAATCAGTGCTTTTTGCGGAAAAGCTTTGACGCTCCGTTCGGGCAAAAGTCCCTTTTGCGCAAAGTGTTGCGCATAAAAGGGACCAGTGTAGACAACTAGCTAAGACTTTTGCGCAAAAGCAGGCTATGCGGAAAAAGCGGTTTGGGCGCCGGGAGACCCGTAGGAGCCGGACTTCCTGGTAACCCGAGCCCTTAAAGCACACGCAGACCGCCTCAGACCTCAGAGGCCTGAGGTCTGCCACGCTGCCCTGCTGTGCCCAGCAGCCACCACAAAGCCCCAGCATGGCAGCTCCAGCCGAGGAGCCACCTGCACCCCAGTGCAGGAGGCCCCAGGGGCCGAAAAGACGGGCCCCATCCTGGTCCTCAGGAGCTGGACAGCCTGCTGGACCTATGGGAGGAGGAGGAGGGCCTCCACGAGACCCACTCACGGTGCCGCCGCGCCACCATCTTTGGCCGCATGGCCGAGGCGCTCGCCCAGCAAGGCCATCCCGCCCGGACCCTCGAACAAGTCCGGGCGAAAGTCAGAGCTGCGCCTTGGCTGCATGCGGGCCAGCGAGGCCAGGGGCAGGACCAGACACCTGCCCCCACTACGACCGGCTCCATACCATCCTTGGCCAGCCAGCCCCGCAAGCCCCAGACGTGGCTGTGGACAGCAGCATGCGCCCCCCCGTCACCAGGACCACCGAGGCGGGGGAAGGAGACGACAGCGCTGACTCGGAGGAGGAGGCCAGCATTGCCACCCAGCAGGCCCCCTCCAGCAGCCCTGACGTCTCCCGCGCACCCTCCGAGGCCGGGGAAGGATCCACCGGTGAGTCTTGCACTTTGCACTCACAAGGGGCGAGGGGCGGGAGGAGCCAGGTGCCCGGAGGAGGAGTCACTCAGGCCACGTGTGCTGCACACTGTGTAGCAGTAGGCAGCAAGCAGCCCGTCCAACCACGTGCAGCCTGGTGACCGGCGGCACGTGGCGCGGCAGGCAGCTGCAGGGCACGCCTGGGACCGTGCTGCTCATACACATTCGGCGGGACCAGGGGAAGGGTGGATGCCGGCTGGAACCGGCCAGGGCCCCAGGGACTCAGCCCAGAGCCTGCACCGCCGCAGGGTGCAGCACGGAGAACGGCACACTGTCCCATGCCTGGCTGAGAGGCACAGCCAGCTGCTCCTGGGTAGACCGCAGCGTCACAGCCCGTGGCGTGGCCCCACTGAGCCCCTCGTCTGCTTCCCGAGGAAGTCCCGCTGCAGCCACACGTCCCTGGGCTACGTGTGTGAGGGATAGTGGGAGGAGAAGGGTGGGAAGCGCTCGGGCCGCCCCTAGGGCCGCCTGAGTTTTGCTGCAAGGATGGGACACTCCCAGTCACTCTCCTGGTTCCGTCCAGGAAATATCCCACGCGATGGGGATCTGAGAGCCCAGACCACGTCTGCCAGACGTGCTCCCAGGCACTGTGTGGGGATTCATCTCGCTTTCCCTGTCAAATACCATTGATTAGCCCAAAGCCTCACAGCCTCTACCGGCAGGGAGTTCCACAGGTTAACGCAACACAAGCGCCCTCCCGCCCTCCACGGGGCCAGCACACAGACCGGGGGTTCCAATACATGGAGGAGGACCCTACTCCAGGGGCGGTCCTCTATGCAAACATACAACCCGGGGGGGGGAGGAACCGAGGGGGCCCAAGCCACACCACCCCTGTGGTGTCACCTGGGCTCAGGGGTGGGGTGGAAGGCATGAGGTGTGGGGACAGTGGCCGGGCTGTCTGACTGACCCATCCTTTCTTCTGTTCCCTGCAGCGGGACCAACCAGGAGCGGGGGACCCTCCGGTCCGGCAGCAGCAGCACCCCCAGCCGCCCAACCACGGAGGCCCCGCACCCGACACCGGGACCAGCTCCTGCGGCGCCACGTGCAGGCTGTGGAGCGGGTGGAGGCGGCCATCCAGAGGCGCACGGAGGCGGACCTGCAGTGGCGCCAGGGGCCTGGGCCACCTTCCAGGGGCACTGTGCAGTCATGGCAAACTCTATTGCCAGCCTGTCTGCACAGATCGCCCATGCCATTCATTACGGCATGGCCGCGCCCCATGCCCCCGCCATCCCACCCCTAGTAGTGCCCCCGCCCCCTCCTGTTCCTCCCCCTCCTGCAATAGCCCCTCCTGCCCCTGCTTCTGCCCCTCCCGCTCCTGCCCCTGCTCCTGCCCTTCCTGCCCACCTCCCGTTCAGCCTGCCCCAACGCAGTCCACCCCCATGTCCAGGTCCGCCCCGCACGAGCGGTCGCACGGGACACCCCTCCCAGGAGTAGCTCTCCTCCCCGTCCCAGTTCAAGTCTCCTCCCCCTCCCAGTTCAAGGTCTCCTCTCCCTCTCCCCCCTTTGTAAATAAAAACCGAGCACGTGTTTATGTTGAAACCAAACTGTGTTGTTGTGTATTGGGAGGTAAGGGGAGGAGAGGGAGTTGTCCAGGGAAACCGAGGCGACCCTACTCCGGGGCCTGTGAGAACATGTCCGTGAGGGCCTCCCGGATGCGCACCCCATCCTGGTGCGCCTGGTGGCTGGCAGCTGTGTGGGGCTGTTCGTAGGCCTGGCCCTCTGCTGCCAGCCATGCGGGAATGAAGGCCTCCCCGCTCCGCTCCACAATATTGTGGAGCATGCAGCAGGCGGCCACTACCTCCGTTGCATTCCGCTCACCCATCTTGAGCGGGTGAGCAAACAACGGAAGCGGGCTTTAAACGGCGGCGAAGCTCCACTGGATTTCGGGCCCGGTTGAGGCGGATCGTTGAACCGGGCCGGTTCTGGTCCGGCCGCCCGTGTAGGGCCGCATTAGCCAGGGCTTCAGGGGTAGGCGCGTCCCGGCAGCGCAGATGGGCATAGGCACATCCCTGACAGTCAACTCCCGCCGGGAAGTAGGTGCCGCCTCCAGCCTGCGAAACAGTCCGGAGTTGCGCAGGATGCGGGCGTCGTGTGCCCTGCCGGACCAGCCCGTGTAGACGTCCAGGAAGCGGCCCTGGTGGTCCACGACGGCCTGCAGAACGATGGAGCAGTACCCCTTCCTGTTCATGAAATGGGCTGCTCGATGCTCCGGGGCCCGGACGGGGATGTGGGTTGCGTCCAGCGCTCCCCCGCAGTTGGGGAACCCGAGGGCAGCGAAGCCGGCGACGGTAGCGTCCACGTCCCGCAGGCGGATCACTCTGGGGAGCAGGAGGTCGTTGATGGCGCGGATGACCTGCAGAAGGGTGCAGAGAAACACAGGGAACACATCACGTAAGGCAGGGGTGGGTGTGCTCTCCTCGGCCCCCTCCCGTGATTCCTCTGTCCTCACGCACACACACACCACAGCCACCTCGCCCTACACCCCCTCCCCAGCAGGCCTGTGCAAGGGAGGAGGCGGGCGAACCCTGGGTGACCCAGCGTGGAGTCTTGGCTGCCCCTGGGCATGGAGTGTAGCACCCTCCCCACCCCATTCCCCACTCCCCCTGGGACTTACCTCCATCACGACGGCGCCGACGGTGGATCTGCCCACCCCGAATTGGTGTGCCACCGATCGGTAGCTGTCCGGGGTGGCCAGCTTCCAGACTGCAATGGCGACCCTCTTCTTGACGGGGATGGGTGCCCGCAGCCGGGTGGTGGCTCTCTGGAGCGCGGGGGTGAGCCAGGCACAGAGCTCCATGAACGTCCGCTTTCGCATGCAGAAGTTCCGGAGCCATTGCTGGTCCCCCCATTGCCCTAGGACCAGCCAGTCCCACCAGTCGGTGCTGGCGTCCAGTCTCCACACTCGCCTCTGCACCCTGGGGTGGGGGTGCCACAGGGACACCATGGCCTCACTGGTGAGGGGGTCCAAACCGAAGGGCCCCTCCTGGTCCTGGAAGAGGAGGGCACCAACCTGGAGCAGCAGCTGCAGGCACTCCAAAATGTCCGACAGGGGCCAGAGCAGGCACATGGCCACCTGTGGTTCCATGGCACAAGACAGAGGGCTAGGAAAAAAGGCCCTGGCAAAAGCAGTAGGTGGCCAAAGGCAGCGGTGTCCCAAGGTCAGAGGGCAACCACCAAACCTGCTTATGGCTGTCAGTCCCTGCAAGGGGCCCTCTAGCACGGAGCGCAGATAAATGGCTGTCGGGAGATCCTTTAAGCACGTGTCTGAAATGGCGCCAGCCCCGCCCCGGAAAGGGCTGGTGCCCTTGTGCCCTCCATAAAATGGTTCCGGCTTCTGCTTTTTGCGGAAGCGCGCGCCAATGTAGGCGCTTTTCCGCAAAGCGCACCGTTAACGAACTCGCGCCAGTCTAGGCGCTTTTGCGCAAATACTTTTAACGGAAAAACTTTTCCGTTAAAACCATTTGCGCAAAATCATGCCAGTCTAGACGTAGCCCAAATGTATTGGAAATAGCTTAGATAATGCTTTGTTTTTAAGATCAGTTTTTTCTCTGTGTCCTTCTCTCTGTCTCAGTAGCTTCTCCGCTGTTGGGGTTATGCAAATTCAGTTCAGCAACTTCTCTTCACTCTTAGATAGTGCAGTCCAAGCTCCTACCCTGGGTATCAGTGTTACCAGCAGGCTCATAACAAGAATGGGTTACACACTGGTTGAGTTCTGCTCTGACATTCTGCCTTCACTGGGTCACTCCCGATTGACACTGGCTTTCCTGAGTGTGAAATCAGGGCTACAATTTCACCCTATACCCAAAGGTAGGAATTTAAATGAATGCCCTGATTAGACCAGCCTTGAGCTTGCAGGGATGACACCTGAAGCTGACCCTAGCCTCTAAGGAGGGGTGAGCGCCTTTGGACCAAAGAAGGACAGACAGGACAGTTACCGAGATGTCAAAATCACAGACTTAGAAATTTAGATCAACAAGAACAATTCTTTTGCAGGGGCAGTGGGCTGTCCTCTCTGACCCACCAGCATCTCTGCTTCTGGAGAGCATAAGAAAGCAAAAGCAGTAAAAATGCAAATACCAAAAATGCAAAGATACCAAAAGCAGTAAAAATGAAATCATGTTTCTGGCTTGAAGAAAACCAGGCAGTGTTGGAATTATCATAGGGGATGTACGGAAAGCAGAGAGAGAGAGAGAGTGTGTGTGTGGATAGTGTGTGATGGGCAGGATAGCAGGCCATTCAGGCTATGTCTACACTACAGGCTTCTTGCGCAAGAAGCTTTTTGCGGAAGAGATCATACACAAAGAACTTCTTGCACAAGAGCGCGTCCACACTGCAAAAGCACATAGAAAAAAGTGATGTGCTTTTGCGCAAGGGAGCGTCCAGACTCCATGGTCGCTCTCTCGAAAGGAAACTCTTATTGCTATTTACAGAATCACCACCAGGGCACCTGGGCTTTTTTCAATTGCCTCTTTTTGTACAAAACCCTCCTCTTGCTCTTGTGCCAAAAGGAGTTCTTCCGCGTAGAAGGAGGAATACCTACACTGGAAAAAACCCTCTGTTCTTTTTTTTTCCTTGCGCAAAAACGCGCTTCAGGTGTGGATGCGCGGCACGTGTTTGCGGAAAAACTCTGTAGTGTAGACCTAGTCTCAGTATCCAGATCCTAGTGGTATGGAGTCCTGGAACATGGTGAAGTAGGGACTGGACCTCCTGCCTCATGCACAGACCAAAGAGGCATAACAAGGCCTCCTGAGGCAGAAGGTATCTCCAACTCTACAGGGGACCACACTGTAACATTGCCTCTGACACAATCCCCCATCTAGATCATCCCTCTCCCATCAGCAGCCCTACCAGAGCCTCCTGGTGACATCAGCTACTGCCAATACGGGAAAGCACCAAGAGGAAGCGATGTCTGGGTCTCTAATGGGTTGCAACATGCTGAAGTTGTGTGTCCTTTGGTGGAAAAGGTACTCACCTCCTCTCTGCCCCCAGCCAGGTTCTTTGCCTTTCTGCTTCCCTGCACAGGCTGAGCTGCTGCAGGGGTTCCCTGTACCTCCAGATACTCAATGTATAACCTAGTCCAAAGAGGCACTTCTAAAACCTATCACTGTACAGTCTGGCAGCTGGTTTGTACCTGGGTGAGGGGCATCATTGTGTGGCAGGGATGTAAGATATGGGGTAGAGTGCTCATATGGATGGAGGCAGTACTGTGGGGGCAGGGAGTGGCATGGACAGGGAGAGAGGAGCAGTACTGCTGACATTACATTTTCTTTGTGAGTGTTGCTCCAAAGCCGATGCTGGGACCTTTCCTGGCCCTGAGTGGGTCTGTGCTGGGCTTAGGGTCTCTTTAGCCTGGCACGGTGCACAGCTGCAGCCTGTGTGTCACTGCCTTTATGCAGCTTTGTTTCCAACTGTTGTTGTGTGAGGTATCTTCAGGCCTGTCACCGGTGGGAAGAACCACTGCGCTTTGCTCCTCAGTTGGTTCAATCTCCCATCATCCCCTGAAACCCTGCCCTCACTCTCCTTCCCCATCCCAGGCTGCCCATGTCTTCTCCACGCTCCCCAGTCACCTCTCACGCTGCCAACGTATCTTCCTCTGCACAGGTGAGGTGCCTGCTGTCACACCTGCTCCCTTGGCTGGAGGGAACCAGGGACTCTGTCTCACGGGTAAGAAATTTCACACACGTAATGGCAAATGCCAGGGCACCGGTGCTGCTGCTCTTCTTGGTGCACCCATAGACACCGTGTGCAGCTTCAGGAACAACTCGCAAAGTTAGAAGTGTGCACATTGTACAATGAGAGTGTGTAATTTTGGGACGTGATGGCTGTAGCCTTGAAATAAAAGTAAATGTTGTAATGTAGTGTCACACCACTGTTGGTTTATAGAATCCTAAGATTGGAAGAGATGTCAGGAGCTCACCGAGTCCAACCCCCTGCCCAAAGCAGGACCAACCCCAACTAAATTATCCCAGCCAGGTCTTGGTCACGCTGGGACATAAAAACCTCCAGGAATGAAGATTCCACCACCTGCCTAGGGAGCCCATTCTAGTGCTACCACCCACCTAGGGAAATAGGTTTTCCTAATATCCATCTTAAACCTCCCCCACCTTGGTTAGCTTCCTATGCAGACTTCTCTAGACTTGGCTAGGACCTAAATAATCTTAGGCCAGCTCCGAATGTTGCCACCTCACTGCTCATGCCCTTTCTAGATTGTTAATAATTGTAAAGTATATACCATTTATATAATTATAAAATGTAATTATAATACTATTTATAATTATAATAGTGATTATAAAATGTGTAACACCCCCCAACACACACACGCTCACTCACTCTGCTTCTCTCTTCACAGGCACCTTAGGCATTTCTGAACACGATCGACACATCGGTCACCTCATGGCAGCTTTCAACAAAACCTCCTCTGGCCCTTCAACGTTCATCCTAACGGGCGTCCCTGGCCTGGAAACTGCCCACGCCTGGATTTCCATCCCTTTTGCTACCTTCTACGTTATCAGCCTGTTGGGAAATTTCACAGTTCTCTTTGTTGTGCCAAAAGAGCAGACCCTGCACAAGCCGATGTACCTGCTGCTCTGCATGCTGGCGCTCACGGATATCACCATCTCTACCGCCGTTGTGCCCAAGGCCCTGTGTATATTCTGGTTTAATTTGAAAGGCATTACTATGGCTGGCTGCCTCACTCAAACATTCTTCCTTCACACGGTTTCTATTATTCATTCAGCCGTCCTCTTGATCATGGCCTTCGATCGCTACGTGGCCATATGTAAACCTCTGAGATACACCACCATCCTCACCAACGCACGAATAGCCAAGCTCGGGCTAGTGGGTTTGATAAGAGCTATTCTCTTCATTCTGCCTACGCCCCTACTCCTGAGCCGGCTGCCGTTCTGTGACAACTACATTATTCCCCACACATTCTGTGAGCACATAGCAGTAGCAAAGATCTCCTGTGGGGACACCACAATCTACAGAACATATAGCTTGGTAATACCATTTATGGTCATTGGGATAGACGTGACACTTATTGTCCTGTCCTATGGTCTGATTATCAGGGCTGTCCTCAGAATCTCCTCCAAGGAGTCTCACCAGAAAGCCCTCAGCACCTGCACAGCCCACATCTGGGTGATGTTGACATCTTATGCTTCCAGCCTCTTCTCCAACCTTACACACCGGTATGGTCAGGGCATTGCTCCCCATGTTCACATCATCTTGGCCAACCTCTATGTTCTCCTTCCCCCCATGCTCAACCCCATCATTTACGGGGTCAAAACCAAAGAGCTTCGTGACAAAATGGGCCAATACATCTACAGAATGTGCTCGCCTGGGCCCACTGACTTTAAACCTATGAGACAGGTTGGGGTATCTCCTCATTAATGAAGGGTGCAATTTCCCAGTCTGGCTGAGATCAGCATTGTGGAAGTTCACAGTCTGGGAAGGTCCTCACATCTCCTGTCTTATCACTCCATCACCAAGCACTGCTTTCTGTCACGGAGTTCCCTCACTTGACTACTCCTGATCTATTTCAGTGTCACCTATCAGGTTCCAAGCCCCACACATCCTGCCCCTCCTGCTTTCCTTGACTTCCAGACCATCAGAAGACACTACAGCTTTCTGACCCAAGGTGATTTTCTATTAGACCCTGTGTGAAGAATGTTCTCTCTCTGTTGGACCAACTCAAGCTTTCCTTTCAGATAGGGAAAGGCAAACAAAGAAGCTAGAATGCTAAAGTTCTTTATTACAGCTGTAGTGAGCCGGTGAACTAAATGTACCTGATTTATCTACACCCAATTCTTCAGGAATCCTGGAAGATAAACCATCTATTTCCTTTGAAAAGTGCTAATACAGACATGTTACTGAAGGAATAGAGGGCATTGCACTAGAGACTGCTGGTGACATTTATGAAACTGTTTTTGATTACTGGACTGCTGCGTTCAACTATAACTCCAAAGTGATGTTAAATAGCTACCACTTTGCACAGCTGATTTTGGAGTCACTTCTCAGCTGGAAATTTCAAAAGGCACCCTAATGTTTTCCACTGCTGAAGAGTTCAAAAGTAGGTGTTGAGATTTCACGTTGGCGTGTTTGAAACACGTGAAAAAAAACCTGTGTCCAGCTACCTTCCAGGAGATAGAATTGCTTGCAATAGTAAATCCTTCTATTGTCCTCAGACTGTCAGTATCTAGAAATCTCATTTGCACCATTGTTTTATGAAGTCCGTTGACAGTTTCAGCAGCACTAGAGAGTCTGGGCTGTGGTTCACTGGCCCGATACTCAGGGCAACTGAGTGGGGGTTGAAGATCTTGACCGCAAGGATCTTGAGTGAATGTGGCTCATTTGCTCTTTTATTGATGTCACTCATTTTTAGCCACCTGGCAGCTGAAAGATTAAAACTGCTCATCAAGCAGCAAAAGGAACTTACAGGCAATGACAAAATCTGTTGTGAAAAGATTGCAGCAATGGAAGAAATAATAGTACTGCTCATTGATGATGGATGACCAACAGCGATTGAGACTGCTATAACTAAATAAATACAAAATATGGACATTGACGACTATCATTCAATGCGTTTAGATATAAAGAGAATGATGTTGTTATTGGTTTCACTGCTCCAGGCATTTTGGGGGACTTTGGGGCTATTTTTAACACTGATACATCATGTTCTGTTTGAAATATCTGCCATCCATCCATCCATCCATCAGGATGCAAGTACTAGTATTGGGGGTTTGAATGTGAACTGGACTTTTTTCATCCCATAGTTTCGTTGCTAACGTGTACGAACTAAAGCTGTATAAAAAAAATCAAGTCTGTACTTGGTATTGAACAAAAGCTGTAATTTCCTATTTGATGTTGTCAAGGCTGTGCCACACTCTGGCACTCCAAGTGCAAACAGTGAAGGCCCGCAAGAGACATTGAAAATTAGCTTGCCTCTATAGGCTTTTGCCTTAAAATCTCCCGAAGGTCAGATTCCCTGACTCTGGGAGATAGGGCTACCACCAAGTAAAAAACGAACAAAAGAAAAAAATAACCCACACACTTTCATCTTGAATCCAGGAAGAAAGCACTCCGAACTTCTTCCAAAGGGGTACACCAAGTTCCTTTACCTCAAAAGAGCGTGAAAAAAATAAATAAATAAAACAAACTGCAGTCTGTTAGCTGACCTCTCAGTCTTAAGCATGCATGCACAGACCTCCTGTTACCCTACAGGACACAAGAATCAAATCATCGCCTTAAAAAAGGTGATTTTATTAACAAATCAAAAAGGTATACTAGGTAAATCATACATGGTTGATAGGTGTTTTATTGTAACTGCAAAAAGAAAATTCAAACAGAATTTCATCCCTGGGATACAGCTTAAAATTACAGCATGGATTTAGCACACACAAGTTTAATCAAAACAAAGAAAATAACCTGATCGCATCAAAGTGGACATTATCTATTCCCTATCACATATCTGTGCTTCAAGGTCCAGTCCATTCCCATGCCCAGTATTCTTCGTAGATATGGTAGTCCTTCCTGGTTCCATTCATCTTGTTCCCCCAGCTCCTGGCTTGAACTCACACAAAGAAAAAAAGCAGGCAGGTACCCCTTTTAATTCACATCTCAGTACTTTCTTCTCATTGGTTCTCCTGGCTCCTTGACAGCACTTTCTAGCTACCTGGGTTTAAACCTTTTGGTTCCTGAATGCTGGGCTGTTCAAAAAAGGCCAGTACTCCTCCTATCTATCACAGATGTATAGAGCAATGTGTTAATGGAAAATAAACCCCTTGTGCCAACAAACAGACTGGATGACTCCGGGGTTAGTTTGTAAGTGACTGCCGGCAGCAGAGCTTAGAGGCTGGAAAAGACAGGAACCAGGATGGGAGGTAGTGCAGTCAGCCCCATGTAGGGGTGCTTGGGCTGAGCTACAGCGAGAAGCTACAGGGGAAAAGGTAGGACAGCGGTTGCTTGCCCTGTCACAAACCAACCATCTAGATTCACTGTCAATGAAGTGTGGTCCTATCACCCTGGGTCACTGCCTATTGTTACACTAGCATGTGTATGCCCCTGACAACGGGCACAACTCCATGAATGGCAGGACTTCCCATTCCTCCCCGGCCCCATCAGCTGGCCAACACACGTCCCTCTGAGTTGCCATTTTATACACCAAGGCTCTGTCTACACTGGGCCACTTATTCCGGAAAATCAGCCGCTTTTCCAGAATAAGCTGCGAGCTGTCTACACTGGCCGCTTGCTTTTCCGGAAAAGCAATGACGATCTACTGTATGAAATCAGCCGCTTTTCCGAAAGCTATGCCGCTCCCGCTCGGGCAAAGTCCTTTTTCCGGAAAAGCTTTTCCGAAAAGGGCCAGTGTAGACAGCTTTTCGGAAAAGCAGAAGAAAGCGGAAAAAGCGGGTCGCCACGAGACCCGTAGGAGCCCTGGACTTCCTGGTAGGGAGGCTGCTGGGCGCACGTGGCAGGAGCGCGTCGCAGACCCTGCAGCCTTAGCTCTGCCACGTGCCGCTGTGCTGCCCAGCCAACCCATCTCACCGCACTATGGCAGCTCCAGGTGGTGAGCCCCCTGCACCCCCAGCACAGGAGGCCCCCAGGGGCATAAGCGGCGGGCCCCATCCTGGACCCCCAAGGAGCTGGAGACCCTCCTGGACTTATGGCAGGAGGAGGAGGGTCTCCACGACCTGCACTCCAGGCGCCGGAATGTCGACGCCTATACGAGAATGGCCGACAACCTGGCGCAGCAGGGACACCCCGCCCGGAATTGTGAGCAGGTCCGCTCCAAAGTTAAGGAGCTGCGGCTGGGGTACGTCCGGGCCAGCAAGGGCAGGGGGGCAGGCCCAGACAGCTGCCCGTATTACGACCGGCTGCGCCTTTCTGGGCCAGCCAGCCCGCAAGCCCGGACGTCCTGTGGACACCTGCCAGCGCCCCCATCAGTCGACCCACCGAGCAGGGGGGAGAGGACAGCAGCAGCGCGTCCGGCGCAGAGGAGGCCACCACCCAGCAGGCCCCCTCCAGCAGCTCCTCCGAGGCCGAGGCCGGGAGAGAACCCACTGGTGAGTCTTTGCAGTTTGCACTCCCAAAGGCGGGGCGGAGGCGGGAGCCAGGTGCCCAGAGGGAGGAGGGGGTAGAGCATGTCACTCAGGCCACGTGAACTGCACGCTGCGTCGCATGAGGCAGCAAGCAGCACGTGCAACCTCGTGCAGCCTGGCGACTGAGCGGCACGTGGCCGCGGCAGGCAGCTGCAGGGCACGCCTGGGACCGTGCTGTTCACACACATTCGGCGGGACCAGGGGGAAGGGTGGATGCTGGCTGGAACCGGCCAGGGCCCCAGGGACTCAGCCCAGAGCCCCTCACCTCCGCCAAGGGTGCAGCACGGAGAACAGCACACTGTCCCATGCCTGGCTGTGAGGCACAGCCAGCTGCTCCTGGGAAAACCGCAGCGTCACAGTCCCTCGCCTGCTCCCGGTGCCTTGGCTGGTTCCCGAGGAAGTCCCCACTGTGGCCGCACATGTCCCTGGGCTACCGGCCTTGCGGGAGGATAGTGGGAGGACAAGGGCCCTGAGTTTTGCTGCAAGGATGGGATACCCCACCCAGTCACGCTTCTCGTTACGTCCAGGAGATATCCCACGCGAGGATCTGAGAGCCCAGACCGCCTCTGCCAGATGCTCCCAGGCACTGCGTGGGGATGCATCTCGCTCCTGTCAAACACCAGCGATTAGCCCAAAGCTTTTCACAGTCTCCACCAGCAGGGAGTTCCACAGGTGCAGCACAAGCACCCTCCGCCCTCCACGGGGCCAGGATACAGACCGGTGCTTACAATACTGGAGGGGACCCTACTCCAGGGGCGGTCCTCCTTGCCAACATACAACACGGGGGCAGGAGGGAAACCGAGTGGGCCCAAGCCACACAACTGTGGGGTCACCTCGGCTCAGGGGTGGAGGGCATGAGATGTGGGGACAGTGGACGGCCTGCCCGACCCAGCACCAGACCCGACACTGCGGCAGCAGCGGCACCCCCAGCTGGCCAACCTCGGAGGCACAGGCGGCGGCAGAGAGACCAGCTTCTGCGCGCCGCGCGTGCGCGCCGTGGAGGCAATCCAGGCCTCCATCGCTGAGAGGGTGCAGGGGACCTGCAGTGGCGGCAGGAGGGCTGGGCTGCCTTCCTCAGCGAGTGCAGAGGGATGCGCCGCGACCATGGACATGCTCACGGCACATTTAGTCCATGCCATTCATTATGGCATGGCCGGACCCCATGCCCCCGCCATCCCTCCCGGAGCACAGCCCATGCCCCCTCCTATCCCTGCTCCTGCCCCTGTTCCTGCTCCTGCTCCTGCCCCTGCTCCTGCCCTGCTCCTGCCCCTGCTCCTGCCAGCGTGTGCCCCTGCCTGCAGTCCTGCCATCCATCCCAGTAACTGCCCCGTCCCAGTTGAAGGTCCCCTCCCCCCCTTGTAAATAAACAGTTTTCTATTTTTCTGTTCATTCCTGTGTTGGTTATCGTGTTACTCTAGTAACTGTAGGAAATGATGTGAGATGCCAATTAGCCACTTAAATTTAACAGGGTTACAAACTGCAGACAACAAAATCTGTACTCTATCACTGGGGGCCCTTTTAAGTGCTCATTGGTTTGTGGCGCATAAATAAATACTGAGACTTTTCAGTAAAATGTAAACCACAAACTATATTTACATAGCTCACAAACAAGCAAGAATGGTTAAAAGATGCACACTACAGATAATTAAACATAGTCTAGGCGCAGGGAGGACAATTGGGTAGTGTTGCTGGCCACCTCAATCCTTTGGTCCTTCCGGGCCTCGGGAGAGGAACAGCCAGGAGATTCCCTCGAAGACAACTGGAATCAGGTACGCTGACTTGAGCCTTCTGCACGAACCCCGAATCCTCTTCCCTGTTCTTCGGGACAGGCGATGGTGGCCTAAACCCTAGCCTAAACTAAAAAGAAAAACCCTAACTACGTCCGACGCACCCGACGAACAGTCACGATGACGGCCGATGTGCTTTGAACCGACGCTTTACAATTGGGGGGAGGTAAGGAGAGGGTAGGGGGAAGGGTAGGGGATGGGAGGGAGTAGTCTGGGGAAACCCAGGCGACCCTACTACGGGGCTTGGGCAAACATTTCCACCAGGGCCTCTCTGATGCGCACCCCATCCTGGCGCGCCTGGCGGACGGCAGCTGTTTGGGGCTGTTCGAACGTCTGTGCCTCGGCTGCCATCCATGCAGGGAGGAAGGCCTCCCCACTGCGCTCCACAATGGACCTCCTTGAGGTTTGGGGGGAGACCCTCAATGTCCATGATCTCCGCACCAGTCGGAGGAATGCCGCCGTCTATGGCCGCATAGGGGCCACCATGGCCCGCAAGGGACACAGGTTCACCCAGGAGCAGGTGCACCTGAAGGTGAAGGAGCTGCGGCAGGCCTACACCAGGGCCACCGGGGCGGCGCCGCAGCAGGGGCTGCCACCTGCCCCTACTTCCCCACCCTCGACCGAATCCTGGGGGGCCGGGCGGTCAGCACCAGCCCGGGAGGCAGCGAGCCAGGAGCTGAGGGCCCTGACCAGGGCGCACCGGAGGGGCCACCACCAGCTGTCCTGGCACCAGAGTCGGCAGGGTCGTCTAGGGAGGCCATACCAGGTAAGTGCCAGCACTGTTCCTCCTCCCACTCCTGCCCCCCCTTCCACCTCAACCTCCACACCAGCTCCCTCCTCCAAGTTTTCCCCCTCCCCTCTTCCACCACCCTTCCTAATCTCCCCAGAGTTTCATCCTCCCCAGTTTTGTTAAATAAACAGAGTTCATATTTTTGAGACAAAAGTGCATTTTATTTGACATCAGGAAGGGGGGGGGCTAGGGAAGGGTAAGTGGAAGGAGGAGAGGGAGGAATGGGGCACGAGCCCCCGGTGGGGCAGACCGGGGAGACTGTTAGCGCTCCTCAGGCTGGAAGCTCTCCCGCCTGACAGCCCCTCGATGGTCCTCCGGATGGCAGCCTGCAGACAGTGCAGCCAGGCTGCCGGCAACGTGTCCACGAGACGCAGCACAGTCCCCGGGGGCAGGTCTGGTTCCATGTTGCAGAGTGCCGTGGTGTTCCGAGTGAGGGCAACCAGAGCACTCCGAGACACAAATGCTTTGCTGTCCCTCAGCGAGGTAGACCAGCAAGCAGAGAAACCTGAGAACTGTCTGTCCGGGATGGGGGGGTCGGGTCCCTTTAAGCACAGACCTTGGATAGCCTGAGGCAACAGACCCACACGCTAAGTCCAACCCTGTTGCCCTGCCGGCACTGGTTCCGGCCAGCCTTACCTTCGATTCAGGGTCCACTCAATGTGGAATCGCTATTTCGATTTAGTCTTTGTGTATAGCTGTGTTATTTCAAATTAGCTTATTTCAAATTAACTAAGTTGAAATAAGTTAATTCGAAATAGAACTGTAGTGTAGACATACCCTTACATTCATAACTATGATGTAGCTTATCACTATGAGGGTATGTCTACACTACAAAGTTAATTCGAACTAACAGCCTTTAGTTCGAATTAACTTTAATAGGCGCTACACATGCAAACCGCTAGTTCGAATTTAAATCGAACTAGCGGAGCGCTTTAATCCGAACTAGGTAAACCTCATTCTACGAGGACTAACGCCTAGTTCGAATTAAGTAGTTCGAATTAAGGGCTGTGTAGCCACTTAATTCGAACTAGTTGGAGGCTAGCCCTTCCCAGGTTGCCCTGGTGGCCACTCTGGGCCAAACCAGGAAAACTCCTCTCCTCTCCCCCAGCCCTGGGGTCCTTAAAGGGGTAGACTCTGGCCAGACGGCACTTGCCAGAGACAGCCCTACCAGCAGTCTCTGCCACTGACCCAGTGGCCCCAGGATGAGCCAGGGAGCCAGTGACAGCCAGCCGTCCCCGGCCCAGTCCCCTAGTACCCAGGGGCCAGCCAGGGCCGTGGGCGCGCGTCCTCCTGGACTGGTGCGGAGGTCATGGACCTCATTGAGGTTTGGGGGCCAGCCCCCAATCTCCATGATCTCTGCACTAGGTGGAGGAACGTGGCCGTCTATGGCTGCATAGCGGCCACCATGGCCCGAAAGGGACACAGGCACACCCAGGAGCAGGTGCACCTGAAAGTTAAACAGCTGCGGCAGGCGTATGCCAGGGCCACCAGGGGCAGCGCCGCAGCAGGGGCTGCCACCTGCCCCTACTTCTCTGCCCTCGACCGACTCTTGGGGGGCAGGGCGGTCCACGCGAGCCCGGGAGGCAGCGAGCCAGGACCGGAGGGCCCTGACCCGGGTGCTCTGGAGGGGCCACCGCAAGCAGTTCCAGCACCGGAGTCGGCAGGGTCATCCGGGGAGGCCATACCGGGTAAGTGCCAGCACTGTCCCCTGCCCGGGGAGGAGACAGAGAGGGAGACCGGGGACCGCGCGCATGGGCCATGCCTCCCACGGATCATGCAGCCACCTGTGCACGTGCGAGCCCGAGCCATGCCACCCTTGGGCTCCAGCTGCATGACACCCAGGGGCCGTGGCCCAATAGGCACATGTATGTGTGAAGAGACCTGACATGCTCCCGACCCCAGGGCGGGACCCAGCAGGATGCTCTCCCTTCACACGCCCCCTCTACACAGAGGCAGGGGACATGTCCCCCCCGTCCCGGCCACACTATACATGGCACAGGGACATGGGTGCGGTCTTGGGGCAGCTCCCAGTCCCAGGGAGAGCCAGACATCCTGACCACGGCCTCTGTACAAGCACAACGGCTCTGACGGTGCAGGGCACAGTCGCCCTCACGTCGCCCGGGGGGGGGCTGCTGGGCATCATCCACTGACCACACCACTTCTCTTCTTTCTCTACAGCTGCACCAGCTGCTCGTGCAGGGCGCACCACCCCACCCGGGACATGCTCCTGCACCCGCGGCCTGCTCCGGACCACCAGCACGCGGCAGGAATACCGGGATCCGCACCTGGGGGCCCTGCGAGCCCTGCACCGCACCGTGGAGGCCTGGATGCGGGCAGACCTGCAGCTTTGCTGGGAGCAGCTGGCTGAGGACCGAGCCAGAAACGCAAACCTGCAGAGCATGGTGCCCTGTGCCAGTCCTGCGCTGGCTGCCCCCCCAGCTACCGTCCATCCTCCCACTCCTGACAAATATCCTGAGAGGTGGTTTATTTATAAGTTGTAGGTATGTCTGGAAGAAAGTTGAGTGGTGCTCAGTGCAGGAAAGGACTAGCGGAAGAAAAGGAAGAAGTCAGTAAATCCAGTAAATTATTGGAGTGTTTTTTTTAAAAGGCAAAATGTGATGAGCAACAACTACACCATTCACCAGAAGATGTTACAGATGTTCACACTGAACAACTGACCACTGAGAATGATAACAGGAATGGTGAAAATCAAAACAGTTCACAAAAAAGAGTGGAGAGTAACGACAAAGCTAAATTAGAAGAAATGGAATTGTCTGATGTTAAGAAAAATGATATTGTTGCTCATAATCTAATCCCTGCTGTTCTTCAGTTCAATTACGTCGGTTATTTGGACTTTGATAATACATCACATCTCCCTATCATCTCACAAAGCCTTCGGACAGATGGTTAGAGGTGGGTCACAGACATTCCAAAATAAAAAAGGTCAGTTTACTAAAAAGGATGGTCGTTCGATGACACAGTGTTGGTTCACACGTTGGCTTACTAATGGAAAAGAAGAGGAGGTGAATTGGAGTTGGCTGCTTTATTCACCTGTAACTAAAGCAGCATATTTTTGTTGCCTATTGTTCTCCTCTTCCAGTTCCAATTCCAGATCTTTATTCAAATTACAGCTGGGTTTAGTCATTGGAAGAAGATAAAGTAAAAATTCCAGAACACAGTCTTAGCCATCACCAATCATTCAGTATGTGGAAGGAAACAGAGCAAAGATTGATAAGAGGGCGAACATTAGATGCAGCACTCGAAGCGGAACTTCAATCGACAAACATACGATGGCGAGAAGTCCTGAAGCGAGTACTCAGCTGCATCAAATATCTAGTCACCCAGAAGTTGGCATTTCATGGGCATCAGGAGAATGTTGAAGATGCAGGTGATAATGCGGGAAACTTTTTTAACCTGCTTAAATTGAGGGCACAATATGACCCACTGCTAAACGTACATTTTGAGTATGCTCGAAAGAATCCTGGATCCATGTCGTATTCATCCCTAGAGATTAAAAATGAATTCATTGGCATTTTAGCATCACTGGCTCAGTGACATTAGAATAAATAAATATTACGGCATTTTGTTTGATTCCATTCCAATTTAGGGCACAGGGAACAAATGTCACAGGCTGTGAGATATATTGATATAAATTACGAGAGCAGGGAGGTTATTTTAAATAATCTTTTGTAGGTTTTATCCAAATACACCAGAAAGACGCCGGTACCATTGCAAATATAATTTTGGAAAAATTAGAATCAGATGGCATCCCTCAGCCCTGCGTCCCACAGAATTGCAATCATAACGCGGCTGTTATGTCTGGGCATATATCTGGTATCCAGCAAGGCTGTGTCTAGACTGGCCACTTTTTCCGGAAAATCAGCCGCTTTTCCGGAAAAACTTGCCAGCTGTCTACACTGGCCACTTGATTTTCCGCAAAAGCACTGACGATCTACTGTCCGAAATCAGTGCTTCTTCCGGAAAAGGTTTGACGCTCCCGTTAGGGCAAAAGTCCTTTTTGCGAAAAACTGTTGCACAAAAGGGCCAGTGTAGACAGCCAGCTAAGACTTCTGCGCAAAAGCAGGCTAAACGGAAAAAAGTGGTTTGGACGCTGGGAGACCCAGTAGGAGCCCTGGACTTCCTGGTAACCCAAGCTCTTAAAGTAGCCGCAGGCTGCTGAGCGCACGTGGCAGGAGCGTGCCTCAGACCTCTGGCCTGAGGTCTGCCACGGTACCCCTGGTGTGCCCAGCAGCCACCTCGCAGCTCAGCATGGCAGCTCCGGGCGCTCAGCCACCCGCACCCCCAGCGCAGGAGGCCCCCAGGGGCCAGAAAAGAAGAGCCCCATCGTGGTCCTCGGTGGAGCTGGAGACCCTCCTGGACCTGTGGGAGGAGGAGGAGGGCCTCCACGACACCCGGTCCCAGCGCCGCAACGCCGACATCTTTGGCCGCATGGCCCAGGCGCTAGCCCAGCAGGGCCATCCAGCCCGGAACCTGGAACAGGTCCAGGCTAAAGTCAAAGAACTTCACCTGGGCTATGTGAAGGCCAGCAAGGGCCGGGGGGCAGGACCAGACACCTGCCCCCACTATGACCGGCTGCACACCATCCTGGGCCAGCCAGCCCCGCAAGACCCGGACGTGCCTGTCAACAGCAGCGTGCGCTCCCCCGTCACCAGGACCACCGAGGCAGGGGAAGGAGATGACAGCAGTGCATCAGAGGATGAGGCCAGCACTGCCACCCAGCAGGCCCCCTCCAGCAGCCCTGACGATTCCCGCGCATCCTCCGAGGCCAGGGAAGGATCCACAAGTGAGTCTTGCAGTTTGCACTCACAAGGGCGGGGGGCGAGCCAGGCGCCCGGAGGTGGGTGGGGGAGAGCATGTCACTCAGGCCCCTAGGGCCGCCTGAGTTTTGCTGCAAGGATGGGACATCCCCCCAGTTACTCTCCTGGTTCCGTCCAGGAGATATCCCATGCGATGGGGATCTGAGAGCCCAGACCACCTCTGCCAGATGTGCTCCCAGGCACTGTGTGGGGATGCATCTCGCTCCTTGTCAAACACCAGTGATTAGCCCAAAGCCTCACAGCCTCCACCGGCAGGGAGTTCCACAGGTTAACGCAACACAAGTGCCCTCCCGCCCTCCACGGGACCAGGACACAGACCGGTGGTTACAATACATGGAGGAGGACCCTACTCCAGGGGCGGTCCTCCTTGCAAACATACAACACGGGTCGGGGCAGGGGGGGGAACCGAGTGGGCCCAAGCCACACTACTGTGGTGTCACCTGGGCTCAGGGGTGGAGGGCATGAGATGTGGGGACAGTGGCCAGCATGCCTGACTGACCCATCCTTTCTTCTCTTCCCTACAGCGGGACCAAGCACAAGCCGGGGACCCTCCAGTCCGGCAGCAGCGGCACCCCCAGCTGCCCAACCATGGAGGCAGAGGCTCCGCCACCGGGACCAGCTCCTTCGGCGCCATGTGGAGGCCGTCGAGCGCATTGAGGCTGCGATTAGGCAACGCATCGAGGAGGACCTGCAGTGGCGCCAGGAGGCCTGGGCCGCCTTCCAGGCCCAGTGCACCAGGATGGCTGACTCCATCGCCACCCTCACTGCCCACATAGCCCATGCCATCCATTATGGCATGGCCTTACCCCATGCCCCCGCCACCCCTCCTACCCCTGCAATGCCTCCTCCTGCCGCTCCTGCAATAGCCCCTCCTGCCCACCTCCCCGTGCAGCCTGCCCCAATGCGGCCTGCCCCCCATGTCCAGGTCTGCCCCCGCAGGAGTGCTCGCAGGGGCCACCCCTCCCAGGAGTAGCCCGTCCCCCTCCCAGTTGAAGGTCTCCTCCCCCTCTCCCCCCTTGTAAATAAAAACATACAAGTTTTTCAGTTGAAAACAAAACTGTGTTGGTTATTGTGTTACTCGAGGTAACTGTAATAAATGATTTGAGATGCCAATTAGCCAACTAAATTTAAGAGGATTACAAAATGCGGACACCAAATTCTGTATCTATCACTGGTCGTTCCTTTAAGTGGTCATTGGTTTGTGGCGCATAAATAAATACTGATACTTTTAAGTAAAATTTAAACCACAACTATATTAACATAGATAACAAACAAGCAAGAAAGGTTAAAAAACGCACACAAAAGAATATGTACATAGTCTAGATGCAGGGACGATTGTAGTGTTGCTGGCAACCTCAATCCTTTGGTCCTTCCGGGCCTTGGGAGAGGAACAGCCAGGAGATCCCTCGAAGACGACTGGAATCGGGTACGCTGACTTGAGCCTTCCGCACGAACCACGAATCCTCTTCCTGTTCTTCGGGACAGCTCGGACAGGCGATGGTGGCCTAAACCCTAGCCTAAATTAAAAAAAAACCCTAGCTACGTCCGACGCATCCGACGAACATTCACGATGACGGCTGATGTGTTTGGAACCGACGCTTTACAACTGGGGGGAGGTAAGGGGAGGGCAGGGGGAAAGGTAGGGGATGGGAGGGAGTTGTATGGGGAGACCGAGGCGACCCTACTGTGGGGCTTGTGCGAACATGCCCGTCAGGGCCTCTTGGCTGCGCACCCCATCCTGGTATGCCTGTCGGATGGCAGCTATGTGGGGCTGTGCAAACGTCTGTGCCTCGGCTGCCATCCATGCAGGGAGGAAAGCCTCCCCACTCCGCTCCACAATGTTGTGGAGCACGCAGCACGCGGCCGGTACCTCTGTTGCATTCCACTCACCCATCTCGAGACGGGTGAGCAAACAACGGAAGCGGGCCTTTAAGCGGCCGAAGGCGCACTCCACCTGATTTCGGGCCCGGTTGAGGCAGTCGTTGAACCGGGCCTGGTTCTGGTTCGGCCGCCCCGTGTAGGGCCGCATTAGCCAGGGCATCAGGGGGTAGGCCACGTCCCCGATGACGCAGATGGGCATAGGCACATCCCCGACAGCCAACTCCCGCCGGGGGAAGTAGGTGCCCGCCTCCAGCCTGCGAAACAGTCCGGAGTTACGGAGGATGCGGGCGTCGTGTACCCCGCCGGACCAGCCCGCGTAGACATCCAGGAAGCGGCCCCGGTGGTCCACAAGGGCCTGGAGAACAATAGAGCAGTACCCCTTCCTGTTCGTGAAATGGGCTGCTCAATGCCCCGGGGCCCGGATGGGGATGTGGGTTGCGTCCAGGGCTCCCCCGCAGTTGGGGAACCCGAGGGCAGCGAAGCCGGCCAGCGTAGCGTCCACGTCGCACAGGCGGATCACTCTCAGGAGCAGGACATCATTGATGGCGTGGACGACCTGCAGAAGGGTGCAGAGAAACACAAAGGAACACATCACATAAGGCAGGGGTGAGTGTGTGCTCCCTTGGGCCCCCCCTCCGTGATTCCCTCTGTCCTCACGCACGCGCACACGCACACCAGGGCCCCCTCGCCCCACGGACCCCCCCCCCCCACCAGCAGGCCTGTGCAAGGGAGGGACGGCCCAAACCCCTGGGTGACCCAGCCTGGAGTCTTGGCTGCCCCTGGGCATAGAGTGCAGCACCCTCCCCCCACCCCACTCCCCCTGGGACTTACCTCCATGACAATCACACTGACGGTGGATCTTCCCACCCCGAATTGCTGTGCCACCGATCGGTAGCTGTCCG
Source organism: Rafetus swinhoei (assembly GCA_019425775.1). NCBI lineage: Eukaryota > Metazoa > Chordata > Testudines > Trionychidae > Rafetus > Rafetus swinhoei. The sequence continues at coordinate 9,137,525 of CM033437.1, read as the reverse complement.
GGGTGGCCAGCTTCCATAGCGCGATGGCGACCCTCTTGTTCATGGGGATGGGTGCACGCAGCTGGGTGGTGGCTCTCTGGAGCGCGGGGGTGAGCCAGGCACACAGCTCCAGGAACGTCCGCTTTCGCATGCGGAAATTCAGGAGCCATTGCTGGTCGTCCCATTGCCCAAGGACCAGCCAGTCCCACCAGTCTGTACTGGTGTCCAGTCTCCAGAGTGGCCTCTCCTCGGTGGGGTGGGGATGCCACAGGGAATCCATGGCCTCCCTGATGAGGGAGTCCAAGGCGATCTGCGCCTCCTGGTCCTGGAACACGAGGGCACCAGCTGCAGGCCTCGAAAATGGCCAACAGGGGCCAGAGCAGGCACATGGCCACCCGTGGCTCCATAGCAGACAAAGCAAGGCACAAGAAACGAAAACCAGGAAAAAGCACTAGGGGGCAAAAGGCAGTGGTGTCCAAAAGGCAGAGGGCAACCACCAAACCTGCTATGGCTGTCAGTCCCTGCAAGAGGTCCTAACGCACAGAGCAGGAGACAAACGGCTGTCCGGCGAGACCCCTTTAAGCACATGTCTGAACGGAGCTCCAGCCCCGCCCCCAGAAAGGGCTGGTGCCCTTTTGCCCTCTTCAAAATGGTTCCGGGCTTCTGCTTTTGCGCAAAAGCGCGCGCCGCCAATCTAGATGCACTTTTGCACAAAAGCGCATTGTTCTAACGATAACTCCGGGACCAATCTAGACGCTCTTTTGCGGAAATACTTTAAACGGAAAACCTTTTCCGTTAAAAGTATTTCCGGAAAATCATGCCAGTCTAGACACAGCCCGAAAAATTATTGAAAAGAATCACCGAGCATTATTTATAAATTGTGATAACCATAGTTAAAATTTGTCAGGAGTGCACGCTGCCAGTCAGGAACCAATCGTTATGATATTTTTCAGTACGATTGAGGGCATAAACCTATTTTTTGCAAAATCTACCCTTAGATAGGAAGAATTAAAAAAGACTTAAAATCACGCTTAAGCGTGAGTCTGATACGCAACATAGTCGTAGAGTGGAGGCTGTAAAGGCGATTCACGAATGCATTGATGACATGGTAGATTGTATTCTCAGATAATTGTTCGAGACAAACACAACTCAAGAAACAAGAGGTGATGCGTTTGTTACAAAACATTGACGTTTAACTTCCTGGTTCTTCTCCCCTTTTGGCATAATGTACTTATAAAAATCGATGAAGTACAAAAACAGTTAAAGATCCAAACATGAATTTTCATGAAGCTTCTTTGGATCTTCAATCTCTTCAGGTGGAGTTTGCAACAATACGTGATGATTTGTGCCAGGAGTCAATTGAGGAAGATCAGAACAGACGCGATTTGTGGGGGGTGGAAATTTAAATGAGGATCCAACGAAGGCGATGGATGCCAGGAGAACTAGAACAAGACACTGGCCTCTCAAGAGAGGAAGAAATTATGCAAATCGAAAACTGCTTGACCGATTGCAGCAGGCAATGTCTACTAGATCCACTTGGCTTAAAGAACTGAACTACGGATTCGAATTCTTACTTAAGGTTAAGGAACTATTGAAGGATGAAAACTTGAACAGCCTTCGTCAACATTTTGTGGATCTAGGGACATTTTATGATTCAGGTATCGAAGCGATAGAACTATATAATGAAATTAGTGACTACAAAATGCTCCTTGAAACCCACCAAGAATACACCATTAGAGCTTCTGACATTCATTGTGACTTACGGTGAAGATGTGTTTCCCAATTTGCAGGCTGCTCTTCAAATACTTCTTACCATCGCTGTATCTATTGCTAGATGTGAATGTTCATTTAGCAAATTAAAGCTGATCCTGTCTTACCTTCGAGCGTTGATGGGTCAGTGTAGACTAAGCAATCTGGCCCTTCTAAGTGTGCAGAGAGAGACCCTCAAAAAATAGATTTTGATGACATAATTAATCAGTTCACTGTAGCTAAGGCAAGAAAAATTAAACTTATTTTATCTTTATTGTGATCATATCCAGGCACCTCCAACCTTTTTAAGGTTCATGTCCTGTAGCTTCTGGTGCTGAACGCATATATGACTACTTCTTCGAGTGGTTGCTCATGTCCATTCGAATCAGGTGTGCGCACCGCGTCTTCCAGTGCGTTTTCCCTAGCAGTACCCGTAGCGCCGGCAGGGCGCCCCCTGGAGTGGCACCGCCATGGTGGGGCATAAGTACCCCTGCCGGCGCTGCCCCACCTCAGTTCCTTCTTACCGCCGTGACGGTCGTTGGAGTGTCTCTATCTCTCTCTTAGTCAGTTAATGGTTCCCGTTCTTCTACTTATCTGTAAATAGTTCTATTAGCTAGGTAGTTAGGTTCTTTGTCCCCCCCCCCCGGGGGTGAGGAATGCCAGGGCCACAGGGCTTTAAGGCGTGCACGGACTGCGGAAAGTTTATGCCCAGAGGCGACCCACACGACAGTTGCCTGAAGTGCCTGGGTGAGGCCCATCTCGCAGTTGCTTGCAAGATCTGTAAGTCTTTTAAGCCCCGCACCAGGAGGGAAAAAGTTTCCTGCCTAAAACTTCTCCTCATGGAGACAGCTCTACAGCCGGTGCCGCCGGAACATCCTACAGTGCGTAGCGCACCGGCATCTATGCGTGATGCTCCTCACTGGCACCATGCATCCGCGTCGAGATCCCAGCACCGGTCTCACTCTCCACCATCCAAGAGGATGAAGAAGTCCCGCGGAAGGTTCCCTTCGAAAAAGGCTACCTCGGTCGGGTACCACGGTGCCGGTTCACCGGTGCGCGCATCCGCTGCGGTGCGCCACAGTCGGCGAGAAGGTCTGGATAGTCCGGGGCGCCTGCCTTCTCACCGCCTGTCCACGCCGGACACGTTCGAAGCGGCGCAGGACCTTATTAGCCTCACCACCTCCCTTCCGTCGTCGGTTGAGGCGGAAGGGTCGAGGTCGCCCTCGCCAGAGGCTGAGTTGGCTGCCGCCGCATGGCCCGGGTCAGCATGCTAGGGCGACTTATGCGTCGGGACCATCCCATGTGGGATCAGTACCAATCGCTGCCACAACACCGCAACTTTCGACGCCGAGTCGCCAGTCCCGTCCACCTTCGGGTCGCGCCCGATCCTCAGCGCAGCTGAGTCCCCTGCCAGACCCTCTTTTGGCAGCACCGGTACCGCATTCTCACAGCCATGTGGCGTCTACTGCGGCACCGCTCTCCTCCACGGCACCTGGCCTCCTGGAACCGGTGTCCGTCTCCGTGCCGTCGCAAGCACCGGCACCGACCCTGTGGACTTTGCCGGTGCCCCAGCCTCCACTCGTTTCAGGGCACGCGGCAACGAGCCTGAGTGGTTCAGCTGCTCCCACAGCGCCGTGTCCAGTACCGGGCCTGGGTCCCTCGGTACCGTGTACACAAGCAATAACTCTTCCGGCACCGGGCCTAGGCACCCCGGTGCCGCGGCTATCGACACCGTTCCTGCCGGCGCCGGGCCTGGGCACCCCGGTGCCACAGTCAGCGGCAACGGTCCCAGAACCAGGCCTGAACACCCCGGTGCCGCAACTGCTGGGGGCCACTCTCCCGGCACTGGGCCCGGCACCCGGTGCCGCAACCAGCAGCGTCAACTCTTCCGGCACCGGGCCTAGGCACCCGGTGCCGCATCCGACGGCGTCCTCTCTTCTGGCACTGGGCCTAGGCACCCCGGTGCCCCATCCGACGGCGTCAAGTCTCCGGCACCAGGCCTCAGCACCTCGGTACCGCATCCGGCGGAGTCAAGTCTCCCAGCACCGGTCATGGGTCCCCCGGTGCCGCAACTTGTCCGTCCCCACCGTTCCCATGCGGGCAAGCCAGAGTCCATGGCTAGGTTTGCCCCGCACTCTTCCTCGGCTCCGCCCTGGCCGGAGTCCGACTACTCGTCAGATTCGGATGCAACTTCCATCCGTTCAGGGTCCTCTCTGCTGTCGGAGACTTCGGGTCGCCGATCACAGGCCTCGGCCTCCCCCCTCCCCGCACGGGGCACCGCAGCCCGACCCAGCAGCAGAGGCCCCGGTGCCGGAGTTGGGCCCGTAGGCGGCGCAAGATGTCCAGCCGGCACCGCAGTCGGCACCTACCGATCCGGCACCCATGCAGGAGTCAGCCTCCTCGTCGTCCCCTGATGAGGCCCTGGCAGACCCGGCACCGAGCCTGCCTTCTATGGATGCCCGCACGCATCAAGAATTACTCCGCCGCATGGCATCAAATCTCAGCGTTCCCGGTGGAACCCGTCATAGAGGACACGGATCCCATGGTGGACATCCTCACCGAGGACGCACCCACATGTTTGGCCTTACCGCTAAACAAAACGGTGGCCAAAATTACTAATGCCCTGTGGCAGACGCCGGCGACCTTGACCCCCTACCTTAGAAGGGGTCGAGAGGCGCTATTATGTCCCACACTCGGGGCACATCTGTATTTGCAGCCCATCCCGGGTCCTTGGTCATGCAAGCTGCGGCCCAAAAAGAAAGGCTCCCCCAGCCTGGCCCGTCTCCAAAGGCGAGAGAGCCTAAGCGGCTGGATTTGATGGGCCATAAGGTTTACACCACAGGGGCGGTGCAACTTCGCATCGCAAATCAACAGGCGATGTTGAGCCGGTATGCCCTTCAATACTTGGCAAGCTGTGGAGAAATTTAGGGACAGGCTCCCGGCGGAGGACCGTCAGGAGTTTGCGGCCATCGCTTCGGAGGGGAGGGTTATTGCCCGAAACCACAGTCGATACGGCAGCCCGCACTATGGCATCTGGCGTTGTTATGCGTCGGGGTGCCTAGCTGCAAGTTTCGGGGATTCCCCCTGACGTCCAAAATATGACTTGCCTTTCGAGGGCAAAACTTTGTTCTCGGAGCACACCGACTCTAGGCTCCATACGCTAAAGGACACAAGGTCTACCATGAAGTCCTTGGGCATCCACACGCCTGCCACGCAGCTGCTGCCAGCTGCCCTATAGGCAACAGGGGAAAGCGCAGCCCCAGGTCCCCCAAGGGGATTACTGGAGGCGCCGCTCCCGGGCCTCCGGTGGAGGTTCCAGGGCGGTTGTGCACCCCCAGGGCGCTAGGGGTCGCCGTCGTCGCCCCAGGGCAGACAACCAGAGAGGAGGTCCCCACGGCCCTTCCCATCAGGGCAAGCCGCAATTCTAACGCCCTCTTCGAGGGTTACGCACCAGTCTCCCACCCTGGCCCCCCGTTTGGGGCCAGGCTATCCCTTTTTGCCCGTGCGTGGGCGCTAATCACATCAGACGCCTGGGTATTAAATACAGTAAATGGAGGCTATACCATCCCCTTCTTGGGCCCGTCGCCTTCAAACACCCCCTCCCCGTCTCCCTTCAGGGACACCCCTCACGAACACATCCTGTGTCAGGAGGTGTCCGTGCTCCTCGCAAAGGGAACAATAGAGGAGGTTCCCCCACACCTGCGGGGAAGGGGATTCTACTCCTGATATTTTGTGGTCCCCAAACCAAAGGGAGGAGTCCGTCCCATCTTGGACCTAAGAAATCTGAACAAGGAGGTCATAAAACACAAATTCAGAATGGTGACCTTAGCCTCGGTCATCCCACTGCTACAGTTAGGAGACTGGTACGCAACTCTCGATCTCAAGGACGCGTACTTCCACGTGGCGATCAGATCCAGCCACAGGAGGTTTCTCAGGTTTATGGTTGGCCAACGCCGTTTTCAGTTTACGGTGCTCCCTTTTGGCCTATCAATGGCACCGAGGGTATTCACCAAATGCATGGCGGTGGTTGCGGCGTTTCTTCGCAGGCAAGGGGTGCACGTGTTCCCGTACCTCGACGATTGGCTAATCCGAGGTCGCTCGTACGACCAGGTGAGGTCTCACGTGTCACTCATGAAGACCCTCTTTAAAGCTCGGGCTCATGCTGAACGAGGAGAAGTCATCCCTAACCTCTCAGCATCTTGAGTTCATGGGGCCCTCCTCGACGCAAGGGTAGCAAGAGCGTTCCTCCCCAGGAGCAGGTTCCTCTCCATAGTGGAGCTGATTTCAGGGCTAACCCGGTCCCCTATCACGACCCTCTCAGGTTTGCTCGAGGCTCCTGGGTCATATGGCTGCGTGCACGTACACGGTGCGCCACGCCAGAATGAGGATGAGACCCCTGCAGGCTTGGTTGGCAAAGGCCTTCAACCAGTCCTGGGGTCTTTGGGATTCAGTCATAACAGTGCCCCCAGAGGTCCTGGCCTCCCTACAATGGTGGACCCAGGAGGCCGTGGCGTGCAGTGGGGTACCTTTCAATGCTCCTCCCCCCTTCCTCACGCTGGTCACCGATGCCTCCAACCTAGGCTGGGGAGCACACCTGGGGCGACACAGGACCCAGGGTCTGTGGTCTCCCTCGAAACGGACCCTCCACATAAACATCCGGGAATTGCGAGCGGTGAGAAGAGCCTGCGAAGCCTTCCTGCCAAGACCCTCTCACCGCTCCATCCTGGTTCGTTTGGACAATACAGCAGGGCTGTGTCTACACTGGGCCATTTATTCTGGAAAATCAGCCGCTTTTCCGGAATAAGCTGCGAGCTGTCTACACTGGCCGCTTGCTTTTCCGGAAAAGCAATGACGATCTACGAAATCAGCCGCGGAAAAGCTATGCCGCTCCCACTCGGGCAAAAGTCCTTTTTCCGGAAAAGGGCCAGTGTAGACAGATTTTCCGGAAAAGCAGAAGAAACGGAAAAAAGCGCTTTGGACGGCGCGAGACCCTGTAGGAGCCCTGGACTTCCTGGTAACCCGAGCTCTGAAAGAGCTCGGAGGCTGCTGGGCGCACGTGGCAGGAGCGTGCCGCAGACCCTGCTGCCTGAGCTCTGCCACGTGCCCCTGTGCTGCCCAGCCACCCATCTCACCGCACCACGGCAGCTCCAGCCGGTGAGCCCCCTGCACCGCCAGCGGAGGAGGCCCCCAGGGGCCGCAAAAGGCGGACTCCCTCCTGGACCCCCAAGGAGCTGGAGACCCTCCTGGACCTCTGGCAGGAGGAGGAAGGTCTCCATGATATCCGGTCCCGGCGCCGCAATGCGGACATTTTCGGCCGCATGGCCGAGGCTCTGGCCCAAAAGGGACACCCTGCCCGGAACACTGAGCAAGTCCGGGCAAAGGTGAAGGAGCTCCGGCTGGGGTACATGCGGGCCAGCGAGGGCAGGGGGACAGGACCAGACACCTGCCCCTACTACGACCGGCTGCATGCGATCCTTGGGCAGCCAGCCCCACAAGGCCCGGACGTGCCCGTGGACACCTGCCAGCGCCCCCCCGGCATCCGAACCACCGAGGCGGGGGAAGGAGAGGACAGCAGCGGCGCTTCGGGAGAGGAGGCCAGCGTTGCCACCCAGCAGGCCCCCTCCAGCAGCTCCGCCGAGGCCGGGGAAGGATCCACTGGTGAGTCTTTGCAGTTTGCACTCACAGGGCGGAGGGCGGAGGGCAGCCAGGCGCCCGGAGGGGGGAAGGGGAGAGCATGTCACTCAGGCCACGTGAGCTGCACGCTGTGTAGCATTAGGCAGGAAGCAGCACGTGCAACCACGTGCAGCCTGGTGACCGAGCGGCACGTGGCCGCGGCAGGCAGCTGCAGGGCACGCCTGGGACCGTGCTGCTCACACACATGCGGCGGGACCAGGGGGAAGGGTGGATGCCGGCTGGAACCGGCCAGGGCCCCAGGGACTCAGCCCAGAGCCCGCACCTCCGCCAAGGGTGCAGCACTGAGAACGGCACACTGTCCCATGCCTGGCTGTGAGGCACAGCCAGCTGCTGTTAGAGGCGCGCAGCGTCACAGTCCTGTGACCGTGGCCCCCACCGAGCCCCTCGCCTGCTCCCGGTGCCTTGGCTGGTTCCCGAGGGAAGTCCCCACTGTGGCCACACATGTCTCTGGGCTACCGGGCTTGCGGGAGGGATAGTGGGAGGGAGAAGGGCCCCTGAGTTTTGCTGCAAGGATGGGACACCCCCCGCACCCAGTCACTCTTCTGGTTCCGTCCAGGAGATATCCCACGCGAGGGGATCTGAGAGCCCAGACCGCCCGCCTCTGCCAGATGTGCTCCCAGGCATTGTATGGGGATGCATCTCGCTCCCTGTCAAACACGTGATTAGCCCAAAGCGTTTCACAGTCTCCACCGGCAGGGAGTTCCACAGGTGAACACAACCACCCTCCCGCCCTCCATGGGGCCAGGATACAGACCGGTGGTTACAATACTGGAGGAAGGACCCTACTCCAGGGGCGGTCCTCCTTGCAAACATACAACACGGGGCAGGAGGGCAGAGTGGGCCCAAGCCACACAACTGTGGGGTCACCTGGGCTCAGGGGTGGAGGGCATGAGGTGTGCGGACAGTGGACGGCCTGCCTGACTGACCCATCCTTTCTTCTCTTCCCTGCAGCGGGACCGAGCACAGACCCTCCACTCCAGCAGCAGCGGCACCCCAGCTGGCCAACCCGGGCGCAGGCTGCGACAGAGGACCAGCTTCTTCGCCGCCATGTCATCGCCGTGGAGGCCATCCAGGCCTCCATTGCTGAGCGGGTGCAGGGGGACATGCAGTGGCGGCAGGAGGGCTGGGGTGCTTTCCTGACAGAGTGCCGAGGGATGCGCAAGTCCATGGACATCCTTACGGCACACTTTGTGCACGCCATCCATTATGGCATGGCCGTACCCCATGCCCCCCGCCATCCCTCCCGTAGCACAGCCCATGCCCCCTTCTATCCCAGCTCCTGCCCCTGCTCCTATCCCAGCTCCTGCCCCTGCTCCTGCCCACCTCCCTGTGCAGCCTGCCCGGCATGTGCAGGTCCGCCCCCGAAGGAGCGCTCGCAGGGGCCACCCGACCCAGTAGCTGCCCCCCCTCCCCGTCCCAGTTGAAGGTCTCCCCCTCTCCCCCTTGTAAATAAAAAGTTCTATTTTTCTGTTGATTCTTGTGTTGGTTATTGTGTTACTCTAGTAACCGTAAGAAATGATTTGAGAGGCCAATTAGCCACTAAAATTTAACAGGGTTACAAACTGTGGACAACAAATTCTTTAATCTATCACTGGGGGGGCCCTTTTTAAGTGGTCATTGGTTTGCGGTGCATAAATAAATACTGAGACTTCTCAGTAAAATTTAAACCACAAACTATATTTACATAGCTAACAAACAAGCAAGAACAGTTAAAAGATGCACACTACAGATTATTAAACATAGTCTAGGCGCAGGAAGGACAATTGGGTAGTGTTGCTGGCCACCTCAATCCTTTGGTCCTTCCGGGCCTCAGGAGAGGAACAGCCAGGAGATCCCTCGAAGACTACTGGAATCAGGTACGCTGACTTGAGCCTTCCGCACGAACCCCAAATCCTGTTCGCTGTTCTTCGGGACAGGCGATGGTGGCCTAAACCCTAGCCTAAATTAAAAAAAAACCCTAGCTACGTCCGACGCATCCGACGAACATTCACGATGACGGCTGATGTGTGTTTGGAACCCGGCAGCTTTACAACTGGGGGAGGTAAGGGGAGGGCAGGGGGAAAGGTAGGGGATGGGAGGGAGTTGTATGGGGAGACCGAGGCGACCCTACTGTGGGGCTTGTGCGAACATGCCCGTCAGGGCCTCTTGGCTGCGCACCCCATCCTGGTATGCCTGTCGGATGGCAGCTATGTGGGGCTGTGCAAACGTCTGTGCCTCGGCTGCCATCCATGCAGGGAGGAAAGCCTCCCCACTCCGCTCCACAATGTTGTGGAGCACGCAGCACGCGGCCAGTACCTCCGTTGCATTCTGCTCACCCATCTCGAGACGGGTGAGCAAACAACGAGCGGGCTTTTAAAGCGGCGGCGCACTCCACCTGATTTCGGGCCCGGTTGAGGCGGTCGTTGAACCGGGCCTGGTTCTGGTCCGGCCGCCCGTGTAGGGCCGCATTAGCCAGGGCATCAGGGGTAGGCCACGTCCCGATGGCGCCAGATGGGCATAGGCACATCCCGACAGCCAACTCCGCCGGAAGTAGGTGCCCGCCTCCAGCCTGCGAAACAGTCCGGAGTTCACGGAGGATGCGGGCGTCGTGTACCCCGCCGGACCAGCCCGCGTAGACATCCAGGAAGCGGCCCGGTGGTCCACAAGGGCCTGGAGAACAATGAGAGCAGTACCCCTTCCTGTTCGTGAAATGGGCTGCTCAATGCCCGGGGCCCGGATGGGGATGTGGGTTGCGTCCAGGGCTCCCCCGCAGTTGGGGAACCCGAGGGCAGCGAAGCCGGCCAGCGTAGCGTCCACGTCGCACAGGCGGATCACTCTCAGGAGCAGGACATCATTGATGGCGTGGGCGACCTGCAGAAGGGTGCAGAGAAACACAAAGGAACACATCACATAAGGCAGGGGTGAGTGTGTGCTCCTTGGGCCCCCTCCGTGATTCCCTCTGTCCTCACGCCACGCGCACACACCAGGGCCCCCTCGCCCCACGGACCCCACCAGCAGGCCTGTGCAAGGAGGGGCGGCCCAAACCCTGGGTGACCCAGCCTGGAGTCTTGGCTGCCCCTGGGCATGGAGTGCAGCACCCTCCCCACCCCACTCCCCTGGGACTTACCTCCATGACAATCACACTGACGGTGGATCTTCCCACCCCGAATTGCTGTGCCACCGATCGGTAGCTGTCCGGTGGCCAGCTTCCATAAGCGCGATGGCGACCCTCTTGTTCATGGGGATGGGTGCACGCAGCTGGGTGGTGGCTCTCTGGAGCGCGGGGTGAGCCAGGCACACAGCTCCAGGAAGGTCCGGCTTTCTCATGCGGAAATTCAGGAGCCATTGCTGGTCGTCCCATTGCCCAAGGACCAGCCGGTCCCACCAGTCTGTACTGGTGTCCAAACTCCAGACTGGCCTCTCCGGTGGGGTGGGGATGCCACAGGGAATCCAGGGCCTCCCTGGTGAGAGTCCAAGGCGATCTCTGCCTCCTGGTCCTGGAACAGCAGGGCACCAGCTGCAGGCCTCGAAAATGGCCAACAGGGGCCAGAGCAGGCACATGGCCACCCGTGGCTCCATAGCAGACAAAGCAAGGCACAAGAAACGAAAACCAGGAAAAAGCACTAGGGGGCAAAAGGCAGTGGTGTCCAAAAGGCAGAGGGCAACCACCAAACCTGCTATGGCTGTCAGTCCCTGCAAGAGGTCCTAACGCACAGAGCAGGAGACAAACGGCTGTCCGGCGAGACCCCTTTAAGCACATGTCTGAACGGAGCTCCAGCCCCGGCCCCAGAAAGGGCTGGTGCCCTTTTGCCCTCTTCAAAATGGTTCCGGGCTTCTGCTTTTGCGCAAAAGCGCGCCGCCAATCTAGATGCACTTTTGCACAAAAGCGCATTGTTCTAACGATAACTCCGGGACCAATCTAGACGCTCTTTTGCGGAAATACTTTAAACGGAAAACCTTTTCCGTTAAAAGTATTTCCGGAAAATCATGCCAGTCTAGACACAGCCCGAAAAATTATTGAAAAGAATCACCGAGCATTATTTATAAATTGTGATAACCATAGTTAAAATTTGTCAGGAGTGCACGCTGCCAGTCAGGAACCAATCGTTATGATATTTTTCAGTACGATTGAGGGCATAAACCTATTTTTTGCAAGATCTACCCTTAGATAGGAAGAATTAAAAAAGACTTAAAATCACGCTTAAGCGTGAGTCTGATACGCAACATAGTCGTAGAGTGGAGGCTGTAAAGGCGATTCACGAATGCATTGATGACATGGTAGATTGTATTCTCAGATAATTGTTCGAGACAAACACAACTCAAGAAACAAGAGGTGATGCGTTTGTTACAAAACATTGACGTTTAACTTCCTGGTTCTTCTCCCCTTTTGGCATAATGTACTTATAAAAATCGATGAAGTACAAAAAACAGTTAAAGATCCAAACATGAATTTTCATGAAGCTTCTTTGGATCTTCAATCTCTTCAGGTGGAGTTTGCAACAATACGTGATGATTTGTGCCAGGAGTCAATTGAGGAAGATCAGAACAGACGCGATTTGTGGGGGGTGGAAATTTAAATGAGGATCCAACGATGGATGCCAGGAGAACTAGAACAAGACACTGGCCTCTCAAGAGAGGAAGAAATTATGCAAATCGAAAACTGCTTGACCGATTGCAGCAGGCAATGTCTACTAGATCCACTTGGCTTAAAGAACTGAACTACGGATTCGAATTTTACTTAAGGTTAAGGAACTATTGAAGGATGAAAACTTGAACAGCCTTCGTCAACATTTTGTGGATCTAGGGACATTTTATGATTCAGGTATCGAAGCGATAGAACTATATAATGAAATTAGTGACTACAAAATGCTCCTTGAAACCCACCAAGAATACACCATTAGAGCTTCTGACATTCATTGTGACTTACGGTGAAGATGTGTTTCCCAATTTGCAGGCTGCTCTTCAAATACTTCTTACCATCGCTGTATCTATTGCTAGATGTGAATGTTCATTTAGCAAATTAAAGCTGATCCTGTCTTACCTTCGAGCGTTGATGGGTCAGTGTAGACTAAGCAATCTGGCCCTTCTAAGTGTGCAGAGAGAGACCCTCAAAAAAATAGATTTTGATGACATAATTAATCAGTTCACTGTAGCTAAGGCAAGAAAAATTAAACTTATTTTATCTTTATTGTGATCATATCCAGGCACCTCCAACCTTTTTAAGGTTCATGTCCTGTAGCTTCTGGTGCTGAACGCATATATGACTACTTCTTCGAGTGGTTGCTCATGTCCATTCGAATCAGGTGTGCGCACCGCGTCTTCCAGTGCGTTTTCCCTAGCAGTACCCGTAGCGCCGGCAGGGCGCCCCCCTGGAGTGGCACCGCCATGGTGGGGCATAAGTACCCCTGCCGGCGCTGCCCCACCTCAGTTCCTTCTTACCGCCGTGACGGTCGTTGGAGTGTCTCTATCTCTCTCTTAGTCAGTTAATGGTTCCCGTTCTTCTACTTATCTGTAAATAGTTCTATTAGCTAGGTAGTTAGGTTCTTTGTCCCTGAGGAATGCCAGGGCCACAGGGCTTTAAGGCGTGCACGGACTGCGGAAAGTTTATGCCCAGAGGCGACCCACGACAGTTGCCTGAAGTGCCTGGGTGAGGCCCATCTCGCAGTTGCTTGCAAGATCTGTAAGTCTTTTAAGCCCCGCACCAGGAGGGAAAAAGTTTCCTGCCTAAAACTTCTCCTCATGGAGACAGCTCTACAGCCGGTGCCGCCGGAACATCCTACAGTGCGTAGCGCACCGGCATCTATGCGTGATGCTCCTCACTGGCACCATGCATCCGCGTCGAGATCCCAGCACCGGTCTCACTCTCCACCATCCAAGAGGATGAAGAAGTCCGCGAAGGTTCCTTCAAAAAGGCTACCTCGGTCGGGTACCACGGTGCCGGTTCACGGTGCGCGCATCCGCTGCGGTGCGCCACAGTCGGCGAAGGTCTGGATAGTCCGGGGCGCCTGCCTTCTCACCGCCTGTCCACGCCGGACACGTTCGAAGCGGCGCAGGACCTTATTAGCCTCACCACCTCCCTTCCGTCGTCGGTTGAGGCGGAAGGGTCGAGGTCGCCCTCGCCAGAGGCTGAGTTGGCTATGGCTGCGCCGCCGCATGGCCCGGGTCAGCATGCTAGGGCGACTTATGCGTCGGGACCATCCCATGTGGGATCAGTACCAATCGCTGCCACAACACCGCAACTTTCGACGCCGAGTCGCCAGTCCCGTCCACCTTCGGGTCTCGCCCGATCCTCAGCGCAGCTGAGTCCCCTGCCAGACCCTCTTTTGGCAGCACGGTACCGCATTCTCACAGCCATGTGGCGTCTGCGGCACCGCTCTCCTCCACGGCACCTGGCCTCCTGGAACCGGTGTCCGTCTCGTGCCGTCGCAAGCACCGGCACCGACCCTGTGGACTTTGCCGGTGCCCCAGCCTCCACTCGTTTCAGGGCACGCGGCAACGAGCCTGAGTGGTTCAGCTGCTCCCACAGCGCCGTGTCCAGTACCGGGCCTGGGTCCCTCGGTACCGTGTACACAAGCAATAACTCTTCCGGCACCGGGCCTAGGCACCCCGGTGCCGCGGCTATCGACACCGTTCCTGCCGGCGCCGGGCCTGGGCACCCCGGTGCCACAGTCAGCGGCAACGGTCCCAGAACCAGGCCTGAACACCCCGGTGCCGCAACTGCTGGGGGCCACTCTCCCGGCACTGGGCCCCGGCACCCCGGTGCCGCAACCAGCAGCGTCAACTCTTCCGGCACCGGGCCTAGGCACCCCGGTGCCGCATCCGACGGCGTCCTCTCTTCTGGCACTGGGCCTAGGCACCCCGGTGCCCCATCCGGCAGCGTCAAGTCTCCCGGCACCAGGCCTCAGCACCTCGGTACCGCATCCGGCGGAGTCAAGTCTCCCAGCACCGGTCATGGGTCCCCGGTGCCGCAACATCCGTGTCCGTCCCACCGTTCCCATGCGGGCAAGCCAGAGTCCATGGCTAGGTTTGCCCGCACTCTTCCTCGGCTCCGCCCTGGCCGGAGTCCGACTACTCGTCAGATTCGGATGCAACTTCCATCCGTTCAGGGTCCTCTGCTGTCGGAGACTTCGGTCGCCGATCACAGGCCTCGGCCTCCCCCTCCCGCACGGGCACCGCGCAGCCCGACCCAGCAGCAGAGGCCCGGTGCGGAGTTGGGCCCGTGGCGGCGCAAGATGTCCAGCCGGCACCGCAGTCGGCACCTACCGATCCGGCACCCATGCAGGAGTCAGCCTCCTCGTCGTCCCCTGATGAGGCCCTGGCAGACCCGGCACCGAGCCTGCCTTCTATGGATGCCCGCACGCATCAAGAATTACTCCGCCGCATGGCATCAAATCTCAGCGTCGGTGGAACCGTCATAGAGGACACGGATCCCATGGTGGACATCCTCACCGAGGACGCACCCACATGTTTGGCCTTACCGCTAAACAAAACGGTGGCCAAAATTACTAATGCCCTGTGGCAGACGCCGGCGACCTTGACCCCCTACCTTAGAAGGGGTCGAGAGGCGCTATTATGTCCCACACTCGGGGCACATCTGTATTTGCAGCCCATCCCGGGGTCCTTGGTCATGCAAGCTGCGGCCCAAAAAGAAAGGCTCCCCCAGCCTGGCCCGTCTCCAAAGGCGAGAGAGCCTAAGCGGCTGGATTTGATGGGCCATAAGGTTTACACCACAGGGGCGGTGCAACTTCGCATCGCAAATCAACAGGCGATGTTGAGCCGGTATGCCCTTCAATACTTGGCAAGCTGTGGAGAAATTTAGGGACAGGCTCCCGGCGGAGGACCGTCAGGAGTTTGCGACCATCGCTCGGAGGGAGGGTTATTGCCCGAAACCACAGTCGACACGGCAGCCCGCACTATGGCATCTGGCGTTGTTATGCGTCGGGGTGCCTAGCTGCAAGTTTCGGGGATTCCCCCTGACGTCCAAAATATGACTTGCCTTTCGAGGGCAAAACTTTGTTCTCGGAGCACACCGACTCTAGGCTCCATACGCTAAAGGACACAAGGTCTACCATGAAGTCCTTGGGCATCCACACGCCTGCCACGCAGCGTTGCCAGCTGCCCTATAGGCAACAGGGGAAAGCGCAGCCCCAGGTCCCCCAGGGGGATTACTGGAGGCGCCGCTCCCGGGCCTCCGGTGGAGGTTCCAGGGCGGTTGTGCACCCCCAGGGCGCTAGGGGTCGCCGTCGTCGCCCCAGGGCAGACAACCAGAGAGGAGGTCCCCACGGCCCTTCCCATCAGGGCAAGCCGCACTCTAACGCCCTCTTCGAGGGTTACGCACCAGTCTCCCACCCTGGCCCCCGTTTGGGGCCAGGCTATCCTTGCCCCGTGCGTGACATCAGACGCCTGGGTATTAAATACAGTAAATGGAGGCTATACCATCCCCTTCTTGGGCCCGTCGCCTTCAAACACCCCCTCCCCGTCTCCCTTCAGGGACACCCCTCACGAACACATCCTGTGTCAGGAGGTGTCCGTGCTCCTATAAAGGAACAATAGAGGAGGTTCCCCCACACCTGCGGGGAAGGGGATTCTACTCCTGATATTTTGTGGTCCCCAAACCAAAGGGAGGAGTCCGTCCCATCTTGGACCTAAGAAATCTGAACAAGGAGGTCATAAAACACAAATTCAGAATGGTGACCTTAGCCTCGGTCATCCCACTGCTACAGTTAGGAGACTGGTACGCAACTCTCGATCTCAAGGACGCGTACTTCCACGTGGCGATCAGATCCAGCCACAGGAGGTTTCTCAGGTTTATGGTTGGCCAACGCCGTTTTCAGTTTACGGTGCTCCCTTTTGGCCTATCAATGGCACCGAGGGTATTCACCAAATGCATGGCGGTGGTTGCGGCGTTTCTTCGCAGGCAAGGGGTGCACGTGTTCCCGTACCTCGACGATTGGCTAATCCGAGGTCGCTCGTACGACCAGGTGAGGTCTCACGTGTCACTCATGAAGACCCTCTTTTTAAAGCTCGGGCTCATGCTGAACGAGGAGAAGTCATCCCTAACCCCCTCTCAGCATCTTGAGTTCATGGGGGCCCTCCTCGACGCAAGGGTAGCAAGAGCGTTCCTCCCCAGGAGCAGGTTCCTCTCCATAGTGGAGCTGATTTCAGGGCTAACCCGGTCCCCTATCACGACCCCTCAGGTTTGCTCGAGGCTCCTGGGTCATATGGCTGCGTGCACGTACACGGTGCGCCACGCCAGAATGAGGATGAGACCCCTGCAGGCTTGGTTGGCAAAGGCCTTCAACCAGTCCTGGGGTCTTTGGGATTCAGTCATAACAGTGCCCCCAGAGGTCCTGGCCTCCCTACAATGGTGGACCCAGGAGGCCGTGGCGTGCAGTGGGGTACCTTTCAATGCTCCTCCCCCCTCCCTCACGCTGGTCACCGATGCCTCCAACCTAGGCTGGGGAGCACACCTGGGGCGACACAGGACCCAGGGTCTGTGGTCTCCCTCGAAACGGACCCTCCACATAAACATCCGGGAATTGCGAGCGGTGAGAAGAGCCTGCGAAGCCTTCCTGCCAAGACCCTCTCACCGCTCCATCCTGGTTCGTTTGGACAATACAGCAGGGCTGTGTCTACACTGGGCCATTTATTCTGGAAAATCAGCCGCTTTTCCGGAATAAGCTGCGCGCTGTCTACACTGGCCGCTTGCTTTTCCGGAAAAGCAATGACGATCTACTGTACGAAATCAGCCGCTTTTCCGGAAAAGCTATGCCGCTCCCACTCGGGCAAAAGTCCTTTTTCCGGAAAAGGGCCAGTGTAGACAGATTTTCCGGAAAAGCAGAAGAAACGGAAAAAAGCGCTTTGGACGGCGCGAGACCCTGTAGGAGCCCTGGACTTCCTGGTAACCCGAGCTCTGAAAGAGCTCGGAGGCTGCTGGGCGCACGTGGCAGGAGCGTGCCGCAGACCCTGCTGCCTGAGCTCTGCCACGTGCCCCTGTGCTGCCCAGCCACCCATCTCACCGCACCACGGCAGCTCCAGCCGGTGAGCCCCCTGCACCGCCAGCGGAGGAGGCCCCCAGGGGCCGCAAAAGGCGGACTCCCTCCTGGACCCCCAGGGAGCTGGAGACCCTCCTGGACCTCTGGCAGGAGGAGGAAGGTCTCCATGATATCCGGTCCCGGCGCCGCAATGCGGACATTTTCGGCCGCATGGCCGAGGCTCTGGCCCAAAAGGGACACCCTGCCCGGAACACTGAGCAAGTCCGGGCAAAGGTGAAGGAGCTCCGGCTGGGGTACATGCGGGCCAGCGAGGGCAGGGGGACAGGACCAGACACCTGCCCCTACTACCGGCTGCATGCGATCCTTGGGCAGCCAGCCCCACAAGGCCCGGACGTGCCCGTGGACACCTGCCAGCGCCCCCCCGGCATCCGAACCACCGAGGCGGGGGAAGGAGAGGACAGCAGCGGCGCTTCGGGAGAGGAGGCCAGCGTTGCCACCCAGCAGGCCCCCTCCAGCAGCTCCGCCGAGGCCGGGGAAGGATCCACTGGTGAGTCTTTGCAGTTTGCACTCACAGGGGCGGAGGCGGAGGGCAGCCAGGCGCCCGGAGGAGGGGAGAGCATGTCACTCAGGCCACGTGAGCTGCACGCTGTGTAGCATTAGGCAGGAAGCAGCACGTGCAACCACGTGCAGCCTGGTGACCGAGCGGCACGTGGCCGCGGCAGGCAGCTGCAGGGCACGCCTGGGACCGTGCTGCTCACACACATGCGGCGGGACCAGGGGGAAGGGTGGATGCCGGCTGGAACCGGCCAGGGCCCCAGGGACTCAGCCCAGAGCCCGCACCTCCGCCAAGGGTGCAGCACTGAGAACGGCACACTGTCCCATGCCTGGCTGTGAGGCACAGCCAGCTGCTGTTAGATACGCCGCAGCGTCACAGTCCTGTGACCGTGGCCCCACCGAGCCCCTCGCCTGCTCCCGGTGCCTTGGCTGGTTCCCGAGGAAGTCCCCACTGTGGCCACACATGTCTCTGGGCTACCGGGCTTGCGGGAGGGATAGTGGGAGGGAGAAGGGCCCCTGAGTTTTGCTGCAAGGATGGGACACCCCCCGCACCCAGTCACTCTTCTGGTTCCGTCCAGGAGATATCCCACGCGAGGGGATCTGAGAGCCCAGACCGCCCGCCTCTGCCAGATGTGCTCCCAGGCATTGTATGGGGATGCATCTCGCTCCCTGTCAAACACGTGATTAGCCCAAAGCGTTTCACAGTCTCCACCGGCAGGGAGTTCCACAGGTGAACACAACCACCCTCCCGCCCTCCATGGGGCCAGGATACAGACCGGTGGTTACAATACTGGAGGAAGGACCCTACTCCAGGGGCGGTCCTCCTTGCAAACATACAACACGGGGGGCAGGAGGGGAACCGAGTGGGCCCAAGCCACACAACTGTGGGGTCACCTGGGCTCAGGGGTGGAGGGCATGAGGTGTGCGGACAGTGGACGGCCTGCCTGACTGACCCATCCTTTCTTCTCTTCCCTGCAGCGGGACCGAGCACAGACCCTCCACTCCAGCAGCAGCGGCACCCCCAGCTGGCCAACCCCGGAGGCGCAGGCTGCGACAGAGGGGACCAGCTTCTTCGCCGCCATGTCATCGCCGTGGAGGCCATCCAGGCCTCCATTGCTGAGCGGGTGCAGGGGGACATGCAGTGGCGGCAGGAGGGCTGGGGTGCTTTCCTGACAGAGTGCCGAGGGATGCGCAAGTCCATGGACATCCTTACGGCACACTTTGTGCACGCCATCCATTATGGCATGGCCGTACCCCATGCCCCCGCCATCCCTCCCGTAGCACAGCCCATGCCCCCTTCTATCCCAGCTCCTGCCCCTGCTCCTATCCCAGCTCCTGCCCCTGCTCCTGCCCACCTCCCTGTGCAGCCTGCCCGGCATGTGCAGGTCCGCCCCCGAAGGAGCGCTCGCAGGGGCCACCCGTCCCAGTAGCTGCCCCCCCTTCCCGTCCCAGTTGAAGGTCTCCCCCTCTCCCCCTTGTAAATAAAAAGTTCTATTTTTCTGTTGATTCTTGTGTTGGTTATTGTGTTACTCTAGTAACCGTAAGAAATGATTTGAGAGGCCAATTAGCCACTAAAATTTAACAGGGTTACAAACTGTGGACAACAAATTCTTTAATCTATCACTGGGGGGGCCCTTTTTAAGTGGTCATTGGTTTGTGCATAAATAAATACTGAGACTTCTCAGTAAAATTTAAACCACAAACTATATTTACATAGCTAACAAACAAGCAAGAACAGTTAAAAGATGCACACTACAGATTATTAAACATAGTCTAGGCGCAGGAAGGACAATTGGGTAGTGTTGCTGGCCACCTCAATCCTTTGGTCCTTCCGGGCCTCAGGAGAGGAACAGCCAGGAGATCCCTCGAAGACTACTGGAATCAGGTACGCTGACTTGAGCCTTCCGCACGAACCCCAAATCCTGTTCGCTGTTCTTCGGGACAGGCGATGGTGGCCTAAACCCTAGCCTAAACTAAAAAGAAAAACCCTAACTAAGCCCGACGCACCCGACGAACAGTCACGATGACGGCCGATGTGCTTTGACCCGACGCTTTACAATTTGGGGGAGGCAAGGGGAGGGGGTGGGGAAGGGTAGGGGATGGGAGGAGTAGTCTGGGGAGACCCAGGCGACCCTACTACGGGGCTTGGGCAAACATGTCCACCAGGGCCTCTCTGATGCGCACCGCATCCTGGCGCGCCTGGCGGACGGCAGCTGTGTCGGGCTGGTCGAATGTCTGTGCCTCGGCTGCCATCCATGCAGGGAGGAAGGCCTCCCCACTGCGCTCCACAATGTTGTGCAGCACGCAGCACGTGGCCAGTACCTCCGTTGCATTCTGCTCACCCATCTCAAGAGGGGTGAACAAACAACGGAAGCGGCCTTTTAAACGTCCAAAGGCGAGCTCCACTGGGTTTCGGGCCCGGTTGAGGCGGTCGTTGAACCGGGCCCGGTTCTGGTCCGGCTGCCCCGTGTAAGGCCGCATTAGCCAGGGCATCAGGGGGTAGGCGCGTCCGCGACGCAGATGGGCATAGGCACATCCCCGACAGTCAAGTCTCGCCAGGGGAAGTAGGTGCCCGCCTCCAACCTGCGAAACAGTCCAGAGTTGTGGAGGATGCGGGCGTCGTGTGCCCGGCCAGACCAGCCCCCGTAAATGTCCAGGAAGCGTCCCCGGTGGTCCACGAGGGCCTGAAGAACAATGGAGCAGTACCCCTTCCGGTTCATGAAATGGGCCGCTCGATGCTCCGGGGCCCGGATGGGGATGTGGGTTGCGTCCACGGCTCCCCCGCAGTTGGGGAACCCGAGGGCAGCGAAGCCGGCCATGGTATCATCCACGTCGCGCAGGCAGATGACTCTCGGGAGCAGGACGTCGTTGATGGCGTGGACGACCTGCAGAAGGGTGCAGAGAAACACATCACATACGGCAGGGGTGAGTGTGTGCTCCCTTGGGCCCGCCCCCCCTTGATTCCCTCTGTCCTCACGCACGCACACACACACACACCAGGGCCCCTCTCGCCCCATGCCCCCCCCCCACCAGTGGGCCTGTGCAAGGGGGGGACGGCCCAAACCCCTGGGCGACCCAGTCTGGAGTCTTTCCTGTCCCTGGGCATGGAGTGCAGCACCCTCCCCCCATCCCACTCCCCCTGGGATTTACCTCCATGACGATCACACCGACAGTTGATCTTCCCACCCCGAATTGCTGTGCCACCGAGCGGTAGCTGTCCGGTGTGGCCAGCTTCCACAGCGCGATGGCGACCCTCTTCTTAACGGGATGGGTGCCCGCGGCCGGGTGGTGGCTCTCTGCAGCGCAGGGGTAAGCCAGGTGC
This sequence comes from Rafetus swinhoei, assembly GCA_019425775.1. Taxonomy (NCBI): domain Eukaryota; kingdom Metazoa; phylum Chordata; order Testudines; family Trionychidae; genus Rafetus; species Rafetus swinhoei. Next base: position 9,116,252 of record CM033437.1, on the reverse strand, counting down.
ACAGCTGCAGGAAGGTCCGCTTTCTCATGCGGAAATTACGGATCCATTGCTGGTCGTCCCATAGTCCGAGGACCACCCAGTCCCACCAGTCGGTGCTGGTGTCCAAACTCCAGACTGGCCTCTCCATGGTGGGGTGCTGATGCCACAGGGTTGCCAGGGCCTCCCTGGTGAGGGAGTCCAATGCGATCTCTGCCTCCTGGTCCATGAACAACAGGGCACCGGCCTGCAGCACGAGCTGCAGGAACTTGTACAGCTCCAACAGGGGCCCAAGCAGGCACACGGCCACCCAAGGCTCCATGGCAGACAGAGCAGGGCAGAAAAAACAAAACGCAGGAAAATGCAGTTGGGGGCCAAAGGGTGGTGTCCCCAAAACTCAGAGGGCAACCACCAAACCTGCTAAGGGTGTCAGTCCCTGGCGGAGGTCGCAAGGCACGGGAGCAGGAGACCAACGGCTGTCCGGGGAGACCCCTTTAAGCACGTGTCTGAACGGAGCTCCGGCCCCGGCCCCGGAAAGGTCTGGTGGCCTTTGCCCTCTTCAAAATGACCTTTCGGTCCACGATCATTCTTATAGCCCCCAGGTGGCCCAGACAATGTTCCCCATCATGGTGGACATGCTCACCGAGGACCCGATAGCACTCCCTGCAGTCCGGGACCTTCTAACTCAACCCTGGGACGGGGGGACCATGGTCCACCCAAATCTCAGGTCTCTCCACCTAACGGCTTGGTTTATCCATGGCTGAACCAACCGGAAAGGGAATGTTCCCAGGAGGTCCAAATGGTACTGCTCAGTAGCAGAGAACCCTCTACCAGACAGTTGTACGCTGCCAAGTGGCGGCGCTTCTCATCTTGGGCGTCCCAAAGAGGAGTACACCCGTCCTCGGCCCCTGTCCCGACTATTTTAGACTATCTTTTCCAGCTTCGGTCCAGTGGCCTCTCTTTTTCTTCTATTGAAGTCCATGTGACATCTCTCTCCACCTTCCATGTGGGTACGGCAGGAGTTTCCCTCTTCGCTAACCCAGTGGTTAAAAGGTTTCTCACCGGTTTGGAGAAACTGTACCCCTCAGTGAGGGCACCGCTTCCTGCCTGGGACCTTAACTTGGTCTTACACAGGCTTATGTCGCCCCCTTTCGAGCCGTTGGCTACGTGTTCCCTGAAGCACCTCTCGTGGAAGGTTGCTTTCATCGTGGCCATTACGTCTGCTCGTAGGGTTTCTGAGCTAAGGGCGCTGACTACAGATCCGCCCTACCTTGTCTTTTCACACAGCAATGTGAGGCTCCGTCCTCATCCAGCCTTCCTTCCAAAGGTGGTATCACTGTTCCACTTGTCCCAGGAAATTTATCTCCCGGTTTTCTTCCCGAAGCCCCACGCCTCCCCTAAGGAGCGGGTGCTCCATTCCCTGGACGCTAAGCGAGCGCTGGCGTTCTACATTGATAGGACCAAGCCCTTTTGCAAATCCCAACAGTTGTTTATTGCTTTTGGGGACAGGGTGAAAGGGTCACCTATTTCGACGCAGAGGTTGTCAAACTGGGTCACGCAGTGTATTAGTGAGTTATCAACTGGCTGGTAAAACCCCACCCAGGGTAAAAGCACACTCTACCAGGGCACAGGCGTCCTCGGTAGCATTCGGGGCTCAGATACCAATTACAGAAATTTGCAGGGCGGCCACATGGTCCTCCCTCCATACCTTTACTGCACACTATGCACTGGCTCAGCAGGCCAGGGAAGACGCAGGGGTGGGCTCTGCAGTCCTCAATTCTGTGGTGTAAATATATTAAGTTATCGATGTTGTTAGCTTGTGCATTCTGTGTGTTTACCTATTGGAATAAATTCGTTCTATTTGTTCACCTTTCCCATGACTCTTGTGGTCTGGCTGCTCCGACCCCTCCTCCAAGTGGGGTTGGCCTGGAAGTCACCTACTTCAAATGGACATGAGCAACCACTCGAAGAAGAAAAGAACGGTTACTTACCTGTAACTGTTGTTCTTCGAGATGTGTTGCTCATGTCCATTCGACTCCCACCCTACCTCCCCTTCGGCGGAGTTTCCGGCAAGAAGGAACTGAGGTGGGGCAGCGCCGGCAGGGGTACTTATGCCCCGCCATGGCGGCGCCACGGGTACCGCTAGGGAAAACGCTCCGGAAGACGCGGTGCACATGGTGCGCACATCTACTTCGAATGCACATGAGCAACACATCTCGAAGAACAACAGTTACAGGTAAGTAACCGTTATTTTCTTGCGTTAAAGTATTTGCACAAGAGAGCGTCTATATTGGCTGGGACTCATCGTAAGAACGATGCAATTTTGCGCAGGAGAGCATCTACAGTGGCAGGATTGCTCTTGTGCAAAAGCAGGAGCCCGGAACCACTTTGGAAAGAGCAAAAGGGCACTGGCCCTTTCCGGGGGCACGGGCTGGAGCTCCTTTGAGACACGTGCTTAAAGGGATCTCCCCGGACAGCCGTTTCTCTCCTGCTGCGAGCTTTAGTACCTCTTGCAGAGACTGACAGCTGTAGCAGTTCTACTTGTGGTTGCCCTCTGCTTTGTTGGACACCACAGCCTTGTGCTTTCGTGCCATTAGCTGATTTTTTGACCTCAGTTCTCTTCTTGTGCCATGGAGCCAGGGGTGTCCTTGTGCCTGCTCTGGCCCCTTCCGGCCATTTGGGAGTGCCTGCAGCTGCTGCTCCAGGCTGCTGCACTCCTCGTCCAGAACCTCGAGGCGCAGGTCGCTCTGGACTCCCTCACCATGGAAACCATGGCGTCCCCGTGGCATCCCCACACCACTGTGGAGAGACCCTTGTGGAGACTGGACACCAGTACCAACTGGTGGGACTGGCTGGTCCTGGGGCAATGGGACGACCAGCAATGGCTCCGGAACTTACGCATGCGAAAGCGGACGTTCCTGGAGCTATGTGCCTGGCTCGCCCCTGCGCTCCAGAGAACCACCACCCGGCTGCGGACACCTATCCCCGTGGACGAGAGGGTCGCCATCGCACTCTGGAAGCTGACCACCCCGGACAGCTACTGATCGGTGACACACCAGTTCGGGGTGGGCAGATCCACAGTTGGTTCCGTCATCATGCAGGTAAGTCCGAGGGAGGAGGGTGCTGCACTCCATGCCCAGAGGCAAACAAGACTCCAGGCTGGGGGAATGGGGAATGCCCCATCACCCAGGGATTTGGGCTGTCCCTCCCTTGCACAGGCCTACTGATGAGGGGGGGGTGGCCCGTGAGGAGAGGGGGCCCTGGTGTGTGAGTGTGAGGGCAGAGGGCATCATGGGGGGGGGGGCCCACGGGAGCACGCGCTCACCCTGCCTTATGTGATGCGTTCCCCTGTGTTTCTGTGCACCCTTCTGCAGGTCGTCCGTACCATCAACGACGTCCTGCTCCAACGAGTCATCTGCCTGCGGGATGTGGACGCTACGGTGGCTGGCTTCGCTGCCCTGGGGTTCCCCAACTGCGGGGGAGCCCTGGATGCAACCCACATCCCCATCCGTGCCCCGGAGCATCAAGCGGCCCATTTTATAAACAGAAAGGGGTACTTCTCCATTGTACTCCAGGCCCTCGTGGACCACCGTGGCCACTTCCTGGGCATTTATGCGGGCTGGTCCAGCAGGGCACACGACGCCCACATTCTACGAAACTCCGGCCTGTTTGGCAGCCTGGAGGCAGGCACTTTCTTCCCCCAATGGGAATTTACTGTAGGGGAAGTGCCTGTGCCCATGCCCATGTGTGTTGCGGGGGACGTGGCCTACCCCCTGCTGCCCTGGTTATGCGGCCCTACATGGGGCGGACAGACCACAACCGGGCCCGGTTCAATGACCGCCTCAACCAGGCCCGCAACCAGGTGGAGCGCGCCTTCGGCCGTCTGAAAGCCCAGTTTCGCTAGTTGCTCACCCATCTGGAGATGGATGAGCGGAATATCCCTGAGGTAGTGGCTGTGTGCTGAATGCTCCACAACATCGTGGAGTGGAAAGGGGAGGCCTTCCTCCCGGCATGGATGGCAGGCGAGGGCCAGGCATAGGAACAGCCCCACACAGCTGCCATCCACCAGGCGCACCAAGATGGGGTGCGCATCTGGGAGGCCCTGACGGAGAGGTTCTCCCAGGCCCCATAGTAGGGTCGCCTCTTTCTCCCTTGACATCTCCCTCTCGTCCCCAACCCTTCCCTCCCCCACTCCCCTTACCTCCCAATAAACAACAGAGCTGTGTCTACGCTGGCAAGTTATTCCGGAAAATCAGCCGCTTTTCCGGAAAAACTTGCCAGCTGTCTACACTGGCCGCTTGATTTTCCAGAAAAGCAATGACGATCTACTGTAAGAAATCAGCCGCTTTTCCGGAAAAGCTTTGCCGCTCCCGTTCAGGCAAAAGTCCTTTTTCCGGAAAACTGTTCCGGAAAAGGGCCAGTGAAGACAGCTAGCTAACGCTTTTCCAGAAAAGCAGAAGAAATGGAAAAAAGCGGTTTGGACGCCTGGAGACCCCGTAGGAGCCCTGGACTTCCTGGTAACCCGAGCTCTTAAAGAGCACGCAGGCTGCTGAGCGCACATGGCAGGAGCGTGCCTCAGACCTGCGGCCTGAGGTCTGCCACGGCGCCCCCGTCCTGCCCAGCCAGCATCAGAAGGCAGCCATGGCAGCTCCGGGTGGTGAGCCACCTGCACCCCCAGCTCAGGAGGCCCCCAGGGGCCGCAAAAGGCGGGCTCCCTCCTGGACCCCCAGGGAGCTGGAGACCCTCCTGGACCTCTGGCAGGAGGAGGAAGGTCTCCATGATATCCGGTCCCGGCGCCGCAATGCGGACATTTTTGGCCGCATGGCCAAGGCTCTGGCCCAAAAGGGACACCCTGCCCGGAACACTGAGCAAGTCCGGGCAAAGGTGAAGGAGCTCCGGCTGGGGTACATGCGGGCCAGCGAGGGCAGGGGGACAGGACCAGACACCTGCCCCTACTACGACCGGCTGCATGCGATCCTTGGGCAGCCAGCCCCACAAGGCCCGGACGTGCCCGTGGACACCTGCCAGCGCCCCCCCGGCATCCGAACCACCGAGGCGGGGGAGGGAGAGGACAGCAGCGGCGCTTCGGGAGAGGAGGCCAGCGTTGCCACCCAGCAGGCCCCCTCCAGCAGCTCCGCCGAGGCCGGGGAAGGATCCACTGGTGAGTCTTTGCAGTTTGCACTCACAGGGCGGAGGGGAGCCAGGCGCCCAGAGGGGGGAGGGGGAGAGCATGTCACTCAGGCCACGTGAGCTGCACGCTGTGTAGCATTAGGCAGGAAGCAGCACGTGCAACCACGTGCAGCCTGGTGACCGAGCGGCACGTGGCCGCGGCAGGCAGCTACAGGGCACGCCTGGGACCGTGCTGCTCACACACATGCGGCGGGACCAGGGGGAAGGGTGGATGCCGGCTGGAACCGGCCAGGGCCCCAGGGACTCAGCCCAGAGCCCGCACCTCCGCCAAGGGTGCAGCACTGAGAACGGCACACTGTCCCATGCCTGGCTGTGAGGCACAGCCAGCTGCTGTTGGGTATGCTGCAGCGTCACAGTCCTGTGACCGTGGCCCCCACCGAGCCCCTCGCCTGCTCCCGGTGCCTTGGCTGGTTCCCCGAGGGAAGTCCCCACTGTGGCCACACATGTCTCTGGGCTACCGGGCTTGCGGGAGGGATAGTGGGAGGGAGAAGGGCCCCTGAGTTTTGCTGCAAGGATGGGACACCCCCCGCACCCAGTCACTCTTCTGGTTCCGTCCAGGAGATATCCCACGTGAGGGGATCTGAGAGCCCAGACCGCCTCTGCCAGATGTGCTCCCAGGCATTGTGTGGGGATGCATCTCGCTCCCTGTCAAACACCAGGGATTAGCCCAAAGCTTTCACAGTCTCCACCAGCAGGGAGTTCCACAGGTGAACGCAACACAACCACCCTCCCGCCCTCCACGGGGCCAGGACACAGACCAGTGGTTACAATACTGGAGGAGGACCGTACTCCAGGAGCGGTCCTCCTTGCAAACATACAACACGGGGGGAGGGGGGGAACTGAGTGGGCCCAAGTCACACAACTGTGGAGTCACCTGGGCTCAGGGGTGGAGGGCATGAGGGGTGGGGACAGTGTGGGGTCACCTGGGCTCAGGGGTGGAGGGCATGAGGGGTGGGGACAGTGGACGGCCTGCCTGACTGACCCATCCTTTCTTCTCTTCCCTGCAGCGGGACCGAGCACAAAACCCTCCAGTCCGGCAGCAGCGGCACCCCCAGCTGGCCAACCCCGGAGGCGCAGGCTCCGACACCGGGACCAGCTGCTTCGCCGCCACGTCATAGCGGTGGAGGCAATCCAGGCCTCCATTAGGGGAGCGCGTGCAGGGGGACCTGCAGTGACGGCAGGAGGCCTGGGGTGCCTTCCAGGCACAGTGCACAAGGATGGCTGACTCCATGGCCATCCTCACGACACACTTTGTGCACGCCTTGCATTATGGCATGGCCGTACCCCATGCCCCCGCCATCCCTCCCGTAGCACTGCCCATGCCCCCTCCTGTCCCCGCAATGGCCCCTGCTCCTGCCCACCTCCCCTTGCAGCCTGCCCCGCATGTGCAGGTCCACCCCCGAAGGAGCGCTCGCAGAGGCCACCCGTCCCAGTTGAAGGTCTCCCCCCCCTCCCTCGTAAATAAAAAGTCTATTTTTCAGTTGATTCTTGTGTTGGTTATTGTGTTACTCGAGGTAACTGTAAGAAATGATTTGAGATGCCAATTAGCCACCTAAATTTAAAAGGGTTACAAACTGTGGACACCAAAATTCTGTATTCTATCACCGGGGGGTCCCTTTTTAAGTGGTCATTGGTTTGTGGCGCATAAATAAATACTAAGACTTTTCAGTAAAAATTTAAACCACAAACTATATTTAACAGACAACAAACAAGCAAGAACGGTTAAAAGATGCACACTAAAGATTATGTAACAGTCTAGGCGCAGGGAGGACGATTGGTGGTGTTGCTGGCAACCTCAATCCTTTGGTCCTTCCGGGCCTCGGGAGAGGAACAGCCAGGAGATCCCTCGAAGACGACGGGAATCAGGTAAGCTGACTTGAGCCTTCCGCACGAACCACGAATCCTCTTCCCGGTTCTTCGGGACAGGCGATGGTGGCCTAAACCCTAGCCTAAACTAAAAAGAAAAAAACCCTAACCACGTTCGACGCAGCCGACGAACAGTCACGATGACGGCCGACGTGCTTTGAACCGACGCTTTACAATTGGGGGGGAGGTAAGGAGAGTGGGAGGGGGTGGGGAAGGGAAGGGGAGGGGAAGGGAAGGGGAGGGAGTAGTCTGGGGAGACCCAGGCGACCCTACTACGGGGCTTGGGCAAACATATCCACCAGGGCCTCTCTGATGCGCACCCCATTCTGGCGCGCCTGGTGGACGGCAGCTGTGTGGGGCTGTTCGAACATCTGTGCCTCGGCTGCCATCCATGCAGGGGAGGAAGGCCTCCCCACTCCGCTCCACAATGTTGTGGAGTACGCAGCACGCGGCCGGTACCTCCGTTGCATTCTGCTCACCCATCTCGAGACGGGTGAGCAAACAACGGAAGCAGGCTTTCAAACGTCCAAAGGCGAGCTCCACCGGATTTCAGGCATGGTTGAGGCGGTCGTTGAACCGGGCCCGGATCTGGTCCAGCCGCCTCGTGTAGGGCCGCATTAGCCAGGGCAGCAGGGGTTAGGCCGCGTCCCCGACGACACAGATGGGCATAGGCACATTCCCAACAGTCAACTCCCGCACACGAATGTCAAATTTAAAAGATATATTGAATACAACAGATAACGTACAGAGTAACCCCAGAATGCAACATTGCATAAACCAACCCCTCACCCCAAAGTGATAGGAGATAGCACAGTATAAAAGGAAAAACACTATACTCAGTGGCTGCGTCTAGACTGGCATGATTTTGCACAAATACTTTTAACGGAAAAGTTTTTCCGTTAAAAGTATTTGTGCAAGAGAGCGTCTAGATTGGTCCCGGAGTTATCGTTATAACGATGCGCTTTTGCGCAAAAACGCGTCTACATTGGCGGGACGCTTTTGTGCAAAAGCAGAAGCCCAGAACCATTTTGAAGAGGGCAAAAGGGCACCAGCCCTTTCCGGGGGCCGGGGCTGGAGCTCCTTTGAGACACGTGCTTAAAGGGATCTTCCCGGACAGCCTCTCTCTCCTGCTGCGTGCTATAGGACCTCTTGCAGGGACTGACAGCTGTAACAGATTTGGTGGTTGCCCTCTGCCTTTTTGGACACCACTGCCTTTTGCCACTTAGTGCCTTTGCCTGTTTTTTTTTCCCCCATCTCCCTTGTTTTTTCTACCATGGAGCCAGGGGTGGCCATGTGCCTGCTCTGGCCCCTTCCGGCCATTTTGGAGTGCCTGCAGCTGGTGCTCCAGGCTGCTGCCCTCCTGTTCCAGGACCTGGAGGCACTGATCGCTTTGGACTCCCTCACCAGAGAGGCCATGGCATCCCTGTGGCATCCCCACCCCAGGGTGGAGAGGCGAGTGTGGAGACTAGACACCAGTACGGACTGGTGGGACCGGCTGGTCCTGGGGCAATGGGACGACCAGCAATGGCTCCGGAACTTTCGCATGCGAAAGCGGACGTTCCTGGAGCTATGTGCCTGGCTCGCCCCTGCGCTCCAGAGAACCACCACCTGGCTGCAGGCACCCATCCCCGTCAACAAGAGGGTCGCCATGACAGTCTTCTTTCAAAGAAGAAAAAGTGGGCTGTGCATTATCCAAACATTCCATCAGCTATACGCCCAGTACCACACGGAGAAGGACTGCCGGTTCCTGATGCACCAGAATCATTCTCACTTGAGTCGGACGAGGAAGAGGAAGAGGATGAAACTTCTGGTCCTGAACCATCAATGTCACAGGACCCACATTTTCTCCCATCCTCCTCCTCTGAACCACACCTCATAACACAAGGTGAACTGAATGACCTTGCCAGGGATTTGGAACTACCCAAGAGTAAGGCAGAGCTGTTGGGCTCCAGACTACAGCAGTGAAATCTCCTGGCAGGTGATGTTAGGGTTTCCATGTTCCGTGACCGTCAAAAGGAGCTTGTCCCATTCTTCTTCATGGAAGGTGATCTTGTAGCCTGCAACAACATCGATGGTGTGATGGCAGCCCTCAACATCGTTCACGATCTAGATGAGTGGAGACTGTTCATTGATTCATCGAAGACGAGTCTTAAAGCTGTTTTGCTGCATAATGGCAATGTTTTGCCATCAATTCCAGTTAGTCATGCAGTCCATATGAAGGAAACCTATGACAACATGAAACAACTTTTGAGGTGCATAAACTATGACCAACATCAGTGGCAGCTTTGTGGCGATTTGAAGGTTGTTGCTCTCTTGCTTGGTCTGCAGACTGGATACACAAAGTACTGCTGTTTTCTCTGCGAATGGGATAGTCGTGCAAGAGATTCCCACTACATCAAGATAGATTGGCCACTCCGACAGTCATTGGAGCCTGGGAGGAAAAGTGTTCAGCATCCACCACTTGTTGAATCAAGGAAGATTTTGTTACCACCCTTACACATCAAGCTGGGTCTGATGAAGAACTTTGTCAAGGCCATGGACAAAACACAAGCAGCTTTCAAGTACCTCCGTGGAAAATTTCCAAGGTTAAGTGAAGCTAAGATAAAGGAAGGTGTCTTTGTTGGTCCTCAGATTCGTGAACTTCTTCGAGATGATGCATTTGACCATGCACTGCGTGGCAAGGAAAAGACGGCATGGAAAGCCTTCCAGTTAGTGGCAATAAATTTTCTCGGAAACAACAAGGCAGAAAACTACAGGTTGTTGGTGGAAAACCTCCTCAAGGCATACAAAAGCCTTGGTTGCAACACGTCACTAAAGATACATTTTTTGCACTCATCTAGATTTTTTCCACCGAACTGCGGAGCGACGAGCAATTTCACCAGGACATTGCAACAATGGAGAAACGCTATCAGGGCAAATGGAGCCCATCAATGCTTGCAGACTATTGCTGGACAGTGACAAGAGATGCTCCATTTAATGAATACAAGAGACAAACCAAGAAGCGCCGAGTAGACACTGAATAGGACTAAACTATGTACATAACAGTTTTTTGCCTTTTGTTTCATAATAAATTTTATTTATATAACCCTTTTGCTGATTTTTAAAGTGTTACATAAACAGGACAGGTGAAATATTATCATGTAAAGCAACCATAAACACATGAAAAGACCTAGGTTTACAATTTATGATTAAAACTCTACTATCTACACAATATACATAGACGTAAAATGTAAAAACTTAAATATCTTGGAAACAGTAGCCAATCAGTTGTTTTAATTGTCATATATGAATTCAGCACATCAAAATACATAATAAATAGCACATTTTATCTCTGAAGCAGACGACTTCTAAGAAATTGTAGACCAGTGATACAAAGACATGTGCATATGGATAAGATGTTGCTATCTACCTTCTGGGAAGGGCACTGCTATACCCTCATGTGTTTCGGATCATCGGGGGACAGGAACCCACAACTTTGGAAGCACTGCCAGGAGTGACAGCAAAAGCTTTGGTGGCACTGGATGGTTGTGCAGCCAAAGCCCAGGTGGACTTCTGGATGCACGGCCTTCGCACTGGACACTGTCCAACCTTCTGGCAGGAGGTGTGATGGACCCTCCCCACGCTTTATGAAATGGACTCAGACATGAATATACATAACTCAAAGGTGGTTTGAGCGAATTACTTCATGTAACCCATCGATCTTCATGTCATGATCTACGGGTTCTGTACATCTTACTGTTGTACGTATCATTTGTGTGTGTAAAATTAGACATGGGGTGGGGAATACTTTGTGAGTTTCAAATGTGTGAATGAGACACATAGAGGGTGTTACCCTCAACTGTTAAATTCTCTTTTGTCCTTCAGCCTGAGCAGTGGTTGGTAGGGAGTGGCCTCAATCCTTTAACAAAAATAGGAGAGCAGAGGCCTGGGTCTTTTGGCTGGGCTGCACCTGAAGGAAGGGGCCAGGGACCCCAGGGTGTGGAAGACAGCCCTGGCTTGGATGGGCAGCTGGAAAAGAGGTTTTAGGGTGAGTTTGATTTAAGTTTGTTCTGAGGTTTCAATGTAGCCAATTAGCCAAGCGGTTTTATTTCTTTTGATTTGTAATCTACTTTGCTCTGCCTGTTTTCACTTATTACTACTTCAATCCTACTGCTTGTACTTAATAAAACAATTTTTATTTTCTATCAAACCCAGCGTAAGCGATTGTTACCTGGGGGGGGGGGGGGAGGAGGGGAGGGTAACCAGTATGCACATTCCCCCTTTCATTGCTAAAGGGGGCTTACCTAATTCTTTGGGGTCTGATCCCATCTGGGGAGTGCTACCTCAGGAGGTTGGGCCCTAAGCTGCACTCCCCTTGGACCTGAAGTGGTTCAGTGTCTGTGCTGCTTCTCGGTGGGGGCTGGGACCTCCGCTCGGGGCCTTGGCTGGGGGAGACCAGCGGAGCTGGCCCAGCAGGACCGGGGCTGGAGCATATGGCCTATGAGAAGAGGCTGAGGGAGTTGGGTCTATTTAGTCTGCAGAAGAGAAGAGTGAGGGGGGGATTTGATAGCAGCCTTCAACTTCCTGAAGGGAGGTTCCAAAGAGGATGGAGAGGCGCTGTTTTCAGTAGTAACAGATGGCAGAACAAGGAGCAATGGTCTCAAGTTGCGGTGGGAGAGGTCCAGGTTGGATATTAGGAAAAGCTATTTCACTAGGAGGGTGGTGAAGCACTGGAGTAGGTTACCTAGGGAAGTAGTGGAGTCTCCATCCCTAGAGGTGTTTAAGTCTCGGCTTGACAAAGCCCTGGCTGGGTTGATTTAATGGGGATTGGTCCTGCCATGGGCAGGGGGCTGGACTTGATGGCCTTCTAAGGTCTCTTCCAGCTCTATGGTTCTATGATAATAGCTTTTGAGCATCTCTGTAGCTGCTTAAATACCGGAAAAATAGTTCAATTTGTTTGACAAACAAATGACAGTATGTTCATTGAACACACATTTTATGGCTGTTAATTCCTAGTAAGTAGACATCAAATTGTGGCTGTTCTGAAAGCTACATGGTTAGCTTTGATTCTTGGTGCCATAAGCCGGGGGTAATTTAGGGTCATCTCTATCAGGCTGAATACTCACCAAAAGAGGCAGTAATTTAGACTGAATTCTCCCACTAGCCATATTAGCTGCCTGTTCTTGGATATAAGTTTTAAGGGGTCTTATTTTTATAGCCATTCTTACAGTCTTGGGTTGTCCTTAAATATGGTGCAGTGACTCTCAGAATCATCAGGATATAACCTAAACAGTGATGTTAAAATAAATGACTAAAAATAAAAATTGACCAGTTAAAATAAAAATTCCACTGGATTTGATGAAAAAAGTATGTTGCCTCGTTTTTTAAAACAAAATGTTGGCTTCTGATCAGGAACTTCTGACAAAGGTCATGTCTCAGAGGGAAACTGGGGTCTGGAGACTCTTTCAGCCATAGGTTGAAAATTGATAACTAGAAATGAACCCATATACTACAACAATCTACAGCTGCATACAATTTGTGTTTTCAAAGCGTTTCTCTATACCTAGCATGTCCTGAAAAGGACTCGCTCTGTAACTGTGAACGGAATGAAGCAGCATATGCATGAAAATATCAGACGAATTAAAATTAGTCAACCCAGAGAACTCTTTGGGTCAAGCATGGGGAAAAAACCCAATAGCACCTACATTCATTTCTGGAAAGTGTTCTGGAGCATCCTGCAGTACTAGTAGACTAAAAATACCCTGGATAACATGGAGTCCCCTTGCTAGTCATGCAGCCACCTTAGTTAAACAATAAAAACATTACTGGAAATCCCAGTGAAAATGCTGACAACGCAGACGAACAAATGTCTTCACTGATTTTCAAGCCTGTATACGCAGAAGTGGTGGTGCCCCCATGTCTGGCTCCCTGCCTGTAGAGCTAGTGAGGAATGGGCAAAGGAATGATTGGAGAAATGATGATGGGGTCTCATGTGTGCACACAAGTCTCCAAGCCTATTTCACTGAAGTTTTTACCCAGATAATACGAATACTGTGAATGGAAAGGAACTGGGGAGGCAGGAGAACCATCCAAGCACTTGATATGCTAACTCCACCTGAAACTCATTTTGCTGAGTTTTAAATGCACACTTCAGCAGGGTGGCATACAGAACAAAGTAAGTTAAGCAAGTGATTGGGCTGTAGGGAAACATGAACATGTCAGAACGGAAGGTATTTTCTAGAGAATTTTTTCCTGGCTTGTTTCTTCTACTCTCTCTCCCTGCCCTATGCTGAATACAAAAGGTACCGCTCCTGTGCAGTGCCTTGAAATATCAGCATGCTCTCATGCAAGGTGTACACGTTGTAAGCAGAGCATTGGACAATGGTTACGACTCCCATTCAGCCAGACCTCCAGTAACGTACTGTTTTGTTACATATTCCCCCCCCCCCCACACACCCCATAACTCAGGGCCTCCAACTAAACATAGAACCTTGCTTATTTTCATAGCCTCACAGCTTGGCTGGGCTTCAGCTGATATCAGAAAGCAGTGGCTCTCAGTCCACTTCCCATATCCCAAGCATCAATGCAAATTGCCACTGAATGCATTTGAAAACTCAAGTACCTGCCTCACTGCCATCCTGAAGACCCCTTCCCACCAAGTTTGTACTGAGGCAGTTGGAGAAGCTTGCATAGCTGCTTTGTGTGGACAAAAGGAGGACTTCAGTGTGTAGCAATGACACAGCCAGAAGGCCCCACTTGGGTGGCACCTAACTTTGGGTGGCTGGGCAATAATAGGGGGCAGGGAGAAGCAAGACAGGAGGAATTGGAGGGGGGTAAACCCTGCCCACTCCCCAGCCAGAGCGGGATAAGCCCTATTCCCTGCCCAGGACACCAGTGTGGAGTGAGGTAAGCCCCAAGCAGTAGGCTTGCATGCAAAGAGGGTGGGCCTGTTTAGGCTGGTGTCTAATGGATGTCAGTCTGGCACCTTTCAGCTGCCTAAACAGAAGCCTAAAACTAAAAGGATGGAAGGAATGTTGTGAGATGCTCCCTGTGCTGAGAGAAACTGGACTTGAATAGGCTAGATTTACTCAGTCCTTACTCAAACTTTCAGTGATGGGGATTCCACATCCTGCCTTGGAAGGCAGTTTGCTTCACTAGCCTTATAGTTAGGTTACAGATTAGTGAAACATTTCAAATTCTTCCTTGCTGCAAATGAAGCCTGTTACTTCCCATTCTACTTTCCATGGACACAGAACAATTCATCACAGGCCTCTTTTTAAGAGCCCTAACCATATCTGAAGACTGATCAGGTCTCCCCGTTAGGTCACCTTTTCATGGCCGGTCAAAAAAGATTCTCTAAAATACAGAAATAGTTTTGTTTCAAGTTGCATGCAACATGCCCACTGCAAGCAGTTTTTGAATTTACAGATGTTGCCTCCCTTCTTAGTGGGCCCGGTTTGTAGAGAGGCTACACAATTTGAACAGCTATGGAAGAAAAATAGTGATTCATTTTTACCAAGTCTCTATTTCTTCCAGCAAAGTCTTAAATTCATATGGCTGCAAAGAGACCAAACAGGCTAACAAGTTCACAGCCTGAGAAGTAGCTATTCCTCAAATCTAACACTACAGTCATGGGTAGAAGTGGGTTTTGTTTACAACAGAAGTTTGAGAGAGACTAACACTGAAAGTGGAAGACAGAACCAGCTTTTGATAGCATTGCACTGATAGCTGTTACAAATACCAAGCAATTTTTACATTACAAATAGGAGTTTTGGTACTTTCTGGCGAGACACCAGAAGTGCTGCAGCTGCATGTAAAGGAATAATGTGCTTTGCAGCTGAGGCTGGAGCTCCCTAGTGCATTGCTACAGCCACCCTCATGGTAGCATTTGCACAGCTGCTGATGGAGCCAGCCTGACTAGCTACTACCACATCTGGTGCAACATTAAGAGATCACAGTTGGTAGGGCTCTCCCTGTCCAAGCCAGCTCTTTCTGAGAAGGGCAATTTACCTGACAGTGCCTGCTGTGCCTTGCATGGGGGATAGACAAATAAGACTAGACCTCCTTGCACTAATCCAGAGCTTGTTTAAAGCAGTTACAGGGAGCTGCTCCTCCTGCAGCCTAACATGCCTTCTCCTAGGCTTGCAAAAGGTCTTCCTGGTGTTCCCTCCAAGCTCTTCCCCCTGCAACCTGCACCCTTCCTCTCTCCCCATGCTGCAGGCAGAGTGATTGCAGCAGCTAGAGCTGGCTTTGCACAGCACATGTCCAGGAACTGGGACACTGCTCTGTACCCTGAGCTCCTACACTGAGATACAAACACTCTAGCACCGCTAACCCTGCCCAGGAACTTCTCCAAGCACTCAGACAGACCCATTGCCTTGCCCTGGTCTTTCCCCCAGCCCCTCTCCTTCCCCAGTTTTCTGAGCAGCTCTCAGGAGAGGGCTCAGCTTTATAGCCCTGCCCCTGCCTCCAGCTGGCCCACTCAGGGCCAGGTGCTGCCTATAAAATGGCACTTAACAATCCTAAGGAACAACTCTGGGGGAGGGGCTAAAATAGGGGAGGAGGGGCTTATTTTGATTGGTTCCAGGGTAGTGGGGGTTTTAAGGCAGTTTGCTGCTTCTTCTAGCAGTGCAGGCCATGCTGTGCCCCAGCAACAGACTCCTGGCCAATGGGAGGGCAGGTGTAATCCATGTAGTTAAATTGGGAGCTAGTTCTTAAGGGGGGGGGTAGGAGTCAAGTCTGGGTCACTGTTGCTAGGCAGATTTAGCTCTCCCCAAACCAGCCATGCCTAATTGCAGCAGCTTCTGGGTGTGGCCTGCTCCAATAGGGTCTGTCTCTGTTGCTGGGTCAGATTCCAGGAGCAAACAGGCAGGGCAGCTATTTGGCTAAAGATCTGATAAGCTGGGAAAGGCTGAGCTAGGAGCAGAGAGCAGGATGCTGCCCCTCCTCCAGAGCACATGGGCAATGCTAATGGCAACCAGGGGCCTGTAGGAGGGGAGTAACTTTTTCTGTGTTTGCTGTCTGCTTGACCTTGATTTTGGCCAAACTGTTCTAGTTACTGTCTCAGCCCCTGTGAGTCTTCAGCTCCTCTTTAAGTGGGGCAAGGGGGAAAGAGCCGTTTCTGTTTTGTTGTTCTCAGGTTCTGGATCTTCTTGTAATGGGGTTTTCTTTCAGTCTGTTCCCTTGGGACTTAGCTCAAAGTTTCTCCAACTTTTTTTTTTTAATAAAGCACCCCCAGTACCTACAGCTTTCAGACACACCATTTTTTTTCTACTATTGCAACACATTTGTTTAAACAACTTAATCATAGCCTGGCGAGCAATGACATTTTTGGGTGCAAAAAGTACAAACATAATAAAATGCTGTAAAACTTAAAGCAAAATGTCAGTTGTTGATGTTCCCCCCCATCCGCCCCCGACTGCTCTTGAGTATTCCTAACAGTACTCATACCACTGATTGAGAAACACTGACTTAGCTGACTGGTTAAGCAGTGGGCTAGCAGTGATCCGCAGCAGAGGAAGAGCCTGCCTTGGCTCCCACTGAGATTCCCTATAAGCAAGTGGAGAGATGGTCCAGACTCTGCATGTGGTGCAGGTTTGAGGATCCAAGACAAACTGAGACTGTGAATGAAATAGAAGCTTTGGGACACTCTGTTGCTTCGTATTGTGTCTTGGGTGGACTAAACTGTTGAAATTTCACTTTGGGGTATCTGCTTGTTGGTTGTAACTGTGAAGACTGTGTCTGTGGGTTATAAAATAGTTGTAAAATTAGATTGTTTCTTTGTATGATTTTATAACATTATTTAATTAAAATCACGGCTTTAGTTTCTTTGGGGACTTGAATGGAGGGAGGCTGACACTTTTTGTAATCCTTGCTGAAAATCCTCAGACTGAACTGTAGGTCTCTAGCTATTTCTCTATGGGCGGTTTCTCTGTGGGGCGGTTTTAGATACTGGAGAATAGCAGTAAAGTCTAGCCCACCCAAGGTTACACCAGGACAAACAGGTAGTGCCTTAGCACCCCTGCTGATCACCTGATCCTCCCCGTATCCATGAGACCCAGTGCCTGATATTCCACCACCCAGGACTGAGTGGTGACCCATAGGTTGAAAACCACTGTTCTAGAGTGTCTTTTTTTTTTTTTTTTTTTTAAACAATACATCTTAGGAATAATCTGCTACGTGAAACAGAGACCCAAAATGATCTGTACATTATCATTTTTATTATCTATTTCAAAATATATTACAAACAGTGGTAAAAGAAATAAATGACAAAAGGAAGTTCTTCTTCACACAGCGCATTGTCAACCTGTGGAACTCCTTGCCTGAGGAGGGTGTGAAGGCTAGGACTAGAACAGGGTTTAAAAGAGAACTAGATAAATTCATGGAAGTTAACTCCATAAATGGCTATTAGCCAGTATGGGTAAGGAATGGTGTCCCTAGCCTCTGTTTGTCAGAGGGTGGAGATAGATGGCAAGAGAGAGATCGCTTGATCATTAACTGTTCGATTCACTCCTTCTGGGATACCTGGCTTTGGCCACTGTCAGCAAACAGGGTACTGTGCTGGATGGACCTTTGGTCTGACCCAGTATGGCCATTCTTATGTTCTTATGACAATATATTCTATTTTAATTTCGTAATCTAAACATCTATCGGAGATGGTCTAGACAGTACTGGGTCCTGCCATGAGGACAGGGGACTGGACATGATAACCTCTCGAGGTCCCTTCTAGTTCTAGTGTTCTATGATTCTAATATAAATCTTGTACAGTTGCTGCAAAGCTGTCACTTTGCTATAGTTAAGCTTAAAACCAGCTTTTTGTGTTTAAAGCTCAACTGGTCTAAGAGCTCTAAAAACAGTCAGCACATCAATGGTCTTGACATCCGGTGAGCCTCATAGAGCTGTGGAGTACTGTCAGTGCTCCAAATTTGGGGAGATTTGACTAAGGGATTTTCAAAATGCAGCCCCCACCAAACCCCGCACTTCTTAAACATGACATTTTTGACACACCAGTAGACACTACAGCAGGGTCTCAAAACGCTTGAGGTTTATGCCAACGAGCTGCCTTGTTGGAAGAATCAAATTAAAAGATTATTGGAAAAGAGTTTGCTGCTTCTGTGAGAAGCATACCAAATCGAGGCTCATGCACTTAATGGATCACACTGGGTATGTGCAAGGAGAGAAACAAACCGTCTGGAAAAGGACCTGTACCGGTGGACCTGCATGGTTCTGAGAGCAAGTTAGTCACCAAATCTGAACTCCACTCCTGGCACATTGTGTTCACATCCAGTCTGCCTGTGAACGGGGGCTGGGCAGGGGGTACCTAATACAAGTGCAGCAGAACATGAAGGAAGCACTGGAACTTTTCTTTTTTGAAAGAAAATAAACAAGATAAGAACATAAGAATGGCCATACTGGGTCAGACCAAAGGTCCATCCGGCCCAGTATCCTGTCTGCCAGCAGTGGCCAATGTCAGGTGTCCTAGAGGGAGTGAACCGAACAGGTAATGATCAAGCGATCTCTCTCCTGCCATCCATCTCCACCCTCTGACAAACAGAGGCTAGGGACACCATTCCTTACCCATCCTGGCTAATAACCATTAATGGACTTAACCTCCATGAATTTATCTATGTTGTAGAGCAGGCTTTTTCTGACCATGGCCTTCGCGTATAGCCCATCCTGCCACACAAGGCCCCTCACAGAAAACCCAAACCGTGAGATACTCAGAGGAGCATGGGAAGCACAATGCAGCTTTCTGTGAACGGAATTTAACCTTGTAGGCATCATAGAACAGGGAGGTGAGCATGAAAAGATAGAACACAGCTGCAAGAGATAAATAAGACTCTCTTGACCGGTCCTTGAAGGTAGGGAGGTAGGCATAGGGAGATAAGACGCAACTGCCATGCACACTGACCATGCCCACACCCGGCACTATCCACGGGGCCATCAGGCGGGCATCATGAAAAATCCTATAGGGCAGTATTGCACATTACCTCATTACCAGCCTATCAGGCCCGGCCAGGGAACTGACCCTAATAAGGTACCGGATATCAGGTTATGTTATAAAAGACCCTCGACCTCTTTGTTCGACGGAGGTTCCGAGTGTTGAGGGCACGTGTCTTTTTTGCCCGGCTGAAGGACTGATCACCCTGAGGCTGCCTCCCCACCCTTCGAGTCAAAGATAGGGGTGCGCGAGTCCTGAGCATGCTCCGAGTTCTAGTGTGTCTTTACATTGTTATCGTTGCTGGATTTGTAAGTATTGCTTAAATATATTAGTTATTGGTTTAGTTAAGAGTTGAATTGTGTTAATTTCACTGTGTAATTCTGGAAAGTGTAACTGAGTTCTATTAACCACACTGTGTGAATTGTATAATCTTGTGTTGTGTAGTGGTGTTGTATTTAGGCCAAGTATAAGTGTTAGAAATAGAAACCCAGGAGTTGTTAAGTTGTAAAGGTAGATTATGACTAACTCCACCAGCTGCCTAAAATAACCATAGAGGGCTGGCTGTGGACGAAGTTTTTATTATCATAATATTGGCTTTGTTTTTGTATTTTTTGCTGCGCTGCCTTAAGCGAATTAGAAATAGTGATTTAATATAAGTGAATTGTAATCAAGGAATTGTAATCAGTTAGGTATAGTTGTGTTCAAGTTTTCTACTCTGTAAAAGCATTGGGCAATTGTTAGTTTAAAAGGCCATTTGCTAATTGTTGGTTTTGATAAAAGAATCATTCCATTTAATAAAAAAATCATTTGTTTCACCATCATCCAGTAGTTTTCACTGGGTAGTCGGCTTTAACCCTCGAGGCTCTCACCACATCACCGAACCAAGGTGTAACAATCTAGTTCTCTTTTAAACCCTGTTATAGTCCAAGTCTTCTAAACCTCCTCAGGCAAGGAGTTCCACAGGTTGACTGTGCACTGTGTGAAGAAGTTGTCAGTGCTTGCTGGGATTGCTGGGGTGGAAAAGTAGGTGAGACTAAGGGAGAGGGCTGGCGGGTGTAGCAGGGTGAGAGAAGTCTACAGAGGGGAGCCTCACTCTTGAATGTTACTCCTGGTCTCAGTGATAGGATGGATGCTGCAGGCTCAGGACTCAGCACTAGCCCATAAGTCAGGGTCGGCTCGGAGGCTCTGTGGTGGGGCATGTGGCCTAGCCGAGATGTATTGGGCAGCTGCACTTACCTGGTGGTCCAGGGCAGGTGGGAGCTGGCAGCTGTTGTTGCGGCAGAGAGACCGTTTGGCGTGCGGCCGGAGCTCGGTGGCCCTTGCACGGTGGGGAGGTCAGGCCTGCTCCACGCCAGGCATGTGGGCAGGAAGAACGCGGGTCCCTTGTGAAGGCCGGTTGAGGAGGTTTTTTGAGCAGTCACAGGCTGCAAACCACTGTCTGGACTGGCAGGAGAGGCTGCAGGGCAGAATTAGTGTGGAGCGGAGCTGCTGGGATGCCCAGGATTGGGTCAGCAGGGCAGGGGTGCCATAGGCCAGGGCAATTCAGAGTGCTGGCCAATCTGGGGGCCGGGCCTGGTTGTAGAATGACAGAGCTGTGGGTTAGGGCAAGGGTGGGGAACCTAAGCCAGGGGACCGGATGTGTCCCCCTGTGTTGCCTGGATCTAGCCCCTAAGGCTTAGGATCTCCCCCTGCATTGGGGAGCCCATGCTGGCTCTCCTTCCCCATCCCCGCAGCTCTTGTCCCCCAACCCTGGGTTAGGTAACTGTGGGACAACTCTAAACATTCAAAAAGTAGGCGTCAGACCTCAAAAAGTCATGAGCGGTTTGAAAGCCGGAAAAAAAAATAGGTACATTGGGGCTCATTCTCTCTTCTGGGTTCCAGGCCTTTAGGGGACACCTGGAGTGTGTTTTCAAATTTCCCTCTGTATCCAGAAGTGGAGAACCCCTGCAATTCTCATTTGCTCCCAGGCCTCCAGGAGCCGGGGTGTTGAGGAAAAACATCCACCTTTGAGGAGACTTTCGATCATGTTAGGAGGGATGGGCGTGTTGAGGAGTGCAATGAGGGGTGAAAGGCAGGTCTGAGGTAAATCTCTCACTGACTGCAGTGCAGGGTGATAGCCGGGGCTGTGTACCCATGAATTATGGCAGTAATTTGTACTGAAGCACAAACAGCACGTGTTAGTGGAGTGCAAGAGCAACGCATGAGCTGCTGACTGGGGGCGGTGAGGTGCCAGCTTTCCATAGGCTCTGTCCCTTCCACGCCCCCCGGAAACCAGAGTCCTCCCGAAGCAGCCACTGGGAGGTTAGGTCGTTCCTGGCCTCAGAGTGCTTGGAGGGAGAGTGCGTGGCCGTGGTGCACCCCCAAATACCCCAGCCCTGAAGCTCAGAGAGGGAGCAGCAGGCCATCTTGTCCTTGCGAGTAGTGAAGGAATCACACAGTCAGTGGACACATCCCATGGTAAGTGTTCTGACACACGATAGCGCAACCTATTTCTGCATTGATTTCTGAAAGATCGTCACAGGATTGAACCTTAGTTTACCTTATGCACAGAGTAGAGACGTTATTAGAACAGTAGTGAGATGCCAGGTATAGTTCCACGTTAGACCTCATAAAGGGAAACCGGCAAATACCACTGATGCCAGAATCTTGGGAGAAGAAAGCCTTTCCCACGCCCTTAGGCCTGTATCCATTCAAGATTCTGCCTCCCCTGAGTTGCAGTGATATTTAACGGCTAATAGACTAGATATTACAATTGCATGGGCAGTATCGCATGGAGCGCTGCTACGATCTACTGAAAACCGTTTTGGTTCCTGTATCTTGTGGTCACCTTCCCACACCTAGTGCTGATGGCAGCGCGTTACACACAGAATCGACAGCCATTGTCAATTCCTAGGTTGAACAGTCTACAAGACTCAGTTTGCCCTGACAAACTGAGCCTCTGGTATTGGTAAATCAGTTTTTCACTCCCAGGGGAGGCTCTCAAGCTGTTGTTCTCCAGGAGCTATTTTCTGCTCTCTGCTCATGGAGCTGAGGGAATTGCCCATGAATTCCGACCAACCTGAGAGTCCTGAGGGACTCCACAGAGGAATCATAAAGATCGCTGTCCAGCACAGTATCACATATGAGAGATTCACACAATGATTCTCAAAGCTCTTCATTCCTGTGGCGCTGCACAGATTTCCAAACTCTGTTAAGCAGGAGTTCGGTAAGTTCCTATTTCTGCATTAAAGTTAGTGCTAAGAGGTTCCAGGGTTCATGCCAGGAGCATCTGAGCTGTATTTCAACAATACAGCGACTTGTTTAGTATTTTCAGAAACACCAAGCAATTGAAGTGGTAAAACTGAAACTACAAAGGTGCAGGAAATAGTTTAGACAAATATTTGTTTGGAAGATCAGTTTCTTGTCTCTTACAAAAGCGACAAGGAGTCCTGTGGGTCTTTTCCCACGAAAGCTTATGCTCCAATACATCTGTTAGTCTATGAGGTGCTACAGGACTCCTTGTCACTTTTGCAGATCCAGACTAACATGGCTATCCCTCTGATACTTGTCTCCTACAGTAGCTTTTGTTTCTCAGGCAATGTGATTTTTCCTCTGGTTCACTCAAGTTTCCTAATTCAGCAACTTCACTGTGCTGTTACAAAGTGCAGCCAAAGCCTCTGCAGTGAGTATCTGTGTTACCAAGGGTTTCAAAACAAGAATGACCCATACACTGGTCAGATTCTGCTCCAACATTCTGCCTGTAGTGGTCACAACAGATAGACACCAGGCCTCCCTGAGAGCAAAACCAGGGCTGATGTGTTTTGGAATCACCATCTTCATGCCCGGTTTCAGAACAGATTAAGAGAACTGCTAAAGATGAAATATTGGCCCCATTGAAACCAATGTCAAAACTTCCCAACACACCCAGGTTTCACACTAAATCCACATACAGGGATTTAAATAAGGGTACGTCTACACAGTGGTGCTATTTTGGGATAACATCCGTTATCCTGAAATAGCGTTCCTGCATCTTAACAGCACTGTAATGGTTACTGCTATAGCAAACTAGCCACACTCAACTGGCCAAATAGCCACATATGGCTAGTGGGTAGCATGTTGGACACCACAGTTTTAGAGAAACATCCAACATTGATTTAAATTTTCTTAGTGCTTCAGAATCTGCTGGGACTCTTAGTAAATTATTGCAATGTTTGATTACTCTCCCCATGTCAAAAACGTGTGCCTTATTTCCAATCAGAATTTCTTTAAATTCGACTTTCAGCCATTGGGATTGTGTTACACCTCGGTATGCTGGGCTGAAAAGCCTATTAGTAAACATTGGCTCTCCCCGTAGATAGTTGCAGACTGTTACCATGTCACCCCTTAAGGATCTTTGTTAAATTAAAGGGGATTGAGATTTTTGAGTGAATCCGTATGTCACGTTTTCAAATATTTTATTAATTCTTGTGACTGTTCTCTAAGCCCTCTTCGGTGTATCAGCATCCATCTTTAACCATGGACACCAGCATGGGACACAGCATTCCAACAGTGGTCATGCCAGTTGCAAATATAGACGTAAAATATCTACTTTACCTCTCCATGAGATTTCCCCGGTTGTCATCCTAGGATCTCCTTTGGCCACAGGGTCACGCTGGGAAATCACAATATTTATTTCTTCATGCCCCCAAATCTTTTTCACAGTTCTTGTGCTTCCCATAGTAGCCTCCCCTCCCCCCCATCCTATAAGCATCACCTACTTCTTTGTTCCTAGTTGTAGATATCTACTTATCTACATCAGAACACACAATTGTTTGCACTCAGTGTACCAACCAATCCAGATTCTCTTGATTCGGTGACTGTTTCTTTGCATTGTTTAAGATCACTCAATGTTTGTGTCATCTGGACATTTCAGCAGTGGGAATGCTATGTTGATTACCTGTATCTCTGCTTACACTTGTCAGTTACACCTCTATCTCATGTCTCAGACAAAGCTGGGTGCCTGCAAGAAAGTCTCATTGAAAGAAACGTGGGAAGTAACGGAGGGGCATGCCTGTAGCCCTAAATACTAAGACCCTTGTGCTCTGCATGCCTGTTCTGTTGAGCACAGGGCCATAGAGCAGCATGATGATGTCTCTTTCCATACGGTAAACTGGGCACATTTCCAACATAGGTGTTGCATCATAGATCAGACCTATGATCCATCTAGTCCCATGTCCTCTCTCAGAGGGTATGTCTACACTACAAAGTTAATTCGAACTAACAGCTGTTAGTTCGAATTAACTTTCATAGGCACTACACATACAAACCGCTAGTTCGAGCTTAATTCGAACTAGGTAAACCTCATTCTACGAGGACTAACGCCTAGTTTGAATTAAGTAGTTCGAATTAAGGGCTGTGTAGCCACTTAATTCGAACTAGTTGAAACTAGCCCTTCCCAGTTTGCCCTGGTGGCCACTCTGAGCCAAACCAGGGAAACTTTTCTGCCCCCCTCCCGGCCCCGGAGCCCTTAAAGGGACACGGTCTGGCTACAGTGCTTGTGCCAGTTGCAAGCCTGCCAGCACCCAGCCAGCAGACCCTGCACCTGGCAAGGCACGAGCCAGCCACCCACTGCCACCCAGCCCTCCGCCTCTTCCCAGGACCAGGCTGGCGGCTCACAGGAGCCTGCCCGGGGCCACAAGAGGTGGGCGCACACCTGGTCTAGTGCGGAGATCGTGGACCTCATCGAGGTTTGGGGGGAGGCCTCCAATGTCCACGACCTCCGCTCTAGGCACAGGAATGCAGCCGTCTAGGGCAGGATAGCTGCCAGCGTGGCCACCAAAGGCCACATGCAAACCCAGGAGCAGGTTTGCATGAAAATCAAGTTGGTCCAGTGAGACCCCCGACCCTGAGCCCTGAGCTTAGAACATAAGAATGGCCGTACTGGGTCAGACCAAAGGTCCATCTAGCCCAGTAGCCTGTCTGCCGACAGCGGCCAGCACCAGGTACCCGGAGGATGGACCGAAGACAATGACCAAGCGATTTGTCTCATGCCATCCATCTCCAGCCTTCCACAAACAGAGGCCAGGGACACCGTTCCTACCCCCTGGCTAATAGCACTCCATGGACCCAACCTCCATGAATTTATCTAACTTCTCTTTAAACTCTGTTATAGTCCTAGCCTTCACAGCCTCCTGTGGCAAGGAGTTCCACAGGTTGACTATGTGCTGTGTGAAGAAGAACTTTCGCTTATTAGTTTTAAACCTGCTGTCCATTCATTTCATTTGGTGTCCTCTAGTCCTTCTATTATGGGAACTAATGAAGAACTTTTCTTTATTCACCCTCTCCACACCACTCATGCTTTTATAGACCTCTATCATATCCCCCCCTCAGTCTCCTCTTTTCTAAGCTGAAAAGTCCCAGTCTCTTTAACCTCTCTTCATATGGGACCTGTTCCAAACCCCTAATCATTGTAATTTCCCTTTTTTGAACCCTTTCCAAGGCCAAAATATCTTTTTTGAGGTGAGGATACCACATCTGTACACAGTACTGAAGATATGGCGTACCATAGTTTGATACTTCCCCTCCTCCTTCTTCCCCTGGCTTCCCCCTTCCAGCTCCCTCCTCCCAGGTTTCCACCTCCCCTCTCCCACCCTCTCTCTTCCCCTCTCCCACCTCATTTTCCCAGTCTCCCCAGAGGTTTATTCCCCCCCCCCCCCGTTTTGTTAAATAAAGAGAGTTTCTATTTTTGAACACACGTGTCCTTTATTTTTTACATCAGGAAGGGGGGCCAGGGAAGGGTAAGTGGAAGGAGTGAGGGAGGAATGGGGCACGAGCCCCCAGTGGGGAGGACTGGGGTGGCTCTGCGGGCTCCTCGGGGTGGAAGCTCTCCTGCAGGGCCTCCTGGATCCTGACAGCCCCCCGATTGACCCCCCCCAGATGGCAGCCTGCGGCAACTGCAGCCGGGCTGATGGCCGAGTGCTGTGATGTGCCGAGTGAGGGCACTCCAAGACAGGACTGCTTTGCTGTCCCTCATCGAGGTAGACAAGCAAGCGGGGAACCCTGAGAACTGTCTGTCCGGGGTGGGGGTCGGGTCCCCTTTAAGCACAGCCCTCGGCTAGCCTGATGCAGCAGCTCTACACTCTGAGTCCTAACCTGATGCCCTGCCGGCACTGGTTCCGGCCAGCCTTAACTTCAGTTCAGGGTCCACTCAATGTGGACATGCTATTTCGAATTAGCAAAACGCTAATTCGAATTAGTTTTTAGGTCTAGATGCACTAATTTGAATTAGCTTAGTTCGAATTAACTAACTAACTGTTAGTTCGAATTAGTGCTATAGTGTAGACATACCCAGACAGTGACAGCCCCAGGTGCTGCACAAGATGATGTAAAGCAAAACAGGAGTAGATGAATGGGAATCGATTTGTCCACTATGAGGGTCCATTATAACAGCTAAGGTGTGTCTACACAGAACCCTAAACTCGAATAAGATATGCAATTTGTGCTACGAAAATGGCGTATCTTATTTTGTATCTATTTCAGAATATCTTATTTTGACATTTGGCGCATCTATACAGTGCCAGATTTTGAAATAATGCACTATTTTGTGTCATCCCTTATCTCTCGTGCAACAATGTTTAGCGGGATGGCGAAATAATGCGGCCATTATTTCGAAAAATATGTCAAAATTATGGGCGGCTTGTGTGTCTACCTCGGGTATCCCGAAATAGCTGTGCAGTGTAGACGTACCACTAGAGATTGGCTTCTGCCCTGAAAATATGTTTTCCAAAATATGTATTTAGCTGTAACTATTGTAACTGGACAATCACAATATCCATGTCAATTTCCAACCCTTTCCTGATTCTTACTTTGTGCATGGCCACAACTACATATTGTGGCAATGAGTCCCTCAGACTCATTGGACATTGAGTGACCAAAACATTTTTTTTTTGTTTTCTACTTTCCACATTTGAGTTTAAATTTCCCCTTGATCCTATATTATGAGACATTCTCTGATCCTCAGTATTTTATAGACTTTTGCTGTATCTCCTCTCATTCATTCATTTCCTTTGGAAGGTAACAATCCCTGTCTTTTTAAATTCTCTCGTTAATGTTACCTACCTTATTTTCACTAAAGACCAGTCCAGGGTTATACGTACATTGCTTTTATTAAATGCCGGTGTTGAATCAAAAGGAAATGGGATTGAACCTGATCATGCACATACATCCATACACTCATATACAAACAAACAAACAAACCCCGTCTTGCTTTTGCTTAAAGTTACCGGTCTTTTGCTCATGTTAACTCACTGGCCAGGTGAGTTAAATGTGAGGGGGAAGAGCGGGGATTCATTCTTTCATGCAAGACATTTCATGGAAGTCATTCTTCTTTGCCAACTGACATCAGTATGTTGGTGCCTCCTTCCCCGTGTTATTTCAAGTCTGTCTTGTTTGTAAAAGGGCGCTTGCTTTTAACACCCCAAGGCTGTCCAGATGTCCTCTATGGGTCTGCTTTGTTTTGGGCCTCAATTTATGGTACCTCGACACCTCTTTTCCAAATACTCGCATTCCAAACTCATTCACTCCTCCTCCCCAGGAACTACACAGTCATTTCACACATGGGAAGAGGGATACAATTGTCCATACAAAAGGTATCAATCTATTTCTATACAAAGAATCAGTCATCATATTTTCTTTATAACACAATCTATATTCTAATTACTTCTAAGAACAACAGTGTGATCATGCTGAATCACAAGGATCCTTCTGATCTCTTTCTCACATAATGGAATATTACAGAGCTCAAAAGGTTACAAAACTTACATTCACATTATACTGAAATTTACATTGACGTTATACTGTATTGGGCGGGCACTTTGTACAGCACTTCTGACGGTTTCTGCTGATCTTTGATCATTCTCATTGCCCTCGCCCGAATACCCTTATTTCTGCCAGCATCCTGTGTGAGAAGGGTGCCCCGTACTACGCAGAGGAGTCTGGAGAAAGGTGAAACATTGACTGATCTCATGGCACTATATTTTATGTATGATTCTGCATCCCACTCCTCCGTAATTCCAAAGTTTCGCTCAGATTGTGTCTGTGCTTGCGCTGTGAGCCGTGTTTCCCAGAGCTGCATCCCATGATGCCCCGGGCCCCATTCTGAGTTCATGCAGTTAAATTAGAACCTTGTTCGGTGTTTAAGGGTTCAAGCTTTTCCCTTCAAAGGGCAGACACATTGCAGTTATTGACATTGGAACTTCATCTGCTGTCATGATGCCCATTCATCTGGCTTCATGGGCTCCTTCTGAAAACTTAGCTGAACTTGACTCTGACCTAAATGTAACCCCCTTTTTCTTCCCCAGGTTACTCAGGAGCAGGTCACACTCACAACATGTGCCTGAGCGCCTGATGGTTTTAACATGGAAGGAGATCCTGAGTATCCCGGTGGAGATGTTTAATTGGGGATTCCCTATCCACCCCCTGGCTGCAGTCCCTTGCTCATAAAGAATATAGAATGGCAGTGCCTCCACCTGGCTGGCCCTGTACACACTTAATGGTGTGCCTTTGGAGCCTCCAGGAATAAAATTATTCCATCAATAATCTGGATCTAACTCCAGAACAACAATTACAAATTATAAATAATACACATCTAATAGATTACATTAGAAAGAACACACCTTTACTTAACAACTTCAAGAAACTGGGTTTAACAGATTAACAGTGAATATCATTAACAAAGTACACCGAAATAATAGGAACTTATCTATCTGGCATTTGCACTGCCACCATCTATCCCACCCCAGAGTGTACCCTCCTCTGGACTCAGAGTCCCAGACGCTTGTGTGGGCGCGCTTGAAGATCTGCAGCTGGAGTGGAGGTCTCTATAGCTTCCGTGTGTGTGAGTCCAAACTGTGCAGCCAGCTGCAAACTCCCTCTGCCACTGGAGCAGGCTCCACCAAATGCCAGCAGCTCTGGTTCACTGGGCTGGACACTCTGCCTCTCTTTGGACCCAGAGTTAGTCTATATCTCTGAGTTCTGTCCCAGGCAGCACTTTCCCAAAGAGCCCAGTTACTTACAGCCTCCTCTTGTGTTCTGGTTTTTGTGTAGTCCTCCTCAGCTGCAGGCGCAGCCAGAGTCTCTCCTCTCTAGGGCAGTCAGCAGCCTGCTATATCCAAGCACCGCAGACTTTCAGTCCCAGGCTGTAGCAGCAATACAACAGCTCCTGGGCTGAATATAAGGCTCTTCCACAGCAGTCTGGTTCCTCTCTCCCAAAATGGAGAGCTCCAGACTGCTGAGACCCTCTCTCAACATGCCCGGACCAGCCCTCTCTTCCTGATCTCCTCAAGGGCTCATGGGAGTTGTAGTCTCTAGGGCTAGATTGCAGCACACCGGATCCTCCCAGAAAAAGTCAGAGGCACCTTTCATAAGGGGACTACATAAATAATCCGTGCCATCTGTAAATGTTGCTAGGTTACTGATCACCCCCCTTCCTAGACAGCCAGTAACTATACAATATTAACCACGCTGTTTGTTAGTAAGAGCGTGATTGCCTCTCAATGTACTTTTCTCCTTTTACAGGCACCTAGACTATTTGCGAGCTGGATTGTCAACCATCTCATGGCAGCTTTCAACCTCACCCCATCTGGCTCTTCAACATTCACCCTAAATGGCATCCCTGGCCTGGAGGCTGCCCACATCTTGATTTCCATCCCCTTCTGTATATGCTACATTATTAGCTTGCTGGGGAATTTCACAGTTCTGTTTGTTGTAGGCAAAGAGCAGACCCTGCACAAGCCAATGTACCTGCTCATGTGCATGCTGGCCCTCACAGATCTCGGCATGTCTACCTCTGTGGTGCCCAAAGAACTGTTTATATTTTGGTTCAGTTTGAAAGACATTACTCTGATTGGCTGCCTCACCCAGACATTCTTCCTACATTCGGTATCTGTCATGTACTCTGCCATCCTCGTGACAATGGCCTTTGATCGCTACGTGGCCATATGTAACCCTCTGAGATACGCCACCATCCTCACCAATGCACGCATCGCTATGCTAGGCCTGGTAGGTTTGATAAGAGCTGTTCTCTTAGTTCTGCCTCTGCCCCTGCTCCTGAGCAGGCTGCCGTTCTGTGCCAGCCACGTTATCCCCCACACGTACTGTGAGCACGTAGCTGTGGCGAAGATCTCCTGTGGAGACATCACAATCAACAGGATGTACGGCTTGGTGATAGCAGTTGTAGTCATTGGGTTAGACCTGACGCTCATTGCTCTGTCCTATGGTTTGATCATCAGGACCATCCTCAGAATCTCCTCCAAGAAAACCCACCTGAAAGCCCTCAACACCTGTACTGCCCACATCTGTGTCATGCTTATTTCTTATACTTCCAGTTTCTTCTCCATCCTAACACACCGGTTCGGTCAGGGCATATCTCCGCACGTTCACATCATCTTGGCCAATTTCTATTTCCTCTTCCCTCCCATGCTCAACCCCATCATCTATGGGGTCAAAACCAAAGAGCTTCGAGAAAAAGTGTGGAAATACACCTGCAGAAGGTGATGGCCATGTACCACTGAGTTGAAACCTGTGTGACAAGAGGAGGAAAGGATATCTCCTGGTTAATCAAGGAAGCTCGATCCCAGTTTGGCTTAGCTCAGCATCACAGAAGTTCACAGTCTGAAGAATTCCTCGCACCTAAGGCCTTTTCAATCCATTGAGGCACTTTGCTCTCTTTGTTGCTGAGTTTATTCTGTCATTTTTTGAGGAGTACAGGATCTGCCGAAAAAGCCCCCGCTGTCGCAGAAACGTGGCAGAACCGCAGCTATACTTTACTTTCATTTTCGACACTGAGCCTGGTCAGCACAGCGTCGGAACGTGAGTATGCAAATGAAGCCCGGGATATTTAAATCCTGGGCTCATTTGCACTTCCAAAGTGCTTGATTTGCATCCCTCTGTCGGCAGAGGGATGCAGTCTAGACACAGCCTCTGACTAGTCTAAACAGGGTTGATCAGCTTGATGAACTGAAGCTTGACTTTTTGGAAGCCAAAGAGAACCAGTGAACTACAACACTGAACATCTGTATCATATATGCAAACATCCTGCGAGTAAATTTTACTTGATTTTTCTACGAAGTCTGGAGGACAAAAAAAAATGATTCGGCTGGGAAGAGCTAATATAGGAAAGCTGCTTCAGGAATCGAGTCTATTGTACTAGAGTTTATGGGTGAGAGGTTTGGATTGGTGTGTTTTGGGGAACTTATCCTGGATTTGATGGGTGTATAAGCCAGATTCCAATAAGGCCAATTGAAACCATATGATAGGCACTCAGACGCCATAAATTAATAAAATAGATCACAATGAAGGGTAAATTGGAAAGCAGTCTTTTAGATGCAAGGAAAAAATCTAGCTGGAAGTTTCTTCTAATCCAAATGAAAGGAACGGACGCACCAGTAAATGAGAATGAAAGAAGATAAGTGGATGAAAACTACTAGTCAAGACTCCTCTAATATTGAACGTTTCTTGAAAGTTGGGAAAAGGGTTCTTCTACTTGGGGACCCTATGAAGATGGTTTTCTAGGAGTTGGGAGGAAGCAGTTACTCTCCCAGACGAAAGGAGAAATGACCTCACTGCAGGCATCTCCCAGAAGGTGCCTTCACACTGCCGTACCCCAGAAGGAGACCTTGGGACAGTCACAGAGAGGTGGTAAGAAGAGGCCCAGAGAGGGTGACCTTACTGAGGTGGCAGGTAAATAGGCCAAACCTAAACCTCCCCTGTGGTGCAGCCATTGAACTACCAGCCAAGCTAAACCTCCCCATGCAGTGCAGCTACTGCCCCACCACCTTTGCCAGTGTGGACACCTGGGCCAGTTGACCCCACTAGCGCTCTGCCCCTTGGCCCCCTCCCACTTTTCCCCCATGGCCCTGCCCATGCTCCACCTCTTCATGTGCCTGCTCTGCCCTTCATGGAGTCGTCTGCCGCTTCTCACAGAGTCCCTCCTCTCTTTGCTCGAGAGGCACCTTCACCATCTGAGTCCCCCATTTCCTCCGTATCCCCATGAGCCCTTCACCAACCATGGCGTTCAATGGGTACAAACACCCTCCTCTCTTCCACCCTCATTCTGCTCTGGATTCCTGAGTGCCTCTTCTCCTCTTCTCCTAAAACCTCCTCCCCTAGGTGGGTCCTGCCCCCCTGTCCTCCACCAGTCCCATGTTCCAGCCTCCTTAGTTGAGCTGCTCCAGCACCAGCAGGCTCAGCAGCAAGAGGGGTCCCACAGCTCGACCAGGTAGAACAGCCAGATTGCAACCAAAGAGCAGAGGCCTGCCAACGCCATAGGTGATCAAGTGTTGCAAAGGCCAAGGAAGGCGAGGAAGTCAACTAGGGACACTCGCATAAAACAAGGTGGGCTTTGGTCTCCCTCATTTCCTTTGAAATATCACAAGGCATTCTCGTTGTTTGAGTACGGCAAGCCGACAGAGGCAATTTTCTGCTTTCCTTGCAACCCATTTTCCCGTAGTCAGAGAGCCCCTCAATCACCAAAAATGGAGAAAGGGGCTAGAAAAATATTGGAATGAAAGCACCTCCTGTCTGCAGGGTTCTGACAGGTGGTGTTTTTTCAAGCAGTCAAAAGAAGGGAGTTCTGTGATGGCACCATGGATGGTGGGCGAAGGTAGGTTCCGTCCCCGCCCCATCCTTTCTGCCCAGGCCCCACCCCCAGCATCCCGGGATGGTGGGGCGGTGCACGGCCCCAGCCTCCCCAGCCCCAAAAAGCCAGGGACGGTGGTCGGCATGAGGTCCCAGCCTCCCTGGCCGCGGAGCACAAGGAGGGCTGGCACTCAGGGGCAGCAACACTGTGCCTCAAGTAAGCCTAGAGTAGGCATTTTAGGGGTGGCGTGTGGGCGGGGCCATGCCTGGCGGTTTTGGAAGGCAATGCCTTCCCTCGCCTAGGATACCCACCACCCCTGAGTGGTACAGTTGTCACGTCCTCACCAGATGACGTTACATGAAAACAGAGACCATGCTGCAAGAATCACTGGTGTGCTGCTTTAGCTGGCCACATAAGGAAATGCATTGTAGGGACAGGATGAGAAGGAAAGCCATGGAAACTTTCTGAAGTTATGCAATGTCTTTTCACAGGACGACGAAGCATTCCCACAGAAAGTGAGGTGTTCTTTCAATCTCCTAGGCCGCTCGACTAAAAACCAGCGTTTTCAAAGGGCGGTGGGTATTGTGAAAAGAACAATCAGCCAGAACGTTCAGAAGAAGAGAGGTTATTTTTGCTGTCTCTGCTGACGAAGCACATCGTTTTAAAGACGACCAGATGACGCGCTGTGTGAGAGACGCAGAACATCTGGAAAGAAAAGGATCCGTTTCTAGGATTCTTGGATTGCTCAAACTGAGTAGTTCTTACAAGCATCAGGAATTGCAAACTGGCCAGTCATAGCATGGTGTTACGAGGGACCCAATCATTCCAACAGACATTTCTTAAGTATTGCTTTCATTCAGATCCATTTAGAGCAGCAATTCTCAGACTATGGGAGGTGTGGGAATGGAGGCATAGGCTGTGCAGGGTTTTTATTAAGACTCCTGGCTGTCAGCCCCTGGCAGCTGGAGCCCATGTTGAAGGGCCGTGCGTACCCAGGAGAGGAGGCAAAAGTGACAGTCGGAGTCCCAGCCAATACAGGGTGGCAATAGGGGCCCAGGATGACACAAGAGGTGCTATAAGTCCCTGCACTTATTCCATGAAGGACTTTTTTAGGCTGTGTCTAGACTGGCCAGTTTTTGCGCAAAATCAGCCGCTTTTGCGCAAAAACTTGCCAGCTGTCTACACTGGCCGCTTGATTTTTCCGCAAAAGCACTGACGTTCTCATGTATGCGAAATCAGTGCTTTTTGAAAAAGCTTTGACGCTCCTGCGTTTGGGCAAAAGTCCCTTTGCGCAAAACTGTTGTGCAAAAGGGCCAGTGTAGACAGCTAGCTAAGACTTTTGCGCAAAAGCAGGCTACACGGAAAAAAGCGGTTTGGATGCCGGGAGACCCCGTAGGAGCCCTGGATTTCCTGGTAACCCGAGCTCTTAAAGCACACGCAGGCTGCTGAGCGCACGTGGCAGGAGCGTGCCTCAGACCTCCTGCCTGAGGTCTGCCACGGTGCCCCTGCTGTGCCCAGCAGCCACCTTGCAGCCCAGCATGGCAGCTCCGGGTGCTCAGCCACCTGCACCCCCAGCGCAGGAGGCCCCCAGGGGCCGGAAAAGAAGGGCCCCATCGGGGGAGCTGGAGACCCTCCTGGACTTGTGGCAGGAGGAGGAGGCCCTCCACGAGATCCACTCCCGGCGCCGGAACGCCGACATCTTCGGCCGCATGGCCCAGGCGCTCGCCCAGCAAGGCCATCCCGCCTGGACCCTCGAACAAGTCCGGGCGAAAGTGAAGGAGCTGCGCCTGGGCTACGTGCGGGCCAGCGAGGACCAGGGGGCAGGACCAGACACCTGCCCCCATTACGACCGGCTCCACGCCATCCTTGGCCAGCCAGCCCCGCAAGCCCCAGACGTGACTGTGGACAGCAGCGTGCGCCCCCCCGTCACCAGGACCACCGAGGCGGGGGAAGGAGACAGCAGCGCATCTGAGGATGAGGCCAGCATTGCCACCCAGCAGGCCCCCTCCAGCAGCCCTGACGTCTCCCGCGCATCATCCGAGGCCAGGGAAGGATCCACCAGTGAGTCTTGCACTTTGCACTCACAAGGGCGGGGGGCAGGGGGTTGGGAAGCCAGGCGCCCGGAGGGGGAGAGCATGTTACTCAGGCCACGTGTGCTGCACGCTGTGTAGCATTAGGCAGCAAGCAGCCCGTCCAACCACGTGCAGCCTGGTGACCGAGCGGCACGTGGCCGCGGCAGGCAGCTGCAGGGCACGCCTGGGACCGTGCTGCTCACACACATTCGGCGGGACCAGGGGGAAGGGTGGATGCCGGCTGGAACCAGCCAGGGCCCCAGGGACTCAGCCCAGAGCCCGCACCGCCGCAAGGGTGCAGCACGGAGAACGGCACACTGTCCCATGCCTGGCTGTGAGGCACAGCCAGCTGCTCCTGGGTAAACCGCAGCGTCACAGCCCTGTGAGCGTGGCCCCACTGAGCCCCTCGCCTGCTCCCGGTGCCTTGGCTGGCTCCCCGAGGGAAGTCCCCACTGCGGCCACACATGTCCCTGGGCTACGTGTGTGAGGGTTAGTGGGAGGGAGAAGGGGGGGAAGCGCTCGGGCCGCCCCTAGGGCCGCCTGAGTTTTGCTGCAAGGATGGGACACTCCCCAGTCACTCTCCTGGTTCCGTCCAGGAGATATCCCATGCGACGGGGATCTGAGAGCCCAGACCACCTCTGCCAGATGTGCTCTCAGGCACTGTGTAGGGATTCATCTCGCTTTCCCTGTTAAATACATTGATTAGCCCAAAGCCTCACAGCCTCCACCGGCAGGGAGTTCCACAGGTTAACGCAACACAAGCGCCCTCCCGCCCTCCACGGGGCCAGGACACAGACCGGGGGTTCCAATACATGGAGGAGGACCCCACTCCAGGGGCGGTCCTCTATGCAAACATATAACACGGGGGGGGCAGGGGAGGAACCGAGGGGGCCCAAGCTACACCACCCCTGTGGTGTCACCTGGGCTCAGGGGTGGGGTGGAAGGCATGAGGTGTGGGGACAGTGGCCAGGCTGCCTGACTGACCCATCCTTTCTTCTGTTCCCTGCAGTGGGACCAACCAGGAGCGGTGGACCCTCCGGTCCGGCAGCAGCAGCACCCCCAGCCGCCCAACCACGGAGGCAGCGCGTCCGACACCGGGACCAGCTCCTGCGGCGCCACGTGCAGGCCATCAAGCGAATAGAGACTGCCATCCAGAGGCGCACAGAGGTGGACCTGCAGTGGCGCCAGGTGGCCTGGGCCACCTTCCAGGGACACTGTGTGGTGATGGCGAACTCCGTTGCCAGCCTCTCCGCACAGATTGCCCATGCCATACGTTATGGCATGGCCGCGCCCCATGCTCCCGCCATCCCTCCCTTAGCAGTGCCCCCGCCCCCTCCTGTCCCTCCCCCTCCTCCAATGGCCCCTCCTGTTCCTGCTCCTACCCCTCCCGCTCCTGCCCCTACTCCTGCCCCTCCCGCTGCTGCCCCTGCTCCTGCGCCTCCTGCCCACCTCCCTGTTCAGCCTGCCCCAATGCGGTCCACCCCCCATGTCCAGGTCCACCCCTGCAGGAGCGGTCGCAGGGGCCACCCCTCCCAGGAGTAGCTCTCCTCCCCCTCCCTGTTCAAGGTCTCCTCCCCCTCCCAGTTCAAGGTCTCCTTCCCCTCCCAGTTCAGGGTCTCCTCTCCCTCTGCCCCCTTTGTAAATAAAAACCGAACAAGTGTTTATGGTGAAACCAAACTGTGTTGTTGTGTGTTGGTAGGTAAGGGGAGAGGGGGAGGCGGAAGGGGAGGAGAGGGAGTTGTCCAGGGAAACCGAGGCCACCCTACTCCGGGGCCTGTGAGAACATGTCCGTGAGGGCCTCCTGGATGCGCACCCCATCCTGGTGTACCTGCCCCGCCCCCTCCTGCAATGGCCCCTCCTGCTCCTGCTCTTGCTGCCCACCTCCCCCTTCAGCCTGCCCACCATGTCCAGGTCCGCCCCCGCAGGAGCGGTCGCAGGGGCCACCCCTCCCAGGAGTAGCTCCCCTCCCCCTCCCAGTTCAAGGTCTCCTCCCTGTTACGCGAGGTAACGTGAATAATTAATTTAGAATGCCGATCAACCTAATAAAATCATGAAGATGACAAATGCGGACACCAAATTCCATATCTATCACAGGTTTTCTAAAAAAAAAGGGAAATAATTTTGAAGGGTTATGAGTTTGTGATGCATAAATGAATACCAACTCAGAAGATAAAATTCAACCACAAGACTATATTTGACATGCATAAAATCCCAATCAAGCAAAGGATAGATTACAAAGAGTAAACACAACACAAAATACATTCAACACAGTCTAGGCGCGGGAGCGGTGCAGTGGCTGGCGCCCTCCATCCTTTGGTCCTTCCGGGCCTCAGGAGAGGAACTGCCAGGAGATCCCTCGACGGACGAAGCTGTGGCTGGCGCCCTCCATCCTTTGGTCCTTCCGGGCCTCAGGAGAGGAACTGCCAGGAGATCCCTCGAAGATGACTGGAATCGGGTGCGCTGACTCGAGCCTTCCGCACGAACCTCGACTCCTCTTCCTGTTCTTCGGGACAGCTTGAACAGACGATGGTGGCCTAGACTATCCCTACACCTAACCCTGAACTCAAAGAAAACTCTAGCTACGGCCGACGCGCCCGACGAACCAACTCGATGACGGCCGAAATGCTTTGAATCGACGATGATAGCTAATCTAACTAAACCTAAATCTAAACCTAATCCTAATTGGTAGGTACAAGCCTTCCGCTTGACCTGACCAAACCCTTAACAGAACCAAGAGTACTGTGCTCTGAACTAGACTGCTCAAACATATTTCACATAACAATAACGAACATTCTGCACAACATCCCCCTCTCCCCCAAACAGTGTGTTGTTGTGTATTGGGAGGTGAGGGGAGGGGAGGGAGTTGTCCAGGGAAACTGAGGCTACCCTACTCCGGGGCCTTTGAGAACATATCCGTGAGGGCCTCCTGGATGCGCACCCCATCCTGGTGCGCCTGGTGGCTGGCAGCTGTGTGGGGCTGTTTGTAGGCCTGGCCCTCTGCTGCCAGCCATGCGGGAAGGAAGGCCTCCCCGCTCCGCTCCACAATATTGTGGAGCACGCAGCAGGCGGCCACTACCTCCATTGCATTCCGCTCACCCATCTCGAGACGGGTGAGCAAACAATGGAAGCGGGCTTTTAAACGGCCGAAGGCGAGCTCCACCTGATTTCGGGCCCGGTTGAGGCGGTCATTGAACCGGGCCCAGTTCTGGTCCGGCCGCTCCGTGTAGGGCCGCATTAGCCAGGGCTGCAGGGGGTAGGCCGCGTCCCCGACGACGCAGATGGGCATAGGCACATCCCCGACAGTCAACTCCTGCCAGGGGAAGTAGGTGCCCGCCTCCAGCCTGCGAAACAGTCCAGAGTTGCGCAGGATGCGGACGTTGTGTGCCCTGCCGGACCAGCCCGCGTAGACGTCCAGGAAGCGGCCCTGGTGGTCCACGAGGGCCTGCAGAACAATGGAGCAGTACCCCTTTCTGTTGATGAAATGGGCCACTCAATGCTCCGGGGCCCGGACGGGGATGTGGGTTGCATCCAGGGCTCCCCCACAGTTGGGGAACCCGAGGGCAGCGAAGCCGGCGACGGTAGCGTCCACGTCCCGCAGGCGGATCACTCTGGGGAGCAGGACGTTGTTGATGGCGCGGATGACCTGCAGAAGGGTGCAGAGAAACACAGGGGAACACATCACATAAGGCAGGGGTGGGTGTGCGCTCCTTGGCCCCCTCCCGTGATTCCCTCTGTCCTCACGCACACACACCACAGCCCCTCGCCCTACACCCCAGCAGGCCTGTGCAAGGGAGGGATGGCCCGAACCCTGGGTGACCCAGCGTGGAGTCTTGGCTGCCCCTGGGCATGGAGTGCAGCACCCTCCCCCACTCCCCTGGGACTTACCTCCATCATGACGGCGCCGACGGTGGATCTGCCCACCCTGAATTGGTGTGCCACTGATCAGTAGCTGTCCGGGGTGGCCAGCTTCCAGACTGCGATGGCGACCCTCTTCTTCACGGGGATGGGTGCCCGCAGCCGGGTGGTGGCTCTCTGGAGCACGGGGGTGAGCCAGGCACAGAGCTCCATGAACGTCCGCTTTCGCATGTGGAAGTTCCGGAGCCATTGCTGGTCGTCCCATTGGCCTAGGATCAGCCGGTCCCACCAGTCGGTGCTGGTGTCCAGTCTCCACACTCGCCTCTGCACTCTGGGGTGGGGGTGCCACAGGGACACCATGGCCTTACTGGTGAGGGGGTCCAAACCGATGGGCCCCTCCTGGTCCAGGAAGAGGAGGGCACCAACCTGGAGCAGCAGCTGCAGGCACTCCAAAATGTCTGACAGGGGCCAGAGCAGGCACATGGCCACCCGTGGTTCCATGGCACAAGACAGAGGGCTAGGAAAAAAAACCCTGGCAAAAGAAGTAGGTGGCCAAAGTCAGAGGGCAACCACCAAACCTGCTTATGGCTGTCAGTCCCTGCAAGGGGCCCTCTAGCACGGAGCGCAGAGAAATGGCTGTCCGGGGAGATTCCTTTAAGCACGTGTCTGAAATGGCCGCCAGCCCCCGCCTCTGGAAAGGGCTGGTGCCCTTGTGCCCTCCACAAAATGGTTCTGGGCTTCTGCTTTTGCAGAAAAGCGCACCGCCAATGTAGGCGGAAAAGCGCGCCGCCAATGTAGGCGCTTTTCCGCAAAAGCGCATCGTTATAACGCGAACTCCGTGCCAGTCTAGACGCGGTTTTGCGCAAATACTTTTAACGGAAAAACTTTTCCGTTAAAAGCATTTGCGGAAAATCATGCCAATCTAGACGTAGCCTTAGGGGATATCTACACGGGCAGATTTTTTTGTCGCTGATATAAAAAAAGAGCCGCTTAAAGAAACCCGCTTGGATGTGTTCTCACTTTCTGCGTTTGGCAGCATAACATGTTCTAGCATCGACAGTGGTCAGGATGTGCATTTTGGGAAAACTCCCAGCGGCTAAGAACAGCACTAAAATCAAGAGCGTTGTCTACACTCGCATGAGAGCAATGAAATCTTGGCACCAAAAACCTTATGGGCACATCTAGACTATACGTGGCTAATGAAAGAAGATATGCAAATTCGGCTCAAATGTGCATATCTTCTTTCGGAAGCCGTGCGTAGTCTAGACGTGTCTTGTGACTCTCTTCAGAATGGCTTTTTTACAGCTGTGCAACTGGGGAGTTTTGGTGCAAAAAAGTGGCTTTTTGGTGAATACACTTTTGGCTGCTTTAGTAAGATGTCACAGACACGTTGCAGGCAATAAATAAAAATTCAGAGAGACCTATGAGGTGTCTGCGATTTTTACTGAAAATAAGGAGAGAAGGGTGGGAGGGGGACGGGGAATGACAGAGTTAGTTGCATCGGGAGGAAAATAACCTGAGATCTGCTTTGGAAAGGGAGAGGGTCCAACACTTGCTGCCAAAACAGCTAACAAGTTACTCTTTACAAGTAAAGTGAAGCTTACTCCACTTCGGAAGGAACAATCCATTTCACATACACAAATCAGGGAGCGACTGTCTAGGAAGGAGTACTGCAGAAAGGAATCTAAGGGTCCTAGTGGAAACAAGCTAAATATGAGTCAACAGTGTGACACTGTTGCAAAAACAACAACAAAAACCAATCCATCATTCTGGGATGTATTAATAGGAGTGTTTTAAGCAAGACACGAGAAGTCATTCTTCTCATCTACTCTGTGCTGAATTGGTCTTCACTGGAGTGCTGTGTCCAGTTCTAGGTGCCACATTTCAGGAAAGATGGGGACAAATTGGAGACGGACCAGAAAAGAGCACCAAAAATGATCAAAGGTCTAGGAAACATGAGCTCTGACGGAAGAGTGAAAGAACTAGGTTTGTTTAGTTTGAGTGAAGAGTCTGGGAAAAATCTCAGCTTGGTTAGGACGGGTTTGTTGCGTACATTTCAGACACTAAGGTGTTACCTCGGAGACTTCAGGTAAACTAATTATTGTGGCCAATTGGTGGATTAATAAGGCTAAGGGAATGTCTCCGTCAGAAGCCAGATTCGGCCTGGTATAACGTATCTATCACCGCTAGGTTTAACTAGTCCCAGAATAAAACAGAGACAGGTGTTTAGGGCCAAACCATGTATTTTAAAATCGGTTGAGCACAACAATAACATCAATTAACAAATCCCACCCTATCCCTGAAGAGAAGAATGATAGACAGATCCCAACACAATAGGAAAATAGACCTTACAAATGAGGCGGCGATTGAGGCCTGTGACCTACAACCTCTTAGCTATTTGAAAGCCTGGAGGGAGAACTAACAGGGAGATCCCTCGGAGCGAAATCCTTCCGTCTGGAATGGACGCTGAGAAAGGAAGGGATCCTCGCTTCTGTCGTGGATGGCACTCTCGAATGAAACTGCACCAGTCTGTCGACTCCGTGGGTAATCCGAAGTAGAGTGGAGATGAATTCGATAGCCAAAGTCCAGTTCCAATGATACGCAACACCAGCCTTAGCGTAGGGACTTCTCTCATACACACAGCAGTGGAGACAATATCTAAACTAGACCTCGGTATCTCCAAGCCATAGTACCACGAACAAAATGGTGGATCTTCTCAGGGAGGAGGAACAGAACTTGACAGAGGAAGTGAGAAGAACCCGAGTTCTCCTCAAGATAGGTTTATAAAAGGTTTAAGGTGGGAAAACTTGAATAGCATGCCAAGTGCAAATATAGGGGACGTGTGCAAAATTCAGTGGGCTGGGTGCACCTGTTGACTGCGTGCACATCTGAAAAGGGTGGAGTGCACAAGTTTAGGGAGGAGTGCAAAGGTGGTAGAGAGGAGTGCAAAGGTTCTCCTCAGGCTGTTTTGGCGGGAAAACCTAACTGACGGGGAAAACAAAATGGAACCCAACATAAACTCCATTTTATATCTTGGGTCAGGGTAACAAAGGAGAGGGCAAACTTTTTTAATGAGGTTGCATTTTACAGATGCCTGTGTAGTGCAAGGCAATATCATTTTGAGTTTACACTCCAGTAGAGTCTGGAGAGCTGGGGAAATGGCTGGTGTCTGCCGTTTGCACTCGTGTGGCTCAGCTAAGCTGTCATGCAGTTCTGTTTAGATGTATGGCACCATGTGCTGTTGTATTAGATGATTACAGGGGCTGAATAACCAGCAAAGGAGTGTGGTGGCTAGAGGGGTGCAGCAGTTCCCACGGCTTTCAGTCTGCATTCCGGTGTGACAACTCAGGAAATTCATAACCTCTGGAGCCAAGGCACCTGTGATGCCAACATGGGGGAGGCCTTTAGCCTGAACAAAACATCCAGATGTAGCAGTTGTTTGATTCCTTTACCCATGTGTTCTCACCCCGGCAGGGTACACCTACCTAAAATAC
Source organism: Rafetus swinhoei (assembly GCA_019425775.1). NCBI lineage: Eukaryota > Metazoa > Chordata > Testudines > Trionychidae > Rafetus > Rafetus swinhoei. The sequence continues at coordinate 9,074,285 of CM033437.1, read as the reverse complement.
CACCCACCTGAAATATCTATGGCACAACAGATGAAGGAAATGCCATGGCTGTTCCCTTGTAATATGTGGGACCCCAAGTGAGGTGAACTCCCGGTCATTTTGTCCCTGGGATTGGTGAAGGAATCATATAATGTGTTAATAGGCAGCAGGTTTAAAACAAACATAAGGAAGTTTTTTTTCTTCATGCAGCACAGTCGACCTGTCGAACTCCTTGCGAGAGGATGTTGTGAAGACCAGGATTTTAACAGGGTTCAAAAAAGAACTAGATAAATTCATGGAAGTTAGGTCCATCAATACTTATTAGCCAGGGTCGGTAGAAATGGTGTCCCTAGCCTCTGTTTGTCAGAGGCTGGAAATGGATGACAGGAGAGGGATTATTCCCTGTTCTGTTCACTCTCTCTGGGGCACCTGGCATTGGCCACTGTTGGAAGACAGGACGCTAGGATAGATGGACTTTTGGTTTGACCCATTATGGCCATTCTTATGTAGAAGCCCCATTGTACTAGAGCTGATGCAGGACAGCACAACCTGTTTCCGCATTGATTTCTGAAAATCAGCTATTAGAAGTGGATGCTTACCAAATGCAGAGATTACATGAGCTATTAGAACAGTTGGGAGATGCCAGATATAGATTCAACTTAATACCTCACAACGGGACACAGGAAAATACGTTTGAGGCCAGAATCCTGGGAGAAGAAATCTTTTTCCAACCCCTCCAGCTTGAATCAATGCAGGAACAAGTCCTTTGGCCTCCACATTTTGGCTGTGACTTTTCAGAGGACGTCACTGGATATGACAACTGCACAGGTGGTATACAGCAGTATGAAGCTACAATCGATGGCAAATGGGTTTGGGTCCTGTCTCTTATGGCAGCCTTCCCACTTGTAGTGCAGATAGCGGTAACTGCACTCAGAAATTTCTAAGAAGCCATCATCTTTCTCTGTGCTGTGCAGTCTGCAAAACTTAATTTTCCCTGATGGTGTGAGCCTCTACTAGTGGCTAATCGCTTCTTCATTCCCAGGGGAGGCTCTCAGGCAGATATTTTCCAGGAACTCTTTTCTGCTTTCCCCACTCCCCCCTGTAGCAAAGGGAATTCACCAAGAGTCCTGGCCAATCTGAGAATCCACAGGGACGGTTCAGGGGAATAACAAAAGTCGCTCTCCAGCAGGGTGAGTGTCAGACGTGTGAGATCCAGACACTGATTCTTGGGGCTCTGAGTTCCTGGGGCAGGAAGGTGATTTCCACTCTCTGACGAATGGATTTTGGTGAGTTGCCTGTTTCCACACTAAAGTCAGTTCTCAGGGCTCAGGAACTTGAACTGTTTAGCATTTTCAGAAACACAAGAGAGAGAGAAGTAATAGAGATGTAGCCGTGTTAGTCTAGTAGAGCTGAAACAAAAAAACAGGACTATGTAGCACTTTAAAGACTAACAAGATGGTTCACTTTTTTTGATTGTATCCCTTTGGTATATATGGTCATGCCTATTTTCTTCCACAATTTGATCTGAGGAAGTGGGTCTGGCCCATGATAGCTCATCACCTAATAAACCATCTTGTTAGTCTTTAAAGTGCTACATAGTCCTGTTTTTTGTTTCGAGAGAGAGAGAGAGAGCATGAATTATCCAAATCAAAGTGATGCAAAGTCCTGAAACTGGTCGAAATAGGGAATAGACATCATGCCTAATGTCCAGATCAAAAAGGTGTCGCAAGGCCTGATGGGACAGAGGGTATCTCAGGGTAATGTAACATGGACTGCTCTGTAGCACATTGCCTCTGATGCCAGCCACCATCTCTGTGAACCAGCCTACGACAGCCTGATTGGCAATTAACGAATCAGAAAAGCAGCCTCGGGGATGTGTGTCAGGGTTTCCCACAGGATGCCGCATATTAAAGGTTGGTCTCACTTTGAGGAAGAGTTCATCACACTGTCTCTTTTCAGTCTCCGCGACCTCTCTCCCTCCCACCAGGCCAGTCTCTTATTCTGTCCCTGCCCAGGATGGGCTGCTGCTAGGACTCCCTTCACCCCAGAAAATCAGGTCAGGCTGATCTCCCCCTTTTCCCCAGTGCAGTCAGACACTGAATTTAACCTGGTCTGAGGAGATATTTCTGTGGCTCCTGCTATGGGGTCTGGGTCCTTTTTTTCATCCTGGATGCGGGGCAGGACTGGGGGTTTTGAGAGCTGGGGACATACAGATAGTGATGAAGATTATGGGGGAACCAGGGTGTGTACACAGAGAAGTGGGAAGTGCTGGGGATTGTGGGCACAGGGAGCGAGGTGTAAACAGAAAGGTGGGCAGAGCTGCTGAAGTCCTCCCGAGAGGATCTCAGGGCACGAGATGTGCTGAGCAACAGGAATGCCCATTGGGTCTGTTATGCCTTTTCCGAGAAGGCCAGTGCAAGGTTTATGGAAGTGATGTGGCCTACAGGACTGGGACTCAGGAGATGTCGATGGTGCTTGGTCCTACCATGAGGGCAGGGGACTGGACTTGATGACCTCTCAAGGTCCCTTCCAGTTCAAGTATTCCATGATTCCATGAATATTATTGTTGGCATTTCACATAGATCTTAGCTCCTCTGTCTCCCACTATACTCTGACCTCTGTCGATACCTTCCGCACCCCAAACTGCCCCACTCCAACAATAATCTGGTTGTCAGCTCTCCTCCATGTGCCCCACTCATCCCTGGCTTTCCCTATCTGAGATTTCCTGAAGAGCAGAAGTCTGAGAACTTCTCCAAAATTAGTCCCAGAGCAGAAATGTAAGGCCTATTTCCAGTCAGAATCTGTTTAACTTCAACTTCCAGCCACTGGATTATGTTACACCTCCATATGCTAGGCTGAAAAGCCTAATAGCAAACATTGGTTCCCCATGTAGGTGGTGGCAGACTGTTAAGTAACCCCTTAACCATCTTCATTAAAATAAATAGATTGAAATTCTTGAGTATATCACTTGAAGGCAGAGACTTTTACGATTCTTATGACTCTTCTCTGAACCCCTCATGAATGTCTCAACATCCATCTTTCATCATGGACACCACAGAATTGGACAAAGGATTCCAGCTGCAGTCACACAAATGGCAAATCCTGAGGTAAAATAACTTCCCTACCTCACGTTGAATTTCCCCGGGTTATGATCTCAGGATCACATTGGCACTTTTGGCCACAGGTCACACCGGGAGCATCTACTTAGCTAATTATCCTTTCAGGCTGTAAGGGGATTGGGCCCCCTTTGATGCTGTCACCCAATGTGCTGAGACCCCAATGAGCCTGTTTTCCCTGCCAGCTTGGGCCCGTGGGTACCCTGTCTTGTCGTGTCAGACACGGAAGCTTGCTGACCTTAACTGAAAATGGCACAGTGAGAAACCTGTGCCCAACCCCTCTAGATGCCAAAGCCCCACCTAAATCCATTTTATGCTATATAGAGATCTGTACAGAATGTCAGCTCATGAAATTTGCCCTGTTTCTCAATGTAAAGAGAGATACACACAGATTCCTTGACCAGTAACGTTGTTTATACAGATTTTTTTAATAACCAAAAGTGATTTTAAAAATGACTAGTCATGTAATACCATAGAGACTAATAAAAATATATGTAGTATCATGAGATTTCATGGGCAAAACCCAGTAAAAGATTAGGTTGAAGTGGTCATAAGTTACTAAGCAAAATGGAACAGAACACACAAGCTATGTTTAATACAGTCAAGAAACTAGTTAACATGTAATATATCACCCTAAAGTTGTTCTAATAATCATCTTCACAGACTTGATATCTTTCCAGTCTGGGTCCACTTTTTGTCCCCTCTTCAGCCTAAGATGTTTCTAGCAGGGAGAACTGACCACCTAGACTACCTTATTCCCCACCTGTAAATAGGTTTTGCAAAAATCAGACATTCTTAGTGTTCAGTCTAAATTTTCCCTTTGGTTTTGTCGAAAAATAGAGCATCCAAGATGGATCCCTGCATTAGGTCCCTCCTTCTAGGCTTACAGGGGAAAAAAAGGTATATTCACAGATCATTGTCCTGAGTATTGGGCCATTAAGTTCCTTGAGTACTACTAATGGTCCTCACTTACTATAGGAACACAGATTTATACTTCGTATTTCTAACTTCAAATACAGGAATGATGCGTGTTAACAAATGGGATAGTTTTAATCAGTAAATTACAACTTTTGCAATCATACCTCACGTGAAATATCTCACATATAGTATAGTCCAGTTATGTCATATTCTTAAGCATATTTTCATAAAGAATCCCATAACTTATGTCCCCATATCTTGTTCAGAGTTATTACATTTCTCACAAGAGTCCTCATTTGTTAACGTCAGCTATATTCTTTGATCTTAGGGGCAGATAGCAACTTAGATGTATTAGAACACACATTAATTAGTCTGACCCCAGTTGAAAACCAGTCCAGATTGCTTTGACTCAGTGATTCGTGCCCTTCATTATTCACAATTCCCCAATTTTTCAGTCAACTGTAAATGTCATTGATAATTCAGCATCAGAAAGGTAATTATCTGAGTTGCCAATATGTCACACTGTTTACACTTGTCACTTCCTGCTTTGGGCAGGGGGCTGGATTCAATGATCTCCCGACCTCTCTTCCAGCCCTAGGATTCTATGATTCTAGATATAAATTGTAACTTCTGTCTCAGACAAAGCTGGGTGACTGCAAGAAAGTGTCTCCACAAAAGGAACAAGGGAAATAACAGTGGTGAACTTTTATAGCCCGAAAAACCAAGACCTCTGTGGTCATCATGCACATTCTGATGAGTACAAAGTCATAGCTCAGCACAATAATGTCTGTTTCCAGAGGGGAAACTTGGCTTCTTTCAGTATAGAATTGCATTGTGGATCAGATCTACAGTCCATCTAATCCAAAGTCCTCTCTGTGATGGTGACAACCTCATATGTAAGAAACACAGTGGTGGGTGGATGGGGGTTGTAGTCTAAATGCCATATGGGGGTAACCCTTGTGCCTAAGAACTAGAAATTGTCTTGTCCCTGCAACACATGGGTGTATAGATTTTCCAAAACATTTATTTAACTGTAGCTAACTGGGCTAACTAGAGAGTCTCACTAGCCATGTAAATGTCCAAGTCCTTCCTGATTCTTGCTTAGCTCATGTCCTCGACCTCCCTCTTGTGGTAAGGATTTTTTCACTCTAATTAGGCACAAATTAAGTGGAATACCCTGTTGATCTTGTGTTATAAGACAGGGAGAACACATTCTCAATTTACCCTCTACTAGTCAGTGTTTCATAGAGTTTTCTAATATCCCTTCTTGTTCTTCTCCTTTATAAAGTAACAATCACAGTCTTTTCAACCTCTCTACATATGAAAGTTTCCACTGGCTGTTGATCTTACTTGTTTCCCTTGCCTGAACCCCCTTTATTCTCCAATAACCTGTGTGAAAAGGGTGCTGAAGACTATACAGTGAGAGTGCGTCTACACAGCACCCTAAATTCTAAATAAGATATACAAATTGTGTAACTTATTTTGATTGTATTTCGAAATAGTATATTTTGAAATTTGGCGCATCTGTACAGCACCAGCTTTCGAAATAACATGCTATTTCGAGATATCCCTTGACCCTCCTGGAATGAGGATTACGGGGATGCTGAAATAGTGCGTCCACTATTTCGAAAAATATTTCAAAATAATGGGCGGCTTGTTAAGACATGGGGTAGTTATTTCGGGATACTTATGGTATCCCGAAGTAGCCGTGCTGTGTAGACATACCCTGAAGTCTACTGGATGGTGAAATATTGACTGACTGATATCAGGGCAATGTATTTTCTGTATGGGTATGCCTAGACTACATGCCTCTGGTGACAGAGGCATGTAGATTAGGCTACCCGGCATAGGAAAATGAAGCGGCGATTTAAATAATCGCCGCTCCATTTAAATTAAAATGGCTGCCACGCTGAGCTGATCAGCTGTTTGTCGGTTCAGCGCGGTAGTCTGGATGCTCCACGGTCGACATCAAAGGCATTTGTCAACCTCCCCGGTAAACCTCATCCCACGAGGCATAACGGGGAGGTCGACAAATGCCTTTGATGTACCATGATGCCCAGATTCCTATCCTGAGGCCAAGCTTTTTGTGCAATTCCTGTCTTACCCACCATTGGGCAGACTCGTTGCAGTTATTGACATCAAAGCTCATCTGTCCTCATGCTGCCCATTCACCTTGGTTAGCTCCCTGTGATGACATCTCTCAACTTGAGTATGACCTAATTAATTCAATGTTGTCTTCAAATGTAGTCGTGTCACTTCACCTGCTTTCTAGATTAGGAATGTCTATGAAGTATTTGATCATACTAGTTGTTATAAAATGTGTAACCCCTCCTCAGTGTGCTTTTCTCCCTTCACAGGCACCCTGAGCATTTCTGAGCCAGATTCATGAATCAGTCACCTCATGACAGACTTCAACCTCACCCCCTCTGACTCTCCATCATTCATCCTAATGGGCATCCCTGGCCTGGAAGTGGCCCACGTCTGGATTTCCATCCCTTTCTCTACGTTTTACATTATTGGCCTGCTGGGTAATTTCACAGTTCTATTTGTGGTAGGCAAAGAGCAGACCCTGCACAAGCCAATGTACCTGCTGATCTGCATGCTGGCACTCACAGACATGGGTATGTCTACCTCTGTCGTGCCAAAGGCCCTGTGTATATTTTGGTTCAACTGGAAAGGCATGACTCTAGGTGGCTGCCTCACCCAGACTTTCTTCCTTCATGCAGTTTCTGTGATGCACTCAGCCGTCCTCGTGACAATGGCCTTTGATCGCTACATTGCCATATGTGACCCTCTGAGATATGCCACCATCCTCACCAACGCACGAATAGCGAAGCTAGGGCTGGTGGGTTTGATAAGAGCGGTTCTCTACATTCTGCCCATGCCCCTGCTCCTGAGCAAGCTGCCGTTCTGTGACAACCCCATCATCCCCCATACGTACTGTGACCACATGGCTGTGGCAAAGGTGTCATGTGGGGACTTCTCAATCAACAGGACGTACGGCTTGGTGATAGCTTTTCTAGTCATTGGGTTAGACCTGACACTCATTGGCCTGTCCTACGTTCTTATCATCCGGGCCGTCCTCAGAATCCCCTCCAGGAAAGCCCACCAGAAAGCCCTCAACACCTGCACAACCCACGTCTGTGTGATGCTGACGTCTTACACTCCCTTCCTGTTCTCCAACCTGGCACACCGGTTCGGTCAGGGCATCGCTCCCCATGTTCACATCACCTTGGCCAACCTCTATTTCCTTTTTCCCCCCATGTTCAATCCCATCATTTATGGGGTCAAAACCAAAGAGCTTTCTGACCAAGTGGGAAAATACATCTGTAGAAGATGATTGCCTGTGGCAAATGACTTTAAACCCAAGTGAAATGAGAGGAATAGACTACCTCTTTCGTCATCAATTGTGCTGTGTCACAGCATTGGGGCAATTCCCAGTCTGCGACGTTCCTCACTCCTAACCTTCTATCATTCCATCACCAAGCACTGGTCTCTCTGTTCTGTTCCCTCTCTTTCACCATCATCTAAAGCACTTTCTGCATCATTCATCAGCCCCCAACTTCCTGTCACTTGGCCTTTCCTTGACTCCCAGACCACTAGACTCTTTGTGAACAGGGTTCTTGATCAGCTTGATGAACCAAAGTTCCTCTTTCACATAGTCACGGCCAAAAAAAGATACCACAAGGCACAAAGATGACCTTCTCTATGATATGAACAGAGTGCCAAATTTATGTGATGTTTCTATGTCCAGTCCCTCAGGAAGACTGGAGAAAAAACTAAATGTTTCCATCAGATAGTGCTAATACAGGAAAGCTGCTGTAGGAATTGAAGACGTTCTACCAAAGCCCGTTGCTGAGAGTGATGAATCCATGTCTTTTTGAGAACCGGCCTGTTGTGTTAAACTGCAACATTGCCTTGGAGTGAAATAAATTAGCACTTTTTACGCAGCTGATTATAGAGTTGCTTTTCAGGTGGAACTATCAAAATATACACTAAGCATTCTGACCGTTGATGGCATCAAAAGCTGTTGAGTTTTCGTCCTGAAGTTTGGGAAACAGATGAAGCAGAGAATGCCACCAGATATACAGATGATTGAATCGCTTGAAGTACTAAGTCCTACTGTGCTTGACCCTTCATGTTCCGGATTGACTGATGTCTCATTTTTGCCAGTGTTTTGTAGAGAATTTGCACAGTTGAAGCAGCACAGGAAAGTTTTGCCTATGGCTCACTGGACTCATAATGGGACAGCCAAGTAGAACTGTTTGGGGTTCAAGTTCTTGAAAACACAGATGCAGCAGAGGACATAGATTTTAGTGAATTTTCTTTATTTGCATTTTCATTGCTGTTGCTTACTTTCAGTAACGCTGCAGTGGAAAGACTGCTCTGCCAGATAAAATCAATAAAAAAACAAAACAAAACTGTGCAACAGAGCGCAAGAAGAACTTTAAGAAAATATTTTTTTCTTGTTAGGACATGTTTGCAATGATAGAAAATCGGTGGCGGATAGTTTGAATCCATCAAAGTAATGATTATATTTCTCACTGCAGATATGCATGGCCAGCCGCAGAAGTATATTATCGTGATGAAGACAGCAAGGATGACATGTTGCCTTTCAGAGACTAAGAATAACCAACTAGAATAATTCCACACAAAATACAACATTCAGTACCATCACTGAATGCAGTTAGAAATAAATAATATAATAATTATACTTTTGTTTTTCCAATACTTACATTTTGGGTTACTGCGTTAATAAAAAATATTTTGTTTCAGAAACAGACTGTTAGGTTAATTTTCAAGTGTCTTTGAGCTATTAATGCAGTAGAAGTCTGGGAACCCCAGAACCAAAGGGGCCAGAACTACAGAAGTTGGAGTTGGGTAGGAGCCAGAGAACCAGCCCCGAGCCTGAGCCGGGCTGGAGATGGAGAAGTGGTGCTGAGGCTAAGCTGGGGAGCTGCCACGTGAATTCATAAAAGCCGGAAGCTGGGGCAGTTCTGAGCTGAGCCATTCCACAAGTACCATGGTATCTGAGTCTGAGGAGAAGCTAGGGACAGCTAGGTGGGACTGCGGGCAGAGGGCCCACTGCAGGGAGGTGTCACCCGACTGGAGGGCCTTTCAGGCTGGAGGCAGACAGGGTGGACAGGGATCTTGTGGGACAGCAGATGCTGGGGAGAAGGCTCTTGCCATGTAGACCCTGAGGGAGAACAGAAACCACCAGAGCAGATGTGTGATCTGCAGCCAAGTGACTGGGAGGGAGGGCTGGGATGTGAGAGGAGCAGATTGTGACCTTTCCGTGGTCTAGACGGTGCTTGGTCCTGCCGTGAGGGCAGAGGACTGGACTCGATGACCTTTCGAGGTCCCTTCCAGTTCTCGTGTTCTGTGATTCTAGAATTCCTTCAATCTCAGAAATGGCTATTTGTGCTGTTTCCCATGCCCACAGGGCGAGTTCCTTGCTTCCTTTAATCTTTTCCATTAGTTCTTTATTTTTCTTACCATTGCCATTTAGTCAATTGTATGTCATTGAGTTAACATAGTGATCAGTGGGGTCAGGGAATTGTCCGGTGCAGAAAGAGAACCCAGAGTGGGGAGACCCTCGCTCTTGTCCTAAGTGATCACCATGGGTACGTCTAGACTACACCTGTCTGTCGACAGAGATATGTAGATTAGGCACATCAAAATTGCTAATGAAGCAGGGATTTAAATATCCACGCTTCATTAGCATAAACATGGCCACCACTTTTTTTCGACATGGAGTTTTTAAAAAAAAAAACGGCAGTCTAGATGGGAATCTGTCGAAAAATAAACCCTTTTTCGACAGATCCTGTATTCCTCAAAAAATGAGATTTAAAATGAGATTTAAAATGAGGGTTTAATTTTCGACAGATCCCCGTCTAGACTGCCATTTTTTTTGAAAAAGCTCCATGTCGAAAAAAAGTGGCAGCCATGTTTATGCTAATGAAGCATGGGATATTTAAATCCCTGCTTCATTAGCAATTTCGATGTGCCTAATCTACATCTCTCTGTCGACAGAGAGGTGTAGTCTACACACAGCCCATGAGACTGGGGGGGGAGGGTCATACCTAGGGCCACGTCTGAGGCGGGTGGTTCAGGCAGAAGCCAATTACAATGTACTGCAGGGGGCACAGTTCAGTACCTCTCACATGACCTATATAAATGGTGTGATTCGCACCAACCGTGAAGCTCCAGTGGTTTCAGGTGCAGTCATCCCATGACTTCAAACGACGGGTGGGCATGTTTGCAACAAAACAAACAACTGAAAGGAGAGTTGCTGAAATCTCAACACACAAGCTTAAAGGTTCAGAACAATAAGGATAACAATTTTTTTAGGCTGGGGTTAAGTTTTTTGTCTCTCCAGGCACGTCTACACAGCAGGGCTAAACTCGAAATAAGCTACGCAACCTGAGTTATGCTAGTTGCGTAGCTTACGTCGAAATAGCTTATTTCGAATTTGGGAGCATCTACGCAGGACTAATTTCTAAATGGAGCACTCTTCCCCAACTTCCCTTACTCCTCGGACAATGAGGTTGGAATAAGCAGTCCTCCAGCTCAACATATTTCAACATTATGTTGAAATAACTGCTTGTGTCTGGACGCGGACTATGTTATTTTTGAATAATGTCAGCTATTCCGAAATAACACAGCTTTGTAGATATAGCCTCAGTGCCCCTGCATCTCCAGTTCTGGAAAGGACAAGAAGAAACTAAAGTAAATAAAAATAAAATCATGCTACTGGGTTGGAGGAAACCAGGCAGTGCTAGAAATTTCACCAGGAGAGGACCAGAAATGTACACTGTGTGAGGGGGCAGGATGATGGGACTTGCAGATCACAGTGGAACAGAATCTTGAAACTGGGTTAAAACTCACAAGCTGAGATGTAAGCGCATGATATATTGAGAGTGGGAAACTTTGGAAGATGTGAGGGCCTAGACAAATACATCTGCCATGTGCAGGAACCATTGGCAGCTGCCTGAAACAGTGGGCTGCCATGGTGCAAAAGTTAAATCCAGTTCTGTTAGTCATTAATGGTGAGAGTTGGGCCTCCATTTGTCAGTGTGGAAATTTAATGGGCCGAAGGCATTATTTTTCTCACCTAAAACATCCATTGATGCAGAACCTCACAGGATATCTCAACCTAGTATAATATTTCCAAGGCACTATAGTCACCTGAGAATTTCTCTCCATAGGGCTAAATTCAACACAGTCATGAAGAGAAAAAAAAATCAGGGTATGTCTACACTACAGTGTTATTTCGAAATATCTAATTTCAAAATAGTTAATTTGAAATAGCTTATTTCGAAATAACGCGTCTACACACAAAATGCATTTTGAAATAGCGTTTTTCTATTTTGAAATAGCGCGTCCACACTGAGTGGACGTTGAATCGCATTTAAGGCTGGTTGGAACCAGTTCCGGCAGGGCATCAGGTCAGAAGTTACCTTGTGACCAGGGTGGCCAGCAAGCCACCCTGGGAAGTGCTGGAGGCCCCCTATTTCGAATTAAGCGTCTACACAGCACTTATTTTGAAATAGCAGTTTCGAAATTGGCATGATTCCTCATGGAATGAGGTTTACCAATTTCAAAATAAGCCCTCCGCTATTTCAAATTAATTTCGAAATAAGGGAATGGCTGTGTAGACACCAGGAAAGTTATTTCGAAATAACTTTGCTGTGTAGACTTACCCTCAGCCTGCAGGCTCAGGCATGAGACATTTTGGTTGCAAGTTCCAGCTAACTGTGTAACACCAGCCTTAGAATTTTCCCAAAATTAGTCCTAGAAAGGATCTTTTAGAGAAACGTCCAACTTGATTTTAAAAATTTAATGAGTACAAAATTATAGTGTAACCCACACATCATCTGCTGTGGTTCCTGGCCCAGCTCATGGCCCCAAGACCACTTCAAGGAGAATAATGAGGGTGCTCTAGAGCTTTAGGTAATAGCCAGCTGGCTTTTAGCTCATGCATGAGAGGCTCATGTGTAACCTTGGGTGGGCTAGACTTCACTGCCCTTCTGCAGTGTTTGAAAGAAACCCCCTCTCCCACAGCAGTACTGGAGACCCAGAGTTTAGTCTGTAAGGAATTTCAGCAAGGATTGCCCAGAGTCAGCCTCCCTACATTCACGTTCCAAAATAAACTAAAGAAATGAATTGAATTAAATAACTTTATAAAATCTTATGAAGAAACAAATAATCGAATTCTTACAACAGAACACAGCTATTTTAAAACCCACAAATAATGTCCATAGTTACAACAGAGAAAATTAAAGTGAAATTTGAACAGTTCAATCCACACAAACACAGTAAGAAAAGACTGAGAGGTCCCAAGAGCTTAATTTGGTTCACCAAAGTTTCAGTTTGTGCTTCTGATATCAAATCTGCACCATATGCTGAGTCTGAATTCTCTCTCCACTTGCTTGTAGGGAATCCTCAGTTGGAGTCCAGACAGACTCTTCCTCTGCTCTGGTCACTGCTAGGCAGCCAGCTTACTGATTAACTAGTCAGCTCACAAAGTGAACAGACTTAAAGAAACCCTATTACAAGAAAATAAAAAAAAAACCCTGAGAATAACAAACTAGAAATGACTCTTTCCCCATTGCTACATTTACAGAGGAGCTGAAGAATCCCACAGACTGAGAAAGTGAACTAGAACAGTTTGACTAAAATCAAAACAGCAGGGAAGGCAGACAATTAACACAGACGTGATTGCCCCTCCCAGGTTCTCCTAGCTCTAAGTAGCATTGCCCTGATCCCTGGTAGAGGGTTAACAACTTCACTACCTGCTGCAAAGTGCTGCAGAGTGAGGAACAGCAGCCAATTCTCTGCTCCTGGCTTAGCTTCTTCCAGCTCACACAGGCCTTAGAAAAGCAGCTGCCCTGCCTGCTTGCTCACGAAGTCTGACCCCAAACTACTGGACCCAACTCCAGAAGCTTCTGGGGGGAGTGCTGAATCTGCCCAGCAACAGTAACACTCAACTCACTCCTACCTCCCCCACAGGGGTCTCTTAAAGAGGAAGGATTTGATAGCTTCCTTCCGCAACCCTAAGCGGGGTTGCAAAGAGGATGGAGAGAGGCTGTTCTCAGTGGTGGCAGATGACAGGATGAGGAGCAATGGTCTCAAGATGCAGTGGGGGAGGAGTGGGCTGGATATTAGGAAAAACGATTACGCTAAGAGGTTCATGATGCTTTGCAATGGGTTCCCTAGGGAGGGGGTGGAATCTCCATCCCTCAAGATTTTTAAGGCCAGGCTTGACAAAGCCCTGGCTGGGATGATTTAGTTGGGATTGGTCCTGCTTTGGGCAGGGGGTTGAACTATATGACTTTGTGAGGTGTCTTCCAAACCTAAACTTCTAGGAGTCTATGATACAGAGGAAATGAATAATAGGGGATATCATGCAGCATCAAAATTACTGACTATTAGAGAGAAGATCTAGAATGTGCTCCCTTCCCGTATAAAACAAGATCAAGAGGACCGTCAATTAAATTTAAGCCTGGCAAATTCAAAACTCATAAAAAGAATGCTTTCTTCACTCACTTAATACTTAGCTTGAGAACTCATTTCTATAAGGTGCAGTTCAGGCCATGAGCTAAAAACGGGAGGGGCTTGGACTTCTAATTGGAAAGTAAGACTCTCCAGTTGCAATAGAATAGTTATAACTCCACTTAGGAAGGAACAATCAGTTTCACACATACAGAATGGGAAGCGACGGTCTGGGAAGGAGTACGGCAGAAAGGGATCTAGGGGTTATAGTGGACCACAAGCTGAATATGAGTCAGCAGTGTGATGCTGTTGCAAAGAAAGCAAACATGATTCTGGGATGCGTTAACAGGTGTGTTGTGAGCAAGACATGAGAAGTCATTCTTCCGCTCTACTCTGTGCTGGTTAGGCCTCAATTGGAGTATTGTGTCCATTTCTGGGCACCGCATTTCAAGAAAGATGTGGAGAAATTGGAGAGGGTCCAGAGAAGAGCAACTAGAATAATTAAAGGTCTAGAGAACATGACCTATGAGGGAAGGCTGAAGGAATTGGGTTTGTTTAGTTTAGAAAAGAGAAGACTGAGGGGGAACATGATAGCAGTTTTCAGATATCTAAAAGGGTGTCACAAGGAGGAGGGAGAAAACTTGTTCATCTTGGCCTCTGAGGATAGAACAAGAAGCAATGGGCTTAAACTGCAGCAAGGGAGGTTTAGGTTGGACATTAGGAAAAAGTTCCTAACTGTCAGGGTGGTCAAACACTGGAGTAAATTGCCCAGGGAGGTTGTGGAATCCCCATCTCTGGAGATATTTAAGAGTAGGTTAGATAGGCATTTATCAGGGATGGTCTAGACAGTATTTGGTCCTGCCATGAGGGCAGGGTACTGGACTCGATGACCTCTCCAGGTCCCTTCCAATCCTAGTATTCTATGATTCTATGATAACTAAATAAATGTTTTGGGAAGCCTTTATACCCACTTGTTACAGGGCACAAGCCAACCTCTAGCTGTTAAGCATCAGGGTCTCCTCCCCCCACCATGCATTTATTGCTTTGTTTCTTACACCTGCAGCAGCACCTGGGCTATCACTGTCAGAGAGAGGACACTGGACTGGGTGGACCATAGGTCCGATCGACAATGTAATTCTTAAATTGGAAAGGAACCAAGTTTTCCCTATACGGAAATACACACTATCCTGCACGGCTATGACTTTGTGCTCAACAGAATGGTTATGAAGGACACAAGGGTCTTGGTATTTAGCTATCTACATCTATGAGCAAATAAACAACACAAACATAACAAACCTGACAAATAATAGCATTAAAAATAATCCAAAGTGAGCCCCAAATGTATGAAGTTTAAAACAACAACAACGTTATTTTATTTATTTCTAGATGCATTCAGTGATGGTAGCTGTACAAGAGTGACCTTCTACCCACCCCTGTGCCGGTCCCTTAGTTCAGTGGCATCGGCTGCGCACGCTGGTTCGACGTCCAACTCCCTCTAGTCCAGCAGGAGAAGGAAAGTCTCGCCTGATGATCCCCGTTCATCTCTCAGCCAAGGGGTGTGGGGTAGGGGGGCCTGGGCCCGTCCTCTTTCGTGAGCCCCAGCCCAGGGCCCTAAGAACAGGCTCTCACAGCGTCCTGTCCAGCTTGTGGGGGGGATAGTCCTGAAACTCACCAGCCCACCGGCAAGCCCTAGGATGCCCTGCCCTGGGCTGCTTCCTACCCCGCTGGCCCCAGTGCCCCTCTGCTGCCCTTCATCACCCTTCCCGGGTTCTCCTCCTTCCTTTGGGACCCCTCTCTCTCCTCCCCCCCCTTTGCTCCTTCTCTACCCTGCTTCTTCTCCCCCTCGCTCCTTCTCCACCCTGCTCCTGCTCTACCTTCCCCCGCCTAAATGTTCCTGGCCCCTTTTTATTCCGTTTCCCGTCGCTCCCCCCGACGTCACCCGCCTGCCTCCGGGCGGGGGTGCCCTGACGTCACGCACTCGCCTCTGGGCGCAGCACCCTGATGTCACCCGCTGACCTTGGGACGGGGTGCCCTGACATCACGGGTGTGCCCTGGCATGCGGTGTCACGCCAACGTCTGGCTCCCACGCTCGTCAGCTGTGCGGCTGCCGCTGAGCAGCACGCACAAGGGGCTGGCGCCTCCCGGTTCACTCCGAGGAGCACAAGTGCTGCCACGTGGTTAGTGCGGAGCGGCTCGGTCCCAGCCGAGCCGGGCCGTCCCGTCCCGTCACAGTAGCCAATGTCCAAGTTTTGAGTTGATGAAGTTTTTTACTGTTAGTCTCTAAGGGCCAGGTCCACACCAGGAAATTATTTTCAAATAACTTATTTCAAAGTAATAACTCCCATAAGAGCCATTTCGAAATAGTGTGTCCACACTACAGAGAAGCCTCAAAATTAGTCTGAGGCAGGCTCTCTTAACCTTGACTTAGAGCCCCAGGAAGCACTGGGGAGTAATTACTTTGAATGACTCGGGGAGGTCGTTATTTTGAAATAGCAGCACCGGAGCGTCCACACTACAGCTATTTCAAAATAACTGTTTCAAAATAAGTGTTATTCCTTGTGGAAAGCAGGAGTTATTATTTCAGAATAACCAGCCCTTTATTTTGAATTTGAAATAACAGGCTTGGTCGTGTGGACTAGGGCTTAAAGGCAACATTTCATCCTCACTCTCTTCCTTGGAAGTAGAATGTTCCCACTGTAGGTCAGACATCTCAGCAGAGAGAAGTGCAGTCATTTCTTGCACTGTTGAAAACTCTTCACGGATTTTGTCTCATTCCATCTATGTTCCCCCAGTCACTGGATAGATTATAGAGAAATGTAGCATTGTGTTTGCTTTTTTTGTCAGAATGTGTCTCTCCCTTTGTCAGACTGATCAAGAAACCTGTTCACCCACGGTCAAATGAGAAACAACCTTGTTTCCGAAAGCTGAGCAGCTGCTGGTGGCCCAGAAGTCATGGAACGGCCAAGTGACTGGTTGTGTGCAAGCGGAGGTTGATGGGTGGTGCTGAAAGAGATTGGGCAATGGTCAGAGGGAGGGAACTCAGCAATGGAGAGAGCAGTGGTTGGTGACTGAGTTTGTTGTGAGGAGCTTCTCAAACTCTCAACTTCCATAGAATCATAGAACACTAGAACTGGAAGGGACCTTGAGAGGTCATCGGGTCCAGTCCCCTGCAATTCTGGCAGGACCCTGACAGGAGTCTGTCTAACCTGCCTGCTCTTAAATATCTCCAGAAATGGAGATTCCACAACCCCCCTAGGAAATTTATTCCAGTGTTTAACCAGCCAGACAGGCAGGAAGTTTTTCCCAGTGTCCACCCTTGCTGCAATTTAAGCCCATTGCTTCTTGTCCTATCCTCAGAGGCCAAGGAGAACAATTTTTATCTCTCCTCCTTTTAACACCCTTATAGATACTTGAAAACTGTTATCATGTCCCCTCTCAGTCTTCTCTTTTCTAAACTAAACAAGCCCTGTTCTTTCAGTCTTCCTTCATAGGTCATGTTCTCTAGAACTTTAATAATTTTTGTTGCTCTTCTCTGAACCCTTTCCAGTTTCTCCATGTCTTTCTTGAAATGTGGTGCCCAGAACAGGACACAATACTGTAACTGAGGCCTAATCAGTGCAGAGTGGAGCAGAAGAATGACTTTTCGTGTCTTGCTCACAACACTCCTGTTAATTCATCCCAGAATCATGTTTGCTTTTTTTGCAAGTGTCACACTGTTGTTTAACTTGTCGTCTACTATGACTCATAAATCCCTAAATCAGGATCCTGAGCTCAGCCAAATAGGAGTGTTAGCCAAAGGCACACTAACTGAGTTAATTTAGGGCCTGATCTGATTGGATGGAATCATGCCTTTGGTTCAGAAGTGCGTTCTCCCCGGACCCTACCGTATCTATCACCGGCAGATTTGGTTTAGTCTCTCAATAAGCACAGACACAGCAGTAAATTTAATCAATATATTATGAAGCATAACGGATAGAACAATACCATACAAATGATCCAACAATAACAATCCCAACCCTGCTCCCATTGATATATGAAGAAGACAGTACAGATTAAACCATGAACTAACAGTTGGATACTATACTGGCTCAGATGTCCTATGGTCTGGAACCGGAGCTCAGGACCTACTACCTCGTGGCTTTGGTAGCCGAGAGGGAGGAACACTGAGGCGTCCCTGGCGGTAAATGAGGTGACTTTGAATAGTTCAGTCTTTTGAAGAAGCATGCCCCTTCACAACACTGTACAAAGCTATTCACGTGGATTTACAAAACCAAACAGGACTGGCAGTGTTCAGGTCCGATGTAGAGGGACAGGTAGCTGCTGATTACAATGTTGGGCATACGCCACAACCGTGGATCAGAGCACCCTGGCGGCAGTAGGAGAAGAGCAGGTCTGGAAAAATGGAGATGGTCCCGGCCTTCGCCACAGTATCCCAGGCCAGTGTACCTCTCTTCCTTGTTCGATTAGAAAACTGCCATCCCGATCCTCTCACAGGTCAGGTTATTTATAAGTTCAGAGGCGGGAACTTTATCAGAGTCCTGTGTGCAACATGCAGGGTGACGTGTGCGAAAAGTTCGTACCTGGTGCACAGGATTAGTGACGTGCTCAAAGCTTTAGTGCTGAGTGCATAGTCTTTCGGTGGCAACTGTCCCTGTCAATCACACGGGTTCCATTTTGACATCCTCACACACATCCTGACTCCATTTTGATTTAACACTATCATGTTAACAGGAGCAAGCACCAGTGATAATGAGGAACTAGTCTTTTCTCCTCTTATCATACAAGTTTAACGCATATTCTGCTAGTGTATTTGCCCACTTTCTCACGAAGCTCTTTGTTTTTGACCCCATAAACAATAGGGTTAAGCATGGGGGGGAAGAGGAAATAGAGGTTGGCCAAGATGATGTGTATGTGAGGAGAGATGCCCTGACCAAACCGGTGTACCAGAGTGGAAAAGAGACCAGGAGGATAAGACACCAGCATGACACAGATGTGGGCAGTGCAGGTGTTGAGAGCTTTCTGGTGGGCTTTCCTGGAGGAGATTCTGAGGACGGCCCTGATGATCAGAGCATAGGACAGGACAATGAGCATTAGATCCAACCCCATGATTACAAATGCTATCACCAAGCCATAGGTCCTGTTCACTGCGATCTCTGCACACGACATCTTTGCCACAGCCATGTGGTCACAATACGTATGCGGGATAAAGCGGTTGGCACAGAACGGTTGCCTGCTCAGGAGCAGGGGCAGGGGCAAAATGAAGACAACAGCTCTTGTCACACCTGCCAGTCCAAGCTTAGCTATCCGTGGGGTGCTGAGGATGGTCGCGTATCTCAGAGGGTTACAGATGGCCACGTAGCGATCAAACGCCATTATCACAAGGACGGATGAGTGTGTCATAGAACCAGCGTGATGAAAAAACATCTGGGTGAGGCAGCCACCCACAGTAATGCCTTTCAAATTGAACCAAAATATGCAGAGGGCCTTCGGCACAACGGAGGTAGATATGCCAATTTCTATGAGTGCCAGCATGCAGAGGAGCAAGTACATCGGCTTGTGCAGGGTCTGCTCTTTGCTGACAACAAAGAGAATTGTGAAATTTCCCAGCAGGCCGATAATGTAGCACATAGAGAAAGGGATGGAAATCCAGATGTGAGCCGTTTCCAGGCCGGGGACACCAGTGAGGAAGAATGTTGAAGGATCATATGGAGTGATGTTGAAAATTGCCATTTGGCTGTCAATGTGTTGATCGGATTCAGAAAGGCTCATGATATCTATGAAGGGAGAGAGGGGCATTACACATTGCATAACAGACATTAGGGAAATATTTTCTAGTTATTATCCACCTAGGAAGGGGGTGAGCAGTGAGGTGGAAACGTTTACAGATGATACCCTATTATTTAGCTCAGGGGTTCCCAAACTTTTTGACACGGGGACCAGTAAATCCATTCACGAGCTTTAGGAGGACCAGTAACATTCATTTGCATATTTGCATATTCATTAAGCAAATGATGAATATTCAAACAAGTTGTTTCTTGTCCTCCCAAAGCCCCCAGTGCCAGCGTTAGCAAAGCTTTTGAGACAGTCACCCACAATATTCTTGCCAGCAAGTTAAGGGACTATGGATTGGATAAATGGACTGTAAGATGGATAGAAAGCTGGCTAGATCAGGGTTTCCCAAACTTTTTACTTTAGTTGGAACCCATTTTTTTAGTACTGTTTTTTGCAGCCCAAAAATATAAACACATAAAATAATTAAAAATGAATAAATTTTCAGTTTTCAGCCGGCTGCATCCTCCACCCAGCCTGGGCCAGGGCTTGGGGGACCCGGCGCCGCACGGGCACTCCAGGAGGTGGGAGCAGGAGCAGACTGGGGGTAGGGTATCTGGCTAGGAGGGAGGGTGCAAGGAGGGATAGGGTTGCCAGGTGTCCGGTTTTGTACCGGACAGTCTGGTATTTGAGGGTTTTGTCTGGGAAACAAATTGAGAAATTACCAGACATATAAAATGTCCAGTATTTTCTAATTAGGTAAGTTTTATTATAATTAGGTGTCTCAGTCCTTAGCTGGGAACTGCCTGGATAGTAGATGTGCTCACGCTGCCTGAGTGTGTCTACCTGCCAGGCAGTTCACAACTACTCAAGGGAGGGTATGTGGGGGGGGGAGGCAAAATGGAATCCCCAGGCAGACTCACTCCTCTGCCAGGGTCTGTAGGGTCTGCATGTGCCCAGGTCAGTCCCGCTCTCCCCCCCCTTCTCCTCCCGATCTCCCAGTCAAGCCCTGCTGCCCCGTCCAGCCCTGCTTCCGACGGCCAGTTCCCCCACCTCCCACTAATCTCCCCGGTCAGCCCTGCTCCTCAACGACCCCCACCAGCCCAGCTGCCCCCATTCAGCCCTGCTTCCCGCAGCTGGTTCTCCCATCCGCTTCCAACTGTTCTCCCCTGGCCAGCTCCCCCGCCCCCCGTCCAGCCCTGGTTCCGCCACCTGCCCTCCCCAATTTCTGCTGGACAGCCCCACTGCCTCCAACCCTGCTTCCGCCACCTGCCTGCCTGCCCTCCCCCCCCCATCTCCACGGGACAGCCCCGCTACCCCCAATCCTGCTTCCACCGCCCGCTCGCCCCTTCCGCCCCCATCTCCGCGGGATAGCCCCGTTGCCACCAACCCTGCTTCTGCCACCCACTCACCTGGATCTCCACGGGACAGCGCCACTGCCTCCAACCCTGCTTCGGCCGCCCGCCCACCTGGATCTCCACGGGACAGCCCTGCTACCCTTAACCCTACTTCCACCGGCCGCCCACCCGCCTGCCCTGATCTTCGTGGGACAGCCCCGCTGCCCCCAACCCTTCTTCCCGGCAGCCGGTTCTCCCTCCTCCCAGCCCGCCCCACTCTGCTCCCCTACCGGCAGCCACGCTGAGGCCCGGTATTTTTTTCCCGCGGCCCGGTACCAGGCCGTGGCCCATCGTTTGGGAAACTCCGATTTAACTCATAGTCAAGTCCAGAGAAGTCTACACAGGGGCTACATCTACACTACATGGGGGGTTGCGTGAAAATGGACGTTTTTGCGCAAAAACCCGCGGAGCGTCCATATCTCAAGCACATTTTAGCGCAAGTAAATTTACAGTAAATCAAAAGAACGGAGGGGGTTTTGTGACGGTACGCTACACAGCACTTATTTTGAAACAAAGCACTCTTCCTCCAACTTCCCTTAGGGTATGTCTACACTGCACACTGATTTCGAAATAAGCTATGCCGGAATAGTTATTCCGAAATAGCCTATTTTGAAATAGCACGTCTACACTGCAGGGAAGCCTCAAAATTAGTCCGAGGCAGGCTTCCCTAATGTAGACGTGCTATCTCGATTTAGAGCCCCAGGAAGAATAACTTAGTATGTCCCTGGTGAGGGGCTATTTCGAAATAGCAGCAGTGGAACGTCTACACACACCTTATTTCGAAATAGCTATTTTGGAATAAGCGTTATTCCTCATGGAATGAGGTTTACAGATTTCAGAATAAACCATCCGTTATTTTGAAATTATTTCAAAATAACAGAATGGCTGTGTAGACGCTTGCATTGTTATTTTGAAATAAAGCTAGTAATCTCGAAATAATGGTGCAGTGTAGACGCACCCTTTCTCCTTGTACAATGAGGGTTAAAAGAGTCGGAATAAGAATTCCTTCAGCTTGACAGTGTTTCGACATTATTTCAAAATAACTGCCTGCTGTGTAGATGCGAACTAAGTTGCTATGTAGTCGTATCCATACAGTGTTTCTTACACCATCTGCTGCAGCCCCTGAGCCTGTCATGGTTGGAGAGAGAACATGGGAGTAGATGGAGCATAAGTCTGATCCATGATTCAATTCCTATTTGGGAAACAAGCCAGATTTCCCCTATAGAAACAGCCATGCTGTGCTGTTTTTTTGAGCTCAACAGAATGGTCATGACAGGTACAAGGGCCTTGGTATTTAGTGTTATGGGCCTGCAACTCTGTTATCCCCCCTTTTTTGTACAACTTTTTTTTGAAGGCACCCAGCTTTATCTGAGATGTAAGTTACAGAAGTTAGCTGGCAAGGGTAAGCAGAGCCATGTGTCACCAACTCAGCTGTTCACCCGTCACATTCCTGAATATTGATGAAGTTTGCAAATGCTACCAAAACAAATGGGATCATAAAGAATGAATAGGAGAGGTCACTGATCCCAGCCAGTCCAGACTGAGTGCTAAACTGGGTCAAAGAAAATAATACTTGTTGAAAAACAGCTACACAGCTATCCCCATCTAGGAACACATGTAGGCAGTGCTTACAAGAAGGGGACTATTCTGAGATGCGCAATGACTCGGAGCAAGATCTGAGGCATGAAAGGATAATTAGCTACACATGAAATCACAGTGGTGACCCGGTGGTCAAAAGACCCAAAGTGATCCTGGGATCGTAACCATGGGCATCTTAAGGAGAAGTAGAGAAGTCATTTTACCTCTGTCTTTGGCACTGCTGTGACTGCTGCTGAAATTCTATGTCTAGTTCTGCTGTCCATGATTAAAGATGACTGCTGATACCCTGAAAAAGGATTCAGAGGAGAATCGCAAGAACGAGTGACAGAGGCAAAGAGATCAGTCTGCATCCAAATACTTTCTTCCTCTTGCTTGATAGGTGGACCCCATCTCTGCTTAGCATAGAGCAGCATCCCATGGTCAAAGAAGCCAAAGCCCTTTTGGTGACATCATCTTCGTAGCCAGGCATTCACCTCCAGGATGCACCTGTCTCTGCCTGGGCCCCTGCCTTTGACTGGAAGGATTGAAGAGAATAGTCTATAAGTACCTATATCGTGAACAAATATTTAATAATTGTAGGGAGAACCAAAATTAATAATGGGCTTTTCTTCTTCGAGTGATTGCTCATGTCCATTCCATGTAGGTGTGCACACGCTGCCTGCACACCTACATGGAATGGACATGAGCAACACATCTGGTAGAACAACTGTTATGAAGGTAAGTAACTGTCTTTTCAGCCTAGCATACCATGGTGTAATACAATCCAGTGTCTACAACTTAAAGTAAGGGTTGTACCCACGAAAGCTCATGACACCATCTACATGTTTTGTTAGTCTTCAAGGTGCTGCCAGACTATTGGTTGTTTTTCAAGTTTTTCCAGTGACAGACTAACTCGGCGACTCCTCTGAAATATTTAAACACATTTAAACTCCTGATAACTAGTTCTTTTGCTGTTATATATCTCTTGGATTCTGTTATTTCCACTCCAACTCATCTGATGAAGTGGGTGTTACCCACGAAAGCTCATGTTTAAACGTTGAGAGAAATTAATCATTGGAACAATTTAGCCAGGGTTAGGGTGGATTCTTCCTGGAAATAAAGATTGGAAGTTTCTCTAAAAGATCTGCCCTATTCATAATTTTGTGGAAATTCTCAGGCCTGTGTTTTACAGGCAAGATGATCACAATGCTCCCTTGGAATCTATGAACCTGTTGTTAGAAAGAAACAGGTTATCCAGAGGCAGATGGGGTAACAGGGCACTTTTATTGCTGATACTCATTCCGTCTTGGATCCTGCCTACCTGGGAAGCGAGTGAGCAATAAATTTAATCAAGTTATACCTTTTTATCTTAGTTAGTCTGCAAATACATTTAGCAATTCCCTCACTCTGGAGGCCCTAATTTAGCAGAGTCAACACCCATACAATGCATAATCATAACCATGTGATTAATATAAATTATACCCGCCCCTGTTTAGTCTTCACAGCTTTTGAGCTGAGGTCGGCAGGTTTCACATCACAACACTCCTGGCATCAGCAACGTACAAGGGGTACAGGAGATGTGACCCTGACTGTGTAGTTCACAGCAGATAAGGGGTAGGGAAGATAGCACTGCTAACACACAGGCCATTCATTAAAAGTCACATCATGGGTACAGCTGTGTTCTATCTATCCCAAGCAAGCAGAAAAAGAAAACTCAAAGCAAGGGTATGACTCAGTAGAAGCATTGACTATGGTAGGGGGCCCGTACCACGCCCCCTACCATAGTCACCATTACCCAGACCCCTCATTTAACCCTTACATATTCCAACACCTGTCACCGCGAGTCATCTGGCCTGCAAGCTTGTCCCTGAGCCTACTGAAGGCTTTGTTTGCTTCATGACCAAGTAGAAATTAGTCCTAAAAGGTGAAATTCTCATAGGACTGTGGCACCTTGGAAATAACTTTAAAAAACCCAACAATGAGAGGTTCCATGGCACCTTAGGCTACGTCGACACTGCAGGGTTTTTGCGCAAAAACTTCGTGCGCAAAAGCACGTCCACACTGCATGGATGCTCTTGCGCCATCTTGCATCCATACTGTATGGATACAAGTGGCCATCAGAGCTCCTGTGCTTTTTCGGATAGGCTCTATTTGCACAAGAAACCCCTGTGGAGCATCCACACGTGCTTTTTTGTGCAAGTGCTGTAGTGCAAAAAGGAGTTATGCCTTGTGGAAGGAGGTTTACCTACAACGCAAAAAGCCCTCTGTTCTGTCGATTGACTGTAGATTTTCTAGCGCTTGAGGTGTGGGTGCTCCGTAGGTTTTTGCGCAAAAACCTTGTAGTGTAGACCTAGCCTTAGAGACTAACAAAAATATATGTAGAGTATTATGAGCTTTCGTGGGCAAAACCCGCTTCCTCAGATGAGATGATCTTGAGCAGAGCTTGGAAACGTCATACTAGGTGTGTGCGCGTGCGGCTGCAAGATGCCAGGAGGCATTGTGCGGATGGACGTCACCGGTTAGAAAAGCAGTAGCTGGAGCCCATGAAATAGCCACGCGGGGGAGTGAATACACCACCCTCATCATCATCATTAGGCCAGCAAATTATCCAAGAGCATCCTGGGTTTCAGATCTGTGTGGCAGCGGCTCAGTGTTCCAGGCACCGGCCAGCGGTTTCACTGTATTTCTCTAAAACCTCCCATTTCCCAAAGGTGCCCCTTCTCGCCCTGTCGTGTGCATGTGTCTCAGCTAGTGAGTTGTTCCTGTGAGCAGTCCTGGAAGTATCACATGGCGTGTATGGGTGTAACAAGGATGCGCTGGTGTTTGCCACTCATGAGATTTCTCACCAGTGAGATACAGTCACCGATCATCTCCCAGCCGAGGGAGTCGGTGCGACAGGAGGCACCTCACCCCATGCAGAGGAAGTGTGAGGGGGCCCTGAGCCAGGGATGCCAGGGGCAGAATGAGAAGACACTGGTGACCAGGGCGCTCTTGGAATTGGTACAGCCTGGGATGGGGAAGGAGGGTCAGAGCATGGGGAGAGATTGAAGCAGCTGAGAAGGAACGTGGGATGGGTTCCCCCTGGGGTGCCACCTGGGGTCCCACTGAGCCCTCTGACTCGCCAGCCTGGCACCCTTTCCCCATGTGCTCCTGGGGCAAGCTTCAACCCACTCCCAGTCCTACACCTCCACCAGCCTCCCACCGGCAGGCACACCTCCAGCTGCAGGTAAACGCAGGCTCTCTGACCAGCCACTGCATGGACCAACAATAGAGAGGCCACAGCCAAAACAGCTACCAGCGGCCTCAGCCAGTCCCCCAGAGCTTTACCGTCCTGCCCTGCTCCACTCACCAGTATGTCATAGATACCTGCGTCACGCCTCACTCAGTATGTGCAGGATGATCCACACTTGTGGCGACTAAGCTGAGATGTTCCCATAAGGACATGAGAATGGCCAGACTGAATAGACCAAAGGTCCATTGCCGACAGTGGCCAATGCCAGATGCCCCAGAGGGAGTAAACACAACGTGATCCCTCTCCTGTCATCCATTTCCAAACAAACAGAGGCTAAGGACACCATCTCTACCCATCCTGGCTAATAGCCATTGATGGACCTAACCTCCATACATTTATCTAGCTCTTTTTTGAACCCTGTTAAAGTCCTAGTCTTCACCACATCCTCTGGCAAGGAGTTCCACAGGTTGACTGTGCACTTTGTGAAGAAAAACTTCCTTTTGTTTGTTTTAAACCTGCTACTATTAATTTCATTTGGTGACCCCTAGTTTTTATATTATGGCAACAAGTAACTTTTCCTTATTCCCTTTTTCCACACCAGCCATGATTTTATAGACCTCGATCATATCCCCCCTTAGTCTCCTCTTTTCTAAGCTGAAAAGTCCCAGTCTTTTTAATGTCTCTTCATATGGGACCCGTTCCAAACCCTTAATCATTTTTGTTGCCCTTCTCTGAACCTTTTCCGATGCCAAGATATCTTTTTTGAGATGAGGCGACCACATCTGTACGCAGTATTCAAGATGTGGGCATAGCATGGTTTTATATAGAGGCAATAAGATATTCCCCTTACACCTTTCCCTTAAAGGTTTAGATTAATGGTTGACACAAGATTATTAAGTGCAAGAGAGAGTTTTCACGTCATCATAAGAGACAGCAAATAGATCAAAGTCTGTTACTTGGCACAAAAACTCTGTAATATGGCTATTGCACGTCTCGCCCATCCCCTCGAATGCAGACTATTCATTCCTTGACTTTCCCCAGTGACGGAGACTGAAGGCAGCAGTAAGGGTATGTCTACACTAGCCACCCTAGTTCGAACTAGGGTGGCTAATGTAGTCATTCGAACTTGCAAATGAAGCCCGGGATTAAAATATCCCGGGCTTTATTTGCATGTTCCCAGGCGCCGCCATTTTTAAATGCCCGGTAGTTCGGACTCCCTGCCCGCAGCTACACGCGGCACAGGCTAGGTAGTTCGAACTAAAGCCCCTAATTCGGACTACTCTTACTCCTCCTGCAAGTTCGAATGACTACATTAGCCACCCTAGTTCGAACTAGGGTGGCTGATGTAGACATACCCTAAGAGACATGGAACTAATGTGAAAAGCACATATTGGCCTGTATTATTTCCAGTACATTTGCCGTTCCCATTTTACCAGGTCAATCCCTGCATGTTTCTACAAAACTAAACAGTTCAAGTTGGCATGAGGGCGAATTCCTGCCCAGATGGTTCTTGACATGAGCCCTTGAATCCTTCCTCAACCCTCAGCACTAATTTTAACGCAGAAAGAGGCAACTCACCAAAATCCTGCTCAGCGGGGAGACGAACCTCCTCAGTGTGGCAGGCAGGCAGAGCTAGGAGAATCGGCGTGTGACTCTCACACATCTGAGACTCACCATGCTGGGCAGATGCCTTTATGATTCCCCTGTCCAGTCCCTGTGGGCTCTGGTTGGCAGAACACCCAGGCATTTCCCCCAGCTCCATGAGCAGAGGGAGGAATAGAAAAGAGACCCTGGAGAACTTCAGCTCGAGAGCCTCCCCCGGGAGTGAAGAAATAATTTGTCCATACCAGGACTCAGATCCATAGGGAAAAGTGTTGCGAAGTGTTCAGCCTAGCAATTGGCGATGGCTTTCTTTTCCTTGTGTAACATGCTGCCATCTGCACTGTGTTGGGGAATGCAGAAGATAATGGGCCCAGACAATGCTGTGAATTGAGCATAGCAGCAAATAGCACCATACCTCCCATGCAATTCTAAGATCCAGTCTATTCGCCTCCAAAATTCACCAACAGCTTGGGCAGGCCAAATGGCATGATGCTGGATTAGATGCAGTCCAAAGGATTTGGGGCAAAGCGATCTTCTCCCAGGATTCTCACCCCAAAGTATTTGCCAGTCTCCTTTTGCACGGACAAAAGTAGATGTGTATCTGGCAGCTCTACACTGTTCTAATGCTTCAGAGGGGTCACCGAGTTAGTGTGTAACAGGAAAAACTTTAAAAACAGCAAATAGTCTGGTAGCACTTTATAGACTAACAAAACATGTAGATGGGATCATGAGCTTTTGTGGGCACAGCCCCCTTCTTCAGATGACTGGAAGACAGTCCAGTCATCTGAAGAAGTGAGCTGTGCCCACGAAAGCTCATGATACTGTTCTAATAGTTAGTAGGCACCACCTTTCAGTCTACTCATGCTCCTTCCACGTTCAGTGAGGAATCTGATCGCGCTACCTGCATCCAGTCCTGCTGATGGGGGAGAGGGCAATTGACTGTGGCGGGGTGGGGGCAAGTTTCAGTGGGAGAGGTCTAGCTTAGATATTAGAAAAAAATTCCCTAGGAGGGTGGTGAAGCACTGTAATGGGCTGCCCAGGGAGTTGGCGAAATCCCCCTCCTTACAGCTTTTTAGGGCCATGCTTGACAAAGCCCTGGCTGGAATGATTGAGTTGGGGCTGATCTTGCTTTGGGCAGGGGGCTGGACTCGATGACCTCTTGAGGTCTCTTCCAGCCCTAGGATTCTATGATACAAAAGGGATGAAAAACATCTGATATTAGAAAACTCTGTACATTATTGTCTGGAAGAGAGAAGATCTAGAATGTTTTGTCCCTGCCTCATAACACAAGTTGAAGGGGGACAGTCAATAAAATTAAATCATAGCAAATTCAAAACAAATAAAAAGGAATGTTTTCTTCGCTCAGTTCTGAAGGAGATGGAGTAACTCATTGCCACAGGATGCAATTCAGTCGAGAGGCTACGAAAGCATCAGGAAGGGTGTGAAATTTATGCAATTGTCATACGTATACAAATATGCATAACTTGAAGAGGCTTTGGACAAAATACCTCATATGACCTATCCATTTTAATGTCACAGTCCGCAGGGCTGTATATCTTATATCGGTGTGTGCATCACTCTTGTATGTACAGTAATAGAGATGTAGCCGTGTTAGTCTGGTCTTGCTGAAACAAAAGACAGGACTATGCAGCACTTTAAAGACTAACAAGATGGTCTATTAGGTGATGAGCTTTCATAGGCCAGACCCACTTCCTCAGATCAAATTGTGGAAGAAAATTGGCATGACCATATACAAAGATAGCTTCCCGGATTATCACCCCTAATATCATTATCTCATAGACACTAACCTCCCCCCCTCTGTTCTAAAATCTGATTTGTCAGTTTTATACGTGTTCACTTTTTTTTTATTGTATCCCTTTGGTATATATGCTCATGCCAATTTTCTTTCACAATTTGATCTGAGGAAGTGGGTCTGGCCCACGAAAACTAATCACCTAATAATCCATCTTGGCAGTCTTTGAAGTGCTGCATAGTCCTGACTTTTGTTCTTGTATGTACAGTTAGAGATATGGGGTAGGGAATGGCTTGTGGTTTTTAATGTGCAATTGAAAGCCAGCAAGGGTGTTTCCAGTACTCGGACACCTCAGTGTCTGGGTGGTCACCTGTAAATAGCCTCCTCTGTCCTTTAAGTCTAAGCAGTGGTTGGTCTTAGGAAGACATGGGCCCACCCCGAGCCGGTAGGGTCTAACCAGGTAATTTTCCATGGAAGGGAAGGGGGGATGTAGAAACAAAGGATTCCTGCTCAAATGGAAGTCTATTTAGGATGCAAAGTTTTCAGGCTCTTTGTCTTTGGCTGGCACGAGACACCCAAAAGGAGCCAGACACCCCAGGAGAAAAAGACCTTTCCTGGTTTGAGGTTTAGCTGAGAGAAGAACAGTTGTAGGGGGAGTTTGAATAAGCTTTAATGTGTTATAACTAGCTGTGTGGTTTTTGTGTGGTTTACATTTGTAATTTACTGTGCTCTGCTTTCTCTTGCAGCCACTTCAGTCCTACTGCTTGTACTCAGTAAAATCACTTTTATTTACTACCAAGCCCAGTGTAAATCATTTTTACCTAGGAGAGTAAATTCCCCCTTTCATTGTTAAAGGGGGCTTACCTGAATGGTTTATTTGGGGTTCTGATCAGTGTTCCCGCTAAGCTGCAAGGAGGCACAGATTCACAGGGGAGACACCCCAAAGAGCAGGAAGGCGAGTGTCGGTGGCTTTGTCAGCACCCCGGGAAGCACCCCCAAGAGGTCTTCTGTGACTTCACCCCATCACAAAGGGTACGTCTACACTGCACGGCTATTTGGGGATACCGGAGGTATCCCCAAATAGCTACCCCACGTCTATACAACCCATACGTTATTTTGAAATAATTTTCAAAATAACAGGCGTGCTGTTTTGGCATCCTGGTAACCCTCGTTCCGTGAGGGTTAAGGAATGTCTCGAAATAGCTTGTTATTTCAAAATTTGGCACTTTGTAGATGTGCCAGATTTCAAAATAGCCTATTTCAATATTCCCTCGAAATAAGATATGCAATTTGCATATCTTTCTTCAAATTTAGGGTGCTGAGTAGACGCACCCAGAGAGTCTGGACTTGTAAGTCGAAAGTAAGACTATCCAGTTCCAATTGTTAGAGATAAATAAATGTTTTGGGATGCCTATCCGCCCATTTCATTTAGGGCCCAAGCCGATCTCCAGCTGTTAGACATTAGAGTCTCCTCCCCACATCCACATACTTCTGTGTGTCTTACACCTTCTTCTGCAGCACCTGGGGCTGTCACTGTCAGAGAGAGAACACTGGACTAGATGGACTATGGATCTGATCCATGATGCCAGGAAACAAACATTTCTTCAGGGAAACAGACATTTTCATGCAGGACTATAACTTTGTGCTCTACACAATGGGCATGAAGGACATAAGGTCTTGGTATTTAGATATCCACATCTAGGAACAAATAAACAAAACAGCAAATAATAGTGTGAAAAGTAATCAAAACTGAGCCCAAAATGTATGAAGTGTAAAAATACCCCAACATTATTTTATTATTTACTTCTCAATGCATTCTGTGAAGGTAGTCCATATACTTCTTGTGAGTTGAATTAGTTTGTTACTGTTGGTCTCCAGAGGGCAACATTTCATCCTCTCTGTCCTTGTTGGAAGAAGACGGTTTCAGCTGCTTATCATACAGATCAGCCATGAGCAGCACAGATGTTTTTCCCTAATGCAAACGCTGGCCAGGTTTTGAGTCATTGCCCGTATGCTCAGATGATCACGCCACACATTAGAAAGAAGCTCAACGTTGTGGTCGCTTTCTTTGTCTTGTGCAGGCAGAAAGCCGGCCTTCCGCTTGTCAAACGGATCGAGGATCCTGTTCACACAGGGAGTAATGGGAAACCATCTTTGACAAAGCAAATCTGTCAGGGATAGTGCTTGGTCCTGCTGTGAGGGCAGGGGACTGGACTTGATGACCTCTCAAGGTCCCTTCCAGTTCTATAAGATAGTATATCTCCATATATATATATTAAGCTCCACTAGCTTCTGGTGGCCTGGAAGTTCTGGGAAGGACAAGTGACTGGTGGTGTGCAGGTGGAGGATGATAGGTGGTGCTGAGAAAGGCCGGGTGATGGTCAGAGAGGGGGAACTCAACAACGGAGAGAGCAGTGCTTGGAAATTGAGTGGTCTGATATTTGGTGTGAGGAGCTTCTCAGACACTGAACTCCCATGGTGCTGAGCTCAGCTAAACATAGAGCGGGCACCCTTGATAATTAGGAGATTTCCTTTCCTCCTCTTGTCACACAGGTTTAAAGTTGGCTGCCCCAGAAAAGCACATTCTCCTGGTGTATTTGCCCACTTTCTCACGTAGCTCTTTGTTATTAACCCCGTAAACAATAGGGTTGAGCAGTGGGGGGAAGAGGAAGTAGACATTGGCTGAGATGATATGAATATGGGGAGCGATGCCCTCGCCAAACCGGTACAAAAGAATTGAAAAGAGACCAGGAGGATAAGCCGTCAGCATCACACAGACATGGGCGGTGCAGGTGTTGAGGGCTTTCTGGTGGGCTTTCCTGGAGGAGATTCTGAGGACGGCCCTGATGATCAGACAGTAGGATATGGCGATGAAAGTCAGATCTGACCCCATGACTACAAATGCTATCACCAAGCCATACGTCCTGTTCACTGTGATGTCCCCACATGACATCTTTGCCACCGCCATGTGCTCGCAGTATGTATGCGGGATAAAGCGGTTGGCACAGAAGGGATGCCTGCTCAGGAGCAGGGGCAGGGGTAGAACAAAGAGAACCGATCTTATCAAACCCACTAGCCCTAGCGTAGCTACTCGTGCGTTGCTGAGGATGCTGGTGTATCTCAGAGGGCTACAAATGGCAACATAGCGATCGAAGGCCATTGCCACCAGGACGGCTGAGTGCATTAGAGAACCAGCATGAATTAAAAACATCTGGGTGAGGCAGCCCACCACCGTAATACCTCTCCAATTGAACCAAAATATACACAGGACCTTTGGCACCACCGAGGTAGATGTTCCGATTTCTGTGAGCCCCAGCATGCAGAGCAGCAGGTACATCGGTTTGCGCAGGGTCTGCTCTTTGCCCACCACAAAGAGAAGAATGAAATTTCCCATCAGGCCTATCAGGTAGAAAGTACAGTAAGGGATAGAAATCCAGACGTGAGCAGTTTCCAGGCCAGGAATGCCAGTTAGGATGAATGGTGAAGGATCTGATATGGTGAAGTTGAAAACTGCCATTAAGCGGTCAATCGGTCGATTGGACTTAGAAATGCGCCAAGTGCCTGTGTAGGGAAAGAGGGGTGTTACATGCTTTATAATCAATAGTGCAGAAAATATTTCATAATTATTCACAAGCTCGAGGGGAGTGAACAGTGATGCGGCATAGGCAGTATGGTGGCAAATGAACTTCAGTGTCAGTAACTGCAACATATATGCCCTCTCTGCTCCTTTGAGGAAGTGGAGTTTGCCACGCAAGCTCATGATACCATATGTGTGTGCATATATCTGTATATCTATCGATATCGATATAGATATGACTCTCTAAGGTGCTACAGGACTACTCACTGTTTTTAAAGTTACAGACTAACACGGCGACCCCTCTGAGACATTGGAAGGGAAAACACTTGAATTCCTCACACACCCAGTAAGGTTCTAATTTAACTGTGATAACTCATGGCAGGGTGAGGGCCTCATGGTACACGGCTCTGTGAAACTGTGCTCGCATGAACACAAGCAAAACCAGCGCAACTTTGGGACCCAGGAGGCGTGGTATGGGAAATCATAGAGAAACGGCAGAGCCACAATGTCAGTCACTCAATGTGTCCTCATCATTTGGACTCCTCTGTGTGGTATCGGGCACGCTTTTCTCAGAGGCTTTTGCAAACTGGAGGAGTCCAAGGAATGATCAAGCATCAGAAGAAACGTCTATGGTTACAAAGGGTTCAATTAGAGGCAACAGGAGAAAAGTCTATACAATACTGACAGGTAGATCTACCTGAACCGTAACATGAGATCAAGAGGACATTAAGGCATTGAGAGGAGAGAGCATTCTTTTTTTCCCTCTCTTTTAATGTTGTCCCGTATCAGTTTACATTAAACTGAATGTGAGTATATGGGGAGATTGAAATATCCGAGGAGCAAAGTGTGACGGGTTCCTCTAGGGTGCCACCAAGAACCGGGGTCCCACTGAGTCCTCTGACTCACCAGCCTGGCACCCTCTCTCCATGTCCTGCTGGGGCAAGCTTCAACCCATTCCCAGTCCCACACCTCCACTAGCCTCCCACTAGCAGGCACACCCCAGCTGCAGGTAAAACATAGGCTCTCTGACCAGCTACTGCATAGACTAACAAAAGAGGCTACAGCCAAAAAAAAACAACAACAAAAAAACCACCAGTCCCTCGCCCAGCCCCCCAGAGCTGTACTGTCCTGTCCTGCTCCAAACACCAACCAGTATGACACATACCCAGGTCCCCCTCACTCAATATGTGCAGGACGATACACACTTGTGGTGTCACCAAGTTGAGATGTTCCCCTTATACCTTTCCCTCAGAGGCACATTGGGCTTTGATTAAAGCATGAAACAAGCTTGGTAACAGCAACAGAGAGATTTCAAGTCATCGTGAGAGAAAGCAAATAGATGAGAGTCTATTCCCTAGCACATAAACAAAAATACATTATAACGTGGCCCAGAGAGATAGCTGTGTTAGTCTGTAACTTTAAAACCAAGTGGTTCTGTAGCGCCTTAGAGGCTAATATATATATATATACAGTAAAACTCCAATAGTCCGGCATCCAATAGTCCGGCACTCCTGATAGTCCGGCATCAAAATGGCAAGAACCTAGTGAGTGAGCTTCGGCAAAAAATGAGTCACAAGGTAACAGCGGCAGCAGCTGAACTGAGCAAAAGGGTAAAAAGGCTTAAAAACTAAAACATTACAGTATACTGTATACAGTATGTACAATAAAAGGGTTAAGAACACTTTATATACAGTATATAATGTATACAGTATATATATAACCATCTTATAGTACCTCCTGATAGTCCGGCATATCTGATAATCCGGCACCACCTAGGTCCCATAGGTTCCGGATTATCGGAAGTCTACTGTATATTAGAAAATCATAGAATCATAGAATACTAGAACTGGAAGGGACCTTGAGAGGTCCTCGAGGCTAGTCCCCTGCCCTCATGGCAGGGCCAAGCACCGTCTAGATCATCCCTCATAGATGTCTGTCCAACCTGCTCTTAAATATCTCCAGTGATGGAGATTCCACAACCTCCCTAGGCAATTTATTCCAGTGCTTAACCACTATTGCAGGAGGAGTAACGGTAGTCCGAATTAGGGGCTTTAGTTTGAACTACCTAGCCCGTGCCGCGTGTAGCCGCGGGCAGGGAGTCCGAACTACAGGGCATTTAAAAATGGCGGTGCCCGGGAACATGCAAATAAAGCCAGGGATATTTTAATCCCAGGCTTCATTTGCAAGTTCGAATGACTACATTAGCCACCCTAGTTCGAACTAGGGTGGCTAGTGTAGACATACCCGTATAGACTAACAACTTTCATGGGCAAAGACCCACTTCTGATGAACGTGCATCTGACGAAGTGGGTCTTTGCTCACGAAAGCTTATGCTCCAATACATCTGTTAGTCTATAAGGTGCCACGGGACTCCTTGTCGCCTGATAGTTAGGAAGTTT
Source organism: Rafetus swinhoei (assembly GCA_019425775.1). NCBI lineage: Eukaryota > Metazoa > Chordata > Testudines > Trionychidae > Rafetus > Rafetus swinhoei. Next base: position 9,039,470 of record CM033437.1, on the reverse strand, counting down.
TATCTAATGTTCAACCTAAATCTCCCTTGTTGGATTTTAAGCCCATTGCTTCTTGTCCTATCATGACATCCCATGAGAAGGGGATAGCATCTGAGTTGGTCTGTCTAACCTTCTCTTAAATATCTCCAATGATGGAGATTACACAACCTCCCTAGCAATTTATTCCAGTGTTTAACCACCCTGCAGGTTTTTTTCCGAATGTCCAACCTAAACCTCCCTTGCTGCAGTTTAAGCCCATTGTTTCTTGTCCTGTCATCAGAGGCCACGGAGAACAATTTTTCCCCTCCTCCTTGTAACACCCTTTTAGGTACTTGAAAACTGCTATCATGTCCCCTCTCCGCCTTCTCTTTTCTAAACGAAACAAGCCCAATTCTTTCAGTCTTCCCTCATAGCTCATGTTTTCTAGATCTTTAATCATTTTTATTGCTTATTATATATATTACCATGAGCTTTCATGGGCAAAACTCACTTCCTCAAATGAAATGATTTCAATGCACATCTCTCCTCTCCCCCCACTATTCATTCCTTGACCTTCCCCCAATGACAGAGGCAGAAAGAAGCAGTAAGAGGCAAGGAACTGATGTGAAAAGCACATATTGGCCTGTATTATTTCCAGTACATTTGTAGTTCCCATTTTACTTGGTCAATCCCTGCGTGTTTCTACAAAACTAAACAGTTCAAGTTGGCATGAGGGTGAATTCCTGCCCAGATGGTTCTTGACATGAGCCCTTGAATCCTTCCTCAACCCTCAGCACTAATTTTAACGCAGAAAGAGGCAACTCACCAAAATCCTGCTCAGCGGGGAGACGAAACCTCCTCAGTGTGGCAGGCAGGCAGAGCCAGGAGAATCGGCGTGTGACTCTCACACATCTGAGACTCACCATGCTGGGCAGATGCCTTTATGATTCCCCTGTCCAGTCCCTGTGGGCTCTGGTTGGCAGAACACCCAGGCATTTCTCCCAGCTCCATGAGCAGAGGGAGGAATAGAAAAGAGACCCTGGAGAACTTCAGCTCGAGAGCCTCCCCCGGGAGTGAAGAAATAATTTGTCCATACCAGGGCTCAGATCCGTAGGGAAAAGTGTTGCGAAGTGTTCAGCCTAGCAATTGGCGATGGCTTTCTTTTCCTTGTGTAACGGGCTGCTATCTGCACTGTGTTGGGGAATGCAGAAGATAATGGGCCCAGACAATGCTGTGAATTGAGCATAGCAGCATACAGCTCCATACCCCCATGCAATTCTAAGATCCAGTCTGTTCGCCTCCAAAATTCACCGACAGCCTGGGCAGGCCAAATGGCATGATGCTGGATTAGATGCAGTCCAAAGGGTTTGGGGCAAAGCGATCTTCTCCCAGGATTCGCACCCCAAAGTATTTGCCAGTCTCCTTTTGCGAGGACAAAAGTAGATGTGTATCTGGCATCTCTACACTGTTCTAAGAGCCCGCTCCGTGCATCGGGCAAGCATCACACTTCAGTCTATTGAGGATTACTCACAATTCAATTTGGAACATGATTGTGCTAACCTCCGTCTAGTCACTCTGGGGGCGGGGGGGGGAGTAATTGATGGAGGGGTTGTCCTGGGACCCAGAGATTCAAAGGGGCCTGGGGCTTCTGGCCACCACTGCTGGTACTGCAGCAGCTGTGTCCCTTTAAATAGCCGCTGGAGTACCACACAGCACACTCGGAGAAGCTCTGAGGCTGGGGGTGGGGTGGGCGGCACCACACTCTGGGCAGTGGGGGAGCAGTGACGCACTCCGGGCAGCATGGAGGGCAGGCTGCCCCTGGCCCTGCCCCTTCCGGGAGCACAAAGCCAGCCCCCCCACTTGGGCGAGGAGCACACTGAGGTGTCGACGCCCCTGCCCATGTCAAAAGTCATACAATGGGGCTTGTCCACACACTATGGGATCTCTTAACCACACCCATCTAGTTTGAGGAGAAGTAGCTCAGTTCATGGAGGACAGGCCGGTCAATGGCTGTTAGGGTATTCCGGGACTCGACCCCACGTTCTGTCAGGTCCTAGCCTCGGACTGCCGGAAGATGGGGGAGGGGGGAATGAAAGGAAATGGATCCCTTGATATTATCCCTGGTTTGTTCTTTCCCTCTGAAGCACTTGGTATTGGTCCCTGTTAGGACATTGGAATAGATAGACCTTTGCTCTAACCCAGTGGGGCCGTTCTTATATTCTTATCTGAATCTCCTTTTTCTTCCCTCCCCATGGTTGACAGGCCCCACGGGACTGACTATTTCAAACCAGCCCGCCATTGAACCATGAATTAGAACAGCCAGCTGGGTAGCATTAATAACGCTCAGTCACCCTGTTTGGACCAGCACAGTGTGACCCCTTTGTGATAGACCTCCTCGTGTACGTGCCCTGCTCAGAGCAAAATTCTTCTAGCACCGTCCTGAGGCCTTTTTAAAATTGAAGAACGCACCCAGGAGGAGAGCAGGCCTGCAACCAGAAGCTCCTGGGGAGGTGAGCTGAGGGAAGGCAGCATCTCCCCCCCAAAGGTCCCTCCCTGAGGGAAGGAAGGGCCAGCCTGAGAGGGAAGATTCCGGCCCGGGGGCTGGATTCACTCCCAGCTTCCCCTCTCACATAAACGTGGGACTTGACTGATCCCACTTACTTGCTGCTCGAACTGCGCCAGGAGGAGAGAGCCATGGGCTCATCTGAGTTTGAGAGGTTGGTCTGTACCGTAAGAAGAGGCAGTTGCTACTCAAGAAAAGAGGATAACAGCCTCTCTTGTTACACGCAGCCAACAGAAGGGGCTTTGGGGTGAGCAGACAACACCCTTCACCCTGCCCTGCCCCAGATGGAGACTTCGGGATGAAAGAATTTCAAAGCATTTAGTTTGGAAAAGAGAAGACTGAGCGGGGACATGAGAGCAGCTTTCAAGTATCTAAAAGGGCGTTACAAAGAGGAAGGAGAAAAATGGTTCTCCTTGGCCTGTGCGGATAGGACAAGAAGCAATGGGCTTAAACTGCAGCAAGGGAGGTTTAGGTTGGACATTAGAAAAACTTTCGAACTGTCAGGGTGGTTAAACACTGGAATAAATTGTGTAGGGTGGTTGTGATATCTCCCATCACTGGAGATATTTAAAAACAGGCTAGACGGACACCTGTGAGGGATGTTCTAGACAGTGCTTGGTCCCGCCATGAGAGCAGGGGACTGGACTTGATGACCTCTTGAGGTCCCTTCCAGTTCTAAGATTCTATATTCATCTGTGAAAACAATCATTTAGTGCTTTATCCAAGATGAAAACAAATTAGAGAAAGTCCTGCACTGGGCAAAAAAAAAAAAAAAATGCTTAGGGGGCTGGGGAAAATGACTTATGAGGAAAGGCTGTGGAAACTGGGCTTAGTTAGTCTGCAGAAAAGTGAGGGGCAATTTGATAGCAGCCTTTGGCTCCTGTAAGTTAGAGCCAGGCTCTATTCTAAGTGGTGACAGAAAAGGAGCAATGGTCTCAAGTTGCAATGGGCGAGGTCTAGGTTGGATATTAGGACAAACTATTTCCCTAGCGGTATGTCTACATTACAAAGTTAATTTGAAATAACAGTAGTTATTTCGAATTAACTTTAATAGCGTCTACACAGGCATGCCACTATTTTGAAATAAATTCGAAATAGTGGAGCCCTTATTTCGAATTTGGTAACCCTCATTCTACGAGGAGTAACACCAAATTCAAAATAGCTATTTCAAATTAAGCGCTGTGTAGACACTTAATTCGAAATAGGGGGCCTCCAGCCCTTCCCAGGGAGCCCTTGTGGCTACTCTGGGCACAACCAGGAGAACTTACTCTCCTCTCCCCTAGCCCCAGAGCCATTAAAGGGGTAGACCCTGGCCACAGTGCCTGTGCCAGCTCCAAGCCTGCCAGCCCAGAGCCAGCAGTGGCCACCGAGGCCCCTGACCCAGAGGCCCCAAAACATGAGCCAGCAAGCCACTGGCAGCCAGCCCTCCACGGCTCCCCAGGAGCAGTCTGCCAGCTCCCAGGAGCCTGACAGGGGCTGGAGAAGGTGGGCGCCTTCCTGGTCCGGGGTGCAGATCATGGACTTTATTCAGGTTTGGGGGAGATGCCCCCAACTTCCATGATCTCAGCCCTAGATGGAGGAACACGGCCGTCTATGGTAGGATAGCTGCCAGCCTGGCCACCAAAGACCACATGCGAACCCAGGAGCAGGTTTGCATGAAAGTCAGGTTAGTCCGGTGAGACCCCCAACCCTGAGCCCTGAGCTTCCCCTCCCCCTTCTTCCCCTTGCTTCCCCCTTCCAGCTCCCTCCTCCCAGGTTTCCCCCTCCCTTCTCCCACCCTCTCTTCTCTCCTCTCCCACCTCCTTTTCCCAGTCTCCCAAGAGGTTCATCCCCCTCCCCAGTTTTGTTCAATAAACCCAGTTTCTATTTTTGAACATACATGTCTTTTATTTGACATCAGGAAGAGGGGCTAGGGAGGGGTAAATGGAAGGACATGAGGGAGGAATGGGGCACGAGCCCCCGGTGGGGAGGACCGGGGAGGCTCCGAGGGCTCCTCGGGGTTGACACTCTCCCTCAGGGCCTCTTGGATCCTGACAGCCCCCCCGATGGAGACCCCGGATGGCAGCCTGCAGCAAGTGCAGCCGGGCTGATGGCAACGACCCCACGAGACGCACCGGCGTGCCCAGGGGCAGCTCTGGCTCCATGTGGCCGAGTGCTGTGGTGTCCCAAGTGCGGGCATTCAGGGCACTCCAAGACAGGACTGCTTTGCTGTGCCTCATCGAGGTAGACAAGCAAGCGGGGAACCCTGAGAACTGTCTGTCCAGAGTGTGGGTAGGGTCCCTTTAAGCACGGAGCTCACTTAGCCTCAGGCAGCAGCCTCACACACTAAGTCCTAACTTGATGCCCGGTCAGCACTGGTTCCGGCCAGCCTTAACTTTGATTCAGGATCCACTCAGTGTGGACACACTATTTCGAAATAGCAAAATGCTATTTCGAAATAGTTTTTGTGTATAGATGCGTTATTTTGAATTAGCTTAATTCAAATTAACTATTTCAAATTAAGTTAATTCGAAATAGTGCTGTAGTGTAGACATACCCTAGGAGGGTGGTGAAGCACTGAGATGGGTTCCCTAGGGAGGGGGTGGAATCTCCATCACTAGAGGTTTTAAGTCCTGGCTTGACAAAGCCCTCGCTGGAATGATTGAGTTGAGGTTGGTCCTGTTTTGAGCAGGGGGGTGGACTCGATGACTCCTGAGATCAATTCCAAGCCTAGTCTTCTATGATCCTATGGACTAAAGTGTTGCTAAAAGGGAGCAACAGCGGTAGAAGGGAAAATAAGCCAAGGTCACAAAAGTCTCTTTCCCCAGTGGCGCCTGTGTGTTTGAGAACTTAAGTCCAGGTTAGGAATCCAATGAACCCTAGGCGAAACTTCAGTTCTTCTCCGAGGTCTCCAGAAAATAATGGCAAAATTGGGTTACAGCCAATCAGTATGGTGAAAGACTACTGCAAGTGATTCAGTCACATGGACGGTTGCTAGCAATCGCTGGTTCAACTGTTTCACAAACTCCAAGATAAAAAGTTTAGAAAGCTTGACATATACATCTGATGTCCCTGGCAATGGAAAGGGTTAGTGGGTATTGCCAGAGATGTCAGAGATAGATACCAAGAGATGTGAAGATGTAAGTGACCTCTATATTGACTGCACAAAGTGAGAAGTTACTGTACGTGCAGGCGATGATCCGTCACCTGGGTTTTTCAGAATCCCCATTACGAAAAACTTAATTATCTATTCAAGGCAGTGTTGGGAATAGATCAATGGAAACATGGGAATTCTGTGTGATTACTGATTAAATGCAAGTAAGCATGTTCTTGTCTAACTCTTCAGTGTACTCGATTTAAGCACAAACAGACATAAGCATTACATTTAGAACATCCCAGATATTAACCCAACTTCTGGAACCATACTGAATGATTAATAGCAGGTTTGCAGTGGCCAGTTTTTCACCTGCAACAGACATAGGGGATCAGGAAAAAATGTCCCTCAAGATGGCTTCAAAGGACTGATCTGAAGTGCACTGCATTAGCTAATGTTTTATAACTTTTACCTAGGGTATGTCTACACTACAAAGTTAATTCGAACTCACAGCCGTTAGTTCGAATTAACTTTCATAGGCGCTACACATGCAAACCGCTAGTTCAAACTTAATTCGAACTAGCGGAGCGCTTAATTCACACTAGGTAAACCTCATTCTACGAGGAGTAACGCCTAGTTCGAATTAAGTAGTTCAAATTAAGGGCTGTGTAGCCACTTAATTCGAACTAGTTGGAGGCTAGCCCTTCCCAGCTTGCCCTGGTGGCCACTCTGGGCCAAACCAGGGAAACTCTTCTGCCCCCCTTCTGGCCCCGGAGCCCTTAAAGGGGCACGGTCTGGCTACAGTGCTCGTGCCAGTTGCAAGCCTGCCAGCACTCAGCCAGCAGACCCTGCACCTGGCACAGCATGAGCCAGCCACCCGCTGCCACCCAGCCCTCTGCCTCTTCCCAGGACCAGGCTGGCGGCTACCAGGAGTCTGCCCGGGGCCACAAGAGGCGGGCGCCCGCCTGGTCTAGTGCGGAAATTGTGGACCTCATCGAGGTTTGGAGGGAAGCTTCCAACGTCCACGACCTCCACACTAGGCACAGGAATGCGGCCGTCTAGGGCAGGATAGCTGCCAGCCTGGCCACCAAAGGCCACATGCGAACCCAGGAGCAGGTTTGCATGAAAATCAAGTTGGTCCAGTGAGACCCCCGACCCTGAGCCCTGAGCTTAGAACATAAGAACATAAGAATGGCCGTCTGGGTCAGACCAAAGGTCCATCTAGCCCAGTAGCCTGTCTGCCGACAGCGGCCAACACCAGGTACCCCGGAAGGGATGGACTGAAGACAATGACCAAGCCATTTGTCTCGTGCCATCCATCTCCAGCCTTCCACAAACAGAGGCCAGGGACACCATTCCTACCCCCAGGCTAATAGCACTCCATGGACCCAACCTCCATGAATTTATCTAACTTCTCTTTAAACTCTGTTATAGTTCTAGCCTTCACGGCCTCCTGTGGCAAGGAGTTCCACAGGTTGACTATGTGCTGTGTGAAGAACTTTCTTTTATTAGTTTTAAACCTGCTGTCCATTCATTTCATTTGGTGTCCTCTAGTCCTTCTATTATGGGAACTAATGAAGAACTTTTCTTTATTCACCCTCTCCGCACCACTCCTGCTTTTATAGACCTCTATCATATCCCCCCTCCATCTCCTCTTTTCTAAGCTGAAAAGTCCCAGTATCTTTAGCCTCTCTTCATATGGGACCTGTTCCAAACCCCTAATCATTGTAGTTGCCCTTTTCTGAACCCTTTCCAAGGCCAAAATATCTTTTTTGAGGTGAGGAGACCACATCTGTACACAGTACTGAAGATATGGCGTACCATAGTTTGATACTTCCCCTCCTCCTTCTTCCCCTGGCTTCCCCCTTCCAGCTCCCTCCTCCCAGGTTTCCACCTCCCCTCTCCAACCCTCTCTCTTCCCCTCTCCCACCTCCTTTTCCCAGTCTCCCCAGAGGTTAATCCCCCCCCCCCCAGTTTTGTTAAATAAAGAGAGTTTCTATTTTTGAACACAGGTGTCCTTTATTTTTTACATCAGGATGGGTGGCTAGGGAAGGGTAAGTGGAAGGAGGTGAGGGAGGACTGGGGCACGAGCCCCCGATGGGGAGGACTGGGGTGGCTCTGCAGGCTCCTCGGGGTGGAAGCTCTCCTGCAGGGCCTTCTAGATCCTGACAGTCCCCCGTCTGACCCCCCCCGGATGGCAGCCTGCGGCAAGTGCAGCCGGGCTGATGGCCGAGTGCTGTGATGTGCCGAGTGTGGGCACTCAGGGCACTCCAAGTCAGGACTGCTTTGCTGTCCCTCATCGAGGTAGACAAGCAAGCGGGGAACCCTGAGAACTGTCTGTCCGGGGTGGGGTCGGGTCCTTTAAGCACAGCCCTTGGCTAGCCTGAGGCAGCAGCTCACACTCTAAGTCCTGGTTCCGGCCAGCCTTAACTTCGGTTCAGGGTCCACTCAATGTGGACATGCTATTTCGAATTAGCAAAAAGCTAATTCGAATTAGTTTTTAGGTCTAGATGCACTAATTAGAATTAGCTTATTTTGAATTAACTAATTCGAATTAAGTTAGTTCGAATTAGTGCTGTAGTGTAGACATACCCCAAGAAAGTAGAACACAGTAACTCCTATGGGATGATCATTTCTCCTGTCAATAGACTTCTAATATCTGAGGCATCTTCACTCATTGATTTCAATTTCTCATCTTCTTCATTCTCACTTATTTACTTGTCTGTCCATTCCTCCCATTTTCATTAGCAGAAACTTTGGTCTGACCTCTAAAAGCCTGCTTTCCAATGAAACCTACACCATGCAGTATTCTGTTTTATTAATTCGCAGTGGCTGAGTGCACATCATACGGTTGAAATATGTTTGATCACATTCTGGGGTGCATACCCTCAAATCCACAGGAACACAGTAAAATTTTCCAACACCCAGGATTTCCCAACTCTCACCAATAAAGTCAATGAACATAATGTTCTCAATTCCTGAAACCGCTTTCCCATATTATAACTCGCGAACTGAAACCTTTGGGTTTAACCTTGAGGCTTACTGAAGAATTGAACGTAAACTAATAAAGTACGTTTGGTTCACTGAACCACCATACATATATTAAATAAGGTTTAGCATTATGTTTGTTTTCTTTGTCTCATGTCTCAGGTTGGCAGAGTGACCAAGTTCCCTGTTTACACAGGGTCTAGTGGAAAGCCACCTTGCCTCACAAGGGTGCAGTATCTTCTGGTGGTCTGGAATTTTCCTGATGCCTGAGTGATAGGGCTGTGTGGAGGTGGTGTCTAATGGGGGATGCTGGAAGAGACCAGGTGATGGTCAAAGAGAGCCAACCGTGTAGAGAACAGTACTTCATGAATCAGTGATAAAATTTAATGTCTGAGGAACATCTCTTACTCTGAACTTCCACAACGCTGAGCCCTGCAAAACTGGAACCGAAAACCCTTCATTAAAAAAGAATTCTCCTTTCCCCCTTTTGTCTCTCAGGTTTCAAGTCAGTGGCGGCAGGGCAGTATATTCCACAGAGGTATTTAGCCACTTTGTCATGGAGCTCTTTGGTTTTCACCCCATAAATAATGGGGTTGAGCATGGGCGGGAGGAGGAAATAGATGTTGGCCAAGATAATGTGAACGTGGGGAGCGATGCTCTGGCCAAATCGGTGTGTCAGAGAGGAGAAAAGGAAGGGAGGATAAGACATCAGTATGATAAAGATGTGGGCGGTACAGGTGTTGAGGGCTTTCTGGTGGGCTTTCCTGGAGGAGATTCTGAGGACTGCCCTAAGGATCTGACCGTAGGACACAGCAATGAGCATCAGGTCTAACCCAATGACCACACATGCTACCACCAAGCCATATGTCCTGTTCACTGTAATGTCCTCACATGACATCTTCAGTATAGCCATGTGGTCGCAGTACGTGTGGGGGATAATGCGGTTGGCACAGAACGACGACCTCCTCAGCAGCACAGGCATGGGCAGAATTAATATTACAGCTCTTATCAAACCCACAAGTCCTATCTTAGCTATTAGTGCATTGGTGAGAGTGGTGGCGTATCTCAGAGGGTTACATATGGCGACGTAGCGATCGAAGGCCATAGTCACGAGGACGCCTGAGTGCATCATGGAAACCGCATGAAGGAAGAACATCTGGGTGAGGCAGCCACCCGTCGTGATGCTTTTCAAATTGAACCAAAATATACACAGGGCCTTCGGTACAACAGAGGTAGAGGTGCCGATGTCGGTGAGCGCCAGGATGCAGAGCAGCAGGTACATCGGCTTCTGCAGGGTCTGCTCTTTGACTACAACAAACAGAACCGTGAAATTTCCCAAGAGGCTGATAATGTAGAACGTCGAGAAAGGAATGGAAATCCAGATGTGAGCAGCTTCCAGCCCTGGAATTCCCACGAGGAGAAATGTTGAAGGGTCGGATGGGGTGAGGTTGAAATCCTCCATGAGGTGGTCCACAGGGCTCAGAAATGTTCAAGGTGCCTATGAAGGGACGGAAGCACAGCGAGGGGGCGGGTTATGTGCTTTATAACAAATAGCATTGTACGTATTTTATAATTATTAACCATCTAGAAAGGAAGGTAAGCAGAGAGGTGGTAACATTTACAGGTGACATCAGATTACGTAAGGCATAGTCCTGAGAAGTCCTCAGAGGGAGCTAAAAAAGACGGATGAATGGGCAGCATGATGGTGGATGAACATTGATCTTAGAAACTGCAACATTTTGCCCATTTTACCTTACAAGGTACTAACTGAAATGTACAAACTCAGCACAGGAGCATGGCTGTACACAGCTCTGGGAAAATCTGCTCACAGAGCAAGCCGGGATGGAAACAGAACAAAACTTCTGGATGCGGCAGGAGTGGGATGGAGTATTCTACACCTAATACGATGTCTTGGAATCAGGAATTAACGTTTCACCCTTCTTTGGTCTCCTCTGTTACACAAGTCGGAATTGCAAATGCCGCGGGGATTTAAATTTTCCCCGCGGCTTTTGCATGAACATGGCTGCCGCTTTTTTCCGGCTCGGGGCTTTGACGGAAAAAAGCGCCAGTCTAGACGCGGCTCTTGCGGAAAATAAAGCCTTTTCCGGAAGATCCCTTATTCCTGATTTTAAGAGGAATCTGTAAAACTTAAAACAAAAATTCAGTTTTCTCCAAATTTCAGTTGTGATGACGTACTCCCCAGACTTCTCTTGAGTATCCCTGAGGGTACTTGTATCACTGGTTGAGAAACACTGGTCTAAAGGGTTAATTAGCTGTACCTGCGTTCCCTGTCTGACCCTGTGTTTAAAGGAACCCATGTGATCCAGGGACGACAACCAGGGGAATGTCAAGAGAAGTTATTTTACTTCTGTATTTTTCACTGGTGCCTTAAACCAGGCACTGCCTGCTTCTCTGTGTACATCCCCCTGCCACTCAGTGATGCCCTTCACCCAAGACCAAAACCTGGTACCAGAAGCCAAAACAACAGCTCACAGAAATACCTCCTCAGACTACATTCAATGCAGTGTCTACCTGCATCAGAGAAAAGGGGGAGACCAGCCTGAGCTGCCTGTGTGGGGGTGAAGGGAACCCCAACAGCAGCTCAGCCTGTGCAGGGAAGGAGAGAGGAACAGGCCCAGCTGGAGGAAGCGAGGACATGAAAAGTGAAGGCAGCCAGTGGGAATAACTCTCCTAAGTTTTAATGCCATGCAGCCCCTTAGAAAACCAGACCAACCTTCCGGAAGCTGCTTCTGCATGTTGGCCATTCCTGACATGGCCACAAGGCTGTGGCGGTTTTACTCACAGGAGGAGGGATGCTCCAGATGGGAGATGGTGTCAGAGACAATCTGCTAGAGTGTGGTCCAGGTTACGTTACAGTTGGAGACGCACTGTCTCTCTTTTTTCTCTGCCTTAGGTGGGCTGTCCATTCTTATTTCACCACGTTTCAGGACACTGTGGTACCGTGATCTGGATGCTGTATGTTCCACCGTCCTGTACCACCTCCACCACCCCGACACACATATGCACGGTGTGTTCCTGGACCTCCCATTGTGATTTCTAACACTGCTTGGTTTCCTCTAAGCCAGAAACAGTTTTTTTGTTTTTACTGCCTCTGGTGCTTCTCATCCTCTCCACATCCAGAGATGCAGGGGCACAGAGAGAACAGACCACTCCCCACCTCACAGAAAAGATTGTTACCCTGATTTTTCTCCCTCTCTGAAAAAAAATGTGGGTTTTTGTTTGTTTTTTTGGTGCTTCTCACACTCTCCAGACCCAGAGGTATAGCAGCACAGAGAGAACAGACCACTCTCCCCCTCGCAAAAAGATTGTTATCCTGATTGTTTGGACCTCTGAGCCTGTGTGTTGGAAATTTCTGGAACTCTCCTCTCAGTTCTTCTTTGGTCCAAACAAGCAGACCCCTCCTTAGAGGCCAGAGGATGACTCCTGCAGAAGTCAACAGAGGGGCATGTTTGATGTAAATCAGGCAATTTATTGAAGTCCCTACATGTGGATATAAGATGACCACAATGGGGCCACGATTTCTCCCTTCGTGTTTAACTTTCGGGTCCAAGCTGTGAAAATCGTGGCTTCGGATCCCGCTACAGGGAGCACTATTCTGTTAAGGGTCTGAAAGGTTTTAGTCAGTGTTCGGTGACCGGATATAAAAATGGGAATTTCAGAACACGGGGGCTCTTATTTTCCTCTCAGGGAGGCCACTATCAATCTGGCGTGACCACCTGAACGCAGACTGTGAGAGCAGAATCTGCCCCACTGCAACACAGATGCCGGAGGCTTTGTCAGCACCCCCTCACAGGGCAGTGCAATTGCTGCCTTGGGAAACATGACGGAACCACAGGAGAATCCCACACAGACCAAAACAAGGAAGCTACTAAGACTTACAGAAGGGCACAGTAAGAGACAAGGAACTGAGCTTTTAAACAAATATTTGTCTGACGTGTTTCCAGTCCTTTTGTTGTGCCATTTTCACCGGGTCCATCCTGTGGTGTTTCCAACGATACCAAACAATTCCAGTCATCATGCTGGTGAATTCCAGCCAAGGTGGTTTTTGACTTACACCCTGGAACTCTTCCCGAGCCCTCATGTTAATGAAGAAATGGGCAACTCACCGGAATCGCACGCAGCAGAGAGAAGAAATCTCCTTGTTGCGATGGAGAGGCGGAGCCCCGAGACTCAGTGTATGAATCTTACACGTCTGACACTCGGCGTGCTGGAAAGTGACTTTTGTTTTTTCCCTGAAGAGTCTCTGTGGACTCCCAGGTTGGCAGGACTCCAATACAATTCCCGGCACTCCATGAGCAGTGGGAAGAGCAGAAAATAGACCCTGGAGAACTTCCGCTTGAGAGCCTCCCCTGGAGGGGAATAAATGATTCGCCGACACCAGGGGCTCAGATGCTCAGGTCTTGCAGACTGGTCAGCCAACAAATTGACAAGGGCTTTTCCTTTTTCTGTATGTAAAGTACTGCTCTTGGCACTATGTGCGGCAATGCTGCCATAAGACACAGAACCTAAAACCCATTTCAATGTATCTTAGCAGTGTACCGCTACACACCGCCCATGCAGCTGGAATCATAGAGTCCTGGGGCTGGAAGAGACTTCAGGAGGTCATCAAATCTAACCCCCTGCCCAAAGCAGAAGCAACCCCAACTAAACCATCCCAGCCAGGGCTTTGCCAAGCTGGGACATAAAAAACCCTAGGGACGGAGATTCCACCCCCTCCCTAGGGAACCCATCTCAGTGTTTCCCCACCCTCCTAGGGATTTTTTTCCCTAATATCCAACCTAGATCTCCCCCACTGCAACTTGAGACCATTGCTCTGTTCGGCCATCTGCCACCACTGAGGACAGCCTCTCTCCATGCTCTTTGGACCCCCCCTCCCACTTCAGATAGTTGAAGGACGCTATCAAATCCCCCCTCCCTCTTCTCTTCTATAGACCAAATAAGCCAAATCATTGCCATTAGCCTCTAACAGCCATTGTTGCTTTGTGGGGGCCAAAGGCTGTGCTCCTGAAGTTATATAAGCCAAGCGGCATGGAAAAGGCTTTCCTCCTCTCAGGATTTTGGCACCAAAGGTGTTAGTCCATTTCCCGTTGTGAGGTGTAACGTGGATAGCTATTTGGCAGATGAAACTGTTCTAAGAGTTCATCTGCTCTCTGCAGTGGGTAAGCGATCCTGCCAGTGAAGTCTGGGACTATGACAAGGGTGTGTCCCCTAAAATCTCCAACCTGAGCTATTTCTCCCGATGCCTGGCTAGTAACAAGCAGCAAATCCCTCCAGCTGTTGTGATCATTCAACACAACTGCATGTGGGATCCCACACCCAGCTCCCAGAAACTCAGGAATTTCTCAGAGCAAAGCACCAGTAAAATCCCCACAGTGCTGCCAGGCCTCACGTCTCATTCGTATACCACCTGATTTATGAGTTGGTTCACCTTTTCATCAATGGACCATGGAGATGGACCTGTCTTTGGAACCCCCCTAAACAAATGGACCGAGCCCTTTAGGTAAACTCACTGGTGAGATTCAGGGCCGACCCGAGGTATTCTGGCGCCTCGGGCACGGGCGTGGGGAGCGGGCCCGCCTCCCAGGATGGAGTTGATGGTGTAGGTTGACCTTCTGGTGATGGTGATCAATTATGTATATATGTTAATTGCACAAATTTGTATGTTTAGTTGATAATGTTGAATGGTATTTCTAGGCTGTTTGTGAAAAACAAGAGGGAGTCTGTCTACCAGGTGACCTCAGGACAGGGAAGGGCCCTCCACCTCAGAGTGGTAAACAAGAACCGGCACAGACCAGAATTTCCCGCCTTTTCATGGTTACCTCAGAACCGGTCCCCACTGAGGGGTCACGTGGTAAAAATCATCTCAGGGGTTTCCCGCCCTGAAGGTTTTATAAGTCCGGACGCAGCCCATGTTGGGGGTTGGGGGGGGCAATGTCCATCTGAGTGGCCGTGTTTCCGCGGGTCGTCAGCTCTCCTGAGACCACCAAGGGATCTGATCCAGCTGCAAGCCAGTCAGAGGAATGGAAGAGGCACCCCCTCCACTGTCTTCCATCGACACGAGTGTCACCTCCCTGCCGTCCTCGTCAGGGTTCCTGTGCCGCCAGCAAGGGACTCCCCAGCGCTCCTCCCCGAGGGCTCTCACCTCCCCGAGGGCTCTCAACCAGCCGAAAGGTTGCAGGTCCTGCGCGACACCCCTCCCCGGCTCAGCCACTCCAGTCCAGAAAAGTAACCCTTTGTATGTGGGGTAGAACTGACCAATTATCTCCACGCAGTCCAGTTGGGACATTAAGGGGTTTACTGTTCACTTCCACTGTTTTGTTAGTTTGCGTCGGGTTTCTCCCCTGCTTTTCCCCTTATAAAATCCCTAATACAGTTTCTTTTTGCTTTCACCTTTACTTGGCGTCTGTTTTCCTTTATCGGCCTGATTCACAGGTGATAAACCCTGAGGGAGGGGCCGGATCTGTTTTCTTTTGACTGGGGTTGCACTATCGGGCCATATTTGAGTGTTATCCAGGCTCCAGGGGTAACAGTGGGCCTCACCACCTGCAGAAGGAGACACACAAACACACAAAACAGAATGAGAGAGGGTGTGACTGAGCTAATGGAGGTACCTATTCCTCCGCCCTCCTGTGCCCCCCCCCCCCGAACCCTCCAGGAGCCATCTCCTATGAGCCCACTCCCTTCCCCCCCCTCAGCAGCAGGGCCATGTGAGGGCGGGATGGCACAAGCCCTCTGGGGACAGGGCTTTCCCCCCACCCCCACTCTACTCCCTACGGTCCCCAGCCCCACTCTCTCGAGGGTCCCCTTATCCAACACTCTCCCCCCCTGCAGGGACTGCAGCCCGAGAGCTCCTTACCTCCATAAGGACGGCCCCAACAGTAGACTTCCCCACCCCAAACGGGTTGCCCACCCAACCAGTAGCTGTCTGGGGTGGCGAGCTTCCACACGGGGCGATTGCGACCCGCTTCTGCAGGGTGCTGGCGGGCCGCAGGTGGGTGTCGCTTGAGGAAGGAGGCCTTGCACGTTCTAAAGTTCTGCACCCAGTGCCGGTTGTCCCACCGCTCCAGGACCAGCCGGTCCCACCAGTGTGAATTGGTCGCCAGCCTCCAGAACCTTCTCTGTATAGTGGGGTGTGGTTGCCAGAGTGGAGCAGCCGCAGCCACCGAGAGGGTCCCCAGAAGGAGCTCAGGGTCCAGGCCCTCTAGGAAGAGGATGGCAAGTGGCAGCAAATGCTGCAAAACCTGCAGCATGACCCTGTGGAGCCATCGCCTGCCCAGGGGCAGCTCTGGCTTCCATGGCACACTCCAAACAAAGCTGTGGCATCCCCAAAAAAGCCCAGGGCAAGCACAGCAGGCACTGCTGATGCTTTGCTGTCCCTCAAAGAGGTCCGCAAGCAGGCAGCAGCAGCAGCAGAGAAATGGCTGTCCAGGGGGGTTCCTTTAAGCACGTGTCTCTGCAAGGCTCCAGCACCAGGACTCAGAAGCAAATGGTGACCAAAAGCCCTGGCTGAAGGAGTTCCGGGTGGCCTTTTTTGCGAGAGTGTGTCCTATGAGTTTGGACGCTCTTGCGCAAAAGCACATCGCTTTTTCAATGCGCTTTTGCAGTGTGGACGCACTCTTACGCAATAAGTTTTTGCGGAAGATCTCTTGTGCAAAAAGCTTCTTGTGCAAGAAGCCTGTAGTCTAGACAGAGCCCTAGTGAAATAGTTTGTCCTAATATCCAATCTAGACCTCCCCGACTGCAACTTGAGACCATTGCTCCTCGTTCTGCCATGTGCCTCCACTGAGAACAGCCTCTCTCCATCTCCTTTGGGACCTTCCTTCAGGACGTTGAAGGCTGCTATCAAATACCTCCTCACTCTTCTCTTCTGCAGACTAAACAAGCCCAAATCCCTCAGCCTCTCCTCGTAGGACATGTGCTCCAGTCCCTTCATCATTTTGGTTGCCCTCTGCTGTACCCTCTCCAATGCATCCACATCCTTTCTGTAGTGGGGGGCCCAGAACTGGATGCAATACTTCAGATGCGGCCTCAGTATTCAGGTAGAGTAATGATACATGCACACAGACAGGATCACCCCTTTAAGCAATGTGTAGCTTTTCCAGTGAAACCTGACAAGACATGTGCAAAATGTCTCATGTGTGTGTCATAATTATGTCATAATCACTCAGCTTATGAAGAAAATGGGGAGCAGCGTCACAGGGATGTCATGTGGCGGATCCCCTCCTAGGTTTTAAAAAGGTTCAAATGGAAGCAGTGAGAATTCATGATCCCAACTATATCTCCCAAATCATGGGATCTAAATTATCCAATACACTCAAGAAAAGGATCACGGGGTCCTCAATGATTATTCTGTGAAGAACACTTCAGCAACTGTCAAAACTGTGAATCGAGTGTCAGGAACCATTAACAAAGGGAGAGATGAGACAACTGAAAATATTTTGATGCCAGTATTTAAATCCAACACCGGGGACACTGGGAGCAAGTTGTGTCCTCTCCCCTCAAAAGCGATCTCTTTAGGAATGGAAATGTGCATCTGTTTGTTTGTTCAAGAATTTTTCCTAAATGGTCAGAGGTAGGACCACCAAATTGGTAGGCACCTTCCTCTTATCATAACTGAAAGCAAGGTCAGGGTTTGGTTGTGACTGGACAATGTGAAATGCCTGGAATTCGATTGTTTCTCATCAAATGGAAAAGGAGGGGAATGACCACAGGGGGCAGCAAGGGACCAGAGGTGGGGAGAGAGACAGCTATAACCGATTTGGCCAGCAGGTGGAGGAGTTGCAATAGGGAGAGCTATCTGCTATATATTTCAAAGAGTTTGTCTGTTTGTGTGTCTGCTTGTTTGCATGTCTGTCTGTCCTGTAGTCAACTACAGTAGCCATGGAGATGCACTCCTCTGTGGCAGAGTCGTTATAATAGTGACATAGCTGGGCCCAGAATTCCTGGGAAGCACTCATCGTAGATTCTTAGTACAGGGGTTAGTGTGTCCCAACTTTGGGGTGTTCTCGTCACACAAGATGCTTCCCTGATCTTGCCCAGGACTGGTGTGTGGAAAAGGCAATAAAAACAAAAGACCAATGACATCACAAAGTGGATTATAAATGGGGGTTACACGTTTGCAGTTAGGAGATTTTGAATACTCTGGAGCCTTGTTTGGATGTGGCATGGTATCATAGAATCACAGGACACTAGAACTGGAAGGGAACTCAAGAGGTCATCAAGTCCAGTCCCTTGCCCTTATGGCAGGACCCAGCACCATCCAGACCATCCCTGATAGATGTCTTTCTAACCTGCTTTTAAATATCTCGTGTCAGGTATTCAGGGACTCTCACCTCCTTGTGACCCCCTACTGATGACCGGGACTCCTGTCAACACATGCGTGTATAGTATTATTCGGGGGTATGAATGTGCAGTGGATGAGGTTTTTTTTGTAAACGAGAAAGAGGACTTAGCGTATTACATATCTACACTGTGTCCAATGTCTGCCTGCTCCCCCATCCCATAGGGAGGTCCCTGCTTTGGGTCTAACACAGCCTGGGAGCTGATCTTGTCTTTGAACCTGGAGGCAAAACAGCATTGAATACTTGAGCTTATTCCATATCATCTGTCACTAGGCTGCCTTCCCCATTCAGTAAGTGACCAACTATTTCCCTGGCCACCTTCTTGTTGCTAAGACACCTGTAGAAACCCTTCTTGTTGCCCTTCACATTCCTTGCTAGATGCAACTCCAGTTGAGCGTTGGACTTCCTGATTATACCCCTGTGTGGCTGAGCAATATTTTTCTATTCCTCCTGAGTCATCTGTCCATGTTTCTACTTCTTGTCAGCTTTTACTTTTTGTTTTTTAAGCTCACCAAATATTTTTTTTTTCTGTTCAACCAAGCTGGTCATGTACCATTTTTGCTCTTTTTGTTGTTGTTGTCAGGACGTCCCTGTGCTCTCAACAATACTGCCTTAAAATGTAGCTAGCTCTCCAGAAAGGCCCTTCCCATTTCTGTCTTATACTCTGTCCCTTTCTTCATGAGTCCTGACATTTGTTGAGCAATGCCAGTTCAAGGTTAGAGCAAAGGTGTTGGGGGGAGGGGTGTCAGGACTGACAGTTCTTATCCGTAGCTCTACCACTGCCTCATTGTGTGTTCTTGAGTCAATCATTTTTCCTGTACATGGCTCCGTCCATCCATGGCACAGGGATAACACTGACTAAGCAGCAGAGCCAAAGAGCTTCTAGATGAAGTGATGGAAATCCTCATCCAAGACTTAGACAAAGCTTTGCCCTTGAGCATCAGCCCCTTGGAAACGTAAGTCCTGCGGCTCCAGAGTGGATGCCGTATATTCATGTAATTCAGAGAAGATGTCCCAGCACACTCTTACCAGCCAGCTCTGCATGGAGCTCAGTCTGAGAACCTGAGCCCCAGGAGAAAACCTTAGGCCCCTTTATGAGTAAAGAGCCAGAGAAACCTGTCCCGGACCTGTTTGGGTCTCATGCTGTAGATGATGGGATTTAGCATGGGAGGCAGCAAGTGGCACACATTGGCAATGAGGACATACAAATGAGGGGGCACATTCGGGCCAAACCGGTACATAAGGGAGGAGATGGTGCTTGGGATGTAAAAGGCTACCATGGCACAGAGATGGGACATGCAGGTCCCAAAAGTCTTGTGCCGGGCTTCCTTGGTGGGGAGGTTGAAGATGGCTCTGAGGATCTGGATGTAGGACACAATAATCAAAACCAAGTCCAGACCCAACACACAGAATAGCACAAAGAGGCCATAGTAACTACTGACATGAGTGTTAGCGCAGGCCAGGTTCACCACGGACATGTGTCCACAATACGCTTGGAGGACAATGTTGGTTTTGCAATATGGCCACCTCCTCGCCAGTAAAGGAAAGGGCATTGTGACTATACCACTGCGAAGCACCACGGCCAGGCTGATCTTGGCCACCACCTGGTTTGTCAGGATGGTGGAATGTCTCAGGGGATGGCAGATGGCCACGTAACGATCAAATGCCATGGCCATGAATATCCCAGACTCTGTTGTTGAGAAGCAGTTAAAGAAGAACATCTGGGCAAGGCAGGCACTGAAATCAATCTCCCTGGAATTGAACCAGAAGATTGCCAGCATTTTGGGCAGGATGGAGGTAGAGAGCATAATGTCAGTGAGGGCCAGCATGCAGAGGAAATAGTACATGGGCCCATGGAGGCTCCGATCCATCTTCACAATGTACATAATGGCAAAGTTCCCCAAGAGAGTTATGGCGTACATGGCACAGAAGGGGATGGAGATCCAGACATGGGACTCCTCCAGGCCAGGAATGCCCATCAGGATGAAGATGGAGGGGTTGGTGAAGTGGGTGGTGTTGGAATCGGACATGGTTTAGGAAAGAAGGGAGTCCAGATCTGAAGCAGAACAGTGTCTTCTGCATGTACCATATGCTCCTTTGACTGCCCCTCTGTGCCCAGTCTCCAGGGTGATGGTCGCAGTACCAATGCCTAGATGGAGAGAGAGTGTTAATATGGGACACTACACACACTACTGGAGGTTGTTCTCATGCGTGAAGAAGACTGGTCGCTCTTTACACACTGAAAAATGATATTTTCCTAATTCAGGGGAATGAATTATGTACAGTAGAGTCTCCTAGTGCCCATTCCACATTTGATGGTACTCCAGGAATAGCAGGAAACACAAGGACATCTGAGAACTAAAAAAACACCACAAGAACCTTTGCCAAGACAAGTGCCCAGAGGGAACCATTAGAGCGACAACACAGATCTGGATGTCCCTGAGAGCTGCACCATGGAAACAACTGCCTCAAGAAAGACAATGTGTTGATACCTAATGAAAGAAATGGATACGCACCCGCTTTGGACCTGTGCTCCAATTTAGTCACCCACCCAGTCTCTCTAGAGCACAGTGGGGAACATTTTTTTATGTTGGGAGCCAGTGACCACAGACTAATCAGATGTCGGCCGCACACAAGTGAGAAGCAAAACAACCCCAAAAAACCCCACAATGGCCCCTGTCTGAGAAGGAGAAAGACATTCTCCACATTCCCCTTGTATACTAGAGATTTGCGGAGGGGGGGAGGGGGGCAGGCTAGTAGATTTGCTGTGCTCCAGCCCCTCGAGTGAATTGAGGAGGGGGCTGGAGAAGTAGCATGGGCTCCCCAATGTTGGGGGGAGCCCTGAGCCTCACTGGCCGGATCCAGGCTAGCCGGGGGGGTGCATCCAGCCCCTGGGCATTAGGTTCCCCAACGCTGCTCTAAAGCATATAACAGATAGAATAAGGGATTGCTGAGACAGGCCATGAGATGGGGGGTGCTGCCATGTGTGGACAGACAGAAAAGTCTGGGACTGCTCACTTCAGAGAAGATACAAAGAAGGAGGCAACTGAGAGAAGAGAGGAAAATAAAGAATGGAACCGATAGCATTTAAAGAGACAGCAGTTCCCAACTAGTAATGTTCATAGATACCTAAAGCGACAAGGAGTCCTGTGGCACCTTATAGACTAACAGATGTATTGGAGCCTAAGCTTTCATGGGCAAAGACCCACTTCGTCAGACGCATGTTCATCAGAAGTGGGTCTTTGCCCATAAAAGCTTATGCTCCAATACATCTGTTAGTCTATAAGGTGCCACAGGACTCCGTGTCGCTTTTGCAGATCCAGACTAACACGGCTACCCCTCTGATACATAGATACCTAGTGTATCTATGTATCAAAGGGCTCGTTCCCCAGAGCTGATGGAATTTATCTGCCAAACTTATTTAGAGAGAAAATGTGTTAATTCTTTAAGAAGAGATAACAAAATGCCACAATTCCACAGTCAAAAAACTGGATAATTTTGGACAATTTTTTGCCTGATTCAGTGGCAAAAGAGAAACAGCAATGAAATAATAGGCATTGGGACTGAAAATTCCCACACTAGGTGTCTGCTTCCAGCTGAATTGTTTGTTGAAACTTTTAGGCATAATAATTTTAGTCAACTCCAAGGGAAGGAGTCTTGTGAAAAATTCTTAGAAGTGTTGAAGCAAGGAGCTATAGCTCTTCCATGCCGTCCAGAGGTTAAAAACAAGTAACAGTCCCCCATTTCTTCCCGTTCACAGGAATACATTTTCCAAACCTTCATGCGTTGCAAATAAAATTTCCTGTGCTGGGTGTCTGCTTCTCAGTGTTGTTTTTCTCCTTTGTGTGTGTTTTTTTTCAATTTCAGATAAGTTCACGTGACTTATGGAATAAATCTAGGAGAAAATATTTATTGCCCATGTTGTTCCAGCAGGTAAAAGAGAGATATCCCCCACATTTAACAGCCAGAGGAGCGATGAAATGCAGGAGGAGAAGGTGGAGTCTCTGAGTATTTACACACCGCTGGCTTCTCTAGTATTTACACACTTCTCACCGAGATTTCCTTCAGTGTGGCCTGAGCAAATGATGGGCCTCAGAATTTGGCCTAGTATTTTACATCTCCTACCAACTGCAATCCTGGAGAAGCCAATGTTCCACCGGATTGTGGCCACCTCAGGGCTGGAGGGCTAATGAGCTGGGCTGAGAGGGGGCCCAGAGGAAAAAGAGACATTTTGACAAGTGATTATGTAGCAAACTCATCCCTGGGGGAAAGAGCCCTGGGATGTGTCATGGCCGTGCAGAGCAAGAAACACCACAGACTTACTCTGTGTCCCACCAGTCCCACGTCGCACTGAGTCGTTCGAGCAGGGGAGCCTGTCAACGAGAGATGGGTACCTGTGAATTCTGAGAGGAAAGTGTCTTCCCTGAGCACCCCCTCAGGCAGCCGTGTCCCACATTCTCTCACTCCATCATCTGCAACAGCATCCCACGCCAAGAGCTGACACAGGGACGTGCGCCATGAATAATATAGCTCTGTGCAGTCCCAATGGGGTTTGATCAACCTCCACGGCAGAAACGGCCACTGGATGTAAACAGGCTGCACACGCGCCCGTCTGTGTGTCCCTGCTCTTCATCCAGTGTTAGGAGTAAACACTCATTAAGGGACCTTCCCGAAGTGAGATGAAAACTGTTGGTCTCTGGGCTGAGTCAGAAAGGAATTGGCTATTCTGTGTATTTGTGTGTATTTTATAATTATAGTCAATTAGGAAAAAGAGCTAGCACTAAGGACTAGCTCTCTATGGGTGTAACTACACAACACCCTTACCTCAAAATAAGCTATGCAACTTGCGCTATGCAAATTGTGCAGCTTATTTTGATCTTATTTTGAAATAAGGCGCTATTCCGAAACCTCTCTTAACCCTTGTGCAATGAGGTTTTCAGGGACGTTGGAATAGCAAGCCCGTTATATTTTGATATTACGGGCTTGCACTTAAGATGTGGAGGTATCCCGAAATAGCTCCGCTGTGTGAACAGAGCCCATATGGCCTTATTCCCTATAAGTTCCCAGGAGGGATGGATAGAGAGGAGGGACGTCTGAATAACGAGCCTGTTGTATTTTGATGTAACGGGCTTGCTCTTAAGATGTGGAATAGCTATTTCGGGATACCAGAGGAAATAGCTCCACTGTAGACATAGCCCATATGGGCTCATTCCCTATAGACTCCCAGGAGGGATGGATAAATCGGAGATTAGACACTTACAAAGACTGATGCCTGAGAGGAGACACTTTCTGTGAATGCACACGTCTGTCGCTGAAAAACCAGTGATCTGTAATTATAATCGGTAACTATCTTCTTACTGGGCAGCGTCTTTTCATTGAGAAATCTTGAAATCTCCTAGCAAAGAAAAGTCACTATGGACAAATCCCTAGTATGGGCTTAAATTGCAGCAAGGGAGGTTTAGATTGGCCATTAGGAAAAAAAACTTCCTAGCTGTCAGGGTGGTGAACCACTGGAATAAATTGCCTAGGGAGGTTGTGGAATCTCCATCACAGGAGATGTTTCAGAACTGGATAGACAGGCATCTAGCAGGGATGATCTAGACAGTGCTTGGTCCGGCTGTGAGGGCAGGAGACTGGACTTCATCACCTCTCAAGGTCTCTCCCAGTTCTAGTATTCTATGATTCTATGATTATACATATAGGTAAACTGAGGCACAAAGACACATGACTTGGCCAAAAATCACACATGGTGTAAGTGGCAGGATAGCATACAGGACCCAGGAGTTCTGACTCAGGCCG
This sequence comes from Rafetus swinhoei, assembly GCA_019425775.1. Taxonomy (NCBI): domain Eukaryota; kingdom Metazoa; phylum Chordata; order Testudines; family Trionychidae; genus Rafetus; species Rafetus swinhoei. The sequence continues at coordinate 9,015,727 of CM033437.1, read as the reverse complement.
GGCCAGCGTATTGGGCAGAATGCAGCAGAAAGGCTGGAAGAGGGAAGCCTTCGCTGTCTCTCAAGGTGAACTGGAGTTTTTCAGAACCAGCTGGCGTGTGTGAGCTCCCTGCTCCTGGTAAACATGACTTGCAGGTTGCCTACAGATATATTTTCTCACAGATTTCTTATTCCCTTATGGTTTTCATTCTATGCTCATTTTAAATGCTTGCAATAGGTTTACATTAAAGTAATTTGGCTGTAACACAAGGGGCTTATAGCTGTATGTTGAGCTAAGGCAAAGCTAGCATACATGTGTCTGGGCCTTTTCACCATGATAGCAAAGTCAATGTGCATGTATTTGGCACCTTTCATCTAGATAAATAACGCAGCCTCGAAAGGCGTAGGGGCTTCCAATTATATCCTCAAACTTTACAGGTACACCACAAAGTGGAGAAATCCGAAATAACCAATTCAGACCTGGCCAAAGTATCAGTAAGGACAGAAACACCAAATGTGGCACCTAATCACACACAGTGCCAAGGTAATGATTTGATGCACCTGATAATAATGGGAGATCAATGATAAACCGATCTACGGGGAAAAAACACCTCACCATAAGTGAGGGGCAAATACACAAAAGAGAGAAATATCCTCTACTGAATATGCCTCAAACATACCAATGCCAGTGTAATGGACTATAGAAGTGGCATCCCGGCCTGCAGGCATGAGGAGGAGGAAATGCAATTGTTGGGACATCCTAGAATGAGGGCCACTGGTGATGAAGGGGAAGGTGATGGCGATGAAGAAGATGATGGGTTACACCTCATGCTGTTCTACAAGGGATGATGCGAGTGTAGAGAAGTGCAGATGTACATTCTCTATTTCGTTAGGTTGGGGGGGGGGGACTATACTAAATATATTAATGATGGGGGTGATCACAGAAGGCCCGTTGGAAGTTCCTCCCAGAGGGCTGACATGGCCACTGCCTCTCGCCTTCCTTCTCTCTGGGGCTCCTCACCGCCCGGTCCTGCTGGGCCATCTCCGCCGGTCTCCCCCCAGCCACGGCCCCAAGCTGAGATCCCTGCTCCTCTGAGAAGCAGTAGACCAGTGATCCCCAACGTGGTGCCCGCGGGCGCCATGGCACCCACCAGGCCATATATGTGCGCCTGCCAAACAATCTGGGCTGGCCCCACTCCCGGGTGTGTGGCACATGCGCGGTGCTGGCCTTGGGCGCCTGGCGCATGGGCTGCCCCTGCCCCGGGCACGTAGAACATGCCAGTGCTGGCCCCGGGCGCCTGGCGCATGGGCAGCCCCTGCCCCAGGGTCGCGGCACATGCCGGTGCCAGCCCTGGGCGCGAGACGCATGGGCGGCCTCTGCCCCGGGGTCGCAGCACATGCCGGTGCCAGCCCCGGGCGCGCGGCACATGCGCAGCCCCGCCCCCAGACGCACGGCCCGTGAGCAGCCCCGCCCCCAGGCACCCGGCAGCCCCAGAAGGTTGAGGACAACTGCAGTAGACTCTGAGGCCTCACTTGATGTCTTTCCATTTACACATGTAAAACACATAAAGTGTTCCCTACTCCATATGTCTAATTTTACACACAAGAGTGAGACACACACCAACATAAGATGAAAAGAACCCGCCAACCATGACATGAAGATTGATGGGTCACATGAAGTAATTCGCTCAAAGCACCCCTGAGTTAGGTATATTTATGTCCATACGTCCATTTCATAAAGCATGGGGGGAGGGTTCTGTCATAATATGAATACATTATATTTGTATTACACACGAGTTCCTATAGTGTGTGTTACAACTGTACATCAGGGTTTCCAACTACTGTAATTCCAATGCTGGACCTAATGCTGGGACAAGAACTTGTCCACACTCAGAGTGATCACTGGGAATTCATAAGTATTCTGTATAATTACCACACAGTCTAAAGAGAGGTGACAAATTTGGCTTCCCAGAGGGGACCCTGAGCGGCGCACATGAATAACCTCTCCCAGGAACAGGAAACTACGTAAAAATCTATGTTGAAATTCAGCTGATCTCAGTCAGCGTTTGAGGCCAGTCAGAAACACTGCACCAGGACTTGATTTCCACTGCTCTACTGTCTTCCTGTTACCGTGGTCCTGAACATGACTCTCCCATGGACAATGCTGCCCAGGTGGCTAGCCTCACCTAATGTCCCTAGCAATTCTTCTGTGCCCCAAAACCGTTTTTTTTTCCTTTGTTCTGTTCCATTCTCCAGATTCTATAGTGTCCCAAATGCTTGTTCTATAACCTGGGAAATGGCCCTTTCTTAGGTATCTAGCAGCTATCCCCACGAGCATGGGACAAGAACACAGTGTGATGTTGCATGATTGACTGTGGACACTTGTATGACAGCCGCTACTGTTGTTCCACCATTGCAACCCATCATATGGTCTGTCCGGTGTCAACAGGAAAGTGACAGTTCATTAATTCTAATGATCCTCTTTGTATAGTTGTATGTTTTGTGTCGAAAGCAAGGAGAATTGTCTATGGAGTTTTACATGGAGGTTTTATTCATGGCTAACACTCTCTAAGTAGAATTGACAAAAAGGCCACTCTTCTATGTGTTGATGGCCCTTCAAGGAAACATAGCTGGCACCTGGTCCAGAGAAGAAACCCACCTCTGAAAGAATATGGGAAATGGCTGCCTCCCAGAGTCATCGAAGCATGTCTGGAAATGTGGTGTCCTTTGCCCACATTTCCAGATCTTGCAAGCTTCCTTCTTGTTTTGAAGTTGAGAAGTTAAGCTGGACTCTTACCCTATTTGCTTCTTCTTTGCTATAATCCATCCTGGGTGACTAATATCGCCACAAACAGGATCTCCAGAAGGGACTTCGAGAGGTCATCAAGTCCAGTCCCCTGCTCCCATGGCAGGACTAAACATTTTGGCTACGTCTAGACTGGCATGATTTTCCGCAAATGCTTTTAATGGAAAAGTTTTTCCGTTAAAAGTATTTGAGGAAAAGAGCGTCTAGATTGGCGCAGAGTTTGCGTTATAACGATGCGCTTTTGCGGAAAAGCGCGTCTACATTGGCGGCGCGCTTTTCCGCAAAAGCAGAAGCCCGGAACCATTTTGCGGAGGGCACAAGGGCACCAGCCCTTTCCGGGGGCGGGGGCTGGCGGCCATTTCAGACACGTGCTTAAAGGGATCTCCCCGGACAGCCATTTCTCTGCGCTCCATGCTAGAGGGCCCCTTGCAGGGACTGACAGCCATAAGCAGGATTGGTGGTTGCCCTCTGACTTTGGGACACTGCTGCCTTTGGCCACCTACTGCTTTTGCCAGGGTTTTTTTTCCTAGCCCTCTGTCTTGTGCCATGGAACCACAGGTGGCCATGTGCCTGCTCTGGCCCCTGTCGGACATTTTGGAGTGCCTGCAGCTGCTGCTCCAGGTTGGTGCCCTCCTCTTCCTGGACCAGGAGGGGCCCATCGGTTTGGACCCCCTCACCAGTGAGGCCATGGTGTCCCTGTGGCACCCCCACCCCAGGGTGCAGAGGCGAGTGTGGAGACTGGACACCAGCACCGACTGGTGGGACTGGCTGGTCCTAGGCCAATGGGACGACCAGCAATGGCTCCGGAACTTCCGCATGCGAAAGCGGACGTTCATGGAGCTCTGCGCCTGGCTCACCCCCGAGCTCCAGAGAGCCACCACCCGGCTGCGGGCACCCATCCCCGTCAAGAAGAGGGTCGCCATCGCAGTCTGGAAGCTGGCCACCCCGGACAGCTACCGATCGGTGGCACACCAATTCGGGGTGGGCAGATCCACCGTCGGCGCCGTCGTGATGGAGGTAAGTCCCAGGGGCAGTGGGGTGGGGAGGGTGCTGCACTCCATGCCCAGGGGCAGCCAAGACTCCACGCTGGGTCACCCAGGGTTCGGGCCGTCCCTCCCTTGCACAGGCCTGCTGGGGGGGGGGATGTAGGGCAAGGGGGCTGTGGTGTGTGTGTGCGTGAGGACAGAGGGAATCACGGGGAGGGGGCCAAGGGAGTGCCCACCCACCCCTGCCTTATGTGATGTGTTCCCCTGTGTTTCTCTGCACCCTTCTGCAGGTCGTCCGCACCATCAACAACGTCCTGTTCCCCAGAGTGATCCGCCTACGGGACGTGGATGCTACCGTCGCCGGCTTCGCTGCCCTCGGGTTCCCCAACTGCAGGGGAGCACTGGATGCAACCCACATCCCCATCCGGGCCCCAGAGCATCGAGCGGCCCATTTCATGAACAGAAAGGGGTACTGCTCCATCATTCTGCAGGCCGTCGTGGACCACCAGGGCCGCTTCCTGGACATCTACACGGGCTGGTCCGGCAGGGCACACGACGCCCGCATCCTGCGCAACTCTGGACTGCTTCGCAGGCTGGAGGCGGGCACCTACTTCCCCTGGCGGGAGTTGACTGTCGGGGATGTGCCTATGCCCATCTGCGTCGTCGGGGACGCGGCCTACCCCCTGCAGCCCTGGCTAATGCGGCCCTACACAGGGCGGCCGGACCAGAACTGGGCCCGGTTCAACGACCGCCTCAACCGGGCCCGCAATCAAGTGGAGCTCACCTTTGGCCGATTGAAAGCCCACTTCTGGTGTTTGCTCACCCGTCTCGAGATGGGTGAGCGGAACGCAACGGAGGTAGTGGCCGCGTGCTGCGTGCTGCACAATATTGTGGAGCGGAGCAGGGAGGCCTTCCTTCCCGCATGGATGGCAGTGGAGGGCCAGGCCTACGAGCAGCCCCACACAGCTGCCAGGCACCAGGCACACCAGGATGGAGTGCGCATCCGGGAGGCCCTCCCAGACATGTTCTCACAGGCCCCGGAGTAGGGTTTCCTCGTTTTCCCTGGACAACTCCCTCCTCTCCCCTTCCCTCCCAATACACAACAACACACTGTTTGGGGGAGAGGGGGATGTTGTGCAGAATGTTCATTATTGTTATGTGATATATGTTTGAGCATTCTAGTTCAGAGCGCAGTACTCTTGGTTCTGTTAAGGGTTTGGTTAGGTCAAGCGGAAGGCTTGTACCTACCAATTAGGATTAGGTTTAGATTTAGGTTTAGTTAGATTAGCTATCGTCGTCGGTTCAAAGCATTTCGGCCGTCGTCAAGTTTGTTCGTCGGGCGCGTCAGCCATAGCTGGGTTTTCTTTGAGTTCAGGGTTAGGTGTAGGGATAGTCTAGGCCACCATCGTCTGTTAGATCTATCCCGAAGAACAGGAAGAGGAGTCGAGGTTCGTGCAGAAGTCTCGAGTCAGCACCCGATTCCAATCATCTTCGAGGGATCTCCTGGCAGTTCCTCTCCTGAGGCCCGGAAGGACCAAAGGATGGAGGACGCCAGCCACAGCTTCATCCGTCGAGGGCTCTCCTGGCAGTTCCTCTCCTGAGGCCCGGAAGAACCAAAGGATGGAGGTCACCAGCGTCACCACAATCGCCCTCCGCGCCTAGACTGTGTTGAATGTATTTTGTGTTGTGTTTACTCTTTTGTAATCTATCCCTTGCTTGGTAGTGATTTTATGCATGTCAAATATAGTCCTGTGGTTAAATTTTATCTTCGGAGTTGGTATTCATTTATGCATCACAAACTCATAACCCTTCAAAATTATTTCCCTTGTTTTTTAGAAAACCTGTGATAGATATGGAATTTGGAGTCCGCATTTGTCATCTTCATGATTTTATTAGGTTGATCGGCATTCTAAATTAATTGTTCACGTTACCTCGCGTAACAGGGAGGAGACCTTGAACTGGGAGGGGGAGGGGAGCTACTCCTGGGAGGGGTGGCCCCTGCGACCGCTCCTGCGGGGGCGGACCTGGACATGGGGGGTAGACTGCATTGGGGCAGGCTGAACGGGCAGGTGGGCAGGAGGGGCAGGGGCAGGAGCAGGGGCAGGAGCAGGAGGGGCCATTGGAGGAGCAGCAGGAGGGGCAGGAGGGGGGGGGCACTGCTAGGGGAGGGATGCCAGGGGCATGGGGCGCGGCCATGCCATAATGTATGGCATGGGCAATGTGTGCGGAGAGGCTGGCAACGGAGTTCGTCATCACCGCACAGTGTCCCTGGAAGGTGGCCCAGGCCTCCTGGTGCCACTGCAGGTCCGCCTCTGTGCGCCTCTGGATGGCAGCCTCTACCCGCTCGACGGCCTGCACATGGCGCCGCAGGAGCTGGTCCCGGTGTCGGACGCGCTGCCTCCGTGGTTGGGCGGCTTGGGGTGCTGCTGCTGCCGGACCGGAGGGTCGCCCGCTCCTGGTTGGTCCCGCTGCAGGGAACAGAAGAAAGGATGGGTCAGTCAGGCAGCCCGGCCACTGTCCCCACACCTCATGCCTTCCACCCCACCCCTGAGCCCAGGTGACACCACAGGGGTGGTGTGGCTTGGGCCCCCTCGGTTCCTCCCCTGCCCCCCCCGTGTTGTATGTTTGCATAGAGGACCGCCCCTGGAGTAGGGTCCTCCTCAATGTATTGGAACCACCGGTCTGTGTCCTGGCCCCGTGGAGGGCGGGAGGGCGCGTGTGTTGTGTTTACCTGTGGAACTCCCTGCCGGTGGAGGCTGTGAGGCTTTGGGCTAATCAATGGTATTTGACAGGGAAAGCGAGGTGAATCCCCACACAGTGCCTGGGAGCACGTCTGGCAGACGTGGTCTGGGCTCTCAGATCCCCATCGTGTGGGATATCTCCTGGACGGAACCAGGAGAGTGACTGGGGAGTGTCCCATCCTTGCAGCAAAACTCAGGCGGCCCTAGGGGCGGCCCGAGCACTTCCCCCCCTTCTCCCTCCCACTATCCCTCACACACAGTAGCCCAGGGACGTGTGTGGCCGCCGTGGGGACTTCCCTCGGGGAGCCAGCCAAGGCACCGGGAGCAGGCGAGGGGCGAGGGGGGGGCCACGCTCACAGGGCTGTGACACTGCGGTTTTCCCAGGAGCAGCTGGCTGTGCCTCACAGCCAGGCATGGGGACAGTGTGCCATTTTGCCTGCTACACCCTTGCGGAGGTGCGGGCTCTGGCCTGAGTCCCTGGGGCCCTGGCTGGTTCCAGCCGGCATCCACCCTTCCCCGCCCTAGTCCTGCCAGATGTGTGTGAGCAGCACGGTCCGAGGCGTGCCCTGGAGCTGCCTGCCGCGGCCACGTGCCGCTCGGTCACCAGGCTGCACGTGGTTGCACGTGCTGCTTGCTGCCTAATGCTACACACCGTGCAGCTCACGTGGCCCGAGTGACATGCTCTCCCCCCCCCTCTGGGTGCCTGGCTCCTCCCGCCCGCCCTTGTGAGTGCAAAGTGCAACACTTACCGGTGGATCCTTCCCCGGCCTCCGAGGACGCGCGGGAGACGTCGGGGCTGCCGGAGGGGGCCTGCTGGGTGGCACTGCTGGCCTCGTCCTCCGACGCACTGCAGCTGCTGTCTCCCTCCCTCGTTGTGGTGGTCCTGGTGATCGGGGGGTGCGCGCAGGTGTCCGCCGTGACGTCCGGGGCTTCTGGAGCTGGCTGTCCCAGGATGCGGTGGAGCCAGTCATAGTGGGGGCAGGTGTCTGGTCCTGCCCCCCGGCCCTCACTGGCACGCACATAGCCCAGGCGCAGCTCCTTCACCTTAGCCCGGACCTGTTCCAGGGTCCGGGCTGGATGTCCCTGCTGGGCTAGCGCCTGGGCCATGCGGCCGAAGATGTCGGCGTTGCGGCGCCGGGAGCGGGTCTCGTGGAGGCCCTCCTCCTCCTCCCACAGGTCCAGGAGGGTCTCCAGCTCCCCTGACGACCAGGAGGGGTCTCTCCTTTTGCGGCCCCTGGTGGCCTCCTGCGCTGGGGGTGCAGGTGGCTGATCACCCGGAGCTGCCATGCTGCCTGTGATGTGGCTGCTGGGCACGGCAGGGGCAAGGTGGCAGACCTCAGGCCCAGAGGTCTGAGGCACGCTCCTGCCACGTGCACTCAGCAGCCTGCGTGTGCTTTAAGAGCTCGAGTTACCAGGAAGTCCAGGGCTCCTACGGGGTCTCCCGGCATCCAAACCGCTTTTTTCCGTTTAGCCTGCTTTTGTGCAAAAGTCTTAGCTAGCTGTCTACACTGGCCCTTTTGCGCAACAGTTTTTCGCAAAAAGGACATTTGCCCGAACGGGAGCGTCAAAGCTTTTCCGCAAGAAGCACTGATTTTGTACATGAGAATGTCAGTGCTTTTGCGGAAAATCAAGTGGCCAGTGTAGACAGCTGGCAAGTTTTTGCGCAAAAGCGGCTGATTTTCCGCAAAAACTGGCCAGTCTAGACACAGCCTTTATGTGCCTAGCTCATTAGCCAACTGTGTCTCCTTTTCTTTTCGTAGTAACCCTTTCATTTGTAATTGCTAAAGATTCATGATTGCTTCATTATTTAGTAAGATCTGAGGAATGCATTGGCCTGGCTATGTAGTTGGTCTCTTCATAATGGAATAAATTTATTGATGGTGAAATTGGTGAGAGAGAAGTTTGTGTTTGTTACTGGCTTAGGATAATCCACTCTGGGGGGAGTCTTTCTTATTTCTCAGCCCTTTCTCCTGAATTTGGCATCTTCACCTGTGTCCCACTGAGGCACGGTGACACACAGTTACCCCAATAGGTGCATCACAGAGTATTGCTCACTTCACCCAATGGGGTGTCCCCCTTGGAGAGATGGGGAAACTGAGACAGCAAGAAACGAAGCATCTTCAGCCACAAACATAGCTCATGAGTCCCTTGCTGCCAAAGACTTTCTGAGATTCTCTCTGAGCTAGCAGTAGCCAAGATCTGCACTACACACTCTCCACCAATTTGTATAGTGCAGGGAAATTCAGAGGGCTGCACCCTCTTACAATAGCTGAGGATATGCCCCAAGTCATGTAACTGGTGAGAAAAGGGAAGCAGAATCTAATGAGCTGGGGGTGAAGAATCCCAGATCAGTCATGAGCATACTGGGTGACCTTGGAGAAGTCACTTCCTTTCTCCAGACCACAGCCTCCCTAGATATTAACTGGAGATATTTACCTAGTATTTCTAGCTTATCCTGAAAGTGCCCTACCAGGGCTGTGGAGGCACATGCTGCACCGATTTGGTTCCCTGTAGCTCACTGTTGGTATGGGTGTGTTGTGTAGAATTCCGGTGTCTTGTTCCCTGGTAAACCAGTGAGACAAGGCTGAATCAGAGATGTGTGGAAACCTGTTTTTTGTGGCTGTAGTTATTTGTTGTTTATTAGATTCCTCCTTTTTAGGAAGGACTGCACCTTCACTGATCCCAGTACAATAATAACCCCACTGCATGGAATAAAACCCAGAAGAGCAGTAAGAAGATAAAAACATATGGGCATAAGAACGGCCATGCTATATTAGACCAAAGCTCCGTCTAGCCCAGTATCCTGTCTTCCAACGGTAGCTAATGCCAGATGCCCCAGGGGGAATGAACAGAACAGGAACCCATCCCCTGTCACCCATTCACAACTTTTGTCAAACACTGGGCAGGGACACTATCCCTTCCCATCATGGTTAATAGCCAGATGGACCTAACCTCCATGAACTTATCAAGCACTTTTTGAACCTTGTTTAAGTCCTGGTTTTCACAGCATCCTCTGACAAGTTATTCCACAGGTTTACTGTGCCTTGCGTGAAGAAATACTTTTTTTAAATGGGCTGCCTATTAATTTCATTTGATGACACCTTGTACTTGTGTTATGGGAAGGTGTAAATCTTTGTCCTTATTTACTTTCCCCACGTCAGTCATGACTGTATAGATTTTTATCACATCCCCCCTTCGTTGTCTCTATCTTGAAAAGTCCCAGTCTAATGAATGTCTCCTCATATACCAGCCATTCTGGACCCTTAATCGCTTTTGTTACCATTTTCTGAACCTTCTCCCATGCCCATAAAACTCTTTTGAGTTTACCACATCTATATGCAGTATTCAAGATGTGAGTGTACCATGGATTCGTACAGAGGCAATGTGGCATTTTCTGTCTTATTCTCTGTCCTAAACATTTGGTTTGCTTTTTTAAGCATTGTCAGTTGAAGGCCAGAGCAATTGTGCTGGGTCGGGGGAGAGGTGTCGGGACTGACTGTTTTTATCCTTAGCTCTACCTCTGCCCCATTGTATGGCCTTGGGTAAATCATTGGACCCCTGAGAGGCTCCATCCCTCCATGGCATGGGGATAACGCTAACTAGGAGCAGAGCCAGAGTTTCTAGATGTAGTGACCAAGAACACCCTCCAAGAGTGTAGGTCAGATGAAGCTTCGCCTCTGGGCATCGGTCCCTTGGCAATGGGCGTCCTGTGGATGTGGAATGGGAGCCGTGGACCCATGTAAATAGCTGGCTAATGGAAGGTTTGCCATTTATCTCCCTCCCTGTGAGCTATGGAAGCCACTCTCATCTCAGCCCAGCTGCCCGCCTTCCCAGCTCACACTGGGCCTTATCCTTCCGCCTCTCTTCATGTCTGTCCCCCTCCCTTCTAAGCTCATCCCTCTCCCTGTCCCCAAGGACCGTGACCCTACGGTCAACAGGCCCCCAAGCATGAGAAGCCACACGGAGTAGGACACTACAGAACCAAAGCCACACAGGAGTTTCTCCCTTCAGGGCTTTCTAACTGAGGTTTTAGGCCCACCAGATCTGTGATGCTCAGCCTCCCCCATCTGCCTCTCTGACCTGCCACCAACCCTCCACTGCTTTTATATGGCTTCCCACTCTGCTCCTGACTGGCCTGTCGACCCCGGCGCTGCGTCCTCACCTCACTGCTGGCTTCTATTTGGGTTGTAGAGTCACAGGGCACCCAGCAGGGCGGGGAAGGAGGTCACCATGGTAAGCAAGTCATTGGGGTTGGGGAGGAAAGAAAAAACACTGGGGAGAAGAGGAGGAACACAGGTGGAAACTTGGGGGTGAGATGGAGAAGGCAGAACAGCCTGAGGAGAATAGTCGGGGCAGGGATCAGGACTGAAGGGCTCCACTTGTCAGCAACTAGAAATCAGGAAAACCTATGAGTGAAGGAGTTTGACGTCCAACTATTCCCCAGTTACTCATGATAACACAGGACAGTCTGGCCGAGAAAGGGTTTAATCTCTTTTTGAGTGCACAGTAGGGATGTTAAATATTGGTTAATTGAATAATCGAGTAACCTCATGAATTTTTATCGGTTAGTCGACTAGTCTATATTCCCTGGGGGTGGGACCAGCGGCCACTGTGCTCTGGACTCACGCCCAAGGAGGCCCCTGCCGCTCCATGCTACTGCCTCTGTGGCAACGGGGAGAGAGGGAAATGCATGTAGTCTGTGGCATTAACCTATAAGCTTAGGCTTATTGGTCAATCGGTTAATCGACAACACTATTGCATTCCTAGTGCACAGTCTGTGATTCAGAGAAGAGAGCCCAGCACCATTTCACCAGTCAGCATTGCATGGAGTTCAGCCCCAGTAGAAAACCTTAGGCCCCTTTATGTGTAAAGAACCGGAGTACCCTGCCCCAGATCTGTTTGATTGTGGCCCCGTAGATGACGGGGTTCAGCATGAGGGGCACCAGGAGGCATACGTTGGAAACGAGAATGTGGACATGAAGGGGCACAATCTGGCCAAATCGGGACATAAGGGAGGACAAGACGTCTGGGATATAAAAGGCTGACATGGCACAGAGGTGGGAGCTGCAGGTCCCAAAAAGTCTTGTGCCGGGCTTCCTTGGTGGGGAGGCTGAAGATGGCCCTGAGGATCTGGATGTAGGACACAGCAATAAATATCACATCCAGACCCAACACCAACACACAGAAAAGCACAAAGAGGCCATAGTAATTACTGGCAAGGGTGTCAGCGCAGGCCAGGTTCACCAAGGATGCGTTCCTACAGTATGGTTGGAGGATAATGTTGGTTTTGCAATATGGCCATCTCCTTGCCATTAAAGGAAGGGGCATTGTGAGTATACCGCCACGCAGCACCACGGCCAGGCCGATCTTGGCTACCACCTGGTTTGTGAGGATAGTGGAATGTCTCAGGGGATGGCAGATGGCCACGTAGCGATCAAATGCCATGGCCATGAAAATCCCAGACTCTACTAGTGAGGAGCACTTAAAGAAGAACATCTGGGTGAGGCAGGCACTAAAATTGATCTCCCTGGAATTGAACCAGAAGATTGCCAGCATTTTGGGCAGGATGGAGGTGGAGAGCATAATGTCAGTGACGGCCAGCATGCAGAGGAAATAGTACATGGGCCCTTGGAGGCTCCGATCCATCTTCACAATGGACATAATGGCAAAGTTCCCCAAGAGAGTTAAAGCATAGATGGCACAGAAGGGGATGGAGATCCAGACATAGGCCTCCTCCAGGCCAGGAATGCCCATCAGGATGAAGATGGAGGGGTTGATGAAGTGGGTGATGTTGGAATCTGACATGGTGTAGGGAAGAAGGGAGTCCAGATCTGAAGCAGAGCCGTGTCTTCTGCATATACCGTATGCTCCCCTGACTGCCCGTCTGTGTCCAGTCTCCAGGGTGATGGTCGCAGTACCAATGCGTAGATGGAGAGAGAGTGTTAATATGGGACACTACACGCACTACTGGAGGTTGTTCTCATGGGTGAAGAAACTGGTTGCTCTTCACACACTGAGAAATGATATTTTCCTAATTCAGAGGAATGAATTGTGCACAACGGAGTCTACTAGTGCCAACTCCCAATTTGTTGCTGCTGCAGAAATAGCAGGAAACATGAGGACATCTGAGAATTAAGAAAGAAAAAAATAGCTAAAGAATCATCCATCCCAGTGAGAATACAGATTTGGATGTCCCAGAATCATAGAATCATAGAATACTAGGACTGGAACGGACCTCGAGAGATCATCAAGTCCAGTCCCCTGCCCTCATGGCAGGACCAAATACTGTCTAGGCCATCCCTGATAGACATTTATCTAACCTACTCTTAAATATCTCCAGAGATGGAGATTCCACAACCTCCCTGGGCAATTTATTCCAGTGTTTGACTACCCTGACAGTTAGGAACTTTTCCTAATGTCTAACGTAAACCTCCCTTACTGAAGTTTAAGCCCATTGCTTCTCGTTCTAGCCTCAGAGGCCAAGATGAACAAGTTTTCTCCCTCCTCCTTATGACACCCTTTTAGATACCTGAAAACGGCTATCATGTCCCCCCTCAATCTTTTCTTTTCTAAACTAAACAAACCCAGTTTCTTCAGCCTTCCTTCATAGGTCATGTTCTCTAAACCTTTAATCATTCTTGTTACTCTTCTCTGGACCCTCTCCAATTTCTCCACATCTTTCTTGAAATGCGGTGCCCGGAACTGGACACAATACTCCAACTGAGGCCTAACTAGTGCAGAGTAGAGCGGAAGAATGACTTCTCGTGTTGTCAGCCAACGGTCAGGGCAGTGTGTGTGTGTGTGTGTGTTTCCGAGAAAAGGTTTAACGTCCGTGTCTTTACTGCTAGGACCGGGGTCCCGTCGCAGAGGGTAGCCAGCAGGCCAACAGACGCCCCTGTTTATAGGAAGAGCTTATTACACCTCAGATTTTAGCTGCTAGGATGCAAAAATCCCTTCGCAGCGGGCAGCCTAGGACAGACTGAGAGGTGCCCCAACGGACCTGTCACCTGGGAGTGACACAGATCCAAATGCTCAGCTCTGCCTGTATCTGTCCCTTATGACCGGCTGAAGTTCTTTTAAATTGTGCTTGGTTCTGTTACAGCAACTGAAGGAGTCAGGTTAAAACTTAAACAGTTACAGGTTTATTAAACAAGCTTTTAAATCATATGGTTACAATGGCTATTGCTCTATTTCTTAACTGCTAGCAAATATAGATTTTAAAAATGGTTACAAAGAAAATAAAGATAGAAAATAGAAATAATGGTACCAAGTGACAGCTTTATCTTTAAAGAGCTCTAAATTTATGTGTACACTTAAGACAAAGGACCACATTCAGGTACAATTTTTACCCCTTTCTGTGCCTCTCGACTCCAGCGGGTCAAGCCAGGGCCGGTCCCTCAATTCCTAGGAAAGACGAATACGAGGTGGGCGTCGCCGTGGAACCTCGGGAGGTCAAACACCTAACCCGACCAGCAGATAGATGGTAGATTGACACTCAGAGTAAATTTGCTGCTGGACCCATTTTTATACCCATAGGGGCCCGTATCCTCTTTCTTATCTAAGATGCCAGATTGTGTTGGTTCGTCTTTGTGGCCAGTTCTTACAAGCAAGTTTCAAGTTAATTTACACTTGCAAGAGAGATAACTAAATTGTGAGTACTAGACATTTTTACTGGACGAGAGATTCCTCCCCCGCAGATGGCTGTTCGTATCAATATGGGTTTCAGTCAAGGACACTCCTCTGCGGCCTCTTGGTCAGCAATTGGCGTATCTCTGTTTACAGCCATTCAGGGTCACAGCAGCCTGCCATATCCAGGCAAGCAAAGATGGATGTTACAGGGGGGTTCCTGTCTGGCTACACGTGTCTTGCTCACAACACACCTGTTAATGCATCCCAGAATCATGCTTGCTTTTTTTGCAACAGCATCACACTGCTGACTCATATTCAACTTGTGGTCCACTATAACCCCTAGATCCCTTTCTGCCGTACTCCTTCCTAGACAGTCGCTTCCCATTCTGTATGTGTGAAACTGATTGTTCCTTCCTAAGTGGAGCATTTTCCATTTGTCTTTATAAAACTTCATCCTGTTTACCTCAGACCATTTCTACAATTTGTCCAGATCGTTTTGAATTATGACCGTATCCTCCAGATTAGTCGCAACCCCTCCCAGCTTGGTATCATCTGAAAACTTAATAAGCGTACTTTCTATGCCAATATCTAAATCGTTGATGGAGATATTGAAGAGAGCCGTTCCCAAAACAGACCCCTGCAGAACCCCACTTGTTATACCTTTCCAGCAGGATTGAGAATCATTAATAACTACTCTCTGAGTACGGTTATCCAGCCAGTTATACACCCACCTTATAGTAGCCCCATCTAAATTGTATTTGCCTTGTTTATTGATAAGAATATTATGCGAGACCGTATCAAACGCCTTACTGAAGTCTAGGTATACCACATCCACCGCTTCTCCCTTATCCACAAGACTCGTTATCCTATCAAAGAAAGCTATCAGAGGGTATGTCTACACTAGCCACCCTAGTTCGGAATAGGGTGGCTAATGTAGTCATTCGAACTTGCAAATGAAGCCCGGGATTTAAATACCCCGGGCTTCATTTATGTTCAGCGCCCGCCATTTTTAAATGCCGGTAGTTGAACTACCTGCCCGGCGGCTACCGTGGCACGGGCTAGGTTGTTCGAACTAAAGCTCCTAATTCGAACTACCATTACTCCTCATTGCAGGAAGAGTAACGGTAGTTCAAATTAGGAGCTTTAGTTCAAACTACCTAGCCCGTGCCACGTGTAGCCGCAGGCAGGTAGTTCGAACTACCGGGCATTTAAAAATGGCGGTGCCCGGGAACATGCAAATGAAGCCCGGTGTATTTAAATCCCGGGCTTCATTTGCAAGTTCGAATGACTACATTAGCCACCCTAGTCCGAAGTAGGGTGGCTAGTGTAGACATACCCAGATTGGTTTGACATGATCTGTTCTTTACAAATCCATGCTGGCTGTTCCCTATCATCTTGCCACCTTCCAAGTGTTTACAGCTGATTTCCTTAATTACTTGCTCCATTATCTTCCCTGGCACCGAAGTTGAACTAACTGGTCTGTAGTTTCCTGGGTTGTTCTGAGAACTGCACCATTGAAACAATTGCCTCAAGAAAGACAATGTGTTGATACCTAATGAAAGGAATGGAGACTAGCCTGTTCTGGATGTGTTCTCTGTTTTAGACACCCAGGCCAGGTCTACACAACAGCAGAAGTTCGAAGTAAGAGACGCAACTTCAGCTACAGAATGTATGTAGCTAGAGTCGATGCATCTTACATCGCTTTTCCATACCATTCGTATAACGTCTCCTCATGAAAAGTAGGAATACCAGCAGAGACGAGGGCACTCTCTGGGTGTGTCTACACACAATTTTTATTTCGGAAGAAGGATGCAAATAGCGCTATGCATTTGCATACTTCCTTCATTTTTTTACCGGAAGACGCTCTTCCATTTTTCACCCGCATCTACACATGGCTGAATTTTGAAATAAACCCCTATTTCGAAAGACCTCTGTAAACCTCATTGTAGGAGGAATAAGGGGTCTTTCAAAATATTTTATTTATTTATTTAAATATTTTTACCCTGCCTTTCTATTTAAAATACTCAAGGTGGCTTACAAAAAAACCCGCAATACAAATATATATACAAATTTAAAATATGAGACCCCAGAAGGACATAATCAGCTGAAACATATAGAGAGGAGGAACACACACATACAAACTCAAACATTAATAAAAGCAAGAATAAAAAGGGTGGCTTTAGCCTGACGCCGAATCAACGCTAGCGTTGGCGCCATGCGAATATCCCGAGGAAGAGAATTGCGCAGCCTGGGAGCAAAAGCTGAGAATGCCCCGTTCCACGTAGATGTTAATCTTATCTCCACAAGTGGAGGAACACAAAGCAAAGCCTCCCCAGCTGTCCTCAAGCCCCGGGGAGGTTCATATGGGAGAAGACGGTCCTTCAGATACCCCGGACCCAACTCATTTAAGGCTTTATAGGTCGTAACTAAAACCTTAAATTGTGCCCAGAAACATACCGGAAGCCAGTGCAGCTGCCAAAGCACTGGCATAATGTGCTCCGTATAACTAGTGTTAGTTAAAATTCGAGCAGCCGCATTCTGGACCAGTTGAAGTTTCAAAAGGCTCTTTAGAGGCAGCCCCACATAAAGCGTATTACAGTAATTCAGTTGGGATGTAACAAGTGCAGGATCACTGTGGCCAAGTCATGCTTGTTCAGTAAGGGTCGCAGCTGGCGGATCAAACGAAGTTGCCCAAAGGCACTCCTGGCCACCGAAGAAATCTGATTTTTAAATGTTAAAAATGGGTCTAGAAGGACTCCCATGCTGTGTACCTGTTCTTTCAGGAGGAGCGTAACCCCATCTAGAACAGGTGCCAAGCCACATTCCCGAACAGATGGCCTCCTGAGCCACCGGACCTCAGTCTTATTTGGGTTCAACTTCTGCTTATTTGACTTCATCCAAACCATCACTGCCTCCAGACACCGACTTAGATCAGTCACCACCACACCTGGTTCTGATGTCACAGGGAAATAGAGTTGGGTGTCATCTGCATATTGATGGCACCATCCTCCAAAACTCCTTATGACCTCTCCCAGTCTATCTCCCGGTATAAATCGTCTACAAGGGCGACCAAGGCTGTTTCAGTTCCAAAACCAGGCCTGAAGCCAGACTGAAATGGATCTAAGTAGTCTGTTTCTTCCAAGAAAGCTTGGAGTTGCAGCGCCACCGCCCTCTCGAGTACCTTGCCCAAGAAGGGAATATTAGCAATTGGGCGATAGTTAGTTAAGTCATGTAGGTCCAGGGAAGTCTTCTTGAGTAATGGTTTTATCACTGCCTCTTTCAAGGCAGCAGGAACCATACCAGATCTAAAAGACGCATTAATAATCCCCTGGACCCAGCCAGTCATCCCTTCCCAGCTAGATTTAATAAGCCATGAAGGGCAGGGGTCAAGTGAGCATGTGGTCGGTCGCACTCCTCCAAGCACCTTGTCCACATCGTCAATCTGCAATAGCTGCAACTGATCCAGAGAAAAAAGACTGGGTGGTTCACTCAACACATTCTGTGCCCCACTTACACAGCAACCAGAGTCCAAATCCAACCGGATGCGGGCGATCTTATTTGCAAAATGCTTTGCAAACAGATCGCAGCGGGGGGCCAAAGGCTCCTCTATTTCATCATGAGTGCCAGACTGCAACAGGCCCCACACTACTCGAAACAATTCCGCTGGACGGCATCGTGCGGACGCGATACAGGTGGAGAAGTAGCTTTTCTTCGCTGTCAGCACCACCACAGCGTAAGCTCGCAGTTCAGCTCTAACCCGCAGTCGATCGGACTCAGCTCTAGTTCTCCTCCAGCGGTGTTCTAGCCGTCACACAGACTGTTTTGCTGCCATCAGCTCCCCAGAAAACCAGGGAGCAAACTTGGCTCGACTGGTCCGAAGAGGGCGCTTAGGAGCAATCATATCAACTGCCCGGGCTACCTCGATGTTCCATGTATCGACTAGGGTATCTACAGGACCATTTGCCATAATGGCTGAACAATCCCTTAGGGACCTCAGGAAAACCTCCGGATCCATCAGCCTCCGAAGACGGATCATCTTAATTGGTCCTCCGCCTCTGTGGAGGGGAAGGTCAGCAGATAGTCTAAACTTGACCAGGTAGTGATCTGTCCATGACAAAGGGAGTGTAGCCACATCCCTTATCCCAAGAAGTCTATCACCCTTAGTCCAAAAAAACCAAATCGAGTGTATGACCTGCAACATGTGTTGGGTCAGTTATTTCTTGGGATAGTGCTAGGGTGGTCATGGTATCCATAAAATCTTGGGCCGGACCAGACAGAACAGCCTCAGAGTGGATATTAAAGTCCCCCAAGACCAAAAGCCTTGGCGTCCTCAATGCCACGTCCAACACCGTGTCAGCCAGCTCGAGCAGAGCATCTGTCGTATAGCGAGATGGGCGGTATACAAGCAGCATACCCAACCTATCCCAGCCACCCAACATCAAGTACAGACACTCGAATCTGACACTTTGTTGGACCACAACCCTAGCTAGTAAGATAGTATCTTGATAGACAATTGCCACCCCACCTCCCCAACCATTAAGCCGCGGCTGATGCTGTACTGAGAACCCAGCCGGGCACAACTGGGAAAGGTCGATGCCTCCCTCCACTCTCAGCCAGGTCTCAGTGATACAAGCCAGGTCGGCCCCTTCATTCAGAATTAAATCTTGGATGACGGCTGTCTTCTGGGATACTGACCTGGCATTCAGCAACAGCACCCTCAGGGCTGATGACCAGGTATAAAAGTTCCCAACATTTTTTAAGGTTGGGAACAGGACCGGAAAAAGGAATAGCACATAACTGTCTAAACCTCATTCCCGTTGGCTGGCCAGTCCGGATCTGACTTCCATATCTTCCCTTACCTGTCACTACTGCCACGATGCCATCTGAGCCCTCCTCCTTAGGCACCCCATCTGTGCCAAACCACATAATGGCGGGGGGGAGGGGAGAGCAGAACAAATACACACCTTCAGTTTGGGTAGCTAAAGGGAACTTCCTCTCACCAAGAACCCTCGCCTGCCCTCCCTGCTCTCACCAGGGACTGAATAGGCCACCACACAACCAGGTGTGCTGCTCTCACCACCACACACAAACACACACTCAATTATAATCTACCATCACAGCACACACCCTTGTCCTTGGTCTGCCCCTGAAGGGCTCCCCCAAAGGGCAGCCCCCTTTGGATCGCCCCTTCGGGGCAGGCCGCCGCCAGGGGCGGCCTCCTGGCTTTAAGGCCGCCCCTGGTAATGGCTGCCGGCAACACCTGCCGCTGAAAGGCCTGAGTTCTAATGGGCAGGCCTCTCACTCAGGAGCTAGGGGTTTATTTCAAAACTAGCCAATTAGCCCGTCATAAGACGGGATTTTCAGGTCTCTCTTCCACGTCGGTCTTCTCTCCTGAGCCTCCGGTCTCTTCCTCCGTCTCTCTCTCTCTCTCCCCTCCTCCTACTGCCTCCCCCTCTCTCTCAGCTCTCCTCCGCCTTCTGCCTCTCTCTCCATCTCTCTCTTTCTCTTCTCCCCCTCCTGCCTCTCACTCTCTCTTCGCTCTCCTCTGTGTCCGTCGGGGATGCATGCTCATCCAGGCCCCGCCCTGGCAGTGTACGTCACTGCCCCGCCCCCCTTCGTCTCCCGCCGTGGCGCTCGGCTGACTTGTGCGCCACTCAGCTGGGCTGCCGCGCGGGAGCAAGCAACGCAAACGGCCTCTCTCTCTCTCTCTCTCTCAGCTCTCAACCCCCATGCTGCATGGGGAGCGCGGACCCCAAACGTCTGCTTGCGCCGCTTGCTCCCGCGCGGTGGCCCAGCTGAGCGGCACAGAAATCAGCCGAGCGCCACGGCGGGAGGCAACAGCGCCACCCAGAGGGAACAGCCAGCGTTTCAGCGTTACAGAGTCACAGACATTGGGCTACTATATATATGATTCGGCTGCGTGGAGACGCGGGTAAATACCGGAAGAGCGTCTTCCTAAAAAAAACCCAGAGGAAGTATGCAAATGCACAGCGCCATTTGCATCCTTCTCCTGAAATAAAAATTGTGTGAAGACATACCCATCTGGGTGTAATTTAGCAGGTCTATCCTAGACTGGAAGTAGGTCAGTGTGAGTAACCAGGCCAGATTCTAGTGGGGTTTGGCCGGGATCACTTCTTGGCTGAATACTATTCAATATTTTCATCAATTGGCTGGAAGCAAATAGCAAATCACTGCAGATGCCCCGAAGATCAGCTGGGTGGTTACAAGGTGGAGGCCAGGGCAGGCACATCAACTGATCTGGAGAATTGGGTGAGCGGGGGAAATGAAAACAAAATCTATCAATGCAGCCAAATGCAAATGCTCTCCAAAGAGGGGCTGCAGGCCAGTAGCACGTACTAGGGCACTGGAGAATGGAACACGGGGACCCTAAAAAGGATGAAGGGGTCATGGTGGACAACCAACGCAGCGTGAGCTCCCAAAGGGATGCTGAGCCTGAAAGAGCTGATCCCTGAGTAAATGTTCCCGGCCCGTGTTATACAGGAAGCCAGACTGGATGATCTAATGGTGCTTTCTGACCCTGCACTGTATGAATCTACCCATGCAGAAAGTAGATCGGGCATTTATATTCACTACACATGAGCAAGGGGACAGTCAATAACATTGGAAGTCAGAACATATACAACTGATAACAGAAGGTGGTTTATATAATCCGCATTTGACCTGTGGAACTACTGGCCACTGGCATTCTGGAAGCAACGAGTTTTGCTGTACGCGACTCACAAATGGATTTGCCACTGTTGGTGTCACTGGTGGCGCCAACTTTAGTGAAGGCTGTCTGGCAACTTCAGTTAGAAAACCTCTTTTTCATTTCCTTCTATGTTAGCCCATGGTTTTAGTCAACTACAAGGTAAGTAGTCTTGTGCAGGGTGAAAGATCTTGCAAACATTCCAGTAAGGAGCTATAGCTCCTCCATACCTTCCAGAGGTTAAAGTCAAGTAACAGATCCCCATCTCCTCCTCCCGTCTCCACAGCTATACATTTTCTAAACTTAAGCATTTTGAAATAATATGTCCTGTTCTAGGTGCCTGCTTCTCGCTTGCTTGCTTGCTTGCTTCTAGTATTTTACATCTCCTACCGACTGTCACCCTGGAGGAACCAATGTTCCACTGGAATGTGGCCACCACAGGGCTGGAGGGCTAATGAGTTGGAGTGGGAGGGGGCCCACAGGAAAAAGAGACATTTTGGCCAGTGACACTGAAGCAAACTCATCCCCAGTGGAAAGAGCCCTGGGATGTTTCATGGCCGTGCAGAGCAGGAAACACCACGGACTTACTCTGTGTCCCACCAGTCCCACGTCTCACTGAGTCGATCGAGCAGGGGAGCCCGTAAGCAAGAGATGGGTACCTGTGAATTCTCAGAGGAAATTGTCTTCCCTGAGCAGCCCCCTCAGGTAGCCGTGTCCTGCACCTCTCTCACACCAGCATCTGCAGCAGCATCTCGTGCTGAGAGCCTACACAGGGGTGCGAACCATTTATAACACAGCTCTGTGCTGTCCCGGTGGGTTTTCTCTGCCTTCACAGGAGAAGCAGCATCAGGTGTAAACAGGCTGGAGACGAGCCTGTCGGAGCTTCTGTGCTCTTTATCCAGCTTTAGGCATAAACGCTAATTTGAAGGGGCCTTCCCAAGGGAGAGAGAACTCTTGGGCTCTGTGCGGAGTCAGGGAGGAATTCGCTGCTCTGTGCTTCCGTGCGTATTTCATAATTATAATTGATTAGGAAAAAGAGCTAGGACTCATGACTAGCTCTCTGTATGGCCTCATTCCCTATAAAGGCCCAGGAGGGATAGACAGAGAGGACACAAACGTGACATTGCAGAATTACTCAATGAGGCTTGTAACCTTTAACTCAGCTTCTGTACCAAATGAGCGGACGGCAGCTGATGCGATGTTAATTTTTAAAAAAGGGCTCCAGAGGTGATCTGGCAATTACAGGCTGGTGTGTCCAACTTCAGGCAAAGTGGCCGAAACTGCTATATAGAACAGAATTGTCTGACACAGATTAACCTATTTTGCGGGGAAGAGTCAGCATAGTTTCTGTAAAGGGAAATCATGTCTGACCAATTGACAAGAATAGTGAAATCACAGAACACTAGAACTGGAAGAGACAGAGCAAGCAGGGGAGGAAGCTGCACACAGTCCAGGAGGATCCAGGAGGAGTGGGATGGGGCATCATATGGAAAACCCATTGTCATGAGATCCGTCAGTGAATATTTCACCCTCTTTTGGACTCTGGGTAGTACTGGGCACGCTTCTCACGCAGGATATTGCAGAATTAGAGGGATTCAGGGAAGGGCAACGAGATGGTTCAAGGATCTAGGAAACTCTCAGAGAGGTTGAAAAGATTGGGATTGTTACTAGGTGGGATATGATAGAGGTCTACAAAATCATGACGGTTGTGGAAAAGAGTATAAGGAAAAGTTATTTACTTGTTGCCACCATATAAGAACTAGGGTTCACCAAAATGAAATTAATAGGTATTAAGTTTAAAACAAACAAAGGGAAGTTTTTCTTCATGCAGCACACAGTCAACCTGTGGAACTCCTTGCCAGAGGATGTTGTGAAGGCTAGGACTTTCACAGGGTTCAAAAAAGAGCTAGATAAAGTCATGGAGGTTAGGTCCATCAATGACTATTAACCAGGATGGGTAGGAACTGTGTCCCTACCCTCTGTTTGTCTGGAAATGGATGACAGGGGAAGGATCACGTGAGGATTCCCTGTTGTGTCCCTTCCCTTTGGTACATCTGGTATTGGCCGCTGTCGGCAGACAGGGTACTGGGCTGGACTGACTGTTGGTCTGACCCAGTATGGCCGTTCTTATGTTCTTACTTAACAAAGGAGAGGAATAAGAGAGGACCTGAGAACATTCTATAAATTACTGACTGGTATGGAGTAGATTAAGAATGTGGTTTGCCTGCCTCATCGTGCAGGTAGAAGTCATTCCCCCCTTCCACTTAGCGCTGCCTCCATTTAGCCATCCTCCTTGTGCTTTCATTGTAAGAGAGAGGACACTGGTGTAGATGGACCAGAGCTCTGATCCACGGTGCAATTCGTAAATTGGAAAGCAGCCAAGTTTTCCCTGTGGCAACAGATGGTATCATGCTGAATTTGAGATCAAGAGCATGGGCATGCAAAGCACAAGGGTCTTCACATTTAAGGCTTGTGGCCTGCACCTCTGTTATTTCCTGTTTCATTTGGTGAGACACTATCTTGCAGACGCTCAGTTGTATCTGATATATAACTTACAGTTGTTAACTGACAAGTGTGAGCAGAGACACGTGTCAGCCACTCAGCTGCTCACCCTTCTCGTGACTCATTATTTATGAAGTTTGCAAATGACACAAAAATAGGCAAATCTCAAATAATAAAGGGGGCAGGTTACTGATTCAGAGCACTCTGGATTGGTCGGTAAACTTGGTTGAAGCAAACACACTGGCTTCGTCTCCATGGCCGTTCTTGCGCAAAAACTTGCGGAGCGTCTACACTGCACGCGCATTCTTGTGCAAGTAAATTTACGGTAAAGCGTCAGAACAGAGGGCTTCTTGTGCAAGAGTTATTCCTCTCCCCACGAGGAATAAGCCCTCTTGCGCACAATCTTTTGCTCAAGAAGGCAGTGTGGACAG
The DNA here is from genome assembly GCA_019425775.1 of Rafetus swinhoei. Classification (NCBI taxonomy): domain Eukaryota; kingdom Metazoa; phylum Chordata; order Testudines; family Trionychidae; genus Rafetus; species Rafetus swinhoei. The sequence continues at coordinate 8,991,948 of CM033437.1, read as the reverse complement.
GCAACAGGGGTTTCTTGGCTAAAATGGCCATCAGAGCTTTCTTGTGCAAGAGAGTGTCCACACTGCCATGGATGCTCTTGCACAAAAGCACAAGACAGTGTGGACATGGTCTTGCGCAAGAACTTTTTGCAACAACTTTTGTGCAAAACAGTTCTTGCACAAGAAGCCTGCAGTATAGGTGTAGCCACTATGTTCTAATATAGCCATGTAGATATCGTTATCCAAGAACAAAAAACGTAGAAGAACATAATTTGTTGGACAAAAGTCAACATGGGTTCTGTAAAGGGAAATCCTGTCTTACTAATCTATTAGAGTTCTTTGAAGGGGTTAACAAACATGCGGACAAGGGGGATCCAGTAGATATAGTATACTTAGATTTCCAGAAAGCCTTTGACAAGGTCCCTCACCAAAGGCTCTTGTGTAAATTACATGGCCATGGGATAAGAGGAAGGTCCTTTCTTGGATTGAGAACTGGTTAAAAGACAGGAAACAAAGGGTAGGAATAAATGGTAAATTTTCAGAATGGAGAGGGTAACTAGTGGTGTCCCCAAGGGTCAGTCCTAGGACCAATCCTGTTCAACTTATTCATAAATGATCTGGAGAAAGGGGTAAGCAGTGAGGTGGTAACGTTTGCGGATGATACCAAACTGTTTAGGATAGTCAAGACAGAAGCAGACTGTAAGGGACTCCAAGAAGATCTCACCAAACTGAGTGATTGGGCAACAAAATGGCAAATGAAATTTAATGTGGATAAGTGTAAAGTAATGCACATCGGGAAAAATAACCCCAACTATACGTACAGTATGATGGGGGCTAATTTAGCTACGACAAATCAGGAAAGAGATCTTGGAGTTATCGTGGACAGTTCTCTGAAAACTTCCACACAGTGTGCAGCGGCGGTCAAAAGGCAAATAGGATGCTAGGTATTATTAAGAAAGGGATAGAAAATAAGACCCAGAATATCTTACTGCCCCTGTATAAAACTATGGTACGCCCACATCTTGAATACTGTGCACAGATGTGGTCTCCTCACCTCAAAAAGATATTTTGGCCTTGGAAAGGGTTCAGAAAGGGCAACTAAAATGATGAGGGTTTGGAATGGGTCCCATATGAGAGAGGTTAAAGCGACTGGGACTTTTCAGTTTAGAAAAGAGGAGACTGAGGGGATATGATAGAGGTGTATAAAATCATGAGTGGTGTGGAGAGGGCCGATAAAGAAAAGTTATTTATTAGTTCCCTAAATAGAAGAACTAGAGGACACCAAATGAAATTAATGGGTAGCAGGTTTAAAACTAATAAAAGAAAGTTCTTCTTCACACAGCGTGTAGTCAGCATGTGGAACTCCTTGCCAGAGGAGGCTGTGAAGGCTAGGAATATAACAGAGTTTAAAGAGAAGCTAGATAATTTCATGGAGGTTAGGTCCATAAAAGGCTATTAGCCAGGGGATAAAATGGTGTCCTTGGCCTCTGTTTGACAGAGGCTGGAGAGGGATGGCAGGAGACAAATCGCTTGATCATTGTCTTCGGTCCACCCCCTCTGGGGCACCTGGTGCTGGCCACTGTCGGCAGACAGGATACTGGGCTAGATGGACCTTTGGTCTGACCCAGTACGGCCGTTCTTATGTTCTTATGTAGTGATGCATGATGGGGGACTCTCAGGGGTAGTGCAATTATTGAGATCAAGGTTTGGGGTTGTGATGGAAGGGAAATGGACTGCCCTTTTCTAAACATCCCAGCATTCAGTAACGAAAGGGTGAAACCCAGAACAATGGGTCTCCAGGAAGTGTTGGCAAGGAGCCAGGAGAGCCAATGGAAAGAGATTGGGAGAAATTTGAAATGAAACAGGTTTGCCTGTTTCAGTCTCCTTTGTGTGTGAGCTCAGAGAGCAGCTGTGAGAAAAATGGACCGAGCAGGAATAAGGCATGGTTTTCCCAGCAATATCGATGTCTAAGAAAAGAAAACCTAAACTTTGTAACAACAAAGATATAAAACGGAAAAGTTTTCCATTAAAAGCATTTGTGGAAAAGAGCGTCTAGATTGGCACGGACGCTTTTCTGCAAAAGCACTTTTTGCGGAAAAGCGTCCATGCCAATCTAGACGCGGTTTTGCGCAAGAAAGCCCCGATCACCATTTTCGCGATCGGGACTCTTTTGCGCAAAACAATACTGCGTTGTCTACACTGGCCCTCTTGCGCAAAAGCATTTGCACAAGAGGGCTTTTGACCGAACAGAAGCAGCATAGTATTTCCGCAAGAACACTGACAATCTTACATGAGATCATCAGTGTTCTTGCGGAAATTCAAGCGGCCAGTGTAGACAGCTGGCAAATTTTTCCGGAAAAGCGGCTGATTTTCCGGAAAAACTGGCCAGTCTAGACACAGCCGGAATGTTTAGTTAGATGCAATCAGGGTTGGGGTTTTTTTCTGCATTTTCTTGATTTTGGGGACTTTTCTGTGCTTATTTGAGACCCCCTGTACACTGTAACTGAAACTGAATGTCGGAAGCAATTCTCTATGCTTTAATCTGTTTTCAGTTGCTCTGTAACACCTAGTAACCAAGTATGCTTTGCCGAATATATCTTTTTTTGTTTTGTTAATTAAATCACTTTTTAAAGGCTGTAATCTAATTCCTGTGTCCTAGAAGGTAGGAGGTTCCGTGTCCATGTGCCTGAAACTGAAGGTTGGCTTTTAAGAGATTATAATTTGTTTCCAACCTCTTTCCTAACACAGGATTAAATAGTTTGAGGTCCACCCCCAGGAAGAAGTTCCCAGTGTTTCTTCTGGCTTTCAAGGTAGTTTTTTTGGGGGGGTTGCATTTGGGTGGTAGCCGCATACCACCCAAGGGGAGTGGGGTGTCTGTGACCTTGGAGAGTATTTTTTTAAACAGAAGCCTTTAGTGGCAGGATATTTTAAAGTCTCTTGCAGGCCCCCACATTTTGCACTTCAAGTGCCAGAGTGGGGAACGAACTTGACGGGGGCGTGAAGAGATAATTAGCTAAACAAGAGTTCCCATGTGACCCTGGGATGATAACCAGGGTGATCTCAAGGAGAGAAACAGAAGTTACTTTACCTCAGTATTTGGCTCTGCTGCGACCGCTGCTGGAATCCTGCGTCCAGTTCTTCTGTGATGTTTACACCTCAAGAAGAATTAGTAAATGGTTAGAAAACCTGATAACATGATAGACTCAAAGAGCTCCATCTCTTTAGTTTAACCGAGATGGTTAAGGACTGACTTGATAACAGCCTGTACGTTCTTTCATGGGGAACCAACTGTTAATTGACTTAAACTTCTTCAATGTTTAAGATTTTTTTTGGACCATGGAGGGCTCTGGGACAGGGGTCTGAGAGGGTGCATGAGGGGAATGGGTATGGAGTGTTTATCTGGCACCCCACTCTCTGGGGCACACGTGGTTCTGTGCCCCACCCCCCGCCATGCCCGGACATGGCCCTCCTATCGCTAAGGGAACAGTGGGGGGAAAGCCTTTGGAGAAGTACTTTGCCGTGCTGTTGTTCCCCCAGCTGGAGAGGAAATGGAGTGACAGTTCACAGAGACACTTCCTCCTCCCCCTGCCAGGCTCTGAACCACAGGTGTTCCCAGATCAGGGGTACCTGGATTAGGGAGGTTCTGGTGTAATGGGCTTTTCAGCCTAGCAGATGGAGGTCTGAGAGGATGGAATACGAAGTTACATACATCAGTCGTGAGTAGAAATTAAGTGTATTTTTAATGGTAGGTGCAGTTTAGCAAAGGGCTCAGCAGTTTCCCCATCACTGAGAATTTTGAAATCAAGTGTGGATGTTTTTCGGAAAATGTCTGGTTGGGGAATGTTTTTGAGGACGTATGCAGGCCTGTGTTCTGCAGGAAGTCAGACCTGATGATCGCCATCATCCCTTCTGGCCTTTGAACATGTCCCCAGGAGGCAGCCAGAGTTGCTTTCATGCCAGCTCATGCCTGTATCTCTTCGTAGGGTCTAAAGTGGGTATATATCTGGCAGCTCAAATGGCTAAGAATGTAAGAACGGCCACACTGGGTCAGATCAAGGGTCCATCTAACCCAGTACCCTGTCTTCCAGCAGTGGTCAATGCCAGGTGCCCCAGAGGGAGTGAACAAAACGGGGAATCATCAAGTGATCCTGTCACCCATTTCCAGCCTCTGACAAACAGAGTCTAGGGATGCCACTCCTACCCATCCTGACTAATAGCCATTGATGGACCTACCCATCATGAATTTATCTGCTTCTGTTTTGAACCCTGTTAAAGTCTTGGTCTTTACAACACCCTCTGGCAAGGAGTTCCACAGGTTGACAATGTGTTGTGTGAAGAAAAACATCCTTTTGTTGGTTTTAAACCTGCTCCTTATTAACCTGCTACCTATTTAAGCCTGCATCGGGGAAGTACCACATTTCAATACCAGTTTGATCTTTCAGAAACCAGTGAAGAAACGGGTTGTGCTGTCCTGGGAGTTCTCCACTCACTGTGTGCTTCTTTCACCACCCCCAGGGCCAAAGTGACCAGCTCCTTTCCCATTTTATGAGGGAACAGCCACAGGGTTTTTCTGATGGGTTCCTTGGGGCCATTTCAGGAGGGTGGTATTTTAGGTAGCTCTGCCCTGTGGTGATGAGAACACCACGGTAAAAGAATCAAACGATGGCTATATCTGGATCTTTTGTTTGGGCGACCGTCCCTTCTCCATGCAGGTGCCAGGGGATCTAACCTGGGTTCCATAGAATATGACTATGACGGTTTACCAGATCAGCAGTCGAGGTCATCAGTGTACCGGCAGGATGCACTGGTGTGGCGTTCTGCTAGGTCTCCTGCTCCGTCTCTGACGATAACTCTTTGGCTGCGTGCGTGCGTGCCTGCCTGCATTTAATCCCGTTTTACTGTGTGGCCCATGCACAATTAGTGAAGGCAGCCGACTTTGAAAGAGCCCCTCAGACCACACAATTAAATAAGAACCGAAGGCGCCTGGTCAGGCTTATTGTTAAACCAAGTGTAGTAAGAGTTGTTAGCAGGGCCGGACTAAGGGGTGGGCTAGCCAGGCAGCTGCCTAGGACGCCAACCTACGGGGGGCGCCCAGCTCCCGGCAGGCTGCAGCGGCTGCCCGGGGCGGGCGCCGTGTTAACCCCCACAGCACCAGCCAGCAGCGCCCTTCCCCCCGCGGCCACAGGGCCCTTCACGGCCAGGCACAGCCCGCCCCGGGCAGCCCTGGGCTGCGCGCCATCGGCGGTGGCTGGGCCGACTGGGCAGCGCATGCGCCGTGCGTCCGACCACGCGCCCGGGGGGCAGGTGTGCATGCGTCGTGCGCCTGAAGGTGGGGCTGTGCGTCCTGGGGGTGGGCCCGCACATGCGCCATGCACCCAGAGGCGGGGCCGGCGCTGCGTACCTGAGGCCTGGGGCGACAAAATGGCTCGAGCCGGTCCTGGTTGTTAGTAAACAAACTTGCCACTGCACCACTGTTCATGTATGCCCCCAGACAATGAACTCAGATTAGTTAATAGCTTGAATTTTACAACAGGGCTTGGGAGGGAGGGAGTTTGCTGGCTGCTTTTGGGAGAGGTGCAGGGCCAGGTCAGGGGTGAGCCTGTCTTAATCCCACTGCACCACCACCCGGAATCCACCCGAGGTCAGCAGTGTCCAGCTGGAGCCTGCATCCTGCCCCAGTCATAAACCCCCACCTGTAACGCAAGCCCCTACCCTAGCCCTGAGCTCTCCCCCCAACTCAAACTCCCTTACAGAGCCTGAACCCCCTCCTGCACTCCAACCTCTGCCCCAGGCTCAGCTCAGAGCCCCCTCAAACTCCAAATCCCTTAGCCCAAGACCAGAGCTTGTACCCCAACCCTCTGCCCCAGGCTCATCTCAGAGCCCCCTCAAACTCCAAATCCTTTAGCCCAAGACCACAGCCTGTACCCCAACCCTCTGCCCCAGGCTCATCTCAGAGCCCCCTCAAACTCCAAATCCCTTAGCCCAAGACCACAGCCTGTACCCCAACCCTCTGCCCCAGGCTCAGCTCAGAGCCCCCTCAAACTCCAAATCCCTTAGCCCAAGACCACAGCCTGTACCCCAACCCTCTGCCCCAGGCTCATCTCAGAGCCCCCTCAAACTCCAAATCCCTTAGCCCAAGACCACAGCCTGTACCCCAACCCTCTGCCCCAGGCTCATCTCAGAGCCCCCTCAAACTCCAAATCCCTTAGCCCAAGACCACAGCCTGTACCCCAACCCTCTGCCCCAGGCTCAGCTCAGAGCCCCCTCAAACTCCAAATCCCTTAGCCCAAGACCACAGCCTGTACCCCAACCCTCTGCCCCAGGCTCAGCTCAGAGCCCCCTCAAACTCCAAATCTCTTAGCCCAAGACCAGAGCCTGCACCCCAACCCTCTGCCCCAGCCTGGTGAAAGGGAGGGAGGATGGGGAAGGGAGGGAGGACGGCGTGAGCAGGGGTGGGGCCTCGGAGAAGGGGCGGGAAGGAGGCGGCGCAATGGTATTTGGGTTTGAGGTAGGTCCTGGATTGCACTTACATTCAAAAAGGGATCTTGTGCTTAAGAAGGTTGGAGACCCCTGCCTTAGGGCCGGAGGGGGTGTGCTCACTGCCACATCAAGCGAATGACCCACGGTATTACCACAGCACGGCCACTGCCTGGGCAGGAGGCCCAGGGCCTGTAAGGAACAGACTGGTCTGCTTCCAGCCCAGAGACAGGTGCTTTTGATGTCCCTGTGACCACAGAGCTGGGTCCCTTCTCCTGAGCCTTTCCCCCTGTCAAGGCTGATTCCTCACTCTGGCACGATGAATGCAGAAGTGGGGGCCTGCAAAAGCAACCCCAAAACCTGATCTCTCCACACTTTGGTATAAACCTTCCCCCCCAAATCCTAAAAACCTAGATTATGGGGATAAAAAAAAGCTGCCACCATCAAGTGCTTTTGATCCCACAAGGACACTTGAAACCAACCCCAAGTCACCCCAAGCTCTTTTCCCCAAAGAGCTTGAAAAAGAAAGAGAAAATACAAAGTGCAGTCTGTGGCTGCTATCCACTAGTCAGAGGCCTGCAGATATCCACAGACAGATTTCCCAGGACACAAACTGAACCAATATTGGGTTAGTAAAAAAGAAAGAACTTTTATTGTCAAAACAATACCCCTGTTGCAAGCATAGCTGGATTGGCTAGATGGTAAGAGCCACCAATTAATAAACTCGTGGGGAATTTTCCCATGGGCTCAAAACTTAGTTACAAAAGGGAGGGAAACCCATTTCCAACAGCACAGACATCAGATCCAAAGTCCCACAACTGAAAACAATAAAACCTAACGGATTTATCTAAACTTAACCCTACTTACACATTATGAACAGTCTTTATCTTGGAGACAGACATGTCTTCAGTCTCCCTCAGTATCTAGAGCAAACTGGCTCAGAGACAAAGGAGGGAAAACCCCAAAATTCCTTTGTCTCAGTTTGAAATCCCTTTCTGCATTCCTATTGGATGACTGCTACCTGGCTAGGTACAGTGAACCCCTTAGTCCCCAGGCTGCTGGCCAGCCTTCATGACCATGACACCCCCCTTTTTCCTTCTTTCTCTTGTGGTTGCTGTTTGATACATTCTGTGGGGTTTGAGTTATTGCACTGATCTCTTCACAGGCTGCTCTTGGGCAGCTTTGTATCGTCTGCAAATTTTCCCACCTCGCTGATGACTCCTTTCTCCAAATCACGTATGACTATGTGGAATAGGATTGCTCCCGGTATGGACCCTGGGGAACACCACTGGCTACCTCTCTGCATTCTGAATACCAACCATATTTCCCACCCTTTTTTTCCTATTACTTAACCAGTTGTCACTCCATGAGGGGACGTTCCCTCCCACTCTATGGCAGCTTCCTTTATGTAAGAGCCTTTGGTGAGGGAACTTATTAAAGGTTTTCTGGAAATCTAAATACACCATCTCCACTGGACCCCCTTGTCCACATGCTTGTTGGTCCCCTCTAAGAATGCAACTATCTAAAAAGGTGTCACAAGGAGGAGGGAGAAAAATTGTTCTCCGTGGCCTCTGATGACAGGAAAAGAAACAGTGGGTTTAAATTGTAAGCAAGGGAGGTTTAGGTTGGTCATCAGGAAAAACTTCCTGCCTGTCAAGGTGGTTAAACACTGGAATAAATTGCCTACGGAAGTTGTGGGATCTCCATCACTGGAGATATTTAAGAGCATGTTGGACAGATATCTCTCAGCGATGATCTAGTCAGTGCTTGGTCCTGCCGTGAGGGCAGGGGACTGGACTCGATGACCTCTTGAGGTCCCTTCCAGTTCTTGTGTTCTATGATTTGATGATTCTAGTCAATCGGTCAGACATGATTCCCTTTACAGAAGCCATGCTGACTCTTCCCCCCAAAATAGGTTAGCCTATGTCGGAGAATTCTGTTCTTTGCGGCAGCTTCAACCCCTTTGCCTGAAGTTGGACCCACTGGCCTGTAACTGCCAGATCACCTCTGGAGCCCTTTTTTAAAATTAACATCGCATCAGCTGCCGTCCACTTAGTTGGTACAGAAGCTGAGTTAAAGGTTACAAACCACATTGAGTAATTCTGCAATATCATGTTTATCTCCTCTCTGTCTGTCCCTCCTGGGCCTTTATAGGGAATGAGGCCATACAGAGAGCTAGTCATGAGTCCTAGCTCCTTTTCCTAATCAATTATAATTATGAAATACACAGAGAAGCACAGAGCAGCGAATTCCTCCCTGACTCCGCACAGAGCCCAAGAGTTCTCTCTCCCTTGGGAAGGCCCCTTCAAATTAGCGTTTACGGCTAAAGCCGGATAAAGAGCACAGAAGCTCCGACAGGCTCCTCTCCAGCCTGTTTACACCTGATGCTGCTTCTCCTGTGGAGGCAGAGCAAACCCACCGGGACAGCACAGATCTGTGTTATAAATGGTTCGCACCCCTGTGTAGGCTCTCAGCACGAGATGCTGCTGCAGATGCTGGTGGGAGAGAGGAGCGGGACACGGCTACCTAAGGGAGATTCCCAGGGCAGACACTTTCCTCTCAGAATTCACAGGTGCCCATCTCTCGCTGAGGGGCTCCCCTGCTCAAACGACTCAGTGCAACGTGTGATTGGTGGAACTCAGAGTAAGTCCGTGGTGTTTCCTGCTCTGCACGGCCATGAAACATCCCAGGGCTCTTTCCCCCGGGGATGAGTTTGCTTCGGTATCGCTGGTCAAAATGTCTCTTTTTCCAGTGTGCCCTCACCCTTCCCAGCTCATTAGCCCTCCAGCCCTGTGGTGGCCACATTCCAGTGGCACACTGGTTCCTCCACGGTGACAGTCGGAAGCCAGCGGTGTGTGAATGCTCAGAGACCCTCACCTTCTACTCCTGCATTTCAGTACTCCTTTGGCTGTTCAGTAGGGGGAGGGCAAATCTTTCTTTTGTCTGCTGGAACAACATGGGAAAGACATATTTTCTCCTAGCTTTATTCGAGAAGTCAGCTCAATTGTTATGTCTGAAACTAGAAAGAAAGAAAGAATCAGTGAGAAGTAGGTACCCAGAACAGGAAATTTTATTTCAAAATGCTTAAAGTTCAGAAGATTTACAGCAGTCGGGGGACGGGAGGGGAGGGGCCTGAGGGAGCAATTACTTGACTTTAACCTCTGGAAGGCATGCAGGAGCTATGCCTCCTTTCTGTAACGTTTGTGCAATTTTTTACACTGCACTAGACTACTTGCCTGGTAGTTGACGAAAATTATTATGCCTAAAACTTTCAATTCACTCGGAAAATTAAGAACATAAGAATGGACATACTGGGTCAGACCAAAGGTCCATCCAGCCCAGTACCCTGTCTGCCAACAGTGGCCAATGCCAGGTGTCCCAGAGGGAGTGAACCGAACAGGTAATGATCAAGCGATCTCTCTCCTGCCATCCGTCTCCACCCTCTGACAAACAGAGGCTAGGGACACCGTTCCTGACCCATACTGGCTAATAGCCATTTATGGACTTAACCTCCATGAATCTATCTAGTTCTCTTTTAAACCCTGTTATAGTCCTAGCCTTCACAACATCCTCAGGCAAGGAGTTCCACAGATTGACTATGCGCTGTGTAAAGAAGAACTTCCTTTTATTTGTTTTAAACCTGCTGCCCATTAGTTTCATTTGGTGGCCCCTAGTTCTTATATTATGGGAACAAGTAAAGAACTTTTCCTTATTTACTTTCTCCACACCACTCATGATTTTATAGACCTCTATCATATCCTCCTTAGTCTCATCTTTTCCAAGCTGAAAAGTCCCAATCCCTTTAATCTCGCCTCATATGGGACCCATTCCAAACCCCTCATCATTTTAGTTGCCCTTCTCTGAACCTTTTCTAATGCCAGTATATATTTTTGAGATGAGGAGACCACTTCTGTATGCAGTATTCAAGGAGTGGGCCTACCATGGATTTATATAAGGACAATAAGATATTCTCCATCTTATTTTCTATCCCTTTTTATTGATTCCTAACATCCTGTTTGCTTTTTTGAGTGCTGCTGCACACTGCGTGGACGTCTTCAGAGAGCTATCCACTATGACTACAAGATCTCTTTCCTGATTAGTTGTAGCTAAATTAGCCCCCATCATATTACATGTATAGTTGGGGTTATTTTTCCCAATGTGCATTACTTTACATTTATCCACATTACATTTCATTTGCCATTTTGTTTCCCAAACACTCAGTTTGGTGAGATCTTTTTGAAGTTCTTCACAGTCTGCTTTGGTCTTAACTACCTTGAGCAGTTTAGTATTGTCTGCAAACTTTGCCACCTCACTGCTCACCCCTTTCTCTAGATCATTTATGAATAAGTTGAATAGGATTGGTCCCAGGACTGACCTTTGGGGGACACCACTAGTTACCCCTCTCCATTCTGAACATTTACCATTTATTCCTACCCTTTGTTTCCTGTCTTTTAACCAGTTCTCAGTCTATGAAAGGATCTTCCCTCTTATCCCATGACACCTTAATTTACGTAAGAGTGTTTGGTGAGGGACCTTGTCAAAGGCTCTCTGGAAATCTAAGTACACTATATCTACTGGATCCCCCTTGTCCACATGTTTGTTGACCCCTTCAAAGAACTCTACTAGATTAGTAAGACATGATTTCCCTTTACAGCAACCATGTTGACTTTTGCCCAACAAATTATGTTCTTCTATGTGTCTGACAATTTTATTCTTTACTATTGTTTCAACTAATTTGCCCGGTACTGACGTTAGACTTACCGGTCTGTAATTGCCGGGATCGCCTCTAGAGCCCTTTTTAAATATTGGAATTACATTAGCTATCTTCCAGTCCTTGGGTACAGAAGCTCATTTAAAGGATAGGTTACAAACCATAGTTAATAGTTCCGCAATTTCACATTTAAGTTCTTTCAGAACTCTTGGGTGAATGCTATCTGGTCCCAGTGACTTGTTACTATTAAGTTTATCAATTAATTCCAAAACCTCCTCTAATGACACTTCAATCTGTGACAAGTCCTCAGATTTGTCACCTACAAAGAATGGTGCAGGTTTGGAAATCTCCCTAACATCCTCAGCCGTGAAGACTGAAGCAAAGAATTCATTTAGTTTCTCCACAATGACTTTATCGTTTTTAAGTGCTCCTTTTGTATCTCGATCGTCCAGGGGCCCCACTGGTTGTTTAGGAGGCTTCCTGCTTCTGATGTACTTAAAAAACATTTTGTTATTACCTTTTGAGTTTTTGGCTAGCTGTTCTTCAAACTCCTTTTTGGCTTTTCTTATTACATTTTTACGCTTAATTTGGCAGTGTTTATGCTCCTTTCTATTTACCTCACTAGGATTTGACTTCCACTTTTTTAAAGATGCCTTTTTATCTCTCACTGCTTCTTTTACATGGTTGTTTAGCCATGGTGGTTCATTCTTCTACTATTTTTTTTTCATTTGGGGTATACATTTAATTTGGGGTATACATTTGGGATATACATTTAAACAGACACCCAGTATGGGTTTATTCAATCCAAATGTGTAATGCTGGGCAAACATAGAAGTGAAAGAAGAAGAGGTTTTCTAACTGAAGTTGCCAGACAGCCTTCACAAAGGTTGGTGCCACCAGTGTCACCGACACTGACAAATCCATTTGTGAGTCCCATACAGCAAAACCCGTTGCTTCCAGAATGCCAGTGGCCAGGAGTTCCACAGGTCAAATGTGGATTATATAAACCACCTTCTGATATCAGTTGTATATGTTCTGACTTCCAGTGTTATTGACAGTCCCCTTGCTCATGTGTAGTGAATATGAATGCCTGATCTACTTTCTGTATAGGTAGATTCATAAGGAGCAGGATCAGAGGGCACCATTAGATCATCCAGTCTGGCTTCCTGTTTAACACAGGCCGGGAACATTTACTCAGGGATCAGCTCTTTCAGGCTCAGCATCCCTTTGGGAGTTCACCAAGACCCCTACGTCCTTTTCAGGGTCCCCGTGTTCCATTTTCCAGTGCCCTAGTATGTGCTACCGGCCTGCAGTCCCTCTTTGGAGAGCATCACTTTGCATTTGGCTGCATTGATACATTTTGTTTTCATTGCCCCAACCCACCAAATTCTCCAGATCAATTAGTTTGCCTGCCCTGGCCTCTTCCTGATCTTCGGGCATCTGCGGTTATTTGCTATTTGCTTCCAGCCAATTGATGAAAATATTGAATAATACTGTGCCTAGAAGTGATCTTGGACAAACCCCACTAGAATCTGGCCTGGTTTTTGACAATGGCCTACTGCCAATGGCTTTCTGAGATGTGCCAGTCAGCCAGGTATAGTCAGTTTTACACATGATCTTCTGATATTGTCCGGTGGCTTTTTAATCTGAATGTTTTCTCCTACTAAATCCAATTCTTCAGAGAAATTGACGTCTATTGCAGCTGTGCAGTTCCCTTGATCAGTAAAACATGGACTGAAATTCAAGGATGAAACTGGGTTTATTTGGCAAGACCTGTTTTCCATTGTTGACTGGTATTTATCTTATTCCAGGGGCCAGCTTTTCCACTTTTTCCACATACAACTTTTAACACAGAGCTGTCCTGTATTTGCCTTTTTTTGGTTTGGTTTGGTTTGGCTCTGTTGGTGCCTAATAGTTTTCTTCTGGTTCCAAATCGGATGCATGGTCAATCAGTCAGTTCGTAACTCTGGAGTTCACGATTCTATGATTCTATTGCAGATGCTACTTAACACCATACTTAATGGCTAATAAATTGGAAAGTGTTTCAGCATCTCATGTGCCAAGGTTCCCTCATAGCCGCTTCTTTCCAAATGCAGCACAGATCTATTTCCTGAACACATCTCCCTTTTCTGCAGTATTAACAGGTTTCCTTTCCCCCTCTATGAATTGGCTGACAACCATTTTATATTTTTGATAAAAATTTACTTAATAGCCTCTGAATTTAGATCCATAGTCCTGCCAATCCTGGATTTTCCCTGATGTTTTTAACATCCCATATCAATATTCATACTCTCCAGTGTGTATTATTTGCTGTCTCTTTTTCTCTTTTTCCCCATATGTTTGATATTATATTTCACCTTAACTGCTATTTCCCTTTTGCCACTGAATCAGGGTTTTTTGTTTATTTGTTTGTTTGTTGTCCAAAGTTGTCCAGATTTTTGACTGTGGAACTGCGGTGTTTTAATTTTCTCTTCTTAAAGAACTTAGATAGTTTCTCTCCGAAATTTCCTACTAATCAGTTTTGCTGATTCATTCCCTTAGCTTTGGGGAATTAGCCTTTTGAAGCACCATGTATCTATGGACATTACTAGTTGGGAACTATTCTCTGTCCATTTGAATGGGATTAGTTCCATTCATTATTTTACTCAATTGCCCCCTTCTTTGTATCATCTCTTAACTAAACCGTCCCACATATGGCAGCATCCCCCATCTCATTGCCTGTCTCGGAAATCCCTCATTCTACCTGCTATATCCTTTAGAGCAGTGTTTCCCAATTTTATTTGGCCACGGAACCCTTTTAAACTCGAAAAAATTTTTGAGGAATCCTTAATAACAGTCTTATATATGGAGCTGAAAAAAGTAGACCACAAATAAGTAAGGATAATAATAAACAAATGCTAAACAGGGTCATGAGATCAACACTTAGTTTAATTGCACATATTTAAAAACAAAAATCACATTTAATGTGTACAAAAAAATTTAAATAATAAAATGTTATTGTAGTGGAATTTTCTCGTGGAACCCTTATTTTCACTTCGAGGAACACCATTTGAGAAACACTGCTTTAGAGATACAAGGGACACGTCTGCACTATATGGAAGACTGATGCTGCCGCGATCAATTTTCTGGGGTTCGATTTAGCAGGTCTAGGATAGACATGCTAAATTACACTCAGAGGGTGCCCTGCTCAGTGCTGGTTTCCTGATTTTCAAGAGGAGATGCTGTACGGATGGTGTGGAAATGTGATGTAAGATGCATCAACTCCAGGTACGTAATTTAGGTAGCTGGAGTTGCATATCTTACTTTGAACTTGCTCTGTTGTATAGACCTGGCCTGGGTGACTAAAACAGAGCACACATCCAGAACGGGCTCATTTCCATTCCTTTCATTAGGTATCAACACGTTGTTCTTGAGCCAGTTGTTTCCATGATGCATCTCTGAGACATCCAGATCTGTGTTCTAGCTGGGATGGTTCGCCCTGGGCACATGTCTTGGCAAAGGTTCTTTGGGTATATTTTAATTCTCAGATGTCCTCGTGTTGCCTGCTATTCCTGGAGCACCATCAAATATGGAATTGGCTCTAGTCGGCTCAGTTGTGCACAATTCATTCCTCCAAATAAGGAAAATATCCTTTTTCAGTGTGGGTATGTCTACACTACAAAGTTAATTCGAAATAACAGCAGTTATTTCAAATTAACTTTAATAGCGTCTACACAGGCAAACCGCTATTTCGAAATAAATTCGAAATAGTGGAGCCCTTATTTTGAATTTGGTAAACCTCATTCTATGAGGAGTAACACCAAATTTGAAATAGCTATTTCGAATTAAGTGCTGTGTAGGGGCTGGAGAAGGCGGGCGCCTTCCTGGTCCAGGGTGGAGATCATGGACCTTATTCAGGTTTGGGGGGGATGCCCCCCAATGTCCACGATCTCCGCACTAGACAGAGGAATGTGGCCGTCTATGGCAGGATAGCTTCCAGCCTGGCCACCAAAGGCCACATGCGAACCCAGGAGCAGGTTAGCATGAAAGTCAAGTTGGTCTGGCGAGACCCCCAACCCTGAGTCCTGAGCTTCCCCTTCCCCTTCTTCCCCTTGCTTCCCCCTTCCAGCTCCCTCCTCCCAGGTTTCCCTCCTCTTCCACCCTCTCTCTTCCCCTCTCCCACCTCCTTTTCCCAGTCTCCCCAGAGGTTCATCCCCCCCCCCTCCAGTTTTGTTCAATAAACCCAGTTTCTATTTTTGAACATACGTGTCTTTTATTTGACATCAGGAAGGTGGGCTAGGGAGGGGTAAGTGGAAGGACATGAGGGAGGAATGGGGCACGAGCCCCCAGTGGGGAGGACCGGGGAGGCTCCGAGGGCTCCTCAGGGCGGACACTCTCCCTCAGGGCCTCCTGGATCCTGACAGGCCCCCGTTGGACCCCCCGGATGGCAGCCTGCAGCAGGTGCAGCCGGGCTGATGGCAACGACCCCATGAGATGCACCGGTGTGCCAAGGGGCAGCACTGGCTCCATGTGGCCGAGTGCTGTGGTATCCCGAGTGCAGGCACTCAGGGCACTCCAAGACAGGACTGCTTTGCTGTCCCTCATCGAGGTAGACAAGCAAGCGGGGAACCTTGAGAACTGTCTGTCCGGGGTGGGGGTAGGGTCCCTTTAAGCACGGCGCTCAGTTAGCCTCAGGCAGCAGCCCCACACACTAAGTCCTAACCTGATGCCCTGCCGGCACTGGTTCCAGCCAGCCTTAACTTCGGTTCAGGGTCCACTCAGTGTGGACGTGCTATTTCGAAATAGCAAAATGCTATTTCAAAATAGTTTTTGTGTCTAGATGCATTATTTCGAATTAGCTTAATTCGAATTAACTATTTCGAATTAAGTTAATTTGAAATAGCACTATAGTGTAGACATACCCTGTGTGAAGAGCGACCAGTCTTCTTCACCCATGAGAACAACCTCCAGTAGTGCGTGTAGCGTCCCATATTAACACTCTCTCTCCATCTAGGAATTGGTACTGCGACCGTCACCCTGAAACTGGGCACATACAAGAAGTCAGGGGAGCATACGGTTCATGCGGAAGACACTACTCTGCTTCAGATTTGGACTCCCTTCTTCCCTACTCCATGTCCGATTCCAACACCACCCACTTCACCAACCCCTCCACCTTCATCCTGATGGGCATTCCTGGCCTGGAAGGGGCCTATGTCTGGATCTCCATCCCCTTCTGCGCCATCTATGCCATAACCCTTTTGGGGAATGTTGCCATTATGTTCATTGTGAAGATGGATCGGAGCCTCCATGGGCCCATGTACTATTTCCTCTGCATGCTGGCCCTCACTGACATTATGCTCTCCACCTCCATCCTGCCCAAAATGCTGGCAATCTTCTGGTTCAATTCCAGGGAGATCAATTTCCATACCTGCCTTATCCAGATGTTTTTCTTTAGGTGCTCTTCAGCGATAGAGTCTGGGATCTTTGTGGCCATGGCATTCGATCGCTACGTGGCCATTTGCCATCCCCTGAGACATTCCACCATCCTGACAAACCAGGTGGTGGCCAAGATCGGCCTGGCCGTGGTGCTGCGTGGCGGTATACTCATAATGCCCTATTCTTTAATGGCAGGGAGGTGGCCATATTGCAGAACCAACATCATCCTCCAACCATACTGTAGGCACGTATCCTTGGTGAACCTGGCCTGCGCTGACACTCGTTTCAGTAATTACTACGGCCTCTTTGTGCAAATCGGTGTGATGGGTCTGGATGTGATTTTTATTGCCGTGTCCTACATCCAGATCCTCAGGGCCGTCTTCAGCCTCCCCACCAAGGAAGCCCGGCACAAGACTTTTGGGACCTGCATCTCCCACCTCTGTGCCATGTTAGCCTTTTATATCCCCGATGTCTTCTCCTCCCTTATGTCCCGATTTGGCCAGATTGTGCCCCTTCATGTCCACATTCTCGTTTCTAACGTATGCCTCCTGGTGCCCCTCATGCTGAACCCCGTCATCTACGGGGCCACAATCAAACAGATCTGGGGCAGGGTACTCCAATTCTTTACACATAAAGGGGCCTAAGGTATTCTCTTGGGGCTCTGGCTCTCAGACTGAGCTCCATCGAGAGCTGGCTGGTGAAATGGGGCTAGGCCTTCTTCTCTGAATCGTGGACTGTGCACTCAAAAAGAGATCAAACCCTTTCTCGGCCAGACTGTCCTGTGTTGTCATGAGTAACTGGGGAATAGGTGGACGTCAAACTCCTTCACTCATAGGTTTTCCCGATTTCTAGTTGCTGATAAGTGGAGCCCTTCAGTCCTGATCCCGGCCCCGCCTGTTCCCCTGAGGCTCTTCTGCCTTCTCCGTCTCTTCCCCCAAGTTCCCACCTGTGTTCCACCTCTTCTCCCCAGAGCCCAAACCAGTGGTTTTTCTTTCCTCCCCAACACCAACCACTTGCTAGCCACGGTGACCTCCTTCCCCGCCCTGCTGGGTGCCATGTAACTCTACAGCCCAAATATTAGCCGGCAGGGAGGACGCAGCACCAGGGTCGACAGGCCAGTCAGGAGTAGAGTGGGAAGCCGTATAAAAGCAGCGGAGGGTTGGTGGCAGGTCAGTGAGGCAGATGGGGGAGGCTGAGTATCACAGAGCTGGTGGGCCCGAAAGCTCAGGTAGAAAGCACTGAAGGAAGAAACTCTTGTATGGCTTTGGTTCTGTAGCTTTCCACTGCGTTTGGCTCTTCATGCTTGGGGGCCTGGTGCCGGCAGGGTCCCGGTCCTCGGGGACAGGGCGAGGGATGAGCGTAGAAGGAAGGGGGACAGCCATGAAGAGAGGCAGAAGGATAAGACCCAGTGTCAGATAGGAAGGCGGGCGGCTGGGCTGAGGTGAGGGGGGCTTCAGTAGCTCACCGGGAGGGAGAGAAATGGCAAACCTTCCATTAGCCAGCTATGTACACGGGTCCATGGCTCCCATTCCACATCCACAGGACGCCCATTGCCAAGGGGCCGATGCCCAAAGGGGAAGCTTCATCTGACATACCCTCGTGGAGGGTGTTTCTGGTCTCTACATCTAGAAGTTCTTTGGCTCTGCTGGTAGTCAGCGTTATCCCCGTGCCGTTGGTGGACGGAACCACTCAGGGGTCCAATGATTTACTCAAGGCCACACAACGAGGCAGCCGTAGAGCTCAGAATAAGAACAGTCAGTCCCAACACCCCTCCCCGCAGCACCATTCCTCTGGCCTTGAACTGACAATACTCCAAAAAGCAAACCGAATGTTGGGACTGATGAAGAAAGGGACGGAGAATAAGGCAGAAAATGCCACATTGCCTCTACACGAATCCATGGTATGCCCACATCTTGAATACTGCGTGTGGATGTGGTCACAAAAAAGTTATATTGGCATTGGAAAAGGTTCAGAAAAAGTAACAAAAGTGATTAAGAGTCTGGGAACGGCTGCTGTATGAGGAGAGATTCATTAGACTGGGACTTTTCAACATAGAAAAGGGACAACAAAGGAGGGATGTGATAGAAATCTATACGGTCGTGACTGATGTGGAGAAAGTAAAGGAGTAAAAAGGTTTACACCTTCCCATAACACAAGTACAAGGTGTCATCAAATGAAATCAAAAGGCAGCCCATTAAAAAAAGAAGTATTTCTTCACGCAAAGCACAGTAAACCTGTGGAAAGACTCGTCAGAGGATGCTGTGAAAACCAAGTCTCCAACAGGGTTGAAAAAGTGCTTGATAAGTTCATAGAAGATGGGTCCATCATTGGCTGTTAACCAAGATGGGCAGGGATGGTGTCCCTATCTTCTGTTTGTCAGAAGCTGTGAATGGGTGACAGGGGATGGATCCCTGTTCTGTTCATTCCCCCTGGGGCTTCTGGCATTAGCTACTGTTGAAAGACAGGATGCTTGGCTAAATGGAGCTTTGGTCTAATACAGCATGGTCATTCTTATGCCCTTCTGTTTTTATCTTCTTACTGCTCCTCTGGGTTGTATTCCATGCAGTGGGGTTATTATTGTACTGGGATCAGTGGAGGTGCAGTCCTGCCTAAAAAGGAGGAATGCAATAAACAAATAACTACAGCCACAAAAACAGGTTTCCACACGTCTCTGTTCTCAGCCTTGTCTCACTGGTTTACCAGGGAACAACACACCGGAATTCTATACTGCACATCCAGGCCAACAGTGAGCAATGGGGAACCAAAGCAGTACAGCGTGTGCCTCTACAGGCCTAGTAAAGCACTTTCAGTTTGAGCTAGAAATACTAGGTAAATATCTCCAGTGAATATCTAGGGAGACCGTGGGCCGGGGAGAGGAAGTGACTTCTCCAAGGTCACCCAGTATGCTCATAGCTGATCTGGGATTCTTCACCCCCAGCTCACTAGATTCTGCTTCCCCTTTGTCACCAGTTACATGAAATTCCTGGGAGAGAGGTTGTTCATTTGCACTGCTCGGGGTCCCTTCTGGGGCACCAAATTTTTTTCGGAAAAGCAGACAAGTTCCTAGGACACAGCAGAGCTTTTCCGGGATACCAGAAAAGCTCTGTAGTCTAAACGTACCCCGGGTGGGGAGATGCAACGGGAGCAGAGGAGAACCCAGCGGTGGGTCAGGACAGAGTGCCTGTGTCAATGGGGAGCCAGGGCTGAGCTAGAATGGGGAGCGGCAGGTTCGGAGCCAGCATGGTGGATACCGGCTGTGACCCAAGGAACACGGCAGAGGAGCACAATGAGGAGATCGGGAGAGCTGGCTGGGGCCGTGGGGAGAGGGCCCACCACTGGGAGACACCACCAGACAAGAGGGCTTTGACGATTGTATTCAGAAATGGGGGCCATGCCTCGGATGGGAGGACAGAGCCTGGGGAAAAGGGTCCCCTTAGAGCAGTGGTCACCAGGCAGTAGATCTTGGAGCCTCTGGCAGCTGATCCAGACTGGTTTGGCCAAGAGGCTATCAAATGCTGGCACTTCATCTGCCCCTCCCCCCACTGCTTTGTACCTCCTGCCCTGTGCCTTGGAGCTGTCCCCCATGCCCCCCACCCTCCTTGCTGGGCAGGGCAGGGAAGGGAGAGGAGGGGGGAGCTGATGTCAGGGCGCCTCCTCTTCCACCCTGTAGTCTATCTCCACAAAAGGGAGGGGGACACAACAGGGCTTGGGAGGGCGTTTGCTGGCTGCTTTTGGGAGAGGTGCAGGGCCAGGTCAGGGGTGAGCCTGCCTTAGCCCCACTGCACCACCACCCGGAATCCACCCGAGGTCAGCAGTGTCCAGCTGGAGCCTGCATCCTGCCCCAGTCATAACCCCTCACTTGCAACCCAAGCCCCTACCCTAGCCCTGAGCCCCCCCCCCACTCAAACTCCCTTACAGACCCTGAACCCCCTCCTGCACCCCAGCCTCTGTCCCAGGCTCAGCTCAGAGCCCCTCCCACACGGCAAATCCCTTGCCCAAGGCCAGAGCCTGCACGCCAACCCTCTGCCCCACCTATTGCAAGGGAGGAAGGATGGGGGAGGGAGGGAGGATGGCGTGAGCAGGGGCCGGGCCTCGGAGAACGGGGACGAAGCAGGCGGCGCAAGGGTATCTGGGTGTGAGGTAGCTCCTGGATTGCATTTAATTCAAACAGGGATCTTGTGCTTAAGAATATTGCAGACCCCTGCCTTACACCTGTGCAGGTGTGCTCACTGCCACATCAACTGACTGACCCGCAGTATTACCATAGCACGACCACCGCCTTGGCAGGAGACCCAGGGCATGTGAGGAACAGACTGGTCTCCCTCCACCCCAGAGGCAGGTGCTTGTGATGTCCCTGTGACCACAGAGCGGGGTCCCTTCTTTCCTTGAGCCTTTCCCACTTTTTCCTTCTTTCCCTTACAGATAAGAACATAAGAACGGCCATACTGGGTCAGGCCAAAAGTCCATCCAGCCCAGTACCCTGTCTGC
Organism: Rafetus swinhoei; assembly: GCA_019425775.1. NCBI lineage: Eukaryota > Metazoa > Chordata > Testudines > Trionychidae > Rafetus > Rafetus swinhoei. The sequence goes on along the minus strand of CM033437.1, from coordinate 8,970,878 downwards.
CGACAGTGGCCAATGCCAGGTGTCCCCGAGGAAGTGAATCGAACAGATAATGCTCAAGCGATCTCTCTCCTGCCATCCATCTCCATCCTCTGACAAACAGCGGCTAGGGACACCATTCCTTACCCATACTGGCTAATAGGCATCTATGTACGTAACCTCCATGATTTTATCTAGTTCTCTTTTAAACCCTGTTATAGTCCTAGCCTTCACAGCCTCCTCAGGCAAGGAGTTCCACAGATTGACAATGAGCTGTGTGAAGAAGAACTTCCTTTTATTTGTTTTAAACCTGTTACCCATTAGTTTCATTTGGTGGCCCCTAGTTCTTATATTATGGGAAAAAGTAAAGAACTTTTCCTTATTTACTTTCTCCACACCACTCATGATTTTATAGACCTCTATCATATCCCCCCTTAGTCTCCACTTTTCCAAGGTGAAAAGTCCCAGTCTCTTTAATTTCTCCTCATATGGGACCCGTTCCAAACCCCTCATCATTTTAGTTGCCCTTCTCTGAACCTTTTCTTATGCAAGTATATCTTTTATGAAATGAGGAGACCACATCTGTACGCATTATTCCAGATGTGGGCGTACCATGGATTTATATAAGGACAATAAGATATTCTCCGTCTTATTCTCTATCCCTTTTTTAATGATTCCTAACATCCTGTTTGCTTTTTTGAGTGCCACTGCAAACTGCGTGGACGTCTTCAGAGAACTATCCACGATGACTCCAAGATCTCTTTCCTGATTAGTTGTAGCTAAATTAGCCCCCATCATATTATATGTATAGTCAGGGTTATTTTTTCCAATGTGCATTATTTTACATTTATCCACATTAAATTTCATTTGCCATTTTGTTGCCCAGTCACTCAGTTTGGTGAGATCTTTTTGAAGTTCTTCACAGTCTGCTTTGGTCTTAACTACCTTGAGCAGTTTAGTATTGTCTGCAAACTTTGCCACCTCACTGCTCACCCCTTTCTCCAGATCATTTAAGAATAAGTTGAACAGGATTAACCCTTGGAGAACACCACTAGCTACTCCTCTCCGTTCTGAACATTTACCATTTATTCTGACCCTTTGTTTCCTGTCTTTTAACCAGTTCTCAGTCCATGAAAGGATCTTCCCTCTTATCCCATGACAGCTTAATTTACGTAAGAGCCTTTGGTGAGGGAGCTTGTCAAAGGCTTTCTGGAAATCCAAGTACACTGTATCTACTGGATCACCCTTGTCCACATGTTTGTTGACCCCTTCAAAGAACTCTACTAGATTAGTAAGACATGATTTCCCTTTACAGAAACCATGTTGACTTTTGCTCAACAAATTATGTTCTTCTATGTGTCTGACAATTTTATTCTTTACTATTGTTTCGACTAATTTGCCCGGTACTGACATTAGACTTACCGGTCTGTAATTGCTGGAATCGCCTCTAGAGCCCTTTTTAAATATTGGCGTTACATTAGCTATCTTCCAGTCATGGGGTACGGAACCTAAAGGATAGGTTACAAACCATAGTTAATAGTTTCTCAATTTCACATTTGAGTTCTTTCAGAACTCTTGGGTGAATGCCATCTGGTCCCGGTGACTTGTTACTGTTAAGTTTATCAAGTAATTCCAAAACCTCCTCTAATGAGACTTCAATCTGTGACAAGTCCTCAGATTTGTCACCTACAAAGGACGGATCAGGTTTGGGAATCTCCCTAACATCCTCAGCCGTGAAGACTGAAGGAAAGAATTCATTTAGTTTCTCCACAATGACTTTAGTGTCTTTAAGTACTCCTTTTGTATCTCAGTTGTCCAGGGGCCCCACTGGTTGTTTAGCAGGCTTCCTGCTTCTGACTGTTCTCCTTGGCCTCTGATGACAGGAAAAGAAACAATGGGCTTAAACTGCAGCAAGAGAGGTTAAGCTGGAAATCAGGAAAAACTTCCTAACTGTGAGGGTGGTTAAACACTGGAATAAATTATCTAAGGGGTTATGGAATCTCCATCACTGGAGATATTTAAGAGCAGGTTGGATAGACATCTATCAGGGATGATCTAGTCAGTACTTGGTCCTGCCGTGAGGGCAGGGGACTGGACTCAATGACCTCTTGAGGTCCCTTCCAGTTCTTGTATTATACGATTCGATGATTCTAGTCAATTGGTCAGACAGGATTTCCCTCTACAGAAACCATGCTGACTCCTCCCCACAAAATAGGTTAATCTGTGTCGGACAATTCTTTTCTTTGCAGCAGTTTCAACTGCTTTGCCTAAAGTTGGACCCACCGGCCTGTAGCTGCCAGATCACCTCTGGAGCCCTTTTTTAAAATTAACATCGCATCAGCTGCCGGCCGCTCATTTGGTTCAGCAGCTGAGTTAAAGGTTACAAACCACATTGAGTAATTCTGCAATGTCACGTTTGTGTCCTCTCTGTCTATCCCTCCTGGGCCTTTATAGGGAATGAGGCCATACAAAGAGCTAGTCATGAGTCCTAGCTCTTTTTCCTAATCAATTATAATTATGAAATACACACAGAAGCACAGAGCAGCAAATTCCTCCCTGACTCTGCACAGAGCCCGAGTTCTCTCTCCCTTGGGAAGGCCCCTTCAAATTAGCGTTTACGGCTAAAGCCGGATAAAGAGCACAGAAGCTCCGACAGGCTCCTCTCCAGCCGGTTTACACCTGATGCTGCTTCTCCTGTGGAGGCAGAGCAAACCCACCGGGACAGCACAGAGCTGTGTTATAAATGGTTTGCACCCCTGTGTGTAGGCTCTCAGCACGAGATGCTGCTGCAGATGCTGGTGTGAGAGAGGAACGGGACACGGATGTCTGAGGGAGATTCCCAGGGCAGACACTTTCCTCTCAGAATTCACAGGTACCCATCTCTCGCTGAGGGGCTCCCCTGCTCGAACGACTCAGTGCAACGTGGGATTGGTGGGACACAGTGTAAGTCCGTGGGGTTTCCTGCTCTGCACAGCCATGAAACATCCCAGGGCTCTTTCCCCCGGGGATGAGTTTGCTTCGGTATCGCTGGCCAAAATGTCTCTTTTTCCTGTGGGCCCCCCTCCCACTCCAGCTCATTAGCCCTCCAGCCCTGTGGTGGCCACTTTCCAGCGGCACATTGACTCCTCCAGGATGATAGTCGGTAGGAGATATAAAATACTAGGCCCAATTCTGAGGCCCTGGCCCATCATTTGCTGAGGCCACACACCCTTTGCGGTGACAAGTGGGTAAATACCAGAGAAGCCAGCAGTGTGTGAATGCTCAGAGACTCTCAACTTCTCCGCCTCTATTTCAGCACTCCTCTGACTGTTAACTTTGGTGGGAGTGGGAGGGTATATATTTCTTTTGTCTGCTGGAACAATATGGCTAAGACATATTTCTCCTAACTTTATTCAAGAAGTCAGCTTAATAGTTATGTCTGAAACAAGAAAGAAAGAAAGAAAGAACTTGACATTTTATTTCAAAACTCTTAAAGTTCAGAAAATTTACAGCTGTTGCGGCAGGAGTCGGAGGGGTGGCGTGGAGCTGTTACTTGACTTTAACCTCTGGAAGCAATGGAGGAGCTCTTACTCTTTGCTGGAACATTTTAAGATTTTTCACACTGCACTAGACTACTTGCCTAATAGTTGCCTCAAATTAGTATACCTAAAACTTTCATTTCAGAAACAGACACTTAGTAGGGGATTTTGCAATCCAAATGTTTAATGTTGGGCAAACATAGAAGGGAATGAAAAAGAGGTTTTCTAACTGAAGTTGCCAGACAGCCTTCACTAAAGTTGGTGCCACCACTGTCACCAACACTGGAAAATCCATTTGTGAGTCGTGTACAGCAACACCCATTGCTTCCAGAATGCCAGTAGCCAGGAGTTCCACAGGTCAAAGATGAATTATATAAACCATTTTCTCTTATTGGTTTTATATGTTCTGACTTCCAGTGTTATTGACTGTCCCCTTGCTCATGTGTAGTGAATATAAATGCCCGATCTACTTTCTGAATGGGTAGATTTATACAGTGCAGGGTTAGAAGGCACCATTGGATCATCCAGTCTGGCTTCCTGTTTAACACAGGCCAGGAACATTTACTCAGGGATCAGCTCTTTCAGGCTCAGCATCCCTTTGGGAGCTCACTCTGCGTTGGTTGTCCACCGTGACCCCTACGTCCTTTTCAAGGTCCCCGTGTTCCATTCTCCAGTGCCCTAGTATTTGCTACAGGCCTGCAGCCCCTCTTCGGAGAGCATCACTTTGTTTTCATTGCCCCAGCTCACCAAATTCTCCAGATCAATTGGTGTGCCTGCCCTGGCCTCTGCCTTGTAACCACCCAGCTGATCTTCGGGGCATCTTCAGTGAGTTGCTATTTGCTTCCAGCCAGTTGATAAAAATATTGAATAGTATTCAGCCGAGAAGTGATCCTGGCCAAACCCCACTAGAATCTGGACTAGTTACTGACAACAACCTACTGCCAATGGCTTTCTGAGATCTGCAAGATAGCCAGGTTTAATCAGTTTCACATGTGATCTCCTGATATTGTCCAGTGGCTTTTTAATCTGAATGTTTTCCCCTACTAAATCCAGTTGTTCAGAGAAATTGACGTCTATTGCAGCAGCGCAGTTCCCTTGATCAATCAAACATGTACTGAAATTAAAGGCTGAAACTGGGTTTATATGGCAAGAAGTGTTTTCTATAATCCCTGTTGTTGACAGGTGTAATTTATCTTCTTCCCAGTACCAGCTTTTCCACTTTTTTCACATACAATTTTTAACACAGAGCTGTCCTGTATTTGCTTTGTTTGTTTGTTTGTTTGGGTTGTGTTGGTTTGGCTCTGTTGGTGCCTAATAGTTTCCTTCTGGTTCCAAATCGGATGCATGGTCGATCAGTCAGTTTGTAACTCTGTAGTTCATGATTCTTTGGTTTTATTGCAGATGCTGCTTAACACCCTCCTTAACTGCTAATGAATTGGAAAGTGTTTCAACAATTCATGTGCCCAGGGTTCCTCATAACCGCTTCTTTCTAAATGCAGCACAGATCTATTTCTTGAACACATCTCCCTTTTCTGCAGTATTAATAGGTTTCCTTTTCCCCCTCGAGGAATTGCCTGACTACTATTTTATATTGTTGGTAAAAATGTACTTAATAGCCTCTGAATTTAGAGGTATAGCCCTGCCAATCCTGTATTTTCCCTGATATTTTTAATATCCCATATCAATATTCACACCCTCCAGTGTGTATTATTTCTTGTCTCTTTTTCCCCATATATTTGATATTGTATTTCACCTTAATTACTATTTCACTTTTGCCACTGAATCAGGGTTATTTGTTTGTTTGTTTATTGTCCAAAGTTGTCTACTTTTTTGGTTATGAAACTTTGATGTTTTAGTTTTCTCTTCATAAAGAATTCAGACGGTTTCTCTCCAAAATTTCCTACTAATCAGTTTTGCTGAGTCATTCCCTTAGCTTTGGGGAATTAGCCTTTTGAAGAACCATGTATCTATGGAAGTAGGTCTACGTCTCCACTACAGGGTTTTTGCATAAAAACCACCATTTTTGCACAAAAACCTCACACCTCAAGTTTACTTTTGCACAAGGAAATTGACAGTAAAACAGCAGAACAGAGGGCTTTTTGCCGTGTAGGTTAACCTTCTATGAGGCATAACTCCTTTTTACGTTACAGCTGTTACACAAAAAGGTAAGTGTGGACGCTCCACAGTGGTTTCTTGCACAAATACAGCCTATCCGAAAAAAGCACAGGTGCTCTGATGGCCATTCCATGGATGGCAATCGGAGCTTTCTTGCGCAAGAGCAACCATGCAGTGTGGACACTCTCTTGCGCAAAAGCGCATCGCAGAAGCGATGAGCTTTGAGGTATAGATGCACACTTGGGCAAGACGTTTTTGCACAAACACTCTTGCACATAAGGGTTCTTGAGCAAGAAGCCTGTAGTGTAGACGTAGCCTAGTAATTGGGAGCTATTCTGTGTCCATTTGAATGGGATTAGTTCCATTCATTATTTTACTCAATGGCAGCCTTCTTTGTATCTTTTCTGAACAAAACAGTGTTCCATATTAACACTCTCTCTCCATCTAGGCATTGGTATTGCTACCGTCGCCCCAGAGACTGGGCACATACAAGAAGTCAGGGGAGCATACGGTACATGCGGAAGACACTGCTCTGCTTCAGATTTCGACTCCCTTCTTCCCTTCACATGTCAAATTCCAACATCACCCACTTCACCAACCCCTCCGTCTTCATTCTGATGGGCATTCCCGGCCTGGAGGAGTCCTATCTCTGGATCTCCATCCCTTTCTGTTCCATCTATGCCTTAACCCTCTTGGGGAACTTTGCCATTATGTCCATTGTGAAGATGGATCGGAGCCTCCATGGGCCCATGTACTATTTCCTCTGCATGCTGGCCCTCACTGACATTATGCTCTCCACCTCCATCCTGCCCAAAATGCTGGCAATCTTCTGGTTCAATTCCAGGGAGATCAATTTCCATGCCTGCCTTATCCAGATGTTCTTCTTTAAGTGCTCCTCAGTGATAGAGTCTGGGATCTTCATGGCCATGGCTTTGGATCGCTATGTGGCCATCTGCCATCCCCTGAGACATTCCACCATCCTGACAAACCAGGTGGTGGCCAAGATCGGCCTGGCCGTGGTGCTGCGTGGCGGTATACTCATAATGCCCCTTCCTTTTATGGCGGAGAGGTGGTCATATTGCAAAACCAACATCATCCTCCAACCATACTGTAGGAACGCATCCTTGGTGAACCTGGCCTGCGCTGACACCCTTGCCAGTAATTACTATGGCCTCTTTCTGCTTTTCTGTGTGTTGGGTCTGGATGTGATTTTTATTGCTGTGTCCTACATCCAGATCCTCAGGGCCATCTTCAACCTCCCCACCAAGGAAGCCCGGCACAAGACTTTTAGGACCTGCATCTCCCATCTCTGTGCCATGTCAGCCTTTTACATCCCAGACGTCTTTTCCTCCCTTATGTCCCGATTTGGCCAGATTGTGCCCCTTCATGTCCACATTCTCATTTCTAACGTATGCCTCCTGCTGCCCCTCATGCTGAACCCCGTCATCTACGGGGCCACAATCAAACAGATCTGGGGCAGGGTACTCCAATTCTTTACACATAAAGGTACTTAAGGTTTTCTCCTGGATCTGGCTCTCAGGCTGAGCTCCATCGAGAGCTGGCTGGTGAAATGGGGCTAGGCCTTCTTCTCTGAATCGCGGACTGTGCACTCAAAAAGAGATCAAACCCTTTCTCGGCCAGACTGTCCTGTGTTGTCATGAGTAACTGGGGAATAGGTGGACGTCAAACTCCTTCACTCATAGGTTTTCCCGATTTCTAGTTGCTGATAAGTGGAGCCCTTCAGTCCTGATCCCGGCCCCGCCTGTTCCCCTGAGGCTCTTCTGCCTTCTCCGTCTCTTCCCCAATTTGCCACCTGCGTTCTTCCTCTTCTCCCCACAGCCCAAACCAGTGGTTTGTCTTTCCTCCCCAGCCCCAACCACTTGCTAGCCACGGTGACCTCCTTCCCCGCCCTGCTGGGTGTCCTGTGACTCTACAACCCAAATAGGAGCCGGCAGTATGGACGCAGCGCCAGGGTCGACAGGCCAGTCAGGAGCAGAGCAGGAAGCCGTATAAAAGCAGCGGAGGGTTGGTGGCAGGTCAGTGAGGCAGATGGGGGAGGCTGAGTATCACAGAGCTGGTGGGCCCAAAAGCTCAGCTAGAAAGCCCCGAAGGGAGAAACTCTTGTGTGGCTTCGGTGCTGTAGCTTTTCGCTCTGTGTGGCTTCTCATGG